>CM037467.1:678772-3503772 GCA_021014325.1 Plazaster borealis
AAAAAAGTTGAGGGCAACTTCCGATACGCCATTTTGAGACACAATATAATTGCCTAAATTGGATTGGGTAAATTGTCTGTATACAACTAAACCAAATGGTGCACTCCTATAGTGTTCACCATACCTCTAAAAGGCTAATTGGGCAACGGCTGCTCTTGGTGCGTAAAAATGCGCTCAGGTCCTCGGCATACCAGCAGTGTTGTATTATGCAAGAAGTTTATATATACTGAAACCAACCCGTGAAATATATATTGATAGAAATGTAACATGTCGATGAAATAAACTCAGTTTGGTGTCCAGGAGTTCTTAAAAAAGTTATCCCTGAGTGCTTTTCTTAAAGATGGCACAAAGTAAAAAGGTAATGTAGAAAAATGTTACTGTTATCCAAAGTAAAATGTTACCTTTTGTATACTCCTTGAAGAAACTTGAGAAAGATGCACGCAGTGATGTGGCAGAAAACACTGACATTGGAAGCTCCGAAGAAGCTAATGGCACAAACAATCACTCCAAGACGAATTCATCTAACTCGGTGGCCAATCACCATTAAGAACAGCTAGCAGGAAGGTACTCATTTACATAGTGGGTGCGGCCAACTCTTCATGGACAAAGACATCATACTTGGTATACAATCACCACAAGGGAAAGCTGTCAGGAAGGTACTAATTTACATAGTGGGTGTAGCCAAATCTTCACAGGCAGATCAGTATCCAACCAGCATTAAGAAAAGCTGTCAGAAAAGCATCATTTGCGTAGTGGGTGTGGCCAACTCTCTGTAAGTATTACACAGGTTTGCACAGAGATGTTGTAAACTTGCTGTCAGTAAGTACCTCATTTACATAATTTGTGTGACCAACCAGCTGTTCTTGAGGTAAATTTGCATAACGTTTTGTTGTAATTGTGATTAATTGTACCATAACTGCAAAAATAAGTGAGGAAAATATTGTAAGATGAAAACTTTTGTAATATATCCGGAAGACAAATGGGGTGCTCCGACCAAAGAAAAATCGTTTTACAAGTTGTATTTAGATTCTGTAGTACATAGGAAGTTTTAATGTTGCAGTTGATTTTATTTTTATGAAGATGGCACCAATAAAGTTTTACATTCACACATATTTGAAGTGGTTCTTTTATTTTTTAACATCACAATAGTGACAGAAAAAATTCACACATTATCGTTCAAGCCGAACTTAACAAATACATTTAAAAAAAAAATTTATTTTATGCAAATTTGAAATACATTATTTTGAACTGCTGATTACTTTAAAATATCTGCCACTGTTCTGTAGGAATTCATCTTCCATGAAGCACGAGAGTCTTTAAGAAGGGCATGGTGCCTTGATAGCTGATTCTCTAAATAGGGTAAGCAACTCGCTGGTTTTAGCTTGCCATGTTTAGGGTATAAGACCATCCATAAAGAGCCATCTCAATTTAGTTATAGGCCTTGGCAGAATTGGCAGCTGCGGATATTGCTAAGGGTGTTGCTATGGGCATCCTATGCTACAACACAGACAAGGTCTAAGACAGCTACGGTTATGGCTACGGCTTGATCGCCATGTCATTATGTGTCGAAGTGTCCTTAGCAACACCCTTAGCAACAGTCGTAGCCGTAGCTTTAGCCGCCATTTTGGAATTGGCCTCATTTTCCACATAGAGGCTGATCAAATAGGCTGGTGCCTTACTATCTGCAATCAGTTGCATTATATTTCCAAGGCAAGGTATCAGACTATTTTTTATTGGTTGTTTTTTCTTCTCTCCAAAGTTAAGTTTTAGGATTGTTAACCCTTCCACTGCTCCAATTTACTTGTTTTTGTTCGTAAGATTTATTTGGTTCTACACTTCCATCCATTCAGAATACAATGTTTATTTAGTTTTCACAGCTGTGTGAACTTTTTTCACTGTAGTGACAAGGCATTTGACAAGTTTGTGGAATTGAAGCTTTGATTCAGTTGCAATGAAAGGCCCATAAGACTTACTTTCTGTACTCGAGGTTATGAAATTGATCACAATTTTGAAAAGCTTTGAGTATTTGGCTAACACGTCTTCATATCAGACCATAGTGTTGGCTGAATTAAAAAAAATAGCAGGCATCGATAAACTTGCCACCGAAGAGTTCCGGCCCACATATTTGTTTTAATTTGTAATTTAAATTGTTGTCTATTTTGGATCTATTTCATTGTTGTCCAGTATTTTGTTTCACTGTCTGTTGTTTTAGGTCCTTAGTGCAAAGGACTTTATGTACAACCAAGACTTTGCAGAAAAACTAAATCAATTAATAACAAATGTTATTTAAATGCCACATTAAATTCAAAGTGACAGTTTAATTTCTAGTAAAGTCACATAATTGAGAAATATTTTGTGAAGTACTTCATTGATCACAATTTTGTGTTGCCCTCCTTCATGGTGAAATAATTAAATATAATATCAAACAAACTGCTGGAGTAAATCATTCAATTGGAAGATTAGGTTTATCAGACATGATGTTCTTCCTACAAAAGTCTGATTTCTGTCGTTTTTCCTTTTTGCACTTGGGAAAACCCCCCAGATTTTGTTGATTAATAGCCTGAAAAGTCTATTTTAAAGCCTACACCAGTGACCATGTGTAATGTAGGTTAACCAGTGTACTCGATAAAATATGCATATCATGTTTGGTATAATTATTCATCTACTAATTATGTCTCCCTGGAAGAAAGCTTCCATTAATTAAAAATGCTGTTTTTCTTTATTTCCATCAGTACTTTGAATTCAAAATTTGTGTCAACCTTTGGTAATAAATAATTAACATGTAGGCAAAAGTTTTGAGAAATATTTGTGTGAAGTGTCCAAATTACGTTGGCTGCATGAAGTTTGCGCCACAGCACATTGCAAACCCTTACAAGGTGCTACAAGTATGGGTCTTATAATTCCAAACATATCTTGCAGCTTTTCATTCCTGTAGAAAAAAAATGTGATGGGTGTGAAAAGTGCTAAATAAGAAGTGCGTTTTATTATTATTAAGACAAACTTCATAATTGCTTCCTGAAACAAAATATTAAGGAAAAGTTTTAATCATCTATTTTTTCATTATCTGACAACCACCAAGGTTACATGATATTTGAACAAAACATTAATGTGACACCAATTTTAGGTAAAAACAAAGATTTGCCGTTAAGCATTTGTAAATGTTAAACACATTTAAACTTTGAGAAGCGATTATTCTCCTGAAGGCTTGAAAATATTTCATATTTTTTACCAAAGGTTTTCATTTAAAGTTTTATTTCAGTTTTATTTTTTCATCTGCTATTAATACTATGTTACTTATGCCATTATATTGAAATGTATAATAACTCTAAGTTTAAAATTAATATAAATTTGTAAAGCATATAAAGTCAAAATTCTGCAACTTAAATACTTCTAGACTGGTGAGGGAAATAATTTTTATTTCGAAAATGAAATAATAGAGGGCGCTATTTCGTAGTTTATTACCCCACAATTTATTGCTTACTTAATTATTATTTTTAAATTTCTCTCGCATCTGTATTTCAGACAAAACGTCATCATAATATGGCCGCTGAAACACTTTGGAGAATTAATATTAATAAACACTTATTTTTTTACCATCGTGTTTCTTCAATAGCGCCCTCTTTTGTTGTAGCATAAAAAAATAATTTAATGCAGCGACTTGTTCACGTTTATGTGGGTAATTGTTAGAATTTCACGTAAAAACACCTGCTGCCGAATTTAGTATGGTTTGCCTTTTTTTGGTGGTTGAATGGTTAAAGATCATTGGACCATATTGTGCTTGTCATGCACAGTCCAATCAAATAGCGTGTTAAATAGCACTGGTCCTTGTTTGTTGAAGTCTGCATTATGTTACAATGGCCTTGATTGGACAAGAATTTTTGCAACTTGTTGGGACGCATTTATCGTCTGCTCACCCACACAGTACACAAGAGGTACTTGGATCCATGCTGTAAGCTATATAAGTATTTTATAGCCTTAACTTTTTGTACAGTTATCAAAGTGTGTAAGAATTGTTAACAAAGTTGCTTCAAATTTCTCAGAAGGAACAGGTATGTACTATAATTCTTGTTGATTTTAAAGATAATTTTGTGATGTGTTGGCTGAAGGTGGTAACGCAAACAATAATGTGTTACAATACAAGCTTACTCGTGGATTTTCTAGCTCACCTACCTGTGGCGCGGATTTTGAACTGCCGTACCATTTTAGTTGGGCTAATTTTTCGATAAACACTGTTTGTGAAACTTGTTAAAACACTAGATACTGACTTAACCAACCAAATTCTAAATTAGACAGGCCCAAAATTTATTGGTATTTTTGATTTGGGTTCCCCTATCCTATGGACTTTACCATGTTAACATTGGTTTGCATCCTTTTTGGCCATTTTGTTGGCCATAATTTGGAATGTGTTGACACAATTATTGATAAACACAATTTGAAACTGTTGAATGTAAAACTCCGCTATATAGTTCAAGTTGTGTTTACGAAGACTTGTCTTGGCTTCGGAGAATTGCCACAGGATAGCTTGATAGGGCCTACATTTCAACAGAAGTGAGTGAATAGCTCAGGTTGGACTCCTCCGTTGCAGTGCAGTGCAACGGAGACGTTGCAGTGCGCTGCAACGAAGACAAGCGTCCCACCAGGGCTAGCGAGAGAACAGAAAAATGGGTTCAAGGCATTGTGCTTGTCAGCTGGTTGGCCAGCGCTGACGTGAACACAGACTAGTACTCTACAAGAGTAATTTTCAAATTTAAAACAAAAATTAAGTAAAGAGATTTGATTTTCATGTAACACACAAACTTTGGACAGCTATGCCATTGAAAACAGTCACATCAAGAACCTTTTAGCAACGGCGGTGCTACGATGGATTTGACACATATTCCCCCCCCCCAGCTACTTTCTTTGGCCCCCAATTTGCCCCCCCCCCCAATTCCCACCTCGGTTTATTCCTGATGGCCGAAATCGATTTCAACCCCAAATCATTGCACCCAGATTAATGCGATTATGTTTGCGTTACCCTGGTAAATCTGCTTTTCAGCAGTACAAAATTACATAATTTATTAAAATCAATGTTTACCCTTCTTAAATTTAAGCTTTCCCCCTTAAACCTCCCCCAGATTAACAGGCCTGGCACCGCCATTGCCTCTTAGGGTTTATGAAATTGTAAATTTCTAATGTTTATCCTCAATGTTGTATAAAATGTTAGTGTTGTGTTAGTTTTAATCAAAGTTTCCTGAAATTTATGTTTTTGTTATCTATCCTGCCTTGATATTTTCATTGTTTTGTGCTAAAACAATTTGCTCTTACTGAATATTTATTTTTAAATGGTCATTTTTTAAATGTGTTTGACATGTGAATTCAGATTTATGCTGCTACAATAATAAGACAACCATTTTAATTCTTAGCAACGACCTTTAGCAACAGTCGTAGCCATAGCTGTAGCCACACATTTGGATAGGGCCTTTGAAAATTAATTTTCATGGCTTTGGTTGGTGACCCTGTTGTGCTAAGTGAGGTTTTCTTATGTACCTGTAGCTCTTGGGTATAGGCTCCATTTCATGGCTCCTCTGAACTGCGACAGTTCTGCGCTTACTCTCATTCTTACAGGCTTAGCGCTGAATAGCCTGAACATCTGAGGTCACACTTCGAGATTCATGGATAATGCCAGATACTGACCTTAGAACCTGGCAGCATCCTGCCAGATGTACCTTTGACCTTGCGTGGCTTGATGCTGTGTGTACGCATGCACACACTACTGTGTGTGTGCACGCGCACACACCACTCATGTGTGTTATAGATACTATCCGCATGATCGCTCTGGAAGTTATGCATGTATAATTATGTCTATCCAAAGAAACCATTGGGTTTGTAAAACCAGTGCCTGTCTTTATCATTGCGTGTAAAGACAGGGGACCAGTCTAAGCGTTGAATTTCTGTGCTACCTGTGTAAGCGCAGATCGCTTAGAAATGTGTAGTGTGAACATTTATGCGAAAGCAAATGTCGTGCTAACTTGTGAAATAAGCTTACGCTTATCGCATGGCAAGCAGAGCTATGCAATTGGGCTGATATTAGGATATTCAGTTCTGAAGTAACTTCTGAATTTGCATGTTGCTTGATGACCTTTGACTTGCATAAAGTATGCAAAGTATAACATGTAAACCAGTAATGGTCTTACAGTAGTATGGTGCCTATACAGTAATTCACCACATCTTGTACACAAAACTCGTGAAAACATATGACAGTCAGGAGAAAAGACAAAAATATTAGTTTCACTCACTCTTGCATTATGTTAATTTGTAAAATATTTTGTACTGTTGTCATTGGTTAATACATGTATGTTATCCGACTTACTAGCAAAATGTAATAAATTGTTAATTGTAGAGTGACAAATTCTTGACACCTTGAGTCTTATAACTGTTTTATGAAGACATTCTCCCTTTATTATTGTGGTTGATTTTCCCCTTCAATTTCCCTCCCACAAATTAGGGAGTTACTTGGCCTCTGTTGCCCCTAGTCTTGGCCTTGGTGCCCCTTCAAAAGATTTCCATAGACTTTAAGATTTTCCAATGGAAGGTGCCCTTTTCAAAATGAAAATGGCCTGCGGCCCTCCAAAAGTTTAAATTTCAGGCCTGTGACCAAATATGTTGTAAAGATTTATCCAAGAAGGAAGAATCATGGGTCCTGAAGTGACAGTAGTTTGATAATGTTGAATATTTTTGACAACTTACAATCTCGTCTCATAATATTGTGTACAAACTTGCAATGACACTTGTGTTAATTCACCGAGGATTGCATAACTACCTGGGTCACTTAAAAAATGATTCTAAAAAAAGAAATTTATTGTACCATTATAAGTGCCCCGTGGTATTGATTTATGCCTGAAATAGTTTATAGAAACTACCTCTTTTTTATTGTGATTTAACAATGTTCATAGATTAAGCCATTCTTGTCTGGTTTGACAAAAATGCAGGTATGCAATTTATTATCCCTTGCAAAGAGGATGGTTGTAAATGTTTCAATAGAGGGCGCTGTAAACAGTTAATGTCAAATGCTAAGTACACAAACGTTGTTTGAAGCTTTACTTGAGGTAGAAATAGCCCATTCCAAGGCCATTGATATGATATTCTCGAGCATTTCAACATGTGCTTTTCTCAGCAGATTCACAATATATTTCCGGAGACTGAACCGCGAAATTCCCACATTTTACAACCCGATACGACATTTCCTTTCTCAAACGACAAATATAGTTGCTGTTAAATAAGGTTGTCTTTTCTACCCGGATTTTGGTGAATTGAGCTTGGTTCAAGGTAACGGAAAGTTGGTTATTGGCAGAGATGCACCACGCTACTTAAAGGGAGGGTAATTACTCCAAAAAATCACGGAACATAAAAACTTCAGTGGAATCTGACTCTGATCGCTATCCACCTGTTTGCTAAATTTGCTGGGCTGTAAATGATCAGGATTGGTCATTGATGAATATTCTTCATTTTTCTACCACGAGACATACAATAAACCCACACAGCCGAACTTGATTGTGTGCTGTAGTTTTATTGTTTAGGTTTTGTTTAAAGGAAGTTCTTCTGAGAATTTATTTGGCCGCTTTCAATATCGATGGTTTATGTCAGTAAAGTTTTAGAATAATTCAGTTTTAAAAATGAGTAATTTCCCTTTCAAATGAAGGCAACAGCAAAATTACCCATTGTTCACCTGTTCAAGATTGATCGAGAGTGAAACAGTTTCAAAAGGAACTAAAACCTTGCAAAATTATATTGCATGCCAAGTTTTTTGTTTGTTGACATTAACTGTAGTTCTCGAGCCATATTACAATAGAATACTCTGATAAAAACAAAGAACCAGATTCTGTTTGTCTTATTAGACCAAAATAATTAAGTTTTAGTTCACATTCAGATCAGGTATTTCGGAAAACCTATATCTCACAAAATACTTGAATAATCTAGTTGTGTATAAAGTTGAGCATCAATTCATTACATCGAGAAGGTTGGAAACATATGATACTATCCTTATTAGTCAATATTAAAAGAATTTTAATAACAATCGTGTCAACATTTCGGAAATTGATATCTTTGGTTGTTCGGTATTAGTCATGCAAGAAATCAGTACATACACAAAAAAGGTTGTCTCTTTGTGTTTGGTGGAACTTTTTGTTATTTTAATCATATAATAATTATAAATGAATTTGGAAACCTTGGCTCGGTTTCACAATAAGATTCATCTTAAAAGGAGGGTATACCTTTGGTAATTACTCCAAAAATTAATGACCATAAATACTTACTTGGTATAAAGAGCACTGGAGAGCTGTTGATATTCTAAAACATTTTTTTTAGAAACGACTCCCTTTGAAATAATGTAGTTTTAGAGAAAGGGGTTGTCACCCCAAAATTTGAATCTGAGAAAGGCTTCAGGCATGAAGCCTTTCTCAGGCATCTGAAAGCACACAATTATAAGCAAAAAGGGTGTTTTTTCTTTTCACTAGTTCCTTGCAACCTTGATGACCAATTGAGCCCAAATTTTCACAGGTTTTATTTTATGCATATGGTGGGATACACCAAGTGAGGATACTGGGCTTTGACAATTACCAAAAGTATACCTTGAGTTGTAATATTGCCCTTAAATCTTACCCCCCCCCCCCGGAGCATGGTCCCTGTTGAGATGAGGTCATTCATTTGTTTTGTTTGGTTGAGTATATCTTATAGGTGTTAATTTTTGCATCGGGGATAATGAATAGAATTTTGTTTTTACCCTACACGATGTGTGTTAAGCACTGTATAATCAGTACTTTCCCGAGTTCTGTGAAAAAAAAAATCCACAGGCAAATCACTCGGCTGGGATTCGAACCGCTTCTAGCCATCGGGCTAGCTCGGTGGTCTAGTGGTAAGACGTCTGCTCTAGCAATTCAAAGGTCGTGGGTTCGAATCCCACCCGAGTGATTTGCCTATGGATTTTTTTCACAGAACTCGGGAAAGTACTGAGTATACAGTGCTAAACACGCATCGTGTGGGGTAAAAACAGAATTCTATTGAATATATCTATTATTGATTTACCATAGTTTCTTCTTCCTGATGTGGACGGGGAAATCCCTCCCGTGTCATCATTGTTTTTCTCTTTCGGGGAAGGGAAGGGACTATGCTTATTTGATATACAATGGCCCGGCAGCTATATTTTTTTTCCTACGAACTTTTTGTCCCCATACGGTAAATTAACATGGGCTGGAGGAGGATGATTTAAAAGAGGGCGCTATCAAAAGAAGTTTGTACACAGTTCGCCGTATGGGGGGACGAAAGGTTCGTAGGAAAAAAAACCGTATCGAACATCAAAGAGCAGGTCAGATCACTTATTTTCTTATTTTGTCAGCAGTAATTCTCTGTCATCACTTTGACTATACATGCATTTTCATGTATGAACTCGATGAATTAAATTATAAAGTATACATCTTTATATACAAATAAGGTACCAGACCACTTTCTCACCCAGCCTCGGTTTGGGTACTTGTATTGAAATGGAAGGGGAAAAAATGCCATCGTTATGAATTGGTCAACAGAATCATAGAGAGAATGAATGTAGGAGAGTGAGGCTCAACGTTTGATGTTTTCTGTTTTATTTTAAATTATAAACAAGAGTGACAGCCACAATAGTTTAATGGTTTACGGTTAAAACTTTGAGTGACTTTTTTTAAACAATTATACAAAAGCATTAAATTAAATAAGGCAGAAAAAGTATTAAAAGTAACTTTATTCAAATTTGCCATGAAAACTACTTGATATCAATAAATAAATAAATAAATAATTACAGAAGAAGAAGAAGAAGTAAAGAGTTTCCGGAGAGATGAACACAAATTGAAAGAACTAATTCACACGGATACCATGTTCAAAATGTTATTAGAGAAAAACCCTGGAAAGAAGCTAAAGATGAATAATTGCGGTAATGTACACCCGTCATTGGTGGTATCCCATCGGTCGTGAATCATCGAAAGGTGTACGGTAACGCGTCACACGGAAACCATGTGCACGTTTTACAATTTCAAACACGTAGGCCTACACCCTCCATAAAGATTAATTTGATGGAAATTACATTTACATTTTTTAAGGACCCGAACAAATGTGTCGTCTGATTTTGATCATTTTGTATCAAGTAGATAATGAACTATTAAAGTATATGTCTTTTTGGTCCCAATGTTTGGGACTAGTATACATGCACGCCTATCCTTAATTTTTACATTAAAAGCATCGTACACGTTTGGTAATTGGAGCCTACTGTTTGTTTCAAACCTATATGGTTGTAGATATACACCATCAAAAACCTGTGCAAATTTCATTTCAAAAGGTGGTAGCGTTTTTGAGATATTGCCGAAAAATTGGAGCGGTTATGTCCACGCAGGAAGAATAACCTGCATTGGAATACACACTCTGAGAAGCGTTACGCATAACGCTTCTCAGATTCAAATGTTTTGGGGATAAAAAGTGATATCTTTTTCCATAACGGCAGTACTTTGAATAGAACAGTTTCTCAAAATGCATTAAACTATCCAAAGCTGCTGCTGTACTTCTTACCAAGTAAGTTTTTACCAATACGATACATTTAACTGGAGCGGGGTTACCAAAAACCACGTGTCACAAAAAAGTCTCCTTTTCAGAACAAAGGGTCTTTGTATACAAATCACCGGGTATACAAATGGGAAATGAGAAACATAGTCTCTTTAACTAATTTGACTAACAGCAGCGCCATTTTAGCTCACCCTTGTTTGAAATGGGAGATTCCCACGTCAACGGATATGTTGGAAGTTGGAACGCGGACACATATAAAACTGTACCTCGTTAACACGGATGTGATTACAGAAAAGGATTGTTCTTGTAATCTTGCCAACTTCAAATGTTTTTATAACTATTTAAAACCAATAAATAAAAAATTCCAACAGCAAAAAATGAAGCAAGTTACTTCTTCACTCACAAGAATTTTCATAATGTGAAAATCACCTCTGATTTAAAGCAAGTGTACAACATTGGTAATTGTCAAAGACCAGTATCCCACCACACTTGATGTGACCCAGCATAAATGAAATAACAAACCTGTGAAAGTTTAAGCTAAATCGGTCCTCAGAGTCATGAAAAAACAGTGAAAAACACCATTATATGTTTTCACTGTTTTCAAACATCGGATTTTATCACCAGTGATAAAGACTAATTGTTTTACTAATTTCCTGAAAACAATAGCATTTCAAGCAAAACTATTTCACTATATAGTTTTCTACCATGACCATCTTTATACTATGTGCAAATCTGTGAACATTTATCTTTTCAACCTTACCTGCCAATGTTTTACACACCCTTTAAGTTATTGAGAGACGGTATAGCGACTTACAAAACTTTAAAAAACGAGAATGCAATTTTAATGCTCAGAGTAATAACGGGCCCTTCAGAATTAGTCAATGTTAAAAAATTGAATGGCTTCATAATAACTGAGGAACAAAGTAATGCCTCAAATGAACCAAATATTTTAGATCAAAGGTATCCAACATCAGTAGTTTTCAATGGCTTTTCCTGGCTTAAACAAACAATTTTGTAGTTTATCAGGAATGTTAATATATATATGTTATTTGTTTTAACAAAAAACTGAATTTCGATTTTCAGTTATTTCTTTTGACCCACCCAACCACAATTTCGAATTAATTGTTAAACATTGACTATTCTGAATGGCCCCTAACAATAAACAGAACCATTAGCCCGTCAGTAAAAAGACATAAGTATCTGATTAAATTTGTTTAATGATAAGTCTGTATAACATACCCGAGGATCTGTAACCAAACAATACTTGCTGTCATTTTGTTCTTTTGATCTATTGTTTACTAAATTATTCCGTAACTACGGGACAGGCGTATCCTTTTTCTTCCATTCTGTGTATTTTAAAATGTCTTTTTACGCACTTTTAGCCATTTTATGTAAACTCAAAATTACTATTATTGTTATTCCTGATTCCCGAAAAAAACTCCGTAAGCTACTATATAGTATATGAAGTCTCGTCATATTGAAGCGGCACCAGACTATTAATTTTTCATCCAGCCTCATTGTGGTTATCTCGAGATAATAATGCAACAAAAAGATCCAACTTGGGATTAAAACTTTGCTCTCTCGATTTAAAATTTGCAACAAGCTGTCATGTATTTTAAGGCATCCGACGGCTCTTCTATCTCCGAGTATTTGCACCGCAGCATCAGACGCAGAACCTTCTTAAACTGCGGGTGCTTTACTGCGTATAAAATTGGGTTGATGCAGCTGTTGCAGAGGAATATCAAACCGCCAAACAGCAGGAAACGGTCGTTGTTCGGAATGAACAGGGCCACACTGTACGGGGTTATGCATATGAAGAAAGCGCAAACTGCCATAAAGAGATTTTTAGTGATCTCCAGTTGCTGTCGATTGATCCGATCCCGGCGACCGGCACGCAAGACGGCAGAGCTGTCTGACGTCTGGAAACTAGGATTAACCCCGGAACTGGAAGAACCTGGGTTAATGACGTTGGCATCGTTACCCTTCTGCTTCTTGAAGTGGCTACGGACGTGAACGAAGATCATGGTATAGCTGGTGATGATGATGATAAATGGGATGGGGTAGGAGGAGAAGGTTTGAATTCTTTCAAACGTCTTGGCTTTCAGGTGGGTGTCCAGGTCGCTACATGAATGATGCTGCTTGTCGTAGCCAAAGCCGCCAATGCCTGAAAGTGGAGGGACTGTCATGATGGCAATGGCAACAATCCAAATGACCACGACATTGATAACGAGGTTGAGTTTGGTGTACAAAGTGCGGTACCAATTCATTGGGCTCTTGATAAGAATCAACCTGTTCAGAGCGATGGATGCGAGGTTGAAGAGACTCGCACTGGAACTTATGTACAGGAGCAAGCCTGCGATGGAACAAGGGGCTTCCGTCGACCCCGGCCAGCTATTACCTGGGGTGAGCAATGCAACGGCACTCATTGGCATCGCCAGCCCCGCCAAAAGGTCTGCAGAGCTAAGGCTTACCACGAAGACATTAGTTGATGTTCGGAGTTTCTTGCTGAAGATGACTGCAGAGATGACCATGCTGTTACCGATAATGTTTATGACCGCGATCAGGAGGAAGAAAAAGCCCGCAACGGCTCTTTCAGTATAGCTGTGAAGGGACAGGCTAGCCATCGTAGTCATTGTTGTGTTGACCATCCATGAGACTGTCGTAGAATTTGACATTGTCTCGTTTAGTGTATCCATTATGTGCTTAGATTATAAAAAAAATGCTTAGAAATCTGAAAAAAAAAGTTAAAAGGAAAAAACCAAAAATGTTTAAACTATAAAGTAAATTTTATTTTTTCAACCACGAGATGTTTCAACCCAGTCGTTTAGTTCAAAAACAAAAGACTATATCCCGGTACGGGTCATTTAAAGAATGGTATTTCATTATAATTATAAACAAAGGTGATGGGTGTTAATGAGGGAACGGTGTGAGCTTGGATAACCAAAGTTGGACCTTGCCAGAGTCGGTATTTTTTAGCTGGACACACTCTTCATCAAGGTATAGTGAGGACAACCTCACTTGAGTCGCCAACAAACTCCCGCATTCTACCCGCTGACAGCTCGAAAACAGTTAACGAAATAGTAATTCAAATATGCTCATGCAAAACAGGCCTAAAATTCTGAATGACTTAATTAGAAACAACTAACCTTTATTTTCCAGACAATATCGCTTAACTTGTTATACCAACTTTCTAGAATTGAATGTTCCAACACAAGAACGGCGGGATGAACAGCATTAACAGCATTCAGGATGGCTCGAAGTTGTTGGTTAATCAAAATATATTGGAGTCAGTCGCGTGCACGGCTGCTTATATATCGTACATAGCCAAGGTCACTGGCAGGTTTTCCCGGAAGTTTGTCTGGTTTCTCCCGGTTTCCTTACACATTCAAAAGAATGTATGACGTAGATAAAGGAAGTGTAGCCAATGAACCAAGCCACAGAAACAGTTTGAATGGTCCTTTATGGGAAAGAGATTTTTAAAGACTTCCAACAAAATATTTGTAGTTCAAGTGTATTTCAATTTAATAACGAAAGTCAATGACCGTGTCCCAATTTTAGATGTTATGTCTTTTTGGTCCTAATGTACGCTTATTTTAAAATATGCAAATCCGTCCAAAATTATTCATTGTGGCTCTTCCGTGTTTTATTTTTTTAAAATTTTCTTAATGTATTTGGTGTCCTTAACATTTCTGCAAAGTTTAAGTCTTGAAAGCGTATAGTTTTTTAATTACGCTAATTGCAAAAACGGCGAATGAGTCAGCTTCACGGATTTGCGTTTTCACGAAGTGGCGAATCGCGATTCACCGCTTCGTGAAAATGCCTTGTGCAGGTGTAGGCCTACGGTTTTCACGAAGTGGCGAATAACCTTTTCCCCAAAGGTAACGCTTAACTAGACTGGTCCCCTATCTTTATCCGCAAAAGACAGGTACTGGTTTTAAAGACCCAATGATTTCATTTAATACAAGGATTTCATTGGATAAACGGGCAGTGAAGTAAGCTTTCCATATCTGTGTATGATTGGTCCGCTCCGAGGTGACGTGTTTGTCAGCTCCACCATACAGCATGAACTTTTCGATTGTCTGCTGCATGCTGCGCGCGTGTACATATATTAATGCGCTTGCCATCGTCAACCTCGTTCCACAATGGGGGCGGTAACCATAATAACGATATCAGTCGTGGACTTAGTTGGAACGGTATTCTCGGTAAGTTAAAGCATTTTTGTTCAACCGTGGTTAAACTGGGCATTGTTAATTACTATTATCATGCATTTTACATCAGATTTTGAAGATTTTTAGTTTGTTTTCTCTATAACGTTCGTTCCTAAAAAGTGTCGGAATTACACGCATTCGAGCTTCTACTTGTACTATCGCTAATTTCCCCTTTTTGTCTCCTTCTTGGTGATACACATGCCATTAAGGAGGACACAGCGGCAGCTTCCTGTGATAACTTCTTTTGTAACAGAGAAGTCTTTGCAGCATGTCATAGGTGCCTTTGCTTTTTGTGTTATACAATAATTTGTTAGCAAATGATAAATGCGCTTCACACAATGTTAATTTTTGTGCAAGTGATATACATGTATATTGATGACCAATTTGCGGCTGGTGGCCATAACGTTACATCATTGTCAGACCAAGAAGTAGCCAAATCTTTCCTTTAGTATACTGCCTATAGCCCCATTGCTACAGTCCCCATTCCAATTGTATTTTGGGTACAAATTAGACCTGTTCATGATGACTGTATCGATAAAGGTATCTGATGCTGCTTTTGTTCTTTCCTCATTGGCAAGTGTTCTTAACCCTCAGAAAGTTCAGTCTCCACTGGCTAAACTTCAGAACTGTGACAGTCTGATGTCACCTTCTCCTGTGTGTTTTGCTGGAGGTGTTATTCCTACACCCTCGAGTGTTCTTGTCTCTCGAACAGTCCAGTCCTCACAGGCTACACCGATCCGTGGCAGTCTTACGTCATCTTCGGTTATGTATTTTGTTGGTGGTACATCTTTAAGCGTTCTTGACCAGTCTCAGACGGTTCAGTCTTCACCGGCTACTCTTCCGAACCAGGGCAGTCATATGTCATCTTTGCCCATGTCTTTTGCTGGTGGTCATGTTCAAGCGTTCTTGACCAGTCTCATGGTTCAGTCTTCACCGGCTACACATCCGATCTGTGGCAGTCTTACGTCATCTTTGCCTATGTCTTTTGCTGGTGGTCATCTTCAAGCGTTCTTGACCATGGTTCAGTCTTCACTGGCTACTCTTCCGATCCATGGCAGTCTTACGTCATCTTTGCCTATGTCTTTTGCTGGTGGTACATCTTCAAGCGTTCTTGACCACGGTAATCAAAGTCCAAACAATGTTGGTTTATGTTTTAATTGATAGCAAATTTATTTTTACATTAAGTGCAATTTGTTATACTGTATAAGTCAATCGTATTTTATTTATGATATTAAAACTTCATACTAAGTGAAACAGCCACAACAAGGAAAAAAAAGCAACTTTAGAGATGGTTTTTTAATTTATATTTATGTATAAATGAATTTGAGATTATAATGATGGGAATGAACTTGGTAACACGTATAATTTATTTACAAATATCAAGTTATAAACCACAAGGGAAACTGACTGGGTGAAATTTTAAATGATTTTGGTTTGAACAAAGACAAATTGACTGGTTCAAATCCCGCTCTCGTCATTTATTCTTTGTTCAACTCCAAATCACATCTATTTACAATGCATTTATTAGAACAGGAAAATCAAGATTAGGGGAAGTGCTTTAATGCCCATTTTATTCTATAAATAATCTACTTTTGTAACATAGTAACAAGAAGAAGCCCGTAAAGGGAAATTATGATGGATACAAATTAATGAACACAGGAATGCATGATATAAGTTCTTTATTAAAAAAAAATCATTGGCTTCACAACCAGAATTAAGAACTGAAATTAAGCGAGCATGAAATGATTTCGAGCGCACTAAATTAAGCTCAAAATATTTCTGTTTTAATTAACTGAAATGTTTTTAATGTAATTACAGAAATTCTTTTAATTCTACAAGATATCGAAATGAATTTTCAACAATGAACTTTTAATTAAAAAGTCATGTTAGTTAAAAAATTAATTTAATTTATTAATTCATATTGTAAACTGATTTTCCAGAGAAGTTAAATTTTTAACAGTTAAGAAAAAATAAAAATAATGTCTTGTGACTTTTAATTTTGCTTCTGTGTTGGTGTCACTATTACACATAAGCCTACAATGAGTATTAGCGATCCAAAAATTGGAGTCCATTTAAACTCTGTATACCGTTTTTACCGCAAAATGGCGATTACGCCTAGCACCACATGTGGCGAATCCGGTGTGCTCTGCATTTTGCGTTTTCACGAAATGGCGAATCCGCGCCCTGTGGGTGGCGTATCCGGGGTGCTCAGGTTTTTGCGTTTTCATGCACGATCGGCGAATATGTTTTGATACTTGGTATAAAGTACAGCAGCTTTGGATAGTATAATGCATTTTTTTGAAACTTTTCACTTCGAAATACTGAGGTTATGGAAAAAGATATCACTTTTCATCCCAAAAGATTGAATCTGAGAAGCGTTATCCTGACAGTAACGTTTCTCAGATTGTGTATTCCAATTGCAGATTATTTTCTTGCGTGGACACAACCGCTCCAGATTTTCGGCAATATCTCAAATACGCTACCACCTTTTGAAAAGAAATTTTCGCAGGTTAGTTTTATGGTATATTATCTACAACTATATAGGATTGAAACAAACAGTTGGTTCCAATTACCAAAAGAATACAATACACGGTAAACGATAAACCATTAGCCCGCCAGTAAAAAGAAATAAGTTTATCTGATTAAAATTGTTTAACGATAATTCTGTATAATAACATAACTAGGATCTGTAACCAAACAATCCTTACTGTCGTTTCTGTTCTTTTGATCTAAAGTACTCCATAACTGCGGGACAGGTGTATCCCCATACTGTGGTCTGGGCACTGGCCTGAAACCAGAATTGTTTTCATTTGACATTTTTCTTCCATTCTGTGTATTTTAAAGGAACATTACAGAATTGGTTTTTGCTAACAAAACAGTTAAGCACTTTATATAATCCACCATTTACATAAACTGACAAACCTGTAGAAGTTTGAGATCGATCGGCCATCTGGGTCACGAGAAAATAGTGAAAAGCCGATTACACATTTGCATGTGTTATACAATGCATGAATAAAACGCTCATGAGCGATAAACTCCAATCGGAAATTTGTTTTATTTATTTCTCATCAAAATATGGCATTTCAGACAGAAATATTTCTAGGGATATTTTCTACTATCATCATCATTACACCGTGTAAGTTTTATATAAATCTGTGATCTTAAAGAAAATTTTAATTACCAGTTCTGTAACGTTCCTTTAAAGTGTGTTACGCGCTTTTAGACATGTTATGTAAACTTAAAATTATTATTATTGTTATTAATTATGTTGGACTGATTCCCGATTAACAACTCCGTAAGCTACTATATGAAGTCTCGTCATATTGAAGCGGCACCAGACTATTAATTTTTCATCCAGCCTTATTGTGGTTATCTCGAGAAGTAATGCAACAAAAAGATCCAAAGTTTGCTCTTTCGATTTATGATTTGCGACAAGCTGTCATGTTTTTTAAGGCATCCGACGGCTCTTCTATCTCCGAGTATTTGCACCGCAGCATCAGACGCAGAACCTTCTTAAACTGCGGGTGCTTTGCTGCGTATATAATTGGGTTGACGCAGCTGTTGCAGAGGAATATCACACCGCCAAACAGCAGGAAATGGTCGTTGCTTGGAATGAAGAAGACCACGCTAATATAAGGGGTTATGCATATGAAGAAAGCACAAAATGCCATAAAGAGATTTTTTGTGATCTCCAGTTGCTGTCGATTGATCCGATCCAGGCGGGAGGCACGCAAGACGGCAGAGCTGTCTGGCGTCTTGAAGATAACGTTGACCCCGATACTGGAAGAGCCTGCATCCTTCTGCTTCTCGAAATGGCGACGGACATGAATGAAGATCATGATGTAGCTGATGAAGATGATGAGGAATGAGATGGGGTAGGAGGAGACGGTTTGAATCCTTTTAAACGTCTTGGCATTCGGGTGGGTGTCCAGGTCGGTGCACGTTTGCTGCTGCTTGTCGTAGCCAAATCCGCCAATGCCTAAAAGTGGAGGGACTGTCATGATGCCAAAGGCGACAATCCAAATGACCACGACATTGATAACGAGGTTGCGTTTGGTGTACAAAGTGCGGTACCATTTCATTGGGCTCTTGATAAGAATCAACCTGTTCAGAGCGATGGATGCGAGGTTGAAGAGACTCGCACTAGAACTTGTGTACAGGAGCAAGCCTGCGATGGAACAAGGGGCTTCCGTCGACCCCGGCCAGCTATTACCAGGGGCGAGTAACGCAACGACACTCATTGGCATCGCCAGCCCCGCCAAAAGGTCTGCAGAGCTAAGGCTTACCACGAAGACATTAGTTGATGTTCGAAGTTTCTTGCTGAAGATGACTGCAGAGATGACCATGCTGTTACCGATAATGTTTATGACCGCGATCAGGAGGAAGAAAAAGCCCGCAACGGCTCTTTCAGTATAGCTGTGAAGGGACAGGCTAGCCATCGTAGTCATTGTTGTGTTGACCGTCCATGAAACTGTCGTAGAATTTGACATTGTCTCGTTTAGTGTATCGACTATGTGCTTAGATGAGAAAAAATGCTTAGAAATCTGCAAAAAATTAAAAGGAAAACACCAAAAATGTTCAAACTATAAAGTTACTTTTATACTTACAACCACGAGATGTTTAAACATCATTTAGTTCAAAAACAAAAGATTATATTCCGGTACGGGTCATTTAAAGAATGGTATTTCATTATAATTATAAACAAAGGTGATTCTATGGGTGTTATTAATAAGGGAACGGTGTGAGCTTTGATAACCAAAGTTGGACCGTGCCAGAGTCGGTATTTTTTAGCTTTGACACGCTCTTAATAAAAAGGTATAGTGAGGACAACCTCACTTGAGTCGCCCGCAAACGTTCTACCCAAACGTTGAGTTGATAGAGTTGCGCCGTAAGGTTGCACTCCTGTTTGCTCCATTTCTCGATAATTCGATGTTCATCTGATATTTTCTCAAATGGTTGCATACTAGCTTTTGCATTACTAACCTGTAATCTACTGGACAGTTTCGATCGCCATTTATTGACACCCTTATCTTGTGGACTCAGTGTTTGAACTTTTGCTTGAGAGTCTTCACATATTTCACCATTTTGGCCGCCATGTTCATTGTACAGTACCACTATTATACCAGCCAGTCCATAGCCACAACTCTACAGTATTCCCATCTGCATCATTGACTCTATTCATGGCCAGTTTTCTACTGTTCTCCTCTAGTCTTCACTAACTGGATACACCTATACACAATGGCTAACTTTGTTTTGGTACCTATTAGTGATTCTATTCACACTGGGTACCGTGAATCACCATCAGCATTGTAAGCACCACTAAACTTCATCTGCGCACTTTTAAAATGCAAACCAGGCCTAAAATTCTGAATGAATTAGAAACAACTTACCTTTTCCCCCCATACAATATCGCTTAACTTGTTATTTCTACCTCCATGGTTATACCAACTTAGAATTGAATGTTCCAACACAAGAACGGCGGGATGGACAGCATTAACAGCATGGCTTGTTGAAGCGTTTGGTCAATCAAAATATATTGAAGTCATACCACACACCAGTGTTGTAGTCGAGTCCTCCTCATCCTCATCCGAGTCCGAGTTCTAAGTGTCCGAGGGGGAGTCCTACAACACTGCAACACACTGGTTGATAACCAAGATCACTTGCAGGTTTCCCGGAAGTTAGTCTGGTTTACCATTCAGTATTTCTCCTGGTTTCCTTACACACACAAAAGAAGGTATGGCGTAGGTAAAGGATGTGTATCCAACCATGGATGTAGACTCCGTGATCGAACCAAGCCACAGAAACAGTTTGAAGGGTCCTTTATGGGAAGGGGATTTAAAACTTCCAACAGAATATTTGTAGTTCTAGTGTATTTCAATTTACTAATAAACAAACAATAGTCAATGACTGTGTCTCTATCTTGGGTCGAAGCTTGTTTTCCAGGGTACTTGTTTATACAATTGTTCTAATGATAATCGGTAGCCTAATTAGGCCGTGTCTGAAATGCCGGGTACTACTATACGGCTAGATTTCCGCGTCATCATGCATTGAAGTATAGGACGTCCTTAGCAACGACCTTAGCAACAGCCGGAGCTGTAGCTGTAGCCGCCAATCCCAATATGGCCTAATATTGGTAGTCCCCAGTTTTTTTAGCTGAACAAAATGGCATGTTTAAGATAGTGGTATACATGTATAATGACAGGTGCAACATGTGGGGAAGGAAATAGACAGTTTGTAGGTACACAATAAACAAACAGTTGATACAAAGGTAAAATTTCACATAATTTATTTCCACACACATTTATTTGCACAGAAATGAAAGTTCTGATAAACAGTATTATTAAAGGGTCTGTGGAACCCACTGTTTGTTTCAGTCTTATAAAGTTGTAGATATATACCATAAAACTCACCGGTGAAAATTTCATTTCAAAAGGTGGTAGCGTTTTTGAGATATTGCCGAAAATCTGGAGCGGTTATGTCCACGCAGGAAGAATAATCTGCATTGGAATACACACTCTGAGAAGCGTTACTCTGATTTTGGGGGATAAAAAGTGATATCTTTTTTCATAGCCGTATACTTCGAAGTGAAACGTTTCTCAAAATTCATTATTCTATCCAAAGCTACTGTACTTCTAACCAAGTAAGTTTTTATTGCCATTAACTTCCAGAGTCATTACCAAACGTATACAGACCCTTTAAAACTTCATTCAGAAATTAAACCCAGACTTAACTTGTTTGTAAATCATTATGCTATTTGAAGGTCATTGCCTTTAAAGATTTACGGTCCAAGAGTATGCCCCTGTGGTTGTTGACTTTCAACCTAGAGCATTTTGGATACACTGGCCCTCTAAAAATGGCCCTATTTTGCTAAAAAGGGTGGAGTAATTTTTCCAAGATGAAGTCTGTCCAGTTTTACTCGTTCTGGGTGTTGCATTTTGGATGAACCTAAGCTTAAACATTATATACGGTAAATCTACTAAAAAAAGGAAAATAACAATAAAAATGAAGCTTTTCAGAAAATACATTTGATTTTGTTTTCAAGAGGCTGAAAGACTTTGATATATATACATATATATTTTTTAATATTTAGCATTTGACAATCTCTTTGGGAAGCACATTGTGGTACACACCAAGGGACATTACATGGCAAGTCTGCTGCCACCTATCGTTCCAAAATCTTCAAAATGGAACTGGTCATCAACTGGGCCCAATTTCATCACACCGGTAAGCAGAACAAACTTTAAACAAATTATTTTGCTAAGCAAAAGTAATCGGAGCACCAGTCGCAAGTACCTTACGTAACATTTTGGCTGGTGACCTGTATGTTGCTGATTTATAGGCCCAAGCAGCTTTCTGTTTTTACAAGTTTTATGAAATTGGGCCCCATGTTTATACAAATTAATAGTTTTTGAAATCCAACAGATAAAGAGAACAATCCCCTTTCTATACAAAGTTTACCTAAAAGTGGTATAATTCACATCAACGAAACTTCAATTTATTGAACCAATTCATCTGACGTCGCCATCCCAATAATCTTGATTGCGCAATTTTAAGAGTCAATATCCCGTGCGTTAGGCCGTATACGAATTGGCGGCTACAGCTACGGCTACGACTGTTGCTAAGGACGTCCTATATACTTAAACCAACGATGACGCGGAAATAGCCATAGCCGTAGCTGTAGCCGCTAATTCGGACACGGCCTTATACAGCGATAGGGCGCATTTTTAGGCAAGGTGGCGTTTACACGCTCACCATAATACTTTTTATGTGCAAGTTTTCTTCCAAAATGGCGAGCGTGACAGAGAGTAGCCGCATGTGACCATAGAGAAATGTGAGGTTGTTGGGAGGGGTCAATTCTGGGGGAAAAACTTAGTGTGATAGAATAAAACAAAATATTAAGTTAGGCCTACTCATACGCAGTTCCTTTCGTCCATGTGAAATTAATTGCTGATATCATTATTATTGGAGAGACCATAGCGGTGACTCATAAAACGTTTATAAAAGAGTTGTTACAATATAATGTAAAGAGTTAAAACAAAATACAACAAAACCCATTAACCCGGTAGTAATACAAAGACAAGTAGGCCTCAGTCTGAAATTATGGAACAAACTCTTGATTAAGCGAAGAAAGCATGTAGTTGTTTCCGATAAATTTGTATTTAATATAAAAATGGTTATTTCCCAATAACGAACCTGGTCAGAAACGAAACATTAATCTTACTGTCAGTTTGGTTTAGAATTCTGTTTATGAATATACGCTTAAAACCGGAATCAATTGTACCAATAAGTTTGATAAGTATTTCCTTGTTTGTATATTGTAAGTCGCTATTTTATGCACAGGGGACCTGTCCACCCGAAACAAGCTATATGGATATAAAAATATGAAAACTTACATAGTACAAAAGACATTACAACGATTATTATTATTATATATTTCTGGTAATGAAACCAAGGATGCCTCATAAGTGTACTTATTCGCTCGCAAACAGGAAACCTGTAAACAAGGATGATTGCTATGTGAACCAGAAACACCGGGGTTAACCCCAACTCTTCCACGACAAGTGTTCTGGGTTCTTTTCGTGTACTCCCATCACGGGACCTACGGATTAATGTCCCATCCGAAGGACAAAGCAATTATGGGAAAGCGTCTTGCTCAAAGATACAAGTGTCATGACCGGGACTCGAACCCACACTCTGCTGATCAGACACACCAGAGCTTGAGTCCGGTGCTCTTAACCGCTCGGCCACGACACGCCGATACGCCGATACCCAGCTAGCAAAAATGGGTCCCATTTGGGTTTGAGCTGGGCTTTAATTGGGCTGCAGTATAAGACCCATCTGGGTAGCCCAGTTTACAACCACATATGTGGGTGGGACACGAGGCCCACTTGTTGGGATCGTCTGCGTGGAAGATTAAGAGTCACTCTTTTTATGAAATATTCTCGGCTTCATCTTTGGTTCCGGCTATAGGGTCCGTCAGCACTTCGGGCACGAAGCTCAGAGAGCCTCACCTGCATTTCGAAAAGGCCTTGACCATAACCATAAACCCTTTGATACATTAGGTTTTTTTAAGTTCTTGTTTGCTGCGTTTGGTTTGTAGATTTGTTTCCGGTAGTACTTTAGGTATAGTTAGTCCAGTCTGCTTGTTTGCGATTGTCATGAGGTAGGCCTACCGTCTTTATTTTTGTATTCTGGGGGTGTTTGTTTGTGTTGTTTGATTTTTATTTACAAGTTCATTTAGTGCAATATCATGTAATTTACATAATATTACACGTATCTATATCTTGTAAATATTTGTATGCTGTGAAATTTATAAATGGTAAAAAGAAAACCCCTTAACATATTCTTACAAGTACAGTCAGTTTGCGGTAACATTGTAAAATAATATCTAGGCCTATATAGCTTTGCTGTGTAGATTTGTTTCTTGAGAACTTGTCTTTCTATTTATTCTACTGCCGCGGAGTAGATTTCGGAATTTGGGAGACATACTTATTAAGTTCTGAAAAGAACTGTCCTGCTTATTAACTACCTGCAATCGGCCGGGACTACGTACAACTTTCGCTTAGTGGATCGAGGGGACATCGCGTTATTAACTTTACTGTAGGTCGCGGAGTGAGTTCTTACTTGGTCTCAACGTTTCGACTAGCCTGCTCTAGTCATCGTCAGGAAAAAAAAGGAAAATATTCGAGGGCCTTCTGTATTTTAGACTGATTCTCCAAACCAGCTACTCGTCATATTGAAGCGGCACCAGACTATTTATTTGTCATCCAACCCAGTGGTTACCTTGAATAATATGGAAAAGATCCAGCTTCGGAGTAAAAGTTTGTTCTCTCGATTCATGGTTTGCAACAGCAAGCTGTCAAGTGTTTTATGGTATCCGACGGCTCTTCTATCTCCGAGTACTTGCACCGCAGCATCAGACGCAGAACCTTCTTAAACTGCGGGTGCTTTGCTGCGTATATAATTGGGTTGATGCAGCTGTTGCAGAGGAATATCACACCGCCAGCCAGCAGGAAACGGTCGTTGTTCGGAATGAAGAGGAACACGCTGTAAGGGGTTACGCATATGAAGAAAGCACAAACTGCCATAAAGAGATTTGTGGTGATATCCAGTTGCTGTCGATTGATCCGATCCCGGCGACCGGCACGCAAGACGGCAGAGCTGTCTGACGTCTGGAAGCTAGGGTTAACCCCGGAACTGAAAGAGCCTTGGTTAGTGACGTTGGCATCCTTCTGCTTCTTGAAATGGCGACGGACATGAATGAAGATCATGATGTAGCTGCTGATGATGATGATGAATGAGATGGGGTAGGAGGAGAAGGTTTGGATCCTTTTAAACGTCTTGGCCTTCGGGTGGGTGTCCAGGTCGGTACACGTGTGCTGCTGATTGTCGTAGCCAAAACCACCAATGCCACAAAGTGGAGGGACTGTCATGATGGCAATGGCGACAATCCAAATGACCACGACATTGATAACGAGGTTGCGTTTGGTGTACAAAGTGCGGTACCATTTCATTGGGCTCTTTATAAGAATCAACCTGTTCAGAGCGATGGATGCGAGGTTGAAGAGACTCGCAGTGGAACTTGTAAACAGGAGCAAGCCTGCGATGTAACAAGGGGCTTCCGTCGACCCCGGCCAGCTATTACCATGGCTGAGCAACGCAACGGCACTCATTGGCATCGCCAGCCCCGCCAAAAGGTCTGCAAAGCTGAGACTTACCACGAAGACATTAGTTGATGTTCGGAGTTTCTTGCTGAAGAAGACTGCAGAGATGACCATGCTGTTACCGATAATGTTTATGACCGCGATCAGGAGGAAGAAAACACCCACGACGACTCTTACAGGATAGCTGTGAAGAGGCTGGCTAGCCATCGTAGTCATTGTTGTGTTGACCATCCATGAAACTGTCGTAGAATTTGACATTGTCTCGTTGGTATCCATTTTAGTGTTCACTGTCCTTGTTCTAAGTTGAGAAAACTCCTTGGAAAGTGAAAAATTACAAGGAAATAATGTGGAAATTGTTTAATGCCCATATAACTTTATACTTGATACTTTATATAAGTTTAAAGGCATCGTACACATTTGGTAATTGGAGCCTATATGTTTTGGCATGTTCTTGCTGTATTTTTATCCGAATAAATTCAATCAATCAATCAATCAATCAATCAATCAATCAACATATTGCTTGTTTCAAACCTATAGTTGTAGATATAATACCATATAACTAACCTGTGGAAATTTCATTTCAAAAGGTGGTAACGTTTTTGAGATATTGCCGAAAATCTTGAGCGGTTATGTCCACCCAGAAAGAATATCTGCATTAGTGACTCTGAGAAGTGCTACGCGTAACACTTCTCAAATTCAATTGTTTTTGGGGATAACAAGTGATATGTTTTCCCCGTAACCGCAGTACTTCGAAGTGAAAGGTTTCTTAAAATACTTTATACTATCCAAAGCTGCTGTACTTCTTAACAAGTAAGTTTTTGTTGCTATTAATTATCAGAGTCATTACCAAACGTGTACGATGCCTTTAATTCAAAAGGCACGTAAGCAAAACACGACTTTATCCCGGTACGGTCATCTCTGAGATAATCATACTTTTTATTTTTTTAAATTATAAAAACGGAGGTGAATTTATGGTTTTATTCAGTAAAAAACTCCTAAGTAAGGGAACGGCGTGGGCTTTCTTACAAAGTTGGTACGTGCCACAGTTGGTATTTTATTTAGCTGTGGGACGTTCTTAAAGGTATTGTACACTTTTGGTAACAGCTCAAAATCAGTGTCCATATTTTGTGTGATTCAACATATGCATGAACAAACAAACCTGTTTGAGCTCAATTGGTCATCGAGAACACGAGAAAGTAGTGAAAAGAGACGTTATGTGTTTTCTGTTTTTTCAAAATATCGCGCGTGATAAAAACAAGGGCCGGTTTTACTCATTTCTCAGAAACGATAGCATTTTAGGCAGAAGTATTTTAAGGAACCCTTTCAACCATTACTTTAAATCATGTAAAGTGTGTGTGAATCTGTGAACATTCCATCTTACAAATAGTGTACAGGGCCTTTAAACCATAGAGCAAAACAAGTAGATTGAGGAATGAAAGCTCACTCAAGTCACCCACCAACTCTGTAGTGCCCAATTAAACAACCAGTGACGGAAATAATTAAGCTGATTGTTCTCTTCATAAACAGGCCTGAAATTGGGACTGCACTAAATAAATATATAAAGAAAACTTACCCCTTTTCAGACAACGCCAACACTCAACTTTTACACCACGTTTGTAACCTTGGAACTGAATGTTTCAACACAGAAATACCGGAATAAACACCAACAAATCAAAACAACCTTTCCTCAGCATTAACGTTGACTGTACTAGTCAACTCAATGCGAAGTCAGTCGTCTGTATATGACGATGCTGATTAATCACGTACTGATACAGTCAACATCACTGGCAGGTTTAAACCATTCAATATTTTCCCAGGTTTCGCTTTGAAAGAAGACCCCAACCACCCCCCCCCCCCATAAAAAGCGTATGTTGTAAAGCTAAGTAGGTGGTAACAAAAGATGTATACAAATAAGCCACTGTGGCAGTTCGAAAGGTTATAATAGACGGAATGTGAGATTCCAAACAAAATATTAGTAGCTTAGGTAGTTTGTATTTCACTTTAATATAAAATAAATAATAGACCTTTCTTTTGACACGTCACAGCCCGAGTTTTTGCCAACCGAGGGTGGAAAAATATGGAAAGCCATAAATGCAAAGCAAAAACAGATAGCCATAGTTTGCAGCAATGCCGCACAAATATTCAAAAATAATGTTGAATTCGTTGGAAACAAATCAACCAATCATGGGAGGTATTTCAGCTCACGAATCTTTACAGAAAATGTTGAATTTGGTCACAATTTTCTTTTAACACGATTGATTGTTTTGCTAACATTCGGCTGGCCATGCCAACCGGCGCACTTTGTTTATCAACAACAGAAAGGTCTGTACTCACAGTCCGATTAAGATCTTGTTTACACGAACAAACGAAATTCCAGGGTATTTTCCTGTAAAAGCCCTAAAGTTTTGTAAAGTTGCATATTTGAATAGTGGTACGACAGGTACTTAAAATGGACGGAAATAAGGAAATATACCGATTTTAAGTGCACATTAAACAAACAACTCAGTTGATACAATTATATCGACCTGTATGAAGGTAACATTTCAGATAATTTATTTCCACACACTTTTGCACAGAATTTAAAATTCTGATAAAACAGTTTCAAACTTCACTCAGAAATTATTTTAAAAAATACCTGATATAAGTTCATCTTCAAGGTAATAGCTGACTAAAAACAACAAAGTTGTAGCTTGAAACTGAAAGTGTCCAAGTTAATTTTAATTGGTTCAGAAGTCATCACATGGGATGTGTTACAGCCAATGGAAAACGTTGTTGCTTGAAGTTGAAAGTGTCCAAGTTAATTATAATTGGTTCAGAAGTCGTCACATGGGATGTGTTACAGCCAATGGAAAACGTTGTTGCTTGAAGGTGAAAGGGGCCATGTTAATTCTAATTGGTTCAGAAGTTGTCACATGGGATATGTTACAGCCAATGGAAAACGTTGCTTGAAGTTGAAAGTGTCCAAGTTAATTCTAATTGGTTCAGAAGTCGTCACATGGGATGTGTTACAGCCAATGGAAAACGTTGTTGCTTGAAGTTGAAAGTGTCCAAGCCAATTCTAATTGGTTCAGCAGTCGTCACATGGGGTGTGTCAACAGCCAATGAGAGACGTTAAGACACTTGGTGCCAACAGACATACTCTGTAATTCTCCCTTGCTTACGTTGTTCTTATATATAAGAATTAGAGGAATCTTGCACGGATCTCCGCTGTCCTGCCATGGACGAAAATCCCTATGGGTCAATTGCATACGAATGTCTTCTTGGAAAATGTTTGCTGTGTGAACTGATGAGTGACCAGTGTAATATGACTGGTCAGCACTATTGTCTCAAATATGGCAGGGCATGTCACATGGTTTTGTACGCACTCTAGTTCTTTATCTCTGAACATACACACATTCCTAAGAACAGGGGACATTATATTGCAAGTCTGCTGCCACCTAGCGTTCCAAACTCTCAAATTTGAACTATTCATCACCTCAGCCTTAACATAAAGCTGTTAAGCAGAAAAACTTGCTTAATAAATTAGTTTGCTAAGTGAAAGCAAGCGGGGAACCAGTCACAAGTAATGTACATTACGTTACATTTTGGCTGGTAACCCATTGTTGCTGAGCTATAAGCAGCTTTCTGTTCTTAACAGTTTTATCAAATTAAGCACTTATGAGTAAACTTAGTTTTTGAATTCCAAAACATAGATGAAGGCGTTTGTTTACAGAATGAATCTAAAATATTTATCAACCTGAAAGGTTTCTCTCTTGAAAGTGGTATATCACAACAACAAAACTGATTTATTCTGAGATTTTTTGAAAATTAGTGTGATAGTTTCACTATATTGCACGAAAGGTTTGTGTGCACATAATTAAGTTACACCATCAGAGCAGTGTTCTATAAGATTGGCTCTGTGTTATTCCAGTTTATCACAGCATCTGGCCACCTACAAAAACCAAACAAAAAACCAAACGATGTCAATGTTAAGAGAGAATGTCTGGGTGGGTGGAGGTGGGGTGGAGGTGGAGGGAGAAAAGCACAAGAAATGTCTATTAACCTTAAATGTTTTAGAAAGTCTAGAAAGAAGAACAATGTTTACATTTACATTTTTTTAAATGTAAACATTTTACATTTTACAATGTTTACATTTTTTATATAATTTTGTTGGGGAAAATGGTGGGACACTGCAGGAAAGTTGTCTCACGCACTACAAATTTGATTCTTTGGTAAGCTGAGTAATTGCTTGTCTATTGCTTGTATAAATTGCCTTGTGTGAGTAACAAGCCCATAATTTCTGGCAGATAACTGGTTTATGAATAGTATTAATAGAACAAATAAGGAAACAAAATTGAAGATGTTCTTACTTTGTTCTGATGCAGTGCTCAAGTGGAGGTACAAGGTCATCGTCATGGTGATCTGGGCAGTTCTGGGTTGTGTCTACAAAAGAAAAAAAACAAAACATAACAGCTAAATCGAAACAATTGTGACTGGTACACAAGAGCACAGAATAACTCGGTGACAGTAGAGTAAATATTAAACAGGAAATGTTTTTATCAAAACTAAATCTCCTCAACTATCGTAGACAAGATTTATCACATACTGTTACTGCAAACCGAAGCCTTACCAATATTCCACTATGCAGCATTAAATAATCTTTTCACCCAAAAAACTTCTCTAAGCAACTCTCAAAAGATTCTCAACTCACCGATACTGAACTTAATCTCATCCTGCTGTCTGGATAATCCATCGTAGTAATACAGATCAAAACGACGTTCCACTTTCCAATCACTGAGTAACTCTTTCTTCAAGCAGAACAGAACGCTGAAATGACTCTCGCTGCAGACGACCCAGATCGGATAACGCGGCGTCTTATAATTACTCCCAACCTGAATTGAAATCAAAGTGAAAATAAATTCATAGAGCAGCATCAGCGATTTACTTTGAGAGTGGAGTTTAGAATATCTGCTGAGGGATCGAACTATAAAAAATTTGAAAACGAAGTTGTGGAAACCAATAATTTTCTTCTTGGAGATGGGGGAAGGAAGGGGAGGGGAGGGGAGGGTGGGGTTGGGGAGGGTGGGTTGGGGGGGGGCGCATCATACATACCGATGTAACTCTGCTCTTTGACTTCAGAATTGTGGCCAAAGGGCATTTCAGTCTTTGGACTTATTTCTGTTATCCAGTTTGAACTGGCTATCAGATGTCCGATATCCTCACCTTGACCGACCCGTAATGTTCAAACAACGAGAGTAGTCCGATATCACTCCGACTGTTCAGACCTCTCAGTATCATCTTATCCTCACTCCCAGAGTCTAACTCCATCACATCATTGAAGACATTGGAGACTGCTCTGCCCGTGAGAAGGAGGTTGACCATATCCTATACAAAAAAAATAATTATCAATTTCATAAACTGACATAGGATGTATAGGGCACACTTTCTGTTGGGCAGAAAATATGACTTTACTCCTTCGTGAGCAAAAAAATCATGGGTTTCAATAGTGAACAATCTATGCTTTTTGTGAAACATACTTTTTCCATAGAAACCATGGTTATTAACGTAATAATATTTCATACCTGTGAACAGTAGCCGTGCGCTCCCATCAGCTTGTTGGTCGGCTCATCCATGTCACCAATGACCCTTAAGAAACATTGCCAAAATGATCAAAATCAAAATTACTCCGCCAAGAAAATGTTCAAGCAGCTTCATACAAAGTGATGTTTGAAGGATCTCCATTCTCTTGGAGACAAGCAGAGTACAATGTTCGAAATGTTGAGACCTTTTCAGAGCCAACACTCCTCACAAAAGATTTGCACATGGTTGTGCGTACCCACAAGTTTACGAGCTATAGTTTTTTTCCAACTTCCTGCTGGGTCTAATTTCATAGCGCTGCTTAACGTCAAGAAATTGTCGTGCTAACTATAGCAGAAAAATTTGCTTAAGCGTAATCGTATTTCACAGGTTAGCAAGAAAATTAGGCGAGCAGCTTCCACCATGGATTTGCATTGTTACATCATTCATTTTCATACAGTAAGCACAGGAAGGTTAGCATGCCTTTTCATACAGTAAGCACAGGAAGGTTAGCATGCCTTTTCATACAGTAAGCACAGGAAGGTTAGCATGACTTTTCATGTGCTGATTCTGTTTTCTTGACACATTAAAGGGACACACCGGCTTCGTTGGGATTATTCGGCTACAAAATAACCCCAAACATGAATCTAGACTAAGAGGTCTTACAGGAAAAGAGAAGAACGGTTCCTTTAAAATATCCATAAAATTTGGTTGTTTTCGAGCATTTAAAAACAATTTAACGTCACATGGTTTATCCAAATCAGTTTTTAGGTTTAGATAACCCATGTAATCTTCGGAGTTAGTTTTACTTCCAGCCGTAACAAAATTAATACTGCACCAAATTCAACTATGTTTTTTTAACAATTATTCACAAGTATTTGACATAAAAGACTATGTATTCAAATTATCGATACAAGTTGTAAATAATTAGGAAAAATCGAACGTTAGATTATATTTTAGATAGTCCAAGCAACGGAAGCGTGTTCTACAGGTCTACCAACATGACTTACTTCTCTATGGTCCTTGAAAGTATTGCAGAGTACAGAGCTAGTATACAGCCACTGCAGGTGTTGGACTCATAAACAACGATGTGAGCCAAAACAAACTCCAACAGTTCTTCTCTCTTCTTGAAGTGATTAAGAATCATCTGAGGAGATTAAACAAACAAATATTAGCAAAGAATTAGCAACAATAACGAATATATTACCACAAGACTTCCTAACTATGCACCTTTGAAAACTTGTTTTAAAGGGTGTGTCCAACATTGGTAAGAATGAAAATATAAATCCTCACAGATTTGCACATAACTCACATGGTATAAAGATGGTCATGGTAGAAAACTTCCCTTGAAATAGTTTTGCTTGAAATGCCATAGTTTTTACGAAATGAGTAAAATAATAGTATTTATCCTGCAGGATAAATTCCGATGTTTGAAAAAAAGTTAAAACACTGTTTTCTCATGACTCCGAAGACCGATTTAGCTTAAACTTTCACAGGTTTGTTATTTCATGTACATGTTGGGTCACATCGAGTTTGGATACAGGTCTTTGGCAATTACCAATGTTGTACACACCCTTTAAGGGAATTTCAAAATTCATAAAAACAAAAAACAAAATAAAATTTGCATTTCTGTTAGTTTTATGAGAGCTTATAATTATTGTTAAAAAAATCTTGAAAATAACTTACATTTTCTGTGATTCCGTCGTTTTTGTATCTCCCTGAAGAAGTAAATTGTGCCCTTGATGACAATCTAAAAGATGAAAGAGCAAATTATATCTTAGTAAATATTTTGTTTATGACAAAAACAAATTTAAGTATCATTGGCATATGGCAAGAATTGAAACCACAAATTTGTTTTCCACCAAGAAGCAAGAATGTCTCACAAAATAACTCTATAAAACAAAACTAATTCCGAGTCTGAAACTTACGTGACTATGATGGCGTGTTTCTTTTCTCCTGCCCTCCATACAATGTCACAAAGAGCCAAAGCTAAACACTGACTTCTATCTCGACTTGTTGGCTGTAAACTCGCTGCAGTGGAGATCTTGTTTTCTCCAAAGAGTAAATGTTGCAGGATGCAGGCTTGGATGGATGCCAATACACCACACGATCCTCCCTAAGATAATTAATAAGATTTGCAAAATGATGAACTAGTTCTTACACATGCTGTCTTAACATTCATTGTTTACCATTATATTTGCAGATAAATGTTGGCTTAAAGGCATCGTACGCGTTTGGTAATGACTCTGATAATTAATGGCAATAAAAACTTACCTGTTAAGAAGTACAGCAGCTTTAGAAAGTATAATGCATTTTGAGAAACTTTTCACTTCGAAGTGCTGCGGTTATGGAAAAATATATCACTTTTTATTCCCCAAAAACATTTGAATCTGAGAAGCATTACGCGTAACGCTTCTCAGAGTGTGTATTCCTATGCAGATTATTCTTCCTGCGTGGACATATTACCGCTCCAGATTTTCGGAAATATCTCAGTTGTTTTTACATATCCAGTGAAAGTTTTGTCACACCGGGTGCTCCCTTTTCCAGAATTGTTTAAGTTCCAGTTTAGGGTTAGATGATTCAATGAAGAGTTTAATGTTTCAAGCTTAAAATTTGCTTTGTTTAAAAAAATCTTTACAAACAGGCCACAGGGGCGGATCCAGGATTTTCCAAACGGGGGGGCGTGAAAATATTCCAAGCAGCAAAATGATAAATGAAGTTTGTTGCCCCATTTCTCCCTCCCCTTCTCTCTCTCTCCCTTTTTTTTTCTTTTCTCCCTCTTTTTTTTTTTTTTTTTTATATGAAAAAGGGGGGGCGTGCGCCCCCCACGCCCCCCCCTGGATCCGCGCCTGGGCCAAGCTGTTGTCGATAGGAAAGAGACCACAGAAGAGATGTCACTGTAGTGGTGACAATAACTAAAGTGAAGAAATGTGTCCTACTTTTTACCTTGTGTTTATTAAACGTTCAAAGTAATTACTTTTTGTCTGCTTTCAATAATTCTTTCTACAGACCAAGCTGTCGTTGACAAGACAGACACCCAAATGGAGATACCAATGTCAAGAAGACGCAAATCAAAGTGAAGATGTGGCTCCTACTTAACTTGTGTTGTACAATGCCAAACTCCAACTTGTTGATGTCATTAAATCCAAGCCCTTGCATCTTCCATTCCTCATTGAAAGCACCAGATGTAGAACCAAACAACAGATTCTTCAGCTCCTGGATTCAAATCAAGGTATAGGATTACTATTATTATTATTATTATAAATTTCTGGTAATGAAACCAAGGATGCCTCATAAGTGAACTTAATCACTGTAGCTCGAAGCCTGAGGAAACCTGTAAACATGGGTGCTTGCTATGTGAAACAGAAACACTGGGGTTAACTCCTACTCTTCCACGATAAGTGTTCTGGGTTCTTTTATGTACACTACCAATCCTAGTACATGGGACCTATGGCTTAAAGCCCCATCCGAAGGAAAAATCAGTTATGGTAAAGAATCTTGCTCCAGAAACCACACCCTACTGATCAGAAACACCAGAGCTCGAGTTTGGCATTCATAACCTCTCGACCATGACACGCCATAAATGTTTCGTATCACAAACAAGTACATTCTAAATAATAAACCAAGATTGTGGTGCTTGGGTTTAGCATCAGTGAGCCCAGAAAAGGGTTTGTAAAAAAGCAAGATTTTTTCAAAGAAATATACACTCTTAGAAACTGAAGTTGTTCAAGGACCATACATTCAGATAAATCTAAGAATGTGTTATTAAAACAGTGCCTCATATGTGAGAGAAAACTACTTTGATATTAGGTGCTTATTTGTCTTGTCTTACAATCGCCTGTTGTTGTGTGATGGGTCTTGAATCAGCTGCTTTTGAAGTATTTTTGGCCGTTGGTCTCAGCTGCAAATTGTTAAGGTCATCATCAAGGTCATCTATATCTCCCAACTCTATGTCTCCGAGGCTCTGCTTGACTGTCGAGGCTCTCCTAAAAAAAAAAATCCAAAATAGGCATCTTTTAAGGCAAGACAACAGTGGCTGAAAATATATCACTTCTTGAAGTGATTGAAAATGTCTTCAAAAAGCAACTGGGGTAAAACTGATTCTTTGTCTAGGAATGACGTACCCTTTTTCTGACTCTATTTTCCCCTTTGATGTCATCCCCCTAGTTCTCCCAGATTCTGGTCTAGGTCTCCCGGATGCAGAGTTACTTCTTTCTCTTCCTCCTTCTACATTCTCTCCTGCTACACCGCCTTCCATCTCCGTCACAGACCTGCGGTTTCTAGACTCCGGACGTCTTGTTTCATTTTTGATAATAGACTCATCATTTTCTGAGTTACTTTGGACTGGAGAGTCAAAGTTGAACCCAAGACCTTTGAGACGGTTGCGATTTGATGAGGATTTTTCAGAATCGAGTTTGACTTCATGACTAGAATCAAGGGATGAGTTGAAGTTTGTCCTAACTGGTGTTGCCTTCTTTGATGCTTTCCTCCTGTCAGTGCTCTGAAGTTTAGAAAAACAAAAATCATTCTCACAGACTGATATATTTTCTGGCATTTTCCACAAAATTAAGTTAGCAGTAAAAACCTCTATTCTGTGAAAAGCATTTCTCAGTAGTCTGGAGTTGTAAGCTTTTGGTAAGACTTCATTTCCTACATATTTTTGATTAGATTATGTTGTGTTTAGCCAAGTTGTTAACTTACATCAAGGCTGCTAGTTATCGGACCACCAAGACCTCTGCTTCTAGAGGCACTTCCTGGTCGCACACTACTCCTCTTCGGTAGGGCTTCTTCTTTGACAGTAATCCCACTGCTGCCACTATTGTACGGTTTCCCAATCAGTCTCTCCTCTGCAGATCCTGGATAGGTCTCAGGTTCTTTGACCATCGGTCGTTCCCTCATGGTAATGACCGGGGTAGGGGCTCTATTCGGTCTGTAAGTACCGCCTACATCTTCTTGAGGTAGGCCTGCCCCAGGTTCTAAATAAGAAAACAAATAATAAAATACAACACTTTGGTAAGCCGTTGATCTATACTGAAAGATAGCAAAGAAAATGTACAGTATGAACTTTTACTTAAAAAGTAGAAGAAAAAATTTAAAAAACAAAATTGAGTACAAATTTCATTATAAACTTATGTGTAAATTTGCAAAAAACATCCACAGGGATGTAAAGTTAATTGATAGAATACTTACCAAGCTCATTCATATCATATAGTGATGACTTAGCTGGCTTAGTTGGAGAAGTCTTCTTACTCCCTCTGCTCTTTTGACTACTGCTACTGTTGTTGTTTATTCCTCCATGCCGGATTTCCTCTGAAGTTTTCTCACTACCACTAGAGGGTGCACTGTCTCTTGTCTTAGATGACCCAGATGATGAAGATTGAACGCCATGAAGCGGGACAGAGTCTGATTTAGAAGAGGAGTAAAGAGCCCTCTCTAGAAAATATTTGGTGATGATTTCAATCATGGATCGTAGCGGATCGGAATGCTCCTAAATAAAAAGCACAATAGCACAATTGTTTAATTTACATTGACTATTAATGACAATGTCTCCTTCGGGATGTTTAAAGCTCAGAATGTTTGGACTTTTTAGACAGCTTCAGATATTAAATGTAATTGCTGGCTCATGCTAGGAGAAATTACAAAGAAAATGATCTATATAGGCCTAATAGAAGAAACAAAACCATGGAATTTGAAAATTACAAAGGGAAAGAGAGAAAGAGGCACTGCAGTTTCATTGTCACCAACTAAAAGCATGAAACAGCCACTTACTTAGAACTTACAGTCAATTTTGTTCACACAATAAGACCAATTAAATTGTTAAGAACGAAACAAACTAACTCTATTTTTCTTGAGTAGTTTCTCAATGTTCACTTCTCTTGCTAACTGCGCTCTGTTACTGATGCTACCTTCTTTCCTTGGCATTTCTTGATCCATTGATGAAAGACTCAATTTAAGACCCTGTAATCAGGATGAAAAAAAAACCCCACACAGTTATTCAGCAATGTTGCAAAGTTAAATTCTAGCAAAGCTAAACTCTAGCAAAATATAAATTTTACATTATACCACATATACAATTAAAACGAGAGTTGCTGCAGTATTCAGTAGAACTGTTTATGCTTCGTTCAGCATAAGCATCTTGCGAAATTTATCATCAGCTCACCTCATCCCCTAGCCCACCTTGTTGAGCTGTAATGGCTCTCTTTTAACATCGGTCTTATAACACTCACCATGCCGATGTAAAAAGAGAGCCTTACAGCTGTACAGCTCAACAAGAAGGCATTCAAGGTGGGCTACTCAATGATCCCCATAACTTGATTGTTTGTTGTTGGAGGATTACCACGTTTCTGGCACAAACATTCATAACATGTGGCTACACCAGTTTTTTAATTGCACGGGCTCAAGTTTAATTGTAAATAATTATTCATAACTTTAAAGCTATTGATTGTCCGGAATCTAGGCCAAGCGAATACTTTGGCCGTTGGCGTTGACACTTCTTTGTATTTGTTAACGTTTTACCTTTCTACTGAGGTATTCTCTGACCAAAGACGCAGCCACATTCTCCACATACTCGTTTTCGATCATCTTTTGTGAATTTAAACCACAAAAAGCAGTTTTAACTGTAAAGCCTAACAAATCTCAGCTACAATGATCTCAAATTTGCGTAGAAACTAAAACTTGTTTACCAAACGGGCGGCGCCATTTTGGTCTGGAAAATCGACCCTACTCAAACTAAAGTCATGCAATTACTCGATTACTCGATTCGATTTATTGGCAGTCGAGGAAACTTTCTTTGAATAAAAAAACCTCGTAAACTTTCGACCAGCTTTCTAAAAATATAGGTATTATATGTATTGACATTAAAATCACGAGTTAAAATAGTACTTTGATTCAACAGAAGTCTACATTCTGATTTTTGTATTATTGTGCATTAGTCGATAAGGACAAAAGACTTCTGGTATCGATACTGACACACTGCTCTTTTAAAACATTTCAACAACAGAGGGCGCAATGACTAAATTCTTATTTATTTTCTGTGTATGAAGTGATGCAAAACAAGAGCAAGGACAGTGTGGTCATTGACTAACGTTTCCATGGATACTCAAGTCAAGAGTGCGAAAATCAGTGATGCTTTGGAGCGCCGAATTCTCTCAGAAAAATTAAGGTAAGTTTGTTTACTGTTTATTTAATACTTCAAACCTTATAAACACATTGACTGAAAAGACATAGTTGAAGTTATAAAGAGCTTCCTTTTTAATTCGTTGGCAAATTCGGTACTTTTCACTTGCAAAGAAGGGAAACAGATAAATACAACTTTATTATTGTTGTTGGGGTATTTGTTTATGTATATCTTTTACCACGAAATAAATTTTAAAATTTGCAACTTGATCTCCCTGTCCATATTTGGACATTGCATCCACAAAGTTAAACGCTTTTACTCCCTTGAGAAATACTCTCTGCTAAGGTCGAAACGTCAGACCACTAACATACTTTTTTTTAAGTTTAAAAAGCGTCGCTTAGTGATTGATTTAATATTATGGGTTTGGTATAGGCTATTTCCGTCTTGATGTCAAGCATAAAAGCTCCACACATCACAATGGCCTGCAAACCGAACGGATGTTATGAGCAAAACTTTGTCTGTACATTCTCATTAATGTATCTAGGCCTATTTCAACTAGTTGCCTCCTCGCCACTTTCACCAATTAATTAATACAAACAGTTATTTATCCCCGTTTTTACAATAACGAATAACACATTGCTTACCTCTGCAACAAAAGTGTAAAAAAAAGTGTTTATTTATTAATATTAGCAAAAACACTTAACCTGAAATATAATTAAATTCGTGTTTTCCTCACCACGGATGATCGAGCGTCTTAAGTTGTTTTGTTAAGCGCCCTCTATCATCTCTGACATCTTTTAAATTTCTGGGACAAACAGTTTGAGCTCTGTCTTGAATGATTCATTTATGACGTCATTTGGGAGAATCAACTGACAGCAGGGTGCGTTATTTTTATCTTTACCCATTAACTCAATGATAACGTCGTTATAACCTGTCACAACAGCTGATGGTCTTGGTTGACTGTCCACTAAAGTAGGCATTGCTTCTTGTTGCGTAATCACGCCAGTGATGTCGCTTGGTGGCGTTTCAATTGCATCTGAGGATGATGAGTTGTTAGACCTAACTATGGAACCATTCATGTTTGTCTCAGATTCAACCTTGATGACCTTTACGTCACTGAAGCTCATCTCACTCCAATCACTTTCATTTGTCTCCACGCTGCTCGCGTCACACTCGTTAAATGTCAACAAACTTAGTTTGTCAATGTTGATGCGGTCGCGCTCCGAGCTGTCGCACAGGAGGCAGGTGGACTCTAAGTCATCCTCGGATCGGTTGACGGAATAACGGCCCTCGTCAGCTCTGCGACTCAGATGATTATTGGGGGAGATTATATCACTCTCATCCCTGCTCTCCGTAACTCCTTCTTCGATCCAAAACACACCCTTCGATCTGAAACCTGATCTTCGGTTGTTGTTTCTCGACGAGATGCTGGAATGTTTCAAGAAAGAAGAAGACAAGTACAAAAAGGTGATAAACGAAAAGTTACGAGGACAGAAATCACCTTTTTGTAACGGCTCTCATACAGCGCAATTTCAAAGAAATGATAAGTGCGCTTAAACATTACCCCTGGTCACTGTATGGGCTATTTATTTCACTCCACGAACCATATCTCAGCTCCCTGGGATAAGGAGTGTCAACCTATGTTGCCAAGTAAAAGTATGTAGCGCATCAAGCTAAACCAATCTCATGAACCATCTCAAGAACCATCTACCTCGTACTCATTTACCCCTGAAGAGAAGCAATTAGTCTACTATCACGGTGATAAAATGATAAGAGCCCGGAGAGGTAAGATGGAGCCTGGGAGTTGATGGATTTCCAGATGATTAGGATGATTTTGAATTTGATTCGTTGTTGATCGGGGAGCCAGTACAGGTCATACAGGGGTGACGTGGTCATCGAAGGAGCCCTTTGTGATAATGCATGTGGCCCAATTCTGTATTTTTTGGAGCCTTCTATGTAGATACCCTAATTAAACTTAAGTATCTTGCTCAAGGACACAACTGTCATGACTGGGATTCGAACCCACACTCTGATGACTTAGCCACAAGAACTTGAGTCAAAGTCCTTTAAATAAAAGTAAGATTTTGCAAAATATGATTTAAAATGAAGAAATCTGGTATGAACATACCATCTGTGAAATAGCAAATACAGGATTGACAAAACGCCGATGGGGATAACAATACAGGCAACTGTTAGTATTCCAATCGTGCCGAACAATCCCCGGTACCCGTAGAGGATCACAGGTTCCGATGACGTTGTCTCCTTGGCACCTGAGTGCACATTGGACAAAACATAGTATAACAGGTGCATTAAAGATAAAGTCTACAGGCAGCCAATATAATGTGTGAAACAGGTTAGATGTGCAAAACTTTGGTAAACATAATCACTGATTGCACATTCCGGAGGTCGCAGGTTCAAATCTCGCTCTACTAGTCAATTTGTATTTGTTCAACCCAAAATTAAATCAAATTTACCCCGCAGTCAGTTTCCCCTTCAGTTTATTACTCATCGCACATAACTTACACGGTATTATGGTGGAAAACGTCCATTGAAATTATTTCCCCTGAAATGCTATAAAGTATGTGAGAAAATGAGTAAAACGTTTAATTTTGATCTTAAGAGTTAAACAGTGACGATATAGGCCTATTATTGGTGTTTTTTCCCAACTCTCGTGACTCCGACGACTGATTGGGCTAACATTTTCACATGTTTGTTATTTTATGCATGTTGGGTCACACGATGTGCAGATACTGGTCTTTGACAATATAATTATCATTGACCGCATGCTTAAGAAAGACCCATGTTCAGTACCCCTGTCACAAATTTTAAAATATTGTACATTACCTTCTTGTGCCAAAACTGCATCCCAAAAAGGCACCAGAAGAAACAACGCCCGAAAGAGAAAGGCGTGTTGTCTCCAGACACCTCCCGCGTTTAAATGCATCCTTGCCCAAGTTACATCAGTCCATTTTGTAAGATACATTCAAGTCATATTTGTGGAAAAATCACAGACATGAAATAAACACTGTGTAATTTCCATATAATACTTCAAAACACAATCAGAATCAGGTTTTGTATATTTAGTGTTTCAGTTGACTGCTTAATCTGTAAAAAAAAAAAAAAAAAAAAAATCGAGGCTGGTTTGGGTATTCACACCACTAGCTTTTGAAATCCTTTGGAAGGTTTTCTTTTATGATGGCAAACAAAAAAGTATTGTCAAAAAATGTGTTTGCCATGAAAATGATGGCCTGAAAAAGAACAGCCAACTACGACTATTTTGGGAAAGTACCGAGTATACAGTGCTTAACACACATAACCAAATAATATTGTTTGTATCTCCGATAAAAAATTTAACATCTATTAAAACCAAACAGTATTGACAAAACATTTGTTTGCCATATGATAGCCTGAAAAAAAGGAACAGCCAGCTTTCGTAAGCAATACAAATTAAATGCAAATGCATTAAACATAGTAATGTTTTTGCTTAATTCTGAAATTCATACAGTAAACACATGTGACAGGTAGAAAAAAGAACTGCACCAAATTGCTGGATTATTGACTTATGGATAAGCAGGATTTCAAATTGGTGAGTCCACAAGCTGGGATACTTTTCGGGGTGGGTGTGGAAAGGGCATGTATTGAATAGGCAAACAAAGACCACAAGGCAAACCAAGTGACTGTCCTTGTAAAGGATTCGCGTCAATCGGCAAACCAGTAACATGGACGGCCAGTTCAACCGATCTGCAGGATGGATAAATATTATACAATAAAGTGCCCTCTTTAAAGGCACTGTACACGTTTGGTAATTACTCAAAATATATTAGCATAAAAACTGACTTGGTAACGAGCAACAGAGAGCTGTTGATAGTATAAATTATTGTGGGAAACGACTCCCTCTGAAGTAACGCAGTTTTTGAGAAAGAGGTAATTTCTTACTTAAATATTTAAATACTTCTTGCAAGAAGCCTTTTAATCCTATCTGAAAACACATAAATTTGTACAACGAGGGTGTTTTTTCTTTCGTCATTTTCTTGCAACTCCGATGACCAATTGAGCCCAAATTTTCACAGGCTTGTTTTTTGATGCATATGTTGGGATACACCAAGTGAGAACACTGGTCTTTGACAATTACCAAACTAAACGTGTTCAGTGCCTTTAAAGGGTCCGTATGTGTTTGGTAATGGCTCTGAAAATTGATATAAAAACTTACTTGGTAAGAAGTACAGCAGCTTTGGATAGTAAAATGCATTTTGAGAAATTGTTCACTTCGAAGTACTGCGGTTATGGAAAAATATACCACTTTTTATCTCAAAAAATTTGAATCTCAGTAACGCTCTCAGATTGTGTATTCCAATGCAGATTATTCTTCCTGCGTGGACAAACCGCTCCAGATTTACGGCAATAATTTATCTCAAAAACGCTACTACCTTTTGAAATGAAACTTTCACAGGTTAGTTTTATAGTATATATGTACAACTATATAGGATTGAAACAAACAGTGGGTTCCAATTACCAAACGTGTACAATCCCTTGAGACCGATTTAGTCTGTCTCAACAATATTTCAAAATGTTGTCTTTAACAAAAAATTACCATGTTACGTACATTGATTTGATCATCGATTTTCGTGCGCAGTGAAGTGATTTCCATTTTGATATAAGAAATCCTTCATTTAATTGCAACAACGTCACCATCTTTGCCGTTTATCGTTTTCTATTTTAATTGTATCACTGACGATACCCCCCTTCCGGGTCTCGAGTTGTGGAAACACTGGTTTGAATTGAAGAAAACAAAATGGCTGAAACCTCATGGTGTATATTTAGGAAACAATGATTTATAGTCAGTCAAAATATTAGACCCCAGAGTGATCCATTGCGTCCCCCTGCATTTCACTCTACCCTCACTGTACGGTAAAACATGCTGGAAAAGTCCTTCATCCATGTACCCAAGCCTTTGTACTCGGTGTTTACGTTATTTTACGTCAGTCTCCAAAAACTGCATCTTCGTATTCATGGTGCATACAAAAGACACTGATGTGGCAACAACAAAGGGGGGATAAAACGTTCCCAATGCCACTATTCAATCTGCTCAAAGGTTGGGAGTTGACCACAAAACTGCACCATATGCAAGGAGTTGAAGGACTATTAACAAGATGGCGGTGATTCGCTCCAGTTTTCTTCTACCAGTTGTTGTTTTATTACTTGCTGGAGTGGGGAATCTGGTCTTCATATCGTGTACGAATGCAGGTAAAGAACACTTTTATTGTTGAGTTATGTTTAGAGTTTGGGCCTAAAGAAGTATTACAGTTCACTCCGCTTTTGTGTTACAGTTTCTAAGCATTTAAGTAATTATGCAATGTTTTATTGCCCCATTCCCCGAATCATTAGCAATATTTTAAAAACAAAACTCACCAATTATAGATAATGAAAACAAGTTAATGCCTAAAGTTTAGGATTTCTACTAATAGATATTGATTAATTCTACCAAACTATCGTTTACTATTTTATCTTAGAAACTTCGGAAGCACCACCAGTGGTGCCAGAAAACCGGCAGTATTATGGTACGGAGCGAGTTGGTACCATGGTGGCGGTGATCATGGCGTGTGTTATCGTACCACTAGGAGTCTTTGGATTCGTCATTATAATTCTCTGTAACATGTAAGCCAGAGATGCTCGTCAAACTTGCCGTTTCCGACCTCCACTATTTCTCTGCCAATATTCTTACCTTATTTATTTGTGAGAGAGATATAACGTCTTTACTAAAAGGTTGAGAGGTTTTTTCACCGAAACATTGTCCAATATTAATCAAAGGTGAACTGAACGAATGTCGGTCATTTTGTACCGGACCAAGTCATTTCGTACAAAAGTCTTTTCGTACACAAGTTGTTTCATACACAAGTCGTTTCATACACAAGTGTTTTCGTACCCAAGTCGTTTCGTACCCAAAAGGTCATGTCGTACCCAACAGGTCGTTTCGTACCCAACACTCAACAGGTCGTGTCGAAACAGGTCGTGTCGTATACCCAAGAGGTCGCGTCGAACCCAAGAGATCGTGTCGTATACCCAAGAGGTCGTGTCGTATACCCAACAGGTCGTGTCGAACCCAACAGGTCGTGTCGTATACCCAACAGGCCGTGTCGAACCCAACAGGTCGTGTCGTATACCCAACAGGTCGTGTCGAACCCAACAGGTCGTGTCGTATGTTTCGTACCCCAAGTCGTTCATAGATCTATTTTTCTTGCCAAATATTTATTGATTGATATGTATTTAGTTCAAATGTATGCATTAATTGAAATTATAAAACGCTCGACAGACATGCCATTTGTCTGATTCCCCGTGTTCAGTAACGGTTTTATCACTCGACAAGAGCACCAGACTATAATATACATATTTTCCAATCTCGATTTTGTCAATTTATAGGGAAGACAAAATGATTATGCCATGTGATGCAAGTATAGTTGTTCAGCCACAGTATAGCTTTCACTTGATATCAGTGTTAGTTAATTAGTCAATAATGATGTGTTTATTCGATTAATCTTACAGAATAATCTACTGCAAGAAATCCCGCCAAGCCAAGGCTTCATCCCCCGAATCTAAACCGCCCTTCGAATCTAAACCACCCTTCGAATCTGAACCACCCTTCGACGATGACGATCTAGACAAAGTCAACCACTGGAGTGATATGAGTGACACCGAGGATGAGAAGGAAATATCCACCTTCTATATGTTTATTGACAAGGAGAATGGAAAAACTGACTCTTTGTCCCCAGCAAATATTTGAATCCAGCAAATATTTGAATCCTCACTTCGCTGATCAATATAATTTGTCATTACGTCCTTTTGTAATAATGTTATCCAAAGGTGTGCTAGAATACGGTACTATCTTACAAAATGTAACGGTTTATGATCAGTACATTTACCCATTTTCGTAGAGCTGTTTATAAGCAGAAACTTTTTCTTAAATATTTCCTGCTGAGCGAAAATGAACAGGATACCAGTCACAAATGAGACAGGTTAAATAGTAGTTCGTCCAGTAACCTTATTCTACTAAGCATAATTTTGTTGTGGTTAGGTACTTTTTGTGCTTCAAGCAGCTCTATGAAATCGGGCCCTGGCAATTAGCGGTGTAACCATGACATTTTAGTTGGGGGTGGGGGGTGGTGGTGGCATAGCTTTTAGAGGGGGTGTGATGAGCCTGGTTTTCAATGTCAGTAATGGGGTGTCATGCTTTCCTTAAAGGCATCGTACAAGTTTGGAAATTGTCAAAGACCAGTGTTCTCAATTGGTGTATCCCAACATATGCATAAAATAACAAGCCTCTGAAAATTTGGGCTCAATTGGTCATCGAAGTTGCAAGAAAATGATGAAAGAAAAAACACCCTTGTTGTACAAATTTGTGTGCTTTCAGATAGAATAATAAAAACTTCTTGCAAGAAGTTTTTATTATTTTAGTGAGAAATTACCTCTTTCTCAAAAACTACGTTACTTCAGAGGGAGTCGTTTCTCACAATGTTTTATACTATCAACAGCTCTCTGTTGCCTGTTACCAAGTAAGTTTTTATGATATACACTCTACGACTGACCTGAGGTTTGACCCATAGCAGCGTTGATTTCGTAAGAGAAAGTTGTTATTGAGACCTTGACTTGACTTCCGATATTAAATTGAAACTGACTCTTAATTACATAAACGCAATATTAGCAAAAACTTTCACTTGTAACCTTTCGATTTGAAATGGAATCTGTCGTCAGCTCAGTAGATTCAAGTTGTTTTAAACATTCTGTTTTGTGGTGCGCCTTTAAAGGCACTGAACACGTTTGGTAATTGTCAAAGACCAGTGTTCTCACTTGGTGTATCCCAACATGCATAAAATAACAAGCCTGTGAATATTTGGGCTCAATTGGTCATCGAAGTTGCAAGAAAATGATGAAAGAAAAAACACCCTCGTTGTACAAATTTGTGTGCTTTCAGATAGGAATAAAAGGCTTCTTGCAAGAAGTCTTTTATTACTTTAGTGAGAAATTACCTCTTTCTCAAAAACTACGTTACTTCAGAGGGAGTCGTTTCTCACAAAGTTTTATACTATCAACAGCTCTCTGTTGCTCGTTACCAACTCAGTTTTTATGCTAATATATATTTTGAGTCATTACCAAACGTGTACGATGCCTTTAATACAATTACAAACGTTTTAGGATAAAACAAACCCGTATTGTGTATGAAGGGGGTACAACTCGCAGATTAATCAAGATATAGGATTTTTTTGCTGTGCCGTTTCTGACAGAGAAGATGTTTGAATGCACGTCATTTTAGCTAAACATGTATAAAGTAAGGGTTTAAAACACGATTTTTAGTGGTTTTAACCTTTTCAACCGTTTCAACCTTTTAACATAAATATATTTTTTTACAAATAACAATGCAATACTGTTTATTTATTTGTGTAATCTAAGTTGTTATGTATAATAAATTGTATTGGCGTGGGTTCTTAAAAAAAAACAAAAAAAAAACATGCTTTGTAAAACTTGATTGATTGTCTTCAGTATCTTTTTTTGATATTAACAATATCGGCAAGGGCAAATACTTTGCACACCATTGTACGTTGTTCGTTCTTTTTTTCTGAAATGGTCTCTAGTTTACTCATCATCATCATCATCATACGGAAGAGTTAAAGGTATCGTACACGTTTGGTATTTGCTCAAAATATATATTAGCATAAAAACTGACTTGGTAACGAGCAACAGAGAGCTGTTGATAGTATAAAACATTATGAGAAACGACTCCCATTGAAGTAACGTAGTTTTTGAGAAAAAGACTTCTAGCTAGAAGCCTTTTATTCCTATCTGAAAGCACACAAATTTGTACAACAATGGTGTTTTTTCTTTCATCATTTTCTTGCAACTTCGATGACCAATTGAGCCCAAATTTTCACAGGCTTGTTGTTTTTATGCATATGTTGGGATACACCAAAATGAGAACACTGGTCTATGGCAATTACCAAACGTGTACGATGCCTTTAAATAGGCAAAGTTTATTTGGTTATTTTGCAGCAGTTATTAGTTCTTGTCGAATCCCTTGCAAGCATGACAATGATGGGAATGAATATCTTGTTATATTGGTCATCATGTAACCTATAAACTAGACCGCACACCTATTTAACTTGATCAGTGGACCATTATATTTTGATCTGAGATAACAATACTATCATTGTGTTTAATCGCTGTCCGTGTCTGACAAATAACAAAAAAACAAACAAGTGAAACTGCGAATTGAAGAATGTGTTCCGCCAACGGTTCGAGTTCCACTCTGGTGGTAGTGGAAGCTGAAGGGTTCACATCGACGTGAAGACCCGTGGGCAACATGGGTAGCTCTCGGTGTACTCGTTTGCTGCCGGTGGTTGTTATCATCACTGGAGTTTTAAATGTGTTTGGATCGTTGGTGGTAACAGGTACGTCTCAATTTGTTTAATTTCTAAAGCCTACCTTGAATATTGTGTGTTCTGTGTTCAATTTCCCATGCCCTGATTCGTTTTGTCACAACATACAAGCCAAAACCAACACTGCTTTACCCGTATTTTCAATGCATTGTGAGAGTGTGAATTAGTCATGTTTGTCAATTTTTTTTTTTTTTTTTTCAATTTGCTTGCCCGGCAAATTCCACCCATTGTATAGGTAGGCCTACAGGGTCACCTTTAACACCGATCCCATTGAAGGGACACGTTGCCTTGGATGGGCGAGTTGGTCCATGAAAAGCGTTTGTAACCGTTTGTTATAAAATGCATATGGTTAGAAAGAAGTTTTAAAAGTAGAATACAATGATCCACACAAATATGCCCCGAAATTGCGTGATTTTCCTTTTACTTTGCGAACTAACACGGTCCGCCATTTTGTGGAGTCAAAAATTCGGCTCTACAAAATGGCGTGCCGTGTTAGTTCACGATGTTAAAGGAAAACCACGCAATTTGGATCATTGTATTCTACTTTTAAAGTGACCATATTGCATTTTATAACAAACGGTTACAAACGCTTTTCATATACCAACTCGCCCGATCCAAGGCAACGTGTCCCTATAAGTCGCCCCATTTTGTAAAATCAGAAGTTTTTGATTAAACAAATCTGTATAAACATTTTGGGCTCTTTTTATATTTTTCTCCGTCTGTAGCTAACGAACCGCTGGTAATATCACAGCAGACTCCTCGACCAATGCCTTATCAGTACACTGGTCTGAACAGAGTAGGGACATGCGTAGCCTTTATTCTAGGCTGTTTAATCGTCCCAGTTGGACTTATTGGAATTTTCATATTGGTGATTCATAAATGGTGAGTCTTAGTTTCAAACCAACTACAAACAGTGTCAAATTGTATTTAACAAACAAAACCAAATTCAATACACTATAGCCCCCTATAATATTGTAGCGACCGGTGCATGCATAAACATGATGTAAGCATGTTTTCAACTTAACAGGAGCATGTGTATAAATGTTGGCCCAGATGGGAATGTTCTATAACGGGCGCCGGAGCTGTGACCCATTCAAACTCAGAATTATATGAGTCGTATGTACACAGTAGTTTTGTTCAAAATCACATGGTGAACTTCAACATTTCTGAACACTATTGTTCTAAAATCGGGGATTCAGAGTGCGTGAAAACTCCCAGTCTACCATGACCGATGTCTGATTATATTTCTCTTGGTTGATCAGAAAGGAAGTTAGGATTCAATGACATGGATGAACTTGCCCCACATAAAAATTTATACAAACCGATGTTCAACAACGTGCGTGACGCTTTTACGATGTTCTTGCTTGACGAATTCCTAATTCGTCAAGCAAGAAACCCAGCGCTGCGAGGACTTTATAAATGCTGCTATAACGTAGTACTTTTCATAGAAGTCAAAATATTTGTCGTGAGTGTAAACTATTTTGCCAATAAGGGCTGTTCCCCACAAGCCTTGGCTTATTTGAACAGCCTCCTTACTCTCAGCTTCAATTGTTTTATTGTTCATCTCAGTCATGACTAATTTGCTGCATGTTTATTTTAATTTCAAATGGATGTCAGATTTAGATTTTTTTGTCATTTTTGTAGTGTCACCGTCTGTAGAGAAATGAGAAAATCGAGAAAATCAAAGACCAAGAACGCACCAATCTTCGAGGATCCAAGAGAAAAAGTCAAATGGCAATCAGCAATGTTGCTGTATGTCCATGAAAAATCTGAAAAAGCAGGTAATAGTGACGATGAAATCTGCTTTGAAGATTCAACCGTGTGAAGGGCGCCACCAAATAAAGTTTTTAACTCTCCAGCCACAGAGGGCGGTAGAGGAGGAGAATGGGCAATAATGAGATTACTCGGATAGTTGTAAAGAATGTAATTTGGGTTGGGGAAAGATTCGCGATTATTTTTTCTTCTGAAATTCTTCTCGAAATTTTAAATACCAATCATTGCATAAAAAACATAAAGCATCTTTCATTGAAAGCAAGTATTATTTGTTACTGATAATTTCTTTATGTATGAACTTATAAGTATACAACATTATCAAAGTATTTATTATAGCGATATTTATTGTGATATAATTATATAGGATTTGAGGCATTGCATGGTGAGGTAACAATGTATATTTGGTTTGCGGTAACACCATGTGTATATCTACTTGCTGGGTTATAATTACTATAAAGTTTTCTTACCTAATCTTAGCTATTATTTTGCTGGATTATTATTATCCCCGATGCAAATAAACATCTACTAAATTAGATTATTATTGTTTTCCGTGCGGTGCATAACTGAGAATAATAAACAAAATAATTAATGCCTTGTGTTGTGTTAACTTAACAAAACAGTATGGAATATATTTATTTGCCTTGGTTTCGATGTGATTCATGAATACAAATACATATGTTTCATAGTCGCATACTTCAAACGTTCGTTAGGGCTCATGCTTTCTGTTTGGCCTCGAGGTGGCGCTAGACCCCTTGCACAACGCGCAGCGTACTCACAAGCGCCTACCCTGGGAGAGTTGACTCCCCAAATGACGCGCATTGCTCGGAGGTGCGTTCCGCGTTTCTGAAGGGGTCTATTATAAATCAATAGACCGCCCTCGCATAACGCGAAACGCTACAGGTACGCTGAGGTCACGCGCACGTTTTTACGCACAAAGAACAGCTATCGTCCAATGATCTGCCTCCTTTTTGAGAGTGTAACGTCATATGCAAGGGGTCATGCAAGGTGAGTCTTGTAAAGCTGAAGCACGCAGAGAAGACGGGCTTCTGGTAACACGATTTAACCTTGGATGAAGCCACAGGTCACTTATTGAGTGTCCGTTTATAAATATACAGTCAGTACTCGGCCATTTTTGTCTTTAAAAATAAAAACAAACAAATCGAAGTTCCCCAACTACCTAGCGTATGATTGGTCTGCTCCGAAGTGACGTAGTTTGTCAGCTACATACACCAGTTAACTGTACTTTCGATTGTCTGCTGCTGCGTGTGCATTAATGTTTGTATGTAATCAATGAATTATGTGTGTACACGTGTGAATGGAATGCAATGACAAAGGTACATCTGGTACTATCCCGCCAGGTGCTCAAGGCTGGTATCTGGCGTTATTCACGAGCCTCGAAGTGTGACGTCAGATGTTCAGGCTACATTGACCTCGGTGATGGGACTGTGTAAGGGCTTGTGACGTCATTTTTATGCAAGGGGTCTATCGTGACACTATGGAGGCTTTTCTCCATGGTGTCACCAACATCCACCTCCTCTCTGTTGTCAAGAGAGTTACCCACCCTCGATCTAAACTACATCTTTAAGCTGCACTAATACGATGTGATATCACTCTTGTCGTGCCAATGTTTTTAGTCTTGTCAAATCCAAAGCTTCGTTGACCCACAGTCTCCTTACGCTGTCCCCGGACACACTCGGTGCCTCCGGCCATAGAAACACGCAAGCTTCTCCTAGGGCCGCAGAATCGTATCAAGACTGAGAGCCATAAACTACTACCACTCCAGATGTTTTCTTCTTGTAGATTGTACACCACAGGATAAGATTATAGATTTCTTAGAGGTGGGAGACGTATCTTCCCTCATGTTAACCAAACATTCACTTTAGAGGTTTCAAGTGAGTCAGTACTCGGTGTAATATTACAAATGTTTGGCGCACGTTCTCTCTCTACCCTGACATTTAAACAAGGCTGCTGCAATATTAACGATGGGTATGAGCAGGTGTCTTGGATACGAGGTTATCATCAGCCAATTAAAAAAGCAAGGTGTGTCTAGTCTGTCACGATAGCTGAGAGTCTCGCAAGATTTATGAAAACATGTCATTAAGAATCTATAAAGTATAGCCATAATTAGCGTCCGCTAAGATGATAAGCACTTTGTTCTGATTGTTTACTTCAATATATTTGGTATATTATGACATCCAAAAAGTATTTTTCCGCGCACATTATGTCTTTAAAGGTATCGTACACGTTTGGTAGTTACTCAAAATATATATTAGCATAAAAAACTGACTTGGTAACGAGCAACAGAGAGCTGTTGATAGTATAAAACATTGTGAGAAGCGACTCCCTCTGAAGTATAGTTTTTGAGAAAGAGGTAATTTCTCGGTAAAATAATAAAAACTTCTTGCAAGAAGTTTTTATTCCTACATCTGAAAGCACACAAATTTGTACAACAAGGGTGTTTTTTCTTTCATCATTTTCTTGCAACTTCGATGACCAATTGAGCCCAAATTTTCACAGTCTTGTTATTTTATGCATATGTTGGGATACACCGAATGAGAACACTGGTCTTTGACAATTACCAAACGTGTACGTGTACGATGCCTTTAAGATTGGCGTTAGAGAAATGAAGATGATCCCTTTGTATTGACCGGTTATCTTTACTATCGAGCACCTACGATGTTTCATTCCTTTTGAACCAATGTACCCAAGGAAAATGTGTTCCTTTTCTCTCAGAATGACTGTTTTTTTTACAACTATTGCATCTAGTTATGACTAAGATGTTTGTACTCCGTTTTCTCATGCATGTCACTTATACCCAACCGTAAAGACATTTAATCAATCCATTAGCATAACTCGATAACGAACTTCATCAGATTGACCTCATTTTTTGTGTCCGTCATGCAATTTTCATTACACATTATAATGGGTAATTCAATGACCATAAACACAATAAGCTTCCAGTGTCGTGACAACCATTATTTTCTAGAGGTAATTTATCACCACAATGTTGCCTCTAGACACGAACAAGACAAATTAAGTTTTTTTTATTGTGGGAGTACACGTCGAGGCAGTGGCTCATTATACTTGTCCGGAGACTATAACATAATTATTGGTGAGATAAACTCGTTGTTGCGTGATGTGACGCGCAGTTTCTGTTTTGGGGTCAAACGAAAAGGCTATGTACAGAGACGCAGAGCGCTTAAGGTTGCACTGGCAAAACAATTTATTTTAAGAATTAGCCTTCCAACCAAAACTGAACTTTTTGTATAGTTGTTTACAACAAGTAATCAGTAAAATATGCCCAGCAAAAACAAATCTGCAATACACGGTGAGTCTAAAAACGACTGCATAAACAACGAAGGCCACCTGCTTAATTACGAGAGAAGTTAAAACAATGTTTATTAATTGGATCCCCGTGAGTGATAATCTGTCGTCCAAGCAAAACCATCTCTCAGCAGGTCTTGAAAATTGGAGCCAGAATGTCTTGAATAGCTGGTCAGAAAGAAGTAGCTGAGCGGTCAGTTCCCTTTAACCCCATTTAAAATGACCTGCTGCAAACCTGTAAAAACTCAGTCCACCACCAATAGTTGATGCTGGAGAAAGTTTGTGGATTGAGCCAAAATGAAACCATTACTCTCCGCCATTTTAGTTCTGCTAAGAGTCCTTATAAATCCATCTGGGCACAATTTCATAGAAATGCGTAAGTAGACAATTTTGCTTACACATTTTGTGCTTAGCAAAAATTAGCGGTATACCAGTCAGAATTGGTGCATGTGACATGGTATTTTGGCTGGTATCCTTAGTCTGGTAAGCATCATTTTGTTGTGCTTGGCTACTTTTTGTGCTTAAGCAGCTCTATAAAATTGGGACCATTGTATAATTGCCCCAAGATCAGGCCGCTTGCCAAACACACCATGGTGACGCCAAATAGTGCCCATTTATACTGTTCCAATAGATTATTGTTCTTGTGTGATGTCGTTAACATGGTTCATAAATACTATAAAGTCACTTCCTTGTTTCTCCTCCGAATAAGTGACCCAAACACTCTTCCATCATGCTCAAGTTAATGATTTTATGTAAAAATGTTGTGGTCTGTTAACCAATATTCTACAAGAGGAAGAGGAACAAGGAAGAGGAACAAACCCACTTGAAATCATTTCCTCTTTACCGGATTTCCTTACCCTATCGAAAACTCCTTCGGGACAATTTATAATTATCTCGCAGTTGTGAAAGCTCCCGACGCAAATAATGACATTACTATCGAAAATGTTTCTGAAATTGTTTTAACAGGTCGATCTAGGATACCAGAGACGTGAGCCCCCTCGAGGAGGATTGGATGACAATTTCTGTTTTCTTTCATTTTAAAAATATTGATTTACTTTAAGGAGTTTTTACTTTTGGATATATGTCTCTCAGGATTAGACGACATTTTAAAGGGAAACATTTCGGTCTTTTGGAATATTTTATTAACAAATATAATTTGGGCAGCATGTTTTGCAAGATTTGATAGAAGTCTCAAACAGTCGAATTTTAGTCAAATTAATGTTACTGTTTCTATTTTGGTAAAACAAAATTCATAAAAAGAGATAAACTAAAGCAAAACATTAAATCAGACGTTTTCTCAACCACCTGCATCGTACCTTATCTTGGCTTAAAAGAAAAAGCAAGAATCAGGTGAAGCAGTTGTGGTCTAAACAACAACAATGCATAATTGGCTCTCGGATACTCCTACCGGACGTTTTGCAACATTTCCACACACAATGTTCATCTTGACCAATAAGAACACAATGCAGTGTCAAAGGTTCACAAGCTGCACCTTATCTTGATTCAAAGAGAGTAAAATAAACGGCACTCTCTCTATCAATGTCAGTGCTGTACTGTGTCTATGGACAGTGAAGCGACCATTGATTTATTGATTTCACCAATGTTGTACTTTATCTTGATTCAAAGAGAGTAACTATAAAAGGAACAGCACTGTCTCCATCAATGTCAGTGCTGAATCTAGTATTGAATCTAAGACAGTGAAGCAACTATTGATTTGTTGATTTCACCAATGTTGTACTTTATCTTGATTCAAAGAGAGTAAACATAAAAGGAACAGCACTGTCTCCATCAATGTCAGTGCTGAATCTAATATTGAGTCTAAGACAGTGAAGCAACCATTGATTTATTGATTTCACCAATGTTGTACTTTATCTTGATTCAAATAGAGTAACCATAAAAGGAACAGCACTGTCTCCATCAATGTCAGTGCTGAATCTAATATTGAGTCTAAGACAGTGAAGCAACCATTGATTTATTGATTTCACCAATGTTGTACTTTATCTTGATATAAAGAGAGTAACCATAAAAGGAACAGCACTGTCTCCACCAATGTCAGTGCTGAAGCTAGTATTGAGTCTAAGACAGTGAAGCAACCATTGATTTATTGATTTCACCAATGCTGTACTTTATCTTGATTCAAAGAGAGTAACCATAAAAGGAACAGCACTGTCTCCATCAATGTCAGTACTGAATCTAGTATTGAGTCTAAGACATTAAAGCAACCATTGATACATCTCAAATTCATCAATGCTGCACCTGATCACCCGCATGTAAAAGTAGACTTTACCTCCATCCGTACCTGAACAATGTGAAAACATTGACATTTTGAAGAGTTGATCGTATAACTTTCTTCCGAGACCTATTTTGCATTGTGCCTGTGCGAGTAACCGACAATTATACACGGTGACAGTCACTCGAGGAGCCCTTGTAACTTCGCATACGCAGTCTTGGATAATTCCGCTACACTAGATCTGGATCAGGATACAGCAAACGGAGGGACGGGAAGTTGTGCCGTTTGGAATCCTAATTTTCCCCGGCCATATTGGGCTAAATTAATCAACCCTGTCAGCGCTTTGCTATTTGGTACGAGCCACCACTGATGATAAATGCCTGCACCGTGTTTATCAAATGGTCACGTTGCTTTTCTTTCTTGTTATAACAGGAGCTGTGCCGAGAAATTGTATGAAAATTTGAGCGTGTGTTGCGAACAGACACTCCACTGGCACACCCGCTGGTGAACGTTGATCAACTGCCATAAAGCTACGCCCACTGATTAATGTGTTACAAGTGGTCGACCAGTCGCCTTCAGTTGTAATTTTGAAGCAATATTTGTTTGAACTGCATGCGGAGTTCCTCTTTGGATGATTTAAAGGTAAGTTTCTGTCATTTTTGTCCGCATTTGGGGTTGGGTTGGTAAATTCTGTGATCAAACATTCAAAACAGAAGAAGAAGAAATAATAATACTGTAGAAACCCAACCTTAATGTTGGCAACTACTTCGAGTTTCACAAAGCAAAAAATAAATACAAAATTGTCGTATATTTTGCACTTCTTTTCTTGGGCAAATTATTTGTATTTTCTTCACAAACTGAAGTTAGTGATACCGTTTACATTTATTTTTTTCTAACGTGCGAAATGTGTTGACATAAAAATAGAATACGGTAGCCTACTATGTGTTGACATAAAAATATAATACTGTATAGTTGCAGGTATTTTCTCTCTATTACAATATCCGAAGTGTGACTATTTGATATTAATTTAAAGGTTATTACAGCAGAACAACACTACCAGCCATAATATCTGAGCCTACTTCAAGCGTATTTTTTTCAAAATCTATTAACAATACTTACATAGGAGAAAATGACCAAGTGTTAAAGGCATTTAAATTCATGAAATAGAATTAGCTGTTGCAAACTGCTTACCAACCAAAAGGACCTATGGTATAAATGCAAAAAATAGTAAATGGCCTGACGTTTCGACCCTAGCAGAGTCTTTCTCGAAGGCTAAATGACTTAAATTCATTGACACTTTTGTGATGTTTATCAAAGTCAGAGCTGTATTTTAAGTTCGAATTCTTCGATTCTTAATGTTAACGTAAGTTGATGGTGTAATACATTAATTTTGGATTTAATTTTCACATTTTTGTATAATATGATAATACGCCCCACGGTTTATGAACAAAGGTGTGGCTCATGTGTTGACTTTGCAAGCTATCGTATTGCGTTGACAAACACAAACCATGTATGGCCATGTTTAGACTTCCACCTAGTCGATTGTTCGACAATATACACGAGGTCCCAAGTGTGTTTTGCGATTCGTCAACAACCTGCAGCGTGTGAAATGAAAATAAGGGTACTATAGCTTCCGCGCGAGATAAATAATAGCCCCTCTTCCCACTTCGGTAGGATGACTGTTAGCCAGTCTAACCAATCAATACAACTACATTAAAATCATCCGCTTCGTTTCTTCGCAACAGCAGAAAAAGAAGCGCTCCTTACGGAAATAACAAAAAACACTTATAGAATAATTTACTTAATCATTAGCTTCATATCCTTATTGGAACAAATATATATAATCGTAGAATTTTCCGCACCATTTACTGATGGAAGTAACCCCATTATATCAACCAATCGACGGGTAATTTCATTTGGGAATGGCTGAAGAGTGCAATATGCATTGCATAATTATTTGAAGATTTTTTTGAAGTGATTTAGTCGAGGTCGTTGCGCGGGGATTTGCCCCGCGGAACGCAGCGCGTTGACCGCCCCGCCAAGCCACGGCATCTCGGGCATGAATTAAATCAGTTAAAGATCATGTAGCCTACAGCGTTGACACAAGGTTTGAAAAAAATACTTCTTGATGGTCGTTCATTTATTTTATTTGTTTTAATCAAAGTATACACTGACCTGAGGTTTGACCCATAGCAGCGTTGATTTCGTAAGAGAAAGTTGTTATTGAGACCTTGACTTGTTTTTGTTACGCTATGTTTTTAAAACCCACTTCCGATATTAAATTGAAACTGACTCTTAATTACATGAACGCAATATTAGCAAAAACCTTCACTTGTAACCTTTCGATTTGAAATGGAACCTATGCCATCAGCTCAGTAGATTAAAGTTGTTTTAAACATTCTGTTTTGTGGTGCGCCTCTAAAGGCACTGAACACGTTTGGTAATCGTCAAAGACCAGTGTTCTCACTTGGTGTATCCCAACGTATGCATCAAATAACAATCCTGTCAAAATTTGGGCTCAATTAGTCATCGAAGTTGCAAGAAAATGATGAAAGAAAAAACACCCTCGTTATACAAATTTGTGTGCTTTCAGATAGGATTATTTTAGTGAAAACTTACCTCTTTCTCAAAAACTACGTTACTTCAGAGGGAGTCGTTTCTCACAATGTTTTATACTATCAACAGCTCTCTGTTGCTCGTTACCAAGTCAGTTTTTATGCTAATATATATTTTGAGTAATTACCAAACGTGTACAGTGCCTTTAAGAGGACCGGAAAAATGAGAGAACAATTATGTGTCGAAGGTACGAGATTCACTGCCTGAGAGGGATCGTAGCTTCATGTCTCCGGTGTACAGATAGCAATAATGAATACCAATGTTCATTTTTACCAAAAAGGACTGTTTTGTTTCATTCCCTTCAGTTTGGTTGCAGTGATTTCCAGTTTGTTTGTTTCGATTGGTTTTTATTTTCCCCCTTTGAAAGATAGGGTCATACTTCGGTAATGACCGCGAAAAGAAACAGATCCGAAAGCTTATTTTGTTATAAAGATGGTAATGGTATAGTAAGCCGCCTGAGAAATCATTAAGTCTGAAGTGCCCTGTTGATTAGAAATCAATAACAATACATCGAAAAACTTGAATCTCTAAAGATTGCCTGCATGCAATCCATTGTCTTGAACTGTCCTCAATATGGCCATGAGATGCGGTTGGTATACCCGATGTCAACTCGCTATTGCATGGATGGATTTGACGTTCTCAATTAAAATACGGTGGCTTATTTTGTTTGCTGTTTTTCAATAAGTAGGCACTATATTCAACTGAGATGTTCATGTGACTTTTCTGTCTTGGTAATTTGGCCTGAAAATGTACGTTGACAAGAACTAAAATGTAACACTAACTGTATCAATGGGTGATTTCTATGGTTGATTGGTCAGTTAGCCTCTTTGCTCCCCTCTCTACTCCAAGTGTCCACAATCTGATGCTATTCTTCTGAGAGTATTATTCTGATCCACTGGAAGGATGTTATTTCAGGACACTCAGTCGTCTGTGCGTTAACGAGATTACTCCAAATCGCCAGAGAGAGACTCGGCCGTCTGTCCCCGTCAATAAGTCCCCTCAAGTCAACTCCCTCGTTACCCCCATAGTTTTCACGCCATTGCCTTTCCTCTTTAAGTTTTGTTTAATCGGATCGATTGATGGCTTTTGGAACCTGTTGGATCATTATGTGAAGTTGGTTTCCACTTATAGAGTGTTCTGTTCATCCCCAAGTTATGTAGTACCAGAGATGTCTTTAGGCACTTAACGTACACAGCATTTTCTTGTAAGAAAAATGTCTCTTCATTTTGATTTTGTCTTGTTTTGAATTGATTCAAAGCCACCCTGCATGGCCAGAAATTCATCTGACATAGACATTACAATATAACACGCTTTCTTCAACATACAAATTACATACTAAGATCTTAAAATTGTCTTGTTTTTTAATATTTTGTGATCCAGAAGAATTTATTATTTATTTAGTTATTTAATTTATTTATTTCGATGTATAACACATGTCATGGTCGGCAGCATCACAGTTCAGTAATATTATGACAGTTAATCATAACAATTCTTCATCTGGTGTATTCACTTTGGGTAAAGAACAGGATGATCAAGTTATTTGGCTAATACATGTATTATGAAATACATTGACTTACTTCATCACTATTTTATTGAAAGTATATTGTGACTATAGTCAAAGTGAAAAGAAAAACTGTTCACATTTTATTCTCACTTACCATAATATCAGATGTGGTTTACAAAAATAAAATCAACATGACGGATTTATAGATATGAAAGTCATTGTTCACTCTCTCTTCACAAATCTATGCTGCATTACTCCAAGATGGGATTGGTTACAATAATAGATTCTTGTTTGTCGTTTGTTTTCCAAATTCACCTAGCAAATCAAAAGTGCAACCCACTGTGACATAGCAATGAATGTTCATGGCCACTTGGTGAAAACATGGACGCCGGGATGAGCCTATTCTCTGTAATATCACGTTTTGTAATAGCCCAAACTACAACTGTGTAAATATGCACTTAATGAAATTGAAAGTGGAATTTTACCTCCGGTCTAAAAAATAAGAGAGAGTGAGAGAGAAACAAAAATGCATTGAAACATTTCAGTATACCTTTGGGCGCCATTTTGTTTTTGTGTAAAAATCAAACTTTTTTATCCCCAGAGCCCCCATGCTTTGAAAAGTTCATATCTGCCTTTGGGTTTTAAAAGCTTATTCCTTCGAAAATTAAAGAACTGCTAAAGAAAGTTGTCAAAACAACTTTAGTTTGTTTCCTGAAGGAGTATGAAGACGTAATGAATCTTGGATTTTATGATATCGCACTTGAGAACTCGAGGGTTAAAAATTAACTCAAACTGCTTACACGAATCTACTTAAATTCCACAGAAATGGTACGAATGGGTTTTGCCAAATCAGAAATAATGAAAAACTGCGTGAAGGAAAGGTTAAATAAAAGTGATTAATTGCTGTCGATTTGTCTAAATGGCATGGTTTCTGGATGATGGTGGTCATTTCTAGTTTCTTTGATTCGCTCTTACTCTATGTCCAAAGTGCGGATATAACAAGTGGTTTGGTTATGTCAATAAACTCGAAACAAGATGTTGACAAAACAGGAGATCGCCAACATTGGGTTAGATAGTTCAGTTGGTAGAGCACCAGCACGTACATCCGAAGGTTGCTAGTTTAATTCCAGCATTCTAATTAATTTTCCTGTTGATACCCAAAGTTGGTCAATAAACTTTGTAACACAGCCTTTTTTTTAAAATCCGAAATACACTCTGTAGATATTGTTTATACATGATTTTGCAAAAATGCTAAACACCTTTTACAAGAGAATTTTCCCTGATTGCAATACAAATGATTATTGTTGGTTCTCAATAACAAGAAGGTATCAAAGTTCTCACCCTAGAAACAAGAAGGTTTCAAAGTAGAAAATCCTGGTTCAGAATTGCTCCGGATTCCGGGTCCAAGGCGCCTGTTCCATTTCCGGGTCAGGCTGACCCGGAAGCAAGATTTTGTTTCCTACGAACTTTTTGTCCCCATACGGGAAATTAACATGGGCTGGAGGAGGGTGATTCAAAAGAGGGCGCTATCAAAAGAGGTTTGTACATAGTTCTCCGTAGGGGGGGACAAAAAGTTCGTAGGAAAAACAATCTCGCGACCCGAAAAGTGGTTAGCAAATGGGATTTTAACTCGGATTCTGCGTCACTCTGACCTATGGGTCATTTTGACACGGATTCCGGGTCATACTGACCACACGGAACCCGGATCCGGGTCATTGACCTCTTCTTGGTTACATTAACTTGAAATAATGGGCGAAAACAAAATAAACGCATCAAATATGTATAAATTCTCAGTCCTAATTTTTGTTGTAAGTACAATTGAAAGTAAATACTTATGGGTTTTTTCACTACGCAAATTTTGGTTACAAACACGTACCTGAAACTGACATATCAATCCCATAGAGGGCGCTATATTTACAAATAACCAATATTGCACGTCATAACAAATAATTATGTGAATCGCACCGCAGTACAGCTTTAGTGTAGATGAATTTTGACATTTAAATGGACTTCTTAAGTTCTTAGATGCATCAGAGTCCAACCTTACTGCTTTTAAAGTACATACATAAATCCCATAATGGGTTAGAGTACACGAAATTGACAGATGACGTGGGAAGGAGCACTAATGGAGAATTCTCTTCCTCACACGTTGATGTCTCACACCTACTGTGCATACATTATTGACACCAGCAATCAGTCTTTCTATTATGGGCACTAAGGCGTTCAACTTAATAATTGATGTAGACAGTTGACACTAATGGTGATATTTCATAATGTGGTTGCAACGCTTCAACGAATGTGACGAACATAGGAAAGCTATGTGCCCTGAAATTCTCAGTTTGAACATTATTTTATAAAACGTGTAGGACTTAGTTCACTTGACCCGGTTGGGTCAACTCTGTGATCTTTCCCAAATTGTTGAGGACCGTAAAACTATCGCAAGTATTCGACCATTTTGGGGAGCCTTTTATTTCCACCCACAGTTGCTCAGAATGACAGAAACAAAATCGCGCACTTTAACGCGTCCAAACGCGAGAATACGTGTGAGTCTGCATGTTATACTTTACACGAGTTCACCAGACTCGACTTGGTGACGCCAAGTTCGGCTGGATTTCGTTCTAATTCCCGACTGTACTAATACACACTTTAGTCGACATGGGTAAATCAGCAATGTGTTCATAGAAAATCACCCTTTTTATCACACTCAACGATACTGAAATTCCCAAAAGATGTACATAGGAAAGCTATGCTGTGAAATTACCAGTTTGAACATTTTATTAAAAGTGTAGGACCTAGTTCAGTTGATACTGAAATTCCCAAAAGATGTACAGAAAAGTAATATCTGTTATTGAAGAAGTTTGATATGATCATTGAACTTTGTCATAAATTGGCAGCAAAATGCCGAGATAAATCAAGAGAAAAGGCTAAACGATCATGACGCTTATTTATGTAACCAAATCTGATTCAGCTTAAAGTAGTAGTTCTGTTATGACCGAAAGTCAAAACTTATTAAAGGCATCGTACACGTTTGGTTATTACTCAAAATATTTATTAGCATAAAAACTTACTTGGTAACGAGCAACGGAGAGCTGTTGATAGTATAAAACATCGTGAGAAACGACTCCCTCTGAAGTAACGTAGTTTTTGAGAAAGAGGTTATTTCTCACTAAAATAATAAAAACTTCTTGCAAGAAGTTTTTATTCCTAACTGAAAGCACATAAATTTGTACAACAAGTGTGTTTTTTCTTTCATCATTTCTTGCAACTTCGATGACCAATTTAGCCTAAATTTTCACAGGCTTGTTATTTTATGCATATGTTGGGATACACCAAGTGAGAACACTGGTCTTTGACAATTACCAAACGTGTACGATGCCTTTAATGCATTTATGCTATACTCTCGTCATTGGGCTTGTGTAAGAGGATTCAAACTAGGTAACAAGAATACAAAACTAATTCCTCTCGCGTCTTTTATCAACTTGGTGAAGACGTCTTTGAAGTAAAAGAGATCGAGTGACGTTGCATTTCTGTCCTTCCCGAATGACTTTGAAATATGATGATGTTTAACCATCTGATTGTGAAGTCAATTTTGCACGTTCGAGTTGTCACACGCACCTAGTTTGGCCATTAATTTGTCACAAACAGAAGCGATAGATTCGGTAATTTTATGAAGTGCTTTGCTTAAGAGACTCTCGGTTGTATTGTTGCCATATTTTGTTAAGTTCCACGACCCTTCAGTTTAAATATATAGTACTGTAAATTTCACACTTCGAAAGTAGGTAGTTGTCTGGGACCGTTGAACGGAGTGGCTCAGGTTATGGCTGAGGCTGTTGACTTCAACAGCTATGTTGACGTGTTTATACAGATACGGTGATCATAGCCATAGCCACAGCTGAAGTTTAAAGTGGAGTGACTTTGGCTATTGGCTCAGAGCCATGTTGAAGTATAGGCAGTTACAGTGATCTACCCACAGTCAGTGACGTCAGTGACGTCAGTACGACAACACGCATATAGAGCATATAGTAATTGTCTCGCCTATTTTGATGTGAGCCTTATGGCCAGAGTTCAATGGCGTTCATGACTGACCCTTTATTGAAATAAACCAAACATAACCAACAATAGTACACGAAGTAACAAAAGTATGGCCAACAAACAGTATCCTGGTAACATAATAGATAATAAAAAGTCCATAGGCTGTTTTCAATGTTCAAATTTTTTATAGAGGACCACAGTGGAAATAAGCTTGTTTAGCTTTTTTGTGTTATCCTCGACAATTCCTCAGATTCAAATGTCTTTTCCCTGTACTTTTATTTTTATCTGTTTTGTCCACTTGTTGTATTTTAAAGAATTCTGTGGAGATTGTCTAATAAACGAACAAACAAACAAATAAACAAACAAACAAACAAACAATGTAGGCCTACTAACTGTATATATAGGGACCAAAGGAGTGAGCAAACGTTTCCTCAAATTAGTTCGGTCAACATATTTTGTAGTTTTTAGATTGTCCTGTTTCTTCAAATTTGGATTATACCCACCAATGGCCTACCGGTACTGCAGCCAGTAGACCAAAAACACATTTTAGTTAATTATTCGTTCAGTTTTTTAGCAAAAACGGGTCAAACCCGTGAAGTTCTATCCTCATAAAGGCCCGATTGACATGGTCTATGACCCTTTATTTAGGCAGTGTCAGTCATGGAGTCGGAATCTCCACTTAGAAAACTCTTTCTACATAGGCTTGTGTACAAAAAATACTGCGGTTTCACAGTGTTCACAGTGTAAAAAAAACCCATAATTATTAACACACAACAAAATTAAAATTAATATTTGTTAAATTGTTTCGGGTCCAAACTATCTCCACAACGTCTGGAAAGGTTATTAGCTTTGAAAAAAAATATGAAATCAACATTACAAAGGAGGTATCACGTTTTCCCAACGGTTTACACGCTGGGGCACTATGTGGATTGGGTTTTCAGTCCCTACCTGACTGCGTGGGTTTTCCCTGGAATACTTCTCCGGGGTTTTCCTCCCACATCTAAAACTGAAACTTCCTTACTTGTCTTCTCTCCATTGGGTTATTGGTTAGTACAGTGATTGAGTTCGCTTTCTGGGAGTCCTTGGCTTCACAATCAGAATAAATAAATGAAATAAATGAAACGAAATGCAGTAACCAATGGCAGTCGTGTAGTATTTAACTGGGGCAGTCGGAGGGATAAGGTATGAGTGAATGTACTTTCCCAAACCCTAGCTTTCTCTGAAAGTCCTACATCATGCTGGGCAAAGCCAATTGAAAATTGTCAGCCACTACCGTAGAAGTGTTTATTTATCCCGCATCAATTGATTCCAATAAATCAGATGTTCTGCCTTGGCTGCGAAAAAATTATGACGACATGTGTCAAAGATCAAGGATTACTCCCTACTTGAGAATGGACTTGTCCATGGTATCTCCTTTTATTAATGAATGTTTTAATGAGACTTGGCTTGGACTACGTCTCTTCCAAATAAAAGGGCATAATATCAGCGAGAAAAGGGTGAAGCGTTTAACCTTTAGAACTGCTTTGGCTAAGGAAGTGTTGAGCATCCTTGAGTATCACAGCATGTCCATAGGACCGAACATGAGGATGTATATACGCAATCTTCTTTGATCGAACCGCCATATTGGAATTGGTTTTGAGCCGACTTTTGTACATTCATGAACTGCATTCATAACTGCACTTGATGAACCGTTGCTGCAGTCATGCAGTAACGAATGTGTAATTGAATTAAAATGCATCATTGGCTTTTTGTGAACGGAACAAGTTTTTGATTTTAATACTGTCACTGCCTCTAATCTGATGGGGGATAAATAAGAGCAATTCAAAGAGAGATGGTTATATATACTTAAGCACACCAAAAAGTGCCATTTTAATATGAGACAGATATACATTATCTTGATTCAACAAAATTAAGCACACCAGAGGTGATAATTTTGCTGCCATTTACAAATTTGTTCTTGTCTTTAATCTATGAAATTAAGCACACCAAAAAGTGACAGTTTTGCGGTCTTGTCTTGAATCAATGAAATTAAGCACACCAGAAAGTGATAGTTTTACTGCCATTAAAACCGTACCTTATCTTGATTCAAAGAGATTAAGCGCACCCGAAGAAGCACACATAAACCAATGTCACATCCTCTTCTAAATTAGCATCGGAACTTATGAAAGAATAAATTAGTATCAAAGAAATGCTTTCATTCTAGTATTTTAATGAAAGAAATGACTTCTTTATGTTAGCCTTAGGTTAGCAGGGTGCCTGCATACCTATTCGAAATTACGACGACACCGATCTGTTCAATTCTGGGTCAATTGATGCTCACGGGTTGAGAAATGTAACCAAATTCACCCAAAGTTTGAGCTCCACAGACGATCTGTAATCGGATTAGCAAAATTAGAATCTACTCAGATGATACTTCTTCCCCTTTTCTGCAAAATATGAAGATCAAAAAGTTGCCTTAATTATTACACCATATTAGTTATATTGAACATTGTTATCGAATTAATTTTGTTGCCATGTTTTTTAAATATCAACGTTAATATTATGATTGTTTTCGTTAGAATGTTCATGCCATGTTTGTGTTAAAGCTAGGATTCTATTGTCTCAAAGTTGGTGAAATGAAAAATTAACTGAACCAAACTTTTCAATATTTTGAATGTCGCAATAATAACTGACCACGTGGTGCAATTCGAACCTTTTAGAAAATTAAAAACTGTAAAGAGATTATTTCTCTGAGTAAGATTTTTTCTAGCGCATAAACTACCAAGCTCGAAAGAGAATTCAGACGTTGCGTTCAAGACATACCCATATTTTGTTTTGAAATGAGTAGGTCTAAACAGTGTGATATTACAGCATAAATTGTAAGCCATCGCTTTTGCAGATTGATAAACTGTTTTAAACAATCCTCAGTGAAAATATGATGAATGAATAATTAATTGAACCAAAACTTTTCGATATTTGGAATGTCGCAAAAACTGACCACGTTGTGCATTTCGAACATTTTAGAAAATTTAAAACTGTAAAGAGATTATTTCTCTGAGTGAGATGCTTTCTAGCGCATAAACTACCAAGCTCGAAAGCGAAATAATATGTTGCGTTCCAGACACACCTACAGTTTGTTTTGTAATGAGTAAGTTTAAATAGTGTCATATTACAGTTTACATTGCAAGCCATCGTTTTTGCAGATTGATAACTGCTTTAACAATCCTCAGTGAAAATATGATATCTGAGGAAATCCTTTGTGGATTTAATCATTGTTTCAAAGTCTTTGAAATGCGTACATAGCTAATTCTAGAGGTCTGTGTGTTGTACGGAGTACCGTGTGCGTGTGGACACATACACTATTCAATGTAACGGCGCACAATATTGGGGTCTTAAATTCCAACACGCCCTCTGGTGGGAGAAAAACGCGCGAATAACAGTCGCAAAAAAAATGTTCCAGTTTTGTTCGAGCCAACAGGTTTAGTCACGACGAACGGTGAGCTCCGATGCGTGCCGTTGCCAACCGTGTCTTAATCACTAACTTCCCTTTGGTTCAATACGACGCCTAATGAAGGAATGTTCATACCTTAACACGTCCTACCCGCTGGCTCAGGAACAGTCTTCGAGAGATATTGGGAGAGATTTCGGAAGCTATTGGCGACTAGGTTGAATCTGTATCGAGGGCGAGCTGGCATAAACACGGTAAGATTCGATTAGTATACCTATATCCGTGCCGTCAGTCACCGGTGATTACGATGGGGCCACCACGGCGGGCTTTTCTTTTACTGAAATGGACCGCGTAAATATCATTATAGACTTTCTTTTAAAAATGTTGACTTACTTCACTCAAACCCTTATATGTTGATAAGTTGTAAACGCAGACAGTGGTGATTCAATAAATTAGATAAATTGTTATTGAACCAATCTTTGGCTCTGAGTTTTTCTGAAACACACACTACGATTGAAGTAGTGTTTAAATTACAAGTCTTTTTGCATAGGCCTAACCAATGGCCCTATTTAGAAAATTAGTTTCACAATGCTTTCACCTACAACATTATTGATAGTTTATTGACAGCTAGGCCTATAGCGGTGGTATTGGATAGGCTAAGGCAGGGGTTTGAGCGTTATAGAATTTCGGTTGGGATGGTGATGAGGTTGAACGAGGGACGCGTGGATGATCATTGGCTAGAATCAGTCATGTGATTATTAGTTTGTCCAATCACCTCTTAGTACAGATGTAACTTTGTTTGTTGTCTCCATGTTGAAATGCTGAGAATCTAATTTCTTGAGTAAAGGAGTATAATGATTGATCTGGCAGCTAATGGATTCACTCCAGCACATTAAATACAAACTCTTTGATGATTTCACGAACCTTTTCATTCCATACCTTAAGATGTTTATTTTGCGTTCTAATGATCTATATAGAGCAGAACTAAAGTTTCTCTGATCAGTATAGCGGTATTTAGATGTACCTTAATCGTTTTAACGACATAGACCGCTGTAAGCGTACATAATTATTACGGAAATGCCAATCACAACGCTGACAGCCATTCGTCCATTCCAATCACGTTTCCTTAAACATGGCAACGTGATACATTCATTATCACACTGTCCCATATAGCAATTCAGCCGTTGTATCCGTTTTACGTTTTAACAACCCCAAGACGTAGACGCTCATAGGAATGGAAAACATCAGTAAGCGCGGGAATCTTTCGCGCCATTGACCTTTTTCCTCCGCGCTTAATGTGAAAGCAATTAGGAGAGAGGAACCAAGCTTGCACCTTGCTCGGCGCAAGAAAAGGATAATGTAAACAAGAACAACGTTAAGAATTCACTGTGCGAGTTGCAGCACAAGAAATTCATAAATGCAGCCACTCTATGGAGAATTCATATTTCAGTTGTCATCTCTACGGCGACTGTTTAAGATGGTGACGTTCCCCAGATGGTTTGCAAAGATAGAGATTTGTATAATTTATTATTAAATTCCTGCGCTGGAAGTATCTTATGTTCAGATTTATTTTATTACACACCCAACAGCACAATTAGTTCCAATAACAGAATGAATAGGAGACGATGAAGAAATGTTCAGTTTTAGATGTGGGAGGAAAACCCCAATGGGGAAATCCACGCAACAGATTAGGGACTAAAAACCCAATCCACATGCAAGGCTTTGGTCTGAGGTGGGATTCGATCCGGGGTCCACAGATGTGAAAGGCATGGAAAGAAAACCACTGAGCCAACCTGATCCCCCCGATGTAATGTTTTTTGTCAAGATATTTTAAAACATGTGCTGAAAATTGTTTCTATTTGGAAAACCCCCCAACATACTTCGAAGAATTAATGAAGAAATTGCACTTGTTAAGAATGTCAGCATTCAATTTCACTTGACTCTGTCTTCTTCATTTTGCGAGATTCTTACCATGAATGTATCGACCTTTCAGAAAAAGTCTCACATGAATATGAAATCTAAAAACAGTCCCTAGAACTTTCAGATGTAATTGCCGAGACTCCCTCGATGTCCCTCTAGCTACTTGTATGTGTTTATTTTGCTAAGGTTTTTGTGTAGATTACACCTGATGCCAAACTGGGGCCCAATTGAGTGATATGGCGCTAAGAGCTTTACATGTTTGCTTAAGACGGAATGGCTTGAAGTGAGCAAATTTTATCATTCTCATCATATCCCGGTAGGTAAGTGCTGTAACGTGTGTAGTTAAAATATTGACGTTTTGGGAGTGTTGGAGAGCACCTATGAAAGCAATTGCTGATATAATTTAATCTTCTCTTGGGTGGTGACTATTTTATGAGAAAGCTTGTCTTATCATACTTGAGCTGAAACGGGGATCTACATGAAGGACACAAGGTTCGATACACCTGATGAATCAGTTAGTCTCGAAACTAAGACAGTCGATAAAATCATGTAAATAATCTTGTTAATGTGTCGTGGCGGTTGGAAAGTGTAACGATTCGACATTTCGATCAGTCTGCTCTGATCGTCTTCAGAAGAATCGATCTATCCAAACCACAACTTGGAAGTTGGAAAAAAAAATCCCAAAACAAAAAACACAAGATCAATTATTCAGACATATTTCAAAAGTTTAATAGTAGAATTGTTACAGAGCAGTGAAAAGGAAACGCCTAGTAATTCCGCCAAGCCTCGGTTTGGTTTACAAGTATTTGTATTGGCCAGACACAAGATGGCCTCGTTGTTAAATACTCTTTAGCTGGTTCCATCTGCCGTTGTATAAAGTCACCCTGAGTCTATCTGATATATCCTGGTACCCGTGTGAGTTAATCCAATAAACAGCATTGGTCATAATACCATCAACTATCCTAAGGGAGATTGATTTCATTGATCGATGTAAATCTAGACTGCACAACCCCTATGAAAAAATATATTACCCTCTTTGATATTGCCACGGTTTCATAGCCTTAGGAATCTAAACCACCAACTCTTTAATAACGGCTGTGGAAATCCAACGTCTGTCCGTTGCTCAAACGCCTCGATTGGGCATAGTCTGCTATTGTCAGTAGACTTATCGAAATCTGTAAAGGCTCAAGTTTCCTTTCAGATTTTCTAAATTTGTACCTGTATTCCCAAGAAATTATATGGTATTTAGAAAGAAAACAAAAATCCACACACGACGTAAAGCAAATACTGAGCGCGTGAAGGAATTATTGTGTTTACGGATAAAGTAAATCAGACATGGTTTTTTAAGCACTCTTTGAAAAAATCACAACGAAAATGATTGTTTATTATGTTTTTGTGATAATAAATTGTAGTCGTATTTAGTAATGCCGACTAAATTAAACGAAATTCTCCTGGGACCAGGATGAGTCTAGCACCTTTTCTCATTTATGAACACCACCTCGGAGTTCAGTTTTAATAACTTGGTGTATTGATTATAATGTTCTTGAATTAAAATAAGTTACATATTTCTACATACAATATTACACAAATCCACAGGAATTCATCAAAAAATTAAGAGAATATTTTATTTGTTCCTGAGAGTTCACATGTGGTCGTCATCAGCACAAACTGCGTCCGGTAATATTGATTGTCACTTTAAATCAAATAAAAGAGCTAAATAATGCAGAGCGAAATAATGCAGACCATTATTCCAAACGAAAAGACTCTTTGGTAAAAATTCATGAGGTGATTAATCATCAGATTGAGTCTACATTGTGTATGAATGTTTTATTTAGATTTGTTTTTTAAACACTTATGACAAAACAGCATTATGACAATCTCCTTTGTACGTCCTCGAAAAGGATATCCATCAAATCCATAATACACGGATAAGCACTGCCACTGGGTTATGAAAGTCAATTTAACTTGTGGCTCAAACAGAGACAAATGGGTAACTGTTATTAAAAGACAGATGTTGTTTATAGGCTATTTTTCTTCGGCAACTATGATAATATTACTGTCATAACAACGTAAAGCAAGAATAAGATCAATACGGGGGACAGCTGTCAACACCATCGTCAAAAAAGAAAAAAAAAAAAGAAAACAGAATCAACACAACAACAAAAACGAAAACAACATCAGCAGCGACAACAGCAATAACAACAACATCCGCATATTATGGACTTGATAGATCCTTTAAAGGCACTGTACACGTTTGGTAATTACTCAATATATATATATTAGCATAAAAACTGACTTGGTAACGAGCAACAGAGAGCTGTTGATAGTATAAAACATTGTGAGAAACTACTCCCTCTGAAGTAACGTAGTTTTTGAGAAGGAGGTAGTTTCTCACTAAAATAATAAAAGACTTCTTGCAAGAAGCCTCAATTCCTATCTGAAAGCACACAAATTTGTGCAACAAGGGTGTTGTTTCTTTCATCATTTTCTTGCAACTTCGATGACCAATTGAGCCAAAATTTTAACAGGCTTGTTATTTTATGCATATGTTGGGATACACCAAGTGAGAACACTGGTCTTTGACAATTACCAAACGTGTCTAGTGCCTTTAAAACACGAATTTTCGATAAGCTCCCGTTCAAACCCAAATGTACGCCCAAAGCCACAGTTTCATATCAATTACGTCCTTTAATGGTTCTAAATAATGTCGGCAATTATTGACACTGACTTAACTGGTTGGCTTATTAGCTGTATATGTCCGACTTAATAATAACAATCTGAACGCCCGTGGGCAATATTTGTTAACAAATACTTAGCACGGATTATTTATGCAACATTTAATTGTTAAGGACACACAGGAATCTCAACTAATAGATTAATTCCACAGCCGGTAATTGTTTACTATAATTAAGGCTTAATTTCGTAAAAGGAATTCATTTATGTAGTTTGATAACGTCAGTTCGCTTGCGTACCAATGCCCTGTTAAAAGTAAGGCTTATGAACGATTATTCATGAACTACCGGTACACGTCCAAAAAACACACCAGCGTTTTGCCAAGTACAAAAAACAACTCTTGATTGTAACAAAACACACACAAGGTGGTTGCTATGATAACCTCGTCTTACAACTTTTTATTTAGAAACCAATTTGAAAGCCCTCTCTGACCTTTTCAACTTATTTGGGCAAATTTCTTTGAGCAAAGTAGGTCTCAAAATGGAGGTGCTGAAGCAGTTTGCTTGATGATGCATGTAATGTTACAAATTAATCCGTACGTGTGGTTGTAATAACATTTTCATAGGGTAAGTTCTACGGCGTGTATTATCAGTGCTCTCAGCAATTTCAGCCTCTTGATCCTGAGGTGTTCATAAGTGGTAAGCATATTGTTTTTTATAGGACAAATTATCTTTAGTTATGTTAAAACATTCCTGTATTTGACAGGTCTATGCAGGCTGCAGTGCTTAGCACCAGGGAGGAATTGTATCGGATTCTTTGACATAGGAGCCAATTTGAAAGAGTCTATAGTTCTTGTACACTAATGTAAACCGAGTCTAGAAGTTCAACGTAAACTTGGAAGGCGATTTAAAGGGGTTGTATACGTTTGGTAATTGGAAACTACCGTTTGTTTCAATCCTATATAGTTGTAGGCCTATACCATAAAACTAACCTGTGAAAATTTCATTTCAAAAGGTGGGAGCGTTTTTGAGATATTGCCGAAAATCTGGAGCGGTTTTAGTCTACGCAGGAAGAATAATCTGCAATTGCAATACACCATCTGAGAGTCGTTACTGCAGTTAATAACGCTTCTCAGATTCAAATTTGGGGGGATACAAAGTGATAACCTTTTCCATTACTGCAGTACTTCGAAGTGAAAAGTTTCTCAAAATGCATTATACTATCCAAATCTGCTGTACTTCCTACCAAGTATAGTTCTGATTGCAATTAATTTTCAGAGTCATTACCAAACGTATACAGACCCTTAATCTAGTAATGATTTTATGTATCTCCGACAAATTCTTAAGCTATGTCTTAGTTGTTTAAAAGGTTTAAATTGATGAAACCCTGGATATAACTCACTGCGATATTATGGAAATAAATCCCATCGGAGTTGTTGGGGTCAACACACACCACGCCACCCCAGCAGAACCGACTAATGGTTTGATAAAAAGCTTTTTAAATATAAAAAAAGTTAATTCGCTGTACATTCTTCCTCTCTGACATGTTCAAGTACTTTCTCTAAACACAATCCTCTCCTTAAATTTGAAGTATTTCAAGCCAAACTTGACCTGTTGTGGCGCGAAATTAAACAATCACGACACAAGACGTTCGTTAAAGGTATCGTATACGTTTGGTAATGACTCAAAACAAATATTAGCATAACAACTTACTTGGTAACAAGCAACGGAGAGCTGTTGATAGTATAAAATATTGTAAGAAACGACTCCCTCTGAAGTAACGTAGTTTTTGAGAAAGAGGTAATTTCTCACTAAAATAATAAAAACTGCAAGAAGTTTTGATTCCTATCTGAAAGCACACAAATTTGTACAACAAGGGTGTTTTTTCTTTCATCATTTTCTTGCAACTTCGATGACCAATTGAGCCCAAATTTCTACAGGCTTGTTATTTTATGCATATGTTGGGATACACCAAGTGAGAACACTGGTCTTTGACAATTTCCAAACGTGTTCAGTGCCTTTAAACAAACCAGTCAGACTGTGTTGAACTTTAGACACAGCATTGCTACATTATAAATACTCCCGGTCAGAATCGACCTGGATTCCGGGTCCAATTCCTGACCCATTTCATTGGTCAGTATGACCTGGAACTTATATCAACATGACACAGAAATGGGTCAAACTAACGCCGAATTCGAGTTAAAATCCAATTTTATAGCAGTTTCAAGGTGCGGAAATGGGTCATGCCCCTGGGTCGAGCCGGAATCCGGATCAATTCTGACTGGGGAGGTTTTAGAATGTATACCTTTTTCCCATTTCCGAATTTTGTTTTTTCCTCTGATGCATTTCACCAAAACCTCTAATACGGTTAAAGGCCCTGTACACTATTGGTAAGATCGAAAAACACAAATGTTCACAGATTCACACACAACTTACATGATTTAAAGTAAGTAATGGTTGAATGGGTTCCTTAAAATATTTCTGCCTAAAATACTATCGTTTCTGAGAAATGAGTAAAAAGTAAAACAATAGTTTTTATCACGCGCGATATTTTGGAAAACCCCCCCAGAAAACAGATAAGGTCTCTTTTCACTATTTTCTCGTGATCTCGATGACGAATTGTATGAGCTCAAACTTTCACAGGTTTGTTTGTTCATGCATATGTTGAATCACAAAAAATGTGGACACTGAATTTGAGCTGTTACCAAAAGTGTACAATACCTTTGAACACGGAGAACAAGACGAAGACTTTTAAGTACCATTTGATACAGGTCTATACAAGAAAACGTTACCTACGAATTTTGAAGCTTCACTCAAGTCTCAAGTCTTGTATAGTTTATCGCGTGTTGGGAAACATCGTCAGAGTGTCTGTCAATAAGTGATGTGATACGTCAAAACTTCCACAACTTATTCCGCCATACTCTTCTCTTTCAAATATTCAACACTTATAATTTTAAAGTGCATTGTCCTACTTCTAAATGTGCAAGATTTTGAGGTTTCTTCCGATGCTAAACGATCTCTTTGCAGACCCGGTTAAGGTCTATTTCAGACGAAATCCTTGCTCATCGTCAGTATTTACTTTCTTCTCAACCGTTGTCTTGCTCAAGTTTCTCGCGTGGACCTGTAGCCTATACAGTAACAACGGTACAGTGTCTGAGCCGGTGCTCTCCGGAACGGGGAAAATATAGAGCGGGGAACAGCCCACGTCGACCCTGCTGGAAGTCAAGTGCTGCGGGGCATGTTTTCATGCTTGCCAGCGGTGGCATTTTGTGCAAATTGAACAGCAATACATGTCGTACTTGAGCGCCACTAATGTGCACACAAGTGCCACTCCATTTGGCGCCAGAAAATGGCGAATGGGACGGTGTCCCAACCCTGCCTTGATCGTCTGTCCGTGTATGGTTACGTATCAAGAAGATTGATTGTAGAAAATTATGAAGTCAACTATGCATCATAAGCCGTTACAAATTTACCATAAATTACACTTTCAAACAGTTGCACAATTAGCGTGAGCAGATTAATCATTCTGGCTTATCTTCTGCACTCATTGCTCCGCCTCAGTAGAGTTTACGGTACGCAGGGAAAGATAAAGATTCAATCGTTCATGTTTATAGATTCGTTTTAGGGGAAGGCATTAAGGTTCCTTCAACTAATTCAAACAAGTCTGAAAAGGATTAGATATTGTCGTAGTGCCGCCATTTTTAGTTCATATTAAAGTCATTGTAACCAAACTGAGGCTTGTATGGACAAAGTCTGGCCCCTATATCTAGACTGAGTAGTCATGCATTCTATGCATACAGGGTACTAGATGAAGATATTGCAGCGCGGCGATAAATCTATACAGACACAACTTCTGCATCTTTGATAACTTTGTTATTACACTCAATGTGCCGTATTGTACGATAGCAATATTGGTGCGACTCCCTGCCTTTCAGTGTATTGATAACGCCGTTAATCTAAAAAGAGGACAGGCTATTGTTGTTTGGTTGTTGCACGTATTTCAATGGTAAAACATTTCCATAAAGGTCAACTTACTAACGCCTATCTCTTCCCCCTGCTGCTCCTACCCATCACAATTAACATGACGCCCATTTAATGACAAATGCCCCAGAGACAAATCTTACCTCAAATGGTAGATATTCGGCAATTTAATTTGAATGACGATAAGAAAATCGCCTCAAGGTGTACGAGATAAACACGACTGGCGTCTTTCATTCCGTGACTTGATAAACAGAAAGCTGAAAAATAACGAGGAAGACCCCAAAGTTTAGATGCATCTTGATTATGTACATTTTTAAAGGCCCTGTACACTATTGGTAAGATCGAAAAACACAAATGTTCACAGATTCACACACAACTTACACGATTTAAAGTAAGTAATGGTTGAAAGGGTTCCTTAAAATATTTCTGCCTAAAATGATATCGTTTCTGAGAAATTAGTAAAACAATAGTTTTTATCACGCGCGATATTTTGAAAAAACAGAAAACACATAAGGTCTCTTTTCACTATTTTCTCGTGATCTCGATGACCAATTGAGCTCAAACTTTCACAGGTTTGTTTGTTCATGCATATGTTGAAAATCACACAAAATGTGGACACTGATTTTGAGCTGTTACCAAAAGTGTACAATACCTTTAAGCAACGGCCATATTAAATTTCTTTGCTTGTATATTAATATGTATCATAATGAGGTTGAAATAATGTACAGACTGGTGCTCGCCGTTACGTCATAGAATCCTCTCGGATACATAACTCAGTATTGTTTTCAAATGTTTAAAGTCAAGCTCCCATACTTTTGCATTTTTTTTAAACGAGGATGTAGCTTTGTTTTTTAAAAGATATGAGTACTGTTTTACCATCCCATCTCGCATTCATCTATTTCATCGTCTGCTGATAACTTATTATCTGTGGTTATTCAAATTGACCACAACGGTCATTTTAATTACATTTCTACTTTCCTAACCTAGTTTCTTATCATCAATGCCTTGGGGGTATACTGACTGACATTATAGTCTCACTCAAAGCATCCCCACTTAGGCCACACGTCCCAATTTATTATTTCAGACGGTCACTAGTTGGTCATTTTTCTTCAAACCTTCCTTTCTGGTAATGTGTTCTTCCCTTTGTCTAACCGTAGTGGCTGGCCCCTACTCACCCAAGTGGACCTCTGAGTGACGCTCATACCGTGTAAGGAATTGGTAAGTACACATCTCGTATCAGGAGCTTATTCTTATTCTAGCGGTCAAGCTTTAAAGCTTAGGGTGGTAGGTCTGTGATGCCTGACTGAGACTGGTTCATGCCTGACGTCCGTAAGAGCTGCTCAAATCTCTGGAGTGTTCTCGTCGTAAAAATAAATTCTCTTAGAGGCAAGTCGGAAACAGGCTCGTGTCTACTGTTAGCGCCGTACCACTGTAATTGTCGTAAAAGCTTCGGCCCACAGCCAATTTAAAAATGTTTGCTATGTTCACATTGTTGAGGTTATTTGGAGAGTAAATAAATAGGCCCACCGTACTAATTTTTATAAAGTACCTTTAGGCGATTTCTCATCATATTTCTTAGCTTGAATGTTGTGTATATTTAAAACAAAAATAATCGCGAACAGTATTTCTAAAACAACAATGTCGTCTCACGTTAACAGCTCCCACACTGCACAAACCGGGATGTTTAAATTGACACCATGGGTGTTGTCACATATAAATACCCCGCAGAAATCAAAATTTACACCAAAGGGTGTTACAACAACACTAATTTATGCAAAAACAATTACTTTGGTGTTACTTTAACACCCTAAGATGTTAATTTTTATTCTCTCTTCGGTATCTATATGTCACAACACCCACGGTGTCAATTTTAACACCACAGTTTGTGCAGCGCAGTATTGCTGTTTATCAGGATGACAATATTCTTTACAAAAACTGTCTTCTTAAAGAGTTGTTTACAGTTGTTGTCATCTAGTTCCCAAGCTGGTCATCTTCCCTTGAAATTAAATGTTTTTTAAATCAAGGGCGTCTTCAAGACATTTGGCATAAAAACTTCCACGCACGTCCGATTTCCCAATACTAAGCAACACGCAGATCAAAATGGTAATGTCAGACAACTAGAAAATAAATAATATGAGGTAAAAAGGTTGTTATGTCGCACCGCGTAGCCGAACCACTCCAAATATAGCTGATGTATTCATCGCACGGCTCTCATTGTTTGCAGCTTGTGCCGAATCAGTTGACTTTACATTAAAGTGGAAATTAAAAAAAATCGTTTTATTGTTACTGAACTTCTTCTTCGTGGGAGAAATTTCTCTTTTAGAGCGAACTTTTTTTCATCTGTCAAGTGTTCAGGGATGACAATAACATCACAAAACAAACCCTTATACAATTCACAGTTTCGGAAAAACGGCAAATGACGTACACTTTATGTCATCCTTACAAAAATAGACATAAAAACAAATTTCAAATTTTGCCTGATAGCATCGATTATCATGTATAGGCCTAATCGTTTTCCCGTCGGATCAAGTCAAACGGAAATGTTTTCGGCAGCTTTGTACTTATGCCAACATCACGATACGTGATATCGATTATACATTGTGAATTTATAGATTGTTAGGAGCAAAGGAGATGCCTCCAGCTATTCGCAAGAGACGGCTACGGCTATAAGCCGGAGACGGCTACGCAAGCCAGACTACGGCTATAACTACGGCTATAACCAGGCTACAGCTTTAAGCCAGGCTACGGCTATAAGCCATATACGGCTACGGCTATACGCCAGGCTACGGCTCTAAGCCAGGCTACGGCTATAAGCCAGAGACGGATACGACTGCTCCACACAGATGTATTTTTGAGAATGTGTGTGCTTAGTGGTGTGTGTGTGTTCAAACGTGTGCCCTAGATTGCGGTGGTCGTGGGTTTGAGTCCCACCAGAGCAGCCGGTGGTTTTTGTTCTCACATGACTAGCAAAGCACCGAGTATGCTTATCACACATCGGTTTAAGGGTAAAACCATCATTTTTATTTTGTGGACGTCAAATAAAGACAGTGAACATAATTATCATGTCTCATCGTAGAAGTAACCATACCCGATTGAAACACGTTTTCTTTAAATTAACGGTTTTGTGTTTGTTTTACCCACACGCCGATTTGTGTTTAGAACTGCATGCTCTGTTACTTTTCATAGTTCTGTGAAAAGAAATGCACATGCACCGTACTCGGGTGGGATTCGAACTCACAACCTTTTATTTGCCATATTAGAGCAAATGTCTAGATCAGATGACACTCTAGAGCATTAACGTTAAGTTAAAAACCACTTGCTGAAAATGTATCATGTACTGTTCTTGAGTCAGAGTTAATTGGATTCGGTTTGTGTGACAGGTGCATCTCAGCATGCCATAGTTTGTCTTATTTGTTTTGGGTCTGAATAAGAACTGTATTGAGGACAAACAACAACAAATCTACTCTGAACATACCAAAGGCGTACTACCCCTTTAACATTTTTGAAAATGGAGGAGGTATTTGTGTGCGTAACACATTCTCAGGGCATCCACAACAATCAAGGTAACAGTATGTCAAGTTTATTTCCTTAAGAGCAAACACCAAGACCGCCATGCCGTACCGTCGCGACGTTCCCCGGTAGACATTTCTCTGTTTGCTGACGCATTCCGAGCCGTCCTTTTTTGTGAAAATGTTGAGTGCTCGATCAACGCGAGTCCTGGGGAAACCAACCTTTCAACCAAACCCACTAATGGGAACTGACTTCACGCAGATTCTTTTATTGATTTTTTTAAAGTTGGGAAAAAGGCACCTTCTTGTCGTGATCTATTTATTATGCAAGAAGTAGTCCTGAATATTTCAGCTATTCAACGTCGGTTCAGCAACAGTTTCAGATTATACGCAATTAATTATTTCCACTACTCACTGAGATGTTGTCACCATCTCAAGTGGACCAAAACAATCGAATTACTGGTGACGAGTCTAAGGGCGTCAAAAGCCTGCCCTAACGAGAGAAATAACAGGTTTAATATAACTACGGTTGACTGCACGCCTTTCTTTCCAATAAACTTCAATTATTTAATTAAATTCTCAGTAGTTCGGCTTTGTTTTTACTTCTTTTGGGATGACGTTTGTATCACGGATCATTGTTTCATCCAGTGGAACGCATAACGCATCGCTATCATTCTGCATTTAATCTCTCACATTTGGGGAAAATCACTCATTGTTCGTGAACAATTCTGGACTTTTGTTTTTACAATTGAATACGAAGAGATGAGCTCCTCAACTTGGATGTGTTTGCTTAGGGACACACGGGTAGCATTTGGAGTTATTTATGAGGGGACATTACTCACATTTAAACGGGATGTGCAGATGCTCTTTCCTATACCCGCCTGGAGCTCACTGAATAATAACTAATAATCAATAGTGCACTGAGTGTTATTCAAGTACGTACTGAATTACTCCTAGATCAAAGGTTGTCATTGAAAAATTAAAGTTTGAAGGTAATGGAAGCTATACAGTATAGCACCGGGAAACTGGCAGTATGAGTAGATTATATAATGGAATATGACCCAGTAAAGTTAGTTTGATATTGAACATCGGACATTCACATCGGTTTGTACAGCGAATGTCCAGTTTGCTATTTCGATATTGGACATTGGACATTCACATGGGTTTGTACAGTGAATGTCTATTTGTATTTTGATATTGGGCATTTGACATTCATAGAGGTTTGTACAGCGAATGCGTACTTTCACAACATTAGCAGGACTCCACAAATCTGATCCGTAAGGTTGTGTGCGTGGGGGATGTCTATCCATTCAAACCAAGGACTTTAACCAAATGGATCCGGGTGTTCCGACAGAGTGAGGACGTCCTCGCTTCGCTTTCGTGTATAAAACCAATGGGGACGTCTCTAACCAAAACTAAGTCCAAACAATGGGAGAACAAAGAGAAGTTCTCCATTTACTGGATTAACAAACATGTGTGTGTTTGGGTATGTCTACTACTCAAACCCAGGACTTTAACAAAAGGGATCCGGTAACTTAAAGGCATCGTACACGTTTGGTAATTGGAACCCACTGTTTGTTTCAATCCGATATAGTTGTATATATATACCATAAAACTAACCTGTGACAATTTCAGTTCAAAAGGTGGTAGCGTTTTTGAGATATTGCCGAAAACTTTGAACGGTTATGTCCACGCAGGAAGAATAATCTGCATTGGAATACACACTTTGTTTTGGGGGATAAAAAGTGATATATTTTAAAACCGCAGTACTTCGAAGTGAACAGTTTCTCAAAATGCATTATACAATCCAAAGCTGCTGTACTTCTTACCAAGTAAGTTTTGATTGCCATTAATTATCAGAGTCATTACCAAACGTGTACGATGCCTTTAAATGACAAACCCGGAGAAAGTCCTCGCTTTGCTTTCTTGTTCAAAACCAAAGGGGACTTCGCTAAATGAAACTAAGAAGTAAAAAGCACGGAAGAAACCACAAGCCACCATAAAAAAACATTTCAGTGCTTTAAAAAACGTTCGCTGTTTGAAAAGCTTGTACAAGGAAAATGTTTGCCTAAGTAATCTGTGGAAGGAGCTTTGTCTTGAATCTTAATTTTAAGTTAAATATCTTTCAACAGTTGGAGTTTGCTTTTGCAAAAGCCTGGTTCAAATAAAATCCCCGAGTAATTATTATTTAAATAATTCTCAACTACAGTATACAGCAGTTTGAGTTTTAATTTACGCCAAGCCATATGTTATTCTGTACTTCCTTAAAAAGTGTTGATTTTTCCCCCTCAGTGGTAGTCCTTGGACGTGTATTTTTTCGAGGTTGAATTTCTGTCATGGATGTACGGTCACTCTCTGTCTCTTGAATTGCCCGTCACCAATCAAGAAAGTGTAACTGGTCCTAAAGGAATACCAGAGTGAGGAAGGAGGCAGCCATTTGGCACGGACACCTCTGACAATGTTTTAATACCAAGAGCGCTGTTACAACTCCATGGGGCACGACTGTATGCAAATATTTTATTCAGTGAGGTTTACAAATTAAAGTTGGGTGAAACTTTTGTCCAGGTTGAGGTTCAAGTGGGTTCATTTGACTTTAGTCGTCAATTGGTTCTCAGATGGTGGCTTTTAGTAGATTAAAAATAAATATATATCAGTTCCTCAATAGAAGGTACCGGGCCAACCTCATTCTCAGTGGTGTACGATCTCGCCGTGCCATTTTGTTTTTCTTTCCCAAAATGCCTTGCTTGATAACGATGCCTTGTAACGATTTAATGACGAGAGGTATTGATACGGCGCGCTGCCATGCCAGTGGTAGCGAGGCTGGTGTACCGGGCGTTCAGACTAGTCCCTGGTAACCGTTATTGTTCGTTCTCAATCAAGTAGATGACCCTCGGTAATGCCGATTGTGCTCACAGAATACCAACTGATACCTGTCTATGGAGCCCCCTCAATAGTTATGTCTAACACGAGGTGGGAATGACGAGAAGTCAAAATTGGTGGTGTTGCATGAGTATGTAACACATGACGTTATAAGTCTGAAATAGAAAAATAATAAGAAACATTGATACTTTTTGGCTTGAATTGTGTAAAAAACATGTTAGAACTATTACACTATTAGAACCCAGCCCATGTGCGGTTTTACTTAATAGTAGTTTTTGTTTTGTTTTTAAGAAAAACACTCTTGTCTTGTATTTTTTTTTAAAGCTCTGTGGACATTAAAAGTGTGCTGCAGACAGTGTTTCTAGACAGAGTGACTGCACATTCATTACGGTTTACTATTACAAATTCCTCACGTGTGTTTTTGTACATGAAGTGTAGTGTATAGACACATTATATCGCAAGGTGTGTAAGACATGTTTCAGGCTCCGTAACCCAAGATTAAATATTTCGCCTTACGATGGGCAGAATTTAATTCTTCCTATTAATGGATTCTCTTTGTGTGAAATGGACGTGAGGTGCATTAGAATGACCTTCTGTATAATTAATTTCCAGCGATATGCAGACACATTGTGGGAGTTTTCATGAGGTGTCTGGACACCAGCATGAGATCTTTAAAGGGATTGTATACGTTTGGTAATTGGAACCCACTGTTTCTTTCAATCATATTCAGTTGTAGATATATACCATAAAATTAACCTGTGCAAATTTCATTTCAAAAGGTGGTAGTGTTTTTGAGGCATTGCCGAAAATCTGGAGCAGTTATGTCCACGCAGGAAGAATAATCAGTAATTGGAATACACAATCTGAGAAACGTTCTGCAGTAACGCTTCTCAGATTCAATTTAAGACAGAACTTGCAATGATTGGAAACAACCTGTAGTGCTGCCAATAGAAAACACTTCAATTTGTTCTCTCCACTGAGAAAACTGAGCCGTCATTTTAGAATTATTTGTAATATTTGTTTAGTTCTTAAGACAATATAACGCCATGATATCATCAGAGGCCTTCCCAAGGAAGTGTCGATGTATTTTTTAAATGTGATCCAAACAGAGTGTGCCCTCCTAGACCCCGCTCTCGATGAAGTTGAAAATTGATCGATTGATCAATATCGATTGATCAATATTGCTGATTGACTGGTTGACTATTTGCTCATTTTACTGGAGGCCATAGGTCTGATCCAGCTTCCCTTAAGCAATAGATATGATATCTTTTTTTTTTCCAAGAAACATAACATCAATACGGAATAAAAAAATAATAAATAGGCTAGATTACCCTTATGGGAGTATTGAATCCAGAAAATGTAAATAACTTGTTTGCGGCCCATCCTGAATAAGAACCGAGTATACAATTAAGCAAAAATAATGAACTAGCCATCCACTTAGTTCTTCTGCTTTTGTTACTCCCTCTGGTAAACTGACTGACCACTGCACTATGTCGACGAACCCTGGATTGCCCAGATGGAGATTGAAGTAGACTTGCTCTTAGTCAAGTTTAATTATTACTTGGCAGCAGTACCGGTACTCAGGGTATCGTGTTTCAAATCGAATTCTTTAGCACTTGGTTGTCATTGACGAGTTTAATTTCACCCTCGGGGCGTGACCTTCAATGTGGTAATTAGTGAACTGGAGTAACCCTCCAACCATAAGGAATATCTTTAGAACTGAAAGGACTGGACGAGTTCATTAAGCTCCAACGACTGAACGAGTCTAGCCTCTAGACAACTAGCAAAATAATATCCGTGGGCAGAAGGAAATATTTGCCTCGACCCCATTCCTTGAGGGAACAACCTATCATTAGCTGATGAATTGGGTAAGAATAAAATCATAGCGAACCAAATTTTAGATGTACTATCTTAAATTGAATCAATTTAAAATTTGCTGCGTCTATGGAGCTTCGAGAGTCTTGCGGGACAGTTTTATTGATTTCGTTAAGACGCAGAAGTGTCTCGATGAAGACTTACATCAAAACATTATGTCCTTTAGTTTCTTCATTTCGAAGAAAATACCTTTTAGTTTGATCTTTGAAGATCTAAATTGATATTAATGGTCGTCCTTTAGGAACTGTGATGCAGTTCTTGGATTTCTAGCATCTATTTATCATTTCTATGTAACATGAATTATATCAACACATCTAACGATTACTATGTTTAAGTGGGAGTGTAGCTTAGAATCATATAAACAAAATCTGTTTGGGAATTTAAAATAGCTAAATTATTTTGTTAAACTAAATTAAAAAGGTGAGGTATGGACCTTTTGTCAGGGACGTTCGGCTTAGAAAACAGTCCAATTTGGAATAAAAATTACAAAATAATATCAGCCAATTGTACTAAAACCTTGAGGTATTTAAATATGCGAGGTTTCCTGTGTGTGATAAATGCTAATTGCAAGATTCGTGAGCGTAATTTAGTCGACTCGGAAGAGGGCGCTATGACACTCAGCCGCGATTTCCAGTTGGGCGATTTCCTACATGTTTGACACTGTGTGCTTGTGATAAGAAAGAACGGGAAACGATAAAGTATATTTGTTATCAAAATGAGAATGTGGAGTTAAAAGAAAAGCAAAGAGTTACAGAAAGACAGACAGACAAACAAACAATCAAACACAACGTCGAGAGGCTTTCTCTGTGGAGAAATTGAATAAAATGTTTTAATAAAAACAACTTTAAGGGAAAGTTGAAGATTCAGACGATTGATAATTTCGACTTGTTTGACTGTCGTATTATTGTCTTGCTGTACGTATTTCTTTTAAAATTAATAAGCTGTCCAACAAAAGAGTCAAGGACACTTTCAAAAGACCATATTTCACCGTCCAAGAAGAGTCTTTGAATTAAACAAATGTAACATTAACTGTAGAATACAGAGCGTGGTAAATATAGCCATCATCAGCGACGAACATCATCTTAGAAACCAATTGGGTGATGTCTTGTAATGTAAAGGAGTAATCCAAGACGCGGTTACAATGGGATTTGTTGGAATTATGGGATGAAGTAAGACTTCGGTCAATTCGGCTTGGCGCTCAGAAGTATCATTTGTATATAATGAGAGAAACAGGTTTGATGTGAGTGCATTGACATTCTATGTTTACAACTTATTACAGATACGAATTGGGGGAAGGTCGGTCTTGTGTTGTACTTGAGTTTACCATGGAATTTTTTTTTCTTTCAGAGAGTGCTGGGTTTTCGATTTAGTGTTCTTGGTTCTCTACCGATTTGGGGTTGTTCTGGGCTCGATGGTCGAGGTTCTGGGCTCGATGTTCTTGGTTCTGGGTTCGATGGTCTTGGTTCTTGTCTCGATATTCTTGGTTCTGGGCTCGATGGTCTTGGTTTTGGGTTCGATGGTCTTGGTTCTGGGTTCGATGGTCTTGGTTCTTGGTCTTGGTTCTTGGCTTGATGTTCTTGGTTCTGGGCTCGATAGTCTTGGTTCTGGGCTCGATGGTCTTGGTTGTGGGCTCGATGTTCTTGGTTCTTGGCTCAATGTTCTTGGTTCTGGGCTCGATGGTCTTGGTTCTGGGCTCGATGTTCTTGGTTCTTGGCTCGATATTCTTGGTTCTGGGCTCGATGGTCTTTTTTTCTGGGTTCGATGGTCTTGGTTCTTGGCTCGATGTTCTTGGTTCTTGATTTGACGGTCATGGTTCTGGGCTCGATGTTTTGGTTCTTGGCTCGATGGTCTTGGTTCGGGCCTCGATGTTCTTGGTTCTTGATTTGACGGTCATGGTTCTCAAATCTATGTTCTCATGGGCTCGATGTTCTTGAATCTGGGCTCACTCGGTTCTTGTTTGTTCATGGTTCTTAACTCTATGTTGTTGGTTCTTGGCTCGATGTTCTTGGTTATCAACTCGATGTTCTTGGCCCATGGGTAGATGTTTTGGTTATTGATGCCTGCATGCTGGCTAACAGAATTGCTCTCCGTACTTGAACGTTGTAAAATCTTGTATTCCTAAGTTCTTGTTGAATACCCAGCAAATGTAGTTGAGAATTACATTTGTTTATTGAGTTATTGTCTACTCACACTATATTCTGAAATTCCAAGTACATCCGCATGAAAAAGAAAAACGGATTCTACACAATTGCTGTCGAATACATGTAAGACAAATTATCTGCGGTTAGAGGCAAATACATTCTCCTCTTTACTGAACTCTCGAGTACGGTAACTGGTACTTAATTTAATTTCATATACGCTACTCTGCCGGGACAACGCACTGACCTTTGAAATTCTAACATCGGTTACTAATCGGAAACGAAATAAAAACATGAACAATCTGTGAATGCTGTATATTAGGTTTTTCAAAGAGATTTTAAGTGTACAAGTACTAAGATGCCTTAAAGGCATCGTACACGTTTGGTAATGACTCAGATGATTAATGGCAATAAAAATTTACTTGGTAAGAAGTACAGCAGCTTTGGATAGTAGGCCCCTATAATGCATTTTGAGAAACTGTGGTTATGGAAAAATATATCACTTTTTATCCTTCAAAACATTTGAATCTGAGAAAGCTTCTCAGAGTGTGTATTCTAATGCAGATTATTCTTCCTGCGTGGACATTACCCCTCCAGATTTTCGGCAATATCTCAAAAACGCTACAACCTTTTGAAACGAAATGTTCACAGGTTAGTCTTATGGTTTTACGATGCCTTTAAAGGTAGAGTCATAGATTCGTTTTTGTCATCGTGATGATGGTTTATAGGCCATTTTATCAATGAATTTATATCAATAAAAACACAATAAGGTCACCTGTGAAAGTTCCAGCTGACTGCAGGGTCTACTTCTTGAGAAAACAGCAACAAAACTGTCACGGTAATTTCATCATGAATGTCGAATCCATATTCTCTATGATCGAATCAATCCTCGTTTAGCGAGGTGACAGCGGGTACCAACCGCATATCTGGCCGCAGCATTCGCGAACGGACACCACGGATTGAGAAATCTGAGAAATTTGTTTGGGTAAAAAATTGTCCAAACCATATTGCTTCGAAGGGAATCTTTTTCAAAATAGTTGATACTATCAACAGCTGCAGTGCTTCTTACCCAAGTAAAATAAGTTGTTATGGTCATAAAATTCTTGGAATATTTACCAATCTATTACCAACTTTTGCCTGGGTCAAAACACGTTGGTTTTATGAAAGTATATTTCAATGTGATTCAATGACATTTTCAACGAATCACGGATGTTGATATAAGTTTCTCCACCATTTCGTCTATTCTTAAACCATGGAGTTTTTTTAACCATCGTCTGACTATAGCCTACTGTTTTCAATATAGCAACAGTAGCCTATCCCGTCAATGTACAAGCTTTAATAAAAAACTCTATCCACTTCGAAAGCAATGTCCGCTTCGACCTTGCGCAAACATCCGCTTGTTGCTGCACGGTTTAAACACCATGGCAACCATTTCATAGCCATACACGCCATATTGTCATCCAAGAGTTCCCTTGTGAATTTGAGACGTCACAATTGACAATATGGGGATTCCAAAATGTCCCTTGAGACATTTCTTGACAACCGGAAGAGGGATCTTAATAATATTTCCAAACTAACTGATATTTCACCCTCGGCTTAAATTGGTTATTATTTGGTCTCTCTTTTGATTGACACGAGATGATATTTTCTTTAGGGTAGTATTTTCGACGTTTTGTCCCAGTATCAATTGGTCATGTCATTGTTGTTTTCACCAAGATCTGATTGCGTGTAATTCTAGCCTTAGGAAAACCCATATTATTTGTTATATTTGTATTTATATATAATACTTTTCTAAATATATATATTGTCATGAATGCATTTAGGGGTTAATCATTTTTTTTAATGACAAATTTTGTATTGATTTTAGGAAGCAAACTTATCTAATTTTACTCTATACTAGATAAACAAATCAAATCAGACGGAATACTTCCAAAATTTTCTTGAAACAAGGAACTAAATTTCATCATTAAAAAAAGAAAAGATTAACTTTCAAGGACTAATTTTGTTGTGTCTGTTTTTCTTTGTTTTGTTTTGTTTTTGGTTTTTATGGATATGTGCGCATTACAAGTCTTATTATTATTATTATTATTATTATTATTATTATTAACTAACTATTATGCTCGTCGTTTTGTTTCATACTAAGTTTAGTGCGCTTTATGTGTTGCCTTGATGACCAAAAAAAAACAAGTTGGGGCTAGGAGTAAAAACTAAAAAAGCAAATTTGTTAATTAAATATAAAGAAAAGGGAAAAAAGACAGGAGATTAAAAGACATAATTCTCTGGTTGAGTAAAAGCAATTTCACACCGGTGTGACTTTTACAAAAATTCAAAGTCGTCTCAGGTGATTTGTGAATGTAACTACCGAACACTGTAAATTCACCCCAGCCGCATAATTTGTTCATCATTATTGCGTCAATACACTAAAACTACACACCCGTGAAATAGGAAACCATTCTTATTCATTGAATCAATGCAAGGAATATATTTCAAGACATAGTCTTCAACTGCTTGATGCGTGACTCGTAGAAATTGCCCGTTAGAAGTGAAACAAAATGACCAAGTACTACCGTTGGTGGAGCTATTCGCCAAATGCCATGTTCCTAGAGGTGCACCACCTAAGCTCCCCATAGCAACCAATGCTAAATGCTAAATATTCAAAATACTCAACAAATATTTAAAAGTCTCTCAGCCTCCTGAAAACAAACCAAATTTATTTTTATTTTCAATTATTGCTTGGTTAGCCGTTTGGCTATTGAGCTAGGTGCATCCAAAATAAAAAACACAAACGACTAAACTGGCCAGACTCGATTTGGAAAAAATATCCTACACCTTTTAGCAACGTCGGGCCATTTTAATGGGCTACCGTACCCAAAAGGCTCCAGGTTGAAAGTAAACAACCCCAACAGTAGTACAATAAAGGACCATTTTGTTTCAACATTCAAGCCATGACCTTAACTTTTTTGATTTACAGAAATAGTTGTGGGTTTGCATTTTATTAATGAGGCTCCGCGCATGAGTTTCTCTCTATTTAGTGTGGTGCATTTCTAGACGTATAGTCTGGGGACGCAAAAGCCGCTTGCATGTATTGGCTGTGGCTTGAATGAATTTCTCTCTATTTAGTGTGGTGCATTTCTAGACGTATAGTCTCTATATTTCTAGACGTATTGCTGCTGCGTGTGTTACTAAAAATGTTATTAGTAGGGGGATCGTATTACCACCCGTTGACATTATTCACACAAGTATTATTTGCTTGCAGGTAAATCGGAACGAATAATCCTTTAATGAAGGCACAACCATGATGAAGCATTTCCATATTAAGTCTATATTTCATAAAACCCGTAATGATCCCCATATCTATTTCCAAACTCTGATAGAAGACCAACACGGCATATAGCCGTTATACTAGACATTATCCATGTTTCAAAGCTCGAAAACTGTCTTGTCATGATCTTATCATTATGATAAGACTCTAAGAAGGTACACAACACTTGTTTTCACAGCTAGCTCCCCATTATCTTCTTTGAGGACGGTTCTCTGCTAACTTTCATTCCATTCGGAACGCGATTACATCCCAGCTAAAAATAGGTCTGCCGGTAAAAGCTATGATTCAAGTATTATGATGATACCTATTGAAATGAAATGAACAATTGGCAAGCCATACAGCCCTCAGTATCATATTTCTACCCCCACAGTCAAGATAGATGTTTTCACTTTTTGAAACGGCAAATGACGCATTTTGCTTCCTTCATTTTTTAAGTAGTTGCGGACACGAACTCGTGACGCTATAGAACAAAATGAACATCGTCTGTGTATTTAACGGCAGCTCAATTCTATACATTTTTTGTTTGTTTGGGGGGGGGGGGCAGTTGGTTAAATTTTCATTTTGTATTTCATTCATTTTATATTTAATATACGTGTAAATCACAGCTGCACGCAATATTGAATATTATGGAATTCCATTGGTTAGGAATTTTTAGAAATAATGAAATGAAAACAGTTCTACTTATAGTATACTCAGGCAGAATTTTGTGAAACATGTTGTCTTTTCATCAGAAGTACAAAGGGGCAATCGTAATCCAAGTAATCGGCGCAACTGTGAGAAGTACCCTTATTATTTAGTCAGTAATCTTTTTATTATAAGAAAAACAAATGGAGTTTTTAAAACTATGTTAAGCTCACTCTAACGTATCCCTGATTATACGGGTACATGGCCTGAGAACATTTCTATCTCGGAGAAATACTGGAAATGTAAGAAAAGTTCCTCATACAATTAACTTGTCAATTTTTGATTAGGTGTTTCGAAACAAGCTTACCGTGAGACTGAACAGAAACCCTACACTGTTATTTGTGATTTGTGGCAAAAATAACAATACATTTGATCAAATTTTTAATGATCTATTGTTCACAGACTAAAGCAATATAGGTCAAGGCCTTGCGTTGAAACACAGGTTGAAACTGGTCAGTCTGAAATTTTTTTTTGGTCAAATTACAACTAAACAAAAGATGGGAAAATCCTCTTTTTTAAAGCAGCATTGTACTTCTGTTGTTAGAATTTACTACAATCGTAGAAAAGACAGCGTTTAATGTTGAGTAAGGCCGTATCCGAATTGGCGGCTACAGCTACGGCTGTTGCTAAGGGTGTTGCTAAGGACGTCCTATACTTCAATACATGATGACGCGGAAATCTAGCCGTAGCCGTAGCTGTAGCCGGCATTTCGGACACGGCCTACAGGTGACCATCCAGTCCCTAGAGGTCACGACCTTATGACCTCTGACCCATACAGTGTGGGGGTATACATCTAATAACTCAGTGTGTATGCATCCCGTAAAGGGCAATGTAAATCCATCCAGCAACCTGTACGATGGCGTAACCTATCAATTAAGTATTGTCTTGGGATTGTTTCATTGGTGGGAAGATAAATTCTAATTGGAAGCAAAATAAGGAGCTAAAGATGTATTGGAATATGTTGTAAACGATTTGGGACAGACTTGAACTTAATTCGAAGCATCTCTTTTGTCTGCCCAACTCCTTCGACAGGAATCGACTTCACTAATGGTTAGAGTGATGAATATCAGAAAAACCTTTGAGATTATTTTGTTCTTGTCTTGGGTGTTGAATTAATGTGCCTTGGATGTTTAGAACGAGACATGATGACTAATAGATTATGATGTAATCTAATGGGTTGGATAATTCAATAAAAGCCAGGCAATGTGACTGACTTAGTAAACGGTACTTTCGATTATAAATAGACTTTTAATCCGGTGATCTGACTCAGAAAAAAACTGAACTTTTTAAAGGGAAGTCCCACAATCGAACTTGTGGCAAATTTAAGGAACCAATACTTTATTTAATTCGACGTATCGGTTGATATTGGTAACGTGTAAAACAATTGTCTAAAAACCAAACAGAATTTATGTAAATAAGTCACCAGTCTCTAATACTGCATATAAAGGGAACCAGATAAAATTGATCACTAGATGATAACGGTTTATAAATGGAATCTGAAACAAGGTGGGACCTAAGGATAGAGGTGGTATGATAGGATCAGCTTGTTGTATCTTTACAATTCCACCTGCCTAAACAGGTGTATTCATTCCTACAGGCACTTCACTATTTTCAGATGTTATTATCGAGTATTTGTAACAGAGTGTGTTTTTATCCGAGGCTTATAGAGAAATGATATCAAACGAGCATCTCGTGTCATCCAAAACTTGGTCTTTTAGCAAACTTAGCATGGTTGGTTGATATCATGTAGTTGGCGTTATTGCCAAGAAATTACTTTCGTTATTCTCTTGTTTTTCTATTTTTGAAAATGATTATTTAAAGAAAAGATGATCATAATTGTTGACACCCTTTTTTTCTCTAGTTTGTTTTAATGATAATATAATGATTTAGGGTCAGAAACGGGGTTAATGGACAGTTCACCGAAGGTCTAATTATAATCAATTATGCCCAGTTCCTGCTAGATTTACCTGTTTTCAATTTTCACCGGCTGGCTAGCTTTCCCCTTTACGTGCCTACCTGGTTTCAGGAACAGCATTTTAAAGCCCTCACTAGGACAGAAAAGCTTGTAGTAATGAATTGCACGAGCCATACCTCACGTCAAAGATTAAGTTGACTTGACAGTACCGCATTTTACTGCATGTAAAGACCAAAAGTCACTCAGGTCACCAATGTAGATGTTTGTGTACAAATCATTATTTTGAAAAAAAAAATAATAAAAAAAAATACCGGTAAATAAAAGGAAAAACAGAAAAGACGCGAGCAGAACGAACATTTTCAGAAAATCAAATCCCACCCCGAAGAGCTACTGAGGTAAATATGTCGTTGTTACCCTTTTGATCTTTCAATAAATGACCAATGTAGAGGTTGTTTGACAAATAACATAAATACACAAAATTGTAATAATAAATAATAAATACAATTAACAAAGAAAAGACGCGAGCGGAGCATTTTCAGAAAATGTAATCACAACTCTCCCTAAAATAATCATTAAAAAAAAAAATGAAATAAAGGAATAAACCATTTAAAAACAACTATTATTCTTAAGATAAGTATTACCTAACAAAACCTCATCATCGTGACGTCGAACGTGTTGTTGAACACTTTTTTTCAGGAAAAACTAAATAATCTTTTTTTACTGAACTGTCAGTTTCGAAATGTACTGGTAGCATAACGAAGGTATCGCTTTTTGAAATGAGCTGGTGACAAGAAAGAGAAATACAATCGTTGAAATTGCAACTCATGGTCACCTTTTCTTCCTTACTGATAGATTGTGAAACGGTTCAACCAACGTAAACTGATCTTGAGCTGTTTGGGAATAGTCCTTCATTTTCTAGGTCGATGTTGAGTTGACTTTGAGTTGATTATCAAATAAAACGTTTTATAAGACGGTTTCTACTTAGAATTGCATTCATTTCACGGGCTAAGGTTTCAACTTCCTTAAAGCAACAGTAGAAGGGAAATTGTTGCTCCAAAAATTAGACTGGTCCCCTGACTTTATCCGCAAGGATTAAGACAGGCACTGGTCTTACAGGCCAAATGATTTCACTGTACAAACTTGGAGTGATGTAAGCTTTTAATTTCTGTGTTATGATTGGTCTGCTCTTTTATTCACAATGTTGTGTGTGTACACGTGTGTGACCTCCGTCCGTGGAAATTGGGATGCGAGGTCAAAGGTACATCTGGCAGGCGGGCAGGCAAGGCCGGTTTCTGGCGTTATTCACTAGCCTCGAAGTGTGACGTCAGATGTTCAGGCTAGCTCAAAGTTTGTCCGTACGAATAAAAAAATCTACGTCATGCAAATCTTAATTGTGGTTTGCTGTGAGTAAGAAATCCTCAATAGATTCAAACAAACACAATAATTAAAAGGTACTTTCGATTTTGGTTTAAATCTTGATAGATCGACGCCAGATAGACAGTTTTCCAATTTCTGTTATTGAAGTTATCTTGTCTAATCCATTCTGAGGAGATTGGACTAATCCAAATCCAATCAAAAGGCAACTTTAAATCTCCCCCATCAAAAAGTAATCAATTTAAACTAACAGTAGAAACTGACAAAACACTAACAGTCTTCATAAACCTGCAAACTGTTGATGAACGTAATTGCAGATTACCTAACTGATGAAAACCCCAACAGGTATTTTAAAAAGAAGAATTCTTACCCTACAGGCTTAGACCGTTGATGTCAATGAACTTGGTAATACATCAAGTGCAACAACCTGAAAAAAGAATCCTTCCTTTAAAAAAAAAAAGTTGGTTTCACCATTTTTTTGAAAATGAAACATCAGAGTGTCGAGTTTGTAACTTATACATTTCAGGAAGTTTGTTCACACTATGAATGGCACTACTCCAATATTTTGTTCTTTATCCAAGATGTAATAACTACTTCCCTGTGGTTTCTTTTCCCAAACATCTTTTCCTTCTTCACTCAATCATCAAAGTGTTTATTAATATTCTGGTACCACCAAACCAGCCTTGACAAATTTCACTACTTACTAAATTGCGCACGACGGAAATCTATTCTCACTTTGCCAGATATAAATGGAAGTTGCGGGATTTGTTCGACGACAAATTGCATGCAATGACACACACAGCTCAAAGTGCGTCATTCCGCTCTTTGCGTATACCTAAGATGTTTCCTACGCCATCAAATAAACTAGAAAGCGATATTAGATCGAGTACAACGGATTCGATGAGCTTTATGAGCAGGACCGGTATTATTCAGATGATCGAGAGGTAATGCTGGGGATTGAAAGGGGCACGAGACTATGGTAGAGGTAAGGCAGTGCTGTCTGAAATGACTGGACATAAATGTAATCCGACTCGATGTTCTCTCAATAGATTACTGTATGATAGGAACCAATGTGAGCCTAAATGTAGGACAGATTAATGTATTGAAATGAATATAGGACAGTCTGCTGTATTGAAATGTAGGACAGTCTACTCTTGTAACTGGTATATGTTCTCGCTGTGGGTTACTATATGATAGAAACCAATGTGAGCCTAAATGTAGGACAGATTAATGTATTGAAATGTATATAGGACAGTCTGCTGTATTGAAATGTAGGACAGTCTACTCTATGTTCTCTGTGTGGAGTATCGTATGATAGGAACCAATGTGTTCCTAAATGTAAGACAGTCTACTCTATGTTCTCTCTGTGGAGTATCGTATGATAGGAACCAATGTGTCCCTAAATGTAAGACAGTCTACTCTATGTTCTCTGTGTGGAGTATCGAGGAACCAATGTGTCCCTAAATGTAGGACAGTCTACTCTATGTTCTCTGTGTGGAGTATCGTATGATAGGAACCAATGTGTCCCTAAATGTAGGACAGTCTACTCTATGTTCTCTGTGTGGAGTATCGAGGAACCAATGTGACCCTAAATGTAGGACAGTCTACTCTATGTTCTCTGTGTGGAGTATCGTATGATAGGAACCAATGTGTCCCTAAATGTAGGACAGTCTACTCTATGTTCTCTGTGTGGAGTATCGAGGAACCAATGTGTCCCTAAATGTAGGACAGTCTACTCTATGTTCTCTCTGTGGAGTATCGAGGAACCAATGTGTCCCTAAATGTAGGACAGTCTACTCTATGTTCTCTGTGTGGAGTATCGAGGAACCAATGTGACCCTAAATGTAGGACAGTCTACTCTATGTTCTCTGTGTGGAGTATCGTATGATAGGAACCAATGTGTCCCTAAATGTAAGACAGTCTACTCTATGTTCTCTCCGTGGAGTATCGAGGAACCAATGTGTCCCTAAATGTAGGACAGTCTACTCTATGTTCTCTGTGTGGAGTATCGTATGATAGGAACCAATGTGTCCCTAAATGTAGGACAGTCTACTCTATGTTCTCTCTGTGGAGTATCGTATGATAGGAACCAATGTGTCCCTAAATGTAGGACAGTCTACTCTATGTTCTCTGTGTAGAGTATCGAGGAACCAATGTGTCCCTAAATGTAGGACAGTCTACTCTATGTTCTCTGTGTGGAGTATCGAGGAACCAATGTGTCCCTAAATGTAGGACAGTCTACTCTATGTTCTCTGTGTGGAGTATCGTATGATAGGAACCAATGTGTTCCTAAATGTAGGACAGTCTACTCTATGTTCTCTCTGTGGAGTATCGAGGAACCAATGTGTCCCTAAATGTAGGACAGTCTACTCTATGTTCTCTCTGTGGAGTATCGTATGATAGGAACCAATGTGACCCTAAATGTAGGACAGTCTACTCTATGTTCTCTGTGTGGAGTATTGTATGATAGAACCAATGTGTCCCTAAATGTACTCTATGTTCTCTCTGTGGAGTATCGTATGATAGGAACCAATGTGACCCTAAATGTAGGACAGTCTACTCTATGTTCTCTGTGTGGAGTATCGAGGAACCAATGTGACCCTAAATGTAGGACAGTCTACTCTATATTCTCTGTGTGGAGTATCGAGGAACCAATGTGACCCTAAATGTAGGACAGTCTACTCTATGTTCTCTGTGTGGAGTATTGTATGATAGAACCAATGTGTCCCTAAATGTACTCTATGTTCTCTCTGTGGAGTATCGTATGATAGGAACCAATGTGTCCCTAAATGTAGGACAGTCTACTCTATGTTCTCTGTGTGGAGTATCGAGGAACCAATGTGTCCCTAAATGTAGGACAGTCTACTCTATGGTCTCTCTGTAGAGTATCGTATGATAGCAACCAATGTGACCCTAAATGTAAGACAGTCTACTCTATATTCTCTGTGTGGAGTATCGAGGAACCAATGTGTCCCTAAATGTAGGACAGTCTACTCTATGTTCTCTCTGTGGAGTATCGAGGAACCAATGTGACCCTAAATGTAGGACAATCTACTCTATGTTCTCTGTGTGGAGTATCGAGGAACCAATGTGACCCTGAATGTAAGACAGTCTACTCTATGTTCTCTCTGTGGAGTATCGAGGAACCAATGTGACCCTATTTGTAGGACAGTCTACTGTATTGTAACACTGTCTAAATTGTAACGTAATTTTTACGATAAACGTGCCGTTGAATGATAGTCGCTCCTTTTGCCCTTGGCCTGCGCCTAAACTGACCTTGATTTGCTCGAGTCAAGGTATGCCTCTGTGGATAAAATTAGACGCAATCGAGAAATTTCAGACTTTTAACTGACTTATTATACCAGCCTTGTGGAAAAAATACCCCGTTATTTTTTCTAACATATAAAGAAAGCCTGCTGTTTAATCTAATTTTACAGTACTGAGGACACTGTTTCTAAAATATCCTTGAAATATAAGCCCTATAGGGGTTACCGAAAGGTGGAAATGCCATCATTTCAACATACCTCCTAAAATTCGGATCCTAGTTTGAGACTTTTGTTGTCAGCCATGACTCTCGCCCCTGGAACTGGCTTTAAATGTAATCCAGCTTATGACTCCGTAGGATATTGTGCCAACCTTTTGAGTGCTGGTTACGATTGTGACCTAGCATTAATTTAATCCGGAAATATAATCATGTAATCCTACCTACATATTTCGAAACAATTCTTTTTCAGAAAATTTTGCTCATAAAGGAATATCAAACTACTACTGGTGTCCCGTTATTCTGAACACGACGCAGTATCATCGGGGTGGTCGTAATTACTTCTTGGCTCATAACCTACATCAAAAGTGGGTCAAATACCTAACCCTAAATATTTGTAATCAACACTTAAAGTCTACCACATAATCCCACGTTGATGGCCTAGTAGTGATCCTTCGACTGCTTGGCCTGAATATGAATTCAACATAACTTAGTCGAAACGCGAGCCAGGAAATGTTGAACGCCAAGCCTCAATAAATTCTCATAACTGCAGTTTCTCCACAGTTTCAAAAATGCCTTGAATTTATGCCGATATTACTGTTTGTAATGAATGCTCCATAAAAATGTTTCATACATTTGCCAAGTGTAACTGTAGGTGGGAGAGTGACTGGTGTTGAAGTCTATATTAAAAAGAATACAAACTTTATTACAATCCAAAGGTTGTTTTTCATTCCAATTTCATTGATTGTATCATGAATAGTGGTGTTAATTTGATTTCCCACTGAATTATAAATTAAAAGATCAGATAATGCATTTCATTGATTGGAATTTCAGTCAGGTTTGTTTCTAAAATAAATTTATAAGCAGTCACTTAAATAATTGTTCACTCATTCTCTGTCCAGAGATTATGTTGAAAGCCTCGCAGTGTGGTTATAAAATTTCCATTAGAATTCTAATATAATTCATCATACAAAATGCATGATTTTCATGGCACCAAGTTTTTCAAAATCAATAACCCAAGCTCTAAATCAAGGGCATACACAATTTATTGTTGTTGTTGTTGTTTTTTTTTGTATGAAACAATTGCTCATCAGCTGAACCTTGTTTGTAAGTTGAAGCCCCTACAAAGTGTTTTTGTAAATTTCGAAGGGTACAACAACACTGTTAGCCAGAGTGACTATCAAATTATAGTTTAATATTACAAATATCGTCTAAAAGTCCTTAAGAAATAACCGATACGTGACTTTGGAGTATTCCTAACTTTGTGCCAAACCTGAATAATCAAAAGTACCGCAATCAACCATGAAACAAAATATCTCGTTATTTGTTTTTATGAATAATATAAATTGATTTTTCCAATGACGGGACACGTTGGAGTTCTCGGGGGACACAGTTCCGATGACTTACTTCCCAATTAAAATGTCCTTGAATAATATTTCAGTCTGTTGTATTTGTAATGAAAATGACTGGAAGTGTTTAGATGCATGCAGGCCACAAATGATAGCTTTGTTATTGAACACAGCGACATGTGAATAGATTACGTATATGTAGCAGAGCGGCATCGTCATAATTACATCAATGGCATGGCACCTGCTTCGGCGGGTAGACCCCAGTCAATTAGCCGGCAAATGTTGCCTGGGAGTCGGGCGACTGAAATGAGAATTCCCGGTGATATAACTCGCCTCATCCCTTCATCCCGTAGGGAAGGGTTCATTTTCAAACTGCTCAGATTAAAGGAACAGTGTTCGCAAAGTCTTATTTTAATTGAACGTGAGCGAGAAATTGTCAGTTTCTGATTTACAAAATTGACTTTAAAAGTGTTTCGTAACCCACGAAATCGGTTCATAGTGACCCGATTAGGGTTCAATCAAAATAATCTTAGGTAGTGACTAATTAAGATAATATTTATATTCAGAAATACTTTTTTTTTTTAGGTAAGAAAATATGATGATGATGAATAAGAAAACACAGTTGCGTCGTCTCTACACCGATCACTCGTGCAGTCACGTGTTTCGTTGTTAAGTTAAAATAAAAAGTTCGGAAATTCTGCACGGTTTTATCGTAAACTCTCGTTGAAGCCTCGAGAGTAAGAATGTTGCACTTTTTGCTTAAGTGGATAAGGCCTTAAAAGTTTATTTATGTGTGAAACAACAGTGACCTAAAGTCAACGCAACGTAAGCCTCGTCGATAAAAACTTATCTTGTATTACATTAAAGGCCATAGGGTACATTTCGGAGTACACAGTCTACAAGATGAAGACACAACAGATAACGGAATCTCAGGTGCGAGCTTTAATGAGCAGCCCAAGGGCCCTAGTTTATCAACATCTTGGCACTCAACGTGCCAGCCCATACACTCTGTTTAAATAATGCCGTAACGTTTACATTGAGATAAAATTGCGACTCCAGGACACCCTTCTAGATGTAATGTAATCAATAACCTTGTAACAATCCATGCCTATCAAATGAAAGCCCACTGCTGTAAAGGTAATTTCACCTGTTTCAATCCCCCGCCCTATGGGTTAACATTTGTTGTCAGAAATCCATCGACCATCATTGGCTCAAGGTGCTTGTCAAATTCTCATTAGGTCGGCCGTCCATTTTGTGGGAGTGACTTGTCTTTAAACATTAATGACTATCCGTAGGCAACAACCATCCTACCGATTGTTATCAAGCTGGGCATCGATTGCAAAAAAGGGAAGAAGAAAATAACAATTGCAGAAGTACATGCTCTCAAAGTGATTACCGGTCACACCTTTACCTGGAGATACTTATAATCTCTGCAAAAAAACAAATCCAGCTTATCCTGCATATCAGCTTCCTCACGCCTTCAAATCCAATAGTATAGCTCGAAGAGATATCCTATTAAGTCATGTTTGATTCCGTCTTCCCTCTCAGAGACTTAAAACCAATCTACCGCATCAAGTGGTCTTGGTATCAAATCTTGATAACAGAATGTATTGCAAAAGTAATTCACTAAATTTGAAAGTTCAAGAATATGGTTGTTGTTTTGACTCTTGTGTGAACATCTTCCGAATATTGCTCCCATAGATGCATTTCTCTTTTTGCAAAATTTAAAGGTATGGAGAATTATTTTCACGCGACCATAAACAATACCTAAGTGCTTCACAATACAGTACGTTAAAACGATACCTTTTAAGACCAGAGCAATTTGAAGAAAACAATACACACAAAACACCAGCCCATCCCCCAGAGATATATTTTGAAAAACATAAAAAACAAGTTATCTGACACCTCTCTCAACACCCACTTTCTAAATTTAAAGGTCATGTATTAACAAAGACCCACAAGAAGAAAGAAATCTCTTCAAGGAAGATTTCTTAAGACTAGAACGACCCCTCGTTCGGATATCATAAAGACCTCGAATGCAGAAACACGTCTCCTCGGTAGATGGCATTAATAAGACATGGAATAAGATAATTCTAAAAAGCTTCAGGTCGAAAGGAACTACGCTATACAACAAATACATATATATATATTTAACTCGTTTCTTTGTGTACCATGGCTCCATGTTTCAGTCGCCCGGTAAGTGATGTGCACTAATGTATTATCAACAAAGACCTCACCCTGATTTACCACGCCGTTGATTCCGACACCAGAGTGTTATGTTGGGGACAACACTGCATAAATACTTCAAATAAAACTCGGGTATTATAAATCTCTTCTTGGAAACTTGTTGTGGAAATCGTATTTTTTGCGAATCCCACTTCTGACACCAAATCCATTGACACACGCAATTACGTCGAACAAATAGGACGCATGGCTTGGAATTAGACAGTAGAGCTCATAATGCAGAACACATGCAAGGTCACATCTGTACTGGACATTAATAGGGAGGATTTTCCGTTTGTATACACGTGGAAACAAACTGTTCTATTTTTATAGGGAACTCTGAAAAACTTAAAGTTGTATTACTCTAAACAAATTGATCGTCACAGAGTTAGTTTGGGCACATAGACTTATTTCAAAACAGTTTAGTTTAGACATAGAGCAAAGACCGGCTCTATAGACCAGTACAACAGTTTGTAGTCCAACAGAACTGTTTATGTCAAGATACCACACTTGCTTACCGACCACATTAACTAAAAATTGATGTCAGACCTTACAATTTATATGATTCATGTTCCCATTTAAACTGTGAAAACATTGAACATCATAGCTGCGTAAGATTTGTGGATATATATAAGTTAATTACCAAATGATCTCAGAAGTATTTAATTTATAAATAATCTTAAAGGTCAAATTCATGAAGGAACATGAAATTTGATTTGCTAAGTTTGTTTTATATTCCAGGTTCTCGGATTCCTTCACTCGTTGTTTGAAGCGCTACCCTGACACAAAAACATAATTTCCCGTTGACTTTAAAGGCCCTGTACACTATTGGTAAGATCAAAAAACACAGTTCACAGTTTCACACACAACTTACATGATTTAAAGTAAGTACTGGTTGAAAGGGTTCCTTAAAAATATTTCTGCCTAAAATGCTATCGTTTCTGAGAAATGAGTAAAACAATAGTTTTTGTCACGCGCGATATTTTGAAAACCCCCCAGAAAACACATAAGGTCTCTTTTCACTATTTTCTCGTGATCTCGATGACCAATTGAGCTCAAGCTTTCACAGGTTTGTTTGGTTCATGCATATGTTGAATCACACAAAATGTGGACACTGATTTTGCCAAATTTTGCTGATTTTGCTGAGCTGTTACCAAAAGTGTACAATACCTTTAAGTACATATTGAATTAAATTAGCCAAATCATACATAATTCAGGCTAATAAAGCGGGACATTTTGTAAACGGCACAAAATTGGGAAAATTAATCAGATACACCTCAGGCCTACTTGACTGAGTCTATGCCGAAGGATTGGATAAAATTTATCCAGTAACCTAAACTTCTGATTACATATCTTTGCATGAGGCATTCCTTGTGGAGGATTTATTGGTGTGGAGTGACGAACCTTGGTGATTGAGTCGAAGATTAACGTCTTTAATAACTCACTGGGAAGAACACTTCTTCTGTTTGAATTTAGAAAACAGACAATATTGCTTAACAGAAATATTCGCTTTGAAAAACTAACAGAGAAACTATCACGAGCAATGTAAGGTTTAGCTGGTAACCTATATTTGCTGAGCAGGAATTATGCTTTATGGAAATGGGTCTTTGATTTGACTCAAAATGAGTCAGATTTTTAAAAACATGTTTTCGCATTATTTTGTTTAGATATTTTTGTATGGTTAAATATGTTATATGTTGATTTAAAGGCATCGTACACGTTCGGTAATTACTCAAAATATATATTAGCATAAAAACTGACTTGGTAACGAGCAACAGAGAGATGTTGATGGTACGGATTTGACGGATTTGAGCGCTGTATAGAAGCCACTAAAAATACTATTATTCTGTATGTTATTCCCGCTCAATGGAAAGAAGGCCTTTAGTAATCGTGTTTTTAAGGTATCGCACACGTTTGGTAATGACTCAAAAAAAATATTAGCATAAAAACTTACTTGGTAACAAGCAACGGAGAGCTGTTGATAGTATAAAACATTGTTGGAAACGACTCCCTCTGAAGTAACGTAGTTTTTGAGGAAAAGGTAATTTGCTCACTAAAAAATAAAAACTTCTTGCAAGAAGTTTTTATTCCTAACCGAAAGCACACACATTTGTACAACAAGGGTGTATTTTCTTTCATCATTTTCTTGCAACTTCGATGACCAATTGAGCCCAAATTTTCACAGGCTTGTTATTTTATGCATATGTTGGGATACACCAAATGAGAACACTGGTCTTTGACAATTACCAAACGTGTACGATGCCTTTAACTAAAGGGATCCTCAAAAGTAGCACTGTAACCCGCATGGCTGAGGATACCCGTGAAGATGTTAAAGAAATACTAAGTTTTAGATGTGGGAAACCCTAGGCTAAAGGGACCGAAAACCCACGTGCGATGCTCCGTCCAAAGTGGGATTCGAACCGGGGTTTACAGAGGTGAAAGGCAGGGCGTATCAACACTAATCCAACCAAATCTCCTTATATGCGCTGCAAAAAGGTGTTTGACTCTTTCTTGTACCGTATATGATATGTGACAGCGTTGATACTGTGTTAATTGCCACAAAATTTTAAAATCATTTTTGTTTCATAAGCAAACCATGGATGTGCCTTTAAGACTAAACAACTGGCAGTAAACACAGGTTTCCATTAGCTATTTTGTTGTATGGTTTGGCTAAATCTGTCTGTGTACACCCAAACAAAACAGACACTCTAGTGCCCAGCACCTCAACAATGCTAATTGGAAGGGTACGCCCATCAATTAGCAAATATTGGTTTACAAAATATGCTTTACTCATTCAAGAATCCTATCCAGGTCAGGTTGATTTACAAAATCATCAAAAATAATGACCCAGGTTCCAAACGTTAGTTCTCAACTACTAGTCAACACCATTAAATTTCTCAAAGTCAAAGTAAATGAACAGAACTCCGGATGCATTCCGGTTTTCCTATTAAATTCTCAACGGGAATTTAGCATGATAATAATTTCAAATATGTTCGTCGATAGACGATATGTGAGAAAACATTCTTTGACTTGACAAAATATCTGATACTGCTGAAAAGCTATGTGCGATACCTGACTGATTTGTATTGCAAAATTTCCCGTGATAATTCTCTTACCAAAAGTAACATACGGTTATCGCGTTATCTAACCTACTTCCACACCCCAAGGAAATAATGCTTGCTTCTTAAAATTGACATAGCGCCAAAATCCGTGATGAGAAACGACATTTATTGATCTGAAGTAAACCAGAGTCATTACATCTGCCGACAGTTCTCCGGAAAGAATTTGACAGCAGACAAGCTCAATGCCACTGAGATGTCTTGTGTAGACATTAAGTAGGGCAGATATAAGAAGCTTTAATAAAGGAATTGTATACGTATGGTAATTGAACTACATAGTTGTATATATATATATACCATAAAACTAACCTGTGAAAATTTCATTTCAAAAGGTGGTAGCGTTTTTGAGATATTGCCGAAAATCTGGAGAGGTTATGTCCATGCAGGAAGAATAATCTGCATTCTCAGATTCACATTTTTGGGATAATAAGTGATTCTTTTTTCAATAACCGCAGTACTTCGAAGTGAAAAATTTCTCAAAATGCATTATACTATCCAAAGCTGCTGCACTTCTTACCAAGGAAGTTTTTTTCTGCCATTAATTTTCAGAGTCATTACCAAACGTATACAGACCCTTTAACATCAGTGTTTTGTAGATGTGTTCCTATAAATATACCAACCTGTTTCTTCCGTTATCTTAAAAAGCAACATAATATAATTAATCCATAACGTAACTGCTTCATGAATTTTTGAAGGTTTTATTAAAAGTAGGTGATTCTATCAATGATGTTTTCATTTGTAAGGAAAGAAAAATTATAATTGGATTCAGAGATGCATTCTTTCTTCTCACAATCTTTTACAACTTTTGGATATTACGTATCGACTGAAAGAAGAGTCCTCAGTTCTGCTCTTATAATAATCGTTTCATCTTCTTATTCTCATCTCTTTTTAAATTCCGAAATTGATGTAATTTTATTAAAGTAGTATTGTAGGGAATGTTTTTATTTAATTTCTCCGAGTTTCCGAATTGTGTCAATTGGAGAAATGCTGCATTTTAATTTGAATATAATAAATAATTATACTGAAGCGAAGAACATTCTTCCTGGAATAGCACTTGGCCTATCTATTTTGGGAATATGGAGCACGCTTTTAAAAAAGGACTGCATCTTATTCCGTTTCTGCTCTCTGAAAATGGAAACAGTTCCGGCTCAATCTAGCCCAAGATTTGATTGAAATTCATTTCTCGACAGCATCCGATTTGACAACGAAAACGGTACCTTTTCAACGTAGTACGATAATATCCACTTGATTCTGGCTGAACAATGGAGGTAAAACTAGTTCCTAATGACGTCTTTGTCGAAATACGTTCCATGGTTTAAAAACGGAAATATTGTGAGCCTGACTCGAAATACCTGTGGAAATACCTCTGGAAATCTGCACAATGTTCTTGATTACTCAGTTCTGAAATTGATCTGTGTATAGATTGATCACCATAATGTGTGCCCATGTCTCGTACTGGTGTGTATACTGGAAACAGCACTGGGTAAAATGTAAGCATTGTGTACAGAGAGTCACCTTGACCGTATTCACCGGGGTGTTCAGTGCACATCATGTGCAAGACATAATCTTCAAGATATTGTTGTCAAGTTCAGTTTGATGCAAACTCATTGCTGAGGAGGTACAGGTACGCCTACCTTATACTATCGATCTACCCGCCTTCCTTGGAAAGTAATTCGAAACTTGGATTTATGCGAAGATCAAATGAATTTAAATTCTACACATCGTCAAGACGTTCTGTCGTCAACTGAATCCGCGACAAGTCAGATTAAAACGGATGCTCATATTTAAAGGTATCGTACACGTTTGGTAATGACTCAAAACAAATATTAACATAAAAACTTACTAGGTAACAAGCAACGGAGAGCTGTTGATAGTATAAAACATTGTAGGAAACGACTCCCTCTGAAGTAACGTAGTTTTTGAGAAAGGGGTAATTTCTCACCAAAATAATAAAAACTTCTTGCAAGAAGTTTTTATTCCTATCTGAAAGCACACAAATTTGTACAACAAGGGTGTTTTTTCTTTCATCATTTTGTTGCAACTTCGATGACCAATTGAGCCCAAATTTTCACAGGTTTGTTATTTTATGCATATGTTGGGATACACCAGGTGAGAACACTGGTCTTTGACAATTTCGAAACGTGTTCAGTGCCTTTAAGTAAAAAGACCTTTACAACAGTCAGTATAAAAAGAAAAAAATATATGTTATTTTCTCCTTGCAAGATAGAAGTTATATAATATGACTGAATATTGACGGTCAGCACGCTGCCAGCTTATAGGTAAAACTATAATGAAACAATGGAAACACAAGGTTTCAAAGCATTGCGTACAGAATAAGCCAATGAGCAAAATTCTTTTGATCTCTATCAAATGACGTCATGTTCAAATGCAATTTTTGTCAAGATGACAGAATTTTAAATGTTCAATTACTTTATGGCGAATATTTTCAGTATGGACATGATCGCGCATCGTTCTCAGCAATCCCCACCTCTCCATTTCAGTCCACAATAAGAACATCACCAACTTCCAAATATAGGATCTTCTTTCTCGTTATAATAAACTTAAGACATTCTCAGTACAGGTACTGCTTCCATTCTGTAGAGTGTAGCCGATAATCAAGGAGACGACAACGTTACCTTTTCAAGTCATGCTAAAGGAGTATTCTCTCTACAGTATTGTCCTTATTTCTTAACTCACTGACATTTAATCAGTCCTCTAAAGAATACCTTTGTCAACTTCCCCCTCGATATTCCTGCTAAATTTACGCTTTTGTACACTGCACGTAGCAACCTTTTCGGCAAAAAAATTAAGTGAACATCTCAATTTCAGCTCCCTAGTGCATTTTAAGTGTAGGGCCTACCCATTTTGCAATATCAACATTATGTTTACATTGCGTTTTTGCAGCAACCGTACGTCTGATCTTTCCCGCCAAAATTATTTTCACAAGGAAAAGTAACCACGAATTTAGCAAAATGACATGTCGTGCAGTATGCTCAATAGGATGGTCTGAGCGCCTGAATGTGTTTGTAAACCAAGAAACTGAGTAACTCATCAAATGACTAAAGCAATTGCCGAAATAAAACGTCCGCAATTTGTCTCCTCTTATTAATCAGATGTGGATATAGAGCGCCCGTCATGACCTGAAAATGGAGACCTCACAGTCTACAGACGACATAAAGTCTCCCCTAATGAATTATAAAAGCGTCGACAAAGACACATTATTCCTATATGGAGGTGGTTGTAGTTTATTTCCTTCAGGGCTACCCTTAACACCTCGTGTATGTTTCATCACAACACTTATCTTCCATGTCTTCATTGACACTCTCTGAAGAGACGTTGTCTAATTGATGACGTACCTCTGTCCCGGGCTGACATCTTAAAAACACCTATAGTATTGCCGCTGTAGTGATATCTATCACAAAACGCGTTAGAACCGACATAAAAAGGCTGTTAAAGCGTGTTAACATTTAATATATCTCAATTGAAGCAAGGCATTAGCACGAAAATTTTCAAGCGCCCACGCAAGAAAATAACTAAGCAACAAACAAGAATGCAAATGGTAAGGTATATTTCTACTGCAATTGGTATTTTGTAATTACAGAAACAGACAAACAACAACAACAAAAACCCAAACACACCAACGAACAAACAATAAAAAACACACACACCCCAACACCCCAACAAACAAACAAACAAACAAACACCCCAACAAACAAACAAACATTAAACAAACAAACAAACACCCAACAAGCAAACAAACACCCCAACACCCCAACAAACACCCCACCCAACAAACAAACAAACATTCAAATAATACCAGCAATAATCAATCGTACAAGCAAGCAAGCCAACAGTCAGCTTGCAACAAGTAAGCACACAGTCAATCCAGATGACAAACAAAAAGCATGCAAGCTACCCTACATCAAACATGCAGGTAAGCAATCAAGCAAGTCAACGACAAAGCAGAGTTAAATATTTTTTTACAATTTCACATCAATGATCCCAGTACAAAACTAAAACTGTAAAAAATATCAATCAAACAACTAATATTAATCAAATGTAGCAGGTGGACTTGTTGTCAGCAAGATATCTTTAGCTATACAAAAGGTAAGCAAACCGTAGCATTTTACAGGCAAGCATTGAGGTAATACACAATCAGGCAAAAATGAGTAAACAGTTATGACATGGAAGATGTAATGCTCCTCATGTGAAGTCACTAGAGGATACCGCAACATTCTTGAATTATTCACCATGACCGGGGAATAATAAATAATTAATACTCAATACTTAAGTCAATACTAAGGAGTAACACGTCGTATCTGTCCAATTTGATCAGGTATTCGATTTACAAACAACGAGGGAATTAAACGTGTACGCGTGTACAAATGAATGTTATTTTGCAAAAAAAATGTGACAAGATAAGAGTCGTTTCAGTTGATAGATGAAGATTCTTAATAGCAACACGAAGGTGTTGAACCACACATTGATGTTTCACTGCGGTCACATGGACAGTGAAATGAACTAACACATCGAATGTTATTTCCCTGGTGATTTCACAACGCATCTTTAAAGCTTTAAGGTATCCCACTTTGCTAGTAATTTTGTACGATTTCATGAAACCAATGTAGATGATAAAAATAAATAACATAGCACTAAAACGTGCATGCAAACATTTTGACCTGCCAAAATGCAATATGATGTAGCTTTTAATATTTTGAAGCATGGAGCAGTCATAAGGCATTTTGTCTTCTTATCAGTTTTGTAAGATTAGTCTATTACCGGTGTTTGTATCAAGGCGTAATGTGCGAAAGCTTTTACGGAAATAACATTAATCAAGTATACAAATCTAAAAGTCACCGATCTACGAGGATGTATGATGTTTGTTGGTCACTCAGTATGGGTTTATCAAGTCAAAAATGATACAAATGAAAATATTTTTGAGGCTGGGACCCATTGGACCATCCCCTAGATGTCGGTGACTCAATCTGAAATATTCTCTCCAGCATAAAAACAATGGAATACCCCATGAAGATTTCTCCGTTGTCAACGCAAACATTTGCCCAAGTGCGTGTTTTGCCTCAAAATGTCATTCTAATTTGCGATTCATCTTGCAGAGATGAAGGGAGAAGTCAATGAAACGTGCTGAGGAAAGAATCTTTCCGTTTAACCGGATTCCTACTCAATTTAGCGACAGGGTTGGTCTAGTTCTATAAGTATTTGAGCTAAATTTGATCCCTCGTCAATCTCGTAATATTTTATCTGAGTGTCGTTAAATTGAATCTTTTAACAGCCGTCGGGTTATCTACAGGTTAGAGTGAAATCAGACCTGTGATCCCATGTGATTTGCCAATTCACAATTCCCGATGTTTCATTCCCCTTAAAGTTTCCGTTATGAAGTAGGAATAAAACTACTGAAGGTTATTGATTTCCTTGATTTCGTCTGGTCACGTGGTGTTTTCCGTATAATTCGGGTATACGCAAAATATATATGAGGATTTCATTTTGAGGTGATTGTTATATTTAATCAGTTTATGTAAAAAAGCTAATACATTCAGAGAACAGCCGTCAAATTAGCAAGCGCAAATATGAACTATTTTCTGTAGTATTTTTATCACGTTGCGCATCCGTAGGATCTAACACGTGCGACATCACATATTTCAAATGATAATCATATTGAAAATACGTTTTGTTTTCTTTGGGCCAGGTTACACGATGCGTCAAAAATTGTCAAAAGGCCAGCAGCTGTAGGATAACCATTGCCTTCTGAAACAATCCAAAGGGAACTGGAAGCTATTAATCAACAAAGCCGGTCCAGTCGAGGTTTGTGCTGCAAAAATAGTGTAGAGAACTGATTGTAATTTACACTGACTTTATTTTCAATTGCAGTTTGGGGTTTAAACCAATTATGTTGTAGTCAAGCACTGTTCATAGTCGAGTATCAAGAACTGTATTAGGGGTGGCTGAGTAGTACTCGAGTACAAGTACTTGGGCCATTGAGGATACGAGTACAAGTGTCTGAGTACTGAGTTTTCTTATACCCAAGTACCAAGTCCAACAGCTGAGTACCAAGTACTTGGATCTCCGAGTACGAGTACCAGTTGACCAGTTTACTTTGTAAAAAAACCCAACCTGCACATTGGTTTATTGATTTTGTTTAACTATTTTTTAGACAACGATGTATGCCTGTCATGATAATTATCCGCTAAACATTAATTCATCATAGACAACTTCAATTTAACTTTTTCCAGAGCTTTATTCCTCTATTCCTTGCATTAACGCACAAACAGGAAAGTGACAAGGAAAGTGGTACTTTGACGGAGTCTGAGTACATTTTCATTTGTTTCGAGTACATGACTTCGAGTAGGCCTACAGATTATTTTTCAGGTGAGTATCGAGTATGTGACTTCGAGTACAGATTATTTTTCGGTTGAGTATCGAGTACGTGACTTCGAGTACAGATTATTTTTCAGTTGAGTATCGAGTACATGACTTCGAGTGCAGATTATTTTTCAGCTGAGTATCGAGTACATGACTTCGAGTACAGGTTATTTTTCAGTTGAGTATCGAGTACATGACTTCGAGTACAGATTATTTTTCAGTTGAGTATCGAGTACATGACTTCGAGTACAGATTATTTTTCAGTTGAGTATCGAGTACTTGACTTCGAGTACAGATTATTTTTCAGTTGAGTATCGAGTGATTGACTTCGAGTAGGCCTACAGATTATTTTTCAGGTGAGTATCGAGTACATGACTTCGAGTACAGATTATTTTTCATTTGAATATCGAGTACATGACTTCGAGTACAGATTATTTTCCAGTTGAGTATTGAGTACATGACTTCGAGTACATATTTTTTCAGGTGAGTATCGAGTACATGACTTCGAGTACAGATTATTTTTCAGTTGAGTATCGAGTACATGACTTCGAGTACAGATTATTTTTCAGTTGAGTATCGAGTACTTGACTTCGAGTACAGATTATTTTTCAGTTGAGTATCGAGTACATGACTTCGAGTAGGCCTACAGATTATTTTTCAGTTGAGTATCGAGTACATGACTTCGAGTACAGATTATTTTTCATTTGAATATCGAGTACATGACTTCGAGTACAGATTATTTTTCAGTTGAGTATTGAGTACATGACTTCGAGTACACATTTTTTTTCAGTTGAGTATCGAGTACATGACTTCGAGTACAGATTATTTTTCAGTTGAGTATCGAGTACGTGAGTTCGAGTTCATATTTTTGTTCAGTGGAGTATCGAGTACATGACTTCGAGTACATATTTTTGTTCAGTGGAGTATCGAGTACATGACTTTGAGTACAGATTATTTTTCAGTTGAGTATTGAGTACATGACTTCGAGTACAGATTACTTTTCAGTTGCGTATCGAGTACATGACTTCGAGTACAGATTATTTTTCAGTCGAGTATCGAGTACATGACTTCGAGGGGGAGTACTTTGCTAGCCGAATACGAGTACGGGTATAGGCCTACCAATCAAAACGATACCCGATAAGAGTAGTACTCGACTACTAGTCCCAAGGAGATACGAGTACTACAACATAGGTTTGAACCATCAATCAACAAATGTACTCAATCAACAAACGGCAACATAGAAGGCCCGCTGTTAAACCTATGGACTTTTTGCCGTGAGCATTCATGCATAACATGATCTGCTCAAATCTGTTTGGCAATTAAAATCTTGTTTTTCGTGTTCATTGGTAAGTAAACATTATGGATAAGAATGCAGAGAGACATACAACCAAAGCATATGGAATGTCGAATCGATTCAACAAAGAATTTATTACATTTTATTTAATTTAACCGTTCTATGCAAAATATTATGTTGTCCTCGATATAAAGAAAGCCATTGTTAAATGACACAATAATATTATGATTTGTACAGAATACGGTGTGTATCCAAGACTGTGACAACTTAGCTCAATAACAATAGATTTCTTTAGAGGTTATGAAAATGATTAACTTCGGAGTAGCGAAGGGCAAAATCAATAAAAGCGTACGTAACTAATTGAAATTTAGATTGGCAGTTCGTTGTTGACTAATTGGACATGTGCTTTCAACACAAACATAGGTTAGCGTGAAAATGATTCATTTGTGTTGGTAGTTTAATCCTGCTGATGAAGACTGGGGTTTCGGTCGAAAGTTACAGGTACGGAAAAAAAAATCTTAGTGTTGTGTTCTGCCGTTGACGGCGTGCGTCAAAATTACAATACTGTGACGTCATGTGTGGGATGTTGCTTTGTCACATGACGTAACATGAGTGAAGACTTACAGGGCTTCTCGCGAATCTTTCTGAAAAGCACCCCAACAGGGTAGTAAAAAGTATTGTTTTTTTTACACAATTATAATCTGTTCAATCTCATGTGAACTCAATTTCTTTGTTGATTGAAACACTTAAAATCAATTTCAGCAAAGATCACTTGTTGCCGTTTTCGTTCAAGTACCGGTAGGTCTTTAACATTAAATTGTAACAAACATAGGTTATTATGCAAAGGGGAAGACTACGTTAATCGCGGTTACCAGTCAAAATAGTAACACAGAAAATACACTTGACACAAAGACAAACTTGGCGTAGAAAAAAAAATCCGTTGTTTGTATCTTTAATATTGTACAATGCCATGTTATTAATCTGAAAAAACACATTAATTATATCGTATTGTGCGCAGCTCAAGGATGTAAATTCAACAGTTTTGTTGTCGTGGAAAACTTATACGCTTACTCGAGTTTTCCCGATATTTTTCTTTAGTCACGATGTGTCTTTATATTGTACCTTTAATGCCACTTCACTCATGTCCTTTTCTTTTAACACCTTACACATTGATGTGGTTAGAAATGCCCGGGGGAATTGACTTCAAACATATTTTTTCGCTTACAGCTTCCATGCACATAAGTTCTTCCAATGCCAATTCATACAGTAAGTCCAAAATATAATAATTATAATATGATAAAAAAAAGCACACAATGTCATGGAATAATGTGAGAGCTCCCTGTGCATTTCTTTCTTATACAAATCCCTGTCAGGAAAAAAATACATTTCCTTTTTCTCAATTGTCAACATAATTCCATAATAGAAAACGTGGTTCTGTGTTTTAAGTTTGATTCCAGGGACCAAATCCCGTTATTCAGTATCATGCATTATGGGGGGGGGGGGTAAATTAAAATAATCAAACTGAATAAATAAATACATAAAATTTAGCCTTGTTTAGCCCTGTGAATAGTTCTTTCTCGATTGAGTTATGGTTTTGTTATGTAGGTGATACTGACAAGCAGATGAAAGTATATTACAGATATTGACAAATTAGGGAGACCTCCAACATAGGGCTAGATAGCTCAGTTGGTAGAGTGTCGGCACGTTAATCTGCAGGTCGCAGGTTCAACCGCTCTAGTTAATTTGTCTTTGTTCAACCCACAAATATTACGAAGGCAGTAAAAGTACTCGAAAAAGTAACCGACGTAAACAGACCTTCTGGTCCCAGACATGTAATCCTGGATTGAAAATAGCGACACCATCAAATGAGTTCATCTACAAACCAATAGCAGTTGTTCAAAAACATGGTTCACAAGTTTGCTACATTGGTTTGTTCAGGTATGCGTAATATTTAATTAGTGTTGTCATCGCTTGTCACTGATCGGGCGGTTGTTCCTAATTGGATCACTTGCTGGCCAAGATCCTAAGATGAATGTTGAAACCAAAATAAACATTAATTGGACGTGTGGTGATAAGTTATGGTATGCCGTTGAGATTGTTTAATCAAAGTAGCGGCTTATCAATCTTCAGGTTTAATCTACAGACCAACAGCCGGCTCCATCCATCAAGAAACACTCCTATTGGTTTGTTGCTCAACCTGATGATATTATAGCCAATGACAACACTTCTTTCAATCAATAATAACACCCACTAGGTGTTATCACTTACGCCTTTTGATTGGTCTGCAGTCTCGCCATCTTGGATATTCAACCAATTTTCACCCTTATTCATATAAGGAAAAAAAAGAGTTCATTACAAGACTAGTGATTGGTCTGAAATAACATCCTTACACACCCAACCAATGACAATGCCTCTTTCCCATTAGTCATTCTGTATATCCTACAAAAACCGACCAGTTCCAAATTTATTGAAGAGTACAAAAGCACAGAGAGCATGACCTGCAGCTATGTTAGCGCTCCATCATAAATTGGTAAAATACAATTGTGAACATAAATGTGTTTGAATAAACGAACTTGCTGTACCCCATTGTGGGCTAAATAGCCCAGGCACTTAGTGGCGTGAGCTAAATTCCCTTTAGTCAGTGCACGTTCGCCTCTTGTAATGTTCCCTTTTGTCTCTGACTGACCATACAGCATTTCTATTCCTTCCTTGATAACAATGTATCATAATAGTCAATGTATTTTTCATTCGTATAGCTCGAGTGACGGCATGCATCCCCACACATTGAAATCACAACGTAGTGTGCGCTGCATTAATCATCCAACCTCCACACCAGCAGTCCTGTACAAACCACACAGTGATGTGACCAGCAAAATCAACGCACCGCAGCGTGGACTCGTTTTTTCTTGAAGAGAATAACGCCCTGGGCAGAGTCTAATCGGCTTGCAGGGAGGGAAGATAGAGTGCGTTGTAACAAAACTCTACCGTTGGGATTCTGCTGCTAGCTAATTCAACCTTCTCCGCGCATGTCTACGCCTATAGGTCACGTCTCTCGCAAACACACCTGTGACAAGACCCCAGCGTTCAATACACATCGCATCCGTGGTGTCTCCGTCGGTTCGCTTGCTTTCAGACTCCAACGTGGTGCAAGAATTTCATTGGATTCCTCCGTCGACTCTTTGCCTTACACCTGTTCTCTGCCAGAGAAAGAAAAACAATAAGAGTGACTTCAAAAAGCTACGTGGAGTTGTCTTGCCAAGGTGTTATCCATGCTGGATTGACGATAATCGATTCTTTGTGAGTATTCGGATTGAAAGTCGGTTGGCGCTTGGACTGGATCCGGGAAGAGCTGCTCATAATCATTGATGTAACTGCATGGCCAAACAGTGAATAAAACTTCACCACTCCGTTGCCTCCCAGTTACTTTGAAAATGTTTTCGCAATCCCAATCATAGTTGGAGATCTCGCAAACCATTCCAAGGCAGATTCTTCAATAACCTTTTTTTGTGATTCTTAAACATCTTTGGATATCCAAACTGGACAGTTTTGAAAACTTTTGTAGTTTGCATGTTTGAACGAGGGCGGTGTTCTAATCGCACTGCTGCCTGCTGACAAGCCCCAAGTCGGATTTGACATTTATAGTGTGTAAACATTTACCATTGTACTGCATGAGTGGGAGTGTTTAATCCCCCACTACTACGCGGACTCACACAACGGTTTCCAGCCAAGAAATCAGCGCAATCTGAACAAAAATGTGATACTCTTGTTTTCCGTGAAGGAAGTTAACATCCAGTCAGGATCTCCCTTCTCGTCAAATTGTTCCATTGGACTTAGGGGGTTGGGTGATATCACCTTACAGTGAGACGAGACTCGTAGATGCTTACCTGGATTCTGAAGGGTACTTTACCATGCTTCCCATCAAGCGTATACTCCTGCTCCTATGGGCGTTTACCCTCCTGTTGCTTACTAGAGAAACGGTGAGTCCAGAAATTTGAAACTCAATTACTTTAGAAATATTTGCCATTCGAACACGAGCATCTATTTTATGACTTCATGAATGTTTTTATTTAAAACATTTTTGTGGATGCGTGGAGGCTATTTGTAACCTGAGTAATAATGAAGACTAGACATTCGTGCGGTTGCATTCAGTCAAAGCACTTTAATATTAGTCAAATAGTTTCTTCTTCTCCAAGAAAAAAGCAAAACCTTCTGATAAACTTTTTCGAGATATGTACATCATTATGAGATTATAAGACACGCAAAGTTAATTTAACTCGTGCATGCATTGAACTACTTTGAGGTACGATAAGAAATGGCCTCTTGAAAGGGTTGGATGATGGATATCAACGCTGGAAATTGATACAGTCAAAAACGTTTTCCGTAAGATCAAAAAGAACTAAGCCAATAGATCCTATGATGCGTACTCTAGCCTACCTTAATAGAACAGTATAAATTAAAATTTTAAAGATAGGAGGTGCAATCGCGACCCTCAGATTTCATTATAAAGGGTGGAAAATGAACTAGCACGAGTCTTTTCTCCAGTCTCGTTATTATACATGTACATCTTCAAGTACTATTAATGTAAACGATGATGGTTTTTGTTGCAAAATATCGGACTAGCCTTTTTCCCCCCCGATAAATTCGCCCTTTTAGGGAAAAAAATAAAAAAGAGTCACTCATCTTCGAGGAAGGATAATGTTTCAAGTGTTTTCAAGTCTAAGGTATACCGGTATGCCTAGATACAAAGTATCATTTAAAGTTATTCAGACGAACATTTCGTTTTCGTCATTTCCTCAATTCCACTGATGGATATGAATTCTGATTTGTGATATGGCGAGTTAAAGTTGATACTGAACAAAAAGTTGGTGGGTCGTTCATCATTTGAACAAGATCCCCATACCAATGTGGGGAAAATATTACAAAACACACGGTTTGTATTACCTGCAAACTGTATTGAAACAGAGTAGCCCCTGTGGATATTTTCAGTTGATGGTATTTCTTTTTGTTGAAAGAGTTACTTCTAAAGCATTTTTTGTCTCTGTACTTAAGATTTTGTTTCTTGATTTAGAAAGACAAATGTCTTAGGTTAAATGCTCATGGGAGGGCACCTCCAAAACGCAAATGTCACCCCAAACAGGTGTGTTCTCGTCAGAGATTACAAGGGTCGATTTTAGCGTGTTTATGTGTAAGATTGAAATCGCAACCCTGTCGTGATAGAGAGATGGAGAGAGCGAAATAGAGGGGGTGTTTGATTCCCACGACGGTCGGTTACTGCTATATTTATTGATTCATGTCTTGACATAACATTATTGTTTACGACGAGTAAGGGATAACGTGGCGTACACTTGAAGACCAGATGAACAAAAGTGAGGAAATTTGATCATTCGCAGTATCCGTTTTTCTATAAAGCTGCAACTAGTGAAAAATAGTTCTAACTGCTCTCATTTTGTGTGTGAATCTCGCGAATCCAGACTTGAATGTTTAATAATGCGTCGCAAGGGGCCAAGTGGTGAACGTATAATACGCGATATATAATACGCCCCTATTTACAACAACGTTTATGTTTCATATACAAAACAGAACATTTATCTGAGTAGAATCTTTGAGAAGGCTTAAAGTGAAACTCTTTCTAAATAAAGTAAAATCTAAAGTAACCGAAATAGACCTTTCAACTAATCCTATGATCTGTTTAGCAGGCATAAGAAGCATCTGTGTACGTCCCATGAGGTTTCACATACATGGAGATATCAATGGCTTCATATGCTGATAGCAGAGCTCTTAGTCATACTTAAGCTGCTGCATAAACTTCCAAGTGAATTATTTACGATAAAAGGCAGTTATTGCAAACAACATGTCCGTTTCAGTCAAGTTCAAACCATCTTCATTGTCAACATTTTATAACAAGAGGTTAAGCTGGATCTAATTCTACGTGACATTAGCCGCATTTTCAAACCCCCTTTGATAAATTGCCGTTTTTAAGAAGAGGGATAACATAAGAACTTAACGTTTTCTTGTGTGTGTTTGTGATGAAAGAGACCCGATGGCAGTTGGAAATCAAAGATTAATAATTGACAAGTCGTAAGCACATCAGAAGAATAACCATTATGTCGGTGATTAGTACATAGTTGCAAAAGGACATAACAGTGAATACAATCTGTACATTTTCATCGTTCTCTCAGTTCACTGGACTCCATTAAGATAAATCGCCTTTGAAAGCTGACATTCCATCATCTGAGATCTGCCGTTGTGTTGATAAATAGTAAGCTCTAATTGAGTAACCTCATTCACGCACTTAATATTTTATCCCTCTTCTTAAAAACGGCAATTTATCAAAGGGGGTTTGAAAATGCGGCTAATGTCACGTAGAATTAGATCCAGCTTTACTTGTCTTGGTCGGCTCTGGGGAAGGCGTAATTTCTTTAACCTCGTATGCAATACCACGTTCATTTCGCCCTCCTTTGATGACTTGTTTCGGATGCTGCACTCGCCTAATTATTAATAAACCCTTCTCCGATGTGAAATACGGAGTTCATTGTCCAGTGCTGAATCTTCTTTACTGTGTGGGTAAACTCCATCCGTTTGTAGACGCTATAGTGTCGCCCTGGGCCTATGTTATAGTGTTGACAAGTGAAGTAACGATTGACAAGGGTGAAAATAAGAAATGTGCGTGATCGTCGGAGGAAACAATAATTTCTCACATCTGTACAGGTTCTTAACAAAATATCCAGAGTATCAAAACAAATTTTACGGAATTAAACAAGATTTTCCGTGACTTATTTAACGATGCATGGAATACCAATCTTGTATTTAGATTAAACCTTGATCGATTGAAGTAATTTGTAAAGACGTCAACGAAGAAGGACATTATTTTCCTCTGCGTGGTCACCCACAAAGGAATTTGGTTCAGGTTGGCATGAAAAGCTGAAGCGTAACGCGATCTTTTCCATTTTTAGGAATTTCCAACAGCCACAAATGTTCACTTTGAAAGAATAATATCATGTTTTTTTTCTTACTAGCATAATTTGTTTTTTTTTCTTCTAGTTAACAAAAAGTATGATGTAATCCGAACCTACTTCTAGTACTTTCATTGTTCGATTGAATACGATTCTTAACAAACCCCATTTCATCGTCCTGTCAAATTTAATATTGTCCAGTTTTGACATGTCTTGTCAAAACTCAAAATTCTAGGTTTATTTATTTGAAGTTTAAAAGAGAACTGTCTTGTCCTCACAATAGCTCAGGGAAAGAAGTTAAAAGTCACTTATGAGGAAGGCGGACGCATCAAGCCGCACGAACCCCCCCTAAAGGCCTGGAATATTTCCGTATTTGCCTCAAATAATTGGGACTCGTCTTCAGCTTGACGAAAACGTGCAATTCCTCTGGATTTTAGGTTCAAACTTTGTAGGGCAAAACGAGCTTTAAAGAAGAAACTCCGCAAAAACATACTTTGTTGTTCTCTTTTTTGACAATGCTAAATATTTTTGCATTTATACTGTATACGGGATACTAATTTTCTCAAGGAATGTTCCTCCGCCAACCAGGTTGCCATTTTGTATAAAAACAATTTTTAAGATGAAATATTTGTATGATTCTGAAATGATTTACAAGCTGCGAACCGTGTCAACATGCCATCTGGTCTATGACTGAACATTCCAAAATTTGTGTCGAGTTCAGTTGAATCAAATTGAATCTAACATGATATCAATGTGGAATGTATACTGGTGATTGCCCGTACAGCTGAAGGATCCTATATTAGGTGTTGTGATAATATCTTGATTCATATAATATTTTGATGTAATAGCCATGGTTTAAAACCTCCTTTATGGTTCTGAAGTTCAACTTAGTAGGCCAGTTAAGAACTGCACTCTCTGATTCCTTCTTGGTAACCACTTTGAGGTACAGGGAGTGATAGTTTCCCTCCACTCAAATTGACCCTAGCACCACACCTGCGACTTGGCTGTTGGATGGGACATAGTGCCTCGATATACTCCAGCGCAGCGTCATTGCCGTTCTCGCTAATAGATTTTGGCACCAGTGATGCCAGCCTTTAGCTCTCTCAGCACCGGGGGAAGTACTGCTATGTTGTTTGGATGAACCTGGCACGGAGGGCATCACTTGAAGGAGGAAAGGGGTGGTTAGCTGTGAGATTTTAAAGAGAGACAATCTTAGCATACAGTGAATCTGCAGATGGGTTAACTTAACAGGCCTGTTCTGATTGCTTGGTCATGTTGGAGACCATCAGAATCACATTGATTTGGTATCGTAAAATCACTGTCAAATAAGAAAACTGCACATTTTTGCCAAGCTTTCTCTCTTTCTGAAGACAATTCGAGTAAGCTAATCGAAACGTAGAGCTTTAACCAAAATACAAACCGTCACTATAGATCATTGTTTCCCTCTAAAAGCATGACCATGTAATATGTTAACAATATTCACACGAATAGTCTACGGTGTTTTTATTTGAAAACCTAGATGATTGCATTGATTGTTCTCTTCCAAACACAATGGTTGTCGTTTGCAGCGATTTGTCAAGCTTGACAGCATATACTTGTTTGCAACTGTATAAACAGAAACATTCTGTTGATGAAAAGTATTTGTTGGTTGTCAATGCACGCGCAAAATTAACCGTCACGAACGGTACGGTAATTGATGTTACGAATATGCCATATCTATACAGAAAACATCTCCATTTGCCTGAAGGACAAATTACCACACGGTGTCCAACTCATGTTCACCAATTTCTACTCAATTTGTGACAATCTCTAATTAAGTTATATTGTTATATTACACGAGAACAAGATTCGAGGTCACAGTGACTGATGCAGGTAAGATTTCAGAAATGTGTTCGGAATCGTCCTATCATATTTACTGATCTCTTAATCTGACCTTCGCATACACTGACCTTCAAAATCACCTTATGGGTATTGTGCTTCAAATTTAACATGTTTTACAGACTAGTAGTCTTCACTCAAGACTCAATGAATCGTACAAATTGCACAAAGCAATCAGACAAAAGAGAATTTTAATTAAAAAGGATACACCTTTAAGCGCTTCTCAATTTTGAAGTCTTTATATCGTTATGGTGTTATCATCTTTAAAGGGTCTGTACACGTTTGGTAATGACTCTGAACATTAATGGCAATAAAAACTTACTTGGTAAGAAGTACAGCAGCTTTGGATAGTAAAATGCATTTTGAGAAACTTTTCACTTGAAAGAACTGCGATTATGGAAACAGATATCACCCCCCCCCCCCAATTTGAATCTGAAAAGTTCGTTCCAATTCTCAGTTTATTCCAATTGCAGATTATTCTTCCTACGTGGACATAACCGCTCCAGATTTTTGGCAATATCTCAAAAACGCTACCACCTTTTGAAATGAAATTTTCACAGGTACCTACAACTATAGGATTGAAACAAATAGTGGGTTCCAATCATTACCTAACGTATACAATCTGTTGTTCACACTCGTGTGGACATTTTCATTACAATATCGTATCTTACTAATAAAAAAATCCAACTAAATTGTAGAAATTTAATTACTAAGATGCTCTTGTTGAGAGAAGAATGTAATGACCGTCCTGATGCTAAACACATCTACCGTTATTTGCTGATTTTATCAAAGAGCATTACGTTTTAATGTAATTTATCTTGGCAAGCCGATGATGTTCTTCTTGATTTTGTGTTCAACGTACTTTTTTCAAAGAAAAAACACCAAAAACAACACCATTAACAATAATACCGCTACTGCTACTTCTACTGCTCTACTAATAAACCCTCCATCAAGATGTTTTTCTTAGGACTGGGGGAATTACTCCATCTTTTCAAAATCTAATAATGGACTATCTTTCTATGATGCCTCGGGAACGAGGGGATTGAAATAACGCAACTTTTCCACCAGTCAATACCATTCCATAATGATGCATTTCCTGATACGAGAGGAATAACACGATATTATTTTCTTGAAAAAGAAGAAGAAGTAATATTGGAGTAGCATCTGTCTACAGTGCATTTCCTATACTCATAGAGGATTTTTATGAATGTGCACTCCTAAAAAACAATAATGTATAGCAATCCTTTTATGTATTCAACTATGTATAGGACTGAAGTGATGTCCCCATTAAAACCTAATAACGACCATCCCCTGGGGATGATTGTATTTTTCCAAAAACCAATATGATTTCCTTGTTTTCTCATTAATGTAACGAGAACATGTCCGAACCTTACCATTTGGCAAAGATCGACCACCTGCATTCACTTCCTTCAACATCCTTTTCACACACACAGAAGACCTATTTTTGATTTCAATAATCGGCTCATAAAACGAGCTTAATCGATTTCCCGCCATTTATTTCCCGCCAAAATATTGTGTTCGTCTGCTCGAGCTGCCGTCATGTGCCCTATTTAAAACCACCCGAGGCGCCATCTTAACATCGACAACATGTCGTTTCACGGGTCCTTTGTTTAATTATCTCGCATGTGTGGGTAAAACATATAGACACTGTGATATATTCATTACTGTTTGACGAAGGTAGCTATAGCCCTACTGGTACACCTAGTCTAGCAGACAAACAATATGGCTGATAGTTCATATATACAGGCAGCGTAATTGTTCATTGAGCTTGTAAACGAGGGCGGGGCGTATCGATTGGAGTAACACTTTTCATACATACATCATTAGTGGCCATGTTATTAACGTGGGTCGAGTGAGAGTTCCAATTTGCACCTCAACCCAAAGATGCTAGCGTCTTCATGTGCAATGTCTCAACACTCATTGACTGTACATCAACTTAACTATTTCATTCATCTCTAGGCGCGAAGAAATATTCCTTTCAGTGACGTCAGAGGAGCCGCCATGTTTATAATTCTAGACAAACCTTGATCTATATCTGCACTGCATGAAACGAGCAAACTTGATCACTTTTGAATACTCTGTGACATTTTCGAGGTTGTATTGGCTGTCAAATTGTAATTGAGTTTGTTTGAAGACATTAAATTGTCAAATTTCCGAATGGAAAGTGGTTCAGTGGAATTGGGTGCGCTCTTCAATGATGTATTTTACCCACATAGATCTCAATGTAAAAATAGAAACGCTAATTGGCTAGGACTTGAACTCAATACCCAATAGACTGTACAAGTTTTGTGCGTATTCGAACATTGGAACTTGTTAAAGTGCGGGGGTTTGTTTCCTTTACGCGTTAAAGCAATGTACTGATGGGACCAAAGTGCATGGTCCCAAGCGCGAGACTTGCACGGTCTATAGCCTTTAGCCCATGATGGTGCGCAAAGGATTCTGGATGATGGTCTCTATTAAAAGGGTTTACAGTGGTCTGCTGCCAAAATTACAGTAATAACAAAATGTTCTGCCTGACTAAATTTGAGTCCAAGCAACACCGAATTAATGCAGCACACAACTATAAAACCTGGTATAGTAACGTGTCAACTACAGCATGGCGTCCATCTTTGCAGCTCGATTAATTTTTCAACTGTACTCGGTTTCCCAATATGCATTGCGGTATACTTTTAAGATGGCGCTTGTGCATAATGACATATTTAACAGAATAAAGTGGTCTTAAGTTTGGCACAATGTTCTTTAACGCAATAAGGTTAGGCCTATACAAGTTTTGCAAATATATTGATATATCACTGTCAAATCTGATTCTGTCATTTTCTTAAGAAAACAGTGCTCTGTCGCGTGGATGTAAGTCGTCGAAAACAAAATGATCGTTGCTAATTTATTTATGAGATTTCTCCCTGACATTAACAAGAGGATCGGCAGTAACTTGAACGCAAAGCAGAGTTTGCAGAAGCCCAGTTGTCGGTTAGATAAATTAGCTTATTCTTCCGAACCTATAGAGCTAGAAATTCACCGAAAGTAGGCCTAACCATTGCTCAAGCATACGGCACATGTTGATGGTATACCCCAATACGATTAACAAGGTAAACTGTGTCAAGGAATTGCGTGTTATGACGTTCCTCTAATGGGAAACCAGAGCCTTCACCGGACCTTATTAGATTAACTTGAGGGGTTCTACGCTGATGTGCACAGTTCGGGAAATGTATTCGTAATAAAATTAACTACCTAGCTCTTTGCATTATTGTTCTAATTGATTTTTTGTGTCGTGTAGCGGTGTCGTAGTTTTGATTTAGAATATAGATGAGCATCACGGGTTTCAGTGGTGCTTTTTGCGGCTTATGTTTTCGAGAGTGGGGCGGATCGAAGCCAATGTAATGTCAAGTTATTCCAAGACGAGTGTATGATGGCTTTTTTGTACATGCTTTGTTTATAATTATCTACACACCTTAATATAATAATAATAATAATAATTATAATAATAGTGCCTTCTTATATTGCTCGTATCCATTACTCTGTGATGCTCAAGGCGCTTCAACATTCAGTATTTTCCTGCAAGGTATTGTGGAACTATCGTTTTTGAAGTATGAGACCAATTCCTTTACATAGCACCATGTAATGGTTTACAAGGTGCTGCCGATCAAACCATGAACATCAGGGCGAACCCCTTATCTTTTCGATAAGTGCACTGGGTTCTTTTACGTGCATTACACAACACACGGGACCAACGGCTTTATGTCCCATCCGAAAGGACGAAGCAATAATGGTTTGGTCTTGCGAAGGACACAAGTGTCACGACCAGGACTAGAACCCACACTCTGCTGATCAGACACCAGAGCTTGAGTCCGGTGCTCTTATCCACTCGGCCACTATATTAATATCACTTGGTTTATTTGATTGGTATAGGACCATAGTCTGTTTAACTTTTACCCGAGCCCCAAACCCCTCCTGCAATCTTGCACACGGTGGAGGAGATATTCCAAGCACGAAAACAACTCTACACCAGCCAGTGGTTCTGTGTTTAAACAACCCGGGCCGTAGTCGTAAGATTATAGTGGCATAATCCAGCCTACAGCATCGTGATCAACGTGTCACGATCAGTCAATAGACTTTGAAATAGATACCAAAAAAGTATATAGTTCCATATAACGACTCCTCCTAATACGGGGGATTGAGGTTTATATTTGCTGGATGGATAAACAAGTTTCAGGAATGGCGAAATTAGAACTGGTTGGTACTTGTTGAAGTATAGAGATGCCGTCTACTTTCAGAACCAAGTTGCATTACTTTAATCAAAGTAAATAGCTTGTGGTAAGATTAGTGTTACTCAAAATTTCAAATCATGTTTATAGTGTGGAATTTAGATGCAGTACACCAAACTATTTTGACTGGATATAAATGTTGTTATTTTCAGTTAGATTTATTTGAGCATAAATGAGATTAAATGGAATGCTCGGAGGAATGAATGAATTATCATAATGATTATTAACGAGGGAGTGGTGAACAGGGAAACCTAAGATAGAAGATAGTATAACATGAGAAGATCAGAATTACAAATGACATTTCCTTCCGAAAGTGTACAATTCAGGACTTGCAATCACAAGGTAGGTTGTGGGTTCGCAATCCTGCCAAGCTAACCGCTGAGATTTCACAATGACAGAGTAAATATTGTCGTCTAGTTACTGAATCTTATTTTATTGGTTTGTGCAATTCATCGAGAGAGATTGGCTTTTGTCAGCTTGGCGTTTACATCCCCTTGTGGGAACTTGCCGAGTTCCCTTGTTTGGATGATCATCTAAACAAACAAACAAACAAATACTGAGTTGTGTAAATATGATACACTATTTTATGATCACATAGTATTCATCTACCTTTGACGTGGAAGTCACAATAGTGTTTTCCCCCAGTGTTATCGTAAGCAGAACACCAAGGTATTATAGGCATTTAATTCTTGTGTGTGATTTTGTTGTATTATGTTGTTGGAATGGATGTAGAATGTTTGCAGCTCAGTGTTGTACCGAGATCGAACTGCTTTACACCAGAATGTTGATATTCAGGTCACGGACTACATTTCAGCATTATTCACAGCAAACCATCCATCAGTGACCACTCTTAAGCTTCCTGCCCAAGTCGATACCCACCCTAGCAACTCGGTTCCACTCTTAAAACATCCCCCATTACCCATTTCCCGCCTTTATTCAACAAACGCCGAAACGGTATGTGTATCGCTCAAATAGCGCGCAAAGTGACACCCACTATCATAAGCAAATACAACCGTCGTTTCTTACACTGCACGGACGTATGGACCAAACTGCGACCAGTATATCACTTCACTCTTCAACACTCGTACAACCTTTTAGCGCTATTCCGTTGTTAATTGGTCCATGTTTAAAGTCTACAGTCAAAGGTAAACTCTGTTAAGGAGTAGAACCCACAACATCTTATGTATAAATTTATATCATAGAAACTGAGATTATGAACTAAAAAATAAGTATACATGGTAGAGTTGATGGAGCATCTGTTAGCGAAAACGAATCAACCCGACTGGGCTCATGAGGATGTCTTACTGCCGTAAGCTGTGTCAATCTTCCCCCATGGTTTCTACGAGCTAAGTGCACTGCGGCCCCGTACACACCATGTTGAAAATGACAACACTATATACGGAGGTGACAAATGAATCATGGAGGTTCTCATGCATCTTTCTATTCTCAGTTCTCTTGTACAACTTCCCTCCATCTTTTCCTCTCGCTCCCTAAATAAGGTGCATATTGATCGTCACATTAAGGGAACAGGTTGTGATGGCAGCGCCGAAGTTCCGGACCAGACCGACTGGGTTGTATACATTCTGCATATGGAGCACCTCAGGCTGTTAGAACGCCCTCCTCTAGGAACGAAGATGGAGAAGTTTAAATGGCTAGACTGTACCTGAACCATAAATCTCAATGTATCTCACTTTACCTTATACTTACCTCTTCTCTCATTACATCAAATAAACCTGTCGTCTGCAGCTGTACCCTTTCTTCTACCCACAGCACACTCTTAGGCTGCCCCTCACCCAAAACAATTAAACAAACATTAACAAATTTACAGAAGTAAACTTATAAATGAAAGATGCAAAAATAATAAATAAACATATAGATTAAGATGAAAACAAATTTCAATATCTTCAAATTCACCTGAAGTAATTGATGTTTGATATTTAGGAGACATATACATTAACTTCATAGTTTGTACGGCTGTTTGATTTATTGAATACCTGCAATAAGATTGAATAGTATACTACTGGTGAAATGATTCGAATCGACATGAGTCAGCCGTCGGGATCAACATTGTTACTCTCTATGGGTGATTCTCTTATTACACAATAGGTGATTCTTGTTGACATTTCGAATGACATTTTGGTCATTTTCAATTGATTCTCTTGACAAGCGCTATTTCCCAACGTCTGAATTAATTTGTCGATGTCAGTTTAACCTTTCAATAAATTTGAAGTAATTTAAAACTGTCACGAAGTGTATTTTAATTTAATTTAAACGTTAAAATATGTTTAAGCTTAAAACGGCAGTTCAATTTGTAAAGTAAGGAGGCTACCGGTAGTACTTAAAGAAATATTGTTTAGATGTGATATTTTAAGTTGTAAACACCGAAATTTATAAATAACAATTGAATAACTTAAAGGCACTGGACACTATTGGTAATTACTCTAAATAATTGTTAGCATAAAAACTTACTTGGTAACGATCAATGGAGAGCTGTTGATAGTATAAAACATTGTGAGAAACGGCTCCCTCTGAAGTAACGTTGTTTTTGAGAAAAAAGTAATTTCTCAGTAAAATAGTTGAATTCATTTCGAGACCTCACGCGTGACGTCTCGAAATCACATCTGAAAGCACACAACTGCGTGTGACAAGGGTGTTTTTTCTTCCACTATTATCTCGCAACTTCGATGACCAATTGAGTTCAAATTTTCACAGGTTTGTTATTTTGTGCATTAATGTTGAGATACACCAAGTGAGAAGACTGGTCTTTGACAATTACCAAAGGTGTACAGTGTCTTTAAATGGAAATGCAGAAAATTATGTATTGATTAACAGGTGCCAATTAAAAATTTAATTATGAAATGCTGTAAGAGTTTTACAAGCGCGTAATTACCGTCATTAACTCGTCGCTAGCAGGACTACGTCTTTTAAGAAATTGTTTCTCCTCCAGTCATCAAGGTGAATAGTGAATTTTTACCTCATCACCCGATGAGGTAATCATAACATAAATTGTAGTCGCTTCAGCTATTGACTTCCAAAACTATATGCGTTCACAGCACATTGATAAAGTTAATAAAGCAATCCTTGGTCAACCGTTGGAGGTCATGGTGATGCTGATGACCAGTACTAATGGTCGTCATGGTGATTGGAACCCTCACGGGGGGTCGCATCCTATAAAGGGAGAGGTGACAAGACCCGTGGCTATCCGCTACTGTATTTTTTAGAGCTTTTTATCGAATCCCTGGGGTCGATCGTTAGTTTCTTGGCTTAGGGGGTCGAGGAATACAAGAAAAGAGCAAGCGACGGTTTGTTTTGAATGCTGTTTTGCTTTAGTACTGTAGATCCACCGTTTGGTTATGTGCGTGCCCATAATTATATGAGAATTCGGCAAGGTACCCTGACGACCTATTTAACATAATCTAAAACCACTTTAAAGACACTGGACAACTTTGGTAATTGTCCAAGACCAGTCTTCTCACTTGGTGTATCTCAACATATGCACAAAATAACAAACCTGTGAAAATTTGAACTCAATTGGTCATCGAAGTTGCGAGATAATAAACAAAAAACACCCTTGTCACACGAAGTTGTGTGCTCTCAGATGCTTGATTTCGAGACCTCACGCGTGAGGTCTCGAAATGAATTCAAATATTTACTGAGGAATTACTTTTTTCTCAAAAACGACGTTACTTCAGAGGGAGCCGTTTCTCACAATGTTTTATACTATCAACAGCTCTCCATTTATCGTTACCAAGTAAGTTTTTATGCTAACAATTATTTTGAGTAATTACCAATAGTGTCCAGTGCCTTTAAGAGAACCATTCTCTTATCGGACGATGCATTGTGACCTCAGCTTGGTTTGAATCAACCTCTTTCCCATGGGAGTGACAATATCGACTACACAACTATTACTGATCGTAAAATGCGCCGGTGCTTGAACGGGAGCATTATTGCATAACAAGAGATTGAGGTTGAAACATAATAAACAAGTTTGTAGAAAAAGTGGCATTTCCTTCTTTCTATAAACACCTGGTTTCTAAACAGATTTAAGACTGATGTATTTCCATGTTTTATTGTGACACAAGGACCATGTTTTTTTCAAATATTTTATATTCCTGAAGTGTTCCATGAGTGTAGCCCCGCTAATGTACTGCTGATGTTTGTTTGTATTTAATGACTAGACCTACTTATGCACCAACACTACCCGCGAAAATTTCTAAGCGCGTCCATTAAGACAACTTCGCAATCTCATTCAACCAATTTTCCATTCAATTTTCTCCTGTGGGCAATTATTCAGCGTCCCTTTTTCCACACTGTATGCCACTTGCAGAGGGAAGTACAACCCAGGTCAGGCGTTCTGTAATATCGCTTCCAGCACGCTGTGTTTACATTACACATTTTGGAGAATTTTCCCGCCTTTTTGTTTTGCAATACACGGATCGTCTATATGTGTCATATCTGCTGGTGCATTACATGGTTGTAGTGTTTCTGGACCAACTTGGTCCAATTACTGATGCAGAGCGATTTATTAAAGTGCGTTTGTAACCATTTTTATTTCACAACGGTTGTCAAATTGACTGTTTTTATACTGAGCTGTTGACAACCCCTTCTTAGAATAGCATAACAAATAAATGAAATCAAACTGAGATTTACTTGAGAGCACAACCAAATGTTTCTTAATAAGCTGTTCTCATCCTAAAACTAACAAAATATGTCTGAAAATGTCAAACTAATAAACGCAATTTTCATTAAAAAGAAAATTAAACTGGTTTTAAAATACCTTAACATGCTTCTCATGTAACCCATGCACATCTTGGTGCCATTCATAAATATTTTATATATATTTTAATTTTTATTATTTTTGGGTTTATAAGTTCTGTTCACCTCTGCACCTTATTTTCTTAGTTTTCATCAGTTATTTGAATATTTTCTGCTTATCTTTTATTTAAGGTAAACCTCTCGCTTGAACTCTGATAGGATTTTTGTTTTACTCTCAAGTTCCCGATCCATTGAAATAGATTAATGTCATTGACCGTTTATGTACCGAGTTGTAATGTGGTGAAATAAATTCAATCATCCCTTTATTCATTCATTCATTTATTCATATGTTCATTCATTGCGAAACTGATTTTTAAAAAAAACTATTACTTAACTTCTTTAAGATGCTGGTCATTAGAACCCAATACTGAGATGCCATGTGTTTTTTCCTTCATTCAATTCCAGTTGCTTCTTGTATTCCATTATGTACACGATGTTCCGGGGATCTTATTACATAATTCACAACTCTAAATTCTAACAATTTCCTCATCCCTCGTTTATTTAATCAGTTTTCTACTCCCTATCAATACAAATATTCTGTACCCATAAACAATAACGTCTTCTAACTAGCCGTTAATCACTTCATACAGCTTTGAAGAAAAAATTTGATAATAATTCCCAAGTGCTGTTCTCATATTCAGCAGAGACTGTACATATTTCGAGTAATATAAGTATTGTACAGTATGGTTGAAGAACCGGTACGGAAGCCCATAATGACCCCCAATAAGAAGTACTGTCAGTGTCTCTCAGCAGTTGAGGTTAACGATTGATAAAGGGTATTCAAGTCTAGCAAGACGTGTCAATTCCTAGCCCCCTTTTCACTGCTTCGTTTTGACCTGAGCTTTCCATGTCTTACTCCCACAACACTTAGACAGGAAAGGTAGATGTAGGAAGGAAGAATCAGTCTATACAACAGTCTTCTTGAGATCTATAAACAAAACAACTACATTTTTATTAAAAATCCTTTCAGGAAAAACACGCGACTTGTTCTACTTTAAAAAGCTCGAATTTTTATTGACACTCTGGTCGAGTTCTCCCGAATAAACAACAAGTTTCTTTACAGGAAAAAACAAAATCTTTTATAATAATTATTTTCTCAATAACTAATGGATCTAATCATTGTATTAACATGCACAATTTGTATTTCATTGTAAGACCTATAGTTTTACTCACTTGTTTTTAACTTGCTTTTTTGATGCAATTTTCTAAAGGTTTTTTCTGTCAGGGTTTTTGCGCATTTATTTGTTGTAAGTTGTATCTGAAATTGCAAATTCTGTAGTATAATTTTGTTAAATACTTTTTATGTTAGTAGGCCTATGTCCATAAACTCTGAGCTCTTTTCTTACAATGTTTTAGTCGTTCTGCAGAATTAAATATATGACATGGAAACAATCCGAAATCAAACACATCAAAATACACATCAGTTTATACTTGCTGGTATGCGTTTTTAAGATTTCAGGTCTGTACTCCAAACAACCATGCCAATAATTCCTTAGGGATCCCAGACAAAGCCCTCGAGAATGATTAAGTGATAGAAAGAATGATTTAATGACATCAAGAGAGTAAAAAGGGCAGTCCTAAAATAGTATTGGATTTTTATCAACAAGATCTCTGCGTGACATCTTGCCTGATTTCACAGAGGTGAATACCTCCACTCAGGGGAAACATTTGAGAGAATTTATCATGTGCAAAATATGACTGCGACACTTAAGCTAGAGCATTACCGTCAGTATAAATACATCCAGAGTATTTCTTTTGAAATAAATTTTCTCACAACACTTTCTCCTGATAATAAAATCGATTTAAAGAGAGGTGCCAACAGCTTCTCTTCTTTAAGTCGAATCAGTTTATCAAATATGTTGCATGAAGTTACATTTTACCATTTCAAAGAGCTTTAAAGGCACTGAACACGTTTGGTAATTGTCAAAGACCAGTATTCTCACTTGGTGTATAACAACATATGCATAACATAACAAGCCTGTGAACATTTGGGCTCAATATTGGTCATCGAAGTTGCAAGAAAATGATGAAAGAAAAAACACCCTTGTTGTACAAATTTGTGTGCTTTCAGATGGGAATAAAAACTTCTTGCAAGAAGTTTTTGTTATTTTAGTGAGAAATTACCTCTTTTTCAAAAACTACGTTACTTCAGAGGGAGTGGTTTCCTACAACGTTTTATACTATCAACAGCTCTCCGTTGCTTGTTACCAAGTAAGTTTTTATGCTAATATTTGTTTTGAGTCATTACCGAACGTATACGATACCTTTAAAAGGAACCATTACAAATAATCGTAACAACCGCAGTTCAAGTTACCAATCTTCTGAAACTTACTGCAGTCGGTTGAAGTACAACTCACCATAGGCTCTCTAAAAGAAATTCCTGCCAAAATATTACCGGAATTAAAAAGAACATGCTATATATGAACTTCCTATAAGGTTTCAAAAAACAATATGAGAAAGGGTCTTCACTGTCCTCGTTTACAAATAGACAAATCAATTATAACTATTGAAGGATAAATAATAATACTTTTCCTTACAACCAATAATGTACGTTGATTAAAGGGGAAGTATAACTCTTTTTTTTTGGAACCGTTCGATTGTTTTAATCCTATTTAAATGTAGATATATATAATAAAACTAACCTGTAAAAATTTCACTTCAAAAGGTGGTTGCGTTTTTGATATATTGCCGAAAATCCGGAGCGAATATGTCCACGCAGGAAGAATAATCCGTAATATTAATACGCAATCTGAGAAACGTATCTGACAGTAACGTTTCTCAGATTCATTTTTGGGGGGATAAAAACTGATATCTTTTTCCATAGCCACATTACTTCGAAGCGAAATGTTTCTCAAAATGTTTTATACTATCGAAAGTTACTGTACTTCTAACGAAGTAAATTTTTATTGCCATTAATTTTAAGACTGACGTAATCCTTCCCCGTAAACCTCTGTTTCACTTCGTAACAACATGAAGAAATCAAACGTGTACTGTGAGCGTTTGAAAAATCGTGCAGGTAATTTGACCGTTAGTGGGCGTGGTGATAGTTAGTTACACCTCAAGGAGGAGTGCGGCTGCCGATAGAGATGAACATGTCAAGCCAGTAAGCCATGTTAACTTAGCGATGGAGTGGCGTGACTTCACCGTACTTCACCAAGCGAGTAAATTAAAGCCAAACCAACCGTGATTTCACTCTCTCGTTATGTACAAAGAAGAGAAAGATGGGCTGCTTCAACGCAGAAGTAACCGTGCTCTGAAATCTGATTTAGTTTTTGATTGTTGACGCTGCCAGTGACTTTTATATTCCGCACAAGTGAGTTTGAATCAAGTGGGTATAAGATAGTCTTGTACCAAGACGCCTAAAGTATTATTGAATGAGAGACTATAGTTTAAAAATTGCACATGCAAAATAAATTGAGTTATTTGTTGATAAATTTCTCATCTGTTATACAGCTTCCATATTTCCAGATGTTTTAGACTTCACGCATTTAGATCTTTACCACAGAAAAACAAGTTTGTTTGTTACCAGATTCCAACTATCCGTGTTAAAGAATTCAGCTGATAATCATAGCCCCACTAATCAGCCATTGGTGGATTTGTATGGATGGAAAATAAAAAAAGGCAGCGCCATAAAGTGTGTGGATATTGTCAGCACTGTGTTTGCAGTTTGGTAAAAGGTTGTGTTCTTACAAGTTTGTAAACACAATGATGAGCAAGTCTTGACCAGCAATAAATAATTATATACAATGTTGCCTCAATTGGCGCGTTGAAAAAAGCACCTGGTTGGAGGTTTCCCATCGATTTACCAATTTCACGCACTTTTTAGTTTTGGCGGGAACTGACCTTCATTTTACAGACAATAATATATTTTGGTTCAGGGGCCAGACGCATTCGATACAGAACACCAAAAAGTAGACAGTCGGTTTGAATCTCTCACACTTCAATCGATTTGATATGGATGGTTTAAAAAGTAGACTATTGAGTTTTGACTGGGGCTTCAATTGACTATTCCCCGGTGCTGCCTTTTGATGTCGATACCTCCGGTAACTCCTTTATAACTTCCCGTTAAACTGTAAGTGTTATCTCACGGTCGAGCCCAACTTTGCGAGTGTTTTAGGTCACACGTGCGAACTCGAATCCGTAAATTGAATTGAAGTCGGCCCGGTGGACTTTAATACAATCCCTACATGCGGTTTGGTTGCCCTTAATTGTGCATGGTCAGATAATTTTGGCGAGCTAATTGTTTTCAATTTATCCTGCTACCTGGAAATTTTAGCGGAGCTGATTCATTTATGCTCGCGTTGCATTGTGGGTCTCGGAGGTAGTTGCATTTTATCACGATGCATTATGGGTGGTTTGCAATACTCTATCTATATACTTTTATCCCTCTAGCTTTTAGGTGCATTGCAGTGTGGTTGGATTAAAATGAATGTACGTAATGTTATTTAGTTCACAGAGTTCACATAACAACAATCAGTTCAACCAGTTCACAGAGAACAGATTGTGCTTCAACTTGTGTCCCCCCCCCCCGGTGGACCTACTATAATTTCGCCCATTCCGTCACATTCAAGGGATTTCGTGTTGTGGCAGTACATGTTGTATGTTTTGACACGTGTTGCACTTGTCTCTGGAGACGTAGGTTGTTTGTAACCTTCACCTGGTACTCAAAGGTATGCATTTCATTTCCAGATGGAATCTGTTTGTTCGATTTTGTTTTTATTTTACCGCAGCTTGAACATGTTCTTTTTTTTCTCAAGTACAATCATAAAGTACAATCTTACTGGAAAACCATATCTAGGGCAGGATGTCTCCTCAGCAAAACATCAACATTTGCCTCTTTCTATAGTGTTGTGTTGTTTTTGTACTTGTGTTTCATTATACTTGACGCAGCCCTTGAGCTAAAGCTATGAGTCAATGCTAAGAGATCCTATTTTTACAGAAATCAGCTTTGCTTTTTCCTGTCTTGACAAAATGAGGTTGGATTTGGACTGAGAATGACAAAGTTTCTCGTTGTTAGAGGCTCATAAATCTGTGACCTTTTTTATTCCTGACTGCCATAAAATCTCGTCCACTTTGTCTTCAAGATATTGGTCGGGCGTTCCTTTACAATCGCATTAGGAAGCAGTGAACAGCGAGAGAGGTAGTATGGATTTGATCTTATAAACCGTCTGGTCCTATTAAACAGCTTGGGCAGGATACTACCTCCATGGGCAGTGCAATTCTCATCTGAACACATGAGACAAAATAGAAATGGTTAAATGTATCTATGTACTTATTATTTAAAGGCACTGAACACGTTTGGAAATTGTCCAAGACCAGTGTTCTCACTTGGTGTATCCCAACATATGCATAAATTAACAAGTCTGTGAAAATTTGGGCTCAATTGGTCATCGAAGTTGCAAGAAAATGATGAAAGAAAAAACACCCTTGTTGAACAAACTTGTGTGCTTTCAGATAGGAATAAAACTTTCTTGCAAGAAGTTTTTATTATTTTAGTGAGAAATTACCTCTTTCTCAAAAACTACGTTACTTCAGAGTGAGTCGTTTCTCACAGTGTTTTATAGTATCAACAGCTCTCTGTTGCTCGTTACCAAGAAATTTGTTATGCTAATAAATAATTTGAGTAATTACCAAACGTGTACAGTGCCTTTAAGGGAGCACATGTACTGAAACTTGTTTCATCACTCTTAGGCCCCGCCCCTCCACGTCCACATTCTATGGATTCAATTCGTCTTTCAACATCTTCAATGTCTTCAATCTGCCTTTCTCATCTTACTTCACTGTTTCCTTCTTCATCGGGTCTCCTCAGTAATCAGTGACAGTTCCTAGACGTTTGTTCTGTCGATGTAATTATATCTGCGCAATTTTCAAAAACTTGCCTTTTAACTTAATTTGTGAGCCGACCCTTTCTGTCCCACCTTCCATTAACGACACTGACATTCTCTCTAAAATTAGATCCGCGATTTGATCACTTGGTCCCCGATGATTGCTCATGTGAAATGATTCAAAGGCCTATAAATGCAACATACGATATTTCGTTTGTGGAAATTTAGATGCACTAAGTACATTTGTGTCAGAGTGTAACATGCAGAAATATCCTCAAAAAGTCCTCACAATATTTTGTTGGCTTTAAAGAAATTCATAACACTCGGTGTGATTTGTTTAAATAATAGGTCAAATCGCTCGCCATTTTGAAATTATATAGTTCCACTCGTCATATTGACGTATTAGTTTGAAATGATTGTTAGTGTGCAATCTCTTGATACCGTCCGCAGATTTGTCCAAACTGAAAAATCTACGTATTTTTGTCATTTCAAAAGACGATCGGGCCACTCCAGACAATTTCAAGACTTATTGATGAGGCAAGACAAATATTTTCATGGTAGTCAAACTAAGTTTTGAAGTCATACTCATGAAATGCAAATGTAGGGTCACTGAACGCTACGGTGTAAATAAAGAAAACGAAAACCTCATTTGCGTGTAATCCTCGTACGGTGGGGAGAATCCCTGCCGTTCGCGCCGATAGTCGGCTTTTTCGAAAAGGAACATCAACTTCCATTCCCCATTTTTATCTTTCGAATCACAATTTCTCAAAATCAGAGTCCGACTTGAAATCCGCTGTTTTAATTGTAAATCCGAGCTTTAAGCCACAACAAATTTCATGATTTATCTCTTTTTTTTAAACGGTATTTGGTTGAGTAACCAAGCATTATTCAATTTTACAGCCTGGAAATTCATTATCTTTGGTGATCTTTTGAAATAAGCGCCAGAGTTTATTTGTTGTAGTGTTGTTAATGTGACTATTACGGCTGCTATACTATACAAAAAATACCACCATAATTTTGGCTTTGCTTTTCCTTAATTTAAATGTATTTTCTTTCTAACGTCACTTTTAATAATAATGTACCGTTATGTTTTTCGCTCTAGTCATTTTTGTTGTCGACCAATCCACCCGACGTCATCACGCGTGATAAATCTTGATAAAATTATCCGTGTGTTTATGTCCAGTGCGCAGTATGTGACGCGCTCGCGGTATGACGCGCACATTATCTTTACATGAAATTTGACTCCCAAAATGGCAGACACGCGCAGACAGTATAGTCGCACGTGACGTCATTGCAATGGGTCTATTCAAAATTCCCATTACTTCTTTTTTTCTTGTGCTGTTTGTTACTTCAGATGGCAGGCCATCGGCAGAGTTGAAAAACGTATCCAACCGCTACATATAACCTATATGCACACAATCCAACCGGTTCGAAAATAGAACTATTACTGTCTCAACCGTAGTCTGGCATCATATTCCTTTTATAAAAAAACATTCATTCTGCCTGTGGGTATACTTTGTTACCAAAGCAACCGTCTAACCTAGATAATGCTTTTGTACCCTGATTCTTGGTGTGTAAACCAGGTACGGTGTATTAAGTGAAACAATAGCTCAAAGGTGTTGGCCCGCTATGATTTATGCAGCACAAATAAGAGGTTTTAGAAGGGCACTGGGTCCGTATCCCAGGAGGATTAGTCGAAACTCCGTGGGTTTTAATTGCTTTGCTTCAGAGAGCGGAGGCAGTAACTAGATCAGAATTTGACCTGTTGGGTTTCAAACCATAAAGTGATAACTGAAAGATATATTACCGTTTCTCTAAATCAATATTTGTTTGTAGTTTTGTGAGGGTTGAAGCGACATGTTGTTAACATGGCTACGGTCAACAACTTGGTGCATTGTTTACCAGATTCACTAAGAGAGATACCACAATCATATGCTTCCGGAATTATTGCAAATAATGCAAAATACAAACTGCATATAAGTGTCTGAATTGAATGTAACAATCCATGGGTGCCGGAGGTGAACTACTTTCACAGTTATATTTCATAATTAGAAACGTGGCAGGTCAACGTGGGCTTCCTCTCTTGATCTAGACGACGAATGATGTAAACCGTTGTAAGGAATGAATTACGACTGTGAACCTACGAGCAGTAAGTAAGATTTAAAGCTTGATGGTATCTTATGACAGGAAGGGTATTATTTACAGTCGACCAAGTGCAATTTTCTTCTTATAGTTCTAATCGAAAATGATTGCTGCACTATAGTAGTGCTACTAACTGTCCATTATAACGTGAGACAAGTCTCACCGCTGGCTTGTAAATATTATTTTTTTGACACTAACTGCTATTCAGAGATCGACTCTTACACGCAAACCATTTCTTCCCTACAGGCAATAACATTTTGATCATCTGATTGTCTTTCTTTACAAGACTTATATATATTTAAGGACTTTCAAAATAATGTTGGTTCTTTGGCGTAACTTTAATAACAATAATATTCAAAGGTAAACAATAATTGTTTTGCAGAGACATCTAACATCCTTCCACGCTGCATTTTTTTTTTTAAATTACGTGGCCCAGTGGGCTCAATATGGGGTGTTATGTGGCCGAGTGGTTTAGAGGATCGAATTCAAGTTCCGATGGTTAAGTCATCGGGGTGTGGGTTCGAATCCCGGTCATGACAATTGTATCCTTGAGCAAGACACTTTACTATAATTGCTTCTCTTCACCCAGGGGTATAAATGGGTACATGCGAGGGTAGAGGTTGATATTGTATTTGAAAAGCCTTCGGAGCATCACGGCGGCCCAGGGCTGTATACTCCCCAGGGACCTGAGAAAGATTAAAGGAATGTTATTGGCCCAAAGACCAGGTCACTAAAGCGCATTGTTACGTTATTTTAAAATGCGCTATATAAGAACTAGTTATTATTATATATGGATGTTGCTGTAGCTGTTCTCCTGTCTTGAACTGTTGGAACCACTTCTTGCTTCATTAGCCTATAGTTCCCACTCCTCTCCTTATTAGTAACATAATTTGGTAGCATATAAAACGTTCCTAAATCAAAAACGACAAGTATAGTGGTGTGATCCCATTCTAATGTACTTCATGAATTGACTTGTAAGTCCGCACTTCTCCCATTTGTTACTAATTCTACTTTCTTCTTAACTTGTGGAATATGTGGCATTAATGAAACCCTCGTGGCTTGATTGCAGTAGGGGGATTTTAAACACGAATTGTCTTCCTCTGAGCGTGTTGTTTCACAGAGAGAGTTTGCTAAAACTAAGACCTGACAATGGATTGATGTTAACTGCGTGGAACCAGTCACTTCCGCTTTCATATCAGATTTCCGTTGTTAAATTTGTATTGAAAGCTTATCCTTTTCTGCCTTCAAGGCGTCAGGGTATCAGACATTTCCTTGTGAGCATTGACTCTTTTTTATATATACCGTAGCATTTTGTGCGGACGGAAATTGAGAACCTAATATGCCCCCTTTTCAGTTTGTGATAGAATTCCGTGTCCGCGGAAAAAATGCCCGAGGGGAGTTGCTGTCAATAGCAATTTCAGCATTTAAGATGATGTGGTTGTTTGAAGCTGTATTGAGGAGAAATAGAACCTCACGCGTATGAGGTCTCACTGTTATCACTTGAATGAACTTACGTGTAGAAAACCCCGAACCTCATGGTTTACAGTGAGGATTCATGGCCGCTACTGTCACTATTATCTTCTTTCAATGAACCTCTTAATATGTGAGATATACGAGCTCTAGAGGTATCACATCACAAAGGTTGGCAACATTTTTAACCGTGATTTTAAAAACCATCCGCGTGAGGTACATGAGGTTTTACAGCACAGCAACGCGTGTTGTGGTTTGTAACTCACGTGTTTTCTCGTGAGAGCCGGAACAAACTTTAGGCTTGATATTGATATTAAATCCGATGCCTTCAGAGAAGATCTTTGATTGATAACATAATGAAAGTTTCAGAGTCCATGTTGAGATAATTAATTGGTAAGGATGCTATGAATACAAATATTGACAAGATACTCCGGGAAGGATCATTAAAATACCCTCAGTGGGGAATTTGAACCTCTTGGAGAGGCAATAAAAGCCCCGGCTAGAAAGTACGGAGAAAATAATATCCTGTCTAAACTGATATTCTTGATCTGAGACATACCGAACCAACGTTCTTAAAGGCATCGTACACGTTTGGTAATTGTCAAAGACCAGTGTTCTCATTTGGTGTATCCCAACATATGCATAAAATAACAAGCCTGTGAAAATTTGGGCTCAATTGGTCATCGAAGTTGCAAGAAAATGATGAAAGAAAAAAACACCCTTGTTGTACAAATTTGTGTGCTTTCAGACAGGAAGAAAAACTTCTTGCAAGAAGTCTTTTATTATTTTAGTGTGAAATTACCTCTTTCTCAAAAAGTACGTTACTTCAAAGGGAGTCGTTTCTCACAGTGTTTTATACTATCAACAGCTCTCTGTTGCTCGTTACCAAGTCAGTTTTTATGCTAATATGTATTTTGAGTAAATACCAAACGTGTACGATACCTTTAAGTTGCAAAATTAGGTGTAGAACTTTACCGTAGGGCAGCCATTTTCTGTTCCCTTAATGCAAACCAATGTAACGAAACCGAGGTATGGAGAGGTAGACAATAGCCTCGGAGAGTCACATTTTGACGTCATCAGCGTTGTGTGCCAAGCAGAATGACGTAACAAACAAAAGTGTGCCCGGCAGCATATTTTGTTTTTACACCGGCGCGAGGGGTTTTGTACTAAAATACTGTCAATTCCTGTCTTGAGATGAGACTACAAACAGTTATGCCTATAAGGGTTAGGTTTGGGGTTAGGGTTAGAGTGAGGGTGAGGGTTAGGGTTAGGGTGAGGGTTAGGGTTAGGGTTAGGGTTAGGGTTAGGGTTAGGGTTTAGGGTTAAACGTAGTCTCCTATCTCAAGACGGAATTGACAGTGTTACAGTACAAAAAAAACCTCGATGCGGTGTAAAAAAAATATACGCTGCCCGGCAGAATGATGTAACGAACGAAAGTGTGCCCGGCAAAGGTTGTAAGCAATGTGCAAATTTGTTTTTCATGAAAACAGAGTGTGCAAGTTTGATCGATTCTCAGCCATTCATTGGTTACAGTATGACAGTTAAAGTATGCATGGGAATGGAAAAAACAGGTCTTTGGAATAAGTCTAGCAACAAATACGTAACATTGCACCATTTATTGAACATAAACCAATACTGCTTACAGCCTTCTGCTGGGAAAATCTAAAACTGAAATTTCTTTATTGTCTTCGTTACAAATGTTGGTGTGATGTTACCATTAGGATGCTTTGCAGGCTGTATAATTCAGATTCAGATTCAGAACACTTGAATTGGAAATCTAGAACATTACCAATGAAGGGATTTATGAATATCTCAAGTGACGTATCATGATACAGTCAAGATGTGTCATTTACGAGTTTTTAAAATTATCGTGTCGATCTGTCAAATGAAAAGACGAAAATCCCACAAGGCAAATTTACAATTATGGGAGGTTTTTTTGTGAACACCCTCCTGAGCATGAAAACAATAGTGCAGAAACAAACATTACAAGCTTTGAAATTCCCTTACAGTTGAAGTAGGCCTACTCTACACTCGACAGTTTGCCAGCGAATATTCCCGCTCTTTCTCGCGTGAATAATATTTACACACTCGCAACTCTGTAACCCTCTTAAAGGAGACTTGTAACTTTTAACATTTACTCAAAACTAGTTCTATTTGATTATGATTGATTGCGGGAATGGTGGATGGATTTGTTTCTTGTTATACTCCTAATGTTGGTTTATAAATATTGCCGAAATATTTGTCGACGGATAAAAACCTTTAAGGAGTTTCTTTTATGTCGAAGAATGATTACAAATGTGCATTTAAAACCATAGACAAAGTTACCCTAATCAAAAATATTATTGTAACATCAATAACTTATTCCCCAGCTGAAGCTGGTTTGAAAAAATTATTTTAGCACCTAAAAATTATTCTGCTATGCGTCTATTGAAACTAATGGCATTCCTTCACTAATCATGGCACTATACTGCACTTTTGGTGTGATCTAGAAGGGAAAACAAGAAGGTATTTGAACTGTTTTAAATCACCTTCCGACATCTGCGAATATACATACATCAACAGCCTGAATGAATGTAAGCCGCACATGTCAAACTCACTTGTTTGAAGGGGTCTTGTTTCACGCCGTACATCACTAGCACCGCACGGTCTTTGCCTATAAACCCACACCGACTAATCTCTTTCTATTAAGACAACCAATGTGCCAGTTAACTAGGTTTAATCTCCATTGATCAATATTCTAGCGTACTTTCTCTTGCAGGTTTGCAATGCTCAAAACACCAACCCGCCTTATTGGACGAGCGTTCGATAACTATCATTATATTAACTGTATACGCTAAAGTGAGTTCACACAAGTGCCTAGGTTCGACGTCCGCGTAACACACTTATTAAAAAGACAGGTTGTAGTTGAGGCAGTGGTTGAAAATGTATGCGCTCATTCGTAGACACCCTGCTCGATCGGGAACTCTCTACTTGAACAAAATATTGTGATGGGATTTTCTTCTGATATTGCCTTCACCGGGAGATTACTATAGTTTGTGGCTGGTTATTTGTGCTCGCACGCTGAGACCTGAAGGAGATGGATTTTATTGCAAAGTTTGAACCAGGCGTGTAGGTGCGCTACTTATGGTCGGTAGGCCAAGGCTTAGGACGGGGGTCAGTGTCTTTTATACGGAAGACATCTCATTTCTAAAAGTGCAAAAAACGTCGTCTATATTTCCTAAGTAGTGACAAAACATCGTGTTTACCTTTCTTGGATATAATGTTGGAGGGTATTTGACGACATCTCTTTCCGAATGGTGTTTTTATGGCACACATTTTCCGCAAAAGAAAGTATTCTATGTACTATAGTATGTAGAGATTTTTTAAAAAAAAGCGCTTTAGATGTCTATAAACCTCAAAATGTTTATGTTGTTTTCTTGATTTGACATCCAACTTATGAAAACATTCTTTAAGTGATTTTTGAAATTGAGATTTTGAGTATTTTGATACTCGCAGGCAATTGTATTGGTTGTACCTCCTCTAAACAATCTGACCTTTATGCGCCTCCACTCTTAAAACCATCATCTTTATAGATTTTTTTCTACTGTGATGACGTCAACGGAGAGTTGGCATCTGTCCAAGTAAACTTGTTTTATCTTTTTGGACTAAAAGCAAAGATCGCGGGGTAAATATGATCTAGTGACGTTTAAAGATTCATGTAGCATTCTCGTGGCGGATTCCCCAACACGCTATGTAATCATAGTGCACTGATGGTCATGTTTAAAGGAACCGGTCTATTTGCCATTTGGCCCCATCTTCCTTCACTTGCTTTATACGGGCTACATAAAAGGCCGATCGGGTTGCAATATGGTTTGACTATTGATACCGCCGCTTGGCGAAAACCTGTCACGCTATTGTGTGCAACTGTATGAGCTCTATAAAGCAAACTTTTACAGCATCTCTAGAAAATTCCACTCTATACTCCATGACACAATGCTGCTGAGCTGGCTGTATTAACAGCCGCAATTACACCGCAAGCTATATTAAACAACAAGGCACAATTAAACAACTAGGTGCAAAAGGCGAATACACATTGACATTTCACATTTCCCGATATTGTATACCGGCGTGTTCACTTTACATCTTCGATGACAGATGTGGCGACTCGTTGCGCGCTCCAAAACTTCATTACGGCCGCCGGGCGTCCGGGACCAGACGTAAATTATGATGACCCAGGAATCTATTCCTTAGACTGTTAAACGCTGGCTTTATGATTCCATTGTGCCTGCCTGGAAGTCATATTTTGTGAGGCTGGCAGAATAATACAAGACCTACGTCCACATTTGAAGAGTCTGGGCGAATAAGTCTGGTCCTTTGACGTTTACGGCTGTAAATGACATTAGTGATGGCTAGACGGAACGCACGGGCGGGTTTGTTTTGAATGGTTTTTCTCGCTGTTTATTAAGTGGTGGTTTCTTAAACAGATAGTGGAGCCGGGGAAATGTCATTTGTCTAAGTATAATGTTCCCTACTACATGAATTTAACTGTTCCTGAGTGCATACAAAATACACGCTCTGAGAAAATATCTTCATGCTTAGAAAATTTCGTCATGCTTTACGGATGGCACAAAAGAATGCACTAAAAATTATTTTATTTCTTTGGACAATACAATACAAAATTTGAGCAGAGACCGTCCAGGGAAGGGCGAAAGTAAAAAGATGTGCCCTCCAATTATTAGTTTAAACTCAAAATCCAACTCAAACTATTGTAACTGTAGATATTGAGGAACAGTTTGTTCTCCTTCAAACCTGTAATTTCAACCGACAACTGCATATTTATCATTTTGTATTTCAAATAGTCGTATTTTATTTCGAGAACTTTTTTTACACAAAATAAACTGAAACACAGTTCATTCTGGGTCCTGCTTTTATAGATTATCTCCGATGCACGAATTACATGGTACTTTTATCGCTTTAAGGTATATCATACAATGTTGATATCGAGCTGTTCGTGTAGGCCGCTTCAATAGATTGTGATGAAGACATGAAAAAGAAAAACCAAAACAAACAAATCTAGAGATAATGATTTAAGTGTATACAAACCTTAATAAATATTTATTGCAACCCATCTTCTAAATATCACTCTCGTAAACATCACTAAGCAATTGTATATATCTACATTCTGATCGTCATAAATGTTATGCTGTATATATAATTAGACTAGCAAAAGTCCATAATGTCTTGGTATTTGCTAAAGGCTATATAGATTGTGTTATGATAACACTAGATAAACATGTACAGATTTAATTGGCGTATTGTGTTTGCATAGACAAACCGGTATGTCATAATTTGAGCGCGGCAGTTTAAAAAGCTCGTGTTTTTTTAATCGGTTCTATAAAAGTCTTACACAGGGATACCTTGGTTAATATAGAGATTGTTAAATCATTTTCTGAACACAATTCAGGAATTTCTTACCAGAAGTTTGGGGTCGTAAGTTCGAGTTCGACACTCGATTCCAAAGAAATACACGAATGGAGGGCTACCAGTGTGATACTGTTACCCAAAACTTAGTTGTAAATCAATGCTGACTGCTCGAATTTATAGATAAAACGTGAACATCCTATGACGAATAATTATCATGAACTACCTGTTTTGAAATAAATCTGGCCAGGCTGTGCAGGTGAGAGTAGACATAAAGCAGGATAAAAACCACGATGATTTCCATTGAAGGAAGAGCAACGTGAAGAAACTGGTTGTAATCAGCGCTTGCATTCTATTCTCAATGTTATTATAAACAACTAAAATCACCTTGACCGTCACCAATACTTGGCCGTCGTACCATCCTGCCTTTTAATCAAGGGCCGTTGTTGCATACACCACTACATTGTTCTATTACAACTCAGCCATACAATTCACCTGTGCAACTAATGAAAATTGAAGTAACCCTCTAACACATACCACTAAATTTGATGACATATTTACAGGTTGTTTGTTTGTTGTGTTTGTTTGTTGTGTTTGTTTGTTGTGTTTGTTTGTTGTGTTTGTTTGTTGTGTTTGTTTCTTGTGTTTGTTTCTTATGTTTGTGTGTTGTGTTTGTGTGTTGTGTTTGTTTGTTGTGTTTGTTTGGGGCGTTTGTTTGTTTATTTGTTGTGTTTGTTTATTGTGTTTATAAAAAACTACATGATATCAATTAATTTACTCTTCCAAAAACCATAGATACTTTTCAATTTAAGCTGGTATTCCATGACTAATAATTCTAGCTTCTCGAAAGCATCACTTGAAATCGTCATACCTTTAAAAATGAATAAGTTTTGCGACGATAAAAAAAAAAAATGTTTTAGAAATCCGAGAGCAACACTGATATTCACGCAAACATGTTAAAAATAACCACACTGAAGGCTTACACAAGCCATTAAACTACACATTCACACCTTCTGGCATTTGTTTTAACACCATAAAAGATATTGGAGAATTGTTGTAGATGCCTTTTGGTGTTGTTCATTAACATCGGCACATTTATCAGCTTGTGTGTGGATAGGTCCCCTCAGGCAGACGTAGTTCGGTCATTACACCGTTGCACTTACACCTCGTTTTACTTCACACGGTACCTCTCTACGCTGTGGGCAAAATTCACACCAAGTGGAATGGGGAAAACTATGAGCAATTTTGTTTGCAATTTTATCAAAACAAATTTATCTTGGGTAGTGTTTGAGGTGTTAACTATTTGAATTTGCTGATTCGGATAACTTCAGTGTAACTCAGGTGTACAAATGGTATCGTGTGTATGGAGTCATCTGTGTCTGGTACTTTGACTTATTTTGAAGTATAACAGATTTAGAAAACAATTTTCGTGGTTGTAGTTAATAAACTCCTATCGCGTTAAATCTTGTATCTATTTTTGAACCACGTTAATGCAAAGTGCTAAAGCTTTGAAGAGCCTACGACATGCTACCGTCGATCAGCAAAACAGAAGAGATAATAAACAAAGATCAATTTTTCCATCTGCTTGAAATTGACAAATGTTGTACAAAATTTCCTTTTCATCATCCATGTTTTCGTCCACCACTTTCCATTACATTTTCCTTAATAACATTTATGCATATCTGACCATCTACTTCAACTCAATGTTTCACAGGTCTCAATCACTTCAATACAACTCCAGAAAGCGTTAAGTTTACCCTGTAGACCTTGGATGTATTCTTGTCCTGATACCCACTGGAAGCACTTAACGTACGTATTTCCATTACCAACGGCCGAGTGCCTATAATGGCTACTTACATTCTTAACCTACGGTATACCACATCATTGCAAACATCATAATAATGTCATTTGCAATATCAAGGGTTGTTGCCGGCGAGTGTATCCATGACGGTCAATGACGGTTTAACTTAACCGTATTTGCACAAGTAACAGTTTAGGGTCATTTAAACACATTGGTGAATGCAATTATTGCGGTCGTTAAGTTTAACGATAATTCTGTCGCAATAACCACCGTATGGTTGCTGTTACTCTCCTTCCCTGAGATCGTAGTTTTGATTTCGAAGGATTTATGCAGACCCCCGGAAACTGTAATATCATTGTTTTCATCTCGAATAAACAACCTTTGAAAGGGCATTACAACGTCTGTATTTTAAATACAGGAAAGAGTAGTTAAATTTGAAAATATTCGCAATGAAATGCAGAAAATGTCCAAACCGAATAAATAAATAAACTCGAATGTTCAATCACTGTCTTTGGATAACTGTTTACCTACTATTTTGTCATTAATAAGAACTATGCACAAAAACAGAATGTGAAAACAGGTATTCGGTTTTAGCTGTCCAAGTTTTTGATGACGTCAATTCGCCTTGAGATACCGGGTAAAAAGTCAGAAGGTAGCAAAAGGAAAAATCGTACCTCTTCCTGGTTGGGTTCACATGAAAGGTCAACTATTGACAGTGTTCTTTGAGTAGCTTCACCCCACCCCACCCGACCCCGTCCCAGTACCCGATAACAAGAATGGTTTCAACCGTTCAAATGATACCGTTATTTGTCTTAAAAAGGTCACCGTGGTTTGCTTGTCAGATTTAGGCGGCCGGGCAGATGTAAATGACGACCACTGCACTCGCACTTTTCTCAGGAATGGTTAATTAGGTCAGGAAACAACAGCGATATTCCGACCAAATCACTGTTTTCTTTCGATTAGCATGTGAGTCCAACTACGAAACTCGTATCACAATAACGTAATCACCGGATGATGCTAAATCCCAGGTACGCCACTCTAACTGTAAGGGGTTAAACCCAGCTAAATTTACCCTCCTGGAAATTAGAGATAAACGCTGGCTCTACGCGGCGATTGAAAGATACTGTATCTACTGGGAAAATGACGATGCAGGGATCCTATTGATCGATGGAGGTTGCTTCTCCCCTTCTCTTCTCCATCACCAGAGATGTCTGCCCCTCTGAGGAGAAAAATGCAAGGATAAAAATCGACGCGAAGACAACTCCCTGGGCACAAACGAGTAGCATGGTTTACGCAAAGGAGGGGGCTGCTTCGAATGTTTGTGCAGGGCGTTAGTCCCCCCTATCTGTATTCTCAGAAAGGCCAAACATCTCAATTTCACTGCGCTTGGCAATTTTTGCCTATCATTGAGTTCAAGCAACTAGTTACAGTGTGTACTCCTTAATATACTATATTTAATACTCCCTCTTTAGATGTCAATGAACGGGTTTCGACTTGCTGGGGTGAGATAGCCACGACGTGGAACCGTAAAACACGATACTAACGTATAATACAATTAAATTTGTTATGCAAACACATCATCCCACACCTTATTCATTACAAATTTCTAACTGTCGTCGATACTGTGATAAAAACCAAGGTTCAATTCTGCAGTGCGAAAACAATTTAACTGCGTGGACTCCTCTTATAACAGCAACCCACTAAAAATAACACTGATTTAACTGTAAACTCACAAATCAAAGATGTGCTAAATTTGATTAAGTTCGACTTCTAATTTTAGCAATAATGTATGCATATTGCATTTTGTTGTTGCATGGTATAAGTTATTGCTGTTAAGAAAGGTTATTTTGTTTGCTTAGATGTGGAAGTGTTTTTACTTTACAGCTTCACCAGATTAAAATAAATCACAGTGACATTGTTAGCTTCATTGACAGCCCATGTACACTTTTATCGAGTGGAATTAAATGTTAAGATAGGATTATGGTCTCTGAAGGTATTTCATTCGTTGTCCCGTCTATACGCACCTTCACTCGCAGCACCCGCTTTGCCACATCGTCTCATCCCTTCACTGTATCTGTTCCCAAGGCCAGAACTTTGAGCTTGTAGCTCTTTTCCTCGTTCTGCTGCACTTTGGAACTCCTAAATACCTGGTATATTGTTTTCCACCATCTTACAATTATATCACAGTTCAAAAGAGATTGAAGCCTACTCTTCTTCTAACTTGTATACTTGTTCCGTGTGGTCTCACCTTGATTGGTGTTGTGGGCGTGCTGCGCACTTAAAGTTATTATACAGAATTGGTATGGATGAAAAAAATCATTGTTTATTTTAAGTCTGAAAGCTTAACGATTATGAAGTTCATACGTAAACAAATTTTTTTCGGCGAAATATTTCCCTCTGAAATGAAGTCATGTTCGAGAAAACTGTATCTGAAAGCCTAAACATTGCAACAACTATTGTGCATGTTTTGTTTTCACCATTTTCTCCTCACGCACACAACCGATTAAGCCTAAATTTTCACAGGTTTGTTTATTTCAAATATATGGTTAATCACACAAAACATAAATATTTTCTGCGACTATTTTGTCAGCTCTACCAATTCTGCACAATACCTTTATTAAAAGGGCTACAGAGTCAATAATTGAAAAAAAATTGAGTTGACGTTCTGTATGCATTGTCGATAAAGATGTATGCCAATGACTGTATTATACACAGCACCTTGGCTCATCCAGCGGTACAGGGTTTATTGCTCTAAGTTACAGGTATATAATAAAATCTACATGATACAGATCAGACTGGATCTACTTTTATTACAATCTCATTTATAAGATCAATCTTAATACCTTCTCATCCATCAGATTGAAAAGTCTGGATTGGAATAATAAACTGACCCATTTTATGCTGAACTTTACCAGAAGTGCCAAAGGGAATCTAACAATATTTGCCGCAGCGTTTCAATCGCTAGATTCTCATTAATGTTGCTGTGGGTTTTTACCATGGAACTGGCTGTCCAATATACATCAAACGTAAATGCAACACGGCTCAAATCCAATGATGCATTGTTTGAACGGACTCAAGTTGACCCCTTGTCTGAGTCAACACAAAAATATATTTGTTGGAATAAATTAAGTCACAGTTAGTAATACTTAGTTTTCAAGTGTGAGATAAATTAGTTTCCACGCATCAAAATCGCTGATATGTTTTGAAACTAACTGATTATCAGGAAATTATAATTCATACAAAAAAAAATTGGGGCACAGAGGTAAAATGTACTAAGGGGGTTCTAATTTGCGGGTTACAACCATGCTCTGTTCGTCTCATGAAGTAAAAAAGAGCATGTTCGAAATGTCGAGAGCAAACTCAACACCCTTCTTATAAGAAGAGAGTTACATTCTCTTAGTACGTCCTATATCTTAGTACATCTTAGTACCTAATAGTACCTTTAAGTGTTCCTTGGTACCGTACCTCTTGGTGCCTCTTAGCAACTTTTAGTACTTCTTATTGTTTCTCAGCACCTCTTAGTGCCTCTTAGTGTTCCTTGGTACCATACCTCTTAGTACCCCTTGGTACCTCTTAGTAACTCTTAGTACTTCTTAGTGTCTCTCAGAACCTCTTAGTGCCTCTTAGTGTCTCTCGGTACCGATTATTACCTCTTTCTACCTCTCAGTACCTATCAGTGTCTCTTAGTAACTTTTATTGTCTCTTAGTACTTAAGTAGGCCCTACATGTTGGTACCTCTGCAAATTTTCAAATCTTGTAAAGTTCACATGCTAGTAGCTTTAGGCTAAGCTCACTAATTGGACAGAAGATTGGTGTCCTACATGCCCAGAAATCCAGCCAAAGTTGCTGGTATCCTATCGAATAACATGACTTTTGCATTATTAACAGGTGTTAGTCCAAAGTTAAGTGGCACCAGTTACTTTGGCATATCATTCATGTATTCCACATTATTATTCTTGAAAGTTAAGAGTTGATAAGGTAATTTTATTATAACCAAAAATTGTCCAGAATGTTGTCCTATCATAATTATGTACAGCAATGATGTGCTGAAGTGCGGATCTGACCCATTCCAGAAATTATATTTGTGGATAGCTGTTTTAATTTAATAACGGTCCAATGAAACTCTTTCAGCTCAAAACCCAAGGTAACATGGGTATGTTATGTACATTACAGGCACTAATGCGTTTTCGAATCTCGGTCAAACGAATCTGTCTTCTTTTATTAAAAACAAATCTTGTTTATTGTCTGCGAATTACTGAGTTGATGAAACATGACCCGGTTTTCTTCGTTTGGTTCAGAAGTTGATCTGAGAACTTTATCAAAAAGGTGAAGAAACACAAAATGAATTCCCAAATGACAGGACGAGCTTCGAAACTAGATCACAATAGTGATTAGATTGGTTTGTACTACACACACAACAATCTTCTTTAAAAAAAACCTCCTTCCGACTGAATTCTTTGTTTAATGACACCGCATCCACGGTAATATTTTAGAATGGCCTTTCTCTGGAAATTAGTTTGCTGTGTGCTTAAAACGCAGAATGAATTTTCTATTAGATAGATTGCTGCTATAGTTGAGTCGTCTACAGGGAACTCACATGCGACAAGTCGCCCTGACACCTGCGACCACGCTCCCGATCTGTTCCAATGGATCTCTTCAAATTATCGCTTGCTCCATCGTGCATCCTCATTTTGGCGGGAAACGTCAAAGCAGGGCTTCACGCTCCCGGGATTAGCATGAAGTAAACCGGTCAGGGATTTTTGGTTGTCTTTCGCACCATTTGCATCTTTCAGTGGAAGAGTTTAGAAATCTTGCACACAACCTACCATTAGAAACATATTTGTGTGAATACGATAGGGGAGTGGAGTACATTTAACTGAACCACGCATTTAACGGCAGAAGGACCTGCCTGTAATGTTTGAGCGTATAGCAATGTCATCTGCACTTTTCACCCCTTCGCTGGAAACACTCAATTTATTCAGAGAACACGATGCAGGGGACATTTTAAAGCTCCTCTGGGAACAAAATGGTGACCTACAGGTGAAGAGGTTTAATCGTTACAAGTCATCAGTCATTTATTTCAATCAGAGTTGATATTTAATATAAATAATGAATAAGTAAATAGCAATCGATTCACCACACAATCATGGTCATAATGTTTTGCTGCATGAAATGTGAATTCAAAGAAAGTAAGTCAGTTGTTTCCTTATCACGTTTGGCCGAAAAAATTATAAAATTAATCACAAATATAGCCATGTATACCTGTGCAGAAGGAAGCAAATCTGTGTCTACAAAAATGGAATTCTTAAGGCCACCATTGCATTGTTTCAAATCATAAGCTTTCATTGCTGCGGGCTGATCAAAAGCGAAAATATTAGTCCCATTTGTAGAGAAGCAATGTTCAAAACACTAATGGTTCATGCAACCATGCATACTAAAACAATATGTTGCCGTGAAATTCCAATAAAAGCAACACAACAAACGTGCAAAATTGTCACTCCTAGGTGCAGGGAAGCAAGTAACGCAAAGTGTTATCCTCAATGACACCAGCGACTCTTCATCTCATTCATAACCCTGTAACATGTGAAAGATAGGCAACCTTCAGTATCACTGGTGCCTACTTTTCTCAATGGTTGGAGGGAAGCAAATTGTCATGTTCAATGAAACAAACACCTAATCTTACAGTCTCGATCGAGAATCAGACTCAGGCATTGGTTAAAACGAAATGTCAGAAGAAGAGGTACTTCCCTTCACACGTAAATGTAGGTTTCCAAGTCAAAGACATCAATTTCATCACATCCTGACTTTTAGACGGCAAGACATATTCACTGCATCCGTACCCGATTATCAAATAACCGTAATGTAAAGAGCTAATCCCAAAAATGTCATATGTCAGCCAAACCTTTTAACGGATTAAAGAAGACTTAAGGAGATTTCATCTCGGCCAACTTGAATGAAAGTGGGTGATGTAGAATTCCGCTTGTTAGATTAAGACATTTTAGTTGCGTGCATTTGGTTGATTTGAAAGAGAACTAACATTAAATAAACGTTTATGAAATTGCTCCAAAAGTTTTATTTTTATACAGGTAAATATTTCTCATTCATTTTGTCATTATGTTACCCTAAATAAATCAATTCTTGTCAAAGAACAGGCGGACAATTTCTTGCCTGACTGCAACCCCCTGTCCTTAGTTTATTCTAAAATGTTGGGATACTTCTAGTTGTGTTTTCTTTTTCCTATATCAAGGGAGCATTTCAAAATTCAACCTAAATGAAGTCTTCCAGCGTAGAATATCATAAAACTGTTTCCAATGCAAACACACCATTATGAGCATTTGAACTAAAATGACAGACAACACACCTTTTTCCAGACGACCGACTCCATCAAAGTCCATCTTTGAAATATCCTTCGAGGCCGTTTTAATGAGTATCGATGGTGAAGAATCGATTTCTCTACCTTGGCATTGGTACCGGCACGTATTGATAGCTACTTGCTCATTTGATAGAACGTTGCACAACCGGGCTTGTGAAAAAAACGAATACATGATCGAAACCGTGCCGAAGTTACTCTCCTCATGACTAGCGTTAGGTGATTGATTGCTGTGGAAGAGACTGGCTCTACGAACTAGATCGCTGGAAACACTTATCCACTACACCTTACTGCAATTAATAAAGTGCGTTTCATTGATAGAAGTTTAACAATTAACCCAAAATGTAGTATTGATCAGAACAAGGCACTGGTGGGCATCCATCTTCCGTAAGTTCCTTTTTCCGTCTCAGATCGACCGGTTTAATTCTCTTTCCGGTAACTGATGAGTCTATAACTCACTGGAACGCATAATGGTTTATAAAAACGTTGTCTCGACACCTATCAAGTGCAAACGATGAATACCAGTCACTGAATTAATAATGGTACAGTCTAATGACTTGTTTGACATCAATTACTCCAATTCTCATAATATTACGGCTATATACTTAGTTATAATATTTATATTGCAAGTAAATTAATCTTGATATTATGGTTGATTTGTAACCATGCAGTTGCTTGATCGGCTGTTAAAAGAATGTTTAAGGCACTGTACACGTTTGGTAATTACTCAAAATATATATTAGCATTATAAACTTACTTTGTAACGAGCAACGGAGAGCTGTTGGTAGTATAAAACATTGTGAGAAACGACTTCCTCTGAAGTTACGTAGTTTTTGAGAAAGAGGTAATTTCTCACTAAAATAATAAAGTCTTCTTGCAAGAAGCCTTTTATTCCTATCTGAAAGTACACAAATTTGTACAACAAGGGTGTTTTTGCTTTCATCATTTTCTTACAACTTAAATGACCAATTGAGCCCAAACTTTCACAGGCTTGTTATTTTATGCATATGTTGGGCTACACCAAGTGAGAATACTGGTCTTTGACAAATTACCAAACGTGTTCAGTGCCTTTAAAGATACAGGAACATGGTCATGTAGTCTAGTTTTTATTTACATTTACTTTTAACTGTCAACAGTTATCGTCAGGTTACCTTCTCAGGTATACATTTCATTTCCCTCATTGGGGACTATATTTAACTTGAAGTCACAATTTGGTAGCGTGGATTTGCACGGAGAGGAAATTAACAATTGTGTTTCTAAATAAAATAAAAAATAGCTTACTCTTTACAAATACAAAAGTGAACAGACATACGAACTGTGGAAGTAATAAGCGTTTGTCTACACACGTTTTTTTATTCACTGTGGCATCCCCTGTGTTCCGCATTTATTAGACAGTAGATCCCTTACATATGACGTCACAGGTCCAAAACAGTCCCCTCATTGAGGTCAATAAAGAGTTATCATTGGCTGAGAGTTGTGCGCAGCGCGTATACAAGCTTGCACGTTTTCCATTGGTTGATATCAAAGCTGGCGGCCAATGCAAGGGGTCTTTGGCCGGCCTTGTCTGAATTAAGCGACTTCGGATAAGGCTACGGCTATAGCCGTTGGCTGCCAAGACAACGTTCAAGACTTTTCGGCGTTCCGGTCGTCGTAGCCACTGATGAAACCATCAATTCATACACTGCCTTAAGTTTCCCGCGTTCTATAACCATCCCCCATTATGGGATGGCGTTTTCGTGCAGTACCAGTTGCAGGATAAACCAGGGCAGTTAGTGATTGTATAGTAGCGCACAAGGTCGTGGCCTATGCGACATTAGCGACAAGATGGCGCCGGTGGGCTGAATACACGGTCTAATTACGGGCCATTACCTTGAGTTGTCAATTGCTTGTTCCTATGTATGTTATGTATGGTTATTGTGATACGAACGGAGGACAACGTGCCTGTTAACAATAATAAAGTACATTTGGCACAATACATTGACTCAGGACATGAAATTGTGGTTTTTACGTCACCTTACAATGAGTGAAGTCCGTCCAGGATCTTTGCAATGTGTTATATTCTGTATTGTTTGTTGAAAGATGTAGCATCATAATCAATTAGCCTGTGCTCAAATTCAAAACAAATTAATAGCTATAAACCCTTTGAAAATGTGTAATGAACATCTTCATTGATCAATACAATCAGCCACTTAAACCCTGTCTCCAGTTGAATCAAGCAGTTTCCCTAAAAACGAGCAGGTGAAACGTATCGGCTCGTCTCAGAACACACAGACCTACAGGCCTATTCCATTGAGATTTCACAAAAGTCATATGTAATAAATATTATTTAAAAAACACACAAGGGACCCGAACCAAAGATATTGACAAAATATGGAGATCGCCAACATTAGGGCTGTAACTAAACCGTCCCGCTCTAGTATCCCATGCCCGATATCTTTCCATACTTTAACACACTTTTCCTCTTGTACAGAAGTAACCCCCTAAAATAATTTAAAGAATTCCTGAGATTACCAAATGCGCTCTAGTAGATTTTTCTTTGTTCAACCCCAACTTAATAAATATCTAGATAGACAAAATCATTCAGGACATGTGAGGGGTCTGGCGATCTGAAGATCATTTTTAGGTTATTTCCAGTCTCATTATGGTTATAATTTGTCCTTGTCTTCATTTTGTTAACATTCCCCTTGAAATTCAAAACGTTCACCTCAGGATTATTACTTTATGGAAACTCGAATGTTATAAAAACCTAAGTTTGATAACCTCAAAGTATTGATTAATCCAACTTATTCTCTAAGAAAAACAAACATAAGATTTGTTTCCGTGACTAAATGCTGTTGATTTAAGGGTTACCTCTAGCATGGTAGGAAAAAAGTTAACTGATAATACAAAATTGCTTCTGTGCGGACGTAGTGATTTCACGCAGTGTATGGAGTGCCAAAGGGGACATAAAATATTCCTGTGGGGGAATTTTGCCGTAGCCAATCAATTGGGTTCCCTCGGGGGACTTGGTTATAGTCAACCTATGGAAGTCCCATTTTGGCTCCAAGTGTAAAAAGGCCAGTTTCACTGAATAATTTGTTGATCAGGCTCAGGGATACGGTGTGAGAGAAGGTCAAACTCGGACGGTCCTGTGGCGAGAAGATTAGATAGATTGCTACGAGATCGCTGAATCCTGGGCGTGATATTTTAAACAGGTATTGCCTCCCGTTGGGCAGCATTTATGCTGATTTGAGCGGGAAACGGGCGCCGAATTGCAGTTTTCAATTCAATTAAGTGAATTCAGTTCATTTATCACCAATCTATTAGCCCCGATACAGCCAGGCTGGGACTATCCAAGTGGGGAAAAATAATTTCGGGATGAGGAAATGGAGACAGGAGTGAAGATCGTATTTCAGGTGTTGCTCGCGTGATACTCAAAAAAATGATTTGTGACCTTCGGTCTGTTTGATGACAAATCATGGGGAGATTGGACCGCAGATCTTTGGAGATAGACGAGTAGACTGGAAAACAATTTGAGGTTTTGGTCCATTACCTTGTCAGATTGGCGGGAATGAGCAACATTTGCAACGAACGATGGCGTTACGTTCACTTCAAAGGTTAATGAGTTTTGTGTTTGATCAAATAATGAGGTGACCTGTACATTACGGGCAAAGTTACACCATTACAACTACCTGTCCAAAGGCTTGAATTCCAGCCGGTTTTACAAGTCATTATAACCAAAGTGACTCATCATTACCATTAATCATAAACATATTATGTCATAATTATAATTACAATATTTATTAAAGGCATGGTGTACTTGTGGTAATTGTCAAAGACCAGTATCCTCACTTTGTGTATCCCAACATATGCATAACATAACAAACCTGTGAAAATTTGGGTTCAATTATTGGTCACCAAAGTTGCAAGAGAATATTGACAGAAAAAACACCCTTGTTACATATTGTGTGCTTTTCTAAACTACAATTACTTCAAAGGAGGTCGTTTCTAACACTATTCTGTAATATTACAGCTCTCCGGTGCTCTTGACCAAGTAAGTTTTAATGGTCATTAACTTGTGGACTAATTACCAAAAGTATAACCTGCCTTTAATAATAATGATGAACCTATAAAGCGCACAAACCCAAACAAGTAGTGCTCATGGCGCTAATACATAACAAGAACAAGATAACTAAAATATATTATACAGTAGAAAACCAGAAAACAATATAACGCAAATGTTCATTAAAAAGATAAGTAGTTATTCTTGTTTTAACTGGATTTAAGAAACCGATGAGTTGGCTTGTGATGTCAGTTTTATTCCATAGGCGTGGTACGGCATGACAAACAAATTGGTAACCCCATGAACGACTTAAAAGTGATAAATAGTCTCTTTTGCACAATGGAATCACTTATTCAAGGGAAAAACAAACAAAAGAACACCCATGGTCAGGCAACATGCTGCATCAGTGACTTACGTTTCATGCCTTGAGGTGTCGCTTATAACGATGTTTTTATTCTTGTACAGGTTTGCGACATGAACGATGAAGACACGCTATATCCGTACAATGTGTACGCTGCTTCATTAGCAGAAGAGTGTCACAAAGCCGAAATGCAGAACAGTCTACCAGATGACGGTATGTTAACCTACTCTCTTATTACACTGTAAAACGTCGCTGTTGTAAAAACCAACAACGCTATATACCGAATATTGACAGCGACGTTATACGCATAGAGTTACTTATACCCTTCCTGGTCCATCCACCGAACGCTAATTGGTGAAGTTGCAATAATTATGATGTATCAAGGACAGAGTGTTCCCATCCAACAATTTCATAAAGAATTTGTCAACTTCTATTTTTCAAATCATATACCCTCTCGCCAAGATATTTGCCACATTGTATAAAAAAATGAAGAAAAACAATGTCCCGAAAGGTAAAGTAAAACCATTTGCAGACATAGTATGATATCATTCCCCAAGCGCTTTTTAGGTACGATTCAAGTTTTGGATAATAGCTGTTATAATGTGTCATGTTATGAACACACTGTCTCTGTATCTCATATAAGCCACTATCTCCGGGTTGTTTGGGAGTATGATTTCTTTTTCGTATTTGAATAGTGTGATTTATTTCAGGACTGCGTTACTCTACCCATTGCTACGCCAATTGTTTGTTTATAGAACTTGTTATTGAATTCGAAGACGTTTGCACTCATAATACGTTCTAGAAGACACTGCGGGTGTTTTCTTGTAGGTTCAAGACAAATTTGGACCTAATCTGTTCTCTTAGTTCATACTTGGGATCATGGGGGTTATGTTGGGTCAATTGTGTGTGTGGCCATGCTGTGGTTACAATAAGCTTTAATGTAAGTCTAGACATCTATTAATACCGGTATGCCATGACATATTGTTTACTATAGGTCTGGATATTGACGGTTTTTCATGATTTGTTCCACTTCAACTCCTGCATTAAACACGCTGTAATTCTCCGTGTTTGAAATAAATGAAACTTCAATGTTGTGTCACATAAAGTTGTTTGACGACCATCTAGTTTTTGTTCATAACTTTTCTCCTACTCACATTTTGTAGTTAATGTGTACCTTCGTGATAATGTTAAACCCCAATTCTGGATGGAGTAGAAAGAAAATACAGATCCTTTGGCTAAATATTTCTTGTTTTAAAACTGTTATTGAGTCCTCATTTAGAGTGTTACGATAGTAACGTTAAGTAGTCATAAATACTGGACGATAAACCTTATACTTGCTGCAATCAACCTTGTAAGATTGCCTGTATTCAATACAAGTAATAAATACTGGCTGTATAACCTAGAAAGGAGACCAGACTACTCTCCCTTCTAGCATCAGCTACGTTACATTCATTCGAATGGCAGTGAAAACAAAATGGCCGCTTGAGCAGCCATCGCTCAAAAGTAGAACACCAATTCTTCATTGAATTCACCAATGGCCAATTAAATTAAGTTGGTTCTCACACCTACACCACTACATTACAGGTTGTAAATAATATTTGCCGCAAACACTGGAGTACCATTAGGTCATAAATCAATCACAAGATATCGATGAGTCACGTGTCACAAACACACTCCTATAACGTCAATTCCGTAAACATTGATTGAGTGCTTGTATATACACAGGTTGTTGTATACCCCGTAGGGACGTTATACCTTTTAGGCGTTATTCATTGTAAAGTTCATCCAGTACAAATATTAACTGGATTGTTAATTATCGAAATACAATATTTGTCTAGTTTTGTTCTGAAATACTGTCACATTTCATTTCATTTTCATTTCATTTACAATTCTGGTTGTGAAGGTAAGGATTCTCAGAAGCGAACTTAATCACTTTACTAGCCAAGAACTCCATGGAGAGAAGACAAAGAAGGAAGTTTCAGTTTTAGATGTGGGAGGAAAACCCCGAGAAACATTCAAGGGGAAAACCCACTCAATCAAAGGGACTGAAAACCTAATCCACATAGTGACATGGCAGGATTCGAACCGGGGTCCCAGAGGTGGAAGGAGAGGAAAGAAACCACTTACTCCACCTCGACATTATTGATTGAGTTTCAATGAAACATTTGAGGCGTATAGTGTATAGTTCTTTATAGAGGGTGGGTTTTGGAAAAGGTAAAAGAGAAATGTGAAGGCGCAGGGAAAAGAAATGGTTAATTGGAAGATTTTCTTTAAGAAGTAGCATTTTAAAACACTTAAGTAACCATTTCTTGTTTTGATAGCCGCAATAAAAATAAAATAAATACCTGATAAAACATAAACAGCTTTCATTGTTTTCAACAAAACGGGATCACCGAATAAATTGATAAATTTGTGTGCTGTGCTGATTGAAAACTAGACGATGGGAATTTATGTATACTTTCAAAATAACCAATGATGTAATAATTCATTCAACGCCTGAATGCTGTGCATGATGGTGGATTGCTCTAGTTTTACCTACCCATCCTTCAACCATTCCCAGAGGTGGATTTCTCTGAAAAAATACAGTCATCCTTCATCCCTCGCTTTGGAAACGCATTTAATTTTGTTGGACGATAACCTCAGCCTTCCGTTGCTTGACATAAAGCTAGGTCTATCTTTAGGTAATTTGCCCTTAAGTTAATTTTAGGGGAACGTAGAGCTAATTGGGTTACAGGTAAATATTGTTTCTTGATATGACGTAAAGGCCTGTAGGTCGCAGCTGGCGAACAATACCTGTGACCTCCTCAGAACAAATACGCGAATATCACAAGGGACACAAACAAACCATGCGTGTTATTGCATTGACTATACACAAATCCTACGGGTGATAAATATAGGCACAATGGCGTCGTTTTGGTATCGCTTTGCCTGATATCAACCAATGATATTGAAACGTGTCTTCGTACATGAATCAAGAATTAACCATTGCTTATGTATTTTGCATAATTATATTAAACATGATCAAAAGTTTGCCATGACATTTTTTTAATTGGTCGGTGGGTATAACAGTAAAAGCCGAGCCTACTTTTAAAAATTACAAACCTCTACTTCCAGCTGTAACATAATAATAATAATAATAATAATAATACGCAGTTCTTATATAACATGATGTAATTACGCCAATGCATTTTTTTCCTTTAAAATCTTCCCCGAAGACGACCAGGGCCCATGGCTCTGCTTACCGTAAGCAATTAACGGTGCTTACGGAAGCAGGGAATTCCGCGCTTACGTCAAGCGTATTTCACAGGTGAGCAGTGAAATTTTTGCTTGTGCGCGTGGGCACCTTAAGTATATCATTCTTTGCTTCTAGCAGAGAAATTCGGCGCTTTCCCTCTTTAGCGAAGAATGGTGATTGCAAGCGCAGACTTCGGCGGGAAACAGGGCCATTAAATTGGGCCCAGATCGTACTTAATAAATCGTTAATCATTTACAGCACCGTTCATTCTTACGTGAACAAACACGATCGCTAAGTGACTACGGTGTTAAAATACTATTCATGAAGAGTGAATTTATATAATTAACAAACTAATTATTTTGATTTAAGTTGGTTGATTTGCTCAATAACAATCATCAGTACACAAGCTCATCGTACATTCCCAGACTTATGTTTCTACACAAAGGTATACAGTTTCCAGCACTCAGCATCATTCAATTTCCCGCCATTATACTTTGTTCCTATTTTTCTATTGATTGTTGCTTATAGATCGCAGGGCCGTAATTGCGGCATGGCTAAAGGTCACACCTGGCTGGCCAATGGTTTACCCTTAACCTGGGGGCAAATAACCCGCAAGGGGAGAAAGCTACCTCTGCACATTGTCTTAATTTCATTATCTAGAATTAAAAGGTCGTACAAGAGAAACGTGCCCGGGGCTTATGGATTGATCCGCCCGGGTGTAACATAAATCAGTGCCGGACGTGCCCCATCCGACCGGAACAATACACCAAGCATATAGGATCCGAGACTTGATCCGCTGTGTTTCTGAGTTCCCAAACTTTCTTGGAGGGTGTGGGTGGATGGACTTAACCATGAGGTTTAATTCTACCTCATGCCCTATCGAAGAAACTGGGGGTACGGTATGATATCAGTGACAGTATGTTATGAGTTATGAAGTGATTCTTTGCTCACCCGGCAGTTTTGTCACCATCTTGTCATAGTTCCTGTATGCACAATGACAGTTCTCAATTCCCTTGTCTCATTCGAAACCAGATTATTTTCCTTACAGCCTCGGTCTGGGTACATTAAGATAAATGTAAGGAAATAAAGATAATAACGGCTTACTCAAGATTGTCTGCCAGAGTACCATTAGAGAAACTGACAGAGCTACAAAACTGGCTTGTCTTCCTCCGAATTTATAACTTGCTATAAAAACTACGTCAATATGAACAATTCCAGAAGAGCCATGCAGACATGAATGTTTTTGTTCTATCAGTGATCTATTCCATGTAGTATGGACAAGCACAATCGTAAAGACCTGTTTACCTTAACTTGAACCATCTATGATATCGACTTCTCTGCAACTTGCATTCTATTCTTAACCGTTTTTCTTATTAGTTGTACTCGGATCAAACACACAGTTCCTCCTGCTGAGCTCAAATCTCGCAGCAGTTTGTTCCGGGGGTGTTTAGTTCCGGGGGTGTTTAGTTCCCTGACTTCCCCATTGCTTTTTGTTTGCTTGGTCGGTTTCAAATAAACGCGACCTCTGTTGACCGTGTCTCGTTGAATTACGCAATAATCCTAGCATTTTGACTTTCCGTTGAGTCACCGGAGAAGATGCCGGTACCGAGTCCCTAGATCTTCAATCAATGGGAGGTTGAGTGGGAAAAGCCTGGAAGGCATTGTCATGGCTGGGGAATCTATGCCCTTTGGTTGATATATCTCAATATCAAGCTGTGTACACTGGATGAGAGCCAGAAGCAGCTCCAAAACAATTAATCAGCAAAAAGCTTTAGCTGTGTGCGTTTTCAATAGTGTGACATTTTGGACAAAATATAGATTTGGCAAGTTAATATATCAGATATAAAGCTGGGATTATGTTTTCTGCAAACAATGTAACCCAGTTTTCTTCAGATAATTAGCTTCAAATAATGTTAAAGCCAGCCGAGATTCTGTCAAATTATACTATGTCAAAGGGAGAAATTTGATTCTAACTGTGGAAAACCGTTTCTCGTATTATTATGAATTTCTTTTTTACTAATCAAATATAATTGTAGGATGATGTTAGATCATCTTTTTCTGGAATGTTCTATCTATTAGTTGTTGCTTGTTACTGCGCTGTGATCTTTCTGAAATAGTGCTGTGTATGAACTTATTATTATTTATAATTATTATTAAGGAAAGAACAGGCAAACTAATTAGAACTAACACTGGGAGAAGACTATATAAAAAGGCATCCAGATATCGGTTTACGAATCGCACTTGGGCGTTTAAAGTCCTCTTTTGAAAATCAACCAAATTAGGAACTTCAATTTTAGAGAATCTCAAACAGTTACTTTAAGAAGGGCGTAATCTCACACGTTGTTCAAGACGGTGAGTATTATTCTTCCTTAAGCAAACTTCAAGTGTGTCAAGCCTTCAGAAAAGCAAAAAAGAAATCAAATCAAGAACCCAGCCACTCCCGTCTTGTAGTTTCTCTTGTACTCTATTTTCTTCCCTTTTCTCCCCATCCTCCGTGGGTTTGGGTTTCATGCTCAGACAAAACACCTGATAGAGGGAAGAGTGAATGCAGGAAGACTCATTCCTCACATGTTGACAGAGTCTTAGGGTGGTTATTATTGGGGGAAACTCTCTTTCGTGCTACGAAGGTTATGTCAGGTTTGAGAATCAATATGAAGACGTATAGCGTCTCTCTGGTGAGGAAATGGACTGAACGTGTCTCTTTGCACGAACTTTTGAATTCGTTGTAATCCAAACTGCAATCTCAACGTCAATATTTTCATCGCAACTAAAAAGAAGACTGCTGCGTTATGAGTTGTACAGCGCTGGTTTATGTTTGGAGGGTCCATAATGGTGACTTTGTGTCTGCCTGCGCGCAAGCATTGATGGAAATAATGACACAATACAATATAGTTGTACATTTGGAGATAAAAGGAATTTACGTTTTCTATAGAAAACCTGTGAATGTGTTATGGGATAAAATTATGATAAAACAATGTCAACAAACAGTCGTCTGTTAAGTGCCGACTGTCATAACTATTGTGTGTTTCATAACATAAATAAATGCAGCCCACGAATGTTTAACCTAAAACTTAACTTCAAAAGCTTCGATTCTCTTTAACCGCATACCCCCACGAGATGCGCGTAGTGTTAGTTTTCAACTTTCACTTTAAACGCAGGGAGTTTTGGTAAAGATGGCGATACCCTTTTCACATGAGGCACTGGGATTATGCGTCGCGGCTGGGTCTGTCCGAGGGGGTGCTTCACACCATTTGACCCGTCGTTAGAAACTCTACTCGTCTGCTAAATAAACACTCCGGACTGTTTGTCTGGCAGCCCATAAATATCACTTTTCCCAAGAGTGTGATACGCCAGACACGAATGTACAACACGTAAACCTCTCATTGTAAAATGCAAACAATAAACACATCTTCAGTCTCTTGTTGTTTGCTCGCTGAAGTCTGGTAATAAGAGCAGCAACTGTGAAATGTCATCATACCCTACAAAATACCCGCTTGGAATAAGACCTGCAAATTATCACTAAACCATGCAGCTATTTGCCGACTAGTTAAGCGTGAAATAGAAATCGTCCCCAGAAATCCCTATGCTTTGCAGGATTCCGGCCAAAATTGATAAACCTGGTGCGTGACTTAGCTGGAGTTAAAGACCGGAGTAAGGGGATGTGTGCAAGTAGTCGTAATTATCGACAGCACAGCCGGCCACCGCTGGATTATACCGAGGGTTTCGCGTCTGTTTTGACCGTCAACATTCCCGCGGCGATGTGGCTTGCTGAGGAAACGAAGACGAAGCAATATTCGTTTCACTATCGTCATTCCCTTGATCAGTTTGCAATAGATTGAAATCTGTCACTAGTATATTGTAACTCTCGTTCTCTATGCAACAAAGGTTTGCACCGGTACTCTCACAAAAACTTAAATCTACCGTGAGAAAACGATTTGACCTAAAAGATATAGCACTTGGTAATTCTCAAAAAAGGTGATGAAAACGGTTTAATTCGGGTAGACTAGTAGATTTGAACTGCAGATGATTTCATCAGCTTTGCCTCGTCTTCAAAGGTTCCGAAAAAATCAATTTGAATGTGTGGCTTTAAAGACAATGTATGATAATGAATAAAGAAAGGAGCTAAGTAGACAGTTGTTAATGGACAAAACTTCTGTGCGAGATATTGGCTGAAAAATACTTTAAGATTCAAGTGACTTTGGCTACAGCTATGACCGCTGGCTGCAATGACAGCGTTGAAGAATAATATCTGTTTGGCTTTCTTCACAGCCACTGCCGAAAACATTCATTCGTACACGGCCTTTGACAATGGATTTACGCCAATTATGCATCTAAAAAATCTAAGATGTTTTTTCCGAAAGTTTAAACTCAACCAAAGACATTGCAAAGAGTGACCGAGCACGGGATTCGTGGTTAACAACAGCGCCCTCTATTGATCAGTTGAAATAATGGCTGATTTGGCGAACTCTTGTCCTTTAAATGTTTTCCTCAAGCAATCTAGACTCAAAATTAACGCACACATTGTCCATACATCCAATCTTGGGTATAATGTTTTCAAATCATTTTAAAGGAACAATACAAAACAAAATTAACGCACTTGTCATGATACCTCTTTTACGTCTTGCAACAACCATAACCTCATTTTAATTTTCGTCTTCATATCTCATCATTATTATGAGATCCCGGCCAACCCTGGTTAACTTTTTTAAAGCACGGTGAACATTGAAAACTATCCACCCTAGGTGCCCAAGGCGGTTGTAGGGACAGGTCGAAGGCGGGAGAAAATGAAGAGGAGACGGGGTTGTTATTTTGTGCAGTCAGCATGTAAATCTAGAGATGGGATAGGAGGCAAGGATGGAAGGGTTGAGCGTACTGTAGACAGATATACGACAGAAGGGACCTGGTTGGTATACCTGAAGGATCAGTCATTTAGAGTAATTAAACTACTCATGTTTTTAAGAACAGGTGCTATTACAAAAAGTTTCACTTTTGTTTCTAAGTCAAACTGGGTGATGGTTTTAATCACGACATGACATTTGGGTTAGACATTTTTTGTATCTGTTGTATTCTGTTCCCTTTACTGTACCCACTTGATGTGTATGTATTTTAGTCTACAGACACTGCACTTTTCAATTGATTGAATTCTACGGGCTAAGTGTGACTTTCATTTTGCCAACGGGTATCCTTTGCTGGCACTTTCTGCTATAGCGCCCCCATGGCAATACACCTTTTGCTTTATAGTGACCGATTTGATTTAAAATGTAAATCGTTTACTAGACACTTTACCCGTGTTCAGATTTATATCTAACTTCAGTTACCGTCTACATACTTGTTTTGCAAAACAAAATGAAGACGTACTGAAACCTCACTCTTTCTCACCTTAAAAATGGATGGAGCCTTGCGGGGACACGATGAAATAGCTGATGTCCATTTCTTGGTCTTTCACCTGTGTCATGTTTTTGTAGTCGTCAGGAGGCAACCTTACTCAAACAACAGCTTCATTGCGCCGTAGGGGGGAGTATTAATGTTATCCATTTGCCGCTCAAATAAGAACAAACGTTACAACAGCAGGTGTCTATTCTATGTTTTTACAGGTTAAACGAACCTTTATTTATGCTCCGAAACAACTTGAAACTGTAAAGTTCTATTTCATTGTGTTGGTTCACAATGCGAATTTCAAACCTCACTCTAAAAATGATTTATACGATGGGGTTAATTTGCATACAGACAAAAATTGCGTCATCAGGGTGTCATGTGATACACGATAGGTCACATGTTTATTTCGTCTTGGTATCTTTTAGGCTAGTCTCGTTGACATTAAAGTCAAGCCAATTGAGTCATTCTATATTGTCTAGCTTCACCGATTAACAAAGTATGTGAGGCAATTCACAATAGTATCAAATAACCAGTTGGTTTGACTATACTGTTGTAGTAGACAGCGACTGTGGGTTTTTGTTGCCATTCATTTCCATACATCGCGCTCCATACATTTTGTCAACTGTAAACTTTCAAAATGTGAAATTTGAAACGTGTCGTCTGCCCATGTGTTTGTTTATGTGGATGTCGCTGCTAAATTTGTCTTGGCTGACAGCTCCAATGTCAGTTTTCGCAACTGAACAATTCTTTCTCAACCCCTCCCGTCAATTTTCTATATCTTTGAATATTATTCATGTATTGTGAATTAATAGATCACATTAATCTACAAAACTTGCAGCAGAAATTGCAGTCGCTAACACTGCGTTTGTTTTTAGCATGTTTTATACAAACTGAGGTGAACAGATGTCGCAAACTAATAAGATACTATCCGGAATATTTTCTTCTCCAAACATGATGTTCAGCTCGGAGCTCCCAGTGCGACTGCAGTGGCAGTGAATTGCTCAATCTAAACTTCTAGAGCTCAATCTCTTCGTCGTAATAGACACCGTTGGGAAATGCATTTCAATTGAATTGTTGGGATGAAATTCTTCATGCGTGGTGTAAGAATTCAGTCAAGTCTCAGTGTGATATCCCAAGCCACTCCATCATTCATATCCCTCAACTACAACCGTTTTTATTTGATAAGATTTATATCATAAGACACAATTTTTGTATAGCAATTTATCCACGGGCGTCTCAAAGCGAACAAAGCTATTTTGAATTATGAGACATAGTACATGACAAGGGTTGGATGGTAATGCGGCGCAGTCTGCTGCCAACACATGCCAAAAAAACACTAATGTGTCACCCCCTTTTCTTAAAACGATAAAACCTTCCGAAGGACGATGCAATTAATTAAGCTTACACAAGTGCCATGACCACGACCTGAGCCCAAACCACACCGGACAAGAGCTTGAGCCTGCACTCTAAAAGTAAAAGCTCTTCGGTCCGAGTTGACTCAGGTTCCGGGTACTATAGTAGGCTTGACCCAGAAACTGGTTTTACAAATGGGATTCTTACTCGGATTCTGCGTCAGTTTGACCCATTTGGGGGTCATTTTGACACAGCTTCCGGGTCATACTGACTCACAATAGGTCAGGCCCCCCTGGGACACAGAATCCGGATGAAGTCTGACCTGGGAGTTTCTATGGTTTACATAGACGGCTCAGCCATTATGTCACGATCAGGGTTGTCCGATTTTTGTAACCACGTATAGAAATGAACAGCTTATCAATGGTACTTGTTGTACCATAGACCATCTGGTTTTTCCAGAAGAGTGGGAATTCCACGAAGCATTCAATGTACTCATCGGGTTCACGCATCGATCACCTACAGCTTGTATATGTAGGTTAAGGTCACACGTTGTTCTATTGGATCTTCCAATCGGGCTTTAACAGACAGAGGAAACCGTGGCCCTTTTCGAAACGACCGGCTTCGGCTTCGGATTCGGCTCAGGCTAGGCTAGGCCACTCAGTTGTTTTGACTATACGCGTGCTATGCGTTCAGGGATTCAGACGAGAGAACGGAGCCTGAGCCGAATCCAAAGCCGAAGCCGGTCGTTTCGAAAAGGGCCTATGTAGATACAGCTGTCTTAGGTATATCTCGTTACCCTGAATACCTAAAAGTCCATATACTGAACATCGGGTTCAATATTGAGCATGTTGTATTTTGTTTGTTTTTTGGGCGCCCTCTGCCGGTATGTTATTGATTTTGTTGTAGGAACGCCCACTATAATGACGTGCACTTTGGGACAACATTTCTTGGAAAGGGAACTCCTTGCACGTACATGTACATTCAATTACATCAGTGACACAGAATGTCAGTTTGCACATACTAACTACACGTCGATTCTTACGAAGGATAAAAAACGAATTTATTTTCTTTGCTTTTTTAGCTCGAAGTGATGGAGATTTCACATTTAATATAAGTACTTCTTCGGGTAAATTGGACAACCGGGTCTCAGAACATGACCAAATTGAGTCACCACAGACATGTTTTTGCTAGATTTTAGGGGTAACGTTTCTACCTGAACACTCAAATCAGTTTCATCACAGAGTGTACAATATAATTTTATTACGAATGATAAGTCACGATTCTCCCATATGCCAACTCTGTCCAACATGTTCAAAGAGTTTCGGCAAAGATGTACTCCACCAAATTCGTCAAATGTTCCAATGTTGACGGTTACAATTATTATGTGGGAGTATAGTTCTATACTTTTAATTTTTCACACTTAAAACGGGGAAAGTCTGGCTAATTAATGGGTTATAATCTGGAATAAAAATTACATCCCTTAGACTTGTAGAAAATAAATTCATTAGAGCAAAGGAGGGGAAAAAATTTCCGATCTTTTCTGGGTCGAAACACTTAGCCAGCGTTCCTTATTTGATATAGGGCCTACAAATTATATGGTTATCGGACAGAGCCCAAGAATGGGAACAAAATTGATTGACTTAGGTACGTAGACTTCTGGTCATGCTTCCCGTTGGCTTTTACTCAGATTAACCAAACAAGTCAAGAAAATCATCAGTGCAACAATAACAGTTGCGTTTCAAGGTTTCAAAAATTCGTAATGAAATTCTTTCTACAGCCATTTCAGTTCATTGGCAATTTTACTTTGGTGTGAAGAGACACCATAGAAATGAGAAAAGAAGAAATTCTCTTAATCAAGACATCAGATGTTTTCGCAGTTATATTTTTAGACCTAGTCTCGTAACAACAAACAGCTATTTTGGAACGTAGAGGCGGACAAATTTCACTCACTATTTGTGAAATGTCTGACTTAAAGATCAATCCAATTTAAACTGATGTTTGTTTTTAATCTGAGCGTCTTGTAACGTAGACTATGTTGTTTGGGTAACCAAAGCGAATACTGCCGAAAATACCTGGTGAGCATGGCCTGTGCCAATAGGGAGGTTATTCACACACCATGAACGCGGGCAGAAATCAATTTTCCTATGCAGGGTATAGTCTTGCGTCGAGGCGAATCTGTGAATTATGCTAATTTCTCCGCTCTGTTTAATATCATTTGAAACAAACCTTTCTGAAATCTAATTGACTTGAGATTGGGTATTTGCTATGGCCGTCGGGGAGGGTTCAAGACATTGCTTAAGGCTCGGCTGGACTGCCAGTCGACGGCTGTTTAAAATCGAAGTTGTTTTGTTCATACAAGTAAACGGCAATCTGACTGATTGGGTTTAGGGTAAAATCAATGCGGTTATTACCAATCATCGAGACATTCAGATGTGGAACGGTTGAATCCAGATTTGAGATGCAAGTTTTTTTCAAGTGGAATGTCTGGTTGTTATAACAACAGTTTGAATGGTTTTACGCAAACTCGTCTGATCTTTTCAGATGAGTTTTCATTTACGTATACCTGACGTCACTATTTCAGCTTTCGATGGGCAAAAACTGAAACTCGTTTGTGCGTTGATCTGTAACTAATTTCTCACCACTGATAACTCCATCGGGTTAAGCCAAATTGTATGTCCTGACCAGCGTAGTTTAAAGGCCCTGTACACTATTGGTAAGATCGAAAAACACAAATGTTCAAAGATTCACACATAACTTACATGATTTAAAGTAAGTAATGGTTGAAAGGGTCCTTAAAATATTTCTGCCTAAAATGCTATCGTTTCTGAGAAATGAGTAAAACAATAGTTTTTATCACGCGCGATATTTTGAAAAAACAGAAAACACATATAAAAGGTCTCTTTTTACTATTTTCTCGTGATCTCGATGACCAATTGAGCTCAAACTTTCACAGGTTTGTTTGTTCATGCGTATGTTGAACCACACAAAATGTGGACACTGATTTTGAGCTGTTACCAAAAGTGTACAATACCTTTAAACTTCACATCGAATATGTTGTAGCCGTTTACGACACCCCGCCAACTTAAGTCATCTTTATCGGTTCGCCAACCCACTATACCGTGGATTGAATTGAGGAATATTCTTTCCAGGCAGGTCAAACTTCAGTGTAGATCAGCAGGCGATTGCCAACCTATAACTGTTTCAATTCTAATTCTATACGTACAGTCAAATCTCATTTTTAATCATTTTCTGACTGGTACGTAAACCTACCCCGTTCGCTGGTGCCCCCAGGGACATAAAAATATGTCTTTATCACTCAGCCGTTTCAAATGTCTAGTACCTTATGTCCCTTAGGGTGTTCTAATATCACATTTTACCTTGCAGTAACATAAAACTGCTATTTTGTGTAATCGGGCGAGTCGCTGGCCATCTCGACTGGTGATCGTACGGTCGTTTGCAACAGGCCAACGACTGGTAACTTGTGTTTTTTACATTAATACTCTGCTCTAATTTGTCGTTAGTAATCAGACTTACTTCTGGGTCTGCCTGCTTATTTTATGTCTTAAATCATGATTATCCATGAGGGACTAATATCGACTGGTTTTCTTTAGATAGAGTTAATGATACGTGAATACCAGGCTGATTGGGTTTGTAAGGATTCTTGAGGTCTCACGGACTTTCAAATGACCCTTCTAATGGATTAAGAAAATACTGTGTGTAGTCTTAAGGAAATGAAATAAGAAGTTCCCCCTCCGGGATGATGTTAATTCAGCGGAGATGTGGCCTCACGGAGACGGGAGGAGAGAAGCAAATGCTCGGTATCTCCAGAATTGACCGAACGTCGGCAGACAGGGTCATGTTCTCATCAGTTGAGGCTTGAATAGTTCACACATGCCTGTCTTTTCGTCGTCATAGTTTGTTAACTTTGCTTCGATGCAATTTCCTAGAGTCTTTCTCCTCACACCAAATCAGTCTGAACCTAACAGGTGTGAGGAAATGTGCACCCCTTCCTCACACCACTCTGACCCTATTGGTGGAAAGGATCAAACCCTATGGAATTACGAGTCCAAAAAGGTGTCTAGTTTCCGTGATCAGTGTATTAATAATATGACATCTCGTATTGCCCTCTTCGCATGCACACCTCTTTGCTATAGACCATTCATGCCCCACCATCTTGGTCATGTTTCTTGTTTCCAATAACAGTAATGAATGCAAATATTCACTGACAAAAAGGAACCAGACTATTTTCCATTCCAGCCTCGGTTTGGTTATATTTTGATTTGAATGGGAGAATAAAATCGAGATGGCCGCACAATGAGAAAGGTCTGTAGCATATCAATCCGCCTCGCAGCCATCTTGTTTCCATTTAATAAAGCATTCAGCTCATAGCGAGGCTCGCAGTAAAAAATAGTGTGTACGATAATTATTGCATACAGTCGCAGTTTTGTACGAAGGGTACCCGTAAGTATAGACTCGGATCATACACCAAAGCATTGCCCGAATTTGTTGTATTTGACTAAATCATCTGTCTTTTGATGAATTGACTTGGATAAGAAGAAGCTAAGAAAGTCGACTTAAATTATTTGCTTTAGTAATTGCATTAATACACACCCTGTTGGGATTCCCTAGCAATTATACTAGGAGCACGTGCCCAGGGCCCCGAGGTAAAAGGGGGCTGTCTACTCTAGGGAAACCCCCTCGTCCCCTTCAATACTGGCCCTCAAAATTAAAATGCAATTTGAAGCGAGCGACGATTTGGTAAGCGATACCTTTCTCGTGACTCTGGACATTTCCCATTAATATAATGAGTGGGGGTTCGATTAATCCGTTGTGTCTGTAGACGAGGTTATTAGTAAATGTCATCTATGATTGAAATTGATGCGAAATAATGAATGATTGGTGTTTGTGCCACGTCACCTGTGTTTACATTTTTTGAGAAAAAAAGCCTTTAAAATAAAACTATCATGAAAAACACAAGACATGTGATAACAAACGGTAAGTGTATACACGTTTGTAAGTTCTCATAATGTACCAAGAAGTGGAACAAGTGTTTCGTTTTTGTACAATTTTAACAAAGTGAACAGAACGTCTTTCAGGGTTTTGTTTGCACCCCATTTGCAGTACAACCGCACTATTCTATTCACTTTTAAGGCCAAGTCACACGAGGCAACTTACAGAAAACCAGATCCAGCCAATCTACAATAAGAAAATTCATTCACATCTAAGATTTCTCATTATTTTCTTGGGGATAGTGAGTTACAGTTAGAGGAATATCTACTGTCCTGACGAAGTGTTCCTTTTGCATACAGTAGGCCTACGAGTGGTTGCTTCCAAGTTGCCTGAAAAATTGCCCTGTGTGACAAGGCCTTATCCTGTTATGTTAAAATCTTAATTCTAGCATATTGTCTGATTGTCCTTGTTTTAATTTCGAACCTAGGTTGAACTATCTGCAAATTTATTCTAACTCCTTTTCAGTACGTCTTGTAACGTATGTCAGTGTGCAAAGTTGTAGACTGGTTTAACTTAGTTCCTTTAAAGGTGGTTGGCTTAACTGTCAAAATAACCACTAGTGCTACAATTGGCGTTTGGCTGATTAAGAATTTTATAGCATCGATCAGAAGGCAATGAGAAAGTTAACTATAAGTGATTATAGCAACTCAGTCTATCTTACCTTGGGATCCGAACTGATTAGAATGTACCGGAGAGTCAAAACAAATCAACCTATATACCCAGCAGTAACATTATTGTAGTTAATAAACCACGGAGGAGTTTCGCAAAGTTGATTAATCCACTTGCCAGATTGTATTTAGGGAGTAAGAATTCACATGTCAACCTTTATCGCGTAATTCATCCCATGGAAGTTGTCGTCATTAGTACCACACTTCACTCTGTTGAGATTGACGTTGTGTGCGGCAAGCCTTTCTCTCTTATCTTTGGATAGAGGTTCAAATCCCACCACGGACACGTGGGTTTGAAGTCCCTACCGTTTTCCCCCACACCCCAAAGCAAGACTCCACCTCGTCTAGGTCTGTCCGGAGACACTGCTTTAGGCGTTCACAAGGCTGGTCTTGTTTCGCTTTACTATTTGTACTGTCAGCTCTACATCTTCTGCTCTGTTTCTCATCCATGTACAGTTTTCTCAAGACCTTTTCAATTGATTCTACTCTCTTAAAGCAGCAGTGACTTCTTTCAATTTTAACTCAACATTTTCCCTTTACAGGCACTGAACACGTTTGGTAATTGTCAAATACCAGTATTCCCACTTGGTGTATCCCAACATATGCATAAAATAACAAGCCTGTGAAAATTTGGGCTCAATTGGTTATCAAAGTTGCAAGAAAATGATGGAAGAAAAACACCCTGTGTGCTTTCAGATAGGAATAAAAGGCTTCATGCCTGAAGTCTTTTATTATTTTAGTGAGAAATTACCTCTTTCTCAAAAACTACGTTACTTCAGAGGAAGTCGTTTCTCACAATGTTTTATACTATCAACAGCTCTCCGTTGCTCGTTACCAAGTAAGTTTTTATGCTAAAATACATTTTGAGTAATTACCAAATGTGTACAGTGCCTTTAAGCAATGTTCAGGGCCAAACTGTAAAAAGCTTCTAGCTTGCAAATGAAGCTTAAATATTTGAGAACAAGCATTTGTCATCCTAACAAAGCAATTTTTTTCAGGTAACCTGTTTTTGTATTGTGCCAACCTTTTCGACCTCGTTGAATTATTTGTAAAGCTTCACAGATGTACGACGTTAATAGGTTTTTCTTCGGATGTTCTCACTTCGCTATTCACAGAAATGAAAAGCTTATTTTCCCAGCCACATCAAATTTTCATAACATGACAGATATTTCACTGAGAAATGTATGTGAGTTTTATTTATGAAGTCTAGCGTAACCAAAGTGAAGAGCATGCTCAACCAGCTCAATTGAATTTTTATTTTGTTTATTTCCTGCTTCATGGTTTTTAAACTTGTTCTTTGGTACCAGTGTTGTTGTGGCTTTAGATGGTTTTAAGTCCATTCGTGTTGGGCTTTGGGGATCATTGGGACATTCGGGTTTTTAAATGTTTGTCCCTGCCTCCTGTTTTATGGTGTTTTATGTGTGCTGTTATTGCAAGGTTTTGGATTTGCTTTTGTTTTAATGTTTACCGTTGTATGATTTTAATAGCGTTTGATTGCAATCTCCTTTTTATAATTATATAATTATATTGTTATCGTTGGCAGGGGTCTGGATGTACACATCTTAAGATGACAGTTTTTATACTTTTGTATAACCTTGACAGCCCCTGTCCAACTTGTAATCATTGTGTGTATGTCTAAAGATTTAAAATAAAAATAAAAATAAAATAATACAAAAGCTTCAGGTCTGACACGAGAGAGCAAATAACAAGTCGAGATAAATAAAGGTTTCGAAGTATTATCTTAAAGGCCCTGTACACTATTGGTAAGATCGAAAAACACAAATATTCACAGATTCACACATAACTTACATGATTTAAAGTAAGTAATGGTAGAAAGGGTTCCTTAAAATATTTCTGCCTAAAATGCTATCGTTTCTGAGAAATGAGTAAAACAATAGTTTTTATCACACGCGATAATTTGAAAAAACAGAAAATACATAAGGTCTCTTTTCACTATTTTCTCGTGACCTCGATGACCAATTAAGCTCAAACTTTCACAGGTGTGTTTGTTTATGCATATGTTGAATCACACAAAATGTGGCCACTGATTTTGAGCTGTTACCAAAAGTGTACAATACCTTTAAAACCAAATTCGAATAAAACCTTAGACTCTTGTGGCTTAACTTCTTCATTAATTTGAAACCTATCCCCATCTTTTGATCTAGACTGTTATAGAAGGGATGAATGAAGAGCAAAGGAGACGGGTGAGTGGGTGGCTTGCGCCTCCCGACGAGAAACGTCCTTTTTCATTATTTCCCTGGGCTAGACCCGATGCGTCGAGAACCGAGGGATGCACAACCAGTAATTGATGCCTCATTTTTACATGACCCGTGACATTTGCTATCTCCGGCGAATGTTGAAGAAGAAAAACTCTTCAATCTCTGCTTGGATTAATGCGTGATCATCTGAGGATTAAGGTTCAGGAAGCGGTCAGCTGTATCTGGGACGTTGGCAGAATGCCAAGGGCTAATGTTTAGTGACGTCATGTCCTCTTTGAACAATGGCGGCTAGTTCGATTGAACGGTCGAATGGTTACATTCCAAAATGATGGACCCGTATAGAACAGTTAAGAAAAGGTCAATTAGTATTTAATCAGATATGTTGTACAGGTTGTACAATGATGTAATTGCCTCAGCATAGGTCAAAATAAGGTCAACATTAACAGGAAGAAGTAACTAAGTTTAAACAATCCGTCGGAGGGCGATGAGTACCTGTGTCTTAGCCGCAAGAGGACAGTACGCAGCCTACTCTCTGCTTCATTTGGTTCAAACAAAACAACAAAATGAGTAATTTATACGAAACACGAATTCAATTTTCATTTGAACGCTTCATACTTCATCATTTAATCTAAAAAAGGTCTGCATTAAAATAGTCTTGATAATCTAGCAGAGATGTGAGGAACCTTTTTCCTTCTTTTAAAGGTATCGTACACGTTTGGTAATGACTCACAACAAATATTAGCATAAAACTTACTTGGTAACAAGCAACGGAGAGCTGTTGATAGTATAAAACATTGTAGGAAACGACTCCCTCTGAAGTAACGTAGTTTTTGAGAAAGAGGTAATTTCTCACTAAAATAATAAAAACTTCTTGCAAGAAGTTTTTATTCTTATCTGAAAGCATACAAATTTGTACAGCAAGGGTGTTTTTTCTTTCATCATTTTCTTGCAACTTTGATGACCAATTGAGCCCAACTTTTCACAGGCTTGTTATTTCATGCATATGTTGGGATACACCAAGTGAGAGCACTGGTCTTTGACAATTTCCAAACGTGTTCAGTGCCTTTAAACAAACAAAACATTTGTAATTTATACGAAACACGAATTCCATTTTCATTTTGACGCTTCATACTTCATCATTTAATCTAAACAAGGTCTGCATTAAAATGGTCTTGATAACCTAGTCGAGATGTGAGGAACCTTTTTCCTTCTTTTAAATTCTTTATCGAATTTAAAGAACGTCCGGTACCGCCATATTTTTCCTTCTAAATCGTCAGAGTCTATGTTTTCTTTAATTTGGTGAGTCCATCCTACATATTATAGGGAGTTTAATTCAGGTTTCTGGAGCAAATTCAATTTGTCAGTTTGGCAATATGGTGACTTTTGACCTTGTTTTACTCACTATGTTCGGTGTGTTGGTGTTCTCAAGTTTAAATCATATTACCTTGAAAGTTTCATTTGTTGATTTAAATGGTAAATTCCCGTAGCGCTCTGCTCGGTTCTCTAGTTACTACGTTTCATTTCCGCCCGTTGAACCCGCCTGATCTTCCCGGGCATTTGATCTACTCGGCACGGTGCGGCTCAAGTAAAGCACGCTAAACGAGACGTATTACCTACGGTCCCCTAGGGGCCGATGGTGGTGATGAACTCCGATTTGAAAACCCCGTACCCTGTCTGAAAACCAACCTCTCCCCTCCCGGTCAATGCCGTGGGGGTCAACGACGCGATCATCCCCGTCAAAATGTGATTAAATGCCCCACTGCCGGTCGTAAATTAACCTAAATAGCGTTATAGAGAGAGAAACTTAGGGCTATAAGCGGCGATTTCACATCTGTACCTTACGTGTCCACATTGCATGACACAAAACTGTGAAATAGAAAACTGTTTGAGCGAATTTATTTAATTAGAAGATTATTTTGTAAGGAGAAACTGTTACTATCATCTTCCCATAGCAATAGGATCAGATTGAAGTGAACATGGAGGTGGATTGGTTTGTAAATTAATACGCCGTCCGAAATTAAATCGAACCCACCTGACAATATTTGTCACAAAAGTACTTAAGACCATAGTGAGAATTCAAACTCAAATCATTTGTTTGTTTAGTTGTTGTATGGGGATTGTTTGTTTGGTGGTGCACTCTAAAAACTCCCGGGTCAGAATTGACCCGGATTCCGGGTCACAGGGGGCCTGACCCTGGGTCAGGCTGACCTGAAAGTGGTTAAAAAGTGGGATTTAACTCGAATTCAGCGTCATTTTGACCAATTTCTGGGTCATTGAGGCCCCCACGGGACCCGGATCCGGGCCAACTCAAACCCGGAAGTTTGTAGAGTAATCGTCTTCACTTTACTAATTGTTGAGTAGGCCCTACTCATGTCCTGAGTAATGACTGATGTATTTATTTTAAAGCAATGATAGCAAACTCAAACTAGGTCAGTGAGTCTCCCATAAGACAATTGACAGCACTTCTGTCTTACCTGGGACTGATGTTAATTTGTATTATAAAACTGTCTCCTTTTTTTGCTCACGTTTTCAAGATTAGATTAGTATTTTATTGGCATTAATACAGAAACTCGAATGTCTAAATCTGCAAATCCGAACGGGTAGAATTCCTTTACAATGTAACCCATAAAATAATAACTGCTTCCCTAGATTTGGAGACCTAAGAAATGGAAACTGATCCCCAGGGCTGTATCTAAAAAAATATGATCGACGAGTAAAACCTTACATTGGGACTCCCGTCTTTTCCAATAAAAAAAGAAATTAGAGTAAGTTGTCCCCATTGCTCCAAATCAAGCTCTATTTTTTGTAGTGTATTAATTGCCACGGGAATAATATCCATACTTATTAAATCGAAACGGAACATTCCACTTAAAAAAGATGTTCACTCTCATAATGTGTTTTGATTGAAATGCCATAGTTTCATTTCAACAGTTAATTTTTTTTTAAAGAGACATATCATAAGACACTGAAGTGGTCTTAGATAGAGAATTTTAAATTGACTTTTGATAGTATCACTGTATTACTTCACTGGCATGTTTTCTCCTTCATTTATTCATCGTGAAGACATCCAGAGCGTCTTGATTGAAACGTCGAGTTGTTACACAACCGGTTGTTTGTAGAAACACCACAGGTCACATCAAATATGAGATTCAAGATTTCCCCCAATGCAAAGTTTCAAATCCTATACTGAAATTTCATTATGACGTATTACAATGACGATATTAGGCCCTTTTCTAAACGACCGGCTTCGGCTTCGGATTCGGCTCAGGCTAGCTAGGCCCCTCAGTTGTTTTGACTATACGCGTGCTATGCGTTCAGGGATTCAGACGAGAGAACGGAGCTGAAGCCGAATCCAAAGCCGAAGCCGGTCGTTTCGAAAAGGGCCTATGTTAATAAACGACTTGCTGCATTATCACCGTTGAACCCAATACCACAGAAAAGCTAGGAATGAGAGAGTTCACCATATTCCTTGGTTTTCTCCTTCCCAGGTTCACCACGATGTAACCGTACATGGGATACCATCCTGTGTTGGGACGAGGCAAGAGTTAACACCACGGCTAAACTGCCCTGTCCATCAGTGCTACTCGCTAATCCAGAAGGTAAACATTCACTTTCGTTGTTGAAACAATATAAATGTAGAAACAAAGTAAAATTTCCAAAAAATGTTTATGCACAAAACATAAACCTAGTTTTATTTGCTGACAGAGTAGGATACCTGTCACAAGAAGTCAATAAATTTGTTAACTTATATTTTGTTATACGTGACATCAAAAGTTTCACAATTTTAGTTTAGGTTATTAGAGATTGAAACTTAAAGGCAGGGCGTACTTTTGGTAATTACTCCACAAGTTAATGACCATAAAAACTTACTTAGTAAAGAGCACTGGAGAGAAGTTGATATTATAAAACATTGTTAGAAATGACCCCCTTTGAAGTAATGTAGTTTTAGAGAGAGAGGTAATTTCTCACCCAAAAATTTGAATCTGAGAAAGGCTTCAGGTATGAAGCCTCTCTCAGGCATCTGCGGCACACAATTCTATGCAACAAGAGCGTTTTATTCTTTCATTATTTTCCTGCAACTTCAATGACCAATTGAGCCCAAATTTTAACAGGCTTGTTATGTTGTGCATTATGTTGGGATACACCAAGTGAGGATACTGGTCTTTGACAATTACCAAAAATATATCCTGCCTTATAAGTGGAATTTGTCTGTTTTTGTGACGTCACAGGCAAGAACCTGATTCCAAAAAACAGGGGAACCACTTTTTGAGACACTTGCAAGTATGTTTTTTGCTAAAGCAACGAAAAGTTTCCAAACTAGAAAAGTATTTACGAAGTATAAAGATATACATTTTGAAAAGTTCGTGCATGGTTCAATGTATTCCAGCGTTATTCCCTGGCGCGCTCGCCAAGGGTCGTGACGTCACACTGATACTCCCCAGTTTGCTGGTTATTTGATCTTCCCAGTGGTGTAAACAGATCTGCTTTTTCATTACCTTTCAATTTCTACACAGCATTTTCCTCCCTTTTCAACTCAAATCCCAAACAAAGCCCCTGAATTCGATTAGAAACTAATCATTTATATGACTACATGAAACAGATCTACCATCAATCGTGTGCATGTTAACCTGTTCAGCCTCGCCATGCAACGAATAGATTATCACTCTGACTGAATTAATAAAAGATTAACAACACAGAAGGTAGAAAATCAAATTCTAGACCAATCTTTAGATAGAAAAAATATCAAGTCTCCATCTGTGATACAAAAAAATAAAACTCAATCACAAACCAATCTTTTAAAGGGGAATGATAATTAGATTAATGTTGTTAATAACTTCTCACTTGATAAAATTTGGACTTGGTTGTTGCAGCTCCCGTCTTTGCCTACAAGACGTGCTGGCCTAATGGCACGTACAACGAGTGGACGAATTACACGTTGTGTACCGTACATACTGGAGAAGAACCGGTACGCTCAACTCATTTGTTCATACCCTTGATAAATCCATTACCCTCTCAGAAGTGTCACTAGTAGATTCCACTATATGCACCCCTTTGAGGTTCCTCTATAGTATCATTAATGGCATGAAAACAAACTTATGGTACCTCAGAGATAACATATGCATACCTTATGGTACCGTACCTTAGAGATACCCTATATGCATACATTATGATACCTTAGAGATACCCTATATGCATACATTATGATACCTTAGAGATACCCTATATGCATACCTTATGGTACCTTAGAGATACCCTACGCATACCTTATGGTACCTTAGAGATACCCTAACGCATACATTATGGTACCTTAGAGATACCCTAACGCATACATTATGGTACCTGAGAGATACCCTAACGCATACATTATGGTACCTTAGAGATACCCTTTGCATAACTTATGGTACCGGTCCTTAGAGATACCCCATGCCTACCGGTACCTTATGATACCTAAGAGATACTACACCGTGTCCTGTACTTTGTGGTTCATCTTTATATGTGTCACGAATGGCATACCTATGGTACCTTAGAGATACCGTTCCGTGCTTTGTACTTTGTTATTCTTTTATAGCTGTCTTTACTATATGCATGTACCCTTCTTACCCTTTGGTACATTAAAGATACCCATATTATGCCCTGTACTCGTAAGCTTCCTATATAGTGTCATCATTGGATTCTGCTGTACACGCCTTAATGGTACCCAAAAAATACCTCAAAGTGTACCCTGTAATTTCCTCTATAGTTTTACTTTTGCTATGCAAGCTTGTATATAGCACTTCCAGTTGTGATGCATTTGTCGAACTTTGAAGCTCATTTTATATACTACCCATTCACAATAGATCTCCAAACACTTCTCTTTATTACATAAAGTAAACAAATACATCATGATAAAATTGTTCCTAAACACAATCTTGTTCCCCTTGTCCACTCCATGCACCAGGCACCTGTTCTACAGTATCTACGAATTGTGTATAGCATCGGCTACTCTCTGTCCTTACTGGCGCTTGTCATCGCAATGGCAATTTTTAGCTATTTCAAGTAAGTACGAGATTCAACTCTTGAATTATCTCTCTGCAAGATAAAGCGAGTCATGTTGAGTAGTGAAAGTGCCCCGAGTGTCAAAATATTCTAATGGGGCAGGCAGCTAGCGGTGGTTCATATCCAAACATCCCTAGAACATGTGCTTGCTGTCGGTGGTGGCTTCTTAAAAGGAATCCTGAATTTTAATTTTTGGAGATGTTTTTAATATCGAAGAATGGACGGCAGTTTTTGTGTGCCTTGAGCAACGAAACAAAGAGTATAAAGCTGTTAGTCACCTCTCTCTATGTTGATGGTCATGTTGGCGAATAAATTTGTTTTTAAAGATAATATTTGACCACAAAAATCACAATTTAAATTGAATACTTCGATCCTGAAAATTAGAAAACAAAACTTAAAGATTTTAAAAGTCTTGTATATTATATCGCATATTATTTCATAAGAAACGGTCTAATTTCCCTTGGAGTAATGACTGTAACTCAATCTGAACAATCATTTTTCTCCTTTAGAAAACTACGTTGTCCTCGAAACACCATACACATGCATCTCTTCATGTCGTTCATCCTGAGGGCGGTATTTATGTTCGTTCGTGACATCATTTATGCGGTCAGCGTGAATCAGTTTCTGACGGAGTCTGAAGAACACGATGACTTTATTAGCACACCTAATGAAACAAGTGGAGTCAAGGTAAAACTGCAGTCTGGTGTCCTGTGATCAAAAAAGTAAATCATGTTTAACAAATAAAAGGGATCAGACTGTTTCTCTTTCTTGCCTCGGTTAAGCTATTATTACATATTTCTGGTAATGAAACCAAGGATGCCTCATAAGAGCACTTAATCTCTTAAGCTTGCAAGCCTGAGGAAACCTGTAAACAAGGGTGTTTGCCATGTGAACCAGAAACACTGGGGTTAACCCCGACTCTTCCACAATATTTGTTATGTGTTCTTTTGTGTGCACTACCAATCCTAGCACGCGGGACCAACGGCTTAATGTCCCATCCGAAGGACAGATCACTAGGGTAAAGTACCTTGCTCAAGGACACAAGTACCACGACCGTGACTCGAACCCACACTCTGATGATCAGAACAGCATAGCTTGAATCCGGTGCTCTTAACCGTTCGGCCACGACATGCCATGTGTGGTTGTCAATGAGAAAACAAGATGGCTGCTTCGGGTAGTCGTCTTTGCTGCCATTTCAGAATGAGATACCAGATTCGAATCAATTCCCAAAGTTTATTGTAGAAAACAATTTGGCTAATTAGGATAATCGTCTTTGCTGCCATTTCAGAATAAGATCACAGATTTGAATCAATTCTCGAAGTTATGTATGTATTTCTACTTTTAACCTTGACTGTTTTAAATTTATAACACAGGATTTTGGCTGTAACAAGGCAATGACTATTGTCATCACTATCTGTCAATATGCTTTGGTATCCAACTATTACTGGTTGCTCGTAGAGGGCGTTTATCTACATGCGCTCATCACTCTTGCCGTGTTCTCAGAATCTTCTTCGCTTAAACTGTACATCATTCTGGGATGGGGTAAGTCGAAATGCAACCTCGATCCCATTATACATTTTGTGCCTTAATTTTGCACTGCTGACTATTGTGTGCTATTACACTTGTCTTGTGCTCATTATTTGGTACCTTATGGAGACCAAAGACAAAACAAAAATAGGAAAATAAAAGGTCTCTTTAAGGGAATTCTAAAGACTGGGTTGCTTCAAAGGGAATGTTGTATACAAAGTCTATGGGAAGATGTTAAGTACAGGGACAAAGGAAAGAGCAAACGATGTATCCACAGGGATTCATATTTGAGAATGTGTGAGTGTCATATGCTTTGCTGTGTTCTATCACTACATGACATGTTGTTGTATACTGTGTATCACAATAACTCTAGTGTATACCAGCGTATACAGCACTAGAGTCCGAAATCAAACCATTTTATGGTAAAATCATGCACTATATGATGCATGAGACAATTGATAATTAGTTGGCAAGCAGTTCGAAAGTCGGTTTACCTTTGACCTAGTTTTCCTCCTGACCTATATTTTTACGCGAGTCAATAAATCACAATTATTCACTCTAATTCAACAATGAGCTGTCATCCAATACTTGAATTAGCTCTATTTGTTAGAAAGTAACGTCCAATTTGTCGGCATATCAAATAAGGGCGCCATCTTTGACTTGCGGCATTACTAAACGAAAACCAAAGCAACGATAGAGTATATGACGTCACTGAAGGGTCACTTGTACCGAGCGGCAAATAGGATTAACTTCAAAGACCAGTCTTTGGAGAGTTTTAATTCAATATCTTGAAGGCAAATTGAAATTCAAGGTGGTCATTTTTTGAGGTCGACTCGGCCTTCCCAAGTGTTTATACCGGTGCGGGCAAGAGGTCCACAGTTCGCTTCTAGACTCCATTGACTTCAGTATGCTCAAAAGAAGCCGAGTTGTTGGTATTGGTTAGAGAGACGAGATCATCAAGAGGGTTCTCCTTGGAATCGATGAGTTCTACGATAGCAGGCTTGACAGGATGTTGGTTTTCTCTGCCGATTTGTGGCAAAGACAGCTGGGATCAACATATCGATGAAAATCCGACAGAGGGATGTTTGATTCCTCATCTAGATTTATAAACTGAAAATATTCTTAGTCTTTGAGTTTTAATTATTGAGAGTTTACGTAATTTACAACCTTAACAGGGTTTTTCTAATGATTGTCTTTATTTTACATGCAGGCTGCCCATTGTTGTTTGTAGTACCGTGGGTGATAGTGCAAGAATACACTCATGTGGAAGGGTAGGTACTTTTTCATTCGACAATGAGTTGTTTCCATAATTAGCACCAAAAGGCCTAACTATTCCTCTCTTTTTTCCAACAACATTTTCACATTTCCTCTCTGATAACAAAAGTTCTAAAGACTTTTACAGATTTGACTTGTATACTCCTTTAATGTGTTGATATTTAAACTGTTGTCGCCATCATTGTTTGTAGGTGTTTGGTGTTGACTTGGACTCTAGCATAATAGTGTTCAAGGGTCACTGTCGTCATCATGATCAAAGAAGGCTTATGGCTGTACATGGAATCATGAACTCTCACCCACTGCACGCATGCGCCCTCCCTCCGTATGAGAGTGCACGCGCGCGTATTGTAACTGCGTGAAAGTTCATACTTCATGTAAAGCCACAGGCCTGCTTTGATCATGACGACACAGCCCCTTTAATAATATCGAAATCATTTTGTACGTGAGGTTTGTTGATTTTACAGGTGCTGGTTCGCTCAATTGACTGAAGAGAATGTCTACTGGATTATCAAGGCTCCTGTAATGGTCTCAGTTGTGGTGAGTTAACCTAGAGGCTACCAATGGAATAAGAAACAATGCTTGTCCCACCATCGATGTGAGGTCCCTCCATTCTATAATAATATTTCAATATAAAATTCATTGTTTACCTCTCTAATGCCCATCTAAGGATTTGAACCCAGATAGGAATTGTTCCGGGTCATTACAGGATCACATTGTGAAAATCACATAGGACGTTTATTTGGGTCGGAATCAACCCGAATGAACAGTATAGACCTTTATCATGGTGCAGACATTTTGATTTTTTCACATTCAACTCAATGTAATCAAACCGAGGCTGGAGGGACAAATAGTCTGGTTCCTTTTTGTACCATGAATATTATCATCCTTTACTATTACTGGATACAGGGAACATGACCAAGATGGTGACAGAATGATAAAGATCTATTGACTCCAACATCTCAGAACAAAATTAAACCCATCACCTTTGGCAATGAACGATCAGGACCACGCCCACTTGAATCTTCTCTTAAACCCCACAGATCAACTTCATCCTGTTCCTGAACATCCTACGTGTCCTAGCAACCAAGCTAAACGCCACCAACGCCGCAGAAGCGAGAAGGTATAGGTAAGAAGGCATGGCCGATGGCTGCTGACTCTCCGCTTAATCCCATCAGCACCCGCACTTTAATTAGAAAAGGGACAGAAATGTCTTCATTTATATCCACCTTGGGTTTCATTTGGACTTCGTTTGATATCTCCAAAGTAAACAAAAAACAGAAGTAAGGACTTTAACAAAAGATTTCATTTTGTTTTGTTTTGTTTTGGGATCTTACTTACTTTTTTTAACATCAAACAAAACTACAAAAATTCAAGATTTATTATTTTCATTTATTTATAGTTCTTTAGCTGAAGAAGATCCCAGTAACCTGGCAACCAAAATATTCTTGTATAATGGAGATTATGCTCGTTCACATTGTTTTTGGTATCTTTAACTTTACCATTATGCACAATTGATCTATAAAAATCAACTTCGATATTTTGATAAATCGCAAAACTATTTGGCTTTTGGTCTCGAAACTTAACTTCATGTTTCGCCACTAACTTCTAAATCATAATTAATAAATTATAGAAAATAACAAACTGCAAAGTAGGTTATGTTTTTATGCAAATTAACAAATAAGTCACAGGTGACGTCATGAGTTGCTTCAATATTGGACACGCCCCTAGCGATGAATTTGGTAAGAAACAACGTCCTAATTATTCAGCCAGCAATGTTGAATGCGGAACGGTTCCTTTCCTCAAACCCGCGAAACCAACACAACCTAAGAGATTATTTGACCACTGCACGTGCACCTTTCTAAACCAGTATCTTAATGTGGAGATTGTCAACCAAAAGAGGCTGTCATGTGTTCAGGTTACATTGTCGTACAACAATCTCACAAGTTGTTCAATGGTGGCTAAAAATGTATGAAGAAAATCAAACTATGACAAAAAAGGTATTTTAGAATTTGTTCTCTCCGAGAACACTATACAAGCCTCGCTTTAAATCAACCTTCTACATCAGAGCATGGTACCCGGTAAAAGCATGGTAGTAGTGTTCAGTAAATGCACCAAGAATGGCCCAACTCATGATATTGCACACCCGGTGACGTCATTATAGTTCATGCTATACTAACCCTCGGTGACGTATTCTGAACTTTGACCTCTGGCTTCACACTCGTACAAACTGAATTATTTAAAGTTACCTTTCAACTGTTTGTGGTATCTTTAAAGGCAGTGGACACTATTGGTAATTACTCAAAATATTTATCAGCATAAAACCTAACTTGGTAACAAGTATTGGGGAGAGGTTGATAGTATAAAACATTGTGAGAAACGGCTCCCTCTGAAGTGGAGTAGTTTTCGAGAAAGAAGTAATTTTCCACGAATTTGATTTGGAGACCTCAAAATTAGATGAGGTCTCGAAATCAACTTGCATCTGAAAGCACAGAACTCCGTGTGACAAGGTTGTTTTTTTCTTTCATTGTTATCTCGCAACCTCGATGACCAATTGAGCTCAAGTTTTCACAGGCTTGTTATTTTATGCATATGTTGAGATACACCAAGTGAGAAGACTGGTCTTTGACAATTACCAATAGTGTCCACTGTCTTTAAGACACGTTCCTACTTTGTGCAGAAATTAGCATGTGCTCTCCTGGAATTTACCCTCTTCAACTGGGTTGATTTGAGTGGTTGCATTTTCTTCATTTGTTTGAAAGAATAGTATTCGGTCTTGAATATATTCTTAGTTAAAAACATAATTTTTGCTGGGGTGAAATAAAACTTTCTTCTATGCAAACAAAAGGTAGTGTCCTATAGTGTCACAGAAAAAAAAATGTGGGCCTAGTTTGAGAGTTCCAACAATGATGACGCCACTGATTTTGCAGCTAGTCTGATTCCCTTTTCAGTTTGTAGAATGAAGCTAACGGTCAAAAAGAACAGAATCTGTAGCCGATGGTTAGACTAGCAATCATCAATAACCGGACTTTTCCCCCATCGCCAACCTGCACGTAAAGCAATGAGCTCTCTTGCACTATAAATGACGGCCATGTCCTTTCTTTTTCTATTATAGATGTTCCATATTTACGTGCGTCCTGAATGATAAAACTATAACCCCATTTTGTGCATTCTTAGCATCATGATTTTAACTTTCCATGATTTATTTTTCTTTACAGGCCTACCAAGGGTTTAGTAATTATTTCAATATTGTAAAACCTGAACGTGAATTGTGCTGTCGAGTCATAAATGTTGTTATCCGTATTTATTTGATATCAAATATTAGTCTTCTTTTTGATATCCCGTTGTCCGTCCGACAGACCCTGGGTATGGATTGGTTGGCTTGCTTGATACATGTCCAATATGATTGGCTGGTTACTTGGCCTGTTGATGATACATGTCCAATAGGATTGGCTGGTTACTTGGCCTGTTGATGATACATGCCCAATAGGATTGGCTGGTTACTTGGCCTGTTGTTGATACATGTCCAATAGGATTGGCTGGTTACTTGGCCTGTTGATGATACATGTCCAATAGGATCGGCTGGTTACTTGGCCTGTTGATGATACATGTCCAATAGGATTGGCTGGTTACTTGGCCTGTTGATGATACATGTCCAATAGGATTGACTGGTTACGTGGCCTGTTGATGATACATGTCCAATAGGATTGGCTGGTTACTTGGCCGGCTGGTTTGCCCAATGGAGCCTCTGGTGATGGGTTTATTCAGGAGTTGGTGAAAAGGTCGTCGTCCCAGGCTACTTGTAATTGTTTGAACTGGTTTGTTGGCGGCTTCTGGCTGGCTGATTTACTGCGTGGAGTCGGTCTGGTGGCGTTTCCACTGCTGACAAGTTTGCTGGCTGCGTCAAAATCCATTGACAACCGTCAACAGCCGACATTACTGACTAGTTACATGTCCATGCCAACAGTTGTCTTTCACAGCTTGTATTAAATAGGGTATGTGCTTGACTGTGTTTGACTGGCTCTTAATCAATAATGGTCTGACACACAGTTGCCCAGCACAGAAGAGAAAGTAATGTACCAAATTACACCCACCCCGTATTGGACCCCTGTGATGATTGTAAACCGAACATGGGCACCACTGCTCAAGGGCCCGTTTGTTTCCCATGTTCATGGTTGTGCTTCTGGGTAGGTATACACATTCAAACCAGAACCTATGTTACAAAAGAGGACAATAGGGTCCCCGGTTGGGTGAAGGTCCCCAGTTGGAGAGTTTGTACAAAACCAATGGGAGCTGTTGCCAAAAAGTAAAGATGGAGGTCCCCGATTGCAGGTGTTTAGACACGTGTGTGTTTGTGTGTTTGTGTGTTTGATATCGCTAAAGACTAGTATAACTTAATACTTTTCCTTCGTCATGACGTCAGGCTTGTATTAATTTTCCTTTGCAACTTTACAGCAAACTGGCGAAGTCCACTCTCGTCTTAATCCCACTGTTTGGCGTGTATTACATCGTCACCATCGGCATGTACGCCACCGAGAACAAGGTTGTGGTCAATATGCGCATGTACATTGAGCTGGGCCTCTCATCTTTCCAGGTGAGAAACTTTTGGCCTGAAGAGGGCGCCTAGCAAAATATAGACAGCATATTTGAAGGCGTTTTTGAAACCACGCCTTGCTCCGGCTTAGGCTCCGTCAGTAATTTTGAAACGAACGCTTTCAGTGCCGGGATTCAAACAGGCGGACGAAGCCTAAACCGGAGAAGAGCCGTAGTTTCGAAAAGTCCAAAAGTCGTGTCTTAATCGATAGTTGCGATAGTTGCTACTTCTGTTCATTACCGTTCAAGCCAACAGCCACAGCCATAGCTAATTAGCTCATATTGGACACGGTCTGCCTCATAAGAAACTCATTAATGAGCGTTGTAACAGGTGTTCGACAGCCAACTGCGTGATCAAGTTAATTATTTTCTTGTCCTTATTCACACCTCTAGGGGTTCCTGGTGGCTGTACTGTACTGCTTCATGAACGGAGAAGTTCGCTCTGAAATCCGTCGGAAATGGCGCGTCCGGCAGCTGAACCGGACCTTAAGTACACACCGGTCACTACGTAATGGTCATTCTCGGTCCTCTTTCTCGACTCCATCCAGGCAGGATTCCTTAAAGGAACCCATGAAGGATTCAACCAAAGGGGATAAAAACTCAATAAGGGCTAAGTTACGAGCTCTAAAACGCCAAGCATTTGGTGGTTCATACGGTTTGAATGGTCACCATATGGGGAATGGTAACATGGCACGACCTAGTCAGACGGCTGTCAGTGAGATTGATAACGAAAGTGACTCAGATCGACCCCGTGTGGTTACAGAGGCGCTTGTAGTCAGGCACCCGGATCCAACCGAACCGAACGAAAATACCAAAATGAACGTTCACCACACGGACAACACGCCAACTGTGATCATAGACGAAGTCAAGGATTCAGATGGGTACGAAGCGGATATATATCATTCGCATGGCAGTATGAATAATGAGATCGAGGTTGATATTGACCATGAGGCGTCAGGGAGTTGTTCTTCCGATGGGTGTCACGACGGTGGATGTGATGACAGGAGAGTGTACCCCAATATAGAGACAGAGGTGTGAATCGATCTCGTTCATTCTACAAGATAAATACTTCATCGACTTGGGACGAAGTTTTTTTGTTTTTAACAAGCCAACTTTGAATTATTGCATCACTTAAAGCTCACTTTGCGTGCCTTTTCCGCATACGCAGTAACAGGATGCGTTAAGTAAGCCGTAATTTGACGAAGATGGCGCTGTTGAAGATCAAAGGAGGCAGTAGTCGACGACAAATAATTAATATAAGACATAGGGCGCTCTCTTTAAAGGTGAACGCGGGTGCTCTATGGGATGACAAAAATATTCTTATTAATATCGGATCGAACAAAATACATCATGCATTGAATGCTAAAGATATCGATGAGTGGTGTACGAAGCCGATCCGAAAGCGGGACTTAACCGGACGTCAGGCCCAGACTAAGGGCTCGCTAATCTTAATTGGACGTTACAACAAACCATTGGATATTAGTGTTTCGAGGATGAGAGACTGTACTTTTTTCTAATAGGACAAAAAAATGAGATAAGACTGTAATAATTATCAAGTGTCTCTGAATTAAAACATTACAATTTGTAATGCATGCCGGGTAAAATCTACGTCACAGTCTGGCAAGATTCCCGCAATATCTCGCACCGTTCGCATTCTCTACGAGCACTTTGGCCTTGTGACGTTATGTGCTATTGCATCTCAGCTGATCGGAGCTAGACATTCAAACACCAGAAACTTAGAAGGCTCTTTAAAACGAAAGCTCTGGCCTTATGACGTCATGTGTTATTGCATTTCAGCTGATCGGAGCTAGACATTTCAAACCAGAAACTTAGCAGGCTCTTTAAAAACGAAAGCTCTGGCCATATGACGTCATACGCTATTGCAGCTCAGCTGATCTGAGCAGACATTAATTAACAACAAAAACTTAGCTCTGTTAATGCATGATGTCTGTCAAACCAATAGAGATTTCCTTTCTTTATTTGAATGTTCGTAATATAATGTTTAACATTTTCTGACTGTGGTAATGTTTACATGGTCAAGTTCAAGTGTAAATCAGTGTATATCACGTGTTTCCATTGTATGACGTCATTAAGGACTGATCATTAAAACCATGTTATTGGCATTTGGAAATTTGTGTCCAAAGCAAAAATTAACAATTTTACTGTGGTCGACAGAACATCTGGTACACTCAGCCGGTTTTTAACGTTTAATGACACATTATGTTTCCAACAAGCGTGTCGAAATAAATTTATAAAAACAAGAATATTGTGAGAATAATTATTGCATCATACATCAAAATATTATTACAAATAAAAATGATCCGAACTGATTCCCGAATTTACTTGGCTGCTTTTTTTGATGAGAAATAAATTACTTTAATCGAATTTAAACTTTGATAATAATTGGATGTTGAATTCCATATCTGTTGTAATTGATAAAATTAAAAGTTATTATTGTGTGTTGTTGTAAGACTATAATTTAATTAAAGAACATGTGATTATTTTGATGCGGTTATTTTATTTTACAATTCTGAAATATCCATGAAATTATTTATTGTTTGATTTAAAAGTATTAGTATAAATTCACAGATTCTTTTATGAGGGGTTAAAGGATTTTTCCATTTTATTAAGGTACTGAATAAGCCAAACAGGCCTTGTGTCGAATCTTTTGCCATCTTAACTAATGATTGTATCCAATCTATTGTTTGAATTATAATTATAAATACCCCTTTTCACGATTGGCTGTATCATCTTTTCAAGTTCCTTTTATTTTTTTCGAAAAACTTCGGAGAGAAAAATGCGACATATTATCAAAGAGTACATCTTCTGTTTTTTGTACTTTTGTCCGTGTTGTCGCTATATTTTAGTTTATTGCAAAAAAAACCTACTCGTTATTTTAGACTGTAATCTTTCTAAAAGCAACCTTCCAACAAAATATCACTTTTAGAAATGTTCATTACTTTTTAAATTTATTAAGTTTTGTGAAAAATAAGATGTGGCAATCGCCAATTGTTTGTTTCTTGAAATGTTGTGACTTCACCTGCCTCCCCCCCCCCCCCACTTTCCGCCCCCCTTGAACTCAGTAATTACAACTAAAGAGCATAAAACAAATTTTTAAAAAGATAAATAAAACAATAAAATGAGTGACTTGAATCTTTTGAATGAGTTTCTTTATGTCCTGGGAACACTTTCCCTTTTCAGCCCGAATAAAAATTATTGTAAATAAAACAATGTCTTACGGTAATTCTTGCCTTTGTATAAACCCATACTTTGATCAAAGTTGATTCTGATGAGATTGCTTCAAAAACTTGAAATAACCTTCTTTTATATTATGTAAATACTGCTCTGATAAGAAGGAGTAACTTTTTTGTTAGTCCTGTCCTGTATTTTAAATATTGTGAATAATGATTATTGTTTTCGGTTGACATGGTATTGTACATAAACCCAGCATGTATCCCCAAATTATTATACATCATGTATTTACATTTTAAATTATTTAAAAGACAATTAAATTATTCCAATAAAAAGTCTCCTTAAAAAGTATATCAATAAGTGTTGCTGTGAATTTTCAAAATATCTAACAAAAACTATAAATTACAAAAACCTTAATTACCATACTTGTTATCAATCATTATGTTTAATTTAAAAAAATTAAAGAACCCAGTTTTAATTACAAACTGTTATGATCAACTTCCAGCTCGGTGTTTACAAATTGAATACCGCCCTCTTTTGATTTGATTGCGCGAAGACCATTGTATTTTGCAGGGTTTATGACCGTGTTGTTTTTACTCTCGTGTGTCCCATCATTCCGTTAACATGGCTTTCTGGTTTTGATTACCGACGTTTAATGCATTTTTAAATCAGAACATGTTTATTGAATTCATTTCATTTCCTGCTATTCCACAACCGAAGAAGATAATAGTGCAGTTGTTAAATAATACACTATTTTTTCGTGGACTTTTTTGGACCATTTTTAATCTCCATGATTTAGTCCTACTAATTAAAAGCAAACTTGATTTGTTCATTTGTCCATTATCGAAGGAGTCTATAGGATTACATGCAGACTATTAAGTTGTTGAGGTGGAAATATGAAAACGAAAAATGTAAAACATTATTTCAAAACGTGCGTATTCAATTATGTTGTTAGATATTGCCACCCCCAAACCTAGACATCCCTCCCCCAATCAAGTGACACATGCAGTTTTCGTTATTTGTGATAAATCCATAATAAAAAATAATAACAGAACAAAATACGTTCACATCCAAAACAGTTCCAATCCAAAAAATTGTTAACAAAAAAGTGAGACAAAATAAGAAATTCCAATCAATCAATAAAATAAAATCACCGCGGCAACGCCTCATCTTCCTTGACAGCGACCTCTTCGGATTCCTGCACTAGTTCGAACATGAACGACCGACAAATAAGTCACAAAAATGTCGGTTAATTTACGGCGACACACCTGAGTGAGTCACATTATCCGTCTTCACTCCCACCTTTAAAAAAAATTCACCATAAAAAAATTTTCACCGGTAACAATGGAATCTCCTTCCCTTTCATAAGTTCCAAGGCCAACCTGTTTGCCCAGTCACAGTGTACTGTCATGACTGTGTAGTGTGTGCAAACAATTATTACGTGAACAACTTTCTTGAATCAATAATCAGCATTTTGTATTGTGTCTTCGTCCAGCCGCGAAGTTGCACACGACGGGGCCTTCAAAACGCTCCACAGTTTTTCCGTTTTACCTCTAAAAATGACTTGATAGGAGTTGAAATCTCCGGAATTATGGATTGTCATAAGCTGTGGACATTATCTACACTCCAGACGTGGACTATTTTTGTTGTTCTGTCTGGTCTTTTGTGGAGAAAGTCGACGGTGTGTACATCAGCAACAACAGTGAAAGGTTTGTGAATGGTTTTTTTTGGTGCTACATTGAATCACACACTCTGGGCATGCATGGGATAACTGGACACTGAGTGGACATCTTGAATAGAGGAGGGGGGGGCAGCTGGACCCGCTAAGGAACTGGCCTGGCGGGGTCTCTGGGCGGTAGACCTCTACTGCGGCCTGGCAAAGTTTGTTTTTGTTTTAACTCATAATTTGTTCAATTTTGTTCCCAACATTAATTACGCTTTTCAAACTACTCAACTGCCACCCGATTCACTTCACATACCATTCACCGTTAACTAACGAGGGTTTGGGTAAGGGATGGTATAGCGATCACCACATCGCTTAATTATACTGTGCATACGCCTACCATAACCCCCGTATGGTATGTTGTGAATCGGATTGCCTGCCAACTGACTGCCAGCTTGCTGGCCCTTGGGGTTGTTAGGCACTGGCTAAGAATAAGAATGTTTTTTGTTGACAGAAACTCCTTTTGTGTATTGAAGTTATGTGGTACGTTCAGCCTTGAAACTAGGATAACATTTAGGGGGGGCACAAGGGGACGCACTTTTTTTTTAGGGGGCAGTGGGGCACTGCGGCCAATTTAAAGCTGTATTTTCTGTCTGATTTTGTCTTTAAGCCCCTTTTCAGTGTTTATATTTAACATAGCGTCGGTCTCTTTCAGTTTCAAATCGCAGTTTCCTGTTTACTTTTAGTTTGCAGTGAATAGCTTGAAATTATTTTGGGGGTCAGTTGACTCAACTTGTGGTTGGTACATAACACTTTTTTGTAGTACCCACAATTTATGACATTTCAAAGAATTAATCTACGTCATGATCTCATGATGGTTGACTCATTTTGCAGAATGACCTTATTGAGATTTCTGCACACACCTTTTGTCCACTTAGGTTTTCAATAGCTTCTGTTTTGGATAAACATAATTTGACCCTGGCCCACAATGCATAACCATAAAGGCTGTGTACATATTCCCTCAGCTTCTACACCGGATATTTTTAAACCGAAATATTGTATGCAAACAGTTGATCTTTAATAGACTACAATTCCAGTCAAAACTCATTGGGCCCTGACCCTATATCAATGTTAAAGGCCCTGTACACTATTGGTAAGATTGAAAAACATAAATGTTCACAGATTTACACATTTAACTTACGTGATTTTGGAAAAGCGCAGTATAGGCCTATACCTTTTACTTTTTATTATTTATTAGAAAGGGTTCCTTAAAATATTTCTGCCTAAAATGCTATCGTTTCTGAGAAATGAGTAAAACAATAGTTTTTATCACACGCGATAAAAACTCCATGTTTGAAACAACAGAAAACACATAAAGGTCTCTTTTTACTATTTTCTCGTGATCTCGATGACCAATTGAGCTCAAACTTTCACAGGTTTGTTTGTTCATGCATTGTTGAATCACACAAAATGTGGACACTGATTTTGAGCCGTTACCAAAAGTGTACAATACCTTCAACTGGGGTGGTTACCATTATGATTATTATTAAACTCATTGTTATAATTTTTTCGACCAAGATCATCAACTAACATGCAACAATTGTTACTGTTACGTTTATGGAAAAGTAATGTCAGTAAGGCAAGAACAACTATTGGAATAAGATGACAAGACAAACTCATTCTAAAATGGCCAGGATTATTCCAAGTGAACCAAACCACTATGACTCGAAAGCCTACATGTATAAATCTTAAAATGGGAAAAGAATCCTAAACATATAACTGTAAAATGATAACAACATTGATTGGGGGAGGGTGATATTTGTTGTCAGGTGACCCAAGCATTTTGGCCTCTTTATTGTGCTGTGAAGTCAGCGTATGATTGCTAAGGATTTTTCCTGTTTTCAGACTTTTCTAAAAATCTTCTTGAGCCTTTAAAACTTCTTTTAAAAAAAGTAAAGCAGTCACCAAATGGAAAAAGAAGTAGTCCACTTTGTCTCCAAACCTGTAGTTTTGTAGTCCTGTGATGCACAGAGTCTGTAAACTTCCGGAATTGTAACATCTAGGAGGTTCTGGGTCTAGAATAAGGGGGAACCGAGACTCACAAGCCACTGTTCAGGAATTGTCACATTGTCAAATCTCATCCCTGTATTCAACCAGCTGCCTACACATCTACAGTGATCTTTAACCAACATCCATAAATTCACCATTTTATGGTAACAAATAACTAGAACATTTTCAAGGGATACCATCTTCACAAAAGTAGGGCCATGGATGTATGCAAAAAGTAGTTCTTCTCTCAGACTATGGATCTTAAAAGAACCAAGGGTAAAGGTTGTCACAACCAATCAGACAGATACTCATACTTATTGTCAGGAGAAAGTAAAGCTATTCAAGGTTGAATTTTTATCACAGGCTCTTTTCAGAGCCATCTGAACTACGCCCTGTGTGTAAACTTAAAAGCTTTCCTTCTGGTGCACATGAAACCTCCGATTGAAGATGAGTTTTGCTCACATTGAGTGTGGTTTGTTTCTTCATTACAAACTCATCTTCAAATGTGTGCAATACAATTTTTGTATATTAGCAATTAATTATAAACGACACAATAAGAAAGTGAAGAGCCTTGCAGGGTCTGAAGATAACAGCATGCCTCATCGTGTTTACTTAGTCGCCAGACTCTAAGATTAAAGCTCTTATAGTTCCAGTTCAATGCTTAACAAAAGCTGACCTTGTTCAGTAAGGTGCATGCAGTGCCTTAAATTGAACAAAATACTAGTTGAGTCAGTCTAAAGTGATCCAGGGTTGTATCTTTTTATAGTCTATTGATCATCATTGTTGACTGGTAGTCTTTCATCATGTCTCTTTTCTGTAGGAACTGAATTATCCAAGTCCTTCTCACTGAGCTAGTAAATGGGTTTCTTGATGAAGCACAGAAAGACACCTTTTTCAAAAGCTGTGTCCTCAGAACCTTTTGTCCCAAAGAGGCTGCGTTTAAAGTCTGGAATATCTTTAGTTTGATGGAATTTGTTTTCAATTTGATATCTCCCCTAAAGCTATGATAATTCAATAATCTTTTTATTTTTTTATTCAATGAATTCCAGCTTAGAATTCAAATTAAAGCCTAGCTGTTGTTTTCAAACTTCTGTTTTGGCTAAGAATCTTCATCTGACGTTTTTTGTTCAAAGTGTGCACCAGAGTCAGTGAGAAAACAGCAAAAGAAATTAACACTTTCTTTAAATGCCTACAGATAAAATTTCCTTCCTATACAAATAATATAATTTGTAGGCCCCTTAATAGCTTTGAGGACAGGTTTCTGAGATAACTAGGTAATCTACACCTACATGCCCTCCCCCTCTTAATTACGATGTGCTCCGAGCCCAAGTTCATGGCTCTCTTTACCGTAAGCAAAGAATCAGCGCTTACGGAAGCAGGGAATTCCTTGCTTACAGTAAGCAAAGAATCGGCGCTTACGGAAGCAGGGAATTCTGCACTTATGTCAAGCATATTTCACATGTTAGCAGAGAATGTTTGCTTGTGCGCCTGCATACTGCACGTTACTAGACATTCTTTGCTTGCATACCTAGCGCAGACTATAGGTACAAATATCCCTTGAAACTATGTGGTTTCCTAACACAGTCCGCCAATTGTAGAACCAAATTTGTACTCCACGAAATTACACCATGTTCGTTCACAAAGTAAAAGGAAAAACCCCACAATTTTAAGGATTTGTGTGAATCATTATATTCCACTTAAAAAAAAACCCATCTTTACAACCATTCATTTCAAAACAAATGCTTTTATAGCCCAAAGCGCCCAATCCGAAGGGACCTATTGCCTCCTACTGTTAAGTGCCAGCCCTATCAAGAGCCATCTCTGCAGTTCATTGGGCTCTAAACAATTATTCATTGTACATTTTAGTACACAAATTCTCAGTTATGAATCAGTTGTTATTTGTTTGGGTTTTGTTTTGTGTTTTTTGCAGAATTTGGATTCTTTCTGACTGCTGCAGATGAACAGCTCTTATCTAGTTTAGACCAGTTTGAACTGGTTTATAGCAGTTTTCCAGAGGACAGTGACTTTACAAGACACAGAAAAGACAATTTTAATGAGGTAAACAGAACAGATTGTTAATTAAAACAAAAGCACTGTTTAGAAAAAGTAGTTAATACAGATTTTGTAATAGTAACTTTGCAGTTTTAACTAATAATAATTGGTTTACTTTTCTTCTTTTTGATGTTGAGATATTTAGTATTCTTTCACTTTCATTGCAGATAAATGGTGCTAAGCAGTTAAGATTAGAAGGGAAAAGTACACAGATTGATCTGGATTTATTGCTAAACCGGTAAGCGCCAAGTTTAGCCACTAATCCCTTCAAATCCAAAATTTTTCTTTGAAGATTGACACTTGTTATTTTCTCTAACATCAGATAATATCCCTGACTGTAGATGAATATGAGGCCTGGATTTCATCTTTGATTTGAGAGGGCAAGGCCATTTTCATTTTGCAAAGGGCACTTCCATTGGAAATTCTTAAAGTCTATGGGAAACTTTTGAAGGGGCACCAAGGCCAAGACTAGGGGCAACAGAGGCCGTGGCCACCGTGTAATCACAGGCCTGAATTGTATGAAGCTATGAGGTTTGAAATAATTTCTAAAACCAAAGATGAACAGTCCCTTTCATTCAATGTGATAGTTTTTTCTTGAAACTGTGCAAGAATAAATTCATAATATAGGCCTAAACTAGAAGATTAAAATGCCTGCATTCTTTAGCATAGTATTGCAGCGGCATCTCGGAATGGTATTTTTCAATTGAGATATTTGAAGAGACTTATTCACTGCCACCATTCCACAGCTTGCATGTTTAATCAGGTAACCTGTGTGTTGACATGCATTACAAAATGGGTTGTTTGCAATGCAGTCCGATGTGTGCTGAAGGAATGAACCCAAGGAGTTCTATTATATCTTCATGGGAGAACACAAACTGTAGAAGGGAGGTTTTGGGGATTTAGGCAAACCGGGCTGCAGGATTAAGTCTGTATGGAGCCTTTCACTGAAAACTGATTATGAGCATTAAGCGATCCAAAGTACAGACGGGATTTAGTTTGGCAATTGTTGATTCATACTACAACAGTTCTTAAAAGATTAGTTCTGCAGAACAAAATATGATACATAGTTTGCAGCTGTTCTTCCTCAAAACATTTTTTTTTTTTTAGAAAGACAACATTTCTGTAGTTTTGTTTGATATACATTTATTGATCCAGGAAGCGGAATTGTAAACTGATTCTGTTGTCATGGTTACCATAACCATTAGTGGTGTCAACATCAGCCTTGCAGTTGATGCTAATGAGTTACAATCACTGACCAATAGCAAGTGTGTTTCAAAGGAATTGTGACATATGCGTTTAAGCAGAAAGTGCCAGCTTCGTTTTAATGCACCTTGATGTCAGTGATAACTGGTAGGAATGGAGTTGGGGACAACTGCAATGTAGAGAATGACAGATTCATGAGCATGTTTGACAGTAAAGTGTGAAAATGGACTAATTTATTCCAACTCGCGTTGAAAGAACGTCATTTGGTGCTCGATATGGGGCAAGGTGGTACCCCTCCCCCGTTATTGTGTCTTCATTGTACAGTACTTGAAATCTCAGGAATTCTTTAAAGGATTTTAGTTGTGTGTGTGTAGGGGGGGGGGGGTACTTCTGTACAAGAGGAAGTAATATGTTAAATTATGGAAACATTTGGGGGGGGGGCTACCCTCTGCCCCCATATGGGGCATGGTATAATTAATTTCATTCAGAACATGTATTTATATAGGTGTTTTTTTTTAAATAACATGCTTATTAACGCAACTCATATGTTCATGTTTGCTAATCATTATTCATTCATTTGCATGTGATTTGCATGATTGCATTGTTATTGTGCATGCAGAGATCTCACAAGGGCTGGTGTGAGGTTAAGACACTTTACAAAAGATGGAGCATTTGAGGAGTTACAGGTAATAAAAAAAATAAAAAAATGCCAAGCATTTTATTTTGTGTTAATTGTTTTCATCATTTTTATAATTTTTTCAATTTGCCCGTCTCGGACAAGTGACAAGTCCCAGCAGATATTATTTCATTGTTTTTCTCTGACCACTGTCTTGACTTTTTCCATTCTGATTTGTTTGCAAATTATGGCACAGAGGCAATGAGCCATTTTGAGATATGGTGGACACATTCGTACATGGCACTACTTTGTTTGTGTATGTCTGATACACCCAAACCAACCAGTGCACTCATATAGTGTCCCACATAACTCAGAAAGGCTAATTTCGTCTTGGTAAGATATTGATTGATTTGTTTTCTTTGTTTAACAGAGATCAAGATGCCACTATCAGGGTGTGGTTAGGGGCGTGGCCCAATCAACAGTCAATCTTAATACCTGCAATGGAATCAGGTTTGGAAAGCATTTTACATCCTTATTTAGTTAAATTTACTAGACTGAACAATTTTGACTTAAATTACTGACAAACTACAGACAATATATAATGAAGGTGGGTTTTTTTCAGAATCAGTCCCCTTCCTTCATCTTTTTCTTTGTACATTTCCCCCCAGATTATTATAAAGTACACTGAATTGGAACTTTATAAGTAATGATTGTTTTGTTTTTCTTTCACACAGTGGAACCATCGTAACAAAAGAAGATCACTTTGTCATCAAACCTTTGTCAAATTATCATAACCAGGTAAGACATGCAAGACTTCTTAAATAAAAAATTAAGCCAAACACTCAGTTATTTTATTCACTAAAACAATTTCAGACGGCATACTTGTCCAAAACCTTGAGCCCACCGGTTCCGTCCGAAACCACACATACTCAAAAGAGAGATTTAACTATATGGTGTCACCACAAACTTTATTTTGATTTTTTATATGAATTTACATACAAATGGAAAAATTTGTAATGGTCATTATAAAAGTATAGAAATGAACAGAATGGTTTGTCATAATCTTTTTTCATTTATTTTACCAAAACTAATACGAGAGACTTATATTGGAAATCTGAAAGTAAATAATTTTCATAAAAGTATAGAAATGAACAGAATGGTTTGTCATAATCTTTTTTCATTTATTTTACCAAAACTAATACGAGAGACTTATATTGGAAATCTGAAAGTTAATAATTTTCATTTAAATTTCTTCCTTTTAGATGCAACAGCTTCATGTTCTTTATCAAGTTCATCCAGAAGGAGCCAATCAGGGTAAATAGCTTGCTCCTTTTCCTGTTTTGGTTATCATTTTAAAGGATTTCTGAATTATAACAGGGCTTGAATTTTGCACTGGACTGCAGGCCCGAGGCCAGTGATTTTAATGTCGGGCCAGTAAACTCATGACCGAGCAAGTCTGGCAGTCTTGTGTTTTTCCATTGAACAACAATACCTCACTGTGTATTACCTTCAACAAACACAAATTATATTCAAATTGTGACTTTGATGATCAAATACCCATAAAGACAAATGAGATAAATCTTCTCTTACATGTCTTTATAGTGCTTTTTCAAATAAAAACAGTTAAACTATGTCAAGAAGTTTTTACTCATTATGATACTGGTCTTGTAGAATTATTTCTGGTCCAGCAAACATTTTGAGCTTCAAGCCCTGCGGTCTTGTGAACTTTTCCATCAAGTTCAAGCCTTGTAAAGTTGTGTAATCATTCTTGTGAACCAAAACATTTTGGTTAACTGTTTAGTCATGGAAGATGTAGAGTAGTGTGTCAGTTTATCTGTAAGGTAATTTTTCTTGAATTGTTGTCTCTATGTTTTCAATATTTGACACTCGTCGGTTTGCTTAAAATTTGCAGGGATGATATTCTTCCTGCTTTAATCTGGATTCTGATTTGTTTGCACTCTGAAAAATCAATGAAAACTGATACTAAATGGCCGTACCTTTTTCCAAACCTTAGCTTGGGCTCCGGCTTGGGCACCGTCATCACTTTTGGAGCAGTGTACATTTTTTACGGTGTTCCCAACATCAAACGGAACCCAGAGCTGGAGACGGAGTTTAAGCTGAGCTTCGCAAACAGCCCCTAGAAAGCCTAGACCATATGGACTTATAGGCCAGCCCTTGTACTCAATACAATTTTCCTACATTTTACAGAGCAAAATTTCAAGCCTGAATTTGTTTTTTACTTTCCAGATTTAAGAGATTTGAACAATCTTTTAAATATTTCCAATGCTGAGGCGCATGAAGCATCAGGATCGTCACCAAACTCACATCATAGAAGGGTAAGAAAAGATTATTATTCAAAATTTACTGGAAGGATCTACAAAGTTGATGTTATACGACTACAAAGTACATGTAGTTGTAGTCAATTCACGAATAGCTCCATCAAATCATTCTAACAAAATCCAACACCATATGGTTATGATGGTTCATGTAACTCAACACCCAAACTGTTTAAGAAATGTTAATTTTGCATCAGGGATAAAGAATATTAATTTGTTTTGCCCTTACATCGATGTGTATTAATCACTGTATACTCAGTACTTTCCTGAGTCCTGTGAAAAAAAAAACCTGTTGCACTCTGATTATGGTGGTATGCCTGATCCTATGTAAAACATAATCAGTTTAATAGTGCAGTCCTCAGTTCAACACCATAAACTCAACACCCAAACTGTTGCACTCTGATTATGGTGGTATGCCTGATCCTATGTAAAACATAATCAGTTTAATAGTGCAGTCCTCAGTCCAACACCATAAACTCAACACCCAAACTGTTGCACTCTGATTATGGTGGTATGCCTGATCCTATGTAAAACATAATCAGTTTAATAGTGCAGTCCTCAGTCCAACACCATAAACTCAACACCCAAACTGTTGCACTCTGATTATGGTGGTATGCCTGATCCTATGTAAAACATAATCAGTTTAATAGTGCAGTCCTCAGTCCAACACCTTAAACTCAACACCCAAACTGTTGGACTCTGATTATGGTGGTATGCCTGATCCTATGTAAAACATAATCAGTTTAATAGTGCAGTCCTCAGTCCAACACCATAAACTCAACACCCAAACTGTTGCACTCTGATTATGGTGGTATGCCTGATCCTATGTAAAACATAATCAGTTTAATAGTGCAGTCCTCAGTCCAACACCATAAACTCAACACCCAAACTGTTGGACTCTGATAATGGTGGTATGCCTGATCCTATGTAAAGCCTATTCCGTTTACTAGTAGTGCAGTCCTTGGTTTATTAGAATCAGACAAAACATGGAGTTGGGTTTTGAAGAGTTTGGGTTTTATAGTGGAGATGTTTCTGACATTTTCAATGTCCTCTTTTTGTTTAGGTACGGAGAGATGTTGCTTCAGAAGTGAAATACATTGAGTTGGCTATGTACTGCTCATCAAGTATGGTAAATATTATAAATTCCCCTTACAATTTTCAAATTTTCAACTTGCTTAAAAAATAAACCCAGGAAATTGTTTACTGTCATTGGATATTCTTAGGTAGGGTCTGAGACTTTGCTTTCACACATATCTACATTTCTTTGTATTATTTTGCTTGATTTGTTTTATTTTACCTAACTCTCATTTGTTCCTTACACATTTTGCGCTGTTTAGGTTGAGTAAACAATAAATATGTTCAAATAAATAATAACAATAACAACAACAACAATTTTATGGACACGATGTCCTTAAGCAAGACACCTAACCATTATTACTTCATTCTTCGATCGGACGTAAAGCCTTAGGTTTCATGTGTTGTGCAATGTAAACTGCTCACAAAAAGTTAGGAAACTTTTTTTAATCATGTATATTTTTATTATTTATTACCCTCTTGTATTATGTTGCATATCAATAGAAAGCTGAAGTGTTGTTCTTTAAAATGATACAAAATGTGCAATGATGACATGTTGCTGGACTTGGCCACATTAATGAGAATGAGGCAAAGTCACAAATCAAATGTGCCAAAATTAGCAAATTTGTGTTACTGTGTGAACAAACAAATTGACACTGTAATTCAAACATGCGGTAATTTTGGCACATTTGATTTGTGACTTTGCCTCATTGTCATTCATGTAGCCAAATTCAGCAACATGTAATCATTGCAAATGTGGTATCATTTTAAAGAGGAACACTTCAGCTTTGCATTGATACATAACATATACAAAGAGAGTAATAAATAATAAAAATATACTTGATTAAAAAAAGTTTCCTAACTTTTTGTGAGCAGTTTACATGAAAGAACCCAGTCACATTTATCACTGAAAAGAGAAAGGGTTTGCCCTGGTATTTCTGGCAGTGGCTGCTGAATGCACCGTAGCACCTTGTAAACCCTCGTAAAGTGCTACATAAATCGGTCTCATAATTTAAAAATGTCAATTATCTGTCTTAAAAATGTTTTTCTTTGTTCAAACAACGCCAGCACCTTATTATTATTATGCTGTTGTGGATACTCCTGTTTCTTATGGAGAAAGTTCCTTCCACATATATCTGTTGCAGACTATTTTCCATGAATTAATTAATTAATATACTCTTCTTTTTTTTCCTTTTCTGATAGATCAATAAATATGGCGGTGCTAACTTTGCATTTGTACGGATGTTGGACATCGTTAATGAAGCAGATCTTGTAAGTTCACATTAATATTTATTGAGTCAGTTTGAAGGACTCTCATCGAACTATTGAATAGTTATTTCCTTTCTCATATTACATAAATAAATTTCTCTTCCTTTGTAAAATTGCGCATGGTATTTATTTCTATCCTAACAGTGCCTTTAGATTAACTGAAAACGTCTGTTTTGGGGTCGCAAAGAGAGGCCAAAAACTGTGTTTTACATTTAAAGGCATTGTACACGTTTGGTAATTACTCATAATATATATTAAACTGACTTGGTAACGAGCAACAGAGAGCTGTTGATAGTATAAAACATTGTGAGAAACGACTCCCTCTGAAGTAACGTAGTTTTTGAGAAAGAGGTAAATTCTCACTAAAATAATAAAAACAATTCTTGCAAGAGGTTTTTATTCTTATCTGAAAGCACACAAATTTGTACAACAAGGGTGTTTTTTCTTTCATCATTTTCTTGCAACTTCGATGACCAATTGAGCCCAAATTTTCACAGGCTTGTTATTTTATGCATATGTTGGTATACACCAAGTGAGAACACTGGTCTTCGACAATTTCCAAACGTGTACGATGCCTTTAATACAGAGTAATCACAATCTTTTCATTTTGTTTGCAGTATTTCCGGCAATTCAACGTTCGTCTTGTAGTGACATATGTTGAGCTATGGGAGGATAATGAAGATCTTATCACAATCTCAGACAACCTCCATCTTACCTTGGAGAATTTCTATCAGTATGTTAAAGACTCCAACATCACGACAAGCACTAGAGTTGATGCTGCTCATCTGGCCTTGTAAGTCTATTTAGTTTGGGTCTATAGACTGAGAAGGCTCTATCAGCAAAAGTGATATGACTCTGCCTTTATAAGAACAGTTGCATGTATTTGTACAACCATCCAACATGTGTTTTATTGTATCTTTAGGGGCACCAATGTTGACAGATCTAGACCCTACTACAGCACCAGTAAACAGAACTCCATTTGTACAGAGAAATCTGTGTCCCTCACAGAGGTAAGTTGTTTCATAATCTAGGAAACTATTTCTTAGTATTTTTGCGAATAAAACTCAATTCATTTTCATCTTCCTTTTTGTCTTTGTTCCGCACCTCTAAAAAAGCTTGGTTGTTCTCACTTTTGAGGGTGATATTTGTCCTAATTGAAACTGAATTTCCAATTTAGTTCCCCCTCAGAAAACCAGTAAGATTATTATTGAATAGCCTGAAAATCCTATAAGTCTGTACCACCTACTTCAGACTCACTACTAGTAGCAGAGCGGTCTAGTTCACCAGACCAAGGCTCTGGTGCTGTCAGCAGCAGAGTGTGGGTTCGAATCCCGGTCATGACACTTGTGCTCTTGAGCAAGGCACTTAACCATAATATTGCTTCATAAAAAGTTGGGAAAGTAGTGTATTCTGATCTACCAGCCAGGCCCCTAGTGGATGGTACCCATGTCTACATCCTTACGGACTGTGAAGGGGGTAACCCTGTTTCAGCCCTGGTGACAGTAGCCCTCATCTTGATGAAGTGGCCGTCCAACCTTGTGATGTTAGGGGATATCTCATTTTAAAGAAAAATATAAAAAGTTGTGTGAGCTCAATCATGTTTTTGGTTTATTTAGAAAGACTATGCTAGTTTAGAAAGACTTTGCTAGGTTGGCAACGTGAGGCCATTGGCAAACTTTATGTTTATACTACAGGTCGCTTCGGTTGGTTAACAGTTTGCAACAGCATTTCTTCCTTTATCTTTTTTCTCTTTCATGATTTATTTCTCTGTTTTCTTTCAGGAGTTTGACTCTGATGTGACATCAGCTAGTCTAGCCCATAGCTTGGCTCATAATCTATACATCTACAATGATGATTTCTACAATAGAGGCAGAGGTAAACAGTTCCGTTCATTCAAATCTCACTCTAAAGGGTCTGTATATGTTTGGTAATGGCTCTGAAAATTACTGGCAATAAAAACTTACTTAGTAAGAAGTACAGCAGCTTTGGATAGTATAATACATTTTCAGAAACTTTTCACTTTGAAGTTTTGCGGCTATGGAAAAAGATATCACTTTTATCCCGCCAAATTTATACTATTGAAACAAACAGTGGGTTTCCAATTACCAAACGTATACAATCCCTTTTAATGATCAATAACTTATTCTCCCTCTTCCCACCTGTGATTTTGTTCTTTATGTTTCCAACCTCTTGTGGTCAAACCAGCCCCTTCCCTCCACCCCTCTGTCACCCTCTTCATTGTTCATCCCTTGCTTTTTTCTGTGTGCTTTCTGCCTCTCTCTCTTTTCATTTCTTTCCGACTGCTTCTATTACACCAGTATACATGTCGTTGTTTGTTGTCTAATCATTTAGCCTTTGAGAAAGACTCTGCTAAGGTGGATAGTCAGGCCACTCACTTTTTTTTGCTAAATTAAATACAATATTTTAATTTTGTATAGATCTTATTAAAGGCACTAAACACGTTTGGTAATTGTCAAAGACCAGTGTTCTCACTTGGTGTATCCCAACATATGCATAAAATAACAAGCCTGTGAAAATTTGGGCTCAATTGGTCATCGAAGTTGCAAGAAAATGATGAAAGAAAAAACACCCTTGTTGTACAAATTTGTGTGCTTTCAGATATAGGAATAAAGAGACACCTCACTAAAGATTAGTTCATAAACAAAATTCTGAGTAATTATTCAGATGTCTGCAAGTTTTTATCAATTTTTTCCCCATGAAATGTAAATTCTTACTTGACAAAAATTGATGTATTCGTATGTGTAAAGGCTGGATTCATCAAAACATCAACAGTGCCAAAAATAAATCTCCTTTTGAAAATGGAGAAAAAGAAAGTGGCTTACCCACTAGTTTACTTTAGTGTGAAATGTTTGTGTTCATTGTAGAATTTTGTTTAATCATGCATGGAAATAACTCTGGAATGTAATATTTGGGATTGTGTTTTGGGTTCTGCAGTCTGTGCTTGTGACGGGTCACCAAAGAGCTGCGTGATGTACCAAAGACCAGTGTAAGTATATCAATTTTATAATCGATACTGCATATCATTGTAAAGATGTTGGCTTAACCCATATCCGCCTAACTATGGGATTTTCCGTAGAACACACAAATGCTGTTAGCGCCTACATGTAGCTATGGGAAAACCCTCAGATGAACAAGAAGTTAGTGTCTCTCTTTATGCTCGCATTACTAGTGATTTGAGACAGGAAACATGGCAAAATATATGTCAATAAAGAAAATGAGGTATTCTTTCCAACAGTGTACAGTTTGTTGGGGTATGTTTATTGAAAGGCAGTTAATAATGAATGTTTATCGTAATGCAGCAATAAGTGCTACATGAGCTTAGGCAGGAATGGTGTTTATGTACTGTGACCAGTCAGGCGGATATGGGTTTAACAAAACAAGTTTTGGTAATGGTTGACGACTTATGATGACAACTAGAGTATGCTGGATAACATATTCAAAACAAACCAAGCAGCTCTTTTCTGAGCCAACACTTCTTCCTAGTTCGAGATCAATGCATGGTGTAACAAAAAAAATCTAGAAAATTCTGAATCATATAGAAAGACTAGAAACCAATTTTCATTCAGAAGTACTGAATCTGAGCTCGATTTCACGAAGCACTAAGATGAGTTGTCAATATTGCCATAGTGATGTGTATTGTGACATCACACTTTGCTTAGCAACTAAGATTGATACACATCTTAAAATCAATCTGAGCTCTTTGTGAATTAGAGTCCCTCTCAAACAGGGTTTTCGTCTTCTGATTAAAGAAATTCATGATAACCTAAAAATTTTAAAAAACATACAAAAACAAAATGAATTTCTGTTTTTTTTTGTAGAGACTGGAAGCCGAAACCACCGTCGGGATTTTCTGAGTGCAGTTTGGAAGCTTTTGAATATCATCTTCAGAGAGGATATTACTCATGTCTCTTCAATGTACCGACGCCAGAGGAGGTAAGAATTGCTACCCCCCTCTCCTCCCGCCTATCTCCCACCCATCTCACGTAATCCCTGAGGATTTAAAATAAAGGAATAACTGTTTAAAAATGAAAACACTCTTTGTTCTCTTGCAGCTGATAAGCTTTGGTTCGTGTGGGAATGGAATATTGGAATTTCCTGAGACCTGTGACTGTGGAACACCTTTGGTAAGACAACTCCTGCAAACTTCAGTCACATCTGACAACAAACTTCAGTCAAATCTGACAACAAACTTCAGTCAAATCTTACAACAAACTTCAGTCAAATCTGACAACAAACTTCAGTCAAATCTTACAACAAACTTCAGTCAAATCTGACAACAAACTTCAGTCAAATCTGACAACAAACTTCATTCAAATCTGACAACAAACTTCAGTAAAATCTGAATAGAAGGAATACACCTTAACGAAAATGCTCTTTGCAGAAACCTTGTATCTCAGGTTCTTTGTGTACATCCGGGTTATTTTAGGCGAGATACAACATTTTGACACTTTCCAGGGCTTAAATTTTTTGTAGCTCAAATTGTTGACTGGACCATAATTTTTTCACTAGACCAGAATTGAAATAAAAAAAGTAAAAACCCTACATAGTTTCACATTTGAACTGTTTCAATTTTAACGAGAACCAAGAGAAGATTTATCTCATTTTTTGGGTGAAAATTTTTTAAAACTGAACAGAACTGGAAGATATATATCAGACTGAAATCCAACATTTGAACCAAAACACAAGACCGTCGGACTTGTCCAGTCATGAGTTTACTGGTCCGATGCTACAATCACTGGCCTCGAGCCTGCGGTCCAGTGTAAATTTCAAAACCTGCTTTCAAAGTACCCCGTAACCTAAATGCTTTTTTAGTAGATACAAAGTTTTTGCACCGACACGACGATATATTGTTTGATTTTTTTGTACAGGAGTGTGCGGGTAACCTGTGTTGTGATCCCAAGACCTGTCAGTTGACTGCAGACAGTCAATGTTATCAAGGAGAATGTTGCAGTAGCTGTCAGGTAAAGCAACTCTCACTATCTCTCTTAAAAACACGCTGTGCGACAAATTTGATTATCAAGTTGCAGAGTTCGAAATGGGCGAATTCGGGATGGATTCGGCATGGCACATGTTGCTGTGATGGGGTCTATATTTGCACTCAACAACTTTTGCTTTTTGTAACCCCCTACACATCTTTGCTGATCTTCTGTTCTAAGCACCCCCTACACATCTTTGCTGATATTCTGTTCTAAGCACACCATCGGTCTTGTCCTATTTACTTTAAAACGTATTTGATTGATTTATTTGAAACGTGCAAATCAATCAAAATAAATTTGCCACTAGAGCTGGAGGAGGCACAACAACAACTTGGATACTTGCAGCCCAAATGTGCCTCCCTCCAGCTCAAGTGGCAATGCCTAAGCAGCATCAGTATTCCACCATTGACCTGAAGATGAGCAGAGTATGTTGTTTGAAACTTCAAGACCACAACGATTCTTTCTCAGAACCAACACTTCTCCCAAAGGAGATTTTGCACATGGTTGTACCCGCAAGTTTACTAAAGTTACCTTATCATCCACACGATGCAAAGCTTCAAACATCACATGTTCTAAAAATTTCTACCCGGCTTCCAAAGTGTTCTTTTTATATGCAGTACAGTTACCTGCCTCCAAAATTGTGTGTAAAATTTGCCTCATTTGGCATGGCCCCTGGTACTTTGTCAGAGCTGCCATCTCTCCCTGATTCTGCAGAATGTTCCCTGGAAATTATCCAATCTTTCCATGTTCTGATGAGCAAATTTGAAAATCTCCCTGATTAAGGAAACTCTTTCCCTATTATGTTGAATGTTATTCTAAATATCTCCCTGATTGTTGTACAACTTCTTCCTGATTGGAAGATGCAAATATTGTCAGCTCTGCTTTGTATCACTCATTTTATTGCGCTGTATTTTTTTCTCCGTCTTTGGTATAAATGTAGCTCTATAATCTCCTCATTTTATGAAAAACTTTCAAACATTTTGTCTTGTTATAAAACAGTATTTACCGGCAGACACAATGTGCAGAGAGAGTGCCACAGAGTGTGATATCATGGAGACCTGTACAGGGTCATCAGGAAATGTAAGTCACTTCAAAATCTCACGCACTTAGAAAGAACAAACAAACAAAAATTACAAAAAAAATGTTTCTTCTGTGCTAGTTCTTCTGGTATCTTTAAGGAGGTTTCTAATGACAGGAATTTTGTTGATCTCACTTCATTTTTAGATTTACCAGGCATGATATTCTTCCTACTTTAGACTGATTTCCGATTTGTCCTTGGAAAAATCAGAAAAACTGTGATTAAATAGCCTGAATAAAAGTCTATTAAGGCATCATGTGTACATTTAGGTTATCCCTTTTGCTCCAACAATTTTTCTGTATTTCTTAATAACTTATGGATTTTATTGTACAGCGCTTTGTGATGTCTATGTGACATGGAAAGCGTTTTTAAAATAATAATAATAATTATTATTATTATTAAATTTTCCTACTTTTTTTCCAAGGACCAAACACCATGCCTGATTTACCTGAAAGATGTTGAATGCCATTTCCTGTGAAGTCCTTGTTATGACCAAACCGACCAAACCTCGGCCTTTTTATTTGTAAAGATATAACAAGATTTTGTAAAACTCTGAAACACAACACCCGGTATATTCAGAGGGCTTCCTCTTCAGGCCAAGAGAAAGCTGCAACCAGATTTGTAGGAATGTTCATTTTTGTATGATGCACTGATTCTTTGCAATCTAATGTCAGAACAAACCCTTACCCTTCTTTCTCTTCTTCTGAATAGTGTCCAGACAACATTTATTTGCAAGATGGCACTCCTTGCCTGGAGAACGCTGTAAGTACATCGAGTCTGATAGGGTTTATTTTATCATATTTGTAATAGCCCATATGCAAAAACCACCATCTTTAAAATAAACCGCAACACATCTTGGGAAACTGAGTACAGTGAACAAATAAATCAAGCTGTGAAGATGGACGCCATGCTGTAGTTTACTTGTAACTGTGGCAGGTTTTATTGTGTACCATATTGCTTCAAAATAACGACACCACAATGATTGATAACGATCTTGCTTCAACTCGGATTCAACCCAGAATCCTTTGCATGCCGATCATGCGCATTACAGCTATTGGGAGGTTTATGGCCATTTTTTAAAGGAAGTTTTCTAGGAAAGAGTTTGTGTTTGGAGATGCAAAAGGCACTTAAATATTCTATTCCTCCAGAGAGTGGATCATTCAAACTGTTATTCTCTTGTAGATGATTAAAGTAAATTTTAAATTTTAATTTTAGGGTTACTGCTTCAATGGACGGTGCCCGACTCGCGATGCACAGTGTGAGGATATCTGGGGGCAAGGTACAGTTGAAAATTGACTAAACAGACATGAGAATCTTCCGGTTAAAACTGGAAATCCGTTTTTTTGCTTTTCAAGTTTATTGTCTTTGAGTTCAGTGTTAATTTTGATATCAAGTTTTGTGGGTGAGGTGAAGAAGAAATGAGAATGGTGGTCGGGTTGGTGTAGAGGTATCTCCTCGCCTTCCACTTCTATAACCCTGGTTCGAATCACGCTGGGGGCACTATGTGGATTTGGGTCTTCAGTCCCTACTAGACTGCATGGGTTTTCCCTGGAATAATTCGCTGGGGTTTTCCTCCCACATCTAAAACTGAAACTTCCTTCCTTGTCTTCTCTACATTGGGTTCTTGGCTAGAACAGTAATTAAGTTCGCTTTTCTGAGAGTCCTTGGCTTCACAACTTGAATAAATGAAATGAAATGAAATGAAATGCCTGTACTAAAAAAAATTGTATTTTATGTTTAAATCGTGGAAAGGGAACCAGTGGTTTGGTATATGAAAATTGAAAAAGAAGTTGAAAGGGTACCAGTGGTTTTGTTATTAATAAAATTGAAAGAAGTTAAAGGAATTTTTAAACACTGTTATTTTCCAGGTTCGTCATCGGCAGAAAACTGCCTAGCTTTAAACACCTTTGCACGGTTCCCTTTTGGTCACTGTGGCTACACCATTGGAGACACCCTCACCTACTCTCCTTGTGATGATTCGTAAGTAACAGTCTGTCTTTGCCCGAATGTTTCACATTTATTCCTCAAAAACTTTACAGTTACTTATTAATATTTGCAAAAGATTTCCGTAGCAATTACTGTTTAATCATCTGAAATTATTATTGAACTTGTATAAAAAAGGCACATTTTAATAGGGTCATACTAACCCCATTTGTGCTCAATATGTGGCATGGTGTACCCCCCCCCCTCATATTGTGTCTTCATTGTGTTCTGGGAATCTCATGAATTTTCTAGAGGATTTAATCAGGGGGGGTACTTCTGTACAAGAGGAAAAGAGTGTGTTATAGTATTGGAACATTGGGGGGGGACACCCTCTGCTACATATTGGGCATGGTATATACTATCCTCACAAAGGTTTTCTGGTAACATTACTCCGTTCAAAATAACTCTTTGAGGTGTACAATGGCTTCTGACTGGCACCCCAAACGAACATATTGACAAAATAGGGAGACCACTAACATAGGGCTACATAGCTCAGTTGGTAGATCACCAGCATGGTAATCCGGAGGTCGCAGGTTCAAGTCCCACTCTAGTCAATTTTTCTATGTTCAACCCTAAGTTTTTTAAAGTTCTCCTAACTCAAGATACTAAAGATCATTGCTTACTTGCTCTAGTCACCTCAAAATTATAATTTTGATGTAATATTTTTTGATAATTTAGATTTGTTGTCTTTTTTTTACAGGTCAGGTTTACCAGATGCTCAGTGTGGTATGCTGCACTGTAAAGACGCCGAATTATCTTTCTTTCCTTATGGATTGACTCCACGGGGTAACAACTTTGAAGAATACTGCCTGTGAGTAAACCAGATACATTTTTTGATTATCTCTTAAAAACTTATATTAATTTGTTAGGACAAAGATAGTTTGAAGTTGTACCTGAAGATAAAGATTGGGCGACTCAAAAAATGTGAGGCAGAGAAGAGAAAATTTTGCAGTTGGTTTTAAAAATATTGAGCCATTTTATTAAAACTCAGTTTTCTTGCTATGTGCTTAAATAACAATATTCATCTCAAAACAGTTGCTTGTTACTAAATTAAAAACGTACTTTTCCTCAAACCACTGAGCTTCCCTCCTGTGTGAAGTGTTAGAAATAAAATAAAAACATTTATTTGTAGCCTTAATTTTTAGATTTATTGCTTTTTTTGTTCAGTTCCATCTGGGTGGCGGATTTAAACCAAGCTGACATCATCAATCCATCCGATGTCGAAGACGGCACAAAATGTAACGAGGGAAAGGCAAGTTATAGGATTATAACCCTGACTCCTTCTTTATATAAAGGCCAAGAAAATCTTTCAGCTTCAAAGGTACCAGGCTGTTCCTAATTAGCTTTGTTTGAAATTACAAGCTTTCTTTCATCTTCTGACCTTTAACCCTCAAATGGTTTATAACTCTTTCTTTACAGGTCTGTCGTGATTTTGACTGTGTGACTATTGAGTCACTGGGCTTTCTTTCCTGTCCCTCTGTTCAGAATGGAACTGTTTGCTCTGGAAATGGGGTAAGTAAAAGATGGTAAATGCCTGTGATTGAAAAGTAAGTGAAGTGGATTTAAAATGAATTTGACTGAAATGTACTTCTTCCGATCTGTGTTTTTTGAAGGTGTGCACAAACAAGGCCCAGTGCCTCTGTTTTGATGGATGGAGGGGAGCAGCATGCAATGAAACTGCTGGCACGTCACCAAATTCAACATTGCCCCCACCCACTCCAAGTATACCTCCCCCGTTCCCAACACCAAGCCCAAATACCACATCCCCAAATGCAACATTGCCCCCGCCCACTCCAAGTATACCTCCCCCGTTCCCAACACCAAGCCCAAATGCCACATCCCCAAATGCAACATTGCCCCCGCCCACTCCAAGTATACCTCCCCCGTTCCCAACACCAAGCCAAAATGCTACATCCCCAAATGCAACATTTCCCCCACCCACTCCAAGCATACCTCCCCCGTTCCCAACACCAAGTCCAAATGCTACATCCCCAAATGCAACATTTCCCCCACCTACTCCAAGTATACCTCCCCCGTTCCCAACACCAAGCCCGAATGCCACATCCCCAAATGCAACATTTCCCCCACCCACTCCAAGCATACCTCCCCCGTTCCCAACAACAAGCCCAAATGCTACATCCCCAAATGCAACATTTCCCCCACCCCCTCCAAGTATACCTCCCCCGTTCCCAACACCTTCACAAAATGCCACATCCCCAAATGCAACAGTTCCCCCACCCCCTCCAAGCATACCTCCCCCGTTCCCAACACCTTCACAAAATGCTACATCCCCAAATGCAACATTGCCCCCACCCACTCCAAGCATACCTCCCCCGTTCCCAACACCAAGTCCAAATGCTACATCCCCAAATGCAACATTTCCCCCACCCCCTCCAAGCATTCCTCCCCCGTTCCCAACACCTTCACAAAATGCCACATCCCCAAATGCAACATTTCCCCCACCCCCTCCAAGCATACCTCCCCCGTTCCCAACACCTTCACAAAATGCCACATCCCCAAATGCAACATTACCCCCACCCCCTCCAAGCATACCTCCCCCGTTCCCAACACCTTCACAAAATGCCACATCCCCAAATGCAACATTGCCCCCACCCCCTCCAAGCATACCTCCCCCGTTCCCAACACCAAGCCCAAATGCTACATCCCCAAATGCAACATTTCCCCCACCCCCTCCAAGCATACCTCCCCCGTTCCCAACACCTTCACAAAATGCCACATCACCAAATGCAACATTGCCCCCACCCCCTCCAAGCATACCTCCCCCGTTCCCAACACCTTCACAAAATACCACATCCCCAAATGCAACATTGCCCCCACCCCCTCCAAGCATACCTCCCCCGTTCCCAACACCAAGCCCAAATGCTACATCCCCAAATGCAACATTTCCCCCACCCCCTCCAAGCATACCTCCCCCGTTCCCAACCCCTTCACAAAATGCCACATCACCAAATGCAACATTGCCCCCACCCCCTCCAAGCATACCTCCCCCGTTCCCAACACCAAGCCCAAATGCCACATCCCCAAATGCAACATTTCCCCCACCCCCTCCAAGCATTCCTCCTCCGTTCCCAACACCTTCACAAAATGCCACATCCCCAAATGCAACATTGCCCCCACCCCCTCCAAGCATACCTCCCCCGTTCCCAACACCTTCACAAAATGCCACATCCCCAAATGCAACATTTCCCCCACCCCCTCCAAGCATACCTCCTCCGTTCCCAACACCTTCACAAAATGCCACATCACCAAATGCAACATTTCCCCCACCCCCTCCAAGCATACCTCCCCCGTTCCCAACACCTTCACAAAACGCCACATCCCCAAATGCAACATTACCCCCACCCCCTCCAAGCATACCTCCCCCATTCCCAACACCTTCACAAAATACCACATCCCCAAATGCAACATTGCCCCCACCCCCTCCAAGCATACCTCCCCCGTTCCCAACACCAAGCCCAAATGCCACATCCCCAACTACCCAGCCCCCCTCAACCCAGTCCCCCTCAACCCAGCCCCCCTCAACCCAGTCCCCCTCAACCCAACCCCCCTCAACCCAGCCACCCTCAACCCAGCCCCCCTCAACCCAGCCACCCTCAACCCAGCCACCCGCAACCCAGCCTCCCTCAACCCAGCCACCCTCAACCCAGCCACCCTCAACCCAGCCTCCCTCAACCCAGCCACCTTCAACCCAACCTCCCTCAACCCAACCTCCCTCAACCCAACCTCCCTCAACCCAGCCACCCTCAACCCAGCCCCCCTCAACCCAGCCACCCTCAACCCAGCCCCCCTCAACCCAGCCACCCTCAACCCAGCCCCCCTCAACCCAGCCACCCTCAACCCAACCACCTTCAACGCCACCTCCCTCAACCCAGCCACCCTCAACCCAGCCCCCCTCAACCCAGCCACCCTCAACCCAGCCATCCTCAACCCAGCCACCCTCAACCCAGCCACCCTCAACCCAGCCACCCTCAACCCGACCTCCCACAACCCAGCCACCCTCAACCCAACCTCCCTTAACCCAGCCACCCTCAACCCAGCCACCCTTAACCCAGCCACTCTCAACCCAGCCACCCTCAACCCAACCTCCCACAACCCAGCCACCCTCAACCCAGCCACCCTCAACCCAGCCACCCTCAACCCAGCCACGCTCAACCCAGCCACCCTCAACCCAACAGTCTGTAAGTCCTGGTTACATAATAGCAAGGCTGAAAGTCACGATTCTAGACAGCCAGAACAGTCCCTTGTATGATACCGCAGTGAGAGTCAGTATTGTAGGAGGTACCTCAAAGGACCTGATAGTTCCTGAGGTGACCAACGTGGTGGATATCATGAGGGTCATTCCAGCTGATGGAAGTCTAGGGATCATAGTCAGTAAGACGGGTTACACTAGTAATGCTGTTCGCTGGAGCAGTGGAATCGCTGAAGGTACGTTCAAGCTCATGAAATAAACTTTTCAAGGTGATACTGGAATAGTCTGTAGTAGTCCATGGTCAATGTGTGTTTCATTTTGGAGACTTTGCCTCATCCATTTGAACAGGGTGCCAGTTCAGATTGAAACTGTTCTTCAAGTCAATTCATGAGACTTTAGTTCTCTCACAGCTGTGACTGTCGCACACAGTTTTATAAAGACATTACTACAAGATTCCATCAGCCATTATTGCAACAGTTTCTGTTTTCAGAACCTGAAATCTTCCTCTTAACATCTTCACTGTCCATGTTTGTATAGATCTTGTTGTGAGGTTACTGCAGTTACAGGCAGCATCTATAGAGGTACAGGGTAATAATATGCTGATCGAGAGTGGCTTCAATGGTAAGTCAGAGTGTGGGTTTGAGTCCTGGTCTTTGCACTTGAGTCCTTAAGCAAGACACTTAACCATTATTGCTTCATCCTTCGGATGGGACATAAAGCCATGTGTGTTGTGTAATGCACATAAAAAGGTTTGCTGCTGTGTTTCTGGCAGTGGCTGCTGATGGGCAGCAGTACCTCATAGACCATTATAAAGGTGTTTCATAAATGGGTCTCATTGTTCAAAACATAGCTCTGCTTATCCTGTTGAAAAAAAAATAACGAGCGCTTTGATACGCCCAGGGTGTGATAAAGCGCTATATAAGAACCCAATATTATTACTATTATTATTATTATTATTCAGTCGATATATGTACATGTATCATCGCGTCAGTCCAAAAATGTATCTCGGCACCTACTTGTTTTGTATGTACATCCGAGCTATTCTCAATGAGATATGACGTTTTGACATTTCCTAAATCGCACGTAACGTAAAAGTGCTATTTTAGGACAAACAACCTTTTTGCACTGACATGAGATTAGTAAAGGCTCTGTGGTTAAACCAATTTAAAAAAGTTTCTTGGTCACATTTTATGTCAATTTTTTACAGGTTTTTTTTTTTTTTTTTTTTTAAGTCTTAGCACTGGTTAATTATGAAGAATTTCAGATTGAAAGTTAATTTGGACTTCGCTTAACAACAATTTGAACAGTTGCTGCAACTTGTGATTTGTCATAGTGATTTATACTTACACAGTTAAAGGTATCGTACACGTTTGGTAATAACTCAAAACAAATATTAGCATAAAAATTTACTTGGTAACAAGCAACAGACAGCTTTTGATAGTATAAAACATTGTAGGAAACGACTCCCTCTGAAGTAACGTAGTTTTTGAGAAAGAGGTAATTTCTCACTTAAATAATAAAAACATCTTGCAAGAAGTTTTTATTCCAATCTGAAAGCACACAAATTTGTACAACAAGGGTGTTTTTTCTTTCATCATTTTCTTGCAACTTTGATGACCAATTGAGCCCAAATTTTCACAGGCTTGTTATTTTATGCATATGTTGGGATACACCAAGTGAGAACACTGGTCTTTGACAATTACCAAACGTGTTCAGTGCCTTTAAGTAGATTTTTGTTTTTTGCCAGAATTGCAAAGATTGGGGAACCTTTACAGAGAGAAGGTTTATATGTCCAAACTCTTGGGGTTTTTTTTGACAGAATTCGGTCAGATGGCAGTGATTCAATTTGACACCTCATTGGTTGATGGAGCAACCATCAACGCCTTTTATGCATTGACCTCTGACATCGAGATCATCCCAGAGACAGAAGCCGACTCTAACGGTGCCACAGTTGAGCTGGTGGCGTTGGGGGCGCTAGACTTGACGATTAACGATAAGGAGTCCGGAGCTGTGATCTCATTGGATGGAGGGATTGAGATGCTTGTACCTCTTAATCCTGGATTGGATGTGAAAGATGGAAATGATGTTTCTATATGGACATACAATGAGACCACAGGTAAGGTTTAACCCTTCCTTAGACAGGCCTGTGAAATCTCCACTTTAAAGCGGATATCCGCTTTTTCTTTTTTGTTGATTTTTTATTTCCGTTTTTTTGTTTTTTCCGTTTTTGTTTTTTTTCTTTCTTTTTTCACTTTTTGGCCTTATATATGCTTGGCAACAGTAATGTACAACTACAATAATGTAAAATAAGCCTAGTTACTGGATCAATGGGGTGCCCCAATTCGACCAGCGTAAATGCGTGACGCGGGCTCACTTGACGTTCCACGATCATTCTCACAACATGTAGTGTTTCAGGTCATTTTTAAGGGTCCACTCACAGGCCTGCTTAGATCACGTCAGGTCTGGCTTTCCAATCTTGTATAAAGAAACCTTTTCCAAAAACCTTCTCCTGGTGTGTGGTGACTGAGCAGTCTACTGCATCGGACTCAAGTTCTGATGGCTGAATCATCGGAGTGTGGGTTCGAGTCCCGGTCATGACACTTGTATCCTTGACCAAGGAACTTGACCATAATTGCTTCTCTTAACCCAGGTGTATAAATGGGTACCTGAGAGGGCTGAGACAGTATTGTGTTGGATTAACCCCTCAGCGCTAATTTAAGCAGCTTGGGATGGTATGCTCCCCAGGCAGTTGAGAAAGTTAGCGGAACCAATTATTAATATTATTATTAAGAATAGACAAGTTTACTTAGAAGAGAATAATATTAGGGGGGACATTTAAAAAGGGTATATTTTAAAGGAACGAGAGCAATGGAGGCCATGCTAACCAGGGCCTCTGCGGAATTCCAGACCTCTAGAAATTTATCAAACAAATTTTCCAACAAGAAAACGGTTAAAAAAACCTTATAAACACATGTCTGTGGAAAACAAATTACATGAGATTGCACAGAAAAAGTTCCTACATCTTTTAAACCCAAAATTGATTTAATTCATCCACGATTTGTCTTAACTTTTTCAAAGAACTTAATTTTTATCCAAACTTTTACAAGAATCTTGCTTTAAATCTCAATGTAATTTGTCTTGTGTTCTCCTTTGTAGCTTTCTGGGAGGAGGCAGGAGTAGGGAAGATTTTAGTAACAGGAGATCTTCTTGCTTACTGGCAGTTTACTGCTCCTCATCTCTCATGGTGGATGGCTGCTGACAGAGTTGACAAATCAACACCAAAACGTAAGTGACTTTTTCCCTTTTTTTTGGGCTGTCATCGTCGTTATCAAACTTGTGATTTATCAGGATATCAGGATTTTTTCCTGATTTCAGGATTTTTCCTAGATTACCTGCATTATCATATTTTCTTGAAAGAGGTAGAATTGCCATCACAGATTGAAAAGGACAAGAGCACCGTACTCAAGCTCTGGTGTTTGTGATCAGCAGAGTGTGGGTTCGAGTCCCTGCCGCTGAACGCTGAACACTTATTGTGGAAGAGTAGGGGTTAACCCCAGTGTTTCTGGTTCACATAGCAAGCACCCATGTTTACAGGTTTCCTCAGGCTTGCAAGCTTCAGTGATAAAGTTCACTTATGCGGCATCCTTGGTTTCATTACCAGAAGTATATAATAATAATAATAACCAAAACATGAGATATCTAATCAAAATGATGTAGAGAGTCTCTAAAATAAAAATATATTACATCTTGCAATTCTCTTCTTCATCTGTAGGGACCCCTAGTGGTGTGATAGCGCTGTATAATAAGAACCCAGAATTATTAGTATTATTATTATTAAAAATAAAAGCTTTTCTCTGAAAAGGTTCATACATGTATATATTATTTGAATTTGTGTTTCTTGTTTTTCCCACAGCACCAGGAACAACTTTGAAACCAATCTTGCCCGATACTGGTCTTCAAATGGGAACACAGGTTGTTGTCTTCGCTGCAGTTGGTGTTGTGATTGCATATGTGGCTATCATACTCATAGGCATAGCTTGCTGTGCATGCAGGTAAGTACAGTAACTTCCACACACAATTTCCCTGACAGGACAGCATGACATAAAGATGTAGAAGTAACTATAAACATGTGGGTACAACCATGTGTAAATCTCTTTTTGGGATGAGGGTTGGCTCTGAAAAGAGCCGATGTGGTCTCCAACTCTGACTGTGGTCTGCAACTATATTGTCAGCTCTACCAATCCTGTATAATACCTTTAATGAAAGTCATAATGGAGGATTTGAATTTTAAAATGTGATGATTATATATATATTTTTTCCTGTACAGGAAAATGAGGAAGAAAGATGAGACAATGACAGGAACTCTTGCAGTAGACTCAACTGAGATGGAAATCGAGATGCATCCACAGATCTTCAATAACAAAGGTTTAGTCTCAGATGATGTTGCTATAGAAGTTAACGATAACGTTGAAACCATGGCAACCATGGAGCAACCGGACAACCAATCCAGTGCTGATATTCAGTTTAGTACGTTCAAATCATCATGAATGTACAAGTAGCAAGTTTGACCAATGGTTAGTGGTTGGTTCATGACATACGTAGTGCATGCACACTTAAACGTATGTGTGCACATTCTAGGTACATCATGAGAAAATGGCGGTTGCCAGTTTGTTTACATTTTTTGGACAAGTTCATAGATAAAATAGAAAGGATGATATTTGCTTTCACAAGTACAGGCATGTGATTTCTCAGGTTTTTTCATATTTCAGGGTTTACTCAAGTTCTCCTGGAGCCTTTTACTCTTGTATAACATATTAAATATTTCAACTTGCTACGTAGCTATAATTCTTTAGAGATGTGCTCACAAAAGATTAATGTCTTTCCTGATAAATAACGAAAAAACACCTTTTTGTATGAAGTCTACTTTTTTAGCTGTCTTTTTAAACCATTTTGCACTAAGTTTTTAATTGACATTCTGAAACTCTTTAAACATGTTTTATTATAAGTCTGAAAAAAATGAATTTATTTTTTAAGTAAACCCTCCTACTGTTTTAGCCGGCTACTGAGTCAGCGACTACAGCTATGGCTGTTGGCTGAAACGTCAATATTGAAGTATAGGACTATTCAGCGACTGGCGAAGCTGTCATTTTGGACACGGCATAATTCTGATCAAACTTAGAGGCACCAGACTAATTCTTCCTGCCAGCCTCGTTTTGGTTAAATCAATTTGAATTGGAGCAAAACAAGATGGCTGCTTCGTGTCAAAGGTCAATTACTTTTTTTGCTCTTATATTATTCTTACATTTTTGTATTCTTGCATCGGTATTTAAAATTAAGTAGGAAATGTTTTTGGGGAAAATACATGGAAATAATGTGTTTCTTTGTAGATGCAGATCAATCTGTTTCTTTACTTATTAATTTTATAATTGGACATATCAACTGTGCTATTATCTATTTATACATATATATTCAAATGTAATAATATGCAAATTCATGACTAAAATTATATCTTGTTAATGATTTGTAAAACTTATTAAGTACTTTTTAGATCTATGTCGAATTTAGCTTCTTATATTTTTAAATGAGAAACAAAAAGAAAACAAAGACATGTTAAGATGGAGTAAGAACTTCTACTTGAAATCTTCAGGGGTCGACCCAGATAAGCTTTACCAGTTGGACGCCCTGATTCAAAAGAAATTCTGAAACTTTCTTGATTTGCGACCAACATGACAAGAATTTGTCTCGATTGTAAAATCAAAGTTTACCTATTTCTACTTTTGTTTACTTGATTGTGATTATACTTTATTTTAGATTAAAAAGATTCATGTCATTTATACCTTTTTGTATGAATGAATGAATGAATAAAACTTTGCAACTAACATGATTATCCTAATCTTTTTCTTGTGCTTTTTCTCTTTTTACTTCGGGTAGATTTGTGGATGAGTCGTCTTAGAGGGAAGTTTCATTTCAGGAAAAAATTGTTCTAAAACATTTTTAGTTGTTTGTTCGTGTGTTAAAGCAATGGTCAGATGGTAGCTTTGTCCACAGAGTGCTTGGCATTGTCATTGATCTCTGCAAGACCTCTTCAGCTGCATGGGTGTGGCAGTAGTGGGCAGGAGACAGTGTTCTTTGGTATGGTCAGCTTCTATGCGCTCCAAGTCATTGAGATGTTCTTATAGCCTTGTTTCGTTTAAACTGAGAATCTTTGGCAAAATTGACGAAAACTGCAAGGGATAAACCTTGTTCCTCTTCAACTGATAATTTTTGGCAACATTGTTGAAAACTTCAAGGGGTAAGCCTTGTGTCTTTTTAACTGAGACTTTTTGGCAAAATTGACAAAAAATGCAAGGGCCCTTTAAACTGGTTATTTTGGGCAAATCTGAAAAAAAATTGCAAGGGGTTAGCCTTGCGTCTTTTAAACAGAATTTTTGGCAAAAATTGACAAAAATTGCAAGGGGTAAGCCTTGTTCCTTTTAAACTGGTTATTTTGGGCAAAATTGACCAAAACTGCAAGGGGTTAGCCTTGCGTCTTTTAAACTGAGAATTTTTGGCAAAATTGACAAAAAATGCAAGGGGTAAGCCTTGTTTCTTTTAAACTGTTTATTTTGGGCAAAATTGACAAAAAATGCAAGGGGTAAGCCTTGTGTCTTTTAAACTGGTTATTTTGGGCAAAATTAACAACTGCAAGGGGTAAGCCTCGTGTCTTTTAAACTGAGAATTTTTGGCAAAATTGACAAAAAATGCAAGGGGTAAGCCTTGTTCCTTTTAAACTGGTTATTTTGGGCAAAATTGACCAAAACTGCAAGGGGTAAGCCTTGCGTCTTTTAAACTGAGAATTTTTGGTAAAATTGACAAAAAATGCAAGGGGTAAGCCTTGTTCCTTTTAAACTGGTTATTTTGGGCAAAATTGACCAAAACTGCAAGGGGTTAGCCTTGTGTCTTTTAAACTGAGAATTTTTGGCAAAATTGACAAAATTTGCAAGGGGATAGCCTTGCATCTATTAAACTGAGAATTTTTGGCAAAATTGACGAAAATTGCAAGGGGTTAGCCTTGCGTCTTTTAAACTGAGAATTTTTGGTAAAATTGACAAAAATTGACAAAAATTTCACGGGGTAAGCCTTGTTCCTTTTAAACTGGTTATTTTGGGCAAAATTGACAAAAAATGCAAGGGGTAAGCCTTGTTCCTTTTAAACTGAACACTGAAAATGCCAAATTTATGACAAAGCTCTGGACCAAGTTTCATTGAGTGCTTTGCAAATTTTATTTCTATGCAGGGGAAATAAACCTCTCAAAAAAAATACAGATTAATAACATAAAGCGGGTATGGTAACTTCAATTAAATAATAATTAAATAATTAATATCAATCAAACAGAAACGAAAACTATTTTAATTACTAATTACTTATAACTTATATTTGAACATGTTATTCTGGTGTTTTTTCATAGTTTATACATTTGTTGAAATAATAATGCAGGCTTTGAATTTCATCTTTGAGAGGGCAAGGCCATTTATATTTTGCGAAGGGCACTTACACTGGAAAATCTTGAAGTATATTGGAAACTGTTGAAGGGGCACCAAGGCCAAGACCAGGGCAACAGAGGCCATCACCTCCGTGTTATTCCAGACCTGATGATGCTCTGAAAATAAAGCCCTTTTTTCTGCCTTTTGAGAAATTAGCTCTCTTTTTGATACAAAGACAAATGAACATGGTTTGTAATTAATCTACAAACACCAAACCCAACAGTTCAATCTTTGAATGATACACAATATGAGAAAACAAATGTTTTACTTTTTAGTTTCTGATTTCCAGAAATTATCAGAAATGGCTTGTTGTGATGACTTCAGAGTCATCCCATTGTTTTCCAGAGTGAGATCCTACATAGCCCAGGGGTCGATTTCACAAAACTCTTCCTAACTTAGGACTAGTCCTAGGCAATGCTAAGAGATAGGACTAGTCTTAAGTTAAGACCAGTTACTGGTCCTAACTTCAGATAAGACTAGTCTTATCTCTTTGTGAAATCGGCCCCTAGTTAGAATCCTCCGTTGCAGTGCAGTGCAACAGCGACTGGCGTCCTGCCAGGGCTAGAGCCTACCAGTACACATTTACAGCAACTATGTATCTTTCACACAATGCTAATTAAACTCTTTGACTTGCTCCCACCAAACACGAGTCAATTCTACTAAAATAAATTCTCTACTAAATAGCTTTTATGATATCTGTGAATATATATATATTTCAATATTTTAAGTACTCGCTTATTAAATTCATTTGCCAAATTTAAATATTCGAAGACACTATTGTCAAGATTATACCAAACAAAAAATCACTTTGCCACCAAATATTTAAAATATTTACTTGATTATAAATTAAATTTAAATATTCATGCAAACGGGTAAATAAAGCATAAAACATTTTGATGAACAAAAAAGGAAAATAACTGAAGCAAAGCTCAAGCAGCAAAATTCTATTTCCACAGTCATGGTCATAAACATCACCAGTGTTAGTCTTTTAAAAAGACCTTGCAAGATTTGTGTGTATTCAACAATTTGAGGGAAACTTGGATTCCCAAGTACATTTTTTTAACATGTGAAGGAAACGAGTTGTGCACTTTCATGAGTTCTAAGGTTCGAAAACACGCCTTTATTGTCTTTATTGAGTTCACAAAACTTCATGTAAACATTTTATGTCCCGCTAAAAATTTAAAGAAATATTGGCCAAAAAAATAAGAAAAAAGGATTGCTTCCATCTGAAAGTTCACTGATTCTAAAGTTCATACCAGTACCAATCCGCCACAGAAATATTGCCATCTGAAAGTTCACTGATTCTAAAGTTCATACCAGTACCAATCCACCACAGAAATATTGCCATCTGAAAGTTCACTGATTCTAAAGTTCATACCAGTACCAATCCGCCACAGAAATATTGCCATCTGAAAGTTCACTGATTCTAAAGTTCATACCAGTACCAATCATCCACAGAAATATTTCCGTCTGACATTTCACTGATTCTTGTAAAGTTCAACTATTTTTTTTGCACAGAAATGAGTCTAAGGCTTTTTGGTGTTATCACTTTTAGAAGGGTAGACAAAATTGAATGTTTAACTTATACTGTATAAAAGGATCCAATCCTCAGCATTTTGTTTTGATAGTGGTATTTTTTGAGGGGGACAAAGAATGTTTAAAATGATTAAATGTTGTGAACTACTTAACCTCTTGATTGTTATTGCAGCTATTACAGTTACATCCTTGAATCTCATAGTACCGATGAGTGTAGGTGCGTTCATCGTCACACTTCATTGTAACAGACCTTTCGAGTAATGCGGTGGGACTACAGCAGCCACAAGAATTGTCCACGTGGAGCCCGGATGCTACCCTGGAGTAACTATAAGATGGACAAGACCCAGTGCAGCTGGTCTCACGAATCATGGTAGAGGAAATGCAGTTTCCCAACACAAGATAGTTTATGTTGGTGTTGTTTGTGCAAATTGTTTTGGGAACTGTTGAGAAAGCAGAATGTTCATAGGAGTGTTAGGCCAGATAAAAAAACGAAATTGTTGAGCGTCCCTTTTTTTTAAGGGGGGGGGGGGGGTTGGAGGGCGTTTTTTGTTTTTTAATTTAGTTTTGTTGACATGGCAAGATATGAAATAAACTGTATAGAAATCATCACAACCTTTAAAACAGAGAGTTTGTGTGATGTTGATGTTTTTAATTGTTTTGTTAAAACCATTTAACTCCTATATGACATTTTCTGTAAACATTTTCAAAAAACTAAAACGCATTGTAGCCTAAGTAAATATTTGAAGAATTGTTCTTGTGTTTGCCATCATGAATAACCTTTCCTCAAACATCTTTTCCAACCTAACTGCGCGTGCGGCGCAGAACGGAGCCAAACTTGACTGAAAAGGCCAATTTGTTTGTTTATTTGGCCTTATTGAAGTTATTAATTAAAAGTTTGGGCTTGTAAAAATACAATATTTTGTGGATGAGATGGACTCTACTTCATTCAGGGATGAGGTTTGGTGAATGTGGACATTCCTAATAAAATTGGCTTTCGGGTCTGGGTCCCTCTTATTCTAGACCCAGAACCTCCCAGATGTTACAATTCAGGAGGTTTACAGACTCTGTGCATCACCAGAAATACAACACTACAGGTTTGGAGACAAAGTGGACTATTTCTTTCTCCTTTTGGTGACTGCTTTACTTCTTCCAACAAAATTTTGAAGGATCTAGTAGATTTTGAGAAAATCCTGAAATCCGGAAAAAATCCAGAGAAATCAATCGCTTGTTCATGAGAGCTGTATGATTGGAGGGACTCACCACAGATTGGACAGCACGTTTCTGTTTGAGCACTTTCTAACGTTGTACCCTAGTGGAAGAGTTACGATAAAATAAAAAGGAGTATATTAGCCTATGGTTGAATAGCACTATGTGAAAAGTGAGTGGCTTAACTCTTTCAGTGCCAAGGTCGTATACGATCCATTTTATGTATTCCAAAAGTGCCAATAGCGTACATGTATGATCTATTTTATGAACTCAAAGAGTGCCATCAATCATACATATGTACAACCCATAATGTTGGGACTACTCTTTATTCCGACACCCCTATATTCCGACAACCCCCACGTGATTTACATGCTAGGGTTAGGGTTACGGTTAGGGTTAGGGTTAGGGTTAGGAAAATACACCAGGGGTGTCAGAACATAGGGGTGTCGGAACATAGGGGTGTCGGAACATAGGTGTGTAACCCCATAATGTACATGTTATCAAGAGAGGGCATTATCACTCTAACGTATTATACAATTTCGTACATGTTCGACCTTTTTCTCTAGGTTTTATTCAGGTTCTAGACTTGCAGAGTCTGTTGAGGAAATAAATTGTTGGATTTACTTGGTCGAGACTGAAAACATATCAAAATGTACTTACCTCTGGACATTCAACAGGGTCACATTTGGGTGATTTTGCGATGATTCCATCCTCCTCGCAAATTCCGTAACGGCATGGCTCTTCAAGGGTAACATTGTCTCCCTCCTAAATGTTGGAAAAGAGTTGTACAAGTTCATTGTTTGCAGATTAAAAATCCTGAAAGTGAGATAGCAGTTTCCTTTTGAAGTGGAGATCAAGATTAGTGAACTTACAGGAAGTTCTTTTTTAGAGGTTTACAGACTTTCTGTAACATTTCAAACATAACTCATCACGTCAGTGCAAAAACAATGTATCTCGAGTTGTATCTCAACCTTGCAAAAAACATCGTGTCTTGACTTTGCAAACCCGCTTGATCTTGATTTTGCAAAAACGTTGTATCTCGCGCAAACATGCTCCGTGCAAAAACGTTGTATCTCGCGCAAAAATGCTCCTTGCAAAAACGTTGTTTTGTGTGTACATCCGTGCTATTTTAAGCGAGATACGATTTCAAACTCATTTTTGCACTGACATGATAATATTAAAGTTTGTTTATAACAAGGGTCAAATCTTTTATCTCTGTGATGGCAGTTTAACCTCTTTCTAGAAACTCAAAGAGGATGCAGCGAGATAAACCAAAATCCTGACACATCACAGGCCTGCATTTTAATATCGCACGTTTACTTTCTACTCAACAAATGTGTCCGGAATAAAAACCATCTTTGCATATATTTATTAAGTTTGGAATCATTCACAAACATATCAGTAACATTTATGCTAATTTGAACAAATGTTCGAATACATATTTGAATTAAAATATCACATTATTGTGAACATAGGCCCCTTTATAAATTTGGCCATTGCTGAGAGTCAAAACACCAGGCATAACTATGAAAGGCCAATGAAAGGTCCTTCTTTGACCTTAGTGAGGGCGCTGTTTGAACTCCTGACATGTCACCTTCTATTGAAATATGCGTAAACTTCAAAAGTCAAGCGGGTCTACCTTTGCCTCCCCTCCCTTAACAAAACAAAAAAGACAGAGGTGTAAAATTCACTTTGTTTGGAATTGATGTTTCAAAAAATATACTCTGCTCTTTGTCTTCAGGAGAAAGACTAGCAGAGTATACTGTTCAAAACGCTGAGACCACACCAGCTCTCTCAGGCCGAACATTTTTTCAAAAAGAGATTCATACATATTTGTACTCGCAGGTTTACTAGTTATAGTCACTTCATATTAAAATTCACTTAAAAGTCGGGTTATAGATTGGTTTTTGTCAATGGTGATTTTTAGGCAAAGCTATAAAGAAAGATACAATAAAAGTCACATGTGAAAGCTTCAGCTGAAAACAGTGTCTACAGTAAAAAAAACTGTCAAAGTATTTTCACAAGAACATCAAATCCATCCATGTTTAGCGAGGTGACAGCGGGTACCAAACGCATCTCTGGCCACAGCATTTGCGAACGGCACCACCCTCAGATATCTTAGAAATGATTCATCCATGAATCATTTCTCAGATTCAAATATTTGGGGGTGAAATATTATACTACTTCGAAAGGGAATCCTTTCTCAAAATAGTTTGTACTATCAACAGCTGCGGTGCTTCTCACCAAGGAAGTTTTTATGGTCATTCATTTGTTTGAGTATTTACCAATCTATGACCCTACCTTTAAATGATCAGTTTAGATTTAAGAAGTCTGACTTATCTAGATAAGCAAGGGAGTGTCTCTACCTTATAATATGAGCCGTCATATTCACATGGTTCTAAACAGGACAGAAAGAAAACAGTTTAAAACAAAATAAATCCTGACTCAAATCATTCACCTATTTCCCAAATCCTTCAAACTTACCGATTGGAATTCATAAGCTCAACAGTTATAACTATTATTATTGTATATTTCTGGTAATGAAACCAATGATGCCTCATAAGTGAACATCACTGTAGCTCCGCAAGCCTGAGGAAACCTGTAAACAAGGGTGCTTGCTATGTAAACCAGAAAAACAAGGATTAAACACCACTCTTCCACGATAAGTGTTCTGGGTTCTTTTACGTGTACTATCAAATCCTAATACACAGGACCTATGGCTTAATGTCCAATCCGAAGGATACAAGTGCCAGGACCGGGACTCGAACCCACACTCTGCTGATCAGAAACACCAGAGCTTGAGTCTGGTGCTCTTAACTGCTAGGCCACACCATGCCAGGGCCCAATTTCATAGAGCTGCTAAGCACAACAATTTGCTTAGCATGAAATTTCTTCCTTGATAAAAACAGGATTACCAACCAAATTTTCATGTGTTGCATATTGCTTGTTACTGGTATTCAGCTGTTGTTTGCTTATCCTGAAAATCACGTGGAAATTTGGTTGGTAATCCTGTTTTTATCAAGGAAGAAATTTCATGCTAAGCAAATTGTTGTGCTTAGCAGCTCTATGAAATTGGGCCCAGGTGTAACGACATTGCAGCCTTGAGCTAGGTAGGGGAATTCAAGAAAGTAGGAGAACTGTTGTGGCAGGAGATTCTGTCCCCACATGGTGCGAATTGTGTAGAAACGTCATCAGATAGCATCCTCTTTTGAATCGACTTCCATCAGCCCATGTTAATTTAACGCATGGGTGACACACAAACCGTGGGACAAAACTCCCTATGACTGCAGCTCAAACTTGATAGTTACATAAACCATGAAAATTAATCAAATAAACCTTACCTTTTTTCCCACAGCCGTAGAGCTTCACTTTGTAGCTTGATGATTCATTAGGGCTAACCAAGTAGACTTTAATGACTGTTACAAAAGTGTTTGGTGGCAGGGGGATCTTAGTATTTGAGTCACCGATAAAGACATAACCTCCATCTGTGTTGTTAAGACGTTCAACCCCATCTCGATTGTCGTAATAAATTTCAAAAGCAACTTTCACTGTCTCCCGGAAAGGATTTGAACTGTTGATGAGGACTGAAGTGATTTCAACCGTTGTGTTGATGGTAAGTATAATGTGGGATCCGGTGTAGGGATGGGTGCCAGATGCGGGTGGGTTGGAAGGTGTCCAACCACCACTACTTGGTATCTCCGTGGTGTAATCATTTCCGAGTTCCCTGGTTATTTCAAAACCTGGTGTTTCATCAAGATCAGCATCACAGGGTGCTGGTGGGGTAGATTAAAGGAATAAACAAAATCAAAACATATACAGTTCATGATGACAACAAAATTATATCATTTACATTTTCCCATCAAGTTTTCACAAAAGTTTGTCATCATTAATTTATAAATCACTTTGAAAAGATATTCTCCTCTTGAAGGATGCTATATTCAAGAATTTTTCATTTTTTTAAGATCTTTTTTTGAAAACAAGATACTTGTTTATCTTTTAAAAGCTATTTCTCTTTCTGTAAATCTTTCAAGAAATTCACTGAAAAACTGTCTTTGAAGAAGAAGATTTTTTTCGGTTTTTTTTTTTGAGGCAAATTTCTTAAAATTCAACTGTAACTCTCCATGCCTTCCCATCCAAATTATAAAAAAAGAAGAAATTTAATTAGAAAGTTGTGAATAACAGAGTGATGAAGAATTTTTTCGAACATGTATCTGAATACAATGTCATTATCAGTTATTTCTTCAATCCTATTACTGAATTCCTATGTCATTGACTTCTTTTTCACCTTCACTACCATATCATCTGTACATTAGTTGGTCCCCCCCCCAAGAAGTCAAACTGAAAACATAACTATAGCTTTACCAGTGGTTGTTGACACTTCTGTGGTTGTTGTAGAGCAATTGTTTTGTTTACAGTTGCACCTATCTATGCATTTACTTCCATTAAACACTGTGTCTCCGTAGCATTCACAGCAATATTCGATGCCAGATATGGGATCTTTAAATTTCTTTGAATGGCACTCATCAGAAATTTCTGGACACACTTTCTCGTGACAAATGTTATAACAGCTAGCAACTATTGATCCCAATTCACAGGCTGTATTGGAAGAGAAAGGGTTTTATGTATCGGTGAAAAAGCGTTGTGTCTCCAAAAATAAATAACACAATAGTCTGCAGGCACCATGAGTTTTTGAAAGTACACAAAATGCCTCAATGTACACACAAACAGTTTTTCTTAGAGAATATGGCCTAAAATCCATGTGTGTGTATTGCGTATTGCGTACACACAAAAACCCCACCACACAACACGTACACGTCCATGTGTTCGTATTACATATTGCGCAGTGCTGCAGTGCGATCAGCAGACACTGCCAAAAAAACACAGAGGCAACCCCTTTTCTTAGCGATAAGTCTGACCGGTAAGAGGTAACTAAAAATACATAGTAAACTTGCGGGTACAACCATGTGTAAAAACTCTTATGTGGGAGTGTTGGCTCTGAAAAGAGCCGGTGGGGTGTCGACGTTTCGAACAGTATACTCTGCTCGTCTTCAGGAGAAACTCACTAAGATTACTGGGTTACTGGGTTCTTTTACGTGCATTACACAACACACCAAACCAAAGGCTTTACGTCCCATCCGAAAGACAAAGCAATGTTTACAATAAGGACACAAGCGTCAAGACCGAGACGCGAACCCATATTCAGCTGATCAAAAAAACACCAGGGCCCGATGTGATCAAGCTGCTTAAGCAGCAAACATTGCTTACAAACTTTCTGCTTAGCAAAAATGAGCAGGATACCAGTCACAAATGGTACATGCGACATGATATTTTGGCTGGTAACCTTATTCTGGTAAGCATGATTTTGTTGTACTTAGTAAATTTTTGTGCTTTAACAGCTCTATGAAATTGGGCTCCAGTCCAGTTTGCTAGACTAAAACTGTCACGGTATTTTCAGCACGAATGTTGAATCCATCCATTTTTGGTGACAGTGGGTACCAACAGTGTCTCTGGCTGCAGCATTCACAAACAGACACCTTGAAAATTTGAATCTTCAAGAGTTACTTTAAAGCAATCTTTTGAGATTCGTTGACATACTTTTACTGATTTCTAATCAATATGGGCACTTCAAACAAAGTAAGTTTCTAGCAATAACAAGTCTCAGTTCTAATGACCAAGTCATCATATCTGAGTAAGAGTTCAAATCCAAACTTTTGAAATAATTTAAACCTTTTATAAAATGTAAAACTATAGCACAGAGTTACTCACTAGGTGGTGGTAAAGGTGGAGTTTCTGTACAAACAAAACATAACAAAAATATGATTAGAATGATATTTGAATCTTGTATTCTGAAGTTATGTTTGTAATTTGTGACAGACAGTTCTTCTATGTGTTTTTGGTGTTTTTTCTTTTTATATATCTCGCAATGCTGTTATACCATCAAACAATCATTCAAATCAACACCAGGAACCAATATTGTTGCTGCTCTTTACAATAAGCAAAACAAATCAACACTTACAGTGGGAACAAGCCCAAGCTAATTTTGCTTGAATAGTATGTAAATGTCAAGTTACTATAAAGCATTCTTCATCTAAACGGATTACACTGAAAGTTGACACTAAACTTTTGCAGGCAGATAATGTTGTGAAGGTAAGCACAGAATACTACCTTTAAGGTATCGTACACGTTTGGTATTGACTCAAAACAAATGTTAGCATAAAAACTTACTTGGTAATGAGCAACGGAGAGCTGTTGATAGTATAAAACATTGTAGGAAACGACTCCTTCTGAAGTAACGTAGTTTTTGAGAAAGACATAATTTCTCACTAAAATAATAAAAACTTCTTGCAAGAAGTTTTTATTCCTATCTGAAAGCATACAAATTTGTACAACAAGGGTGTTTTTTCTTTCATCATTTTCTTGCAACTTCAATGACCAATTGAGCCCAAATTTTCACCGGCTTGTTATTTTATGCATATGTTGGGATACACCAAGTGAGAACACTGGTCTTTGACAATTTCCAAACAGGTTCAGTGCCTTTAAAGGTAAGGTCATCGCTTGGTTTTAGTCAACATAATGTTGATTTATATGCAAAATTATCAGGAAAGATACAGTCACCTGTGAAAGTTTCATTTCAATACAGTGTCTACTTGTTGAGAAAACAGGGAAAAACTGTCACAGTATTTTCATCACAAAGCGTTGAATCCATCCATTTTTAGCAAGGTGACAGCGGGTACCAACAGCATCTCTGGAAGCAGCATTCACAAACAGACACCTTGAAAATTTGAAGCTTCAAGAGTCACCTTGAGGCAATCTTAGGAGATTTTTTACATACTTTTACTGTTTTCTTATCAACAGGGGGGCACTTCAAACAAAATTATTTTGCAGGATGCTTACTACCATTACCATCTTTGTAACAAGAAGCTTTTAGATAATGTTTTTTTAATTAAAAAAAATTCGGGGAGGGGGGGGGGGGTCATTAACAATGAACGACCCTAACTTTAAGAGTTCCTGGAAATTGGGGCATTGAACCAGTGCAATAGAGCCTTCTGTCATGATTTTCAAGCAAGTTTTTGTGAGCAGTTAAAAACATACTTAACATGTACTCACCTGTAGCCTCAGTAGTGGTCTCTGTTGTCGTTGACTCAGTAGTAGTGGCTGTTGACTTGGTTGAGGTGGTTGTTGACTCGGTTGGGGTGGTTGTTGACTCGGTTGAGGTGGTTGTTGACTCGGTTGGGGTTGTTGACTCGGTTGAGGTGGTTGTTGACTCGGTTGGGGTTGTTGACTCGGTTGAGGTGGTCGTTGACTCAGTAGTGGTTGTTGACTCTGTTGGCGTGGTCGTTGACTCAGTAGTAGTGGTTGACTCGGTTGGGGTGGTTGTTGACTCAGTAGTAGTGGTTGTTGACACGGTTGGGGTGGTTGTTGACTCAGTAGTAGTGGTTGTTGACAAGGGTGGGGTGGTTGTTGACTCAGTAGTGGTTGTTGACTCAGTAGTGGTTGTTGATTCTGTTTGGAAAAATTAACCATGGAACATGAAATAGAGGGTGCCTAAACAATGATCTTTTATCTTTGAGAAAGATAAAATATTATGTTTTCTACTTTTAATTCTGATATTATTTTTATCCCAGGAGGACATCAAAATGTATCTCATCTTGATAATTCCAGGACTACTAAAAATTTGGTAATAAATCATCCATTGCACACTTGAAAGACGAGAGTGAGTTCTTACCTGTTTGGGTGCATACGGGCTCACAAGACAGTTCTAGAGTTTGAAGCGATGTGCTTAAATTCTTTTCACATTTACATTTTTGACATAAACGTTCAACTTCCTGTACAGAAAGTCAAAACAAATTGGGTTTTTTCATCAATGGTTCTCTTACGTCTATATTCACCGAAGTTGAATGCTTTTGTCACTAAGCCTTTTTGTCACTTTAAATATTAAAGAGAAAATAGCATCAGCTGTTGCCAACTGCTCACCAACCAAAAGGACCTATGGTACAAATGCAATCTTTGAATTGTTAACTTCCGGTTTGAAGCGGAAGCCTAGCTGAAATTGGGGTCATACACTTATTGAGTTCTCAAAGACCTTTCCGATGATGTATAGATTGTTAAAAAAAATAATAAAATCTAATTTTGAGTAAACGGAATTTGACACCTGATGACGTCATCATTACAGCATTTTTTCAAGTGCTGTCTTTATGTCGAGGTGTAAGTATATGGTAAGGTTCAAAGTTTAATTCAATTTCAATCTTTAGTATTCTTTTGGAGAAGAGTTGGAGGGATGAAGAAAAAAAAGAGAAAAGAGGAAAAAGAAAAGAAAAACTTGAACCATAACAAGCGGTGTTCGAATGAAGCTGGAATACCTACTTAATAAGTGAATGAGACAAACCAATATTGTGTACTTTCTGCCTCGATCAACCCCAACAAAATTGGGATATGTACTATTGGGTAGGATTTTTCCAAAGAAACTATGACCGGAAAAAGTGCCAAAGTAAACTTCTTCTTGTGACTTACAAATTCAGATTACAATCAAGCTAATTTTCTAGATGTTTCCTGCACCTCAATTCAGTGGCAATCAAGGGCATCAATCACGATTTTTGGTATAATTCAAATGAAACTTGCCACACCACACAATTCAACAGCAAAATAGATTTTAAATAAGAATGAAGTAAATCAGCGTTTTTAACTTTTTCATTTTGAATTAACAAACTGTGAACCTGGGAGACAAGTAACCAAAGACATTTTTCCGAGGATTCAACTTACCTGATCCATAGAAAGGTTTGCGGTAACACCATGTAATATCTCTAAATGAGTTGGGGTGGTTCTGAAATGAACCGTTGGTTTCAACTCGACGTTTCGATCAGTATGCTCTGATCGTCTTCTGGAGAAAACGGTTTTTCTTCCAGTTTTTCTCCAAAACGATCAGAGCATACTGATCGAAACGCCGAGTTGAAACCAACGGTTCTTTTCAGAACCACCCCAACTCATTTAGAGATATTACATGGTGTTACTGCAAACCTTTCCATATCGTATTTCCACCATGCAAAGTTTCAAATCCTACTTACCTGATCCAGTTTGATACACATGTAAGTATCCCAGGTATACCCAATCTTCAACAGTAATGGGCTTACACCTAGGTCACTATATGAAATGTCCCTGTAGTATCCATCATCACATTGGCAAGAGTTTGCAACCTGTTCAGTGCATTCTCTGTTTGTATCAAAAGGTATTTCAGGTATTAACTGCTGATCACAAGGAATGGGTTTCCTGACATGACAATCGGGGCAATCTATAGATGTAGAGAAAAATGACAATTTTTTTTTTAAAATAAGTAATGCTTTAAAACGATCAATTCCAGATTTATGTTGCAAAGAAGGGGATCTTCTATGAAGTCATTGCAACTAATAGTTACAGGATAGTTCTCCCTTCATTTAAAGTTTCAAATCAAACTAAAATTAAGTCAAAAAATGACCTTACAAAGTGGCGTCGTTGTTAACACAATTGTGGGTGTCATCTCAATTAAAGGATGTATCATTTACATTAAACTCCCTGAAAATTCTCACAAAAGTTTGTTGGTATGTATTATTTTAAAGAGATATACTCATGTTAGAGAAACTTATTCAAGAAATTTCATTTTTGAGGAATTATTCTTGAAAAAGTTTATGATGAACACAAAAAATCCACAAGGATCAGAGTATAAAGAAATATTTAATATTGAATCTTTTGCTCTTCTTTTTGCTATAAATGGATATGTTTTTGTTTGTGCTTGTTTATGTCTCTGAAGAAGGTCTGGTTTGGATCGAAAGCTTAGGCCATCTCCCCTACTAGTTTTATATATATAAATATATTTGTTTAAAAAACAAAACAAAAACATAACATACATGGGGTTGTTGACTCGGTTGGGGTGGTCGTTGACTCAGTAGTGGTTGTTGACTCGGTTGGGGTGGTCGTTGACTCAGTTGTGGCTGTTGACTCGGTTGGGGTTGTTGTTGACTCAGTAGTGGCCGTTGACTCGGTTTGGGTGGTTGTTGACTCGGTAGGGGTGGTTGTTGACTCAGTAGGGGTGGTTGTTGACTCGGTTGGGGTGGTTGTTGACTCGGTTGGGGTGGTTGTTGACTCGGTTGGGGTGGTTGTTGACTCGGTTGGGGTGGTTGTTGACTCGGTTGGGGTGGTTGTTGACTCGGTTGGGGTGGTTGTTGACTCGGTTGAGGTGGTTGTTGACTCGGTTGGGGTGGTTGTTGACTCGGTTGGGGTGGTTGTTGACTCGGTTGGGGTGGTTGTTGACTCGGTTAGGGTGGTTGTTGACTCGGTTGGGGTGGTTGTTGACTCGGTTGGGGTGGTTGTTGACTCGGTAGGGGTGGTTGTTGACTCGGTTGGGGTGGTTGTTGACTCGGTTGGGGTGGTTGTTGACTCGGTTGGGGTGGTTGTTGACTCGGTTGGGGTGGTTGTTGACTCGGTTGGGGTGGTTGTTGACTCGGTTGGGGTGGTTGTTGACTCGGTTGGGGTGGTTGTTGACTCGGTTGGGGTGGTTGTTGACTCTGTAGGGGTGGTTGTTGACTCAGTTGGGGTGGTTGTTGACTCGGTTGGGGTGGTTGTTGACTCGGTTGGGGTGGTTGTTGACTCAGTTGGGGTGGTTGTTGACTCGGTTGGGGTGGTTGTTGACTCGGTTGGGGTGGTTGTTGACTCGGTTGGGGTGGTTGTTGACTCGGTAGGGGTGGTTGTTGACTCGGTTGGGGTGGTTGTTGACTCGGTTGGGGTGGTTGTTGACTCGGTTGGGGTGGTTGTTGACTCGGTTGGAGTGGTTGTTGACTCGGTTGGGGTGGTTGTTGACTCGGTTGGGGTGGTCGTTGACTCGGTTGGGGTGGTTGTTGACTCGGTAGGGGTGGTTGTTGACTCGGTTGGGGTGGTTGTTGACTCGGTTGGGGTGGTTGTTGACTCGGTTGGGGTGGTTGTTGACTCGGTTGGGGTGGTTGTTGACTCGGTTGGGGTGGTTGTTGACTCGGTTAGGGTGGTTGTTGACTCGGTTGGGGTGGTTGTTGACTCGGTTGGGGTGGTTGTTGACTCGGTTGGGGTTGTTGACTCGGTTGGGGTGGTTGTTGACTCGGTTGGGGTGGTTGTTGACTCGGTTGGGGTGGTTGTTGACTCGGTTGGGGTGGTTGTTGACTCGGTTGGGGTGGTTGTTGACTCGGTTGGGGTGGTTGTTGACTCGGTTGGGGTGGTTGTTGACTCGGTTGGGGTGGTTGTTGACTCGGTTGGGGTGGTTGTTGACTCGGTTGGGGTGGTTGTTGACTCGGTTGGGGTGGTTGTTGACTCGGTTGGGGTGGTTGTTGACTCGGTTGGGGTGGTTGTTGACTCGGTTGGGGTGGTTGTTGACTCTGTAGGGGTGGTTGTTGACTCAGTTGGGGTGGTTGTTGACTCGGTTGGGGTGGTTGTTGACTCGGTTGGGGTGGTTGTTGACTCGGTTGGGGTGGTTGTTGACTCGGTTGGGGTGGTTGTTGACTCGGTTGGGGTGGTTGTTGACTCGGTTGGGGTGGTTGTTGACTCGGTTGGGGTGGTTGTTGACTCGGTTGGGGTGGTTGTTGACTCGGTTGGGGTGGTTGTTGACTCGGTTGGGGTGGTTGTTGACTCGGTTGGGGTGGTTGTTGACTCGGTTGGGGTGGTTGTTGACTCGGTTGGGGTGGTTGTTGACTCGGTTGGGGTGGTTGTTGACTCAGTAGGCGATCTAGTATACTCAGTAGTCAAGGTAGTTGACTCGGTTGGGGTGGTTGTTGACTCGGTTGGGGTGGTTGTTGACTCGGTTGGGGTGGTTGTTGACTCGGTTGGGGTGGTTGTTGACTCGGTTGGGGTGGTTGTTGACTCGGTTGGGGTGGTTGTTGACTCGGTAGGGGTGGTTGTTGACTCGGTTGGGGTGGTTGTTGACTCGGTTGGGGTGGTTGTTGACTCGGTTGGGGTGGTTGTTGACTCGGTTGGGGTGGTTGTTGACTCGGTTGGGGTGGTTGTTGACTCGGTTGGGGTGGTTGTTGACTCGGTTGGGGTGGTTGTTGACTCGGTTGGGGTGGTTGTTGACTCGGTTGGGGTGGTTGTTGACTCGGTTGGGGTGGTTGTTGACTCGGTTGGGGTGGTTGTTGACTCGGTTGGGGTGGTTGTTGACTCGGTTGGGGTGGTTGTTGACTCGGTTGGGGTGGTTGTTGACTCGGTTGGGGTGGTTGTTGACTCGGTTGGGGTGGTTGTTGACTCGGTTGGGGTGGTTGTTGACTCGGTTGGGGTGGTTGTTGACTCGGTTGGGGTGGTTGTTGACTCGGTTGGGGTGGTTGTTGACTCGGTTGGGGTGGTTGTTGACTCGGTTGGGGTGGTTGTTGACTCGGTTGGGGTGGTTGTTGACTCGGTTGGGGTGGTTGTTGACTCGGTTGGGGTGGTTGTTGACTCGGTTGGGATGGTTGTTGACTCGGTTGGGGTGGTTGTTGACTCGGTTGGGGTGGTTGTTGACTCGGTTGGGGTGGTCGTTGACTCGGTTGGGGTGGTTGTTGACACGGTTGGGGTGGTTGTTGACTCGGTTGGGGTGGTCGTTGACTCGGTTGGGGTGGTTGTTGACACGGTTGGGGTGGTTGTTGACTCGGTTGGGGTGGTCGTTGACTCGGTTGGGGTGGTTGTTGACTCGGTTGGGGTGGTTGTTGACTCGGTTGGGGTGGTTGTTGACTGGGTTGGGGTGGTTGTTGACTCGGTTGGGGTGGTTGTTGACTCAGTTGGGGTGGTTGTTGACTCGGTTGGGGTGGTCGTTGACTCGGTTGGGGTGGTTGTTGACACGGTTGGGGTGGTTGTTGACTCGGTTGGGGTGGTTGTTGACTCAGTTGGGGTGGTTGTTGACTCGGTTGGGGTGGTTGTTGACTCGGTTGGGGTGGTCGTTGACTCGGTTGGGGTGGTTGTTGACTCGGTTGGGGTGGTTGTTGACTCGGTTGGGGTGGTTGTTGACTCAGTTGGGGTGGTTGTTGACTCGGTTGGGGTGGTTGTTGACTCGGTTGGGGTGGTTGTTGACTCGGTTGGGGTGGTTGTTGACTCGGTTGGGGTGGTTGTTGACTCGGTAGGGGTGGTTGTTGACTCGGTAGGGGTGGTTGTTGACTCGGTTGGGGTGGTTGTTGACTCGGTTGGGGTGGTTGTTGACTCGGTTGGGGTGGTTGTTGACTCGGTTGGGGTGGTTGTTGACTCGGTTGGGGTGGTTGTTGACTCGGTTGGGGTGGTTGTTGACTCGGTTGGGGTGGTTGTTGACTCGGTTGGGGTGGTTGTTGACTCGGTTGGGGTGGTTGTTGACTCGGTTGGGGTGGTTGTTGACTCGGTTGGGGTGGTTGTTGACTCGGTTGGGGTGGTTGTTGACTCGGTTGGGGTGGTTGTTGACTCGGTTGGGGTGGTTGTTGACTCGGTTGGGGTGGTTGTTGACTCGGTTGGGGTGGTTGTTGACTCGGTTGGGGTGGTTGTTGACTCGGTTGGGGTGGTTGTTGACTCGGTAGGGGTGGTTGTTGACTCAGTTGGGGTGGTTGTTGACTCGGTTGGGGTGGTTGTTGACTCGGTTGGGGTGGTTGTTGACTCGGTTGGGGTGGTTGTTGACTCGGTTGGGGTGGTTGTTGACTCGGTTGGGGTGGTTGTTGACTCGGTTGGGGTGGTTGTTGACTCGGTTGGGGTGGTTGTTGACTCGGTTGGGGTGGTTGTTGACTCGGTTGGGGTGGTTGTTGACTCGGTTGGGGTGGTTGTTGACTCGGTTGGGGTGGTTGTTGACTCGGTTGGGGTGGTTGTTGACTCGGTTGGGGTGGTTGTTGACTCGGTTGGGGTGGTTGTTGACTCGGTTGGGGTGGTTGTTGACTCGGTTGGGGTGGTTGTTGACTCGGTTGGGGTGGTTGTTGACTCGGTTGGGGTGGTTGTTGACTCGGTTGGGGTGGTTGTTGACTCGGTTGGGATGGTTGTTGACTCGGTTGGGGTGGTTGTTGACTCGGTTGGGGTGGTTGTTGACTCGGTTGGGGTGGTCGTTGACTCGGTTGGGGTGGTTGTTGACACGGTTGGGGTGGTTGTTGACTCGGTTGGGGTGGTTGTTGACTCGGTTGGGGTGGTCGTTGACTCGGTTGGGGTGGTCGTTGACTCGGTTGGGGTGGTCGTTGACTCGGTTGGGGTGGTTGTTGACACGGTTGGGGTGGTTGTTGACTCGGTTGGGGTGGTTGTTGACTCGGTTGGGGTGGTTGTTGACTCGGTTGGGGTGGTCGTTGACTCGGTTGGGGTGGTTGTTGACTCGGTTGGGGTGGTCGTTGACTCGGTTGGGGTGGTTGTTGACTCTGTTTGGACAACTGAACCATGGAACAAGAAATAAAGGGTGCTTAAATGATGATCTTTCATCTCTGGGAAGGACAATGACTATTTATCATAAAAATCATATCAAACTTTGAGTATCATTAAGATTATCATCACAGGGTGCTTGGAGGTAGATTAAAGGAATAAACACTGACAAAGGAATTAAATCATTTACATTTTCCCAACAAATTCTCATAACAGTTTGTTGATATAGAAATCACTCATGATATCCTCATGTTAAAGAACGCTTACTCAAGAAGTTCCATTTCTGAGGAATTTTTCTTGAAAAAAAATTTATATTGAACACCACAAAATAATCATGGATCAGAGTATAAAGACAAATTTAATCAATTTAATATTCATATATAAAAATTTAAAAACTTAACATACATGGAGTTGTTGACTCGGTTGGGGTGGTTGTTGACTCAGTAGTGGTTGTTGACTCAGTAGTGGTTGTTGACTCGGTCAGGGTTGTCGTTGACTGAGTAGTGGTTGTTGACTCGATCGGGCAGTTAGGTACAGGATTACAAACAATTGCTCGATTTTTACATTCACTATTGAAGAAAGGACATTTAAATGTAACATCATGTTTTGTAATATCTACAAACAGCCCACAAAACAATTGAGCATGTTTTTCTACATTAAATGTATTTTTGAACGCTAGTCTTTGACATTCTTCTACTCTGGTGTTTGCACTTTGGCATCAGCCAAAATGTTCGGTATGTTTTCTGCAAAAATTGTTAATTAATGGTTAATGCCGGAAAAAAATTAAAATGGCAGCGGCATGAACATCGCCCTCAACATCGCCCTGTAGCGTGTCCTGGCCGAGCGGATAAGAACACCAGACTCAAGCTCTGGTGTTTCTGAAGTGCAGAATGTGGGTTCGAGTCCCGGTCAAGACACTTGTGTCCTTAAGCAAGACACTGAACCATTATTGCTGCATCCTTCGGATGGGACGTACAGCTGCAGGTCCTGTAAAAGAACCCAGTGCACTTATTGTAAAGAGAAGGGGTTCGCCTCGGTGTTCTTGGTTTGATCGGCAGCATTTTGCACCACAGCACCTGGTAAACCATTACATGGTGCTATAAATGAATAGGTCTCATACTTCAAAAACGTAGCTCCGCATACCTTAAAGGTAAAAATACTGAGCACTTTGATACACCCATGGGGTGTGCTAAAGCGCTATATAAGAACTCAGTATTATAAACAAGCGCCTGTAAGAAATGTAACAAGACCCTTAGAATCTTACCAATTATAACAGCCACTGATGAAGGTGGTCCCAGGGTACCTCTCTATACCCTCATACAGGCATGGGCATTCCGCTGTCTCAATACATTTACCATCATGCAAGACTTTACCAGGTGGGCAGTGACATCCCTCAACACAATCCAACTGTTGACACTCCTTCTCCCACTCGTCTGTGTCACTAAAACAACGGTCTGGACAAACTTTCCCACAGGGGAGGTACACTGATCCTTCAATGTCACACTGCAAACCTGAGAAAATTTAAACACAATTCAATTAATACTGCAGTTTGTCATACAAAAAAAAGGAAAATTAACAGGAGGGGAAATGTCTACTTCAATTTTGTGAGGTACTCATTTTCCAATAGATAGAGTCCTCATGTGAGTGGGGGAAAAATGACAAAGTCTCTAACCTCACGTTAAAATGGTCTAAATTGCCATAGTGTTCGATAGCCTTCCAGTGGAAAATTTTTCAACATCCAAATCATCTGATGACATCATTCTGAGAAAAATGGGTCAGTACATTTTTGTACGGGGATGTTTTGGTTCATTCCTGATTTTCGATAATATTTAATCAAAACAGCTGTGAATTTGACCTTTTAACCGATGAGAAATTCCTCCTTGGAATGTAAAGATTAGTTGTTGAAATCCATTGACATCACATTTCAAATTTTGCTCTGAAAAAGTCAGTTATGAACCAAAACATCCAAGTACAAAAATGTACAAACCCAGTTTTCTCAGAATGTCATCAGATGTTTTGGATATTGACAAATTTTGCACTTGAAGGGTATCGAATACAATGGCAATTTACACCATTTTAACGTGGAGGTTAGAGACTTTTTAGTAATTTTTAACCCACTCACATGAAGACTCTGTCTATTGGAAAATGAGTACATCACAAAATTGAAGTAGACATTTCCCTTCCTCTTTAGTCGAATAAAATAAAGAGGAAAATGCCAGTAACAGCAAGATTTTGTACTGTGTTTTTAAATTTCTCGATGGCACAGCTGAGCTACCATACGAACAGCAAACACATGCTCTATAGACGATGTGACCTCTGTTTACATTCAAACCGCCCTCTGTTGACAAAAGTCATGTTTCCACCGGGCAAGAAGACGCGTACTAATGGTTTATTGCGTGCCCTTTATAGCATGGCTGTCAGTACACAAAGGTTTTGCCCGGCGACATGCGCGCGCATCATGTTATGATTTTCGAATGACAACAGAGGTCACATCGTCTATAGCGCTGAGAGTGATGTATTTGCGCAGGACCACTCACAATGTTATAACAAAACAGAAATACATGTCATGTAGGACCTTCACTAGCTTTTTAACTTGACTTCAACCATAACAAAAATGAGAAACGGGTATTTTGAACACTATATTATTGCGTGCCGTGGCTGAGTGGATAAGAACACTGGACTCAAGCTCTGGTGTTTCTGATCAGAAGAGTGTTTGTTCGAGTCCCGGTCGTGACACTTGTGTCCTTAAAGGTATTGTACACTTTTGGTAACAGCTCAAAATCAGTGTCCACATTTTATGTGATTCAACATATGCATGAACAAACAAACCTGTGAAAGTTTGAGCTCAATTGGTCATCGAGATCACGAGAAAATAGTGAAAAGAGACCCTATGTGTTTTCTGTTTTTTCAAAATATCGCGCGTGATAAAAACTATTGTTTTACTCATTTCTCAGAAACGATAGCATTTTAGGCAGAAATATTTTAAGGTACCCTTTCAACCATTACTTACTTTAAATCATGTAAGTTGTGTGTGAATCTGTGAACATTGTGTTTTTCAATCTTACCAATAGTGTACAGGGCCTTTAAGGAAGGTACTTAACCATTATTGCCGCGTCCTTCGGATGGGATGAGAGCCGTAGGTCCAGTGTGTTGTGTAATGCACAATAAAGAACCCAGTGCACTTATTGTAAAAAGAAGGGATTCACCCCAGTGTTCCTGGTTTGATTGGCTGCATATTGCGCCAAAGTACCTTGTAAACCATTACATGATGCTATGTAAAGGAAGAATGTCTCATACTTCAAAACTTAGCTCCAAATACCTTACAGGACAAATTCTAAATGTTGGAGCATCATTAAGTGACGGATTTGAGTGCTATATAAGAAGCCCAAATTATTATTATTTTGAACACTCACAACAGAATCCATCTGTTCTCCATTTAACTGGTAGTCCTCCATTCTTGCACAATTCTGCGTAGTTGTTGATTGCAGTACACAAACACTCACAGTCACCGCCTCGGTCACATGCACAACTGTCAAACACACACCTTTCATAGTAAATATCTGGGTCCACCTTGAAAAGGAAAGAATCGTCAAAATGCTAATCAGTTATCTTAGAGATTATTCAGTTCAAATCAACATATCTTCCATTTTTTAATTTTTTTTATTCTATTGTACTTTACTCTGATTGGTTCTTAGCCACCCCATCGTCTGTAAATTAATAACTTTGATTGGCTATAATTTTCCCGCTTTTTTCTGGATGCCTTCCTATAATCCTTAATTCCTCTTTTTTTGCTATAAATGGATATGTTTTTGTTTGTGCTTCTTTATGCCTCTGACGAAGGTTCGGTTTGGATAGAAAGCTAAGGCCATCTCCCCTACTAGTTTTGCACAACAAATATAGCATATACAATTACATACAACATACAAAAATATAAAAAGTTACAACAAGTCGTCAGTGAGTGGCAAGATGGAACAGGTGACCAGCACCTCTACAGAGCCATCCTACCACAGTTGAAGGGGAAGGGATGGGGTTGAGGGTACGGGGAAGGGGAAAGGGGAGGAGGCAAACTGAAAAAAAGAAAGGGACAAAACGAAGAACTCTCAATAGACTCTGCAAGTCTCGCGCAATTTTGAATTTCCGGGACCATTGTGGTCCCAACTATATGGAGATTTACGTGGGCAAGACATTGTTTTGTCAATTATTTTAGTTTAGCGTGGTTTATGACCATGACAAATATATATGTTATGGGAATGTAATACTTAGTGATACAAAAATATGAAAGTAAAATCAATTCAACAATATAACAAAGAAAACCCGAGAATTAAACCTGACCTCAGCTTCCGGTTGCAGCAAAATGAGCTGGGCACAATTTCATAAGGCTGCTTAAGCACAAAAAAAGCTAAGCACAACAAAATTATGCTTAACAGAATAAGGTTACCAGCCAAACTACAATGTCACATATCTGTGACAGGTATCCTGCTAATTTCTTAAGCAACATTTTCTGCCTAAGCAGGTCTATGAAATTGGACCCTTGGCTTTACACAAAGAAAGGGGTTGAAACATACCACGTGATGGCAGGGTTCAAAGACACCATTTACATCCAAGATAATGTCGCACTTGAACCTTGACCAAGACTCCCGTTGGGGGTTCTTATCACAGGGATCGTCACAGTCAGCACAGGGCATGACACACTTATCCAATGTCTTCCAACTATGTCCAAATAAACGAGGAGTTGCTTCGATATCTCCAGATCTCGTCTGAAAATCATCTTCGGCATCATCGTTGAAATTGCCACACAGGCCACAAACTTGTCCTTGGTATTTTGGTTGAAGTGTTACATAAACGCTCGTCGTTCTGTCCCATACCAGTCTGATCCCTGTGTGTGATATGGATACTTAGATATTCCGAGTCCAGGAAACACCATCAAAGACGGTTTATCCTGCCGCCAATTTCAAGAAACTTTACGCAAAAGCGGAAGTCCATTTACGCAAGAATTCTTGTGATAGTGGTGCACAACTTAAGCAATAAACGTGCACAAGTGGACTTACGCAGTTGTGTCCAAATTCATGAAATCGGCGGCAGGATCTTCCCAAGTCAAATGGCATCTCCAGAGCTCAGTTGAAAAAAGAAATTCCAGTGGTTTACAAAACCCATCTTCTACTTTTAACCATCAATAGATAATTTCTTTTACAAAATAACTTTGCAGTGATTAAAAAGATTTGTCTCGCTCACCATGTCTGGTAGATATAATAACGAAGTTTGAAGTTGAAATGATGTTGTATTGAGCTTTTGTTACACCAGGAGGGGATGGAGTAACGACCTCAGGCTCTGAACCCCGATTCAAGGTGATTGTTACATCCATTAAGGTGAGCGTGATGGTCTTTGTGCAGGTGAATCCACCTGAACCACAGATAATGTTCTCAACAACCACCTTGAAAGTAGAAGCACTCATTTGTCCACTGAAGTCGCAATCATCGGTTGTCAACACATAACTGCAGGCTCCTTTGATAAATAAAACACACACAATCATTAGGGAAAGCTCCATTAAAGAAAGAGGCTAAAATAAAACATATTTTTTTGTCTGGCAACTCATCTCCATGTAATTCCTTTTCCAAACAGTGGACTTCATTTGAATCATGAACAAACCAGTAGTGCTGCTGACTGCCCCAGGCAGATTAACTGCTCATCATCCATTAAAGGAACATTGCAGAATTGGTTTTGCTAACCAAACAGTTGCTGGCAGTGTAAGCACTTTATATTATCCACCATATACATAAACTGACAAACCTGTGGAAGTTTGAGATCGATCGGCCATCTGGGTCACGAGAAAATAGTGAAAAACCGATTACACATTTGCATGTGTTATACAATGCATGAATAAAACGCTTATGAGCGATAAACTCCAATCGGAAATTAGTTTTATCTATTTCTCATCAAATATGGCATTTCAGACAGAAATATTTCTAGGGATGTTTTCTACTATCATCATCATTAGACCGTGTAAGTTTTATGTAAATCTGTGATCTTAAAGAAAATTTTAATTACCAGTTCTGTAACGTTCCTTTAAGTTAAATGACCGAAGTAATTCAATGTTAACAAACCAACTCACTGAAAAGGATGTATACTTTCCGAGTTTTTGTGGCCAAACTTTGAAATTTTTAAGGGAACTTTCCCGTAATGATAACAAATTAAAAAAATTAAATTAAAAAATTGCCATTGCAAAGAGTAGACTTTTAGACTAAGTGATTTTTAACAAGTGGCTTCATGGTCAGATTGCACTCATCTTCCAGTAGATAAAGTCCTTATATAAAAATGGGGAAAAAATTACAAGTACTAGCCAAAGGTTAAATTGGTGTAAAATGCCACTGTATTTGATACCCTTCAAGTGCAATTTTTGTCAAAATCTGAAAGCGTTCGATGACATCATATTTAAAAAATATGGACTGTACATTTTTGTGCACAGAATTTTTAGTTCATCCCTGAATTTTCAAGATATTCAATAAAAATGGCATTGAATTTGGCCTTTTTTTGTAAAGACCCATTTGTTTTTGATGTCCGACTACGTCATATTCAAAATTTTCTCTAAAAGAATATCAAATAAAACAACATTTTTCACCATTTTAAAGTGAGATTAGAGACTTTTCTCTATTTTCATTTGGCCTCTCTATCTATTTGTGGCGTGTCATGGCCCAGCAGTTTAAAGCACCGGACTCAAGCTCTGGTGTTTCTGGTCAGCATAGTGTGGGTTCGAGTCCCGGTTTTGAGCAAGGCACTCTATCATAATTGCTTCTCTCCACCCAGGAGTACAAATGGGTACTGGCGAGAGCTGGGGAGTAACCTGCGATGGACTGGCATCCTTTCCAGGGGGAATAGAAAGAATCTCAGTGGTTTAATGCCAAGGAAACCGGGTATAAACACCGGCCTGATGAGCCATATTGGCTCAGGACAGACTTTACTTTTCTCTATCTGTTGGAAAATGAGTGGAGCTCAAAACTGAATTTGAGTACTGTGACATAATTGCTCTGCATTTTGAAACTAGGCCTACGTAGGAAGTTGCATCCAGGTTTGCATACAAGAAACTTGAAGTTATTTAGGACTTTTGAACGACTTTTTGGACATCATTCTTTTCGGTGCATTGTAGAATCTATTACTTCGGGGGACCAGGTTGGCTCAGTGGTTTCTTTCCCTGCCTTTCACCTCTGTGGACCCCGGTTCAAATCCCACCTCAGACCGGAGCCTTGCTGGTGGATTGGGTTTTCAGTCCTTACCTGATTGCGTGGGTTTACCCCATTAGGTGTTTTCCCTCCCACATCAAAAACTGAACATTTCTTCTTGTTTCCTGTTTATCCCGTTATTGGCACTAATTGTGTAACAAAATAAATAATTTGGGGTTGAACAAAGAAAAATTGACTAGGGTAGGATTTGAACCAATAACCTCCAGATTAACGACCCGGTGCTCTACCAACTGAGCTATCTAGCCCTATGTTGGCAGTCTCCCTATTTTGTCAATATCTTTGTTCAGGGGTGCCAGTCAGAAGATCTACAATAATTGGATGCATAACTATTTATCTGAACGTTGCTCTCAGAACTTACCCTGAAAATCATATTTACGGCCATCATAGGTTAGATAATGGGGATCACCATATCCTCTACAAGTAGCTGCAAAAGAAAAATAACAATTAATTATTAATTATATTTATGCTATTATACTTATGAAGCGTGTTGTGGCTAAGCAGTTTAGAACATCGGTATTAAGTTCTGATCGCTGAGTCATCAGGATGTCAAATTATTTACAATGTTCTATTTATTTGTTGTTACAACTGCACTTAGGTGGTGCTTAAAATGTTTGTTAATTAACTTACCTTTGCATTTTTTGTTTTCACATTTCAGAGTGGAGTTGGCGTTGCACTCGCTAAGGATCAAAGTAATTTTAAAATTACATCAAGCACGTAAAGACAAAGGTCAGGATTGGAAACTAATGCAAACAAAATGTTTTATTTTCAATCAAATTTCCACAAACTTAAACTTCCTTCCTTGTCTTCTCTCCATTTGGTTCTTGGCTAGCACAGTGATTAAGTTTGCCTTTCTGAGAGTACTTGGCTTCACAACCAGAATACATGAAATGAAATGAAATAAACAAATAAATTTTGAAAGTGAATTTCAGTGGATGAGCTGTTATCCCCTTTGGCTGATCGTTTTCAATCGCTCTCATGTTTTTAGCTGATGGAAATATAGTCAACAATACACCAGCACAATGATTTGACTTCTTTTTTTGCATTAATGATCAAAACAAATGGGTAATAATTATTAGTTATCATACAAGCACGAGTGGGATACAGACAAATACAGCACATCTGCGTCCCATATCCAACTCGGCCGTCCGTATTCCAAGAGTACGCGTGTGAAAACGAATTTATCTTCAAGCAAACGCGCAGCTTAAATAGTGCAATACTTGGACAATGCTTCACAGAATAGGGTTTGATATGGGCCATGCATATATAACACCCAAGTAGATCCTTGGCATTTGATTGGAAGACTGGAGGTCATGTGGTGTTCATTATTTAGATCCTTGGCATTTGATTGGAAGACTGGAGGTCATGTGGTGTTCATTATTTAGATCCTTGGCATTTGATTGGAGGACTGGAGGTCATGTGGTGTTCATTATTTAGATCCTTGGCATTTGATTGGAGGACTGGAGGTCACGTGGTGTTCATTATTCACACGTTTCATGGCCAACGTCATTAAGCGTGCATTTTGGTACTATTCAGCAAGCACTTTTGCTCCATCCTTTTTGCACTATTGCACGCTAGACCACCAATGCATGCACGCAAAGGCTGGGCAATCATGCCATGGTCATGCGGCTGAAACTTGATGCAGGACCATTCAAAACACAGTTTATAGTTAAAAACCGGCCTTTCACAGCTGCCCAAAACAGCCTCTTAATAGATGCCGCATTACAATCTTGTACATTTTGGTGAAACAGAAAAATATACCCTAACCCTAACCCTAACCCAGACAGAAACACTTACCACCAGTTGCAGGTTTTCTTGAAGGATTCACCAATCTCATACCTCTGACCATTGTAGTAGCATGGACACCTGTGTGGTTCAATGCATGCCAGCTCAACTCCATCAGCTTCTTTTATCCCGCCTGGATTACGCACCAAACCATCGCGACATCGGCATCCTTTTTTTTCGTTCCAATGAATGTTCCGACCGATTTGAAAGTTTTCACAAGTACGCTCACATGAAGCACAATTCAGGAATTCTTTATTTGATGGGCAAACATCCCCACTTTCCATTAATTCTGAGTTTCCTGAAGCTATTTGTTATGAAAATTAATCAGAAATTGATTGTTAGCGTTATTGAACAGCTATATAAGCACCATCGGCCTGCTCGAACATTAGGAGGAGCAGTAGACTGCGCAAGTCTCACCCGTATTGAAAACGAAAAAACAAGTTGAATGAAGAATATATATACATTTTTTATATCAAATCTTCTATTAAAATTCTTTTAAATACACAATTCCTGAGAAGACAAAAAATTATGTAAATTTGTCATTAATATAAATAACTTGTTAAACTTAATACTGAAAAATGTCATAGCTGCGACCTTCGCAATTCAGCTTCTCAGCTGAGAGTAAGGATGATTAGCCTCCCAAATTATTATTGTTATGATAGACGTCAACTCACCAAGACAGACCTCAGTAGTGCATGTCACCACCCCTCCTGAACAATTGCTGCAGATAAGACATAGTTTAAGAGAAATTATTGGGTAAAACATCTTGATTAGTAATACTTTATGTATAGCTTATTATTTTCTTGATTATTTACTAATGTATGGATGATTTTCTATTAATAGTATTCCCCCAATAATTGTACAAATGTCAACAGGTCGCCCATATTCTCTGTACATTTCAAGGCTCACTCCTATTTCTCAGTAAACACACCACACACATTCATGACCTCAAGGTCCCCCGGTACTGACCATTACGGGGTACCGGTACTCACCTTGTTCTTGTAAATGATGTCACTAATCTTGAGTTATTTCTGTGTGACATCATTTCTAAACAAGGCTTCTCCCACCACCAAAATCCTATAAAACAAATAACTCTTGGCTTCGACTACTCCTTTGACTTTCCCTTATTTTTTAGACCAGGACAAACAAGCAGATAAGTAACGTCGAGGACAAGGTTTTTTACCCGCCGTTAATTCACCATTAATTCACCATTAATTGTTTGAAATTGGGTGTTGGAGAAAACATGGGAGAAGTTCACAGTGCCTGGGGTTATATTTGTTTACAAATCGCAGAGACTTAGATCACTATCTACTGGAAAACAAGCAGGGGGTCTCTGCATGTCTCACTAATAAAATCCCTGTACACATGACCTCCAAATCTTCCAGAACACTCCAAAACCACATGTTTGCTTAAACTACATTTAATCAGCCAGTCAAACTGCAGAGCTCAGTGGGGTGCATTGGCAGAGGGCATGTCTTTAGTGCATCGGAAAACTATGTGCCTTTCAGTGAGTAAAACCATGTCTTTCATAGAAATACAGTCCGAAGGAAATCCAACAAAAATTTGAGAGAGAATTGTGATTGGACTGTAAACCCTTACAAGGTGCTAAATAAATTGGTCTCATAATAATAAAAAATAATAAAAACCTGTCTTAAAATGTTTCAGTTTGTTCAAGCGCCTTGAGTACCTTATTGGTAGATACGTGCACAATATAAGACTATAATATTATTATTATGTACAGAGTTTATTTGCAGCCCTGACTGTGGGATTATGCCTACCAAAATAAAGAAGCAATCGACCAAAAAACCATTTGTTATTTTTTTTAAAGGATACTTACCAACTATTACATTCACCTCTCCAGGTCTCCCCATTTTGGTACGTCAATCCTTGGACAACACAAGGACAGTTAGAAACTGGTATACAAAACTCCGATGTATCACTTTCAATTACCTAATAAAAACACAAACAAAATGGTGTGTCATGGCCGAGCGGTCAACTGCATCGGACTCAAAATCTGATTGGGAAAGCATAGGAGTGTGGGTTCGATTCCCGGTCATGACACTTGTGTCCTTGAGCAAGGCACTAAACCATAATTGTTTCTCTTAGCCCAGGCGTATAAATGGGTACCTGAGAGGGCTGAGACAGTATTGTGTTGGATTAACCCCTCAGCGCTAATTTAAGCAGCTTGGGGTTGTATGGTCCCCAGGGAGTTTAGAAAGATAGAGGAATGGTCTAAAAGTATGCCTGATGAACGGGGATAATAATGTTGTAAAGCGCCTTGATCTAGCTACTATGTGCGCTATATATGAACCAAGTATTATTAATTTATTATAATTTGTTTTTACCCTTACACCGATGTGTATTAAGCACTGTATACTTTCCCCCGTGTTCTGTGAAAACAAATCCACAGGCAAATCACTCAGGTAGGATTTGAACCCTCAACCTTTGCATTGCTAGAGTAGATGTCTTATCACTAGACCACCGAACTAGCCCGATGGCTAGAGGCAGTTCGAATCCCCTAACGTTTTACCCTAGTTTCAGCGCCGATTCCAATACCCCAAACTTAATGAAACTAGAAGCGATTCCCATTGAAATTAAATTACCGAACTTAACAATTCCCGGTTGTTGTTTTGTTCACATAAACCTGCATCCGTAATTACCTCTCCATCTGGGCACTGGCAACCATGAACACATTTCTCTGGACAGTCCACTTTGTTAACGTCACTGCAGGTCAATTTACAGACTGAACCGCATTCTTTGTACACCCTTCCCTCTGGACAGCTAACAGCTATAACATTAAGGTACATTTATAAATACCCCAGTTAGTTTAGGCAGTCCTATTGGTTGAAAGGTAGTCACATGACCATCTCATAATAGGTTTTAAAAAGCTGATGAAGACATAACTGGAGCTGTGAACGTACATTCAGAGGTCTTAGCCATAAGTGTGTTGTCACACTACATGTAGCTTACGTGGGTGCTAATTTACTGGTAACGCAATCAAAACATACCGGTTCTCAATGTAAAATATATTAGCACGCGCGCAAACGCACAACCCTTGAGAGTCTGCATGCGATTTGACCCTTCTTGAAACGGAGGATGTAACAGGAATTGAAAATTAAGGCCTCCCGGAACAAATTGACAGATTTTCACAAACGCTTGTTAACAAACAGAGCATTATGAATGGGAATAAGAGTAGTGACTCTGTCTTAAACAGCCGTTTAAAACCAATTGCAGGGTCTATGCCATGGGATACAAGACCCTTCCCCCCTTTGGCTTGGTCCTTTATCGCCAACCATGACCCAACAGGTTCCAACCGTCCATCTAAGACCTTCCCGCCCACTCTTTTAACTCTTTGTTAATATCATTGTTATTGAGAAGAGTTACCGGTACTTAATTTCTACCCTCTAAAAACAATTAATTTTGTTCAAGTTGATCTAAATCCTCACTAATCTCTAAGAATCATTGCTGGGATACTCACGGCAGAAGTTGTCACTTCTCCATTTAATAGGGACGCCTTGGTTGGCACACTCCAATGCATAAGCTGAAAATATCTCGCACTCATTTCTTTCTTCGATAATGGTACACTTGTACTCTATACCATATTTACAGCTATCAAAGTATTGTGTCACATCCACCTTCTTTCCACAAGCGTCAAATGGAGCCTTTTTCAGTTTTTTGCAAATCGCTGACGCTTCTTTTTGGCAATGGTAGAAAACAGTTCGTTTCGAATCCTCAACGCAGGAGGTGTTTGTGTTCCATGCGGAGGTAAAGTCTGAGAGAAAAGCCACCTCCGAGGAACTGACGGCGGGTAGCTGGAAATCATCTTTCTGCTTTTTATTGTAGTTTCCACAAAGACCATGAATCTATAAGTAAGAAAAGCTAGTTGCATAAACGAATTGTTTGACCGCTCAAGCGTGGAGCATACATTCTTAATATAGAAAGCTTTGGATCAAAGACCATTTTCACAAACTCTACTACCACCTTGAAGATATTGTTTTACAGCAAAATAAGTAACACAAAATGTCCTTTCATATAATACAAACAATAATTGAGATCAGCCAGTACAGGTCCAAGTTTTTGGCCTTTGTTTCCTCAGTGTGATGTGTAAACTCAAACACTTTTTTGTACACAACTATATGCCGCTCTGTAGGTGTTTGACATCTTGGATCTTTCCACTCCAATTTGAAGGGATTGTATAAAAGCAACCTTATTTTATTTTACCATCATTGGACAGATCTTTTTCTTTCCAATGATTGTAAGCTTGGGTATGGAGGAAAAAACAAGGAAAAAACTACAGCTTTATTACAAATGGCCATTGTGCTCAGGCTTGAGTGCTTTGTGTGTGTAAGCTTGGTTGACTAAAGTCTCCAATGGTAAGAAAGAGGAGGTATAAGTGCCGTCGACTAAAGTCACCTATGGTGAGGAAAGGAAAGGCTTAATCAACGAAAGCCAAACCAAGGCAGGAAAACGAAAGTAATCTGCCTCCCTCTGTCGAATAGATTTTAGTATTTATCGTTTCTTTTGCCTTCAAGGACCAGACCAAGAAAAAGGCAACAGGAAAATATCTGGTTTTTAAAACTAAATAACTTGACTTTTTTTCTTTAGATACCTCTTGTTGAATAACCAAACCTAGGTTGGAAGATAAAATAGTATGGTTCCTTTTGTGTTCACTAGACTTTAGAATTCATGATTGCCGTTGGGTATTGGGAACAAGACCGTATCAGAATTGGCCGCTACAGCTACGGTTATGACTGTTGCTAAGGGTGCTGCTTATAGGCATCCAATACTTCAACACATGATGAAGCGAAAATCTAGCTGTAGCCGTAGCCATAGCTGTAGCCATAGTCATAGCCATAGCCGTAGCCGTAACCGTAGCCGCTAATTCAGACTTGGCCGATGATTACCCTTCCGCGCATTTCTTCTTGGACTGTCAGGTAGATGCAATTAGCTGCGCTCCACATGATCTCAATACCATGGTTGGGTAAAACTAAGCGGATGACCATTGAAGATAAGCGGGTTGCTGTGACGGTGTTGTTGCCATCGATATTGGAATATGGAAGTTTCATGCCTTGTTCAGCCTGGCCGTCTTTTCTGACTATTAATTCATCAGCACTTCTTATTCTGCATCAAAAATGTTAAATGTATGCTGGGCGATGAAAGTAAAACAAGCCACACAGAATTTTATGAGCATGTCGTGGCAGAGCGTGTCAAGCGCACTGGTGCACTGGTTTAAGTCCTGGGCCCAATTTCATAGAGCTGCTTAAGCACAAAAAGTAGCTAAGCGCAACAAAATTTTGCTTAACAGAATAAGGTTACCAGCCAAACTACAATGCCACATGTACAATTTGTGACTGGTATCCTGCTCATTTCTGCTAAGCAGAAAATTGTTAAGCAATATTTTCTGCTTAAGCAGCTCTATAAAATTAGGCCCTGTCTTCACACCCGTGTCCTTCAGCAGGACACTCAACCACTGCTTTGCCTTTGGACGAGACGTTAAGCTGTAGGTCACGTGCATTGTGTAATGCACATAAAAGAACCCTGTTACACTTATCGCTCAGAGAAGGTGTTTTTGGCAGTGGCTGCCGAGTGCGCCACAGCACCTTGAAACCCTTATAAAGTGCTACATAAATCGCTACATAATATGAAGTATTGGGGAAAAGTGTTAACTGATATTATGAAAGCAACTTTGAATCATAGAAATCTACCAAATACATCTTGAGAAATTGAATAAGAAAAAGTAGGACTTTCTCTCTGCTCTCTTCAGCATTTCGGTTATTTAACACCAGCTGTAGGCTTGTGGGTCAGGATCACTGGCCTTGGGGAAGTGTGTTCCAGGGTGAATGTTTATATTGCAACTAAACTGCTCACAAAAAGTTAGGAAACTTTTTTTAATCATGTATATTTTTATTATTTATTACCCTCTTGTATTATGTTGCATATCAATAGAAAGCTGAAGTGTTCTTCTTTAAAATGATACCAAATGTGCAATGATGACATGTTGCTGGACTTGGCCACATTAATGAGAATGAGACAAAGTCACAAATCAAATGTGCCAAAATTAGCAATTTTGTGTTACTGTGTGAACAAACAAATTGACAAATAATTCAAACATGCGGTAATTTTGGCACATTTGATTTGTGACTTTGCCTCATTGTCATTCATGTAGCCAAATTCAGCAACATGTAATCATTGCAAATGTCAGGCGCGGATCCAGGGGGGGCGTGGGGGGCGCACGCCCCCCCCCTTTTTCATATAAAAAAAAATTTAAAAAGGGAGAAAAGAAAAAAAAGAGGGAGAGAGAGAGAAGGGGAGGGAGAAATGGGGAAGCTTTGTGTTACGCAGGCGCAACAAACTTCATTTATCATTTTGCTGCTTGGTATATTTTCACGCCCCCCCGTTTGGAAAATCCTGGATCCGCCCCTGAATGTGGTATCATTTTAAAGAGGAACACTTCAGCTTTGCATTGATACATAACATATACAAAGAGAGTAATAAATAATAAAAATATACTTGATTAAAAAAGGTTTCCTAACTTTTTGTGAGCAGTTTATTTACTGATAACAGCTGATAAGAGTCACAGTGAAACCTGTGAATAGAATTCTAAGATTTTGGTTTATGGGAAATTCACAAAATGGGTTGCTGGCTAATGAAAAAAACCCGTAATGAAGTTTTCAATGTTAATAGGAACTCACCTGTACTCAGTTCCATCTGGAGTGATTACACTTATATGAGGAACACAAGTCGTTGAAGCACAATCAATCTTATCAATAAAGATGGTAAATGGTGGACCCTCTTCAACGCGTTGACCAAGTACGTATGAACATCGCCAATTGAAATTAAAATGGGTACCGTCAAAAGTACGGAAGCTATTTCCAGACACGATGGAGCAGGTTGCTGGGCATGGTGTTTTGGTACATTCGGCCAGCTTTCCATCCATACTAACACTGAAGAAGAAAAAAACCCCACAAATGACTTGCTCACAAATACAGATAAAATATCTGATGCTATTTTGAGTTCCTGTTTTGGTAAAGTTCAGAGGTTATAGGGGTAGGAGGTACAAGAGACATAATTTCACACTTTTAAAGACTCTAGAAGGCCCTTTCACACAAGACAATTCTTAACTAAAATTGACTAAAATCAAATCGTTGTTTAAAAATAGTACATTCCAGTCGTGTGAAAGCTATCCTTGTTAAATAATAACCAAGGACCCTGTTATGTTTAACAGAGATCCAGACCTCCTCCAAAAAATACCACGTTATGTGAAACGATTTACTATGCCATACCCAAGGGCCCTTGCTATGGCGATATCATTATTCTCATGCACAGAACGTATCACTAGAAACGAGAAAGTGTTCAGTGAATGAACAATCATCACCTTTAGGCCAAATAAAAAAAAATACATGTTTAGCGTCCCTGCCCGCTTCCTTTTTAGAGGCCGCCTCCTTTTTTTCTTTGTTTTCTTTTTGAAAGAAAAAAAAATGATACATTTTTATTATCCCTGACGATTTTTTTTTTTTTTTAAATGAATAAAATCGTATTTTTGACTTTAGCACAGCGAAAAAAGCACACCGAAAAAGTGGCAACTATCTTGAAAAATAGCCCAGCCGGTTGTCTCGAAAAACTTGTCGGGCGGCCATTTTGAAAAAAAGAAAAAAGAAAAAAAAAGGCCCTCCTCCTTCCTTTTTTCAAAAAGGCAGGACGCTAAACATGTTTTTTATTTTATTTGGCCTTATCCCCCCGAAACAAAACAAAAAACAAACTAGGGACATTGGTAAATTTGTGTTTTAAGAAGTCATGTGAAAGCTAGTTAAATTATCGCAATGGAAGGAAGTGACAGACAACCGGCACACATCGAGGACCTTTGTTACTGGTGCTCATGTGAATAGGCCTTAAATTTACATTTACAAAATGATCGTGTTGAGACGGCAAAATGAAATGACTATTACCAAACCCTGCATTTCTCATTTATAAGTGACCCGGATGGGAATAAGACTCCAGCTTGCGAACACGGACATCTTTCCTTCGGGACGCATTCAGCTTTATCACTGTAAGTACCTTGACAAAGATAAACAATAAAAGACTATTTTTGTAAACAGTCATTTGATGATAATGAATGGCGAAAAAGAAAAAAAAATTTAAAAAGGAAGAACACAAAATAATGTCACCTTCGAGAGGACAGAATAAGTTAATCACGATTTTGGTGAGATCACCCTGTTTGGAGAATAACCTACTGCCACAGTGTACATGTAGGCCTTATACTTCATGGAGGCAATGGTCTTTATGCCCCTAGTCATTGCCTTGGTGCCCATTGAAATGTTACCCAGTTGAAATAGACCGATTGTGCGACCAATGTTTACATGTTATCAGGTGACTTATAGTGGGTGCTACGTCATCGCAGCTGATGGCAAAGACTTGCAAAGACCCATCCATACACTGAGAGTCGACTTTGTTTTGATTTGTAGTAAATCATAACACAGTTGCTAAGCCCTTTTTTGTATGTTGTGACATTGATTTAAACCCCATTACTGCTTCATAAATTACCAAAAAACTTATCACAAAACTCTTCCTAACTTAGGACTAGTCCTAGGCAATGCTAAGAGATAGGACTAGTCTTAAGTTAGGACCAGTACTTAAAACTAGTCCTATCTCTTAGCATTGCCTAGGACTAGTCCTAAGTTAAGAAGAGTTTTGTGAAATCGACCCCTGGTTTATTTTGAGTTATGCACTACTGGCATCGCACGACGCTGTAGCGACCCTCCTCCTGGTGTAGTCCAGGAGGAGTCCAACCTGGACTATAGCCACCCGGTCTTTTGTTTGTAATGTAAATCACTGTAATAAAAGTAGAGCGTTGGAAAGGTGAGCGTTTAGCCTTGTGGAATTTAAAATAGACAAAGGAATCATACAGTTTTGGAAAGCTTTTTCTTCTGGATGATTTCATCTTCAAAATTGTGACATTCTTGTGTTGAAAAGTACGTGATACGTGGCCGTCCGAAACCACATCGTGAACACAACATTCTTCCTTGTAGAATTTTACAACAAATTGCTGGAACCTGTCCTTACTGGCTTTTCCAGCCACTCCGGTGTGTTACAGAATCTGGAATAATCTGCACATACCGGTATTTCAAGACAGAAAAGTCTTGATTAAATAAACAATCATCATTCACTTTACAACAACAGCACTTTCCTATGGAGGAAGCTGTGTTTGTTGATGTTTTAAACCCACTATAGGTCAAGTGATAATGGTTGCGCAATCGGTCTATTGCAAGTTCCTTTATACACTCACCCTTCACTAAGAAAAACATAACTGTCTTGACCTTACATTAACAAAGACTGCGAAGTTGGAACTACTGAAGCCAGGCCTGTGAGTGGACCCTTAAAAAAAGAGCTGAAACACTACATGATGTAAGAATGATCGTGGAACGTCATATGAGCGCGCGTCACGCATTTACGCTGGTCGAATTGGGGCACCCCATTGATCCAGTAACTAGGCATGTTTCACAATATTGTAGTTGTACATTACTGTTGCCAAGCATATTTAAGGTCAAAAAGTGAAGAGGAAAAAAAAGAAAGAAAAAAAAAGAAAAAAGCGGATATCCGCTTTAAAGCGGAGATTTCACAGGCCTGTGAAGCTTACCTACTGGACAATAGCAACCAGGGACGCATGACTTTTGTTGGTCTTCACCGTAGTGGAGGTTTTCACAGGTTCGAGATTCAGCGGATCCACACTCCTTGTACACCATGCCTCTGTCACAAGAAATGGCTGTGAAGAATAACAAAACAAAGTAATGTCCGCCCTCAAAGAAGGCAAAACTTCTGAATAAAGATTGACACTCTTCTGGAATCGTTCATGTTTTAAAGGGTCTGTGTACGTCAATCTAAAAGATCGATATTGAAATTGTTAACTTGCATATGGTTCTTTTTAAGATTATTTATTGAGTCATCATCTCACATAAATTAATTAGGGCCCAATTTCATGGCTCTGCTTATTGCCGAATTCTGCGCTTGCAATCACCATTCTTCACTTACAGGGCAAGCGCCGAATTTCTACGCTAGCTGTGTAAGCGAAGAATGCCAAGTAACATGGAGTACCAATGCACAGAAGCAAAAATTCCCTGCTAACCTGTGAAATATGCTGACGTAAGCGCAGAATTCCCTGCTTCCGTAAGCGCCGATTCTTTGCTTATGGTAAGCAAGGAATTCCCTGCTTCCGTAAGCGCCGGTTCTTAGCTTATGGTAAGCAAAGAATTCCCTGCTTCCGTAAGCACTGATTCTTAGCTTACGGTAAGCAAAGAATTCCCTGCTTCCGTAAGCGCCGATTCTTTTCTTACGGTAAGCAAGGAATTCCCTGCGTCCGTAAGCGCCGATTCTTTTCTTATGGTAAGCAAGGAATTCCCTGCGTCCGTAAGCACAGATTCTTTGCTTACAATAAGCAAGGAATTCCCTGCGTCCGTAAGCATCTATTCTTTGCTTACGGTTAGCCGAGCCATGAAATTTGCCCCTCCCGTCCACCATTTTATTTTGTAATATAATTGTAAATAACCTGTACATGTTTTTTTTACCACCATCATGGAATAATGTTTATTGAATTGAATTAAAATATTTTGCAAAATTCTGTCCCATTTTTTGTATCTTGACCAATAATCAATGACGAAAAATTTGAAAAAATGTTGGCATTCCTTGATTTAGAATGAATGTTTGACTGCAATCTGTCCGTTTCTTATTTTGTTTCTCTCTAAAATATTTATTGATATAAACTTACGGCACAATTTGTCTGACCTCCATTCTGCCACTATACCATGACGTGCACATGATTTTGAGTACAATGAGTACACATCACATAAATGACAATTCGTGCTGTTCAAGAGACACGCTGACAAGGTGAACCAGCAAGAATCGAAAAACGGCTCGATCAGAACCTTTGTGCGGCACTCCTTGAATTTCAAATTCGATGCAAAATCCACACAAACTTTAAGGACATCCTTCTGGTAGGCATTCGAGAGATGGGTAAATGGGGTGTGGTACTTGTTCTCAAGTGGTGAGCACTGACGAGAATCAAACCTATTCGATTCATCTTTCATCATAGTGCTGCTGATGTCATTGCCCGGGTCATTGTCATAGTTACCACACAATCCTTTCATCATGGTTTCTCCTTCATCGTGGACTCCGTAAAGACTTGATACTGATATGACGACACTGTTCTGACCATCAAAGCATATGCGGGTGTCTGTATGATTAAAATAATAGTAAAAAATACTAATAATAATTTCTTATAATTTCATATAGATCACATTGCTGTGACAGGCATCAAACCTCATCATATAGACAGGACATTCCAGAAAGAGGATGATCTAACATCAAAAAACAAGAATACTACAAAGTTTTTATGATTGAATAGTGTCTAAATCTGACTTGAGATGGCAGTTCTTTCCAAAGTCTGGGAGCTGCGTTTAGTGAAAGCATTGTCACCAGCAGAATTTACAGTTGTACAATCAGCAAGAACGGTGCAGTCAGAGCCGGAGTGTAGGCCAGGTCGCACAGGTTTGTAGTGATGTATGGAATAAATAAAAGCTTTGACTGAAACACAAATTAATATCATCACAGAGAGCTATGGAAAGGAGGATGCTCAGAATAACTCTACACGACAAAGTTATGATATACCAACATAAGGCAACAAACTCAGATCAAAGACATCATGGAAAAGATCAAAGAAATGAAATGGAGACGGGCAGGACACTTATCAAGAAGACATGACAACAGATGGACCAAGAGACTAACCAAATGGCAACCTAGAAATGGAAATAACACTTATCAACAAGACATGACAACAGATGGACCAAGAGACTAACCAAATGGCAACCTAGAAATGGAAATAACACTTATCAAGAAGACATGACAACAGATGGACCAAGAGACTAACCAAATGGCAACCTAGAAATGGAAATAACACTTATCAAGAAGACATGACAACAGATGGACCAAGAGACTAACCAAATGGCAACCTAGAAATGGAAATAACACTTATCAACAAGACATGACAACAGATGGACCAAGAGACTAACCAAATGGCAACCTAGAAATGGAAATAACACTTATCAAGAAGACATGACAACAGATGGACCAAGAGACTAACCAAATGGCAACCTAGAAATGGAAATAACACTTATCAACAAGACATGACAACAGATGGACCAAGAGACTAACCAAATGGCAACCTAGAAATGGAAATAACACTTATCAACAAGACATGACAACAGATGGACCAAGAGACTAACCAAATGGCAACCTAGAAATGGAAATAACACTTATCAAGAAGACATGACAACAGATGGACCAAGAGACTAACCAAATGGCAACCTAGAAATGGAAATAACACTTATCAAGAAGACATGACAACAGATGGACCAAGAGACTAACTGAATGGCAACCTAGAAATGGAAATAACACTTATCAAGAAGACATGACAACAGATGGACCAAGAGACTAACCGAATGGCAACCTAGAAATGGACAAAGAAGAAGAGGAAGCCAGAAGAGAAGATGGAGAGATGAAATCAAAACATACACAAACACGACAACTTGGACTAGAATACAAAGAAGGAGAAGAAAATGGAAATTGCTGGAGGAGGGAATGGACGAACACAGCCTGATGATGATTATGATTGATAGTGAATAGAACCTAAGTTGAAATTTTACAGGGCATTTTCTTGTTACATAACTGTAAAGCTCAATGAATGAAAATATAAAAACTGTTTTCTCTTACTGTCAGTTTCTTCATAGACGACGTCTAACCCTTGCTTGTAGATGTGCTGACTATTTGAGGTAGTATATGGTAAACTAACTGGTTTATTGTTATAGTAAACAACCCCATCGGGACCCAAGGTAGTCTGGATGTCCAGCATTGAATTCCTGTTGAAATATTATCATTGCAAGATTTTAATTTACTTTCCAAATAAATAACGATGTAATAAAATACAATAGGGGATGAGTCTAATAAAAAATAATTAACCTCGTTTTTAAAATTTGTAATATTCGATTATGAAATAAGAAATTAACATGATTAAAGGTAGGGTCATAGACTTTTTTTCTCCAACGTAATGCTGATTTATAGGCAAAATTATAAAGAACGATACAATTATAACATTGTAGGTTCAAGGATGACTATCATTTGCCTGTAAAGATGACAATTTTTACACTGTGTGATGTCATGTAGGGTTTTTTCCAAAAAGAGGAGTGGAGGATGAGGACCTTTTTTATTTTGTAGTAGGGTGTCTACTATTTTTCACGGAGGGAAGAGCCAGATCAAATAATTGTTGGCTTTGTAGAACCTAGATGTCTTAAATATGGGTAAATTAAATCAATTGTTGAAAGAATGGTGTCAAAAATACATGAACAATTTTTACAAAAATTCCAGGAACAAAAAAGTTTCAAAAAGGATGAGGCTTAACAAAAGGAAGGGGGGGGAGGGGGTAATCGATTCTCATTTTTGTTTAACTTAACCATACAGTACAGGATTAATCAAGCTTGCTGAACGATAACCGTTCATTACAGATAAATAAAGCACTCTTAAAGGGACACGTTGCCTTGGATCGGGCGAGTTGATCTACAAAAAGCATTTGTAGTCGTTTGTTATAAAATGCATATGGCTAGAAAGATGTTTAAAAAGTAGAATACAATAATCCACACAAATGTCTCGAAATTGCGTGGTTTTCCTTTTACATCGTGTACAAACACGGTCGGCCATTTTGTGGAGTCAACATTTTGAGGGCGTTTGTGGACCAATTTTTACGTGATAAAAAACAAGTATACAAACTGGATTTTTAATTTTTTTTATTTTCTATGTCTATGTATTTCGTCATTGATGCAAGAAAACTACATACAAACAATTAAAATAAGATGAAACTGTAAATTTTGTGTTGTAATACATTCCCCTGAAAAAACGCCCTCACGCGGTCAAAAGTATGGTCAATTGCAAAGTAGAAATTTATTACCAGCCAAAGTATTGTGTAAGTTGCATTACCTGTAGCTGGTTCACTTACCATATTATGACCGTGCTTTTACAGGTGCTGTTTCCGTATCCGCAATTTGACCTCGGCACAATGTCCACACTCAAAGCAATTTCCTCTTGTTGATAATACACCAGAGTTTGCCTGCAGTTGTATGGGTAGTTGTAATTCAAGCCGTCGAAGGTCCTCACTGAGCCATACGAAAAGGAGCAAATACCTATGGTACAAAGAATACAATCAGCAAAAGACTAATTTTTTTTAAGAATGAAAATATGATAATGGCGTGTCACCGCCTGGGCCCAATTTCATGGCACTGCTTACCAACTAATTCTGCGCTTACGCACATTGTAACGTGTGTATTTCTATGGGACGCAGGGGGGTGTAAGCTCAGAATTCCGCGGTAAGCAGAGCCATGAAATTGGGGCCCTGTTCATAAGTGCATTTTATCTTTTCATCAGACCTTGTGTTTGTGATAACTTTTTCAGGGATGAGATTTAACAACTGTGGAAATTCCTGGATGGCTGTCTGGGTTCCCCCTTATTCTAGAACCTCTCAGATGTTACTGGTACAATTCCGGAGGTTTACTCTGTGCATCACCAGAAGTACAATACTACAGGTTTGGACACAATGTAGACTTTTTGTTTTCTCCTATTTTTGAGTGGTTGACGTATTTCAAGAAAATTTAAAGGCTCAAGGAGTTTTGAAGAAAAGCCTGAGAAGTCACAGGCTCGCTTTTTGCTCTTATTTTTGGGGAAAAAAAAACAGGAGACCATTCGTTGGCCAAACTCACCTTGTCGATCTCCATCTAAAGTTGTTTCTAATGTTGGGTCGAATGGTAGTTCTGTGTACAAGCTTCCTAGAAAGATGAAACGTAAACAAAATCCAAAATTGATAATAAAAATTAACAATGATGGGGATGAGTACACTACTCATTACACTTTACCAAGAATCCTCGAAAAATTATGAACTGATTTTTGTCTAATTTTACTCTGACAAACAGTTTTCAGTTGACAATTTTTATGAGGTAACAATTACGGAAATCTTGAACTCTACTGCCAGTTTTACAATCATTTTGACCAATCTTTCTTAATATTGTGGCGTGTCGTGGCCGAGTGGTCTAGTTTACCGGACCCAAGCTCTGGTGCTGTCAGCAGCAGAGTGTGGGTTCAAATCCTGGTCATGACACTTGTGCCCTTGAGCAAGGCACCTAAACATAATTGCTTTGTAAAAAGTTGGGTAGGTAGTGTATTCTGCTCTATAAGCTAGGCTCCTAGTGGATGATTACCATGCCTACATCTTTACGGACTGTGAAAGGGGTAACCCTGTTTCAACCCCAGGAGTAGGTGGCAACGTGCCAGCCAGCAGCGTGACAGTTGATTTGGGTCGACAGCCCAAATCAGTTAACTGTAGCCCTCACCTTAAAGTGGCTGTCCGGCCTTGTAATTTTAGGCGATATCTCATAATTATTATTTTTTTCTAAATCAAGGTTATTTTTCTATCATAATAAATGAGTGAAAGTGACATACCCGGGGAGTCGGATAAAGCATCTTACCTAAGAACATGTACTTTGAAAAAAAAATAAGGAAGACTGAGAATGAGAAACCGAGTTAGGATACGTCCTACCTTGTAAGTAAGCATTCGGATCCAAGAGTCTTTTTGAGCATTGCCTAGTGTCTAAGTTACATTCAGGGTTTTCCTCACCGCAGATGCCATCACAGATCGCTGGAGAAATGAAATAATCAAACATTTTTAATCTTGATGCAACATCTGGGTCCTGCAGTTTTACATGTTTTACTTGGGTTGCATTATTTAGAAGAAAGTCTACTACTACTACACTTAAACGTGATAATATTAACCATAACCCTCCAAGGTTTTAGCCAGGATTTGGTAAAAAGGGTGTCCAAATCTGCTTGAAAATTAAAAACTGGGTGTCCAAATTGTTCACTTACAGTACATTTACATGGAAATGACAGATAAAACAGGGTGTCCAAATTTAAAACAGGGTGTCCAAAAGACACCCAGACACCCCTCTGGCTAACACTATGTAAACCTCAGTTCTCCTAACCATGCAAACAAACTAGACGATTGTTGTATTTTTTGAAGAGCATACCGTACATCAGGCTTTGAATTACACAGAAGCTAAGGCCTTTGTTGCCCCAGGGCCCAATTTCATAGAGCTGCTTAAGCAGAAAATGTTGCTTAAAAAATTTCTGCTAAGCAAAAATAAGAAGGATACCAGTCACAGATGCTACATGTGAGATGGTATTTTAGCTGGTTACCTTTTTCTGTTAAGCCTAATTTTGTTGTGCTTAGCTAATGTGCTTTTATAAGCAGCTCTATGGTATGAAATTGGGCCCTTCAAGATTTTCCAATGGAAGTGCCCTTTGCAAAAATGAAAATGGCCTCGCCCTCTCAAAGATGAAATTCCAGACCTGCTACAAGACAAGACTAAGCTCAATTTCGTGAGTTAGTGTATTGATTCATTGCCGCCCTCACCCCCCCCCCCCCCAACCTCAGAAAGTTCTGGTTTTAATAGCCAGAGGAGAAAGGTTAATCTACTCCCAAGGGAGATAGAAGCTACCAGTGTGAACACATTACATTCAAGGGCCAGAGACAAATTTCTCAAGGGGGGCTTAATTAGATAAGCTTATCTAAGCTGTCTGCCCCAGAAACTGAAACCAGGACCGTCTCCTCCCATGATGTGTGATGGCGTCGGTGGATTCAAGTAAGTTCAATCAAAGTTCCCCCTCCGCCAATTTCTAGAATTTAGAAAGGGTAACTTACCTTCTCCACAATCTTCTGATTCGTAATCGTAGCCAGTCTCACAACAAACCCATCTGAGTCATACAAAAATGGATAAGACAAAGCCATTATCTTTATCAGTTCTATGAACACCACAAATGGATATAAAAACACCCATACATTATACCATAAAGTTTCCTTCCAAAATTGTTTTTAAATCAAACGTACGTACCAATCCATTCAAATGTCGCACAGCCGGACCCCACCAACAAGCCGAGGTTCGACGCGACGGCGACACACGCACGGCATCATGATCCGGTTATTCACATAATTGTTGTAAAATTGGAGGACAAAAACCATGAATTTCATTTTGCGAAACCATCCTTGCACTTTTGAGGCTATACCACATTCACTGTCTTCGAAGTTCTTCATCTACGTCGTCAGCTATCGTTCACTATATTTTTCAAATAACGTGCAACAACAATTCCCAGTCAAAAATTGCACACAAAAAAAGACACCGCTCTGCTGAACTGTATCATCGTCTGCTAAAAATAAGGGTTTGTTTTCCCGTGACCAACGGCCGCATGGTGGCGCTATAACAAAAAGGCATTTTAAAAAATACCTATTTTTGATGATTTCACTTTAGAAACTTCCCCGTTGTTTGTGGCAAAAAATACCGTCAAAAATCGCGTCGTTTTCCGGGTCCAAAGGTGGCAAACGCACGCACATTATTCTACACGTTGTTAAGGGCCGTGGTGTGGGGGTTTAACCGGTGCTGAATCTCGTTTTTGAAGAGATTTCTACATAATCTTCTATGTGTGTTTTGTGAGGTAAAGAGGTACATAAAATACGCTAAAAGTGAGGTAGCCTCCCTGTTGTGAAGCGCGCGGGGGGGGGGGGGGTGTATTAATAATCATAAAGTCAACCAGATGCTATTTAAAGGTATCGTACACGTTTGGTAATGACTCAAAACAATTATTAGCATAAAAACTTACTTGGTAACAAGCAACGGAGAGCTGTTGGGCCTATAAAACATTGTAGGAAACGACTCCCTCTGAAGTAACGTATTTTTGAGAAAGAGGTAATTTCTCACTAAAATAATAAAAACGGCTTGCAAGAAGTTTTTATTCCTATCTGAAAGCACACAAGTTTGTACAACAAGGAAGGGTGTTTTTTCTTTCATAATTTTCTTGCAACTTCGATGACCAATTGAGCCCAAATTTTCACAGGCTTGTTATTTTATGCATATGTTGGGATACACCAAGTGAGAACACTGGTCTTTGACAATTTCCAAACCAACTACCAGGATGCCAACTACGGAAGTGTATAGGTCATGGCAAAAAAAAACTAAAAAACAAAAATATATTACTATTTCACTCGGGCGATTTATCATTTCGCCCAGGCGATCCTCCCGGGCTGAAAATCCGTTTGGGAAGGATGGTAAATCGACCCGGAGAAATACTAAAACGCCCGGGAGAAATAATAAATCGCCCGGGCGAAATAGTCACAGTAAATCGCCCGGGTGAAATGGAAAACTTCTTCCAACAAACAAACGGTTTGTACCGGATTATGAGGACCTACGAGAAATTCCGTGCATGTTGGGTGGTCACACAGTGCTCTTCCCTTTACACGGGTTCACTACGGAAGAGCCACACAAGCATACTACAGGACACAAAAGTGTACACATTATAATGGAAAACTTTTATTTGTCACTTTGACAATTTGTACCGTACAAATGGGATCTTTTGTACGAGAAATTCCGTGCAGGTTGGGTGGTCACACCATGGCGCTATAGCTCCATGGTCACACAACACTAAAAATAATTTTCTCTTTCACCTAGTTCACTGCGGAGCAACCACACAAGCATAAAGGAGACAAAAGTGTACACATTATAATGGAAAACTTATGTTTCCCACTTTTACAATTTGTACCGTACATATTCGGACCTTTTTTGCGGAAACTGTGTGCACGTTTTATGGTCATATATCACCAAAGATATTAATCATCAATATGCCGCTGCATAACGATGGGAAAAGGAACGTTAGGGGGTACACATTAAAAATGGAAATTTAGAACGATTTCTACCGTACATACAAATACCTTTTCTTACACAAAATTTGTCTACACATTATTTTGTTGTCAAATGCGCCCCAAAATAATCATCAATAAAACGCGTACACCAAGCAGCAACTACACAAACGTTAGGGCGACGAAAGTGTGGACATCTGAAGAAAGAAAAGTACTTTTCTACAAGAAACTGTACGTGGCGTGCTGTGGTCACACATTTCCTTTTAATACACTTCACACGAAAGGTGACAAAAAATGTGCAAGTTTAAACAACTTCTTGTGACACTTCTAATGAATTGTACTTATAAATTATGAGGACTTTTTACGTGAAATGCATTGACTTTTTTTATATCACCCAAACTCCTAAAATAATAGTTTTTATACGGGTTCACTGTATGGCCAAATGCACATAAATGTTACGGCAATAAAAGTGTGCACGCAACAAAAGGGAGCACGTTTAAACGAAATAGTTTCAGTTAGGTTTTGATTATTGCGGCAAATTAATAGGGGTTTTAATTTATTTTTTTAATGAGATATCGCCTAAAATCACAAGGCCGGACGGCCACTTCAATGTGAGGGCTACACTTAACTGGTTTTGGGCTGTCGACCCAAATCAACTGTCACCAGGGGCACGTTGCCGGCCTACTCCTGGGGCTGAAACAGGGTTACCCCCTTCACAGTCCGTAAGGAAGTGGGCATACCCAACTTTTTACGAAGCAATATATATGGTTAAGTGCCTTGCTCAAGGGCACAAGTGTCATGACCGGGATTCGAACCAACACTCTGCTGCTGACAACACCAGAGCTTGGGTCCGGTGAACTAGACCGTTCGGCGACACGCCAGTTGTATTGAATCTATACTTTTAATCTAAATTACACTTTGTTTAAACAAGATTGTAACGCAAAATAAGGAAATAACGTTTCAAGAGGCGCAGTATAGGCCTACTTTTTGATCGTGAACGTTTACCATCTGTGTAAAGAATGTGAAGTAAACAATAATTAAATAAACAATAAAGGGCGACAACAAATACATCTACTAATGGAACAATTGTTTCTCGACATAATTTGCTCGAAAACGCAAGATAAGATTTTTGACAAGGAAAGGGAAAATTGCTTTTGAAAACTAAATAATTTCTCTGTAACCCCCTTTCTCTTTTTTTTAAATGTCGTCAGTGAATTAATACGCCCCCTTGATTGGCGGGAAGTAAACTGGATACATTTAAAGGCATCGTACACGTTTGGAAATTGTCAAAGACCAGTGTTCTCACTTGGTGAATCCCAACATAATGCATATTGAATAACAAGCCTGTGAAAATTTGGGCTCAATTGGTCATCGAAGTTGCAAGAAAATAATGAAAGAAAAAACACCCTTGTTGTACAAATTTGTGTGTTTTCAGATAGATTAATAAAAACTTCTTGCAAGAAGTTATTATTAATTTAGTGAGAAATTACCTCTTTCTCAAAAACTACGTTACTTCCTACAATGATTTATACTATCAACAGCTCTCCGTTGCTTGTTACCAAGTAAGTTTTTATGCTAATATTTGTGTTGAGTCATTACCAAACGTGTACGATACCTTTAACCTCCAAAAAGAAGGGGGAAGTTAAAAAAAATATAAATAAATAAATAAATTATAAAATAACCCTGACCTTATCACGTATTTTCTTATCTGCTTGTTAGTCGACAGGTAGCTTCTTTGTTCGAAGACGTTTGAGATGTTCGGCCATTTGTTCCCTACGAAGTAAACTCGTTCTATCCTCCTGCATAGCTTGTCGGTTGCAGATTCGTTCTCCTGGGCAGAACATCTTTAAAACAATGATGTAATTAAGTGCAACAAAGTGGACGTAAACTGAACTACATCAGCCGCTGCCTGAAGAGAATAGTCACAAAACTTCAAGTGAAAACTATAGGAATTCTTTAATTTAGTTTGCACGAGATCGTGAAAGTCCTTTGCAATTAATTTTAGGCCATGTCACGCGAGGCAAACCAATAGTTCCTTGCAACCTCCAATAAGGAAATTCATTTACATGTCAATTTTCTCATAATTTTCCTGGGGATAGTGAGAGTACAGGGCCCAATTTCATGGCACTGCTTACCTTGGAATTATGGGCTTACGCCCAGCTGCGTCCCATAGAAATACACACGTTACAGTGTGCGTAAGCGCAGAATTATTTGGTAAGCAGTGCCATGAAATTGGGCCCTGATATAAGAATGTCTCTTGTGCTGCCGAAGTGTTCCTTTGCGCGCAGCGCAGTTGGTTGCCTGAAAATATGCCCTATATGTGACATGGGCCCAATTTCATGGCACTGCTTACCAAGTAATTCTGCGCTTACGCGCACTGTAACGTGTGGGGATTTCTATGGGAAGGAGCTGGGCGTAAGCGCAGAATTCCACGGTAAGCAGTGCCATGAAATTGGGCCCTGGTCTTTAGAAAACTGCAAAAACTATCAACTGGTTAAACTGTAAATTCTATAAAAATCGCCTTAATCTTTGTGTATAAGAAAAATAACAATTTCTGTGGGCTATATACATACCGTAGTATCCAAAAGAACAAAATCACAACGACCACACACTGGAGCAGGTGACCCATGGTGCTGTTGTTCTTAACAGCCTGTACTCCCCAAATCTCACTTTTTACAGGCGGCCGGAGTAAAACCAAGTCCACAGCTTTTACAAAATCTGGTCAAAGTATTGCTTTTTATATTTTCCATTAGGGCCAGGTTACTAAGAGGAAAATGTAAATCAAAGCTTCTGATTGGTTGAATGATGCTGGTTATAGAAATCATTTTCGAAACTAGCCATATCATTGGATGTACAAAAAGCAGTTTTTGAAACTAGCAGTTTCATTGGTTGGAAAAAAACAATTATGCAAATTGCAAAAACCGAAATTAAAATAATATCTCCTCATAAACAATTTTTAAAAATACGAAAACAGCAGAGTAAGCAATGTTAGTACCGGTACTTGCATTCAAAGATAAAAAATTGTGTATTGATTTATATTTTGAACAAAATGAAGTTAACAAACGAACTGCCTCTAGGTCTTGTTACATCTGTTGTAATGATCAACAAAGTCATTATTATTAACAAACAGATGTACACGTTTGGGGGTCTGTTTCCGATAATTTCATACTCCACAGCAAAAGCAATATAAATATGTATATTTGTATTGATGTTAAATTAAATCATAATTATGAAATCTGGCAGAACATAAACAGTTTATGCACAACAATGGGATTTAAAGTCAAACATCTGTTGGACTTAGAGTGTTCGTGTGCGATTTCAAATTAACTATTGATTGTAATAATATCCTTTGTTTCATTTTAGGTTGATGATTGTTGTTGGGTTCAAGAAGAAATCCGAGTAGGTGTACTCTTTGATAGAACCGCGCGTTACCAATCGCTGTTTTTTATTCAATTTTTTTCTCCTCTTATTACCTATAAGCCTACTCGCACCCGTTTAATACTCTGGGCCAAATTTCATAGAGCTGCTTATAAGCACAAAAACTAACTAGGCACAAAACAGTCTTGCTAACCAGACCAAGGTTACCAGCCAAAAGACCATGTCACGGGTACCATTTTTGATTGGTTCCCTACTTATTTTTGCTTAGCGGAAATTTTTAAGCACTATTGCCTGCTTAAGCAGCCCCAAGAAATTAGACCCTGTTTCAGTTTGCCAAGATTGTCAAAAATCCTCAACAGATATCTGTACAACAAAATGTTCTGCAGAAGTTCATCAGAATTTTGACTGGTGCTCTTTCTAATGGAGTTTTTAGAGTGCATTATCATAAGAATGCTATTATAAGACGTTGTGAGGGAGCGTTTTTGTTTTTCTCTAGCAAACTCAAACATCGAGTTGCAATTAAGTACATGAAGATACCAATATTGTTCTTTGAAACACAACATCTGCTCGCCATCTGTTACCAGACAAAAATACCATAATTTTACTGTGTTGCGACCGGTGGTGGTAGCACTGTTAAAGGGAACGTATTGGTTTTTTGGACCGTTCGATTGTTTTATTCCTATATAAATGTAGATATGTACAATAAAACTTACCTGTGAAAATTTCATTTCAAAAGGTGGTATCGTTTTTGAGATATCGCCGACAAATCCGGAGCGGTTATGCCCATGCAGGAAGAGTAATCCGTAATTGGAATACACTATCTGAGAAACGTATCTGACATGTAACGTTTCTAAGATTCAAATTTACCTTCCCTTTAAAGACTAACGGACGTTGTACTTCATCAGATGCAGTGGAAGGTAAATTTGTACAGTCTTAAAGGCATTGGACACTTTTTTAAATTACTCATAACATATAATATTAGCATAAAACATACTTGGTAACGAGCAACGGAGAACTGTTGATAGTATAAAACATTGTGAGAAACGACTCCCTCTGAAGTAACGCAGTTTTTTAATAAGAGGTAATTTCCAAGTGAGAATACTGGTCTTTGACAATTACTAAACGTGTCCAGTAGGCCTACCTTTAATAAACATTCACCAACATTCAAGAAGGTTCCGGGTGAATGGTGGGTCCAAATGAACAGGATTGCACAATTGTTGAGATAGGTGGTGAGATAGGTGGTGCTATAGGTGGTGAGATAGGTGGTGCGATAGGTGGTGAGATAGGTGGTGAGATAGGTGGTGCGATAGGTGGTGAGATAGGTGGTGAGATAGGTGGTGAGATAGGTGGTAAGATAGGTGGTGAGATAGGTGGTGCGATAGGTGGTGAGATAGGTGGTGAGATAGGTGGTGAGATAGGTGGTGCGATAAGTGGTGAGATAGGTGGTGAGATAGGTGGTGCGATAGGTGGTGAGATAGGTGGTGAGATAGGTGGTGTGATAAGTGGTGAGATAGGTGGTGAGATAGGTGGTAAGATAGGTGGTGAGATAGGTGGTGAGATAGGTGGTGCGTTAGGTGGTGAGATAGGTGGTAAGATAGGTGGTGTGATAAGTGGTGAGATAGGTGGTGAGATAGGTGGTGAGATAGGTGGTGCGTTAGGTGGTGAGATAGGTGGTAAGATAGGTGGTGTGATAAGTGGTGAGATAGGTGGTGCGATAGGTGGTAAGATAGGTGGTGTGATAAGTGGTGAGATAGGTGGTGAGATAAGTGGTGAGATAGGTGGTGAGATATGTGGTAAGATAGGTGGTGAGATAGGTGGTGAGATAGGTGGTGCGTTAGGTGGTAAGATAGGTGGTGTGATAAGTGGTGAGATAGGTGGTGAAATAGGTGGTGAGATAGGTGGTTAAAATAGGTGATGAAATAGGTGGTGAAATAGGTGGTGAGATAAGTGGTGAGATAGGTGGTGAATTAGGTGGTGAGATAGGTGGTGAAATAGGTGGTGAAATAGGTGATGAGATAGGTATTCTAAAGGCATGATGTCGCGTTATTGTGGCTGGTTACAATTTATTCTCGTGTAAAACAGACAAAAATGAAAAACAGAAACATTGTATCAGACAGGAGCAGTTTTCGAAATTTATTTTACTGGATTAAGTTCAAAGGTTGTGATGTTCGGGTAGTGTATAGAAAAACAAAGGGAATAATATAATTTTAGTGTCTGAACGGACGAAAAACACAAATATGGGAATCACAAAAATTGTTTTCAAAAGGAAAAATATGAAGACAGAAAAGAGAACGTAAAACGGCATAATTATTTTGCAAGATTTATTCATTTTAATGTTGCATCTACACCGCAACTACACTATCAAGCATATTATACATTAAACCAATATCTTTAGGCTTAATTTAAATAAATAAATAAATACCAACCAACATGAATTTGGTACAATCTCGAAAGAAAACATGAACAAAATACATGCACATAATCTAAGTTTTTGTTGTTGAACACAATAGCTCCCACATCATAATCTGGATCCTTTCTTAATTGGAAAACAACACCGTTCTCATTGATTAAATCATTAAAAGAAAAATCGATGGAGAAAAACTAAACATTTCAACACAATCGATTAATCAAAACAAAATTAAAATAGAAAAACGGAACAAACACAAAATGCAATTTCCTCTTTAAACATTCCAATTTAAAGTCCCATGCAAATAATGACTAAATTTACGACTTAAAAATATGAATATACTTCAATAACCTTTTTTTCTGTATTTTTTTCGAAAAAAAATTTAATAAATAAATAAATTGCATGTTATTTCTCTCTAGTCAGTTTTGTAGATGCTTCGAGTATGTTTTCATAATTTCATTGATCAATTCTGGATTATCATTTTTATCATGCTGTCATCAATTTGCATTTTTCAGTCAATATCAAGTACTGCCGAGTGCTAGGGGGGGCGAGTAGTACTCAAGTACAAGTAATTGGGTCATCGAGTCTGAGTACAAGTGTGAGTACCAAGTATTCTGATAATCGAGTAATGAGTACCAAGTAAAACACCATGCAATGTATGATGCAGTGTTGCAGTCAAGTACTTTTCAGTCAATATCAAGTACTGCCGAGTACTAGGGGGGCCGAGTAGTACTCAAGTACAAGTAATTGGGTCATCGAGTCTGAGTACAAGTGTCGAGTACCAAGTATTCTGATAATCGAGTAATGAGTACCAAGTAAAACACCATGCAATGTATGATGCAGTGTTGCAGTCAAGTACTTTTCAGTCAATATCAAGTACTGCCGAGTACTAGGGTGGCCGAGTAGTACTCAAGTACGAGTAATTGGGTCATCGAGTCTGAGTACAAGTGTCAAGTACCGAGTAATCTGATAATTGAGTAGCGAGTACGAAGTACTTGATCTACGCGTATGAGTACTTTATAAAGAAAAAAACTACAAAATGAGGTATAACACACAATATTTATTGTGTCATTTATATATGCAAATGTGTGCTTTTTATAGATAACTATCTTTTAAACATGAATAATTTAACTTCAATTATATTTTGTCCAGTGCTTTATTCTTCTATTCCTTGGATAGCAATGGCATAAATTTACATTAATGTAACATAGTTTCGACTACCGTATTTTGACCACGAGTACTTCAATTTGAGTCCGAGTACATTTTCAGTGAGTATCGAGTACATAACTTTGAGTACAGATTTTTTTCAATTGAGTATCGAGAATGGACTTAAAGTATGAGTACTTTGTATGAATACGAGTACCATCCAAACAGTACTCAAGTACGAGTTACGAGTACTAGTACTACAACACCGGTATGGTGTTTACGAGTGGTTCCCAACATTTGTTTTTACTTAGCAACTCTCAAATATTGAATTATTTAATATTTAAACATGCATGTTAAGAATGTCAAAATGGAAACAAAAGCAACTACTGCACAATCTACGATAACTAAACGCGTTTAAATCATTAATCGTTGTCATTGTCATCAGGAGTTAGGTTCACCATGCCACTATATCACACAGAAATATGCTTAGCAGTTATTGGCTAGCTTACTAGCAAAAAAACATGAGATAAATAATGTTTGGAACCAATTCCCTGCTAAATTTTGCCTAAAAGTCCATTGTTAGCGATATTTGCCTACTTTAGCGAACTCAGGAAATCAGTTATTAACAACTAACATTACATGACTTGTCAGCTGTTTACCACCTTCTGCTAGAGCAAAATGTATCTGCGCTAAGTAACTTTGTGAACTTAGTGGTCACTTTCTCCACTGCTATCCCTTTTCTGGTTTAACAACCTGGTGTTCCAACAATTTGAATACAACAAACACAAAACGAGTGTATTTCTCTAGGGAGAATACAAATTTAATAAAGAGCTAAGCAAAAATAAATAAAAAATAAATAACGAATACAAATGAGCAGGTCAGATTTTCTCGGCACCTCTAAATTAATGGGGTTTTAAAATTTTTGTTCAAATTATTTCAAGTAATAAATCGCAAGGGAAATTGACTGGGTACATTTTAATATAATTTGGGGTTGAACAAAGAAACATTGACTACAACGAGACCTGAACCTGTGACTTCCGGATTGAGGTGCCGACGCTCTCCCAAATGAGCTAACTTGCCCTAATGTTGGCGGTCTCCCTATTTTGTCAATAATTTTGTTCCAATGAATAAAATAACTAAAAGGTAAAATTTGGCTGTAAGGATAAGAAAAGAACCCAAAACAAACGAACAAACAAACACCCGACACCCCAACAAACAATCAAACAAACAAACAAACAAACAAACAAATAAAACTATCATTTTCAAAGGCCCACCATACTGCGAAATTGAGTACATTTTGTAACAAGCATACACTATCACCAGCTTAACTTAAAACAAATAAAAAGATAACATGATAACTTGTTTATAGGATTTGAGGCATTGCATGGCGAGGTATCAATATATTTGGTTTGCGGTAACACCATGTGTGTATCTACTTGCCAGGTAGAGTTTGTTCTTAGAGAACTGTCTTGCTTAATTCTACTACCGCGGAGTAGATTGTTCGGATGTTCGGGAGACTTCTCAGTTCTGAAAAGAACTGTCCTGCTTATTAACTATTACCTGGGCGGATGGTATAGAAATAGGATGGGACTACTACTTTAGCTTATAGGATCGTAATTAACTGTACTACCGCGGAGTCAGTTCTCTTTTTGATAACTTGTTGGAACGTAGAAAGTTAAAACAGAAGAGGGCTACGTTTCTCACGTCCCTCTATAGTCATTTACTACCAGAGCCAGTAACGGGTCAAAACCACAAGGATTGCAGGCACATTTTTCGATCTCATAATACGAATGTATAAATTCTGTCTTATTTTCACAGCTCATCGTAGCGTAGTTCTTGTGTAGAATAGAAGGAGTGCAACAGCCACAGTTGAAATCGACACCGGAGTCAATCCCGACGTTCACGTGGCTGTTTGAGGCGCACTGTCCAACACAATCTGTGTGATTGATCATGAATATTGAGATGCAATCCCCGATAGTCAAAAAGCTGAAGCTTTTTTTATACCTGCATTTTACCTCAAGTTCTGCATGGAAATAAACAATATTCAACATTTAAATAATATAGATTACTACCAATTTGTCACAATGGCAGATTCAATTGGTATAAAATAGGGTGTGTGACTACATTGCACATTGATTAGTTTTAATGGCTGGGAATAACTCTTGGTAAAAGATTTGTTGTTTTTTAAAATGATTTATGTAATAAAGAAAACTGAAACTGAACTTAGTTTGGAAAATGTTTTTTTTTAACTAACAAAGTTTTGACACTTTAAGAGCCGTGTGTTTTGTACAAAGATGACGTGACCTATAATATATTCCATTTGGCTCATCTACAACATACAACCAGTCAATAACTGAAAAAGGTTTATCGGATGAATACTTTTTTGAGATATGGTGATTACAAGATTGACTAATTAAATATTCACATCGCTTTCACATGTTTAATTAATTAAACATTTTAATTGAATGACATTGAACAACTTAGTTCAAGGCATAAGCTTCCATATGGTATCATTTGTCTCTTTCTGATAAGGCTAAAAAGGTCATTTGCCACCAAGAAAAGTCATGTGCTAAAGTCAAAGGGATTTGGGCGGAAAGGAATAATAATAACTAGACATTAGGTGTTTGTGAAGAAACACAAAGCTGTTCCAACTACCAGTTTGGAACAGCTGATAATAATAACAATAATAATACCCTGCTTGAGCCTCAATGGTGGCAACTCAAGCCCAAGGCCCTTTGTTTACAAGCTGTAGTTTTGTCCATATTTACCCACCATACTCAAGCTTACCATCGCTGGATTTATGAAGGTAAAATTAAATAAGGTTTTTTGTTTGTTTAGATGATTTTCCCGTAAAGGGAACTCGGCAAACTCCCACAAGGGGATATAAACGCCAAGCTGGCAACAGCCAATCTCTCTCATACAACATTGGTTTAACGTCTATGATTATGAATTACACAAATCAACAAATTGTGAATCACTAACTAGACCACAATACTTATTCTAGTCATTGTGAAATCAGCGGTTAGATTGGTAGGATTCGAACCCACAACCTTGTGATTGCAAGTCCTGCAGTCTAACCACTGGACCACGGTGACGGATTATGCAATCTCTTCAAATTGCCAAACACCTATGGAACGCTATGTGGTTGTGTAAAAAAAAGTGTTTATGTTGACAGAGCACACGGAGGAATCCAAGACCAAGAATTTGAACATTTATTAGCTGATTTCAATGATTTTTGGATTAAAAAAAAGGAAATTCAATAAGTATTGTATTACTAAAATTAAGTCTCCAAGGTAATAATAGAAATTGTAAAATTGACCTTTGAACACAAGCTCTCTGTTGTGTGAAAATCTGTGCTTCGCGCTTGGTCAAACAATGTGGGCACCAGAAGTTGTTTATGTCAAAAGAATCTGGTAACGAGAGGGTTGCATGACAGGGGTCCGCTGGCCAAATGCCCCTTAAATCCTCTGATGAGGACCAGTAAGAACTCTGTGCAATATGGTTCAGCCAGCTAGTTCATTTGCCAGTGCTACACTAAAACCACTGAAAGCTCAGATCATTCAAATGGCTTTAAACTAAAATCTCCCACAACTAAAAATTGGAATTATGAAGGGTACATTTACATGTCAATATCATGAAGTGGAATAGCTTGTAGGCTAGTTGCATATTAAAGCTTACTCTGGTCCAGATAAATAGTCACTGAATAAGTTAAGTGCAAAACCCTGAAACTTTTAGTTGAGGCATGTAGTTGTAGCCAAATTGTTTACAGAAACAGGGATGAGATTTGCCCAATGTGAAATTTCCTTAAAATGGCTTGTATGCCTGGGTTCCCCCTTATTCTACATATACATACATTTTACTGCCTCTGTGCATCATCAAAAATACAAACAGTGCAGCCCAGGAATATTTCACCAAGGTGGCAATCTGTGTTTGCAGACTCTGTAGAATGTCAGCTGTATCTCAAAGGTTAATGTATGTACTTTAATTGAGTTGATTGCCTGTATAATTAAAGAAGAACGTCACAGACCGTCTACAGAATGTCTGCAGACTCTGTAGAATGTCAGTTGTAATTCAAAAGATTATGTATGTGCTTGGAGATGATTGTCTGTAGAATGAAAAAAGAATGTATAGACTGTCTGCAGACTCAGTAGAATGTTAACTGTATCTCATAAGATTGTATAACGGACCTTAGAGTTGACTTCCTGCAGAGTTACAGGAGGTCTTAGACTGTCTACAGAATGCTGCAGACTCAGTAGAGTGTCAGCTGTATCTCATAAGATTATATAACGAACTTAGAGTTGAATTCTTGCAGAGTTACAGGAGGTCTTAGACTGTCTACAGAATGTCTGCAGACTCCTGCATCTCAACAGTCTCCCTTTGGACTTACATCAGTTGGTCTGCAGAATTAAACCAGAATGTCAGACACTATCTACATAATGTCTGCAGAGAATATCATACAATAAGAGAAGTAAACGATTAATTCAAAATGTTTACACAGACAAAAGACCTTACCTGTAGTGGTGGCGATTGGTGTGATAGCTGTAGAGACTGGAAATATGGTGGTTGACACAGCCTCTGTTGTTGAAGGCTTGGATACTGCTTTACGGAAAAAAACCCATCCAAAACCATTGATACCAGAAAATATTTAACTTCAACCAAAGTATATTCTTTGCTCATTTATATAAAATACAACTCTTGACAGAAATTATAAACATTATAATTGGACAAAAAATAATAATAATTGCAGGCATAGAAACATACTTTTATCAGTCAAGCGAAATCACAGTGTTGAAAATAGTAACAATTTAACTTATAAAGATTAAATAAATAAAAAAATGTGCCTTTTAAAGTTTTTTGTTAAAAGAAATAGCTACATACTGATCTGAAATCACCAAAATACCTGTAGTGGTAAATAGTGGGCTAGTGGTAACAACAGTTGTCTTCTCGGTGGTTGTTCCTGTAGGAGTGGTTGTTACAATGGTAGTAGTTGTTGTGACCACTTCAGTTGTTGTAGGTACAGCTGAGGTTGTAGATGCAGCTGTAGTTGATGGTACCGAAACTGTAGTGACATTAGTCGTAGTGGTTGATGCTTGTGTAGTTGTTGGTCCAGCAGTCGTAACTGCTGTTGTGGCTGGCCCTGCATAAAATCAAACATAAACACATAATAAAAGGGACAAAATAAAACGGAAAGAAACAGCAAGTTGTCTGAAACACCCAGAGTAAGGTTTCAAAGTAACGCTTAGGATCATTCAATTGTACTTACCTGAAGTTGTCTCCACAGTGGTTATCTCTGTGGTGGTTGCCTCAGGAGAAGTTGTCACAACTGTGGTAGTGGTTTGTTCAGTTGAAGTTGGACCGGCAGTAGTTGTACCAGCTGCGGTGGTTGTTACACGAGTGGTTGAAACTTCAGTACTTGTAGGTTGTCCTGTGAAGAAATTTAGATTAACAAAAGGTTTCTTGACAATTGTTTAGTAAGCGTACCACAAATTTCCGAAGAAACTATGCCCAATCTTCTTTATTTCACTTCAGACAGAAATGTTAAATGAGGGTTTCAAGTAAAAGAAAAAGTATGAAATCAAATTTTACTAGTGGTGCTTGACACTGGGCTGGTAGTCACAACAGTTGTCTCCTCAGAGGTTGTTCCTGTAGGAGTGGTGGTCGAAACAGCACTAGTTGTTGTAACCACTTCAGTTGTTGTAGGTACAGCTGAGGTTGTAGATGCAGCTGTAGTTGATGGTACCGATACTGTTGTAACATTAGTCGTAGTGGTTGATGCTTGTGTAGTTGTTGGTCCAGCAGTCGTAACTGCTGTTGTGGCTGGCCCTGCATAAAATCAAACATAAACACATAATAAAAGGGACAAAATAAAACGGAAAGAAACAGCAAGTTGTCTGAAACACCCAGAGTAAGGTTACAAAGTAAACCTTAGGATCAGTCAATTGTACTTACCTGAAGTTGTCTCCAAAGTGGTTATCTCTGTGGTGGTTGCCTCAGGAGAAGTTGTCACAACTGTTGTAGTGGTTTGTTCAGTTGAAGTTGGACCGGCAGTAGTTGTACCAGCTGCGGTGGTTGTTACACGAGTGGTTGAAACTTCACTTCTTGTAGGTTGTCCTGTTAAGAAATTTAGGTTAACAAAAGGTTTCTTGACAATTGTTTAGTAAGCGAACCACAAATTTCCGGAGAAAGTTGCCAAATTTTCATTATATTCACTTCAGACAGAAATGTAAAATGAGGGTTTGAAGTAGGCGAGAAAGAATGAAATCAAATTTTACCAGTGGTGGTTGACACTGGGCTGGTAGTCACAACAGTTGTCTCCTCAGAGGTTGTTCCTGTAGGAGTGATGGTCGAAACAGCACTAGTTGTTGTGACCACTTCAGTTGTTGTAGATGCAGCTGTAGTTGATGGTACCGATACTGTAGTGACATTAGTCGTAGTGGTTGATGCTTGTGTAGTTGTTGGTCCAGCAGTCGTAACTGCTGTTGTGGCTGGCACTGCATAAAATCAAACACAAACACATAATTAAGGGGAACAAACCAAAAGGAAAGAATCAGCAAATTGTATAAAACACCCAGAGATTTCAAAGTATTGCTTAGGATCGCTTTTACTTACCTGAAGTTGTCTCCACAGTGGTTATCTCTGTGGTGGTTGCCTCAGGAGAAGTTGTCACAACTGTGGTAGTGGTTTGTTCAGTTGAAGTTGGACCGGCAGTAGTTGTAACAGCTGCGGTGGTTGTTACGCGAGTGGTTGAAACTTCAGTACTTGTTGGTTGTCCTGTGAAGAAATTTAGGGTAACAAAAGGTTTCTTGACATTTGTTTAGTTAGTGTACCACGAATTTCCGAAGAAATGATGCCCAATCTTCTTTATTTCACTTCAGACAGAAATGTTAAATGAGGGTTTCAAGTAAAAGAAAAAGTATGAAATCAAATTTTACCAGTGGTAGCTGACACTGGGCTGGTAGTCACAACAGTTGTCTCCTCAGAGGTTGTTCCTGTAGGAGTGATGGTCGAAACAGCACTAGTTGCTGTGACCACTTCAGTTGTTGTAGGTACAGCTGATGTTGTAGATGCAGCTGTAGTTGATGGTACCGATACTGTAGTGACATTAGTCGTAGTGGTTGATGCTTGTGTCGTTGTTGGTCCAGCAGTCGTAACTGCTGTTGTGGCTGGCACTGCATAAAATCAAACACAAACACATAATTAAGGGGAACAAACCAAAAGGAAAGAATCAGCAAACTGTATAAAACACCCAGAGATTTCAAAGTATTGCTTAGGATCGCTTTTACTTACCTGAAGTTGTCTCCACAGTGGTTATCTCTGTGGTGGTTGCCTCAGGAGAAGTTGTCACAACTGTGGTAGTGGTTTGTTCAGTTGCAGTTGGACCGGCAGTAGTTGTACCAGCTGCGGTGGTTGTTACACGAGTGGTTGAAACTTCAGTACTTGTAGGTTGTCCTGTTAAGAAATTTAGGTTAACAAAAGGTTTCTTGACAATTGTTTAGTAAGTGTACCACAAATTCCCGAAGAAATGATGCCCAATCTTCTTTATTTCACTTCAGACAGAAATGTTAAATGAGGGTTTCAAGTAAAAGAAAAAGTATGAAATCAAATTTTACCAGTGGTGCTTGACACTGGGCTGGTAGTCACAACAGTTGTCTCCTCAGAGGTTGTTCCAGTAGGAGTGGTGGTCGAAACAGCACTAGTTGTTGTAACCACTTCAGTTGTTGTAGGTACAGCTGAGGTTGTAGAGGCAGCTGTAGTTGATGGTACCGATACTGTTGTAACATTAGTCGTAGTGGTTGATGCTTGTGTAGTTGTTGGTCCAGCAGTCGTAACTGCTGTTGTGGCTGGCCCTGCATAAAATCAAACATAAACACATAATAAAAGGGACAAAATAAAACGGAAAGAAACAGCAAGTTGTCTGAAACACCCAGAGTAAGGTTACAAAGTAACCCTTAGGATCATTCAATTGTACTTACCTGAAGTTGTCTCCAAAGTGGTTATCTCTGTGGTGGTTGCCTCAGGAGAAGTTGTCACAACTGTTGTAGTGGTTTGTTCAGTTGAAGTTGGACCGGCAGTAGTTGTACCAGCTGTGGTGGTTGTTACACGAGTGGTTGAAACTTCAGTACTTGTAGGTTGTCCTGTGAAGAAATTTAGGTTAACAAAAGGTTTCTTGACAATTGTTTAGTAAGCGTACCACAAATTTCCGAAGAAAGTTGCCAAATTTTCATTATATTCACTTCAGACAGAAATGTAAAATGAGGGTTTGAAGTAAGCGAGAAAGAATGAAATCAAATTTTACCAGTGGTGGTTGACACTGGGCTGGTAGTCACAACAGTTGTCTCCTCAGAGGTTGTTCCTGTAGGAGTGATGGTCGAAACAGCACTAGTTGTTGTGACCACTTCAGTTGTTGTCGGTACAGCTGAGGTTGTAGATGCAGCTGTAGTTGATGGTACCGATACTGTAGTGACATTAGTCGTAGTGGTTGATGCTTGTGTAGTTGTTGGTCCAGCAGTCGTAACTGCTGTTGTGGCTGGCCCTGCATAAAATCAAACATAAACACATAATAAAAGGGACAAAATAAAACAGAAAGAAACAGCAAGTTGTCTGAAACACCCAGAGTAAGGTTACAAAGTAACCCTTAGGATCATTCAATTGTACTTACCTGAAGTTGTCTCCACAGTGGTTATCTCTGTGGTGGTTGCCTCAGGAGAAGTTGTCACAACTGTGGTAGTGGTTTGTTCAGTTGAAGTTGGACCGGCAGTAGTTGTACCAGCTGCGGTGGTTGTTACACGAGTGGTTGAAACTTCAGTACTTGTAGGTTGTCCTGTGAACAAATTTAGGTTAACAAAAGGTTTCTTGACAATTGTTTAGTAAGTGTACCACAAATTTCCGAAGAAATGATGCCCAATCTTCTTTATTTCACTTCAGACAGAAATGTTAAATGAGGGTTTCAAGTAAAAGAAAAAGTATAAAATCAAATTTTACCAGTGGTGGTTGACACTGGGCTGGTAGTCACAACAGTTGTCTCCTCAGAGGTTGTTCCAGTAGGAGTGGTGGTCGAAACAGCACTAGTTGTTGTAACCACTTCAGTCGTTGTAGGTACAGCTGAGGTTGTAGATGCAGCTGTAGTTGATGGTACCGATACTGTTGTAACATTAGTCGTAGTGGTTGATGCTTGTGTAGTTGTTGGTCCAGCAGTCGTAACTGCTGTTGTGGCTGGCCCTGCATAAAATCAAACATAAACACATAATAAAAGGGACAAAATAAAACGGAAAGAAACAGCAAGTTGTCTGAAACACCCAGAGTAAGGTTACAAAGTAACCCTTAGGATCATTCAATTGTACTTACCTGAAGTTGTCTCCAAAGTGGTTATCTCTGTGGTGGTTGCCTCAGGAGAAGTTGTCACAACTGTTGTAGTGGTTTGTTCAGTTGAAGTTGGACCGGCAGTAGTTGTACCAGCTGCGGTGGTTGTTACACGAGTGGTTGAAACTTCAGTTCTTGTAGGTTGTCCTGTTAAGAAATTTAGGTTAACAAAAAGTTTCTTGACAATTGTTTAGTAAGCGAACCACAAATTTCAAGGAGAAATGTTGCCAAATTTTCATTATATTCACTTCAGACAGAAATGTAAAATGAGGGTTTGAAGTAAGCGAGAAAGAATGAAATCAAATTTTACCAGTGGTGGTTGACACTGGGCTGGTAGTCACAACAGTTGTCTCCTCAGAGGTTGTTCCTGTAGGAGTGATGGTCGAAACAGCACTAGTTGTTGTGACCACTTCAGTTGTTGTAGGTACAGCTGATGTTGTAGATGCAGCTGTAGTTGATGGTACCGATACTGTAGTGACATTAGTCGTAGTGGTTGATGCTTGTGTAGTTGTTGGTCCAGCAGTCGTAACTGCTGTTGTGGCTGGCACTGCATAAAATCAAACACAAACACATAATTAAGGGGAACAAACCAAAAGAAAAGAATCAGCTAATTGTCTAAAACACCCAGAGATTTCAAAGTATTGCTTAGGATCGCTTTTACTTACCTGAAGTTGTCTCCACAGTGGTTATCTCTGTGGTGGTTGCCTCAGGAGAAGTTGTCACAACTGTGGTAGTGGTTTGTTCAGCTGCAGTTGGACCGGCAGTAGTTGTACCAGCTGCGGTGGTTGTTACGCGAGTGGTTGAAACTTCAGTACTTGTAGGTTGTCCTGTGAAGAAATTTAGGTTAACAAAAGGTTTCTTGACAATTGTTTAGTAAGTGTACCACAAATTCCCGAAGAAATGATGCCCAATCTTCTTTATTTCACTTCAGACAGAAATGTTAAATGAGGGTTTCAAGTAAAAGAAAAAGTATGAAATCAAATTTTACCAGTGGTGCTTGACACTGGGCTGGTAGTCACAACAGTTGTCTCCTCAGAGGTTGTTCCTGTAGGAGTGGTGGTCGAAACAGCACTAGTTGTTGTAACCACTTCAGTTGTTGTAGGTACAGCTGAGGTTGTAGATGCAGCTGTAGTTGATGGTACCGATACTGTTGTAACATTAGTCGTAGTGGTTGATGCTTGTGTAGTTGTTGGTCCAGCAGTCGTAACTGCTGTTGTGGCTGGCCCTGCATAAAATCAAACATAATCACATAATAAAAGGGACAAAATAAAACGGAAAGAATCAGCTAATTGTCTAAAACACCCAGAAATTTCAAAGTATTGCTTAGGATCGCTTTTACTTACCTGAAGTTGTCTCCAAAGTGGTTATCTCTGTGGTGGTTGCCTCAGGAGAAGTTGTCACAACTGTTGTAGTGGTTTGTTCAGTTGAAGTTGGACCGGCAGTAGTTGTACCAGCTGCGGTGGTTGTTACACGAGTGGTTGAAACTTCAGTTCTTGTAGGTTGTCCTGTTAAGAAATTTAGGTTAACAAAAAGTTTCTTGACAATTGTTTAGTAAGCGAACCGCAAATTTCTAGGAGAAATGTTGCCAAATTTTCATTATATTCACTTCAGACAGAAATGTAAAATGAGGGTTTCAAGTAAGCGAGAAAGAATGAAATCAAATTTTACCAGTGGTGGTTGACACTTGGCTGGTAGTCACAACAGTTGTCTCCTCAGAGGTTGTTCCTGTAGGAGTGATGGTCGAAACAGCACTAGTTGTTGTGACCACTTCAGTTGTTGTAGGTACAGCTGATGTTGTAGATGCAGCTGTAGTTGATGGTACCGATACTGTAGTGACATTAGTCGTAGTGGTTGATGCTTGTGTAGTTGTTGGTCCAGCAGTCGTAACTGCTGTTGTGGCTGGCACTGCATAAAATCAAACACAAACACATAATTAAGGGGAACAAACCAAAAGGAAAGAATCAGCAAATTGTCTAAAACACCCAGAGATTTCAAAGTATTGCTTAGGATCGCTTTCACTTACCTGAAGTTGTCTCCACAGTGGTTATCTCTGTGGTGGTTGCCTCAGGAGAAGTTGTCACAACTGTGGTAGTGGTTTGTTCAGTTGAAGTTTGACCGGCAGTAGTTGTACCAGCTGCGGTGGTTGTTACACGAGTGGTTGAAACTTCAGTACTTGTTGGTTGTCCTGTGAAGAAATTTAGGCTAACAAAAGGTTTCTTGACATTTGTTTAGTAAGTGTACCACAAATTTCCGAAGAAATGATGCCCAATCTTCTTTTTTTCACTTCAGACAGAAATGTTAAATGAGGGTTTCAAGTAAAAGAAAAAGTATGAAATCAAATTTTACCAGTGGTGGTTGACACTGGGCTGGTAGTCACAACAGTTGTCTCCTCAGAGGTTGTTCCAGTAGGAGTGGTGGTCGAAACAGCACTAGTTGTTGTAACCACTTCAGTTGTTGTAGGTACAGCTGAGGTTGTAGATGCAGCTGTAGTTGATGGTACCGATACTGTTGTAACATTAGTCGTAGTGGTTGATGCTTGTGTAGTTGTTGGTCCAGCAGTCGTAACTGCTGTTGTGGCTGGCCCTGCATAAAATCAAACATAAACACATAATAAAAGGGACAAAATAAAACGGAAAGAAACAGCAAGTTGTCTGAAACACCCAGAGTAAGGTTACAAAGTAACCCTTAGGATCATTCAATTGTACTTACCTGAAGTTGTCTCCAAAGTGGTTATCTCTGTGGTGGTTGCCTCAGGAGAAGTTGTCACAACTGTGGTAGTGGTTTGTCCAGTTGAAGTTGGACCGGCAGTAGTTGTACCAGCTGCGGTGGTTGTTACACGAGTGGTTGAAACTTCAGTACTTGTAGGTTGTCCTGTGAAGAAATTTAGGTTAACAAAAGGTTTCTTGACAATTGTTTAGTAAGCGAACCACAAATTTCCGGAGAAATGTGGCCAAATTTTCATTATATTCACTTCAGACAGAAATGTAAAATGAGGGTTTGAAGTAAGCGAGAAAGAATGAAATCAAATTTTACCAGTGGTGGTTGACACTTGGCTGGTAGTCACAACAGTTGTCTCCTCAGAGGTTGTTCCTGTAGGAGTGATGGTCGAAACAGCACTAGTTGTTGTGACCACTTCAGTTGTTGTAGGTACAGCTGATGTTGTAGATGCAGCTGTAGTTGATGGTACCGATACTGTAGTGACATTAGTCGTAGTGGTTGATGCTTGTGTAGTTGTTGGTCCAGCAGTCGTAACTGCTGTTGTGGCCGGCCCTGCATAAAATCAAACATAAACACATAATAAAAGGGACAAAATAAAACGGAAAGAAACAGCAAGTTGTCTGAAACACCCAGAGTAAGGTTTCAAAGTAATGCTCAGGATCATTCAATTGTACTTACCTGAAGTTGTCTCCAAAGTGGTTATCTCTGTGGTGGTTGCCTCAGGAGAAGTTGTCACAACTGTTGTAGTGGTTTGTTCAGTTGAAGTTGGACCGGCAGTAGTTGTACCAGCTGCGGTGGTTGTTACTGAGTGGTTGAAACTTCAGTTCTTGTAGGTTGTCCTGTTAAGAAATTTAGGTTAACAAAAAGTTTCTTGACAATTGTTTAGTAAGCAAACCACAAATTTCTAAGAGAAATGTTGCCAAATTTTCATTATATTCACTTCAGACAGAAATGTAAAATGAGGGTTTGAAGTAAGCGAGAAAGAATGAAACCAAATTTTACCAGTGGTGGTTGACACTGGGCTGGTAGTCACAACAGTTGTCTCCTCAGAGGTTGTTCCTGTAGGAGTGATGGTCGAAACAGCACTAGTTGTTGTGACCACTTCAGTTGTTGTAGGTACAGCTGATGTTGTAGATGCAGCTGTAGTTGATGGTACCGATACTGTAGTGACATTAGTCGTAGTGGTTGATGCTTGTGTAGTTGTTGGTCCAGCAGTCGTAACTGCTGTTGTGGCCGGCCCTGCATAAAATCAAACATAAACACATAATAAAAGGGACAAAATAAAACGGAAAGAAACAGCAAGTTGTCTGAAACACCCAGAGTAAGGTTTCAAAGTAATGCTCAGGATCATTCAATTGTACTTACCTGAAGTTGTCTCCAAAGTGGTTATCTCTGTGGTGGTTGCCTCAGGAGAAGTTGTCACAACTGTTGTAGTGGTTTGTTCAGTTGAAGTTGGACCGGCAGTAGTTGTACCAGCTGCGGTGGTTGTTACACGAGTGGTTGAAACTTCAGTTCTTGTAGGTTGTCCTGTTAAGAAATTTAGGTTAACAAAAAGTTTCTTGACAATTGTTTAGTAAGCGAACCACAAATTTCTAGGAGAAATGTTGCCAAATTTTCATTATATTCACTTCAGACAGAAATGTAAAATGAGGGTTTGAAGTAAGCGAGAAAGAATGAAACCAAATTTTACCAGTGGTGGTTGACACTGGGCTGGTAGTCACAACAGTTGTCTCCTCAGAGGTTGTTCCTGTAGGAGTGATGGTCGAAACAGCACTAGTTGTTGTGACCACTTCAGTTGTTGTAGGTACAGCTGATGTTGTAGATGCAGCTGTAGTTGATGGTACCGATACTGTAGTGACATTAGTCGTAGTGGTTGATGCTTGTGTAGTTGTTGGTCCAGCAGTCGTAACTGCTGTTGTGGCTGGCACTGCATAAAATCAAACACAAACACATAATTAAGGGGAACAAACCAAAAGGAAAGAATCAGCAAATTGTCTAAAACACCCAGAAATTTCAAAGTATTGCTTAGGATCGCTTTCACTTACCTGAAGTTGTCTCCACAGTGGTTATCTCTGTGGTGGTTGCCTCAGGAGAAGTTGTCACAACTGTGGTAGTGGTTTGTTCAGTTGAAGTTTGACCGGCAGTAGTTGTACCAGCTGCGGTGGTTGTTACGCGAGTGGTTGAAACTTCAGTACTTGTAGGTTGTCCTGTGAAGAAATTTAGGTTAACCAAAGGTTTCTTGACAATTGTTTAGTAAGTGTACCACAAATTCCCGAAGAAATGATGCCCAATCTTCTTTATTTCACTTCAGACAGAAATGTTAAATGAGGGTTTCAAGTAAAAGAAAAAAGTATGAAATCAAATTTTACCAGTGGTGCTTGACACTGGGCTGGTAGTCACAACAGTTGTCTCCTCAGAGGTTGTTCCTGTAGGAGTGGTGGTCGAAACAGCACTAGTTGTTGTAACCACTTTTGTTGTTGTAGGTACAGCTGAGGTTGTAGATGCAGCTGTAGTTGATGGTACCGATACTGTTGTAACATTAGTCGTAGTGGTTGATGCTTGTGTAGTTGTTGGTCCAGCAGTCGTAACTGCTGTTGTGGCTGGCCCTGCATAAAATCAAACATAAACACATAATAAAAGGGACAAAATAAAACGGAAAGAAACAGCAAGTTGTCTGAAACACCCAGAGTAAGGTTACAAAGTAACCCTTAGGATCATTCAATTGTACTTACCTGAAGTTGTCTCCAAAGTGGTTATCTCTGTGGTGGTTGCCTCAGGAGAAGTTGTCACAACTGTTGTAGTGGTTTGTTCAGTTGAAGTTGGACCGGCAGTAGTTGTACCAGCTGCGGTGGTTGTTACACGAGTGGTTGAAACTTCAGTTCTTGTAGGTTGTCCTGTTAAGAAATTTAGGTTAACAAAAAGTTTCTTGACAATTGTTTAGTAAGCGAACCACAAATTTCTAGGAGAAATGTTGCCAAATTTTCATTATATTCACTTCAGACAGAAATGTAAAATGAGGGTTTGAAGTAAGCGAGAAAGAATGAAACCAAATTTTACCAGTGGTGGTTGACACTGGGCTGGTAGTCACAACAGTTGTCTCCTCAGAGGTTGTTCCTGTAGGAGTGATGGTCGAAACAGCACTAGTTGTTGTGACCACTTCAGTTGTTGTAGGTACAGCTGATGTTGTAGATGCAGCTGTAGTTGATGGTACCGATACTGTAGTGACATTAGTCGTAGTGGTTGATGCTTGTGTAGTTGTTGGTCCAGCAGTCGTAACTGCTGTTGTGGCTGGCACTGCATAAAATCAAACACAAACACATAATTAAGGGGAACAAACCAAAAGGAAAGATTCAGCAAATTGTCTAAAACACCCAGAGATTTCAAAGTATTGCTTAGGATCGCTTTCACTTACCTGAAGTTGTCTCCACAGTGGTTATCTCTGTGGTGGTTGCCTCAGGAGAAGTTGTCACAACTGTGGTAGTGGTTTGTTCAGTTGAAGTTTGACCGGCAGTAGTTGTACCAGCTGCGGTGGTTGTTACACGAGTGGTTGAAACTTCAGTACTTGTTGGTTGTCCTGTGAAGAAATTTAGGCTAACAAAAGGTTTCTTGACATTTGTTTAGTAAGTGTACCACAAATTTCCGAAGAAATGATGCCCAATCTTCTTTATTTCACTTCAGACAGAAATGTTAAATGAGGGTTTCAAGTAAAAGAAAAAGTATGAAATCAAATTTTACCAGTGGTGGTTGACACTGGGCTGGTAGTCACAACAGTTGTCTCCTCAGAGGTTGTTCCAGTAGGAGTGGTGGTCGAAACAGCACTAGTTGTTGTAACCACTTCAGTTGTTGTAGGTACAGCTGAGGTTGTAGATGCAGCTGTAGTTGATGGTACCGATACTGTTGTAACATTAGTCGTAGTGGTTGATGCTTGTGTAGTTGTTGGTCCAGCAGTCGTAACTGCTGTTGTGGCTGGCCCTGCATAAAATCAAACATAAACACATAATAAAAGGGACAAAATAAAACGGAAAGAAACAGCAAGTTGTCTGAAACACCCAGAGTAAGGTTACAAAGTAACCCTTAGGATCATTCAATTGTACTTACCTGAAGTTGTCTCCAAAGTGGTTATCTCTGTGGTGGTTGCCTCAGGAGAAGTTGTCACAACTGTGGTAGTGGTTTGTCCAGTTGAAGTTGGACCGGCAGTAGTTGTACCAGCTGCGGTGGTTGTTACACGAGTGGTTGAAACTTCAGTACTTGTAGGTTGTCCTGTGAAGAAATTTAGGTTAACAAAAGGTTTCTTGACAATTGTTTAGTAAGCGAACCACAAATTTCCGGAGAAATGTGGCCAAATTTTCATTATATTCACTTCAGACAGAAATGTAAAATGAGGGTTTGAAGTAAGCGAGAAAGAATGAAATCAAATTTTACCAGTGGTGGTTGACACTTGGCTGGTAGTCACAACAGTTGTCTCCTCAGAGGTTGTTCCTGTAGGAGTGATGGTCGAAACAGCACTAGTTGTTGTGACCACTTCAGTTGTTGTCGGTACAGCTGAGGTTGTAGATGCAGCTGTAGTTGATGGTACCGATACTGTAGTGACATTAGTCGTAGTGGTTGATGCTTGTGTAGTTGTTGGTCCAGCAGTCGTAACTGCTGTTGTGGCCGGCCCTGCATAAAATCAAACATAAACACATAATAAAAGGGACAAAATAAAACGGAAAGAAACAGCAAGTTGTCTGAAACACCCAGAGTAAGGTTTCAAAGTAATGCTCAGGATCATTCAATTGTACTTACCTGAAGTTGTCTCCACAGTGGTTATCTCTGTGGTGGTTGCCTCAGGAGAAGTTGTCACAACTGTGGTAGTGGTTTGTTCAGTTGAAGTTGGACCGGCAGTGGTTGTACCAGCTGCGGTGGTTGTTACACGAGTGGTTGAAACTTCAGTACTTGTCGGTTTTCCTGTGAAGTAATTATTTTGGGCTCACAAAAGGTTTTATGAAAAATGTTTAGGAAGTGTGAACACATTTTCTGAAAAAATGATGACAAATTTTCTATATTTTCACTTTAGACAGAATTGTAAAATGAGGGTTTGAAGTAAGAGACAACATATGAAATGAAATCTTACCGGTGGTAGTTGACACTGGGCTGGTAGTCACAACAGTTGTCTCCTCAGAGGTTGTTCCTGTAGGAGTGATGGTCGAAACAGCACTAGTTGTTGTAACCACTTCAGTTGTTGTAGGTACAGCTGAGGTTGTAGATGCAGCTGTAGTTGATGGTACCGATACTGTAGTGACATTAGTCGTAGTGGTTGATGCTTGTGTAGTTGTTGGTCCAGCAGTCGTAACTGCTGTTGTGGCCGGCCCTGCATAAAATCAATCATAAACACATAATAAAAGGGACAAAATAAAACGGAAAGAAACAGCAAGTTGTCTGAAACACCCAGAGTAAGGTTTCAAAGTAACGCTTAGGATCATTCAATTGTACTTACCTGAAGTTGTCTCCACAGTGGTTATCTCTGTGGTGGTTGCCTCAGGAGAAGTTGTCACAACTGTGGTAGTGGTTTGTTCAGTTGAAGTTGGACCGGCAGTAGTTGTACCAGCTGCCGTGGTTGTTACGCGAGTGGTTGAAACTTCAGTACTTGTAGGTTGTCCTGTGAAGGAATTTAGGTTAACAAAAGGTTTCTTGACAATTGTTTGATAAGGGTACCACAAATTTCTGAAAAACCCAGTGTAAGGTTTTAAAAGTAAGGCATACAGTGTAGGATCATTCTGTTGTTCTTACCTGAAGTTGTCTCCACAGTGGTTATCTCTGTTGTGGTTACTTCCTCTGTTGTTGCTGCAGTTGTAGATGGCAAAGGTGTTTGTATTGGAATTAAGTGGAAAAATAAACATTGAGAAGTCAACATACTTTTTTTTTATCTCTTTATTTAAAAAAATTATATTAGAAAAGAAACTCTGGGAATTTGATATTTTTGAGCGTTTCAGAAGTTTTGGGATTTCAAACTTTGCCTTTTGGGTCAAGTTTATTGTTTCAAGACCAAGATACTTACATCTGCTTTGACTTAATCTAAGTCACTAGATCTTATGGTTATAAAGTGACGTCGCAGTGCTGTTTTGATTCCTAAAAGCATATGGGTTTTCGTGAAACTCTGCATTTTGGCCAGCGTGACACTGATCGAAATGGTGTTTTTTTAACACAATAAAACCATTTTAATTGAGTTTTACTCAATTATATGAAATCATTACACACTCGTTTACCTGTCTAACAAAAGAACAATAATGTTAATTTCCCTCATGTTGATCTTTAATTCAAATACAAATATTTTGGTTGTACTTACTGATGCAGCTTGGTAAATCGACACAGGTGAGCTCTCCATTCAGACAAGTGCTTTAGAGAAAAAATAAGAATAAAATATTCCCAGTATAAGTTGAACTGTCAATTAGCCTTCAAGATAGATTCTGCTATGGTCAAACGTCCATTTAGAAAAATATTTCTGTCAAATGGGTTTTAAGACCACTTTTTAACTTCTAACCTTTCACTTTCTGGAGGTGGGAGGGGACACCTCTGATTTTCGGAGTGTGGGTTACTTACCAGTTATAACAATCTTCTACATGGTTACCGGGTGTGTACTCAGTGCCATTGTGGGTACAGTTGACGTCCGATACGCAGACACCCCGCCATAGTTTGGTGTCCTCTGGACAGTGACATCCATCAATACAAACCTGATGGCAGTTGAAGCTTGGTGTAGCCGGAGCAGGGAAGACCCTATCAGCACAAACATCACCGCACGTTTTGTACGTCATGTTATTCGCACATTGCATAGCTTTAAATGGGACACAAAAAAACATGAAAAAGAACGGTGAACTTCACTAAGTTTCTCACAGCTAACGATGGTCTATTGAGAAGTACATAAACTATTACTCGTAAACTTGTGGTTACAACATTTGTAAATCTCTTTTAGGAGAAGTGATGGCTCTGAAAAGAGGCGTGGCATATACTCTGCTCATCTTTAAGATAAAATATCTACAAACAGGCATGATATGTGGCCCTGGAAAAATAATATATTGGCTGACCTACATGTTGTACATACATGGATGGTAAATGAAGATGCTTTATAGACTTTTTCAGGCTATAACAGTTTAACTGATTTCTCTGAAGTCCAACAATCGAAAATCAGATTACACTAGGAAAAAAACCATGCACGTATTAACCCCTTCAAATTCCTGCAATACCAGTGTTAGTTAGATCTATATGTAGATCAACTAATTTTCATCTTTGTAACATTGCAAGGAAATACATTGATCAAGACACTTATTGATTTATTCTGTTTGTGAAAGCAAGGATTCTCAGAAAAGCGAGCTTAATCACTGTACTAGCCAAGAAACCAATGGAGAGAAGACAAGGAAGGAAGTTTCAGTTTTAGATTTGGGAGGAAAACCCCAGAGAATTATTCCAGGGAAACCCACACCATCAGGTAGGGACTGAAAACCCAATCCACATAGTGCCCCCGACGGGATTCGAACCGTGGTCCTAGAAGTGGAAGGCAAAGATAGATACAACTACGTCAACCCAGAGAACTATTCCAGGGAAAACCCACACCATCAGGTAGGGACTGAAAACCCAATCCACATAGTGCCCCCGGCGGGATTTGAACCGAGGTCCTAGAAGTGGAAGGCAAAGATAGATACAACTACGTCAACCCAGAGAATTATTCCAGGGAAAACCCACACCATCAGGTAGGGACTGAAAACCCAATCCACATAGTGCCCCCGGTGGGATTTGAACCGTGGTCCTAGAAGTGGAAGGCAAAGATAGATACAACTACATCAACCCAGAGAATTATTCCAGGGAAAACCCACACCATCAGGTAGGGACTGAAAACCCAATCCACATAGTGCCCCGGGCGGGATTTGAACCGAGGTCCTAGAAGCGGAAGGCAAAGATAGATACAACTACGTCAACCAAGAGAATTATTCCAGGGAAAACCCACACCATCAGGTAGGGACTGAAAACCCAATCCACATAGTGCCCCCGGCGGGATTTGAACCGAGGTCCTAGAAGTGGAAGGCAAAGATTGATACAACTATGTCAACCCAGAGAACTATTCCAGGGAAAACCCACACCATCAGGTAGGGACTGAAAACCCAATCCACATAGTGCCCCCGGCGGGATTTGAACCAAGGTCCTAGAAGTGGAAGGCAAAGATAGATACAACTACGTCAACCCAGAGAATTATTCCAGGGAAAACCCACACCATCAGGTAGGGACTGAAAACCCAATCCACATAGTGCCCCGGGCGGGATTTGAACCGAGGTCCTAGAAGTGGAAGGCAAAGATAGATACAGCTAGGTCAACCCAGAAAATTATTCGAGGGAAATACACACACCATCAGGTAGGGACTGAAAACCCAATCCACATAGTGCCCCCGGTGGGATTTGAACCGTGGTCCTAGAAGTGGAAGGCAAAGACTACCTCAACCCGACCGCCCAAGATACTTGTCACCGTGTTGGTTGCTCTTCAGTCACTTCTTGCTTGGATTAATGTAACTCACTTTTTTATGGCATCACAAAAGAAAATCCAAGACGTCTAACTGAAATTCAATATCCGGCAGCTGTAAACAGTAGGAGAGCTCATGGGTCACAATTGCTTGCAGAATTACATTGGACCCATGAAGTAACGCATCCAGTGTCAAATTCTTCTGTACAATTACCAGTGCAGGAGTAATTGCTCTACGTTATCTTGCAAGTATGTTTGAACTTCACCAAATATATTTGAGTACAAACACCTTTAGAGACAGACTACAGTCACACTTACCACAAAGTTCTGGGGAACGCCATTGTATGGCAACACCCATCTCATTGCAAACGGCAGCATAGTTAGCGATGACTGCACACAAACATTCACAATCTCCACCCCTGTCACAGCCACAGCTATCATACACACAGCTGTCATAGTAGTCCTTGGGTTCGACCTAAGCAACACCAATGGAAAGGCTTTTTAAATCATCTGCTAAACTAAGAGGAACCTCTCTAAAAGTCATCATTCTATATTAGGGCGTGTCTGAATTAGCGGCTACAGCTAGATTTCCGCATAACCATGTGTTGAAGTATAGGACGACCTCAGCAACACCCTTAGCAACAGACATAGCCTATATGGAGGTAAAAAATATAGGTTGGCTGTTCAAGGACAATAAGGATACCAGAAGCAGCTGTTTTTCCAACTTTACTAATGCTGTACCTTATCTTGATTCAAGACATCATTCAGCATGCCACTTTTTATACTTCCAATGGATAAATAAAGCAAGTTGAAGTCTCCCCGTGTTTGAATGACAGGACCTGCACAATTTGGTTTCCTTCAGACATTACCACCATTTATTATAAGCCTCATAAGTATAATTAATCACTGTAGCTCACAAGCCTGAGGAAACCTGTAAATAAGGGTGCTTGCTACTGTGAACCAGAAACACTAGGATTAACCCCTACTCTTCCACGGTAAGTGTTCTGGGTTCTTGTATGTGCACTACCAATCCTAGTACATGAGACCTATGGCCTAATGTCCCATCTATTGCTCAAGGACACAAGTGCCACGACCGGGACTCGAACCCACACTCTGCGTCATTGTTTCTATACTGAGGTTCAATTGTCTGATGAGTTTCAGTTAAGTTCAATTTTAAACTTATGAGTTTGAAAATTGTTAAGGAGGGCGTTTGGTTAACATTTTGACAATTTTTGGATGGTAAATATACAAAGTAACATTGATGTTGAATGCATTCGTACGGGGTACATATGTACATTGTACATGTACACAACACTTACGTGTGTATGTATGTTATTACACTATGTGCATTATCAATGTGAGTCAACTGTACGTGCGCTTTAACGTCCAGTTTTGACCAGACAGAAGTAAAGGTCAAACTGTTGTCATCTCTGTGCAAAGGTTTGACCAGGCTCAAAGATTTCTAACCTCATGCAAAAATTGTGATGAAATGATAAGTAGTTCATGAGATAAGAATTTTTGAAATTTGCAAGTTCCAGTTTAAACCAAAAGTTAAGGTCAATATGGGTCACACTTTGCATAGCGTTTGTTTAATATTTAAAGACCTTTCCGATGATGTATAGATTGTAAAAATCCAACATGCGGTTCAGGAGATATGACATTTTCAAATATTAAACTTTGATTTAATTTAAATTAATATCTGATGACGTCATCATGACATCATCAAGTTTTTGTCGTCTTTATAATGAGATTCAATTGTCTGTTAAGTTTCATTGTTCAATTCTTTTTTAATCTTGAGTTATGCTGTAGATAAGCCCGGAAAATGATTTTTTGAAGAAAACCAAAGGTAAACTTTGACCCTCCGGTACGATCGAACGGAAAGTAAAGGTCATACGTACGATATTGCCCCAGTCTTGATCTATCAGATGCCCAATTATGAACATCATAGCTGTATAAAATTCAATGAAATATAGCGATAAGCAAATGGTAATTTTTTACATTGAAAAACCTGTAATTCGACACCTGATGACTTCATTAAGATGTCATTGTTCTAGTGCCGTCTTCATGTTAAGGTTAAAGTGAGAAGCGCTCCCTGGCAGAAGAATATTCTAAAGAAGAAAAAAACTTACAAAAAACAGGACACAAAAACAAGAGGTGTTCATGCACATTGCACAAACACCTAACAATAACAAGAAGTGTTCAACTGATAATAGTTAATTTTGATGTGTGTTTATTTGCATATACATCAAGATGTTTACATTACCACTTTGTGACATGATTTAAAGATGTCCCCCTTGATGATGTTACAGGAGTATTCGGCCCACGCCTTCCGGGTCAACCCAACTTCCGTTTCACATGGATGAACTGGTTCAGGAGGAACCACACAGTTTGGATCCGTCCTCCATTCGTGTCCAAATAATCTCGGAGTAGCCTGCAACTCTCCACCAATTGTTTTGAAATCATTTCCAGAGTTACCGTCAAAGTTACCACACAATCCACAAACCTTCCCTTTGTAAGAATCATCCAAGTTAATAAAAACAGACGTTCCTCTGTCCCATGTTATCCGAATTCCTGTTGAGAAATTAAAAAAAAATTCTTCTTAATCTTATTAAAAACAATCAAAATTCACAGTCCTCAAGTCAAACTGCAACAGAAAACAAAAGTTACAGTAGTTGGGTAGTTTTTCTATTAAAACCACTTTTGCTTTAAACTTTAATCCCAGCGATGAGATTGTATGAATATTAAAAATCCTGAAAATTGGATAACAATTTCCTCTTGGTGGTGAAAGTAAAGCTCCCTGAATGCATAAAATGGTACAGACTCTCTACATCATTTCAAATAAACATCCGACAGTTTGGTCATAGTGATGGCAAGTTTGCCTCTTTCAAGAAAAATCACATGCCTTAATCCCCATGAATCCAAGATAGGTTCAGAAAAGGTATATTGACTTTCCATTATTTCATTTCACTTTTCAAACTGAATTGATCCTTACCGTTAAGTGTGTGAATAATGAGGTAAATGCCCGAGTTAAAAAATTGATATTTGGCTTCCGTAGATCCTGGATTACTCTCCTCTGGATCTGAACCCCGGACCAGCCTAATGCTTGCATCTTTGATGAAGATTGTGATAGACTTGGTGCAGGTCAGCTTCTCTGTTCCACAAGGTACGTTCTCGACTTGGACTGCTATGGTTGCAGTGCTTTGAGCTTCACATCTGTCAGTGACCAAGGTATAACTGCACTCTCCTGGGGTGTTTAAAAGATGCGGGTGAGTCATTAAAGTAATTCATCCTGGGACAAATTATCCAATCTGATTGGCTGAGAAGAGATCACATAGCCATGTTTAAACACGGAGGAAATTTCAGCCCTATTTAAGTTGGTAGGTCACATTTTTGGCTCGCGCAAGTTTGAAACTTGCGTGGGATAGTTTGAAGCCTAAGCGTGCAAGTTCGAAACTTGTGCGATGACCTACTCAGAACTCAACACATGCATAAAAATTCAACGCAGAGCCAAAGTGAGCTGAGACTTAACTGTCAGATTTATTCTCAACTTTTACAGAATTTGATGTTTTTATTGGAAAGGTATTTATGAATGGGAATCAAAGTGTGTTGAATCGGTTTTAAACTAGTTTAAACACAGTGAGGAAAGGAACTTGATAGTTTTACTTTGACTTTGTCTCGGTAAGATTATCAAGAACCAGGCCTCAGCATGTTTAAACTACTAGCTTATAGCCTCTTCATGCACTTTGATTCCCTTATTCATGGACAACCATGCAAAATATACTTAAGCCGTGTCCGAATTAACGGCTATGGCTACAGCTGGATCGCCGCACCACTATGCGTTGAAGTACAGGACGTCCTTAGCAACACCCCTACCAACAGTCATAGCTGTAGCTGTAGCCGCCAATTCGGTTACAACCTTTCCTGATTCCAACTCTGCCACTACAGATCAAAACCCTGGAGTTCTCACACCACTTGCTAAGACCTCAATATGTTGCTGCTTGCATTTGTCATGTAAGATATAAAAGACTTTGCAAAGATCCTCCCGAGAAATTGTTTCCTCTTTCTAGCAGAAACAAAAACAAAATTAGCAAAAGATTTCAGTTTGAAAGACTTACCTTGGAATTCATATTTTAAACCATCAAATGTGATGTAGTGAGGGTCACCATAAGCTCTGCATGTGCCTAGAAAAAAACACAAATATTTGTGTCAATAAAAAGGTGTCAACCACGCTAGGATGGCACTGGGAGATTGTCCAACACCAGGCCTGACATTACATGGAGGCCTACCTTTAACTTAAAAACAAATTTACTTACCTCCACATGATTTGTCGTCACAAGTATAAACACCTGATTCACCGCATGTACTGATAGAAACAAACAAAAAAACAAACCCGACATAACATCATTACAACAGAATGCACTCATAAAAACTTAATCATTATTTTTTTCTTCCTTTTGATATCAAATTCAATAAAGTGTTTTATATTCTCAGATGAATAAACAAATCATTGTTTACTTTATTTATTTATATTAATTCTTTGGTCAACAGAGACCATGCAATTTTTGTCAACATCCAAAAATGTTTGATGTCACATTTCCAACATATAGTTTCAATTTTTTGTTTTTATTCCTAAATTTTGATGATATTCAGTCAAAACGGCATTCAATTTGACCTTTTGACTTGCGCAAAAATTCCTTTATGAAATGTAAAGACCCATTTGTTTTCTTAAGTCCGATGACGTCATGTTTCAAATTTCACTCTGAGAGAGTATCAAATAAAATGACATTTTACACCATTTTAACTTGAGGTTGGAGACTTCTCTTTCATTAGGACTCTAACTATTAGAAATTGAGTGCATCACAAAACTTAATTTGACCTTGGAGCCCCTCTTTAATCTTAACCGTAGTTACCATTTTCTGCATCCTTTGAAGAATACATCACCGGAAACATAAGATTGTCCGTTAAAGTAACATGGACACTGCGACTGCGGCATGCACTGATCGTTTCCAATGCGTACCATCCCTTCCAGGCATCCACATCCGAGGGCACAATAAATCCTTCGACACGCCAAATGACTATTCTCACATTTACGTTCGCAGTGTACACAGTCGATGTATTCTTCGTTCATTGGACATTGATCATGAGCACCTTAAACAAAATAAATCAATAATTTGATTAACTTTTATGCTCATATGAACACATTTCACAGAAGTATGCAAAGTGTAAATGTCTAGATAAAGGTCATTTCAATACAATAAACCGTCGAGACTTTATTGGTTGTAATATTTTTTTCAAATTTGTTCCCCCTTCGTTCAGTCCCAGCGCCTCATCCATAGGCAATAGGATGGGCTGACATATGCAAATGCGCATTAGACCATTCCCCTGACCTAATAACCACCAGTCACCTCTTCCTGTTAACGAAAGGTTCAACTATCAATAATATTGCAGCTCTATTTTGTAAATCCATTGCAAATAATTATTGACATTATTTGCCTTGTACTAAAAACAGGGCGCAATCGCAACATTCGTCTTGCAACTTTGGTTTCAAAAGATCGTTTACATTATCAATGGAGCCTCCATGCAATATCATATCGTGTGTGCACATGTACATTGCTGTTGTGCGCTTTGGGCCAATCAGCAGTACAATCATTCACATCATGCATACTACATCCTGAACAAGAATTTGTTCGAGCTCATCAGCCCATCGAAGCGGTCTTGAATGAGACCAGTGGGGCCGAGTGAACATACCCCTCCCCCCAAAACACAAACGAAAACACACAAAAGATTAACTTACTGGTGCAGATTTCATCCGTGCAGTTAGCAACACCATTTATACAAACGCTGAAAGGAAATATGAAAAAAAGTTTTTTAAGAAATCTAATAATTTTGACCTCATGCAACCTTTGACCTTAAGATCTATCTTCAACTGCTTGATATTAAGTGACCTTCTGTTAGGCTACGGAACTTGATTAATACCTTTGAGCTCTCTACTTTTCTCAGGCCTTATAACAAGTGGCATGTTTTTTGAAAACCAACCGTTCCCAAATCCTCAAAAATCCTACTCAGGATGTTGGTCACTTTGTGGAATATGGAACTGCAGCCCAAACAACAATTTTTCATAACACCCCTTACAAGAATTCTGCATTTTGATTGGTTTAAAGCGTATCACATGATATGTCTTATTTTAACTATTTAATCCACAACAACGCAATGCTCTACACAATGTAAATACCTGTGGTAATCAATTTACTGTACCCATAGCAACCAATGTGCTATTCCATAGCAACTAATGTACTATACCCATAGCAACAGTAGCTTCTTGGTGCTTAGATAGGAACAATATATGTATAGGGTTTTATAAAACAAATATTGACTGCTTTTACTCGTGCTATGGTTAAAACTACGACTCCCTTGGTGATCCCCGGAGCGTTCTATTTTCCTTCAGCTTCGCCTCGGGAAAATAGAACGGTCCAGTGTAAATTTCGAGCCCTGACTTACCAATCGTTGCAGTCACTAGTCCACTTTTGTCCATGCGAGAAATCGTGTCCTTCAAACTGACAGGAACATTCTGACACTTTGACACATTTCTCTGTTTCATCGTCAAGGACCTAAAAAATCATTAAAAAGCATGTCGAGGTATGAGTGCACCTAAAAAATTAAAATAATTTGTTTTCGGGGGACTTCTCAGTTCTTAAATCTACTTGCTTAAGTTCTTAAATCTTCTTCTGATGACGACTGATGCTGATCATCTTAAATTCATCGTAGTCATATTCAGGTCATAAACAATCGGCGACTGATATGTTTCCAACAGCCTTAGTTTATAGGCACAGCATCATCTTGAAAAGGCAGTCGCCAACTGTTTTTGTGTCATCGCAAAGTCGACCTGATGGCGGCTTTAGAAGAAAGAGAAATAACACTTACGACAGAGTTCAGAATTCTACAGTTCACAATTCTACTCTGCGGCAGTAGAATTAATAAGCAAGACAAGTTCTCATAGAACAAAAATTTACCTAGCAAGTAGATTTAAGAACTGAGAAGTCCCCGAATTCCGAATATTCTACTCTACGGCAGTAGAATAATAAGCAAGACAAGTTCTCAAAGAACAAAATCTACCTAGCAAGTAGATATACACATGGTGTTACCGCAAACCAAACATATAAACGTGAAGTGGTTTCGAAAACCTAAGCATGAGATTGATTTTTGTGCTACAAATGAAGAACACTTTCTAGAACAATTGGCCTTGATCCCATACTGTATATGAACCAACCAATCTTGTGTCATTTGTCTATTTCCTGTGCACCACTTTTTCTGCCATTAATGGAAACAGCAACGCTCATGTACATGATTGATCTCATGTCTCACTGGCGCTTTGCATAGTTGCGTCAACATCACTGGTCGAGGATGCCCTTGATGGATGAGCCCACACAGCTTCAAAACACAGGGTCAGTTTTTAGCACTCTAGTCACACAGAGCTCTACATGTGTTGAACTTACCTCACCATCAGGACACTGACATCCCTGAATACAATGCTCTTTGCAATCAGTATTGCCGAGATCAAGGCATGATACCTTGCATGATGACCCACATTCTTTATAAACCTGACCCAAAATGCAAGGCACATCTGTCAAAGGAATATAGCAAGAGTTAGCAGAGAAATTTGCTAAGCACCATTTTCAACATTTTTTCCTAAATTCTTAGCTAACAAACTATGGAGAGCCATTAGGGCAACCCACACATGTTTTTAATTTTTTGAAAAGTACTACACAATGATTTAAACCGTAGAAGTAAATTCCCAAATGCCAACAGTTTTGAAACAAACAGCCTTCCTGCCTGCTCGTCGCAGAAGGAAGAATTTTCTACTCTTGTAACTGTTGATTTCTTCTGATGACGACTGATGCTGATCGTCTTAAATTCATCGTAGTCATATTCAGGTCATAAACAATCGGCGACTGATATGTTTCCAACGGTCTTAGCTCAGGCACAGCATCATCCTGAAACGGCAGTCGCCAACTGTTTTTGTGTCATCGCAAAGTCGACCTGATGGGCACTTTAGAAGAAAGAGAAATAACACTTACAACAGAGTTCAGAAGTCCTCCACTCAATCACAACACCCTTTCTAGAGCACTCCTGGGCGTAGGCTGACAGGGCCAAGCACTCTGCCCCCTTAGAGTGGATACAGCGATCCAACTTGCACTGCTTGTAGTACTTAGTGGTGTCGACTCTTGAGTTACACTTACTAAATGGTTCAGCTTTACCAAAAAAAGAACAACAGATTTAAAATAAACAATCTTAAAGAGGGGCTTCAAGGTCAAATTGAGTCTTCATGAAAGTGGGGGGAAACGTTACAAGTCTCTAACCTCATGTTGAAATGGTATAAAATTTAATTTTATTTGAAACTATTTCAGAGCAAAATTTGAAACATGGCGTTAGTTGACAGCAAAAACAAATGGGGTCTGTACATTCCTAAGAGGAATTTCTGCGCCAGTCATGAGCTCAAAACTCAACACTGTTTTGATTGAATATCATCAGGATTCAGCGGAATGAACTGAACATTCTCTGTACAGACCATAATTATTGAAATGTGACGTCATTGGAGGTTTACAAAAATGCTCTTGAAGGGTATCAAACACAGTGGCATTTGACGCCATTTCAACCTCTGGTTAGATACTTGTAATGTTTTTCCCCTACTTTCATAAGGACTCATTTATTGGAAAACGAGTGCATCACAAAACTGAATTTGACCTTAGAGACCCTCTTTAACCTGATCGTTTGGACGACTTGGTGATTTATCCTTTTTGTTCATCAAATTACTTCTAGTAGATAAGGTTCTATAAATAAGATAAAACATTTTAAAAATGCACCTTAAAAGAATTCTTTAATTTAAGTTCCCAAGAAGTTTGTTTGATAAACATTTATTTTTAGGACCTGAAATTACTGTCAGGTTGTTTAACCACTTCACGTTGGATGACGTGTTTACAGGCAAACATTTTTGGACAGACTTTCAAGCATACAGAGATTCAAGTGTACAATGGCAGATTTTTGGCCGTCGCTCTCGTCCGAAGTACTGCAAATCACGGCGAGTGCCTACTTAATTTTCTCACGCGACAACATCAAATCATGGAACTAATTATGAGAACCTTAGTTCAAGTTGTCTTTCCTTTGTCAAGTCAGGGTTTCATTTTGGCAACAATATTTTTAAAGGAAAATGATAACTCAAGAAGCTCCAAAAAGATCTGAAAAATAATCTCGCGCGTGGGCATGGACATTTTTTTAAAATACCGACTTGAAGTGGTTTAGGTGATCAAGATTTAAGATGAGTCAAAAAGAGACAACAGATGGTTGAATTAATGATGTTTAATATTACCTTTTAGTAAACCACAGACTGTGTTAGTTTCTGCGTCAACTGACGAGTACATTTCACAGAAGTTGAGCGGTGAATCACCAGGCTCTTCCTGACATGTATAATATGAGCTCCATGCTGGTGTAAAATCTTTGACGACTGAAGCACTGTCGCCGGATGCCAGGGTGAAATCGTCAGAGTGTATTTTGTTGTAGTTTCCGCACAGACCGTTGATCTGTAGTTAACCACAGGAATTAACTATTTTATTGTAGGTATTTTTGACAAAGTTTGACCTTTTGATTGACATTTGCTTATCAGACCTTTAACCTCTGACAAAGTTTGACCTTTTGATTGACATTTGCTTATCAGACCTTTAACCTCTGACATAGTTTGACCTTTTGATTGACATTTGCTTATCAGACCTTTAACCTCTGACAAAGTTTGACCTTTTGATTGATATTTGCTTATCAGACCTTTAACCTCTGACATAGTTTGACCTTTTGATTGACATTTGCTTATCAGACCTTTAACCTCTTAAAATGTGAACTTGATTACTAGTGACCTTTACGCTGACCTACAATTATTGCAGGATCAACCTAAACATGACCTTTTTTATCTTGATAAAAACTCCACTTCAAAATAACTTTGTGACTTCGTTCGCGACTCCAGAGTAGAATTAACCCCTAGCCTCAAAATAACCTATGACCTATGTTGGCGGTCTCCCTATTTTGTCAAAATCTTTGTTTGGGGGTGCCAGTCAGAACTTCAGAAGCCATTCAACCAGTAACTGTCCTTTAGCCAGGGGTCAACCAAAGTTAACGATGCAAGCTGGGTTTAATGGCTTCTGACTGTCACCCCCGAACAAAGATTTTGACAAGCTAGGGCTAGATAGATAGCTCAGTTGGTAGAGCACCGTCACGTTAATCTGGAGGTAGCAGGCCCCGCTCTAGTCAATTTTTCTCTGTTCAACCCCAAAATAAAACAAATCTGACCTTGCCAAGTAATTTATCTTCAGCAATGATGTAAATGCGATTGTCGTTTCCCAAAAGAATCTGTATGCCAAGCGCAGGTAACAGCATCTGAGAAACCATCGAAGAGAGACGTTTCACTACAATTGAGCTGTCTCCATCAATATAACGGAAAGGTAGCCTCAGGTTCTGTTTAGGCTGGTCGACTCCATAGACTATTAGCTCATCAGCAACCTTGACTCTGTTTTACAACAAAATAATAACAACAATAACAATACTGTATTATGCTCACCATTATATTAAACAATAACAATAATAATAATAATTGATTTTTAATGTAGCATCTTACATTAAAAATCTCAACTACATTGAACATAAACAATAAAATAGTAGTTAATTAGTAGCTAAAGTGTTTTCAACTTTTCTGAAATCATTAAAGATTAAATGGGCCTGTGTCATCATGATCAAAGCAGTGCCCAATTCCATAGAGCTGCTTAAGCAAAAAATATTGCTTAACAAATTTCTGCTAAGCAAAATTGACCAGGATACCAGTCACAAATGGTACACGTGACATGGTGTTTTGGCTGGCAACCTCATTCTGGTAAGCATTATTAACTTTTAACATATTAAGACTGTGGCTGGAATTATGAACTCTACCCAAGTTATTGCATGAATGCCCACACCCTCCCTCCTTGGGCCAATTTCATAGAGCTGCTTAAGCACCAAAAGTAGCTAAGCAAAAGTTAACTATGCTTACCAGAATAAGGTTACCAGCCAAAATACCATTTCATATGTACAATTTTGACTGGTATTCTGCTCCTTTTTCTTAGTAGAAATTTGTTAAGCAATATTTCCTGCTTAGCAGCTCTATGAAATTGGGCCCTTATCATATCAATGCAGTAACTGGATGACAGTTCATAATTCCGAGCTGGCCCCTTTCACACTAACTTAAGTTTTCATCAAAATCCAAATTTGAATAAAATTGTTTGACACCAAGTTTTGAAAATACAACATTTTGACCACTCAGGTAGCCTTTCATTTATTTATTTGTCACTTGTTTTCCCTTTACGCAATTGCGCTACCCGCCCGAGCTATGTGCATGTGTATACGCAGTGCTTGCGTGGTGTGAGATGTACACGTGGCCTCCAAATGCGGACAGTAATACGAGTGCGGATGACCTACGCACAGTAGTAGTACAGGCGTCGTGCTCAGTGTGATACACAAATTACGCACAGTGTACAGAACATTTCTCAAGGACACAACGGCTGATCCAACTGTGATTCAAATCCACAATTCAAGTACACTGCCATCTTCAGTGTAAGAGGAAAAAGAAGGGGGGGGTTAGTACAATATCCATCCTTACTCATATATGGTACCATCCGGCACAAGGAGACTGATGTAAGGCATACACCCAGTTCTTTTTCCATGGCAAGGGCTCTGATCCAAAAAGACGACAAACTTTGGAACTTCAGAGGAAGCACTCTGGGCAAGCACGTACTCACAGGTGCCATCAAAATCATAGTTTAGCCCGTCAAAAGTTTTGAAATATTGACTGCCTAGGACGGTACAGGTTGCTTGGCAAGGTGTTTTGGGAGTGCATTGGTCAAGTTTGCCTTCCACACAGACACTGTTTCAACATGAAAAAGAAAGAAGAATAGATTGTTATGTAAAGCTTCAATACAACTTACTTTGCAAGCAGGGTCCAATAAAGTGTGGAACAAAATAACTTCCTTAGTCACAAATTACCGCTTAAATTTGAATTTCTCAGACTATAGAGACAGCCATGTAAAATGGTTCGGGGCAAGCTTTTGCATAACAACCTCCAGATGATAAAACCCTGGTGCCATTGTGCCAATTTATGACATTTTGATTGGTAACCTGACAACTGTAACACAATTGCAACAGGTTGCAATGCCATTCAATTGTTCCCTAAAGGACTTTAGATGATGTAGGTATCCACTCACCAAACTTGGCAGTCTTCCTCTATAAGAGAACCAGATGGGTATATTTCACCATACTGATCACAAGAGCAGCTTTCCTTTTCAACACAAAAAGATCCTTCCTCCAGAGTGCCTAAATTTAAATCAACACCAAAGGTTCTTTAGAAACATAATACACTTCAAGTGTTGAAATAGGCTTGTAGCGGCAGATCCAATGAATGCTCTGTCGAGGGGGCTGTGGGTCTTTTTCTAGAGGGGCAAGGCAACAATTAATCAAGTGTACCATTAAATCAGGTGTTAAATAAATTTAACAAGAAGTTTGTATCAATCCACAACCCCCTACATCTACCACTGGTTCCCTGGATCCACCACTGGTTTCCTGGATCCACCACTGGTCCCCTGGCTCTAGCTACCTCTGGTTCCCTGGATCCACCACTGGTCCCCTCTGGATCCACCAATGGTCCCTGGCTCTAGTTACTACTGGTCCCCTGGATCCACCACTGGTCCCCTGGCTCTACCACTGGTCCCCTGGATCCACCACTGGTTCCCTGGATCCACCACTGGTACCCTAGATCCACCACTGGTCCCCCGGCTCTACCACTGGTCCCCTCTGGATCCACCAATGGTCCCTGGCTCTATAGTTACTACTGGTCCCCTGGATCCACCACTGGTCACCCGGCTTTACCACTGGTCCCTTTGCTGTCATCTTTGATGTCAAACAATAGAAACGTGCACACGTCTTCGCGCTGCGCACAACTCTCAGCCAATGATAGCTCCTTAGTGAGGGGACAGTTTTGGGCTTGTGACGTCATATATACAAGGGGAATGTAGACCTATTGCTTAGGGAGGAACTGTGTCATACCTGCTGGGCACTGACAGCCGGAGACCCAGGGCATTGTACTCTTCTCAGGAAAGAAGAGACCCTTGCAAGTCATTGGGCAAGCAGATCCACACTCCTTGTACTGCTTACCGTTGTCACACTGAATGTCTTAGGAAAAAGACAAGATCAAAATCAAATCAGATGTAAAGCAATCTTGGGTCGTTTTGGCGACCCAGACTTGAAACATTAAGTTTCGGTCAGTCAATTGTTTTCAAGAGTTCAATTCAACCACGCTGCTGTTCTGACCAAACCGTAAACGATTTGATGGCTCGATTAGGCTCGATTTTTTTAAAGAACGACAAATGACAAGGGAGTTATTTTTTAAAAAAAATCCTTGAAGAATACCAATCAACATTTTGTTATAAAATTATAAAGACTAAGTTTCATTACTTGAAAATAAAATGAAGGCTATATATATTGAGAACATTAATTTTCAAGATATACATGTACCTACGTAATGACTGTTTCTGGTTACCGATCTGTTTCCGCGTTGCTCTAGGAAATTGTTTCGGTCAATCAATTTGACGTCAGAACCTTGTTTCTGGTCAGGCTCACCAAAACATCCCCCTTGTTTGCCGTCCTCACAAATCAGAGTGAGGCTAGTACAATCAAGACTAGTGTTTCTTACTGTTATTAGGTAAAGGGAATCTGACAAGGGTGGCTGTGATTATCACTGCAGAGTACATCAACGGTGCAAAACAAGATGAAAAAGTAACTTAAAAAGTTCAAGCTTAATGACTGGCTGGTTACACACCTATGTTCCGACACCCGTATGTTCCGACACCCCTACGTTCCGACACCACTGGTGTATTTTCCTATTCCTAACCCTAACCCTAACCCTAACCCTAGCATGTAAATCACGAGGGGGTTGTCGGGACATAGGGGTGTCGGAATATAGGGGTGTAGGAATATAGAGCAGTCACCAACTGGCTTGTTTAAAAAAAAATTCTGTGGGGTTATTATTTGAATTCTTATTGAAAAACAAAAATTTAAATACCGAGTAACACTAACAATGTGAAGTGGCGATAATGTTATGGTTGACAGAAATGGTGGTCATGGTTTTAGAGAGGGACTTCGAGGTCAAATTCAGTTTTGTGATGCACTCATTTTCCAAAATTACATTGGTGTCAAATACCACTGTGTTTGATACCCTTCAAGTGCAATTTTTGTCAAAGTCCAAAATCCACCGCATTTCATATTATAGTCTGTACATTTTTCTACACAGAATTTTCAGTTCATTCTTGAATTTTGATGATATTCAATCAAAATAGCATTGAATTTGACCTTTTGACTGGCGCAAAAATTCCTCTTTGGAATGTACAGACCTATTTGTTTTTGCTGTCCAATGACGTCATGTTTCAAATTTCGCTCTGAAAGATTGTCAACTAAAATTACATTTTATATTTTGAGTGCATCGCAAAACTGAATAAGACCTTGGAGCCCCCCTTTATAAGTATACTTTCATTTACAACTTACTACAAAAATTCTCTGTTCTCCATTCTACTGCTATAAGATGACGTGAGCATTCCTTGGAGTACGAAGCATAGATTTCGCATATATCACAAAATGATCCATCTCTGTTGCATATTGACATTGCAAACATGCACCTATCGAAAAATGGTTCGATCGGGATGACCATCCTGCACTCCCTGAAGAGGCCATTTGTGGCAAACCTCCAACATTCTTCCTGGATTTGATTTGGCAAGTTGGTGTTAAACGGCTTCAGGTGACTCGCCAGGGGCAGTGGGCAGTGAACATTGGGAAACTTATATTTAGGGGCGAAAACTTCCACACTTTCGGACCCGTGGTCATTTTGTGGATTGCCGTCATAATTACCACACAGGCCTCTGAGGCTATTCCCCTCATCGTCAGCCTTGTAGATGTCAGCAGGCAATATGGCAACATTGGTATCGCCATCAAAAGTGACAAGTGCATCTATATAAAGAGAAAGCTCAAAATCAATGCACAAATAAAAAGTTTATACAATTGTTTTGTAGTATTGTATAACAACAATAGATTGACACTGCGATAGCCCGATTTATCTAATAAGGTCCATCCACTGGACGTCATAAAAGAAACTTTGGATAGCTATGTCTAGGTGTCAGTAGACAAACCAGTTATACTTTCACCTACCTAGTGTCCCCAATTGAAGCTCAGTACCCAGATCTCAGACAGTGTGTCAAACTTCACTAAAGTACGCCCGGTTCATACTTCCTGCGAATGTGAATATGCGAAGCGAATTTTGAAGCAATAATCGGTATGCGCTGTTTTTCCAATTGTGACGACAGAAAATTCGCTTCGCACGAAGCATTCGCAGGAAGTATAAGCCGGGCTTTTACTCGCGTGTGCTGATTGCACTACTGCGGTCTGGTGCAGCGATGCGGTGATCACATGAGAGCTAGATGGTTGAATGTTTGTCAGACATACAGGTGTTTTGTGCAAAAGTTACGTCATGAGTGCGCAGTGCTATTTGGTGAACACCAGACAAAACACAAAATGGGGGGAATCTCCATACTGGAGTTCAGGATAAAACTTGGGCAGTATCCGACTGCCATTTTATTTCCTTTAACCATTACCCTCCTCTCCTATGTCACTTCGAACTTTGAACTATTTAATATCAAACTGTTGAGATCATGAAAATCAACCTAATTTACCGGGTCTATGGTGCCGGTGGTTTTAATTTTGTATTAACGCTACTCACAAATCCCGTTTAAATCTGAGTTCCTTTGGGCATGAGTGAGAGTTTCGGCAGCAAGATGAAATGTCCGCTTGCATTTTCTTTTTTAAAGGTCAATAATTAGCATTTTTTGAGCAACCAATACCTCGAGAGGAGTATTAAAAACAAAGAAAGGGAAATATTAAGACAGTCCATCCTGCTACCTCCATCTGGTGATGGTCCGATCCAAGTAGGCCTACCCCTCTAAAAAAATAATAATCTTTACAATCCCCCAGAAACTGAAATTAGCAGTCGGATATCGGTATCGGATCGGAATTCTTCCCAAGTCTGAAGCTAAACCATAGCCAACATACTCTCCATAAAATGGACAAGTTCTTTTTCTAATTAAACTTATAACCCAAGTACAAAAACCACAGTTAAGGCAAAATAATTTTTAAAAATCATGTTTAGCGTCCCCGCCCGCTTCCTTTTTAGAGGCCGCGTGGATTTGTTTGTGTTTTTTTGTTTTGTTTTTACGAAAAATTTATACAAACGATCCCTGACGATTTTTTTTTTTATAAATAAGATCGTCTTTTAGACTTTTTATAGCACACCGAAAAAAGCACACCGGCGGCCATTAAAACAAATAAAACTTTCTTTTTTCAAAAAGGCAGAACGCTAAACATGTTTTTAATTTCTTTGGCCTAACAACCACGCAAACTCGACAGCAATACTTGTTCACAGTAATTTTTACACCATCATCAACCTACCGTCATGGGATGCAGTCAGCCATTGTATTTTGCCGACACCTAACCTGGATAGATTATGACTGATCATCCATGTCCAGTCTGCATTCCCTCATATCATCCATCTCAAAATCAACTTCAACAAGATTGTCATTATGTTTCTAGAATCTAACTTGTCTTTACTGCCCTTTTCATCGGTTTCGTACGTCGCGCGTCCACGTCCACCACATGTGTATGTTGACGTTTTAGCGCCCTCTGTTGTTGGTTATTTTCAACCTTTTTGCTCCTCGTAGTTTGTTGGGGTGTTTGTTTGTTTGTTATTATTATAATGAGCTGATCTCCAATAAGAGAGACGTCGGCAAAGCTCCCGATGGAGCCAATCTCTCTCATACAAACATTGGATCAACGTCTATGATTATGAAATGTACAATAAAATTGTGATTTTACTTAGGACTTTGACTAGAATTTCTAGTCATTGTGAAAACTCAGCGATTAGCTTGGCAGGATTGCAAACCCTTAACCTTTGTGATCTTGCTCTATGGTCCTACAATCTAACCTGCAGTCATTTTCTTTCTCTCTTTCTTTTTTAATGCAAGTCCAACCCCAAACAAGGCTAAAAGCCACTCTTTGCGGGTAAAAAGAATACAATATTATTATACATGACAATTTACTATTCCGCCGGGGAGCTGAAGGTTGGAATTGATATTGGCCAGTCTAGATTAAAACAGTCTAGGGAACACAACCCCATAGCACATTTTTGTAGCAAAGATATCCCTCCGCGTGTTCTGGGCATTCCCATAATAATAATAACTTAATCAATAGAGTCATGAAAGAATAAAGATACACAAATTACCATCACTGTCATAGGCTACTTCAATCCCCTTCTTGAAAATCAAGGCCCCGTCAGTAGTTTCGTAGGGCAGCACAACTGCTCTCCCATTATAGTGAACTACTCCGTCTGGGTAAAGGTCAATACTGACATCGCCATTACTGAATAGGGGTAATAAAAAACCAGTAAAAAAACCTGATTTAGTCTATCAGTTCTTAGGTTGTAGATATACATCATTATTAATCTTAATATAGATTTAAATTGAAGAAGGATGGTGGCTACGTATGCGGCTCTGCGCCGAATGGAGGGTAGGCCCTAGCCCGAACATCTGACGTCACACTTCGAGGCTCGTGAATAGTGAATCTGGTGAATCCTGGTAGTTGCTACCATTACATTGTATATAAACAACATTACATGCAAACCTGCGCACCTTGTCCAATGAAATCATTGGACAAGTAAAACCAGTCCCTGGATAAATTAGACAGGGGACCAGTCTAGGTAGGCCCAGGCCTCCTGACAACAGCTCAGAGAAGGTCTAGGATTTCAAATGTGGGAGAGGGTACGTAACATAACATCCATTTGCGAAAACGTGCACCCCCCCCCTTACCCCCCTTTTCGCCATTGTATGTCCGATCTTACCAACAAAAATGGATATCAACGACAGCTGAACAGAAGAGGGCGCCTTACCTGATTTTTACCGCACTCTTGCATGCCTGTGTCAGATTGTTGCAATCATAGGCTGGAATCCAGTCTACGGTTAACTTCTTCCTTGCATGAAAGTATGCCAATACGTGACGACATTTGGTTGGGTAGTTGTAATTCAAGCCGTCGAAAGTCCTGATTGATCCGCTGCAGCAAACAGTGCATGTTGGTTCTACAGAAAGAAATGCGAGCTGGTATGATGATTTGTGTTATGTTATGATCAGCACTGGTCTGTTTTCCTAAATAAGACTTTAGATTTTTGTACGTACAATGCTGTGACAATTAGTGATAGTGCCCGGCCGGTGGGGCTCCGCTCGGACACGATCGTCCTAGGTGATCGGTTCAGAGGAAAATGAGGGAGTTCAGGTGGTCGCGTCCGGTTGGACCGTATGAGTAGGCCTATAGTTTATAACGGAATTCAACCGCATTACATGTGACACCGACTTGCTAGCAATCTGTCATAAAATGTTGGGGAGGGGGACATCAGGTGTCGTAGGACTTACGGCGTGGGGTCCAGGGTCCCGCTTAAGGGCCCCTGGTTGGATCCAGGGGCGAAGCCCTTAGAGGGGGTTCAGGGTGCGGAGTCCCATGAAGCTGTTATAGGTTTTGAGCATGTCTGAACGGCCTGTAAATGTTTACGAAACATTGTTATGAAACTTAGACTTGGTTCAGGGACAGAAAGAACGAGAGACACTACCCAGGTAGCATGCCCACATTGGTCCCACATGGGTCTCCGGTCCCATAGGGCCACAACATTATCCCACCGGATCCTGCACCAAAGAATCATGGGTCCCATGGGTAGGCCCAGGTCTTCTCCATTTATGATAGGGCCTACACAGTCTTTGCACATCCTGCTCACGGGATTGCTCAGATCTTTCGCATGGACCATTATGGGCTCACCCAGGTAATCCAATTATATTACGAATATGAACCTTTGCATATTTTGCCCATGGGCTGGCCCTGGGGTTGATTTCACAAAGCACTAAGATTCATCTTAAGATGAGTTAGCAGTAATTACCATAGTGATTTGTATATAATTGTGGCATCACTCTTTGCTAAGCAACTGCGATGGATTTGCAGTTACGATCAATCTTAACTCTTTGTGAAATCTAGCCCAGGTCTTCCCATATACGCCACCCATGGGCCTTTGCATATCCTGCCCGCATGGGCCTGCCCAGGTCATTCCCATACGACACATGAGCCTTTGAATATCCTTTGCATTATTATATGAGATACACGAGTTAAACAAACCTGGGGACATTTTATATAGTGTCCCCACCCTTCAAACAGTGGGGGCGTGTCCCCTGTCCCCCCATGATTGACGCCCATGCTTGCTAGGATAAGCCAGGCACTCGAACGTTGCAAATTGCATCAAACGGGAACGCGTATAATTAGACTAATTGTTTTGTTTATTTATCTGTTTATAAAACGTATTTATACACGGTAAATCATTCAGTGAAGGTTGATTTCCAAAGGGTCATGTTGCAATTGAAAATCTGGTAATTTAAAGTTTCATTAGTAAGCCTGTACAAAATAACATAACATGTTGAAGCCATCAAAAGTATTTTTGTTACAAAGCAAAACTTACATTGTATCTCTGTGGGAAAAAAAGCAAAGAAAATGCAAAACAAAAAGCAAACAACCCCCAAAACAAAACAAACAAAATGAACACAACGTGAAGAAGAAATTATATTTTAAATCTAGAAATAATGTTTTAGAGTTTGCACTTATAGCAAATGCCTTAACTTCTTGATTGGAAACTACTTATGGGATCCCGTTTATTTCAGAGCTGCAGGGAAGGTCTGGAATGGTCTACCACTTTCCATCACAGCCATCCAGACAAAAGACATTTTCAAAATAAAAATTGAAGACACAGTCATCTAATGAACATTTAACCTAATTTGCAAAGAGATTTTGAATTACTAATCTGCTGCTGTTTATATGCAGTAATGATAATACGTCTTCTCCGATAGCCGATAGCTGCTGTTTATATGCAGCACCCCTTTTTGTGTTTTCTTGCTTTTGCACCGTTGTAAGATATCCACGGAGGAACTTTAATATTAGAGCAAGCGCCACGAACACTTTTGTGGATACCGGCGGCTGCGTATTTTTTCCCCCACGATAGATGAGGCCACTTAGCATAAATGGGCTTGTTATCTACCGGAACTACATACACTATACGATCATTGCTTGGTGCACACGTGCGAAAGTAGGTAAAACACGCCCATTTATGTTAAGTATAGCCTCATCTGTCCTGGGGAAAAATCCGCTATCGGAAAAGACGTATTATCATTACTAATATTAGTATTATTACCACATCAGCAGCAGCATGCAGTAGCATTTTTAAAGGGACACGTTGCCTTAAATCGGGCGAGTTGGTCTATGAAAAGCGTTCGTAACCATTTGTTTTATTAAATGCATTATGGTTAGAAAGATGTTTTAAAGTAGAATACAATTGATCCACACAAATTAATATGCCTCGAAATTGCATGGTTTTCTTTTCACTTTGCGAACTAACACGGTCCGCCATTTTGTGGAGTCAAAAATTTGGCTCAAATTAATGGCGTGCCGTGTTAGTTCACGATGTAAAAGGAAAACCACGCAATTTTGAGGCATATTAATGTGTGGATCGTTGTATTCTACTTTTAAAACATCTTTCCAACCATGCATTTTATAACAGACGGTTACAAACGCTTTTCATAGACCAACTCATCCGATCCAAGGCAACGTGTCCCTTTAAGCTATAATCTGGTGATAGGATGGGAATCCGATGGGCATCGTGAAAATAGGTTTAGTTTACAAATAGAGGAAGGCTCATATCTTCCATAGTTACATCATGCATCTAGTGTACTTTAATTATAGTTCCGCCAAGTTCAAATTGCACAATACGTAAAGCAACATGAGGTCTTGACCAGGCATGGTGAATTGAACGTTTAATATTCATTCTGAGATTTAATACACCTATTTTAAATAATGCGGCTAATATTATTAAACATTCTAAAGATGACGAGCTTTTAGAAAAAGAGTTTGTTGTTATATTGACGCTCTAGTTGACTTACCGTCAATGTTACCGTCGAAGAATGGTGTCATCGCAGGTTGGATTGGGATCTGTGCAAGATTTCCATAATTTTGCGTCAAACCTAAAAACAGGAATATCGAGCAATTAATTCAATCGCAATAAGGCATTTTCGTAAAGGATCATCATCCTACTTTCCAATTCCGAGACGCTTAACAGTGAAGTGAAGAAAGTTAAAGACACTGATTTCGCAGAATTTCATGAGGAACGTACTTCTTTGAAATAGATTTAAAAAGATATGTCTAAAGCTTGCTTTTGAAGATCTGTAAGGGCCATGTCACACGAGGCAATTTACTGGCAACCAGTTCTAGGCAATCTCCAAAAAGAAACGGTATTCACATTTGAAAGTTCACATATTTTTCTTGGGGATCGAAGGACATTGTCTGCAAAGTTACTCCTGTGCTACCAAAGTAGTCCTGTAGCATGCTCTGCAGTTGGTTTCCTTCAAGTAGCCTGTAAAAGTTGCCTCATGTGACAAGGAATACATAACAGTGAAGCAAACACAGTAGTGGATCCGGGAAAGAGGAAAGCTTATCCTGTCGTTCGAACCCGCACCTCTTTAGAGCGGAGGTAAAAATGTGTATGGCCTATAGTAGTCAAACAGGAAATTTAAACTGGAAACAACTAATTAGGCCGTGTCCGAGTTGATGGCTTCGGCTGTGTGGCTGCGGCCGGAACGCCGAAAATTCCTATTCTTCAACGTTGTGGCTGCAGCCAACGGTCAAAGCCGTAGCCAAAGTCACTTGAGTCGGATGCGGCATTAGTGTTGGTACTGTGTGTCGGGGCTTGGGTATGAATGAGCGCCACACCCATTTTCTGAAAATGCATTTTCAACAAGGTTCTGTAGTAGACTTATTTTATTGTGTGATATTTTGCACGGCATGAAGTGACCTCTGGAGAATAAAAGTTAATTACTTTTTAGTGTCCGAAAAGAAGGAAGAGGGGCTGGGATGATGGGGGCGGGGGGGGGGGGGGCGGGTAGACGCACTCGGCTAGCTTGACAATAGACAGTGGACTCCCGTGCGTATTCAATTCGTTAGGAAACGGGAAGCAATTTCGTTTCGTTCTCAAGGTAAAGCAACAGACGTATAATTGAACCGTAATTCCTAAAAATGGTTGAATACGGGCGAGCGTTTAGGTTTGTAGACCCAAGGGCCGCCATTTCTGAGGTCAAAACAAGTGGAAACGTGAACGCGCCACGTTGTTAGGTTCTTCGAGCTTGTGACGATGCAAGGGGTCTATTGCCAAAAAGCACTTACCTAATGCTCCCAGTTCGGAGGGTTTTGAACTGACACATTTACGGTCTTCTCTCCGGCATAGCTCCGTGAACTCGGAACAATGCGGTCTGCAAATAGCTTTATAAGGTGAAAAGGAAGAATAATATTTAAAGCATTTCTTGAAGCGAAAACGAAAAATTTACTCTGCTAAATTAATAAAGTTGATATTGATTGCTATAAAGATTTTGAAGAAATTTATAAAACAAATAACTCACGTTTTCCACAGACGTTTGGCAATGCATTGCCGTCACAGCAAACCCATCTACGGTGTGAAATAAACACAAAATACAAGATTAATATTTAAACTTAAATCCACGCATGATCGTTATCAACAATATAAATTATAATGTTATTTTAGTATCCACATCTCTTGGAAAAAAACAATATAAAACGAAACCAAACTTCAAAGAAAAAAAAAAAAATCAAAAACAGCATTTTACAAAAGCCATTGCCTAATGATACATCGACTTTTTCGACATTAAAAACACTCTGCGTATACCTCAGTGCGTAGTTATTCTCTGCTCTGCGCTCGAAAACGTTGCTGACGTTTCGCCACGTACTTGGATTGTAGAGAAGTCTCTCGATTCGTCTGCAAGGTTCTTGAACTTTGACGAGACCCAAAGACGCGCTGGATCTGTGATAAAATAACAACATTGAAATTCAGCTTGAAAATTACCAATTGACCGGAAAAAGTACTCGATAGAAAGTACAAACACTGTTCAACCATGCAACGTACATACAATTGGAGACTTTCAACCTCGCAATCGCATAGAACACTACAGCACCGTAAAATGGGGGTATCAGTAGGTTTTCCCGTAAATAATATTGTACTACTCCGTTGTGTACAACACAATTCTTTTAGGGCTTTAAAACTATATAAACACTGTAAGAATAGTGGCCTGGTGGAACACCCAAGACTTAAAGGCATCGTATACACGTTTGGTAATGACTCTGATAATTAATGGCAATAAAAACTTCCTTGGTAAGAAGTACAGCAGCTTTGGATAGTATAATCCATTTTGAGAAACTTTTCACTTCGAAGTACTGCGGTTCTGGAAAAATATATCACTTTTTATCCCAAAAACATTTGAATCTGAGAAGCGTTACGCGTAACGCTTCTGAGAGTGTGTAATCGAATGCAGATTATTTTTCCTGCGTGTGGACATAACCGCTCCAGATTTTCGGCAATATCACAAAAACGCTACCACCTTTTGAAATGAAATTTTCACAGGTTAGTTTTATGGTACATATCCACAACTATATAGGTTTGAAACAAACAATAGGCTCCAATTACAAAACCTGCACGATGCCTTTAAAGGGTCTGTATACGTTTGGTAATGACTCTGAAAATTAATGGCAATAAAAACCTTCTTGGTAAGAAGTACAGCAGCATTGGATACTATAATGCATTTTGAGAAACTTTTCACTTCGAAGTACTGCGGTTATAGAAAAAGATACCACCTTTTAACTCTTTAAATCTGAGAAGCGTTACTGGAGTAACGTTTCTCAGATTGTGTATTCCAATTGCAGATTATTCTTCCTGATGGTTCTAGTATGAACTTCATAATCGGTAATCTTTCATAACCGCTCCAGATTTTCTGCAATATCTCAAAAACGCCACCACCTTTTGAAATGAAATTTCCACAGGTTAGTTTTATGGTATAAATAGAATTGAAAAAAAAAACAATGGGTTTTAACCACCAAAGGTATAGGGCCTATACAGACCCTTTAAATACTAAATCTCAATGTTTAAGTCTCCAGTGACACTCAAGGGCCACCATACGAGTAGACTTCTGGGCCATAAAATGCATAACGATAAACACAGTTTTCCAGAGAGATTGAATAGCAGTTTTCTCGAATATGACTCCATGTCAGAGGGCAGTATTTCACAGAAAAAAATTGTTCTAGTATGAACTTCATAATCGGTAAGCTTTCAGACTAAAATTAAACAATTATGTTTTGTATCCTATCCTGTATAATACAGAGTTTGAATGATAAATCTGAAGTATTTAAAGAGCGATATTTTTACCTTTTGAAACACAGTATGACGCCAACCAATAGCAGGAGGTAGAGGCACAATTCCCGTGCCATAGTGACGAAATGTCCCCCTCGATTTCTCTCAGGGTATATACGGTATCAACGAAATGGGGTAAAATTAGCCAACACCCCAAAGCTTTCCCGGGGTACGTCTCGTCTTCCGATCACAGCAGAACATTTGACTTATGTACTAAATCATACTTGTTAATTAATCAGCGAAACTTAGTTTTAATTGGTTGGGTGAATTAATTTCGTCATAGAATGAAATGTAATTGGTTGAACAGATTTGCTGAGAGAGCAAGATTTTATGATATGCCTTTGATGGGAATAATTATATAAAAAAAAATACGAGGTGGTTGCTTTTGATGAACATAGAATAGCCAATCATTAATCAGAGATACAAATTAGGTTTTCTCCTATAGGTTAGTTAAGAACCTTACCAAAGAAAGAGACTATTTGATTGGACGATTAGAATCACATATGCATAATATCGATCTTTCATAATAAATTATTCCATAGCTAATTTTGTAACAAAAACTGCTGACGGGCTTGTTTTAATCATAAACTTCACGTACACAAATTAATAATTTAACAAGTTTATTATTCCATGTCTAAAAAAAACCGAAACTCTAGGAATTATCAACTAAATTCAGCTGGATCCAAAACGGAGCTTATTATTTTAATAAATACACTTGGATAAAATGTAAAACAAGGGACTGCCTTGAAACCCTTGGGAACTGCGGGAACTCCATAGACTACACTTAAATCCTTGAAGTGGCCAATAGATCATACCACACCATCCAATATATATTTAAAATGTTTTCTGTGCATTTCCAATGATATTTTACATATAAGAGATCTCTTTACATGCCCAGCAATTGTCTATAATTATTTGAGTTAATTAATTACCCAGAAATTGATTTATTTTCCCTAATTAGCTAACCTTTTAGGGGCGTGGAAACACCCCCACTATCCCGAGGGACAAAAGGGCCAATATTACTAAATATTAATAAATATGTGCATTTCCCACTTATTTTTACATCTAAGTGTCCTCTTTACATGCCCAGCTATTGTCTAATATTATTTGAGTCATTTAGCAACCAGTAATTGGTATATTTCTCTAATTATCTAAGTTCTCAATGGCATGGCAATGCCCTTATTTACTACCACACCATCCAATATTTTTCTTGAAAAAATCCTGTAAAAAAAAAAATTATCTGGGGCCTGACCCCCCTCTTAGATATGTGGAATGGTCCATTCTAGGATATCAAGAAATTTGACTCCCCAGTCATTAGACATTGGAGAAATTACTTAATTTGTGATTGTGTGGAATGATTCATTGGCCCCTCCCCTCAGTTAAGGGTTTTGTCCCAAAACAGGAAATTACAACAACGAATATATAACCTGTCTTACGGACATGGAAATTATCTAGAGCTAGCTGCCCGTTTGTCTCCGGGATCCATGGCAAACGAGTCAATAAATTACTGCGAATTAATGGAAAATATGTACAACTTAGACAATGGAGGTAAACAGAATATGATTATACTGGTTTGATTAACTTAACAATTCAAAAGTAAGCAATAAGTATACGATAAAACATAATTACCTGTTGACGAAGTTAATGATGATGCACTTAAGTCTTCGTCTGAGGATTAATGAATGGAAACACTCGAAAATGAAATCGCTGAGGGCGCTACTCTGGTAATATTACGTAACAGTATAAAATGCACACACAAATAGATTGCAGGCAAGCGCAAAATAGTTTCATGACCGTCCACACACAAACACACATGCTACACGTCATTCCAAATTCCAAACATTAAAAATTGGCCTCCGGCGTCACTCGGCTAAACATTAAAGCAGTTTTCAGGAAACATTTATATTATATTTTGTATATTTTTATGCTGAGGTGTACTTTTCACTTTTCAGAATTGTTTTAACTGTTGTGGTGTGCCGTAGTTTTATTTACTGGCTGGCCCATTTTCTATGGATAATATTTCAAATCATCTTGTAATGCTCTTTGTTTATTTACTCCTCTTGTTTTGGTGCTGTTTTAATTTGTACAGCGCATTGGGGTGTAGTCATGGATGTGAGGCGCTTTATAAGCATAATTTATTATTATTGTTTGTTATAGATGGGAATATTATTTGAAATTGCCTTCAAGTTATGCAGAATCACCCTAGCGTTACTGAACGCAGATGTCCAAAAATGTTTTACAAAGGTATGAGAATTGATAATATGAGCGTTTCGGGAAATGGAATTTGAACAAAAGATAATTCACAATTAGGCTACAAATTTATCTAACAACAGAAACTTTTACAAGCCCTGCGGCGAGTTAGTTTTCCTGTTGCAGAAAAAAGTAACATATTTGTTTGCTGACGCCGTCCTGAATATTCAACACGCGCCTTCATGACACCTGGACCATACATCATTCTATCGCAGAACCAGATGTTGTCTGACGAGACACATAGAAATAATGACAACACCGTTCAATGACAATCTATATTACACATTTCAGTACACATAAACCTAAGGTATTTGTAAGGATACAATAAAACATCATTGTTTAATTTAAGTCTGAAAGCTTACTGATTACGAAGTTCATACTAGAACCCCTCTTTTTCTGTGAAATAGTTCCCTCTGAAATGAAGTCATATTCGAGAAAACTGTATCTGAAAATATAAAAAACAGCTGATTTCGGCTGTGTTGTTACACTCCAAAATTAAAGACAATGTGTTTTATATGCTGAAATTGTGCATTGTTTTTCACTATTTTCTCCTGACTCACACAACTGACTAAGACCAAATTTTCACAGGTTTGTTGTTCCATGTATATTGTACTATTTTGTCGGCTCTACCAATCCTGTATAATACCTTTTCTAAATAAAATCTGGGCACCGTTTACTACAATTGGTAACATTGTGACTTCATGCCTGGACTATCCGACCTATTATAGGTCAGGCCAGGCAAACCATTACAATAAGTACGCACAGGCAGGCCGAGTGAAAAACTTTAATGAGCTGTCATAATTTACATTAGCCAATTACAGCGCGCAGTGATTTGGCAAGTAATGAATATTCGGTGAACTTGCGCGCCAAACAAATGACGATTAGCCAATCAGCATGCAGCACAGTGAAATTTGCACGCGGCGCACAACTGGGTCATTTGAATACAATATCGACCATCTTCTGGTTGATGATTACAGTCTATGCATTTTACGTAGGTACATACAGTAAAGTTACGTAAATTTCTTTCAGACTTGGCTTGAATATTCATTAGGGTTAACCAGCTGTGCAGTTACTTTATAAAAATGAACTGTGACTGAACGGCAAATAAACCGCCCATCTGGAGGCGATGGGGTGAAACAGATCTGCCTCCACGATTGTACTGTTTGCTACGACCCAAAGTATCCAAGCATGTACATTTCTAAAAGAATTTTTGCATCCAACCTTCATCAGCCGTCACGTAAAAATGGTAAGAAATGATTGTTGTTACTAATACCTCAAATATTCCATCCACTATGATTAGCTTCCACCCACTGCTTCGTTAGCTTATATATCATTCCAAGAATATACTCGGTAGCGCCCCCTGGCGAACGCCACAACATTGTGCGGTATGATTAGCTTCCATCCACGGTGTTAGCCTAAACATCTGACGTCACACTTCGAGGCTCGTGAATAACGCCAAATACCAGCCTTGAGCACCTGGCGGTAGGATCCTGTCAGTTGCACCTTTGACCTCGCATCTCATTCACGCGTGTACACACATTACACTTGATTTACACATCCACATTATGCACACGCAGCAGCAGACGATCGAAGGGACAGTAACTGCTGGCAAACTACGTTACCTCGGAGCAGACCAATCATAATGCAGAAAATAGAAGCTTACGGCACTGCAAGTTTATCCACTGATATCATTGGGCCTGTAAGACCAATGCCTGCCTTTATCCTTGCACCCCCACTGGCCATGGCATTTGTAGGCTTCTCTGCCATATGATAGATTCAGCTAATTTGAACCTACCCCGACTCTAACCGTGACACTTACATACACCGACTGTAAACCTAACCTTGGTCCAACATTGACCATATCATCCTGACCCTAACGCCAACTGTAACCCTGACCCTTATCAATCACGAAACAAAATGTAAAAAACTTAGATATCTGATATATACACTTTCATTTAAACGGACTTCGTTCTGATTAGCTGCCCGGCGGCCATTCAGAAGAATATTCAAATGAAATGAACATGTTGATAAATATTCATGACTCTTGTGACAGCTGTGAACAGGTCACGGAAAGAAACGTGTACATTTACATTTGCGCAGTCCCCAAACGCTTTGCGTTCACGTGTGTCGTTCACATTCATATACATGTACATGTATATTACATTGTACCACGGGGGTAGATGATTGTACATGATTACGAACGCCGTTCTTGGACGTGGGCATTTGCAAGTCAGGAAACAATCGCTTTATAATTCTTTTAAAACACGGACAAGAAGGGCCAAATAGTCGTACCATTATCACGAAATTTGGTCCAAAACTTTTTTACGAGCAGCGAAAGGGTCAGGTTAAAAATGCTGATATTAGGAAAAAAGACAAACTTTCGCCGAGAATATGTTTTTAAATAACTTAAGAAATTAATATAGGCCTACCACTGTATATTGATCCAAGCTATGTTCTTTGTGTGCACGGGGCTGTAATACGGAAGCCCCAAATTATTCCGAGGGCACAAAATATCATTTTGAGGGCAAACAATATTAAGTCAATGACATGAAATATTTTTTCGAGAACACAAAATATTATTTTGATTGCACAAAATATTATTTCAAGTCAATATTTTAAAATCGAAAGTTTGGGTTGGTGGATGGCTCAAGACAATTTCAAAAGAGGAATTGGAATGTTTAAACAATGATAACTCTGAATAGTATATGAATTTGTGACCCCCTGATTTGTTCACTTAATTTTACTGATGAATTTTGTCCAGAGAGCAGTGTTCGGCTCTTTGTTTACGTTTTTTTAAAAAAATTTTATTCAGCATTGTGCCGCGATATAAAAGTATTTTTAATAAACCGTTTATCTATTCTATCTATCCTTCTACTAAAAAAACACTGTAACTTTAAAACAGACTTCACAAAATGTTGCAGGTAAGGCTTCTCTCCACTTGATGAAGATTGATTCAAAATGATGGAGAAATTTTAATACAGCGGCTGCAATAAAAACCAACGGTGTGTATATTTGTATGGCTCATGAATAGTGGCAGGAAGATGATTTCATCGGTCTGCTTATTATAAGGGTGGCTGCAGATAATTCTGTCTAGGCCTCCATGGTGATAACATGATTATCATCAGCAATAAACACGCATCAGCCTCTTAAGCCCTTTTCAAATGAAAGCAATTTAGCAAGGGTCCCTTGCTTTATTTTAGCACGGTTGTACAAATTTTACAAATTGCACTTCGTGTGAAAGGGCAACAATGTTTGGACGGTCCAAGGCCCGCGGTGTAATCTTCTCAAACATTGCTATTTTTGTATCCAGACTTACGACAAAAAACTTCCGCTAGCGGAAGTTTTGACTTATATGAAGACGTGCACAAAATCATCGTGTGAAGGGAGTATGTGAGCTGGTTAACATGAAGAGCTAGGTAATATGAAAACGTGAAGAGACAACAAAACAACAGTCACACAACAACAACCAACCAACCAAAACAACCCAAAAACTCATGAGAGGTTTGCGGCTCGAGGTTCTAACCCATAATGAAATCATTAAGTGCGTTTCGGGTGCTTCGTTTCATTCTAGATATTGGGCAGATAAAACTCTTACTTTTTCTGATATCACAGCAGAACGCAAAAGCAAATAAAACAAACACTTCATTTCCTAAAAAGGAAAGTTTGAAGACAGAAAAGAGAACGTGAAACAGCAATAATCATTTAAAATATTTATCACTCATATTAATGTTACATCTACAGCGTAGCTACACTATCAAGCAGATTATATTAAACCAATATCTTTAGGCCTCATTCAAATGAATTTATAAATACCAACCACAATTAATTTGGTACAATCTCGAAAGAAAACTTGAACATAATCTCATTTTGTTTGACACAATAGCTTCGAAAAAATATCTTGATTTTTTTCTTCTTAATTGGAAAAGAACACCATTCTCATTGTTTAAATCATTCAAATAAAAAATCGTTGGGGAAAAAACTAAACATTTCAACACAATCAAATTAGTCAAAACAAAATTAAAGTAGAAAAACTGGAAAAAACCCCACCCCAAAACGCGATTTTCTCTTTAAAACATACCCAATTAACGTCCCCATGCAAACAACGATTAAATTTACGACTTAAAAATACGAATTCTCGTCAGAGTAAACTTTTTTATTTTGTTTTTTTTATTGTGTGTTATTTCTCTCTAGTCAGTTTCGCAGATGCTTTGAGTATATTTTCATAATTTCAATGCTGATATCAATATATTTTGTTTGGACAGTTATACTTTGGTGATGTCAAGCCATTTATGCCGTAAATATTTTGGAACGTACCTTCACATCTTAAGAATATATTTCATTTGATTAAATTTAATTGTAAACAAATCAGTAAATATAATATAACAATGTGCCATTCTTGTACGGAACATTTTAGTGTGAAGAGTTAGTACACTTTAAAAGTTAATCTTTACAAAAACAACAACAACAACAACAACAACAACAACAAATACAACAACAAAAACAACAACAAAAACAACATCAAACAAACAAAGCAAATAAAACAATGAACGAATTTCCAGTCGAGTACATGACTAAAGTAGGCCCTACGAGTACTTGGCTAGCCGAGTAAGAGTACTTGTACCATCAAAACGGTACTCAAGTACGAGTACTGATTACTAGTACTACAACACCGGTATGGTGTTTACGAGTGGTTCCCAACATTCAGTTTTACTTAGCAACTCTCAAATATTGAATTAATTCATATTTAAACATGCATGTTAAGAATGTCAAAATGGAAACAAAAGGCAACTATTGCACTCTACGATAACTAAACGCGTTTAAATCATTACTCGTTGTCATTGTAATCTTGAGACAAGTTCACTACGAAGCAAACTGTATCTGTGCCAAGTAACTTTGTGAACTCTCTCCAATGCTTTCCTTTTTTTCTGTTTTAACAACCTGGTGTTCCAACAATTTGATTACGTCAAACACAAAACGAGTGTATTTCTCCAGAGAGAACAACACAAATTAAATGAAGAGATGAAAAAAACATACTGCAATTGAGCAGGTAAGATTTTCTCGGCACCTGAAAATTAATGGTTTTTTTTTAATTTAAATTATTTTAAATAATAAACCACAAGGGAAGCTGACTGGGTAAATTTAAAATAATTTTGGGTTGAACAAAGAAACATCGACTACAGCTGAACTTTAACATGTGACTTCCGGATTTAACGTGCCAACACTGTACCAAATGAGCCACCTCGCCCTAATATTAGCGTTCTCCCTATTTTGTCAATATCTTTGTTCCAATGAATAAAATAACTACGAGTAAAAATTTGGTTGTAAGGATAAGAATAAATAAATAACCAAAAAACAAACAAACAAATAAAACCATCATTTTCAAAGTCCCAACGTACTGCGAGAGTTACATTTTGTAACCAGCGTATACACCATCACCAGCTTAAATAAAACCGAATAAAAAAGACAAAAAGATAACTCGTTTGACAAAATCTTTGTAAACAAATTGTTGGAACATGGAAAGGTAAAACCGGAGATGCTACGTTTATCCCTCTCTGTACTCATTGACGACCAGAGACATAAACGGGTCAAATTTACAGGGATTACAGGCACATTCTTTGATCTCATAATACGGATGTATAAATTCTGTTCCGTTCTGACAGCGCACCTGAACGTAGTTCTTGTGTAGAATAGAAGGGGTGCAACAGCCGCAGTTGAACTCGACGCTGGACCCAACCCCGGTAATAACGTGGCTGTTTGAGTCGCACTGTCCAACACAGTCTGTGTGTTTGATCGGCAGTGTTGAGGTGCAATCCCCAATAGACAAAAAGTTGTAGGTTTTCTGATACTTGCATTGTATCTCAACCGCTGCGTAAAAATAAACGATATTGAACATTTAAATAATACAGATTGCTACCCATTTGTCACAATGGCAGATTCAATTGGTATTAAAAAGGGTGTGTGACCCCCCTTCACCCAGCACCCAGGCAGAGTTCATTCAATGCTTCTTTATTTGACTGAATACTCTATCAGTGGCCATCCTGCTTCTACGCCATATCATTGTGCATTAAATGCACAACAGTGGCTTCCTGGCCAAATGCCTAATAAATCACCCGATGAGGACCAGTTAAAACTCTCTGCAATATGGTTTAGCCAGCAAGTTCATTTGCCAGTGCTACACTTAAACAACTGACAGCTCAGATCACTCAAATGGCTTTTAACTAAAATCTCCCAGAACTAAACATGTTGGAATTTTGAAGGGTACATTTACATGTCGATATCAACAAGTGGAATAGCTTGTAGGCTAGTTGCATATTAAAGCTATCTCTCGTCCGGATGGATAGTCACTGGAAAAGTTACCGACGAAACCCTGAATTTGTTTAATTGAGGCATTTATTTGTAGCCAAATTGTTTACAGAAACCGGGATGAGATTGGCCAAAAACGTAAAAAATTCTTGTGAAAAAGTCGTGATAGTTTCTTATTTTATCTTTCTTTATAATTTTGCCAATAAATCAGCACTACGCTGACAAAACCAATCTATGACCCTACCTTTATATGAGATATGTCCAGGAATAGCAATCTGAACGTAATCGTTCCAAGGAAAATTGAATCAAGTATGAAATGAATATGGGTTGGGGATCTTTTCATTTTCAGGGAATTGGCTCAGCAGTGTGCAGAGGGCATTTTAGTGTAATAGAAAATACAGGGTAATAAATAAATACAGGAATTAATTAAATCGATGACAATACCTTCTGTAGTTGTTGAAAAGGTCAGGGGCAGCTGGGCGGTCACTGTAGTGACAGCTTTAGGATAGGAAAAAAGTTTAAAAATTGTGTTTACTTAACATTACAGATTGTCTGCAGAGTCAGTAGAATATCAGCTATATCTCGGAAGATTATATAATGGACTTAGAGTTGATTGCTGGTAGAATTACGGAAGAATGTCATAGAATGTTCCCAGAATGTCTGCAGACTCAGTAGAAGCGCTCACACCAGACTTTGTTCAAGAGTGGGAAAATCCAATGCGACAAAAAATATTTTAATTATGGAGTGGGGATTAAAAAATGAGTTTTGGAATTTTTTAATTAAGTGATGTTCACTCGCGTTCCCAATGCAAAGCTAAATCATGTGAAGCAGTAAATGTTTAATGTGTTTTTGGATTTGTCAGAGTAATTCATTTCAGAGGCGGTAATCAAAATATTTTGCAGGATATCAGGGACCGAGCGTGGCGGGCCCGTCACACATTAGTATGCCTGGCGAGATTGGAATGCCAGACACAATCTTACAGAAAGAGGAAATAAATGAATGATTCAAAATGTTTACTAGGCCTGGGCGACTAGTGCGACTAGTGTCGAAATTGCGACTATTGATTGCTATGTCGAATCGCGATTACCGTTTTTCAGCTAACCGGTTAGCCGCGCCACCACAACTACTGAAATAATTATCGCGATTATTTGCTGCGTGAACTAAATGTGTCACTCACGATCACGAGTCATCTATAATGTACTTACGAAACACAAACCGCCAACCAACACAAACCGCAAACCAACACAATCGTTCAAGACTAAACACAACGAACACAATACAGCACATTTCTTCAAGACGTTTTTATTTGTTTATTATTTTTAATCAAGCCTGAATAAAATTATAATTGTTGGCCCCTAAGCAAGTACGCTTAGAAATATACCGCAATGCATCTTGGGAAAAAAATAGTCGCGACTAGTGTCGTAGTCGCTACTAATTGGAGCGCGATTAGTTGATTAGTAAAATTCACTAGTCGCCCAGGCCTAATGTTTAAACAGACAAAAAGCCTTACCGGTGGTGGTGGCGTTTGGTGTGATGGTTGTAGAGGTTGGAACAATGGTGGTTGACAAAGCCTCAGTTGTTGAAGGTTGGGATCCTGCTTTACAATAAAAAAAGATAAAGATCAAAACATAAAATTAACAGTAGACAGCAGAAATTATTAAATTTGAACAAAAGTATATTTGTTGGTAATTAATGAAAAACACCCGACAGAAATTATACAAATTATCATTGGATACATAATAAACAAAAATAGCAGGCATATGAACATGTTTTTATAAGTCAAACTAAATCACAGTGCTAACAAAGGAAACAAATCAACAATGAAGATTAAATTAAAAACATACAAGCTTTTTACAGATTTCTTTAGCGTCACAGTTGTCTGAAATCACAAAAATACCTGTAGTTGAAGATTGTGGGCTAGTAGTAACAACAGTTGTCTTCTCAGAGGTGGTTCCTGTAGGAGTGGTCGTTACAATGGTAGTAGTTGTTGTGACCACTTCAGTTGTTGTAGGAACAGCTGAGGTTGTAGATGCAGCTGTAGTTGATGGTACCGATACTGTAGTGACATTAGTCGTAGTGGTTGATGCTTGTGTAGTTGTTGGTCCAGCAGTTGTAACTGCTGTTGTAGCTGGCCCTGCGTAAAATCAAATGAAAACACATAAAAAAGGAGGCAAAATCAAACGGAAAGAATCAGCAAGTTGTCTCAAACACCCAGAGTAAGGTTTCAAAGTAACACTTAGAATCATTCAATTGTGCTCACCTGAAGTTGTCTCCACAGTGGTTATCTCTGTGGTGGTTGCCTCAGGAGAAGTTGTCACAACTGTGGTAGTGGTTTGTTCAGTTGAAGTTGGACCGGCAGTAGTTGTACCAGCTGCGGTGGTTGTTACACGAGTGGTTGAAACTTCAGTACTTGTCGGTTGTCCTGTGAAGGAATTTGGGTTCACAAAAGGTTTTATGACAAATGTTTAGGAAGTGACCACACATTTTCTGACAAAATGATGACAACTTTTCTATATTTTCACTCTAAACAGAATTGTAAAATGAGGGTTTGAAGTAAGAGACAACATATGAAATGAAATCTTACCAGTGGTAGTTGACACTGGGCTGGTAGTCACAACAGTTGTCTCCTCAGAGGTTGTTCCTGTAGGAGAGATGGTCGAAACAGCACTAGTTGTTGTGACCACTTCAGTTGTTGTAGGAACAGCTGAGGTTGTAGATGCAGCTGTAGTTGATGGTACCGATACTGTAGTGACATTAGTCGTAGTGGTTGATGCTTGTGTAGTTGTTGGTCCAGCAGTCGTAACTGCTGTTGTGGCTGGCCCTGCATAAAATCAAACGAAAACACATCAATAAGGAGACAAAATCAAACGGAAAGAATCAGCAAGTTGTCTCAAACACCCAGAGTAAGGTTTCAAAGTAATGCTTACAATCATTCAATTGTACTTACCTGAAGTTGTCTCCACAGTGGTTATCTCTGTGGTGGTTGCCTCAGGAGAAGTTGTCACAACTGTGGTAGTGGTTTGTTCAGTTGAAGTTGGACCGGCAGTAGTTGTACCAGCTGCGGTGGTTGTTACACGAGTGGTTGAAACTTGAGTACTTGTCGGTTGTCCTGTGAAGGAATTTTTCGGTTCACAAAAGGTTTTATGACAAATCTTTAGGAAGTGACCACACACTTTCTGACAAAATGATGACAAATTTTCTATATTTTCACTTTAAACAGAATTGTAAAATGAGGGTTTGAAGTAAGAGACAACATATGAAATGAAATCTTACCAGTGGTAGTTGACACTGGGCTGGTAGTCACAACAGTTGTCTCCTCAGAGGTTGTTCCTGTAGGAGAGATGGTCGAAACAGCACTAGTTGTTGTGACCACTTCAGTTGTTGTAGGAACAGCTGAGGTTGTAGATGCAGCTGTAGTTGATGGTACCGATACTGTAGTGACATTAGTCGTAGTGGTTGATGCTTGTGTAGTTGTTGGTCCAGCAGTTGTAACTAACGTTGTGGCTGGCCCTGCATAAAATCAAACAAACATAAATAAGGAGACAAAATCAAACGGAAAGAATCAGCAAGTTGTCTCAAACACCCAGAGTAAGGTTTCAAAGTAATGCTTAGAATCATTCAATTGTACTTACCTGAAGTTGTCTCCACAGTGGTTATCTCTGTGGTGGTTGCCTCAGGAGAAGTTGTCACAACTGTGGTAGTGGTTTGTTCAGTTGTAGTTGGACCGGCAGTAGTTGTACCAGCTGCGGTGGTTGTTACACTAGTGGTTGAAACTTCAGTACTTGTCGGTTGTCCTGTGAAGGAATTTGGGTTCACAAAAGGTTTTATGACAAATGTTTAGGAAGTGACCACACATTTTCGGAAAAAAATTATGACAAATTTTCGATATTTTCACTTTAGATAGAACTGTAAAATGAGGGTTTGAAGTAAGAGACAACATATGAAATGAAATCTTACCAGTGGTAGTTGACACTGGGCTGGTAGTCACAACAGTTGTCTCCTCAGAGGTTGTTCCTGTAGGAGAGATGGTCGAAACAGCACTAGTTGTTGTGACCACTTCAGTTGTTGTAGCAACAGCTGAGGTTGTAGATGCAGCTGTAGTTGATGGTACCGATACTGTAGTGACATTAGTCGTAGTGGTTGATGCTTGTGTAGTTGTTGGTCCAGCAGTCGTAACTGCTGTTGTGGCTGGCCCTGCATAAAATCAAACGAAAACACATAAATAAGGAGACAAAATCAACGGAAAGAATCAGCAAGTTGTCTCAAACACCCAGAGTAAGGTTTCAAAGTAAAGCTTAGAATCATTCAATTGTACTTACCTGAAGTTGTCTCCACAGTGGTTATCTCTGTGGTGGTTGCCTCAGGAGAAGTTGTCACAACTGTGGTAGTGGTTTGTTCAGTTGAGGTTGGACCGGCAGTAGTTGTACCAGCTGCGGTGGTTGTTACACGAGTGGTCGAAACTTCAGTACTTGTCGGTTGTCCTGTGAAAGAATTTGGGTTCACAAAAGATTTTATGACAAATCTTTAGGAAGTGACCACACACTTTCTGACAAAATTATGACAAATTTTCTATATTTTCACTTTAAACAGAATTTTAAAATGAGGGTTTGAAGTAAGAGACAACATATGAAATGAAATCTTACCAGTGGTAGTTGACACTGGGCTGGTAGTCACAACAGTTGTCTCCTCAGAGGTTGTTCCTGTAGGAGAGATGGTCGAAACAGCACTAGTTGTTGTGACCACTTCAGTTGTTGTAGCAACAGCAGAGGTTGTAGATGCAGCTGTAGTTGATGGTACCGATACTGTAGTGACATTAGTCGTAGTGGTTGATGCTTGTGTAGTTGTTGGTCCAGCAGTTGTAACTGCTGTTGTAGCTGGCCCTGCATAAAATCAAATGAAAACACATAAAAAAGGAGGCAAAATCAAACGGAAAGAATCAGCAAGTTGTCTCAAACACCCAGAGTAAGGTTTCAAAGTAACACTTAGAATCATTCAATTGTACTTACCTGAAGTTGTCTCCACAGTGGTTATCTCTGTGGTGGTTGCCTCAGGAGAAGTTGTCACAACTGTGGTAGTGGTTTGTTCAGTTGAAGTTGGACCGGCAGTAGTTGTACCAGCTGCGGTGGTTGTTACACGAGTGGTTGAAACTTCAGTACTTGTCGGTTGTCCTGTGAAGGAATTTGGGTTCACAAAAGGTTTTATGACAAATGTTTAGGAAGTGACCACACATTTTCTGACAAAATGATGACAACTTTTCTATATTTTCACTCTAAACAGAATTGTAAAATGAGGGTTTGAAGTAAGAGACAACATATGAAATGAAATCTTACCAGTGGTAGTTGACACTGGGCTGGTAGTCACAACAGTTGTCTCCTCAGAGGTTGTTCCTGTAGGAGAGATGGTCGAAACAGCACTAGTTGTTGTGACCACTTCAGTTGTTGTAGGAACAGCTGAGGTTGTAGATGCAGCTGTAGTTGATGGTACCGATACTGTAGTGACATTAGTCGTAGTGGTTGATGCTTGTGTAGTTGTTGGTCCAGCAGTCGTAACTGCTGTTGTGGCTGGCCCTGCATAAAATCAAACGAAAACACATAAATAAGGAGACAAAATCAAACGGAAAGAATCAGCAAGTTGTCTCAAACACCCAGAGTAAGGTTTCAAAGTAATGCTTACAATCATTCAATTGTACTTACCTGAAGTTGTCTCCACAGTGGTTATCTCTGTGGTGGTTGCCTCAGGAGAAGTTGTCACAACTGTGGTAGTGGTTTGTTCAGTTGAAGTTGGACCGGCAGTAGTTGTACCAGCTGCGGTGGTTGTTACACTAGTGGTTGAAACTTCAGTACTTGTCGGTTGTCCTGTGAAGGAATTTGGGTTCACAAAAGGTTTTATGACAAATCTTTAGGAAGTGACCACACACTTTCTGACAAAATTATGACAAATTTTCTATATTTTCACTTTAAACAGAATTGTAAAATGAGGGTTTGAAGTAAGAGACAACATATGAAATGAAATCTTACCAGTGGTAGTTGACACTGGGCTGGTAGTCACAACAGTTGTCTCCTCAGAGGTTGTTCCTGTAGGAGAGATGGTCGAAACAGCACTAGTTGTTGTGACCACTTCAGTTGTTGTAGGAACAGCTGAGGTTGTAGATGCAGCTGTAGTTGATGGTACCGATACTGTAGTGACATTAGTCGTAGTGGTTGATGCTTGTGTAGTTGTTGGTCCAGCAGTTGTAACTAACGTTGTGGCTGGCCCTGCATAAAATCAAACAAACATAAATAAGGAGACAAAATCAAACGGAAAGAATCAGCAAGTTGTCTCAAACACCCAGAGTAAGGTTTCAAAGTAATGCTTAGAATCATTCAATTGTACTTACCTGAAGTTGTCTCCACAGTGGTTATCTCTGTGGTGGTTGCCTCAGGAGAAGTTGTCACAACTGTGGTAGTGGTTTGTTCAGTTGTAGTTGGACCGGCAGTAGTTGTACCAGCTGCGGTGGTTGTTACACTAGTGGTTGAAACTTCAGTACTTGTCGGTTGTCCTGTGAAGGAATTTGGGTTCACAAAAGGTTTTATGACAAATGTTTAGGAAGTGACCACACATTTTCGGAAAAAAATTATGACAAATTTTCTATATTTTCACTTTAGATAGAACTGTAAAATGAGGGTTTGAGGTACGAGACAACATATGAAATGAAATCTTACCAGTGGTAGTTGACACTGGGCTGGTAGTCACAACAGTTGTCTCCTCAGAGGTTGTTCCTGTAGGAGAGATGGTCGAAACAGCACTAGTTGTTGTGACCACTTCAGTTGTTGTAGCAACAGCTGAGGTTGTAGATGCAGCTGTAGTTGATGGTACCGATACTGTAGTGACATTAGTCGTAGTGGTTGATGCTTGTGTAGTTGTTGGTCCAGCAGTCGTAACTGCTGTTGTGGCTGGCCCTGCATAAAATCAAACGAAAACACATAAATAAGGAGATAAAATCAACGGAAAGAATCAGCAAGTTGTCTCAAACACCCAGAGTAAGGTTTCAAAGTAAAGCTTAGAATCAATCAATTGTACTTACCTGAAGTTGTCTCCACAGTGGTTATCTCTGTGGTGGTTGCCTCAGGAGAAGTTGTCACAACTGTGGTAGTGGTTTGTTCAGTTGAGGTTGGACCGGCAGTAGTTGTACCAGCTGCGGTGGTTGTTACACGAGTGGTCGAAACTTCAGTACTTGTCGGTTGTCCTGTGAAGGAATTTGGGTTCACAAAAGGTTTTATGACAAATCTTTAGGAAGTGACCACACACTTTCTGACAAAATTATGACAAATTTTCTATATTTTCACTTTAAACAGAATTGTAAAATGAGGGTTTGAAGTAAGAGACAACATATGAAATGAAATCTTACCAGTGGTAGTTGACACTGGGCTGGTAGTCACAACAGTTGTCTCCTCAGAGGTTGTTCCTGTAGGAGAGATGGTCGAAACAGCACTAGTTGTTGTGACCACTTCAGTTGTTGTAGCAACAGCTGAGGTTGTAGATGCAGCTGTAGTTGATGGTACCGATACGGTAGTGACATTAGTCGTAGTGGTTGATGCTTGCGTAGTTGTTGGTCCAGCAGTCGTAACTGCTGTTGTGGCTGGCCCTGCATAAGTCAAACATAAACACATAAATAAGGAGACAAAATCAAACAGAAAGAATCAGCAAGTTGTCTCAAACACCCAGAGTAAGGTTTCAAAGTAACACTTAGAATCAATCAATTGTGCTTACCTGAAGTTGTCTCCACAGTGGTTATCTCTGTGGTGGTTGCCTCAGGAGAAGTTGTCACAACTGTGGTAGTGGTTTGTTCAGTTGTGGTTGGACCGGCAGTAGTTGTACCAGCTGAGGTGGGTGTTTCACTAGTGGTCGAAACTTCAGTACTTGTCGGTTGTCCTGTGAAGGAATTTGGGTTCACAAAAGGTTTCATGACAAATCTTTAGGAAATGACCACACACTTTCTGACAAAATGATGACAAATTTTCGATATTTTCACTTTAAACAGAATTGTAAAATGAGGGTTTGAAGTAAGGGACAACATATGAAATGAAATCTTACCAGTGGTAGTTGACACTGGGCTGGTAGTCACAACAGTTGTCTCCTCAGAGGTTGTTCCTGTAGGAGAGATGGTCAAAACAGCACTAGTTGTTGTGACCACTTCAGTTGTTGTAGGAACAGCTGAGGTTGTAGATGCAGCTGTAGTTGATGGTACCGATACTGTAGTGACATTAGTCGTAGTGGTTGATGCTTGTGTAGTTGTTGGTCCAGCAGTTGTAACTGCTGTTGTGGCTGGCCCTGCATAAAATCAAACAAACATAAATAAGGAGACAAAATCAAACGGAAAGAATCAGCAAGTTGTCTCAAACACCCAGAGTAAGGTTTCAAAGTAATGCTTAGAATCATTCAATTGTACTTACCTGAAGTTGTCTCCACAGTGGTTATCTCTGTGGTGGTTGCCTCAGGAGAAGTTGTCACAACTGTGGTAGTGGTTTGTTCAGTTGCAGTTGGACCGGCAGTAGTTGTACCAGCTGCGGTGGTTGTTACACTAGTGGTTGAAACTTGAGTACTTGTCGGTTGTCCTGTGAAGGAATTTGGGTTCACAAAAGGTTTTATGACAAATCTTTAGGAAGTGACCACACATTTTCGGAAAAAAATTATGACAAATTTTCGATATTTTCACTTTAGATAGAACTGTAAAATGAGGGTTTGAGGTACGAGACAACATATGAAATGAAATCTTACCAGTGGTAGTTGACACTGGGCTGGTAGTCACAACAGTTGTCTCCTCAGAGGTTGTTCCTGTAGGAGAGATGGTCGAAACAGCACTAGTTGTTGTGACCACTTCAGTTGTTGTAGCAACAGCTGAGGTTGTAGATGCAGCTGTAGTTGATGGTACCGATACTGTAGTGACATTAGACATTGTGGTTGATGCTTGCGTAGTTGTTGGTCCAGCAGTCGTAACTGCTGTTGTGGCTGGCCCTGCATAAAATCAAACATAAACACATAAATAAGGAGACAAAATCAAACAGAAAGAATCAGCAAGTTGTCTCAAACACCCAGAGTAAGGTTTCAAAGTAACACTTAGAATCAATCAATTGTGCTTACCTGAAGTTGTCTCCACAGTGGTTATCTCTGTGGTGGTTGCCTCAGGAGAAGTTGTCACAACTGTGGTAGTGGTTTGTTCAGTTGTAGTTGGACCGGCAGTAGTTGTACCAGCTGCGATGGTTGTTACACTAGTGGTTGAAACTTCAGTACTTGTCGGTTGTCCTGTGAAGGAATTTGGGTTCACAAAAGGTTTCATGACAAATGTTTAGGAAGTGACCACACATTTTCAGAAAAAATGATGACAAATTTTCTATATTTTCACTTCAGACAGAATTGTAAAATGAGGGTTTGAGGTACGAGACAACATATGAAATGAAATCTTACCAGTGGTAGTTGACACTGGGCTGGTAGTCACAACAGTTGTCTCCTCAGAGGTTGTTCCTGTAGGAGAGATGGTCGAAACAGCACTAGTTGTTGTGACCACTTCAGTTGTTGTAGGAACAGCTGAGGTTGTAGATGCAGCTGTAGTTGATGGTACCGATACTGTAGTGACATTAGTCGTAGTGGTTGATGCTTGTGTAGTTGTTGGTCCAGCAGTCGTAACTGCTGTTGTGGCTGGCCCTGCATAAAATCAAACGAAAACACATAAATAAGGAGACAAAATCAACGGAAAGAATCAGCAAGTTGTCTCAAACACCCAGAGTAAGGTTTCAAAGTAACGCTTAGAATCATTCAATTGTACTTACCTGAAGTTGTCTCCACAGTGGTTATCTCTGTGGTGGTTGCCTCAGGAGAAGTTGTCACAACTGTGGTAGTGGTTTGTTCAGTTGTAGTTGGACCGGCAGTAGTTGTACCAGCTGCGGTGGTTGTTACACTAGTGGTTGAAACTTCAGTACTTGTCGGTTGTCCTGTGAAGGAATTTGGGTTCACAAAAGGTTTTATGACAAATGTTTAGGAAGTGACCACACACTTTCTGACAAAATTATGACAAATTTTCTATATTTTCACTTTAAACAGAATTGTAAAATGAGGGTTTGAAGTAAGAGACAACATATGAAATGAAATCTTACCAGTGGTAGTTGACACTGGGCTGGTAGTCACAACAGTTGTCTCCTCAGAGGTTGTTCCTGTAGGAGAGATGGTCGAAACAGCACTAGTTGTTGTGACCACTTCAGTTGTTGTAGCAACAGCTGAGGTTGTAGATGCAGCTGTAGTTGATGGTACCGATACTGTAGTGACATTAGTCGTAGTGGTTGATGCTTGTGTAGTTGTTGGTCCAGCAGTCGTAACTGCTGTTGTGGCTGGCCCTGCATAAAATCAAACATAAACACATAAATAAGGAGACAAAATCAAACAGAAAGAATCAGCAAGTTGTCTCAAACACCCAGAGTAAGGTTTCAAAGTAACACTTAGAATCAATCAATTGTGCTTACCTGAAGTTGTCTCCACAGTGGTTATCTCTGTGGTGGTTGCCTCAGGAGAAGTTGTCACAACTGTGGTAGTGGTTTGTTCAGTTGTAGTTGGACCGGCAGTAGTTGTACCAGCTGCGATGGTTGTTACACTAGTGGTTGAAACTTCAGTACTTGTCGGTTGTCCTGTGAAGGAATTTGGGTTCACAAAAGGTTTCATGACAAATGTTTAGGAAGTGACCACACATTTTCAGAAAAAATGATGACAAATTTTCTATATTTTCACTTCAGACAGAATTGTAAAATGAGGGTTTGAAGTAAGAGACAACATATGAAATGAAATCTTACCAGTGGTAGTTGACACTGGGCTGGTAGTCACAACAGTTGTCTCCTCAGAGGTTGTTCCTGTAGGAGAGATGGTCGAAACAGCACTAGTTGTTGTGACCACTTCAGTTGTTGTAGCAACAGCTGAGGTTGTAGATGCAGCTGTAGTTGATGGTACCGATACTGTAGTGACATTAGTCGTAGTGGTTGATGCTTGCGTAGTTGTTGGTCCAGCAGTCGTAACTGCTGTTGTGGCTGGCCCTGCATAAAATCAAACATAAACACATAAATAAGGAGACAAAATCAAACAGAAAGAATCAGCAAGTTGTCTCAAACACCCAGAGTAAGGTTTCAAAGTAACACTTAGAATCAATCAATTGTGCTTACCTGAAGTTGTCTCCACAGTGGTTATCTCTGTGGTGGTTGCCTCAGGAGAAGTTGTCACAACTGTGGTAGTGGTTTGTTCAGTTGTAGTTGGACCGGCAGTAGTTGTACCAGCTGAGGTGGTTGTTACACTAGTGGTCGAAACTTCAGTACTTGTCGGTTGTCCTGTGAAGGAATTTGGGTTCACAAAAGGTTTCATGACAAATCTTTAGGAAATGACCACACACTTTCTGACAAAATGATGACAAATTTTCTATATTTTCACTTTAAACAGAATTGTAAAATGAGGGTTTGAAGTAAGAGACAACATATGAAATGAAATCTTACCAGTGGTAGTTGACACTGGGCTGGTAGTCACAACAGTTGTCTCCTCAGAGGTTGTTCCTGTAGGAGAGATGGTCGAAACAGCACTAGTTGTTGTGACCACTTCAGTTGTTGTAGCAACAGCTGAGGTTGTAGATGCAGCTGTAGTTGATGGTACCGATACTGTAGTGACATTAGTCGTAGTGGTTGATGCTTGTGTAGTTGTTGGTCCAGCAGTTGTAACTGCTGTTGTGGCTGACCCTGCATAAAATCAAACATAAACACATAAATAAGGAGACAAAATCAAACAGAAAGAATCAGCAAGTTGTCTCAAACACCCAGAGTAAGGTTTCAAAGTAACACTTAGAATCAATCAATTGTGCTTACCTGAAGTTGTCTCCACAGTGGTTATCTCTGTGGTGGTTGCCTCAGGAGAAGTTGTCACAACTGTGGTAGTGGTTTGTTCAGTTGTAGTTGGACCGGCAGTAGTTGTACCAGCTGCGATGGTTGTTACACTAGTGGTTGAAACTTCAGTACTTGTCGGTTGTCCTGTGAAGGAATTTGGGTTCACAAAAGGTTTCATGACAAATGTTTAGGAAGTGACCACACATTTTCAGAAAAAATGATGACAAATTTTCTATATTTTCACTTCAGACAGAATTGTAAAATGAGGGTTTGAGGTACGAGACAACATATGAAATGAAATCTTACCAGTGGTAGTTGACACTGGGCTGGTAGTCACAACAGTTGTCTCCTCAGAGGTTGTTCCTGTAGGAGAGATGGTCGAAACAGCACTAGTTGTTGTGACCACTTCAGTTGTTGTAGCAACAGCTGAGGTTGTAGATGCAGCTGTAGTTGATGGTACCGATACTGTAGTGACATTAGTCGTAGTGGTTGATGCTTGTGTAGTTGTTGGTCCAGCAGTCGTAACTGCTGTTGTGGCTGGCCCTGCATAAAATCAAACGAAAACACATAAATAAGGAGACAAAATCAACGGAAAGAATCAGCAAGTTGTCTCAAACACCCAGAGTAAGGTTTCAAAGTAACGCTTAGAATCATTCAATTGTACTTACCTGAAGTTGTCTCCACAGTGGTTATCTCTGTGGTGGTTGCCTCAGGAGAAGTTGTCACAACTGTGGTAGTGGTTTGTTCAGTTGAAGTTGGACCGGCAGTAGTTGTACCAGCTGCGGTGGTTGTTACACGAGTGGTCGAAACTTCAGTACTTGTCGGTTGTCCTGTGAAGGAATTTGGGTTCACAAAAGGTTTTATGACAAATCTTTAGGAAGTGACCACACACTTTCTGACAAAATTATGACAAATTTTCTATATTTTCACTTTAAACAGAATTGTAAAATGAGGGTTTGAAGTAAGAGACAACATGAAATAAAATCTTACCAGTGGTAGTTGACACTGGGCTGGTAGTCACAACAGTTGTCTCCTCAGAGGTTGTTCCTGTAGGAGAGATGGTCGAAACAGCACTAGTTGTTGTGACCACTTCAGTTGTTGTAGCAACAGCTGAGGTTGTAGATGCAGCTGTAGTTGATGGTACCGATACTGTAGTGACATTAGTCGTAGTGGTTGATGCTTGCGTAGTTGTTGGTCCAGCAGTCGTAACTGCTGTTGTGGCTGGCCCTGCATAAAATCAAACATAAACACATAAATAAGGAGACAAAATCAAACAGAAAGAATCAGCAAGTTGTCTCAAACACCCAGAGTAAGGTTTCAAAGTAACACTTAGAATCAATCAATTGTGCTTACCTGAAGTTGTCTCCACAGTGGTTATCTCTGTGGTGGTTGCCTCAGGAGAAGTTGTCACAACTGTGGTAGTGGTTTGTTCAGTTGTAGTTGGACCGGCAGTAGTTGTACCAGCTGCGGTGGTTGTTACACTAGTGGTTGAAACTTCAGTACTTGTCGGTTGTCCTGTGAAGGAATTTGGGTTCACAAAAGGTTTCATGACAAATGTTTAGGAAGTGACCACACATTTTCAGAAAAAATGATGACAAATTTTCTATATTTTCACTTCAGACAGAATTGTAAAATGAGGGTTTGAGGTACGAGACAACATATGAAATGAAATCTTACCAGTGGTAGTTGACACTGGGCTGGTAGTCACAACAGTTGTCTCCTCAGAGGTTGTTCCTGTAGGAGAGATGGTCGAAACAGCACTAGTTGTTGTGACCACTTCAGTTGTTGTAGCAACAGCTGAGGTTGTAGATGCAGCTGTAGTTGATGGTACCGATACTGTAGTGACATTAGTCGTAGTGGTTGATGCTTGCGTAGTTGTTGGTCCAGCAGTCGTAACTGCTGTTGTGGCTGGCCCTGCATAAAATCAAACATAAACACATAAATAAGGAGACAAAATCAAACGGAAAGAATCAGCAAGTTGTCTCAAACACCCAGAGTAAGGTTTCAAAGTAACGCTAAGAATCATTCAATTGTACTTACCTGAAGTTGTCTCCACAGTAGTTATCTCTGTGGTGGTTGCCTCAGGAGAAGTTGTCACAACTGTGGTAGTGGTTTGTTCAGTTGTAGTTGGACCAGCAGTAGTTGTACCAGCTGCGGTGGTTGTTAAACTAGTGGTTGAAACTTCAGTACTTGTCGGTTGTCCTGTGAAGGAATTTGGGTTCACAAAAGGTTTTAAGACAAATGTTAAGGAAGTGACCACACATTTTCGGAAAACAATTATGACAAATTTTCTATATTTTCACTTTAGACAGAATTGTAAAATGAGGGTTTGAGGTACGAGACAACATATGAAATGAAACCTTACCAGTGGTAGTTGACACTGGGCTGGTAGTCACAACAGTTGTCTCCTCAGAGGTTGTTCCTGTAGGAGAGATGGTCGAAACAGCACTAGTTGTTGTGACCACTTCAGTTGTTGTAGCAACAGCTGAGGTTGTAGATGCAGCTGTAGTTGATGGTACCGATACTGTAGTGACATTAGTCGTAGTGGTTGATGCTTGTGTAGTTGTTGGTCCAGCAGTCGTAACTGCTGTTGTGGCTGGCCCTGCATAAAATCAAACGAAAACACATAAATAAGGAGACAAAATCAACGGAAAGAATCAGCAAGTTGTCTCAAACACCCAGAGTAAGGTTTCAAAGTAACGCTTAGAATCATTCAATTGTACTTACCTGAAGTTGTCTCCACAGTGGTTATCTCTGTGGTGGTTGCCTCAGGAGAAGTTGTCACAACTGTGGTAGTGGTTTGTTCAGTTGAAGTTGGACCGGCAGTAGTTGTACCAGCTGCGGTGGTTGTTACACGAGTGGTCGAAACTTCAGTACTTGTCGGTTGTCCTGTGAAGGAATTTGGGTTCACAAAAGGTTTTATGACAAATCTTTAGGAAGTGACCACACACTTTCTGACAAAATTATGACAAATTTTCTATATTTTCACTTTAAACAGAATTGTAAAATGAGGGTTTGAAGTAAGAGACAACATATGAAATGAAATCTTACCAGTGGTAGTTGACACTGGGCTGGTAGTCACAACAGTTGTCTCCTCAGAGGTTGTTCCTGTAGGAGAGATGGTCGAAACAGCACTAGTTGTTGTGACCACTTCAGTTGTTGTAGCAACAGCTGAGGTTGTAGATGCAGCTGTAGTTGATGGTACCGATACTGTAGTGACATTAGTCGTAGTGGTTGATGCTTGCGTAGTTGTTGGTCCAGCAGTCGTAACTGCTGTTGTGGCTGGCCCTGCATAAAATCAAACATAAACACATAAATAAGGAGACAAAATCAAACAGAAAGAATCAGCAAGTTGTCTCAAACACCCAGAGTAAGGTTTCAAAGTAACACTTAGAATCAATCAATTGTGCTTACCTGAAGTTGTCTCCACAGTGGTTATCTCTGTGGTGGTTGCCTCAGGAGAAGTTGTCACAACTGTGGTAGTGGTTTGTTCAGTTGTAGTTGGACCGGCAGTAGTTGTACCAGCTGCGGTGGTTGTTACACTAGTGGTTGAAACTTCAGTACTTGTCGGTTGTCCTGTGAAGGAATTTGGGTTCACAAAAGGTTTCATGACAAATGTTTAGGAAGTGACCACACATTTTCGGAAAAAATGATGACAAATTTTCTATATTTTCACTTTAGACAGAATTGTAAAATTAGGGTTTGAGGTACGAGACAACATATGAAATGAAATCTTACCAGTGGTAGTTGACACTGGGCTGGTAGTCACAACAGTTGTCTCCTCAGAGGTTGTTCCTGTAGGAGAGATGGTCGAAACAGCACTAGTTGTTGTGACCACTTCAGTTGTTGTAGGAACACCTGAGGTTGTAGATGCAGCTGTAGTTGATGGTACCGATACTGTAGTGACATTAGTCGTAGTGGTTGAAGCTTGTGTAGTTGTTGGTCCAGCAGTTGTAACTGCTGTTGTGGCTGGCCCTGCATAAAATCAAACAAACATAAATAAGAAGGCAAAATCAAACGGAAAGAATCAGCAAGTTGTCTCAAACACCCAGAGTAAGGTTCCAAAGTAATGCTTAGAATCATTCAATTGTACTTACCTGAAGTTGTCTCCACAGTGGTTATCTCTGTGGTGGTTGCCTCAGGAGAAGTTGTCACAACTGTGGTAGTGGTTTGTTCAGTTGTAGTTGGACCGGCAGTAGTTGTACCAACTGCAATGGTTGTTACACTAGTGGTTGAAACTTCAGTACTTGTCGGTTGTCCTGTGAAGGAATTTGGGTTCACAAAAGGTTTTATGACAAATGTTTAGGAAGTGACCACACATTTTCGGAAAGAAATTATGACAAATTTTCTATATTTTCACTTTAGACAGAATTGTAAAATGAGGGTTTGAAGTAAGAGACAACATATGAAATGAAATCTTACCAGTGGTAGTTGACACTGGGCTGGTAGTCACAACAGTTGTCTCCTCAGAGGTTGTTCCTGTAGGAGAGATGGTCGAAACAGCACTAGTTGTTGTGACCACTTCAGTTGTTGTAGCAACAGCTGAGGTTGTAGATGCAGCTGTAGTTGATGGTACCGATACTGTAGTGACATTAGTCGTAGTGGTTGATGCTTGTGTAGTTGTTGGTCCAGCAGTCGTAACTGCTGTTGTGGCTGGCCCTGCATAAAATCAAACGAAAACACATAAATAAGGAGACAAAATCAACGGAAAGAATCAGCAAGTTGTCTCAAACACCCAGAGTAAGGTTTCAAAGTAACACTTAGAATCAATCAATTGTGCTTACCTGAAGTTGTCTCCACAGTGGTTATCTCTGTGGTGGTTGCCTCAGGAGAAGTTGTCACAACTGTGGTAGTGGTTTGTTCAGTTGTAGTTGGACCGGCAGTAGTTGTACCAGCTGCGGTGGTTGTTACACTAGTGGTTGAAACTTCAGTACTTGTCGGTTGTCCTGTGAAGGAATTTGGGTTCACAAAAGGTTTTATGACAAATGTTTAGGAAGTGACCACACATTTTCGGAAAAAATGATGACAAATTTTCGATATTTTCACTTTAGACAGAATTGTAAAATTAGGGTTTGAGGTACGAGACAACATATGAAATGAAATCTTACCAGTGGTAGTTGACACTGGGCTGGTAGTCACAACAGTTGTCTCCTCAGAGGTTGTTCCTGTAGGAGAGATGGTCGAAACAGCACTAGTTGTTGTGACCACTTCAGTTGTTGTAGCAACAGCTGAGGTTGTAGATGCAGCTGTAGTTGATGGTACCGATACTGTAGTGACATTAGTCGTAGTAGTTGATGCTTGCGTAGTTGTTGGTCCAGCAGTTGTAACTGCTGTTGTGGCTGGCCCTGCATAAAATCAAACGAAAACACATAAATAACAAGGCAAAATCAAACGGAAAGAATCAGCAAGTTGTCTCAAACACCCAGAGTAAGGTTCCAAAGTAATGCTTAGAATCATTCAATTGTACTTACCTGAAGTTGTCTCCACAGTGGTTATCTCTGTGGTGGTTGCCTCAGGAGAAGTTGTCACAACTGTGGTAGTGGTTTGTTCAGTTGTAGTTGGACCGGCAGTAGTTGTACCAGCTGCGATGGTTGTTACACTAGTGGTTGAAACTTCAGTACTTGTCGGTTGTCCTGTGAAGGAATTTGGGTTCACAAAAGGTTTTATGACAAATGTTTAGGAAGTGACCACACATTTTCGGAAAGAAATTATGACAAATTTTCTATATTTTCACTTTAGACAGAATTGTAAAATGAGGGTTTGAGGTAAGAGACAACATATGAAATGAAATCTTACCAGTGGTAGTTGACACTGGGCTGGTAGTCACAACAGTTGTCTCCTCAGAGGTTGTTCCTGTAGGAGAGATGGTCGAAACAGCACTTGTTGTTGTGACCACTTCAGTTGTTGTAGGAACAGCTGAGGTTGTAGATGCAGCTGTAGTTGATGGTACCGATACTGTAGTGACATTAGTCGTAGTGGTTGATGCTTGCGTAGTTGTTGGTCCAGCAGTTGTAACTGCTGTTGTGGCTGGCCCTGCATAAAATCAAACATAAACACATAAATAAGCAGACAAAATCAAACAGAAAGAATCAGCAAGTTGTCTCAAACACGCAGAGTAAGGTTTCAAAGTAACACTTAGAATCATTCAATTGTACTTACCTGAAGTTGTCTCCACAGTGGTTATCTCTGTGGTGGTTGCCTCAGGAGAAGTTGTCACAACTGTGGTAGTGGTTTGTTCAGTTGTAGTTGGACCGGCAGTAGTTGTACCAGCTGCGATGGTTGTTACACTAGTGGTTGAAACTTCAGTACTTGTCGGTTGTCCTGTGAAGGAATTTGGGTTCACAAAAGGTTTTATGACAAATGTTTCGGAAGTGACCACACATTTTCGGAAAAAATTATGACAAATTTTCTATATTTTCACTTTAGACAGAATTGTAAAATGAGGGTTTGAAGTAAGAGACAACATGAAATAAAATCTTACCAGTGGTAGTTGACACTGGGCTGGTAGTCACAACAGTTGTCTCCTCAGAGGTTGTTCCTGTAGGAGAGATGGTCGAAACAGCACTAGTTGTTGTGACCACTTCAGTTGTTGTAGCAACAGCTGAGGTTGTAGATGCAGCTGTAGTTGATGGTACCGATACTGTAGTGACATTAGTCGTAGTGGTTGATGCTTGCGTAGTTGTTGGTCCAGCAGTTGTAACTGCTGTTGTGGCTGGCCCTGCATAAAATCAAACATAAACACATAAATAAGGAGACAAAATCAAACAGAAAGAATCAGCAAGTTGTCTCAAACACCCAGAGTAAGGTTTCAAAGTAATGCTTAGAATCATTCAATTGTACTTACCTGAAGTTGTCTCCACAGTGGTTATCTCTGTGGTGGTTGCCTCAGGAGAAGTTGTCACAACTGTGGTAGTGGTTTGTTCAGTTGTAGTTGGACCAGCAGTAGTTGTACCAGCTGCGGTGGTTGTTACACTAGTGGTTGAAACTTCAGTACTTGTCGGTTGTCCTGTGAAGGAATTTGGGTTCACAAAAGGTTTCATGACAAATGTTTAGGAAGTGACCACACATTTTCAGAAAAAATGATGACAAATTTTCTATATTTTCACTTCAGACAGAATTGTAAAATGAGGGTTTGAGGTACGAGACAACATATGAAATGAAATCTTACCAGTGGTAGTTGACACTGGGCTGGTAGTCACAACAGTTGTCTCCTCAGAGGTTGTTCCTGTAGGAGAGATGGTCGAAACAGCACTAGTTGTTGTGACCACTTCAGTTGTTGTAGCAACAGCTGAGGTTGTAGATGCAGCTGTAGTTGATGGTACCGATACTGTAGTGACATTAGTCGTTGTGGTTGATGCTTGCGTAGTTGTTGGTCCAGCAGTCGTAACTGCTGTTGTGGCTGGCCCTGCATAAAATCAAACGAAAACACATAAATAACAAGGCAAAATCAAACGGAAAGAATCAGCAAGTTGTCTCAAACACCCAGAGTAAGGTTCCAAAGTAATGCTTAGAATCATTCAATTGTACTTACCTGAAGTTGTCTCCACAGTGGTTATCTCTGTGGTGGTTGCCTCAGGAGAAGTTGTCACAACTGTGGTAGTGGTTTGTTCAGTTGTAGTTGGACCGGCAGTAGTTGTACCAGCTGCGATGGTTGTTACACTAGTGGTTGAAACTTCAGTACTTGTCGGTTGTCCTGTGAAGGAATTTGGGTTCACAAAAGGTTTTATGACAAATGTTTAGGAAGTGACCACACATTTTCGGAAAGAAATTATGACAAATTTTCTATATTTTCACTTCAGACAGAATTGTAAAATGAGGGTTTGAGGTAAGAGACAACATATGAAATGAAATCTTACCAGTGGTAGTTGACACTGGGCTGGTAGTCACAACAGTTGTCTCCTCAGAGGTTGTTCCTGTAGGAGAGATGGTCGAAACAGCACTAGTTGTTGTGACCACTTCAGTTGTTGTAGCAACAGCTGAGGTTGTAGATGCAGCTGTAGTTGATGGTACCGATACTGTAGTGACATTAGTCGTAGTGGTTGATGCTTGCGTAGTTGTTGGTCCAGCAGTCGTAACTGCTGTTGTGGCTGGCCCTGCATAAAATCAAACGAAAACACATAAATAAGGAAACAAAATCAAACGGAAAGAATCAGCAAGTTGTCTCAAACACCCAGAGTAAGGTTTCAAAGTAACGCTTAGAATCATTCAATTGTACTTACCTGAAGTTGTCTCCACAGTGGTTATCTCTGTGGTGGTTGCCTCAGGAGAAGTTGTCACAACTGTGGTAGTGGTTTGTTCAGTTGTAGTTGGACCGGCAGTAGTTGTACCAGCTGCGATGGTTGTTACACTAGTGGTTGAAACTTCAGTACTTGTCAGTTGTCCTGTGAAGGAATTTGGGTTCACAAAAGGTTTTATGACAAATCTTTAGGAAGTGACCACACATTTTCTGAAAAAATTATGACAAATTTTCTATATTTTCACTTTAGACAGAATTGTAAAATGAGGGTTTGAGGTAAGAGACAACATATGAAATGAAATCTTACCAGTGGTAGTTGACACTGGGCTGGTAGTCACAACAGTTGTCTCCTCAGAGGTTGTTCCTGTAGGAGAGATGGTCGAAACAGCACTAGTTGTTGTGACCACTTCAGTTGTTGTAGCAACAGCTGAGGTTGTAGATGCAGCTGTAGTTGATGGTACCGATACTGTAGTGACATTAGTCGTAGTGGTTGATGCTTGCGTAGTTGTTGGTCCAGCAGTCGTAACTGCTGTTGTGGCTGGCCCTGCATAAAATCAAACATAAACACATAAATAAGGAGACAAAATCAAACAGAAAGAATCAGCAAGTTGTCTCAAACACCCAGAGTAAGGTTTCAAAGTAACACTTAGAATCATTCAATTGTACTTACCTGAAGTTGTCTCCACAGTGGTTATCTCTGTGGTGGTTGCCTCAGGAGAAGTTGTCACAACTGTGGTAGTGGTTTGTTCAGTTGTAGTTGGACCGGCAGTAGTTGTACCAGCTGCGATGGTTGTTACACTAGTGGTTGAAACTTCAGTACTTGTCGGTTGTCCTGTGAAGGAATTTGGGTTCACAAAAGGTTTTATGACAAATGTTTAGGAAGTGACCACACATTTTCGGAAAAATGATGACAAATTTTCTATATTTTCACTTTAGACAGAATTGTAAAATGAGGGTTTGAGGTAAGAGACAACATATGAAATGAAATCTTACCAGTGGTAGTTGACACTGGGCTGGTAGTCACAACAGTTGTCTCCTCAGAGGTTGTTCCTGTAGGAGAGATGGTCGAAACAGCACTAGTTGTTGTGACCACTTCAGTTGTTGTAGGAACAGCTGAGGTTGTAGATGCAGCTGTAGTTGATGGTACCGATACTGTAGTGACATTAGTCGTAGTGGTTGATGCTTGTGTAGTTGTTGGTCCAGCAGTTGTAACTGCTGTTGTGGCTGGCCCTGCATAAAATCAAACGAAAACACATAAATAACAAGGCAAAATCAAACGGAAAGAATCAGCAAGTTGTCTCAAACACCCAGAGTAAGGTTCCAAAGTAATGCTTAGAATCATTCAATTGTACTTACCTGAAGTTGTCTCCACAGTGGTTATCTCTGTGGTGGTTGCCTCAGGAGAAGTTGTCACAACTGTGGTAGTGGTTTGTTCAGTTGTAGTTGGACCGGCAGTAGTTGTACCAGCTGCGATGGTTGTTACACTAGTGGTTGAAACTTCAGTACTTGTCGGTTGTCCTGTGAAGGAATTTGGGTTCACAAAAGGTTTTATGACAAATGTTTAGGAAGTGACCACACATTTTCGGAAAGAAATTATGACAAATTTTCTATATTTTCACTTTAGACAGAATTGTAAAATGAGGGTTTGAGGTAAGAGACAACATATGAAATGAAATCTTACCAGTGGTAGTTGACACTGGGCTGGTAGTCACAACAGTTGTCTCCTCAGAGGTTGTTCCTGTAGGAGAGATGGTCGAAACAGCACTTGTTGTTGTGACCACTTCAGTTGTTGTAGGAACAGCTGAGGTTGTAGATGCAGCTGTAGTTGATGGTACCGATACTGTAGTGACATTAGTCGTAGTGGTTGATGCTTGCGTAGTTGTTGGTCCAGCAGTTGTAACTGCTGTTGTGGCTGGCCCTGCATAAAATCAAACATAAACACATAAATAAGCAGACAAAATCAAACAGAAAGAATCAGCAAGTTTTCTCAAACACGCAGAGTAAGGTTTCAAAGTAACACTTAGAATCATTCAATTGTACTTACCTGAAGTTGTCTCGACAGTGGTTATCTCTGTGGTGGTTGCCTCAGGAGAAGTTGTCACAACTGTGGTAGTGGTTTGTTCAGTTGTAGTTGGACCGGCAGTAGTTGTACCAGCTGCGATGGTTGTTACACTAGTGGTTGAAACTTCAGTACTTGTCGGTTGTCCTGTGAAGGAATTTGGGTTCACAAAAGGTTTTATGACAAATGTTTAGGAAGTGACCACACATTTTCGGAAAAAATGATGACAAATTTTCGATATTTTCACTTCAGACAGAATTGTGAAATGAGGGTTTGAAGTACGAGAAAACATATGAAATGAAATCTTACCAGTGGTAGTTGACACTGGGCTGGTAGTCACAACAGTTGTCTCCTCAGAGGTTGTTCCTGTAGGAGAGATGGTCGAAACAGCACTAGTTGTTGTGACCACTTCAGTTGTTGTAGCAACAGCTGAGGTTGTAGATGCAGCTGTAGTTGATGGTACCGATACTGTAGTGACATTAGTCGTTGTGGTTGATGCTTGCGTAGTTGTTGGTCCAGCAGTCGTAACTGCTGTTGTGGCTGGCCCTGCATAAAATCAAACGAAAACACATAAATAAGAAGGCAAAATCAAACGGAAAGAATCAGCAAGTTGTCTCAAACACCCAGAGTAAGGTTCCAAAGTAATGCTTAGAATCATTCAATTGTACTTACCTGAAGTTGTCTCCACAGTGGTTATCTCTGTGGTGGTTGCCTCAGGAGAAGTTGTCACAACTGTGGTAGTGGTTTGTTCAGTTGTAGTTGGACCGGCAGTAGTTGTACCAGCTGCGATGGTTGTTACACTAGTGGTTGAAACTTCAGTACTTGTCGGTTGTCCTGTGAAGGAATTTGGGTTCACAAAAGGTTTTATGACAAATGTTTAGGAAGTGACCACACATTTTCGGAAAAAATGATGACAAATTTTCTATATTTTCACTTTAGACAGAATTGTAAAATGAGGGTTTGAGGTAAGAGACAACATATGAAATGAAATCTTACCAGTGGTAGTTGACACTGGGCTGGTAGTCACAACAGTTGTCTCCTCAGAGGTTGTTCCTGTAGGAGAGATGGTCGAAACAGCACTAGTTGTTGTGACCACTTCAGTTGTTGTAGCAACAGCTGAGGTTGTAGATGCAGCTGTAGTTGATGGTACCGATACTGTAGTGACATTAGTCGTAGTGGTTGATGCTTGCGTAGTTGTTGGTCCAGCAGTTGTAACTGCTGTTGTGGCTGGCCCTGCATAAAATCAAACATAAACACATAAATAAGCAGACAAAATCAAACAGAAAGAATCAGCAAGTTGTCTCAAACACCCAGAGTAAGGTTTCAAAGTAACACTTAGAATCATTCAATTGTACTTACCTGAAGTTGTCTCCACAGTGGTTATCTCTGTGGTGGTTGCCTCAGGAGAAGTTGTCACAACTGTGGTAGTGGTTTGTTCAGTTGTAGTTGGACCGGCAGTAGTTGTACCAGCTGCGATGGTTGTTACACTAGTGGTTGAAACTTCAGTACTTGTCGGTTGTCCTGTGAAGGAATTTGGGTTCACAAAAGGTTTTATGACAAATGTTTAGGAAGTGACCACACATTTTCGGAAAAAATGATGACAAATTTTCGATATTTTCACTTCAGACAGAATTGTAAAATGAGGGTTTGAGGTACGAGAAAACATATGAAATGAAATCTTACCAGTGGTAGTTGACACTGGGCTGGTAGTCACAACAGTTGTCTCCTCAGAGGTTGTTCCTGTAGGAGAGATGGTCGAAACAGCACTAGTTGTTGTGACCACTTCAGTTGTTGTAGCAAGAGCTGAGGTTGTAGATGCAGCTGTAGTTGATGGTACCGATACTGTAGTGACATTAGTCGTAGTAGTTGATGCTTGTGTAGTTGTTGGTCCAGCAGTTGTAACTGCTGTTGTGGCTGGCCCTGCATAAAATCAAACAAACATAAATAAGGAGGCAAAATCAAACAGAAAGAATCAGCAAGTTGTCCCAAACACCCAGAGTAAGGTTTCAAAGTAATGCTTAGAATCATTCAATTGTACTTACCTGAAGTTGTCTCCACAGTGGTTATCTCTGTGGTGGTTGCCTCAGGAGAAGTTGTCACAACTGTGGTAGTGGTTTGTTCAGTTGTGGTTGGACCGGCAGTAGTTGTACCAGCTGCGATGGTTGTTACACGAGTGGTTGAAACTTCAGTACTTGTCGGTTGTCCTGTGAAGGAATTTGGGTTCACAAAAGGTTTTATGACAAATCTTTAGGAAGTGACCACACATTTTCGGAAAAAAATTATGACAAATTTTCTATATTTTCACTTTAGACAGAATTGTAAAATGAGGGTTTGAGGTACGAGACAACATATGAAATAAAATCTTACCAGAGGTAGTTAACACTGGGCTGGTAGTCACAACAGTTGTCTCCTCAGAGGTTGTTCCTGTAGGAGAGATGGTCGAAACAGCACTAGTTGTTGTGACCACTTCAGTTGTTGTAGCAACAGCTGAGGTTGTAGATGCAGCTGTAGTTGATGGTACCGATACTGTAGTGACATTAGTCGTTGTGGTTGATGCTTGCGTAGTTGTTGGTCCAGCAGTCGTAACTGCTGTTGTGGCTGGCCCTGCATAAAATCAAACGAAAACACATAAATAAGGAGACAAAATCAACGGAAAGAATCAGCAAGTTGTCTCAAACTCCCAGAGTAAGGTTTCAAAGTAACGCTTAGAATCATTCAATTGTACTTACCTGAAGTTGTCTCCACAGTGGTTATCTCTGTGGTGGTTGCCTCAGGAGAAGTTGTCACAACTGTGGTAGTGGTTTGTTCAGTTGTAGTTGGACCGGCAGTAGTTGTACCAGCTGCGGTGGTTGTTACACGAGTGGTTGAAACTTCAGTACTTGTCGGTTGTCCTGTGAAGGAATTTGGGTTCACAAAAGGTTTTATGACAAATCTTTAGGAAGTGACCACACACTTTCTGACAAAATTATGACAAATTTTCTATATTTTCACTTCAGACAGAATTGTAAAATGAGGGTTTGAGGTAAGAGACAACATATGAAATGAAATCTTACCAGTGGTAGTTGACACTGGGCTGGTAGTCACAACAGTTGTCTCCTCAGAGGTTGTTCCTGTAGGAGAGATGGTCGAAACAGCACTAGTTGTTGTGACCACTTCAGTTGTTGTAGCAACAGCTGAGGTTGTAGATGCAGCTGTAGTTGATGGTACCGATACTGTAGTGACATTAGTCGTTGTGGTTGATGCTTGCGTAGTTGTTGGTCCAGCAGTCGTAACTGCTGTTGTGGCTGGCCCTGCATAAAATCAAACGAAAACACATAACTAAGGAGGCAAAATCAAACGGAAAGAATCAGCAAGTTGTCTCAAACACCCAGAGTAAGGTTTCAAAGTAATGCTTAGAATCATTCAATTGTACTTACCTGAAGTTGTCTCCACAGTGGTTATCTCTGTGGTGGTTGCCTCAGGAGAAGTTGTCACAACTGTGGTAGTGGTTTGTTCAGTTGTAGTTGGACCGGCAGTAGTTGTACCAGCTGCGATGGTTGTTACACTAGTGGTTGAAACTTCAGTACTTGTCGGTTGTCCTGTGAAGGAATTTGGGTTCACAAAAGGTTTTATGACAAATCTTTAGGAAGTGACCACACATTTTCGGAAAAAATGATGACAAGTTTTCGATATTTTCACTTTAAACAGAATTATAAAATGAGGTTTTGAAGTAAGAGACAACATATGAAATGAAATCTTACCAGTGGTAGTTGACACTGGGCTGGTAGTCACAACAGTTGTCTCCTCAGAGGTTGTTCCTGTAGGAGAGATGGTCGAAACAGCACTAGTTGTTGTGACCACTTCAGTTGTTGTAGCAACAGCTGAGGTTGTAGATGCAGCTGTAGTTGATGGTACCGATACTGTAGTGACATTAGTCGTTGTGGTTGATGCTTGTGTAGTTGTTGGTCCAGCAGTTGTAACTGCTGTTGTGGCTGGCCCTGCATAAAATCAAACAAACATAAATAAGGAGGCAAAATCAAACAGAAAGAATCAGCAAGTTGTCTCAAACACCCAGAGTAAGGTTTCAAAGTAACGCTTAGAATCATTCAATTGTACTTACCTGAAGTTGTCTCCACAGTGGTTATCTCTGTGGTGGTTGCCTCAGGAGAAGTTGTCACAACTGTGGTAGTGGTTTGTTCAGTTGTAGTTGGACCGGCAGTAGTTGTACCAGCTGCGATGGTTGTTACACTAGTGGTTGAAACTTCAGTACTTGTCGGTTGTCCTGTGAAGGAATTTGGGTTCACAAAAGGTTTTATGACAAATCTTTAGGAAGTGACCACACATTTTCGGAAAAAATTATGACAAATTTTCTATATTTTCACTTCAGACAGAATTGTAAAATGAGGGTTTGAGGTACGAGAAAACATATGAAATGAAATCTTACCAGTGGTAGTTGACACTGGGCTGGTAGTCACAACAGTTGTCTCCTCAGAGGTTGTTCCTGTAGGAGAGATGGTCGAAACAGCACTAGTTGTTGTGACCACTTCAGTTGTTGTAGCAACAGCTGAGGTTGTAGATGCAGCTGTAGTTGATGGTACCGATACTGTAGTGACATTAGTCGTAGTGGTTGATGCTTGTGTAGTTGTTGGTCCAGCAGTTGTAACTGCTGTTGTGGCTGGCCCTGCATAAAATCAAACGAAAAAACACATAAATAAGGAAACAAAATCAAACGGAAAGAATCAGCAAGTTGTCTCAAACACCCAGAGTAAGGTTTCAAAGTAATGCTTAGAATCATTCAATTGTACTTACCTGAAGTTGTCTCCACAGTGGTTATCTCTGTGGTGGTTGCCTCAGGAGAAGTTGTCACAACTGTGGTAGTGGTTTGTTCAGTTGAAGTTGGACCGGCAGTAGTTGTACCAGCTGCGATGGTTGTTACACGAGTGGTTGAAACTTCAGTACTTGTCGGTTGTCCTGTGAAGGAATTTGGGTTCACAAAAGGTTTTATGACAAATCTTTAGGAAGTGACCACACATTTTCGGAAAAAATGATGACAAATTTTCTATATTTTCACTTTAGACAGAATTGTAAAATGAGGGTTTGAGGTACGAGACAACATATGAAATGAAATCTTACCAGTGGTAGTTGACACTGGGCTGGTAGTCACAACAGTTGTCTCCTCAGAGGTTGTTCCTGTAGGAGAGATGGTCGAAACAGCACTAGTTGTTGTGACCACTTCAGTTGTTGTAGCAACAGCTGAGGTTGTAGATGCAGCTGTAGTTGATGGTACCGATACTGTAGTGACATTAGTCGTAGTGGTTGATGCTTGTGTAGTTGTTGGTCCAGCAGTTGTAACTGCTGTTGTGGCTGGCCCTGCATAAAATCAAACAAACATAAATAAGGAGGCAAAATCAAACGGAAAGAATCAGCAAGTTGTCTCAAACACCCAGAGTAAGGTTTCAAAGTAATGCTTAGAATCATTCAATTGTACTTACCTGAAGTTGTCTCCACAGTGGTTATCTCTGTGGTGGTTGCCTCAGGAGAAGTTGTCACAACTGTGGTAGTGGTTTGTTCAGTTGAAGTTGGACCGGCAGTAGTTGTACCAGCTGCGGTGGTTGTTACACGAGTGGTTGAAACTTCAGTACTTGTCGGTTGTCCTGTGAAGGAATTTGGGTTCACAAAAGGTTTTATGACAAATCTTTAGGAAGTGACCACACACTTTCTGACAAAATTATGACAAATTTTCTATATTTTCACTTCAGACAGAATTGTAAAATGAGGGTTTGAGGTACGAGAAAACATATGAAATGAAATCTTACCAGTGGTAGTTGACACTGGGCTGGTAGTCACAACAGTTGTCTCCTCAGAGGTTGTTCCTGTAGGAGAGATGGTCGAAACAGCACTAGTTGTTGTGACCACTTCAGTTGTTGTAGCAACAGCTGAGGTTGTAGATGCAGCTGTAGTTGATGGTACCGATACTGTAGTGACATTAGTTGTTGTGGTTGATGCTTGCGTAGTTGTTGGTCCAGCAGTCGTAACTGCTGTTGTGGCTGGCCCTGCATAAAATCAAACGAAAACACATAAATAAGGAGACAAAATCAACGGAAAGAATCAGCAAGTTGTCTCAAACTCCCAGAGTAAGGTTTCAAAGTAACACTTAGAATCATTCAATTGTACTTACCTGAAGTTGTCTCCACAGTGGTTATCTCTGTGGTGGTTGCCTCAGGAGAAGTTGTCACAACTGTGGTAGTGGTTTGTTCAGTTGAAGTTGGACCGGCAGTAGTTGTACCAGCTGCGGTGGTTGTTACACGAGTGGTTGAAACTTCAGTACTTGTCGGTTGTCCTGTGAAAGAATTTGGGTTCACAAAAGGTTTTATGACAAATCTTTAGGAAGTGACCACACACTTTCGGACAAAATTATGACAAATTTTCTATATTTTCACTTTAAACAGAATTATAAAAAGAGGGCTTGAAGTAAGAGACAACATATGAAATAAAATCTTACCTGTAGTAGTTGACACTGGGCTGGTAGTCACAACAGTTGTCTCCTCAGAGGTTGTTCCTGTAGGAGAGATGGTCGAAACAGCACTAGTTGTTGTGACCACTTCAGTTGTTGTTGGAACAGCTGAGGTTGTAGATGCAGCTGTAGTTGATGGTACCGATACTGTAGTGACATTAGTCGTAGTGGTTGATGCTTGTGTAGTTGTTGGTCCAGCAGTTGTAACTGCTGTTGTGGCTGGCCCTGCATAAAATCAAACAAACATAAATAAGGAGGCAAAATCAAACGGAAAGAATCAGCAAGTTGTCTCAAACACCCAGAGTAAGGTTTCAAAGTAATGCTTAGAATCATTCAATTGTACTTACCTGAAGTTGTCTCCACAGTGGTTATCTCTGTGGTGGTTGCCTCAGGAGAAGTTGTCACAACTGTGGTAGTGGTTTGTTCAGTTGAAGTTGGACCGGCAGTAGTTGTACCAGCTGCGGTGGTTGTTACACGAGTGGTTGAAACTTCAGTACTTGTCGGTTGTCCTGTGAAGGAATTTGGGTTCACAAAAGGTTTTATGACAAATCTTTAGGAAGTGACCACACACTTTCTGACAAAATTATGACAAATTTTCTATATTTTCACTTTAAACAGAATTGTAAAATGAGGTTTTGAAGTAAGAGACAACATATGAAATGAAATCTTACCAGTGGTAGTTGACACTGGGCTGGTAGTCACAACAGTTGTCTCCTCAGAGGTTGTTCCTGTAGGAGAGATGGTCGAAACAGCACTAGTTGTTGTGACCACTTCAGTTGTTGTAGCAACAGCTGAGGTTGTAGATGCAGCTGTAGTTGATGGTACCGATACTGTAGTGACATTAGTCGTTGTGGTTGATGCTTGCGTAGTTGTTGGTCCAGCAGTCGTAACTGCTGTTGTGGCTGGCCCTGCATAAAATCAAACGAAAACACATAAATAAGGAGACAAAATCAACGGAAAGAATCAGCAACTTGTCTCAAACTCCCAGACTAAGGTTTCAAAGTAACGCTTAGAATCATTCAATTGTACTTACCTGAAGTTGTCTCCACAGTGGTTATCTCTGTGGTGGTTGCCTCAGGAGAAGTTGTCACAACTGTGGTAGTGGTTTGTTCAGTTGAAGTTGGACCGGCAGTAGTTGTACCAGCTGCGGTGGTTGTTACACGAGTGGTTGAAACTTCAGTACTTGTCGGTTGCCCTATGAAGGAATTTGGGTTCAAAAAAGGTTTTCTGACAAATCTTTAGGAAGTGACCACACACTTTCTGACAAAATTATGACAAATTTTCTATATTTTCACTTTAAACAGAATCATAAAATGAGGTTTTGAAGTAAGAGACAACATATGAAATGAAATCTTACCAGTGGTAGTTGACACTGGGCTGGTAATCACAATAGTTGTCTCCTCAGAGGTTGTTCCTGTAGGAGAGATGGTCGAAACAGCACTAGTTGTTGTGACCACTTCAGTTGTTGTAGCAACAGCTGAGGTTGTAGATGCAGCTGTAGTTGATGGTACCGATACTGTAGTGAAATTAGTCGTTGTGGTTGATGCTTGCGTAGTTGTTGGTCCAGCAGTTGTAACTGCTGTTGTGGCTGGCCCTGCATAAAATCAAACAAAAACACATAAATAACGAGACAAAATCAACGGAAAGAATCAGCAAGTTGTCTCAAACTCCCAGAGTAAGGTTTCAAAGTAACGCTTAGAATCATTCAATTGTACTTACCTGAAGTTGTCTCCACAGTAGTTATCTCTGAGGTGGTTGCCTCAGGAGAAGTTGTCACAACTGTGGTAGTGGTTTGTTCAGTTGAAGTTGGACCGGCAGTAGTTGTACCAGCTGCGGTGGTTGTTACACGAGTGGTTGAAACTTCAGTACTTGTCGGTTGTCCTGTGAAGGAATTTGGGTTCACAAAAGGTTTTATGACAAATCTTTAGGAAGTGACCACACACTTTCTGACAAAATGATGACAAATTTTCTATATTTTCACTTTAAACAGAATTATAAAATGAGGGTTTGAAGTAAGAGACAACATATGAAATGAAATCTTACCTGTAGTAGTTGACACTGGGCTGGTAGTCACAACAGTTGTCTCCTCAGAGGTTGTTCCTGTAGGAGAGATGGTCGAAACAGCACTAGTTGTTGTGACCACTTCAGTTGTTGTAGGAACAGCTGAGGTTGTAGATGCAGCTGTAGTTGATGGTACCGATACTGTAGTGACATTAGTCGTAGTGGTTGATGCTTGTGTAGTTGTTGGTCCAGCAGTTGTAACTGCTGTTGTGGCTGGCCCTGCATAAAATCAAACAAACATAAATAAGGAGGCAAAATCAAACGGAAAGAATCAGCAAGTTGTCTCAAACACCCAGAGTAAGGTTTCAAAGTAATGCTTAGAATCATTCAATTGTACTTACCTGAAGTTGTCTCCACAGTGGTTATCTCTGTGGTGGTTGCCTCAGGAGAAGTTGTCACAACTGTGGTAGTGGTTTGTTCAGTTGAAGTTGGACCGGCAGTAGTTGTACCAGCTGCGGTGGTTGTTACACGAGTGGTTGAAACTTCAGTACTTGTCGGTTGCCCTGTGAAGGAATTTGGGTTCACAAAAGGTTTTCTGACAAATCTTTAGGAAGTGACCACACACTTTCTGACAAAATTATGACAAATTTTCTACATTTTCACTATAAACAGAATCATAAAATGAGGTTTTGAAGTAAGAGCCAACATATGAAATGAAATCTTACCAGTGGTAGTTGACACTGGGCTGGTAGTCACAACAGTTGTCTCCTCAGAGGTTGTTCCTGTAGGAGAGATGGTCGAAACAGCACTAGTTGTTGTGACCACTTCAGTTGTTGTAGCAACAGCTGAGGTTGTAGATGCAGCTGTAGTTGATGGTACCGATACTGTAGTGACATTAGTCGTAGTGGTTGATGCTTGTGTAGTTGTTGGTCCAGCAGTTGTAACTGCTGTTGTGGCTGGCCCTGCATAAAATCAAACAAACATAAATAAGGAGGCAAAATCAAACGGAAAGAATCAGCAAGTTGTCTCAAACACCCAGAGTAAGGTTTCAAAGTAATGCTTAGAATCATTCAATTGTACTTACCTGAAGTTGTCTCCACAGTGGTTATCTCTGTGGTGGTTGCCTCAGGAGAAGTTGTCACAACTGTGGTAGTGGTTTGTTCAGTTGAAGTTGGACCGGCAGTAGTTGTACCAGCTGCGGTGGTTGTTACACGAGTGGTTGAAACTTCAGTACTTGTCGGTTGTCCTGTGAAGGAATTTGGGTTCACAAAAGGTTTTATGACAAATCTTTAGGAAGTGACCAAACACTTTCGGACAAAATGATGACAAGTTTTCTATATTTTCACTTTAAACAGAATTATAAAATGAGGTTTTGAAGTAAGAGACAACATATGAAATGAAATCTTACCAGTGGTAGTTGACACTGGGCTGGTAGTCACAACAGTTGTCTCCTCAGAGGTTGTTCCTGTAGGAGAGATGGTCGAAACAGCACTAGTTGTTGTGACCACTTCAGTTGTTGTAGCAACAGCTGAGGTTGTAGATGCAGCTGTAGTTGATGGTACCGATACTGTAGTGACATTAGTCGTAGTGGTTGATGCTTGTGTAGTTGTTGGTCCAGCAGTTGTAACTGCTGTTGTGGCTGGCCCTGCATAAAATCAAACAAACATAAATAAGGAGGCAAAATCAAACGGAAAGAATCAGCAAGTTGTCCCAAACACCCAGAGTAAGGTTTCAAAGTAATGCTTAGAATTATTCAATTGTACTTACCTGAAGTTGTCTCCACAGTGGTTATCTCTGTGGTGGTTGCCTCAGGAGAAGTTGTCACAACTGTGGTAGTGGTTTGTTCAGTTGTGGTTGGACCGGCAGTAGTTGTACCAGCTGCGATGGTTGTTACACTAGTGGTTGAAACTTCAGTACTTGTCGGTTGTCCTGTGAAGGAATTTGGGTTCACAAAAGGTTTTATGACAAATGTTTAGGAAGTGACCACACATTTTCGGAAAAAAATTATGAGAAATTTTCTATATTTTCACTTTAAACAGAATTGTAAAATGAGGTTTTGAAGTAAGAGACAACATATGAAATGAAATCTTACCAGTGGTAGTTGACACTGGGCTGGTAGTCACAACAGTTGTCTCCTCAGAGGTTGTTCCTGTAGGAGAGATGGTCGAAACAGCACTAGTTGTTGTGACCACTTCAGTTGTTGTAGCAACAGCTGAGGTTGTAGATGCAGCTGTAGTTGATGGTACCGATACTGTAGTGACATTAGTCGTAGTGGTTGATGCTTGTGTAGTTGTTGGTCCAGCAGTTGTAACTGCTGTTGTGGCTGGCCCTGCATAAAATCAAACAAACATAAATAAGGAGGCAAAATCAAACGGAAAGAATCAGCAAGTTGTCCCAAACACCCAGAGTAAGGTTTCAAAGTAATGCTTAGAATCATTCAATTGTACTTACCTGAAGTTGTCTCCACAGTGGTTATCTCTGTGGTGGTTGCCTCAGGAGAAGTTGTCACAACTGTGGTAGTGGTTTGTTCAGTTGTGGTTGGACCGGCAGTAGTTGTACCAGCTGCGATGGTTGTTACACTAGTGGTTGAAACTTCAGTACTTGTCGGTTGTCCTGTGAAGGAATTTGGGTTCACAAAAGGTTTTATGACAAATGTTTAGGAAGTGACCACACATTTTCGGAAAAAAATTATGACAAATTTTCTATATTTTCACTGTGGACAGAATTGTAAAATGAGGGTTTGAGGTACGAGACAACATATGAAATAAAATCTTACCAGTGGTTGTTGACACTGGGCTGGTAGTCACAACAGTTGTCTCCTCAGAGGTTGTTCCTGTAGGAGAGATGGTCGAAACAGCACTTGTTGTTGTGACCACTTCAGTTGTTGTAGGTACAGCTGAGGTTGTAGATGCAGCTGTAGTTGATGGTACCGATACTGTAGTGACATTAGTCGTAGTGGTTGATGCTTGTGTAGTTGTTGGTCCAGCAGTTGTAACTGCTGTTGTGGCTGGCCCTGCATAAAATCAAACGAAAAAACACATAAATAAGGAAACAAAATCAAACGGAAAGAATCAGCAAGTTGTCTCAAACACCCAGAGTAAGGTTTCAAAACCAAAGCTTAGGATCATTCTATTGTACTTACCTGAAGTTGTCTGCACAGTGGTTATCTCTGTGGTGGTTGCCTCAGGAGAAGTTGTCACAACTGTTGTGGTTACTTCCTCTGTTGTTGCTGCAGTTGTAGATGGCAAAGCTGTTGGTAGTGGAGTAGAGGGAAAAATAAATAATGGAAAAGGCAAAAATACATTTTTGGAAGTTTGGGAATTTTAAACTTTGTCTTTCTGGTCAACTTTATTGCTTCTAGACTAAGATACATACATTTACTTTGACTGAACTTAAACCACTAGATCTCAGGGCTGTAGAGGATCAATAAATCATTGGTTTTTTTTAAGATTAGTTGAGACAAAGAACTTTTCTTTGAAACAAATATGAAGAATCGGCTTGTAGATAACAAAACGGCAATGGGAGTAAAGTCATTTTCTTATGGACAATGTACGCTTTCAAAAACAAAACATGTAAAGAAGAAAATGTTTACCTTCACATCCATAGTACTTCACTCTGTACTCGGAGGATGGAGCTGGTTGAATAATTCTGAACGATAGTATAGCAATAGGCCCCAGGTCTTCAGGTAAATAAATGAAGCTGTATGTTTTGCCAGTAAATATGACTCCACCATCGGCATTTTCTATTGGTGTAAACGTTGTTTCTGCAGGACTAGACTTTCCAGTGAGTGAAAATTTGATGTCTTCAACCACATCGCCCTTTTTCTCAACCTTTATTGCAACAAACTTGATAGAGGGGTTGAATGTGGTAATTAACGAAGAACCAGTATATGGTGTACTCTCATTTTGTGGGGGGTTCGATGGTACCGACCAATCATCAGGGGACAAATCGGAGAAGTCATCCGTATTTATTCTATGGACTGTAACTACATCATCCAGGTTATCCAAACATGGTGCTGAAGTCATACCTAGAAAAGAAAAAGGTTAAAAAAAAGGAAAAACATGAGGAATACACAATTTAAAAATTGCAATTTTTGTTTAAACATTCTTTAATGAACCGAAATATGAAAAATTAACATATCTACAAGGTTTACATAGCTAAGATAACGAACATTCAAACAATTTGAAATATACATAAAACATCAACATCTAAACGAGAACAAGTGTTTGCCTCAATTTGAAAACCTCTCTGATCATATTGACAACAAATTCATAACAGTAATCTGCAAATAATTATACACTGCTTACTTGCGGTTGTTTGTGCAGTTGTTGTTGCCTGCGGAGAAGTGGTGCCAACTGTTGAAGTTGGACCGGCAGTTGTTGTAGCAGCTGCGGTGGTTGTCACACGAGTAATTGAAACTTCAGTACTTGTCGGTAGTCCTGTGAAGGAAGCAAATATTATATAAAGAATTTTGGCGTCAGCAGCTAACCCTACCAATCCATTTAATACAGGTAACAATTTTAATCATTTCATATCAACAGTTCTTGCTGCAAAATCTCATTTACCAGTGGTAGTTGACACTGGGCTGGTAGTCACAACAGTTGTCTCCTCAGAGGTTGTTCCTGTAGGAGTGATGGTCGAAACAGCACTTGTTGTTGTGACCACTTCAGTTGTTGTAGGAACAGCTGAGGTTGTAGATGCAGCTGTAGTTGATGGTACCGATATTGTAGTGACATTAGTCGTGGTGGTTGATGCTTGTGTAGTTGTCGGTCCAGCAGTCGTAACTGCTGTTGTGGCTGGCCCTGCATAAAAATCAAACATAAAATCAAATTTAAAGAAAACAAATCAAACGGACAGAATCAGCAAGTTGTCTGAAACACCCAGAGCAAGGTTTCATAGTAACGCTTAGGATCATTCAATTGTACTTACCTGAAGTTGTCTCCACAGTGGTTATCTCTGTGGTGGTTGCTTCAGGAGAAGTTGTCACAACTGTGGTTGTGGTTTGTTCAGTTGAAGTTGGACCGGCAGTAGTTGTACCAGCTGTGGTGGTTGTTACACTAGTGGTTGAAACTTCAGTACTTGTCGGTTGTTCTGTGAAGGAATTTACAGGGTTAACAAAAGGTTTCTTGACAGATATTCAGACAACTTATCACATGTTTTCTGAAGAAACAATGCTCATCTTTCTAAATTTCCACATTTCACTTCAGAGAGAAATGTTAAATGAGGGTTTTAAGTAAGAGACAAAATATTAAATGAATTTTTACCAGTGGTAGTTGACACTGGGCTGGTAGTCACAACAGTTGTCTCCTCAGAGGTTGTTCCTGTAGGAGAGATGGTCGAAACAGCACTAGTTGTTGTGACCACTTCAGTTGTTGTAGGTACAGCCAAGGTTGTAGATGCAGCTGTAGTTGATGGTACCGATACTGTAGTAACATTAGTTGTAGTGGTTGATGTTTGTGTAGTTGTTGGTCCAGCAGTCGTAAGTGTTGTTGTGGGTGGCCCTGGAAAAAATCAAACACGTACATAAACTTAAGCCAAAAAAAAAGGGAAAAGATCCAGCAAGTTGTCTGAAACACCCAGAGTAAGGTTTCAAAAGTAACGCTTAGAATCATTCCATTGTACTTACCTGAAGTTGTCTGCACAGTGGTTATCTCAGTGGTGGTTGCCTCAGGAGAAGTTGTCACAACTGTTGTGGTTACTTCCTCTGTTGTTGCTGCAGTTGTAGATGGCAAAGCTGTTGGTAGTGGAGTAGAGGGAAAAATAAATAATTGAAAAGGCAAAAATACTTTTTTGGAAGTTTGGGAATTTCAAACTTTGTCTTTCTGGTCAACTTTATTGCTTCTAGACTAAGATACTTACATTTGCTTTGACTGAACTTAAACCACTAGATCTCAGGGCTATAGAGGATCAATAAATCATTGATTTTTTAAAGATTTTTGTGAGACAAAGAACAGTTCTTTAAGACAAATATGAAGAATCGGCTTGTAGATAACAAAACGGCGATGGGAGTAAAGTCATTTTCTTCTGGACAATGTACGCTTTCAAAAACAAAATATGTAAAGAAGAAATGTTTACCTTCACATCCATAGAACTTCACTCTGTACTCGGAGGATGGAGCTGGTTGAATAATTCTGAATGATAGTATAGCAATAGGCCCCAAGTCTTCAGGTAAATAAATGAAGCTGTATGTTTTGCCAGTAAATATGACTCCACCATCCGCATTTTCTATTGGTGTAAACGTTGTTTCTGCAGGACTAGACTTTCCAGTGAGTGAAAACTTGATGTCTTCAACCACATCGCCTTTTTTCTCAACCTTTATTGCAACAAACTTGACAGAGGGGTTGAATGTGGTAATTAACGAAGAACCAGTATATGGTGCACTCTCATTTTGTGGGGGGTTTAAAGATATCCACCAATAATCAGAGGAAACTTCTGAAAAGTCATCCAAATTTATTCTGTTGACCTCAACTACGTCATCCAGGTTATCCAAACATGGTGCTGAAGTCGTACCTAGAAAAGAAGAAGATAAAAAAATATATGAAAAAAACAACAAAATGTATTCACAAATTGCAGAAACTTCAATATTGTTGTCACACATTCTTCATTGAACCCAAATATGAAAATTGAACATATTTAGATAACGGACATTCAATAATTTGAATGTAATATCAACATCTCAACGAGAACAAGTGTTTGCCTAAATTTGAAATCCTCTCTAATCAAATTGACAACAAAATCATAACAGTAATCTGCAATCAATACTACACTGCTTACTTGCGGTTGTTTGTGCAGTTGTTGTTGCCTGTGTAGAAGTGGTGCCAACTGTTGAAGTAGTACCGGCAGTTGTTGTAGCAGCTGCGGTGGTTGTCACACGAGTGGTTGAAACTTCAGTACTTGTCAGTAGTCCTGTGAAAGAAGCAAATATTAGAATTTTGGCTACAGCAGCTACGCCTACCAATCCATTTAAAAAAAAACTAACAGTTAACAATTTTAATCATTTCAGACAAAAAGATCTGCTGACAAATTTCATTACCAGTGGTAGTTGACACTGGGCTGGTAGTCACAACAGTTGTCTCCTCGGTGGTTGTTCCTGTAGGAGTGGTAGTTGAAACAGCAGTAGTTGCTGTGACCACTTCAGTTGTTGTAGGTACGGCTGAGGTTGTAGATGCAGCTGTAGTTGATGGTACCGATACTGTAGTGACATTAGTCGTAGTGGTTGATACTTGTGTAGTTGTTGGTCCAGCAGTTGTAACTGTTGTTGTGGGTGGCCCTGCAAAAAATCAAACACGTACATAAACTTAAGCAGGCAAAAAAAAAAAAAAAAGATTCAGCAAGTTGTCTGCAAAAAATCAAACGTGTACACATAATTAAGGAAAAAAAATCAAATGGAAATAATTAGCAAGTTGTCTGAAACACCTAGAGTAAGGTTTCAAAAGTAACACTTAGAATCATTCAATTGTACTTACCTGAAGTTGTCTCCACAGTGGTTATCTCTGTGGTGGTTGCCTCGGGAGAAGTTGTTACAACTGTGGTAGTGGTTTGTTCAGTTGAAGTTGTACCGGCAGTAGTGGTTGAAACCACAGTGGTTGTAGCCTCAGTACTGGTTGGAGTTTCTGTGAAAGCATTCATAGAAGGAAAACTCATAATTGTGACAAACTTTAAATTAAAAATAGCAGAACTTGAATCTGCGACTGCCATATTAACGTGCCAGTGCTAAACCAACTAAGCTAAAAACTGAGTTTAAACTTACAAAGATATTGACAAAATAGGGAGACCAACGCTTAATGACATAAATTGGTGTGAATAACGAATACTGCATGACCTCCAATCAAATGGCAAGGATCTACTTGGGCATTCTATAATACTAAAGGACAAAGTAATTATGGAAAATCTTGCTCAAGGGCACAAGTGTCAAGACTGGGGTCTTGCATCCAAACTCTGCAGATCAGAAACACCATGGGCCGATTTCACAAAGAGTTAAGATTGATCTTAACTGTGTATCGATCTTAATTGTTAAGCAAATTGTGATGTCACAATACAAATCACTATGGTGATACTAACAACTCATCTTAAGATGAATCTTAGTGCTTTGTGAATACGAGCCCAGCGACGACTTGCCAGCAGCACTAAATTCACCAAGCCCTGGTTGCACCAATGGACTGAATTATATTGGTTCTGTGGTGCTAAGGTATAAAACATACCTTGAAGCGCCTCATCTCTATCTTCATTGATGAGAGTGTGGCAGGGTAAGGGGGGCTTTGTAGGGCCATTATAAACCCATGTGTGGCTGTTCGGTTTTGAAGCTTAGGAGTGTAGGGCATGTAGGGGCGGAGACCGCATTTCGTGGTAGCTGGTTCCATGGGTTTACCACTCTCTGGCTATAGACATTTTTTCCGGATGTCTATGTGGGGTTTTGATTTGGCGAGTTTATACTACTGCTAAATATTACCTGTAGTTGTCAAAGAGATAGTGGTCGATGGTGCTGTTGTACTAACTACAGTAGTCACATTCGCTGTTGTAGCTGTGTCAAAAAAGATTCAGGGAAAAATAAACAACTGACTTCAAAGCCTAATGCTTGTGCCAATAACAAAATCATTGAAAAAACTAATTGTCTGATTTAGTCTCTGACATCAAAAATTAAGAAAGGGAAGATTATTTGGCAAAAAAAAGAGACATTTAAGCTAAAAAAAACCACCCAAACATAAAAATTAAAATTCATAAGGCGCTATTCCATCAAGATCATAGCGCACATAAAAGAAATAAACATGGATAGAGGTGAGCTTTACGAAATAGAGGTAAACTAACAGATTCCCTAACGACAGGAGGAAGATTGTTTCAAATCATTGGTCCAGCTGCACTGAATACTTTTTGACACAGAACTTTGTTTTTCACGGGGAACATTCAAGTAGGTGATGTCAAGTGTGGACAGAAGAAAGTAATATGACGATAAATTGGAAAGATATCTAGGAGTAGTTTTGTTCAAGCATTAAACTAAAAAAAGCAAGTTTAAAATGAAGCCGTTTTCTAATCGGTAGCCAAAGAAGTTCTCTGAGTTATGGGGTTATATGTTCCCTCAAGGGTGTGGAACATACCAAACGAGCTGCACTAATTTGTAATCTTTGAACTCTGTCTACTTCTCTTGAAGTGTTAGAGGACCATGAGAGTCGTTTAGAGTTACAATTAATTAAATTTTAATGTTTTGTTTGTACTTACTGGCGCAGCTTGGTGAATCAACACAGGTGAGCTCTCCATTCTCACAAGTGCTTTAGAGAAAAAATAGGAACAAAATATTCCCAGTTAAAGGAAGGAAACTAAAACTGTAATCTTAAAGTACAGGGTTGGTAATTATAAAAATAAACAAATCTTAAGTTGCAATATAAAAGACCATTTGTTAAAAAAAATCATATCACACTACCATTTCTCAAGAGAAATATATGAGGCACTAGGCAACCACAGAGAGACTTTTAGTCCGAGTAGGGAGAAACTGTGAACATCCAAGAAGGAAACGATCAATAACTTTTTATCTTTGTCTTCTCCTTTTCCCATAGTTATCCCTTTTTTCACTGATTAATTACTTGTTCTCCCTCTTCCCACATTTGGTTTTGTCTTTTGTGTTTCCAACCTTTTGTGGTCAAACCAGCCCCTTCCCTCTACCCCCACCATTTGTCTCTTTCTTCATTGTTCATCCCTTGCTTTTTTTCCAGCAACAAGAAAACATAATTTGTTACCGTTTATAGCTACTTTTGTTTACAAAAAAGTTAAAGAAACGTTACAGAACTATGGTGGATTATATAAAGTGCTTAACTGTTTTGTTAGCAAAAACCAATTTTGTAATGTTCCTTTAACTGAATACCGGTAAAAGAAAAAACTCTGTATACAAATAGATATGCTTCTAGCATGAAGCTTGCTCATTCATGAACAACATTTTTTAATGAAGCAATGCTTAAATTAAGTTTTTTCTTTTTGCTTTCGGCCTCTTTCTCTTTTCATCTCTTTCCACTTGACTGCTTCTGTTACAGCAGTACACCTGTTTATGTGTGTTGTTGTCATTAAGCCTCCAAGAGAGACTCTGCTAGGGTCGAAACGTCAGGCCATTAACTATTTTTTTAGAAATATTTCTGTCAAATGGGTTTTAAGACCCCCAAGAAGATTTTATTTTGAATGCCGCATTTTAAATTTTAACTCTTCACTCTCAGGAGGTGGGAGGGGACACCTCTGATTTTCAGAGGGGTGTGGGTTACTTACCAGTTCTTACACTCTTCAACATGGTTACCGGGTGTGTACTCAGTGCCATTGTGGGTACAGTTGACGTCCGATACGCAGACACCCCGCCAGAGTTTGGTGTCCTCTGGACAGTGACATCCATCAATACAAACCTGATGGCAGTTGAAACTTGGTGTGGCCGGATCAGGAAAGACCCTATCAGCACAAACATCACCGCACGTTTTGTAGGTCATGTCATTCGCACATTGCATAGCTTTAAATGGAAAACAAAAGAACATCAAAAAGAATGTTAAATTTTACTAAACTTCTCATAGCAAACGATGGTTTATGGAAAAGTACATCAACTATTACTAGAAAACTTGTCAGCGACCTCCAATGCATCTTTCCAGATCCTCATTTGTCACCATGTCTTGCCATGTGATACTGAGAAGACGCTGCCATATCTTACGACCAAAAGAATCAAGGCATTTAGCTTCAGGTGTCATAACCATCCACTGGCAGCAGCCATACGTTAGGCGCGAGGCCACCAGTGCTTTGATGAGCTTTCAGATTAGAACTAATCTACTCGTTTGTTTTTTACTATTACAGATCCTGTAATATTTTAGAACAAACACCTATAGAGCCAGACTACAGTCATGACAGTCACACTTACCACAAACTCCTTGGGAACGCCATTGTATGGCAACACCCATCTCATTGCAAACAGCAGCATAGTTAGCGACGACTGTGCACAAACATTCACAATCTCCACCCCTGTCACAGCCACAGCTATCATACACACAGCTGTCATAGTAGTCCTGGGGGTCAATCTAAGCAACACCAAAGGAAAGGCTTTTTAAATCGTCTGCTAAACTAAGAGGAACCTCTCTAAAAGTCATCATTTTATATTAAGCCGTGTCCGAATTAGCGGCTACAGCTACGGCTTTGGCTAGATTTCCATGTCATAATGTGTTCAAGTATATGACATCCTTAGCAACACCCTTAGCAACATACATAGCCATAGCCGCCTATTCGGATGAAAAAAATATAGGTTGGGTGTTCAAAGACAGTAAGACCAGAAGCAGCTGTTTTTCAAACTTTACTAATGCTGTACCTTATCTTGATTCAAAGACATCATTCAACATGCCACTTTTTATACTTCCAGTGGATAAAAATAGAATGTTGAAATCTACCCCGTGTTTCAATGACAGGACCTGCACAATTTTTTTTCTTCGGACATTACCACCATTCATTATTATTATTAATACTGTTATATATTTCTTGTATGAAACCAAGGATGCCTCATAAGTGAACTTAATCACTGTAGCTCGCAAGCCTGAGGAAACCTGTAAACAAGGGTGCTTGCTATGTGAACCAGAAACATTGGGATTAACCCCTACTCTTCCACGACAAGTGTCTGGATTCCTTTACATGCACTACCAATACACGGGACCTATGGCTTAAATGTGCCATCCACAAGTGCCAAGACCAGGACTCGAACTGGATTTAGAATACACCTCAGACTTGCACAGTGTTTTGAATTTTGGTGAGCTTTTCAATTTTGATAATACTAAATTTTGATGTGTGTTTATTTGCGAATACATCAAGATAGGTTTACATTACCACATTGTGACATGATTTAAAGATGTCCCCCTTGATGATGTTACAGGAGTATTCGGCCCACGCCTTCCGGGTCAACCCAACTTCTGTTTCACATGGATGAACTGGTTCAGGAGGAACCACACAGTTTGGATCCGTCCTCCATTCATGTCCAAATAATCTCGGAGTGGCCTGGAACTCTCCACCAATTGTTTTGAAATCATTGCCAGAGTCGCCATCAAAGTTGCCACACATTCCACAAACCTTCCCTTTGTAAGAATCATCCAAGTTAATAAAAACAGACGTTCCTCTGTCCCATGTTATCCGAATTCCTGTTGAGAAATTAAAAATTGTATTTCTTAATCTTATTAAAAACAATCAAAATTCACAGTCCTCAAGTCAAACTGCATCTGAATTTACAGTGGTACATTACAGAAGAAAAAACATTACATTAGTTGGGTAGTTTCTTTTATACCTTTCCATTAAAATCACTTTTGCTTTAAACTTTAATCCAAGGGATGAGATTGTATGAAAATGGAACAAATTAAAATTGGATATCAATTTCCAATTAGTTGTGGAAATACAGCTTCCTAAATGTACAACACGTTACAAGGTCACAACCCCCACCCCTTAGACTTGGGTCATCTATACCCTCAGTCTCCTCTAGGTTCCCTCTCCTTCCCTGTGCTTGTCACCAACTGATTCAGTTCAGTGAACACACACTCCCTGCCCACTCCCTGTGGGTTTCAGTTTAGGTTTAGTCCCACCCAAGCCTACGCGCTTCACCGAACTAAGCCCAGCTTATCCAGTTCCCGCCTTCGCGCAACACCAAGCTCAAGTACTTAAGCAGCATCTAGCAACAGAGTCAAGCATTCTCCTGAAGACGATCAGAGCATACTGATCGAAACGTTGAGTCGTTAACCAACGGTTCTGTTCAGAACCAACTCTACTCATAAGAGATATTCACATGGTGTTACCGCAAACCTCTTTTAGTTATACCTCCACCATGCAAAGTTTCAAATCCTACTTAACATGTTACAGACTCTCTATAGTATTTCAAATAAATATCTGATCGTTTTGGTCATAACAAGAGCCAACTCTTTTCAAATCAGTGATGGCAAGTTTGCCTTTTTCAAGAAAATCTAAAGACCCGGGAGATCAGTTTAAAATCCTGAAAAATCCCTTTCTCTGAATCCACATGAAACTAAGATAGGTTCAGAAAAATGATATTGTACTTTCAATTATTTTTATTTCACTTTTCAAAGTGAATTGACCCTTACCGTTAAGTGTGTGAATAATGAGGTAAATGCCCGAGTTGAAGAATTGGTATTTGGCTTCTGTAGATCCTGGATTACTCTCCACTGGATCTGAACCCCGGACCAGCGTAATGACTGCATCTTTGATGAAGATTGTGATAGACTTGGTGCAGGTCAGCTTCTCTGTTCCACAAGGTACGTTCTCGACTTGGACTGCTATGGTTGCAGTGCTTTGAGCTTCACATCTGTCAGTCACCAAGGTATAACTGCACTCTCCTGGGGTGTTTAAAAGATGCGGGTGAGTCATAAAAGTAATTCATCCTGGGACAAATTATCCATTCTGATTGGTTGAGAAGAGATCACGTGGCCATGTTTAAACACGGAGCATGCAAATTTCAGCCCTATTTAAGTTGGTAGGTCACATTTTTGGCTCGCGCAAGTTTGAAACTTGGGTGGGATAGTTTTAAGCTTAAGCGCGCAAGTTCGAAACTTGCGCGATGAGAAATGTGAAATATAAAAGACTTTGCAAAGACCCCCCCGAGAAATTGTTTCCTCTTTTTGGCAGAAAAAAAATCAAATGAGCAAAAGATTTCAGTTTGAAAGACTTACCTTGGAATTCATATTTTAAACCATCAAATGTGATGTAGTGAGGGTCACCATAAGCTCTGCATGTGCCTAGAAAGAAACACAAATATTTGTGTCAATAAAAAGGTGTCAACCACACTGGGATGGCACTGGGAGATTGTCCAACACCAGGCCTGACATTACATGGAGGCCTACTTTTAATTTAAAATAAATTTACTTACCTCCACATGATTTGTCGTCACAAGTATAAGCACCTGATTCACCGCATGTACTGTTAGAAAGAAAAAAAAACAAAAAAACGAAATAACATCATTAAAACAGAATGCACTCAAAACAACTTAATCATAAAAAATTTGGCCTTTTGATAATAAATTCAATAAAGTGTTTTATATTCTCAGATGTATGCACAAATCATTGTTTACTTTATTTCTTTGGACGAGCAGAGACCATGATGAATTTTTTGTCAACATCCAAAATGTTTGATGATGTCACATTTCCAACATATAGTCTGAATGTTTTTGTACAGAATTTGTTTAGTTAAGTCATAAATTTTGATGATATTCAGTCAAAACGGCATTCAATTTGACCCTTTGACTTCTGCAAAAATTCCTCTAGGGAATGTAAAGAACCATTTGGTTTTTATGTCTGATGACGTCATGTTTCAAATTTCGCTCTGAGAGAGTATCAAATAAAATGACATTTTACACCATTTTAACATGAGGTTGGAGACTTCACTTTCATGAGGACTCTAACTATTGGAAATTGAGTGCATCACAAAACTTAATTTGACCTTGGAGCCCCTCTTTAATCTTAACCTTAGTTACCATTTTCTGCATCCGTTGAAGAATACATCACCGGAACCATAAGATTGTCCGTTAAAGTAACATGGACACTGCGACTGCGGCATGCACTGATCGTTTCCAATGCGTACCATCCCGTCCGGGCATCCACATCCGGGGGTACAAGAAATCCTTCGACAAGCCAAATGAATATTCTCACATTTACGTTCGCAGTGTACACAGTCAATGTATTCTTGGTTCATTGGACAATCTTGATTTGCACCTTAAAAAAAATAATTCAATAATTTGATTAACTTTTATGCTCATAGGAACACATTTTACAGAAGTATGCAGAGCGTAAATGTCTGGATAAAGGTAATTTCAATATAATAAATCGTCAATACTTTTATTAGTTGTAATATTAAAAAAAAAAACTTTCCCCCTTCACTCAGTCCCAGCACCTCATCCATAGGCAATAGGATGGGCTGACATATGCAAATGCGCATTAGACCATTCCCCTCACTTATAACCACCGTTCACCTCTTCCTGTTTACGAAAAGGTCACAACTATCAATAATAATGTAGCTCTCTTGTGTAAATCCATTGCAAATAATTATTGTCATTATTTGCCTTGTACTAAAAACAGGGCGCAATCGCAACATTCTTCTTGCAACTTTGGTTTCAAAAGATCGTTTACATTATCCATGGAGCCTCCATGCATTATCATATCGTGAGTGTACTTTTACATTGCTGTTGTGCGCTTTGCACCGATCAGCAGTACAAAAATTCCCATCATGAGTCACTACATCCTGAACAAGAATTTGTTCCAGCTCATCAGCCCATCCAAGTGGTCTTGGATGAGACCAGTGGGGCCGAGCGAACATACCCCTCCCCCAAAAACAAAAACACAAGTAAAAACACACAAAAAATTAACTTACTGGTGCAGATTTCATCCGTGCAGTTAGCAACACCATTTATACACACGCTGAAAGGAAATATGAAAACAATTTTTTTAAAGAAAAATCTAATTACTTTGACCTTATACAACCTTTGACCTTAAGATCTATCTTCAACTGCTTGATATTATGTGACCTTCTGTTAGGCTATAAGAACTTGATTAATACCTTTGAGCTCTCTACTTTTCTCAGGCCTTATAACAAGTGGAGTTTTTTTTTAACTCAAACACTCCCGATCCTTAAAAATCCCACTCGGGTGTTGGTTACTTTGTTGGAGTATGGAACTGCAGCCCAAACAATTTTTTTTATAACACCCCTTACAAGAATTCTGCATTTTGATTGGTTTAGAGCCTATCACATGATATGTAAATTTCGAGCCCTGACTTACCAATCGTTGCAGTCACTGTTCCACTTTTGTCCGTGCGAGAAATCGTGTCCTTCAAACTGACAGGAACATTCTGACACTTTCACACATTTCTCTGTTTCATCGTCAAGGACCTGAACATCATTAAACAAACACATGAGGTATGAATGCACCTAAAAATATAAAGCAGATTTTTTTCTTCTCCACCATTAACCACTTCACGGCAGATGACGTGTATATTTTTTGGACCAGGAACGGGATTTTTTGTTCTTTGCCGGTCAGTTGAACCAGCTGACGTGTATATATACCCGTCGTGCACAAGCATGCACCTACCGTGCTATGCTTCATTACCCCTGTACAAGGAGGGACAATGGGTACTGGAATTCATGAATGAAATCTCCCTTTTACCAGATGCTATTGTATAAACCCTGATTCCAGACATTTGTCCTTAATTGTCCAATATAAATGTGGCTTACATTCACGGTGAATGCATACTCATATTTCCTCAAAAGAGAACAACAAATCCTTGTGCTTATTTATGAGAACCTTTGTTTTCTTTTCCTTTGTCAAGTCAGGGTTTCATTGTGACAACAATATTATGGAAGGAAAATAATTACTCCGAATAATAATATCGTGCCAGAGGAATGAAAATGATTTTTCAAACACAAATGTGAAGTGGTTTCGAAAACCTAAGCATGAGATTGATTTGTGTGCTGCAAATGAAGAACACTTTCTTGAACAATTGGCCTCGATCCCATACTGTATGTAAACCAATCCATCTTGTGTCATATGTCTATTTCCTGTGCACCAGTTTTTCCGCCATAAATGAAAACAGCAACGCTCATGTACATGATTGATCTCATGTCTCACTGGCGCTTTGCATAGTTGCATCAACATCACTGGTCGAGGATGCCCTTGACTGATGAGCCCACACAGCTTCAAAACACAGGGTCAGTTTTTAGCTCTCTAGTCACACAGAGCTCTATTATGTGGAACTTACCTCACCATCAGGACACTGACATCCCTGAATACAATGCTCTTTGCAATCAGTATTGCCGAGATCAAGGCATGATACCTTGCATGATGACCCACATTCTTTATAAACTTGACCCAAAAAGCAAGGCACATCTGTCAAAGGAAAAGAGCAAGAGTTAGCAGAGAAATTTGCTAAGCACCATTTTCAACATCACAGCTGCAGACTTTTTCCTAATTCTTAGCTGACAAACCATGGAGAGCCATAAAGGGGAACCCACACATGTTTTTAATTGTTTAAAAAGTACAACACAAAGTTTTAAACCAAAGAAGTAAATTCCCAAATGCCAGCAGTTTTGAAACAAACAGCCTTTCAAACAAAATGGTGTCCAATGTTGATCAGCAACACCGAAAGGACTAAAAGGACTTTACAATTTTGTTAAGCTGCCCTCAGGTGGACCTGCATTTTGCTTATGCTGCAACAGAACCGTCGGGATCTAGCAGAAAATGAAAGCTCAGGTCACTATAAGTGAGAAATCATGTGATTGTCGAGGAACAAGCGTCACCCCGACAGAACCATGCTCATGTCACCCAGGAATCGAAGATCAGTTGCTAGAGCGCGTTCAGCGTTAATAGCCGTATGCATGTTGGCACACAAGCTTATGCTGGCACTAATAACACGTAATGAAATAAATAAATATGGTACTCAATGTGTGAATGTAAAATCTATTGATTAATTCCTGCCTGTCGGAAACTCGTCGCAGAAGGAGAAATTTTTCTACTCTTGCAACTGTTCTTATTCTTATTCTTATTCTTTATTTGGTCATTAAACAATTACAAACAGACAGTATGTAAAATGGATATATAAAAACAAAAGTAAACAAAAGTAAATACAAAGCAAGACAAACCGAAGGGGCAAAAAGTAAATTACAAAACAACCGTAATGTGATGGCCAGGATCAACAAAAGTATAATAAAACACTGTAGCTCGAAAGCCTGTTAATCCAGTCACATAGGGAGGCAAAAACACTATATAAAATACTCTCTTTGATTTCTTCTGATGACGACTGAAGCCATTCATCTTAAATCGTAGTCATATTCACTGCAGGTCACAAACAGTCTTAGCTTATAAGGCACAGCATCATCTTGAAAAGGCAGTCGCCAACTGTTTTTGTGTCATCACAAGGTTGACCTGAGGGCAGCTTTAGAAGAAAGAGGAATATAACTTACGACAGAGTTCAGGAGTCCTCCACTCAATCACAACACCCTTTCTAGAGCACTCCTGGGCGTAGGCTGACAGGGCCAAGCACTCTGCCCCCTCAGAGTGGATACAGCGATCCAACTTGCACTGCTTGTAGTACTTAGAGGTGTCGACTCTTGAGTTACACTTACTAAATGGATGAGCTTTACCCAAAAAAAGAACAACAGATTTAAGATAAACAATCTTAAAGCTGATCGTTTTGGACGAGTTGGTGATTTATCCTTTTTCATTAAATTTCTATAAATAAAATTAAACATTTTAAAACGCACCCTGAAAGAATTCTTTACCTTCATTCTGGCTATAGTTGCAAATTTAAAACTTTCAAAGTTTGTTTGATAAACATTCATTTTTAGGACCTGAAATTACTGGTCAGGTTGTTTAACCACTTCACGTCGGGTTATGTGTTTACCCAGGTGAAGTAGTTAAAGTCATCGAGTCAAAAGGAGACAACAGATGGTCGAATTAATGATGTTAAATCTTACCTTTTAGTAAACCACAGATTCTGTTAGTTTCTGCGTCAATTGACAAGTACATTTCACAGAAGTTGAGCGGCGAATCAAGAGGCTCTTCTTTACATGTGTAATCCGAGCTCCATGCTGGGGTAAAGTCTCTGACGACTGAAACACGGTCCCCGGATGGTAGGGTAAAATCATCAGAGTGTATTTTGTTGTAGTTTCCGCACAGACCGTTGATCTGTAGTTAACCACAGGGAATAACTCCTTTATTGTAGGTGTTTTTGACCTAGTTTGACCTTTTGATTGACCTTTGCCTGTCAGACCTTTAAACTCTCAAAATGTGACCTTGATTAGCATTTACCAGTGACCTCTAAGCTGACTTACAATGCAGAATTAACCCAAACATGACATAACTGAGTAAATTTTAAATAACTTTGGCTTGAACAAAGACAGAGCGGGACTTGAACCTGCGACCTCCGGGTTAACATGCCAGAGCTCTACCAACTGAGCTCTACTAATGTTGGTGGTCTCCCTATTTTGTCAATATCTTTGTTCAGGGGCGGCAGTCAGAAGCCATTTAACCAAAATCAAACCTTGGTTAAATGGCTTCTGACTGGCACACACGAACAAAGATGTTGACGAAATAGGGAGACTGCCAACATTAGGGCTCGATAGCTCAGTTGGTAGAGCGCCGGCATGTTAATTTGGAGGTCGCAGGTTCAAATCCAGCTCTAGTCAATTTTTCTTTGTTCAACCACAAAATAAAACATATCTGACCTTGCCAAGTAATTTATCTTCAGCAATGATGTAAATGCGATTGTCGTTTCCCCAAAGAATCTGTATGCCAAGTGTAGGTAACAGCATCTGACAAACCATCGAAGAGAGACGTTTCACTACAATCGAGCTGTCTCCATCAACCTTTTTATAAGGAAGCCTCATATTCTGTTTAGGCTGGTTGACTCCATAGACTATTAGCTCATCAGCGACCTTGACTCTGTTTCACACCAAAAGAAATAATAACAACAATAACAAATGCTCACCATTTAAAATAATAACAACAATAATAATAATTTATTTTTAATATGGCGTCTTACATTAAAAATCTCAAAACGATTTGTAGTCCTTTTGCTAAAGAGGGGCGCCAAGATCAAATTCAGTTTTGTGATCCACTCATTTTCCAAGAGATATAATCCTTATGAAAATGGAAAAAATACTACAAGTCTCAAACCTCACGTTAAAATGGTGTAAAAGTTTGATACCCTTCAAGTGCAATTTTTGTCAAAACCCAAAAACGTTCAATGACGCCACATTTCAAACATATGGTCTGTACATTTTTGTAAAGGGAACTTTTAGTTCAAATATTTCACGGCCTGACGTTTCGACCCTAGCAGAGTCTTTCTCCAGGGCTAAATGACAGCACAACACACAGAAACAGGTATACAAGTGTAACAAAAGCAGTCAAGTGGAAAGGGATGAAAAGAGAGAGAGAGGCAGAAAGCACACAGAAAAAGCAAGGGATGAACAATGAAGAAGGAGACAAATGGGGGGGGGGGAGGTTAATACAATATCCATCCTTACTCATATATGGTACCATCCGGCACAAGGAGACTGATGTAAGGCATACACCCCATCCTTTTTCCATGGCAAGGGCTCTGATCCAAAAAGACGACAAACTTTGGAACTTCAGAGGAAGCATTCTGGGCAAGCACGTACTCACAGGTGCCATCAAACTCATAGTTTAGCTCGTCAAAAGTTTTGAAATATTGACCGCCTAGGATGGTGCAGGTTGCTTGGCAGGGTATTTTGGGAGTGCATTGGTCAAGTTTGCCTTCCATACAGACACTGTTTCAACATGAAAAAGAAAGAAAAAGAGATCATTATGTTTACCTTCAATACAACTGATTTTGTCAGGCAATGTAGGCCAGGTTAATGATAAGCGAGGAGCCCTTGATAACAGACCATGCCAGAAACACCAGGGCAAACCCCTTCTCTAAACAATATTAAAGTGTAACGATTTATTTGATGTGTATTAAACAACACAGATAACCTGCAGCTTTTTATCCCATCTGAAGGAGAATGTTATTATGGGTATAAGTGTCTTGCTCAAAGACACAAGTGCCACAACTGGGACCCAAACCAAGAAAATGTGTCTTGTGCACTCGACCATTGGGTGCTCAATATGGGGCATGGTGTACCCCCCCTCCTTATTGTGTATTCACTGTGTGCTTGGAATCCCAGGAACTCTTTAGAGTAATTTTATTTTTATTTTCTTGAGGGGGGGGGTACTTCTGTACAAGAGGAAAATAGTGTATTTAAGTATGGGAACATTGGGTATATCGGGCATGATATGCATTCGACCGCTCGGTCATGACACTCCATGCCTATATATTACATTTTGATTGGTAACCAGACAACCGTAAACACAAATGCAACAGGTTGCAATGCCATTCAATTGTTCCCTAATGGACTTTAGATGATGTAGGTATCCACTCACCAAACTTGGCAGTCTTCCTCTATAAGAGAACCAGATGGGTATATTTCACCATACTGATCACAAGAGCAGCTTTCTTTTTCAACACAAACAGATCCTTCCTCCAGAGTGCCTAAATTTAAATCAAAATCAAAGTTTCTTATTCTAGACAAAATTGCAGAAAAATAATAAGCTTCAAGTGTTGAAATAGACAAGTAGATAAGTCGTTAAATGTTTGTCGTGGTGATGGCGTAACGGCTCTCTCGCAACTACACTGCTGCTCCGGGCCATACTACGGAGCAGTAGTCAGGAGCCAGCAATATCAAGAGAGCAGCATCATCATGTGAGAGCATGCACGGCGAAAAAATTTTTTAACGACTTCGCCACAAGTCTGGTGTTAATTTGCCTTGCATGTTGATTCTGAACGAGAATGTTTAGTACAATAATGCTAGAGGCCTAATGGTATGGATCTGAGGAAAATGGCTTATAAATTTGCTGACAATTTTAAACAAATAAAATACAAATTTGACAAATTGCACCACTGGTCCCCTAGCTCTGCCACTGGTCCACTTGCTCTACCACTGGTCCACTTTCTCTTCTACTGGTCCCCTGGCTCTACCACTGGTCTCCTGGCTCTACCACTGGTCCCCTGGATCCACCACCCCGTGGCTCTACCACTGGTCCCGTGGCTCTACCACTGGTCCCGTTGCTCCACCACCGGTCCCCCCCCCCGCCCCCTGCAGGCTCAACCACCAATAGACCCCTTGCCATCTTTGATGTCAAGCAACAGAAACTTGCACACGTGTCCGCGCTGCATACGACTTTCAGCCAATGACAGCTCTTCATTGACCTTAGTGAGGGGACTGTTTTGGGCTTGTGACGCCATAACAAGGGGTCTGTAGACATATTGTTTAGGGAGGAACTGTGTCATACCTGCTGGGCACTGACAGCCGGAGACCCAGGGCATTGTACACTTCTCAGGAAAGAAGAGATTCTTGCAAGTCATTGGGCAAGCAGATCCACACTCCTTGTACTGCTTACCGTTGTCACACTGAATGTCTTAGGAAAAAGACAAGATCAAAATCAAATCAGATGTAAAGCAATCTTAGGGGCGTTTTGGCGACCCCAACCAGAAACATTGACCTGCGGTCATCGGTGAAGCGTTTTCAAGTGTTCAGTTAAACCGCGGTGATGCAGCTGTTCTGACCAAACCGAACCGAGTTGTTGGCTCCTTGTTTGCCATCCTCTCAAATCAAAGTGAGGCTGGATAGGTAAATAGTCTGGTACCTTTTTGTACAAATAGCAGTGTTTCTTACTGCTATTAGGTACAGGGGATCTGACAAGGCAGAGCTTAAATATTTTTTTTTTTTTTTTGGGCGGGGGCAAATTCTTTAGACTGCAGGGCTTGTTGCTCAAAATGTTTACTGTCCCAGAATTGTTTTAACAAGACCAGAATCAAAATCAGAAAAATTTCCTGACACAGTTTCACTTGCACTTAACTGGTTTTTATTTTAACAAGCACTAAAACCCCCTCGAATTTGGGAGAACAAAACACAAGACTGCAGGGCTTGTAGCTCAAACTTTTTACTGGGCCAAAAGTTATTTTACAAGACCAGAATCAAAATGAGTTGAAAAAGCACTATAAGAAGATCTATTTCATTTGTCTTAAATGTGTATGTGTACTTTGATATTCAAGAGAATTAAAAGATATCAGATTCATTGTCAACATTTTTTTCACAAGGATATTACACATTGAGGTATTATTTTTCAATTGATAAACACAAGAGCACCAGACTTGTCCAGTCTTCAATTTACTTGCCCGACTCTAAAATCACTGGCCTCGTGCCCTGCAAGGGTGGCTGTGATTATAATAATAGTAATAATAATTTATTCATTTCTATAGCGCAAAATCCAATATAATTTTGTTAAAATGCGCTGAACAATAAAATATGATTATCACTGTAGCCTACATCAATGGTGCAAAACAAGATGAAAAAGTAATTCAAACAATTCAAGCTTAATGACTATCTTGTTTTGATATACTATTTCTGTGGGGGTAATTATTATTTAAATTCTTTTTGAAAAACAATAATTTATTACTAAGTAACACTAGAATTTAACAATACCAATTCAGTTTTATGATGCACTCATTTGCCAATAAATAGAGCAGTCGTGAAAAGTTGAAAGTCTCTACCTCATGTTAAAATGGCGTAAAATATCATTTTAGGCCTATAGACGATGTGACCTCTGACGTCATTGGTAAATTATAACATGATGCGCGCTCATGTCGCCGGGCAAAACCTTTGTGTACTGACAGCCAGCTATAAAGGACACGCAATGTTACCATGAGTACGCGTCTTCTTGCCCGGCGGTAACATGACTTTTGTCAACAGAGGGCGGTTTGAATGTAAACAGAGGTCACATCGTCTATATGATACTCTTTCAGAGCAAAATTTGAAACATGACGTCATCCCAAAAAGGAATTTCCTGCGCCAGTCATAAGCTCAAACTCAATGCCGTTTTGATTGAATATTTGACAGTATTCAGAAATAAACTGAAATTTTCTGTACAAAAATGTACGAACCAAGTATTTAAAATGAGATGTCATCAAACATTTTTCGGATTTTGAAAAAACAAACACAGTGGTATTAATTTACACCATTTTAACGTGAGGTTGTAGATCTGTGTTTTTCGCCCCCATTTTTATGAGGACTGTATTTATTGGAAAATGAGTGCATCACAAAAATGAATTTGACCATTGATCCCCTCTTTTAAACTAAGTAGGGGCCTATATACTTTCATTTACAACTTACGACAAAAATTCTCTGTTCTCCATTCTACTGCTATAAGATGACGTGAGCATTCCTTGGAGTACGAAGCATAGATTTCGCATATATCACAAAATGATCCATCTCTGTTGCATATTGACATTGCAAACATGCACCTATCGAAAAATGGTTCGATCGGGATGACCATCCTGCACTCCCTGAAGAGGCCATTTGTGACAAACCTCCAACATTCTTCCTGGATTTGATTTGGCAAGTTGTTGTTAAACGGCTTCAGGTGACTCGCCAGGGGCAGTGGGCAGTGAACATTAGGGAACTTATACCTAGGGGCGAAAACTTCCACACGTTCGTAGTTGTGGTCATTTCGGGGATTGCCGTCATAATTACCACACAGGCCTCTGAGGCTATTCCCCTCATCGTCAGCCTTGTAGATGTCAGCAGGCAATACGGCAACATTGGTGTCGCCATCAAAAATGACAAGTACATCTATATAAATAGAGAACAAAGCTCCAAATTAATGCGCAAATATAAAAATTGTATCCATTTGTTTTATAACAACAATAGATTGACACTGTGATAGCCCCATTTATTTAAAAAGCCGGTCCAATAAACTTCATTGAGAAACTTTGGACAGCTACAAGTCAGCAGACAAAACAAAATGCTGCCACTTACCGAGTGTACCCAAAACCTGTTGCTGTTTGCCCTAGAATAGCACTCTGTAAAAACTGAAGCTCATCTGGGCCCAATTTCAAAGAGCGGCTTACATGTAAGCAGAAGATATTGCTTTAACATTTTCTGCCGAGCAAAAATAGGCAGGGGACCAGTAATTTTGACTGGTAATCTTATTAGGCCAAGTAAAATAAATAACATGTTGCTCGTCCCCGCCCGCCTCGGTTTTGGCGGCCGCACCAATTTTTTTGTTATTTGTTATTAAAAAAAAATTTAAAAAAAAAAAAAAAAAAAAAAAAAAAAAATCAATTTACATATTATGTATAGCTATTTCCAATGTACCCTTTATTTTTATTGAGCAGTTTCATCATCTGTCTTACATGTAGGCCTACAAGAATAGCTATTGCAACGCATAATGAGAAACTCTTTACTTTGAAACGTTTTGCCCTTCAGGTTTGCATGCCACAGTTCTTTGCACAAGGACGCGATGCCACGCACCCAGAATAACTTTGGAGCAAAATCAAGAATGACTCTTTAGAAATAATAACAATGTATCAAAATGGACACAGAAACACACACAGAATTTGAGGACATACAGAACATACTCATAAAACCATAAAACCATCTTCAAATACGATATGGCGGCCATCTTAGACATGGTGGCCATCTTGAAAAAAATAACAACAAAATTAAAAATAACAAATAACAAGGACCTCCCTCACCAACTTTTTCAAAAAGTCCGGACGAGCAACATGTTATTTATTTTACTTGGCCTTATGGTTAGCATATTTTATAATGTGCTTAGCTCCTTTTTGTGGTTAAGCAGCTCTATGAAGTTGAGCTCTGGATCTCAGACAATGTGTCAAAACGTACGTATGCGCACCGAGGTACATGTCCAAGCTTTTACCCATTAAAATATCTTTAAAAATCCCTTAGATTCAAAATCAAATCAAAGTGGCAGTCAGATATCGAAATTCTTGTAGAGCTAAACCATAGCATACTCTTCATTAAATGGACAAGATCTCTTTCATTTAATTTTATAACCCATGTACCAAACTGATACATGAAGTAAAGCTAAAACCACAATTCACATCCATCCATGCAAACTTGGCACCATCATCATGCACCATCATCATGCACCAGCATGTAACGGCTTGTAAAGTAAAGCAGCATTATTATTCAGTCAGTACTTTCCACATACACCATCAACAACCGAACCTACCGTCATCATGGGATGCCGCCGTCTGCCTGCCGGTGTATTTTGCCGACACTTTAGCCTGGACAGATTATAACTGATCACCCATGTTCAGTCTGCATTCCCTCATCCATCTCCAAACCAACTTCAACAGGATTTTAATATTATTATTTTTCGAACTTCTGCCTTTTTCATCGGTTTCGTACGTCGCGCGTCCAGATCCACCACATGTTCACCATTAGATGTTTACGTTTTAGCGCCCTCTGTTGTTGATGCGAACAATAATAATTATTTTCAACCTTTTTGCTCCCAGTTGTTTGTTTGTTTGTTTGTTTGTTTGTGTGTTTATTATTATGATCTGATATTCTGATCTTCCCGATAAGAGGTCGGCAAAGCTCCCGCATGGAGCCAAGCTGGTAATAGCCAATCTCTCTCATAGAAACATTGGTTTAACGTTTATGATTATGAATTGTACCATTGTGATTCAGTAACTAGTTATTGTGTGTTAGCTGTTAGCTTGGCCGGTGTGGCAGGAGATTCTGTGCGCCCCCCCCCCCCCCCCCTCCCCACACACAAACCTCTTATGATACCGTGATAGCGCCCTCTATTGAATCAACCTCCGGAATAATCTCCGGGACAGATTTCCCTATGACACTTTCTTCTTTCTTTTTTAATTCAAGTTCAGCCAAACAAACCTTGGTAAGGGGCTACAAGAAGAAAACATTAAAGATGAAAATTTACTCTGGGGAGCTGAAGGTGATCCTCATAAAACAATCTAATCCAATAACCACCAGGAATAAAGATACAAAATTTACCATCAGAGTCAAAGACTACTTCAACCCCCCTCCTGAAAATTAGGGCACCGTCAGCAGTCTCGTAGGGCAGCGCAATTGCTCTTCCATTATAGTGAACCCCTCCGTCTGGGAAAAGGTCAATTCTCATATCGCCATTACTGAAAATATGGGGTGGGGGGGGGAACAACCAAACACATGATTAAGTCTAGCATTTCCTATGTTGAATATATTTACATAATTATTAATCTTAATACTGATATAATATTCATGAGAAAGATGGTGGCATGCCCCGATCTAAACGCCTCGGGATGATAGGGCCTCACAGGTGGTCTAGGAGGGGTAGGCCTATGGACAACCATCGGTGGGCGGGCACGCCCTCTTAAGTTTCGCCACTGGTTGTGGGTGACATTCATTTTTGACATCTTAAAAAAAATGGATATCAACGACAGCTGAACAGGAGAGGGCGCCTTACCTGATTTCTACCGCACTCTTGCATGCCTTTGTCACATTGTTGCAATCATAGGCTGGAATCCAGTCCACGGTAAACTTCTTCTTTGAATGAAAGTATGCCAATACGTGGCGACATTTGGTTGGGTAGTTGTAGTTCAAGCCGTCGAAAGTCCTGATTGATCCTCTACAGCAAACAGTGCAAATTGGTTCTACAGAAAGAAATGCGAGCTGGTATGAGAGTTCTGCTATCCGTTTGAATATAATATTTTGCTATAGAATAAGACTTTTGAATCGTATTACGTACAAAGTAATGTTGTAAAAGGTGACCAGCCGGACACGATCGTCCTCGTCGGTTCCGAGGAACACAGGAGTTCAGGAGGTCGGGTACGGTGGGACCGTATAGGCCTGGTATTACCCGTTATTTCTAGTGATGTATTCATAGTCCAGTCAGACGGAACTCAACCGGATTACATGTGGCACCGGCTTGTTTGGCTAAGCCAGGCACTCAGGCGTTACAATGTATCAAACGGGAACACGTGTAATTGGACACCAAATTTATTTATTTATTCACATCATTCAACCAAGGTTGATTTCCAAAGGGTAATGTTGCAATTGAAAATCTGGTGAAGCCTTTTACAAAATAACATAAAGTCATAAAAAGTATTTTTGTTACAAACTAAAAAAAATTATCTGTGTGAAAAAAAAGAAAAAGAAAAACACACACAAAACAAAACAAGAACACAACATGAAGAATAATTTTATAAGCCACACGGATAATGCACCAAAAAACGATATTTTATTTCAAGAATATCGTTCTTGAGTTTGCACGTAAAGTAAAATGCCTTAACTTCTTGATTGGAGACTACTCATGGGATCCCGTTTATTTCAGAGCTGCAGGGAAGGTCTGGAATGGTCTACCACTTTCCATCACAGCCATCCAGACAAAAGACATTTTTAAAACAGCCTTGAAGACACAGTCGTCTTATTATTGCACATTTCACCAAATTTCCATAGAGATTTTTGATTACTGTTGAATCTGCTGCTGTTTTTACGCAGCACACCCATTTGTCACATTATCTTGCTTTTACATAATTAAAGGCCCTCACTAAGGTAAGATCGAAAAACACAGCTCACAGATTCACACATAACTTACATGATTTAAAGTAAGTAATGGTTGAAAGGGTTCCTTGAAATATTTCTGCCTAAAATGCTATCGTTTCTGAGAAAATTAATGAGTAAAACAATAGTTTTTATCACGCGCGATATTTTGAAAAAACAGAAAACACATAAGGTCTCTTTTCACTTTTTTCTCGAGATCTCGATGACCAGTGATCTTAAACTTTTACAGGTTTGTTTGTTCATGCATATGTTGAATCACACAAAACGTGGACACTGGTTTTGAGCTGTTACCAAAAGTATACAATACCTTTAAAGACATCCACAAGGAGTTTTATTATTGGAGCAAGCGCCATAAACACTTTTGTGGATACCAGCGATATAGAAAACGTATTATCATTACTATTTTATTTATTTATTATTACCACATCAGCAGCAGTAGCATTTATAGAGGTATAGGTGGTGAAAGGATAGGAATCCGATGGGCATCGTGAAAATGGTCATATATAGTTTACGCCACATAAGAAGGCCTTCCTCTATTTAAAGGCACTGGACACTATTGGTAATTACTCAAAATAATTGTTAGCATAAAAACTTACTTGGTAACAATCAATGGAGAGCTATTGATAGTATAAAACATTGTGATAAACGGCTCCCTCTGAAGTAACGTCGTTTTTGAGAAAAAAAGTAATTTCTCATGCTTGATTTCGAGACCTCACGCGTGAGGTCTCGAAATCAAGCATCATGAAAGCACACAACTTCGTGTGACAAGGGTGTTTTTTCTTCCATTTTTATCTCGCAACTTCGATGACCAATTGAGTTCAAATTTTCACAGGTTTGTTATTTTGTGCATATGTTGAGATACACCAAGTGAGAAGACTGGTCTTTGACAATTACCAAAGGTGTAGAGTGTCTTCAATGCATGTGGTGCCTGCCTTATAGTTAAAGTTCCGCCAAGTTTGAACAATACGTAAGGAGGTCTTGACCAGGCAGTGGAACTGAACATTCAACATTTTGTGTTCTATGACTCCCAATTTAAATCATGCGGATAATTAAACAAGAAATTAATTAAAAGGGTACTATAAAAAACACTTTGTTGTTAGATGACGCTCTTTTTGACTTACCGTCTAGGTGACCATCGAAGAATGGTATCATCGAAGCTTTGATTGGTATCTGTGAAAGACTTCCGTCATTTTGCGTCAAACCTAAAAAGAGGAATATCAAGCAGTCAAGCGCAAGGCATTTTCGCCAAAGCGAATTGAACCTTTCCCCAAAATGGTTGAATACGGGCGAGCCTTTAGATCTATAGACCCCCTTTCAAGGGCCGCCAGACTGTGCAAGTCTCGCGCATAAATTCGAACTTCGGGACCATTGTGATCCCAACCATCGGATATGGAGTTTTACGTGTGCGGGATTTTGTTTTGTCAATTTAGTTTAACGTAGTTTATGGGTGTGACAATTATATAATATGTTGTTGGGAATGTAATACTAATTGATTAACAATATGAAAGTCAAATCAATTCAACAAAATAACGAAGAAAACTTGAGAATAAGACTTGACCTCCGTTTCCGGTTACTTGAATTTTTTTTAGAATTTTGTCCAACTGATGGTCATGTTGTCATTAATTGGAATAGATGCACACATTCGGACGTGATTGGCAAAAAATGGGGTTTCTAATAGAGATCAATGATAAGGTCTCTAAGCATCCTCGTCCCAATTTTTAATTTTATTTCAATGTTATTGTACAAAAATTGAAAAATTAATTATAAGAACTTGCTATGAGTATTTTAATTTCCAAGAATGTTGTCTTCCTTTGATCTCGAGGGTGCCGTTCGAGCTTGCGACGTCATGTATGGGGTCAGTTGCCAAAAAGCTCTGCACTTACCTAATGCTCCCAGTTCGGAGGGGTTTGAACTGACACATGTACGGTCTTCTCTCCGGCATAGCTCCGTGAACTCGGAACAAGGTGGTTTGCAAATAGCTTTATAACGTGAAAAGGAAGAATAATATTTAAAGCATTTCTTGAAGGGAAAATGACAAATTTACTTTGCTAAATTAATAAAGTTGATATAGATATCGAATAAACACTTTGAAATAATTTATAAAAAACAACTCACGTTTTCCACAGATGTTTGGCAATACATTGCCGTCACAGCAAACCCATCTACGGTGTCAAATAAACACAAAATACAAGATCAATATTGAAGCTAAAATCCACGCATGATCGTTAACAAACATTATACATTAAAATACTCTACATCCCATTGGAAAAACAATATAAAACGAAACCAAGCTATGAGGAAAATAGCATAAATCAAAACAGTAAAATGGCATTGCATTACATCGACTTTTCGACATTTTCACAACACCCGGTGTATACCTCAGTGCGTAGTTATTTTCTGCTCTGCGCTCGAAAACGTTGCTGACGTTTTGCCACGTACTTGGATTGTAGAGAAGTCTCTCGATTCGTCTGCAAGGTTCCTGGACTTTGACGAGACCCAAAGTCGCGCTGGATCTATGAATATGATACAATAAAAACAACTGAAATTCAGCTTGGCCTTAAACTTCATAAAGATAAACACAGTTTTCCCAGAGGGATTGAATATACATTTTTCTCGTATCCAGAGGGAAATATTTCACAGAATGGTTCTGGTCTAAACTTCATAATCAGATAAGCTTTATTTCAGACTAAAATTAAATTATGTTTTTTATCCTTACCAACCCTGTTAAAAATTCATTGTCTCCGAAAGCTCCCGCTGTTTGTGCAATCGATGTAAGAGTTTTAAGGATAATTCTAAAGCTTTAAAGGTATCGTACACGTTTGGTAATGACTCAAAACAAATACTAGCATAAAAAACTTACATGGTAACAAGCAACGGAGAGCTGTTGAAAGTGTAAAACATTGTAGGAAACGACTCCCTCTGAAGTAACGTAGTTTTTGAGAAAGAGGTAATTTCTTACTAAAATAATAAAAACTTCTTGCAAGAAGTTTTCATTCCTATCTGAAAGCACACAAATTTGTACAACAAGGGTGTTTTTTCTTTCATCATTTTCTTGCAACTTCGATGACCAATTGAGCCCAAATTTTCACAGGCTTGTTATTTTATGCGTATGTTGGGATACACCAAGTGAGAACACTGGTCTTTGACAATTTCCAAACGTGTTCAGTGCCTTTAAAGAGCGATATTTTTACCTTTTGAAACACAGTAAGATGCCAACCAATAACAGGAGGTAGGGGCACAATTCCCGTGCCATAGTGATGAAATGTCCCCCTCGATTTCTCTCAGGGTATATACGGTATCAACGAAATGGGGTAAAATCAGCCAACACCCAAAGCTTTCCCGGGTTACGTCTCGTCTTCCGATCACAGCAGAAAAATTAACTTATGTACTAAATCATACGTGTTAATTAATCAGCGAAACTTAGTTTTGATTGGTTGGCTAAATTAATTTCGTCATAGAATGAAATGTGATTGGTTGAACAGATTTGCTGAGAGAGCAAGATTTTATTGATGGGTTATAATTATCAAAATAAAAGATGATTGCTTTTAATGAGCATAGAATAGCCAATCATAATTAAGAGATACAAATAAGGTTGTCCCCCATAAGTCAGTTAGAACCTTACCAATGAAAGAGACGATTTGATTGGACGAATAGTGCATAATATCGATCTTTTCTGATAAATTATTCCATAACTCATTTCATAACAAAAGCTGCTGACGGGGTTTTTTAATCATAAACTTTACTTTAAAGAATTAATAATTTAACAAGTTTTATTTATGGTTAAGTATCTTTCTCGAGGACACAACTTGTCAAGACCACCGGGACTCGAACCCACACTCTGCTGATCAGAAACACCAGAGCTAATAATTATTGTCTGATGTATACAGCCCTATTTCATGTCTCTGCTTATTACTGAGGAATTTTGCGCAACAGTCAACAATCTTCGCTTAAAGGCACTGTAAACTATTGGTAATTACTCAAAATAATTGTTAGCATAAAAACCTACTTGGTAACGATCAATGGAGAGCTGTTGATAGTATAAAACATTGTGAGAAACGGCTCCCTCTGAAGTAACGTCGTTTTTGAGAAAAAAAAGTAATTTCTCAGTAAAATATTTGAATTCATTTCGAGACCTCACGCGTGAGGTCTCGAAATCAAGCATCTGAAAGCACACAACTTCGTGTGACAAGGGTGTTTTTTTCTTCCATTATTATCTCGCAACTTCGATGACCAATTGAGTTCAATATTTCACAGGTTTGTTATTTTGTGCATATGTTGGGATACACCAAGTGAGAAGACTGGTCTTTGACAATTACCAAAGGTGTCCAGCGTCTTTAAGGGATAACTCTGAAATTCTCGTTATTAGCTGAAAAGCTGTGTAAGCTACTAATACATGAAGTATGGTAGCCTACACACGCGCACAAGCAACGATTCCTGGCTGACCTCCGGGTCACAATTGACTCGGATCCGGGTTCCGTAGGGCCTGACCCATTTCTGGCTCAAAATGACCTATGACCTAGAACTTCAAAACTTATAATAATAAGCAATTATTTTCTTCAGTTTATCAGGATCTTCAAGTTTAGGCCTACTGACACATCCGGCTCCTGGAACCAGAAGGTTTGGTGTTTACTGCAAAAAAAATAATAACACTTTTCGGTGTTACTAGAGGACTATACAAATTTGGTGTCATTTTAACACTTTTGGTGTTATTTACACCCATTGGTGTGTCAGTACACCATGGGTGTAAAGAATAACAACAATGTGTTAAAAATAACATCCACAACTTTAACACTGGTGGAAATTCTTTGTGATGTACTCAACTAACAACGGGGTTGTTAACACCCCAGTATTTGCTGTCGAATTGTACTGCATTTTTGCTGCAGCTGCGAAATGTAAAGTGTTTTTTTACAATTATTTCACTAATTTGACAAGCCGACCACTTGACTCGGAATGGCGAATGTGTTTTTCTGGCCTCCGGCGTGACTCAGAAAAACGTACCTCAGCCAAAAAATTAAAGCAGTTTTCTGGAAACAACAGTTACAGATGGGACGAGATTTGAATTATTGCCTCAATAAACATAAATATTACGCAAGTTGCTTTTAAATTATGCAAAATCACCCTAACGTCTGAACGCACATGTTAATTTTGTTTATTAAAAAGGTACGAGAATTGGAAATCGAGGACATAACGCCACCTGTCTGTCAAAGTGGAAAATTATGAGCGCCTTGAGAAATGGAATTTGAACAAAAGATAATTCACGAATACACAATTATCTAAAAACAGGATCATTTAATACCCTGCGGCGAGTTAGTTTTCCTCTTACAGATTAAAGGTAACAACGTTTTTCCTACTGACACCGTCCTGAAAATTCAACAAGCGCCTTGCCACTTGCACCGTACGCAGTCTACTAAACAGAACCAGATGTTGTCAGATGACGTGCCAGATAGAAAATGACAACGCCGTTCAATGACACACATTTTTAGTACACAATACACTTTATTCCAAATCTTGTTAAACATAGTTGTTTCCTAGTCTGTTCGGGAAATAAAAGGTGAAGCTACACGTCTATTCATTGGAGATTTTGCTTATAAATAGGAAAAAATGTCGACTTGGGTAAAGGTTTCCCAGGTTTATTTTAGCTGGTTTAAAAGTGACGATGACAAAATTACCGTAAATGAAGATCTTGAACGAATGTTCTTTTTAAAACAAGTTGGCAAACTCAACAATGAGCGGTAGAGTGTATTTTATTCGAACATTTTTTTAGACCACTTTGGTCTCCCGTACAATGCTTTAACGAGTGAAGGAGACAAACTCGCACACTTTTACGGGTCCCGGCCCAATGTTCGATTACGCGCTAGACTTGTACAGGGGTAGGGGAAGGGGTAGAGGTAAGGGTAAAGTTTAGGGTTAGGATTATAAAAACAATTGTGGGGGTGATGAGGGTGAGGGTGATGAACACTCCCCTCCCCTTCCCTCTCACCATGTAAGAACCCTCATTACACCACCATGTAAAAGTGCGTGGTTGTGGCTTCATTATTACGTGTGCAAGTCTCGCGCGTACCAACCACGCATATTGCAACGGCTGTGGTTGTGGCTTCATATTTATGTATGAAGCCGCAACCACGGCACTTTTACGTGGTTGTGGCATCAGAAGTATGAAGCCCAATTCCTTGCCACAACCACGCACATTGCAACGGCTGTGGTTGTGGCTTCATACGTATGACGCCACAACCACGGCACGTTTGCGTGGTTGTGGCATCAGACGTATGAAGCAATGTGCGTGGTTGATACGCGCGAGACTTGCACACGTATGAAGCCACAACCACGCACTTTTACGTGGTTGTGGTTATGAGGGTTCTTCCATGGTGAGAGGGAAGGGGAGGGGAGTGTTCATCACCCTCACCCTCCCCACCCCCACAATAATAACAATAATCCTAACCCTCACCCCTGGGCTTTATACGTCTGATGCCACAACCACGTAAAACGTGAGGTGGTTGTGGCTTCATACATATGAAGCCACAACCACGGCCGCTGCAATGTGCATGGTTGTGGCAAGGAATTAGGCTTCATACGTCTGATGCCACAACCACGTAAACGTGCCGTGGTTGTGGCTTCATACATATGAAGCCACAACCACGGCCGTTGCGATGTGCATGGTTGTGGCAAGGAATTGGGCTTCATACATCTGATGCCACAACAAAACGTGAGGTGGTTGTGGCTTCATACATATGAAGCCACAACCACGGCCGTTGCAGTGTGCGTGGTTGTGGCAAGGAATTGGGCTTCATACGTCTACTGCCACAACCACGTAAACATGCCGTGGTTGTGGCTTCATACATGAAGCCACAACCACGGCCGTTGCAATGTGCATGGTTGTGGCATGGATTGGGGCTTCATTCGTCTTATCCCACCACCACTTAACAGTGCCGTGTTTGTGTCTTCACATATAAATTTTTCGCCACACCCACGGCCGTTGCAATGTGCATGGTTGTGGCAAGGAATTAGGCTTCATACGTATGAAGCCTTATTCCTTGCCACAACCAAGCACATTGCAACGGCCGTGGTTGTGGCTTCATGTATGAAGCCACAACCACCTCACGTTTTGTTGTGGCAGCACGTCGCGTGAGAACTTTAAGGTCCTTTACAAACGTGATGGACAAAAGGTCGTTAACAAAACATTTTTTAAAGCCTATAAAACAATATAATAAAATACAACTATCAGCAATTTATGTTTTTCCTTATGAAAATCTGAAAATAGATTGTTATAAGGAAACACTAATTTGTGGTTTTTATATTTTATTTACTGTTTTTATAACCTTTATTTTTTTTTCGTTAAGGACCTCTTGTCCATCACGTTTGTTAAGGACCTTATAGTTCTCCGCGACGATCAGACGTATGAAGCCCAATTATTTGCAACAACTACGCACATTGCAACGGCCGTGGTTGTGGCTTCATGTATGAAGCAACAACCACGGCACGTGGTTGTGGCATCAGACGTATGAAGCCCAATTCCTTGCCACAACCATGCACATTGCAACGGCCGTGGTTGTGGCTTCATATGTATGAAGCCACAACCACGGCACGTTTGCGTGGTTGTGGCATCAGACTCATGAAGCCAAATTGCTTGCCACAACCACGCACATTGCAACGGCCGTGGTTGTGGCTTCATACGTATGAAGCCACAACCACGGCACGTTTGCGTGGTTGTGGCATCAGACTTATGAAGCCACAACCACGTGACGGTGAGGTGAGGGTTATGGTGGGGGAGGTGGTGAGGTTGAGGGTGAGGGGTTGGGTGAGGGTGAGGGGATAGGGATAGGGGTAGGGGTAGGGGTAGGGGTAGGGGTAGGTGTAGGGGTAGGGGTAAGGGTAGGGGTATGAGAAGGGGTAGGGGTAGGGGTAGGGGTAGGGCTAGGGTTTCGGGTTAGGGGTAGGGGTGGGGTTAAGGGTTAGGATTGACAATGGGTAGGGTGAGGGTGATGAACACTCCCTTCCCCTTCCCTCTCACCATGTAAGAACCCTCATAACCACAACCATGTAAAAGTGCGTGGTTGTGGCTTCATTATACGTGTGCAAGTCTCGCGCGTACCAACCACGCACATTGCAACGGCTGTGGTTGTGGCTTCATATATGAAAACACAACCACGGCACGTACGTGGTTGTGGCATCAGAAGTATGAATCATATGAATCATTGCCACTACCACGCACATTGCAACGGCCGTAAATGTATGAAGCAACAACCACGGCACGATTACGTGGTTGTGGCATCAGACGTATGAAGCCCAATTAACGTGCCGTGGTTGTGGCTTCATACATAATGAAGCCACAACCACGGCCGTTGGCTTCATACGTCTGATGCCACAACCACGTAAAGGTGCCGTGGTTGTGGCTTCATACATATGAATCCACAACCACAGCCGTTGCAATGTGCGTGGTTGTGGCAAGGAGTTGGACTTCATACGTCTGATGCCACAACCATGTAAAGGTGCCGTGGTTGTGGCTTCGTACATGAATCCACAACCACAGCCGTTGCAATGTGCGTGGTTGATACGCGCGAGACTTGCACACGTATGAAGCCACAACCACGTACTTTTACGTGGTTGTGGTTATGAGGGTTCTTACATGGTGAGAGGGAAGGGGAGGGGAGTGTTCATCACCCTCACCCTCCCCACCCCCACAATTGTCAATCCTAACCCTCACCCCTGGGCTTCATGTCTGATGCCACAACCACGTAAAACATATGAAGCCACAACCACGGCCGTTGCAATGTGCGTGGTTGTGGCAAGGAATTGGGCTTCATACATCTGATGCCACAACCACGTAAACGTGCCGTGGTTGTGGCTTCATCTATATGAAGCCACAACCACGGCCGCGTTGCAATGTGCATGGTTGTGGCAAGGAATTGGGCTTCATACGTCTGATTCCACAACAAAACGTGAAGTGGTTGTGGCTTCATACATTTTTTATGAAGCCACAACCACGGCCGTTGCAGTGTGCGTGGTTGTGGCAAGGAATTGGGCTTCATACGTCTGATGCCACAACCACGTAAACATGCCGTGGTTGTGGCTTCATACATATGAAGCCACAACCACGGCCGTTGCAATGTGCATGGTTGTGGCAAGGATTAGGCTTCATACGTATGAAGCCTAATTCCTTGCCACAACCATGCATTGCAACGGCCGTAGTTGTGGCTTCATGTATGAAGCTACAACCACCTCACGTTTTGTTGTGGCATCACGTCGCGTGAGAACTATAAGGTCCTTAACAAGGTCGTCAACAAAACCTTTTTTAAAGCCTATAAAACAATATAATAAAATACAACTATCAGCAATTTATGTTTTTCCTTATGAAAATCTGAAAATAGATTGTTATAAGGAAACACTTTGTGGTTTTTATATTTTATTTACTGTTTTATAACCTTAATTTTTTTTTCGTTAAGGACCTTTTGTCCATCACGTTTGTTAAGGACCTTATAGTTCTCACGCGACGATCAGACGTATGAAGCCCAATTCCTTGCCACAACCATGCACATTGCAACGGCCGTGGTTGTGGCTTAATATGGATTAAGCCACAACCACGGCACGTTTACGTGGTTGTGGCATCAGACGTATGAAGCCTAATGCCACAACCACGTAATCGTGCCGTGGTTGTGGCTTCATCCATATGAAGCCACAACCACGGCCGTTGCAATGTGCATGGTTGTGGCAAGGAATTGGGCTTCATACGTCTGATGCCACAACCACGCAAAACGTGCCGTGGTTGTTATTATTATTATAATGAAGCCACAACCACGGCCGTTGCAATGTGCATGGTTGTGGCAAGGAATTGGGCTTCATACGTCTGATGCCACAACCACGTAAACATGCCGTGGTTGTGGCTTTATACATATGAAGCCAAAACCATGGCCGTTGCAATGTGCGTGTTTGTGGCAAGGAATTGGGCTTCATACGTCTGATGCCACATGCAACGGCTGTGGTTGTGGCATCAGACGTATGAAGCCACAACCACGTGACGGTGAGGGTGAGGGTTATGGTGGGGGAGGGGGTGAGGGTGAGGGTGAGGGGTTGGGTGAGGGTTATGGTGGGGCTGAGGGTTAGGGGTAGGGGTAGGGGTAGGGGTAGGGGTAGGGGTAGGGGTTGTATGAAGCCACAACCACGGCACGTTTACGTGGTTGTGGCATCAGACGTATGAAGCCCAATTCCTTGCCACAACCACAGACGTTGCCACTGTCACAGGGAATTCTGTCCCCCCGCACAGCGGTCCGGGGGGACAGAATCCCCTAGGGAAATGTGTCCCCCGCCCAGGGTTTTCTGTCTGCCAGGGGAACTTGTCCCCCCTCTCACATTTGTTCCCTTGTTTGCCTCTGTGCGACACTTGAAATCTTTTTAACTATATAAAATCAAGCATGAGAATGGGCGATGATGACAAAACCGGAAATCCATCGTACGAAAAATAAATCGGAAAATTCCAACGCTAAAAATGCATATTATCCGGATTCTGGGCAATGTCCGTAATTTGGGCAAAGTGACCCAGGCGTCAGCGCCGCACTCAGTGAATTGTTGTCAGTAGACTTTTCTTTTCAAAGTCTCCACACACAAAAATGTTCCTTTGTTTAAAATTATTGACTAAAATAAGTAACAATAAGATAATACTTCTATTATAAACCAGCAAAGCCAGGTGAATAACGCAAGTTTATTGATTTAGTTCCATCGGTGGACGCTCGTGCCTGGGGGACATATTCTCCGTTGGAGGACACAATCTCCGTTGAGCACGGCGGACAGAAAAACCTAACGAGAGACAGTTTATCCTAGGAGATACTGTCTCGGGGGACGTTGTACCCTAAAAAAACAGGTAAAGTTGTCCGGGGGACAGATTCACCGGGGGGACAGAATCTCCGTCCACACCACAACCACGCACATTGCAACGGCTGTGGTTGTGTCTTCATATGTATGAAGCCACAACCACGGCACGTACGTGGTTGTGGCATCAGAAGTACGAATTATTGCCACAACCACGCACATTGCAACGGCCATGGATGTATGAAGCAACAACCACGGCACGTTTACGTGGTTGTGGCATCAGACGTATGAAGCCCACCCTTGCCACAACCATGCACATTGCAACGGCCGTGGTTGTGGCTTCATGTGGTCACAAAAATGTTCGAAAACGCGCGAGTTGCACGGTCTTTCACGAGGAATTGGGCTTTATACGTCCGTTCACATAATATACCTACCTTGCTCTATAGACCCATTGCATATGACGTCACACTCTCAAAAAGGAGGCAGGGGTGCGTTCCACTTGCGCAAACAGATCGCAACCGTTTGCGCAAACGTTTGTGCTCTTTGGAACGATTGGTTGCGCACTTCGCGATGTCATTATGGCGGCGCTCTGTAATGAAGATGGCGACACCGTATGTTTTGTATTTTGTGTAAATTGGTTTTTGCTGTATTGTATATATATTTTAGTCCTCGTTTGTATATCACCACATAAACTAATTAAGTTGTTATTTCAACTCCACCTAACTGCGTTATCAATCACTGAAACACATTAAAATTATTTTCGTGACAAGAATTATGTTGTCCGCCATTTTGAAAACCACCCACCAACACCTCAGAAATACGTTTGCCTATGGTTGCTAACGTTCGCCAACGTTGACGGCGCACAACTCGTTCCACTCGAAATTGTTGGCAAACGTGCGCAAACGTTGGCAACGTTTGCGCAAGTGGAACGCACCCCAGATCACGGGACGATAGCTGTTCTCTGTCGTAAAAACGTGCGCGTGACCTCAGCGTATCTGTAGCGTTTCGCGTTATGCAAGGGGGACCCATTGATTATTTTTGTATATTTTTATAGACCCCGGAACGCGCCTCCGACAATGCGCGTCGGGTGTCAAAACTCCCTTTAGTGCATGTTTTTATACGATTTTGACACCCAAAACGACACACAGGATAGGCGCAGTGAGTACGCTGCGCGTTGTGCAATGGGTCTGTATCCATGGTAGCCCGAACATCTGACGTCACACTTCGAGGCTCGTGAATAACGCCAGATAGCGGCCTTGAGCAACTGACAGGATACAAAATCATTGGACACTAGCGGGACGCGCTTCGCGCGGCACCCGCTATGGACACACTTCTTAGATGGGCACTTCTTGCATAAAAATGTTGCACTGTAGGGTTTAAATGTTGAGCATGCAAAAGTTGTTGAATGGGGTCGAAACGTCTCCTGGCTGCACCCTTCTCGTCCCTTTCCCCAAACTACACGAAGCATATTGGGAGTGTTTGCACGGCCGGTCGAGTTGAGTTTTAATATTGGGGAGGGATGTAAGCCTACTTGGCAATGATACATGCTTGGCATAGTATTCATAGATATTTAATTTGTCAAGACTTTTGTGTTAAGTGACTAATAGGCCAAAAGTAATCCACTGGTTTCTTTGTAAAGAAATTATGCTTCTGTGCTCCTTAAATTCATAATTTGTTGCTTTGCTTTACTACTTGATTTCCTTTTTTCGTTATTTCTTGAACAAAACGTGGGTTTCTTTTTTCCTTTATTTCTTAATTGTGTTTTGTTTCAATACTTTCTGTATATCCGCGTTTTCCCGTTTGTTTCTCTGTATCCGTTTGTACTTTTCATTAATTCCTTCTTTATATTTCGGTCTTTCTGTATGTTTTTATTTCTGCAATTCTGTGGTTTTTTACAGTGTTTCTTTTTATTGTTTCTTGTTTGTTGATGTCTTTTCTTCGTTATTTTCTTATGTATAGGCGGCCTACAATGTTTATGATATCTGTGTTTCTGAATATTTATGTTGAAGTTGATTTCTTATTGTCTTGAACGAATGTGGGTTTCTCTTTTCTTTTATTTCATAAATAATCTGTACGTCTGTGTTCGGATTTTTATTTTTGCGGATAAAGACAGGGGACCCAGTCTAAGGGGGGGGGGGGGACTCTAGCTTGGAGCAGTGGAGGGCGCAATAACAAAATGTTGAATAACGATAGAGGGCGCTGAACATGTCGATGTAAAAAAAACTAACTTGTTGTAGCAAATGTAATCATCTCTCTTCTTTTTTGCTCACACATCACAAAAATGGGGAAATCTTTCGCCAATTTTATGTGTAAAAAGTTCTTCCATCCTTCTTCGTTTGCTAACATAAAGAGGGTAAGTGGTCATTATATAATGGTATGAATTTGATGAGATATTTCACCTTAATTTATTTGTGCAAATGATAACGACGTTGTCGTAACGTAAAGTTAAACGTTGCATGCATTGCAATATTAGGCCTGATTGCAGTATGCAATATTCTTGCAATTGCATCGTCGTTTGTTTGTTTGTTTGTTTGTTTTGTTTATTTCCAATAGCACAACAAACTTGAAAATATATTATATAGCCTAACAACAGTTATAATTGTTTATGAACATGTAATTAGCATTATAGTAAGACCGGTAGGGTATAAAAATGGAGGTAACAATTAAATTTTAAATCTTACCAATCAGTGTGAATGTATGTTGTTAATGTTATAATGCACGTGCCCACTATTGCGTCACGTTATTCTGAACAGGTTTGGCTGGCTGAGGAGCGGGTCGCTGAAGAGACGAAGAAACAGGATGAGCTTCGAGCTGAATATGAACGTGATCAAGATCACTACAACAACAGGTAGCCAAACAATAAATAATAACACCAGCCGCTGATTCCAAAAAACTTTACCCATCTGCGTGAGTACACTTGCACAATATTTATTGCGTTTTTTGTGCACCACAACACAATAAATCTTGCGCAAGTGGACTTATAATGCCGTTTTGTAAAGTTTTGTGAAATGGACTGCAGACTGGAATTTTAAAGAAAATCCACACAATAAAAACACAGCTGTCACCCTACAAAAACACAAGCATATAGCCTGCCATTCCTAGCAAAACTGGAAGTTACCACATGGAATTGTGGTGTCTGATCCGCCTTTGCGTTTACACTTGTTTTTGGAATCCACTTTGCCAGATCTGATCCACCAGTTGGCAAGTTCAACCCTCCTCGAAAGGTTGATTCAAATTGCAGGATCTTGAACCAGTTCTGATCCTGCTTTTTTTGCGTTTACACTGGCTGTTAAATCCACATTGCCGGATCAGAACCGGGCTGATCCACCTTTCTGGATCTAGTGTATAAACGGGGTCGTAGAGTGGAGGATATTGGATGATTCAGGAGGGTCTCAAGCAAAAGACACTCTAGGGGAAAAGGGTTTTGACAGCTGATGTCGCTTAATGTTTCCGTTGGTTGTTATATTTGATTAGGCAGTTGATGGGAGATGAGAGAGTCAAGAATGGTCTGACCTTCATCTACGAGCCACCCAAGGCCTACCAGATGGAGCCTAGTGACTCCCAGGGAAAGCTGGAATGGAAAAGGGATACACCCATGGAAGCTGAGTCTACGTCGGTGCTCTCGGGATCAAGCCAAGACAACGGGGCCACCATGAGGAATGTCCGTTGTGTTAAGTGTCACGAGATGGGGCACATCAACACGGACAAAGAGGTACATTGTAAACCCTGTGTTACATGTTTATTACACCTGTGATGGCTCTGCGCTTGAGCTTTTTAAGAAGTAGCTCACCTTGCTAATGTAACTTTAACTGAGCAAGGTGGAAACAATTCAAATTGATGAACGAAGCAAACATTTTTGTAGTCTGCGCACTGACTAGATAATTGAGGAAAACAAATTGAGGAAAATCCGAAGCTGCTCTGGGCGGTCAAACTTCAGCTGTAAGTCTGTCCAAAAAAGATTTGCAGATAAACATGTCACCTATCGTGGAGTGGTTAAATGGGTCCTTGGGGTTTGAACAATGCATAGACAAGTTACAGCCCCACAGCATAACCATCTCTCACTCTATTTCCATCCAGTGTCCAAGGTATGAAGCATCCAGAGATGAAGGAACGCCAACTGAGACTGTCCATCAGGACCAACTTGTGGCAGAGATGAGACGAGACGGCTACGCTTTCAAACAGAACGTCCTCGGTCGGAGTATCCAAGATGAAACATACAATAGGGTAAACATTTTCATTTGTAGTGGAAGTTTTCAAGGTGCACCGAGGCAATGACCAGGGGCATGGAAGCAATGACCAGGGGCATGGAAGTAATGACCAGGGGCATGAAGGCAATGACCAGGGGCATGGAGGCAATTACCAGGGGCATGGAGGCAATGACCAGGGGCATGGAGGCAATGACCAGGGGCACGGAGGCAATGACCAGGGGCACAGAGGCAATGACCAGGGGCACCGAGGCAATGACCAGGGGCACTGAGGTAATGACCAGGGGCATGGAAGCAATGACCAGGGGCATGAAGGCAATGACCAGGGGCATGGAGGCAATGACCAGGGGCACGAAGGCAATGACCAGGGGCACAGAGGCAATGACCAGGGGCACCGAGGCAAGGACCAGGGGCACTGAGGTAATGACCAGGGGCATGGAGGCAATTACCAGGGCCATGGAAGCAATGACCAGGGGCATGGAGGCAATTACCAGGGGCATGGAGGCAATGACCAGGGGCATGGAGGCAATGACCAGGGGCATGGAGGCAAAGACCAGGGGCACCGAGGCAATGACCAGGGGCATAGAGGCAATGAATAGGGGCATGGAGGTGATGGCCTCTGTTGTCTCTGTGAAGTTCAGGCCTGCAAGAGGCACCAAGGCAATGACCGGGGGCATGGAGGCAATGACCAGGGTCACCGAGGCAATGACCAGGGGCATGGAGGTGATTGCCTCCATTAAGTATCAGGTCCTGTGACTGGGAAATGTTTTTTATTCTAAAAGCCGACAGTGCTTTTCTCAAAGTTGCTTTTACAGGATTATTCTTATTTTATATTTTCACCAGCATCTGGTTGCAGAGGATGATTCTGATGATGGCCCACCACCCGAGGAGGCCTTCTTGAGCTCCCTCACCAAGAAACAGAAGAAGAAACTCCTCAAGTAAGTCGACACATCTCCAGTCCACAAACATTGATCCAAAGATGTTCCTAGAGAGAACATTTTACTGTTCCTTTTGAGATAATTATACCTTTCTGTCATGGACAGTCACTGGTGCCATTGGTACATGTACGTGTTTCTGGTGATAACGGCGCATGTTCCAGTTCTGAATCTGGCATTCCCTAAAATTATGAGACTTCTTTACAGTAAGCTAGCAACTATTAACTTGGATAACTTTAAAATCATGTTGTCACCGATGTTGTCACCCAGTGAATAATCTAATCCCTTTAATATTATTTTCTCTTACTTTTCTAAAGAAAACTGAACCGCTTAGAGAATAAACACTCTGGATCTGTACAAAAAAAGAAGAGAAGCAAGAAACAAAGACAGCGAAGCAACAGTTCATCAGACGATGAGCCCAGAAAGAAAAACAAGAAATCCAAGAAGCACAGGAGAGCAGATTCCAGCAGTGAGGCCTCATCGAGTGATGAGAGCTCAGATGGAAGACATCGGAAGCAGTCGAGACCAAAACGACGTAGCAGCACCCCCGAGAGATATGAGAGCAGAAGAGGAAGTGAGAAGATTAGACGAGGTGATGAGAAGAAATCAGTGAAGAAGGAGGACGATCAAAGGACCCATCCCAGTCACAAGAAACACAGTGACCACAGGCAGGTCATAAAACAAGAACCGAGGAGTCCCCGCCGGGATAAAGATAATGGCTACAGGAGAGGAAGTCATCAGCAGAGAAGGGACGATGAGCATGCAGGGACACGCCATGATCAAATCAGAATCAAGAATGAGCCGCAGAGCCGCTCTCGAGATGTTACTTCAAGAAACAAATCCGTCAGAGAGCGTGATCACAAGAGATCAAGTAAAAGACACGGTAGCAGCTCATCAGAAAGTGGTTCCGACAGTGACTCTGGGAGTGAGAAACCCATCGGGGACAGAAATTCCAAGAAGTTTAGAGGAGTTTCGAGTGATAATGAAAGAAGAAGGTTCTACCAAGATCATGATCGTCAGGCGTATTCTCATGGGAGTAGACGTGATGAGGACTACAGTGGCCAGAGCTCTTCGCGTAGACGTCATGATACCAGAGACAGGGAGGAGCCAAGGATCAAAGCAGAGAGAGGCAGTCGAGATGATCAGAGAGACGGGGATAGAGGAAGACAACGTGAAAAGGAATATAGAGACAGGCGCTAGAAGGGCGAGGTGATGGATTGTACATTTGTTGAGTAACCTTTAACATAAGGAGATTGCTTGTCATTAGGGATTTCAGCCTACAAGTGAAATTTAGGGGCGTCGCTGAGAAACCCCCGACTTTGTTTAGAAAAAAAAACACTTTCTAGTTGGAATTTGGACTTGCCACAGTTATCTGTACCTTCCCCTTAACCCTTATGGCTTGTACCAAAACGCCCATAGAGGCCGCAAGCGGCTGCAAGATCTGACCTACATGTACGACCTCTCAACCAAAACGGTCAAAGTTAAAGGTCATGACATGAATTGGCATTTTGCAAAGTTGACTCAGTATCTAAAACAAAACCAAATTTTTGTTTTATATTATTTTTTTCAGACACTTACAAGAAAAACTTCTTTCGAAAAATCAAGAATAAAACCAATGTTTGGGCGTATGGTGATGATTATACAGAAATGAATGGTCTCTTAAGGGTTAAAACATAAAGTTTTGACTGAATCGAATGGGTAACCTTTGTGAATGCTTGTATACTGGGTAAATATTACTCTCCTAAAGACAATCAATTTTACTGGCAGACTGAACCTTTTGGTTAAAGGAAATTTTGAAATGTTTTTCTCCTTAGTCTAGCTTTCTCCACAAAATGATCCCAACACACATGTTTTCTTATAAAACAAATTGCAAGCAAGTTTATTTGAGTTTTGAATGACTTGATATTGTACATAAAGCGTACATACCTCGGATAAAAACAAACATTTGTACAAATAAGTAGCAAAGAAAATAGTGATTTAATCGTAACAAGTTGAGCTCAATGACTTTAGTCATTCATAATTTAGTTTTTAGTTTGTTTAATATGTACAGACACAGGCAAAGTTCTTACATGTATTTAATAACATAATGTAATAATTTCATGGGGTAAGGGAATATTACTTGGGCTGTACCCTACTTCATATTCACTGATGTATGATAAGCAATGTACGTACCGGTATATGGGTTTTGAGCAAGGTTTTAGCCAGGATTTGGTAAAAAAGGTGTTCAAATTTGCTGGAAATTTAAAAAATGGGTGTCAACATTTGTAAATTACAGAAAAGACACGATGTCCAAATTTAACACAGAGTGTCCAAAAGACACCCAGACACTGGCTAACACTATGATTTTGAGGCATTGCATGGTCCGGTATCAATGTGTAATATATCCATGTGATATCTACTTTTGCTGTGTAGAGTTGTTCTTTGAGAACTTGTCTTGCTATTTATTCTACTGCCATGGAGTAGATTTTGGATTTTCGGGAGACTACGTAGTTCTGAAAAGAACTGTCCTGCTTTAAGTACAACCTGGGGAGGTAGGAAAAACTCTAGTCGAAACATTGAGACCAATTAAAACTCACTCGGCGGCAGTGAAGTTATAACGAGAAGTCCCCTCGATCCACTAAGCGAAAGTAGTACTAGTTCCGATCGATTTCCTACCTCCCACCCCCAGGTAGTAGTTAATGAGCAGGACAGTTCATTTCAGAACTAAGTAGTCTCCTGAATTCCGAAATCTACTCCGCGGCAGTAGAATAAATAGCAAGTTCTCAAAGAATAAATTCTCACAGCAAAGTAGATATATACACATGGTGTTACCACACACTGAATATATACAGGTTTAAATTCTGCCCGAGTAGTACGCCTGTAGGCTTTGTATTTTCCTTATCCAATACATGTAGTACTTATGACACATTGATGTAGGGTAAACAACAACAAATAATAATAAACTTGATGTACAGTAGCATTATTGTAATAATGTATGGCCAATGTGCTTAATAACATTTGCAACATAATTACTAGTGTTTTTATTCTTGATGGTACCTTAAAAAGAAATTCTGGGACTTTATGAAAGTTCAAAAATGTATTTCTTTTGAAGCACTTGTTCGTTCTTGTTTGGAAGGTGTTGAGTACTGGCCAGTTGAGGGAATTGGAGGTGGGTGGGGTGGGGAGTAGGGGGTATTTCACACGCATGTAGCGTTCTGTGGCCTGTGGTGGACGAGCGGTTTAGTGCATCGGACTCGTGTTCTGGCGGCTAAGTCATCAGGGTGTGGGTTCGAATCCCAGTCATGACACTTGTGTCCTTGAGCAAGACACTTACCTATAACTGCTTCTCTTCACCCAGGGGTTCATGTGACTGAATAGTGCCCTCTCATACATGGCAATCAGTAAAAATCCTAAAAAATCACATACATATTATTTATCAATAATCCCAAACTCTCGAATCTTATTGAAGAAGAACCTCTCGAGTGTGTTGGCACATTTGACATACTCTGTATCGGCTGCGTTATAGGCTCGACAGTTGCTGAAGATCCGTTGCATGTCTGCTATGAACAGCTTCTTGGAACAGTAGTACTTATTCTTTAGTCGCTCAGTCATCGTCTTCAAATCTATAACACGTCAATAAAAAATAACAGATAGTTGTAAGAGTCCACACAGTTTGCTACTGGCTGTTAGATAAATTGTGCTAGTCTTCAATATAATTTGGGAGGCTAATCATCCTTACTCGCAGCTATTTGGAAGCTAGTTGGAAAACAATTTGGTAAAACATTCACTTTCCATACAGGGCTTTAAACAGGTGGATGTGGCCGAAGCCAGACTTGGTGCCAAAACCGTGGTTTCAAAAAGGGCCTTTGAGATGTAGAGATTTAGAGACACGTCTTACGCTTTTTTCTTTAAGCCCAAGGCTTTTTTCAAAACCATGGCTACAGCTTAGGCTTTGGCTTAACATGGGTGTGGTGCCAGGCTAAACCGCAGTAACAGGTTCAATGGCTTTTGACTGGCACCCCTGAACAAAGGGTATTGACAAAATAGGGAGGCCACCAACATAGGGCTAGATAGCTCAGTTGGTAAAGGACAGGCACGTTAATCTGGAGGTCACAGGTTCAAATCCCATTCTAGTCAATTTTCCTTTGTTCAACCCAAAATCTTGGTAATTTGGGTGTGTACACTTTTGATACGGACTTCAAACTGGTGGGCGTTGCCTCAGCCGGAGCCACAGGGGTTAGGGTTGGGGTTAGAAAATAGATTCAAAAAATGGTCCTTAAAGAAGACAACTTACCCATGGGGTACTTGATGTGGTCGTAGTAGTCAGGTGCTTCCAAGGCTTCTACAGGCTTCAGGAATGGCCAGGCACTTGTATGATTCTAATAGTATAAGAAAGCAAATGAATCAGGGGGATACGGGGAATGCAATGGTGACCTTAGTCGACAGTGCACTATATCCTGCTTGAGCCCCAATGGTGACTTTAGTCGACTGTGCACTAAACCCTGCTTGTACTTTAGTCCACTGTGCACCAAATCCTGCTTGAGCCCCAATGGTGACTTTAGTCGACTGTGCACTAAACCCTGCTTGAGCCCTAATAGTGACTTTGGTCCATCGCACAAAAAGCACTAAGCACAAAGGCCATTTGTTAAAAAGCTCTAGTTTTGTCCATGTTCACCCACCATACCCAAGCTTGGTTGGAAAGAGAAAGATGGGATCTTCTTCCACTTAATAATTACCTTGGTTGCAGTCAGGACGGTCTTAAAGAGCTGGTAGACTTGCTCCTCACTCATGTTGCTGAGCTTGGTGGGGGGAGGTTTCTCTTTTGGCGGTCTCCATCCTGCCTCAACTGAGAGTAGAAGAAAAACAATTATATCCCAGTGGAACATGTAGAATAGACCTCTTGCACTGATGTCACATGCAGCTAAAGTGTATCCATGTCTGCCATTTTGGGTGTCACATTGCATGTAACGGTACAGTATGTTGGCACGCCCCACCATGTGCGTTTCGCCTAAAATGATAAGCACAATTCACAACACACAGCACCTCTTGCTGCCCAAATCCGAAGGACAAAGCACTGATGGTCAAGTGTCTTGCTCGAGGACATCTGTGCATTGACCAGGACCTTAACCCACACTGCCAAAACCAGAACCTGAGTCCGATAAATGTGTTTGAGTTTACAAATCACACTGAGGGTGTTAAACGACTAGTTAACTAGTCCAAGAGCAAAGGGCAGGTGTGGGCTGCGAATTGAACAGCGCCCTCAATCTTGTATCATAAGCAAGTTCAAGGAATAGTATAATGGTCAGACTCTTACCAAGTCCTGGAATACTCTCCAGGGGTATCTGCCGCACCCCTTCCTTGAAGCAAGTCAGACCAGGGAAGACTTTCCGTACCTCTTCCTGCTTCCTCTCAATCAGCTTCTTGACAATCTACAGACGAACGGTGAAATCAGAAACATTAATCTTCACATCAACAACAAATATCCCGCACCACCTGTCGGGAACCCCGTTCGGAAGTGAGAGATTAACCCTGGCTGCTTTATTCAGACCATTTTTCGGTCTATCTCTTGGCAGTTTGTGAGTTTCTTGTGGACATGTAGGATGTTCAATAAATGATGGGTGGCCATGGAAAATGACCCATTATCAGCCTACTTGGAGACTGTGGCCCAGTGGTTAGACTGCAGGACTTGCAATCACAAGGTTGTGGGTTCGAATCCTACCAAGCTAACAGCTGAATTCACAGCGACTAGAATAAGTATTGTCGTCTAGTTAATGAATTCATAATCATAGACGTTAAACCAATGTTTGTATCAGAGAGATTGGCTGTAGCTAGCTTGGTGTTTATATCCCCTTGTGGGAGCTTTACCGAGTTCCCTTGTTGGGGAAAATCATCTAAACAAACAAACAAACAAACAAGAGAGGGATTTACCATCGAAAGATCAAAGGGATTAAGGGGCAGTCATGGATTGCTAGAAGTGAAGAGAGATAATCTAGATCCCTGTGATTTAAAGGTGGGGACCAACCAATGTGCCTTGATAGGCCGTCAGGACAACTTCAGATAAAACAAACCTCTTTCTGTCGTCTGATGATCTGAGAGAACTCTGTATGCGGGATGCGCGGATTGAGTTGACAGCCCATCAGCGTAGCGCCCTCATAGTCCTTGATGTAGCCGACATACGCAGATTTAGGCAGCTTGATTTCCTTTGAAAAACCCTGCGAGAAATAGTATTGGGGAGAAATTTGAAGTATATTTCTGCAGCTGGATCATCAACATGTGTCGACACCCAGCACTGACGCCACATACAATGTCGGTCTGCCGTGGTCTGCCATTTTGGGAGTCAAATTGCAAGTAAACATAATGTGCCTAACTGCATGCACGTCACCTAAAATGCAAACTGTACAGTAACACACTTGGGAAGGATTTTAGGTGTAGGTAGAGCAAGTTATTTCTGCTAAGAAAAAATAAACAGGGAACCAGTCAAATACAGTGCATAGAGTATTGTAATCTTGGCTGGCAACCTTTTTCTTATTAGCAAAATTATCTTGTGCTGAGCTAACTTTCGTGCTTAACAAGGTTTGTGGCAATAAGCCCTGATTATCTAACTTGCTCACCTGTTTCTTGAAGTAGCCGATAGCGTACTCATCAGCGAAGGTCAAAAAGTGCAACACTCCATGTTTGATGTGGTAATCCTTGAGATGGTTCATCAAGTGGGTACCGTAACCTTTGACCTGCTCGTTTGAGGTCACAGCACAGAAGACGATCTCGGTGAAGCCCTGGGTCGGGAACATACGGAAGCAGATCCCACCGATGACCCGTCCGTCCTTCACCAGGGCCAGGGTCTTGTGCTTGGTGTCGAATACCAACCTAAAAACATTCAAGAATAGAATTAAAGTATTTGGTTCTTAAAGGGTCTGTATACGTTTGGTAATGACTCTGAAAATTAATTACTTACTTGGTAAGAAGTACAGCAGGTTTGGATAGTATAATGCATTTTGAGAAACTTTTCACTTCGAAGTACTGCGGTTATAGAAAAATACATCACTTTTTATTCCCCAAAATTTGAATCTGAGATAACGTTTCTCAGATTGTGTATTCCTTTTCAAGCCGAATAAAAAGTTTAGGGTCGCAGCGTAAAGTTAGGGTAGGTTGGGTAACTGGAAACAGAACACTTTTTTTTTGTTAGCCTTATAAAAACAAAACAGGAACCAGTCTTTTTTCATTCCAGCCTTACTTTGCATGGTCAGCCATTTGCATGTAGAGCCTCGAATTGGGGACAGCAGTAAATAGAAGCATTACATAACTCTGTATTGTCACGGTAATGTAATGACATTTTCATCCAAACAGAAAATACAATACAAATGAAGCATGAAGTCGAGGCTCTACACGCACATGGCAGATCCGTGCAAAGGGTGAATATGGGGTGGGGGGTGAAACACAAAGATCACAAGATAGCCTACCTCGTGATATATTCCTTGGGCATCCTCGGGAGTTGATGGGAGAAGACGTTCTGAAGTCCGATCAGCCAAATGAGCGTCTGGCGTGACGGCTTTCGCGAGATGGAATTCCCGATGACGTGGAACTCGATAACGCCGCGGCGTTCTTCATTGCGGGCCGCCTCATCACGGGCAGCATGCGCAGAGAACAGACTACTCTGTGAGTGGATAATGGAGAAGAATAATAGACTTCAATTCATATCATGTGCCATTTCCTGAAAATGTTTTATTTATTTATTGAGCAAACCGACAGCGAACGAGCCGCCAATTACACGAAAGGATAATATACACAAAAATTCGTATAGCCTATATCTAATTAACAAATCAAATAAAAACATCTTTTTTGAAAACACGACAGAGCTCTAAAACTGACCCACTTAATATTACCAAAATAAAATATTTAATTCTTGCATTGGGAATAAAGATTTTATTTGTATTTTGCCCCCTACAAATGAACGGTTTAGGGTTAATAGTGAACACAGTTTCTTTACACTGAACACTTCCGCAATGGCTTACCTCAGGGCCAACCATAGCAGCTGGATCCGTGATAGTCGATAATACCTCACTCACAACTTTCATTGGAATATCGTCTGAGAAAAAAGTACACACAATTTTGATTTCATAATTGATTAATGCTGATTGCAGTAACGGGCAGAGCTTTATACTTGAGGCCTTGGGTGTTAGCACAGGTACTAAGCAGGAACAATCTAATAATCATAATATTTAGTACTTATATAATGCTTTATCTACAGGCATCTCAAAGCACTTTACTTCTGGAAGATTTGTTTCATTATGAGACCCATTTATATAACACCTTGTAAGGGTTTACAAGGTGATGTCGTGCAGTCTGCAGCCAACTATGCCGTAAACACTGGGGAAAACCCCTCCACTTAACGTTAAGTGCACTTGGTTCTTTTACGTGCATTACACAACACACTGGACCAATGGCTTTATGTCCAATCTGAAGGATAAAGCAATAATGGTTAAGTGTCTTGCTCAAGGACACAAGTGCCAAGACAGGGACTCTAACCCAAACTCTGCTGATCAGAAACACCGCAGGTTGAGTCCGGTGCATTAGACCACTCTGCCACAAGCTTGCAATAGTCCGGAGCACTAATTGTTGTTAAAGAAAAAGTACGTCATTGGATTTTGGAAAAAATAAACTCATGCTCTTGTTTTCAGTAAACACACCATGCAACCAAACTATGAGAACTTCATTAAATTACTTTTGGCAATCTTTGAAGATTTTTTCGACATACTTTTATTGATTTCTAATCAACGGCTGCACTTCAGACAAAATAATTTTGTAGGATGCTTACTACCATTACCATCTTTATAACAAGTAGGCTTTCGGATAAAACTTACACCAGTTTTTTTCAGGGTCATTACCAAAGTATGACCCTACCTATAAACATTTGAAGGTGCTTAGAAATTTTATATTTTACCTTCTAAGAGCCGTTGTCTCTTGGCATCTTCGATTGTCTCCGAATCATCACTCTTCCGCTTCTCAGCCACTTTAGTAACATAAGAAATAACTAAATTTGATTCAACGAGGCATACTGTAGACAAAACACAATTTTAGACGTAGAACGGCTGGAGTGGCAAACCGTTAACAGGAGTCTATTAAAGGGATTGTATACGTTTGGTAATTGGAACCCACTGTTTGTTTCAATCCTACATAGTTGTAGATATAAACCATAAAACCAACCTGTGAAAATTTTTGGTAGCATTTTTGAGATATTGCCGAAAATCTGGAGCGGTTATGTCCAAGCAGGAAAAATAATCTGCAATTGGAATACACTATCTGAGAAACATTACTGCAGTTATGCTTCTCAGATTCAATATTCAGGCTTTTTGAGTGGTTTATATATTCACAGATAGTTTGGAGATTTTCTGATCGTAACATGTTAATATCAGAGTAATACCTTTCTCGACTACAGGCTCTTCTTCCTCAGAGTCTCCCACTTTGACAGCCTTCTTGCTGTTGACCAACCCAGGGCTGAGGTTGAAGGAGGTGCTGTTATCGGCCAACGTCGTCGTCGTGGAAGCGGCGGTGGCTGAGATGGTGATGCGACCCATGGTGGGAACCGTGCTTGTCACTGTTGAGACAGTCGTTGCCAGTGGGCTTGCTGTGGAGTTCATTTTAGGGGATATATCAAAGCAAATTGAACAGAATTCACATTCTCCTGCCAGAGACTGTCGGTGATTTGCAGTAGTTACTTCAAAAAGGTGCATATATAGGGCCTAGCATTTAACAAAACAAAAAATATATATATTTACAATGGCAGCCAATATGTAAAAAGACCATACCATTGTCCGGTGTAGGAGAGGTTGCTGGAAGAGGCACACAAGTACTACCAGGCATAGGGGAGAAGTCAGGGTCCCAGATTGGTGAACTAGGTCCATACACCTCCTCTTCCAGCATGGACAGAAACCTGGAACAAATTTATAATATTCAAATGAAAGAGGCATCAAGTCAAAGAGCAACTGGTTCCCCTCTCATTCTTCCTTGATCTTGCGCCATGTCTAACTGTATGCAGTGATTCATTTGAAGTGGGATAGCATCAAAATACTTGCATTTTGACACACCCGTACTAAGCGTCCTACAGGCGCCATACAAGTGCTCAAAAGTTTTTCACAAGCATGCACGCAAACCAGTTTGTCAGTACATCCCTACCAGGAGATAGTGATGAGAGGTATCAGACAGGATAGGTGTGTACAAGTGTGCTTCTCATGGACCTTTTTTGCACAGGCTTGAGTGTTTTTTTGTGTGTAATCGTGGTCGACTAAAGTTGCCTAAGGTCAAAGAAGAGGAGGTATGAGCGCAGTCGAATAAAGTCGCCTATCTTAAAGGCAAAGTATACCTTTGGTTTTTCGAACGGTTTGATTGTTTTAATCCTATGTAAATGTAGATATATACACTACAACTAACCTGTGAAAATTTCAGTTCAAAAGTTGGTAGGGTTTTTGAGATTTCGCCAAAAATCTGGAGCGGTTATGTCCACACAGAAAGAATAATCCGTAATTGGAATGCACAATTTCATGCAGAAACGTTTCTCAGATTGACAATCCTTTAAATCCCTTTCTCTAAAACCATATTCCTTCGGAGGAAATTGTTTCTCAAAATGTTATACATGATCAACAGCTGCAGCGCTTCTTACCAAAGTTTTTGTGGTCATTCATTTTCGGAGTAATTACCAAAGGTATACCCTCCCTTTAAAGGGTTAAAGGAAGAACTTAAATCAACACTTTTGAGTGTAAGCCTCCATACATTTCCTTACAATCTTGTAAAGAACACTAAGAACTCACCTTGGAAAGTGAGTAAGCACCAGGGTTCGTTTCTCCGGTGGCATCTTGTCCTTCTCCGCTCTAAACTTATCCAGAAGTTGCCGCCTCATGACCGTGAAGACTGAACGTAGAAGGGATCGACCGAAGATGTGCGTTGTCTCGTAGCGTGGGAGACTATCGCAGAATGCTGGGACGTGGCAATAACATAACCACCTGAAAAAAGGAAACAGACGATATTAAACCCCAAGTGAAAAAAACAGTTATTTACTCACCATTGAGCTATAAAGAGTGCTAACTTGCCCTACGTTTTGTAGTCTTGTCGGTGCAGGCATTTTCTCCTTTGCAAAGGACACCTCTATGAGGAAATTGTAAGTGTCTATTGGAACATTTCAGGGGCCACCAAGGCAATGACCAGGGGCAACGGAGGTAGTTGCCTCCCTGAAGTATCCAGCCTGTTGATGCATCCATGGCCTCTGTGTAATTCCAGGCCTGGGCCCAAGTTCATAGAGCTGCTTAAACAGAAAATATTGCTTAACAATTTCTTGCTAAGCAGAAATGAGCAGGATACCAGTCACAAATTGTACATGTGACATGGTAGTTTGGCTGGTAACCTTATTCTTGTAAGCAAAATTTTATTGTGCTTAGCTACTTTTTGTGCTTAAGCAGCTCTATGAAATTGGGCCCTGCACTTTTGAGGTTCCCTTGTTTTCATAACCAGAAATGTTTCAAATCAAATTACCAAAGTAAGCACAGTTTTATAAAGTGGTCGAGGGTCAAACTACACCAACCTTGTGTAATTGACCTTATAGGCGGCTACATCATCTGTCTGAGCTCGCTGCTTCCTGACTGTAGGCGTTTCTAGCTTCCAATGGTTGAGACAGTGGAGGAACATCTTAGCCAGGTCGTACATCGTCTGCCAGTCCTTCTGAGGTAAATGCCCAAATTTGAACACCACAAAATTTGTGACCCCCTGTAGAGAAACAAGTCAAAAAAAGTTTGTTCTTACTTTTCTCTTTAAAACTGAGGGACTTATCATACAAACCTGCACACTTACAAATATGAGTTTTAAAATGGAATTGGTATGACAAGAAAAACAAAATAAACTTTACAGAAAAGGGGCATATAGGTTACATAATGATACAGGGCGTGAATTTGGGTGGAAAATCCTCAAGACTGCCGGGTTTACAGCTCAAAATATTTACTCGACCAGAATTTTTTTCACAAGACCAGAAAATGTGAAAAAATGTTCTACACATAAACTGTTTTTGTTTGAACAAGCCCTAAAATGAAAGAGAAGATTTATCTAATTTGTTGGACTGAAAGATATTTATCAGACTCAAAGTCAACATTTTAAGAAAACTTTTTTTTTTCCAAGATATTTTATAGTGAGGAATTATTATTCAACTGAAAAACACAATATCGCTGGATTTGTCCAGTCATGACTTTACTTTTAGATATTGTAAGCTGGTTATTTTGTTTACCCCAAGCACTTCCCCCAATCTAACAAGCACCCCATCCTAATTAACCAATGCTCGCCCGGACACCAGTGTCCAGACTGGCTGTCTAGGACTTGACAAATTTACGACCTTAATGTCCACCTAGTCTGTCCCCACAACTTGAGTATAAAATGCCCTTATGTCCCATTTTTAGTTTATTCTTCTCTGTTCTGCTCTTATTAACAGACCCTCCTTGTTAGCCCAGTGCAAGATCTTACACTGTGGCCCGATCCAGTAATTTTCTATCTTTTCCTGCTACTTCTTTGTAAAGCCCTACAGATCTTAATAAATCGTCTTCTGTATTCAAGCACAAAGATAATAGTTTATTGGAGTTTCATTTATATGCTTTACCGGCCAGCCCACAATTCTATTAGTGACACCCATTTTAAGTGTTACAATAATGAAAGACTTGCCTTGTTTATGCTTGGCTTCTCAAATGGCGGGCTCCCGAGTGGACCCTCTACCGACGGCTTGCTCATCTGTAGGATGCATTTCCTCAGGAGCTTTTTTAAAAATAAAAACCGAGGAGCAACACAAAAACACATTTTACAAACAATTCAAAACATTGAATAAAAACCAAACTGAAATCTAAATGCATTATGACAAAAAGCAAATAAATAAATAAATAAATGAAGATAATTCACCATCTTTTTGACCGCGTGAGAGCGCTTTCTTCAGGGAATGTCTTGCAACACAATTACAGTTTCATCTTATTGTTATTGCCTGTATGTAGTTTTCTTGCATCAATGACGAAATACATAAACATAATAATAATATTTTTTTAAACACGTTTGTTTACTTGTTTTTCATCACGTAAAAATTGGTCCACAAACGCCCTCAAGCAGTCAAAAATACGGCAAATTGAACAACAGGCCTGGAATTTCATCTTTGAGAGGGCAAGGCCATTTTCATTTTGCAAAGGGCACTTCCATTGGAAAATCTTGACGTTTATGGGAAACTTTTGAAGAGGCACCAAGGCCAAAATCAGGGGCAATAGAGCAGCACAAATTATATCCATTTCTTTCACTCCTTTTTTCTGATAACAAAAAGATCTTGGAGATCTTGGGTTAGTGCACAGACCGGCGAACTTAAAGGGGACATACATGTGTAATATATAGGAAAACAGAGAGAATTGCAGGCCAAATATTAAAACCTAGAAATGACCTAGAGCAGAGTCTGAATTTCAAGAGAATCCCCAAGCCTGATACTTCATTCTTGAAAGGGCAAGGGCACCAAGGCGTTTTCTCCTTGGTAAAGGACACCTCTATGAGGAAATTGTAAATTCTAATGGAACATTCAAGGGGCACCAAGGCATTTTGTCCTTCGTCAAGGACACCTCTATGAGGAAATTGTAAATATCTATTGGAACATTTCAAGGGGCACCAAGGCAATAACCAGGCCTGGATCAATGGAGGCAATTACCTCCGTTGCCTCCATGAAGTATCTGGCCTGTATCTCTATTAGTGCATAACTCAAAATTTATAAATCTACCCGATCCTTCCAGATAGCCCTATTCCATTGCATTACAGTTCAAATAATCAACTTAGGAAATAATACTCACAAATTTTTGTGTAAATTCTTTTAAAAAGTCACTCTAACTGCAGCTAAAGTAAAGAATTTCCTCAGTAGGATTCTGACTGAACTTGTCCCCGGAGAGTTTTAAAGTCCTAATCTTTGGGCCATGTCACACAAGGCAATTTACAGGCAACCATTTCCAGGCAATCTCCAAGAAGAAAAAAACATTCACATGTAAATTTCCACATATTGTCTTGGGGAGAGTAAGATAGGTGCCCAATTTCATAGAGCTGCTTAAGCAGAAAATATTGCTTAACAATTTTCTGCTTAGCAGAAATGAGCAGAATACCATTCATAAATTGTACATGTGACATAATATTTTGGCTGGTAACCCTGTTCTGGTAAGCATAATAGTTTTGTGCTTAGCTATTTTTTGAGCTTAAGCAGCTCTATGAAATTGGACCAGGGTTACAAAATGTCTGCTGTACTACCAAAGTGCTCCATTTGCATGCAGTGCAGTTGGTTGCCTCTAAGTTGCCAGTAAAAATTGCCTCGTGTGTGAAGGCCTTTAGGATGATGACCTTCTGACAATGACCTTAGGGTTATCAACTCACCTTGAAGAGGTAGAAGTAGACCTGTTTGGTATCCGCATCCTCTTCCTTATGCACACAGAGGAAGAGGTTCTCCACATCTACAACGATGCCAAGGAGACGATTAATCTCCTCTTCTGGGACATTCTCCAGATGAGAAACATGGGCGGCTGCAGAGATGTAAATACATATGTGTATTTGACTTTGTTCACTGTGTACAATTTTGTTCACCATTTTTAGGAGCCATCCAAAGTTTTCAACATTTTTATGGTCATACAAAGAGTATAACCACGTTTGACTTTGAAAGGTGTGTAAAATGTTGATATTTAATTAATTTACGTCGATTTGGAAAGATAAAATGATGATAACTACTACTTTGGGGAGAGGGAGGAGGGTCTTCAAAAGTAGTTCACTCTGTAAAACCTGACATTGTTGAAAACTTTGGACAGTCCCTTAATCACATTTGATACATATTTATAAACAACACATCTGATAATAAAAACCAATTTTAAAATGTTTGACTTGGCATGTTACGTTATACATTGATATCCAATGGTAGATCAAACATTGTCAGGCATGATATTTGACCCTTGGAAAAAAGTAGGAAAATTTTACCGAGTAAAAGGGCTGACCATGTGGTGTAGGCTTCGAAGGGCTTTTCAAGCTATTTAATAAGAATTTTAATGTATTTTTGAGGGACAAAAACCCCCAGAAATCAGACTTTTAAAGTAGAAAAAATATCATGCGTGCATTATTGAGTAATAAATTTCCACAGCATACAATAAGAGATTAGCTGATAAGTAATGACCATGTGGATAAAATCTCTCTTTCAGCAGAAGTGGCAATTGTCCTGAAGAAAAGAACAAGAATTGAGGTAGTCTCAACGTTTCAAACCAGATACTCTGCTCATCTTTATTGTTCGTTTGGTGGAGTAAACCAATCAAAATCTAGACTTGTGAACAAGTCTGTAAATGTTTGTCACAGTGATAGCGTACGGACTCTCTCCGCGAATCTGGCCACACTGGTGATGTTCTCGCGAGACTGCTGGCTCCCACGAGACTGCTCTCGCGACTACGGCCCCATTTAGTTAAATTGGGCGTTAGTCAGGAGACAGTCAGTAGTCTCACGAGACCAGTTTCCTTACACAGTATCGCAAGAGTCGTGGGAGAGCTGTTATGCTATCACCGCGGTAACAATTTAATGATTTGTCCACATGTCTAATCCAAATCAGGCAAATCCATTGGAGGATTTTGATGGATTTGGGAAAAGCCCGCTGTAGACACCTACCGAGCTGGTGACTGCAGCTTCTGCAGGGATCAGACAAACTGGCAAGAGGTGTAGCAATGTCTAGACGGCTCGGCTGTGTAGGCGTAGGGGGTGGATTGGGATTCTTCCAACCATTGCACTTACAAGAATCATCAGCCTGCAAAAGGCACAAAAGAAGACGTTATTGTTCTATGTAGCTTTTTAAAAACATACACCTGTTTGTTTACTTAATACTAGTTAGTAGTAATTGGCAACATTAAAACTTTCACCATCCCTAAATTCCTTGAAAATGAAACTGCATGTTTTGTTTGATTCTGTTTAACTGTCCAACAACAGTCATGACAGTTTGAGTGTCGTGCTATTTAATTGTGTCTTTTCCATCATTTTTTAGGCATTTTTTATTTAGTAGGCATTTTTTTGGAACTGGGCTGTGCGGAAAACCTCAGCGAATTCCCCAATGCGTCATAAATGACAGCATTTGCCTGAGGCGCTAGTTTGACTGCCGATGTTAAAATTTCAAAAAAAGGAGTATAGTGCCCCAGTTGACATAATAATAATAATGCAGTTCTTATATAGCGCTTTATACTCCCGATGGGTGTCTCAAAGCGCTCAGTATTTTTCCTACAAGGTAAGTGGAGTTACGTGTTGAAGTATGAGACCTATTCCTTTACATAGCACCATGTAATGGTTTACAAGGTGCTGTGGCGCAATATGCAGCCAATCAAACCAGGAACACCGGGGCGAACCCCTTCTCTTTGCGAAAAGTGCACTGGGTTCTTTTACGTGCATTACACAACACACGGGACCTACGGCTTAACGTCCCATCCGAAGGACGAAGCATGTGGTTAAGTGTCTTGCTTAAGGACACAAGTGTCACGACTGGGATTCGAACCCACACTCTGCTGATCAGAAACACCAGAGCTTGAGTTCGGTGTTCTTATCCGCTCGGCCACGACACGCCATAGTTGACAAATGATGGTCAAATGGTTGAGTTACTCACTGGGTTTATTTTGTTTTTTATTGCAGGGTAATTTTATAAAAATACAAGTTTAAAATGGTCTTAGTCTTACAACCAGACAACTGAGATAAGCGGATTATGGTTAGTGGTTAGTAATAACTGATACTGGTTCACTCAGCATTCTCCAGGTATTTCTATATGACTATGATCGATTGATTGATTGAATTTATTCGGTTAAAAATACAGCAAGAACATGCCAACAGGGGCATATAGGAGAAAAGACAATGAAATGAAGATAAACCAAAATAGAGAACACAAACACAAGATAATAGAAATACTGCACAAAATTATCCAAGGATAGCCAAAAAAAAGCCAATAACTTAGACTTATTTCCATTGGGGTCCTTATATTATGTTTTTACTATGATGAGTGACTGGATAAACTTCAGTTCAATCAAGTGCATTAAATGTTATGTCGGGAATAGACGATTATTCCATGCAGCAATGCAATGAGGAAAGAATAACAAAAACTGTAAATGTAAACAACGGAACCTTGCATGACGAGTAAACGCCCAATTTCTCAAGTTTCTTCGTCTTCGGGTAGTTTCTGACTTGGGTTTTTCTCTGAGCGATTCTCTGAAGATTCATGGGTCGACTGATTTCACCTGGATTGATGTGAGTCGCCGAGGAACGTCGCTGGGTCACCAACTCCGCGACGGTAGAAGTAGAATCTGGAACTGTGGTAGTCGCCATTTTGTTAGCAGCAGACAAAAGCTGCTTTATTGGCCCAAAACACATTCCGTACAAGATACTTGCGCTTTGACAAAGCTCATACAAAATCACAGAACGCATGTAGTTCAGTATTTTGCAGTATGGTAACCATTTACTTTGAGTGTTATTGGTAAGAGGTAGCTGGTGAGATACTGACTAGACAAGATTCGGGCATTTTGTGAGACATTTTGTCGTATGCCTCATCATTTTTTTGTCGGGTAAGTGCAAATCTGCAAATAAACTGAGTTGAGTGATAGGAATTTGTTATTGTTTTGCCAAATTGCAAGTGTCTTTTGTTAACTTTGTTTCAGTGAAATTTTTGTCATAGAAGTAGTTTCACCATTGTATGATTTCTGAAAATTTGATGAAACGTAGGCCAATCTTTTAATTAAAGTTAAACACATAAAAAAAAATTACATTTAAATTTTGTATCTGAATTTATCATTTATTTTATCACCGCACGAACTGAACTTTTGTATGTATTGTATAAAACTCAAAAGTCAATCGAATTTTCTTTGTTGTTGTTTTTTCCCCCGTTTTTGTTTTTGTTGTTGTAGTTTTTGTTGTGTCTTTTGTTGTTGTTGGTTTTGGTTTTTTTTAGGGGGGGGGTGCTGTGTGTGGACCTGTCACCTGTGTGACTGTGAGTGACTCGCCTACTCTGTGACTGTCAATTTTTAAGGAGGGGGAGGGCTAGGGGAAGATTCTATATCTATAGTTTAATTGATATAATGATAAATCGTAACTTATTTTCCTTTTTTTTTTTTTTTCTTCGTACAGTGCGGTTTTAGCAGTTTATTGTATGATCTATTGTTTTAATTTTATTATATTACATTATGGTCAACATACACCACTTGACCTGCATGTGACGTCATAAGTTCAAACATCGCCCCCACTGACTGAGGTCATTGAAGGCCTATAGTTGTGCGTAGCACGTACACGCACACACGTTTCCATTGTTTGACCTCAGCAATGGCGGCCAATGCAAGGGGTCTTTTAGAGTAAGCCTACATTTGATCATGGAGGTAAACAATTATTGATAACATAATTATTGTTTTGAATTTTCTAGGAATGGACTGACCATTAAATATTTACAGTCGGTCCTGAGCTAAAGTGAACGACAAGTACTAGATGAAGCTGAAACAGTTGGAGACCCATCTTCAACAGGTGGATGCATTTGAGGAGCCTAAAATTTTATTGGAACAATACCCAACGAGGCCCCATATTGCAGGTATTTATTTTCTGGAGTTCACCTACATGTATGTACAGTTGTGTATTTACGTTCATTCTCGAAACGGTTAAACGCAACTTGTGACCTCTGTTTAACTGTTTGACCAGTTCTACCGATTCCAATTGGAACTAAAAGGAGCAGATGTCAACACACTTTCAAGGATTAAAGATAGAACACTGTAACCCAGTCTTCACATTCACAAAACCACAAACCACAGTGTGGCAACATACAAAGCAAAATGTATAACAAATGGAAGGGATTATGGTAAAAATGTTTTTCAAGTAAAACTATTTAACTTAGAACACATTTTGTAGTGCGGATGTTCATGATGAGTTTTACTACTTACAGCATGCATGCTACACACAATAGATGCAAGATATGGAGATCTTCAAGGCAAGTTGGTTGCCGATCTCGGTTGTGGATGTGGTGTACTGAGTATTGGAGCTGCTATGTTGGAGGCAGGGTGGGTACCAGTCAATACAAATTTTCTTCCCATTGACCATGTAACATACATGTGTTTAGTTGATTTCAAAAAAGCAATTTCATCTTCCTTGGGACGATAAAGCCTGTGCACACACTAAGCTAAATCAATCACAACCATCAAAGGCACCATTTACTCCCGGGTGCAGAGAAGCAATGTATGGACTTATCTGGTTCAAGGACAATGCAATGACCAACCAGGCCAGGAGCCGATTTCACAAAGCAATAAAATTCATCGCAAGACAAATTTTCAGTATCACCATAGTGATTTGTATTGTGACATCACACTTTACAAAGCAACTACGATTGATTTGCAGTTACGATCAATCTTAGATCTTTGTGAAATCGGCCCCAGGACTGGAACACACATTCTAGTGACTACAACACGAGCCATCAAAACTTTATTTCAGGGAACAAGACTGCCCCCACTTAACTTAAATGGGTAATTTTGGTTTGGTTTAAAGACAGTGGACACTATTGGTAATTGTCAAAGACCAGTCTTCTCAACATATGCATAAAATAACAAACCTGTGAAAATTTGAGCTCAATTGGTCGTCGAAGTTGCGAGATAATAATGCAAGAAAAAACACCCTTGTCACACGAAGTTGTGTGCTTTCAGATGCTTGATTTTGAGACCTCAAAATCTAATTCTGAGGTCTCAAAATGAAATTCATGGAAAATTACTTCTTTCTCAAAAACTACGTTACTTCAGAGGGAGCCGTTTCTCACAGTGTTTTATACTATCAACAGCTCCCCGTTACTCGTTACCAAGTAAGGTTTTATGCCAATAATTATTTTGAGTAATTACCAATAGTGTCCACTGCCTTTAAGACCATATTTGGGCTTTAAAGTCCTTCCCAAGTTTGTGTAATATTCCATGGTTGAACAAAAACAAGAAGTACACTCATTTTGAAAAGTCTTGTCATTCTGACCTAGGTTATGCATAGGCTTTGATGTGGATGAGGACGCACTGGATATCTGTGCCCAGAACATTGAAGATTTTGACCTGAGGTCAAACGTTGACCTGATACAGTGTGACCTGACCTCATCTGACCGGATGGGCAGATGGTGTAAACAGTTTGACACGGTCATCATGAATCCACCATTTGGGACAAAACACAATAAAGGTTAGGTTTTCAAACAAAAAATTGATATTATCTAGGGTGAAAGTTGTTGGCTTATTCAGAACCTTAGCTCAGGATCCAGGTCTACCATTTTGACAGAAGGAGTCAAGTTTTGTTGCCTTGACCCTTTTTAGAAACCATGCATTTCAAACTTGTTTGGAAACTTCAAACTTGTTTGGAAACTACATGTACATGTCGGTCTGTCGGATGCTCATACTGGCTGGAAAATAATTTTAATGATACAATCTCCAAGGCCCAATTTCACGGAGCTGCTTAAGCACAAAATATTACTTAACAATTTTCTGCTTAGCAGAAATGAGCAGGATACCAGTTACAAATTGTACATGTCACATGGTAGTTTGGCTGGTAACCTTAGTCTGGTAAGCATAATTTTGTTGAGCTTAGCTACTTTTTGTGCTTAAGCAACTCTATGAAATTGGGCCCAGGTCTTAAAACAAACTAGAATGTAGTGTCCAGTTTCGACCCCTATGATGCTTTGTATTTGAAAGCTCACACAGAGCTCAAACATGAAACACTAAAGTGCTTGTTGTGAAAACAAATCTTGTGAAATCTTAAATCTCTTTAATCTCAAACTGTAATCCTTAAATACGTCAGAGATAAAAGTATTTCATCACGGATTATAAAAATATTGTGTTATTTTACTCTCTAGGTATAGACATGCTTTTTCTTAGACAGGCGTTGGATCTGGCGAACACTGCTGTATACTCACTGCATAAAACATCAACGAGACAGGTAACCATACCTTCTTCTTCTATTTTGAGTGGTGTCCTCGGTCAATGATGTTACGGCTGAGTTGTCCCCAGATCTCCCTGTCCCTCATGCATGTAGATATTTCTCCAGCTGTCACAAATCCAGTGTAATTCATACCTGAATCATTTTAATAGTTTATGTACTGAGAAAACTTGAGTTTTTAAATAAACGTTTTATGATCCACAAACCAAAATGTAACACGAGTGAACACCTTTTATTTGAAACGGTTGCCTTTCTCTAACAATTTTGTTCTTGATAAATTATTTTGCAGCATATTGAGAAGAAAGCCAAAGAATGGGGGACTGAGATGGAAGTGGTTGCTGGTAAGTGTGTGTCGAGGCTGAGCGGTCTAGAGCACCATACTTGGTGCCATTGGCAAATTCAGCAGAATGTGGCCGATTCAAGCTCCAACCACAATAGCAACCGCATAAAGGGTGTTAAAGATACCAGACTTTTGTCATTTGTTTAGGCATGCCAGAACTTTGGGGCAGACTTTTTGATGCGCTGGACATTTTGAGTTGGAGCTAGCAGCAGTAAAACACTTTCAAAAATGGGGTGGGGAGGCACAATTATAATACAGCATTTCCAATGCTTGCCTCCTATCAATTGTTAAGGAAATTGTTTAAACCAGGCATGATATTCTTCCTACTTAAGTCTGATTTCCGATTTGTTGGCTCTCAACAAAACACCAAGCAAAATTGTTATTTAATAGCCTGAAAAGTCTATTAAAGCCTATACCATGTGTACATGTATGTCAGCCCTTGTACTCAATAAAAATTTGCTATTTTTTTCCAAGGGCCAAATATCATGCCAGTTGTTAAACAGCTTGGTAGAAAGTGGGGTGATAATTTCCTGAGGGTGGGAGAACAACAGCCCCCCTTACCTCAACCAGACCCCCTCCCCATCCATCTACAATTGTAATGGATCAGTTTACTGAGTGAAAGGAAGACCAAGGGGGAATTCAAATTTTGTTTACACAATCCAAAACTTTTCCTCGCTTTTTTTTTCCAGAACTGCGATTCGATTTGCCCGCAACATACAAGTTTCACAAGCAGAAATCGGTATGTCAATTGGTTCAATTCCTTAGCGATACAGACTTCAAGTTGCAATACAATATTGATAACTTTATGAACTAAAAGGTGCTCTATGGTTGCACTTTCTATGAACACTTTGAAAATGTGACCCCCTAAGTTGATAAGATTTTTAGAGGTTGGTTGTGATGTGTTCATTGAAACCAAAGACAAAACATGAATGAAAACAACCGCCATAAATCAACAACAGCAATCTAAACCACAGAGAACAAAAGCAAAGAAGACGAAAAAGCAAAAAATAGCAAGAGAGAAACAAAAACAAATCAACGACTCGGTATTCGCCAGTACATGGAAGTGAAAGAAGTCAAGGTGGGCTCAAAGTTTCGTTCTTGCAAAAGGAAAAGGGGCCTTGCCCTCTCATAGATGAAATTCTAGGCCTGATCTCATGGCATAAAAACATTGAGGTCACAAACCAAGAAGGTTTCTGGGCTACATAAAAAAAAATGCTTGGAGCCACAAAAGGGATACTGACCGCAGAAAGATCTCTGACATAGCACAAGTCAGAGCAGCATGGAAAAAACTTGTTGACTAGCCGAATAATGATGATAAGTACAAGAGAGAATGACCATGAACTTGGTTGGTTGATATTATTTTTCTTTCTTTCTCATGTAGGTTGACATCGAAGTAGACTTTCTTAGATTTTCATGGCCGAAAACATTGCCTACATCTGCTAATCCGTTGACAGTGCAGTATGATCAAAGAGTTGGGTCAATCAGGTGATATAGGGTCGAGGTGGTCAGACGAAGATTCTTCAAGACAAACGGATCCACTGAGTTGGCAACAGATCTCATAAGTTGCTGGAGATTGCTGCAGATCTATCAGGACAAATTGCAGGACGGTGCACCGCTAGCCAGACATGATTTCAGATGTTTGTCTGTCTGCTTGTTGACATTGAAGTAGACATTCTTACATTGTCATGGTTGGAAACACTGAATGGATCTCCTTGTCTGATCAAAGCATACGATCATAAAGGTTATAGAAAATCAAAAGATGATTCTTCAAGGGAAATGGATGGAGTCGGCGATAGTTCTTGTCGTTGCTGGCGCTTTTCTGAGTACCGGCAAGAAAAATGGCAGTCTGATACATGCAGCTGGCCAGACAATGTTATGTCAAGAGAAGTCAGTCCTTACTTGCCCCTGAAGTGCTTTGGCATTGCTGCAACCATGAGTTTCGATCACAAGAGGCTAGCTGTCTGCTGTAATTGCCGCTGAATTTGTACCGTGATCCTTGATTACTCTCAACATTTCAAGGGCCACTTCTCAGGGCTACTAAAAACTGTGAAGCCTACATGTATGCCCTACTTGTTCATAATGCTCATCAGTTTTTGTAATGCAATCAAGCTAAATGAGTCGTTTGTCAGAAATATCAGTATGGAGAAACAAGCCAAAACAGGCCAACAGGGGTGAAATTTACAAAAATATTATTTTTTTGTAAATTTAAATGCCAAAGTATATCTTATTTTATAATTTTATTGGCAACTTCCTTCCTGATAAAATAATAACAAAAAGGGGTTAAAATTAGCATTGAAAGAAAATGCACCGATGTAGTTTCAATAAACAACTCGACTTTAAACCTCCTTTTCTCAGTTTCATTCTATCGCATCTCTTGGTGTTTTTACTTTCACATCTTTTGAACCAAAGGTGGTATCAACATGGGGTTATAACAGTGTTAAAGCATAGATTATGCTCTTTTCAAATGTTTAAAAAAAATAAAAAAATTACCTGGGTCGACAAACGACTCATTTTGCTTGATCGCATCAAATTTCTTCCCTTTCAGATGTGAATAATAAAATGTCAAAATGTGTTAAGTTATTTGTGAGTGTGTGTGAATGAACCTTATTCTACCATTAAACTGGTTGTGATCAGTACCATTAACACATCAGAAAGATACATTTATGACAATGCATGTTTAAAATCCGGGCTACTAAAACTTCCTGGGGGAAAGTAAAATGCACAGTTTACTAGCCCGATGGGCCACTTTACAAAAAGCTCAAGCACATGGCCTTAGGTCTCCTGTCACTCAACACCAAATTGATTGGACAACAGGGAGAGTATACCTTTGAGAATGAAGCCTTTCTCATTTGAAAACATACAATTTTATGCAACAAGGGCAGTTTTTCAGAACTGCACCTTAGGCCAACATAAGTGTTTTTTGCTTGCAAAACGTGACCAAATCAATAGAGATGTTGTACTAAATATCAAATAACAAAAAGCCTTATTAGGCACCTATTTAAACATTTCTAAGGAACTGCTTTGAATTTTGAATGTTATAACCAAAATTATAGTTGACATCCCTCGGTCGTGTCTTTTTCTAATTCATACAAATTTAATTTGTTAGATTGATTTTGTGTTTTGATAAACTGTGGCAGCTAGTGAGAAGTGGTGTTGAGCGCAAACCATGCCTAGGAAAGTTAAAAACTTGCGCGGGAAAATTTCAAATTTGCATAGTTTTCTTCTTTGCGCTAAACAGTCGTAAACTTACAGCACCGATATCAAGAAACAGTCGTTGGTCTTAGGTACCTCCTTGTGTCCAATATTAAATCTGGATCGATCTTTCGATATATACGCGCACCATTCTGTAAAACAGTGGGGGAAAGGTTGCCAAAATGAGTTCGCAGTGCACCAGCATGTTGCTGTTTCTCCAAGAACTCAGATGTTCGGTGGAAACGAGCCATCAAATAATTGCATAATGTAAAGAAAGTTTTCGTTTGAGTACATTAGTAAGTATACCCTTTCTCCATGGTATACCCTTTACCAGATACTAACTTTGTCAGCTCAAAAATAGATGCAAATTTGTTTACTTAACCAGTTTCTGGCTTGTTGTGAATTGCACTCTCGCTGGACTGCTGTTCTACATTGTAACATTATATCGTAGGAGGTCCTGTTTTCAGGGCGTCCCTGAAATCGAGGCAAATCTTTTACCTCTCTGCGCGCGATGTAAACAGTCCCTAGATACAATTTTTGTGGTTTGACTTGCCAAGCAAAGAGTCTCCTCTCCTTTGACCAAAACTTAGAATTATGTGAGGCTCCACTGGCAAGTTGCACTTGTATTGCAAAAATTTGTGGTATTTTAGGCATTTCTACAAGGTACAAAAATATGTCATCCGGGGCCATAAAAAAAAATTTGCCCGCCGAAAAAGTTTCATCGAACAATTTTTCAATTCACAATTCACGATGATAAAATCATGTGACTTAAAATTCTGCTGAGCATTCTGGGGAAAAAAATACAGAGGCTTAAAGAAGCCATGTGCCTTATATCATTTTCTAACAGTCTGGTCTGGAGAATTTTTTTTTAAACCCTCATATCATTTATTATTAATGACATTAAAATTTAAACATTGGCTGGGTGATTCAAATATCACTGTTTATTGATATGCTTTATTATAAATGTTAAGAAACATAAAAAGATTCAAAACTTTTTAAAAAATCAGATTTGAAAGCCAAGACTTATTGACACTTTTTTTATTTTTATTTTTTTTAAAAGTTTTTGCAAATTACCATCGTAATTTTTAAAATTAAATAAAAAATATTTCGAATAAAATGAAGACAACTGCTGGCTATAGAGTCATACACAACGTCTCACAGAACACTTGAAGTCACTGCAGATGTTTCTTCTGCGTATGGCTTCACCAGGACACCATACTTTCTTGTTTGCCTCGAAAACAGGTCAAACTCAAAACACGCGGGGACGCTATTGAAGTCATCGAAGATCGGTGCGTGGTGTGAAAGTTTCAATGTCTATCAAGTTTTAATATATTTTTACATACTTCTTATAAACAAAGGAAGGTAATTAGGGCATCAGTTGATATATGGCATCATTATTTTTTTTCAATTCAAAGAAAAAGGCATAGTACATCGAAAACCGGACACGGGAGGATATTATTATACTGGGCATGCTCAGATGACCATCCTTGCCCCATTAATCAGTTAATAGTGCCAATACTCTGGACTTCCTAGGATCGGAGGAAGTCCAGAGTATTGGCACTATTGTATTAATTGGGCTAGTAAGATCATCCATGCTCAGATGCTGCACACACACTATGCGTAGCCGACCTAAAGCCCCCATGGATGGATTGTCCCAATTATTGGGCATGATGATGGGGCTAGCATGACAACAAGCAAGTGCAGCAGTGGGGCTACATTTCACTGTTCTGGTGACCCTGGCTTAGCCTGTGTCTTGTCAAGTCTGTCTGGCTGTCTGTCACCTGTCACTGCTGGTCCACCTGTCACTGTCGTTTTACTTGCACAGTACAGTTTAGTAGCCTATCTATTTGGTTATCAAAAATCATACTCGCAGTCACAACACAGTCACAAGTCACACAACAGGCACAGCAGCTTAATTTCTAACTGCCACAATTCAAATAAGCCCAATTGAATTAATGGACATGCATGCAGTTTGCACACAAAATCTCTGACAGACATCAATAATTGATGAAACATTTCCATGCTTCTAATCCTACCTCCATGGTTGTATTTCCTTCCTCCATGGTTGTACTTGTACCATAGTCCCATAGAGGAATTCAATAAGAGTCTTCCTCCATGGTTGTCAGGTTGTACAGACTTGGTGACTTACACGCGTGACTGTCGGTGTCAATCAGCGCTCTAGCCCACCTTGTTGGGCTGTTATGGCTTTTTTTAACATAAGTCTTATATCATATTCATCATGTTCATAGTCGCCATAAAAATTATACTTGTTCTCATCCCGAAACAATGTACTCTTCCTTATTAAAGGGCCTTCTCTATTTCCCAACTTTTTTAATTTGTTTAAATTCATTCCAGTGGATCATTATGAAAAAGGGGAGATCGTTGAGGTGCATGAGGATGATGCAGAAGAAAAACCGTTTTCCAGTCTCGGTTTGGACCTGAGCAATATCACAACGATGAAAGTCAAAAACGGCAGTAAAGTACGCAACCTTCTTGGTTTTGCCTTCAAAACAATCAAGGTACAAGTTGACTAAATATTTATTTTGGGGAAAGATAGATTTGGGCCACATGGATGAAGAGTGTCGTCGGCCGAGTGGTCTAGTGCACCTGACTAAAGTTCTGATGTTATCTGACTTCTCATTCAGTTCCTGGTCATGCAGGGTTCGAATTTGGGGGGAAAATCCACAAAATGCAGGGCTTGTAGTTTAAAAATATTATTTACTGGGCGAAAAATTTGTTTTATAAAGACCAGAATTGAAAGGAGAAATTTAAATAAATACCGACCGGTGCACAGTTCATCATGTTTAAATTCATTCCAGAAATTCATTCAACTGTTTTAATTTGAACAAGCACTTAGAGAAAATTGATCTCATTGTACCAGGTGAAACATTTTTTTATACAAATGGGTCTTGTAAAAAAAACATTCAAATATGTTCTTCATATATGAAAAATCAGCACTTTGAAACGGCCTTTATCCAATCTTGACTGTTCATTTATCAAAAGTCCCTTTTTTGTAGAAGAAAGCCTCGGACAGGTAGTCCTGTACCCTGCGTAGTGACAGAGGAAAAACAAAATTGTGTTCTTCTTTTCTTGGCAGAATGAAAACACCAAATACATCATCTTCACAGGCTCAGGTGCAGCCATCAGTAAGACAATAACATGTGTTGAGATCCTCAAACGAAAGATGAAGACTCTGCATCAGATCACAAGAATATTCTACCAGAGGTAATCCTCATCAGTTTTGATGTCCTCCCACCACACCACGGCCCAGTCTCATAGAGCTGCTTAAAAGGCAAAAAAGTAGCTAAGCACAAAACAATTTTGCATACCAGGATAACCAAAATACTATGTGTAATGTGCCGTCTCTGACTGGTTTCCTGCTTATTTTTGCTAAGCAGAAAAGCAGGAAAATGTAAAGTAAAATATTTTGCTTAAGCAGCTCTGTGAATTTGGGCCGATCAGGGCCCACAAGGGGTGACTATTAGATGCTAGCACTTAGACATACCGGTACTGTGTAACTTTCCATTGTTTACTTAGGAGTGCTGGAAATCGAACCATGGCCACTGTGGTGGGAGGTGAGTGCCTTATGCACTAACCACCCATCAATATACATAGCACCACTGATTATTATGTTGCCCGCAGGCGGGATATCCTACGGCGACTCCAATCTTCTCTATCCTCTATGCAAGAAGCCAGCTCTGTTGTGGTCTCGCACCAGCATCACACCTGAGGACACCGACATAGCTCGTCCTCTGTCTGCCCCTCAGCCTCACCCCATAAGTCGGTTCCTACAGAACCAGTTGGCTTGCCGGCAGTTCTTTATGTCTGGGGCAGTGGCCCGACAGGCCCATCCCAGAGCTGCCAACTCTCCCTGAAAATAAACCAACCTTTCCATATTCTGATGAACAAATTTGAACATCTCCCTGATTATGGAAACTTTGTCTCTAGTATGTTGAATGTAATGCTATAAATTTTTCTCTGATTGTTGGACAAAATCTCCCTGATTGCAATCATGGCTCTGCCATCCACCTGTATGGAATCTTTTGTAAGATCCATGGTAACATGCCATAGAGGGATTTATTGTACTGGTGGTGATGGTACATCGTGGTCGAGCAGTTAAGAGCCCAAGACTCGAGCTCTGGTGTTTCTGATCAGCAGAATGAGGGTTCGAGTCCCGGTCATGACACTTGTATCCTTGAGCAAGGCACTTAACCATAATTGCCTTGTCCTTCGGATGGGACGTTAGCCGTAGGTCCTTTGTACTGGGATTGGTAGTGCACGTAAAAGAACCCAGAACACTTATCGTGGAAGAGTAGAGGTTAGCCCCAGTGTTTCTGGTTCACATAGCAAGCACCCTTGTTTACAGGTTTCCTCAGGCTTGCGAGCTACAGTGATTAAGGTCACTTATGAGGCATCCTTGGTTTCATTTACCAGAAAATATTTAATAACAATGTAGGGCCTACATGTATAAATGTTTCAAAGCATGTCAATAGTACACACAGAATGTGAAAATACAGAACACATGTAAAGAGCTATAGATTGGGTTGGGTATTTCCCACTAGTTATTGTTCTTTCTTCAATCACTTTTTTGTTTGTACGATTGCAGAATAGAGGAGTATTGGAACCCCAAAGAAGAAGGTCTTGATAGGTAAGGGAAGTTGTTTGTATTTTGTGATCTATGTATGATTCCTTATTAATTAGTATACATTTTAGGAACCTGTGCATGTATTCCTAAACTCACTTAATGATAAAAAATAATAAGAAGAAGCAGTTCTTATATAGTGCTTTATCACACCTGAGGGTGTCTCAAAGTGCCAATTAGTTTTTTTCTACTAGGTATGTGGAGCTATGTGCGAAATATAAGACTAATTTATTTACATAGCGCCATGGAACCCTTGAGTTTTTTACATTGCAACAATAGATAGAGCTGCAGTTCCCCATATTTTGCCTTCAACACACCCTATAATCTTTGCTGTTGAGATTTGTATCTGAGGTCTTTGTTGATTTGCATCGATATTGAGGATTTCCTGTTGGGAATTACCTTTTGAAGCTCTTTTCAGAGCAAATGCAAACGACTTTCATGGTTTAATAGATGTTAATTTTGCATCGGGATAAAGTTTGTTTTTACCCTTACACGGATGTGTATTAAGTACTGTATACTCAGTACTTTCCCGAGTTGTGTGGAAAAAAATCCACAGGCAACTTCCATGGTGATAACATTATGAAAGGTCTCCATGGATTAACCTTTCACAATGCAAAGTTTCATTTCCTGCTACAACATTTTAGAAATATCACTCATGGTAGATCATTCTACATGTAATGTGAAACCGCCCCCATTTGTATTTCTATGTATTTGTTCATTGTTGTGTTTTGAGTTTTGTTTCATTTATTTTAAAATTTGGTATTGTTATTTTTGTTGTCAATTATAAAAGTGAAACAAGAACTGAGTGTAGAGTATTGAAACAAAGATTTTGCATTTCAAAGAAAACAGAAAATATAGTGTGGGAAGGTTAGCAAGAATGTATTTTAATGCATTTAATAAAAAAATGGAATATCCTGTTTTTTTGCTCCTTTGAAGTTCATTTGACATGTTGGACTGAAATGTTTTCATATTATTCTTTACACAATTGTTAGTGTATTAATTTGTTTTGTCTTCGTTTTTTGTTTACTTTGCCAATGAATCAGCATTAGGTTGACAAAACCCAACGATGACCGTACCTTTAAGAAATGATGTCCCCTTTAAAATTCTGTAATTAACCTCATATCAGGGGAAAAGCAGGAAGCAAATACACAGCACTTATCAAATATCCTGAGAAAGATATAACAGGTCACAAAACTATGATAGATAAGGTAATAAAACTGATTTTGTTTCCTTCTTTTCCCCCCATTACTTAAAGGCAGGGTACACTTTTGGTAATTACTCTACAAGTTAATGACCATAAAAGCTTATTTGGTAAAGAGCACTGTAGGGCTTTTCGAGAGAAAGAGGTCATTTTCACCCCAAAATTTGAATCTGAGAAAGGCTTCAGGCACGAAGCCTTTCTCAGGCATCTGAAATTCTATGCAACAAGGGTGGTTTTTTTTCTATCATTAGTTTCTTGCAACTTCTTGATGACCAATTGGGCCCAAATTTTCACAGGTTTGTAATGTTATGCACATGTTTGGATACGACAAGTGAGGATACTGGTCTTTGACAATTATTACCTAAAATATACCCTGTATTTAATGAACTTGAAAATTTGACCTTCATTGTCTTAGTCACACTTTGGGTCCTACTTTCATGTAATGACCCAAATAACTAGATGTGAAATATTATTTTAAGTTTGTTTTCCTATTCTTGATTGTAGGCTGAAAGTCAGCAGAGACATACCAACAATCTCCATACTGTTGTCCAAAGATTCACTGGCGAGCCAAGAACCTGGGTATGTTATTAGAAATTGTGCTTTCTGTTACATTTTTTTGAGTGAGAATTGGATCTGGACTGTTAGAGCGGAGGGCTTCAGCCGTGAACTTTCTCAGGCATCTGAAAACACAAAATCCCATGCAACAAGACTGTGCACTATACCCTGCTTGAGCCCCAATGGCGACTTTAGTCGACTGTGCACTATACTCTGCTTGAGCCCCACTGGCAACTTTAGTCAACTGTGTACTATACCCTGCTGTCACCATTGGATGCCAATAACATATGAGTCTTAATATTCCAAACAGGGTTTTTTGTTAGTCAAAAGGTCAAATTCAATGCTGTTTTGATGGAATACCATGGAAATTCAGAACAGCTCCCCATACAAAAATATACCAGACCCATATATTTGAGATTTGGTTTTCAGATACAGTTTTCTCGGATATGACTTCATTTCAGAGGGAAATATTTCACCGGAAAAAAAAATGGTTCTAGTATGACCTTCATAATTAGAAAATTTTAAGACTAAAATTCAACATGTGTTTGTATCCTTACCAATCCTATATAACACTTTAAAACCTATATCATGTTCATTCACAGGTACCAAGCTCCTGGCTCATACGACCATCTCTGTGCAGACAGCTCCGAGGACAAGAACAAGAAAAAGAACCAATCCAGAAAAAGAAAACAGGATAAAAACTCTGAAAAAACAAACCGTGTTGATGTGAATCTTGGACAATCACAAACCACTGATAAGAAGAAACCAATAACGAGAAAATCATCAGGCAAAAAGAACAAGACAAAAATCAAAGAGGGCACCGCAGAGGAAAGAAGAGATAAGGTGGTGGACAGCTGAACTGGGATAGAAGATTGTCAGTTTGTGTTGCATTTCAAAATTCAAATCATTGCGACCAGATCGAGACTTGAAGAGTACATAATCTGGCTCCTTTTTGCTTCTACGTCGATTTGTAATCCTTACTGTTGTGGACCATAGGGAATATGACCATACGATTGCAGATGAGGATGGTGTTGTACATGATCGCTAGGTAGTCAGTCGCTCCAGTGAGCACAACCGTCCACTACGAGCACTCGATTATGGCTCAACATCGCGGAAGTAGTGTATGTATTTTATCAACATCGCGGAAGTAGTGTATGTATTGTTTGTTTTGTTTCAATCTCAAGCACCGTACACCAAAGTTCCCTAAAATGTTCAAGTACGTTCAAAACTTACACTGACTATTGTGAAAATGCAAGTTAACCCAAAATTATAAGCTGTGTAAACATTCGGATTGACAAAGTCGGCAGCATCTGGTATATGTTCAACAGATGTTCCAGGATGTATTATTTTAATCACCAAGTCCAAATCATACTTAATAGTTACATTTATCTGAAGGCATTTTTCTCCCTCAATCCTTTCCAATAACTCAATCAAAATGTCACCTATTATTTGATCTCCATTCTAAGAAAAAAATGATGACTTTACCTAGAAAAAAGTACCAGTTGGGCACCTTTTGAGACTTTACTAAATAAACAATTTTATCTTATAAAAAAAATGTGATGATGCATCAGATGTGCATATTTTCCAAGTGTTATTTCATTCGGTGTTCTTGTCCTCCAGTCTATGGTTTTTTGTTTACCTAAATCTATGTTTGGCTATCCCTATATTTTTTACCCCAATCTATGATAGACGATTCGTTCTTTCCCCAAAAAATGTTTGGGGTATTTTCCTTTGTATTTATCCCAATCTATGTTTGTCCATTTCTTTGTTTGTGTCTAAATCTATGTTTGGCCATTTCTTTGTTTTTTACCTAAATCTATGTTTGGCTCATCCTTTTTTGTTAAACCCCACTCTATGTATGGTCATCCTTTTATTTTTACCTCATAGGTTTATTTTTACCTCGTGGTTTTGGTTTTATTTCTTTTCACCTTGCGAAACTGTTTCTTGTTGATAAAAATTAAAAACATGTGTTACAATACATTATTTCGCAACCAACGTGTGACTAATTTGTTTTCCTTATGATTGGCGCAAAATCCCTGATAAACCCCATCAATCGTTTTTTTTTTTTTTCGTTTGTTGGTTTTGTGTGTGTCCCCCCTCCCCCTCCCTCTGTCTATCTCTATAAAACCGGATCTAAAACTAGATAATAGATAAACGAATGAATACACTTTTCCTAAATCAATGATTTAGTACATTGTAGGCCACACTACATTTTAACTGTTATTCTGTGAGCGACTCTTTTCAGCAGAGCAAGTTTTAAAGGTATCGAACACGTTTGGTAATGACTCAAAACAAATTAGCATAAAAACCTACTTGGTAACAAGCAACGGAGAGCTGTTGATAGTATAAAACATTGTGATAAACGACTCCCTCTGAAGTAACCTAGTTTTTGAGAAAGAGGTAATTTCTCACTAAAATAATAAAAACTTCTTGCAATAAGTTTTTATTCCTATCTGAAAGCACACAAATTTGTACAACAGGGATGTTTTTTCTTTCATCATTTTCTTGCAACTTCGATGACCAATTGAGCCCAAATTTTCACAGGCTTGTTATTTTATGCATATGTTGGGATACACCAAGTGAGAACACTGGTCTTTGACAATTTCCAAACGTGTTCAGTGCCTTTAACCATGGGGGTTTTAACCAAGTGTTGCAATATCTTGACACAAACTTTTCTTTATCCGTTTGACTTGAACTTTCATGGGAAGAAACATCACGTGAGTGTTTCAGGTTGGGGCACCAGGAAGTATGGAATTGTTTAATTCACTTTCAGTTTCGATCTTTTTCAAGATGAACCTATAACGGTGTAAAAGTTAGACAATAATGAATTGCAGTCTTACAAAAGCAGATAGAAAGGCATGCTGTACACGATACCAAAGTGCCTCTGAGAACCTCATAAAGCTGTCAAGCAAATTTAAAGGCAGTGGACACTATTGGTAATTGTCAAAGACTAGCCTTCACATTTGGTGTATCTCAACATATGCATAAAATAACAAACCTGTGAAAATTTGAGCTCAATCGGTCATCGAAGTTGCGAGATAATAATGAAAGAAAAACAACCCTTGCAACACGAAGTTGTGTGCGTTTAGATGGTTGATTTCGAGACCTCAAGTTCTAAACTTGAGGTCTCGAAATCAAATTCGTGGAAAATTACTTCTTTCTCGAAAACTATGGCACTTCAGAGGGAGCCGTTTCTCACAATGTTTTATACCATCAACCTCTCCCCATTACTTGTCATCAAGCAAGGTTTTATGCCAATAATTATTTTGAGTAATTACCAATAGTGTCCACTGCCTTTAACACAAAACAAAAGGAAATGTTTATTACCAAAAAAACCCACATTAAATGGAACAAAGTCACGATCACTTTACATAATAATATACATTGTTTTGGTTGGTAAACCTTGCCACTTCTGCTGAGCGGATTTTGTCTTTGCTTGACGAACAAAAAAATGTGCATGGCCAAGTTTTACCGGGGTACCTATAATATTATGGTACTCGGTTCTCTGAGCATGAGCAGCCTACTTTTTACAGAAATACAAAAAATGAGATATCAACACATTTGTTTGGTTTTTGACTAATTTATAGATAACAATGTGTGCTATAACATATATCTTTGAGACAACTTCTAATTTACTTTTCCAGTGCTTTATTCTTCTATAATTGGATAGCAATAGCATAAATTTACATAAACGCAACATATTTTAGACAACCATGTTTTTTACTACGGGTACTTAAAATCGAACGAAGGCATTTCAATCGAGTGTCGGGTCGGGTTATTTCTTTAGGCAAAAGTGTCGAGTAGGCCATTTGGATTTCGAGGGGGAGTCCTACGAGTGCTGAACATGCAGTTCCCTGTCTCGTGTAGGCCTATGCATAGGCGTCGGCTCATGATCTCCACTGTTGATCAGAATCGACTTTGTGTCACAAACTAAGTGTATTAATAATTAGGTTGAATAAAGCCAAATCGCACTGAGCATCTTGTATTTTACTTTGCTATTGTTGTGCGCTTCTCTCGATTGCTGCAATCTTAAGCAATTGAGATTAGGGGATCTCCCCTTCCCTCTCGGCTTTTCATTTTTAGCACAAACGGAAATATTTGTCTGGAGGAATTACGACCTGGAGTCAATTTTGGAACCATTTAATGGCCGTGCAAACAAAGCTATTTGAGAGTCAATACATCCGCGCTGACGCACACTCAGTAGTGTGTCACATGCAAAACTTGAGTTGGTGACTAAGGATGGGGATTTCCCTCGGAAGTCCCGCGCCTATCAAAAACAGAATTGTTGGCCTTATTAGTTTCACGATCAGTGAAAAAGCCGACATATTTTGTTCAGCCGCTGATAAAGACTGAGTCATTGCGGGGCAAAATATTAGTCAGTGTTTATCGTTTTTATTTTATTGTTGAGACCCGTCCATGATCAAGTTTACCTTCGATGACTGGCTGTGTATGAGGTAAGTTACGTATGTATGTATTGAGTCTTTGAGCAGGTATTATCAGCCACCGATCCATGATTCACCCAACGTGTTCACTTTGATCACATAAGCAGACTAACCAAACAGCTTGCGGTATAGTCCAATGTTGAACTATCAACCATGGGCCTAGCCCTCGCCTTGCTCACTTTGATTATCGAATGCGTATTTTTCGGACAGCAAACAGAAACCTCCATAGAACTTCGGCCTGCCTATTCCCCATTGGTTGTTGGGTTACGGGGATTCTCTTTATCGGTCATTTTTTGAGTGACCGTTTTGATATCCGTGTAATAGTCATTTTTATGAAGAACACAATCATTTTCAAACGAACCATTAGATATGGACCATACTCAACTCATCCAAATAAACAACCAGGTCACTGCTTACAGCCATTGTACAAGTATACAGAAGAAGCCATCTGGAAACCGGTTCATCACACAGCAGTGGCTATTGACCCAAAGGTCAAGTAACTGCTGTACAATTCCTATGGGAATTCCGGGAGAGCTGGTCATGGGTTTTTTTGTTTGTGAAAAAAAACCCGATGGTAACAAAAAAATTGGCATGCTATTTGGCTGTAGGTGTACGTAGTTGGGGAACTTGGAATTTTTTTTAGGTTTTTGAAGAAAAAATGGTGGAGACGTACTGGTCAACTTTTTAATTAAAAACGGACTCTCAATAAGTGACCGATGGCTTCATGGAGTGACAGGCAACAGGTGGATAATCAGTGTCTTATAAGAAGAGTCTAATGAGCCATTTTACATCTAAATCTATTTCAAGAGCCGAAGTCCTTCTTATAATAGGGTTGTGCACAACTTCTCCTGCTTACTGCATGATGCCATCGCTCACTTATTGAGTGTCATTTTTTTTATTGAAAAGTCGGTACTCCGCCAATTTTTTTTATCTAAAAAATTCCAAGTTCCACGTTTTCACCTAGCCAAATAGCATGCCAATTGTCTTGTTACCATTGGTTTTTTTTTCTTCTAAACAAAAATCTCCCGGAATTCCCATAGGAATTATACAGCAATTACTCAGCATTGGTACTAATAAGGTAAAGTGGTATAAACTCTTGCTACAAAGAGATGTGGGCTCATCTTAAAATAAATTGTGCTTGAATTGATTTATTTAGTCAAAAGGGTCTATTTTGGGCGATTTAAAAGTGATTTTGTTCTCAACAAAAGTGTATTACACGCTAAGATCTAACTGTTACTCAAGTGAGTCAATGATGGTGTCCGATTGTGAATTTGTTTGTGATGGTGTCACGCAGGTTTAAAATTACTCTTTTATTTGTGGGTCTTGCGTCTCAGCATGGGTAGGCCTACATCGCTACATAGCCTATCTTTCTAAACATACGCACACTCTAAAAAGTTCCCCGTAATATGTCACCCCTTTTTGTATACGTAACGCCACATGAAGCCTATTCTTTCCTTGCTCTAGCCATGGAGGTAGGTATCTAATCCTACCTCCATGCTCCAGCTAGCCTAGATGGTTTTTACAAAAATAACAGGTAAGCTAATGCATAATTTGATCGTTATTTTTTACCATCGTTTGTTTTGTTGGTCTAAGAATAATGTGAGCATAATCGTCAATCGGAAACACATTATTTTGAAATAAAGAAAGCGAATTTTTGATATCGATTGACGTGACCCTGGCGACCCAGAAAAGAGTGATGGTGGTGGCTGGCCTGGCAAGTGGCATGCACCATCGACAGCTGGGCGCTGCGGCACTCCGAAAATAAGAACCACAGAGACACACAAAAATGTCCTGTGAAGGCAACAGAGTTAAGCGCCCTCTCTCGTTTACTTTCTTGCGCTCTATCACCAACACAACAACAATGTCGGCAGCATGGAGGAATAAATGCAGATCTCAGACTCAGAGTGCAAGACAAGGATTTTTTGGAAGTTGTAGGCGCGAGGGACGATCGTGTCTGTAAGTTTTCTTGTTGTAAAGGACGATCATCATTTCTCCCCGGATTTTGGGTTTTTTTTTACTGGTTAATTTTGATATTCTTTTGGCTAAAAAAAAGGAGGAAATAAATCCTCGTCCAGCATGTCCAGGCATCCAGGTTAACACCACCTTGTTGAGCTGTAAATTGGCTCTCTTTTATCATCGGTCTCATAACTTATGAGATTATGAGGCCGATGAGAGCCATTACAGCTCAACAAGGTGGGCTAGTACCACCGATGCAAACTTGGTTTTGTCTAGCCCTGGGCTGGGCTCAATTCATAAAGCTGTTTAGCAGAAAATTCTGCTCAGCAAATTTCTTTGCTAAGCATAAAATGAGTGGGGTACCAGTCACTAGCAATGGTAACTGTATAAAAAAAAAGTCTAAGGTGTTTTTGGCTGGTAACCCACCTATTTTTCTTTACTTAAGCAAGAGTTTTCTGTGCTTAGCAAGTTTTTTGTGCCTCTAAATACATTACAAGTTACACGCTTTATGAAATTGGGCCATCTGGTAGCGGTAGGACTCGGGGGGGGGGGGGGGTGGGGGGGGGCGGGGGCTTCCAGATCCTTTCTTCTTCTTCCCTGCAAGTGCTGCTTCATTAGTGAAGATTACCGCACTGCAGTTGAGTGCACGCGTGCTTGAAACCATATGAGCCGCAACCTTAATCAGGTACAATATTGGTGCAAGTATAAGTAAAAACTGACCAGCCAAATTACCATTCTAATAATGGAGCCCTCAGTTCAGTGCATTCTTGAAAGCATGGAGGGAGGGTGAGAGAGCAGGGTCCGTCTCCACTAGTGACTACTAAATAGAGAGTGCGTATGACTGTCTGTCATGTCTGTAATGGTAATATCTCTCTGTCTGTAGTATACTGTAGTTTAGAAAGTGGTGCTGTGCTGACATTCATGAGGTTATTGCTTCTAAACCTGAATCCGAATTGTTGGCACGCGGCAAAGCATCCTATGGGAAACACCACACCAACTTTTTGTAATCCTGTGAACATTTGATTTTCAATTTAACCACTGCTACGCACGTACCCTTTTGGATTAATTTACATATTTTATGCCCCTTTTTTTATTATGTTTTCAGACTCTATTCTAAATTAGACTGAACCTGACTGAAGAAGCTTCCTTACCAACCCAATTCAAGACCTGAGCAGTTAGTAGACTGAGAACAGAAGACCACAAAAATGCCAGGTGTTACCACAGCCAGTGTTGTAGTTGATTTCCTCCACTATAAATCACACAGTAAAGGGTTGGAGTTTCCATTTATAGAGGGCCCACATGGCCACCTAAGTAGCAACCCCATGATTCAAGAAGCTTTGAGGGAAAAGACATCGGAAGTTGAGAACCAGTATCAGTTGAGAACCAATGGATTGGGTATGATGGATATCCTTCACGTTACACCGAGCACTGCATTCAGCTCATTCCACAGGTTTGTCAGATTCTATTCCTATACACCAATCCTTCACCGATCTTGAAGTCTTGGTGGCAGCAGACACGCCTCAATTACTGCGGTGGTACCTTCGTGGTACTGCGCTGCCTAGCGACGGGTTTAAGGGCTGGGCTACACTAGTTAATTATATAGATGGTTATATGTAAGTATCGGTTGTTTATAAATAATAGTTACATAGGTGGCAAGGTCGTACCACCGCAGTTCCACCGCAGCGTGTCTGCTGCCACCAAGAGTTCAAGATCGGTGAAGGATTGGTGTATAGGGACCTCCTACATTTTAGCGATCTGAGTTTCAAAAATTTTGACGTACTTTTATTGACTTCTAATCAACGGGGGAACTTCAGATGAAATAATTTCGCAGAATGCTTACTGCCATTGCCATCTTTGTATCAATCAGGATTGTCGCACAATTTGTTTTCAGGGCCATTACCAAAGTATGACCTTACCTTTAAAGGGAGGGTATACCTTTGGTAATTACTCCACAAAATAATTACCATAAAAACTTACTTTGCAAAGAGCACTGGAGAGCTGATTATTATAAAACATTGTTAGGAACCACGCCCTTTTATGAAGTAATGTAGTTTTAGAGAAAGAGGTCATTTTTCACCCCAAAATTTTAATCTGAGAAAGGCTTCAGACAATTCTATGCAACAAGGGTGTATTTTCTTGCAACTTTGATGACCAATTGAGCCTAAATTTTCACAGGTTGGTTATGTTATGCATATGTTGGGATACACCAAGTGAGGATACTGGTCTTTGACAATTACCAAAAGTATACCCTGCCATTAATAAAGGGGTTTCAAGATTAAAGCAACTCATTGTCTTCTCTTTGATAATACCAGTCCTATAATTAATTACTTTGGGTTTTGTAATTTTTTCACCATCACTACAGAGTCGTCAATGAAATCTTTTACGACTCATTCAGAGGTAACGTGATTCACAACGGTATGCAGCCCTCGTGGGGTCGGATCAGCTCGTTACTGGCCTTCAGCAGCGCACTCGTCATCCACTGCATTCAGAATGAAATGCCGCAGTTAGTGCAGCAGATTGCTCACTGGACAATTAGCTACATAGATACTTACTTGCTGGGATGGATCAACAGCCATGGGGGTTGGGTAAGTTTGCTGGTGACTTCTCTATATTCAGACACCCCTATGTTTCGATTGACAACCCAATGTTCTGAAAACCGCTCGGGTTTAGGGTCAGGGTTAGGGTCAAGGTTAGGGTTAGGGTCAGGGTCAGATTTAAGGTCATGGTTAGGGTTAGGGTCAGGTTTAGGGTTAGGGATAGGGTCAGGGTTAGGGTAAGGGTTAAGATGAAGAAAATACACTAGGGGTGTCGGAACATAGGGGTACCTATCCATTATGGGAGTCAAAGGAATCGATTCCCAAAATGGCGGAAATGGTTGATGTGCATTTTACAGAGGTGCGTTCCACGCCTGCAAAGGGGTCAATTGGGTTTATTGCTCAGTTGAAAGAGCACCATCAGGTAAAAACCTGGAGTTCGCTGGTTCAAGTCCCATTCTTACTAGACAATTTTTCTTTGTTTACCCCTAAATTTCTTTCTGAAACTAAAAGCTTGTTCTATTGTATTTCCTCACACTCACAGATGGGAATTATTCCCCAAGCTTCCCCCTTGGAGAGGTTGGCTTGTTGGAAGAACTTTCTAGGCGTGGCGGCCCTCGCTGGGATGACTGCACTGGTGGTGCTACGTGTGCAATCAAGATGACCTGATCCTCTCAACTTCATGGAGAATGTGTGCGATGTAGATAATCACTTGTAAAAATGTACATGAGTCAGGATACTATACAAAGTGAAAAGCTGTTCCTGATATTAAGGCTATGTCTGAAACATGGGGCTACGTCTATAGACCTTTATCATGGTGGGACCATCTTGATTTTCTCCCATTCAAATCAATGTAACCAAACCGAGGCTGGAAGGAGAAACAGTCTGGTTCCTTTTTGTACAACGAAAGTTATTATTCATTGCTGGTATTGGATACAAGGAACATGACCAATATAATGGCAGCATGATAAAGGTCTGTAGCTATGACTGTTGCCATCTAGGCATTTTATGGACTTGACGATCGAGCTGCAGCCACAACGGCTCATTCGCGTAGTTCTAAGAGCTTGCATTGATATCATTATGTGGTGAATGCATCTTCATAGTACACAGTCAACCCTCCTACTATCTGACCATTCAATATCATCTTCTGTGGTGTTGTATGATATACTATACCAGCCTGCAATTTGATTTAATGTGGTGAACGCATCTACATGAACACTGTACACGGTCAACCCTCCTACTATCTGACCATTCAATATCATCCTCTGTGGTGTTGAATGATAGATAAACTATGCCAGCCTGAAATTTGATATCACGTATTGAATGCATCTACACAGTATACGGTCAACCCTCCTACTATATGACCATTCAATATCATCCTCTGTGGTGTTGAATGATAATCTATACCAGTCTGAAATTTGATATCATGCATTGAATGCATCTACACAGTACACGGTCAACCCTCCTACTATCTGACCATTCAATATCATCCTCTGTGGTGATGAATGATAAACTATACCAGTCTGAAATTTGATATCATGTATTGAATGCATCTACACAGTACACGGTCAACCCTCCTACTATCTGACCATTCAATATCATCCTCTGTGGTGATGAATGATAATCTATACCAGTCTGAAATTTGATATCATGCATTGAATGCATCTACACAGTACACGGTCAACCCTCCTACTATCTGACCATTCAATATCATCCTCTGTGGTGTTGAATGATAAACTATACCAGTCTGAAATTTGATATCATGTATTGAATGCATCTACACAGTACACGGTCAACCCTCCTACTATCTGACCATTCAATATCATCCTCTGTGGTGATGAATGATAATCTATACCAGTCTGAAATTTGATATCATGCATTGAATGCATCTACACAGTACACGGTCAACCCTCCTACTATCTGACCATTCAATATCATCCTCTGTGGTGTTGAATGATAAACTATACCAGTCTGAAATTTGATATCATATACATTGTATTGAATGCATCTACAAAGTACACACATGTGCACTCTTAGCCCTGCACAAAGTTTTTCTACCATATACAACTCCTGCCGTTGAATGTGGTTTCTAAAGTGGGTCAACTCTCCAAAAAATAATCGCTGATGGTAGTCCTTCATGTATGTACATAGTAATGATTTCCTTTTTCTAAATACATTTATAGTTTAATACTGACTCGCTCATTGCATCTCAAGCTATGGTTTTCAGTGTTGAGAAACTCTTGCCGTTAATTAAATTTTCTTGCCATACCCAAGTTTTATACTGCTTTATTTTATTTTATTGGATTGTCGAAATTGTGCAAGCAGATGCAAAGAAGCAACTTGTGTGTGTCTTTGATGAAATAGTTGTTGCGATATAAACAGTTTTTGTCTCAAGCATTGCTTTATTTTCAGTTGAAGTTTGTGCACTGTTTTTTTCTGATGAGAAATAAAACAATAAGTGGAATCATGAATGTAGATTTTAAATAGAAGTTATTATCATAAATCTGTTGTTTGTTAAATCAAGAATTTTAATATTTATTTTTAATGTGAGCCACACCCTTTCCCATGACAGTTTTTAAGTCCTATCATGAACCCAGCGTGTGATGGCCAAGCAGTTAGAGTTGTGTTCCGTCCCAACTTCAGAATAATCCCAACCGGTCACACCGGTCAGAACTTGAGTGTTACAGTTGGGACAGTTTCACCAGGGGACTGGGCCCAATAGTACTCCACACTAATGCTACAAATAGAAGCTCAGTATCCCGGATCTCGGGCAATGTGTCAAAATTCACTAACGTAAGCGCACGTACATGTTCAAGCTTTATGTTTACTCACATGTGACTGTACTACTGCAGTCAGGTAGGCGCACCGATGCAGTGATCACTGAGGAGTTAGCTAGGTGGTGGAATGTTTGTCTCACCTTCGGGTATTTTGAGCAAAAGTGACGTCGTTAGTGCAGAGTGCTTTTTCATGGAACTGTTTGTTATTTACCACTGTGTCTTAAGCTCAGAATTGTGTGGTAAACAGCGCCGTGAAATAGTCCCCTTCTGGCCGTGTGTTGTGGGGGAGCGGTCCAGAACATTGAACTCAAGTTCTGATGGCTGAGTTCACACCTCTGGCCGAGTCATCAGTGGGTATGAATCCCGGTAATGACATTTTCAGGGATGATAAATCTCAAAGTTTTATCTGAAATCAGACTTTTCATGTCTGTTAGGGGACAAAAATAGCTGTTATGTTCTTCAAGTTTACCAGAATTCCTGCTCTTTGATCTACTTCTCTACACTGAGGATAATGTTCCCAGAAGCTCTAAAAGGTGGAAATCCCATCATTTCAACAAACCGCCTCATATTTGGTTCCTTGTTTCAGACCTTTTTTGTCAGCTCACCCCAGTTTTGTTCTCGGGTAAGAGGCTTAACTATAATTGAGTTGAGATGGTTTCAGGAATGCTAAAGGCCCAATGAATAGGGGTAGTAGTAGTGTACAGCCGTTGATACAATGTTTAAAAGGCTTTCAGAACTGAGACCCACAATATTCCGTCTCCAACCCCCCCCCCCCCAAAAAAAAAAAAGCTTAAAAAAAATAAAACAAATTAATAAAGCAGAATAAAAAAGAAAAAAGCTAAACAAAATTATTTAAATTTAATAAAGGAGAACAAATTAACAAGATAATATTTTGGGTTGAACAAATACAAATTGACTAGAGCGGGATTTGAACCAACGACCTCCGGTTTAACATGCCGGTGTGGCAGGAAATTCTGTCCCCCGGTGATCTTGTCACCCCATCCCATACGGCGAACTGTGCACAAACTTCTTCTGATAGCGCCCTCTTTTGAAAGATCCTCCTTCAACCCATGTTATTTCCCATTTTGGGGGACAGAATCTCCGATCCGCCGGGGGACAGATTTCCCTATGACACCCGGGGCGCGCTCTACCAACTGAGCTACCTAGCCCTATGTTGGCGGTCTCCCAAATATTTTGTGACATAAATCATACAGAGATTAAGTGCACTTTTGTAGAATACATTGTTTGGGTTTCTAACAAGGTTGATATCATAATTTTAAATGTCAATCGAGACGTTTTATCCGTGAAATTATTTGTGCCAAGTCCTCAGCTCCCCACCGGTAAGCCTACCTCTCTTCAGGGATTTTAGGAGTTTGAAGAACAATGAACGTTGAGGGCAGGCTTCAAGCTATGGGCGGGGCTTCGCGGGGCGGAGAGGACGGCGGCTGCTGGATTATTTATGGTGGCACACCACACCGTGCATGCATGCATTACACGTCGCTAGAAAAAACCCGAAGTTGTCGTCGTGGCTAACTCGACTCGTAAGATTTATTTTACCAAACTACAGCAGGGATCAGCAGCGGTCAAGATAAAACATTAAGTAAGTAGTACGCAGTATTTACATGGATGCAGATAAGCTTAACAATCAATCAAAAACTGTTTTAACTATGGTTGTTTTCATTTATAAACAATGATTTATGGTGGTCTTACTCTTAGTTATTCCTCCATGATTAAACAATGATTAGTCATCGTGTATTTAGGAAACAAATAAACAATGAATAATGGAGGTAAAGACCTCCAAAAAGTGGGTCCTTTCTCTATGGACAAATCAATCCGCACATTTCTTGTGGTTAATTACCTTAGTTCAAGCATAATCAGTGAATCAAGGATTGAAATGTTTCTGGCCCTCGTATTGGGACTCGTAAGTCGTATGATCAAATAATTATTCGGTGGTCTGGGATGGAAGGGGCGGGGCCAGGGGGGTAGATGGGGCTCTTTGTCTTCGTCTTGACCTGGCTGACAATCTCCAGTATCTGATTTGGGAATTTTTGAGGACAATGAATTAAACAACTAAATCTTAAATGGCATATGTGAAATTAATTTGTAATAAAAAAGAAACAACTAAAATGCAAGTACCACCATGCCATCGGAGGTAGAAATCAAATAGACTAGCTTCTACTCTAGGCCTACTAGCTACCAGTACCACTACTACCACTGGCAGTCAGCAGGGTCAGGTACATGTACTGTACGGTAGGTCGGAAACGGGTCATCCGAGTGTACCTAACCTCGCTTAAGACTAGCTAGCTAGAGTAAGTAAGACCGATAGGGTACATTTGCAGTCTAGAGGACCCCGAGTACAGACAGTGCACATTGACAACTCGTATTGGAAGATTTTTTTTCACACACACCAACCTGTACACACACCAACATGTAGTGTAAATTGTACATTTATGAACAAACTAAATCATAACATTAATCATACATGAAGTAAGTTCTGGTACACAGACTAGTAAGCATAGACTAGTATTGCTAATTAGCGAAAATTGGAAGTACTCATGGTGGGTTTAAACGAGAGTTGTATTATTGTGATTTTTTTTTTCATAGGTTTCTCTCTCGTTGAAGTAGCGATTTGTCCTTGGATAGGTTGTTATGAATCGTTCAATACTTACGCTAATAAGACCATTTCCTTTCCCGCTTGTTTGGACGAGCAATGGGTGTACCCGGCATTAATGCTTATAATATTGCAAACCTTTTTTTGTGTCATCTGTGGTTTTATTACCCAAAAAATATAATGATAACAACAACAAATAAAAAATGGAAGGTAGTACGTAGACAGATCTATAGAATTGTAAATGAAGTTCTAACATACAACAAGTAACTCTTAAATTCACATTTCTTTGGCCATGAAGTACACAACAACAGAATCTCTACCTGACCCTGTATTTGTTTGCGCAGACAACGGACCCCAACCAGTCGGAGACCAGCAACCATTTCAATCGAGGATGCACCCTGACATAGGAGGTGCAGATGGAGAACAATGATTGTGTGACCCTCGTGCCCTTTGTCCATCAGGTCGGGGGTCATACAGCCATGATGAAATATGATGAGGCAACTGTTTGCAAGCCTCTTCAACCAGCTGAGCTTCAGTTCTACAAAACGCTCTCACCCGAGTTGGCCAAATTCACCCCAGGGTTTAAAGGTAATTTTTTGTACTATCAGAAAAGAAAACATTGATTTTTTTTGTCACAGAAGTTGTGATGAGCCGTTCATGCCTACAAATTGGCTTCGCATGAGTGATGATCTCTGAACAATTATGCCATCGTTAAAGGTATTGTACACTTTTGGTAACAGCTAAAAATCAGTGTCCACATTTTGTGTGATTCAACATATGCATGAACAAACAAACCTGTGAAAGTTTGAGCTCAATTGGTCAATATTTATGTTAAGCACAAAGGAAAGTTTTGTGCTTACCATTGAGTTATTCATGAAATGCATGCAGGAACTCGGTCCCACAGGAAATATTAGCAAATGCAGTGGTTAAGTTTTTATACCATTTTTTTATGGTCAAAATTCTCTCCAAATGGTCCGGCTGGATGGTACAGTCTTGAAAAATAAGATCTGTAGAATGGATTGAAGTGAAATTACAAAAAAAAAGAAGGTATTATACAGGATTGGTAGAGCTGACAAAATAGTCGTAGACAGTGTTCATGTTTTGTGTGATCAACCCAGGATTGGTAGAGCTGGCAAAATAGTCGCAGACAGTTTTCATGTTTTGTGTAATCAACCATACAATTATCATGAAATAACAAACTTGTGAAAATTTGGGCTTAATCCGTTGTGTGAGTCAGGAGAGTAAACACGTTGTCCTTAATTTGGGTTGTAACCAGCAAAATAAACTTTTTTCATTTTTTTTTAGGTTTTCAGGTGCAGTTTTCTTGAATATGAGTAGGTTTTATGTGTGTGTAATAGGCCTACATGTACGAACCATAAGAAACACAACCAAGTCATTTTTGTGAATATTTTCCAGCGCAGAAACTTTACCATCTGTTTACCATCTGTCCCAAAACATGCCTAGTTGATGATGTCACAAGCACATCTGCTGGTACCATGCAGGCTTAATCTGTGCAGTTCAAGAGGAGTAGCTGGTTTATGTGTGTCTGTGTTCGCATCGTTCTGAGGTCACTTTGGTTTTGAAAGGGATGGTATACATTGACCATTAGTGCCCTTTGTTTACATGTTTCAGATCTTTCACTTTTTTTGGAGGGGATTGCATCTAGCCTAATAGCAACCCTATGTTTTTGTAACACCATTGGAAATATTGGGTACATATCCCTCATCGAACTGCCCTTTACAAAGCAGGGCTCAATTTGTACACTGGACCACAGGCCCAAGGCCAGTGATTTTAGTGTTGGGCCAGTAAACTCACAGCTGAACAAGTCCGGCGGTCTTATGTTTTTCATTTGAATAATAACACCTCACCATGTAATATCCTTAACAAAAAGAAAGGATGATCAAATGTTAACTTTTGAGTCTGGTAAATATCTTTCAATTCTGTTGACAATCAAAATATAGGCCTACTTGCCCACAAGAAATTGAGACAAACCTTCTTCTAGTGCCTGTTCAAATAAAAACAGTGTTCATGTGAAACTTTCTAGAAAATGCTTTCTCAGTAAAATTTTGGTTTTGTAAAATAAATTCTGGTGTGATAAAAATTTTGGGCGAAAAGCCCTGCAGTGTTGTGGAATTTTACCCCAAATTCGAGCCCTGCAAAGGGGAAAGGGAAAAATGCCTTGCCCTTTACAATTGACTGTTTTTTCAGGCTTATCATTTGTACGTATTTTATTGTAGGCGTTGTACATGTCTCCATTGAAGAGGAAGACGATGGGTCCAGGAGCTTCCAAGCTTACCCACGTACTTGTAGAATGCACCGTCAGGCTTCAGGTCCTCCCTCAGATCCGAGTGTTGAAAAAGAGGGCAGGGGGTCATCTACATGTAATCCAAAAGTTCATAAATCGTCTAAGCGGAAACATCCGCAACGGTACGTAAACAAAACCTCATGCATTGTGACATGTTCTGACCCCTGCTAAACACACAGTACAGGGCACAATTTCATAAAGCATTTAAGCACAAAAACTTGCTAAGTACAGAAAAAAAAGGTTACCAGCCGAAATACCATACAGTTACCATTGCTGTGAGTGGTACCCCACTCACTTCTTGCTTAGCAAAGAAAATTGTTGCAGAATTTTTCTGCTAAACATCTTTATGAAATTGGGCCCTGTATGAATGCTCAATCATTGCTTGTGGGCAGACATCTACCACGTTTTTAGCCAAAAGCACAAGGAAGGTCCAAAAATAAGGACAAGTGCCACAAATTGTTGCAGGTGTACAAATGCAAGTTTTTAAAGGGCCTGTGACGTAAGAAATGGATGCTTCTACTTGTAATAGTAGATTCTAGTAATTTGGGCTCCAGTAGTCATCTGTTGTACCAATTTTGGGGTGGCATGGTTGCATGGTTGTGCTTGCCTCTCACAGTCTCACCACTGTGGCCCTGGTTCGATTCCCGGCTTCGGCCACATGTGAGTAGAGTTGTGCGTCAGTTCTCTCCTATGCCGAAGGGTTTTTCTCCTGGCCCTCCGATGCTAGAGTGTATAGTGCTTGCTTCTCACCACTGTGGCCCTGGTTCAATTCCCGGCTTCGGCCATATGTGAGTAGAGTTGTGCGTTGGTTCCCTCCTGCGCCATAAGGGCTTTTCTACGTGCCCTTCGTTTTTCAAACACCTTCAATCTCTGGCTGTGCTTGGGTTGATGTGGCTGGCTGCCAAAGGTGCCCTTGCATGCCTGCAGCTCGAACACATTGAGCCGGGTCTTTTTTGAGGGGGGGGGGGTGCAAGGGGGGGTTCAAGGGTTCTGAGTAGGGGGAAGCAGCCCTCCCCTCCCCCCAACACCCCCACCACCCACCTTTGGTTAGGCCGCTGTGCCCTTACACACGCCAACTTATGGGGTACTTTTAACAATGGAACAATGCTACCGCACAAGGTTTTCTTTGTTCTGTGGTACCCCACAGAGGGTTTCTTCAGAAAAGGGAATAATAGAACAACAATGGAAGTAACTGCCATATGTAAGGGTGTGAGAGTTGGCATGGGATGGCCCCAAGGTTGAACAGATCATATCTTTAGTGTTAAGTTGATAACCCGTTGGGCTGATTTCACAAAGAGATAAAACTAGATTTATCTGAAGTTAGGACCAGTAACTGGTCTTGACTTAAGACTAGTCCTATCTCTTAGCATTGCCTAGGACTAGTCCTAAGTTAGGAAGTGTTTTGTGAAATCGACCCCAGGGCTCCCTTCCTAAAACAGAGGAAGTGTTGCAAGGATGCTAACCAATTTACACTTGTATGTATTTTGTTCTCATGGGTTTAGATTGGACGGAGGTACCACAGAGGGTCTGTTTGCGGACCATTCCGGGAGTAAGATGACTCAAGTAAACCCGTGGGGGCGCCATCTCTATCAGCGCCAGTTAGACAGGATGCACAGCGACAATGGAACTGGCAAACTTCATGGTATCTTATGAGTTCTGACACTTATTATTAACATTAATGCATAAATACCCCAGACAGCTTAGGCAGTCCTATTGGTTGAAAGGTGGTCACATGTTTTCCTGGTATTAAACAGCTGATGAAGATTGAAGACATAGCTAGAGCCGTTTAAGACCCGTTGGCTGAGCGTACGTTTGGCATTCATAGCCAAACGCCTGTTGGCGCGCAAGCTTATGCGGGCACTAGTAACGCATTATGCAATCAAAACATACGATAGGCCCCACTCAATGTTTGGTACATTGAGTTGCTTAGTCACAAGTTCCTGCTTAAATATGAATTCCTCGGATTAAATTGTTACATGATTCGGGGGAAAGCTTTTGCGTAGTTCAGACAGGCGAACAGCATACGCAATTCTGAATGAATGTGTACGGCACAATGGTACCAGGCTTTGCTCATCTGGAAGTTGCTATACAGAAGCTTACTCCGTATTATTTGACATAGCAACTGTCTCTAAAGTCTGAGGAATTCAAATTTAAGCTGTAACTTAAGATTAAGCAAGTCATTGTACCAGACACTATTCAAATCTAACACTCAAATGGCTGATTGAATAGACCCCTTGCATTGGCCGCCATCGCTGAGGTCAAACAATGGAAACGTGAATGTGTGTACGCACTGTGCACAGCCCTCAACCAATGATGGCTGATGGCTCTTCATTGACCTCAGTGGGGGCGCTGTTTGGGGTCTTGTGACGTCATATGCAAGGGGTGTATTGACTGTACTTGTAACTCTTATATCTTTACCCCCAACATCCAGAGTTTATCCTTCTTGAGAATCTGACGTGGCAGTTCCACTCTCCTTGCATCCTGGACGTTAAACTTGGCACGAGGACGTACCACAAGGATCACTCGGAAGCAAAGCGCAAGCTTCACATTGACCGGGATGCTGCAACGACCACAGCCACGCTGGGTCTCCGAATATGTGGAATGCAAGTAAGAAATTCTCCAATTCTATCAATGCAGATTTTCAAGTAAAACTGAGTGGGTAAATTTTTAAAGAAGTTGATATTGACCAAATAGGGAGACCGCCAAAAAAACTGACATTCACCGTTCTTTGTTGTTTTCTCTAAAACGTGACCATCTAATTTGATGAAATGTTCACAGTTCAAAGTGTTATGTGATGTGTTTAAATTAGTGACTTGTCGTGGCCAAACTCAAGCTCTGGTGTTTTTGATCAGCAGAGTGTGGGTTCGAGACCTGGTCTTGACACTTGCGCCTTAAGCAAGATGCTTAACCATTATTGCTTCGTCCTTCCGATGGGACGTAAAGCCGTAGGTCCCGTGTATTTGTTATAAAAACTATCGATGCTTGTAAAAGACCCCAGTACACACTTATCGCGTAGAGAAGGAGTTCGCCCTGGTGTGTCTGGCAGTGCGTTTATCTTCAATCGTGAAGGCCCCACTCAAAAGGAAGAAGAAGAACAGAAGATGGGAAGTTACATTACTAGTGCCACCCTTTCAAACAGTGATGTAGACCAGATTCCCCTTAAGCTAATCTTGTATTTAGTTAAAAATATTTTTGCAATGATTTGCACAGGTGACTCATGACTTGTACTGGGACTCGGACTCAGACCAAGTGACTCATGACTTTGAACTCTGACTCGACCTAAGGGACTTGACTAAAGACTTGATTGAATCCCCCAATATACATAGGTCACTACCTCAAATAATGTCTTGTTTGGTATTTTGTTCTGAACCAGGTTTATCAACCAAACAGAGGCATCTACAAGTGCCGCAACAAATACGACGGTCGTCGCCTTACAAAAGATGGATTGCAGAGGGCGCTTTCAGATTACCTCTGCGACAACGAACGGGTGAGGACGGAGTTGATCCCCTCATTTGTTGAGAAGTTGAACACTCTCATACAAGTCATCTCAACAGTCAAGACCCACACTTTCCTCAGTAGCTCTCTGTTGTTAATCTATGAAGGAGACCATACTGTAGAACCTTCCCCAGAAGGCTGCACTGGAGACGAACCAGCGGCCGTAGTCGATTTGCGCATTATTGATTTTGGCAATACAGAACAGGATTCCGAGAGTTTCGGCAGTGATCAAGAATGCAATAGAGGATGCGTTTATGGACTGCAGAATCTTGTGAGAATCATGGGCGATATTGAAGGTGCAAACAACTCAATTTAAGAAGAAATGCGGCACCTAAATTGTTGTTGTATTTCCATTTTTTGTTTATGTTGGGGCTCGTAGCATGTCTTTGTTAGGTTATTTTAAAGGCAGTTTGTTGAATTCTTAGACGGTATTTTTATTGGTGTCACGGTGATGGAAGGGGTTTAGACTTCTTGTCTGCGAACTTCCCCATATCCTTCCATTTCCTGCCAAATTTATTCTCTCAAAATGTATTCGGGACCAAAAAGCCAACAACAGAGCTTGAATTTTTGGGGGAAAATCCACAAGACCGTAGGGCTTGTAGCGCCATTTGTTTACTGGACCAAATTTTTTTCTACAAGACCAGAATTGAAATGAGAAAAAATTACCTACACAGTTTAACATTTAAACAGTTTGAATTTGAACGAGCACTAAGAGTAGATGTGTTTACTTAAATTCTCAACAGAACTGAAAGAGATTTATCAGACAGAAAGTCAACATGTTAACAAAAACACAAGACTGCTGGACTTTTTCAGTTGTGAGTTGACTTGCCCGATTCTAAAATCACTGGCCTCAGGCCTGCAGTTCAAGTAAATTTTGAGCCCTGAACAAGCTTACCTTGCTTGCATGAAGCTAGCCGGCATACTAACGTACCGATGGTTTTGTGGAGAGAGTCACATACTGAAGGAGTTTAGATCATGTGGATTTATTCTGGAAGGTTCTTTGAAATAATCCTTACCAGAGTAACGAAAGGCAAACAAACTGATCTCACTCTGACGATACCATGTCATCATATTCTACACCAAATGCTCAATGCTGATACACTCTTTTCGTGGAATCAGATGTGTTGAATACGCGACATGTATCTTCCTTTTTGCTCTACGTGAGTAAAAAAGAAAAATAAGAAAAGCTGTTTGTTGGGAGTGATTAGCCCAAGCTGAAATATTTTGCGCAAGTTATGCAGCAAATCTCTTTAAATCTTCATTGTAAGAATCCACTTTGTTTTGACATTCTGACTACAAACCAAGCATTTCCTTATATACACAACTAAGTACGAAGAAGAAGAAAGGGGAATAGCTGTTGCAAACTGCTTACTTTAACCAAAAAAGGTTCTTTGGTATAAATTCAAAAAGTGGTAACGCAATCCCCTTTTTTTGGCCCAGCAGAGTCTTTCTCAAAAGCTTAATGACAACGCAATACAAACAAGCCAAAAACAGAAATCTGTTTTATATTACTGACTGCTACTATTTCGTTAACCCTATCTCCCTGGAGTGATTTATTAGGCCAAATCCGAAATGGCGGCTACAGCTAGGGCTACGACTGTTGCTAAGGGTGTTGCTAAGAACTACCTATACTTTAACGCATGATGACATGAGCATGGCGATCTAGTCGAAGTCGTAGCTCTAGCCGCCAATTCGGACACAGCCTCTGGATCTTTCCTCACTTTTAGCAAAATCCAACACAATTATGATTAACACATTGTTCAAACTGTTGGACTCTGATGAGGATGGTATTTCTAATTATACCTAAAAACATGATCAGTTTACCAGTGCAGTCCTCAGTCCAACAGAATCAAACAAGAATTGCAGAGCTGCTAACTCTCCCTGAATGTTTCTTTCCATGTTCTGATGAGCAAATTTGGAAATCTCCCTGTTTTTGGAGACTCGTTCCCTATTATGTTGAATGCAGTTCTAAATTTCTTCCCAATTCGTCGTATTTTTGACCGCGTGAGGGCGCATGTGGACCAATTTTTACGTGATGAAAAACAAGTAAACAAACGGGTTTTTTTCATTTTTGTTATTATTATTATGTTGATGTATTTCGTCATATATGCAAGAAAACTACATACAGGCAATTAAAATAAGATGAAACTGTAATTGTGATGCAAGACATTCCCTGAAGAAAGCGCCCTCATGCGTTCAAAAATATGATCCATTGTTTGACAAAATCTTCCTGATTGCAAGATGCAAATGTTGGCAGCTCTGAAACATGCTGTGAATTTGGAAAGGTTGGAGTTGGTTAGGGTCAACGTCATGGAGGTAGTTAATACCCCCACACATACATTATGTGTACATGTAGTCATAATTTTATGGCATGTGTGAGTTGTCTTTTATTCGCCTTTGAGAAAGACTGCTGGGGTCGAAATGTGATGCCATTTTGCCACTTATAAATTAGTTGTAACTTGGTATTAGCATGTATTCCTACATGTACCTCCATAGTAAATACTCGTAGAGAAAGCAATATATTTTGTTATATTGTAACATGGGCAGTGTTAGTTTGTTTATTATTCTTTATATAAAATTCTGCATACAAATTTCTTATTTCACTTAGAATTTGATAATTTCTTAGGATTACTATTGGTTTTTGTATGAGTTAGTCAGAGTTCCGTTTGGGCAGTTTTTTTTAATCGGGCATTTCTTAAGGTTGAGGTTATCCTTTTGGAACCCTTTTTTTAAAAGCTGTCTTTCGGGTTGTTTTGTTTTTTATTAGTAATAACTTGTCTTCAGTAACTCCATGAAAATATCTCTCATGATATTTGTGATAATTATGCGTTTCAATGTATTTTGTCTACGCAATTACGCAACACTATTGTGATAGCAGAGAAACACTGCACAAGGACTAACATTTTGTAACATCAAGATTGGGATTTTCTTCTTCTTTTTGGAGGAAGAAAGTTTTACCGAATAAGAACACGTCTGTTCCATTTAAATGAAGATGATTGGATAATAGACCCCTTCCTGTGGCCGCCATCGCCAAGAGCAAACAATGGAAACGTACACGCGCGATTGTACGTGCCGCACACACAACTCTCAGCCAATGATGGGTCTTCATTGACCCCAGTGAGGGCGCTGTTTGGGCTTGTGAGGTCATACACGGGCTATATTCCCCTGTCTGGAAAAATCTGGGTCCAATACCAAGAGAAGCCGCCGGTGTTTCCCACCTGGCTTGCTGGTATACATTTAAAGAAAGCCCACAATGGTCTTTTTCAAATTGAACACCAACCAATAGTGTTCCCGAAGAGAACGTCAAGTGTTCACCAAAAGAGCGCTTCGTGAGCGAGCGCCGTCCGTGAAACATTCCGTGGCTGCATTTTGTTGCCACAATTATGCTCAAACAAGAGCTTTATTTTGGTGCCGTCTTGCATTTTCCTCCCGATTTGACTCATTGTTTAAAAAACTAAAAATAAAAACAATTTTCAAAACCTTTGGTTTGGCTTTGACACTTCTACATGATCCGTCCATCTGAGTGTCGGAGAAAAAATACTCTCAAAGCGCGCGAAGCAGAAGACAAGGTGTCGAAAAGAGCCCAAAACCGAAAGCGGTAAATAATAGTCTGGTACCTTTCAAAGAAATGGAGTTGAGAGCGAGACCTGTCATTGTGCGCTAAGGGGAACCAGACACCAATTACTCATTGCTGCCGTATGAAATCTGCATTGTTTTTGACATCATATTTGGACTGTTATTCCAAGGAATATTTAGGTATGTATAGTGAACCTTTTATTCTGCCAAAAAACCATCAGCCTCAAGTGTGTTTTTCAAAGATTTTTACTGTAGTATTTATACAGAAGCACTAATGTGTAATATAGTGTTGTATTCTATATTTTTTTATTCTGTTGAATATTTCATCAGCAGACGGTATGAGAATGTCATTGGCACGTTGTGGATTTTGTACACTTATTATAACTTATAAACATTCAACACAATCTTTACAAGTAAACAACACTTGTTTGTATATCTTGAATTATTAAATATTGGACATATCAGTTCGAAATCGGATCAAGTAAGGTCAAGTAAAAGTCAATGTAATTTTTGTTTTGATCAATGGACAATGGTTACCATTATTACCTTTGCATCAATCAATGCCAATGGTAAATAATAGTAACCATTGGTAACAATGGCAATGTACCAAATCTGGAAAATGAATCATCTCTAATGGTCTTGTCCCCTTTGGAGTGATCTGAAATAATTCAGATTTTATACATTAATCTACACATCCCTGTTTGTATATTCAGTGTTTTTTAATGATTTTAGGAAATGGCTCGGTTCAAAATTGTCTTTGAATTAAAACATTAGTTGGTGGGTTTAAGTGATATTTTTGTGTTTAATAAATATGAGCCAATCAAATCCAATTCAAGTGAACTATTTTTTTTTATCATGGAACAACTGTGCATGATAATTGAACTATCTTGTGTTCTGTGTACTGTCTGTGTACATGTATATGATGGTTATACATGGTATGGTTTTATCCAGCAATTTTGTAGGCCCTATAGTAAAATATTAAGACTAAAAATGCTCTGTGCTCACACTGAATGCTACTGTTCAGTTGTAAATAATTATTTTTTAGTAGCAATCAGGGCCTTTTTGTGTAGCATTTTGCTCTGCTTATGCAATTAAAGGCAGTGGACACTATTGGTAATTACTCAAAATAATTATTGGCATAAAACCTTTCTTGGTAACGAGTAATGGGGAGCTGTTGATAGTATAAAACATTGTGAGAAACGGCGCCCTCTGAAGTAACGTAGATTTCGAAAAAGAAGTAATTTTCCACGAATTTGATTTCGAGACCTCGGAATTAGATTTTGAGGTCTCGAAATCAAGCATCTGAAAGCACACAACTTTGTGTGACAAGGGTGTTATTCGACCATTTGAGCTCAAATTTTCTCAGGCTTGTTATTTTATGCATATGTTGAGATAGACCAAGTGAGAAGACTGGTCTTTGACAATTACCAATAGTGTCCAGTGTCTTTGAGGGGTGATCGTTACTGGTAAACTTTCATACCACAGCGTATTGCGGGCTGGTATTATAATGCAATGTATTCAAAACCACATGTATGATATTGAATGGTAAAAAAAAAATGGTCACACAGCAGGAAGCTGAATATTTTTAATGAAATATGTCCTCAAGAAATAACAATTTACATATACTGCGGCTTGTAGGCAGAGTTGTTGTGTCACTTAGGTCGAGTCATAGTTCATGTCTTAAGTCACTTGGTGAAAACGGATTCCAAGTCACAAAATTAATTCAACTTATAAACCAGATTGGCTAAATCAAGCATTTTATTTAGAAGATGGAACAGATTAAGAACCAAATTAAGAGATATAACTGACCCCAAAATATGTTTTGTGTTACATTCGAGGACACTATACTCTGACAACCCCTCGTGATCTACCTGCTAGAGTTATGGATAGGGAAATGGTGTCTGAACATAAGGGTGCTGGAACTAGGTGTGTAATCGTTACATCTTGTGTACTGAACTGTGTGAATACTGTCATACATTTGTTATTGACCTAAAGACTGAAAATTAACAGTATTAAACAGTAATTTTTTTTAAGGGCCCCTGAAGTAAAACTTTTTTAGGAATATATTGGATTTGAGGGCTACTGCTTCATTGGCTCGTTTGCATTGATATCACAGGATTACATGTATATTTCAAACTTGTTTATTTATGTATCTTTTAGTGTTTTTAATTTAGTCTCCTTATAACTTATATATATTTAGCTTTTATTAAGAGGAAGGAGATGGGATCCAAACTCATTCATTGAGATCTTTCTCATGATAGGCGATACACATACAAGTGCTGTAAGAAGAGCTAATTACTATTCTTTGTTTGTTCAAAATGATTGTTCCATCAGGCATGCCAGACATAATGGCAGATGGCCCAATTTGTGGTGAAACAGACAGTTTGAACACAATAATATTTGCTGCTTGCTTGCAGGCAAAGAGTTCAATGAAATTTAGCTGAAACTGTCACAGATTGGTTTACGATGGACAAAAAAGGAAGGATACTTGTTATTGTTTTCCTTAAAGGGGCTGTGCCGTTATGATCAAAGCAGGCCTATGGCTGTATATGGAATTATGAACTCTCGCTCAGTTACTGTGCGCGCGCGCCCTCCCTCTCTATCATAGACTACTTCGCAAATACTCCGTGCGCATGCGTTAGCCGTGGAATGAGGTGCATGCTGGTCTAGTTAGCGATAAAAATGTGTCGCTAACTAGACCAGCATGCACCTCATTCCACGGCAAATGACCGCGTACTGAGTATTTGCGAAAAAGTCTATGTATGGAGAGCGTGTGTGAACATGCTGTAAATGGGTGAAATTCATAAATCCAAGTACAGCCACAGGCCTGCTTTGATCGTGACAACCCACCCCCTTTAAGTGAACAGCTGCATTATTTTTAAAGGATAGTACAACTTCAGTTACTGTATTTATCGTTGCCATTTTCGAAAGGAGTTTAAATACCCAAGAGGGTAAAACTGAAATTTAGAACACATTCAATGATGAATCAGCACACTGGGATGTAAATACCAGTGTTGTAGTACTCGTACTCGGTACTTGTACTCAAGTACTACTTGAGTGTACTCGAGTACTATGCGAATGTACTCAAGTATTTCTTGAGTGTAGTTGTGTACTACTTGAGTGTCCTCAAGTACTATGTGAGTGTACTTGAGTACTTATTGAGTGTACTCGAGTACTTCTTGAGTGTACTCAAGTACTATTCGAGTGTACTCAAGTACTATTAGAGTGTACTCGAGTGTACTCAAGTACTATTCGAGTGTACTCGAGTGTACTCGAGTACTACTCGAGTGTACGCGGGTACTACTCAATTGTACTCGAGTACTACTCAACTCTACTCGAGTACTACTCGAGTGTTCTCGAGTACACTCAAGTGTACTTGAGTTCTACTCAAGTGTACACGAGTACTTTCAGAGTCAACTCTAGTGTACTCGAGTACACTAGAGTGTACTCGAGTACACTAGAGTACACTAGAGTACTACTCGACTCTACTCGAGTTTACTCGAGTCCTACGTGAGTGTTCTCGAGTACTACTCGAGGGTATCGAGTACTACTCAAGTGTACACGAGTACTTTCAGAGTCATTACCAAGTATGTACAGTCCCTTTAAGCAGAAAATTTACCAAAAAGTGCCATTAAAAAAGTTAATAAATTTTTATCTCCCCCCTGCCTTAAAATCGCCATGTGAATAAAGACCATTGTGTTTGACATTTGTTGAGATGAACAGTCTAAAAATCATCTGAAATCCTCTCTTCGTTCAGGGGTTTTATCTAAAGATAGCTACCAATCATTCTTGTCAGGAATTTGTAGATTTGTTCAAACACCGCAAAGGTCTGTTCTCTTTGCAAAACCACGGCATGATATTATGAGGTTGTTAAGAGGAAGTTTTATTGAAAACTTTTGGATCAAAATTCACTAAAGATTTCCCAGAAACAAATGTTGTGCCTTCGTTTATCAAAGGTTCAGTATAATTCTCTATAATTGTAAGACTGTTATGTTTAAATCCTACCTGGATGTTAGTAATGTATTAGTATACTGAAATTTGAGATATATTTTTCTTGGAATTATGCACTGATCATTTTCTTTTTAGATGAAACATTTAGATAAATTCGAAAAATAAACATATGTAATATTTACAAGATGACCGTTCAATTTGATTTCCTTTTTGCGATGAATGATTTTAGGATCTTGGGCCCACAGACACTAGGAACTCCAATGTCTCGTCATGGAAGGTTAACTAGACCATAGAGCAATGGTTATATAGGTCAGTGAATTAAACAGCTGCAATGATTGCGGCATTGATCAGTAAACCGATAGAGACATAAGTTCCTGCCGTGGTAAACGAACCGCAGCCATTGTCAGTAGTGTCTCCCCGTGTCCCCAACTCCCCATTTGAAATCTGGACTTTTGGGATTGAACATTTCCAGACTAAAATGTTACATTTTATACGCTTTGATGTGATCATTTCAATGTTTTTAAAAACATTTTTTTCCCAATTACACGCAGAAAAAGTATTTGTGTTTACACTCACGCCATACTATCTTATAAAAAGTAGTAAATTGCATAAAAGAGCGTTGAAAAGGGGCTTGTTTAAGGGAAAGGCAAACGGAAACTTGTCCAGAAGTACCACTCGTAAAAAATAAAGTAAAATAAAAATGGTGCACCCCTTTTGTGCCCCCTGAAACTGTACCTTGGTAACGGCGCTGGCATGGCCATGTACGCTCTTACGAACACATTGTGGCAATCGTATCTCCTATTGAAAATAGAAAAATACATTTTAGCAGTTGCAAACCGATTACCAAACAAAAGGACCTATTGTATAAATGCAGAACAAGTACGGCCTGACGTATCAACCCTTGCAGAGTCTTTCTGGAAGACCAAATAACAACACAATTGTTTAACAACAGAAGCAGTGAAATGGAATGAACCTGTCAGCTTCTGGATGCATACGTGTTAGTTAGCCTTATAGACCCTATTGAAAATAGTGCAACCCTGGATGAACCAACTTCACAAATCAAGGCCTTTTAAAAAAAAATTTTTTTATAACCGACAGCGGTTAACCGCCACTAACAGGTATAAAAAAAGCATTCAATATAATAAATAAATAACCATTTCAGAAAACCAAAAAAGTAAAACATATAAAAGGACGCAAAAGTGATTTAGAATTAACATAAATAAAAATGTATATAAAATAAAGGTGTAAGTAATTCAACAATTATGCTACTTAACCTTTAAAATGTCCTAAATACGATCCACATCAAAAAGATCCACATCCACAAAAAGAAGATCCACATCAATAACCAGAAGGAAGAAAAAAAAACCAGCTAGAAAACATCTATCAAAAAGCTATCTTCCTCAACATTCACATCAGTGAAACTAAGCCATAAATTCCAAACCATATTAAAAAAAAAAATCATATCCTATACCAAAAAGAACCCGCAACAAAAAACGATGTAAAATCATCAGGAAAAAAGATAGCTTTAAGGTATAATAGTACATCCAAAAAGACAATACAGTTGTATTAAAGGCACTGAACACGTTTGGAAATTGTTAAAGACCTGTGAAAATTTGGGCTCAATTGGTCATCGAAGTTGCAAGTAAATGATGAAAGAAAAAACACCATTGTTGTACAAATTTGTGTGCTCTCAGATAGGAATAAAAACTTCTTGCAAGAAGTTTTTATTATTTTAGTGAGAAATTACCTTTTTCCAAAACTACATTACTTCAGAGGGAGTCGTTTCCTACAATGTTTTATACTATCTCCGTTGCTTGTTACCAAGTCAGTTTTTATGCTAGGCCTAATATTTGTTTCGAGTAATTACGAAACGTGTACAGTGCCTTTAAGCTGCGAGACACTCTAACATCACTATCAGTATAGTGCATAGGGTCAGAGATACATCACCGTCTTTGAATGTTGATATTTTGGTTGAATATAATATTAATATTGAGACTTAATCATAACTCGGTTTATAAACAGTGTCTCTTTACATTTCAAATGTAGATCCTTTTTTACAACGGCTAAAATCATCAAACACACGATCAGGAATAAGGGTTTTACAAATTCATAGTAACGTTTTTATTCTTTTTAAACTAGTATTTTGTAGTAGTATTAGCATTTTAAAGTTTTTGATTTATTAAGGTTTTGTAAGTTTGGGAATTCATTTTTGTAGAAAAGGTGGGGTGGTATAGGCCTATCAAAAAAAAAATAATAATACATACATACAACGTCATCTTGCAGCATAAATCAAATTTAAGAATTCCAGTCATCTTTTGTTGTGAAGATGTCTGTCTGCGTTCCCATCCCTTCAATCGTGTTAGGTCTCCAACTCACTTTACTTTATCTCGTCACTAAATCCTTTCCATGTTTTCTCAGTGTTGTTTTTCGTTTCGTTTTAAATACTAAACCACAAGGGAAACTGACTGTGTAGAATTTCAAATGATTTTGGTTTGAGCAAAGAAAAATTGACTAGAGCAGGATTTGAACCAACGACCTCTGGATGATTACCGTGCCGGCGTTCTATATGAGCTATCTAGCCCTATGTTGGCGGTCTCCCTATTTTGTCAATATCTCTGTTCGGGGGTGCCAGTCAGAAGCCATACAACCCGTTAACTGCCGCTTCCCAGGTTGTATCGTATATATATGCTTGGGTAAGATCCCTTGCTACACGGCACCACTCTACTATCTTCACTTCACTTTCACTTTACTTTACTTTATTTTCCACACAATCATGACAATGGATTTGAATAACACGAGAAACGGTTACATTTGTCAATATAGTTTACCATAACAGTAAATACTTAAACCACCATATGGATGTGGAAGGGGTCCTTAAAAAGCAAAGCGGGTTTTCTTAGTTATATTGTTGAATTGATTTTACTTTCCTACTTTTTATCACTAAGTAATACATTCCCAACAACGTATCAATTTTTCATATGGTCATAAACCACGTTAAACTAAAATAATTGACAAAACAAAATCTTGCCCACGTAAATCCCCATAATTATGGTTGGGACCACAATGGTCCCGGAAGTTCAAATATAATGTGCGAGACTTGCACAGTCTAGACTCAAAAACACACAACGAGAGACATTAGTGTCATAATGACATTATACATTGTAATAGTACATGTAGCCTGGCCTTTAGTGTAGACACTGCATGTGGCCTATAGCTTCTAACCCCATAAGAAAAGCTCAGTTATTAATGAAATATTTTTTTAACAGTTTGCTTTTTTATTTACGTCTAAAGAGAGATGGACTGGAGATGTTTTTCAAGGGAGGATCAACCGAACTCCACACTCTTTAAGGTTTATCAATTAATTCTAACACAAGGGCCCAATTTCAAAGAGCTGCCTAAGCAGAAAATATTGCTTATCAATAATTTTCTGCTCAGCAGAAATGAGCTAGATACCAGTCGTAAATTGTACTTGTGACATGGGAGTTTGGCTGGTAATCTTATTCTGGTAAGAATAATTTTGTTGCCTATTTACTTGTTGTGCTTAAGCAGCTCTATGGACTTGGGCCCAGGTCTATGATACAAACTTTAAATAATCTATAAACTGTTTTTAAACCATAAATTGTATATCTGTCCCCAAAAAGGACAATAGTTTCTCTCTAAATCGCAGGTTACAAAACCCCAAATAGTTTCTCAAAAGTAAGCTGTCATTGACATTGAAAGCTTTAGATAGTCAGGAAAAAAAGAAAGCTCACACAATCCTCACAATCTTGTATACAAAATAATGTGCTGTGACTGTAAAGTAATTGTTCACATAATGCAGTCACAAAGTATCGAAGTGAATGTACAGAATGGTGAAAGGTTATTGTGCAAACATGCCTTTGCAAAGCAAGCGCGAAAAAACCTACTTTGGGGAATTCCAATTTCCAGGTTGTACTTCGACAATAAACCTTTGAAGAATCATCAGATGAATGGTAATTTTATTTTGTAAATTTCAAGAAAACTGCGCGTATAAGGGCTTTGGTTTCAGGATTTTATTTTTCTGTTTTCTAGAAAGTGTCCACCAGATGTGATGACTTTTTCTTCAGCATTGATATCTTCTTTGAAAACGGAGAATGTTACTGGTTGTTTAAGAAATCTGTTCTCGAGTGCGGGGTCGTGGGTTCAAATCCTACCAGAGTATCCTGAGTGTGTATTATTATTTAAGTTTATTATAGTTTATTATTTTATTATATTAGTTTATTATTATATTAGTTTATTATATGAACTAACAATAAACTGTCACTGCCTTTTTGTTGAGATAGAATGCTTGACAAATCATCGATAATGCTTTAGGAATTTTGTGTTACAAATTAAAGTAATTAATCAAGTAATTCCAGGTTATATCTCTGATTAAATAAAAATGATGTTGGTAATTATTTGTTGATGGTTTGTATCATGACAGGTTTTTGTTCATAAGTAAATGGCATGTCTTCGTTAGTTGCTATCAAATGATATCCATCATCACCAAGGGCCTCGACACAGAAGCAATCCATGAAGTTAGGTCCATCTTTGGAGTCAAGATTCCGGAGCCAAAATGATAGTAGAGAAGTCATAATACAAGCTACGCCGATGGTGCAGACGGTACAGGAAGGTCCAAATAAAAACGGAGCTACGAGAGGTCCAATAAGGAATGAACCACCCCAACCCAAGTTCACGAGAGAGAACACCAGGCCGTACGCTTCAGGATATCGCGTGACAGCGACCGTAGAGCACATAGTTATCAATATCAGGCGAGCTGCTTGTAATCCGAAGAAATACACAGCCAAGTAAACTGAAGCTACGGTGAGTGATGGGGAGAATTTGACAAATACCAAGGGTAGTCCTGCTGTGCAAAGAGACACAGTGCAGAAGATCCATGTCAAGTCTTGGCTGAAGGTTCCGAGGACATAAGTGCAACATACGGTACTCAATAGAACGGAGAATCCACACAATCCAAGTATGTGAGCTGTCGAAACTGTACCTTCTCCAAACATATATTTTACCCAAATTGCAAGGGAAGGTTCGAGTGCTGTATGTCCCAGACCCATTACCAAGAAACTTAATGAGACAATCAAAACTTGGACATCGAAAAGGGCTCGCCATTTCACAGAACGACGTTTCTTTATGTCGACTTGTCTTGTTGTGGCGTCGTTAGTAGTCTCCTCCTCCCTGTGGAAATGTTCAGTTCGAAATGTCAACAACACACCCACAATGAGTACGAAATCAACAGGCAGGAACAAGAGGAAAAGACGGTTGCTGAGGTACCGGAAGAGCTCGCCTACGAGTAAGGCCGCGCATAAATTGAAAGATAACTTGTACATTGCCACCCCAGTTACTATCGTGCATTCGAATGACGTACCATCCTCATAGACGTCTCTAATCCTGGCCATCGCCATGGTTTGGGTGCATGCGCTCACCACACCCTGCAAAACACGGTTAGTCAGTAAAATAAGTGGAGTTAAAGCTGCAAATCCGTATAGAAGACATTTCAATGTAGTAAAAAGTAACCCGAAGAGAATTACTATATCAAGTCCCCAACGGTCAGCAGCCAAACCAGCAACCGGAGAGAATAATACCTCCACCAATCCCGTCGATAAGAACGTAGCAGCTAAGGCGAATGTTGTGGTGCCTTTGGGTACCTCACTGATGGTAGCGTTACTGCTCTGTGACCACTGCACTTCTGTAAGAAGAGGCACAATGGCGCCATGCATACAGCTTTCCATAAATAGACAGCCGATACTTGTGAAAACTCTTAACCACTTCTCGTAAATTCCTCCGTAAAAAATCATTGCTTGGTAGTATGTAAAGTTTAAACTCAGTGTTCTGTGCGACTTGAGTTGACTAAGTAGACCTGCAACACATTTCAGATCGATCACGGTCTACTAACCTAAATTGAGGAACAGTCAATGAAATGCTACTGACGCTGGGGCCTATTTATGCGCATGTCTGGGCCCATTTTTGTGTGTGAGTATATCTGAAAAGATTTCCATGACAAAACTATTCTGGATCAAAGCCCTTTATTATAAATATATAATATAAAATATGATTGGCTGCACATTGCGCCACAACACCCTGTAAACCATCACATGGTGCTATGTAAAGGAGTAGGTATCACACTTCAGAAACGTAGCTCCACGTTATACCTATAGAAGAAAAACATACTGACTGTCGAAGCGCCTTGATCGTCACCGAGTGACGGATATGATCGCTATATAATAAGCCAAAATTATTTTGTAGAGGAGGGCTCCTGCAGGTTTTCGGTTGTAGCCCATGTCACACGGGGCAATTTTCTGGCAATCTTGGGGCAATAAAAATTGCTCAACCGGGTTGCTCACAGATTGCCGTGTGTGACATGCCGTGCAATTCGAAAGCAACATGCTGGCAACACAGAGGCAACGTAAATTTCGAGTAGAATGTCCTTCTACTTTGTGGCAACCTTTGGTGGCAACCTCCAATCAGATTGCGCATAGAGGATGACGTCATTATTTCACTGCTAAAAAGTTTTCAGAAGGTAGCCATTTTTTTCTGTCGCCAGCTAGATTTTTCCGTCATCAAAATGACTGATTCTAGTAAAATTGTGTGGTCATTTGACAAGGAAATTGTCATCATTGATTTCTACAGGGGTAAGTATCAGTTTCAGTATCAATTTAAGGCCTAGACTACAACGATTCGTGACAAAACGGTTATCGTAATTTAATTTTAAGCGCTAGTGTCTCCACGTCGTGTTGCATCTATTTCGTGATAAAATTGCGATTTAGAAATCCAGGCCTAACAACATTTAGTTCTTAGAAATCGTTGGAGGATTTAAACTAGTAACAAAACCTAACGAAACACGTTTGCTTTAGGACCACAAATTACATTGGTTGGACCGTAGAGGTATAAATATAGGCTCCTAAATTAAATTGTTTACCTCGGGAGTCGGTCGATGTCCCAGACCCATAGTCCCATGACAAATAACATGGATGGCCCATTATGGACGGTTTTTACTGTGTTGGACGAGTGTAGGCCTAGTAGTATTATTCCCAGGCGCGGATCCAGGGGGGCGTGGGGGGCGCACGCCCCCCCTTTTCATATAAAAAGAAAAAAAAAAAAAAAGAGGGGGAAAATAAAAAAATAGGGAGAGAGAGAGAAGGGGGGGGGGAGAAATGGGGTAACAAACTTCATTTATCATTTTGCTGCTTGGAATATTTTCACGCCCCCCCGTTTGGAAAATCCTGGATCCGCCCCTGATTCCACCCTCCTAATCCTAGTACTAGCAGTAGCAGTACTACATGTATATAAATAATTCCATTGGTCATTAGGCCTATATTACTGTACTACAATGTATTGTATCTCATCGTCGTACAATATAGTTTTTTGCATTTTCCTACTTAAGATCGACAACAAATTAGTATCCTAAAACTAAAACTGAAAGTAAAGGCTTAGAATATAGAAGAAGCATATGACAACAAATATTCCCATCGTTTTCCAATTTTAATATTTATTGTACTTGTAGAATGCAGTCAAATGGAAACTTTGAAAGTTTTATAACAACATTGAGTGTATGTCTGAGCCTCATCATAAATCAACTTTAGCCCCAACCGAAAACAAAATTTATCTTGACTTATTAAAATTCGTATGGATTAATTTTGCAGTAATTGTGGGAGATTTAAATTGTGTTTAATTGTTTACTAAAGAAATGTGGTTATTTACAGATCACCAAGGATTGTGGGATCCAAAGCATGTGGAGTATTGCAACAAGGTCAAGAGGGAGGTTACACTGTCCATGCACTGTCTAACCTTGTGACAAAATTGGGCAGTAGCTCTAAGGGAGTGCCGTTCACAGGTATACATTTTAAGACCAACAGCTTTATGGGCTAACGTAGGGGTATTACATTGTTGGAAAAATACAAGCTCATAAAATTCAAACCGTTTTCCTATTAGCAGGAGGCCAGGTAACAACGATTATGGGTTGACCCCTATGACGGAATTACATTTTTAAACGTTCAAATTACAAAACTCTTTCGGAGCGTGGTAGCAACCCCCCCCCAAAAAGGGATGACAAGTAACGCCAAAATTTGGTAAGAATCTCTGTGTGTGGGTTCTGAGTCATTTAACAACCATTGAAGCTCAACTTAAAATATACTGCTATAATTATGTGGCCTAAGGTCTTTATCAAGATTAGAGCTATATGTACTAAAGAAAAATGATAGTTTAAAAACTAATTGTGAGCAGGGAGGGGTCTGGACTTCCCCACCCCACCCCGGGTCTCTCACTCCTGGATTTACGCCTGTATGGTTAAGTGAAGTTACATCTTTGTTATCCAGGCTTATGGGTTCCTTCCCCCTCACGATAAATCAACTCTGAAAGTTTATTTTATTTTTTATAGAGCACAATAAATTTAAAGAACACATGAAGTCTCTGTTTAAGGTTTTAACAATGTGCACATGTTGAAATGCTTGTTGGTTTATTTTTGTTTACTAATAAAGAGTTCAGTTGTACTGATCGTAATAACACTACTTGATTTGCTTCCCTAATTATTTATTTTACTAAAAACATATGATTGCAGGCCCGATACTTCTTATTGCAGGGCAAGGCAGTTTTTCTAAAACAAAGAGCACCAAAATGACAAATTGAAATTGCTATGGAACATCATCACAGGGCATGGAGGAAATTTCTCCTCTCAGATCTGTTTTCTCTTTCTGTAAAGTATCGGGCCTGTGATCACTGTGATTGCGTTTCTAATTCTTGTAATAAATACATGAAAAAGGACCATCTCTTGTCAAAGCCTGTGTTTGTTTTTATTACAATCTAATTTATATATCCTGCAGCATCATCTTTGGCCCCTTAAAAAACCGCGAGGTTCTGTCCGCCAAAAATACACGACAGGAAGACATGGACAAAGGTCACAACCTAAGAACAAACGAAACGAAAGAACAACTGAAGACTAGAGCCTATTATTACATACAGTTTTTTCTTCACTTATAAGATGCTAGTCCCGCATGACAACACATCCACCCGTAAGATCTTGCCAGTTAACTGGTCTCTCAATCTCTCTCAATCATCAACAGAGTTCAAGTTTCAAGTGAATTATGAATCATACGGGACCTGCATCCGAAAGATAGCCTAGTACAAATCAAAATATGTTCTTCCACTTTTGTTTTACTTAATAATCCAAACCCTAAGATGTTGCCATTTACTCTTCAGTAACATAAAAAGTACGAGTAAAGTTCTTAAAAGCTACTATATTCAGTGTGTTTTCGTCCTAATATTTCTTGTTGAAAATAAACTTCTTTGCAAGAATTATAATAAGAGTAACGAGCATAGACGAGTCTTTTGAAAATCCAAAACAAATTTCTTTCACATTAAAAGTAATAGGGTTATTCTTAAATAAATACTGTCCCATTTAACCACTCTTAGTACTTGTTCCCCAAAAAACTTTCACTTCACCACATTCCCAGAATAAAGCAGTAACCTTAGTTTCCGGCTTTTCATTGCAGAAGAAGCACATTTCTGTTTCTTGTCTTCCAATTTTGTATAAGAATGTGTTTGTTGAATTGTGGGAACAAGAATAATAAATTTAAATTTAAAATACTGTAATTTTGGATCTTGTCAATTTCATCTTGCATGTGCCTTTCGCCAGTTTTGGATGACTTTTTAATATATTTAAAAGCCTATAAAAGCTCTTTAAAGTAATATTGAATTTACAAAAAAACCCAATTAATTGCAAGGCCCACCTGAAGCTTTGATTATCCTCCTCCGAGAGTTCCTTCAGTAAATTGCCAAAACAGCCCTGTTCTTTTCTTCGAAGAAGCCAATTTCTTGCCCACAATCTCCTTTTGGGGGGCTGACTTTCATCCTCCAACAATAAGACTAACAACGCAGCAGCTTTTTTTCGTTCAAGCGACATACCGGGTAAGGGGAAAAAAGGTACGAACGACAAAAATGCAGCGGAGACACACCCGATGTTGGAAGACAACAATGAAGATGGTAAGTGGTTAATTGCGTTCTCCGCAGTTAAAAATTATTATCCGCACTATTTGATTGCCCGATTTGCGTGCAATTTGGTTGCGCGGGCGTTGCTTCAAAATTGCCGCGTGTGTCATCAAAGTTGCGTCAACAAAAGTTGCCTCGACGTTGCCAGAAAAAAATTGCCGGCAACCTGGTTGCCAGAAAATTGCCCCGTGTGACAGGGGCTTTACACTTAAAAGGTTCGATTTGGGTGGGAGATTTACCAGACGCATTGATATGCTAATGTTCCATTTTTTCCCCGGGGTTGGGTGGAATTGAATTATTTAGTGCCGTATACCGAATCAGAAGACAAGTCGTTTTTGGCAACATTGAGTACCTTTTTTGAAAAGTTGATACGGGCACGAATTGTCCTATGTTTCGTATTATTTTATTTTATGACACATCAATTAGCACAGTTAGCGCCAATAACAGGATGAAATGTGAATTGGGCAGAAATGTTCAGTTTTAGATGTGGGAGGAAAACTCCAATTCCCAATGGGGTCAACCATGCACGCAATCAGGTAGGGACTGAAAACCCAATTTATATTCAAGGCTCCAGGCCTGAGGTGGGTTTCGCAGAGGTGAAAGGCATGGGAAGAAGCCACTGAACCAACCGCTGATCCAAATTTATGTTTGATTTATTATTATTTGGATTTAACAATAAATTCATATATATATTTATAAACATTTTTTTTAGAAAGGCACATCATAATCCTATTGATGACTTTTTCAAAGATAACAAAAAACACGTAGAGCCTAATTTTCGCGAGATCCGGTTTCAAAAGAGAACTCCAGATGCATTTAAATGTGAAGGGCAACACGTTTCTAATAGGATTTTGTACATGTCACTCTATGAGGTTCGTGGAGACGATAGCGGATCAAACCTCATAGTTCTAGGGCTAGGAGTACATGACCCCCACCACTGACACACCCATTCTCCCTGCCCCCCTCCCCCCACTTGGAAGCAATGCCCCCCTGTGCCCCCCCCCCGAAAAATTCCTAGCTACGCCGCTGTGTCTAAGCCAAGCCTGAACAAAGCCATTGTGATTGTTATTGCTGAGTGTGCCCTCTCGTCGCACAATGACGGCAGGGGCTTTCCCAAGTTACTTGATGTTGTAGGTTTGTTTGTTGTTGAACTATATTTATAAATTTCCAAACATAAATAAATCGTGTTTTTATGCAAATAAGTAATGTTCAGAAAGGTTATCCAATCACAGTGCATAATAGGTTCAAGCCCATGGATTTGAATTTTGCTACCCCCGGGAGGCTCCTGTGACACAAGGATCTTATTTATGGCAGGCTTTATGTAAATACAACATCAAGAAAACACAATTCAGTCAAGTACATTTTAACGTTTTGATTTGCTCTATTTGTATTCGTTATAGTCACACATCCCACATGTAGAAGCGCCAATAACATCAACATCATAAAGATACAAAAACATTTACATTAAAAATGCTATACATCAAAACAAACCATGCGCAAAAATGTAATCGTACAATAAGATTACACAGCATTACAAACATTTACAGTTACAATACTAATCGTTACCAATGAAATTCATAAATGTAACAGCGAACTTCTATAGTCCTCAGGGTTGTGACTGAACATGGGGATGGGTATAGACAACTTTGGCAGTCAACCATTATAATTTATGCATTTAAAAGAATACAATTGTAAAAGTGTGTTTGATGAAAGCAATACAAATTATTTATACACGACAGTGCCATTGTTCTGATGATGCTGAGTGGAGTCATCATTGCCCATTTGGCAATTGTAATTTAATGGGCGATTACATCATTGGTAATTCCTGTGTATTTTTTGAGAAAGTGTGGATTTGTGGGGGAGGACTTTATCGTTCCAACTACCTGCTTACATTATTTTGTCAGTCCGTGACAGCCCCAAAAACGTGAGCAAATGTTGACGATTTTAAACTGTCGGACAGATTTTGCCTGAAGCCTTTTTCAGATTCAAATTTCTGGATGAAAAATTACCTCTATCTCTTAAACTACATTACTTCAAAGGGGGTCGTTTATATCAACAGCTCTCCAGAGCTCATTACCAAGTAAGTTTTTATGGTCATTCATTTTTTGGAGTAATTACCAAAGATATACCCTATCCCTTAAGCGTCATCATCTTCAGCAGAGTCCAGCATTCTCTTGGAGAGAATGTTCGAAACGTCGAGACCACACCGGCTCTTTTCACAGCCCTCACTCCTCCCAAAATAGATTTACCAATGGTTGTAACCGTAAGGTTACTTATTCCATGGTTATAGCATGGTCATAGTTACCTTTTTTCCGAACCATGCAAAGCTTCCAACAACACTATATATCAATCATAATGTAAATGGAAAACACTGGCTGTGCACTAAGCCGTATCACGGTCACCACGCACGGGCGTGCAATGGATTTTCTACTCACGACAGAGATGAAGTTCTTCATACAGTTCAAAGAACTTGGTTGTTGAAAATTACAAAAAAAACCAAATAATAGTCTTTGTCCCCGATACAAAAGTTACATCATATTAAAACTCTCAACCGAGACGCATATAAATTCCTTTAAACAACCATAGAGTATAGTACAAGACCGTTTACGGACCGTTGCTTGTCTGCAAAAACTGCCCGGCTTTTTCGTGACCTCGGTGACCAATTGAGCTCAAACTTTCACAGATTTGTTTTTTCATGCATATGTTGAATCACACAAAATGTGGACACTGATTTTGAGCTGTTACCAAAAGTGTACAATACCTTTAACTCAGTAACCCTTTGGCCGATTGTTTTCGTTCGAGCTTTAAAATTGAGGTTGATCCCTCTCAAAACGGTGATGTTAAATTCTACTTGATTGGCTATATTTTACTGCACTGTTAAACGAAGCAGCGAATCAGAATGGTTGTTTGAGATCCCATTGAAATACGCGTCCACAGCATCCGGCGTACTATGACAGAGATGGCTCTGTCGAAAATGGGTATCAGTTTAAGAGGTAAATTCACTCCTTTTAAATGTGATTTAAAGGAACATTACAGAATTGGTTTTTGCTAACTGGCAGTGTAAGCACTTTATATAATCCACTATATACATAAACTGACAAACCTGTAGAAGTTTGAGATCGATCGGCCATCTGGGTCACGAGAAAATAGTGAAAAACCGATTACACATTTGCATGTGTTATACAATGCATGAATAAAACGCTCATGAGCGATAAACTCATATCGGAAATTAGTTTTAATTATTTCTCATCAAATATGGCATTTCAGACAGAAATATTTCTAGGGATGTTTTCTACTATCATCATCATTAGACCGTGTAAGTTTTATGTAAATCTGTGATCATAAAGAAAATTTGAATTACCAGTTCTGTAACGTTCCTTTAAGCTCGTATATTTATACTATTGGAAAGTCCAATTAATGTATAAATTTATGTGATATCATTTTTGTTTTGATACCACAAAAGTTGAAATAGTTATGGTTGTGTAGAAAATGTCTTGAAAATGAAAAGTTACGTCAACACGTGTTTGGATCTCGAAACCTGCTGTGTGTTTATTGGTGCATGCCATTTTGAACAAGGGTGATACTGTCGTGTATTGGGATTATTTGAATTCAGTTCACTTTTCTGCATGCATGCAAGTACAATTTCACAGCAGAGCAATAGCTGCAGTTCATAATAAATTGAAGACAGTTGGTTATCATTTCTTTTGTAACGTTTTGAATTGATTGCAAAGTTTGAGAAATTGTTGACACATTATTTGGTTAATTTGTTATTATATATATTTTTAATGCAGGTTGCGAATTTGTGAATGGAGTATATAATTTAGGTTTGACTCACGTTAATGCCAAATAACCAGTCAGCAAATGGTCCACACCTGACCTTTTGGTCTACAATTCATAAGAGAATGACAGTTTTTCTTTTAAATTAGGTACAGTTTTTGTATTGTTTGACTGAAACTTGTTTGTTTTGGTTGAAGTTCTCTATTAAGATTCATGTTTTGTTTTTGGGTTATTTTGAATAAACATTTTATTAATTATTAAAGCAATTGTTTTGTAAGTTTCTTTCATTGATAAATAATTTGTCTGGTGTCTCTATCCGCATGTCTGTGGTTTGATTTTAAAACCTGCTCCTTTGACCTGTTTTTTTGAATGGAATCGCCCATAATGCTTTGACCAATTGCCTTAGAAGTTTCCTTTAGCTTAATGCACTCTAGTATACAGTTTTACGCAGTACGATGATTTACCTTGATTTAGGTTAGTAGACCGTGATCGATCTGAAATGTGTTGCAGGTCTACTTGGTCAACTCAAGTCGCACAGAACCTTTGAGTTTAAATTTTACAAATACTACCAAGCAATGATTTTTTACGGAGGAGTTTACGAGAAGTGGTTGAGAGTTTTCACAAGTATCGGCTGTCTATTTATGGATAGCTGTATGCATGGCGCCATTGTGCCTCTTCTTACAGAAGTGCAGTGGTCACAGAGCAGTAACGCTACCATCAGTGAGGTACCCAAAGGCACCACAACATCCGCCTTAGCTGCTACGTTCTTATCGACGGGATTGGTGGAGGTATTATTCTCTCCGGTTGCTGGTTTGGCTGCTGACCGTTGGGGACTTGATATAGTAATTCTCTTCGGGTTACTTTTTACTACATTGAAATGTCTTCTATACGGATTTGCAGCTTTAACTCCACTTATTTTACTGACTAACCGTGTTTTGCAGGGTGTGGTGAGCGCATGCACCCAAACCATGGCGATGGCCAGGATTAGAGACGTCTATGAGGATGGTACGTCATTCGAATGCACGATAGTAACTGGGGTGGCAATGTGCAAGTTATCTTTCAATTTATTCGCGGCCTTACTCGTAGGCGAGCTCTTCCGGTACCTCAGCAACCGTCTTTTCCTCTTGTTCCTGCCTGTTGATTTCGTACTCATTGTGGGTGTGTTGTTGACATTTCGAACTGAACATTTCCACAGGGAGGAGACTACTAACGACGCCACAACAAGACAAGTCGACAAGAAGAAACGTCGTTCTGTGAAACGGCGAGCCCTTTTCGATGTCCAAGTTTTGATTGTCTCATTAAGTTTCTTGGTAATGGGTCTGGGACATACAGCACTCGAACCTTCCCTTGCAATTTGGGTAAAATATATGTTTGGAGAAGGTACAGTTTCGACAGCTCACATACTTGGATTATGTGGATTCACCGTTCTATTGAGTACCGTATGTTGCACTTATGTCCTCGGAACCTTCAGCCAAGACTTGACGTGGATCTACTGCATTGTGTCTCTTTGCACAGCAGGACTACCCTTGGTATTTGTCAAATTCTCCCCATCACTCATCGTAGCTTCAGTTTACTTGGCTGTGTATTTCTTCGGGTTACAAGCAGCTCGCCTGATATTGATAACTATGTGCTCTACGGTCGCTGTCACGCGATATCCTGAAGCGTACGGCCTGGTGTTCTCCCTCGTGAACTTGGGTTGGGGTGGTTCATTCCTTATTGGACCTCTCGTAGCTCCGTTTTTATTTGGACCTTCCTGTACCGTCTGCACCATCGGCGTAGCTTGTATTGTAACTTCTCTACTATCATTTTGGCTCCGGAATCTTGACTCCAAAGATGGACCTAACTTCATGGATTGCTTCTGTGTCGAGGCCCTTGGTGATGATGGATATCATTTGATAGCAACTAACGAAGACATGCCATTTACTTATGAACAAAAACCTGTCATGATACAAACCATCAACAAATAATTACTAACATCATTTTTATTTATTCAGAGATATAACCTGGAGTTACTTGATTAATTACTTCAATTTTTACCCCAAAGTTCCTAAAGCATTTGGATGATTTGTCAAGCATTCTATCTTAACAAAAAGGCAGTGACAGTTTACTGTTAGTTCATATAATAAACTAATATAATAATAAACTAACATAATAAAATAATAAACTATAATAAACTAATATAATAATACACACTCAGGATACTCTGGTAGGATTCGAACCCACGACCCCGCACTCGAAAACAGATTTCTTAAACAACCAGTGACATTCTCCGTTTTCAAAGAAGATATCAATGCTGAAGAAAAAGTCATCACATCTGGTGTAGAAAACAGAATAATAAAATCCCGGAACCAAAGCCCTTATACGCACAGTTTTCTTGAAATTTACAAAATAAAATTACCATTCATCTGATGATTCTTCAAAGGTTTATTGTCGAAGTACAACCTGGAAATTGGAATTCCCCAAAGTAGGTTTTTTTCGCGCTTGCTGAGCAAAGGCATGTTTGCACAATAACCTTTCACCATTCTGTACATTCACTTCGATACTTTGTGACTGCATTATGTGAACAATTACTTTATAGTCACAGCACATTATTTTGTATACAAGATTGTGAGGCTTGCGAGCTTTTTTTTCCCCTGACAATCCAAAGCTTTAAATGTCAATGACAGCTTACTTTTGAGATACTATTTTGGGTTTTGTAACCTGCGATTTAGAGAGAAACTATTGTCCTTTGTTGGGGACAGATATACATGTACAATGTATGGTTTAAATACAGCTTGATGTATAGATTATTTAACGTTTGTATCATAGACCTGGGCCCAATTCCATGAAGCTGCTTAAGCACAACAAGTAAATAGGCAACAAAATTATGCTTACCAGAATAAGGTTACCAGCCAAACTCCCATGTCACAAGTACAATTTGCGACTGGTATCTAGCTCATTTCTGCTGAGCAGAAAATTGATATATTTTCTGCTTAGGCAGCTCTGTGAAATTGGGCCCTTGTGTTAGAATTAATTGATAAACCTTAAAGAGTGTGGAGTTCGGTTGATCCTCCCTTGAAAAACATCTCCAGTCCATCTCTCTTTAGACGTAAATAAAAAAGCAAGCTGTTAAAAATAAATTTCATTAATAACTGAGCTTTTCTCATGGGGGTTAGAAGCTATAGGCCACATGCAGTGTCTACACTAAAGGCCAGGCTACATGTACTATTACAATGTATAATGTCATTATGACACTAATGTCTCTCGTTGTGTGTTTTTGAGTCTAGACTGTGCAAGTCTCGCACATTATATTTGAACTTCCGGGACCATTGTGGTCCCAACCATAATTATGGAGATTTACGTGGGCAAGATTTTTTTTGGTCAATTATTTTAGTTTAACGTGGTTTATGACCATATGAAAAATTAATATGTTGTTGGGAATATAATACATAGTGATAACAAATAGCAAATAGGAAAGTAAAATCAATTCAACAATATAACGAAGAAAACCTCAGCTTCCGGTTACTGCAAAATATTCAGAATTTTGTGCTCCCCTCCGATCACAAAACGTATGTAAACGCTTGTTTGGATGCGCGTTGATAATCGCCAGATGCTGTCATAGCAGTCTGTGGCTGTTGAGTCGTCAGCGTTCTCTATATACACTGCGTCAAGCGTTAATTTTACGATGTGTGACCTTCGCGAATCCGCGCACGTGGTTTCTGGAAAGTTAAGATCAAATAAGCATCCTTGTTCCAGAGTTTTAATTTTGCTTCAATAATAATTAACACATTATTTTTGTATTTATTATAAAAACTCAAACTGATTTTATAAACATGTAATGAGTATTTTTGTTGTTCAGATTTTATCATTGAATGTAATTTAAAACAAAGATTCGATTTCAGAGAAAGATTTTCTTCGTTTGACGTGTTTTCTCGTTCCGATACGCGCGAGACTTGCAACTCTAGTGTTATGTTAAGTTTGTCTTATTTTCTAATCTGTGTTATAATTGTAACTGGGGGCCTCTGCTCGACAAGCTTTGCTTTTTAAGGACCCCTTCCACATCCATATGGTGGTTTAAGTATTTACTGTTATGGTCAACTATATTGACAAAAGTAACCGTTTCTTGTGTTATTCAAATTCATTGTCATGATTGTGTGGAAAATAAAGTAAAGTAAAGTGAAAGTGAAGTGAAGATAGTAGAGTGGTGCCGTGTAGCAAGGGATCTTACCCAAGTATACGATACAACCTAGGAAGCGGCAGTTAACGGGTTGTATGGCTTCTGACTGGCACCCCCGAACAGAGATATTGACAAAATAGGGAGACGGCCAACATAGGGCTAGATAGCTCATATAGAACGCCGGCACGGTAATCATCCGGAGATCGTTGGTTCAAATCCTGCTCTAGTCAATTTTTCTTTGCTCAAACCAAAATCATTTGAAATTCTACACAGTCAGTTTCCCTTGTGGTTTAGTATTTAAAACGAAACGAATAACAACACTGAGAAAACATGGAAAGGATTTAGTGACGAGATAAAGTAAAGTGAGTTGGAGACCTAACACGATTGAAGGGATGGGAACGCAGACAGACATCTTCACAACAAAAGATGGCTGGAATTCTTAAATTGATTTATGCAGCAAGATGACGTTGTATGTATGTATTATTATTAATTTTTTGATAGGCCCACCTTCTCTTAAAAATGAATTCCCAAACTTACAAAACCTAAATAAATAACAAACTTTAAAATACTAATACTATACAAAATACTAGTTAAAAAAATAATAAAAACGTTATTATAAATTTGTAAAACCCTTATTCCTGATCGTGTGTTTGATGCTTTTGATGCCGTTGTAATAAAGGATCTCCATTTGTAATGTAAAGAGACACTGTTTATAAACCGAGTTATGATTATGTCTCAATATTATTATATTCAACCAAAATATCAACATTCAACAGGACGGTGATGTATCTCTGACCCTATGCACTACTGATAGTGATGTTAGAGTGTCTCGCAGCGTAAAGGCAATGTACACGTTTGGAAATTACTCAACAAGCTGACAAGTTCTTTCCATTTCACTGCTTCTGTTGTTAAACAATTGTGTTGTTATTTGGTCTTCCAGAAAGACTCTGCAAGGGTTGATACGTCAGGTCGTAGTTGTTCTGCATTTATACCATAGGTCCTTTTGTTTGGTAATCGGTTTGCAACTGCTAATGTATTTTTCTATTTTCAATAGAGATACGATTGCCACAATGTGTTCGTAAGAGCGTACACGGCCATGCCAGCGTCGTTACCGAGGTACAGTTTCAGGGGGCACAAAAGGGGTGCACCATTTTTATTTTATTTTATTTTTTTACGGGTGGCACTTCTGGACAAGTTTCCGTTTGCCTTTTTCTTAAACAAGCCCCTTTTCAACGCTCTTTTATGCAATTTACTATTTTTTATAAGATGGTATGGCGTGAGTGTAAACACAAATACATTTTCTGCGTGTAATTGGGAAAAAATGTTTTTAAAAACATTGAAATGATCACATCAAAGCGTATAAAATGTAACATTTTAGTCTGGAAATGTTCAATCCAAAAAGTCCAGATTTCAAATGGGGAGTTGGGGACACGGGGAGACACTACCGACAATGGCTGCGGTTCGTTTGCCGCGGCAGGAACTTATGTCTCTATCGGTTTACTGATCAATGCCGCAATCATTGCAGCTGTTTAATTCACTGACCTATATAACCATTGCTCTATGGTCTAGTTAACCTTCCATGACGAGACATTGGAGTTCCTAGTGTCTGTGGGCCCAAGATCCTAAAATCATTCATCGCAAAAAGGGAAAAATCGAGGAAATCAAATTGAACGGTCATCTTGTAAATATTACATTCCGAAAAGAAAAAAAATATATATTCATCACATCTCGCAGAATCTTTAATATATGTTTATTTTTCGAATTTATCTAATTGTTTCATCTAAAAAGAAAATGATCAGTGCATAATTCCAAGAAAATATATCTCAAATTTCAGTGTACTAATACATTAATATCCAGGTAGGATTTAAACATAGCAGTCTTACAATTATAGAGAATCATACTGAACCTTTGATAAACGAAGGCACAACATTTGTTACAAGAAAATCTTCGATCCAAAAGTTTTCAATAAAACTTCCCCTTAACAACCTCATATATCATGCCGTGGTTTTGCAAAGAGAACAGACCTTTGCGGAGTTTGAACAAATCTACAAATTCCTGACAAGAATGATTTGGTAGCTATAAAACCCCGAAGACATGATTTCAGATGATTTTAGACTGTTCATCACAACAAATGTAAAACACAATCTTTATTCACTTGACGAGAAGTTCAAAGATTTCATGGCGATTTTAAGGCAGGGGGGGGGATAAAAATTTATTAACTTTGTTTATGGCACTTTTTTGTAAATTTCCCGCTTAAAGGAAACTGAAAATGTTTGGTAGTGACTCTGAAAGTACTCGTGTACACTTGAGTAGTAGGCCTACACTCAAGTACACTCAGTGTACTCGAGGAGTAGTACTCGAGTACACTCGAGTAGTTTTTGAGTACACTCGAGTAGTTTTTGAGTACACTCAAGAAGTACTGATGTTTTTAATTATTTATTGCTTTTCCGGCATACTGTAGTCAGAAAGGCTTGGCATTGTTTTTTGTTCAGATGTTTTCCCAATTCTTCTTTTTCTTCTTATTTTATTATGAACCCAAATCCCATAGACTTTGTGCATATATTTTCACGACGTCATCATGCGTTACGTGACATCACATTGAAGGTGCCTTATTTGAAGTCGTATATCTACTGCAGTCTGTTTGAGTTGAATCTTGGTATGCCCATAGACAGGGACGTAATATATATGGAAATTGAGATGACGTCATGGTGACGTCATCACGTGTTTTTTCCGCAGTGAGTTAACTCATAAGGCATCCTTGGTTTCATTCTGTATTAGTTCAGATGAAACTGTATTAAATGTGTAAATTATTAAAAGATGCAAACATAATCTTCCAGAAATTAATCAATAACAAAACTTAATTCTTAAACCTCGCCCTTTGAAGAACTTTTCGTTTTAAAGTACTTTCATACTTGGTACTCAGATGTTGAACTTAATACTCGGATAATAAAGTACTTTGTACTTGACAACTCGTACTCTAGGTCTCTAATGGTGCTCGGCCATCCTTCTAATAGGACCATTACAATGGAGACACGTTATCGACTCTTGGTACTCGGCTAAACGATTAACCGGACTATAACATTGTATTCAATATTGGTTGTCACATGTGAAATATTATATATTGGCTGTTCGACATTGTATTTAGGAAAGCAACAGATAAACCTGATATGAACTGAAAATGTTTTTTCACAACGGGTATTCTCCCCTTTCTAAACAAATGTCCCCTTTGGTGTTTACTTTCCCAATGTTGAAGAAGTTTTGATGTGTATACAATAGGTTGAGAGTGATCGTGTGACAATTTGTCGTACATGAATTTGGTTTTCCGTAAACAAGTACAATTTCAGGGTAACGATATATATTTTAAAAATATTTTTAAGGCATCCGTGCGTTTTGTCTCACAGAATCCCAATTCGTCAAAAAATTTAACCTTTATACTTTAGAATTTGAGCACAAATTTGAAAGTGTTGGCTATAGGTGCATATTATAGCTCAACTTTGTGTGGGAGGGGATTTCTAGTTGTACACTGCAAAACTACTGTGGTGTTGAAATTAACACCATCGGTGTAAAAATTGATTCTTTCCAGGATTTGGAATTGGAATTAAATTAACTTTACACCAATTTAGGATGAGAATACAACAGCAAAACCCGGGTTCCGTGGGGCTTGACCCATTTCGGGGTCAGTATAGACTTGGTTCAAGTCTGGTCTCGTGCTAATCGAGTCAGTAATCTATGAGTGCAGAGCTGTGTATGAGTGTTGTGATGCGCGCCCTCTAGTGTCATTTATTTGCGAATCCAGTGAATTTTGGATCGCAAAACTTTCGAATCCAGTTGATTGGCACTTTCCTGGCGAGTGAGGGCGCACAACAAAGTGGTGAAATAAAGCTGCAATTCTGAGTTAAAGTGCATGCAGTGGATTAATCAGACGACGAAGGACTCGACGAAAGTTCGACTTGGGTCAAGTCTAGGGTCAGTATGAACCAGAATCTGTGTCAAAATTACAAAGAAATGGTCAAAATGACGCAGAATTCAAGTTAAAATCCCTTTTTTAAAAACCAGTTACCGGATGGCCTGACCCAGAAATAGGTCAGGCCCCCTGGGAGCTGGAAACCGGGTCAATTCTGACCCCTTTAGTTTTTAGAGTGTAATGCATGTATTTTCTTTCAAAGTGGCCACAAGGGATGCCTAGTATTATTTTATATTAGACCTTATGCATTGACGTCATCCAGCCGCCATCTTAGAGGTAAAACGATGACGAAACAATCGAAACGCACAGATTAGTACGCGCGGCGCACAAGAATGGCCAATGAACAAGCGCCTTTTGACCTCTAAACGAGGGCGCCCTACTGAAATGACGTCATGTGCATAAGGTCTATAGTCGATTGATCATTTTTGCTCATACAGAGGGTAGGCATCGTGGAAAATAAAAAAAACATGTAAAGGAAACCAAATGATGACACAAACAAACATAGTACACTGTAATGGAAATAAAAAGCAATTTGCCATCAATTCAAAACAAATTTAAAGTTGCATGGTTTATTTTCGCGAAAAGCATTTTTAAATTTATTTGTTCTCAGAACGTACGAATGTTGACATATGATGCTGGTCCAGACTAACAAAACACAGGAAACCTTCGCATAATTATGCCACGGACGTGCACAAAATACATGTATAACATGCAAAAATTGTTTGTACATGGCTGATTGACGTGAAATAGGACCGAAAATAATTCAACTTTAGTTTTTAATTGGCGGATGTTTTTGTGCAATACCTGAAATGAAAGCTTATAACTTCTTCGAACATATGAAAATAGCTACATTTGAAACTTAAATCTAAATTTTCGTGTCAAATTGGCAAAAATTTGCGAGTTCTAGGTCCGATGTCATAGTGTACACAAATCAGTAAAGCACAGACTGTAACGTGCTTAACTGAAATAGCTTACCAGCCAAAATCAGGTCAAAATTGTACAATCTGTAATTGGTTTTCTGCTTTCTCAGCAGAATTTGTTAAGCACTATTGGCTGCCTAAAGTAGCTCTACGTTGCGCTTGTAATTATTTATATACTATTATCAAAAGAAGAACAAAATTGAACATGATGCACCTGATACTAAATAGAGTCATAGATTTGTAAATACTCCAAAAATGAATGGCCTTAAAACTTACTCTGTGAGAAGCACTGCAGCTGTTGATATAAACTATTTTGAGAGAGGATTCTCTTTGAAGACATATGGTTTTGATAATTTTTCACAAAAAACCAAACCCCCATTTGAATCTGAAAACAGATTCATGCATGAATCGTTTCTCAGATTTCTCAATCCGTGGTGTCCGCTCGCGAATGCTGCGGCCAGAGATGCGGTTGGTACCCGCTGTCACCTCGTTAACCGTAGATGGAATCGACGTTCTTGATGAAAACACAGTTTTGCTGTTTTCTCATCAAATTATAGAAACTGTATTCAGCTGAAACTTTCACATGTGACTTTTCTTGTATCTTTCTTGATATTTTGGCCTATAAATCAGTATACGTTTTCAAAAACTAATCTATGACCCTATACCTTTAACTCTAATCGTCTGTGTAAAATTGGTATATAAAAAACGGCTGTTGGCTATATAGCAGCACTTTTAGTTAATAATATAACATAACCTATAACACCACTAGCTTTGAGAGCTACATACACCTACAATCATGCATATACTCATTCATGCTAAGTTATACTGACAAAAGAAGCAATAATTACATTATTTTAATTACAAACAAAATGCCTCATGGCTGAAGCGGGACTATCGGTGGACGCGGGTAATTTTATTACCATATAACACAGCTTTTATACACACACAGCTCTGTGTTACATACCCTCTGTGGACATTCCTTTGTTCTGTGCACTTAAGAAGAAAAAACCCCATATTCCTCAACACTGTTAAAAACACTGTGTGGACGTGTGTAAGTCCACATAGTGTTTCAAAACCCTGCCTTGTGTGGACCTCTTTTGTTCTCAGATCCACCCTTCCTATGTAATGTTTGCTCTTACTAGAAAACACCTGCTGTAATAATCTTCCCATTTGTTTCATAAACACAAAAACAAAAACGCACACACACACACTACTTCGTGTTGCATACACTCTGTGGACATTCCTTTGTTCTGTGCACTTACGAAAAAACAAAATTCTTCAACACTGTAAAACAAAAACACTGTTTAAGTGTTATACATAAAGTGTGGACTTCTGAGAACAAAAGAAGACCACACAGTGTAGGTACTTGAAACACTATGTGGACTTACAAAATTCCACACAGTTATATTTTTACAGTGTTTAATAATCTGATTTTTCCTAATTGTACAGAACAAAGGAATGTCCACAGAGTGTATGCAGCACAGAGCTGTGTGTGTTGACGTGTGTGAGTCCATGTGTTTCAAGTCCCTATACATCATGTGGACTTCCTTCGTTCTCAGTTCCACACTTCGTATAACGCTTAAACACAAAGCTTAGTCTATTTAATACCATACTTTTCTTTTACCTAAACCTCTCTAAAATAATTGTTAATTACTGAACATAAAAATTGTCTTAAAGCTTAAACAACCCTTGCTGTGAGTATTATTTACTTTATTATTACCACAAGAAAAACCTAGTCATTCCAGTTCCCCCAACGACCCAGAAAACAAAACCAAACACCGTAGGATGCCATGTGCTCAGTATTTCAAAACCTACAAATTTCCTTCAAAAATGAAACAGTTACCATTTCCAATTTGTTCGTTTCTTTTTGTAGTTACAGGTTGTTGTTGTTGTTGTTGTTGTTGTTGTTGTTGTTGTTGTTGTTTTTTTTTGGGGGGGGGCCTCTGGAAATACTGGGAGTACTGGTGTGTAACTCCCAATTATGTACACTCTACAAACTGTGTAGACCTACTGCATTGACGTCATCGTTGCAGACAAAATGATGACAGAAAGAGCTAACAAAACAAACAACAACAACCACATCTAATTGCCTATAATACGTACAAAGCTGTAGCGCGAAGGATTTCCAGATGACCACCCTCTCTTTGACCTATTCGTGAGGGCGCCCTACTTAAGTGACGTCATGTGCCAAAGGTGCGCACTAGTTACTGTGATTCTAGGGCGAAGTTAAATCAGTTTGGATTTATAGTGCAAAACGGGCAATAATGACTCCATTCAGCATCATGAGAACAATGTATGGCACTGTCGTAGTGACCGTGCCACCGCCATTGACAGGTTCGGTGGTATCGTGTTCGGTGGCTTCAGGTTTGGTGGTGTCGGGTTCGGTGGTTTCCGGTTCGGTGGCTTCCGGTTCGGTGACGTCACCCTCGGCTGTAACCAATGAGAAGGCGTTGGTTGGTTGCTTTCCCTCGATGCTGATATACACTGTGCCGATTGGGTCACTGTTCGCTTCCATATCGTTCTGATTGGTCACCTGAAAACCCCCCAAACAGAGACATTTTGTAGTGAGCATCATTGAGGCTTCAAAAGCATGACTCGTGTTTGACGACCCAGGCCAAAAAAATTAAAATAATATACGAACACAATCTGTAACTAAACAACCTCGTCCCCAGGGTGCGTCGAGCAGTACGAGGTTGACCGCTCTCTCACCCTGGTATTGGATCATTTGCATATCCAACATTTTTGGATACGTATGCAAATTAGATTAGTCTGGCTGTGAACATGGTGAATACTTTGTACACCGGTCGTTGTCCAATCAGGGTCCAAGTAAGGAGTTTCCCTCCCAGGGTTTACTATTGTAAACATGGTTGGAAATAAAGTAAACCATGGGGACGAGGTTGGTAACTAAATTACACAAACATCTGGCTCAATTGATCCAGATTCGTAGACTTGCTCAGTCCCTCCGAGCCAGCCTCCGAGCCAGCCGATGTTGCGCCCTCTACTGGTGACTGATACAAAAAACAGCATCGCCAATCAAGACTTAGATTGTACGACATAGTATTTTGGCTGGTAATCTTATTCTGGCAAGCATAATTTTGTTGTGCTAAGCTACTTTTTGTGTGTAAGCAGCTCTACGAAATTGGGCCCGCATGTCATCGTGGGTTAATACGGTACAATTTCAGTTGAAAGGTCAAAGTGTCATACCTGACGTCGTCTACGGCCAATGGTTCTATTAAAGAACTCGGGTCCGATGAATATCTCCTCGGAACCCTGTCCTGCCTCGGCTGTTAGATGGAAATCATTAAGGGCCGCGTTGGGGTTCGTAACGGTTGCCGATCCATACATGTCTAAGATACCATTGGTCGCTTGGAGAGTAATGGTCGTACCTTCTTGACCTATGACTTGTGCGAAGTTTTGTGTTTGATTCTGTCCGATTGTACCGTTGAGCTCAGCGAGGAGAGGCAGCACAGCAGCTTCTGTCAACGAAACAAATTAATTCAAGCATTGAATACGACATTTTTACAAAATATTGGGCAAGAAAATTAAATTTCAATGTTGCACCATTTATCACGAGAAATAAGTGACTGCTAGTAAAGCTCTTTGACACGAAGGATGAAATGATGACGACCTGCCACCACTGTATTCGTGGAAAACATATTTGATTCAGTGCTGACATCCCCTGTTGTTCTGAGAATTAAAACAAACTAGACATTCAGGTGAATACTTACGATCACATGCAGTATCTTGGAGTGTAGAACCGATGATGCGGATAGCGTCGAAATTGTCAACTTTAAACACGTAGGTATCGTTCGGTTCGTTTGCAATAGCAACCAGCTCAGCCTCATTTATGTTTGACGTCACACCGATGGCAAAAATTTTAATGCCCATGTCGCGAGCTCTGTCTGCTGGCACGCGGACACGGTCGGGTCCTTGTGATTGACCATCTGTTAGGACAACTGCCACGCGTGGAATACCAATTCCCCTTGCTCCGTTCTCTTCCTGGAAACTTTCATCTACCATGACATTCAAAGCTCCCTCCGTATCAGTATCTCCACCTGAGTAATTTATATCGGCAATCGCCTGTTGAAGTGAACTTTTATTCGTGTATTGGTTTAAGTGAAACTCGACTTGTACGCTGCTCGAATACTGGATGACTCCAACACGTGTGCGACTGCTACCAATTTCGAAGGAATCTACAACGTCTTGGACAAAGGTCTTGGACGTCTGAAAATTAGATGAACCAACACTCGAAGAACCGTCAATAACGAAGACTAAATCAATGCCCTTGATTGTACATCCTGGTGACAAATAATTAAAATAGTAATACTTTTATTTATGTAATTTCACAAAATATGTAATAAAATAAATATCGTGGAACTACGTATTAGTGTCACATCAGCTTCTTCATTTACAAGAGAGGGTTTCCACGTTCCCAAACAGGCTTGTTTGATTTATAATCTCTAGCAAGAAACTATTTATTTGACAATGAACCAAACATGAGATAAACAAACCATAGTTTTTTTTATTACTAATATTAAAAAATATCCTAAATAATTAGGACCTTACAATTTAAGTAAAATAATTTAGACAGAGAGCATGTGATTGTAATAACAGCCTACCTGGTATTTCTGAGACTTTTTGGGAAAAATACGCCACTGTGCCAGTAGGCGGATTGTGCGGGTAGTGGTTATGCCAATAAGTTGCTTGCTGCTCTACAGACCAGCCCTTTGAAAACCGAGTTAGAAAGAAAAAAATTGGAAAGAAATGAGATGTTTTAGTGAGTTAATGTGACCCGTCTCAAGTTAAAGATATTTATAATTATTAGGTAATTTCTTTTTTTTATGTATTGTAAAACAACACTGAAGTGAGGATTCAACCGCCATGGGTTGGTTGAATTAATTTAATTTGTATTTCAAAAATCGCACTAATATGCACATTACAAGGTTAAAAGCATATACACTGTTTGTAATTGTCAAAGACCAGTATCCTCACTTGGTGTATCCCAACATATCGAAACCTGTGAAAATTTTGGCTCAATTGGTCATCGAAATTGCAAGAAAATAATGAAAGAAAAAACCCCTTGTTGCATAGAATTGTGTGCTTTCAGATGCCTGAGAAAGGCTTCATGCCTGAAGCCTTTCTCATATTCAAACCTTCGGGGGAAAAATTACCTCTTTCTCTAAAACAACATTACTTCAAAGGGGGTCGTTTCTAATAATGTTTTATTATAACAATAGGTCTCCGGTGCACTTTACAAGGTAAGTCTGTTATGGTCATTAACTTGTTGAGTAATTACCAAAAGTTATACCTGGGATACCTCAGGTTAAAGGTATCGTACACGTTTGGTAATGACTCAAAACAAATATTAGCATAACAACATATTTGGTAACGAGCAACGCCGAGCTGTTGATAGTATAAAACATTGTAGGAAACGACTCCCTCTGAAGTAACGTAGTTTTTGAGAAAGAGGTAATTTCTCACTAAAAATAATAAAAAGTTCTTGCAAGAAGTTGTTATTCCTATCTGAAAGCACACAAATTTGTACAACAAAGGTGTTCTTTCTTTCATCATTTTCTTGCAACTTCGATGACCAATTGAGCCCAAATTTTCACAGGCTTGTTATTTTATACATATGTTGGGATACACCAAGTGAGAACACTGGTCTTTGACAATTACCAAACGTGTTCAGTGTCTTTAATGATAACCACGAGAGCTATGGAACTTACCGGTGGAATCACGGGGTTGGCGTTGTGAAGAAATAGACGGGCAGCAAGACCGGAATATAAGGGCTGGCGGCAGTCCTCCCAAGTAGCCTGGATCCAGTATATTCCCAGGACAGTTGATACTGCCTCGAATATGTCACTAAATTCATTTCCGTTGTACATCATCCGAGTGAGATCAAACATGTCACGATCGACACGCCATATCCCGCCGTGGTAGACGGGGTCTGAATAGGTACGTGGTGCCGTGCCGTACTCCGTTTCTACCCATGCTATGCGCAAGAGAAGCCGGTCGTCTGGCAGGAGCAACTGGCTGCGATGTTCAACTAGAGCTATCTTCGAGATGGTGGCATCCACCACATCGGCGCCTTTGGCTCCCGGGACGACGGTGCTGTCCGTCCCACCGGCCAATGACTGCTTGAAGCAGAAAGTGACCATCAACGTGGCCCACAGGGCAACTGCAAAAAAGTTAGGAAACACGATAAACCTGGTGTGCACCGGCAGGCATGATATTCTTCCTAGACTTAAGTCTGATTTCCGTTTTTTGGGCCCAGAAAAATCAGCCAAATTAGTCTACAATAGGCTGACAAAATTGTAGATTTGCCTTTGGTTCAGAATTCGAAAAAGACTGACTGAAAACACTGGCTAGCTTTGATTCTGGGTACATTTTTGTTGACGTATGCAGGCGATAACATGCATAGCTGGGGTTTATCGTTGTGGTGGTGGATCGGGTGGGTTGATTTGGTTTGGCAGTGAAGCGAGGGCAAGAATGGTTTTCTATTGGAAAATTGTGTCTTGAAAACGTGCAAGTCCTAATGTCAAGTGGCACTAAAAGCTACAGAACATATCTCTATGAATCAACAATCATCGTTTTCATAAATTAAAAAAGGGGGAAATGGAAAATAATAAAAAGGCATTGTACAAATAATAATCTTTTTTGTTAGTTGCTGAAATATAAATTGCATACTCCAACCTCGAGTTTCCTTGGAGAATAATTTGAGAACCATCTATTTCTGCTAGAACTATTTTATCTACAGGAAGATCACCTACCTTTTATTGTCGTTGTGGTGGTGGATCGGGTGGGTTGATTTGGTTTGGCATTGAAGCGAGGGCAAGAATGGTTTTCTATTGGAAAATTGTGTCTTGAAAACGTGCAAGTCCTAATGTCAAGTGGCACTAAAAGCTCGAACATATCTCTATGAATCAACAATCATCGTTTTCATAAATTTAAAAAGGGGGAAATGGAAAAATAAAAAGGCATTGTACAAATAATAATCTTTTTTGTTAGTTGCTGAAATATTGCATACTCCAACCTCGAGTTTCCTTGGAGAATAATTTGAGAACCATATATTTCTGCTAGAACTATTTTATCTACAGGAAGATCACCTACCTTTTATCAAGCTCTTTCCCATGGCTAAGTGATGACTGTTCTTAATATTGCGCCTTCGTTGACCAAGAGTCGTTCACAAATTGGGGCGTATGAAAAAAATGATTGCAACACTCAAGGAAATGCTACCGACGCTGTAGCCTATGCTCATGTTCAAATGTCGATTTTGGGCCCATTTTTGTGTGTGAGTATAGGCCTATCTGAAAAGATTTCCATGACAAAACTATTCTGGATCAAAGCCCTACTGATTGGCTGCATATATTGCGCCACAACACTGTAAACCATCACATGGTGCTAAAGGAGTATGGTATCACACTTCAGAAATGTAGCTCCACGTTACCTAGCAGAAAAAAAATACTGACTGTCGAAGCGCCTTGAGCGTCATCGCGTGACGGATATGAAGCCACTATTATTTTATGGAGGAGGGCTCCTGCAGGTTTTTGGTTGTTACACTTAAAAGGTTCGATTTGGATGGGAGATTTACCAGATGCTAGCTAATGTTCCATCTTTTTCCCCGGGTTGGGTGGAATTGATTTATTTGGTGCCGTATACCGAATCAGAAGACAAGTCGTCTTTTGCAAATTGGAGTGATTTTTTTGAAAAGTTGATACGGGCACGAATTGTCCTATGTTTCGTATTTTTTTATTTGATGACACATCAATTAGCACAGTTAGCGCCCCTAACGGGATGAAATGTGAATCGGGCAGAAATGTTCAGTTTTAGATGTGGGAGGAAAATTCCAATTCCCAATGGGGGTCACCCATGCACGCAATCAGGTAGGGACTGAAAACCCAATCCATGTTCAAGGCTACAGGTCTAAAGTGGGATTCGAACCGGGGTCCACAGAGGTGAAAGGCATGGAACGAAGCCACTGAACCAACCGTTGATCCAAATTTGTGTTTGATTTATTATTATTTGGATTTAACAATAAACTCATATAAATTATTATGTATTTGTTTTTAGAAAGGCACATCATAATCCTATTGATGACTTTTCAAAGTTTCATTTTTGATAGCTTTCTTTGAAGGTGAGGGCAGTTGCTGCATGCCCTACTGGCAAACAACTTTCTGTCGTATTAACCCGAGGCAAACACTTCACATATCAATCATTTTGATTTGTATAAAATATTTAGTTTTACACCCTGGTCGAGTTGGGTGCATGTGAAGTTGTATGCCAAGCCTGAACAAAGCCATTGTGATTGCACAATGTGCAGGTATATAGGTAGAAGGCAGGGGCTTTTTTGTAGGTTTGTTTGTTGTTGAACTATTTATACATTTCCAAACATAAATATGTCGTGTTTTTGCAAATCAGTAAAGCTCAGAAAGGTTATCCGATCAGGTTCAAGCATGCTGACCTCATCGTTATGATTGGATTGGAATTTTGCTACCCCCGGGAGGCTCCTATGATACAATGACCTTCATCGATGGCAGGCTTTACATGTAAATACAACATCAAGAAAACACAATTCAGTCTAGTACATTTTAACGTTTTGATTTGCTTTATTTGTATTCGTTATTTATTTTAATCACACATCCCACACATGTAAAAGCGCAAATAGACTGTGCAAGTCTCGCGCGTATCCGAACATTGTGACCCGTTAAAATGCGCGAGTTTGTTTCCTTCACGCGTTAAAGCAATGTCGTGTAGGGACCAAAGTAGTCCCAAAAATGTTCGAATACGCGCGAGACTTGCACGGTCTATAACAGGAATAATAATATCAACATCATAAAGATACAAAAACAATTACATTAAAAATGCTACATCAAAACAAAACATGCGCAAAAATGTAATCGTACGTTAAGATTACACAGCATTACAAACATTTACAGTAACAATACTAATCGTTACCAACGAAATTCCTAAATGTAACAGCGAACTTCTATAGTCCTCAGGGTTGTGACTGAACATTATGTTGGGGATGGGTAGGTATAGACAACTTTGGCAGTCAACCATTGTTATTCTGGGTAAACAAAAACTGATTATAATGACCCGCTAGATGAGTTATTTCTCAGAAGTGTGCCCTTAATTCTAAATTCTCGTGAAGTAATAATATTTTATATTGGGAAAACACAGTTTGTACTTCACATACATTTAAAGAATACAATTGTAAAAGTGTGTTTGATGAAAGCAATACATATTATTTATACAATGTAAAACTAGCAAAGTTTACTTCTAATGGTGGCTCTTTTTACAAAAAGTCTACCCCCTTTTGCTGTTTTTCTTTCTCTGTTTAGTTTTGTTTTATCCTTGTGTTATTCATTTGTTTTCTTCCTCCCGGGACTGGGTCTGCGTTAGAAGCATTAAAAGTTGTATACGGAGCCCGTAATGGAACAAGGTTTAACAATAAGAAATAACTATAAATAAATAGTAAACTTGCGGGTACAACCATGTGTAAATCTCTTTGTGGAAGTGTTGGCTCTGAAAAGAGCCGGTTTGGTCTCGACGTTTCGAACAGTATACTCTGCTCGTCTTCATGCAAGACGAGCAGAGTATACTGTTCGAAACGTCGAGACCCCACCGGCTTTTTTCAGAGCCAACACTCCCACAAAGAGATTTACACATGGTTGTACCCGCAAGTTTACTATTTATATATAGTTATTTCTTATTTCTCCACACCATGCAAAGCTTCAAACAACACTTAAGGTTTAACAAGTTTGTTTATTTCGTTCCTCAAAATGTTATTGCTTTCCTGTAAATATTATTTCGTCCCCTCTAAATACTATTGCGTTCTCTCTATAAATAATACTTCGTCCCCTCGGAAGAGAATACTATTTCGTTCCCATGAAATAGTATTTCGAGGGAACAAATTATTATTTCGAGGGAAAGAAATATTGTTTCGAGGGAAACTTGTCCCTTTAAATGGGCTCTGTAGCAAATTTCCATCGATGTCGGAAACAGTTTTTTCCCCAGTCTACTTTCATACGCTTCCGAGACTTACACAATACAATTTTAACACAATTTACAGAAATTCCATGAAACATAACAAAAACTAATTTGGTAACTGTGGGGAAATCGGATAGTTAAGCATACCGTTTATTCCAAATTTGTTTGAACATGGTGAACAACTATAATCATAACAGTCTTTTACACAGCAATCGGTTACAACAATAAACAAAGTATATTTTAGTTGATGTTATACGGAAATATTGCGAACAGAGCAACTCTACTCTAAAATACATTAAAAAATAGGCCTAATGACACTGTAATAGATAACGTTTAACTCATCATTCATTTATTTATTTTACTACCGTTTGTTTGACCTAGGGTCAAACATATTTTAGGCTTTTTGGGGGGTCTTTTTTAAGCAAAATTTCCAGAAACAAGTGATGACAAATAATACACGTTGTTTTTAGCTAAATACAACTATTCCCATAATAGAAATAAACTTAATTGCGATCAAGAACCATTTTTATCAGAGGTATATACAAAAACAATAGCAAAATACGTCCATTTATGGATTTATTAAGTCTATTTGAACTTCCGGGACCAAGTTGGTTTTACTTGTGTTCGATACCGTTTCTACAAATACTTAAGTCTAACGTAGTTAATGGCTATACAAATAATATTGATGTTGTTGGGAAAGTAACATTTAGACATTTATGAAAGTAACATATATTTAACAAATCAAAAAAGAAAACTTGAGAGTAAGACTAATTGACTTCCGTTTCCGGTTTCTAGTAAACAATTAAGAATGTTGCCCAACTGACATTCACGTTAACCTATGAATGGAAAAATTCGGGCGTGATCGGCAAATGGGGTTTCTAAAAAATAAGCATCCTCGTCTCAATTTTTAAAAATTTGTTTCGATGTTAATTTGAACAAATTTTTCGTATTGTATAAAAATTGAAATTGTATTTATAACAACTTGCTACGGGTAGTTACATTTTCGAGAAAGTTGTATAGATTAAATTTAAAAAGAAGTTTTGACTTCATAATAGAATATTATAGTCTTCGTTATAGAGTCATTTTCTCGTTTTCGAAACCGCGAGACTTGCACAGTCTATTGCGTGATATACAATGTAGGCCTACTACTTGCATTCGACATGCATACTACATGTACTCTAGATTGTAGTTCGATGGATCCGTTCCCAACACAAGGTGACTATGCGTGTCGTGGTATTATTAGAACAACGCAACAAAGGAGCACAAAAGGAACAATGCTGTCCTCACAATGGAAGTTTTTGTATTTTTAGGGTTTTAGGGCCCCGGCAAATTTAGTTTAACATGAGGTATTCTTTGGCGAAATCTGGGACACGTCATGTCGTTTTACACATTATTTTTTACCTAGTCGATCAAAGTGATTTATTTTCCTGTTAACATTGTTTGGTTGTATGGTTGACATTATTTTTACTAAAAAGAATGAGCAAACAACTCGTAGCCTTTACGGCGTGGATTCCTGAGCCCCTCTCTGCTGGTGCATTCAAGGACATTACCAGAGGTGTTTTACGCATTACTTTTCAATTCACCTAGTTTAAATTCGAGAATTTGCATTATTTTCCTGTTTCATTTATTATTGTTCTGACGTAAATTAGGAGGAGTGCGTGCCCGCTTGTCCCTTCCGTAAATCCACCGTTGTTTATTAATAGCAAATACCTGAACACAAGTATAGTTAATTGCCCTACATGCCAACTTAGACTAAGACATTGCGCATTTATTTTTCATTTTTTTCATTTTCATTCCTTGTTTACTTAAAAACATCAGTCAGAGTGAGACCATCAGCCATCCTCAATCGTCTCTTCATTAAATTGTCCCACAGTTTTTAGTTACGAACGTTGAAACATGTATACGAAATAGTGTATCAAAATCACTTGGAAATGTGCTTTCAGTAAGTTTGTACCTGGTCAACAGTTTTTCCTGTTGGTGAAAATATATGTTAGCGACAATCATCGCTCTGTTGTCTGTTTTTTGAACAGGCTTCGCAGTATTCATATAACAAAAGCGCAGTTGTACAGCAACTATGTTTTAATGCAGAGTTGCTTGAGCCTTCCCCCTCGATTATCTCCCCCTTTCTCTCTACTTTTTTGATAATTTTATTTTTGGGTCAAATTTTACTGGGGGCGCGTGCCCTCCTCGCAGCCCCGCCCTGGATCTGCGCCTGTGTGTGGGTGTGTGACATGTCTACGCATTCAAACCGAGGACTTTAACAAAAGTGGGGAAAGTGTCCTCGCTTTGCTTTTGTGTACAAAACCAATGGGGACGTCACTAAAACACACTAATCCCAAACAATGGGAGAACAAACGAGTCCTCGGTTTACACCACATTAGGCTAAACATGGGAGGGTTTAGGCACACACCGTTGTGGGGACTTTTACACAATGAACCAACGGTCCCCACAACGTTTTTCTTTGTTCAGATGGGTCCCTTAAAGGGACTTCTTGAGCAAAGGGAATAATGAACAGCAGTAGCAAGTCCCCACAACTATGTTTTCAAAAGACTGCATGTTATTTTCCCCCACTCCCTCAAGACACTGAAAACAATGATTGAGTACAGTTTTGTAGGTCTCGACCTGGCCTCGGTCTCCCCTTAGGACTTCCAGGTCTCGACTATACCATAAACGTTTGTTTCTCATCACTTTAGACCAAACGTGAAGAGGACAACTTTTAAACACGTTTATTTTCCAATTGGTTTTACAAAAACGTTAATGTCACGTTTCTATATTAAGATACATATTTTGCTTTCCACCGATTCCCCTGACGGATTGAAGTTCCTTTTCTTACATTTTCCCCCTTCAAAAAATAAGATAGAGCCTTTCTGTTGAATCTTGATGTTTTTGTGGATGAAGCTTGTCACGACAAAAGTTGCGTTATCGTTATTATTTCCACTGTTTTCCATATAAAATACGAAGGCGTCTCTTTTGTAATCCAATGCAAAATGACCAAAATCGAGGTGGGGCAAGTTTTGATCGCCAGGGTCTTTTAATTTCATGTGCTGCTGGAGGACCGTAAGGTACTTTGTTGCTTCAGCAAGGATAGAGGGAAGTGCAAAGCAATACAACTTCTTTTTCGTGGGGCCATGACGCACATACCTAAATTTCTCTGGTGTTTCAATTACTTGTATTCCAGGTAGGTTTTCCAGTAAACCTTCTAAATCTCGTAACTCTTTCTCTCTGCTTGCAACCCAGCCATTAAACCACTCAGGCGTAAACGGGGATTTCTCAAAAAGCGTAAGGGCTTCTTGCAGAGTCGATTTATTAACTTTGCCTCGTCTGATTTCAGGAAGCAGTTGTGCCACGCTATATTTGAATCTATTTGCGTACGAAACGACCTGCTTAAAGCATTCATGAATGAGATCTTTGTAACTCTGGAATTGTACGCATACCTTATGTTGCATAAGGTTTTGACACCTTTCGCTCATCCGTTCAAGCTCATTCATGTTGTCAACAAAGTTTGATAACAAGTTATCATCAATTTCGCTGAAGGTCGCGTGTCCGCTTTTGAGAAGAGATAGGGGAGTTAGAGTGACCCGTACTGAAACTGAATCTGTTTTACATAGTATAGGCAGCTTGCGACAGAACTCTGAGGCCTGCTCATAATTTGTTGGGTTTTGTTCTGAAGTAAAATCCCCATACAGTATACAGCTGAAAAGCTCTTCGGCTTGATCATAACCCATATTGCGGATACTTTGTAAAGACGACTCGTTTTTGCCTTCGATTTGATTTGTCAATGCAGCTCTCAATTCAGCCCTGAATCTAAGATCTTTTGTATGGCTGTCATTCGTGATTGCAGATTCATCATGAAACACAAGGAAAGCATTGGCACCATAAGTTACACTCGTTACGATGTGAGTTGCATTGTCGCTGCGCACATCGGTTGGCGACATATCTGTAATTGATATTTTTTCTTGTCTGGTGGTTGTCTGTTAGTGCAACGTCATAACACGCCTAAGCATGTTAGACGTTTGTGTGCGGTCATTTATATATTTAGCCGAACCACCCAAAGTAACAAGACCTGATAAAATACTAGCCCGGAGGGATGCACCTGCTTCAAAATGATTCACCCTTATAGTATCGTCTGATTCGTCCTCCATAATAAAGATTAAGCTTGTGGAGGGATCATTTATTTTGGTTGTTTTATTTTCAACCTCCTCTCTCCAAGGAAACTCCCCTACTATTGGTCTGTCAGTGAAGTAATCATACAGCATGCCGACTTCCATGTTCCGCCCAAATGTAGACATTGAAATTTCTCTGTGTTCACCCATATCAGATAATTGCCGTATTGACTTCTCGGTGACCCTATTGAGAATAATTCATTCAAAAGCGATGTAATAACTATTGTTCCGATTGAACCAACAGTTTAAATTAGTCAAGCCTATTGTATTGTCCCTCTTAAATAAAGTAGCCTATTTTACATGTTCAGGAAAAAAGTCTGACGTAATAATAATATACATAATATTTGAGATATATTTACTAAGGGCGTCCCCTTTCATTTTCATCTTGGTTTCCATTTCCAACTGACCCTATTTAGGAAGTTAGAAGTTAGGAAGAAAAAGAAGAAGAAGACAAATCGAGCACGTGTCAAGGATTTATTAATCAATCAAGGGCCAAGTTTGTTTCAAATCGGCCCAATTGGCATTAGCCTAGCTGTATCATTTTGATCACGTGACCGTTTGACCAAATAAATAAAGAAAATCAGAGCTAATGTGGGAGAAGTAGCCTTTCTTGTTTATATTCATTATACGACCACTACTGACCACCAGATCCATCCATTGGCCAAATTTTTATGACCACCAATAGATCAGGCATGTGTCAAAGTTTAATTTGACCATGTTTGTACGAAATCCGCCAAATAAATTGGGAGTTATGGCCTTTTTCGTTTTGATCACGTGACGTCTGACCAAAGAAAGAGAGAAAGAAAGCAATGAGGAGAAATAATTGTAGCATTACTTATTATGTTCTGAAACGATGACGTTGTCTCCGGTGTAGCTAGAAGCTTGTGCCTTTGAACAAATTCACCCTAAAATGGAAGAAAAATAACACAAAAAACACTTCGGTTATCAAAAACTCCTGTTATAGGCCTAATGTATAACTACCCTTGGCTTAGGCCTACTCGTTTCCGTAGAAACAACAACTGTGGTTGATGGCCTGGCCCATGGTTTTTCAATAATTATCGAAAAATTCAAAAGCCATGCCATTATACAGTTGTTGTTTTCTACGGAAACAAGTAAGTGTAAGGGTAGCTGAATTTATGCGATAAAATGATTGATTGGAATTACAATCGTCATTATTGTCAAAAGTGTTAAAATGTTGCCCTTTGTCTGAGTATAGTTCGATAAAATAGTCACTGATATCGCAACATGAAGTTGATCCAGATTCGTAGACTTGCCCAGTCCCCCGAGCTAGTCGATGTTGCGCCCTCCACGGTGAGTAATACAAAAACTAGCGTCGCCAATCAAGACTAAGCAAGAAGCAACACCGTATAAGAAACGTACACAGTGAGCCCTTTTGGATGAACCCTATTTGAATTTACCATATTTTTGACCGCATGAGGGCGCTTTCATCGAAAATGTCTTGCATCACATTACAGTTTCATCTTATTTTAATTGCCTGTACGTAGTTTTCTTGCATCAATGACGAAAGACATAAACATAATAATACCGGTAACAAAAATGGAAAAACCCCCACGTTTGTTTACTTGATTGTCATCACGTGAAGTTGGTCTACATGTACGCCCTCACGCGGTCGAAAATACGGCGAATTCGACGTAGGCCCTAGGCTAGACTGGTCTGTCTTTATCCGCAAGGACAAAGACAGGTACTGGTTTTACAGACCCAATATTTTCATTGGATAAAATGATTTCGTTTGATAAAACGGGCAGTGACGTAAGCATGGACACTCCTCACCTTACATCAGTGCATGTGTCACCTGGTGAGGTGGTGCAGAGGATTATGAAAATGCAAACGGGTAAGGCAGCTGGCCCTGATGGTGTGACCGTAAAAATGCTCAAACTATGTGCCTCTGAAATCTCCCCTGTTCTGGCAAAGTTTTTAAATTTTTCTATCTGTCAGGGTAAGCTGCCCAGTGCCTGGAAAACTGCCAATATTGTGCCTATTTTTAAACAAGGTGATCGGAGTGACGTAAATAATTATCGTCCAATCGCTCTGACATCTATTTTTTGCAAAATTTTAGAAGGTTTTGTGGCCGAGAATCTTAGACTGCATCTCCAGAATAACGGTCTATTGTACAATCTTCAGCATGGTTTTCTGCCTGGTCGCTCCTGTACCACAATTCTTGCCGACACCTTAACCAAGTGGTCTCACATCCTAGATCAACCAAAATCCTGCGTTCACATTGTCTCTTTAGACTTTAGTAAAGCTTTCGACTCGATTTCGCACAACACTCTTATTCTGAAATTACAGAAAACCTATGGGATTGAAGGACCTCTCCTTTCATGGATTAGCTCTTTTCTCTGTGACCGTAAACAAAGGGTTGTGTTTCACGGTTGTCACTCTACCTGGACGGATGTGGGGTCTGGAGTGCCGCAGGGCTCTGTTTTGGGGCCATTGCTTTTTAATATTTATCTTAATGATCTTAATTTACATCTTAATAACTTGCCTTATCATTATGCAGATGACACCTTTGTTTTTAAACAGATAAGGTCTGTCAGTGACGTTGTTCAACTTCAAACTGATCTCAACATCATCAGTGACTGGGCTATCCAAAATTCACTCACACTTAATCCTCAGAAATGCAAAGTTATGGCCCTAACCAGGATCAAACAGCAATCTTACCCCCCGTTGTACTCTCTGGGTCATACTCTTATTCAAGAGGTGAAAACATTAAAATTACTTGGGGTTCACGTTCAGCACAATCTCAGTTGGGATGAGCATGTTAACAACGTCACTCTTGGTTTTATGCGCCACGTTATGGGTGATTGTAGTACTAAAACCTTGCTTACTCTGTATAAATCTATTATTATGCCTATCCTCGATTATTGTTCTCCGGTTTGGAGTGTGTACAGAGTTAGGCACATTGATCAACTCGAGAAAGTCCAAAGGTTTGCTTCACGCCTTATTTTACATCAGCAAAGACAAGAGCAACCTTATTCCGAACGGCTATGTGAGCTTCATCTTAGTACATTGAGTGCCAGACGGGAGTACTTGCTCATGAAATTTGTCTGTAGGCAGCTCTTGTTTGGTAACTGGGGTTATTTTCCACCGTCCTTTCTTAGTCTGATCAACGTCAATAACAGACATTCCAATTCTAGGTTAACGTTTCACCACCTGTTTGCTCGCACTGATACTTTTAAATACTCTATGCCATGTCTTTTTATCAGGAACTGGAGTTCTTATCCTGTCAGCATTGTAGATAGATTTACATGTGCCCCATTGTCTAGTTTTTTTACTGAACTTAAAAATCACATTTATAACTTAAACTAAATTTGCTTTGTTCTTGTTTCCATCGTGTCTGTCTGCTTCTAGTGCTCGTCTGTTCGCTGTTCTTTGTTTGTGTGTCTGCGTGTGTTTTTGTTGTGGTTGTCGTTGTCGTCGCTGTTTTGTTTTTGTTTTGGGTCGGAGTAACACACCCCTGTGGTGATAGTGTTTTATTTCACTTTTGTTTTCCTCCTAGGCAGCCCATCTTTTGTTTTGTCTGTTGCTCCTTGGTTTGTTTGGCCTGTTGTGTGTTTCTGTCTTTGCCATGTTTATTTTAAAACGTCGCTGTATATTTCAATCCATGCTGAAAATCGGGATGGGGCAGTTTTTATATTTTTATAGTACCTCTTTTCTTGATGTATATTTAGATGGGGTAGTTTTTCATATTTTATATTTTTATACGCTATGTCTTTTACTTCATGTGTTTTTTCTGTTTGTATTGTGACTTGCCTGAATAAAGTATTATTATTATTATTATTATTTCCATATCTGTGATATGATTGGTTCTCTCCGAAGTGACGTGTTTGACAGCTACACCATCAGCAGGAACTTTTCGATCGTCTGCTGCATGATGCGCGCGTTTGTATGTAATGTTGTTTATGTAATGTACAAGTGTGAATGGGATGCGAGGTCAAAGGTACATCTGGCGGTATCCCACCAGGTGCTCAAGGCTGGTACCGGGATCCCGCCCTTCGCTCTCAAGGCCCAACATCTGACGTCACACTTCGAGGCTCATGAATAACGCCAGATACTAGCCTTGAGCACCTGGTGGGATACCGCCAGATGTACCTTTGACCTCGCATCCCATTCACACATGTACACATTACATTGATTACATAAAAACATTATGCACACGCAGCAGCAGACGATCGAAAGTACAGTTAACTGCTGGTGTATGTAGCTGACAAACTACGTCACATCGGAGCAGACCAATCATAACGCAGAAATTAAAAGCTTACTTCACTGCAAGTTTATCCACTGATCTTTGGTCCTGTAAGACCATGCAGTGCCTGGGGGACCAGTCTAGCCCTAGGCCTACAAAATTAATGGCGGAGTGCCAAGTTTTTTTTACGAGAGTGATGGAAGTTGCTTACTCGAACCAATGACCTGACCTTACATAGGCCTTCAAGTACTTTCAAAAGTGTACCACCTTTGAAATCAATCATGACTGTCATAGGCTTTACATTTGTTGTTAAAACTCTGCATTTTATTTGCTTTGTAGCTATTAAAAGATAATGGGTTTTTTGTGGGAAATGTTTTTCTGTTACCAAGCAACGTAATATCATAAACATAATGCTTTTTTTGTTAAAACACTGCACTTTTTGGGGGGCTATTCAAAGACTATGGGTTTGTTGTGGGTATTGTTTGTCTGTTACCAAGCAACGTAATATCATAAACATAAAGCTTTTTTGTTTAACACTGCAACTTTTTTCAGGGGGGGGGGTGGCTATTCAAAGACTATGGGTATTTTTTGTCTTTTACCAAGCAACGAATATCACAAAACAACGCTGTTTTTTGTTAAAACACTGCACTTTTATAGGCTTTTCAAAGACTATGGGTTTGTTGTGGGTGATGTTTGTGTTACCAAGCAATGTAATATCATAAACATATAACGCTGATTATTCGAAGCCTTTTGAATATGAAAGAAATGCATACGTTCAATGAATGGAGGGTATTGCAATGAAGTCCACCATCCTAAATAAGGTCTTAAATGGTCTGTATATAAGCTGCTCACAAAAAGTTAGGAAACTTTTTTTAATCATGTATATTTTTATTATTTATAACCCTCTTGTATTATGTTGCATATCAATAGAAAGCTGAAGTGTTCTTCTTTAAAATGATACCAAACGTGCAATTATGACATGTTGCTCGACTTGGCCACATTAATGAGAATGAGACAAAGTCACAAATCATATGTGTCAAAATTAGCAATTTTGTGTTACTGTGTGAACAAACAAATTGACACTGTAATTCAAACAAGCGGTAATTTTGGCACATTTGATTTGTGACTTTGCCTCATTGTCATTCATGTAGCGAAATTCAGCAACATGTAATCATTGCAAATGTGGTATCATTTTAAAGAGGAACACTTCAGCTTTGCATTGATATATAACATATACAAAGAGAGGAATAAATAATAAAAATATACTTGATTAAAAAAGGTTTCCTAACTTGTTGTCAGCAGTTTATATACGTTTGGTAATTTTACGCATAAAATGAATGCATAAAACTAATAAAAACTTACTTTGGTAAGAAGTACAGTAGCTTCTGATACTATAAAGCATTAAAAAAACCACTTTCACTTTGAAGTAATGTGGTTATGGAAAAAGATATCACTTCTTATCCAAATAAGTTTGAATCTGAGAGGCGTTTCTGTCAGAAAGTTTCTAAGATGGTGTATTCCAATTGCAGATTATTCTTCCTGCGTGGACATAACCGCTCCAGATTTTCGGCAATATTTCAAAAACGCTATCACCTTTTTAAATGCAATGTTTACAGGTTAGTTTTATGGTATATATCTACAACTACATAGGATTGAAACAAACAGTGGCTTCCAATTACCAAACGTATAATACAATCCCTTTAAAGTGGTTGTGTTGCCTTCCAGTAAAAATTTGTTGAAAGGGCCGGTTCGGTCGGTCGAGATTTTTCATTTATTGATATTTTTTTTTACTTCGGCCTACTCTCCCTTTAATCATGTGAGATTTTAGATCATGGAAATTGTCGCACCCTCTTTACGCCTTTCTTAATATTTATGTCAGTTTGAGCCATTTCTGGGTAATTTTGACACCTAATTCCGGGTCATAACGATCCATAAATGAAATGGGTCAGGCCCCATGGGACCCGGGTCAAGGCCAATTCTAGAGTGTTTTATTATAATATTTATAGGCACTTTAAAATGTAAGTTATTATTTTCCTTTATAACGACATATTCCTCAAGATAGAATTAATCTTGGAAAGTACTTACGTTTGGCAAGGTGAGCTTGTCCAAATAAAATCCTGGTTTGTCTCCGTATAACGAAACACACGTTAACGCCGATCAACAAATCACCAAATTCAACGTGAAACGGAATTAAAAACGGAACACTTTGAACCTTAGCAAACTATCAACAAGTCACCTAAAAAAAAGTTAAACATCACAGGAGACAGCAAATTAGCTCTTATATTTAGCCATTGTCGTTTAGGTCCTAAGCAAAGGACAAAATAAAAGTGCTACGATTCAGAAAAAAACAGGCCATTAACTATTTTTTTGCCTTTATACCATAGGTCCTTTTGGTTGGTAAGCAGTTTGCAACAGCTAATTATATTTTATCAACTATTTTTATCAACACATTAACTGTTCACCATTGTAACGTACTTTTCTGAGCAGTCAGAAAATAATTGAGAACTGCAAGTGTTGGGTACTCCCTGAAAACTGATCTTGTGCCTTGGTTTGTTTTGGGTTTTTATTCGATGTTGTCACCAAGCGACGAAAATGTAGGCTGATCTGCATTGGTGGAATTCTCGTAAAGTTTACAAACTTAATGGCTTTAACGCCAAGTTTGGTTAGGGTCGTGATGTTTAAATTTCTCAAGCTCTAGGCTACTTTGTTTAACACCTTTGTTAACGCTACACATTAGTTTTTTGTTATTCAAAATAATAATAGTCACCGGTTATGCCTACAAATTGTACACCATTCTTATTGTACCCTGATTTATTTTTCTGCGTTCTGATTGGTCGAAGCCCGGTCACGCAGAAGTATAAATGAACAACAAAACTTGTCATAAAGATCGGCTTTAGAATCAGCAATTTGGTCCCCGGAACCACTTTATCAAATCAAACACTTTTATTTGCGCATTGTGTGCTCCCCAGGTATTTGGGGACTATTATAGTCTATGAGGGTATGGCTTGCCTGAGGCTGGGGACGGCTTGCCTGGAGGCTCGTCCACCAGATGGAGGTGGCTCATACACTTTGACTTTGTTGCTTATCACTTTTTCAGCAACTTGAACACAGGATTTGCACTGAACACGTTTGGTAATTGTCAAAGACCAGTGTTCTCACTTGGTGTATCCCAACATATGCATAAAATAACAAGCCTGTGAAAATTTGGGCTCAATTGGTCATCGAAGTTGCAAGAAAATGATGAAAGAAAAAACACCCTGTTGTACTAATTTGTGTGCTTTCAGATAGGAATAAAAGGCTTCTTGCAAGAAGTCTTTTATTATTTTGGTGAGAAATTACCTCTTTCTCAAAAACTACGTTACTTCAGAGGGAGTCGTTTCTCACAATGTTTTATACTATCAACAGCTCTCCGTTGCTTGTTACCAAGTCACTTTTTATGCTAATATATATTTTGGGTAATTACCAAACGTGTACAGTGCCTTTAAACTACCAGAGATAAAACTCAATGAGCGAAAAACTCTGGAAAACCTTGTGGCTGCCAGCCTCTTTAAGGTTTGCTTTTTGATATTAACCAAATTTTTCTGATCTTTTTCAAGATGATTCTAAACTGAACCGAAGTCGCAAGCTTTCCTCCCCTGCACATTCTTCCGATGGCAATTTGCCAATACTTTATTGTACCTCGCATCCATCCCGGCTTTCGGAATGCGTTCGATAAACGATCCCGATGGTGAGTATAGGACGTAATTCAAAATTCATTAACTCAACACGAAAATAGCTGGATTTAGGCCTAGTCCAGATGCGCGTTTGTATTTTTCTTATACAACATAGGCCTAGGATTACAGAATTTGGCGGTGGAGATCAAACAAACACCGTGTTTGCCTTTTAGTTAAAGAAGAAGAAAACAAATTCAGCTTAATACATGAGCTTGTAAAAGGTGACATTCTGTCAATTTTTAATCTAAAGGGAGAAAAATCTGCAATTTTATTTTTTATTAAATATTTATTATTATTAATTTATTAATATATGTCACTGTTCCCCCTAAGTTATTATGAATTTATAAAGAAGGGTCGAGAACCTGCCCCTCTCCATTATAGTTATGGAAGAAAACAGGTTCGTCTGTCTGACCATGGAGGAAGACGGCCCGATCCAGAATAGACTGTGCAAGTCTCGCGCATACATCAAAAACGAGAAAACAACTCAAGAAAGACTGTGACTTGTCTATAAAATGAAATCTTTCTTTTTAAAAATATATTGATACAAGTTTCTTGAAAATTAAAATGACCATAGCAATTTATTATAAATACAATTTCAATGTTTACATAATACAAATAATTATTAAGAGGGCCTAACATTGAAACAAATTCAAAACTTCGGACGAGGATGCTTATTTTTTAAATTGCGCCCGAATTTGTGCCATCAAAGGAACATTACAGATTTGGTTTTTGCTAACAAAACAGTTGCTGGCAGTGTAAGGCTTGTAAGCACTTTATATAATCCACCATATACAGTGGTAGAAGTTTGAGATCGATCGGCCATCTGGGTCACGAGAAAATAGTGAAAAACCGATTAGCATTTGCATGTTATACAATGCATAAAAAAAACGCTCATGAGCGATGAAACCCCAATCGGAAATTAGTTTTATTTAGTTCTCATCAAATGGCATTTCAGACAGAAATATTTCTAGGGATGTTTTCTACGATCATCATCATTAGACCGTGTAAGTTTTATGTAAATCTGTGATCTTAAAGAATTTTTTTATTACCTGCAGTTCTGTAATAATGTTCCTAGTTTTTTAATGATAACATGACCGTCATTACGGCAACGTTCTTATTATTTCAAGTAACCGGAACGGACGTGTAGGTCTACACATTTTTTTAACCCGTTTTTTTCAAACACAACTCTCTTTTTGTGAGCAGCAATCCGGCCCCTACTCTGCTCTCGAAGCATAGCCAGCTCAAGTTATGATTCGCGTGACGTTATTTTACGGGAGTTCGTCCCCCCGGGTATGCAACTAGAATGGGATATAGTCTGGCCCCACTGCCCGTATTATACGCTTTTACATAGCAAGCAGACTGGGTACCGTTATCGGTATTATTAGCTATTCGACGCCATTTTTCTCAACGGCGTGGGTTGGCGTCGTCGATTCCAAAGCGAGAAAAAGCCTGAAAAAGTCCTCAAATAGCAGAGAAAGGTTTGTATGTAAATTATTAGTATATCCATATGAGATCATAGCACAAACTGGAGTGGGACTGAACTGAGAAACATAAATAATACTTTGAAATTCTTGTTCATAATTATCTTTCTTTCTTGAAAAAACCCCCCGGTCGCTGGTCGACGCATTGCTCGTGTATGCATGCGCAGCATGCTGCAGTACAAAGGCCGTTTAAAAGTCAACTCGCCCGCAAGCCGGTTCAAGTTGAGAACTTGGCTTGGCGCACATCTGCAGCACTCGTATTGAAGCGTCTGTTTATTTACACTTGCAGACAAGCGAACGGAAAATCCAACAAAGGCAAAAGGCCAGCACAGCATTTTATAAATACAACAATCACAAATAATATATCAAATTAAAAGAATAGTTCAATGCAAAAACTTGAAAGTTGAATTCTGTTGGCAGATTCATGATAATGTGCAAGCACATATCATGTTCTTTGAGTTCGACTTTTTTCATACACAGTCTGATGGAACCTGCTTCGTTAACTATGTTCACATGTACATGTAATATTTTGTTATGGTTTATTTTAATATTGGATTTGAGGCATTGCATGGTGAGGTATCAATGTACATATTGATATTCAGTTTTGTGGTAACACCATGTGTATATTTTTTGCTGTGTAGACTGTAGATTTTGTTCTTTGAGATCTTGTCTTGTATTCTACTGATGACTACACTAATAGAGCAAGCTAGTCGAATTAATTAAGAGACCAATTAAGAACTCAATTCACGGTAGTGAAGTTAATAGAGAGAAGTCCCCTCAATCCACTAAAGCGTAGTCTCCTGAATTCCAAAATCTACTCCGCGTCAGGAGAATTGTCTCCCGATTTTAAAAATCTACCCTGCGGCAGTAGAATAAATAGCAAGACAAGTTCGCAAAGAACAAAATCTACACAGCAAAGTAGATATACACATTGTGTTACCGCAAATGTTATTGTTTTCTTTTTTGATTGTTTGGGGTGGTGGTGATTGACAGCGGGTTAGGGACCCCAGTCGTACAAAAATAATGAGCCTGTACATGTATGCCTGCCGCTTAATATAGGTTTCCACCACACATGCCATTTCAAATACATGTACACTCTATGGGGAGACAATACACAATACGGTAATTTGAACCCCCCGAAGCAGCGCATCAGGATGTGCCGTGTGCAGCAATGCAATGGATCTTTACAGTAGAATGTGGTTAAAAGTAACAGTTGATGCTGCATTAAATCAACTTCAAATTGTATGAATGCTATAATTGATAAGTTGACAGTACAACAGGAAACAGACAATTTTCAAAGTTTATTCAAAATCAGTGATACATAATTTGTTAGAGAAGGTGGCTGTTTTGTAGTAACGAAAAATATTATTCCTGTTGTACTGGGAGTGTGTACACGTAAGTAAGGTCCCACATGCCGTCCCAGTGTTCATGAAACCATGATTACAGCGAGAAACAAATTGCTTGCGGCGTATTCGCAGCTTTGTGTCTGATATAGACTTGGGAAAGCGCGAGTGCAATTGACACACTATGATATCTTTACGGTTGCAGTTACAAGCAGTGCAGTGCGGCATAATTAATAAAACCTGATGCTTCAATATCTTGTTGGACACTCTTTTTTTCTGATAAGTTTGTTATGGTTTCTTCTCGCGAGTCAAGTAAACCGTGCAGTAATAACCTCTAGGGCCAATGATTTTCTGTTTCAGAAAAGTGCAGATTCTGTTTTCTTTTAATTTTTTTTTTATCAAGTCCTAAATTCCTTTTCACACTAAAACAATCTGTTTCATTTTCTTCAATAGATTATAAGTAGCTACCACTGAGAGTAAATATAAACATGTATTTTTTAGACCTTAATGAGTGAATAAGCATAGCATGAGATTCTATAAAGCAGTTGATTAAAAAGGGGAAACAACACCGCAAATGGAGTGAAAGCAGTTGCGAGAGCATGCCTTAAATGTGAGTTTGTCCTCACCTGCTGACCAAAACAATGGCGCATGCAGCGTCTGTTCATTCATTTTATTCGGTAACGGGCTTGTAACTTTTACAGATTTGTGATCGTTTTCTAAAAAGAAAGAGAAAAAAAAGCTTGATATAAAATGCATTGGTTTTTATAAATATATTAATTTATTTGATTTTTTTGTTTTTGTTGGGGGGGGGCGGCTTGTTTGGTTGTTAATTTTTTTTTCAATGTCTTTGGGTTAAGTAACCACAAAATCCAATATTTGTTGTCGTTCGCGGAAAATCATTGGCTCTGACATAGATGGAAAGAATTAAAACTTCAAATTCATTCCACAGTGGTAAACAAAATTTTGTTGAAAGTAAACAAAATATTAAAGACTTGAACACGGATAAAGAAATTGAGAAACGGTAAAAGCGATGTGGCAGTTAAAGTTTGGCCGTTATCTACATACATAATGTCTAATACGACATAATATGACTAAAAAGACAAAAAAATACATTGGTAAGAGAATACCAAGAGTAAGACGAAATAGAAAGTCATGCCTGTGTGTTTTTGCGATGTGCCAGTTGTTCAATGCAAGCGAGTAACATTGCTGTACATGTGCAAACAGCTGTTAAGTTGATTGTAAGCTGCCTGGCGTTGCGTATCTCGATGAACATTAGCTTTGAGCGTGCTTTGCAATTGCAGGATTGAGATACACCATTCAAGTGGTGTGAATTTGCGAATTTGTTTGCGGCTTTGCGCCTCGCGTCGCCCTGTTGCAAATGCGCTAACTGCTCGCTGGTTTCTGTGGCAAAGTCATGAGTTCTGGAGATTGCTCTCATTCGAGTGGTAGTTGGCCACATCAGATAGTTTAGAGGTAAGAGCCACAACTACTGTACACATTTTGTGAATAAAGTATGATTTTGATGAACAAATGTAAAGTTGTTTTCAGAACCCCAAATTCATTAAAATCCATTTGAAGGAGTGTTAAAATACATTTATTTTATTCTATAGATTAAGTAGTCACTTTAAAACAGCACTGATTAATAGTTACAGGCACCCTTAATTGGACTGCACTTTGAGTTATTCTAAGAAAATATGTTTTTTTCAGGCAAGATTGACCAGGAATGATATTCTCCCTACTTCAATCTGATTTCCAATTTTTGTTGGCAAAATCTGTATCAGTGAAATGTCTATAAAATCCTATACCATATTTACGTACACAGATGTACATGTAGGTCGGCCCTTTTACTCCCTGAGATGGTCCTACTTTCTCTCCACGGGTCAAATATCATGCCTGGTTTATATAAAACTTAATTATTTTTTAGAGATACATGTAATTAAAAGTTACAAATGCAATTATATTGCAAGTAGACAGCCATTTTAATAATACATTTTTTTCCCCCTAAACAGGTCTTCAAATTTAGTGGTGTTGAAGGATACGCAAGCCAGGTCCTGGAAAGAAGAGACGTGCCAAACCTGAACTAAAAGCACAGTGAGTTTGAAGTTCTAGTCTATGTGGTAAATTTGTAAATGTTATTGCACATTTTCAGCGTGTGCTGTCCTGACTTGTTATTTTGATGAGAATATGTATATTGAGAGAGTTGCGACAACTTGCGATTAGAAGCCATTTTGTGTCAACAAAAATGCATTGGCGAATACAGGGGGTGCTAGACTAGTCTGCCCATTGGGTTGTGCTGTATTTGGACCGAAAATGGCGTCCAGCAACCACGTGACTGAAGAAAACTGGTCCCTCTATGTCGCAACTCCCTGAATACACAGGGTCTGCTTGTGGTAAATGGGCACTTTTTGATTGTTAGCTTGGTGCGCTACATACTTGGCAGCGCAGACGGCATATTCCCCAGGGAGCTGAGATTTTTAAAGGAATGAAATAAACAACCCACTGACTTCTATAATAATATTCATAAACATTGAGAGTCTAAAATGTCTGTTTTTATTGTTATACCTAAAAACAACTCTTTAAGTCTATTCTTTTAAATGGGCTGTGTCATCATGATCAAAGCTGGCCTGTGGCTGTACATGGCATTATGAACTCTCAACCAGTTACAGCAAGCGCACGCGCACTCCCCATAGATTTGATTTCGAGGGAGGGGGTGCATTTGCAGCAAGTTGGTGAGAGTTCACAATTCCTTGTACAGCCACAGGCCTGCTCTGTCGATGAAGACACAGCCCCTTTAACCAAAAGATTTTAATTGAGCATTGGTTTACATGAACATGTACCTTGTGCCGAATCCGATCATTGCAAAGTTATGTGATGGAGACAAAACAATTAACACATCAATCATTTGATGTACAATATTTGCAGCCATTTTTGATTGAACAATACACTGCTGGCTCACAAATGTACTTGAAAAACATGGACTCTGCATTTGTAGGATGCCTACATGGTATTTATACAATTTTTTAAAATTCTTTTCAGGTTTTTGTTTAAAAGGGTCTGCCATGGAAAGAAATGGAGGAGGGGTCTGCCGGGAGTTCCTGAGGGGAGAATGTACTCGTGGTAACACATGCAAGTTCAGCCATGTGGATCCTAAAGAGGGTGGTGGTGGTGGTGGTGGTGATTTGAAGAGCAGAGTCTGTCGGGACTACTTGAGAAACGAGTGCGACCGAGGCGATCGATGCATCTATGAGCATCCTGCTGGACAAAAGGGGACATCCAAAGCAATCAAGTTCTGCCACAATTTCCAGAATGGTAGGTGCAGAAGTCAGGATTGCTCCTACCTTCACTGTTCCTCTGAAGAAGAAGAATATTACAAGGAAACGGGAAAGCTCCCTCCTGGTCTTGAAGACAAGGTCAGGAACACCAGCGGCAGTAAAGTCTGCAAGGATTTCCTTAATGGAAAATGCTTTCGCCCTAAGTGCAAGTTTCTCCATACTGATACAGAGCATTTTGGAGGGCCACCCCGGAAACGTCCTATGCCATCATGGGATAGCCGTGATGACTTCCATCCCCCACCTCGAGAGGAGCGAGAGCGGATGCGCAGTCTGGTGAGCATGGTCCATGATCTGGAAGATGAAAATGTTGTCCTGCGGCATAAACTCAGCCGCATTCATCGTCAAGTTCTGGATCTTACAGATGACAACAAGATCCTCCTGGATGAAAACAGACGACTGCGAGCCCAAAGTAACCCCGATGCTCTGAGAGCTCTACCACGTCGCCCTGAAGCAGCTGGAGACGTCCCATCACTTGACACCTACCTTAGAGACCGACCCCCAAGTGCTGTACCTGCACGGGCAGTGGCTGCTGCACAGGCTGAGGGCCCTCCTCCAAGATCTAGGGCTCCTCCTTATGACTCCGATCGCCTGGCTGCTTATAATCCAGAGCATCCAACGCCATTTGAGGGTCGTGCCTCGGATCGATTCTACTAAGAACGATTCCTCAAGAACTTGCAAGTACTTATAACTTGTTGCAGAACTTGGGACTGGTCTATTAAAATTTTGAAATTACATGTACAGATGTGTGAGCTTTCTGATACGCATTTTCCCATTTTACTGGGTCATGTGTCTGTTGTATTAAGTTAGTCAATGTTGCTTTTTCAGAATGGTTCAGTTAGATACATGTAGTAGCAAAACAAATGAACCCCCTAGTATTTTTTCACTATTTCAGTCAAAGTAACCGCAACCTTGACAAGTACAGTAGTAGCTTTTACAAATCTTTTTTTAAAATGCTTTTTATAATAGTACATTTTTCTGTTTTGTGTGCATGAAATCCTTGGCTTACTTGCACTTTGAACTGTTACACATAGCCGACATGAATTAACCTTCAAAGGCATTGAAGTCTTCACAGGTACACCTCGAGGCTTGTTGTTTTATGGACATTTAGTACGATAGGCCGTGTTCGAATTTGTGGCTATAACTTTGGCTATAGGGCTAGATTTCCATGTCATCATGCATTGAAGTATAGTACGTCCTTAGCAACGCCCTTAGAAACGGTCCCAGCCATACACAAAAAGCTGTACCCTAAATGGACAAGTGAAACCTTTTTCTTTCCATTCGGCTGAGAAAGATGTAAACCGCAGATGCACCCACAGCCAACGATGAGGTCTTTATTTTAGCTTATGTAAACTTAAGAGTTGCTTGCTGGTATTACATGTAATGTTACAAACAAGCACCCCAGATACAAATGTGTTTTTAAATAATCGTGGAAAAAAAGAAGAGACCCCCCAAACAAACAAAAAACCCTCAAAAAACCACCCCAAAAACACAAACCAAGATCCCACGCAGTAATTTTTTAAGACAGATGGTTGTGTTTATAATTAACTTTTAAATGCTTTTGTTTGTTTGTCCTAACTGTAATTATATTGTAACTCTTCAGTGTGCATTTCAACCTCATGGTCTGTCGGTGTTTGTTAAATTTTGTAAAATGTGTTAACTGTTAATGAACACTTCGTGTACGAGTTACCATGTCTTGTTCAGTTTAAAAGAACTAAGAGACATTAAATTTGTTTTTGAAACCAAAAGTTCTCCGGAAAAATGCTTCTTTTAAAAATTTACATGCATTTCAAAGAACAGCACTTTCTTTAATAGTTGGATCGTTCAGTTTGCATCAGCAGACGATTAAAGATGTCAAGTGTTTTTACTGTGTATTCCAAGAAGCAGGATGTAAACTTGACAAAATCAGTTAGGTTTTTATTTTTGAAGAGTACTCTCTTGCAAAAACCATAGCACTCATTTCACGTCTTCATGTGGAGTTAGTTTAATTCAAGTACATGTACAGTGTAAGGGTCTACCACATTATAGTGTTATTGTAAGGAGTCGATGTAGATGTATATTTACAATATACATCTACAGTATGTATTAAGTAAGCAATAACTAGATGTACTCTTATTAAAATCTACTTACAAATCTTGGAAACGAGCTGTTGCTATTTGGATTAAAGCCCTCCGCACTGCGCAAAATGTTGTGTTGCATAGTGTGCTTGTTGGACTGATGGTTTGTTAATCACAGGATGAGGGTGTTCTTGTTTATCTACATTAGCACCAATGCTAAGACTTGGCAATGTGAGTAGTGCTTAAAGGATTCTGCTATTCGTAAAGACCCATGAGCCACAGCAAACATTTATTTCATCATAATATTATTTAGTGTGTGTTTGTTTGGGTGGGGGGGGGGGTGCTGTGGCGGAATTCTGTCAAAGAAATTATCCTATATAGGCTGCAGATGTTGACCCTCAATGAACCATATATTTGACCGCATGAGGGCGTTTTCTTCAGGAATGTACTGCATCACAACTATAGATTCATCTTATTTTAATTGCCTGTAGGTAGTTTTCTTGCATCATTGACGAAATACGTAAACATAATAATAACAAAAATGAAAAAAATCTGTTTGTTTATATGTTTTTCATCACGTAATAATTGGTCCACAAACGCCCCCACGCGGTCAAAAATACGGCGAATTAAAAGTGCTTATCATCCTGAAAAGTTACATGTACATGTATGTAGTCCTGACTGACCATTGTGAGTCATGTCGCTTATTGTAAGTGTTGCTTAGGCTAGAATACGAGCAGAGAGTCGCAGACATTTTCAAGTTGCATTATTTTGTAACGCGCTTCCTATAGTCGATACACTGTAAATGGTATTTTTTGAATGCAGTTATTAAAGCTCTGTACATAATGTACATTGTACATGCATTGATTACAAATTGTTATGTCCAAAAAAGTGGAATAAATAATCAAATAAATAGAAGTTGATCATCCACGTACATGTTCATGGAACATGTATTGAAAGTCAGTCTATGAAAATTGAAACATGAAAGAGCGTGTTTTGTCAGACTTTCTTAATTTCAGGATGTGTTCAACTATCCCTTTGCATTCAAATTTGCATGGAAAGCGTTAACTTGGAAACGACATGATGTGGAAACATTTTGCTTTAGCTTTCACAGATTCTGTCTGTATACATACATGTACATGTACTTTAGAGGTTGGACATTGCAACCAATTTGATTAAAGGTGTAAGTTTGGTTGAAATTCTTTGACCTGTTAAGTTTTTTATCAATTAATTAGGTTGTTCCATAAACTAAATTGTTAAAGTTGCTATTTCATTAACTGCATGAGGATGCTTATTGTATTAAAGATTCATTCTCAATAGAAAAGAAAACCCAGAATTGCGTTCTTGCATATTTGTCTACTTGAAGCATTTAATAAGTGATTACAATACAATGTACATTGTACATGTAAATACATGTATACTTTACTGTGCAGTGTATGTGTTGAAGGGGCTCCCAAAACAAAGACCGGTACAAAGCAGTCAATGCTTCCTATCCCATCCATGGCCATTTGGAATGAAGACCTACATGTAGTTAACAAGAAGTAAATTTGTAATTATTCAAAATGAATATTTAGATGGTTCAACCTTAGATTTTTTTTTCGAGAAGTACATGTACCGGTACATACATGAATACATTTTGTGTGTGTGTCTACACAGTTATCACCTTTGGGTTTTATAGGAAACGATGCTTGCTCCGTTGTTTTTACATATGCATGTACTGCTGTTGCTCCTCAATATTGGCATTCAGTGTGCACAAGACATATTCCCCTTAATATATTTTGATATTCAAAACTGCTGGACGAAATGATTTCATGTGTGACTGCACCAGGGCCCAATTTCATAGCTAAGCACAAACATTTGCTAAGCATGAAATTTCTTCCTTGATAAAAACAGGATTACCAACCAAATTTCCACGTGAATTTCAGGATAAGCAAACAACGGCTGAATACCAGTAACAAGCAATATGCAACACATGGAAATTTGGTTGGTAATCCTGTTTTTATCGAGGAAGAAATTTCATGCTAAGCAAATTTTTGTGCTTAGCAGCTCTATGAAATTGGGCCCAGTAGTGTTGCTGTTCTTAAATGCAGGCAACATTTGAAATCTCTGAACATGAATTCAATCATCTTTTAAAAAAAAGTATTTAGATGAGGTTAAAGGCGGGATTCTTCAAAGTGAACTTAAAGGTATCGTACACGTTTGGTAATGACTCAAAACAAATATTAGCATAAAAACTTACTTGGTAACAAGCAACGGAGAGCTGTTGATAGTATAAAACATTCAAGTAGGAAACGACTCGCTCTGAAGTAACGTAGTTTTTGAGAAAGAGGTAATTTCTCACTAAAATAATAAAAACAAGAAGTTTTTATTCCTATCTGAAAGCACACAAGTTTGTACAGCGAAGGTGTTTTTTCTTTCATAATGTTCTTGCACCTTCGATGACCAATTGAGCCCAAATGTTCACAGGCTTGTTATTTTGTGCATATGTTGGGATACACCAAGTGAGAACACTGGTCTTTGACAATTACCAAACGTGTTCAGTGCCTTTAATTGAATTTCCAGCAGCATACACAATGTACATGTAATATATAACCCCAAACAATTTTGATGAATTTTTGCCATAAGAGGACGACCATTTTAGGTGTGTGAATTTAGAAAGTTTTCAAGTTAAATTAAAAAGTGCCGAGAAGAAAAAGAAGAAAGCAAGTTAAAAGAAAGAAATGAAGAACGAAAAGAAGAAAGCATACCAAAAAGGAAAAGAAATGATGTTAAAAAGTAGACAAAACATCAAGAAATGAAGCCCCAAAAAGTGTCTGTCCACGAAGTCATGACGTAAAAGAAGCAGTAAAAGAAAAAAATAATACAAGCAAACAAAAAAGTAAGAAAAGTAAACAAGAGAAAAGTGTAGATTCATCTCATGAAACGTCTTTTGGTAAGAATGTAATTTATATGTTTTATTATCGCCATTTTTCGCTTGTATAGGTTATAATCATTCTCAATAATGAAGTTACTTTCATTCACCAAGAATGGCTTTAAGTTTATTTGGGCAACTTGCAAAGTGTGTTTGCAATGTTATTTTTTAATTTTTATGTAAATGATTTTGGCCAGTTGTATTGCATTTCTGTGTCAGAAAAATGTAGATTGTGAACGGGGTTGACATTTACAGTTTTTTCAACTAAATTGAAGTCATTAAATTTATTCAGGCTGAATTGGCAGTTTTACTGTTTGCAAATAGCGGTCTCAGATGATGTTTTGACATTTTCTTTTTTGTTTGTTCTTTTATCAGGTCCTGATTTAAAGTTGCAAGTTGTGGCTCAGCAGAAAAGTTCCCGGACTGGTGTTGACTGATTCTGAAGCTGATCAAGTTGTTCCTGGTGCCAAGGAATCCTGTACTCCTAAGCATAAGGTTGCTTTATTTTTCTTCTGGCAACACTTCATTAATGCACTTCAGTTTTCCTATACCTAGTGTTTGCTGTTTTGTGAACAAGTGCATGTGGTTTGTACCAGTTTGAAGGCAAAGCTCTGTTCACACAGTACACTAAAAAGCAAAGTATGTCGGAAAAAAAGCTTCCTACAGAACTGACAACTTGATTAAAAAAAATCAGAAGAAGGAAAAAAGGAGAACAAAAAGCTTTGAAGACTTACTAATTGAAACAATAACGACTGATTTAAAATGGCAGCCTACCTTACTGATGATGATTACATTGATCAAGGCATTTGCCGTTTCTTCTTGATGAGCGAGTGTTTCACCGGAAACAGATGCAAGTTTGAGCACCGCAGAGACCTTGTGGGCAAGAAGATTGTGTGGGCTTGCCTTCCGTACCTCGGAAACAAGTGTGTATACAAAGACAAATGTAGGTTTGACCATCCAGCAAGAGTTAAAGGGTTGTTTCTGCTAGCAAGAATCTGCTGTAACTATCGCGGAGACAAAGAGGGGGGTTCATGTTCTGATGATCATTGTCCTTTGCTTCATTTCACTAAATCAGAGCATAGATCTTACGTGAGGGATAAAATTATCCCCGAGAGATTTAGAGACCATCGTTTTGTGATGCACAATAGACCTCATAGAGACGACAGTGGCTTGGTTCAGTATAGCAGTGATGAGGAGAACTTTGATGGTGACACGAGGAGAAGTGATGACACGAGGAGAAGTAATGACAACTTCAGAACTGAAGCCAGATCACAGGATAGAAGTGAAAGGTCTCGCAATCAGCGTGAAAGGAGCAGGAGTCCAATCCGTTCAACAAGTAGTCAAAGTCGCAGAGAAGAGTCTCCAACTGGAGACCATGAGAAGCGCATAAAGAAGCTGAAGAAGGTGGCTAAAGATCTCCGCAACGAGCTGAATGACTTGTGGAAAGACAATAAACTCTTGCAGAGGCAGCTTGATGATCACAAGGAGTTCCACCAGAGAGACCAAGAACTGATCACAGACTTAATGAGATCAAGAGATAAACTCGAGGAAGAAGTTAACGCACTGAGTAGTATGAAAACCCAACTGTCCACACAAATCACCGATCTGTTTGGTGACAACAAAGTAGTGGTTGAAGAGAACCAGCGTTTAAGGAGGCTGCTGCAGGATGCCCAGTCTTTCCAGGGGAGCCAGTCACGACAATCAACAACCACACACAGCCAGGCACCAGTTGTTCAACCCAATTCAGACCAATTTAGATCTTCACATAACTCCTCTTCTTATCAGCAGTCAAGCTGGAACTAGTTTTTATTTGATTCATAGAGGAAAATGATAATGTTAGTAGAAAAGTAGATCCCATGTAGGTAACCCACCTTTGATAATTTGAAAGTTAAAGTTAAAAAAACAGATGATGAATCGGAAAAGTGTAGGAAACTTAAGTCGTCACTCTTAAGATTCCTTTTATTATTTTTTTTGTAAGTGACGACTGTTGCATAGGCTATGTTTTTCTGTTACATCGATACGAACTTAACTGATTTAGGGCCTGCAGCACAGGCAGGTTGTGTTTTACAGATTATATGGCAAGAAGTCGAAACATGCTGGACTTCTAAACTGACAATAAGTTTTAATATTAAGTTGTATCATGTGCTAGGCAAAAAGCTCTAACAGGATTTCCTTCACTTTTTTTTCAATTGAAACAGATTTTTGGACAGACCACTCCGCAGCAACCACTCCGCACAGCAACAACTTTTGCCTTGAGGCTGCCGGTAGACACAAACGCATGCTCTGAGCGCCGGTCGTGGGCCAGCAACATCAGCCGGGCAGTATTCAGCAGTCGGCACACTGCAGTGTAGGCGGCAGCTTTTACCATAGCCAGTAGACAGTTGGTGCCAGCTGTGCAAGCAGCAGCAGGAAGTTGCAAGCAGCTTTTAAAGGTGCAGCTGCCATTGCAGCGGGTCCAGCACGTCCTTGCGGAAGCACTACCCTTGCGGACTCCCAGCCCACAAGGTTATGTAAATGTACATTGAATTAGCACTGCTCAAGCTGCCTATAAACAATTGACAAAACATTGCTGTGCATTCAATCGTATTTAGTTGGAGCTAGGTTGACGCTATTGCTGGTATTTCTGAACTATTAACATTTACTTTATAGCAGGTTTCTAGCGGGCTTTTTTGGTGTGTTTGTGTGTATTTTCAAAACCCATTCAAGATGTCTTCAGAAGACAAAGATTATGGTGATGATGTGTGTCGTGATTACTTGCGTAATGTTTGCCACCGTGGCAAAAGTTGCAAGTTTAAGCACCCTGAGGATTTGGAGGGTAGTGAATCCAGAGGCGACAATAGCCATCAGAAGTATGCTTTTTGCCATGACTTCCAGAATAGGGAATGTCTCCGAGGTAATTGTCGTTTCCTGCACTGCTCCCGTGCTGAGGAAGACTACTACAAAGAAACCGGGAAGCTTCCACCCCATCTTGAAGACAAGGTGGCTCGCGGTTATGGCGTTTTAGGTGGTGAGCAGGGCGGAAGTGATGATGTTCCGATTTGCAGAGATTACCAAAAGGGTGAGTGTAATAGGGGTAGCAAGTGCAAGTTCCGCCACATGAGTCGTGGTGATGTTGAGTATGAAGAGCGTCGGCGCGTGCGCACCCGCTATGACCCCTATAGCGATTTTGAGTTTGACCGCATACGTCGCAGGCCTCCATTTGAAAGTCGTTTAGGCTATCTTGATTTTGAGACGGGGCGTTCTTCTGATGATGACTATGGAGCAAGGAGCGCAATCCGTGAGAGGATGCGAAGTGCAAGTCGTGACACCAGAGATTTGGAGGATGAGAATCAGGTCCTGTTGCGGAAGGTGGAGTCAATGCGCAAGCAAATATCTGATCTGACCGCAGCGAATGAGGTCTTGCTTGAGCATAATGCACGCTTGCGGGCTTCTAAGGTAGAAAATGCAACCAATGCCATTCTGCAAGCAGAGACCCACCTGGTGCGTTCCACTGCCACAGGCGTTCCCCTCCTCTCACAAGGTAGTGTTGCTGTTATCCAGAAGAATGCCGGGTCTCAAGGCGCTTCGGGTGTCACATCCATCAATCTTATTGGCCAACAGGAGGGCGGACTTGGCGACAGGTCCCAGGCTACTTTGATTGCACCTGATATGCAGACCATTCCGGTGTCTGTGTCTCTGCAGCAGGAGTTTCAGCCGGTGTCCATCTCCTCGGTAATGACGACCCAGCCGTCCCTGCCACTGCCAACGTCCATACTGACCTATCCGATTGTTTCCCACAACATCCACACTGCGTTGGGTCGTTAGTCTGTTGAGCAAATTGCTGTCATTAATGCTTTGAGAGGGAAATTTGTGGATTTGAGTATATTATAATTGCGCATCACTGTAATACTGTTAAGTCTTTGACATTTACTTGGCTTTATTTGCATTCCATACATAAACTAGTTTTGCTCATAATGTCTTTTTTAAAACCGAAATACATGTGCTTATTAAGTTGTTGCTGCATGTTAAATCTTTCGACCCTTCCTGCGCTTCGAAAATATCATTACAAATTTGTTGTTGTCTACACCTTGGTGGTCAACTCAATTTGCCCCTAGCCCATTTTGTAAAAATTACATAATTCAAACGCCCCCCAAAACAACAAAACAAACAAACAAACTGCAAGTGAGAAAAAATATTTTCTTGGAAGAATGATTGACCCAATGATAACTCTCTTTAAGTACATGTATTTGCTATTTTTAATGCGTTCTATTAATTAAAAATATTCGTAGCTTTGTATTTAAATAATGTTTGGTTGTAATGTAAGACAAATGAGTTTCGTTGGCTTCGTAGCAAAGAGTCGGTCATATTCAACTCTACTGTGTTTTAGGCTGCTTATTTCAAAAATCAAATGCAGATAAAATATTTACCTAATGTCAGTCGATAACCTACAAGAATTCCCATTAAAAATGTTTGCTAAAGGAGAAAAACAGATTCGCCAAATACGGACGACAACTAAATCATTGAATTCTTTCGAAACGTGTTGGGGGTATTATAATTATGCCTGCTGGCCAGATTAATTGTTGTCAGAAGTTGAGGTTTTACAGTTAAGACAAAAGCTGTGCTTACTTTCACGTGACATTTGGGAATTAAAGTTGAAAATAACAAAAAGTTAATCACTCTATTTCATTTGTAATTTTTGGTTTTACTTAATAGATTATTATTATTTGTTTTATACTTATAACTGCATTTATATATGTCGCTACCTTTACAGTTGCGTTGATGCTTGACTTTCGGCTTTGCAAATCTTATTTGGTTAGCTTGCTTGAAGTGACTTGTTCTTTTGTATAATCACATGTAAATATGACGGAACTAATCTTTGCACTAAACATACCTTACAATACAATATTTACAAACATCAACCCTTTTTCAGAAAGGAAGTCCAACAATGGTACAAATAAAACAACCATCAAGACACATCCCGCTGAAATGTGTATGTATGTGTGTTTGTACACATGCATGCATACGAATGTATAGCTACTAACTATAGAGACTGAAGAAAATATGAACTGGTGTATAAAGACATAAACAAATTATTTTCAAAGCGATGCTAATCATTGTTCTTTATCTTTCGGATATACATGTACATGGATAGGACAAACTCCTGTTGGAAATTCTTTTCAAAAGCAAAGAAGTTTTACTTGTCATACTGAACGTTTAATCAAATTCTCGATTTAAGTTCTTACTGGCAAGAACAATATACATGTATACAAAGGTTGTTAGTCAGCTTCCACCACCTGTTGAATCACCCTTCGGAATAGATAAGTTGTAAAGCATTTTTTTTAACGTTTTAGTAGAATACGGTAGTTATTTTTTGACGAGTTCGTAGTTTATCTTATTAGAAAAAAAGGGCCATTTAAAAGGCTCATAAATGGTTGGCTTCTGTTACATTATCTGCAAAAGATTTTACCATTATGGGGTCTTCAAATATCAGTTTTTGGGTTGTTCATTGAAATGCCGTAAAAGTTGAGTCGTGTAGGACTCGTGAAGTTGAAAATACCAGCTAAGGGAGAGGTGTTGCTGTATCAGAGCTGGAATATTTTGTACAAGTCGTTTATTTCAAAATGTGTATGTGATGGAAAAACGACCTTTGTAACTAAAATAAATAAATCACGGTTTCAGATTCTACCAAGTGTACGGCTACGAAAAGCAGAATCCAAAATGTATGCCGACCGTTTGCAAACACCGCATGTACATAACGATTTTATTAGAAGACCTAGATGAAATTTTTACTTGTATTTTGTCATCCGCATTGGAAGCACACGATTGATTATAACTGCATTTCTGTAATGATCCATTGCTGCGAACTCTTTATTGTTAAAACCATGGTTTTTATTTTGTTTATAAGTGGATATTAAAAAGCAATGTCAGTGACTTTAAAATAAACTGTTACCAACATCCTAATAAAAAGTTACTTGTTATTGTTCCGTGACGTAAACTCCTCTATAATAACATAAGACAACATGTAAAACTAGCTTATGTAGACGTCATAGGCCGCACTGTTACTGTTAGGCCTATATGTACAAGTTACGATTAACACTGCGTTTCACAAAATTTTTGCCGAAGTCCTTGAATGGCTTTAAGAGCATCTTCTACATGATTGTAGTATGTATCTACAAAATGTAAATGTAAAACTCGTGCGACAAAAAAAAAAGAAAAAAAAAAGGGAACGAGGCAAAGAAAGGTTCACCTTCATCAGTTTCAGTTATTTGAGCACTAGGGTTAATGGAAACTGTACACAAGTTTAGAACGCGCTCGGCATTGGCCTATGTAAATCATTTAAATAAAATGCATTTAATTTGGCAGCTGCATTTATGATACATGCACAGTAATCTTGTGATTCAATTGTAGGCTGTGCATCAGCAGCTAGCTAAGAGGGAACCAAATTAGTATTATAACCTCGAAAGCGTAATGTTGGTTACTGCAGCACTATCTGCTGTTTGAACGTAAACATAGGCATGGGTGCAGTTTCAGCATGCAGCAGACGTGTCATTCATTGATAACAAAGGTCATTGTCTGCACTGTTGCATCAAAAGAGTTGCTTGCTGAAAGGCGTCCTGTGGTTCACATTATTTTCATATTGTGCCTTCGACGCTCTATAATCCTTGGAGGAAACATAGAGCATAGGGACACGTTGCATGTACATGTACTAGGATACTGTTAACTTGTATGTACTGATATTGTCCAAGAAAGTTTAAACTTTCTTGCCCCTTTTGAAACCCCATTTCAAGGGTTGTGTATTAATTAATCGCAAAAGTGTATCCTTTCGCTACATAAAATATATTGTCACTACTGTCATTGATTATGGTACCATAAACTAAAATGGCAGCTGGCCAAGGGCGCCAAATTGTCGAGCAAATTTAATGAGCTAAGGTAGGCCTAAGCGATAAAATTGATTGTTCTTCCTATCAATGAAAGTACATGTATTGTTAAAGTACATTGTCTGCTTTTTTTGTAACGGTATAAACGACACCGTACAAGACGTTTCAATTATTGTTAATAAATTTGTTATTTTCATCGTTAAAAGAAGTTGTTATAATAGTATATCTTAGCCCACATTCATGACGTTGACAAGCACAGATTCTGTTTAGCAAGTTTACCCGCTTAAAAATACGTTTGCGGGATCCAAGAACATTCGTGTATAGCAAATGTGTGCTCAACAGCTTCATGAAAATACGGGTTTTGTCATTGGTCTTTTATGTACAGTGTACGTAATAATAATATGAAAAAAAATACCTGGGTGAGATTGCGACCATCTTGTATTCCCATTGGGCCTACTTGGTTCAATCGACTCGTGTTATATAACAAGGTCGCAGGGACTGGCCGAATTACCTCTTTATAACAGGACCTTTGTTATTAAAATAAAAGGACAGTAAAACAAACGAACATAATGAAATTCAAGACAGAACAATTTGCACATCCTCTCTATGATGTGCTCTCCATGACGATAGTAAACTTTAACAGATAAGCTAGTTACTGTTGTGTCAAAAACGTTCAACTTCAAACATGGTAAAAAAAACCAAACGTATTTCAGGCCGGCTGCGGTGCTAAATCATCCCTTCGTATAAACGGCGACGATAAGGCGAGCAAATACGTTACTGACCGATTTCCTAACATTGCATGTGCTACATTCCTTTGTTGGAAGTAATGAACTGCTGGGACGATCCCGGGGTTGATGACAAGGCATTTTTTTTTAACACTGAAACAAATTACAGTAGGACGTTAAAATGATTATGACACTGGTTTTATTTACTTCGTATGAAAAAAAAAAGTTTTTTTCCCTTTTTACATAATTTAAGGCTTTTGAGACGGTTTAAAAAATCGGGTAGCTCAATATTATCCTTCACGGTGACTAGTTATATATTTAGTTATTATTACTTTTAAAACGAGCGTCAGGAACGTTGGCGGTTGGGGCGTACTTTGCTTTAAAACGAGGAAATAAGATAACACTGGCGTGATAGCGCCCTCAAGGCTTCTTTTGCGATTCATTATAAATCATATAATGAGCGGTTAGTGCCCCCAAGGATGATGAGAATAGAATGTTTGCCACAGCGCCCTCAAGGCCTGATTGTGTAGTTACCTCTACAAAAATGCCGGAAAGGCTGCACATGATCTATGTGCGATAGAGCGGCGAACAAACGATGATGGGGAAAACGCATTCGATCCAAATCACACCGACTTGGTCCCAGATGGCCCCCTAGGATGCGGGAGCGATCTTTTATCGCGAACAAGTTTTCAGGGCAGATATCAAGTAAACTAAATTGGCTTTTTCTTTTCTTCTTTTACAAATTAGTTTGTAAGAAAGGGACAGGTGTCTCCGATATAAATAGAATTTAAAGTTGCTCGCAATGGATACAAACAGAGTAAAACCCATGTCAAGAAATGGCAACGAGAAACAAAGGAAGGCTCATTTTGTGCAAAGGCTTGCACACAATGATGCAAATCGAAAACAGGCTATGGGGTAGAAAATGGAAGTTGGAGGTGAACTGAACCTTATTATATTTATTTGAAAATACAGAAGTTGGCTTTTTCCCGAAAGTGTAGGCCTAACGGTGCCCCTTTTCGAAATTCAAGTGAATATGAATGACGCCCAATGACATTGAGAGTCGAAAACCCACACATTGGCGTGTCTAGGGGTCCTCTCTTTTTGTGCAGTCGGTCCCGATCCTCTCCGCTAGTGCGTTTCATTATGGCAATTTGTAACGGCACTGTGTATCTTCAGATGAGATGCCGTCCTTTGAGCTATTCGGATGGATATACCTCGCCATGGTTTCAATGACGGCATCTTGCAAACTGAACTTGAGCGAATGACGCCCTCTATAGTCGGAACTAAAAACATGGAGCCAATTTTTCGTACAGTTGAAAGTCTTAAAGCAGTTGATACCAAGGCAACCAAATACCATAAAGGTGTAACACTGTCGAGCACGCCCCTTAATAAGTAATTAAAAGCTTCAGTTTTTCCTCTGTGCACTTGGCGACCCCTAAACCAGCAACAGCCCTCCAAAATTCTTCAAATGAGAGCATAATTTAAGTCCCTGGTAGATACGGTTGGGTTTGGTTTGGTTTGGTTGTCAGTAGCCTACTGTAGTGTGACGAAGAACATATCCATCCCGCTTCAGTGTTTCGATACGGTAGATAATGTTAAAGTCTATGTCGATGACAATTTTGAACATACAGAAGACTAAACTAGTCTTTGTGGCAAGTAAGTCATTGCGTCATCAACATGGGTTTATATCTGCTGCTGCACGCCCAATTATTTCGCTCCTATATAGGCCTACGTTTGTGTGTAAATCTCTCCATTTAATCTCTCCAACACATTTCTTATGACAGAAACTTTTAGGTCGTAAACCATCAAATAAATGACAGGTCAATGCATACATGCTTCTGGCAATCAGTGGAGCTAGTTGTTGAGTGAAGTGGTGGGCGTGGCTTGCAATGGAGTGACGTCACACTTAGAACTTGACAAGCGATCAAAATCACTCGAGCACAACCGAACTGAAAAATTCGCCGCCCGCAATCAAACGTCAACATGACGGACATTGACGCTATACACTCGCCTACCATAGGCCTAATGTCCAATCAGTTTGCCACTGTCCATCTTGTCAGTGATCAAAGTACAATCCACTGTAAGCCACTGCTGTCATCGTGGTATGATTGGAAGTAAAACAGTACCTGGAGGAGATGGATTTGCTGAGTTACGTGACCATTAATCGGGGACAGACCCAATTCTGGCTTCGGCTGAACTTCTCTGGGCGACATCCTCATGCTCAGAATAGTGATTGGCCCGCTGGCGATCTAGTAAGGCTAGCGTAGACCTCCACTGTTCAGCGGTGAAATATCTGCTTTGACTCCGGGGTCGCGATCGCGGACATGCGACCCACATCGGATATTGCCAGGTGAAGATTGCGGACGTGATTTTTTTTGTCGGACGCGCTTGTAGCGATATTGCTGTTCTGGGTCAAGTCATTATGCTATTTTAATAAATCCTGCGGAGATTGCCCAACCCATTGTAATTTGTAGATACAATAGGTTAGACGCAAAATGATCCTAATGTTTCTATGGTTCAACTGAGATTATTATTATTTTAGGCATAGGCCTGGTTGAAGTTTTAAAATTGGTTTGTAATTGGCAATTTTGTATTTTGAGTCGCCCGATTCCAATGTATAATTATTATCTGTAAAACTATAATATTTGCTAAACTAAACAAACGATCCGACAAAAAACAAAACAACCCCCAAAACACCCCCAAAAAACCAACAACCCCAAAACAACCCACCCACCCACACCACCCTACAAACGTACAAACAAACAAACGAACAAATAAACAAACCACAAACAAAAAGCAAACGAACTTGTCAGCTTATAATAGAGTCAAATAATCACTTAATTAACTTAACTTAATATCAAACATAGGCCTAAGTTTGTAGTTTCATTAAATTGAAAAGTTCAAATATTAAAATAGAAATTTAAAAATAAAACAAATACCTGCGGTTCCTTGAAACCACCAATGTGCTAGATTTATAATTGTAAGTCGAGATTCCTTGAATTCGACAAAACGATGTCGTATCTTCTCATCAGTAAAAGTCTTCTCATTTTGTTTTCCCACGAGAAGCGCCAGAAATCAAAATCAAAACTAACGCCATCTCCGGGCATTTTGGGGCTGCTGGGTTGCTGGACCGTGAAAACATTGCAATTAATTCAACACAGCAACATATTACGATGATCATAACCTGGTATCATTCAATACATCGCCGGCCAGGAACAATAATGTAATACCAGTCAAGAATCGGGTCGCGAGAACCCTCGGGGCTCGGCGTTAGGGACGGGTTCAGCTACCGTCCCTCGTGATTGTGGCTCGTTCTCGTTGCCGGTGCATGATTTTCCGATTGAGCGCGCACAGAGTACATCCCAGGCCCAGCGTTGCTGCATGAGTGCTATTGCTCAATTTTAGTCTTCTCTGGGTCTCCTGCTGTTTTTGTTTTGGATTGTGCGGACTGTTGAAGTGGCGGTGATTAATGATGCCATTATTGTCCTACACTCTGGTTACACTTTGATTTGTTTTCCTGGTAATACTTTTAAGTGTACATAGGCCTATGAATATATGATTTGTTTCAACGGCATTGCAGTCATCTATAGATTTAACATCTATTAAAGGCACTGAACACATTTGGAAATTGTCAACGACCAGTGTTCTCACTTGGTGTATCCATAGAGCAAGGACCAGGTGTATTCCAACATATGCATAAAATAACAAGCCTGTGAAAATTTTAATTTAATTTGAAAACTTTCTAAATTTACACACCTAAAATGGTCGTCCTCTTATGGCAAAAATTCTTCAAAATTGTTTGGGGTTATATATTACATGTACATTGTGTATGCTGCTGGAAATTCAGTTAAAGGCACTGAACACGTTTGGTAATTGTCAAAGACCAGTGTTCTCACTTGGTGTATCCCAACATATGCATAAAATAACAAGCCTGTGAAAACTTGGGCTCAATTGGCCATCGAAGTTGCAAGAAAATGATGAAAGAAAAAACACACTTGTTGTACAAATTTGTGTGCTTTTAGATAGGAATAAAAACTTCTTGCAAGAAGTTTTTATTATTTTAGTGAGAAATTACCTCTTTCTCAAAAACTATGTTACTTCAGAGGGAGTCGTTTCCTACAATGTTTTATACTATCAACAGCTCTCTGTTGCTTGTTACCAAGTAAGTTTTTATGCTAATATTTGTTTTGAGTCATTATCAAACGTGTACGATACCTTTAACACTGTCCAATACAGTGATGAGTCCATGACGATAGTTTTATGTTCTTTACTTAAAGACAGTGTACACTATTGGTAATTGTCAAAGACCAGTCTTCTCACTTGGTGTATCTCAACATATGCATAAAATAACAAACCTGTGAAAATTTGAGCTCGATCGGTCGTCGGAGTTGCAAGATAACTATGAAAGAATAAACACCCTTGTCACACGAAGTTGTGTGCTTTCAGATGCTTGATTTCGAGACCTCAAGTTCTAACCTTGAGGTCTCGAAATCAAATTCGTGGAAAATTACTTCTTTCTCGAAAACTACTCCACTTCTGAGGGAGCCGTTTCTCACAATGTTTTATACCACCAACCTCTCCCCATTACTTGATACCAAGTAAGGTTTTGTGCTAATAATTATTTTGAGTAATTACCAATAGTGTCCACTGCCTTTAATGTACTCTCTAGAAAAACAGGCGGCATGTATCTCATGCAAGAGTGATGACAACACTGGGGGAACCTTGGGGAAAACTCAAACTTTCTTGGCCCTGTTTGGAAGAGAAGACAATCCGTATTCTAACCCTGTGAGCCTGTAGTGCATTTCTAGCCATAATAGAACGCCACTGTGTTACCAGTTATATGTTGATATTTTATTAATACTTTGAAAACATATTTATCCCAAATTCAGCCTCAAAAATGATCTATATTGGTACAGCTGTGTTAGGTCACACGCACACGCACGCACTTAACTTGCATATTTTATGTGACAGAGTTGCACCTCGATGGACAATTATTGTAATCATGTCCTTATTCGTTTCTGTAAATTGGAAATGCGCTCATGTCCCTTTCCGGTTGGTGAATACCATATCAATAGGCTTACATGATTGTAATTACTGCAACGGCAAGGCGAAGGTTTTCACCCGCGCCAGCTCACCGTTAAAAACACATTATTAGGACTATACTGCAGATTTATTTATAAGCTCGTGTAAAGACGCCTGGAATGTGGGCTTCAACAATCGATTGGTAGATACAAGAATTCAGATTTGAAAATTCAAATTGCGGCGTACAAACAGACAAACGTATGACCAGTGTTCGTCTGATAAAAGTTTCTAAGTATGGGGCTTACGTAGCCGGCGTAGTATTTTGTGAATATCGATGAATATGCAAATGAATGTATGAATGTGTACATACAAAATTATTCATATAGAGGAAAGGGGGGGGGGTGCAAAACACAGCTTTTGCAAATCCTTGCCTCGCTGTGGGCTTGCATTTAAAATTGCATATTAAAATCATTTTCATTTACTCTTCGCCGACATTTTAATTAATTTAACATTCCCTTGTCGCAATGCGCCGCTGACATAGACAATACACGTACAAATACAATAATTGTATAGACACATACTTAAGATGTCACATGAAGACAGGCAGTGCTGGGGACACATTGACAAACGAATCTGGCGCACCGTTTCCTGGTTGCTCTTGAACAAACACAATAAGTCGCGCTATTTTAGTACAATATAGACACGGTTCTGCGCCTCAAATTTGCTCTAAATTTCCTCGAGCGCAAAGGAAGTAATTGATATATGGCCGTGCATGATGCCGCTCGCTTTACAAATAATAAAAAAGAGAGGGAGAAATGGAGAGAGATCAGCGGTACCTTCCATGGCTCGGTTGTGGATGCGAGAAGCAAAAACAAAAGGACCGCGTAATTAATCTAGAGAGTTTGTATACGGATATAAGTGTATACGGCTTATATAAAGTACGACGAGAACTAGTTATTTTCCTGCAATTAAATGCCGTATTCGATTACCGGCCTAACCGAAATCCCACGTATGCATCTAGGCCTTTTTCACCTTATTGCTATTTTTTGATAGTGTGTGAAGACATCTTACTGCTCTGTGCAAGCGTTCAAGGGGTTGACTCACCAAAGAACAGAAAATGATTCCTGCAGCCGATTTTACGAAAGTTTACGCCATGGCGTTAGTCCACTTGCGCAATGTTGAATTATATGGCGTGATTTGCGCCACAAAGTTAGGATTGTTTCCACGGAAGTTACGCTAGGTCTGAAAGTGGCGCAAGTCTGAAAGTTTCGCCACAAAAATGGCATAACTTGCGCACTCGATTTCGGCTGCGTAAGTCAGTATTTTATTAGGCAAGTTATTAAACTGGTTATGGCCAAGGGCGCCAGGGCCCCATTTCATGGCTCTGCATACCGCGGAATTCTGCGCTTATACGGAGCCCGTGTAGCACACAATTCTATGGTACGTAAGCACAGAATTCCGCGGTAAGCAGAGCCATGAAATTGGGCCCGTGGTTGCACTTGAACAAACACACTAAGTCGCGCTAAATTAATACAGTAATATACACCGTATATACCGGCACTTCAATTTGGTCACATTCTTCCAGTGCTTTTTGTTATAGGAAGATTTTAACTCGTCAATTAATTGTGCACATAAATTAGACAAGGAAAAGGAGAACCTGCATGACCCTTTACAATGTCACACAACATAAAGGCCTGGGACATTTTCTTGTCACACTCTAAAAGAAATCCCGGTCAGAATTTACCCGGATCCGGGTCCCGTGTGGGGCCTGACCCATGACCCGGAATCTGTGTCAAAATGACCCAGAAATGGGTCAAACTTACAAAGAATCCCATCTGTTAACAACTTTCAGTGTCAGCCTGACTCGAATTGGTCAGGCCCCCCGGGACCTGGAGTGACCTGTCAATTCCGACCTGGGACTTTTCGAGTGAGATACGTTCTGGCAAAACGCCAACATGTATAGTTTGCAGAAACATCCGGAAGTTTCCTGAAAACAAATATATGATCATCTTAGTTTTCAAGAAATCCGTAACCGCTGTATGCTACACTTTTAAAATGCTGTTCTCCTTTTATTTTACTCACAGGCAAGAAATATCAGATTCAGAAATACATTTTCTGGAGGATGACAGCTTTACAGACGAAAACACAGGAAGAGTTGTATACAGATACAGGCACAAGCTTCTCAACAAGTAAGCTTTTCTATATTATAATTCATAAAGTACATTTAGTCCTATTATTTTCTCCCGTTAACCATAACAAGTCATCAACCTACTGACATTTCTGTTCGTGAGTGAAGGTGTATACGGACAGCGTCTTTTCGCGTGAAATTTCGCACTAAAATGCCTTCATTCGAGACGTTGAGGAACAGGTTGTGGTGCTGTCATTCGCAACGTATTGATAACACTTAACGCAAAGAGACATGACAAGGGATATTGACAATTCTAACGGGCGTTAATATTAACCATTAACGAACGTCAAGCCTGTCACAAAGGCCCAGCGAGTGATGAAAACTGTCTAGGTGGACATGGATAAAAATAAATTGAGGAACAGTTGGGGAAAAAAACTTAATCATTACTTAAAGTGGTATTCACCTTGTGTAATATTCTGGAAAAAGTAGGCTTGGTCGGCATACGGTATCGGAAAAGAGCACAGCAATTGTTCTGTTGAATTTTAGGGTTACGCATCTGAAAATAAGATGCGGATGTGATTTTAAGTTCATGTTATAGTCTTCGAGAAGAGAGCCCCACTTTTGCCAATTCAAACAATTGGAACTTGTGTTAAACACTTCATACAGACAAATCGGGCGTAACCAACTTAAAAGCAAAAGCCCTTCGGATTTCCCAACTACTACCAAGAAGAAAAATACCGTAAAGCATATGGACAACATCGGTAATCGGTAACACTTTCTATTACCCGACATAAACATGAAATACTAACAAGCCTGTGAACATTTAGGACCAATCTGTCATCGCACTCCGTAGAAAATTGTGAAGAACCCCATTATTTTAAACATCGAATTTTGGTATCGCGAGATCAAAAGTAATCGTTTACTTATTTATCAAAAACTGTAGCCTTCAGGGCCAATATTTCAAGGGAAGTATTCCACCATGACCATCTTTATACCATGTAAGTTGTTTGCAAATCTGCAAACATTTTGTCATTCTCACGAAATGTTGTGCATATAAAATAGCCTACTTGACAATGAGAGAAAGACAATGTTTGATGACAATGTCTTGAAATGTAATGAATGATTACAGTATTGTGTCGTTTCCGTGTGAGTTTTGTTGGTTCTCATGGATGTTTTACTCATGGTTATAGGACAGTGAGGGCGTCTAGTTTATGTTGAAGAGCGTTGCAACAGTCCCAAACACTCAGTCTCAGAAACACAGTTCCGTCAAAGGGGCGCTCACTAACGGTTGTCGACCATAACTCCTTTTCTCTCAGTTTGCCTATACACATAATGAACCGTTTATTCACAAGCTTTTTAAAGGTATTATACAGGATTGGTAGAGCTGACAAAATAGTGGCGCAGACAGTGTTCATGTTTCGTGTGATCAACCATGGAATAAGAAACCTGTGAAAATTTCTGCTTAATCCGTTGTGTGAATCAGGACAAAATAGTGAAAACCTTGCACAATTTTCAGCATGTAAACCCATTGTCCTTAATTTGAGTCGTATGATCCGAAATCAGTTCTTGTGCTTTATTTTTTAGGTTTTCAGATTCTCAAATATGACTTCATTTCAGAGGGTAATGCACAGAAACAATGGTTCTAGTATGAACTTTTTAATCAGTAAGCTTTCAGACTCAAATTAAACAATGTTGTTTTTATCCCTTACCAATCCTGAAATAATACCTTTAAATTATACAGCCTGGATCATTTCCCAGCGAAGCTCAAATCGAAATAGATTGTTGGATGGATGGGGCAAACCGACGACCGATCAACGGTCTATATGTGATAACAGATTGCTAGCTGCAAGACAAAATATTACTGATTAACCTCGTCCTCAATTGATTCAAAGGTCGTCTTGTCGTATAAAGACTTTCATCTTAATCAGACAAGGACATGTTCTCATATAAGACGAAGAGAGAGATGCCGATATTGAAGAGATGACGTTATATTGGTTTTGAAAGTAGAGTACCTTTTTTGCAGTAGTCGCTTACCTTATAAAGTAAAATAATCTAATAGTATAGTCTTATATAGCGCACGTATCTACCAATAAGGTCAAGGCGCTTGAACAAACAGAACACTTTTAAGACAGGTTTCTAAAGTGTTTGTTTTACTATGAGAACAATGTAGCACCTTATAAGGATTTACAAGGGTTTACCACTGATTTCATGTTTTGCTTAAAGTTTGTTTTAATCATCATGTTTGATCTGACTCAAACATTACATTAGTGGACACTGTTAGCCGTTGATAAGTTTGAAGTGATGTAATTGTGAGAATTTTGTTTGACAATAATGTTAATTGAGGGTAACACATGCCATGACTGTATGCAAAACTATACCATTAATTTAGACACGACTATTAATTCGGAACGGAAAGACGTATTATTAGGCATAAGTGGTTCCCAAGTTATTTCTAGAACTGTAGGTGATGTACTCTCGCGGGTACCCATCCGCTGAAAGTTCCTATTTTAATGTTGTCCTTAGCCGCACATCTCAAGATGACTGATCGTGCGATTGACCTATGACTGTCTTATTTTCAAAGATTAATCATTTTTGTACTGAAAATGTTTCTTTAAAATGCTGTTGGCCAGAAAATCCAATTTCTAAACTATAGTTGACATTTTTTCAAGATTAGTTTTTAGGTAGCTACTCCTGTGCCTCGTGGTAGGTGGAGAACAGGGATGGGGGAAGGGGTGGGGGGGGGAAGGGGGCTTGTAATGAGTTTACCCCCGGCCCCGCCAATCCGCCTGCCTAGGGTTTGCTGAGGCGGCAATCATAATTCAATCTGTGCATGTTCCAACATGCCTCCAAGACATCAGCGTCTAATAACATTTCATCATCATCTTTCTTCCCAAACCATAACGACTCACTGGAATCATGGTGAAGACCGCCTAGTTCAATTTGGTCTGCGGTTGGTACCCCCCCCCCCCACCCCCTCAATGAATGCCCTACGGCGTTTCGGCTAAGCACGTGGCGGCGCCCAGACTCACACTCGATCAAACCTACACCACACTCCCACCAGAAAAATAATAATCTCTAGTCTTCATTAATTTCTGGAAAAAATTTCTGCATCATTTCCATCTTTCGGTTTTTGCGTTGGTGACCCATTATCGCCATTAAGGGATGGGTGATGTTACGGTCGGGTGGTTTCAAACCCATTTAATATTTGCCGGGTACTAAACGAGGCTTGGCTTATGTGCATTAGCACTCACTCGGATAACCCTGCCTCACACACAACTGATGGCAAACAGTGAAAACTTGAATGAACAACTATAGGATGGAAGCAGGAAAGATTGAAGATATTTCTTCAGTTTTCACATGTTATCAGCAAGTCTTAAAGGCACTGAAAACGTTTGGTAATTGTCAAAGACCAGTATTCTCACTTGGTGTATTCCAACAAATGCATAAAATAACAAGCCTGTGAAAATTTGGGCTCAATTGGTCATTGAAGTTGCAAGAAAATGATAAAAGAAAAAACACCCTTGTTGTACAAATTTGTGTGCTTTCAGATAGGAATAAAAGGCTTCTTGCAAGAAGTCTTTTATTATTTTAGTGAGAAATTACCTCTTTCTCAAAAATTACGTTACTTCAGAGGGAGTCGTTTCTCACAATGTTTTATACTATCAACAGCAAGTAAGTTTTTAGGCTAATATATATTTTGAGTAATTACCAAGCGTGTACAGTGCCTTTAAAGACAGCAATTTATAAACAGTTGATCAAATTTTCGTTGGAATAAAGGGCAGAAATAAAGAGATGGTTGCTCATCTTGTTTTGCCAGACATTTATTAATTAAAAATATGTTTGCACAAATAAATACCTTTGTAAAAAACCTGATTTTAAACATTGAATGTACGGTGGTGAGCAAGCTCGTTGTACACGTTAGTATACATTTTGATGGCGGTTTTGTCTTCAATGACTTCTTCAATGACTTTGCCTAAATCAAAAGAGTTAAGGAAAAGAAACGCCCGGAACAAAAAACTAAAGGAGAAACTATATTCACATTGCAAGATTTCATCGGAACAGCCTTTCAAATACCAACGTCACGCGCCTTCCACCATTCAAACTCAGGCGAAAGTGATGGGGCGTATAAACCGTGTTAGCCAAGATAGATCCACCTGTACCTTAATGGCAAGATTTGGGATCGTGATTTCTTTAGAGTGCGATGGTGTACACATTTTTTTCAAACCACGGGGCATGCCACAGAACATTGGGCCTAGTTTAGAAGCAGGTTTAGACGAGTTCATAGCCTCGCCGTTTTCTCGAAGAGCCACATATCTAAAAGTGACACATTATCTAGGAAGGGGCCTTTTTCGCAATGATTGCATTTTGCGTTTTCACGAAGAGCCAAAGGGCACCAAAGTTACATGCAATGCATTGCAACGTAACAGAAGAGCGTAAATGTAGGACAAATCGTTTTTCAGGTTTCACGAAGAGCCACAAATGTCAGTGTGTGCGTGATCACGTGACATGCGCGCCCCTTTCCTATGTAAAAAATACGTTATTCAGTTGGGTGATTAAGTATAGGTAATCTCACTTGTTAGGTTTCACGAAGAGACACATATCTCTGTCTAGTGACTATGGCAATTAGCAAATATATTTAAAGAAACTAGTAAAGAAACTAGTAAGTCAATGGAGAGGTTAAATATTTACACATTATTTGGATGATTGATGTAAGTTTTGTAGTGGAAGAAATAACCGATGAACTGAACAGTTTGGCTAAGTATAGGATGGATGTATAAAACAATATGAAAGCACCACAATCTGGTCGATCAATGTTTATATCACCTCAACTCTTACGAGATCTTTCCCATGCTGCCATCGCAAAGCTCTCCACCCAGACGCTTTAGTCCATAAACCCGTTCAACTCGGCACTCGCTCTTTTTGTTCCGGTTCGTATCACGCATGCATGGTGACTCGTTCTTAATTCATATATGCGTCACACAGAGTCGAAAGTACTTTATGAAGAGTCTGCTGGGAATGTTTTTTGGCTTTGTAATGAGAAATCCTATATAGCGGGCATGTAAATAAAGTAAACTTAATATTAAAAGACAGCCAACTTCTCGGATGGGAGCCCTCTCCAAGTTGAGTGGAAAATTGTGCCCAGGGGGGCGAGGAGACGCGCAAATCATTGTATCAGTGCTACTTGATAAGAATAACTCTGCCTGTACTGTGAGACGAGGCATTCACTGTGTATTAAAGCTGTGTCAGTTGGGAAATTGCAGGAAAAAAACCCCAAAACCCCGTCAATATTCGACTTCAGGACAATCTTAGTAAAGATAGACTATGTGCACGTGGAACTGTACACGACATCAGTTCCAATGCCTGAAATTAATTCCCAACTACAAAGGTTCCTTCAAAACAATTTAGGATGTTTCTGTTGGTAAAATTGAGACGGCGAGACGTAAATAACAATTCTCATCAGCAATTGGCTCACGCCATGTTTTAAATTAATATAACCATACTTGTCCATTTATTTAAAGGCTCATAAGTGTAAGCTGTTTAATCCCTTTTATTATATTATTTGGAATGGAATACCGTCAGATGATATCGAAAAAGGTGCCAACGGAAACGAGAATCGGCGTATCTGCGTCGATTGATTTCGTAGATATAGGCCTGCATCGAAGATCCATAATTGTCTATTCATGTATAGACCTATACAACCTGGCATGGAACATCATCTGATTACGGAAAAAGGAGCCCACGGAAAAAGAAGATTCATCGGTTGATTCTAGCGATATATATAATGGTTTACATTAAAAAAGCCACGATAGTATAATACTAACTTCAAACAAACCGTAACGGAAAGTTCGTTGATATGTTCACGATTACGAAAACGTGCCCAAGGAAAAGTAATCTGATTTGAAAACAATCTTGATGGAATAATGCGTTTAGCAAATGCTTGATACGGGAGTTCTTGCAATTATGTGAGCACAATCTCAATTGTCAAAGAACCATCAGCCGCAGCAGACATTCAACGTAAGATGAACATATAAAGTATAAAAATACAATACCGTAAGGTTCACTTGAAACAACAAATCGGTAATAATAAGTAGGTAAGTTTTTACCAGTGTTTTGTTTTGTTGCGATCCGTAACCATGTAATCTTTTTGAATTGTGCTTCATCCTTACTATGTTTGAAACAAAAATGAATAATAAAAAGAAACATGTATTTAGACACCGCTTAAAAGTCTTACCCGCGGTGCTTGTTTGATCGTCCTCTGGAAACATGGAATTTGTTTTGTGTTTCTTCTTTCGGTATTTCGCACAGAATTAATGAATAGAATCCTTTTCTTCGACATCTTAGATCACATTACTTTTCGCGGATATCAAGCACACACTTGTCCCAGTTTTATATTTTGATTCTTTGATCGTGCTTGACATCTGGCCTATACCACTTATGGTTGCGGATCATGCTACCGAGGAGGCCTAATGCTCGCCTGGAGATGCCGTGCCGACTATGTCGTGTCAATTTAAAAGATTAGATTGCAGCAGACTACAAAGAACCTATGGTGGAAAGAGGGACATTCTGGTTGGAAAGGGAAAACTTCTATTAATGGTATAGGCCCAAAACATGAATTTAGATGTCACCGTTAGTGGAGAAGTGTATAGGAATGGCTAAAAGGCATCGTACACGTTTGGTAATTGGAGCCTATTGTTTGTTTCAAACTTTTATAGTTGTAGATATATACCATAAAACTAACCCGTGAAAATTTCATTTGAAAAGGTGGTCGCGTTTTTGAGATATCAGTCGAAAATCCAGAGCGGTTATGTCCACGCAGGAAGAATTATCCGTAACTGGAATACACAATCTGAGAAACGTATCTGACAGTAACGTTTCTCAGATTCAATTTTTTGGGGATAAAATTGATATCTTTTTTCAAAACCACATTACTTCGAAGTGGAATGATTCTCAAAATGCTCTATGCTATCGAAAGCTGCTGTACTTCTAACCAAGTAGGTTTTTATTGCAATTAATTTTAAGTGTGATTACCAAACGTACTATACCTTCCCTTAAACGGAGCTGACTTATGCCATTTTGTGACACCATAGAGGAAGGTAACCATGATCTCGTATATATAGGGAAATGAGATCATGATCTGCGAATTAATTTCCCGAACGGTAATTGTCAAAGCAATGTTAGCTTAACTTTCACAGTTCAATGTATTTTTGATTTCGTAGAAAATAGGCCGTAGTCTTCGTTCGAGTTCTCTTCTCGTTTTCGATACGCGCGAGACTTGCACAGTTTATTGATATCTTTGCGATCTCAATGAAGTATGCCTTTATATAAAAGGATTGATTCTGATGAGGAGAAGGATTGACAATGCCATTGTAGACGTCAGATTAATCGGTTTTTTAATTTAAATTTCATACATAGCGGTAGAGTGGAAATATAGTCATCAGTATACCACCAAGAGCAAGAGTTCTGAGGCAGCAATGCCGAACGAAAAATGTTCAACTCTTTAAACCTTTGCAAACGCAGTCGACATCGATATGACTTATTTTTTTAATTTGAATATTATAATTGAAGTTTTTGAAGGAATACTCAATTTTGTGAGCTTTACTTTCATCTTCAGTGAAAGTCGCGAAGTTGTTTCCTCCCGCCCCCATGTCAGAAGGAATTGTTATTTGAGACAGCATGTTGAAAATGGTAACTTCGGGTAAAAGACAACCACCCACGGGTATCGTGGTGATAAATCTTCTACGTACAAAAAAAGCATCGCTTGAAGTTGTTATCTCGCTGAGTATAGGGTATGACATGCAAGTGAATAGCTGTGTAGTGTTTGGGTAACGTAGAGCACAACTGCTCTTATGTAGTAATGTGCGTAGGCCCAGGGGCTATATACTGCCATCGCCCGATACCGTAAGCCTGCAATGAAAAAAGCCGCAGCCATCACAGATAATGAAAGGCAGTCTTTGGAGCTTGTGTGCTCTTTTAAAGGTGTACACGTGTATCGACACGTATTCAAAATGAAACCTGATGCGAACTTAATAATTACCGGGACAATTTCAACAAAAACTCATTCAGTTTAACACCTTTATGGCGCATTCAATTTCGTTTGCAAATGATTGCTCGATCGCAAAACCATTCATCAGTCAAATGGAGTAATTCAACTTCGACAGTTTGGCATTACCGGTCTTAATATAAGAACATTCAAAATCATCAGTTCGCAAGGGTCATTCAATGCTGTAAAAGCCAGCAGCAAGATGCTGGTCAGCCATTCATTTTCATCAATACGTAGTTTAAATTCAACCGAAAGTTGTGAAAATGCAGCGTTGATTGCCTTCGAATGAATGCTTAAAACAAACCTATAAATGAGAAGAACAAAATCATGCGTGTGCACGAACACGAATTTGAATGCAATTAGTAGCTGAAAATAAACCCTAGTTTGATCGAAATGGGGAACAATGCATGAATTTGAATGCGTTTTAATGAAATTGAATCTTTTTTTGCTGAAATAGACCAGGAAAACATGTATACATAATAAAAAAAGATTAAGTTTACACTGTCCGATATTCGACGCCCTCTACGGACTGCAACACGATGCACATAAATTTCGTTTTGTTTTAAAGGGAATCATTATTTTTCTATGCATGGTTCTCCATCGCGAAGGGGCACCTGTGGAAAAAAAATATTTCAAAACATTGTCTAATATAATTTAGAGTAATAATACCATTCTTATGTATTGATAATGCGTGTTTTTGTTATTGCATGCATTTTTATAAGCCAAGGGCACACATGGCAGTTTATGATATGCAGATACACAACTTTTATTTTAGACTACATTTTTGTAATGGCAAGTTAAAATGGCATGTCAATGTAGCCTATATATATTTCATTACACAAAATGACATATCCATGCAACCTACCTTTCGTTACAAGTACTATTACGCCCTACAAGTAAAAATGTTGTGACTATTTTCTGAACACAATACATCTTTAATCCTAGCACGTAAAAGGCTGTTCTCAATGTTTACTCCACTCTGAAACTTTCAATGTATCAACCATTAAAGACATTGTATCGTGTATGGATTGTTCATTGAGAAACATGTTCATTATAGAGGCAGAAATGTTGCCGCCGCACTGGCCAAACTCCATTTTTTTCTTCTTTCCGAAATCCAAACAACCAGCGTTAATCAATGCAGCCGCGTAGCCTAAGGGCGCTAGGCAAGGCATACTGCAACACGGAAGATATAAAAAAAAAAGAGAATATCATGTCGCCAGCTTGCGGCGCGAATCAATCGTAGGATATTATAGTCTCGTTATGATGTAGTGTACATATTCCCGCAGTGGCCGTTGGATATCGTTAACATATGTGAGAAATAAGTCCGCAGTCAGTAGTCACAGCAGCGTGTTCTTGTATGATGAAAAGAATTTAGGGAAACAAATATGGTTTTGTTAAATTTTCAAAACACAAACGTAAAGCAGCCAAAATCACAGCATAGTTTTACCGTCGCAGAGCCCACTTTGCCCTGAGAGGCAACGTGAGTTGGAATAAGTCGTGGCCATCAAAAAGCTACTCCATAAACTTAAAAATATAATATGAACGTTCTCATAATGATAATGAGCACTGTAGATTTACGAGCAATTCAGCTATAAAGTATACACCGAAATTAAGAAATTGTTAGTTTTATTTTGATGAAAGTTACTAACAGTGTACCAGATAATTAATAATTTTAATTTCAATTTCATTTATAAATTTCACAGGATAAAAACAGTAACAAGTTGTGGAAATAGATACATAACATGTAAATAACAAGAAACTGCACTATTTAACACAACCCCCCCAAAAAAAACCCAAACAAACACCCCAACACCCCAAAAAACAAACAAACAAACAAACAAACAAACACCCAACAACCCCAACACCCCAACAAACAAACAAACAAACAAACAAACAAAACCAAAACAGACAAACAAACAAACAAACAGCACCAATACCCAACAAACAAATACAAAACAAAACAGTATAAAAGAATTGCAAAAAACGAAACTGAACTATAGCACTGCCAGTAAAACGACAAGGTGCACTACAGGAGACAAGACCAGCAAGGGAATATATAAAACAAAACCGGAGTAAACATAACTACAACAAGTTGTTTTGGTGTTTGTTGTATGGTTTCTTTTTTAGGTTATACAAAAGGGGCGCCCCCACCACCAGTAAGAGCCTTACGGTGAAAAACAAATAGCTGTTTACTGGTTGTTTTGTGACACATTGGTCTGGATGTAGATGTCATAGGTGTGCTCGTTCCTTTATCGAGCAGGCGTACCGGTATACGCGCCTAGAAGTCTGCCCTTCGCACATTATTGTTTTGCCTTCAATCGATAACTTGGAAAAGCGCCAGACGAATTCGAATTCTATTTTTTTACTACAATGACGCGCCAGAGAAAAGTCCCGTTCGATGAGAGCATGGACGTGGAGACGAGTGACCAGCATCTTGAAGACATTGTGTAGTTTTGGCAATTATCGAACTAAATTGATCAAATCATCTGAAAAAAATTCGAGAAAATTGTGCCTGCATCCGATCTTATGCAACCTTAAACCCAAAAGCGCGGGGTGGGGCAGATTAAAAAACCAAAACCAAAACAAGACAACACCAACAAAACAAAACAATACCACTTTTTTTTGCTTGCAAACAGCAGGTGGAGAAATAGCCTACATGAAATTATCTAACAATTGCAGAATTTACACACTTGCAATTATCTTTACGAAGTTTCCGTGGCTTCAGGAGCTCATGTTTCGTGTAATAGTGTAGTGTATAGTGAATAGTGTTTTTACAGCCAGAAATTTCCACACGGCAAAATTTATAAGTGCGATATCCCTTTAATGCCATTTGAAAATCGTTCGCAGCAAAACACCGTGCGTCAATGTTCGTCAAATCAAGGACCCCGGTCAAATGCAGATTTCGTCACCGAATCAATTCGAAAGTATCGCTTCCCCCGTAGCCCGTGGCTAGGGAAGTCGGATAGAATTTCAGCCATATCTTAGTGTTCAAGTTCATTGAGATATTGTATAGAGATAATACGCAGGCCTGGTCAGCTGGGGCCGATTTCACAAAGAGATAAGTCTTATCTGAAGTTAGGACCAGTAACTGGTCTTAACTGAAGACTAGTCCTATCTCTTAACATTGCTTAGGACCAGTGCTGCCTAGGACTAGTCCTAAGTTAGGAAGAGTTTTGTGCAATATTGTCGCACAGTGCAATGTTCAAGTTATGGTTAACTGTTGTTCGTCCTTGTCCCTATTAGCAACATGCTTTACAGAAAACATATACAGGTAATCTCTGTGGACGTACCAATTACTAATTACTAAATGTTGACCTTTACTTCCGGGTCAACCGGAAGTGGGACCAGATCTGAAGAAGTACACACCCGATTTGCAATTTCATTTCAGTTATAGACCCTTTGAGCATTGAAGATTGAACTTGGGTTACCGTGACCCAATGTTGACCTTTACTTCCGGTTCAAGTGGAAGTGGGACCATACCTCAAGAACTACACAGCAAATTTTCGAATTCTTTTCAGTATTAAACCTTTTGAGCATGTACAAAAAACAGCTTTGTGTTTGTTCACAAACACCTAATGTCTAGTTTTAATTGTTCTTGTTTTGTTCACGAGAGACGCGGCCTCTGAAGAGAGAGAGAGAGAGAGAGGGGGGGAGCTTCCCGCGGACACCTGTCGTACTCTTGAACTGATTGCATAGTGTAATATATCACCGTGTACCTGGAAGAAGGACGCAACGAAAACTTCCGGGGAAAGGGCGTAAAGCAATATATGTTCAAAACTGTGTTTCAAGACAACTGAGCGTGAAAGTTTGATCGGTTTTCTACCACTCATACCGGTACTTCATCATAGAAAGGATAAATTCTGCCTGAGAATGGCAAAACGTGTCTTCAGGGTAGTTCTAGTAGCATCAATGTAACAATAATGCCACATTTTTTTGTCAGGAGCCATTTTATTGCTTACGGACTTTTGTTACTGGAAAAGTACTTAAGGGTGTAAAGCTTTATGCCTTTCTTCCTGGCACAGCACGGTATACAATTTCTGATGTATGGTATGCGAGCCAACTCATGAACGCTCACTTTGAAAGTTCCGTTGTTTGACTTCAAACATCGGCACGCTCGCAGTCACGTTTGCATACAAATTTGCATCGAAACCCCCCGATATCGAGATGTTTCACATCAACCAATATTGTGCCGAAGCCTTAGTCCTCTTATCCACATTTTGTTTGAAAAACGAAAGCTTCGGTGTTGAAAGATATTCCCATCAACCGTTGACGCACGAAATCAGCCATTTTGTGTATTTTATAACGTCTCCTTGACGCCTTTTGTTTAAAGGGAAGGTATACGTTTGGTAATCACTCTTACAATTAATGGCAATAAAACCTACTTGGTTAGAAGTACAGCAGCTTTCGATAGTATAAAGCATATTGAGAATCATTTCACTTCGAAGTAATGTGGTTATGGAAAAAGATATCAAGTTTTATCCCCGAAAATTTGAATCTGAGAAACGTTACTGATACGTTTCTGATTGTGTATTCCAATTACGGATTATTCTTCCTGCATGCGTGGACATAACCGCTCCGGATTTTCGGCGATATCACAAAAAAATGCAACCACCTTTTGAAATGAAATTTTCACAGGTTAGTTGTATTGTATATCTACATTTATATATAGGATTACAACAATCGAACGGTTCCAAAACCAAAGGTAAACTTTCCCTTTAAATAAATCACATCCCACAATGCACTATACAAAATGTTCACTCACTTCTTGTTTTCTTCAGCAGAAACTACTTGCCGAGTCTGAAACAAGTTTTACAGCTTTACGCTACAGTTGTTGTCTTCTCCCAAAATACCTCATTGTGTATAATCTTGTTTTAAGCAGCATCCCATTGGAAACAGTATCAAGGGCAGTTTCTTTTAGTTTCCAGAATAACAGTGAAACGGCGACCCAATTACTAACAGGAAAACAAAGGGTGATAACTTGAATAAAGGGTTAGTCTTTTCCCGTGAATTTGAATCAGGCCTAGACTAGAAGCAGCTCCCGATCTGACGTTAGGAAAATCTAGGTCTTACATCATGTGGTGGCTTTAATGGAAAGGATCGAAAACCCATTTCTGGGTCAAATCGTATTCTGATGGATCTAATTTGAAGACAAACCGACATGGGTTATTGCATTCATTTTTTTTTTCTCGGTTGAATGTTCGAAGAAAAAATAATAAAAATCCGGCGGCGCAAGATTTCTCGTAATTCAAATCTGAAGAAGTAAAAGCTTGATAGATGTCAGGAGACGGGTTCAACGATGCTTTCATAATAGTTGCTCAGACCAAAATGAAATTCCCGGGAGGATAAGGGTTCCCCTGTAATTAAAACCAATCCGCCCAAAACCTCTAAAAGGTGTCCCCGTCAAAACCGTGAACCAAACCGTCCTCATTAACCGTCTCGCGCCTCGTGGGATCGGCGGAGTGAAGACCTGGTTACTCGGCAGGTGTCATCTTCAACACCGACCACGCACGGACAGATCCGGGCCGAGGCTAGGCAAAGAAATCGAACAGCATCGAGAAAAATGTTATTGACAACCAAGCGATGGATGAACACGTGCACCGCGGAACCGCTTCAAAAAGTAACGTTGGATCAGCGGTTGTATTTCGCTAACACCCGGAGCGTGAAACCGGAGTGCGTCTGCTCGAACAGCAACGAGTCCCGCGATGATTAAGAAGACCTGGTTGGCGGTTTGAAAAATGCATGACTTCGGTTGAGCGGGGATTACAAAACCACATGCGATGGAAAATTAATTGCTGAAGATTTTTTTGAAAATTGAAATGTTCATCCGCGTCTAGAAAAAGTGTACATTTTGATTGAACTATCAAAAGAAGATACCGCCGGTCTTTAATTTAGTAATTTTTCTTGTGGTGGCACTTGCTGATTAAACCTTAAGCCTGGCAAACGTTAAGCCTGTTTAAAAAATAACCCAGCTAACCTTCAAATAAATGAGCACACTCATAAGTAAACCGGGAACTATTAACTGGTAGTTAATTTCAAATGATCCTCCAAATGTTTACTTGAATGGTTAACAGATTCAAACAAATAGTTATTGTTTCAACTTTGCAGGGTGACGCTGGCAGACTTTGCCGACATATTAGCAATGCATTGGTAAAGCGCGTTTAATGAGACGTTTTCAAATATTATTCGATACATCCACTGCATATAGGTTGATTAGTTAATCCAAGATTGTTGTCGATGGGAAAACTATTTTCGAGGAAGCTGCAACAACATTTTGAGCTACAATAGGAAAAGTGACAGAACGAGTCAAGTGTGGCGGGTCGTGGCCGAGCGGATAAGAACACCGAACTCAAGCTCTGGTGTTTCTGATCAGCGGAGTGTGGGTTCGAATCCCAGTCGTGACACTTGTGTCCTTTAGCAAGACACTTAACCACATGCTTCGTCCTTCGGATGGGACGTAAAGCCGTTGGTCCCGTGTGTTGTGTAATGCACCTAAAAGAACCCAGTGCACTTATCGAAAAGAGAAGGGGTTCGCCCCGGTGTTCCTGGTCTGATCGGCAGCATATTGCGCCACAGCACCTTGTAAACCATTGCATGGTGCTATAAATGACTAGGCCTCATACTTCAAACGTACCTCCTCATATACCTTGGAGGAAAACAATTGTAGTCCCACCGCTTTGCATCCTCTGGTAAAAGGCGCTATATAAATGTCATGTTTATTATTATTATTATTATGTTCAATGTATGAAGCATATCGCAGCCTAGACGCGGACAACACATGTAATTTCAGCTCATTTTCCATTTCAAGTCTCACCTGCATGCACATGCTTCTGATTTTAAGACAAAATTATTCCTAGACTTGTCATATTATTTTTGTTGACGTTTCATCCAGTGATCCTTTAAGTCACAAAGCCTTCTTGATATGTTTTCCTCACGGCGAAATAAACTTCACGTTATTTTGCTATGAATGGTGGGGATAATATGTACTAAGGTGTTATAATTAATAATTGATAGTTTATTTATTTCATGATATGTTTTCAAATGCATAGGTTGATATGGTTAGCAGAGCTGCCAACCCTCCCAGATTGTGCAGAAAGTTCCCTGTAAGTAAAGCAATCTTTCTACGTTCTGATGAACAAATTTGATAATCTCCTTGAAATATCTCCCTGATTGCAAAATGCAAATGTTGGCTGCTCTGGGTTGAGGTCTATTGGTAAAAAATTGAAATAATCTTATGGGTCAGGATGGTTCTGAAAAGGGACTAGAGTGCTGGAACAACCAGGCGTGATATGTGGCCCAGGGAAAACAAGTAGAACATTTAATGTTATTGAGTACAAGTCAGGGCTGTCTAAACACGTACATAGGCCTATGGTATAGGCTTCGGGATAATGTATAAAGATTTTGCAGATTTTTTTTCTGGGGCCCAAAAGCCGGAAATCAGACTTAAGTAGGAAGAATATCATGCCTGAACAACTATCAATATTGTATACCGTAGATTTCTTTTTTCTCCCATTATAAAAACTACCGCATCACATAACATCAGAGCGATTTTTTCAACACAGTTACCGTCTGTAAACATGGAAGATTATCTTCAGCTTATCTGACAACCGATATCTTTAACTCTAATCCATGACATGAATCGATACATTTCGACGTGATAAAAACACCATCAAGAAGGATTTGCAACTTATAAGGATCAAGTGGTTCCCTATAGTGGTGAAACGTAAACCATAATAATTTGACAAGTCTCAGAGTGTTTTTGTTTTAAAATAAGAAGCCTGTACAGGTAAGACTTGCAATGGAAAATGAAATCCTTGAAGTGGACTGGATATAAGAAATTGTTTTTGCAGTACAAACAATAATCCTAGAGAATTTCCTCGAAGTAATGTACTCGTTCTTTCAGCAAAATAACGTGAAGTTAGTTTCGCCGCGAGGAAAAGAAATATCAAGAAGGCTTTGTGACTTAAAGGATCTATGGATCCCAGTGGATGAAACGTTAACCAAGAATAAAATGACAAGTCAGTCTCAGAATAATTTTGTTTTTAACTCAGAAGCATGTACAGGCGAGACTTGCAATGGAAAATGAAATCCTTCAAGTTGACTTGATGTTACTTATTTGTTTTTTGGGTATATCTTCGAGAACTTCTTCGAAATAACGTACTCGTTCTTATGGCAAAATTATGCGAAGTTGATTCACACGCTGTTTTGTAAATGTTCGACTGCCTTTCTTATGAACAAGATTACATTATCGTGCTTGGGTTATTGCGCTTTTGATGTAATTTGTGTGTTGAAAAGTTGCGGACTGAACTTCATGCGTCGATGGACCATTGCGGCACCCGATCATTGTGTGCAGTCTCGTACAACTTACGCTGTTTATAAGAAAATATATGAATAGTCCTCCACTGCTACTGGTTTCTTATCGCCTCAGCCAATATGATTTTTTGACCGGAAGGGCAAAATAACAAGGACTTCAAGTTCAAGGAAGGACAACTTTTCAAACGTAAAGCTTTTATCAATGCTCTTTGTACTCGACTCATAAAGCCGTGATATGCTTTTATCAGTATTATGGAATTGACCGCAGGAAACTATTTGACAGGTGTATTCTATAGAGAGAGTTACATGTGAGGAAATAATTGATCGCTACTTCACAACAGTATAATGGGATGTTCCAATTCGAAATCTCTTTAGATAGCTTCAATATACCCTCGATCATTGTCTCGGGTGGAGGGATACTCATCTCTCGTGAGTGCTCCGAGGGTTATTTTTGCTGTCGTCTGTGGGTTGAAAACTTAGCCCTGAGAGGCCATTTCAGACACAGCTGGAGTTTATGTTGCTCCTGGGAGAAAATATAATGTCAGTAAAGATCAAACATGTTTGCTGGAGCCAGTGAAGGGGAAATGTTTCGCAGAGGATGTGGGAGAAAGTCAATAACACTGCAACCCTGTTGCACAACGTTGTTTAAAGGGAGTGTAGACGTTTGGTAATTGGAACCCACTGTTTGTTTCAATCCTACATAGTTATACATATACCACACAACTAACCTGTGAAAATTTTATTTCAAAAGGTTGTAGCGTTTTTGAGATAATGCCGAAAATATGGAGCAGTTATGTCCACGCAGGAAAAATAATCTGCAATTGGAATACAGTACTGAGAAACGTTAATGCAGTAACGTTTCTCAGATTCAAATTTTTGGGGAAAAAAGTGATATATTTTTCCATAACCGCAGTACTTCGAAGTGAAAGGTTTCTCAAAATGCTTTATACTATCCAAAGCTGCTGTACTTCTACCAAGTCAGTTTTTCAGAGTCATAACTTAACGTATACAAACCCTTTAAAGACAATATAACTTTGGTAACAACAAATTTAAGTTTTGTTCTATTTTTAAAACTTGTTTGGTTTGAAGTTGTCACTTTACCAGTCTTTCTGAGAAACAGTTTCTTTCAAAAATGCTTACATCTTAATGACTAGTTAATGAGTCAAGTCTTGGCCGGTAACAAGATGCAAATTTCATAACATAAAAACATATACAGAGCTTGTGATGTGAATGTTTTACAGTTGTAGCGCTCAAATGCTCTGTTGTGATAAATAAGGCCTGTACACTCTAAAAACGTCCTGGCCCTGACCCGCTTGTGAGTCAGTATGACCCGGAAATTTCTGTCAAAATGACCCAGAAAAGAGTCAAAAGTAAGCAGAATCCGAGTTAAAATCCCATTTTGTATCCGCTATCCGGATCAGCCTGAACCGGAAATGGTTCAAGCCCCCCCCCCCCCCCCTGGGATCGGAATCACCAGAACCGGGTCAATTCTGACCGGGAGTTTTTAGAGAATAAATGCTCCTTTCTCGCAGACCGACAACCAAACTCTTTGAATTGATCACAAGTTGAATTTGGCTGTTTGGAAGTTCGTTGTTGGTTTTCTTTAGTGACATGCCATCCCTTTAAAGTTTATCGGTGCTCGTATTGTGGTGGATATTGCTTTGATCCACAGACCACATATTACGCGTTGACATATTAAGTTGTCCCAGCTGAATTATTATACAATATAATATCATTGTAACGGATTATTCGGATTATGCTTGTAAAACGCATTGGGACTTGCGTACATGCCATGTTATTTTAACAGTCAATTAACACCACCTATTTAACGAATTGCTTATACTTCTAAAAACAATCTTACAAAGTATGACCACCATTCCTGATGTACAGCTTACACGGCAGAAACGGGGGGTGTTAAAATTGACACCATGAGTGTTGTCACATACAAATACCGAACAGAGAATCAAAATTAACATCATGATATAGGGTGTTAAAGGCACTGAACACGTTTGGAAATTGTCAAAGACCAGTGTTCTCCTTTGGTGTATCCCAACATATGCATAAAATAACAAGCCTGTGAAAATTTGGGCTCAATTGGTCATCGAAGTTGCAAGAAAATGATGAAAGAAAAAACACCCTTGTTGTACAAATTTGTGTGCTTTTAGATAGGAATAAAAACGTCTTGCAAGAAGTTTTTATTGTTTTAGTGAGAAATTACCTCTTTCTCAAAAACTACGTTACTTCATAGGGAGTCGTTTCCTACAATGTTTTATACTATCAACAGCTATCCGTTGCTTGTTACCAAGTAAGTTTTTATGCTAATATTTGTTTTGAGTCATTACCAAACGTGTACGATACCTTTAAAATAACATCAATGTAATTGTTTTTGCAGAAATAAGTGTCATTTTAACACACTATGGTGTAAATTTTGATTATTTTGTTTGTGTCTATATGTGACAACACCCATGGTGTCAATTTAACACCCCAGTTTTTGCAGTGTACAATGGAATTATTAAACGTTATATGATGGCTGCCACAAGTGCAGCTAAACATGTAGAAGGGTGTTCAATATTCAGAATACTTCAGGTGCTAGGAGGAAAAGGGAAATCAAAACAACATTTCGTAAACAATTACCGTTTCTAATGAATTACACACGATAACAAGCTGAAAATTTGGGAAAATTTATTTTCTCAGCTCACATTAAAACACGAAACCTGTAATAGTGTTATATTCTGGCACCGTAATTCGAGCTTTTTTACCGGCTACATTTTCGACGGAGTGTGCTCTCACTTTATAAGCAAGTGTGTCACATCCTTCCAAAGACTTCTTAACCCGAGGGTTTTCAGGTGCAACACAAGCAAGCCCTACTCCTATTCAAGTCGGGAAAATCTAGAATTTGTTTTGTTGGCTTTAAAGGGAGTATTTGTAATAATTTTGACATTTCAGAATAATTAATGATTGTCGCAAAGCTGACTTGGTATGACCTTCCCTCGAGATTGTGGAAATGTAATGTGTACATGTGCAATGATTTGAGCCATATACAACAAGTGTGACAGCTGTTTGTAATTGTAAGAGAAAACGGATATATCGTAACAATTTAGCAGGCCCTTTATTAAACCCTGAAGATTCAGGACATTTCGTAAATAAATTTGCAAGGGTCTATATTTATAGCTGTTTTATAACAGTGGTACACTGCAACAACAGGGGTGTTAAAATTTACACCATGGGTGTTGTCACATACAGATACCCAAGAGAGAATCAAAACTAACATCACAGGTTGTTAAAATAACACCATTGTAATTATTTTGGCAGAAATTAGTGTTATTTAAACACCCTATAGTTTTAATTTTAGTTTTTTTTCTCCCGGTATTTATATGTGACAACACCCATGGTGTCAATTTGAACACCCCAGTTTGTGCATTGTAAAAATCATTATTCCAAATCATATTAATCAAATATTGATCTTGTGTTAAATGCATGGACGACGTGGACAAATTCGATGGCATTATACTATTCAAAATTGTCTTAAAGTAGGACTGTATATTCAATGCAAGCTTTGTTTTAATAGAAAATACAAACGATAAGCTTTAAATTGATTGGAAGCTTTGGTCTTCAGATTATATTCTTATGGACAAAATGAACGATGACCCTTGACAGAGTCTGTATGTGTTTTATACACACGAAGACGTTGCATGGTCATGTTTGAAGAGTAATATTTCATTGACGCTAAAGGTTTGCTTCGTACTGAATAGAGACTTATGAGGTTATGAATCATCTTCAGGTATAGTGCTGCATTAAAGGGTGTGTACAACATTGGTAAGAATGAAAATATAAATGCTCACAGATTTGCACATAACTTACATGGTATAAAGATGGTCATGGTAGAAAACTTCCCTTGAAATAGTTTTGCTTGAAATGCTATAGTTTTTACGAAATGGGTAAAAATGGGTAAAATAATAGTATTGCAGGATAAATTCCGATGTTTGAAAAAAAAGTTAAAACACATAAGTTTTTTTTCACTGTTTTCTCATGACTCCGAAGACCGATTTAGCTTAAACAATCACAGGTTTGTTCTTTCATGTATATGTTGAGTCACATCGAGTTTGGATACAGGTCTTTGGCAATTACCAATGTTGTACACACCTGTTAAAGGGAGTGTATACCCCTTTTTCTACCCCAAATATTAATGAACAAAACAACTTACTTGGTGAGAAGCAGCTGTTCACAATGTATGACATTTTGAGAAACGATTCCCTTCAAAGGAATGTGGTTTTATAGAGAGGGATTCAAAAACATTTCAACCTGAGAAACGTTTCTGCGTGAAACCTTTCCTAGATTGTGTATACGCTAGTTTACCAAAGCCATGTTCACAAGTTATAGTTCTGTATGTTTCGTGACAACTGTAAGACTAGAGTGACTGTACTTTTTGTGAGCTATGTATTTCTTTTAACCTAGATACTTGTCTTTTTGTTTATGGTTGTCAGTATCTGCAATCTAAACTACATGCTTGACGTAAACATTGTGACATGCAGAAGGACTATACCGCATGTTTGCACTGCACTTCGAATGTGTATTTAATCGCTTCCTATGTAGTAGCAGTGATCAGCCTGGGATAGTCATCACGTAAAATGTACCCATGGTTAAACAAAATCATTTCAAATTTTGTTTTCAAACTTTGATGAATTGATTTCAATTTCTTTCTCCCCCAATCGATTCCTTATAGGAATAAATCGTTGGCCCTATAGATTGGGAAAAAAGATCTTGTATTATCAAAAACTTCGGCTCATTAATCCGAAAATAATATGTGAATTAAAACTTAAAACCACATGCGAATTCGCAATGGTTTTTTGCATTTTTCATTTTTATGTTGTGTTATAATTTTTTTTTACATTACTTCCTTGTAGAAACCGTTTTACAATAAATAAAAACAAATTAGAAAAATCAATGACTAAAAGAAATCTAATTACACTTTGGTGTAGCCATAATGTTTTCCCAATCAAGATAATTTGAATGACTTTTTTCCGATTACGTAATCTATTCTCCATGGAATGCAAAATAATATTAAAAAAAAAATAATAATAATAATACCATAAATTATAAACCTTGTAAGCCCTAAGTCTTAAATACGGTCTTTGTCAAAGCGCCTTGAGCACCTTATTGGCGGATACGTGCGATAAGACTCCAATATCATTTAACATTATCATATAAAGACTTGTATAATAATATCAAGATATGACTTTATTGACACTCTAAGTTCAAAAGTTTCACTATCAAGCCCCTGTAACAATTGTATCTACTAGCGTCAACGGGGTAGCCCTATGCTTCGTAATAGCCACAACCATCTGCTTACTGCCCCGAGACCTTGCGTTTCTTAAGCAAATGAAAAGCAACGCTCGATCGTTGCCGAACCATCTCATAGTGCGAACGTCACACACGCAACCATCTCGTAGTGCGAACGTCACACACGCAATGGGAATGCCTACCGCGCTTACACGCACGAAGTGATAACAACTATTAATCATAATTTTTCTTACATCTTCCAGGGCAGTTGTAGATATTCAAGCTGGAAATAAACAAATTTCTTGCAGCCATTAAAACTCGATCGCTTTGTTCTGAGGGGGGAGCATTACCATTCATCGTTCATCAACGGTGACGAAATGCTCTTCGTATAGCTGCCGCTGCAGTTTTATTCAGAAAGGACTTTACTAAAACGGTTTGACCTGAATAATGTTCATATTTATTTGGGTTCTCTTTGGTATTTATGTGTCTCCAAATTTGACAACACGTTGCCACCGCTAGGCAGTATAGTAAATGGGGTTTGAATTAAAGAAATGGAAATCGGTTGATTGTATCCGTATTTTACATAAACTGGCCTTTTCTTGTAAGTTCAGATCAGTTTTGTACAGCATTGTACCCGAGAAAACTAAAAAACTAAACAAAAAACAAAACATCAGAAGAAAACGAACGCAGAACTGACTTAGTGTAAAAATTGTCATATTATCCAAAAATTGTTTTGTTGAGACTTGAAGTAATTGCATATACATTGGATTTGTCTTTAATATCTTCACATACAAAAAACAATCAATAGGTTTATACTATAATCCCATCAGAGTGGACGGAGGAATTACATGCGTTACTTCCTTCAAAAATATAAATGACTCTATGCCTCGAACTTCTGTTATAAGTAGATGTAGAGACGAGCACGTTCAGTTGCGGCATTTTTGCCAATACTTATTGCAGAATGATTCACCTTATATTTAATGAAATGTGAATATTTGACCGTTTCGTTGCTTGCAACACAGCATTCTGTCATGCAGTGTACGGTATAGTCCCTGTATACATGTCACGTTGCTAAAGTGTCTCTTGTGGCGACCCGCTGAAGAGCCCTCCGTAGATCTCGCTTGTCCGAAGAGTACCCCCTGAGCAGTTAAGCTGGAACAATGGCGATCGATCCCAAGGGAATCAGAACCATCCACAACTAGAAATACAGTGTTTTTATAGAAACAAACACTAGGTGTTCGATTGTTGTGAACAGTAGGTGATTAAAACAGAACCATTCATAACTAGAAATGCAGTGTTTGTTTAGAAACAAACACTAGGTGTTCGATTGTTGTGTTAGGGGAATAAAGCAGAACCATTCATAACTAGAAATGCAGTGTTTGTATAGAAACAAACACTAGGTCTTCGATTGTTGTGAACAGTAGGTGATTAAAACAGAACCATTCATAACTAGAAATGCAGTGTTTGTATAGAAACAAACACTAGGTCTTCGATTGTTGTGAACAGTAGGTGATTAAAACAGAACCATTCATAACTAGAAATGCAGTGTATGTTTAGAAACAAACACTAGGTGTTCGATTGTTGTGGACAGTAGGTGATTAAAACAGAACAATTCATAACTAGAAATGCAGTGTTTGTTTAGAAACAAACACTAGGTCTTCGATTGTTGTGAGCAGTAGGTGAATATTTAAAAATATATCCTTGCCTTGTCTGTTTGCTCTCTGCCTCTATTCATGTATTTCCACTTGAATGCTTTTGTTACACTTAAGTTATATACCTGTTCATGCGTGTTGTCTTGTCATTTAGCCTTCGAGAAAGACTCTGCTAGGGTCGAAACGTCAGGCCATTAACTATTTTTTGGCAAAAATATATCAAATATACTAAAAATGAACATACAAACCATTCAGGTTTATACTATATATTTATCTGAACTTCCGGTTTGGATAGGAAGCGAGATCGAATCACCAGGTCATTAACAATTTTAATGAGGCAACTTTTACAGATAATGCAAAGATTCAAATCATAACAAATGTATTTTCATTCCATGTTTTACGTAGCATTTTCTCATTACTATCGGGACTCATCTCGAAAGGAAATTTAATAATTATACGAACTATATTATTTCCACCACACGCGTTATATTTGCGATATAACTAACCAAAAGATACGGGGATAGATAATACCACCAGGAAATCAAAGAAGCTATAGATGAGGCAAATGATTATTAGAGGTAGCTACTTAATTTCACTCTAATATGTTTTAAAATAATAGTTATGTAGACAAGAAGCTACAAAGGTTAAGGGTACTATAGAAGATGTAGGTCATTAGCATTTTTGGGTTCGCTGCACCGTTAGCTCCGTAGGGAACAATGTTACCAGGAATATATTTTTAGAAATTTAATCTATATTAACCCTGATGACACTACGAGCTGTAATATATGTTATCAGGACGTTCGCTTTATGTGTGAACTGAGATACCGGTATTTATTCACCTCTACGAAAGATATCAGGAGAACTTAGTAACTAATACTAATATTAATATTGCACACATAAACTGTACAGGGGTGCAAAGCAGGTATATGCAGATACTTCCAAGAAACTATTTAGGGAAGCTTACGGTAATTCCCAATGTGAAGAATATGATTTCTACCTTGCAGTTATAATCAAGCGGATTAGAGTAAGAAATCTCACCCTAAAACCAATCCGAGGAGCTGTAATGGATAAGGTTACGTCAAAGTTTAAAGCAAAGCAGAATTATCTACTAACGTACCGTAGGCGTCTTGTCCTAATAGACATCATTCTTTAAATTGTACGTGACTTTTCCGTATAAAACCAATGACTAAATTGATTCAAAGCTAGCTAAAGTTTAACATTTCCCAATCAGTTTTTATGCAGCTCGGTAAATATTGGCTCTCTAAGATCTGGCACGTCACGGACGACAGAAACTCAAACCAACGTGATTAAACGGCGGGGGCTGTTAGCCTAATATTTTGTTCCTCTTCTTGAACCTTCTCGTTAAACGGCTTGAGGGAAGTTTAATTACAGTCTACATGAATGCTTGGTCATCATCACACATCCAAATCTTAGATATGGAGGGTGCCCGGGGTGCGTACAGAATATAATAACCCACTGGCTAGAAGAGCAGAAGACATCACGAAGAATCGACTGGGTTTGGCTCAGTCACGATTTTTCTCAGCAACCCCCAACGTGTCTTAAAGGAACATTACAGAATTGTTTTTTGCTAACAAACCAGTTGCTGGCAGTGTAAGCACTTTATATAATCCACCATATACATAAACTGACAAACCTGTAGAAATTTGAGATCGATCGGCCATTTGGGTCACGAGAAAATAGTGAAAACCTGATTACACATTTGCATGTGTTATACAATGCATGAATAAAACGCTCATGAGCAATAAACTCCAATCGGAAATTAGTTTTATTTATTTATTTCTCATCAAATATGGCATTTCAGACAGAAATATTTCTAGGGATGTTTTCTACTACCATCATCATTAGACCATGTAAGTTTTATGTAAATCTGTGATCTTAAAGAAAATTTTAATTACCAGTTCTGTAACGTTCCTTTAAAGTGCAAATAAACTGTTGGTCCTGTTGGTAAAATAGATTGGTTTGAATTATAGTACGTGGTACAGCATCAGTGCTTCTTGGAACGAGGTTGACATTTTTGTTTTTTCTAGGAAGAAGGTTAAACTTATATCTCCTAAAATAATTCTTTTCGAAAGAGCATTGTTATCAGTCAATCGTCCAGGTTTTATGTTTAAAAGTATTATATTGATCAAGAGGAGTGTACATTTCACTGATTCATAACATTCTAAAATCTCCCGTTTCAGAATTGACCCAGATTCTGGGTGCAAGGGGGCCTGACCGATTTCTGAGTCAGGCTGACCTGGGAAGAAGTTAAACATGGCATTTTAACTCTGATTCTGCGTCAGTTTGACCCATTTCTGGGTCATTTTGATACAGATTCCGGGTCAGCCTGACCCACAAATGGGTCAGGTCCTCTGGGATCTGGGATCCGGGACTCGGGTCACTCTGACCCGGAAGTGTTTAGAGTTTTAAAAAAATGAAATAAAAATCAGTACAACAAGTGACATAACATCCGTGACTGAACAAGTTTTAGCATTATTAATATTATAATTAGAACTTTGGTAAATATTTTTGGATCTGTACCTTATCTTGATTCAAAAAGATGTGACCTTAGTTGATTCAGGGATGTATACCGTTTAATAGCAACGTAACATTAGGCTATTTCTAGCATATTTCTTGATAGTGACTGAACAGTATAATGGTCACATCTCTTGCTAAAGTTGTCTCAATATTATTGATTCAAAGAAAGAAGCTCACAGGGAAAGTGGACCGTTGTTTTGGTGAGAGTACATTTTTGGCTGTTCTCTATAGTTTCAATAAACACACCATTCATCTAACCTGTGAAATTCGGTGGCCATTTTAATAGTGGAAATAGCGAAAAACAGTGTACGTTTTGTCAGGGATTTTGTGAATGGTTGCGCAGTCCAAATTAGCAACGGTAATTTGTACTAGTCTTCAAATGCTATTTCCTAGACTTTGACAGTAATTCAGAATGAACTATTTCCCTGAAGGAATAATCACTAAAAGCATAAACTGTTACAACTGTGCAACCATTTACGACTTCACTGTATCAAAGAGAGTCAGCATGGCAGTAGACCTACAGCTGTGCCGATATCAATGACGATGTATCTTTAAATGTAAGCCGATATGCTTTTTAGTTCCAGACGAAACAACCCACCCGTGAAAGTGTCAGAGTAACTGCGTTCGCTGCTGTTTAAATTCTCCATTTTCCCCGTGACATCGAAGTTTTCTCGAGTATTTTTAAAGTGATAATAGCACTTCATCTGTGCATTTTCCGCAAGTAAACGGATAGCATTACCCGTGTTTGTCCGTAGACTATGTAACCTGTGACATCACATGTTTACAAAAGAGCCACACAGCCTGGACTTCCTGTGGGCACGATTTGTACACACCACAGCCCACTGGAGGAACACATACAATCTGCACTGTCCGATTTGTTGTATCCTGTAGAAAATCGATTCAGTTTGGTTAAACCATAGAGCAATGACTTGCTTATTGATAAATACTTTATAAACTGATCAAATTTTGCTTTCTCTAACAACGAGTAAATTTGTGATGAAACAGTTACCAAAGATCCTGCCTTTTCAATTATTTGACCTTCGAATTTATGTTACTTTACACTTCTGACACTGAAACTAGAAGTACATGCTCGCGTCTCTATTGTCAATGATATAATATCATGTGTTTTTGCCACAGCATCACACACAGACCGACAGTATGACGTCATGGCCAGCCGGGCATGTCTTGAAGATGTAAAAACACTATACGCATGTGTGGCTACATAATTCCCGTAAGCAACACTTGCCGACGTTTGCCATTATATACGGGCTGCAATCCTTGCGGTTCAGGCCTATATCGAATTGAACTCGCGAGCAGTTTTGTCTGATACATGAACACAAGTCCTAGCGGTACACTTGGTGGTTTGTTCCCCCATAAACCCGAATCGAAATTGTCCTACTTCACAACTTTAATGCCATGCGCGGTTTATATAACGCCCGCTGTAATTGGCTGCACGCCGCGCCGGTCACCGAAAGAGTATGCGCGGCAATATTTCAACGCAGTTTGATCACGGGGTCGTTTTATTATAGTATCGATCGCGACACCCGACCATGAGGTATTCGCCAACCGTCGCCGGGAATCGCCGAACGCAACGTCAGTTTTTTAGAAAACCTGGTAGTACATATAGACGGCACTGGTCTGATCTAAGCTCATCAGTCAGCCAGCCGTGTTGCTTTCAGCTGCCGATACCTAACGCCGCATGTACCCGAGCAGGTGAGCGTCAAAAGTACGTACATCAGCAAACGAATGCCTGAGATCAACCCCGAGATATTTCTCCTGACATCTTCACCTGCAGATGCACTGCACATCACACTGTGTTGTCGACTTAACTTATTTCAGAACTGACCTTTATGTTGTCTATGCTTGATATCGTTTGATGTGTTTGCAATACACAGGCTGTGCATATAGCGCATACTTGGGTTTTTTCTTCTTCGAACTGCATATAAGTATGTCCGCGGCACAGTGATTAAACGGGTGAACGCAAAATCAAGAATACATCCAAAATGTGCTTAGTTCAAAAGGTATTGAGAAGGTCGAGTAGGCCTTTGAATTGAGTGGCCTGCGGGTACAGCACAGCTGCTCTGTGCTTCGCTTTCGTTGTACGGCAACCTTAATCTCGCTCAATTGCGAAGCAGTCTGAGTGCTGGTGTGTGTGTGTGATTGCGCAGTGCTGAACTGCGTCGAGGCTAGGGCCACAAGTACCGTAATCTCCATGGTGAGTCGGACGTGGACGCTGCTACATGCTACACCTATAATACACACTGAACAACGACTGCTGATGCTACATATCCACATCAATGTGCTGAGTGGAGACTGCCAACACTGATGCTGCGACAGACCTGCCAATTATTCCCCTTCTCCATCCCACGGATAAGCGACCCGTAAACAAGCCAATTTTCATGCTCATTTTCTGGACAACCCGCAGCCGACAATCCTGACGCGTGGTTTTTCACCAAGTGGGAGAACGGGAGAGACACGAAACACCCCACTAAACATCGCCAGCTCAACCAGGGTGCCCTAGCGCAGAACAACCCGACAGTTTTAATCAATGTACGTTATTCACTAACGGAACAGATGAGGCTGCGCTTTTGTTTTGTTGATGGATTTAACTCATCGGCGAGTAGGAGTCTTCACTGATTGGAATTTCTCAAGGCGAATGTGGCGAGTGGACACATTTCCTTCCCCGCTGTTCTTTTCTTTACCTTGACCGAGTGCATTTACTTACACACAACGGATCCGAATTAGTTTGAAGTATAGACATACGCGAATCTTGTTAGCGACGTTCCGTCTCAGGTGAGAATTGCTCAGGCAAACGGCGCTTTTCAATCCGGCAGCAGAAATAACAGAATGAATACAAACTAACGTCACAACAGATTTGCCTTTCTGGAGGAACAACTTTGTCAGAAAACATTTCGACTAATTGTTTTCTGTCGTCACGTTTTTCTAAAACGGATAGCATGTAATGTCAGGAGTAGTAGCGTGGCCTCTCATACATTTTGTTTGACCGTGCAGTTTGTACACTACACTTCTCAAGTGTATTCTTATAACAACTTTGTCAGTAATGAGTTGACATTCGGAGACCAGCACAGCCTAAAATAAATCCTGCTTCAATTTACTGTGCGAACGTCAGTGGTTTTCTCACTCAGTGTAATTTCAGTACACTTGACATAATATTCAACTCAATCACAGTATCTGCAAACAACCAGACAGACGTCGTCACAGTGAGACTCGATTAGGGGAAAGTCTTTTAAGAAACCCAGTGAGTTTGTTTCTTTTCGATTGCCTCATTGGAGGTGCATGGAGAGATTTTGAAGTAGCAAGAAAAAAGAAAAAAAGGTTACAGAGATCCACGATGGATGGATTTTTACGGAGATTGACGCGGCTCCACCGCAGAGACCTCCCCGTGGACCCCGAGCCTACGGTACGGCCCTCCTCCTCAAGTGGGCTCCTGGACTACATACTTTCATCAACAACACCGGACTATCCCGAAAATTTCACTCTCACAAATGAAACTGCTTCGACGACGAGCTTCCCCATGAGTACGGGGGACGAGGATGGACATGTGCGAAGTAACGATGCCTTCCCGCTGTCGTCTTTCGCCGTGATTAAAGCGGTTGTGTTGGCCGTAGTGCTTGGGATCTTACTCTTAACAAGCTGTAGAGTGGTTGGGAAAATTATTTGCAAGAATTCGTCGAAAGATCAATCGCAGTAACCAGGTCTTTCAAGATAAAAACTATAAATACCCTAACTATTTTTGTGCAGCTATAAGGAATTGTCAACTTGTAAATATTTTTTGGTGTGAGTAGAAGTTTTGCGGACGATACCCACACGTACGGGTACTGTCTATTTTAGATACGTCCGTTCACTTGTTGATATATACCTCTCTTAAAGGCAGCGTTTACTTTTGGTAATTGTCAAAGACCAGTATCCTTACTTGATGTATCCCAACATATGCATAAAATAACAAACCTGTGAAAATATGGGCTCAATTGGTCATAGAAGTTGCAAAAAAATAATTTGGAAAAAACACCCTTGTTGCATAAAAACTTGTGCTTTCAGATGCTTGAGAAAGGCTTTACGCCTGAAGCCTTTCTCAGATTCACATTTTTTTGGTGAAAAATTACCTCTTTCTCCAAAGCTACATTACTTCCAAGGCGTCGTTTTTAACACCTATTAAAAAAAATATCAACAGCTCTCCAGTGCTCTTTGCCAAGTAAGGTTTTATGGTCATTAACTTGAGGAGTAATTATCAAAAGTACACCTTGCCTTTAAATAATAACTTAGTTTTGCTTTCGGTTCGTACAGGAAATATCGAAAAGTTGTGATTTCTATGTGCACACTTCCGATGCTGTTAAGTTATTTATTTGTGTATTATTTTGTGGAGCGACAAGAAATGCACTTACAAAACTTTCTTCATTAGTTTTATAGCCGTTTGATTATTTAATGTTCTCTTAATATTAAGATCGTTCCAAAATGGCAAGATTTGCCCTCCTACGAAGAAAACAAGTTCCTTAAAACTCATTAACGAAATTTTGCAGAACGCGAGCAACACAAAATACTATAATATCAAATAAAAAATAAATAAAAAAATATCAAAGCAAAATATCCAGCTTGTGATTATTTATTGCTTTGTAGTAAAAACAACCACTTTGGACCTAATCTAAAATAATTAACTGTTTATATGTTTGCTTTTCGGTTTGGAGCGCTTGTGCAACATTGTTTATTGTGCAAGACGTTTAAATTTGTTATTTGATTTTTTTTTTTTTTTTTTTGGGGGGGGCAGACAAAAGCTTCATGCGTAATCTCCCTCTTGGCTTTATTACAAAATTGATCGCGATATACCCGAGGGTGAATACATGATATATTTATTCGAGTGACAAAATGTATCCGTGCACATGAATATATGCATTGTCCACCTGTATATTTTCCTCTAAAATGCACCGAATATTTTTGTGTGAACACCAAATCTGGACACGTGTATTGGTAATATTTAATCTGTTTTGATACACAACATAAGTTTATTAAATCTAGCAGAATCTACAAGAAAGAAAGAAAACCGGTTAGAGCATTAAGGTTTGGTTTAATCAAGAAATCAAGCAATTTTTATTTGCGGTTCTAAGCCCACAAGTTGTATTGAATTTCATTGAAACAATTTTGTCTAAAATGATATTCATTTGTGGTTTTATGCTGATTGAGTGAGACTCGGCCGTGTGGGCGTTACCGATGGTTTGCACGTAATATTATTTGCAGTGTGTGTGATACAGCTCTGTGTAAATCAACCCTTAAAATGGCGCACGAACTATTTACCTTCTGTGTAGTTACGCTTCAAGGGTTATCTTTGGTTTGTTGGAAGAGTAAAATATCTTTCCGTTTCCAATCCTCTAGTGTTCAATAAACACAGCCAGCATATGTTTGTTTTTTTGCAATTTCACGATGAGCTCAATTCGAAGGTGACTCAGTGTGGTCTTTAAAGGCACTGGAAACGTTTGTTAATTGTCAAAGACCAGTGTTTTCACTTGGTGTATCCCGACATATGGATAAAATAACAAGCCTGTGAAAATTTGGGCTCAATTGGTCATCGAAGTTGCAAGAAAATGATGAAAGAAAAAACACCCTTGTTGTACAAATTTGTGTGCTTTCAGATAGGAATGAAAACTTATTGCAAGAAGTCTTTTATTATTTTAGTGAAAAATTATCTCTTTCTCAAAAACTACGTTACTTCAGAGAGAGTCGTTTCTCACAATATTTAATACTATCAACAGCTCTCTGTTGCTCGTTGCCAAGTCAGTTTATATGCTAATATATATTTTGAGTAATTACCAAACGTGTACAGTGCTTTTACAGGGAGGGTATACCTTTGGTAATTTCTCCAAACATTAATTATCTTAAAAAACTTACTTGTTAAGAAGCACTGCAACTGTTGACAAAAAAAACATTTCAATCTGAGAAACTGTTCTGCAAAAAACGTTTCTCAGAGTGTGTGTTCCAATTACGGATTATTCTTCCAGCGTGGAAATCACCGCTCCATGTTTTCGGCAATATTTCAAAAAAGCTACCAACCTTTTGAAAGTTTCACAGGTTAGTTTTATTTGAAATATAATACATCCATTTATATAGTATTAAAACAATCGAACGGTTCCAAAAACCAAAGGTATACTTTGCCTATAAATTATATTTCCTTGGCTTTGATATGGTATAACTCGGATATTTTTTCCTTGGTGGAATGTTTTACTGGTACAGTATATTCAGAGAGCTTTCAGATTAATTTAAGTGATTTATTCAGTAATTACCAAGACTGTACTTTATCGACTGCGTCTAAATTTAACGTGTATGACAGAGCTGTCAACTCTCCCTGATTCTGCAGAAAGTTCCCTGAAAATAAGCCAATCTTTCCTTGTTCTGATAAACAATTTTGAAAATCTCCCTGTTCAGTGATGGAAACTGTTCCCCTATATATGTTGAATGTAATTCTAAATATCTCCCTGATTGTTGTACAAAATCTCCCTGATTGCAAGATGCAAATGTTGGCAGCTCTGATATGGCTATGAGCTACGACTATGAGTTTTTAATTCAGCACTGTTAAAGCATAATACTGTACGGAGTGATATAGACCCTAGACAAAGCTGGCACAACCATAGTACAGTCACGGCCTGTTTGTTATTTTGAGTACATTAGCTTATAAGTTATTTATCAGACAGGATTCATTCTTCCGTTAACACTTGAGAGAGGTGTACATTTAGGTTATTGTTTGGGCTACATTATAGGTCGATGGGCATCGGAGGTATCTAAGAAAGTATGTTTTGACATCTGCCACGAGTAGCTGCTCAAACAAAATAGACTAAGTATCGTTTGTTCAACCAATACACCATTAGTTTAGTTTCTCTATCGGAATATAAACGTGCGTACTTATAAGAAATATTATATCTTATTATATAAAATACGTTGTTCTCTAATCGAAAACGGGGAACCAAAAAATGTCCATCAATTAGTTTGAGAGTGATTTTCCTGAATAACTAGATGATCGAAATGAACGTACTCTTTCAACCCCGAAGGACCTTATCATACAAAATAGATTGGCTCCATTCAGCCTTTATAGGCTATATAAATATCACAAAGAGCTGACATAAGTAACATCTGCTGTGGTTAGCTTATTATGTCGAACACACTTCGAGGTGTTTTAATCACGTGTCTCGCTAGAGTACTACCATGAATAATTTGTTAAGCTTTAAAGGGGAAGAGTGAGACATAACCAGCAACCCAATGATATCGGTTAACGTAGATGCCATGCTGCCGTCATCGTGGCGTGTCGTGGCTGAGAGGTTAAAGGTACTGAACATGTTTGGAAATTGTCAAAGACCAGTGTTCTCACTTGGTGTATCCCAACATTATGCATAAAATAACAAGCCTGTGAAAATTTGGGCTCAATTGGTCATCGAAGTTGCAAGAAAATGATGAAAGAAAAAACACCCTTGTTGTACAAATTTGTGTGCTTTCAGATAGGAATAAAAACTTCTTGCAAGACGTTTTTATTATTTTAGTGAGAAATTACCTCTTTCTCAAAAACTACGTTACTTCAGAGGGAGTCGTTTCCTACAATGTTTTATACTGTCAACAGCTCTCCGTTGCTTGTTTCCAAGTAAGTTTTTATTCTAATATTTGTTTTGAGTCATTACCAAACGTGTACGATACCTTTAAGAGCACCGGACTCAAGCTCTTGTGTTTTTGATCAGCCTAGTGTGGGTTCGAGTCGAGTCCCGGTCGCGACAATCATATCCTTGAGCAAGATACTTTACCATAATTGCTTTGTGTCCTTCGGATGGGACATTAAGCCGTATAGATTGGTAGTTCATGTAAAAGAACCCACACTTATCGTGGAAGAGTAGAGGGTTAACCCCGGTGTTTCTGGTTCACATCTTATAGCAAGGACCCTTGTTTACAGGTTTCTTCAAGCTTGCGAGCTACAGTGATTCAGTTCACTTATGAGGCATCCTTGGTTTCATTACCAGAAATATATAATAATAATTGGTGTCTCGTACTCTATTTTTATAGAAATTGTAACTACTGATTGTCAGTGTATCGAGAAGGGGGATAAGACTGTCTTTCCTATCCAGAAAGCCCCACTATTACAGCATCCGTTATATATAGAGCACACTTTATTTGACACAAAGCTATCATAATATTGTTACTCAACTGCCAATCTGACAATGACTAAAGGTTGTTTAATTTGTTCAAACTTAAAAAGTGTACTAGTCATATCCTACGTATAGGCTTCAACCAACATACGTATTTACAACCAACATACGTATCTATAACAGTTTTAATAGGCGAGGATCATTAGGCATATGTCAAACGAGGCAATTTACAGGCAACAAGTTCCAGGCAATCTCCATGGAGAGAATCCATTCACATTTGAATGTTCACATATTATTCTTGGGGATCGTAAGACACTGTTTGAAAAATTACTCATGTGCTACCTGAGTGGTCCTGTATGCATGCACTACGGTTGGTTGCCTTCAAGTTGCCTGTTAAAGTTGACTCGTGCGACAGGGCCCTTAGGTCTATAGACCTTTATCATGGTCGGCCATTTTGATTTTCTCCCATTCAACTCAATGTAACCAAACCGAGGCTGGAAGGAAAAATAGTCTGGTTCCTTTTTGTACAATGAATATTAGCATTCGTTACTGTTACTGGATACATGAAACATGACCAAGATGGTGGCAGCAGGATAAAGGTCTATACAGGCATAAGATAATTATTATACCCCAAATCCCTTCCTTTGATGGGATGGTTGACTATTCCTCTACCTTATTTACTCAAAATGACTGCTCCCTGCGACGCAGTCAAGCTCAGAAAATGATAATAATTATGTAGTTACAGAGTGATGAAATATTTGTGTTGCAAGGATCTTAAAGTCTTAACGTGTGCACGCTTTAGAAATATAAAATGATATACAAAACCTCCATTAATTTGTGTTTACTGCTGCCAAATCAAACAGGCAAATTGTAAGGATTCAGAGGAAGTGCATTTCAATGAGTACTTTCTGCTTATAAAAATAAGACTTTGAGCTTTTGAGTTTTCAAGAAAGCTGAGCAATGCATATTTATTTATGCATAAATATATATATCTCCAGGCAAACAGTACATACAAAGAAAAAATAGTGAAAATAGGACTACACAGAGAACAAGCCTGCGGATAACCAAAAAGCGAAAATAATCACTATCTAAAGGCGATCCAGACAATAAAAACTTACAAAGGCTCAACAAAGTACAAGAACAAAAACGTCATAAAAATTGTGAAAATGCAAGCGTGTGTTAAATTATTTCCTAAAATGAAGTAGCAATACCATTTATAATAATAATAAAGATGTAACCATTCTGATCCCAATGCAATAACACATATTATGTTCGGTAGACCGTCATTACGTGACTTCACCAGGTTGGCGTTAAAATGTTCTCCATGTAGGCTACACATTAGTTTCACTTCTATGTAGCCGCAGTTAAATTCCTACTAACGAATTAGCGTCAACACGGAGAATGGCAGAATCCATTTACTTGTGTTTCCTTTTCACACGTGAAATTATACATTTTTTGTAACCGTCTTTTCGCGATTCTTCGTCAAACCTTCGCATATGGGTACACTGCAAGACCCAATCGGTCATTTCTCATTATTGAAAAGGAACATTGATAAATTGATGTTTTTAAGAGTTAGAGTTTCGTTTTGAAATTTAAACTGATGTCTCAGAACGGACCTCTTTCCTTTGCACAAAAGTTAATTAAAATTTCTATGTTGATGGAATGATTGATTTACTAATTAATTTATTTATTTGTTTGTTACTAGATTTCCTTCTACTCTTTCATCAACTTAAAAAAAAAAAAAACCCTTTTTGTATCTACGCGGGAGATGTTACGGAAACAGTTTGCCCATTTAAACCGATGTATTCAAGACGAGCCTCGAAATAATAAATGGCCTTGTTTCAATAGGGACTTTTGGGACGCTAGGTGGCAGCAGTAAATCCACTGTTCTCGGTAATGTGCGCATGCTCAGACTTGCGTAAACAATGGAAAACTTACCTGGTAAATCTGCTGCCACCTAGCGTTCCAGAGTCTCCTATTGAAAATGAGAGTTTGTACTATAGCTTCAACTGAATATACGTGGAAAGATAGCTTCATGCTATGCTGAAAGTATACCAAACTCAATTAGAATATCGAGCGTTGAAGTCCATTATAATGACCGCGAGATATGTGTTTTAGATAAATTATACAGTGCGTGTACAAGTATAGTATTTGGGTAATGAGACAAAGACACTAGTAAAATCAGCATAACAAAGACTTTTGATATGATCAACTGTTTTATTATGAGTTAAATAAAACCTATACAGGAAACTGAATGTTACGTATGTAGAACTTGTCGTCATTATTTGTATTTAAGTTTGTCTGTGCTTATTTTTATTTGCATTCTAAACCACATCTTCTTCAATGGTGGGCCCGTACATGTTTCATGTTTTGCCATTATAAGCTATGGTGCTCAACATTGTACGGATCGCGTATGATAATGCCGTATCCATGTCTGTTGTAGTATATTTTTTGTTCTCTTCTTAAATAAAACTGTTTGTTTTAAGAAATCTAAGTAGGGAAACTGTAGGAATAAGGACTAGTATACAATCAATCCCGAAAAGTAAAAGAAGGAAACCGCTAAAAAAATATATTGTGAACTATTTATATAAGTGCTATCTGGACGTAACAACCAGTATTTCGGTATTAGATAAGCAAATATTTCCAATGGTGTTTTAGATTTGCAAATATTTCCAAGTTTGTTTGGACTCTACATGCGAAGTGTGGACCTGAGAACAAAATAATGTAGGGACTTGAAACACTATGTGGACTTACACACGTCCAAGCAGTGTTTTTAGTACATTGTTAAAGAATAGGATTTTTCCTTATTTAAGTGTATACAGAACAAAGGAATGTCCACAGAGTGACTGCAACACAGAGCTATATGTGTAGCCTTGTGTGTAAAAAATGGTTAGGTCGATGCTAATGAAATCTACGGTATAATTTTACTGCCCAGTTGAAGAAAAAAATGGCAACGATGGAAAAGGTCAAAGTTGAGGATGGTGTTAACAATTATATACTTCAAAATGTTGCACCTGGAATGCTCTTATACAGCACTTGTAGATGTATGGACAGACTGGAATGATTTCCCAGATGGATTGAACAGCAACATTTGTAGATTGCATGGCCTGAATGCAAACAAGCGGTTTCAACACGGGCGTTTTCATTTCCTTGGATTTACAAGATTAAAAACTCGCAAGTTTTGTTAGTGATTTTTTTTTGCATGTTGTCTGTTTGGTTCTTAATCATGCTTGTAAAAGCAGAGCTGCCAACTCTCCCTGATTCTGCCTAAAAAAATAAAAAAATCTTTCCATGTTTTGACGAACACAAATATTCCTGATTATGGAAACTTTCCCCCTGTTATGTTGATTGTAATTCTACATATCTCCCTGATTGTTGTACAAAATCTCCCTGATTGCAAGATGAAAATTTTGGCAGCTCGGTAATAGTGATTGTTGGTTGACCATACAGCACATTGGATTATGCATGTATGGCTGGCTTTGGATGCTTTGACACACTGCACGGCACATCTTTTTTATTCTCCAGTAAATATCAACATAAACGGCTGGACTGGAAAATGGTCTACCCACCCTTGATAAGATAGAAGTCACTGGTCGTGTATGTTTTTAACAACCATTAAATGCAACATATGAAGAATGTATATAGAACAGTATAGTAGTATTCAACTTTACTGAAAAAATGTTTATTGCTTTTAGTAAAATGTGAAATCCATTGATGTGTCGTCAAACAAAACACTGACATCATTTTTTTTAATTATGTTTTTTTAAAACCAAACCCCGTAGTCTAAAGGTATGTTATAGACCGTGCAAGTCTCGCGCATTATTCGGAACATTTTTTGGGTCCACGTTGGTCCCACGTACATCGCTTCAACGCGTGAAGGAAACAAACTCGCGCAATCGGATCCCGATGTTCGAATACGCGCGAGACTTGCACAGTCTATAGTGTCGTGGTAATTATGATGTATTGTTTATTATACGGGACCTGTGTATAATTATATCGTTAACTGTGAGAAAAAAAATGAACAAAATGCAATAGGGCCTACTTGGAGGATGTGACGAGAAAGACTGAGTCAAGAAAACCTTGCCCTTCAAATGGATTCTAGATTGTGAATTTCAACTCAGGCTCGTTAACAGGCAAAAGATGAATACATAGCCTTTACTGTAAAACGATATGTATTGCCTGAACTATGTACTGCCGTAAACATTAACATTACAGGTACCCCTTGGAACGAGACAACGTTTGGCAACGTTTATTTCCAAGGAAAGTGCACCGCAGCTGAAATATCTTTCTCCAAATTCTTTTAGATATTGTTTACATTTTTAAGGGATGATATACATAACACGTTTCAAGATGTTATTGTTCTAACTTTGCAGGTTCTTCTACGATTAGAGTTAAAGCTACAATTGTGTGTTTTACATATTGAAGAGGTATGGATAAAATTGTACACTGAACAAAATCACACGTTAACGGTACCTATGTTTTTCTTGAGGGCATGACGACAGTTATCGTATATGTCCCCCTTTACTACGCCTGGTTTAATGAGTAGCATGCCTTTGTTTTGTTTGTTTGTTCGAATAATTGATTTTCTATTTATTTATTTATTTATTTTGTTAACACCAGTGTGTTTATTTAACCAATATTATTATAGAAACAAGTTCTGATATAAAAATTTTCGTGATAACTTCGCGTGTGACGCTTTTATGTCTAACGTGTACTGTACACCGGCAAATCTAAACGAATTCATGGAGGATTTTGCTTTCCAAAAACGAAGGTATTTAAGATGAAACTGTCACCTAAATTTGGGAAGGCTCTCGAAAAATTACTCCACAAAATTTAGATTTAGAACCGTCATAAGCAATTATCGGAGGCTCGTCCTATTTTGGATGAAAACCAAAATAAGTTGAAGTTTGTGTTCGGAGATGTTTTTTGATATTTTTGTTGTTACAAATGTAATTTTTTAATGTCCTCGTATTGTTAGTAGTACAATGAACCAATTCCCGATAGACGACTTTCAGTATTGACCTATAAATTATCTTAAGGAAATCTGATGTTTTGTTGATATACGAATGAAAAGATAACCTGGATTCAGCCGAAGTTATGGTAATTCAAATTTGATTATAGAATCTTGATTTAATAACGCCAGCAGTTTGTATTAAGACAAGGTATACATTCTTGGTTGTTTGGTTGTATTTTTTATTGATTAATTTATGTTTTTCCGGTTAAAAAAACAAACAAAATGAAATTAAGTTGACTAAATAATATGTGCCCACGCCCTGGAGATAACAGAAAAGGTGCACAACTGTAAATGTGTCGTTATGTATTTTATACAACATGTACTTTTGAGTTGCTAGTTTCTGAAAATTGTGTTTTTGGTTGATATAAGTATAGTTATCAATCATGTAGTGGTTTTAAGATGGCCCTCTTACATGTCCAAAGCGCCGACGAGATGCCCTTCATTATAAAAATGTTGATACAGACTTGTAGTCTTCTAACGGAATGTCAAAGTGCAAGTAATATAAGACTTAATATGTCTTTAATTAAATAAGGCGATCCTGTTTCAGTGGTGAAAACAGTTTATGTTGTTTGTCTGGGAATATTTTCACATTCATTAATTATTTATTTTGATTAAGGCAGTCGAAATAATATAAGCAGTCATTGATTTGCAGTCCTCACTATTTAATCGACCTTGGCAGTTTTAGATGGAAAGATTGTATTTCTCTGGACGATTGGTACCGGTATGATCCCTTATAACAAGTAAGTTTCGGATTGAAACTGATTTTTATTAAAACAATAATGTTCTTAATTTGTATTATCAATCATGTAGGCCTATACTTTGTGTTAAGTTTAAAGGTAGGGTCGGTCATAGATTGTTTGTTTTTTTTGTCAACGTAATGCCGATTTATAGGCCAAATTATCAATAAAATTTAAACTGAATACAGTGTCTACTTTTTAAGAAAACATAAAAAACTGTCACGGTATTTCCACACAATGTCGAATCTATCCACGTCTAGCGAAGTGTCAGCGGCTACCAACCGCATCTCTGGCCGCAGCATTCACAAACGGACACCAAGGAAATTTTAATCACCAAAAGTCGCCTGAAAGCGACCTTTGGAGATTCAAATTTCTAATCAATGGGGTCACCTCAGACGAAATAATTTCGCAGTATGCTTACTACCATTACTGTCTTTATAACAAGTATAGGCTTCGGGATAAAAATTACAAAAATATTTTGGGGTCATTACCAAAGTGTGACCCCACCTTTAACGATGGCCGTGTTTACCAGACTCTGCTTTCCTGTTTTTGTTTTGTTTGTTTGTTTATTTAGATGATCTTCCCAATAAGCGAACTCGGCAATGCTCCCCCAAAAAAACATTTTAACGCCAAGCTGGCAACAGCCAATCTCTCTCCTGCAAACATCGGTTTAACGTCTATGATTATAAATTGCGTAATAAGACGACAATACTTATTCTAGTCAATGTGAAATCAGCGGTTAGACTGGCAGGATTAGAACCCACAACCTTGTGATTGCAAGTTCTGTAGTCTAGACACTGGACCGCTGTGACTTCATGCACGCAAAACTACTGCCAGTATTTTTGTTTGACTAAACACCACACTTTTTGGTTGTACATGTACATGTTTCTGAATTCGTAGAGTATTTACAAGCCTATCTTTAGAAAGCGAGCGTCAAACTTGTTGTTTTGGGGTTTTTTTTGGTAGGCATGTGGAGTCAGTGTAACGAGGAAACTTTTGTTGAGTGGTGAACGTAATTGGAAAAAAGGGGCTGAGTGTTTTATTTTGCTCATGGGGAGAGAGCGGAAGTATAGGGGAAGCATCCGCCCGCCATCTCAGGGAATCCTGCTCGGAAATGATGGATAAGAGAGGGTAATCACGGCATAATGGAGCAAGTTCTGTCAAAATGAACAACACCCACCTCTTCTCTACCCCATGTACATTATGCCATGAGTAGAAGCAGGCACATCTCATATGAGTGGCTACTTCAACTCGTCGTCTCCGTGTCGTGTCTGAAGGGGATTTTCCCTGAAGTGCCTCTCCATTGTTTGATTTGATTCACAGAAGGGTATCTTTCTTACCCACGACACGTAGAGAGACTAAAGGATGGTATCAAGGGTAAGTGATAATTACCCGAGTTCAAGTGTTGATGTGGAGTCCCCTGAATTCCCCTTAATTTGATGCTCTCGTGTCTTTGGTTAACAATGTGTAGTCAATGAGTGCTTCTATCATATTGACATCTTATAGACCCGTTATCCGCTCGTGTAGCATTTTTTTTCATCCCGTATCCCGCATACACAATGGCCACATAGTTCAAAATACTAGTTCTCAAAATGAAACATGTTTTGCTTATCTCACTAATGTTCGGTTATTAAAAATTGGTTGAAAAGATGCTATAAATATAGATTTACTGACACGTATGCTGCACTAAAATACTGCACTATAACAAATGCTGTGCCATAACAAATAGATGCGCCATAACAAATTCTTAGTTACACTATAAGAAATGCTCTGCCATAACTGGGCAATTGCACCATAAAAAATAGCCATAACAAATGCTGCATTATTACAAATGCTCTGCCATAAAAATTAGCTGCACCGTAGCGAATGCAAATGCCTCGGCGATAAGAAATAATAGTTGCATTATAACAAATGCTGTGCCATAAAAAAACACCTGCAACATAAACAATATTTGCGCCATAACAATTCATGCACCTATAACTGCAATGTAACAAATGCTATTCCCTAAAACAAATGCATGTGATGTAAACAAATAGCTGCAAAGAAGACCGGGGTTATAACAAATAGCTGCCTTTTAACAAGTTGCTGCTCCAAAACAAATAGCTGAAAAATAGCAAATCTTCACTATAACAAATGGCTACACTAAATAGCTGCGCCATAACAATAGGCACCATACAAGTGCTATTGCACCTTGTCAGGTTTTGAGCAATTAGATTAAATACCATGCACACATCTTTGTCATTTGATTGGTGGAACACGGGTAACGTGTCATCCTTAATTTTGCTGTGTATGCCGCGACGCTCCAAATCTAATATTGCAATCCAATATGGATAAAATATTGGACGCTTCGCAGCGTCGTTCCAAAAATAGTCGTTCTCTTCCCGTTGTCCTAACGAGGCAAGGTCGTGTCGGTCGTGTCACGGCGTACAATCTACATTGAGTCATCCACGTTGTTTATCGGGGCTTTATATAATTTTCATAGAGTGTGTGTGTGAGTGTTTCCGTGTCCATTTTATGTTTATTGTGATTTTCAAATAACAAGGATCTATGTGTGTAAAATATATAAAACAAATATTGATTGCAATTCGTTCGTGAATTGTCGCAGTCAATCGGTGAAATCTTGCATTTTCCATTTCAATGAAAACGGAATATTCCAGATTTTATCTCGTGATTATATTCTGCGAGAATGTACGAACATGCATCCAATGTCTGTATATTGTTCCGGTTTTTTTTTAAAATAGCAATAATTGTATAACATAACATGACAATACGTTCGCAGACTCACAAAATAGAATTGCGAGAAGTAGGTATACGTTGATTATAATGCCGTGTTGCTATGCCGGTTGTGCTCCCCATCAGAAAAAGGTCGGTTGTGCTCCCCATCAGAAAAACGTGACTGAAATAATTTAACAACATTTCTGTTAACCGTCAAGTCAGACTTCTAGGACCAGATTTTGGATCAAATACAACCTTCCGGTTCTGAACAATGTCCTTGGGACTCCGAATCTGGGTCCTGTATCATAAAGCCGTTACACAGAAAATATTGGTCAGGAAATGTATTTGCTGAGTAGAAATAAATTAAAGAGCGCGAGAAAGAGAGATAGGAAGAGGGGGCGGACACACCAACAATGTCTTATCATGTGCGTCACGTGTATAATTTTGTCAGGTTGCCAGTTTCTACCCAATAAGATGCCAAGAAAATGTTGTGCTTATATACCAGCTCTTTGAAAACTGACGGCCCTGACCCCTTCCTTAGAGTTTGTGCAACAGAGGGGAACGAATCTCCGGATTGCATTTCCACTGTGAAGGTATCGGTTCCCATGGTATTATCTAACTAGTTACACTAACACTAAGGGGAAAAGGGATACACAATCAAAAGAACATTTTCTGTTGAGTTTTTAAAGGATTAGTTTTCCCCAGAAGGTTAATGGAGTTATTTTTAGGTGCATCCACTCGCAGGATTTCTTCTTGATAATGATACCGTGTCACTGTGATGTGTTCTATCGGAATCAAAGTGGCGACCAGCATTATCCAGTTAGATCGTGGTGTCGGTGACGGGTAAACGAGTTAATGCACAGTTAATCTCATAAAATACCGCCAGAACCAGCTTTAAAGGGGGAATTATAAAAGAATTTTCAAGATTTCCGCCATTGTATTTCAACACTGTATCGTGTGTTTGTGCGAACGATTTGGGAGAAGCCGTTTACTCTTGTACGGTAGATGTCTGATGTTTGAGCCAGTGTTTTGCGTCTGAACTCTGAAAGACCGCCGGTCAGAGTAGTCTCAGTATGGCAATCAATCCGCAGGTCAGCATGAGCCGTTTTCCCGGTCAGTCTGCACCCCAAAACGAGGCAATCCGACTTGTTTTTGTCAAGTTATAATAGACCTTAACGCAGACAAACAATGTTAGGTAGGTATTGGTTCTACTCTAACCCATCTGAGTCGTTCAAGATGTAAGCCTATACACACTAAAAACTCCCTTGTCAGACTTGACTCGGAGTCCGGGTCCCCGGAGCCTGACCCTTTTTGGGGCCTGACTGATCCGGAATAACTTGTATCACTAAAAACTCCCGGGTCAGAATCGACTCGGAGTCCGGGTCTTGTGAGGCCTGATCCATTTTGGGGTCAAGCTGATCCGGAACCATTTGTGTCAAGATGACCCGGAAAAGGTCATTCTGACGCAGAACCCGAGTTGAAATCCCATTCTTTAACCAGGCCGGAGTCAGCCTGACCCAGACAAGGGTCAGGGCCCCCTGGGACCTTGATACCGGGTCAATTCTGACCAGGGGGTATAGAGTGTAGCTCTTATATCGGTTGTCGAATGAACATGAATTTGTGTCTACCTTATAGACGTACCTTGACGATCTCCAGAGCTATCGTATCCATTAATCCACTATTGAAAAACCATGACCTTTAAAATCAAAATCATATTGTTGCAACATCGGGTATCGATACAAATAAATAGTTATTTTTCTAATATTTACTTTGAGGCAAACCTTGGCAGATGTATCAGAACCTATTTTTAGCTTCGTTCAAAGTTCGTCTATAATATCGGTTATCCATTGAAATTGTGTAGTTTTAGGTTTGACCTTATGACGCACCTTGACTAGTTTAAGAGGTATGATTAGCCCGTAATCCAAGTTTGTGTGGTTTATATTTTAGTCTGTTATCGATTAAATTATTCAACTATCCTTCGTAGGAGGACAGCGATGGAAATAACTCTTTAACTTTCTTGTGTGTTTATCGATCCTTGGCAACAAAAGTTACCGGTACTTCTATAGCCGTGTTCTGTCTATTTGTCTATTTTGTTATGCATTTGCATTTATTTTCCTTGCAGTTTGCAAAATAAGTCAAATCAAAACAGAAATATAATCGGCACAACTGAACGGGTTCAAGAAGTATCTTTTGTATCTCTTAATTCTGTTAGGGTATGTTGTATTTTTGTATCGATTAATTATTTATCTCATTTTTGTAAGTGACACACCTTGAAGGGTTTAGGAAGAATTATTCAACAGCATTTTAAGTAGAGTCTTTACAATTGGCACACATTGGCGGGTTTAAGAAGTGTCTTACTCTTAGCCCTTAATCCGTTTCTGTGGAGGATGGACTAAGGCCAAACAAAAATAAAACGTTGTTTGTTTGACCATAGAGGGTCCTCAAAAGGTAGGGTCGGTAGGTCGATTTTTTTGTTGTTTGTTTGTTTGATATGGACATTGTGTTTGGGACTGTAAACTCTTTGTTATTGAAATATTAAGCTCAAACACAAAACACAACACTTTCACTGTGTTGAACTATTTTATTACATGTTTCTGATTAGTATTTTAATTCTCACAACTGATGTTCAACTAACAAGATTTTTATAGCTTCTTCCTGTCTCGATATTTTTCGACAAATTTTTTGGAGATTTTGAATGAAGAGATTGAAAAAAGAAAACCGGGAAAAACCCAAACGTTTTCGATTGCGACGCAAATGACGGTAGGTCGGACGAGGACAAGCAAACAATTTGTTTTTATCGCCAACACAGCTGATGCCTGATCTATATCAAGAGTGTAAATTGACCATGACCAAGCGGTTGTGTTGTTTTCGCGGCAAGCTGTGGCTGACGTATCAGTGCAATAATGCGGGAGCAGATGCCATTATTTCGTCATTAATTATTCACAGCAGCATGAAAGGCTTTTTGCCGACCATAAATTCACCGTGCATAGATTTAAAGGTTAAAGGCATTTTTTTTGAGGGACAGATTTGAAAAGAACAAGAAATACTTTTTGTAACGTACCAGTAGATGAAAAATAAAAACGGTAGGCCCATAAGCCTCTAGCCTACATTGTGAAACACACCAAAGGTTAGACCACTCAAACGGATAACATGCAACAAGATATTTTCAAAACAACATGTTGATTTTTACTTTGTTATGTCTACGACCAATCCACGACTGAAAAGTACCACAAGTATAGCGACAAAGTGAACAATGATTGAGTGGTTTTACCAAAAAGTGATATCTATTTTATGAAGTTTAAACATTCAGTGTATCTATGTCATACATTTTCCATATGGTATATCCAAGTGACAATTAGGCCTCATGTGATAAACTCTGTGTGGGTCGAAACACGACGTTTGCAGCACGCAATTCCCGCCATTGTATGTCTTTGTCATGTTATCGAGTTAGAACGCCAACATAGAGCTAGATAGCTCGGTTGGTAGAGCGCCGTCACGTTAAACCGGAGGTCATTGATTCAAATCCCGCTCTAGTCAATTTTTCTTCGTTCAACCCAAAATATTTATCACGTATACGTAATTACGTCACAAGTGCGCGCATCTTCTGTACGCATGTTTTGACTACTTCAAACTCACTCAAAACTTGGGTAAGATCGCGTATTGTTCTGAGGTATTTCTTATTACAGAAAGTAGTCTTTCTGAGAGGAGTTTGAGACTTTGCAAAACAAAATGAAAGGCAAGTCTAAATATGTTTATATTTTGTTCTTATATAAATCCTCAAGGAACAAACAAACTAACGCAATCCCTACCGGCTGTATGGCATCCGTTGGAACCAGTGAAGTTAGCGCGTCTTAAAGTGAAACCAATCACACTTACGAACAGAAGAGCGTTGAAATCATTAATGTGCCGTCTTTGTGTCGTGTGCGCGCGTGTTTTCTGTACGTTATTTTGTTGTTATTTTCTACTTGATGATAACACCCGGCCTTGGCCTTTTTAACAGACAGACAACCGCGTCATAATTAATTCATCGCAGTATCAAACGGTTGGGCCGACAGCAATTTACGAACTGAATAATTTTCTCAAACGGCTGTTGACATCTGCGTATAGATGTAACCTCGCGGTAGCACTTGGTGCGCGAACTGATGCCATGTGTCAAAATACATCAACTCATTTAACATCTTTGGAATATCTCCGTTTGAATTTTTAATAGCTTGAAATTTTAATAACACCCCTGAACAACCATGATACTTACTGGAACTACATGTAAATTTTGATTGAATAATTTATTGATTAGTTCACTAAGTCACTATTTCAAAGTTCCTTGATAAACGAGCCAGCCATAACTATGTTTTTAGTTTAGTTTTAATACCGGAGTCTTATATAGCCCACGCATCTACCAATAAGGTAATAAAGGTGCTTGATCAAAGAGAAACATTTTAAAAACATTTAATTGTTTTTTTTTTTAAGAGACCGATTAATGCAGCACCTTTATAAGGGTTTAGAGGGTTCTACGCCTCCTCTCCATTTTACTATCTTGAGCTGTCTTAGATCTGTTGCCAAGCAATGCCCCTATAGTTCATATCTCCATCTTTTGTTTTGTCTCCCTCTTTTCTTGTTCAGTTTCTTGGAGTCCAATTGGTTGTTTTGCATGCCCACCTGTTGTCATACCCCCTTGCTAGGTGACCTGCCCATCTCCACTTCTTTGATTAAATGGTCTTAATAATATCCTGCACTCTTGATTTCTTTCTTTGGTCCTCATTTGTCACCCTGTCCTTCTTTGTTACTCCTATCATTATTCTTTTCATAGCCCTCTCTGTCATCCTTGGTCTTTTCTCAAGACGTTTGGTAGTAGTCCATATCTCGGCACCATACGATAGGACAGGTATGATGCACTGATTGAATACCTGCCTTTTAAGGAATATAGGAAGGGTGTGGTATCGAAAGATGTAGCTGAGTGTGTGCCAAACTTCACCCAACCTAACTGGATTCTTCTCTTTATTTCCTCCCCTGTTTCGTTGTTGAAGATGATCTTCTTTCCCAGATAGATGAAATGCTCTACATTCTCAAAATATTTTTTCCGAACTGCTTTTTTGAAATTTTGAATATTGCTAATCATCATGATCTTTGTTTTAATGATATCTTGTTTAAGCCTGCCTTACTACTTAATACTACTTACATGTTAAACTATTCTACTGTTGTATTTGAATATAATGTTAACCGCACTTTGTGATTGTTATAAAATTGTAATACCTGTCAACATACAATGTTGGAACTACTTCAAATGAGTTCGTGTTTGCCTCTAGAAATATAGGAATGTTGTCTGACTGTTTCCTTCATATCAGGACACGAGTCAGACTGTTAACAATCTAACTAAAGCTCGATTAAGTGCTCGTCCGAAATTCTGAATTTACGCTTTTTGTCAATGTTTTTCCTTTAAAGGTTATGAGAATTAACTATTTTGTTTGTTGTCATTTAACAATTTGTAAGAAATAAACAACGAAATAAACAGGTCTTTCCCCGTGTCTTTCAAAATGTCACATCCTGTGAAAAATATATTGACAAATAATGATATTAGTGCCAACCTAATTTTCCAATTGAAATAAACAGCCAGTCCGCAGCAATAATGTGCACGGAAGTATATACGCAGACACATGCACTTAAGAAGTCAAAATGGAGCTATGCTAGTAGATCAAGGTCAACTTAAGTGATGTCGCCTCTCATTAGAATCAAGGTGATAATAATGACTTCATCAATGTCAAATAATGCGCTAACGCACTCAGCGCTAATGCTGGTTACGGGCATCGATCCCTTTGGTAGTTTTTGTTTGTTAATTTGTTTTCAAGGGTGATTGTTTGTTTGTTTGATTGTTTTGTTTTTCTTGGCAATGTGTGAGCCGAACCTGGGGCCTACAAAAAACCCTATAAAAACACCTTGAATTATTTTAAATTAAACATTTAATCCGATGGACGTTTTTGTTGTAGTTGTTTTCGTTGTGGTTGTTGGTGGTGGTGGTGGTGTTGTTGTTGTCGTAGTTGTCGTAGTTGTCGTAGTTGTTGTTGTTGTTGCTGCTGCTGCTGCTGCTGCTGTTGTTGTTGTTGCTACTGTTGTTGTTGTTGTTGATGTTGTTGTTGTTGTTGTTGCTGGTGTTGTTGTTGTTGCTGCTGCTGCTGCTGCTGCTGCTGCTGCTATTTTCTTCTTTTTGGATGGTGGTGTTGTTTTATTCTGTGGAAAAAGTAAATGCTGAATAGGCAAAAACAAGTGACATCGAATTTTGTTTTTTTAACGAATCGCGTTGTAACTTTCCATAGCACCTGTCCTCAAAGCAATAATGTATGGATATTCATCCAGTTTCTCTCCACTCCCTGCACTCACTTACTAACCTATATCCTGCTTCTTTACTAAAGTACCCTATAATCTGTCCCAGTTCAACCGCTATATCTATAAGCCTATAGTAATCCACTCTGATATTTGACTCTCCTCTTGAGTGGTTTGCCTATGAGTACCGTGATAGGAAAATTCCACTGAAAAAAATACTGTGAATGTTTTAGAAAATGGCCGATTTCACGCCAAGAGTGAACCGAACTTCATGCCCTCATGTCAAACTTAAAACATATACAGTTACTGGAAATTGAATAACATACTGATATACATTTAAGGTTTAATTAACTCCTAATTATGAAGACACAACAGTGGTGATTGCTCATCTGCAAGAAAACGTATTGCAGAGCTGTCAACTCTCCCTGATTCTGCAGAAAGTTCCCAGAAAATAAACCAATCTTTCCATGTCCTGATGAACAAGTTTGACAATCTCCCTGATTACGGAAACCTTTTCCCCTATTATGTTTAATGTAATTCTAAATATCTCCCTGATTGTTGTGTAAAATCTCCCTAACCCAAGATGCAAATGTTGGCAGCTCTGTCATTGCAACCATGTACACTTCTCAAGAACAACTTGTAAAAAACATCGTGTGACGTTTTAAGTCTTGCCATGCAAGGCAATTCAATCAGCCAGGATTGGACATCGATTTTCTCTTACATTATCATCATAAACTTTATTCTTAGGCGCAATTAAACTTTACCGATGAGCTGTTTAGTATCCAGCCAGCATCCGATAACAACCCAAACCATAAACCAAGGTCCTCACCCGATGTCCAAACGATATCACTTGTTTTGTCAACCATTATTTTTGAGTGCAGACTCGGACTTCTGAGTTCATTCACATCAGAAAACGATTATTGTCCAAGGCCTACACCACCCGTGATGCGTCTATTCCGCATGCCCTTCGATTAACTTCAGCCAAAATATTGGATATAGGAAAGCATGGACTGGTTGGTGGCCTAATTAAAAACCCATGTTAGGGATATTCCCCGTGATGAAAGCTGTTATGAAGACAGATTTTCCTCCAAGAAATCCGTATAATCACTCCGATTAAAACTGATGGATCCGGGAACTAATTATCGGTGAAAATGGTGGGTCGCTGTATGGGGGTTTGTTGAGGGTTGCAATTTTGTGTAGGGATGAAGTTTCGTAGCGTGTTGTGGCTGAGCGGTTAAGAGCACCGGACTTAAGCTCTAGTGCTTCTGTTCAGCAGAGTGTGGGTTCGAGTCCCGGTTGTGGCATTTGTGTCCTTGAGTATGATACTTTACCATAATTGTTTTGTCCTTCGGGTGGGATATTGAGCCCTATAGGTTCCGTGTTCTAGGATTGGTTGTGCACGTAGGTGGAAGAGTAGAGGGTTAACCCCAGGTGTTTCACATACCATAGCAAGCACCCTTGTTTACAGATTTCCTCTGGCTTGCAAGCTACAGTGACTAAGTTCACTTATGAGGCCTCCTTGGGTTTATTACTAGGAGTAAGTGTTAACAATTAAGTTCAGGTTGTATTGATGAATTTGCAGTTGCCATTTACTCTCTTTGAACCAAGATAATGTGCATGTTGACAACGGCGATGTTGGTATTATAACTCTTGCTACAATGTATTCTATTTCTTCTTAAATTAAGACGAGAATGGGCCCAATACAGCCGTCGAGCAGAAGAATATGCCGAATACATTAATTTGCTCAGCGTAAACAAGCGGGTTACAGCCACAACTCTCAAATAATGTACACAAGATGTTTCAGACTGGTAACCGGTTTATTCTATAAGCAAACATTTTATGGGATAAGTCAATGTGAGTGCTTCATAGTTTCATGAAATGAGCACCGGGCTCCGTTTCGTAGAGCTGCTTAAAGGGTATGGATACGTTTGGTAATGAAGTACAGCAGCTTTGGATATATATTATAATGCATTTTGAGAAACTTTTCACTTCGAAGTACTGCGATTATGGAAAAAGATATCACTTTTTATCCCAAAAAAATTTGAATCTGAGAAGCGTTACTGCAGTAACGTTTCTCAGATTGTGTATTCCAAATGCAGATTATTCTTCCTGCGTGGACAAAACCGCTCCAGATTTTCGGCAAGGTCTCAAAAACGCTAACACCTTTTGAAATGAAGTTTTCACAGGTTAGTTTTATGGTATATATCTACAATTATATAGGATTGAAAAAACATTCACAGATCCTTTAAGCTATTGCTTGAGTAAGGGATCCTAGTACCTTATAGTCATAATACGTTTAATTTCATCTCAAATTGTGTTACTCAATGTTTTTCAGTTCATTGGCAAAATACAACTCATGATTATCAAAGATGGCAACTTCTTAATTCTACCACAATGGTCGGTGCCAGGCGGACCGATAGCAAACCACAAACGGTGTATTAATAAAACTGCTACTGCTCTATTTTACCATTGGAAAGAAACCTGTCCGCAAGGTAAAAATATATAATTGCATAATATTATGCGTTTCCGGTTGAGGTTCTATATAGCAGGTGATAATGAACCATACCTGTGCAGTCCCATAAGAGCCGCAAGGTCCCTCGGTTTAATGGTGCGGTGTAAACACCTCATGCACTCGTACCCCGGCACGCAGTTGCATTTGACAAATCTACGAGCTCACTACCCCCAGCACATGCAGTTGCATATTGTGGAACCATGCGAGCTCATATCCAACGCAATTTTATTTACAACTCGGAACAGATTAATCTCTGCATTTCTGTTTAAAGTTGTGTATATACGGAGCTCTGGAAGTGCCATTCAACATGTTGAGAACCTGATTTATATTTGACTGCAGGATGATGACATCACAAACATAAGATGTCGATATTCTGAGGTCATTTTGTCTCGGGATGACGACATCATAAAGTGAGATGTCTTCAAACCCCGCTCATTTAAAACAAAATCTGTAGGATACAAAATACACAGAGAACTGAAAATTAAAGTAAAACATTAAAACAAAAAGGGCAAATAAAAGAATGATATGATAACGTTTACACGTTGAATACAATAATACCGTTTCTGGTTGACTCCCCTGATATAAGCTGCATGCTATTATTTGTTTACGTTACCCGTAAATATTACGCCAAAGTGTTTGAGATTATTGCCCGGTAAAGCGTAAAGTTAGTGTATTTTCTAAAACAAAAATGGCAAGTAAAACCATTTAAAAAATACTTTAGTATTGTCTTAATACTAATAACATGTCTGGTTTGACTCCCCTGTTTATAAGCTGCATGCTACTTTTGTTTACGTTACCCGTAAATAAGAGAGTATATCATCCCTGTAAAATTCAAATCAGTTATACCCATGTTCTGCTGTGGCATTTTTTTTTTATGTAAATGCTTATATTCGTGGAGAAAAGTTGCCCGGTTAACCGTGAAGTTACTATTTGTTTTACAGTGTTCGCAAGTACGTGTGTATATGTACTCGCACACTTGTCAGGCTGTTTGTCTTGAACATAATAGACCTTTATCACGGTGCGGCCATTTTGATTTTCTCCCCTTGAAACCAATGTAATTTTTTTTAGTCTTGAATGGAAAAATAGTCTGGTTCCTTTTTGTACAACGAATATTAGCATTCATTACTATTATTGGATGAAGGGAACATGACCAAGATGGCGGCAGTGTGATAAAGGTAAATATACCCGGCTGCAACTCAAATTCCAAGGCATTTACCTTTAACAGGTAAATGAACACGCAACGAGAGTAGGCGACCCGTCATGACAGAGTTCGTGGAGGCCTTGAGATTGCAGCCTTCTTGCTGACGTAGACGTCGTCGTGGCCATCAGGCCGAGACCAAATCAAATCAAGTTTCTTCACGTTTGCAATTTCCAGGGGAACACAATTGGCATCTTTTTGCATAATGCTAATCAATACACGGGAAAGGTAAACGAACACCAATAGTGGGGGATATTTCTATACCTTAATTGCACGGTTTAAGAATACATCAGATTAAATCAATAAAGCGAAAATAGTCAAAACTCAAAGCAATCAATTTTACGAAAGATGAAGAAAAAACCACAACAACATTTCATCATCTTGATTGGGTCTAAAATGCCATTCTGTCAGGAAATGAAAATGCACACCTAGTGCATTTTTAGCTCGTGCATGTTTTTTTAGTATGGATGAGTCATATGCCATACAATCAATATTGGGACTAAAAGGGGGTATCAGTATAGACTGTGCAAGTCTCGCGCATATTTGAACTTCCGGGACCATTGTGGTCCCAACCATATGGAGATTTACGTGGGCGAGTTTTTGTTTTGTCAATTATTTTAGTTTAACGTGGTTTATGCCAGTGAAAAATACATATGTTGTTGGGAATGTAATACTCAGTGGTAAAAAATATGAAAGTACAATAATTTCAACAATATCTTGAAGAAAACCCGAAAATTAAACTTGACCTCGGCTTCCGGTTGATGCAAAAAATTAAGAATTTTGTGCTCACCTCCATCACAAAACTTATGTAAACGCTTGTTTTGGAAGAGCGATGATAATCGCCAGATGATGTAATTGCAAGGCGAAGCCTTTTCATTGCAGTCTATGGTTGTTGAGGCGTCAGCGTCCTCAAAAACTGCGTCAAGCGTTAATTTACCGCCCGTGTGACCTTCGCGAATCCACGCAAGTGGTTTCTGAAAAGTTAAGATCGAATAAGCATCCTTGTCCCAGAGTTTTAATTTTGCTTCACTAATAATTAACACATTATTTGTGTATTTATTATAAAAACTAAAACTGATTTTATAAACATGTAATGAGTATTTTTGTTGTTCAGATTGTGTCATTAGATATAATTTAAAACAAAGATTTGATTTCAGAGAAAATAAAGTTCTTCGTTTGACGTGTTTTCTCGTTCCGATACGCGCGAGACTTGCACAGTCTATTAAAAGACAAAGCCAACGGACAGTTCTCCCAATGTTTGCGTGATGCTGTTTAATAGGATGATTATGCGAAAGTGGAAAGAACACTAAAACCCTGCAAAAACTGGGGTGTTAAAATTGACACCATAGGTGTTGTCACATACAGATGCCAAAAAAGAATCAAAATTTACACCATTGTCGTAAAATAACACTAACTTCGACCAAAACAATTACATTGGTGTTATTTTAACACCCTACGATGTTAATTTTGGTTCTCTCTTCGGTATCTATAATGACAAAACCCATGATGTCAATTTTAACACCCCAGTTTTTGCAGTGTGAGTGTATTGTACGTCTTGTTTATAGTATACTAACCCTAAGTAATAGTAAACCATACTGAAATAGAAGAAATTGCAAGGTGCATAGAGAGAAAAAAATCTTAGCGATACAACAAAATAATAATAAGCAAAGTGAAGCAATAGTTTGAACCTTTGATACCTTAAAGTAAACTGTATTTGGATCCAAAATGATCTCTCTTTTCTTGCCAGCTACTTGTGATAATATGACAACAACTAATACTGTAATGTATACATTGTAATTTAATGTATACACTCTAAAACTTCCCGGGTCAGAATTGACCCGGTTTCAGGTCCTAAGGGAACCTGACCCATTTTGGAGTCAATAAGACCCGGAAATTGGTCAAAATGACCCAGAAATTTGTAAAAATGGCTCATCAGTACGGTATTTATGTCCAGTTTTCTTGGCAAAAAACAACTGAGAATATTTCTATTCCCCCGGACATGATGCCAGTCCATCGCATGTTACTCCACAGCTCTCGCCGGTACCCATTTGTACTCCTGGGTGAAGAGAAGCAGTATTGGTCAAGTTACTTGCTTAAGGACACATGTGTCACGACCGGGACTCGAACCCACACTCTGCTGATCAGAAACACCAGAGCTTGAGTCCGGTAGTCCGTTGTTCTTATCCGCTTGGCCACGACACGCCAATGTCTATAGTAGCATGGGCTACATTTAGGTACAGGATCGAGGGTACATTAGAGACCCAGAATTAGATGTAGGGGCGTGGCTACATTTAGCCCCGAGCACCCTCGGAGGTCTCAAGCTACAGGTGCCGCAAAACCGTGAAATATAAACGGATACACTAAGTAATTTGTACTTCCCACATACCCAGTTAATAGACTCTCTCTCTCACTCCTTTTACATTTATCAGTTAATTGAATGCGACTTTGATCAGCGTATAAACAACACGGAGATACCAAACAAAGTTGGAAAACGGGGAAATTACAGTTGACATTTATAGGTCTCGACGAAGTAGTCACATCAACAGCAAAGCTTGTCATATGCAGTCATGCTGTCTGTGCGGTAATTCGAATCGTCTGCACTATTAGAATGGGGGGAATTATGAATCAAAACAATAACTAAGTAGGAATTATGCAGAGTTTGGTTAACATGGGTGATATCTAATCGAGTCTCTGATCCACAGTATTAATTTTAACGTCTCATTGTTGAATTATCTTCCTGAAAGGGTCTGTATACGTTTGGTAATCACTCTTAAAATGAATGGCAATAAAAAATCTACTTGGTTAGAAGTACAGCAGCTTTCGATAGTATAAAGCATTTTGAGAATCATTTCACTTCAAAGTAATGTGGTTATGGAAAAAGATATCAGTTTTTATCCCCCTAAATTTGAATCTGAGAAACGTTTCTGTCAGTAACGTTTCTCAGATTGTGTATTCCAATACGGATTATTCTTCCTGCTTGGACATAACCACTCTGGATTTCGGTGATATCTCAAAAACGCGACAACCTTTTGAAATGAAATTTTCACAGGTTAGTTTTATGGTATATTATTGATATTTGTATATAGGATTTAAACTATCAAACGGTTCCAAAAACCAAAGGTATACTTTCCCTTTAATTGTCTGGTGGCCTATATTGTCGTCTATAGTGACATTTCACTCTGGGATAAATCACCAAAATAGTTCCCCCGGGAACCTCTGCGAGTGGCGAGTCATTCGATGGGAGATAACACGTAGCGATCACCAGAACTGCATTTCATTGAAAAACGTAACTCTTGCAGCGATGACAAGCGGTCTGAATAGTCTATAGTATTCAGCCCTTGCAACTCACATTTGAAATGCAGATCAGTTGATATCCAATACGTACGAGATACTTCAAAAATACAAGGTTAAATTGGGTAATGTATGTTTAGCATTGGCTTTAATTGGGAAAATAGTCCATTAAGTTATTGTAACCGGCAACCCTCTGTTTTTTGTGTGGTTTTCTTTGTGCCGATAAAAGGGGCTAAATAACAGTGAGGTATGATAAAGTACGTTGTCGAGTGTAGGGAAAGATCGAGTGATGTAGTCTTGTTGGTTTTCTAATGCAGGCTACTTACTGCCCAGTGTTGGAGAGTTACTAATCGAAAGTATGACGAGATGTGTCACACCGCCTATTTCTCGTGTAAATCGTCAGTAACGTCATGAAGTACACAAAAAGTCCGCTGCAGCCGTCTGCAGCCAAGACTAATGTTTGGAGAAAACTGCGTTTGAATTTAAGCCAATTTTAAAATCATTGGTTTGTAGACTCCTCACAATTTAATCTTTATAAATATACATGTAAGGGAATTGGAGATCTAACATATAAATCTGGTTTAATTGTGTTTATAATAATTGAGTTTAATTATTGAGTAATTATTAACAAGATTGTCTCTTCGTGAAAACTGTACAAAACGCGGTCTGTGTTCAGCGCGTTGTGTTTGCACCCAGAAAAAGTGTACTTAAAACAAAGGGAAGACTATTCAGACCGACAAAAACAAGACAATCGGCTCTAGACGGGATATCTAAAAAGATGCCCACAGTTTTTTAGAAACATGGCTTTTTAACTGTTATGAGACCATATTGCACTTCTTGAAAAGGTGTCTTTGCCCTAAAGACATGTGCGCCCTCAACATAACTGAATCTATTTAGGAAACCCGGTGTAAAAGCTGTCTTAAGACTTATGTTGTATGAGAAACTGACCACTCGTTTAGAACTAAACTTTTAAATCATATAAGACACATACAACATCTAAGTGTCCGAACTTTCACCAGACTATAGAGAAAAACATGGGAAATTTTACACTTTAAAAGTAACAGCTGAAAAGTTTTAAGAAGTGCCCCCTTTCTTCTTATCAAAAGTTGATAATGATCAGACATTGCAATCTCATGCAATATAAGATTTCATGTTTTCTTCCATTGAGCTGTGTACAACTTGTGCCTGCAGGAGTCTAGGCTCTGTAGCTCTTTTGTAAACTCGTGATGTCACAGGTATACGTGGTCTATACTTTGCGACACAGAAATTCCTCTTTAACATTTTGCAGAATCAAACTGTCCATTTACTAAGTCAGTGTTGAGTTTCAGATTTAACACCCGGAGAATTCCCTTGCTCCATGTTGCTGGCGTGATTAATCGTAACAGAATACAATGCTAATACTAGACTAGCCTGCGTCCGTCTGGTGTAATTATGTAAAAATATTTCATGCTTTGGAGTCTCTGAGTTGAGTGTTAGTCTAAACAAACATAATGTAATTCTGGCTTCCGGGATCATGTGTGCCCTCTGGAATAGAACAAACGTGTCAGGCACGTGTAATAAGCTTAAAACGCTATTGGTGGTAGCTGGGAGAATTAAAAGAGTATCATATTTAAAAAGTGACTGTTTCCCTTGCGTTGCCCATGCGCTATTTGTAACTTAAGGAGCCTCGTGTTCACCCTGATTGACGTCATCGCGGGTTGAAGGTCAATGCCCGCTTCGGCGTGGTGCAGTGCCCTCAGAACTCAAACTCTGCCTGGACACCGTCTTATGTAAACTTTGAAACGGAGAGACGGAGGAGCGTTTCAATATTGGCTTAGCCCTCCTGAACGTATTGTTTTGTTCACCTGCCCTGTGAAAATAAGATCGTTCCCCGGTGGCCCCTGAATCAGCACAGGAACTATTTGGTTCTCCCTGCGGGGACGATTGTATCGGATTGAGAAAGTTACAAACAGTGAATCCCGAGGCCTGATTCGCCCTGGGGAGAGGGTCGTCTGGCAGCCTGCAACAGGGGGAACAAATATCCCCATACGCCGCGGACTCTCTGTAATTACCCGGCCTTATGTATAAACAGCCACGTTGCCCAACCTATATCTCTACTCAGATTTGTTTTCTTCTTCTGCTTATTAAAACTGTAATAATAATCTAGGTTGAATATACGGATCACTTTGGTGAGGATGGAATTTTGAGCCAGTGCTTAAGCACAGCTGGGCAGCTGTTCTGAAAGTGAATAGGCTTCGAGATTGCCATCCGAGAAGGGGTGGGGTTACTTCCTTACAATATCTGATTATCACATCCAAGAGTTCCGGAAACATATTTTAATCTTATAGTTCAAAAAGTCTCTGTACCGGAAAGTCCTCCCATTATAGAGCCAGTTTGTCTGATAATTCCTTGTTCAAATGTCCGCACATTAAAAGAAAACACGCCACCCAACTTAGTCCTGGTTATAGCCAGATTAATAACGCCAAGTTTGAAGTCGAGTTAATGGGCCGTCGTAGTCGTTTTCACTGGTCGTCATAATGAGCTTTATGGCCCCATGGAGCCATCAGCCCCGAAAGCTATAAAGACTAATCGACTACTGAACTCAGTGGCAGCAGTCGACGACCACATTTTTCTCCTTTGGAATATACCAACTGAAATCTCGCTTTTATTTTAACGACTTCGTCATTATTTTTCCCGCAAAGGTACAGATTGGAAGCTTTTGAGTTAAGTTTCCGCTTCATTGTCATTTTCTAAAAACAAATGTTCCTAAAAAGTACTCTGGAAATCAAATTCCCCTCCAAAATTGGCGTATAATATTCTGTCTAATAGCCAATTATAGTGGAAGGGCCATAATTTGAAAAAAGGAAGAAAAACTGACAGTTAAAAAAAAAAACAGTCCGTCTTTGAGCAACATGGACTAACGAGCGTGGCGAAACTGCAAAGGGAATAAATTGATGTCTTATAACACCACCACAACAAGTATGTGTTTATTAAAGACCTACTTGAACGAAAACGGCAACAAGTGATCTTTGCTGAAATTCATTTAAAATGTTTTCAATCAAATAAAGTTCACATGAGATTAAACAGATTTTACTTGTGTAAAAAACAATCATTTTGAATACCCTTCTCCGTTGCTTTTCAAAAAGATTCGCGAAAAGCCATGTTACGTCATCACTCATGGCAAGTCATGTGTGGGAGCTCCGTTTTGTATAGCCGCTTTGTTGCAGCATGGAGGTATAACAAAGCATCATCCCACACATGACGTCAAAGTATTGTCATTTTGACGCACGCCGTCAACGGCAGAAGTGTGGCTAGTTTTTCAAAACCTTGAGGTTGGGGGCTAATTTTTTGATCGATAATTACGAAAAATTCAGAAGTGTACAAATATAAAAATTACAATTAAATGATAAAGAAACACATTATAAACAAGTATGAATAGCATTCCCGCTAACAAATTTTTCGCTCAAGTAGCTTTTTAACTAAGAAAATGGCCAATGGATCACATCGCAGATATATTTCTCATCGTTTTGCAGCTGTGGATTTGTGTGAAGTACATTCGTTTAAGCGTGTCGTGGCTTAGTGGTTAAGAGTACCGGACTCAAGCTCTGGTGTTCCTGATCAGCAGAGTGTGGGTTCGAGTCCCGGTCGTGACACTTGTGTCCTTGAGCAAGGCACTTTATCATAAAAACCCAGGAGTACAAATGGTTGCCGGCGAGAGCTGTAGAGTAACCTGCGATGGACTGGCATCCTGTCCAGGGGGAATAGAAAGAATCTCAGTTGTTTGATGCCAAGGAAACCGGATATAAACACCGGCCTGATGAGCCATATTGGCTCAGGACAGACTTTACTTTATTACTTACATTCGTTTCAGGTTCACCCTCAAAAGGAAACATTGGTGTAAAACACAGAACGTATTTAATTCACTACACCCGAAGTCACCTGTTGAATTCCCCATTTGAAGTCAGTCGTCAATCATTTTCGAAAACAATATCTGTAGTATTGCATCTTATCTTTAAAAGTAATTTTGATCTGTCAGTCTAATAAAGCCAAAGTACGTATCATAGACAGGCCAAAATGAAAAAAAGTATATTTTATATTACATATAACCGATATTACTTTTTGTACGATGTGACATACGAGTACTTTAATTGAAGAAATGGAGCAACAGGAAAAAATACATCAGCTACGGACATTGGATATTCCTCTAAAGCCTCCCCATTCGTGATATCTTCAAACCCACGGGCTCGCAATGCTATTCAACTCCTAAAGTTTCTCCGTATCTCCCAGCGGGGTGGTCCCGGGATTAATAAGTGCAAATGAAACATCGGATTTACATGTCACCCCGTATAAGTGAACACCACCTCTTGACTTAGCAATAAACCTGAGCCAGTCCTTCCAAACGGGTAATCCAACACGAGGAGTTGAAAGTGGAGATATCATAAGTGGTGTGATTTATGTACAAGGTCCCAGGAGCTGTGTATATGCGGAATCGTAAGCCAACCCTACTATGATTCGCATTTCGTATGGGAAATCAGGCCCCCCTGCCCTTAACAATAAACTACGCGAACCATAGTCTTTTTTCCTCTCCCCCAAATGAATGAAAATAACTTACTTCCCGAAAGTTCTCGCATAAAATAGTTTCCCCTTTCGTGTCCTCCCTTTCATTGAACTAATCTGTTTGCGTGGCTGGTTCATCAGTTCGACGCGCTCAAAATACGATCCCCGTCGGCCACTTATCTCCTGCGGGAAGCAGAAGCTTGCGGTTGTCAGTCTGAAAATTATTCGCTGAATTTTGTAGCAAGCTTGCGTTTTCTGTGCTTGTATCCTGACGGGTTCCGTGTAATATTATAAACTCCACACTCAAGCGTCCCCAAAAACATTATAGTTCTAGAGTTGAATGTCTGTTCGGCTGGTGAAAAGCATCACCGAAATTGATAGTCGACCAAATAACTGTACACTCTTTAAAAACTCCCGGGTCATATCCGACTTGCAATGATCAAAAATAAACATCTATGACATAAATCATTTTTCCATTTTTACATCCGGTGAACGTTTATAAAGGTGGTTTGATCCTTGCCACTCTGCCTCTAATATACTGATTGCCAAATTGTCATTCAGCAATCATAAAGCACACGCTGCCCATGAGAGCGGGGCTGTTACTTGCTGTCAATGTCTTTTCCAGTCCTTGCTATCATACTGTCATTTTTATTTTGCCTTGTGACAAACATGACTCCTACAACATGTCCTCAAAGAATCTAGAGCTGCTAGATAGGGTGTCCATTGTGTCAACTTTACTGTAAAGATTAAACAATGTATTAGTGAGTATGAAATTATGTTTACAACTTGAGGCCCGCCTTTACGCGACAAACAGCATTGCTAAAGTATTTCGTTGACAAGGCAGCCAAAAGCCCCAAAACAGAGGCAGCGGGGAAAAATTGACAGGAAAACATGAGACATGAACTTTAGACAGTCCATTTATTTGTTCTTGTTGGTTGATATTTATAAGTTCCAAATAAATTTGCAGAAAGTACAAGATTGGATTGCTCCATTTAAGCAGCGAGCCTTTTAATGGTTTTCCATTAGTTGGCAATGCAGAGAAAGTGGTGGTGCTTTTTGAATGAGGGAGCAACATGAAACATGAAAGTTAGTCTTCTATTTTTGTCTTGTTGGTTGGTCTGTTGATGATTATCATTTCCCAAGCAATTTGCAAAATGGTACCCGACTGGTTCGCAGTACAATAAGCAGAAAAGAGAGATCAGACTTTGGGGCGTTCTGTAAAGACACAAAAAGAAACAGAGCTATGTCCATTGGCAAAGAAGTGCATCCTTACTTGTTTTCCAGTATAACCTGTCTGGCATTACCATGGGCCTGTCGGAATCGGTTACAGCAATTCGCTTAGGCAGAGTGGATTGAGCTTCTATCTTCTGAACGTTCAGGAAGTGGCTACCTTTGAAAGAGGACCCAAATTGCCGCAGGTCGCCAGCCAAAAGTAGTAGAAGTCATCTGCCGGTGTTTTTCTCAGCCAATTCGAAACGAACGAGCACAAAACAAACGTTGCATGTTATTTAGTTAGTCTCCCGCCGGCGGGCTTATATTCTTCTACCGTTACTTAGTCTAATGCAATTACTAAAGGTATACAAGATACAAAAAAAAAAGTTAACAAGTATTTATGAAAAGAGTCAGGCCGGCCCCATACCATTTGAACTGTGGTATCTACTATAGATTGTGCTGCGAAAGGTACTCCCTGCGTGACACCATCAAACAAAAATCACACGCTTACGCCATCGGACAGTATGCTACCGTCCGTTTGTATTATCGTGTAATTCATTTTTGTGGAGAACCCAGTCACTTTCAAATGGCCCAAACCATTAGATATGGACCCTACTCAATTCATCCAAATAAACAACCAGGTCACTGTTTACAGCCATTGTACAAGTATACAGAAAAGGCCATCTGGAAACTATATGGTTCATTTCACCCAGTAGTGGCTATTAACCCCAAGGTCAAGTAACTGCCGTACAATCCCTATAGGAATTCCGGGAGAGCTGGTTATTGATGGATTTTTGTGTGTGTGAAAAAGACCCCGGATGGTAACAAGACATTTACCATGCTATTTGGCTATGTGTAGATGGGATATGTTGAATTTTTTAGAAAGCAAAAAAAAAAAAAATGGCGGAGTACTGATTATTTAATTAAAACGGACAGTGGACCACAGTGTGATGGCATCATGGCATGATATGGTATCTATTGATGAATTATAGAGTCACCACAACCTTTCCTGTGAAGTCAAATCTTTCTGAAGATACTTTTATAGTTGTTTGACGATCATGCAGCGGTTGTGGTATGCCTCGAAGTCTCGAAAGTCCTATAGGCTACCGTGCTCTCAGAATACAGTATTAAGGGTGAAAGTAAAATACCTTATCAAATGTTTTTTAACTGAATACAGAGACAGACATTACTCAAAAAATGAATTTACCAAAGTTTAATTTGAGTTTCAGTCTTCCTATTCCAAAACTGAAATAAAGTAGACACTAAAACTTAAAAAGTTTGTAGGTAAATGAAGGCTTATATATAAATTATATAAATGTTTATACCTATATGTTTTACGACCTGACTGGCTGGTTCTTATTGCCCCCTTATTGCGTCTATACAATAGGTACCGAGGTCCACTAACTCCCCAAACTTCTAGGGATTTATCGACTGACTGTCCGGTAGGCCTATATAATTCCAAGGGAATCACTCATTTTCAGTCAGTTTTTTGTGTGTAAACTATAAAAATCGCTATTTTGGCAACTTGCCCGTCCCAAGAAAGAAATATTGAGATAGACTGAGGCTTTCACATGAATTATGTAAAGGCAATTGAGCGGCAACCAAGCGAGGAAAACATTATGGGGCTCTGAAAATAAAGACGTACTGATCATAAATATCTTTACTTTATAGGCACATCGTTAGAAATAGCATAGAAGAAAATTGCGATTCCTGGATCGCATGATAATTGGTTACACTTCGTTTTGGATATTATTAAAAGGAAATGGCGAATGGTGACTTCATGTGTTAACATGAACACGTGAAATGTTATTCTGTGTATTCCTGCGATGTAAAATGTTGAAAGGAAACGGCGATTGGAAAGATCAGCATACATTGGCATACAAGGCTGCAATTTAAAGTAATCCGAATTTAATTAGGTGCTGTATTGAAGGAGATAAAAGGATCAAAAATATCGATAGCAGTGCGCAGTAGGGGAGGGGTGTGTGTGCGTTGGTGGGGGGGGGGGGGTGAATGGCAATTAAAGGAAATACCAGCAGATGATTTGAGGGTAATATTAAAAACATATTGTTTTTGTATAAGTGACCACATAAAGGCTCATTTTGATTCTCTCGTACAACGGAGGAACTTTATTACTGGAGTATATAAGCGCCGTGAGTCTTGTGTGGATACCAGCGTTATAGAAGACGTCATTATTGTTATATAAAACGTAAGAAACTTACACTGAAAAAACTGGGGTGTTAAAATTGACACCAAGGATGCTGAAATGAAGTCTGATAAAAATGGAAAGCCGTCAATGGCCGGCAGAAAGTCTTACTGGTTACCAACAAGCACCCACAACTCCATATCGTTGGTCTGAAGACCGGATTCGGTATCCTTTAGGATCAATAATGGGGTCAGCATCCCCACAGAGCCACCCCATCAGTTCTCCGTTTCGAGACAACTCTTTTGTTTATCATACACAAAGCTTTGTTTCCATAGTACGGAAACGAAAAGTTCTAACGAAATCGATAACTGGGAGGGAAGGAAGACAAATACGAGAGGTAAATTAATCACGGCAGTCGATTCTGGGTCACTCCGATGGCCAAAGGGAAGAAGAAGCTTCTGCTCAAATTGACGAATCAATTTCACACAATTTAGAAAAGAAAACAAGCAACAGAGCAGGCGAAGGAAAATAGCAAATTATACACACAGCAGCTGCGGTTGAGGATCAATTTCGTATATGTGATGCTATACTAGAGTATACTATCATACACGGAAAACAACTATGACCCCATGGGGGAGTGTATGCTCCTATAAACAAAACCACAAGAGTAAGTTATACTCTGATAAGAAATGTAATTCCTTGTTGGTTTTACAAAGCATAATATATATTTCATATCAATCAATACACATGTATTGCCATATTGCCATTATTAAAGTGAACAAGCCACAAGAGTAAATTATACTCTGATAAGAAATGTAATTTCTTGTTGGTTATATAAAGCATAATATATATATTTCATCAATCAATATACATGTATCAATTAACATACATGTATTGCCATATTGCCATTAACAAAGTGAACATTGTTATTTTTTCGCTAAAATAAAATTATAAAAAATTGAGTATGCACTGATCGTCTTTAGGATCAGAGCATATCTGTTAATGAACAGAGAATAAACTAAGTTATTAAGCTAGAACATGTAACGAAAGGAAACAGTAGGGAGGCTGATTTGATAAGCCGACGCTTGTTTTAGTAATCAACCTGTGGATAGACAGAGACAAGAAAAACGGACCAACAAACAACGTACAATAGAAAGGAGTAAAAAACACTTAACACACATCAACAACAATTATCTCTAGAATGAAACGAAAAATATGTTTTTGAAAAGGAGCAATCGATGTTATCCTTCGCACAGCAGCATATACTTATTTAAATATTATGTTTACTGGCAGCACCTGAGTTCTAATAATTATTCCAATGACTTAAAATTGTTATAATTTTATTTTAGCTAAAAATATTCAGTTTAATCAAAAGTTCAGGCAACATAAAAATACACTTGGCATAGATCAACATACATCAGAGATGGCTCACTATTTTATATCAGAGATATGGCTAATTTTTTTATAATCAAGTGAGGTTTTGTAATAAATCTGTTTATGAGCTTTGGTGGTTCTGAGAAGAACCGGTGATTTAACAATTCGACGTTTCGCGAAGGATGCTCTGATCGTCTTCAGGATCAGAACATACTGATCATCAAAACGTCGAGCTGTTAAATTACCGGTTCTTCTCAGAGCCACCACAGCTCATAAACAGATTTATTACAAGGTGTCTCCACAAACTTCACTTGATTGTATCTTCACCATGCAAAGTTTCAAATCCTACTCGCTATATTATACGTTTTATAGTAGCCGAAAAGTCGTGAATATTATTTTGTTATACGTACACTTTAAGCAATTGTGAACACCTTTAAAGGAACTACGGTATACTGACAAACGACCCACAAGGAGGGGATCGAATGCACACATGTTTTTGGAAATAGGTTACGCGTATAGTGATCCATGATGATGAAAACAATCCTGCCTGGAACACCACGCAAAGAAAATCCGGAACAATTCAAAATAGGGGAAGAGAGAGGAAGCCCACCTGGGAAAGAAAACACAAAAAGGAGGTTGCTGAAAAGGGGACGCGGATGGTCAAATGAATAAATGCGAGAGTCGCCCCCACGTGTGCCCGGAAATGTGATAGATTATTGCAATGTCAACATATTTAAACGAGCGACGCGGTGCAATACGAACAGGCAGGAGGGAAGTGCGGGTTGTGTTCCTAATCGATCTGATAGTCCCAAAAGTGCATCTCTCGCTGCCTGTCTTTTGATTCTGACGTCATCCCCGTTACTGTTCCTTAAAAGAAGCCCTTTCACTATTCCTTAAAGGAAGATGCTGACATTTTTAATCAGTGAAATGTAAAGTTTGTTCCTTGTGACTCAATGGTTGGTTTTGTTTTCTAGGGGACATGTAATGTTCGCCTTTAATGTTTCTCTGGATAAACTTTCCGTCAAGGTTCAACTCAAGCAAATGCACAGACGAGAAGCAAAACTCGTCCAGGTGATTTATACCACATGTTTGCATCGTTTGGTGTCTAATGTATTATACATTAAAAAGCTGGGGTTTGAAATCAAATAGTGTTTCTTCGTATGGGAAGCGTCGCCCCATCAATACCGAAGCTCTATCCCCCTGTTCTTGCATAATATTCAGGATCGGGAAAATATGCGTCAGAACGATTGGTTTATCTAAAGGTAGACCTGTCTTGTTTTTTCTACACAGCAAAAACCGGGGTGTTAAAATTGACACTATGGGTGTTGTCATATATAGATACCAAAGAGAGAATCAAAATAATATCTTAGGGTGTTAACATATCGCCAATGTAATTGTTTTTGCAGAAATTAGTGTTATTATAACACCCTTAGCTGTAAATTTTGATTTTTTGGGGTTATTACATGGTGTCAATTTTAACACCCCAGTTTTTTCAGTGTTAATAAATCAGCACTATGTGCTATAGGCACTAAGATGGCCAAGGGCTCGTTCTACAGTACCCAAAACAAAATTGAATACATTAACCAAATCAAAATGTGATAATTCAAAAACATCTAAAAACAAATAGAAAGTTAAATGTTGGCGTATAAACTGTCCATTGGTACAACATTCCTACTATCTTCATGAGATAGTAGGCCTACCAAGAGTATGTTTGTGCTGAAATAGTTTAACTGACCTGGTATCTCTTTCAGCACAAGTGTGCGATATAAATCGTCACCGATTTCACGAACTGACATACCTACCATACCAGTAAAAACTAGCAATCGAAGACAAAGGCTTCAACGCTTTTTAAAACACTGCTATCCGTCAAAGTTTCAGAGGGTTTTCAACTTGTTTTCTCATAATGGACATGTGGGGCTTTGAACTTGATAAATTTTCTATTTTTGGAATATTTCCGTCCTAAATTATTAATATAGGCAATTTCGTGAAACCGGAATAAAAAAAGCAAAACAGACAGTTTCCGTTTTCACGAAGTGACATATTCCAATGTGTTACAAAACTTTGTGTGTGTGCACTTCGTAAAAACGCAGCACACAAAGCGCCACACACAAGAAATGTGTCAGTTCGTGAATGTTTTGTTTGTTTTTTCTGCACATTTTGAGCTTGGTGCGTGCCGTGCATTACAATAGTAAAAGCAAAGTCTGTCAGCTCGTGAAAACGAAAATTGTCACTTTTTTGCAAATGATGTAATGCATAATTATCGTATAAAGCACAGCTCTTGAAGCTTTGAAGCTTCCATAGTCCTTGGCGAGTGTTGCTCGAACATGTAAAACAAAGTGTGGAAGCGTGGAGAAAGCTAGTAGGCTGATTTTTGAAAACGTGACCGAGCATCCCCATACTTTGGACTTTTGTTAAATGTCCACGATAAAAATTCTTCATAAGTGGATGATTGGACGTTTCTTTCTTCAACTGTTGAATGGTACAGTTCCTTTAACGGGGTTCAGTTGATGATAGTGTGCACGGACACGGGTCGTTTTCTCCGGGGGAGTGGCGCCGAGTCCACTATCATCAACATAGTGAAATTGACTGACGACGTGCTAACAGTAAAATGACAACCTCTGTAAAAACAAACCAACAAAAATAGTGTGGGTATTGATCCAAGATTGCCTTTTGTTTTACTATGGCATCAGGTCGATGGCAGTAGCCTCTCAGTTGTCGGACCCAGTAAACTTCCCTCATCATAAACCGTGGGAGTACGTCACTACACTGCAAAAAATGTGGGTGTTAAAATTGACACCATGGGTGTTGTCACATAAAGATACCAAAGAGAGAATCAAAATTAACATCATAGGGCGTTCAAATTACACCAATGTAATTGTGTTGGCAGAAATTAGTGTTATTTCAACACCCTATGGTGTAAATTTTGATTCTTTTCTGGTATCTATATGTGATAACACTCATGGTGTCAATTTTAACATCCTAGTTTTTGCAGAGTGTAACTATGAATATCATGTCCACGGCACCACTGAAAGAAACGGTGCTAGCGTAGTCAAAGCAATTTTTAATTTGTACACTGCAAAAACTGGGGTGTTAAAATGGTCACCATGGGTGTTGTCACATATAGATACCAAAAAAGAATCAAAATTTGCACCATTATTGTGTTAAAATACCACTAATGTTTACCAACACAATTATATTGGTGTTATTTTAACACCCTTAGGTGTTAATTTTGATTTTCTCTTAAGTATCTATATTTGACAACACCCATGGTGTCAATTTTAACACCCCGGTTTTTGCAGTGTATAGGAAACGCCATTGACGAGATTGCATTGTATAGATAGTGGCCCATACTGCCATCGCATGGTTGTGAAGTTGATAACGTTATCAGCAAATAGTTCGGATTACTCAAGTACATTGGAGTTCAGTCCAACCTGAACCCAGTTGAAGCAAAATGCCATTCGCATTACATGATTCCTTCCATGTCACCTTAATTGCCAATTTCAGCCAAAGCCCGGTGAAAGATTACAGCATAGGCTATATGTTATGCCAATATTGGGATAACCTCTAATCGACCGGATATCATCGCAAGCCATACAGGCAAATCCCATGTTCCGAGCTAGAACAATTGGCTGTAACATTATACGTTGTGGATTTCTTTTGCTAATCTTTGTATTGAACATGCACATTATTGCACACGCACTTTTTGTATTGCATTAGATGTTTCTTTTACGCACTTTCCCGAGTCTATTGGCTTTGCCACCATTTTGGTCAAGTTTCCCTTATTTGTGAATGCTGATACACTTTATACAGAGAAGGGGCCAGACTACTTCCCTTTCATCCACCAACGATATGGCTATACCTTGATTAGGAGAATATGACTTCCACCCTAAACAAAAAGGCCCCCATTTGAAAATTTACCTTTGGGAACTCAAAACGAGTTGTCATTCGGAATACTACGCTACGTGTTGTAGTACAATACGCACTGCCTGTATGTCAACATCACGTACACTGCGGTCATCCAACCTCCATTAGCTACAGTAACGCAGAATTTGGCTTCCCAGACAGATCAATTGTTCAAAAAAGAAAAAAGAAAAAAAACCTCTCATAAATAATTCCTTGTGTGAACCATTAGTAACGAGACTGCTTGCAGCAAAGCGTAGCCAACAAACGGCACAAGTTTAAAGGGGACATGTGTCTTGCCGCTACATATCACCCTTAAGTTTTTCCAGTGGGATATTAACGAGACATTTTCATGTGTTCATTTTTTCGATCTCCTGTTTTGGGAATTTCCTTACAGCGAAGCGCAGTGAGTGCGTTGACTAGACTGCCCTCTCACTAAAACTGGAAATGACCGTAACGATCATTCCTTGCTCACAGTCTTGACACACTTTTACTGTGCATATCGTAGTTCTATAAACCACACACACAAAAACAAATATCACTTATATTTGTTATTCAATTTACTGCATAACTTGTCACTGACGCCACGAACTGACACACACACACACCTACCATACAAGTACAAGCTTGCAATCGAAGACAACGGCGTCTAAAGTTAAAAGCTTTTTAAAACAACGATATCCTTCAACATTTCAGAGTGTTTTCAACTAGTTTTCTTAAAGTGTCCACTTGATGCTTTGAACTCGATAACTGTATTTGAATGTTTTCTGTCCTGAAGTAATAAGCAATAAAGTTAGAAGGGTTCGTGTTAGTTCGTGAAACTTACATAAAAGCAAAACAGACAATTTCCGTTTTCACGAAGCGACACATTCCAATGTGTTGCAATACGTGTGTGTCACTTCGTAAAAACGGAGGTCCGCGCCCGCCCTACACACAATGTTGTGTCAGGTAGTGAATTTTTGTTTTCTTGATATTTTGAGCTTGGTGCGCGTCGTGTATTACGATGGTACAATGAACCTTCGTGTTAGTTCGTGAAAACTAAAACTGTCGCTTTCGTGCAAGGTTACCATGCATATCGTAATTACAAAAGAAAAGCTCTCGAAACTTTGAAGCTTCATGAAATTGTAGGCATGGCCGAAGATGTACAAATTTCCATTAAAAAAAGGTGGTTTGTATACGAGATGTAGGTTCGTGGTGTCAATGACGAAATTATTTCCACGAGAATTTGACTGCGAGCTTGCTAAGGGTGTTCTAAGATAAGTGAATTTTGTTTTCCGTAAACGTTTGTTATGTTTAATAAAACTCTCACCCATGTACACAATTAGCAAGGTTTTTTCTTAGCTAGCACACAAATTCCTGTCCGGCCATGAAATTTAAGTTTCCCTTCTGTCTTCCTGATTTGAAATTATTCGCTTCAATGCAAGACGGTGATAGAGTTAAAGGCGTGAAAATTCACCAGCAATTTACTCATGCGACCAAGGTTCCATCGAATTACTGCAAATTTGTATTCGCCGTTGCAAATAGAGCGCGAAGAAAATGTCTCGCTAATGACCGTATAGATTTTGTGTCATTGTAGTCTGCGCTCAAGTGTGAAAATTAAATGTTATTAAATCGTTGGTTGATAATGATGAAGCATTTTGAAAATCTAAACGAGGCGAAATTGTTGACATAGAAAATTCGTTTCCAAATTTACGCGTTTTTTTTTTTTTTTTTTTTTTTTTAGTATGGGGTTCAAAAAATGATATACACCCTTAAAATCCTGGGTCAGGATTGATCTGGATTCTTGGTCCCGAAACCTATAACCCATTTCTGAGTCAGTATGACGTGGAATCTGTTTCAAAATTATCCAGATATGGGTTAAACTCCGAGTTTAGAATCCGAGTTAAAGCCCATCTTTATAACCAGTTTCCGGGTCAGCCTGACCCAGGAATGGGTCAGGTACCCCGGGATCCGGACCCGGGTCAATTCGCCGTATTTTTGACCGCTTGAGGGCGTACGTGAACCGAATTCATGTGGTGCAAAACAAGTAAACAAACTGGGGGGTTTTCAATGTTGTTATTATTATGTTTATGTATTTCGTCATTGATGCAAGAAAAGTACATACAGGCAATTAAAATAAGATGAAACTGTAATTGTGATGCAAGACAATTCCTGATGAAAGCGCCCTCATGCGGTCAAAAATATGGTCAATTCTGACCAGGGAGTTTTTAAAGTGTGCCACTTAAGTCAACTATTACTAAAACTAAGATTACAAGTCGACTTTCTAGTTTTAGTAAGTCGTCCTGACGTGATAAATCTGATCAGGTCAAGTCGACCTATTCGAAAAAATGAGTCGACTTGGCGAGATATCTCTTTATCTGGATAAGTGGTATGGCACTAACGGAGCTTCGTAGTTTATTGATTACAATAAAACAAATACGATAATTAAAAGTAATGACATAAATAAATAAAATTAATTATTTGCGAGATACGTCTCAAAGTAAGTGAGCGACGCCTCTTTGCTTCACAAAAAAAGTACAAGCTTGAAATAAATGGCCTTTTTAAATGCTAGGTCCGATTTGGCGCCAATTTGATCCAAAACATTTCAAATAAAAATGTTAAAGGAACACGTTGCCTTAAAATCTCAAGAAATTTTGCTGTTTGGAAGTGTTCCATATCCTTATTAAGAGTTGTTCGTGCAATAACATGCCTTTAATGTGTTATAATTAGTGAATGGTGATTAAAAAAAAACAACATTGCCATCTGACCCCGAGATCTGCCCCGCGAAACGTATACGTACTTCCAGCCGTAAATACCACCGTCCATGTAATGGGCAAAATGCGCGACGAACAGTCGTTACGCTAGTGCCGTAGTCAGTGGCCTGGTAAACCAGTCAGATCTCCTTGCTCTATGGTCAGATGAAAACCGGGTAATAATCTCATTTTCTACCTCGCTCGCAATTGTAAACCGAGCTAAAGCTAGCTCAGTATTGGGTCCGAAATATCCAGCCGCGTATTTGCGGAACGGCCAGCCGCATATTCAGAATATTAGAACACATGCAGTACAGGGAGGAGACAAACTATCACATTTGGTTCACCTCTCTGTACTGCATGTGTTCTAATCGCCGGCTGGCTATATCGGGCCCAATACTGTGCTAGATTCAGGTGTTGGATATTTATTGGAATACAATAAACAGATGGTAATCGTAACATTTTTAATAAAATAATTGCTCAGTCGTAGTTCAACAGCTGCGACTGGAAATAAGACTAATAGAATTTGTCCGCCATTTATGGGAGTCAAAATCTTGACTCCCATAAATGGCGGAGCGTTTGGTTTCGCAAAAGTGAGCAAAAGCGAAGCATTTCTAAGGCACGTTTGTGTGGATAATTATATTCTACTTTTTAAACATCTTTCCGACCGTGCTCATTATACATCAAACGCTTGTTATAGCCCAAAAGCGCCCAACAGCGCCCAACCCGAAGGCAACGTGTCCCTTTAATAGCTTTTTGTATGGATCAAGAAAGTTATAAGCTTGCCTTCAAGGTGTTGCACGAGAAATGGTAAGTGGTATACTTAATTAGAATCTAAAAGTGAAGTATTGTCGTGATCCCGACATTAACTCAAGTCCTTCAGCCATGTAGTTACAAACAACATTACATGTAACATGTATGTTGTGCATTATTCCTGATATATGCCAATTTCTTTGTATGTTTTTCATTTTGAAACAGTCTCATCTGTCAAAATTCTGTAAAAAAAAAATCGTTTAAATCGGGCAAAGCGACTTTAAGACTTCCCTTCGATTAAAATTAAACTGTTTTAATTGATTGATAACCATCTAATCTAAGTTATTCAACAAATGCGTACCATTTATTTATCCTCTTTCTTAAAGTGGGGTTTAAGAAGACAATGCAAACAAGACAAAAAACTAGATACGAAACCCCGGTGGATGGCAAAGTACGAACAATCCGTCTACTAATTTGGCGGGAAATCTCTCAGTACCAAGACAAGAGCGGGAAAATAATAAAGATTGACTACGTGCAGCGGCTTAACAAAACAATCACAGTGTTCTGTCCAATTTAGAGAAATCAAAACAATTCTCTGGGTAAAAGGATAGCTCTGACTGACCCTATAGTCATGCTCCTATACATCAATGCATTGGTTTACCCCGAGACCCCCTGCCTGATATTGCAGATTTCACCAGCAATCGGTCATTCCACACTCGCGGTAATTGCAATCTATATAACAACACTGACATGTTAAAAGGAGAGGTTTCCTCTCCGTAGGATCCCCGATTAAATCGGGTTCAACGACTCCACGAGAACCCAGACTTGACTGTGTTTCTTCTCTAAACCCGCCTGATGCATTGCCTTCTCCTACCCCCGTTTTTTTTCCATACGAAACGAAGGACTGGCGGGGCATGTGTTGTCAAAATCACTCTAATTAACTTTGCAATTTGCCGGACTCAGACTTATAAGCCGTATCCACCTTAATACGGCTAGTCTTGCCTCAAGACGTTACTGAAATATCACGTAAGACACTGTGTGCATTGCAGTTATTGGTGGAGCGCTTAGTAACAGAGCTTTAATTTCCGGTTCATAATATCCCCAGTCTGGAGGTCATCGAAGTTCAATACTGTACAGGAAATTTGAAGCTCTGATCGGCATGTTTCGCAGTAATTAAACCAAGGGAATAGTATAAGGTTTACTTTTTTGCTGTTACGTTTTCGCCCATTGATCACACATCGCCAACTGCTCGAAACAAACTTCGAGCCCATCTCCTGGCTCAATCCATAATAGAGTCCTTTACCAATATGCAGTGTACGACATATACTGTCACAACGGTTTGGGAATTACTCAGTACAGAAAGAAGAACCTGAAATTATAAGAGTTCTGGAATGGATTGAACTTACAGAAAACTCTACGAAAAGTTTCTCCTGAAGACGAGCAGAGTATACTGTTCGAAACGTCGAGACCGCACCGGCTCTTTTCAGAGCCATCACACCTCCAAAAGAGATTTACCCGCATGTTTACTAGTAATAGTAACTTCTTATTTTCCACACCATGCAAGGCTTTAAACATCACTCACTATATGAAACGTGTAAAATGTTTCGTATTACGGTCCACCAGTAAGCGGGTTTGAAACCAAATGTCTCTTTCTGAAGAACATCGAATGGGACCACTACGGCAGCGGGTATTGGGTGGTGTAGACGATGTGACCTCTGTTTACATTCAAACCGCCCTCTGTTGACACAAGTCATGTTTCCGCCGGGCAAGAAGACGCGTACTCATGGTAACATTGCGTGTCCTTTATAGCTGGGTGTCAGTACACAAAGGTTTTGCCCGGCGACATGCGCGCGCATCATGTTATGATTTTCGAATGACGTCAGAGGTCACATCGTCTATACACGAACGTTTTACTCCATCTCACCCCACCCCAGATAGTGTGCTGATGTCATATTGGGAGGGGTCGGGGTTGGTGAACCACCTGTGCATGTAGCTCGCAAATGTAATGTTTTGCCTAGCCCTTCTCTTCCTCTTTGATGTACATTATGTACGGACTGCAGTATCGATACGAACGTGAAAGGCCCCCGGGGCTAATTTTTACCTTTAGTTCAGAAAATGATAGTCCTACCATGGAGGACCCATACTTCTTGTACGGTATTTTTATGCAGTGATGGACAGATACCTGTACAAAAAAGAAAAAATATGCACACTTTTATGGGAGAATTAAAGATATAGAAATGAAATATGAAAACCACCTCAGGAATTTTCTTTAATGTCACTTTTATGCTTTGTTTTATGGCAGTCGGTGATAGAGGTCTCGATTTGCATATCCGGTTGGATGCAGAACACGGGCGGTAAATGGTCCTCGACTTATACAAGTCACGTCGATCGTTTAAAGTCCCCCTGAATAAAAGCATCGGTTTCAAGAACAACGTAAAGAAAACACCGTTTTCGATCTCATGCATACACGAGGGGGAATCTTGTGGTTACTATAATACGATGACGTGCGTCTGATGAATTTTCACAGCCCTAAGCTTGTGACTTCATCATATAAAGACAACTTTTACGTGCCTGCGAATTCATTGACGCGCTCACATTTTCATTGATCTAAAACGGTCGCATACTTTAGGCTGAATATTATTGACTTCTCAGCTTTAAAGTGGATGCATAACAATGGTAATTGCATGCGCACGTGGGTCTGCGTTCACTTTGAATTTGTACAGTATAAGTGAAATATCATGACCGCTTTGTGAAATACACACACACAAACTACACACACTCTCACCATGTTCGATGTTGTGGCTGTTTATTGTTTAAAAGGGTTGCGATCAGTCTTACCACAAAGCCATTTTATCGAGTTGTTTGACGGCATGACGTGTAGTTGTTCATCACTGCGCCAGAAGGAATTAAATTTAACATAATGTTTGCCATTGATGTTGTAGCTATTATATGGAAACATCCATAACATGGACCCAATTTCATTAAGCCCGTTTAGAGTGGCCTTTCGAACATTTTCTAGTTAATGACTTTACCAACTTATCAGTGGTTCTTGTAAACCGAAAGTGACACAGCATTGAACAAGAGTATAAAGGCTGTCGCTAATGAAATACCATTTTGCTTGGTGAGCTTATTTTCCAGCAATAGTTGGCACAAATATATGTTTACACTCTAAACACTCTCGGGTCAGAGTTGACCTGGATTACGGGTCCAAGGGGGACAGGCTGGGTCAGGCTGACCAGGACATTGCCTAAAAATGAGGGATTGACTCGGTTTCCGGGTCATACTGGCCAGAAATGGGTGTGACCGGTATCAACACCAGTACGCGGTAAACAGCTTTAACAAATTTGCCCTATGGTCAAATATTTGTTTATGGCCGATAGATTGATTGACAATTTCATACTATCACACAGAACTTATGAACAAAGACATACCCGCACTACAACGAGTATACAAATAAATACATCATGCATTTATGGTGATCCATGCCAAAAGCTACAACTTCTTTTCTCCTGAGGAAATTCATGGGGATACCAAAATAACATGGACCGACTGAACACAACTGAAATGGCCGGACTGGTCCTTTGCTAGGAATGAAACTCTAAAGGGAAAGAGAAGCATTTATCTCACCTACTCATCAATAGGGGTCACGCATTGCGATATTCGTTTTTAAACTGTCATGTTAGGCGAAGTCGCGGGTACCAGTTACCTTTTATATAAGATAGAGTCTAACTTATCACAGGTTAGAAACAAGACGTCAGTCAACAGTCATCTTTTTTCAGCATCAGCTGATGCACGTGATGTACACATTGAAGATAACCAATAACAAACATCTCCTTTAAGCTGATAAAGAAAATCCCAAATCCTGACCTCCAGTCTGGTTGATTTAGGTTTGAAGCAAACCACAAGGCGACTTGCTGTGTTGATGATTGCAAGCTTGAGTCTCCTTGTGGAGCTGGAGACACGTTATACAAATTTATCCTCAAGTCGCGATCTGTTTTGCTAGCAAGTTTCAATCAATCTCTTGAAAGAACATTGGAGCAACTTTATTCAGGTTCGCACGTGCCTTTTTATTTAACAGGAGCACATAAATATTTATTTTAACATTTTTAATAATGTCTAGACACAAATTTTCAACTGGCGCCTTTAAGTTGTGTTTGAAGCTTTGCATGGTGTGGACAAACAAGAAGTAACTATAAATAATTGAATGGTAACCTCGCGGGTACCATCATGTGTAAAATCTCAGTGTTGGCTCTGAAAAGAGCCGGTCTGGTCTCATGTTTTCAAAGAAGTCTTGAGCCAACTCTCCTCCAAAATAGATTTTACACATTGTTTGTACCCGTAAGTTTACTATTTATTTATTTATAGTTACCCGTTGGCGTCTTTAATGCGAAACATCAAGGTATTTGTCACTACAGGTAATTGGTCAAAACTTTACCCTAAATTCGACCGATGTGTGTTAAAAACCGAAGAAAATTTTTCGTCATCCCCACTGAAAGATAATGAAGTCCATTTGGTATTATGCATATACTTAAACACACTCGACCATCGAAACTCCAGTTTTCCTTGGGTTAGTCCTGTCCCATCTTTCAGACAAGGGCCCCATGTCATTACAAAACTACAGGGGTAAAAATGCTTAACAATCAAGTGTATTAACTAAGCCAATCTTGTCAGGTGAACCGACTAAATAATTAATTTCAGCTGTGCTGTAGGCCGTTTTAGCTTGCCATGATTTTTTCAGCCCTTTGTAAACTCAAAACAACTCTGGGTCAGAATTCCCTCTGACTGATCCGGTTCCTGGACCCATTTATGGGTCTGTTTATAGCCCGGAATCTGTCTGTCAAAATGACTCAGAAACTGACGCAGAATCCGAGTTAATACCCAAATCAGGTCAGCCTGACCCGGATTGGGCCAGGCCAACAGAGACCTATACCTGGAATCCGGGTCAATTCTGACCAGGGGGTATATAGAGTGAAGTATAGGGTGGTCGGCTTCATATGAAATTAGATCTACGTTTTATAACCAGACAACGAATGAAATGAGATTTACGTATTGGCTTGGATCTTGTCTTTCCCGATTTGCAGTTCCACTTGTGTTCTCAATGGCGAGAGCTGTGATTTTACTTCAGATGAGGCTACGAGGGACATCCCCTTCGACTGATCGTTCAGAATACACTATGAGCTTCGAGAAAGTATGGGGAAATGAGGCTGGAAGTCCACTAAAAACACCGCCACTGGTAAGACTTTTTAACCTTTCAAATGATTTACGTTCCGTAAAAGAAAAAACGAACACACAGCATTTCTTTGGGGGGAAAGAGGCAATTTCGATCCGTAGAGAGTTCCTTCCCTCGGAGAATAACTAATGGCCCGGTAATTTAGCGTCGGCAATACCCATCAATTGATAACACCTCTCACTCGGTGACGTTATGTAACCATACTGGGGTGTTAAAGCTGACACCACATGTGTTGTCACATGTAGATACCAAAGAGAGTATCACAATTAACATCAAAGGGTGTTAAAAAAAACGCCAGTGTCTGCAAAAACAATTACATTGGTGTTATTTTAACACCATAATATTTTAATTTTGATTCTTTGTTCGGTATCTGTATGTGACAACACCAATGGTGTCAATTTTAACATCCCAGTTTTTGCAGTGTAGCACTCCTTTATATACCAACCGCTTTTCGAGACCTGTGGGGAACATGACAATATTCCAAACGTGTTCAGTGCCTTTTAAGTACGTATTTCAACCGAACTCGCCTGACTATATATATACAATAAAGGATATAAAAAGCAACATGAAATATGACACCGTTTATAACCCACTCAGCACGTAGCTTTTTCCTGTACTGTATATATTTGTATGTACACGTTCTCCATAGATAGTATGCCAGAGATATGATCTCCATTTATACAGGAATACATGAATAATTCAACTAGAACTGTAGGAGCAAATACTACAGAAGGGCCAAGGTAAAGAAAAGATGATTCCGATAAATTGCCCGTTAGACCATTATTCCGCGGCCTTCTTGATTCGTTGTTGTTTCAATCGCAGTTCCTCGAACCAGGAGAGCAAGGAGTCTTGAACAATGAAAAATTGAATTCATTTTCGGCACTTTATAATTATTGGAAACGTATACGGAGCCCGTAAAGGGACAATTTTTGTTTTTTCTTTCGTGCCTTCGAAATATTATTTGGTTCCCTCGAAAAATTATTTGGTTCCCTCGAAATATTGTTTGGTTCCTCCGAAATATTATTTGGTTCCCTAGAAATATTATTTGGTTCCCTAGAAATGTTATTTCGAGGGAAATGAATAGTGTACGAAATATTATTTCGAGGGAATATTATTTTGAGGGAACGAAATAACATTTCGAGGGAACCAATAACATTTCGAAGGAATCAAATAATATTTTGAGGAACAAAATATAATCAAAGAAATTATATAACAAAACAATAGTATTACAGAATTGACCTTTTCAGGCTCCTTACATGTCGGCCTAATCGTAGTATGTAGAGCAAGCAGAAGTTAAGGTTATTATCGTTTCGATCAACGCCATCTCGGGGCATCTTTACTTCGAGATCAGCATTGCTTAAAAATATAATCACGGCACCGTTGATGCCCGTATTTAACTATTTATTTTAACCCTAAATACATTTTTAACTTGAAATTTCAAAGCCTTTTAATTGAGTTCACTTAAACAAGATATCTAAACTCAGAAGAAAGTCACCACCCAGAACTTTTTGGCGACCAATTCCCACATATACTCAAAGGGAACTTTAAAAAATGCAAAATATCAAAGCGGTCTGTAGGGGCCATTGCCATATAGTAGCAACAGTTTATCCAGCCAAGATCCCATGGTAGAGCGCTGTATCAAGTCAATAACATCTTGAGGGCTCTGTGTACAAACGTGACGATCCTTTCCCGAGACAGCGCAAACAAATGAGGATAACCTGATTAGGTACTGCGCTTTGTTTTTCGATTAGATCGCAAGGGATATACAAAGTGGCACTTTAATTCCAAATTATGCGTAATAAAAAGGCACTGATTTGTTAAACTGGTGTAACACTGTCAGACGTTTTGCGCCTGTGGGTGTCCCTTTGTCATTAGGCGGATTAAGATTCATCCGCGTGCGTATGAACTTCTTAACTGACGTATCCTTCAGCGGTCTCAAGGCTCTTTGTTGTTGTTGTCGACCATTATAGGTTCATTTACCTGTGGAACAGTTTTCGCGTTCTAGATGTTTTCATCTTTCAGCCGTAGTATAGAATTTGGATCCTCCATGGGTTCCAGAAGAGTCTTTGCACTCTGATAACTCCTGGGTCATAATTGACCCAGATTCCAGGTCCTCGGGGGCACGACCCATTTCTGGGTCAGGTTGACCATGAAACTGGTTTTAAAAAAGTGGGATTTTGACCCGGATTCTGCGTCAGTTTGACATATTTCTGTGGTTCAGTTCGACAAAGTTTCCGGGTCCTGAATCAGAAATGGGTCAGGCCCCGCGGGACCTGGATCCGGCTCAATTCTGACCCGGGAGTTTTTAAGAGTGTGCTTAATGACAAAAGTTGCAGGAATGGTGTTTCGAAAAACACCAAATACGAAACACCTTTTATTTATTTTGACCCTGGCCGTACTCTTTGGATACCTCCAGGAGGTTTCGCGTTTCTGAAGATAATCTTATATTCTAAAAACTCCCGGTCAGAATTTACCTTTCAGAGACATTCTGGCCTACCATCAACGTGTACACCACACCTTAACATAACGCTCCCCTTTCGAACTCATTAAATGAGCGTTTAACAGCCCTTGCAATCTATGAAGGACAATTTTGTGACATCAAGGTTTTTCTCCTCGAAATAACAAGAAGGAAAAACACAAAACAAAAACATGGTTGATTGTCTTTCCCTGTGTGGCTGTTGTTGTAACCGACTTTTTGTTTTAATGAAACACGAGTATTTCATTTAATATTTGTTTATATTGTTTTTCTTTGTATCGATTAATCTAAGTACTTTGGAATAGCCAAGGTCTTTTAGTGTGCCCATTTCATTTTCATTTTATTATTATTATTATTTATTTTCATTTTGTAAATCGCTTGTAAAGGGGCCCTTTAAATCTTGTATTCTGATTTTCAGCATTATTATGCATTGTCTGAATGCATGAAGTGTATTGCTGTTCGGTTACCCGTAATTTTGTAGTTCTTCCTTTTAGGAATCCTTTCAGTTTGTAGTTTAGTGTGTTTCAGGGAATGTTTTAAATCAGGGAATTTTTTATATTTTTTTAGGCTCTGTTTATTTTTCGAATGGGATATTCCATTCATTAACTTTTTCGTCATTACGCGGGAAAGGGGCCAGGCGCACCGATAAGAATGATGATGATGAGAAACAGGTTGAAGAAGTCACGAAGAGTAGACGGAGTGGATGAGAAATAGAGATTATCAATCACAGAGTGATTAAAGGTCTACTCATCATATGGGAAGAGGGAGTATGGAGATAAAAGGAGATTAATGGAGATAAATGGAGATTAAAGCCCCCCTGAAAACCGTGCTGACTATCATTAGCAACGTACATACTGGACAAAATCGGAATCATTACTCAACCTGTACGGCGTCAAGTCCAGTCTGTATTTGGGTCGTTGAAACTAAAGGAGTTCTGACACTCGCGCTTGGACTGTGCATACAAAACATATTGAATTATTTAAAGGTACGTGTATACGTATACAAATTTGCAGGTTTAATTAATTTGCATCTAGCAAACTATCAATTACAACAACAGGAATATTTATAAGGAACACCGGAACACATTCTCTTTACGATAAGTGCACTGGGTTATTTTACGTGCACAACACAGATTTCTTATATAGTGCTTTATCACACCCGATGGGCGTATCAAAGCGCTCAAGTTATTTTTTTTCCCTGCAAGGTATGCAGAGCTACGTTTTTGAAGTACGAGACCTATTCCTATGCTGCCGATCAAACCAGGAATATCGGGGCGAACCCCTTCTCTTTACGATAAGTGCACTGGGTTCTTTTACGTGCATTACACAACACACGGGACCAACGGCTTTACGTCCCATCCGAAGGACGCAGCAATAATATGGTTAAGTCTTGCTTAAGGACACAAATGTCACGACTGGGACTCGAACCAACACTCTGCTGATCAGAAACACCAGAGTCCGGTGCTCTTATCAAATTATTTGGCCTAGTTTCGAGAAAACAAGAAACCAGTTTATGTTTCGCTAGAGATCTTGTGCCATTCGTGAGGAAGCACTAGATTTATTAGTTGTTAACTCCTTTTCTGAAGTGTACTGATTAAAAATGTCTACATTAAATTGTAAAAAGCCGTAAAGCTTTAAGATCGGTTCGTAAATTTAGGGCACATCAAGCGCCTTGCAACATTATCATCCCTGTTCATTAGGCATATACTTAGACCAGTCCTTCAGACTTTCTGAAGTCCTTGGGGAGCCTAAAACCCCAAGCTGCTTAAACTTGCGCCAAGGGGTTAATCCAACACAATAACCTCTCATCTCACTCAGGTTTCTAAGCAATACACCTGGGTTAAGAGAAGCAGTTATGGTGAAGTGCCTTGCTCAAGGACATAGGTGTCGTGACCGGGACTCGAACCCACACTCCAATGATTCAGTCATCACAACCTCGAACCCACACTCCAATGATCCAGTCGTCACAACCTCGAACCCACACTCCAATGATTCAGTCATCACAACCTTGAGTCCAATTCACCAGACCGCTCAGCCACGACATGTCACACCAGTAAAACATAATATTAATAATACAATGATGACTCTATAGAGAGAACACTCTCCACAAAACAAACTGTTAATTAAACAAAATGAAACTTTCAAATAATAGGTGTGACGTATAATATCCCCCACGATTCTTTTCAATTACGGAGAACATAAACAAAAATGTGTGTCACCGAAACCCGCCATCGCCCTTTCTGAGTGAGTGAGTGAGCCATTATGATTTAATTAGATCGACGACAGTTACACGCACGTTTTATCTGTCATCGAAAAAAACTCAAAACAGTGCATCATCTGCTAAAAGCTAAAAGCCAAACTGTACGCCATGTTAAGTATTAACCGTATCGCGAACGTGACCGTACATTGAATGTTGCCATGAACTGTGTGATTCAAAGACCCATCGGGTGAGTGGAATTTCCTTTTAACGTCAAACCAAAGGCTTTATTCAAACTATTGTACAGTAAAGATGGCGAAACTACTGCAGCTGATGCTTGAGTGACATACACTATGTACACAACAAAAGGCAATATGGCAACGACAGTTTCCACGAGAAACCAATCATAGGCTACGCACACGTTGATCCTTGTCGATTGATTGGTGGAACACGCGTCACGTGTCATACTTTACTTTGCCATGTGTTTACTGCCGCGACGCGTGATGCTCAATAATTTAATATAGGAGTCCTATATTTATAAATATAGGACGCTTTGGAAATTTCACAGCGACGGTTCGAATGGTTGCGTAAGTTCTGGCGTGATTCGCAATTGGGGTTTCTAGAAATAAAAGCATCCTCATCCTAAGCTTTAATTTATTTTCAAAGTTAATTTTATCAACTTATGTGTAGGCCTACTATATAAAAATTTAAGTTGTATTAGTACAAAATCGCTATTGTTCTCATACTTTGTATTTTAGCAAATATTGTGTAAATATAATTTATAAGAGGATGATTTGATTTTACATGAAATAAAGTCTTCGTTCGACTTGTTTTCTCGTTTTCGATACGCGCGAGATTTGCACAGTCTTGCATTAATATCGCGGTCCAAACAGTGATTGAGCAGGGCCTGTATTTGTTTTTTTAGAGCAGTGAAAGTTCATTTTACAGACATATGATATGCATGCACATAGCCGATTAGTCTATTTCTCTTCCTTCTAAAGCCTCTTGATTTCGTGTGAACCCCAGCATCAAGGAGTAAGAACTCGTTGGGATTTACTTGGACATGCTCATCGCCATCGATTGTTATACGGCTTGGACTTCGGGGTTTCCACTCCGGCGATCGAGGCGATATCTGTGTTTGGTCAAGTGATGCGGTGGGGTATAGAGAGGAGGACGTAGCGGTGCATGAATGTGGGTCGATACGCTGACAGAACTGTTTCAATTGACCGCCATTAGCCGCCATTTATGGACATCTTTAATCGAATCACACTCTTCGGGGTTACCGGTGAGACGTTTTGAGTACACGGTCTGATTCCGGATGAAGAGGCCCCGCTGAGATTTGCACAGAGTAAGCAGCCAGATTAGGAAAGAAAATTACGGTTTAGTGGTCCACTCAGACTCTTAAAATTTGGACGTTGATTATTTATAGGCCTTTATTTTAAAAAGCAGTCCCCCGAGTGGCATAGAAAAGTCAAAACGCTTATGATTGAACTGAAGTGTCGGGCTACTAGTCGGACTACCTCGTAGGTATCCGTTAAGCCCACAACGGTTATGAGGAAATTGTGGCAGACAGAGGTTCATCATCGGTTTGAGGAAAAGTACAGTTGTTGAAGTCCTCTAGCCAGTTTACAGTTTGGCTGTAAACGTACCATAAAACTGACTGTAAACCACCCTTTATAGTGATCATCCTTCATTTTCCCTGTACTTACACAAGCATGTTAGTGTACGCTCAAGTTACTCCAACACAAATATTATCGTCACAGACGCCACGAACTGATACACACCTACCATATACTAGGAGGAAAACAAAACTAGCAATCGAAGATACGGTGCTACAACACCACTATCCTTCAAAATGTAAGATTTTTTTCAACTAGTTTTCTTTTATAGAGGACACTTGATGCTTTTAACTTGATAAGAATACTGGTTTTTTTAAATGTTTTACGTCCTAAATTAAAAAGCAAGCAAGTAAGAAATGTTCGTGAAACCGAACTAAAAAGCAAAAACTGCCACAGAAATTTTCACGAAGTGACACATTCCAACGTGTATGTGACTTCGTGAAAACGGAGGTTTGCTGCGCGCGCCACACACTCAAGGCTTGTGTCAGTTCGTAAAAACGAAAATGTTTCACTTTCGTGCAAAAGTTGCAATGCATAATTATCGTAATTAAAAAAGTAAAGCTCTTCAAGCTTTGAAAGGTCTTGAAGCTGTAGCCCTTGAAGAATATTGTTTAAATTTGAAAACAAAAGAAACGAAGAAAACTAAGAAAAAATTGTTTTGTACACAAGGTGTCAGTTCATGGCGTCAGTAACGATATTTGGCGCTGAAAGTAACTCATTAAGCCCTCAAGAAAGACGCTGCTAGGGTCGAAACGTCAGGCCATTAACTATTTGTTTGCATTCATACCATTAGGTTCTTTTGGTTGGTAAGCAGTTTGCAACAGCTAATTATATTTTCTCTCGAAAGAATCTTTACTTGTGGGTGTTTTCACACAACCAAAAGGAGCTCATAAAATTGGCGTGGACTGTTTATTAGTACACTTTTCATTCTATTGGGTTCGATGTCCTTTCCACTCAATGTCTGCACTCATGTTAGAGTCGGAGTCTATGCAGACGGGACACCAGTCCAGCTGCAATCCACCGTGTCACAGAAGAAATTCAAGAAGCTTTCACTATCGACGTGACCACAATTCGTAACGTGGAGGGTTTTTTAAAGTGCAACAACTTTTGTCAGTATTTCTTCTTACTAACAGTTTACCACAGTAAGAATTAGCATTGTAAAAAAAGAAGATACGCATACAATTAAAAATACTTTATAGACTCGTTGCTCATAATGTTGTTGTAGTTCGGATGTTGAATAGCAACTACACAAGTTTAAACCTTCAAATCTAGCGTTGATTTACGCAACCTCTCAGTATGCCACAATAAACACAGCGGTTGTTTTTTTACTAGATGTTCTATCTTTACCCAAACCTCAATTTTCAATTCAATGAATAATTTCAACAGCTCCTGCGATAAGCAAATTTACTTGGTCGGGCAAAACGGACGTCTGCATTATCAATATTTGGTAAGGGCACACACGCCTGAATGGCATTTCCTTCTCACATTATTCCTAAATCGCTTCGTCTCCCCCTCCTTTCCATCGCTTGTTCTTCTTCTTTTTCCCTCCTTGTGTTTGCAGAGGTGGGCGAGAGAGTACAGCCGAAATATGTCCGATGCTCACGGCGAGTCAATACAGATGGTCGGTTGAAAATCCATGTGATAAAACTAAAATCATAAAGAGGATTTAGTACGTAAGCCAAGGAATCGAATTCCGTATTAAATTTTAAGATAAAAAAGGAGGATACAACTTTAGGGGAATATCAAATACGCGTTCTTTTTAGAAAACTATACACTGCAAAAACTGGGGTGTTAAAATTGACACCATCGGTGTTGTCACATTTAGATACCGAAGAGAGAATAAAAATTAACATCTTAGGGTGTTAAAATAACACTAATGTAGTTGTTTTTGCAGAAATTAGTGTTATCTTAACATCCTATATGGTGTACATTTTGATTCTTTTTTGGTATCTATATGTGACAACCCCCTTGGTGTAAATTTAACACCCCAGTTTTTGCAGTGTATGTAGAATTGTGTACAAAGTCAAAGGAAAATGGGGAATTGATCATAGTGTAGCATCACTGCATTAAAGCACAGTCGCACAGGAATAAAAACATTCTCTTTACCCATTAGCCTGTACTCATGATGTGACAGAACAACAACTCGTATTTATTGAGAACTTTTATACCCGTTTATGTACCGACTGTCATCACAAATTGATTGGGGATGTTTATGTTTTACCCGATACCCTATGTTGAAACAATAGTATAATTGGTATTGGGTAGTAATTATGCAAATCATTTGTATTTGTGTCACATGATTAGAACCTCCGTGAATTCATCAAGTAGGGAAGATGACTGCGGCGATCGTAACCTTTACATTATGCGTTCTATCATAGTATCATTAATTTGGAACCAGGCTTCATTGTTGTAAAACATTTTCCCCAAAAAATTGAAACACTTGTTATAGGATGTCGTTAAAAGCAGGTTCCTATAGAGGTTTCACAGCTGACGTCACTATAGCCCCGCCTACCGCAACGGCAGCCATCTTGCCGGCCAGGGTTACGATCTTGCCGCTGTTCATTGACCGGCAATATGGCGTCTCAAACACATAGTCACGTCATAACATCACGTGACTGTAAAACTCCCGGGTCAGAATTGACCCGGATTCGGGGTCCCAGGTACCTGACCCATTTCGGGGTCAGGCTGACCTGGAAACTGGATACAAAATTGGAATTTAGCTCGGATTGTGCGTCAGGTTGACCTATTTCTGAGTTATTTTGACGCAGATTCCTGGTGTCACTGACCCATATTGGTCAGGCCCCCTGAGATTCGGAAATGGGTACATTCTGACCCGGGGAGTGTAATGTTAACGTCTGTAACCTTCTTGGAATATTCCCTTTGTGAAGACAAACATGGTTCTTTGTGAAAACATATTTTTTTAAGGATGACACCCCCCGGAAAACTAGAGTGGCAAAATGGACACCTTTTATGAAACAAAAAAACACCTTGCCCTCCTTAGATTCTTTTGAGGAAATGTTTCTGTATTGATTTGATTTTCTGCAGGGAAATTCTGAAACGTGTTCAATTTTTCCAGAAGTGGTGTATAATCGATCTCGTGAGGGTCATACAATTATTTAATTGTTCTTTGCTTTATTGAATGGAGGTACCAGCATTTAACTATAGACATACAATTGAGACGACCCACTGTGGTGTTCTTCACTATAACACACATGCGGTCAGTGTTACCAGATTCAATAAATCCATACTGATAATAGAACCTGTGAAAAGCACAGCCGACTGATAGACTGGTCCTCTCCAGTTGTTTCTTAGAAGTTAACATCAGAGGGCGCTGTTTACACCCGCAAAGGCTAATGTTTAGGTGCGTCATTGTTTCTTTAGTCGTTCAATCGACTTTTAAGTGACTAATTCTTGAGATAAAAACACCTAGGGAGAATCGATTTCCCAGGAAATTGCTCGTCTTTATAATGTAGAAGATCAATATTACGAAACTAAGATATCAGTTGTTTTTTATATTAAGTATAGCCCGGTGATAGGTTTCTAATGCGAGTAGCTGTATAATTGTAAGTTTAAACTTGAAACTCCATCAGTTGCTCGTTCGTACATGGAAGAACGTAGCTTTGCTCCAAGTCATGCGAACTTCATTTCGCATTTTCAGGACCAACACAAAGCCCCCCGTAACCGTACCCGGCCAGGCCCTAGGGTCATGACGCCGGCGAGTGTACCGAAGCCATCCAACGAGACTAGATTAAATAGAAATCCCCCGGATCTTTGTACAATGTTAAAAAACAGATGTATCGGTTTGCGTCTATTGTTACCCAGCGATCGCCCAGGTGTGCATTCGTACCCAGGGGCGAGCTAAGATTCCCAGGGAGGGACCATCGATTCCAAAGCTCGCTACCTGCCCGGAAAAGCCCATAATATAAGTGGCTTTTTTACCCTGAGCTGATGGATCGAATGATTGAGACCTAAAGAAGTTGCAAGTGGTGATCGATGTCTCTGTGTCTTTTTTCTAGTTCTTAAATTTGCCCATACTTTTTTGTCTACTTCCTCTAGCCTCGGGTTTATCTGTGGGAATCTTTGAACAATATTGTTTAAAGGTCTGTTTTACCATTTTCATTTACCACTGGAAAATTAAAGATATCATACAGCCTTAAAATCAATTCAAGTCAAACTCACATTTATTTCCATACTTCATGAAAATATATAAACAATACATAACTAACAAAATAATTTAAAGGCACTGGACACGTTTGGTAATATTGTCAAAGACCAGTATTATTCTCACTTGGTGTACCCCAACATGTATCCCAATGTGTTTTTAATCTTGCAACTATTTTGATAAATTCCTAAACACACTCGCCACTTCGTGAAAATGAACCAAAGAAAACGTGCACGCAGAGGGCTGTGTACAAACCAATGCTTATTGAGATTCGCCGGTTCGTGAAAACGCTTAACTTATCTAGGTCAACAGATTAGCCAGTTCGTCAAGACGTAAAGTCTTACCACGCATGTTTTGCACCGTGCCAGCACTTTGTAATTCAATGGACAAAAAGAATCGTGAAAACGCAAAAATGGCAAATCTAGTGATTCTTCCGTCATGCTAATTAGTGTAATTTACGAAACCAGTATGTGTTAGTATCCTGAATGTTAACAGCTATTAGTTATGTTAAAAATTTGTACAGAAACAAGTTTCAAAATATTTGTGATTTTTTGAACTTGCGGTTCGTAAAAACGGTGACGATGTATTGCGAAAACCTATCTTCAGTTAATGTATTTCAAAAAGAACGTAAAAATGTTACCTTTAAATTTGTTTTAACGATGTATTGCGAAAACCTATCTTCAGTTAATGTATTTCAAAAAGAACGTAAAAATGTTACCTTTAAATTTGTTTTATGTACATTTCTGCGTTATTTACTGGGTGTATATGAGATTTATTAAGATGATTTAGTGTAGTTTCATGTTTAGCTTCTCACAACTTATAACCTTATGGTAATCAGTGCATTGGTGGTATTTTTTTATAGTGTTTTGTTTGTCTCTCCGTTGTGCAGATATTCATCCGTCTGTCTTGTCGCCCGGCAGCCCCAACTCAAGCAACTGCCTATCGGGTCTTGCCTCTACTTTACTTATTTTCCTTATTGTTATTATTAGTACTAGTAGTATTATATATTTCTGTAGTGAAACCAAGGATGCCACATAAGTGATCGTAATCACTGTAGCTCGCAAGCCTGAGGAAACCTGTAAACAAGGGTTTATACTTAGTGTCACACTTACCTGTTTAGCATCTGCTCAACATTGAGTTAAATCCTTGCTTTCTATCAAAAAATGTAACCCAGTATTGTGGAGTGAAAATAAGTGTGACTGGATTGAAATGAGTATTACTGACATTTGTAATTTAAGATGCCGCATTCAAAAATACTTTGGACTTTTGCACCATCAGTCTGAACAGACTTCAACGGGGTACTGCGCACACCTGGAACGGCTGAGGTGCCAGAGTGATTCCAAGGTGCCCCTTGACGCTGAGTGGAGGCGAATCTACGGGCTTCTTGAAGGTGAACTGATGCAGGAGGTAGGTGAAAAAAATAAACAGCTCCATCTTGGCGAGTTGCTCGCCCGGACACACGCGACGTCCTGTGGAATTGAAACATAAAGATTGGTGGTGAGATTATATCTGTAATTCAAGAAATAAAGACGCTCTGTGTTTTCTTCCTTATACAATATCGTGGCCGAGCGGTTAAGATCACCAGACTCAAGCTCTGGTGTTTCTGATCAGCAGTGTTTGGGTTCGAGTCCCGGCCATGACACTTGTTTCCTTGAGCAAGATGCTTTACTATAATTGGTTTTGTCCTGCGGACGGGACATTAAGCCGTAGGTCCTGTGTACTAGGATTGGTAGTGCACGTTAAGAACCCAGAACACTTATTGTGAGGGCATCCTTGGTTTCATAATACCAGCAATAACTAATAATAATAATGCTAATTAAGTCAAAAACTGTAATTGTTGCTGCCTGCCTACACATTGCAGTACTCCATTACGTGCACAAAAGACGGGTATCATGCTACTTGGAAAAAGCTTTGGTTTGTAATCTCGATTCACTCCGATAATATTTTACACCAGGTTACTTAAAACATGTGTTGCAAAAGTTTGAAAGCATGATGGTTTCCTACGAAACACTTTAAGTATCTCTGCAGGATTTCCTACGAAACCTTCATGTATCTCGGCACTAATGATCGTATAGGCCTACAGTGAAGTATCTAGCTACCATCTACACGTTCTGAATTTGAATACTTGTTATTAAACAATTTCAGAATCTTGGCCTGTTTGAAAATTATGATTTGTTTACCTATGCCGAATGGAATAAATTCATCGGGTTTAACCACCTCTCCAGCCTCATTTAAGAATCGCCCCGGGTCGAACCTCTCCGGTTCTGTGAAAAGTTCCGGATCCGTATGCAGGGCCCACTGGTTAGAGATAATGAAGCAGTCTTTGGGAAGGGTATATCCTCTGAACGAGGTGTCACGAGAGGCCCTGTGGGGGACGCCGAGGGGTACTATGTTGCCGACTCGTTGGAGCTCCAGGATGACGGCTTCGGTGTACGGCATGTCTTGTTTGTTTGACAGCTTTGGCATGCGGTTACGTCCCACTACGGCGTCTATCTCTTCCTGCACCCGCGTCTGTACCTTAGGGTGAAGCATCATGTATAACAGGCCCCACCTGAGGGTCGTGGCCGTTGTCTCCGATCCAGCTGCGAAGAAATCGTTGATGACGCTCACCAGGTTGTTTAGGCTTAAGACCGTCTCGACATTCTGATCTTCCTTCTCCTTCATCTCCTTAATGTACATGTCCATAAAGTCCCTGATGTCATCCGGATTGAAGTCCTCGACGTGGTTCTTTATAATGTTCTTGGTAAATTTCACCACCAATGTAATGTTTGTCCGCATTTCTCGCATTGACGGGAGGAACCCCAAATACTTGGTGACGGGCAGGAACTGCATCGCTGCTCCGGCTCCGATGAGCTCCATGTTCCGACCAATGGACGCTAAGATCTTCTGGAACTCGGGATCGTCGTACTCGTACCTCTTCCCAAACACAACTGAGGCGATGATAGTCGAGACGGAAATGGAGAACAACTTGGTGGGATTGAAAGACTTCTGTTTGAAATTGTGCATCTCCTGAACCAGTTGCTCTGCCTCCCTTGCGATCTGATCCTCAAAGCTGGATTTCCCGACCCCGAAGTTTTTGAAAACATTGAGAGACAGTTTTCTCTGCTCCTTCCAGACTTTACCGGATGCAGATGCAACGCCTATCGATATAAATAATACAATTTTTCATCACGTAAAGGACAGTACCCGCATCGCTTCTTCATATGAAAACTTGAACAGACAACATGATCCGCTTCAAACGTTTCAATATTAATTTTTGGTAGGAAGATTTGAATATTTTATTATCAACATTTTTGTACAATGACATTCGTACTTTCAATACAAAGTCTTTATCTTCAGGGCTATCCGTGTGAAACTTTTGCAATATTTAAAGATGCAGATCAGCAATCGTGCACTGTTCCTATACATTTTTATGTATACCGTGATGTATAACCATAAAACAGTTTTTCTCCATGAATTGTTGTTTATTTAGATAATTGCCCATTGTGCACACCATCGATGCATAATGCATTGTGGTACCGGTTGTATATAGCTAGCTGTTGGTATTAAACAAGGTGGCTCCTGATGAGCTGGAGGCATGTAAACGGACGTATGAAGCCCAATTCCTCGTGATTGTGGCATCAGACGTATGAAGCCACAACCACGCACGTTTACAAATGTACATGGTTGTGGTTATGAGGGTTCTTCCATGGTGAGAGGGAGGGGAGGGGAGTGTTCATCACCATCACCCCACCCCCACAATTGTCAATCCTAACCCTAAACCCTACCCCTACCCCTATCACCTACCCCTCACCCAACCCCGACCCTCACCCCCTTCCCCCACCCTAACCCTCACCCTCACCGTCACGTGGTTGTGGCTTCATACGTCTGATGCAACAACCACGCACGGTGCCGTGGTTGTGGCTTCATACATTACGAAGCCACAACCACAGCAGTTGCAATGTGCGTGGTTGTGGCAAGGAATTGGACTTTATACGTCTGTTCGTATATAACTCACGAGCTGATCATTGTCTCATCGGAAGCGTCTCATCTAATCATTGTATAATGTGTTGTAAATAATCCACAAATGTCTATTATTTTATTCCTGTCTACGAATCCGAACAAAATGTAAAGGAGTTGCTGTTATATAAGTTGGTTATAATGAAAAATGAAAAATTATAGTATAGCCTTCAATCAACTGCTTCATTTCTCAATATTGTTTACCCTACCTTCTGAGCCGTCCAGCATGTTAGTTACCGTGTGTAATTCAGGCCGATCACTCAAGTTTGGATTCTGGAAGGCATCTTTGATCGCATCATAGCCGTGAACAACAACAATCCTCTGCCCCAGTATGCTCAGGGTGAATATTGGCCCGTACTTCCTCGACATCTTTAGGAAGACCTCGTGCGGTTCCCCAGAAGCGAGGGCCAGGGTAGGCAGGCTTCCAAGTAGAGGCCATTCCCACGGACCGGGCGGGAGGTTCCGTGGTCTTCGAAGAGCCCATGAGAGCACGAGAAAAACTATCAAGCCTAGCAGTGCAGTTCGTATGTCTAGCAAAGCTAACAGGGCAGCTGTGTACGCCATTTTGTTCTGCCTCGGAACTCGCAGTGAGCTTCACAAGTCAACCATGAGTCAACGAACTATCAATCGATTATTGCATGATTATTTCTACACGTACTGGGCACAGTGACCTTCATTACACAATTAACCATTACTCAGCATGCTTGGCCAGTGTGCTCTAATTCGCCTTTGTAATAATGTGACACTCAGACTCAGAGTACAAACTGCATGTTCCTATGCCTGCACAATGATGAAACACTTTGTAGTGTATAATGCTTAAGTATCGTACACGTTTACTCAAAACAAATATTAGCATAAAAACTTACTTGGTAACAAGCAACGGAGAGCTGTTGATAGTATAAAACATTGTAGGAAACGACTCCCTCTGAAGTAACGTAGTTTTTGAGAAAGAGGTAATTTCTCACTAAAATACTAAAATATATCTTCCAAGAAGCCTTTTATTCCTATCGGAAAGCACACAAATTTGTACAATAAGGGTGTTTTTTTCTTCCCCATTTTCTTGCAACTCCGATGACCAATTGAGCCGAAATTTTCACAGGCTTGTTATTTTATGCATATGTTGGGATACACCAAGTGAGAACACTGGTCTTTGACAATTACCAAACGTGTACGATACCTTTAAAGATTATTTTTGTGATAGGCCTGTTGGACGTTTACACAAGGAGTTCCGTATGTGTTTTTAATACATCACGATTGAGTCTCATGTATCCATGTCAGGGTTGAAGTTAAGTTTTCAAGTTGATATAAGTTGACTTTACATTTCGAAAGATAAGCATGGGTGTAAAGTCTATCTGCAGTCTGTTTCTAGCATGTTTGCTAGATTTTCCAACGAATTTAAGGTAGGGCCTATTATACCCTTCCTCCACCAGCTTTTAGTTGAATCGTTTAAAACATTTAATATGCAATTTCGATTTGAGTTTATAATATTATTTGAGAAAAGCAACAACAACAACAACAACAACATTAAATAAAATACCATAACAATAAACAAAAACTTGGGTTTGGTATGACAACGTATAGGCCTACAACTCGATTCGACAGAAAAAAAGAAGAAGAAAAAAAACAGCAACCAAAAATACATACTTTCTCTATTACCAAACTGTTTTACAGCCCTGTTATATTCCCTGGACAAAAAAACTAAAAAAGGAAAAAGACTGATGTCAAATTGAGCGTTTACAGTTGAGATTTTCGTCGAAAAGTTTCAGTTTAGATAAATTTAATTTAAAAAGGTCACCCTTTCCGAAATTTGATTTAAAACAGAAAATTACGTAAACTTGAACCAAAGGCAGCAGCTGATGTAGCACCGCAGTGTTATGGCGCTCGTAATTATACTATAAGCTGTATGCCTACCATCATCTGTATTTCTTATTTTATTCACACGAAAGAAAATCTTCAAAAGGACCTTGCCAGCGGCACCTGCTCGTCGCTCAACTCTCTGTTTTCACATCAGGAGTGTTTTGTTTATTCCGCCGCTCCGTTTATCAGCTGCACAAGTGTCTAAATGAATCGGCAAATTTACAGTGATTGGACACGGACAGCGTCTGGGGTGCTAACTGAATTAATGCATCATGCGGTTGAGCTAACACGAATTTAGTTATTGCTTGATCAAACCCTATGCCAAGATCGTCCTTTTTTTATTTCCTCTTTTGGTCTGTGTGTTTTTTTGTGGGTTTTTTCAAATTTCAAAAGAAAAAATAATAAGAAGGCCTATAAAACTGGTGCTGCGAAGATTGAATCTTCGGTGCGTATGTATACATTGTAGTTCTATCGCGAGCGTAAATCCCAAGGGATGATTTTGTCAAGTGGTTTAAAAAACCTACTATTTGTTATTGATTCATTTATAAAAAGATAAACAGGAAAAAAAGAGAACAGCAGAGTAATTAATTTGTCTCAAAATAACATGCATAGAACAGCAGTGATCATGCTCAAAATAACATGCATGATAAACAGCAGAGTGGTCAACTTGTCTCAAAATAACATGCATAGAACAGCAGAATGATCATGCTCAAAATAACATACATGATAAACAGCAGAGTGGTCAACTTGTCTCAAAATAACATAAACAGCAGAGTGGTCAACTTGTCTCAAAATAACATAAACAGCAGAGTGGTCAACTTGTCTCAAAATGACATAAACAGCAGAGTGGTCAACTTGTCTCAAAATAACATGCATGATAAACAGCAGAGTGGTCAACTTGTCTCAAAATAACAAACAGCAGAGTGGTCAACTTGTCTCAAAATAACATAAACAGCAGAGTGGTCAACTTGTCTCAAAATAACATAAACAGCAGAGTGGTCAACTTGTCTCAAAATAACATAAACAGCAGAGTGGTCAACTTGTCTCAAAATAACATAAACAGCAGAGTGGTCAACTTGTCTCAAAATAACATAAACAGCAGAGTGGTCAACTTGTCTCAAAATAACATAAACAGCAGAGTGGTCAACTTGTCTCAAAATAACATAAACAGCAGAGTGGTCAACTTGTCTCAAAATAACATAAACAGCAGAGTGGTCAACTTGTCTCAAAATAACATAAACAGCAGAGTGGTCAACTTGTCTCAAAATAACATTAACAGCAGAGTGGTCAACTTGTCTCAAAATAACATTAACAGGAGAGTGGTCAACTTGTCTCAAAATACCATAAACAGCAGAGAGGTCAACTTGTCTCAAAATAACATGAACAGCAGAGTGGTCAACTTGTCTCAAAATAATAGCATGATAAACAGCGGAGTGGTCAACTTGTCTCAAAATAACATAAACAACAGAGTGGTCAACTTGTCTCGAAAAAAACATGCATAAACAGCAGAATGGTCAATTGTCTCAAAATAACATGCATGATAAACAGCAGAGTGGTCAACTTGTCTCAAAATAAAGTGCATGATATGCACATTTTTTCTTGTGTCACTAGGGCCTGTATAACTATTGCTTTTGTGCTGTAAAATGCGTTTGGAAGAACTCGAGGGCAGTATAGGGAGGTGCATATGCAGCATCCCATATTAATTTTGCGTCCAAAAAGAAATCAAAAAGTACACACAAAAAATGACTTATCAAACTGTGCCTTAAAAGATAATCCAAAAAGGATGAGAATGCATCGAAAGAGTATTTTAATCTCAAAATTTCCCTGGGGCCCTTAAGCGGGCCTGGACCCCGCACTCTTGTCTTCAAGGTGCGTGTTTTTGTACGGTGCCTTCCCCCGTAGTCTTCAAGAAAGATCGAGAGTAAAGAAAGAAACAAAACCCACAAAGAGTTCATGCTAATCCTGTGGCAATGCACCAATAATGCTCAAATATTTCACAGTGTCCGTTCTGGGAGAAAATAATTTAAAGGAATAATTAAACATTTAAATTTACCAGGCAGTCGCAACTAATTAAAATTGGCGTCACCGTGGCAGTGGGTACACACCCATATTTGTGTATTTAATTAAGTAGGCCTATACAAACATTATGTTTGTTTATCATTCTGCGTAAGACCATGAGCTTTACGTTTCTAAAAAATAAATTAAATTTTAGTTCCATAGCCTACTGCGATTTTCGACCAACGAGGTGTGGTGTCGTATTTTATACAAAAAAAGGAAAACAAAACCCTGCTGTGTGTTTTTGAATTTAAAAAATAAATTAAATTTTAGTTCCATAGCCTACTGCGATTTTCGACCAACGAGGTGTGGTGTCGTATTTTATACAAAAAAAGGGAAAACAAAACCCTGCTATGTGTTTTTGAATTTGAAACAATGCAGCCGGAGCAGCGCAGTAGCAGCATTAAAGGTATCGTACACGTTTGGTAATGACTCAAATATAGGCCTACAAAATTACTTGGTAACATGCAACGGAGAGCTGTTGATAGTATAAAACATTGTAGGAAACGACTCCCTCTGAAGTAACGTAGCTTTTGAGAAAGAGTTAATTTCTCACTAATTAATTTTTATTCCTATCTGAAAGCACACAATTGTACAACGAGGGTGTTTTTTCTTGCATTATTTTCTTGCAACTTCGTTAACCAAATGAGCCAAAATTTTCACAGGCTTGTTGTTTTATGCATATTATGGGATACACCAAGTGAGAACACTGGTCTTTGACAATTTCCAAACGTGTTCAGTGCCTTTAACAATGTGTATTGCACTTGTTATTGTTATTGTTGTTATTTGTAACAAACAAGCAACCATAATTAGCGGCAAAGATATATTCTACCTGCAATTGTACCTATACAATTAGTTGCCGATAACCGATCATGGATTGATTTTGAAACAAAACTATGTTTACTTACACACTATTAAACAACTATGCAGAGTTTAACAAATTATTGTTTTGATGCAAAATAAACATTTAGACACCAAATTCAAAAATAAATTCGTTTGCTTGTTTGCAACACCTTGGTCTCTCAATTTATTGTTTACAATAGATAAATGAGAGCGCCCTCTCCGGACCCTCTAAATTGACGCATTGGGCGTTCCATAGTTTGTCAATGTTTACCTAATCTGACAAGGAGGTTGGCGTAGCGGGACGATTGGACTGAATAGTGAAAGCAAAGCAAGCACGTTGTCGTAGAATCAGGTGTTACAGGAGCTGCAGCCGACCACGATCTGTTTTCCATCAAAATGGCAGAGCTGACATTAGTTGATGATGTGGCTGTTTTGAAAGTGAAATACCCTCCTGTCAACGCACTCGGGTAAGTACGATCAGACATTGTCAATTGGACAAGACTTTAGTACCAAGTAATTGGAAAAAGTACAAGCCCGTATCACTCAGTACGTTGATAATTACGAGCCACTTCTGTTTTAAATTTTAGCTTGCTACTCACCCACTATCACTCAGTATAATATATTCTAACTATTGATGAAGTGCAAATTCTGATGGTGAATGCTTTAAATTGTATGGTTTCCCTTGAATCTGTGTAATGCTTTTTGATGCCATGTCATACTCGTACTTTTTGTCCCACTGGTCTAATTAGCTGTTTAGTAAACTTGAGTATAAAGTCCAAATGCCAATCTCGACCTACATGTGAAGTTGATATCACCCTATTTGTCTGTGACTCTGGTTCTTTGTCCAATTGGCACAATTAAATATGGACTATGGAGCTAGTCCTGACCTACTCCTAGTCCTAAAACCAGTTACTATGAGGTTTCGTTCCGCTTAGCGGAACAAACCTCATGTTCTAGGAGTAGTCCTGACCCAGATCTGTACGAATTGTAAAATAGCCCTACGTCATCCAGCCGCCATCTTAGAGGTAAACCGGTGATGAAACAATGGAAACGTGCAGACTTTTATGCGCGTTGTGCACAGCAAGGGCGCCTAACATGTATAATGTATGACGTTAATGCACCTATGCCCTTATTTTGTTATTCGCTTTTTTATTCACCGATGATTTGAAAATGAGGCTGCCAAGTGCCTAGTGGCAGAACCAAACATGCTCCAGTAAGCAATAGTGGTAAAATTATCTTGCTCAAGGACACAAAATTAATGACCAGTGAGAACTCGAACCCACACTCTGCTATTAGAACACCAGAGCAGTTGATCTTTAGTTCGGTGTGCTTGGACAGTTAAGCCACGCCATTTCATTTCCCTCCTTTTACATTTGTATTTTCCACTTAATTTTTGGCAGGGGTTGGTGATGGGAGTTAGGGAAGGTGAGGTGTACCAGAATTGAAACTTATTACCATGCCTACATGCCAAAGGCTGATTACTCAAAGATCTCCAAACCAATCTGTATTTAATTTCATTCTGTTTACAGATATGCTGTCAGGTCAGGAATAGTGGAATGCCTACAAGTAAGCAATTTGTTGTCCTCTAATTTATTTGTTTAAAACACAACCATCAGATCATGCTGCAACGATCCGGCAAATTCAAAATTTGAGCTGTTGTGAGATCCCATTTCATGGCGATAATTGCTATTGACTCCTTGCCCGATGCAGAACGCACCTACGAACTATGCTTGTCTACCATTTCCGCCATTTTGGGAGTCAATTCCTTTGTGCACATTTGGACCGACAACATAAATGGCACATAGGATGCATGTGTGAGGGCGCTGAACGTTGTGAGATCGATCAATAGATCAAATGTAACTTCAAAATAATGATAGTGCCTGGAATTTCTGTACGTCACACCCTTCTATTCCGACACCCCTATATTCAGACACCCCTTAGAGTATTTTCCTAATCCTAACCCTAACCTTAACCCTAACCCTAACCTGAACCCTAACCCTAACCTTAACCCTAATCTTAACCCTAACCTTGACCCTAACCCTAACGTGTAGGGGGGGGGGTGGATCATGGAGATGTTGAAACATAGGGGTGTGGAATACAGAGCAGTCACCTTCCTTCAGGCATGATTGTTTTACACAGCCTCAACAGAAGAAAGCATAAAATCTTACATTTTGTGGAAATTGCACTGCACCATAAAAATATGGGGGGGGGCCACATTTTTGTGTTCATTTGTTATTTTTTACAGTCTTGCTTTTGTTTGGTATAATAAACTGTAAAACTTGTCATCATGAAAAATGACTAACTTGCCTGCCTCGGAATGTATAAGGTACATGGTCTACAACAGAGACCTAATTATAGCCTTGTAAGGTTGGTAGGCCTATTGATATAGATTTTAGAGATTGATAGTCTTTAATACCTTCAAAAGGTAAACAATAACCCTTATGAAGTTGATAGTGATTGCATGACGTGACCTCGGTAGAACAAATAAGTGCCTTGATCCACACTTAAGGTTGTGTTTAGTTATTAGGCCTATTGCCAGGAGGGCCAAGTTATTTATATTGTCTGACCTCAAAATCAGATCGACGTTTCAACACACAGAAATAACTTTTGGCATGAGTGGTGAATGGAATTTTTCTTGTAATTCACAGCATTCATAATGTAATATAACTATATACTTATAATGCTGGTTGATGCCAATTAAATTAATCGAGAAGAATACAGAATGCCAAAAAATGTACAACCATTTCTTTTACTCTTTTGCCATAAAATGTTTGTACGTGTTTCCTTGTTTAGTTATAAATTCGTCCATTTCTCCCGAGAATTTCAACATACAATTTCATTGTGTGTAAATGATTTACTATTTTGATATCTTTCCAAAAGTTGAAATTTAGTTTTGCTTTGTTTACAGTTAGGCTGTACAGTGTAGTTCATGTGCACAATTTGATTTATTTCTGATTGTTCTGCCATTGTCGATCCACTGCAGAATGAAGGCCTCAGCATGATATCTCAAAATGTCTTTATTTTGTGGCTTGTTAATACCAATTGACTGTCCCCCAGTCTTGTTGCAGCTCGTCTCTCGGTCTTTTCCTCTGGTGTCCTCTATCAGGGTTCTTCCCATGCACAAGCTAGCGTATCGGGCCGATACACACCATTTGCATACCGATACGCGCAAATTTCAGCCGATTAAAAAAAACATCACGAGAAAAATCATATAGAATGCTCCAGATTGCACAGTAAGGTTTTTATAGAATGCTCCAGATTGCACAGTAAGGTTTTTAAAACCAAGATAAACACCAAGTAGAAAACCTTCAGAAGAATTTTTTTTCAATTCAGTGTGCTTTGGCCAAACATCCACAAATTTGGGTCCAGAATGCCTCACAGTTTTGAAAAAACCTGTGGAGAACCCTGTCTGTTCCAATTGTTCCAGTGATTGATTACTGAACTCCACTGCTTATCTGTTCTGTGGCTAATGTGTCCAGCCCAGCTCCATTTTCTCTTTGTTACTGTTCCGAAGATGTCCTGAACTTTAAAGTGATTCACATTGTTCATATTGTTTTCTTCTTGTGTGTGTTTTTTTTTAGAAAGCTAATCTTAACCCCACTATCAAGAGTGTTGTACTGTGTGGAGACGGCCGCACTTTCCCAGCTGGGGCTGACATCTCAGAGTTTAACACACCCTCTAGGGCTTATAAGGGTATGCTATCAAACTTGATAAATTACTTTAAAGGCACTGAACACGTTTGGTAATGACTCAAAACAAATATTAGCATAAAAACTTACTTGGTAACAAGCAACGGAGAGCTGTTGATAGTATAAAATATTGTAGGAAACGACTCCCTCTGAAGTATTGTAGTTTTTGAGAAAGAGGTAGTTTCTCACTAAAATAATAAAAACTTCTTGCAAGAAGTTTTTATTCCTATCTGAAAGCACACAATTGTACAACAAGGGTGTTTTTTTCTTTTATCATTTTCTTGCAACTTCGATGACCAATTGAGCCCAAATTTTCACAGGCATTTTATTTTATGCATATGTTGGGATACACCAAGTGAGAACGCTGGTCTTTGACAATTACCAAACGTGTACGATGCCTTTAAAGGTATGGTCATATTGCTAAATACTTCAACCATAAGAACTTACTTGTTGAGAAGCACTACAGCTGTTGATTGAATAAACTATTTTAAAAAAAGATACCCTTTGAAGTAATATGGTGTGGAAAATGTTCTAACCCCACCGAAAATTGAGAAACGATGTATGCATGAATCGTTTCCCAGATTTCTGAGGGTTGGTGTCCGATTGCGAATGCTAGATCGGACTCAAGCACTGATGGTTGAATTATAGGAGTGTGGGTTCGATTCCCGACCATGACACTTGTGTCCTTGAGCAAGGCACTTAGCCATAATTGCTTCTCTTACCCCAGGTGTATAAATGGGTACCTGAGAGAGGGAGACAGTATTGTGTTGGATTAACCCCTCTGCGCTAATTTAAGCAGCTTGGGATTGTATGCTCTCCAGGGAGTTGAAAAAGTTGTCCAAGTATGCCTGATGAACAGGGATAATAATGTTGTAAAGCGCTTTGATCTAGCTACTAGGATATGTGCACTATATAACATGTATAAGAACCAATTATTGTTATAAAATGGCCGTCTAAAACCTTTGGCTGTGTCCTTTATCACAAGGCCGCGACCATGCAATGTTTTAAACGGTCATTTAGGACCTCGTTACCTACTCAGATTTTATTCCCTTAATGAAACACATCATAACCAAACATTGATGATTCTATATTTCTCATCAGCGCCTAATGTTGTTGAGGTCATCCATGCTATTGAGGCATCTGACAAGCCTGTGGTTGCTGCAATTCATGGTACCGCACTGGGCGGGGGACTGGAGTTGGCTCTCGGCTGCCATTATCGCATCATCAGAAAAGATGGAATGTAAGTAATGCCGTATCAGAATTGCCGGCTACGACTACGGACGGCTACGACTGTTGTTAAAAGTGTTGCTAAGGATGTTTTATATTTCAATGCATTGGTGTTGTCAGCAGCAGAGTGTGGGTTCGAATCCCGGTCATGACACTTGTGCCCTTGAGCAAGGCACTTAACTCATAATTGCTTCGATACCCATGCCTACATCCTTACGGACTGTGAAGGGGTTAACCCTGTTTCAGCCCTAGGAGTAGGTGGCAATGTGCCCCTGGTGACAATTGATTTGGGTCGGCAGCCAAGTGAAGTGGCCATGTGGTGTTGTGAGTAGGGCGATATCTCATAAAAAAAACATAGCCGTAGCCACTAATTCGGAAATGGCCTAAAATCAATTTCATCCTCTAAAAAGGGAGATATAAATCATTTTAAATTTCCTTTGTCTTCGCTCAAATTTTTTCGTGACAATTTTGTTTTGCTGTGTTGACAGGGTTGGATTTCCAGAAGTGAATCTTGGCATACTGCCTGGGGCTACAGGTACCCAGAGACTACCCCGAGTCACTGGAGTAGCTGATGCTTTGTCAATGATCACATCGGGGAGACCCATATCAGCCAAACTGGCCCATAGCAGAGGGATTGTAGACAAGGTAGGTGTAGTTATGCTAGTTTGCCATAATTAACAAATGATACACAGTTCTTATGTAGCGCACATATCCTAGTAGCTAGATCAAGGCGCTTTACAACATTATCTCTGTTTATCAGGTATACCACTTGACCATTCCTCAAAGTTTCTCAACACCCTGGGGAGCATACCAACCTTTAAGCTGCTTATATTAGCGCTAAGGTGTTAATTCATCACAGTACTAACCAGAGTTGTAGGACTCGAGTCTGTCTCGAGTCACAATTTCGGTGACTTGGACTAGCAAAAGACTCGGACTCGAACTCGGACCAAGTGACTCAAGACTGGACTCGGACCAAGTGACTTGGAATTTGGACTAGACCCAAGTGACTTGAGACTCGGACTCGACCCAGGTGACTCGACTACAACTCTGGTACTACATGTATCTCAACCTTTGGAGGTTTCCATATATACACCTGGGTGAAGAGAAGAATTACCTGTGCAATTGACGAAGTAGGATCCCAAACTGTTTTTGCTTTTCTTTGTTCCAGGTTGTGGACGGTGACATCATCAAACAAGGCATTTACTTCGCCAAGTCTATCGCTAATCAACCTGTAGGTCCAAGACGTATCAGCGAGTGGAAAGTAAATGCTCCCCCAGATGTCCACAAAGTCTTTGATGGTAATTTTGGTTGAAACACTTTGGTTGATTGAAGAGATGTTACTCATACGCAAATTATTTGGTGTTTCTTTGATTAAATGTTGGAAGAGGGAAAATATTTGAAGTATTTGTGTTGCACTTTAGGATTAACCTACATTCAAAATTGCTTTTGCAATTACATTCATATGTTTCTTTTAGATGGCCCTGGCTTGTCGTGGTATTCCTTTTAAATTCCGTTTGCCATGGTTAAGTGGTGAGCCACTAGTGAAACAAGAGTTCTAGGCAAATTGTACGCCTTTATCATTGTGTAATACTCCTCACCCTCTCTCATCAGAAATGCGGAGGAGTGTAATCCGGACATCAAGAGGTGCCATAGCTCCCCTAGTTTGCCTTCAATCAGTAGAAGCTGCTTTCATATGTCCCACCTATCAAAAGGGAATCCGAAGGTAAGCAGAACTGACCTCTTATTGTGGTCATAACCTCTTCACGTCGGATGACACGTTTTTACGCCAAATTTTTCTTGACTGGAGGCAAGGTTTAATTTTTAATTTTTTATCAATTTACTTTCAGGGAGGCTGAGCTGATGATGACGTTGATGACATCTGGTCAGGCGAGGGCACAGCAGTACGCATTCTTTGCAGAACGGTCTGTTGCTAAGGTAAGTTAGCACTTCAATAGACCGTGCAAGTCTCGCGCGTATTCGAACATTTTGGGGACCACTTTGGTCTCACGTACGATGCTTTAACGCGTGAATGGTCCCAATGTTCGAATCGGCACGAGACTTGCACAGTCTTTGACTATAGAGCAGGACTTGAACCTGTGACCTCCAGATTAACGTGCCTCCGGAGGTCGCAGGTTCCAGTCCCACTGTAGTAAATTTTTCTTGTTCAACCTCAAAATTATTTTAAAATTTACCCTGTTAGTTTCCCTTGTGGTTTATTACTTGATACTAAAGATTTACCATTCAAAAAAACACTTGATAAACAAACATGCTTTTTGGGGGCAAGAAATGGGGATGGTGGTCGTGGTTTTTCTTGTAAGTTGTGGGGTTCTGCTTTACCCGCGAGTCGTCCTGAAACACATCAATTGAAGTACATCAATTGAAGTGTTGATTTCTTTTGGTTGGTAACAATGTTGCCACACTAATGTAAAAGTAACAAATTATCGGTACCTGCTGCTAAAACATGGTCTATTGGTAAGACATCTGCTCTAGCAATGCAAAGGTCGTGGGTTCGAATCCCACCAAGTGAGTTACCTGTCAATTTTTGTACATACAACTCAGGAAAGTACTATGTATATGGTGCTTAATACAAATTGGTGTAAGGGTAAAAAACAAATTATATACGGAATTATGATTGACCTCTGTTTTGCATTTCCTGTAATTTGTTGTTGAAATGTGCTCGTCCTTTTTTGTGTGCAGTGGGAGGTGCCCAGTAAAGGTGCTGGTTACAAGACAGCCAAGCCTGCACCTGTAAGATCAGCAGCAGTGATTGGTGCCGGCACGATGGGAACTGGTATTGCCATGTCGTTAATTTCCATCGGCATACCCACATACTTAGTCGAGCAAAATGAGAAGGTGAGATTTGGTTCACTCAACCGCTTCACATCGGTTGACGTGTGTACACGGCAGTCAAATTGTTCTGGACTGACTTACGGCGGACGGTTTATTATGACCAGATTACCAGTTCCAAAATATGTAATGTAGATGCATATTGTTTGCAACTGGTTCTTGGTAAATAGCAAACAAACTCGCTACTTGCTTGGCACCGTTTTGTTTTGCTAAAAGCTTGATGAAATTGGACCCCAACGAGTCTGATCTTGCAGTCTGGCAACAGTGATTTTGAATTAAGAAAAACCTCAACAATTTCTTTCATTCAGTAAAGTAGACCAAACTGTTGACAATGAGACTTATTTTACAGAGTGTTTATACTCGGGATTCCATAATGAAACAAAGAATAAATATTCTTGCTTGTGTGAATTTATGCCACAGCCTTTGAAAACTGTTTTTTATTTCCTTATCCCAGATACTGAACTTTGGGCAAACCGGGCGCATTTCAAATTAAGAAAAACAAAACCCCTAACATATACATAAAATAACAAGCCTGTGAAAATTTGGGCTCAATTGGTCATCGAAGTTGCAAGAAAATGATACAAGAAAAAACACCCTTGTTGTACAAATTTGTGTGCTGTCAGATAGGAATAAAAACTTCTTGCAAGAAGTGTTTATTATTTTAGTGAGAATTTACCTCTCTCTGAAAAACTACGTTACTTTAGAGGGAGTCATTTCCTACAATGTTTTATACTATCAACAGCTGTCCGTTGCTTGTTACCAAGTAAGTTTTTATGCTAATATTTGTTTTGAGTAATTACCAAACGTGTACGATACCTCTAAGACTAGCATGTTAATATTATTTGTTACAACTTATACCCTCTTTTTAGTTTCTGAATCGTGGGGTGGAAACAGTTAAGGGGTATGTTGGCTACAACATCCAGAAAGGGCGAACTACTATGGCCCAAGCCGAGAAGTTGCAGACCCTTCTCAAGCCGACCTTGAACTACAATGATCTAAGTGGAGTCGACATTGTCATCGAAGCCGTCTTCGAGAACATGAAGGTCAAGAAGGAGATTTTTACCAGGCTGGATTCTGTCTGTAAGCCTGCCGCCATCTTGGCTAGCAACACGTCAGGGCTGAATATCGATGAGGTTTGTATAATGAGTGATCAGGTAGTCATTAAACCATTTTGGAATTATATTTGAATGAGGTCTGCAGGGTTTCCCTTTAACTTTTTCAGTCACTGGCCAGCGGGACCAGATAGCTTGTCATTATTCAGTGGCACCCCAGCTTTATCACTAGTCCTTATTTCATATTAAATAGGGATGCTTTTCAAAACTGAACTAGCCAGCTGGACCACCTGGAAAGAATTTTGACCGGACCTCGGGTGTTCAAACTGTTGGCCAGCGGACCACTGTGAAGGGAGAAGGCTGGTCTTATACAAGAACTTGTTTAGTCACAAGTTTACGCTTAAATTTGAATTCCTCAGTCTATAGAGACAGTTGCTATGTCCACATTTTTAGCGGCAAGGTTTTGTTTAGCAACCTCCAGATGAGCAAACCCTGGTACCATTGTGCCGTACACATTCATTCAGAATTGGGTATGGGTGTTCTCCGTCTCTTACATAAGTACGCAAAAGCTTCCCCCCAATCATGTGACTCAGCAACTGTCGATATAGTCTGAGGAATTCAAACTTAAGCAGTATCTTGTGACTAAGTAAGTCATTGTACCAGACATTATTCAAATCTAACTCTCAAAAGGCTTATTGCTTACGAGTGACTGGGTGTCATTTGCCAATGGGGGCTGAGAGTCATTCGTCAAGGGGTATGAGTCATTTGCCAAAGGAGGTGAGAGTTATTTGCCACTTTAAGACGCAAAGATGTATATATGGTTTTTCAGAAAGCCAATGGTATGCCAATCTTGTATAAATGGGATCCATTGCACATTGTCCTGTTACTGCACTGTTTATGTACAGAGGTTACTGTGCAACTTATTCTTTTCATTTTTACAATTGTTATCCCTTTGCCAAGATGGCGGCTGTTACCAAGCGACCAGAAAGCGTTATCGGGATGCACTTCTTTGCTCCGGCTCATGTCATGAAACTGGTGGAGAACATCTACGGTGAAAAGACATCGGCTGTTGCTATGGCCACCGTGATGGAGCTCAGCAAGAAACTAAAGAAGGTACACAGGGTCAAGGTTCAGAAAGCTGGCAAACGCAAATAAATGGTTAACCACAGATAAAATCACAGCTTAGTATAAACAGGGTTAGGCCCTGTACACTATTGGTAAGATTGAAAAACACAAATGTTCACAGATTCACACACAACTTACATGATTTAAAGTAAGTAATGGTTGAAAGGGTTCCTTAAAATATTTCTGCCTAAAATGCTATCGTTTCTGAGAAATGAGTAAAACAATAGTTTTTATCACGCGCGATATTTTGACAAAACAGAAAACACATAAGGTCTCTTTTCACTATTTTCTTGTGATCTCGATGACCAATTGAGCTCAAACTTTCACAGGTTTGTTTGTTCATGCATATGTTGAATCACACAAAATGTGGACACTGATTTTGTGCTGTTACCAAAAGTGTACAATACCTTTAACAGCCAAAATTCTATTGAGTTGAATTTTTTAATCAAATATTTTAATTTTCTGTATAGTCCATTATCATATCAACGCAGACAAACAAGAACAATTTCAGCTGTCTGAGAATCTTCATTAGGTCTGTTCAGCTGTGTTGATACTTTCAATGCCTGGGGTCATATACTGTAAAAAGCAGTATGAACTATAACTTGTTTCAAAAAGAAAAAAGAGACACAAAATTAATGATCGAGATTTGAAGAAGAGAAAATAAGTTATGTTTTTTATTAGGGCAAACAGCGCGTTTACCTTTTGACTGTCGGCCACAGATACCCTGCGGATGAGCTATAGTGTAATTTGATGTCATTATTCTTGCAGTGGATGTAAAACATTTTGTAATGAAAGATAGCTCTCCTCTCAACCGATTAGTCCCTTTTAATTAATTTTGTCTTTTTCTTCTCAGATTGGAGTTCTGGTTGGTAACTGCCATGGGTTTGTTGGTAATCGAATGATGGCAAAATACCTTGCGGAAGTGAGTATTTTGTTTGTTCTTGGAATGAGATTGATGGATAATTTCTAGCATTACAACCAAAATTTCTAGTAGATAAATTTGTCGGCTCAGTGCTGTAAGATCGTAAAAGTGCAACTTCATTACTGTGATGATCAAAAGTGCTTAAAAAGAAAAATACAAATAAATTATATCATAAAAACAATATCCATATGCAAATGTTTTTTCTTGGGAAATTATTGTTTCTTTTTGCCACACAATTACTTTGGAGACCACTCTCGATCAATAAACTCCATTAACCAAGAAATCCAAAATATGCAAAAACAATTTTATGAAATTTATACAAACTTATCGTCCTATATATTGTAGTAAATATACAGGGATTCTATGTTTTTGTTCTGAAATGATTTATTGAAAATTGTGTATGTTTTTTTTTTAACAATTCTTTTAATTTTAAATTGGGCAGTAAAATTTGCGCGATCTCGCAATCAGAGCCATATATTGAGAAAGTTGTGACAATTTGCGATTAAAAGCCATTTTGTGTCCAAAAAAACTGCATTGGGGAATACAGGGTGCCAGACTAGCCTTCCCATTGGGTTGTGCTGCATTTGGCCTGAAAATGGCGTCCAGCAACCACGTGACCAAAGAAAACTGGTCCCGTTATGTCGCAACTCTCTCAATACAAAGCTCTGTGCACAATCGTCTGATAGCGCCCTCTTTTGGCTCAATTTCCTCAGGCCATGTTTAAACACTCCTCACCGTGTTTATATTGCTTGTTTAAACATAGCCAATCGATCTCCTCTCGACCAATCAGAATGGATAAACTGTACCAGGTGTTTAGGAATTGAGCAATGAACGGCCAAGTCACTGTACCAGACATTTTTAAAAATGTAACTTGCACATGGCATAATTTGTATTGATAATCTTTTTTGTTCAACAGGGGTTGTTCCTATTGGAGGAAGGGTGTCTGCCACATGAGATCGACCAGGCCCTGCGAGACTTTGGATTTCCGATGGGGATTTTTCAGGCAACAGATCTATCTGGTGATTATCGAGTACATATATCAATGTAGATTGAATAAAAATGGGACAATCTAGCTTGCACTGTGGGACTATATTGTTAGAGTTCTCATATTAACCTCACAGAGAGTGACAAGTACATGTAAATATTTCTTAAACCTTTTCAAACTTCAAAATAGTGGTTCAGGGAAACGATTTTGAGATAGTAGACCACTACATCTATCTGGGAAAGAAGATCACCTTCAATAATGAAACGGGGGAGGAAATAAAGAGAAGATTCCAGTAAGGTTGGGTAAAGTTTGGCACACTCATCCACATCTTTCGAGACCACACCCTCCCTTTATCCCTGAAAAGGCAGGTATAGACCCCTTGCACGTGACATCACAAGACCAAAACAGCGCCCTCACTGAGGTCAATGGAGAGGTCAATGCACGTTTTCCATTGTTTGACCTCAGGGATGGCGGCCAATGCAAGGGGGGTCTTTTCGATCAGTGCATCATACCTGTCCTATCATTGTGGTGCCGAGACACGAACTACTACCAAACAATTGAGAAAAGACTAAGGGTGACAGAGAGGGCTGTGGAAAAAATAATGATAGGAGCAACAAAGAACAGGGTGACAAATGAGGATCTAAGAAAGAAATCAAGAGTGCAGGATATTATTGAGACGATTAAATCAAAGAAGTGGAGATGGGCAGGTCACCTAGCAAGGAGGTATGAAAACAGGTGGGCATCCAAAACAACCAATTGGACTCCAAGAAACCGAACAAGAAAAAGAGGGAGACAAAAACAGAAGATTGAGATATGAACTAAGCACATTAAAGGGGCATTGCTTGGCAGTAGACAGCTCAGGATTTAATAAAATTTGTATTGCAGCGGTAACAAATTTCTAGCTTTACAAGAATGCAAACATGATGAGCAGAAAGGTAGTGGTTATTTTGCAAATATTTATGACGTTAGTTTGTTGTACTTTGATTTCAATCTCAGGATTGGATATTGGTTACAAAGGGCGCAAGGAGCTAGGACTGATTGACACTGAGAATACCAAATCAGCTCGCAGTAGAAATGGGGAGAGATATTGCCCATTGCCTGATACCATTGTGGAGATGGGTCGCCTGGGACAAAAAACAGGCAAGTATAAGTTGTCTCTGTAAGTTGTCTCTTCTTCATCTATAAATTGTCTCTATTTTTAAAGGTATCGTACGCGTTTGGTAATGACTCAAAACAAATATAGCATAAAAACTTACTTGGTAACAAGCAACGAAGAGCTGTTGATAGTATAAAACATTGTAGGAAACGATTCCCTCTGAAGTAACGTAGTTTTTGAGAAAGAGGTAATTTCTCACTAAAATAATAAAAACTTCTTGCAAGAAGTTTTTATTCCTATCTGAAAGCACACAAATTTGTACAACAAGTGTGTTTTTTCTTTCATCATTTTCTTGCAACTTCGATGACCAATTGAGCCCAAATTTTCACAGGCTTGTTATTTTATGCATATGTTGGGATACACCAAGTGAGAACACTGGCCTTTGACAATTACCAAAGGTGTTCAGTGCCTTTAAGAAACGTTACTTTCGGTAACGCTTCTCAGATTCAAATTTTGGGGATGAAAAGTGTTACCCTGATGCTTAGATGGGTTTAAAGGGTGTGTACAACATTGGTAAGGTTGAAAATATAAATGTTCACAGATTTGCACATAACTTACATGGTATAAAGATGGTCATGGTGGAAAATTTCCCTTGAAATAGATTTTCTTGAAATGCTATAGTTTTTTAGGAAATGAGTAAAACAATTTGGTGATAAAATCTGATGTTTGAAAACAGTAAAATCATATAATGGTGTTTTTCGCTGTTTTCTTGACTCCGAAGACCGATTTAGCTTAAACTTTAACAGGTTTGTTATTTCATGTATGTGTTGGGTCACATCAAGTTTGGATACTGGTTTTTGACAATTACCAATGCTGTACATTTGCTTTAAGCCAAGTAGCAGATTTTGTATGTTGGGAATGGTTGTGCTGTTTTTTTCCCGACCCATACACAGCTCTAACCAATGTTAAAACATGTTTCTTATCTCGTTGTATTTTTTGTATACCAGGAAAAGGTTGGTATAATTACGGCAAGCCCGGAGGTAGGATCCCAGAGCGAGACCCTGAGGTAGAGCAACTCATTGTGGACTTCTCAAGCAAACATGGCATCAAGAGGAGGAAGATCTACCCAGACGTAAGCTTCAAACTAGGTGTTTTAAAATTAAAAGCAAAACCAAAAATTACTGTCCTGACGTTTCGACCCAAGCAGAGTCTTTCTATTAGTCTTTCTCATTCTGTTTAGCCTCTTGAGAAAGACTCTGCTAGGGTCGAAACGTCAGGCCATAACCTAGTGGTATCTTTCCTCGCCTTCCACTTCTGGGACCCCGGTTCGAATCCCTTCGGGGGCACTATGTGGATTGGGTTTTCAGTTTCTACCTGGGCTCATTTTCAGGGCTCTGCTTACTGCGGAATTTGGCGCTTACTACTCGTGGAACTATGTGCTTTACAGGCATCGTCAGCGCAGAATTCTGGATTAAGCAGACCCATGAAATTCAACCCTGATTGCGTGGGTTTTCCCTGGAATAATTCTCTGGGTTTTCCCTCCCACATCTAAAACTGCAAACTTCCTTCCTTGTCTTCTCTCCATGGGGTTCTTGGCTAGTATAGTGATTTTAAAAGTTTGCTTCTCTGAGAATCCTTGGCTTCACAACCAGAATTAATAAACAAATAAATACACAATCATTCCAAAGTCAATTTTTGGGCAACAAATTGACAGCCAGGATTCTGTCTATTGGAAAATAGAGAGATGGATTACACAACAATAAAAACTAGCAATGATTTCTCAAGACTTTAGCCTTCTAAAGGTGCTTATTACTATGAAAAACTATTCAAGCAATACTCGCAAACAACAACAACAACATTTGAATGGAAATTTTTCTTGACAAGTCACTGAAGCCTCAAGTCTTATCATTGTTAAAAGAGAAAATCTTGCTTTTTATTGTACGTTTTCCAAGAAAAAACATAAAATTAATGTATAAATAACAAACGGCCTAATAACTGGTCTATCTAATTTGTCCTTCTTTAGGAAATAGTTGAGAGATGCCTTTATCCTCTTATTAACGAGGGGTTCAAAATTTTACAAGAAGGAATCGCTAACAAGATGGAAGATATAGATATTGTATGGTAAGTGGATTCCAAGACAAAGTCTTGTTCTTCATGTTCTTATGAGAGTTCATAAGTGGTCTTGTCAAAATTAATCCAGGACAGGTTGGCGGATAACAATTCTCTGATGTCAAATGTTTTGAGAGACGTGGCTTTGTTATTTGGTTTTACCCGTTCACTAATGATGCGTGTAAAGTACTGTATACTCAGTACTTTCCCGAGTCCTGTGAAAAAAAATCAGAGGCATAAAATCACAGGCAAGGTCTTGGGTTCGAATCCCACCCGAGTATTGTGCCTGTGATTTTTTGTTCACAGGACTCGGCAAAGTACTGAGTATGCAGTGCTTTACACACATCGGTGTATGGGTAAAACCAAATATAATATTCTTTATCCCCGAAGCAAATTTAACATCTATTAAAGACATGGCTTTATTCGCTGAAAGGCACACAGTTCTCCGATGCACTAAAGACATGCCCCCTTGCCATTGCACCACGCTGAGCGCTCTGTGGTTTGACTGGCTGATTAAATGTAGTATATACAAACTTGTGGCTTAGGAGCCTGGAAGGTTTGGAGGTCATTGTATTTAACTAAGATAATAAAAAATAATAACAATACAAAGCATTTCTATAGCGCTCTTACAAATGCTGTATCACAGTGCTTCACAAGCAGAACAACAGAATAACAAAAGCTATGGATCAAATAAATGGGTCTTAAGAGCTGTCCTGAGGACTGCCAGTGATGGAGCATGACGAATGTTATAGGGTAACTTGTTCCACATAGATATATGTGTAGTGTGATGTTACATTAGTGAGACATGTAGAGACCCCCTGCTTGTTTTCCCAGTAGATAGCGATCTAAGTCTCTGCATTACTTATTATTATTTACTGATGTCCCAGGTTGTACGGTTATGGATGGCCAAGGCATACTGGAGGCCCCATGTTCTATGCCAAGCAAGTCGGACTGCAACGCATCTATGAGCGCATCCAGCACTACCAAAAGACCTTCCGTAAGTAAAATTGTTTCAAGTCGAACAAAGAACATTTGACTCAAGCAGGACTTGAACCTGCAACCTTCGGATTAACTTGCCGGCGCTCTACCAACTGAGCTATGTAGCCCTATGTTAGTGGTCTCCCTATTTTGTCAATATTTTCGTTAGGGGGTGGCAGTCAGAAGCCATACATTCTGTAACTGCCGTATAGCCAGGGATCACACCCAGCCGAGAGATCACTTTAAGGGGATATAATGTTTTATTTCAAATATCAGTTTCCCTTGTGGTTTATTACTTGCTGAAATTATGTGGGGAAGAAAAAAGGGGGCTGGAGGGGAGGTCAGGGTTGGGAGGTCAGGGGTTGAAGGTGTTGGTTACGACATAATGTGTGTGCCTAGCAAATCCTACCAGGGAAATAATCACAAATGGAACACATTACTTTAGCTGGTAACCTGCCTCTGCTACTGCTGAGTAGAATGTGTCAGATGTGCTCAGAAAACCATTGTGTTGCATAGAGTGTTATAATATTTCTAGAGGGACCCCATATTTCTAGAAGGACCCCTTTGCTATGGCGCTGCTGCTCTATTGCTTCAGCTGACATTCCCTAGCTAGCCCACTGCTTTATGTCGTTGATCCATGAAGTTGTTGGACGACCTCTCCTTCTCTTTCCATCGACTGAACCCCGGATTATTTCTCAATCGAATCCTCCTCAGCGCATGAAGTGGCCAAAAAAACGCATCTTCTTTACAGCCATCTGTCTTCTGAGCATCAACTCACTCCCTATGGTACCCAATACGCAGCAGTCTGTCGTCCTCTCCATCCACGACCACTCGTCGAGTGATAAAGAAGTTTAAATCTGACCTGGTTTTCTGATCAACATCCACATGGATAATTTCTGTATTCTCTTTGTTTTCTTGGCAGCTCAAAGCAGTTACTGGGAACCAGCTGAGCTTCTGAAGAACATGACTCTCCAGCAAGCCCATAAACTCTAAGCATCTCAAAACGCTCATTGTATCTTAGAGGTAGGGTCTTAGATTGGTTTGTGTCAATGTATTGCTTATTTATAGGCAAAATCATCAAGAAAGATACAATACAAATTAACCTGTGAAAGTTTCAGCTGAATACAGTGTCTACTTGCTGAGAAAACAGCAAAAAATTGTCACGGTATTTTCACAAGAACATTGAATCCATCCATGTTTAGCGAGGTGACAGCAGGTACCAAACGCATCTCTGGCTGCAGCAGTTGCGAACGGACACCAACCCTTAGAAATCTGAGGAACGATTCATGCTTGAATCGTTTCTCAGCTCAAATGTTTTTGGGTGAAAAATGATCCAAACCATATTACTTTGAAGGGAATCCTTTCTCAAAATAGTTTATACTATCAACAGCTGCAGTGCTTCTCACCAAGTAAGTTTTGTTGGTCATTAGTTGTTGGAGTGTTTACCAATCTATGATCCTACCTTTAATTTACAGTTTTGGTTATTTTAATTCACTGTTTGTGAATAAAAACAAGCCTCGCAAATGTAGTGTGTCATGGATATACATTTTTTATATTATTTGAAATCAAATTGCTTCCATGTGCTTGCAAACAACTTCTCATGCTTGAAGGGAAAGTATACCTTTGGTTGTTGGAACTGGTCGATTGTTTTAATCCTATATATAAATGTAGATATACAATAAATCCAACCTGTGGAAATTTCATTTCGCGTTTTTGAGATATCGCAGAAAATCCGGAGTGGTTATGTCCATGCAGGAAGAATAATCCATAATTGGAATACACAATCTGAGAAACATATCTGACAGTAACGTTTCTCAGATTCACATTTTTGGGGATAAAAACTGATATCTTTTTCCATAACGACATTTCTTCGAAGTGGAATGACTCTCAAAATGCTTTATATTTTCGAAAGCTGCTGTACTTCTAACCAAGTAGGTTTTTATTGCCATTAACTTTAAGTGATTACCAAACGTATACCTTCCCTTGAACACAGTTGAACATTAAAAACTGTCACATTCATTATATAAGTTTACATTGAGTAATCTTCTGTGATTACTAAAGTGACATGAATCAACTATTTGTGCAGAAATATCTCAAAACTTTTTTATAGTTCATCATGCGAATTGTACTTGTGGTCAAGTTTTATAATTCCAATCAGAATATAAAGGGACTTCAATTTAGTTTTTAAATGAATTGGAAGTATAAAACAAATCTACAGTTTGCAAGATTTCAGCTGGGTTTTTTTTTTGAGGAAAAGATAAAGTAGGCTTATCCTTGCCAAATGCTAAGTACTTCTTGATAATTGTTACATATTTTGAAAACCTCAAAGGTTGTGTAATTTTTGTTTAATATATGTATAAAATATTTGTCAATAAAATGTATGGAATTAATTATAAATGAATTTGGGTTTCTTGGTTTAGTTATTGATACACCTGCAGTTATCAGTACAATGCACTAGTGATCAGTTTACTTTGCAGTAAAATGACAGCGCTCTCGGACGTTTTTGTTCAGTTAGTGTTTATGACTACAATTGCTTTTAACAAAAAGCTGAACAGAACCTGATATTAATTGAAGATGAACCTGTATTCAATGAAGTGTATAACACATATTAAAGCAAATGTACAACAATGGTTAATGTCGAAGACCAGTATCCACACTTGATGTGACCCAACATATACATGAAATAACAAACCTGTAAAAGTTTAAGTTAAATCGGTCTTGGAAGTCATGAGAAAACAGTGAAACATTATATATTTTCACTGTTTTCAAACAACGGATTTTATCACCAGTGATAAGCCTTGTGTCGTTTATTGAGAATTTTAGGCAAAATTTACGAAAACTGTAAGGGGTAAGCCTTGTGTATTTTAAACTGAAAATTTAGGCAAAATTGACAAAAACTGCAAGGAGTAAGCCTTGTGTCTTTTAAAATGAAAAGTTTGGGCAAAATTGACAAAAATTGCAAGGGGTAAGCCTTGTGTCGTTTTTGAGAATTTTTGGCAAATTTACGAAAACTGTAAGGGGTAAGCCTTTTGTCTTTAAGCTGAGAACTTAGGCAAAAATGACAAAAACTGCAAGGTGTAAGCCTTGTGTCTTTTAAACTGAGAACTTAGGCAAAATTGACAAAAACTGCAAGGGGTAAGCCTTGCGTCTTTTAAACTGAGAATTTTGGTCAAATTTGACAAAAACTGCAAAGGGTAAGCCTTGTGTCTTGTAAACTGAGAATTTTGGTCAAATTTGACAAAAACTGCAAGGGGTAAGCCTTGTGTCTTTTAAACTGAGAATTTAGGCAAAATTTACAAAAAATGCAAGGGGTAAGCCTTGTGTATTTTAAACTGAAAATTTAGGCAAAATTGACAAAAACTGCAAGGAGTAAGCCTTGTGTCTTTTAAAATGAAAAGTTTGGGCAAAATTGACAAAAATTGCAAGGGGTAAGCCTTGTGTCGTTTTTGAGAATTTTTGGCAAATTTACGAAAACTGTAAGGGGTAAGCCTTTTGTCTTTAAGCTGAGAACTTAGGCAAAAATGACAAAAACTGCAAGGTGTAAGCCTTGTGTCTTTTAAACTGAGAACTTAGGCAAAATTGACAAAAACTGCAAGGGGTAAGCCTTGCGTCTTTTAAACTGAGAATTTTGGTCAAATTTGACAAAAACTGCAAAGGGTAAGCCTTGTGTCTTGTAAACTGAGAATTTTGGTCAAATTTGACAAAAACTGCAAGGGGTAAGCCTTGTGTCTTTTAAACTGAGAATTTAGGCAAAATTTACAAAAAATGCAAGGGGTAAGCCTTGTGTCTTTTAAACTGAGAATTTAGGCAAAATTGACAAAAACTGCAAGGGGTAAGCCTTGTGTCTTTTAAACTGAGAATTTTGGGCAAAATTGACAAAAATTGCAAGGGGTAAGCCTTGTGTCTTTTAAACTGAGAATTTAGGCAAAATTGACAAAAAGTGCAAGGGGTAAGCCTTGTGTCTTTTAAACTGAGAATTTAGGCAAAATTGACAAAAACTGCAAGGGGTAAGCCTTGTGTCTTTTAAACTGAGAACTTAGGCAAAATTGACGAAAACTGCAAGGGGTAAGCCTTGTGTCTTTAAAACTGAAAATTTAGGCAAAATTGACAAAAACTGCAAGGGGTAAGCCTTGTGTCTTTTAAACTGAAAATTTTGGGCAAAATTTACAAAAACTGCAAGGGGTAAGCCTTGTGTCTTTTAAACTGAAAATTAAGGGGAAAATTGACAAAAACTGCAAGGGGTAAGCCTTGTGTCCTTTAAACTGAAAATTTAGGCAAAATTGACAAAAACTGCAAGGGGTAAGCCTTGTGTCTTTTTAACTGAAAATTTTTGGCAAAATTGACAACAACTGCAAGGGGTAAGCCTTGTGTCTTTTGAACTGAGAATTTAGGCAAAATTGACAAAAACTGCAAGGGGTAGGCCTTGTGTCTATTTAACTGAGGATTTTGGGCAAAATTGACAAAAACTACAAGGGGTAAGCCTTGTGTCTTTTAAACTGAAAATGTTTGGCAAAATTTACAGAAACTGCAAGGGGTAAGCCTTGTGTCTTTTTAACTGAGAATTTAGGCAAAATTGACAAAAACTGTAAGGGGTAAGCCTTGTGTCTTTTAAACTGGTTATTTTGGGCAAAATTTACAAAAACTGCAAGGGGTAAGCCTTGTGCCTTTTTAACTTAGAATTTGGGGCAAAATTGACGAAAACTGTAAGGGGTAAGCCTTGTGTCTTTTAAACTAAATAATTTAGGCAAAATTGACAAAAACTGCAAGGGGTAAGCCTTGTGTCTTTTAGACTCAGAGTTTAGGCAAAATTGACAAAAACTGTAAGGGGTAAGCCTTGTGTCTTTAAAACTGAGAATAATAATCAGAATACCTGTACCAAGGAATCAGCCTGTAAAATTTGATGTTTTTTATTGTTTTGTTAAAAGCAAACCTTGTAATATTGTAGCGGCTCGTGGATGCACACTTGAAATCAAATTGTCTCCATGTTCTGGCAACTTACTTCACATGCTCAAGAAAAAATTAAATTATTAACTTTCACTTACATTTTATAACTATTAATCAAGTTATCTTCTTTGGTTACTAAAGTGACATGATTCATGCAAATTGTAGTTGTGGTCAAGTTTTATGATTCAGAATAAAGAAGGACTTTAAACTTGTTTTCATTGATTTTTAGTTTAAAACGAGTCTACAGTTTGCAAGATTTCAGCAGGTTTATTTTAAGGACACTGTAAAATAATCTTATCCTTGCAAAATTTCAATCACATAGAATTTCTCGATAATTGTGAGATACATGAAAGCCTCAAAGTTGTATTACTTTTTTTTTATAAATAAATAAAATATCTGTAAATAAAATATATATAAATAATTATAAATGAATTTAGGTGTCTTGGTTTAGTTATTGATACACCTGCAGTTATCAGTTCAATGCACCTGTGATCAGTTTGCTTTGCAGAAAAATGACAGTGCTCCCTGACGTTTCCCTTCAGTTAGTGATCATGTCTGTTACATAAATTGTTTTCAACAAAAATTGAACAGATTGTAAAATTACATGAAGATAAACCTGTATCCAATTAAGTGTATTACTTTTTATCAAAGAGTTTTATCGTTTTTGGTTTGGCATCCTCTTAAACATTAATTCAATGTTGAATTGTCTTACATCTTTCATTTCAGCAACTGTACTTAGAATTCATTTTGACAAACGACTATGAATAATCAACTGTTAAATATTCTTTAAATGGGATGTTGCAGTTGCCAACAGTGGCTTGCTATTATCCAAGGCTATTATTCTTCTTCAGCATGATCTTTTTGAGTTGCTTCTTTCGATAGGAAAACAAATTACCCCGTTTTTGAGTTTTCTTCTTGGAAAGGTCTTCATTAGTTAACTTTACAGCCAGCATCTTGCCTTTTCGCAGTTCCTTGTCGATATGGTCTTCATCAGTTAACTCCACAGCCAGATTCTGTTCTCGCGGTGCTTCGTCTATGTTCATGAAACTTCGTCGCCGTGATATCATTTTATTATCTCCGGAGGGATTCTCTTGTGGTGGTGAGTTGGCACTTGGTCGAGGTGGGAAGGGGAGACGCGGTGGTCTAGTCGGGGCTGGCCGGTCGGTCGCTGGCCGGTCGGTCGCCATCTCGCCACTGGGGAGTTGCGTTGTGGGTGGTGGCTGGGTGTTTGTATCATCTTGGCCAATGGTGCCAAATAAATCTTCCAGGGTGGTCATGCATTCCACGATAACTTGTTCCAGGTCGACTATCAAGTCATCTTCAGAAAGGACAAGAAACAAAGTGAGAGTAAACAAAACATCAACTTCAAGAAACATGTTGGAGGTGGTGCTCTCGTTCTCAAAAACAATGATCAGCAGTATCATTATGATTCATTACTTGTAAAGTCGAGCGAGCTTACAAATAAAAAACATCAAAACTGAGCACAAAGGCCATTTTGTCATGTTCACCCTCCATACCCAAGTTTACAATGTTCAGAAAGAAAAAGATCGGCTGTTCCCAACGGTGCTAAAACACAATAAGGTAGTGCAGCGATCCCTTCAAAATGGAGTGGAAAGATCCAAAATGCCAAACAGAGCGCCATATGGTTGTGTACAAAAAAGTGATGAGTTTAAAGATCAAACTGAGGAAACAATGATTAAGAATTTTGACATTTTTGACGGATCTCAATTATTTTTGGATTGTATGAAAGGGAATTTAATCAGTAAAAAATGCTGCTACTTATTTTGTTAACAATATCTTCAAGGTGTAAAATTGGTATTTGAACGAAAGCTTTGTTTTGTAAGAATGTGTGCTTTACACAGGGTTGTTTATCTCAACAATAACAAAACAATAATGAAAGGGTTTAACAATTTCAACGATTTCAGAGGATTTCATAGCTTCCAACTACTGGTTTTAGTTGTGTAGCTTGCAGTTTTCAGCAATTCTTTGGTGGGTCATCAGGTATTTTGGTTTGTGCAAGATTTATTTCAAATCCCTTTTCACAAACATTTTTTAAAGATGGGGGAGGGGGGAATATGAAAAAAATATAAACAAATAAAACAACACACTTACCAGCTTCACCAAATGGTCCTTGCAGCATCTCAACTTTCTCCTTCAGCAAAATGAACTTCATGCCAAGCTCTTGTATTACATCTAAAATGTGTGGGGGTGAACAAAGACAAAATGACTAGAGGGGGGACGTGAACCTGTGACCTGGGTTAATGTGCATGTCCTCTAACAACTGAGCTATCTAGCCTTATGCTGGCGGTCTCCCTATTTTGTCAATAATTTGTTTGTTTGGGGTGCCAGTCAGCAGCCATCAGCCTGTAACTGCCGTATAGCCAGGAATCACACCCAAGTTTACGATAAGACCTGGGAAGCGGCAGTAGAGGGCTCACCTTAAGGGGATGCGACTTTGTATTTCAATTATACAGTTTTACCCATTATACCAATGTGAACACTCAGTTAGTGTGGCAGCTTGCTTAGGACAAAATGAACATGGATGACATCATAGTTTCCATAATTTTACATTACACAAAAAGAGAAAATACAACTTACTCGGATCAACAGGTCCAATTTGAACACCATTCTGTCCAACGCTGTTTCCTAATAAAAAACCATATTCAAAAACAAGGTGTAATACTTGACATGTATGTTATTGTAGTTTAGGAAAATTCAAGGTATTTGACACCCCCCCCCCCCCCTCCGGACACAATATAAAACTAGCAACAGGTTGTTTAAGAGTGATGTTCCAATTTCTTGGCTCTGCGTGGAATTATGCGTTTATAGAGCATAGGTATATGCTTTACGGTGCTGTATCTGGGTATAGGCCTGCTGCATTTCTGACACTGTTGAGCAGAAACAATGGTTTTCCATTCTTCTGCAAAGTGGTTAACAAAGTGATGCTATCAGCACTAAGGTCTGTTAATACCTTGTTGGTAGCATAGTCTTTCGTCCTCGCCTCCCAAACAGTCAGCAATGCCGTCGCATGCATACTCTCTTGGGAGACATCTCCCATTGTAACAAGCGAACTGGTAGTGCGGATCACAATTGCCTATAAACGACAAAAATGATATCTTTCAAAATTCGTACAAACGTTTTCAAGGGAACACCGATCCTTAAAATACTGAATGAGACCTGGGGCCAATTTCATAGAGCTGCTTAAACAGAAAATATTGCCTAACAGTTTTCTGCAAAAACCATACACCTCTGACATTTTGGTGCACACCTTACTGCGAGTGCATGACTTTTCTATAGGCAGCTTGATCGTTCAGTACAAAAACGATGTGCACCTTTAAGTGAGTGAAGTTACAAAATGAAATCTTACCAAATTCTGCAAATTCATTACAGGTGGCTCGAATCTCATCTTCACCTTGTACACAGTCTACAACGCCATCACAAAGGTGACCAACTGGAACACATTTACTTCCACACTTTGAAAAACAAACATATTCAAAAAACCATAATGAATTATTTGGCTTGCAGCTATTACCTAGAGAAAAACAAAACCACATGAACAATATTACAATGCCTAACACCAGCCAATATTTGAACCCACAGTCCCCTCCTACAAAAGGCATGAACCAGTATTTTGTATTACATAACTTCTGTGGCTTGTCGTGGCCGAGCGGAATAGATCACCGGACCCAAGCTCCGGTGTTGTCATCATGCCTACATCTTTACGGACTGTGAAGAGGGTAACCCTGTTTCAGCCCCCAGGAGTAGGTACCCCCTGGTGATAGCTGATATGGGTCGACATCGCAAAAAGTCAAATGTGTAGCCCTCACATTGAAGTGGCCATCCAGCCTAGTGATTGTGATGTAAAGGCCCTGTCACACGAGGCAATTTTTACAGGCAACTTGGAGGCAAACCAACTGCACTGCTTGCAAAAGAAACACTTTGATAGTACAGCAGACAGTTTATGTGAAAATTAACATGTGAATGTTTTTTCTTCTTGGAGATTGCGTGGAACTGGTTGCCTGTAAATTGCCTCGTGTGACATGGCCCTTAGGCGATATCTCATTTAAAAATAATTAAGAAATAAATAAAAGGCACACACTTCCCCTTCATCTTAACTTGTACATAATCTACCTGTAGCTGGTAAGCACTGCATCTCGTGGGGCATTGCACTTCATCCTCCCCCTCTGGACAGTCTTGATACAGCCCGTCACATCGACTGCTTGCTGGGATGCAGGTACCGGAGTTGCATGCGAACTGATTGATGGGGCAAAGGGTGTTAGTCGTCGCCGGGCAGCCAAGTTCATCCTCACCTGTTGAGCAGTCTGAATACTGATTGTCACATCGCCAGATTGCTGGAATACACTTGCCATTGTTGCACTATGGTAAGAAAAATGGTTTCTCCTTGACTACACCATCAAAAAGTATGGTTTGGCTAAAATGATCGCCAAGGTGAACAAAACAAGTGAAACTATGAGCTCAGATATGGAGTGTTCCATCTTCAGCTCAAATTTTTTCATCAACAAACCACAACCAACAACTTCCACCAGTTCACCAGGTCAAAGCACTTGAACCGGTCAAACTATGACGTCACTTGTGAAGTCAATACAATATTTTAATTGCAAATACGTTACATCAATCAATGAGTTTCTTGCATGCTGTGATAAAACTGTTGCTTTTTACTTTTCAAAATGTACAGTTAATAATCATCTTGAATAAAGTGCAATCTTTTTTCGACCAATCCGTGCACAAATAAAACAATCAGCAAAAGCAAAGTAGAGTTATTGTTCGAGTACTTACTCTGAACTGATTCCCAATACACCCTTGAGGGCAATTCAACTCGTCTTCACCCGTAGGACAGTTCCATATCCCATCACAGAGCAGCCTGCTGAAAACACACGATCCACCATTACATCTGAACTGGTTTACAGCACAGAGTACACTAGGGCAGTTCCCCTCGTCCTCGCCAGCGCTACCGCCACAGTTGCGCACGCCGTTACACTCGAGACTCAAGGAAATGCAAGTGCCGTCGTTGCAGCGAAATTGGCTGGCTGTGCATCTTTGGTCAGGGCATCCAAGTTCGTCCTCACCCGCAGGGCAGTCATTACGGCCATCACATACGAGATTGGACCCGATGCAGATACCAGTGCTATCGCACTCAAAAGCACCAGGACATTTATTTACCACAGAGCAATCCAGTTCATCGTTTCCATCCGGACAGTCCGAGATGCCATTGCATTTCATAGACATAGCGATGCAGGTACCGCTACTGCACCTGTACAGACCAAGACATGGATCCAGACTGCAGCCTAGTTCGTCTCTGTCATTCAGACAATCTGATTTCCCGTCGCAAATAAGAGTTGGGTTGATGCAGTACCCATCCCCACAGACAAAGAGATACCTGCATGGGTCTACTGAGCATCCCACCTCGTCCACTCCACCGTAGCAGTCTAACCAACCATTACAACGAGCGTCTGCTGGTATACACTGACCGCTACTGCACCTATGACCATTGCAGGGTTCTGGGCTAACACCACAACTCATCTCATCCTCTCCAAGCAGGCAGTCATCCTTACCATCGCAGAGCTCAGTCAGTGTGATGCACCTCCCACCTTGACAAGCAAATCGACCAAGACACCGGTAGGCAGAACAGTTCTCCTCATCCGCTCCTTGTGCACAATCCTTCCTGCCATTGCAGACGAAACCTGATTTGATACAGTTCCCAGAGTTACATTCAAACTCATTGTCAGCGCATTGACCGTTTTTGTACGAACATAAAGCTTCATCATCGCCAAATGGGCAGTCCACCACCCTATCACACTTCTTATCCTTTGGAATACAAGGACCATTCTGACATTCAAAGTGATCTGGGCACCTTTCGTAACAGTCCACTTCATCTTCACCTGTTCTGCAGTCAGCTTTATCATCACAAACCACTGAGTTAGGAACACACGTACCGTCGTAGCACTCAAACTCATCGAACATACATTCCTGGGAGGGGCAGTCCTGTTCATCCTCGCCTGTTGTGCAGTCCGTCAGTCGATCGCAGACTTGATTGGACGCTATACACAATCCATCGCTGCATTGAAACTCGTCATTCAGGCAACCTGGCATGGGACAGTTCTGCTCGTCCTCTGCACCGTCACAATCACTTTCTTTATTACAGACTTGACTTGATGCAATACATCCCCCATCATCGCATTCAAACTCATTATCTTGACAGGAAGGACAGTTCACTTCATCTGCTCCTGAAAGGCAATCATTCTCTCCATCACAGACCAGCATTGAGGAGACACACTGACCATCAGGACACTGAAACTCGTTCACTGGGCAATCCTGGCCGGAGCAATCCAACTCATCTTCTCCATTTGGACAGTCATTCTGTCGGTTGCAGACTTGGATGGAAAAGATACAGCTGCCGTCATTGCATGTGAACTCATTAGTTATACAGCCGCGGCAATTTTGTTCATCTTCACCACCAGCGCAATCATTCTGTCTGTTACATCGTTGTGTCAATGACACGCATTGGCCGTCGTTGCACCGGAACTCGGTCGACAAACAATTCAGGCAATTCAGCTCATCTTCACCAGAAGGACAGTCACTTTGTCGATTACAGATCTGAGTTGACAAAATGCAGCGCCCATCATTGCACCTAAACTCATTAGACAAACAACCAGGGCAGTCAAGTTCGTCTTCACCAGCTACACAGTCATTTTGCCCATTACATATTTGAGAGGAAAGTATGCACATACCGTCTCTGCACTGGAATTCGTTTGCCAGACAGCCAGGACAGTTTAGTTCATCTTCACCGTTCACACAATCATTCTGTCGATTACATATCTGAGTTGACAGAATGCATTGACCATCTCTGCACTGGAACTCATTCGACAAGCAGCCAGGGCAATTCAACTCGTCCTCACCACTGGAACACTCATTCTGTCGATTACATAGCTGAGTTGACAGAATGCATTGACCATCTCTGCACTGGAACTCATTCGACAAGCATCCAGGGCAATTCAACTCGTCTTCACCACTGGAACAGTCATTGTGTCGATTGCAGATTTTGCTCGAAACAATGCATTGACCATCTCTGCACTGAAACTCATTCGACAAGCAGCCAGGGCAATTCAACTCGTCCTCACCACTGGCACAGTCATTCTGTCGATTGCAGATTTTGCTCGAAACAATGCATTGACCATCTCTGCACTGGAACTCATTCGACAAGCAGCCAGGGCAATTCAACTCGTCTTCATTACTGGCACAGTCATTCTGTCGATTACATATCTGAGTTGATAAAATGCATTGACCATCTCTGCACTGGAACTCACTCGACAAGCAGCCAGGGCAATTCAACTCGTCTTCTCCTCCAGAACAGTCATTCTGTCGATTACATATCTGAGTTGATAAAATACATTGACCATCTCTGCACTGAAACTCATTCGACAAGCATCCAGGGCAATTCAATTCGTCTTCACCACTGGCACAGTCATTCTGTCGATTACATATCTGAGTTGACAGAATGCATTGACCATCTCTGCACTGAAACTCATTCGACAAGCAGCCAGGGCAATTTAGCTCGTCCTCACCACTGGCACAGTCATTCTGTCGATTACATATCTGAGTTGACAGAATGCATTGACCATCTCTGCACTGGAACTCATTCGACAAGCATCCAGGGCAATTCAACTCGTCTTCACCACTGGAACAGTCATTGTGTCGATTGCAGATTTTGCTCGAAACAATGCATTGACCATCTCTGCACTGAAACTCATTCGACAAGCAGCCAGGGCAATTCAACTCGTCCTCACCACTGGAACAGTCATTCTGTCGATTGCAGATTTTGCTCGAAACAATGCATTGACCATCTCTGCACTGGAACTCATTCGACAAGCAGCCAGGGCAATTCAACTCGTCTTCATTACTGGCACAGTCATTCTGTCGATTACATATCTGAGTTGATAAAATGCATTGACCATCTCTGCACTGGAACTCACTCGACAAGCAGCCAGGGCAATTCAACTCGTCTTCTCCTCCAGAACAGTCATTCTGTCGATTACATATCTGAGTTGATAAAATACATTGACCATCTCTGCACTGAAACTCATTCGACAAGCATCCAGGGCAATTCAATTCGTCTTCACCACTGGCACAGTCATTCTGTCGATTACATATCTGAGTTGACAGAATGCATTGACCATCTCTGCACTGAAACTCATTCGACAAGCAGCCAGGGCAATTTAGCTCGTCCTCACCACTGGCACAGTCATTCTGTCGATTACATATCTGAGTTGACAGAATGCATTGACCATCTCTGCACTGGAACTCATTTGACAAGCAACCAGGGCAATTCAATTCGTCTTCACCACTGATACAGTCATTCTGTCGATTACATATCTGAGTTGACAGAATGCATTGACCATCTCTGCACTGAAACTCATTTGACAAGCAGCCAGGGCAATTCAACTCGTCTTCACCACTGGAACAGTCATTCTGTCGATTACAGATTTTGCTCGAAACAATGCATTGACCATCTCTGCATGGGAACTCATTCGACAAGCAGCCAGGGCAATTCAACTCGTCTTCACCACTGGAACAATCATTCTGTCGATTACATATCCAAGATGATAAAATACATTGACCATCTCTGCACTGAAACTCACTCGACAAGCAGCCAGGACAATTCAACTCGTCTTCTCCTCCAGAACAGTCATTCTGTCGATTACATATCCGAGTTGACAGAATGCATTGACCATCTCTGCACTGGAACTCATTCGACAAGCAGCCAGGGCAATTCAATTCGTCTTCACCACTGGAACAGTCATTCTGTCGATTGCAGATTTTGCTAGAAACAATGCATTGACCATTTCTGCATTGGAACTCATTCGACAAGCAGCCAGGGCAATTCAGCTCGTCTTCACCACTGGCACAGTCATTCTGTCGATTACATATCCGAGTTGATAAAATACATTGACCATCTCTGCACTGGAACTCATTCGACAAGCAGCCAGGGCAATTCAACTCGTCTTCACCACTGGCACAGTCATTCTGTCGATTGCAGATTTTGCTCGAAACAATGCATTGACCATCTCTGCACTGGAACTCATTCGACAAGCAGCCAGGGCAATTCAACTCGTCTTCTCCTCCAGAACAGTCATTCTGTCGATTACATATCCGAGTTGATAAAATACATTGACCATCTCTGCATTGGAACTCATTCGACAAGCAGCCAGGGCAATTCAACTCGTCTTCACCACTGGCACAGTCATTCTGTCGATTGCAGATTTTGCTCGAAACAATGCATTGACCATCTCTGCACTGGAACTCATTCGACAAGCAGCCAGGGCAATTCAACTCGTCTTCACCACTGGCACAGTCGTTCTGTCGATTACAGATTTTGCTCGAAACAATGCATTGACCATTTCTGCACTGGAACTCGTTCGGCAAACAATCAACACAATCTAATTCGTCTTCTCCATTTGGGCAGTCATTCTTTCCGTTACAGACTTGGACCGACAAGATACAGCTGCCGTCATTGCATGTGAACTCGTTTGTGATACAACCATTGCAGTTATGTTCGTCTTCACCTCCGGCACAGTCAGTTTGCCGATTACAAAGTTTACTCGAGGAAATACACTGACCATCATTGCATAGGAATTCATTTGATGTACAGTAATTACAGTTCAATTCGTCAGCACCGTCTGAACAATCTCTTTGCGAGTTACAAACTTGTGAAGATGGGATGCATCGACCATCAGTGCATCGGAACTCGTTTGATGAGCAGCCGGGACAGTTCGACTCATCTTCGCCGCCACTGCAGTCAGTTTGTCTATTACATACCAAGGTTGAAAGGATACATCGGCCGTCTCTGCATTGGAACTGATTCCCCAAGCAGCCATTGCAGTTCAGCTCATCATCACCTGATACACAATTGTCAAGCCCATTGCAGACCTGTGAGGATGGGACACAGCGACCGTCACTACATCTAAACTCGTTCACCAGACATACATTACAGAGCTGCTCATCTTCGCCGCCTGCACAGTTACTCAAACGGTTGCACACAAGACTCTGTGAAATACATCTGCCATCGTTGCACTGGAACTGGTTAGCCAAGCAGCCATTATCCTGGCAACCATACTCATCTTCACCTTCAGGACAATCACGTTGACCATTACAAATTTGAGATGAAGAAATGCACAGTCCGTCGTTGCATTCGACTGGTAGAATTCCAATCAGACACATGGTGACCTTTGGGCAGTTCTTTTCATCCTCGCCCCCAGCGCAGTCGACCCGACCATTGCAGACCCTATTAATTGCAATACACAACCCTTCACGGCATTTGTACTGGTTTGTCGTGCAGGCCCTTCCTCGGCAGTTAACCTCGTCATCACCCGCTGGACAGTCCACCACGCCGTCGCAAACACCCCTCTGCGGTATACAATGCCCGTTGAGACAGCGGTACTCGTTCCCAGTACACCTTACCAAGCAGCTCACCTCATCAACCCCTCCGGGACAGTCCAACTGGCCATCACATACTTGCCCTAACGAGATACATACAGTCCCACAGTTAAACTGACCAGGGCAGGGTGAACAATTCTGCTCGTCTTCCTCATCGCTGCAGTCAACGATGTTATCACACACAAACTCTCTGCTTAGACACTTTTGACTTCTTGCGCACTGAAACTGAAGACTATTGCAAACTGTCGGGCACAGGCTCTCATCCTCTCCGGTCAAGCAGTGCTCCCGTCCATCGCACCTCTTGTCCAGGTCTACACAGTTGCCGTTGAGGCATTCAAATTGGTTTGGGCATCTATTTCGGCAATTGAGCTCGTCCTCGCCGGATGCGCAGTCAGGTACCTTGTTGCAGACCGAAGCTTGATTGATGCAGTTTCCTGCCTTGCAGCGGAACCCTTGGGGACAAGGTACCTGACAGTCGTATTCGTCTTCACCGGAAATGCAGTCTCTAACTTTATTGCATCTCTTACTCTGCAAAAGAAAGGGAAAACACTTAGTACATGAGTTGACATGAATAAAACAAAGCCTGGAGGTCAAACATGATGCTGCTTTTGAAGCAGACGTATCTTTCATAATATGAGCCCTCAGTAGACCTTGAAATATGTAAATTGCACATCACGCGTGCGCACTAACACTATTGGTTTGGCAAAAGGATGACGGCGCCTTTTTGTAACCAATGGCAGTCGTGTAGTATTTAAAGGGGCATCATGGCATCAGAGGGTTTAAAAAAAGCTTTAAAATTTAATTCCATAATGAAGGGCTTTAATATATATACAAAGTGACCAAAGTGTTCTTACCACTGGTATACATTGACCGTTGGTACACTGGAAATTCCCTGGTTTGCATGGTTGAGTAACGGAGCACGTGACTTCATCTTCTCCATCTTTGCAGTCTGTCTCACCGTCACAGCTGAATAGAATCGGTAAGCAGGAACCTGAAGGGGAAACCAAGTCAGGGAGCTGCTTAAAGGGATTGTATACGTTTGGTAATTTGAACCCACTGCTGGTTTCAATCCTACATAGTTGAAAATATATACCATAACACTAACCTGTTGAAATTTCATTTCAAAAAGGTGGTAGCGTTTTTGAGATATTGCCGAAAATCTGGAGCGGTATGTCCACGCAGGAAGAATGATCTGCAATTGGAATACACAATCTGAGAAACGTTACTGTCAGTAACGCTTCTCAGAACCGCAGTACTTCGAGGTGAAAAGTTTCTCAAAATGCATTATACTATCCAAAGCTGCTGTACTTCTTACCAAAGTAAGTTATTAATTATCATTACCAAACGTCATTACCAAACGTGTACGATGCCTTTAATTGGTGTTCTTATTTACAATGGGAGACTTTACCCTGGACTCGGCCCCTGCCAACAAAGAATTATGTCCGAAGATTTAAAATAAAATAAATAAAAATACCTGTGTTGCATCGAAATTTTCCAGATCCACACTGTCTGCTCTGACAATCGAACTGCGTCTCATCCGCTCCGTCTGGGCAATCATTAGTGGTGTCACATACCCAATAGTCGGGGATACATTTCCCACTTGGGCAGCGGTATTGGTCTTCGGTGCAAACAGTACTTGGGCAATTTCTCTCATCCTAAAAAAATTAAGAGAGAATCTTGTTAAAACTGTCGTAAACCAAGCAAAGGGAACCCTCAACTTGGGAAACAGTTGGGACTATTATTACGTAATCTCATAAGGGAGTCGGTCGACAACAAACTCTAATCATACAGGATTTGAGGCATTGCATGGTGAGGTATCAATATATATTTGGTTTGCGGTAACACCATGTGAATATCTACTTGCTAGGTAAACTATAATCATGTTGATAAAAATAAAGATGTTTTGGCCCATGTCAGTGATTTTGTTATTTCTTAATCCAAATGAAAGGTCCGATTTTTTTAATTAAAAAACCCCCAAAAAACACACACAAAAAGTGTATTTTAGTATTCTAACTCCACCAAAGAGAAAAAACATTGCTGCCAGAATCTGAAATTTATGGATAATCAGGAAGGACTTTTACCAAAACCGGAATCTACCTTTCAAAATGGTATACTATTTAAGCTCTTAACTTGTGATATGTTTCTTAATCTGTTCACCGGAGTTGTTCCAGAAACATTTGAATTCCCAGAATGACGTAAAAAAAGGAAATTTACCACAGGTGTTTGCTGCCGCCTTCTTTGCAAAACTTTGCCAATCAGCACACACGTCATCTTTTTTACATCCCAGTGATAAAGTGAATAAGGTCTAGTTTTTGTTTCTTTGCACAACTTTAAAGGCAGGGTATACTTTTGGCAATTGTCACAGACCAGTATCCTCACTGGATTTATCTATCCCAACACATGCATGAAGTACCAAAACTGTGAAAATTGGGCCCAGGTGGTAATCGAAGTTGCACGAAAATAAAGAAACCCCCTTTAGCAAAAAAATGTTGTGGTAAAAAATGCCTCTTTCTCTAACACTACATTACTTCAAAGGGGGTCTTTTCTAACAATAATTTATAATACACAGCTCTAAAGTGCTCTTTACCAAGTAAATGTTTATGGTAATTAACTTGTGAAGTAATTACCAAATGTACGTAATAATAATAATGGAGTCTTGTAAAGCGCCGGTATCCGCCAAAAAAGGCGCTCGCTCATGATACAAAAAAACAGTTCAAACGAAAGGGACAGAATTAAGTATGTTGAAAATCACTCGTCAACATTTACTTCAAAAAGATGAGTTTTGAGAGCAGTTTTAGATGATGATCATTGCATCAGCAGTCCTAATGTGGTAAGGAAATCTATTCCACACTTTTCCTGCAGTAACTAGGAATGAACGTGCTCCCCATGTGTTCTTTGCCATGTGTTCTACCAGGAGACGTTGATCGGCTGATCGTAGGTTACTACGTGAAGGAGTGTACGTACACCCTGCCTTTAATAAATTGCTTGTACGTTTACTTACTTCACCTCCTACACAATCTCCCTGGTGTTGATCGCAGACGAAGGTGAATGTTATGCAATGCCCGTCGTCACATCGGAACTGACTGCTTGCACATTGCGGTGTAAGTCGCTTCACTCTTGACCCTGTCATTTTAATGGATAATTTAAAACCCTGCGTGACATCATCAAAAACAAATCACACGGTGAGGCCATCGGCCAGTAGGCTACAGGGACTTCGGCTACAGTCCGTTTGTATTTTGCGTGTAATTAATTTTTGTGGAGAACCCAATCAATTTCAAATGGCCCAAACCATTAGATATGGACCCTACTCAATTCATCGAAATAAACAACCAGGTCACTGCTTAAAGCCATTGTACAAGTATACAGAAAAACCCATCTGGAAACCATATGGTTCATTTCACCCAGTAGTGGCTATTGACCCCAAGGTCAAGCAACTGCTGTGCAATTGCTATGGGAATTCCGGGAGAGCTGGTCATTGATGGATTTGTTTTGTGTGAAAAAGACCCCGGATGGTAACAAGACATTACCATGCTATTTGGCTAGGTGTAGATGGGGAATGCTGAATTTTTTAGATAAACAAAATAAAAATGGCGGAGTACTGATTATTTAATTAAAACCGGACAGTGGACTACAGGTTTTTTTTCCGATGGCATCATTGAGTGTTAAAATAATACGGATCCAGTTATACTATTTTTCCCATTTTGGAACCATGGTTAAAAGGATTGTATACGTTTGGTACGTGTAACCCACTGTTTGTTTCAATCCTATACAGTTGAAGATATATACCGTAAAACTAAACTGTGAAAATTTCATTTCAAAAGGTGGTAGCTTTTTTGAGATATTGCCGAAAGTCTGGAGCGGTTATGTCCACGCAGGAAGAATAATCTGCAATTGGAATAAACGCTTCTCAGATTCAATTTTTTTGAATAAACACTGATATCTTTTTCCATAACCACAATACTTCAAAAAGAAATGTTTCTCAAAATGCTTTATACTATTATATGAAGCTGCTGTAATTCTTACCAAGTAAGTTTGTATTGCCTTTCATTTTATGAGTAATTACCAAACGTATACAGACTCTTTAATTTATTTTAGCTGAAATGGATCAGGTTGTGATACAATCGAACTGAAAGCAGCAGCACCGGATAGACAGGCTGTGGTGGGAGCGGTACCAGTGATTCCAGCGGGGTACAATTTGAGGAGGATACCACGGGCAAATGCCTATGTCTAATAAAGAGAAAGTGATTGAGTGTGATAGCGAAATTTGTATTTTGGAAACTATAATATGATCAAGCTTACCGTTATCGTTGTTTACGAGTTCGTCCGATATTGCTTTTGGTGTACGTCGAATCTGAATAATAAATTATAGAATATATAAAATGTAAAAACGGAAATCATCCTTACTTAAAGAGTGTTTCCAAGGTCAAATTACATAGTATAAACCTTAACTAAGAATATCTAAATACCAAAGACAATGATTCAGACGGACTGGGTCCAGTAGGCCCAAACAACAATCACAGGGTCAATCTCAAAACAATGTGGAGTGACATAGGACAGCGGGATATGGGAGGATTGAGGCCCTCACGGTAGCAAACATGCCTCAGTCTGTAAAGGTTTCTAATAACAGCTGATGTAAAGCAGTACACTTTCTTACTCAATCTTGGCAGCCTAAACTGTGGCTGATAGTTAGGTTAATAAGAACAGTACAGACAATTTCAGGAACAAAAAAATAAATTAATTATCATTTTCGGTGAAGAGAATGTTGATTTACAATGTGAAATTAAGTTAATGCAAATAAATATATGCATAGAAAACATATATACATTATCTTAATGTGAAATAAATTTATATTATGACATTAATGTCGTCACACAAAAAATTATGTTTCATACTTATTATTTGCATATTGTCTGTCAAATAAATTGTTAAAGTTGTAAATTTGTTTGAGGCCCATGTAAAACGAATGAATAATGGAAACAAGAATGCATTTGGTAATTATTGGTCATTGCATATTATAAACACGTTTGTTAAACTGACCATCATAATGGGCTGAGATTCACATCATTTTAAAAAGCCTCTATTTCATTATAAACAAAATTAAAAAACCCACAACAAACACATGCCTAATAGTTTAAATTGTTAGTCTTGATTATGAACAATTACAAACGGATGTTTCGCTTGGCAAATGCAGCTAAAATTGTTCTCTTCATGGAAAGTCCTATCAGATTCCACGATAGATTTAACATTTTTAATACTCTCGAACATGGAGATCGTTTCAAAAGGAAATACTTCTTGTGGAATGATTGGTAAAATCATCATTTTTATTTTCATTTCAGACCAACACTAAAATTTGCGATTGTAAATTTTATACGAATTTGTCAAGAAAACAGTCTATTTTAAAAACAGTTTATTTATTTACCGTTGGAATTGGCATTGGTATTGGTTTATTTACATTCCATTTGTGGCCACAGGCCAAATTGTTAGAATACTACAATAATATAAACAACATTAAAATGGTACAGAAGATACAACACTAAAATATTCCAAACAGTAAAAAACGTTTTGTTAAAGTTAAAACGTTATGTTCCAGCCACAACAAATGACCACAAAGGTTCACAGAATGCTGGCTCCCCGTTTCATTTATTCAGACTCGTTATACGTTTTCGTCCAAATACTTTGCATTGCTCTACAGCCGGACACAATTACTGGTACTGAATAGTTGTTCACCCTTAAAGATATTGACAATGAGCTATTGCATTCTACACATAACTTCAGTCCCGTATCCAAAATACTAACAGAGGCACTTCTGTACCGCTATTCCACCAAAGTCATGAGACGAGACAAAAGAAACAGCAACAAAACATGCAAAACACAAAAATGAGAAACAAGCAATGGTGGAAACTGGTGGAATTTCAGTCTTTTTTGAACAGTTGTGGAGGAGCAGTAGAATGTAAGGTTGCAGGCAGACTGTTTTATAACGGAGGAGCAACAAGGAGAAATGATGTTTTGCAGAAGTGGATAAATTGTTTGGTCGACCAGTCGAATCGCAAAAACTGAGGATCGCAAAAGCCCAGATATGTGCTTGATTTGGCCTCGTTTTACTCACTTATCTTATAACCAAAAGTTACAAGTAATACCCACATAATGATGGCGTTATTTTGTATGTAATGAGTGAAAAGGAAGCAGTTGGTCACATCTTCCTTATTTTGTTCTAATCGTTATTCTAAAAGTAAGAGTCTGGAATAACATGATTTGTGAATATACCGACATCAAGTCGAAGTTGTTACATTTGGGGGAATAATACAAAATTGTCAATTTCTACAAAAACAAGTGTTACCTGTTCTGCCTGTTCGACACAGCATGGATTAGAAACAAACGTCAGCACATAGAGAATGATGACCGCGATGTATAGTAAAACTACGGGCGTGGCCGACAGGACACAGACGGTCATTCTGCACGGCGTTAAATGCGACTTGAACGGCATGGTGATCTGCCTGGCACTTGCACCTCAGACGTACCGGAGTGTTGGAATGACCACTTTCCGATTAAAGAATGTTGGCCCCAATAAAAGGGGAGTGGTCAATGTTGCGTTACGTAAGAGGGCTGTGGAAGCAACCATGATATGTGGAAAGGAAATCATTTCTTTAGGACTGGAAATTAAGAGAGTAAGACACTTGTGGAATATTAGTCCCCAAAAGCTTGTTTTATTAAACTGAATCAATTGCGTAAGTACGGAAGCAATGTGTAAGAAAATTGACCACAAATTGGACATTTTAAAAACAAAAAAGGATAAATCTACAAGACAATCAGACAATTGGCTAATAATGAAATATTCCATATAGTTTTAGTCAAAAAAAGAAAAAAGAAAAAAAATTACTTTAAAAATGCAATCCGTAGTTTTGTTTTACTACTTTTAGTATTATAAAAAAAAATTCACTTAAATTTGTTTCTACTTTACTAAATATTTATTTTTGTAAATTTTTCACAAATAAAGACTTGAGTAACCACCGTTGTGACGTTTTCGTCTCTGTTACATTTTCTTCCCAACATTCCTCTGAATCACTCAAGCATGACAGATGCTGTGCATTCAGCTGGCATCCGCAGTAGATGCTGGTGTGTTTGACCAAGCAAGTCAAGAAATCTCGCCCGTGACTCTCTGCATTTTGACCGGCATGGCGACTGGTGGCTATGGGGCGTTTCTCTTCCTCATCCTCGTTGGATTCTTGACTCTGCCCGCTGAGGGAAGCCCCTTCCGAGCCAGGGACACAGATGGAGAAAGCAAGATGCGAATAAACCTGGTGAAGCAAAAACTTATTTGATGTTTATTTTTATCTTAATAAAATACGTATTAGCTTCTTAAACATGGAGTGGCACATACCTCGTGTATGAATCACCAGTCACTATTTACCAATCATTAAAGGGATTGTATACGTTTGGTAATTGGAACCCACTGTTTGTTTCAATCCTACATATAGTTGTCAAGTGAAAATTTCATTTCAAAAGGTGGTAGCGTTTTTAAGATATTGCCGAAAATCTGGAGCGGTTGAGTTCACGCATGGAAGAATAATCTGCAATTGGAATACACTATCTGAGAAACGGTACTGTCAGTAATGCTTCTCAGATTCAAATTGGGGATAAAAAGTGATATCTTTTTCCATGACTGCAGTACTCCGAAGTGAAAAGTTTCTCAAAATGCACCATACTATCCAAAGCTGCTGTACTTCTTACCAGGTAAGTTTTTATTGCCATTAACCAGAAGTCATTACCAAACGTATACAGACCCTTTAAAGAAGAAACTGGATAATACCTACTTCAATGACCTCTAAACTTTCCATATATGTAACAAACTTTTTTTACCCTGGTTCTTACAGTTCAACATATCAAAAAAATTGATATTGCATGTTAACAACAATGGATAGAATATAACTTTTATCAGCTAAGGCAGAAAATTATGGTTTATTTAGTTTAGTGTCCCTTTTCCCCCAAATATTCCTTTGTAAACTTATACTTTTAGCAAAGATATATGGGACTAATGCATTTGCTCTTCCTTTAAGCAGGCTGCTTTAAAACACAGGATGCGCATGGTAAACAGCGCAAGAGCTTCAATGTCAACCGATGAAGACCCCCCAGCCTCGGTTTCAATTTCGTCCTCATCCGCGTCATCAAGTTCGTCACCTTCATACGAGATTGAGAGAGCTTTATCGTCAACGAATGATTCGTCTTTGGAACCGACTTATTTGTCATATCAGTCGTCGTCATATTCAACATCTCAATCGTCATCATCTTCAGCGACCGCCTCATACAACTCTGACGACGGGCAAAGTGTTGAGAATAAATATTATGGTGAGTTAAATACCGGTCTCACTTGCCTCGTAGTTGTTTTATGAAGGTCACGTTGGCCTTTGGGTCACTTACATAATGTTAATGAAATAGGAACAATTTCCGTATCATCCCACCACTTTCTAAGGGATTTATTTGATATTTTAATGGATGTTGGACTTTTTTGTAATATTCCTTGTGAGGAATTGGTAGCTAAGACGCTACATTTTGACCCAACAAAGCTGCTCAAGCATAAAGAACGGCTTACCTGAAAGCAATTCTGATTTACAGAAATAGAGAGCAGCCCATTACCATTTCACATGTGACTGGATTCCTGCTAAATATGCACGAGTTTTATGATTGTATTAAGTTTTTACCAGCCCCCTTCTCTATCCGTCGTCTCTTCTCTCTTCACACCAGCTTGTGTCCACGATAATTTACCGGGCTACCTCTGCCTTGAGGACAGAGAGTGTCTACCACTGGACAAGCTGTGTGATGGAATTGCGGACTGTGTGGACGCAGGTGACGAATCGGTAGATGTGTGTGGCTGTGATGGAATCATGTGCAACATCACGAACGAATGTGTTCCTAGCGAGTACGTGTGTGACGGGGACCCCAGCGACTGCGACGGTAGGGTGAGTGAAATTGTCACAAACAAATTACTTTTATTTATTCCGGGTGCAGATTATTGAAACATTGTGTGGGGGTATTGGATGAGATGTTTGGTCATTTTATATCTGAAATTAAAATTGGTCAAACTAGCTCTTCATTCAAAATTGAATGTTAACCTCTAGCGTGTTAAGTGAAACATACAAAAAAGTGAGCATTCATTAAATACATTATTTTGTAGGAGACGGATAATACTTTTAGGCGACCAAAAATTGTTTCAACCCGAAATGTTTTAAAACAATAAATTCCTACCAAAATAATCTGTATACACAAAATGGACTGAATTTGGTTTGTACCCGTACACCAATGTGTGTAAAGCACTGTATACCAAGTACTTTCCCGAGCCATGTGAAGAAAACAAAAATCCACATGCATGTTACTCGGATGGATTATAACCCAAGACCTTTGCCATTCTAGAGTAAAATGTCTTAAGACCACCGAGATTGCCCGGTAGCTTGAGGCAATTCGAATCCTATATTTTAGCAGCGGGTATTGCAACAACATCTACTAAAAATTGACTGGCCTTATCGCAGAAAATAAAAAAATTCCACATACCATGTTGCGTTTGTTCGCTTGACTTGACAGCACGATGGGGGTATCCTTGTCAAGTAGAGTATCACCTGCCGTGAACAATATCTTTCATAACTGGTTAGCTGTGTTGAGAGCTAAAAAGTGTTCTTTTTGATATTGCTCTTTTTGCTGCAGGATGAAATAGGTTGTCCGGATTCTAGGCAACAGCTGTGCATGCCGAACCATTTCCAGTGTTCAAATGGACAGTGCATCCCAGAGTACTGGATTTGTGATGAGAATCTCGACTGTCCCTCCGGTGAGGACGAGAGGTACTGCCAAACTCGCCAGTGTGGAAGTGGGTATTTCCGCTGCACATCTGGCTCGTGTGTGTCAATAAAATGGGTAAGTACTTCTTCACTCGACACCAACAGGCACCTCTATACAAAATATCAGTCCAAAAAGGTCAAAGAAAAGGGCCCAAAATATGAGCAAATCAATTTTATTTGTAATCCTTGAATAGTTGTGTTACATTTTCGAATTATGAAAATGTGTTTACTTTTGCCGTTCAACTGAGTGGGCTAACACAAGAGCCCCACTGGGGTCTTCTACACAATGGAACAATAGACCCCACAAAGTTTTTCTTTGTACAACTTGGACCCCACGGAGGAACTTTTCGAAAAGGGAATAATAGAATAACAATAAAAGGACCCCATAAACCCGGTCCGTAAAGTGGTGTGCACAAAGTGGAATGGTGTTCTCATTGGAAGAGGGGGAGGGGGGAGGGGGGCTCATTTTGCCCAGGCTTAACATATTCATTTCCTGCGGCAGTATCAAAAGCCACACAACTATAGATCATAAACATACTCAGTTTAGTAAATAATAATAATAACAATACGCAGTTCTTATAGCGCTTTATAATCCCGATGGGTGTCTCAAAGCGCTCAGTATTTTTCCTGCAAGGTAAGTGGAGTTACGTGTTGAAGTATGAGACCTATCCCTTTGCATAGCACCATGTAAAGGTTTACAAGGTGCTGTTGCGCAATATGCAGCCAATCAAACAAGGAACACCGGGGCAAACCCCTTCTCTTTACGATAAGTGCACTGGGTTCTTTTACGTGCATTGCACAACACTACGGCTTAACGTCCCATCCGAAGGACGAAGCAAATGCTTTTGTAACCACAAAATATAAATAAATACACACTGAACATGAATGTGAAAAGGTTTATTTCTAAGTTTCAGAACAAATTATAAACGTTCGAACAGGTGTGTGATGGTCAGTCTGACTGCTCTGACGGGTCCGACGAACGTGCCCCTGGATGCGTCACCGAGTGCACGTCCAACGAGTACACTTGCCGAGATTCCTCGTGCATAAGCCTGAGTAAGGTGTGCGACGGGGTGGGAGACTGCTACTACAGTGAAGACGAGGGTCCACAGTGCGGTTGCAGTTCTAATGAGTTTGAGTGCTCGACCAGAGAATGTGTGCAGCAGAGCCAGGTAATTAAAAGGGGTGGCAGAATATGGAAATGGTAGACTATCAGCATAAGACGAAGGGATCAAGTTAGCTAGCGGTACCTCTCCCTGAATTCCACTTGCATTTTAGACCCCCCGTTTGCATCCCGATGAAACCCTCTAAAAAACATGTTCACCCATATACTTTGTGCACAAAATTGTACAAACATACAGACCTACCACATTCTATAACTCACTGATAAAGTGGAGCCATCTATTCTTTGTAGCAGGCTTCCAGATGTCTTGCTGACAGCCTGTGCTAGGTTCTGAGGTTTCCAGCACCCCTCCCCCCTGCCAATCAAACTTGTAGGCTTACTGGGGAGTCAGTAACTAGTGGAACCTTCCAGCATTTGTGTAATTATTATCAGGTATACTTTCCTGCCCAAATGGCCCTCACCACAAAATTCACAAGGATGCTGTGGAGACAAAGTACACAAGGTAACGGGGGTTCCACATGATAACAGATGTACAAAGAGAAGAAACACATACACACAATGCTAGCCTGGAAGGTATGGCACTCCATGTTGTTAGTAAGAGAGAGAAAAGGTAAACATTCATAAACATAGCATGCGTCTACATCTTCTTCCCTTTTTGTTGTGCCAAGAACTCGCTATTCAACTTTTGCAGAGAGATCATTTTCAGCATATGGCCCCAAAAATGTGGAATAAGCTTCCTGTAAATATCGGAAATGCCAGCTCCCTCACCTCGATCAAGACACTCCTTAAAGCTCACCTGTTCCAGCACGCCTACTAACCTTTCAACTGTGCCTCAGCGCCTTAGAGCAAACTTTTGATTTTGGCGCTCTATAAAATGACTTTTGATTGATTGATTGATTGATGCAAAGGATGAAAACTTTTCACAGAATTCTCTACCAGGATTAACACACAGTTCACGGTGTTCTCGGGTTTAATTATTTTATTCTAGTTCTGTTCTCTTGCCGGCTCTACAGTGGACTTGGATTCTATTATGATTCTCATTTTAAGGTATGCGATGGGAACGCCGACTGTGCGAACGGCAAAGACGAGCAGCTGTGTCAAACGCTAGAGTGTCTCGACGAATTTTACAGATGCAGTGGTCCGAGGAAGGTGTGTATTCCAATGAACTACGTCTGTGACGGTCAAGTTACTGATTGCCCGCAAGGAGATGACGAGATGCAGTGTGGATGCGGGTAAGGACCAGTGCCCAATTCATATAGCTGCTTAACCCTTTAGAGACCATAGCGGCCTTCTACCAAAATATCTGATTGGTTTTCTGCCCAACTAGTAACATTGAAACCAACTGCTATTTTAAACTGAACTTTGCCCTCGATTTGGTTGCACTGTGTTGAATGGATGACAAACAAGATGAATGTGTTATGAAAGATTTCAACTTGTGATTAACTTTTTATTGCATGGGCCTGATGTCATGCTGCAAGACACACAAACAAAGGTCAAGGCAGGACCAAAACCTCAAACTAATGTTCACATTATGTTTGGTACCTCTGAGGCCGAGTTTTCAAAGACTGGGTGAATTTTTGTTTTCTTTGGGCTGGGTCCATGATGTTCTGTTGCCTTCGTCAGGTGATTGGGCAGGTATACAACATATTTTCCTGTTACGTAAGCACATGGTGGCCGAACCATTGCAGTTTATTTTGTTTTTGGTTTATCAGAGCTGATGAGCTTCCATGCTCAGATGGCGATACGTGCATTCGGCAAAGTGAGGTCTGCAACGGATTACGTGACTGCCCATCGGGACAGGATGAGTTGAACTGTGGCTGCGCACTAAGGGAGCACGAGTGTCCAGGTAAAACCAAATGAGGGCGCCCTTGGAGTAAACAACAAAGTGGAAGGGTCTTATTATAGCATGCAACATACAGTAGATTTAAGACCGATAAGTGTTTTATGCCTTTGATAATTCAATACACAGCAGGAAGGTCTTTGGTAGCATTAGTATTCTTCTGTGGTACGTACTCGGTAAATACGGAGGACGTGCACACTCTAACCCACACAGCTCTGTGTTGCAGTCACTCTGTGGACTTTCCTTTGTTATGTACACTTCAGAGTAAAATCCCAATCTTCAGCACTGTAAAGAACACTGTGTGCATGGACGTGTGTTAGTCCACATAGTGTTTCAAGTCCCTTCATTATGTGGACCTCTTTTGTTAACAGGTTCACACTTCGTGTGTAGCGTTAAAACACGTAAACGAGTGATAATAATGCTGTGAACTTACAGTTACATAACTTGTCTTTCTCTTTGGAGTCTCAGAACACGTTTCTTGCAATCTTACTTACCGTTATCTCTTCTTCAGACGGTTCTTGCATCCTACTGGCTGCCCTATGTAATGGTAACACTGACTGCCGTGATGGTTCCGATGAAAGGGGATGCCCCTGTCGAGAAGACGAATTCACGTGTGCATTTAACGGCGTTTGTATTGACGCCGATTTGCAGTGTGACGGTATCGTGGACTGTGCTGACAAATCGGACGAAAACAGATGCCCAACAGCGCCACCAAGAGTCTGTGAGCCCCCAGCGCTCTTCCTGTGTCCGGACATGTACACGAGGGTGTGTATCGCAAGTGGAAGACTCTGCGATGGTGTTGCCGACTGCCCGAGTGGTGCTGACGAAGAGGATTGCTCGGAGCGGCCGTGTGTGGGGGTGCAATGCCTGGACGGCACGTGTATTAGTAATCGGGCTGTGTGTGACGGGGTCGAAGATTGTCGCCAGGGTGAGGATGAGGTTGGTTGTCCTGGAAGTTGCTCTTCAAACGAGTTTAAGGTTGGTGTCTTTATGATGACTGTTTATCTTTTGCCTTTATGCATAATATATCCTGCCGAATTGAACTAAGAAAAAAACAAAAATATTGATAATGATATCATAACACAATGAAATCCCCAAACTCTTGTATCCAACACAGGACAATAATACAAAACTACTGGATGATACATTGTTATTTGTGAATTAGTGCAGCAAACAAACTAATTGTTATATTATTTTAAACAAACAAAGAATTATTTTAACAGTGTTCAACAGGTGAATGTATAGACTTGTCAAAGTTATGTGACCTCAACTTTGTCGACTGCCAAGGTGGAGACGACGAAGCCGAAGAAAACTGTGGAGAAAGTAAGTTAATTAATTCCAATTACTGTGTAATGACTGATTGAAGTTTATTTTCTGAGAAATTGCATCGGCCCATCGTTCGGTCTGCCAATGTTATTTTGCATTCCAAGAGAAGGAAAAATACAAGCTGCCAAAACATCATTGATCGTGTTTTATGTGAATCTAAAACTGAAAGCTCACTCTCATTCAATAGTCCAATAATAGTCCAAGTTTTAAGAAAAGTATCATGACCTTCTTAGTCTGGCAAGTGGTGCGCAAGTCCTCTGGTTATCAGGCCACGTGATCGGTTAAAGTTCAGTCCGCAGAAAGATCAAGATCATGCGAAAGATTGTTTGTATCTGATTAGTTTTCGGAATGCGTGAGCAGAAGACAAGGCATTTGAATAATTTATTTCATTTCGGGAACCTGTTAAACTACATCAATGAATTCTCGATGGTTCCCGATTTTGAAACCCTTGTACACAAAAAAACTCGGCTGTTTTACTAGTACGGCAGGTATGTGACGGGATTGTGCCTTTGGTGATACAAAGCATGGAATTTGGCAAACAGTCAGAGTATGTAACGGTAAAGATATTTTGGCTGTTCACTGAAAAAACTCCCGGGAAAGAATTTACCCGAATCCTGGTCTCGGGGCTCTGAACCGTTTCTTACCCGGAATCTGTGTCAAAATGAGCCAGAAATGGGTCAAATTGAGGCAGAATCCGGGTCACTAAATCTCTTTTTTTTGTTACCAGTTTCCGGCTCAGCCTGACCCAGATATTGGTCAGGCCCCCTGAAAGAGTTTAGGGCCAGTGTCCTTTGAACAAAATATAGGTAGGATAACAGGCAATGGCAGCATTTTGAAAACTTGGAAGATCGTTTGTATTCTACCAATATATACTCTTGTTGTGTGCCAAATTCCATACTTGTAACATCAAAGGCACAATTACTTCCCCTATCTGCCCCACTATACTGCATTAAAGCTTATACAAACTGTTTCAAGAGCCCACCAAACTTGCATTTAATTATCAGTTATGCACTGGCAAACGCCTCGTAGGCAACGACACCACACAAAAACAAGCAATTCTGGAGATTTCGAATGTCGAAAGCAATTGCCGAATCTAAGATCAGAAGTAAATTTAATTCCTAACCAATAAGACCCGGTGGTTGCCCTTTTTCACCACGGTTTATTGAAGGGGTGGTGGGGGGGTGCAAGCCCCTTGATTACGAGGGAAAACAAACTGCAAATCAACAGTATTGCCTAATACGGAGGTATTAGTTGTTTTATTGCACGCGGACTCGGTAGTAAATTGCCACTTGCATGTAAGTTATTTACATGGCACACTTAAATCACCATTGACGGATTGAGGCCACGTTATAAAACAATTCCGATTGCTCGGAAACAATTTGATCACTATTTGATTTTTTATTTCTCTCGAGGTAATTGCAATGGGGGCTTTGTGTGCGAGTCTGGGGTGTGTATCGGTGCATCGCATGTATGTAATGGGATTGGTGACTGCCGTGGTGCTGAGGACGAGCTGGAGTGCCCAACAGCGCCACCTACAGGTCAGTTGCATTCAATATTTCACGAAATAATAGTTCACGAATTGTTGATGGCACGAAGTCATTGGAATCCTCATAGAGTGACCCCAAACTGTTGCAATGATTGAATTTCCTAAATGGTTAATATCAATCCACAAGTCGTACAAAGAAGAGTTTGTCAAAATTCCTCTTAGATTCAGCTTTTCTGAGACCAAGGTGGACACTAATAATCAAGGAGGGTGCTACCTTAAATAGGATAGCACCATAACATACACAACATTACTGTGAATACCTATAATTTTTATACATCTTTGCCTTTGTTGCAGTTAATCTACTAAATGAGGTCGAAGCATTGAAGGAAGATTTCGAAGGCTTGGATAATCGTCTGACTGAAAATAATGAAAAAACAGGTGACTTGCTAAAAACTGATTTATTCAGAAGCTGTGCTTGCAATAGATGTGTAGGTCTTTTGCACTGAAACGTGTTTCTTAAAGGCACTGAGAATGTTTGGAAACTGTCAAAGACCAGTGTTCTTACTTGGTGTATCCCAACATATGCATAAAATAACAAGCCTGTAAAAATTTGGGCTCAGTTGGTCATCGAAGTTGTAAGAAAATGATGACAGAAAAAGCACCCTTGTACAATTTTGTGTGCTTTCAGATAGGAAATAAATGCTTCTTGCAAGAAGTTTTTATTATTTTAGTGAGAAATTACCTCTTTCTCAAAAACTACGTTACTTCAGAGGGAGTCGTTTCCTACAATGTTTTATACTATCAACAGCTCTCCGTTGCTTGTTACCAAGTAAGTTTTTATGCTAATATTTGTTTTAAGTCATTACCAAACGTGTACGATACCTTCAAGGTCATAAACAATATTAATCAATGAATGCAACCTTTGTCCAGTACGGTTGCCCGTAAATCGGCACCTCATTGTAGTAAACGCATGGAGAATACAAACTCGGTGTATAGAAGTTTGGAGGCAGTTTTAATTAAGTCATTAAAAAAGCTGCGAATGTTTTAACCATTATTTGCAAATGATAGGATGTTGCTTAATTTGTATTCAACAGATTTACTGGAAGAAGACGTGAACGTCCTTAGGGGAAATCTTGAAGACATGAACAATGAGCTTGTTGATGTCAACGGAAAAGGTATTGAAAATTACTGTTGAAAGAAATTCCTCATTTCCAAAATTACACTTGATTTTAATTTGGTTTAATTAAGACCCATATCTAATACAATTCAGCTTTGCAGAAATCAAGAGGCAAAATATGGAAAATGTCAGCAGCTAATTATAGATTTGAGTGTCCTATAGTTTTATTTGTTGGAAACATTATTTTGATTACAAGATTTATGGAACAAAAATAACTATAACAAACTAAATCGACGACATTTTCAGCACTATTCATTTGAAATGAAGTGGAGTTTGGGTTGCTTTATACTGTGTTCTCTTTTCTTTTAATAATCACTATCTCATGTTACATGTTACACAGTTGCAACCTTGGACAAAGCGATTGATTTCCTTAAAGACGAGGTTGAGGAGATAAAAGAAGAACTGTCCGATCTCGACGACCACACCCATGCACCGCCGCCTCCTGGAAGACGTACGCAGCGTCCAACACAACGCCCCCAGCGTCCAACACAGCCCCCGACAAGGTCACAGCGCCCCCAGCGTCCGACACAGCTCCCAACACCTCCTCAGCGTCCAACAAGGCCATTGGGCCCACGGCGCCCTACACGACGCCCCCCACCTCAAGGGAGGCCTTAGCTTCGACTGCCCCTCCCCTAAAAATAACTGTTAATAAACGACTGCAAAGTTCAAATGTCCACCGTTCTCTAAGCACCATATTAATTTAAAGTAACCTACCCTATAGGTATAAATACCTTATTAGTACCACCAATTACACCAAGACCTCTTCGTGGTTCAGTGGAATTTACATTTGCTTAGTCATTATCGTGGACCCATTAACGGACAATTCTATTCACAGGTAGGCCTAATGACTATTGTCGTTTGGGGAATTGTCTAAAATAATTGCTAAAAGTAACTAGCAATGATGAACTGGGGATATAAACGTCTACACGTAAATCATTATTTTGTTATTTAAACGAAATTAAATATTTTTTTGTAAAAAAACAAATATTTCAGAGCATTATTATTTCATCCATTTGAATTGAAATTATTTTATATTATATTGAAAGCAAAATGCACTATAAGACCAGAAAAAGTGTCTAGTGTTGTAAAAAATCTGACTTTAAAGTGCAACAATTGGGTTTACCTTATCAGTCAACAACGAAAGGGCAGAATAACACCACGCATGCCGTAACTTTGCGTATTATTCTTAAATTGAGAATTCAAAGCCAACTTTATTACCAATATGCACTAGACCAAAACATTATCTAATGTGAACACAAAATACGGAACAAAATCTGACTTTGTAAACTTATTGTTGCATATTGTGCAGCAGCAGCAGCGATGAATTAAATTACTGAAATGAAATAAAATTTGTATTTCAATTCTACCCAGAACAGGGTTTACTGGTTGTGTTTTATCGTGTCTGATGTGGAGCAATAATCAGTCCACACAAAAGCCTCAACTATTTTAAGATGTACCGTACCGTAACAGTGATGGATGACAACCGCCAACATTAGTTCCTGAGCCTCCATTTTTGTTTACAATTATTCTGTTAAGACGCTCTATAGCCAACGCGTTGCAATCCCCAAAGAAAATAACCAACTGTCTGATTCTTACGCTGACTGTACAACATTTTAAAAATCCTGATAACCTTAGCGGAAGTAAATTATGTTGCAACACTCTCAGTCCCCAACCTCCCCTCGGACCGTGGTCATTCCCAGGCTCGAAACACATATACAACTTCAGCAAAAACCCAATTAGTTTTAACTACCTTATGTCAATCGATACGTAAACTCAAGTATTCTGTAAAGGTAGAAAACTTGCCAAGTCTGCCAGTTAATGAAGTTTAAAAAAAAGTGTCACCGACAGTGTACAGTGACACACCGACTTTTGAGGTTTAATCGAAGAAACGAACACCCCATCCAGGATCGATTAGAGGCCGTCATTTCCTGTTTTAACCCCCGGGGGATCCGGCTGAGACCTTCCGGGGCGTTACATCGCTGGGGCCCAGGGCCCAGTACCCTTCATCCCGTATACGTTGTGATTGATATGCAAATACCCTTCTAATTGAGCTGTCAGTTGAAAGAAAAAAGCCCGGCTCTTTTATTACATTTCATCTAAACAAAAGCGCACGGTGTTTGGAGAGAATTCCCTCGAGACTGACTCTTCCCTCTTCGTGAGTTTGTTCTTCGCTTCACGGTGACTGGCTATGGAGACAATATCATCTCTTATCATTCTACGTCCTTTTTCAAGTATAATATTGATGATACAGATATAATTAGAAAAATATATTTTACTAAAGGAGTTTGCCTTCAATAAGTTTCTAGAGGATCTTACCCTCTGAGAAAATAAAGACCTCCACAATTCTGTCATATCTACGAAAATCCAATAAAATTCCGGATGAGCTATTGATCACATTTGCTCCTTATATACAAACAAAAATAAAACATGAAGAATACAAATTGTTATAATTCATAAAGCCATTGTATGCTAATTTTGTGAAGACACCGACCCCTAATAACTAAATTTTCATATTATATTTGGTTTTAACCGTACACCGATGTGTGTAAAGCACTGTATACTCAGTACTTTCCCGAGTCCTGTGAAGAAAAAAAATCACAGGCATATTACTCGGGTGGGATTCGAACCCACGACCTTTGCAATTCTAGAGCAGATGTCTTACCAACTAGACCACCGAGATTGCCCAGTTCGAATCCCACCCGAGTAATATGCCTGTGATTTTTTTTTCACAGGACTCGGGAAAGTACTGAGTATACAGTGCTTTACACACATCGGTGTACGGGTAAAAACCAAATATAATATTCTTTATCCCCGATGCAAATTTAACATCTATTAAATAAATTTTCATAGTTTGGTCGTATGTACCTTTAAAAAGGACTGGATTTGAACCAATTTATTCCCATAACACCATTTACTCATTGTACGACTCCTTTATGAGCAATATAATACAAAAATGCTTTAATTAAAAAGGCATACATTTGTTTCCGGACCTCACGATGTATAACTAACCTTTAATTAAAGGCGAGTCTGCATGCTGAACAGGATGGACGCTGCTGCTTTAATTACACGTTTTCGAGGCCTCAACTCTGATATTCACTTTAATTAAAGGCGAATTTTTATCCAACGCAATCGAAAGATGAAGGACAAACTGTGATTCAATTGTTCAAATGCAAACACATCTTATTTTACTCACGTGTGTGTGTTTTCACGTCAGTATATCAATAGATACTCAGGGACAGGAAAATTGTGTGCAAACAGGATGCTCAATTTTCAATATTTTGTTGCACGGTTTCACTTTGATAGAAAGCATATACGTTTTTAAGCAGAACATATTGCGTGACTGATTTCTGCTATGCTACAAATATTTGCAGGAAACCAGTCATAAATGTAACATGTGACATTGCATTTTGAGTGGTAACCTTAATCTGGTATTAAGCAAAATTGTTTTGTGCTTGGTTACATTTTGTGCTTTAATCATGTCTATGAAATTGGGCCCTGACATTTGAAAATAGTGAAAACTTTTAACGGGGTTTTTCACTATTTATTCCCGACTCCGAACATCTCCATTGATCTTAGACTTTCATATGTTTGTTTATTCATATGTTGGAACACATCAAGTGTGGATACTCGTCAATGACAATTATTGTTTTTACCAATATTGGCCCGTGCCAAGAGGGCACTGACAGTGTGGTTGTGTTTATTTTCCTATTAAGTATTTTTCACACAGTTCATACATAGACTCATTGAAGAGGATACTGGAAGAAAAGAAAAAAAACCTATCCAGTTTCCTTAGTCAGAACAGCTTCATTTCGTATCGTTCATATTTATTTTGTTGTTGCTAAGTGGAACATAAATTGATAACAATTTATCCTGATCTACAAAATATTTAACTCATGGCTTTTCCTGCAAACAAAGTACAAACTCGTATCAAATATCAAATACAAAAATCTATGCTTAACCTGTATAAAATAATGTATTGATTCATCTTGGGTTACAATGGTATTGGTAGTAGAGGTTTAATGATACGAAAACAGGCCCCTAGCGTACCAGCACTATTGTTTTTTCCTGTATAAACACAGATAGGCCTATATACTTTATCTTGATTCAAAGAGAGTAAAGATGTACAGGTTGTTTTGCCAACATAAACACTGATGTGCATTATCATGATTGGAAAGTTTTATCACAGCAGTAAGGTTTTGCTGTGGCTGAATTGAGCAAATTTTTTGAACCGGTCACAGAGGAAGGTAAACCAGCCAGTGATTATTCTGCAGCATCGGCAACGGCTGGGGGGGGGGGTGGCAAATGCTGTAATTCATCTTAAAGAGGTGTTCCAAGGTCAATTCAGTTTTGTGTTCCACTCATTTTCTAATAGATAGAGTCTTTATGAAAATGGGGACAGAACTTAGAATTCTCTAACCTCACTTAAATGGTGTACAATGCCACTGTGTTAAATACCCTTCAAGTGCATTTTGTTTTCTTCAAAAAAAAAAAAAAAAAAAGTTCGATGACGTCACATTTTAAAATGGTCTGTTCATTCCAAATTGTTGATGACATTCAATCAAAACAGCATTGCATTTGACCTTTTGACTGACACAACTCCTCTTTGTATTGTACAGACCCACTTGTATTTGATGTTCGGTGACGTCACGCTTCAATTTTTGCTATGAAAGGGTATCAGATATGATGATATTTTACACCGTTTTAACGTGAGGGAAGACTTGTAATTTTTCCGGACATTCATGTGGACTCTATCTATCGAAAAATGAGTGCATCTATGAATTTGAATTTGACACTGAAGCCCCTCTTTATTTAAAGATTGCAGTCTTTTGCTGCTATTAAATAAAGATGAGTTGTAAGGAGAGGATCACCTGACAACATTGCTAATTCTGTGAAGCAAACATCATATTCTATTTCCATCACTGATCAGCGCTTCGCATGACAAGATAGTACATTGACGTCATCCAACCCCCCCCCCCCGAAAAACACATACAATGTTTGTGAAGGACTTCTGATTGTCTTTCCGTTGTTTGGACTTGGTTCGTATCACTACAATCCCGTTGGTTTTGAACACGAAAGCAAAGTGACGTCAAAAATAATACCCGGATCGCTTTTGTTAAAGATTTGTCCCTGTACTTAAGATCTTCCCAAAGGCTTTGTACACATAATTTCTTGTGTGGAGCACCCCGGTCTTTAGAATTTTCATATGGAGACCTTTTGTTTTCCCTGTTTTGTTTTTGTCCTTGGTCCTGTTACATACACTCTGTGGACATTCCTCTGTTATGTGCACTTAAAAACAATATATATATATATACTTCAACACTGTAAAAATCACACAGTGTTTCAAGTCCCTACATCGAGTGGACCTCTCTTGTTCTTAGGTCCACACTTTGTATTTAGCGCTTAAACACACGCACACGCACATTATCTTCGTGTTCTCAAAATGATTGCAGCAAAGAGTGAATTTCATCAAAATGAAAACCTATCCAAGTGAAAAGTGATATTTCGCTTTTTAAAAATCAATCGAGACCTTGAATGATGAGTGGATGAGAGGAGCTCGCTGTCAATTTGTGATTCCGGAGGAGGTTTACTGAAAGTTACACAAAACCCACAGACACTTCATGTTTCCGTTAATTCATATTCTTTTCTAGTATTGGATGACAACTTCTAAAAGTGCCAAGATTACTTTTCAGATATGATGACGGGGAAAGCAATGGTTCAAGAAAAAAACTTGGGAGGAACAACATGTTATTTCTCCAGAGTTTAATCTTGGGAGAACAACCCACAATCCCTTAAATTATAGGATCACTGTCCGTGGTTGGAAAGCACTGGATCAGAGTCAAATATTTGGAAAAGCTCAGACTTACCGCTGCGTGGTGGCGACGCCAAGTTCCCACCTAGGGGGTAAATTCGATGATCATTCGTGATTTGTTCTCAATGTCTTGTAATTCACGACGTCTGGCAAAAGAAAACAAGATCTTAAATTAATAACAAATAGAACAATTTAAAAAAAATACATGTATATTTAACATAACAGCGCCTGGTTGCCTATGGACACTTCCTTGCTTTCCGGTTTACAAATATAAATAAAAGTGTCAGGCTTTTTTTCGTCTAATCCTGGTGATGCATTTTCAATGCTTAGTCATTCTACATAGCTTACAATTAAATGGAAACTCGCTCCACGTACAGTGACCAAACGTGATTTTAATTGATATGAAATAATAAGTTTCATTCATAATTCAGAGTGGACAATACGTCGCCACTCGATCAATATTTAAGTGTCGAGTATCTACGCATCAAGGTCCCCACTCTAAGAGATGGTACGGCAAACAATATTAATCCGAAATATGCAAACATTATTGTTGGAATCAAGCTCGTTCGATGCACACATTATTACGATGACAGATATGTACGGAAGCTTCAAGTTACCATCCGAGTTTCCATATTTCTCAACAAGTATTTATCTTAGAAACACGTATAGAAATTACATAGTTAAAATGTTTTTCCAATTTCCAACACCAGAACAAAATGTATTTATGTAGTTATTAATTTATTTAATCATTTATTTATTTATTTAATTAATTATTTTATTTGTTTATTTGTTATTATTATTTTTGTGTTTGTTTGTTCATTTGTTTATGTGTTTATTTGTGTATTTGTTTATTTGTGTATTGTTTATTTGTGTATTTGTTCATTTATTTATTTTTTATTTTTTTATTTTTATTTTTTTAAATTTGTTTATTTTTTAAATTTGTTTATTTGTTTATTTGTAAAATTGTTCATTGTTTATTTGTAAAATTGTTCATTGTTTATTAATTTATTTGTTTATTTGTTTATTTGTAAAAAAATTCATTTGTTTATTTTCTCATTTTATATTTGTTTATTAATTAATTAATTCATTCATTCATTAATTTATTTGTTTGTTCTTTTTTCTTGGGGGGTATGCTGAGTAACGGTTAATATTTGCCAACAATGTAAACATTATTTTCAGATGAAATCAACGACCTTTTTTTCAAGAAATTATTACCACAAAAAGGATACACTCACTATGTAGACTCTCATGGGAATTTAATGCAATTTATGTCGTGACTTAAGAATTCTAAAATGAGTTTTTTCAATCATGAATTTTTCCCAGGTTTGGCCGTTATTACCCTGCAGGCATTATCAGTTATTGATGCTTTGTAAACCCTAAGAGAAACTCGATTCAGTGTTGGTATTCGAGATAGTCTAAAGTATGCTCCCAGCGGAGTTCCCGATATTTATTACAATTGGCTGCATGTCCTTGGGTGCGAATCGAAAAAGCTTCGATACACCGAACTTTCGACTGATTATATGATGTTAGTTTCGTTAAAAAAAATATTATTAATTATAATAATGATAATATTAATAGTGGCTTTTTATATAACGCTCAATTAAGTCATTCAGTAACGCTCATAGCGCTCCAACATTATGTCATTTATGTCATGCCTAAACCATCCCAGCTCTCTTGGGACTATACAGCTTGTGTGTCAAAATTAGTAATGCATCAAGCTAAATCAATAAAAACCATCTCCACCATCACATGTACCAATTTACCCCTGGGTGAAGAGAAGCAATTATAGTTAAGTATCTTGCTCAAGGACACAAGTGTCATGACCGGGATTCGAACCCACACCCCGTCGACTCAGCCACCAGAACTTGAGTCCGTGCTCTATAAAATCGCTTGGCCACGACACGTGGAAAACATTTAAGTTTGTAAATTTTCCCGGTCAGAATTGACCCGGACTCCGGATCTCAGGGGCCTGATCCATTTCTGAGTCAGTATGACCCGGAACTTGTGTCAAACTGACCCGGAATCCGTGGTAAAACTGACACAGATCCGAGTCAAAACCCCACCTTTATAAACCAGTTTCAGGAGTCGTATGACTCACAGAAATGGGTCAGGCTACCTGTACTCTAAAAACCTTCCGGGTCAGAATTGACCAGGATTCTGGGTCCCAGTGGCCCTGACTCATTTCCGGAACAGGCTGACCCGGAATATGGTTTTTTTTAAATGGAATTCTAACTCGGATTCTGCATCAGTTTGACCCATTTTCGAGTCATGACACAGATTCCGGATCATGCTGACCCAGAAAAGGGTCAGGCTCCACGGGACCTGTATCCAGGTCAAATCCGACCTGGGAGTTTTAGAGTGTACGACGTTTTCTTTAGTATGTTTTACGCACCAATATCCGACATGAGTCAATTATGTCCGACAATATTGTCGGACGTAGAGGGCTCCGAGAGCCCCCTTCCTTTTGTTTCGTCACTGACATTCGTAAGAGCTTATCCACACACTCACGTGTACCAAAGAATTAAAAAAGGTAGAAGACGCTCGCAAGAAATAGTGTACCAACAAATTCAGAGCACGGACCTTCCATGAGCAGATGATTTATTCATTCATATTGTGCATTCATTATTCATAATTAAGTATCCATCTAAATACATTTATTAAAGGACACCAGCAGTATCTTCGCAGAATCCATCAAGTACATTATATTACTAGTGACATTTCAGACCACCGAGTTTCACCTTATTTTTGTGTTTTTTTTTCACGACGAAAAAGAAGGATTTATAAACACTTTTTGCAATGCTTGATTGTTTTTTTTTCCTTCAAGAACAAACATGACTCGTTATTCATCAGTACTCCTTGCGTGCAGCAACGTTAATTATTTGAAAGCATTTTCTACATTGCTCTCACGAACTTCTTGCTCCAGCAGCGTTCGCGCTGCCACAAAGGAAGTCAAATACAGTCAAATAATTGTTCTATAAAATTAGAGCAATGTCATGGCTGATTTTTCTTTCATTATTAAATCTACCATTAGGGTTTACGGTCTTTGCCAGCGAATGATAAAAGATTTTGTTTTAAGTACGTGCATGCAAAAAGCAAACTTTACTGGCAGATCTTAACCTAGTTGTACTGAGATTCTGTTTGCAGATATTGTGTCTTCAAGAACATGAAAGGAAATGTTAACCATTCACGTAAGTTTCATTTTCAATTACTGTGAGAAAATTGAATTAGCTGTTGCAAACTGCTTTATACAAACTAAAAGGACCTATGGTATACATGCAAAAAGAATAGTTAATGGCCTAACAGAGTCTTTCTTGAAGGTCAGATGGCAACACAACACAAGACAGCACACAAACAGGTATACTGGTGTAACAAAAGCAGTCAAGTGGAAAGAGATGAAAAGAGAGAGAGAGGCAGAAAGCACACAGAAAAATTATGGGATGAACAATGAAGAAGGAGCGAGGGGGGTAGAGGTAAGGGCTGGTTTGACCACAAGAGATTGGTAACACAAAATCAAAGGTGGGAAAAGGGAGAAAAGGTAATCAATTCGTTAATTAAACAAACTGAAATGGGTGTATTTTTGTGTTAGGCTCTGGAAATAGTTATTTCCATTTCCAAGTGAATTAGTTGGATGGAACGTTTCTGATATACCATCAACTCTATACTATACCGTTTTTCCAGTTTTGATAATGATTATCCGATACTTATATTTTTCTCAGACAACTTCGACCACGCCCCGTGTTCTCTTAAATTCCAATCTCAGTTTTTGTACCAAAAATACCTTTAGCAGGTGAAGTGTTTTATATTGTTATCGTCTAACGTGACCCTTAAAGGTATTGTACACTTTTGGTATTAGCTCAAAATCAGTGTCCATTTTTGTGTGATTCAGCATATGCATGAACAAACAAACCTGTGAAAGTTTGAGCTCAATTGGTCATCGAGATCACGAGAAAATAGTGAAAAGAGACCTTATGTGTTTTCTGTTTTTTCAAAATATCGCGCGTGATAAAAACTATTGTTTTACTCATTTCTCAGAAACGATAGCATTTTAGGAAGAAATATTTTAAGGAACCCTTTCAACCATTCGTTACTTTAAATCATGTAAGTTGTGTGTGAATCTGTGAACATTTGTGTTTTTCGATCTTACCAATAGTGTACAGGGCCTTTAATGTCACATGATATTTAATCTGGTGACCGATTCCAGTTCGGAAATAACAATGGAAATAGTATCCGCTCAACATAATCGTCCATCACTCTCTTGTAACGATCGCCAAATAATTGGGTATAAATCACAAAGACAGCAAAAAGTCCACGATTATACCGAGCATTTTGTTGTTGTTTTTTAATTTTAATTCTTTCCTTCAATAATTGTTTAATCGGTCATGCTTTAAGTTTATTAATTATATATACTGCTCTTCTACTTCAGTCCTAAATATTACAAAATAAGAGAACAATCGGTATACAAATATGAATGTTGTTTACTTAAATAGTTTTTTCTTTTAATTAAAATTATTCATTTAATGTTACAATCTATTTGCGTTGATATTTTTTCTTTATCAGCAAACTTAAAAATATTGTTTGTAATTAAGCATGAACAATGATAGCCTCCGTAGAAGTTTAAAATAAAACTAGTGAGTAAAATAAGATAATTTATTGGTATAGTGATTAAACAAATAATTGTTAATTGTTTCATGAGGTATCTGTAACAATCCTGACAAAAGGAACTTTGTTAATTTCACAAGAGGAACAAGACAATCTATTGGATTTTGAAGGCTTGATAAAACATACCATATCTTCCCAGTTCACCGCACAAAACACACCTCGTCTTTTGCATGACCCTAACAATTTGTACACCTGGTTAAAGAGAAGCAATGTTATTGAGTTGGGGTTTCTTGCTCATTAGTACACGCACTGAGTACTGAGCACAGATGATGATTTTGCAATTGGGCTCAATTTCACTGAGCTTCTAAGCTCTGAAAATGGCCTGAGCAGAAGAAACTGTAAAGCGATGCACGTTTACTTGTGTCTAGTTTCCGGTTTTTTGTTTTTCTTTCTTCTTACTATTTATTATTATTATTATTAATATAATTATTATTGTTGTTATTATTATTATCATTTTTACTAGCCTATTTCACTCCACTGCAGGGGGAAAGCCTGTCTGTACTTTTTAAACGTATTCGTATCGGCAGACTGAATCGTTTGGTTAAAGGAAAATTTTCATCCTCTCGGTCTATACTTCTCTATGTATTATTGGGTTTTATTGTATCTCTTTTGTGTGTAATTTTATTAAACTTTTGTGGAGAGAAAGAAAAAAAGCCTCTTCACCAATTCTCCATTTATCTCTATCCTGAGCTGTCTGTTGCCAAGCAATGCATCTATATGTTCTTATTTTATCTCTCCCTCTTCTGTTTTGTCTCCTTTTCCCCCTTCTTATTCGGTTTATTGGAGTCCAACTGGCTGTTTCGCACGTTTCAACGTCCGGGAAATCGGATCAAAATTCAAACAGATTCTGATCTCAGGGGACTAGACCATTTACTGCGTCAGTACGGCCAGTCTTGTTGGTCTTGTTTTCAACCTCGGCTTAAAGTTCTTTCCGGTTCCGGGCGCCTTTTTTTCTTCAAAATCGCACAGCTCTAAAATTCAAAAATTTATGTTGGAGCCCACCAAGTCGCCAAATCAGACACACGTATATTGGCTCTGCTTACCGCGGAACTCTGCGCTTACAGCGCCATGTAGAGCACATAATTCTATAGGCCGTAAAGTGCAGAATTCCGCGGTAAGCAGAGCCATGAAACTTGGACCAGGTCAGTGCGATCCAAAACGATTCATGCCGAGCCGGAAAATTGGTCTTGCCCCTCTTATGACCCGGGGCAGATCACATTTACCCCATAACCTTTGAAGATTGATACACCTTCTCTTTAAACGGCGCACATTATACACCAGGCCAGGGGGATCATCCAAACGTGCGGGTGAAAACCATCCGCCCACAAGCACGGGCAATAAAAGCAATATGCCAATCCCTGATGAAGATTGATGGACGCTGCAGACGTGGAAATGAGGTTGTAATTTAGCTCGATGATGTTTATATGTGACTCACTAATCTTTCGTTGACGTTCCCCCCAAATTAGACCCTCGGAAGATAGCCGGAAGTATACGGACGAGGATTCATAATAAATATACAAAAAAAATCGGTGGGAGGGAATGACTGCGACGAGGCGGAAGTAGCGGGGCCCGTCCGCATTATCCCCGTCTGAGTTTTCGGATGGATTTAATTCCTCTATGAAAATTATACGAAAGGGCAGATGAAACTTGTTGGATAATTCACCGATAATTGCGGCTTGTCAATTTTAGTACAATGTGCACTTGATCTCCGTCGTGGTTGTATTTTGTTCATCCCGGACCTATGGGGGAAAGGGGTATTCAGATTGGGTTTCCATACTGCATGTAGCCTACAAATTGATATAAAGGTACCGCGTACTGACACATAATATCATCATCAAGAAACTGATACAATTAGTCATGCTCATCTATAAGCCTTTTTTACGTTATTTTCATGTACAGCAATCTTCAGTTTGCTCTACTATGTTTTGATAATGGGGATGTTATAACACTAGGCTGGCTCATTTTATGATTTAAAGGGAAAGTATACCTTTAGTTTTTAGAGACCGTTCGATTGTTTTAATTTATATTTATAAATGTAGATATACAATAAAACTAACCTGTGAATATTTCATTTCAAAAGGTGGTCGCGTTTTTGAGATATCGCCGAAAATCCGGAGCGGTTATAATCCGTATTGGAATACACAATCTGAGAGAAATTACTGACACTTAAAATTTGAATCTAAGAAACGTTACTGTCTGACAGTAACGTTTCTTAGATTTAAATTTTGGCGGATAAAAACTGATATCTTTTTTGACATAACCACATTACTTCGAAGTGAAATGATTCTCAAAATGCTTTATACTATCGAAAGCTGCTGTACTTCTAACCAAGTATGTTGTTGGTGCCATTAATTTTTAGGGTGATTTCCAAACGAATACAGACCCTTTAAGCACCTTTGTTTGGACCATAGCCTAACATGGGAGCAAACACAATTCATGCTGTTAACAAAAAATGTATGATATCCGTTCATATTGTACCGCTGTTATAGGGAACACATTACATTAATGACAAGATTTCTACAAAGCATCTTGTCACACATGGAACACTATGTCGGACATGGACAAATTATGTTCGACAAGATTTGGTGGACATAATGGTTTTTCGGACACAGTGGATAGAACAAGATGGCTGAACATAATGGTTTGTTGGAAACAATAGATCTGGTATAATGGCTTTGCGGACATAGGTTGGATATGATGGTATATGTCGGTTGTCGGATAAAATGGTCAATGTCGGACACAATGGTTAATGTCGGACTTAATGGTCAATGTAGGACTTAATGGTCAATGTCTGACATAATGGTCAATGTCGGACTTAATGGTCAATGTCGGACTTAATGGTCAATGTCGGACTTAATGGTCAATGTCGGGCACAATGGTCAATGTCGGACACAATGGTCAATGTCGGACATAATGATTAATGCCCGACACAATGGTCAATGTCGGACACAATGGTCAATGTCGGACATAATGGTTAATGCCCGACACAATGGTCAATGTCGGACACAATGGTCAATGTCGGACACAATGGTTAATGTCGGACACAATGGTCAATGTCGGACACAATGGTCAATGTCGGACACAATGATTAATGTCGGACATAATGGTTAATGCCCGACATAATGGTCAATGTCGGACACAATGGTCAATGTAGGACCTAATGGTCAATATCGGACACAATGGTCAATGTAGGACCTAATGGTCAATGTCGGACACAATGGTCAATGTCGGACACAATGGTCAATGTCGGACTCAATGGTCAATGTCGGACACAATGGTCAATGTCGGACACAATGGTCAATGTCGGACACAATGGTCAAGGTCGGACACAATGGTCAATGTCGGCACAATGGTCAACGTCGGACTTAATGGTCAATGTAGGACCTAATGGTCAATATCGGACACAATGGTCAATGTAGGACCTAATGGTCAATGTCGGACACAATGGTCAATGTCGGACACAATGGTCAATGTCGGACACAATGGTCAATGTCGGACACAGTGGTCAAGGTCGGACACAATGGTCAATGTCGGACACAATGGTCAATGTTGGACACAATGGTCAATGTCGGACACAATGGTCAAGGTCGGACACAATGGTCAAGGTCGGACACAATGGTCAATGTCGGACACAATGGTCAATGTTGGACACAATGGTCAATGTCGGCACAATGGTCAATGCCGGACACAATGGTCAATGTCGGACACAATGGTCAATGTCGGACACAATGGTCAATGTCGGACACAATGGTCAATGTCGGACACAATGGTCAAGGTCGGACACAATGGTCAAGGTCGGACACAATGGTCAATGTCGCACACAATGGTCAATGTTGGACACAATGGTCAATGTCGGCACAATGGTCAATGCCGGACACAATGTTCAATGTCGGACACAATGGTCAATGTCGGACACAATGGTCAATGTCGGACACAATGGTTAATGTCGGACACAATGGTCAATGCCGGTCAATGCCGGACACAATGGTCAATGTCGGACACAATGGTCAATGCCGGTCAGTGCCGGACACAATGGTCAATGTCGGACACAATGGTCAATGTCGGACACAATGGTTAATGTCGGACACAATGGTCAATGTACGACATAATGGTCAATGTCGGACATAGTGGTCAATGCCGGACAAAATGGTCGTCGGACACACTTCTTCTTTTTTTCATTTTGTTCATTTTTTATTTTTTTTATTATTTTTTTTTTTTGGGGGGGGGACTTTCAGTGACCGGGTAGGGGCACAAAGTCCCCATTCCTCCTTATTTTCCAAAGTTCTCAAGCGATTTCTTATGAAACTTACGGCAAAAAATATGGTGGGGAGGGGGAACAATGTCCCCCCCCCCACACCGGTCCTGATAAGATTAAATTTGACAAACAAATGTTAGTTAAATTTGTTTCATACTGTGAAATGTTACGTCTATGAACCGCACTCTTTAAAGTGTTGAAGTCGACACTTAGTGTACAAAAGCAACACGAAATACTTAAAGTATCCATTATGATTGTGCGGGTTCAGCAATTCCAGTGCAAACTATTCGCCGTTTCCAATGCTTTTAAAGAAACAAACCCACGATAGTATCATTCGAAATGTCATCTGAGCAGATTTAGTGTCTGATAAGGACGGTAATGCAATTTCGACAAGACCTGAGCTTTTTACAAATAAATCCGGGGTCAACTCTATATAGGCTAGCCCAGAACCTATGGATTTTTGGGAATACATAACTTGGTCTTCGCGCTTTTGTCAGGGTGGGGAAGGAGGCGTTTGCATACTAAACTACAGACAATCTCGTAGCACCTGCCCCCTTGAGTATTACAGGTAGCTTTTATTGTATCTAAATGACGATCTATACAGCAGTGTTATCTACAGCATTCCCATCGGACTGCCGAGCCTAGATTCATGAATGTGGAGCGAGAAATACTGAAGGGCAGACATTGCAAAAACCGTTTCAGCTGTTATGAGTTCTTGATGGTTAACTTTCTAATTTCTAATTCATTAACATGGTAGGCTTGTTATTGGCGCTGCAGTGTCCCCGCGGGGACTGGTGCTGAGCGCCGCGACGACAACAATGATGCCTCAATTTCACAAACAGGGTGAACATCTCCCTGATAGTGTTGTTGTATTCAGACACAATATGGAATTTCATGCGATTAGAATATCATTTTTATTCACGATTGTGTTGTTTACATTCTATAGCCTCCGGGTTTTGCATTTCTCGCCAAGTTGACATGGAGCATCGCCCAGAGTCTCAAACATCATAAATGTTTATTTGTTACCTGGAGACTGCATAAATATTTCCAAATATTTATATACACACTTATAATAACTGTCCTTTGAAGAAGAAACACTAATAAATTCCTCAATTTGATTATACACTTATTATGAAATGGATTGTTGGTTTTTCTTGCGAATAAACGTTTATTAATAACACTCTTTGCTATAGCAAAAGTACGATGTATAATGATGAACGGGTTTTTGATTTGGCTGATTAAATTAATTTCTGTAAACTATTGTGTGATCCCTGGCTATGACAGTTACAGGTTGAATGGTTTCTGACTAGCACCCCAAACAAAGATATTGACAAATTAGGGAGACCGTAGAAATTAGGGCTAGGGCTATATAGCTCAGTTGTTAGAGCGACGGCACGTTATTCCGGAGGTCGCAGGTTCAAGCCCCACTCCAGTTAATTTGTCTTTGTTCAACCCAATAATAAATTAATTAGGTTAACAATACACACATAAATTTACTGTAAACTAGACAGCTGTTAGACGAGTTCCATAAACGTATACAGAGAAGAAAATTCATTTATTTTTGATAACTTGAATTCAGTGTGGAAATTTATAAGCAGCTGGATGTCACATTCACGAGTCAAATGCATCTCAGTTCTTCTAGCAATAACAATATCTCTGCCAGATGATATCATGTAAGGTACACCATTCCAATCTCGACATCAAGAAAGCCTGCAAGAAAAATTGTATTCGTCTCCATTTGATTCCAGGCACAGCTTTCTTAAGCAACATTCCAATCTGCTTTTCAACATCGATTGCCTCATCAAAGCCCGCAGTCAACATTTTGCTTCTTGAGTTCCAAGTTAATGGTAAGACCAGGATCCTTTAAAGGCACTGAACACGTTTGGTAATTGTCAAAGACCAGTGTTCTCACTTGGTGTGTCCCAACATATGCATAAAATAACAAGCCTGTGAAAATTTGGGCTCAATTGATCATCGAAGTTGCAGAAAATGATGAAAGAAAAAAAACACCCTTGTTGTACAAATTTGTAAAAGGCTTCAGGCCTGAAGTCTTTTATTATTTTAGTGAGAAATTACCTCTTTCTCAAAAACTACGTTACTTCTGAGGGAGTCGTTCCTCACAATGTTCTATACTATCAACAGCTCTCCGTTGCTTGTTACCAAGTAAGTTTTTATGTTAATATATATTTTGAGTAATTACCAAACGTGTACAGGCCTTTAAAGGGAAGGTATACGTTTGGTAATTGCTCTGAAAATTAATGGCAATACAAATTTACTTGGTAAGAAGTACAGCAGCTTTGGATAGTAAAATGCATTTTATAAAAAAAACTTTTCCCGTTGAAGTACTGCCGTTATGGAAAAAGATATCAATTTTTATCCCCAAAAACCTTTGAATCTGAGAAGCGTCAACATAGTATTGAAACAAACAGTGGGTTCCAATCACCAATAGTATACAATCCCTTTAAGTCGATTTGTCGTATGAAATAGAATTTGTTGTCTTGAAGCCAGTTTCATACTTCACGCCAAGGAGAAAGCGAAGCGCGAACTAATTGCGTCACAATTAGGAAAAAAGGCTCGTACCAAATATTTGGACACCAAAATTCGTATTCGCTTGAAGTATGAACCGGTCTTTAGTCCACGTTTCAACTTTGTTTAAAATTGAAACGATGGTCTTTCATTTTAATGCGCTTAGTTTGATATGGTCGTTCCTTTCCAATCACATGACCTGTTTTATCCTCCAGTCATTCCATTGTCCCTCTTTCACATTAAATGTTCATTAATTTGCACTGTTATTATTGTTATGTGTTATTATTTTGTGGATAGAAATGAAGTAATAAGGAGACAATCATTAGTACTCCTGTGTTGTTTGACAACACAAACGTACCAGTAGCAGCAGCAGCAGCAGCAGCAGCAGCAGCAGCAACAGCAGCAGCAACAGCATCAACAACAACAACAACAACAACAACAACAACAACAGCAACAGCAACAACAGCAACAGCAGCAGCAGCAATAACAACAACAACAACAACAACAACAACAACAGCAACAACAGCAACAACAACAACAACAACAACAACAAAAGCGTTTATACCTCTTTAAAAACGCCACGTATAGTCATGACGGGTAACGTCCGTATCGTATCCGGCGATTGCGCAAATAAATTTAGTTTCTGCCTGAGTGAGTCCCATCACCAGCCCACCTAATTGTCTTAAAGCCCATCCAAGCCCATTAAGCGTTAAAATATAAATAAAGGCATTGAAGGAGCTAATGGATTTTTTTCTTTAATAACAACCGCATCCCTTTACGTTTTTAAAGAAAATGTCTTGAAAGTGCTCAGTTTGTGGATGCTATTAAAATGACGCTCCTTCCTTGCGGCTGTAAAAAAGACCACATAAATAATTTAAGATGCAGTCGTTTCACGAAGGGGTGAAAGTCCTCTAACGCATGGATGGTTTCTGTACGAAGGTTTTTGTAATTTAGTCATTTTTTTAAGAATAAATAAATTAAAAGGTTCGGAGTAATTTTTAATGAACGAATTATGTTAATTTGAGAAAGTGCTGGCGCCTATTCTACCTTCAACATTTTGAGAGAAATATAAACGATTGAATTTGTTCATAATTTAAATAAAAAAAACACTGTTAAAGCTTCGTTTGTCACTCACAGCCAGCGCTGTTAAAGTTATAAGTGTAACTACATACCACGTCACCTACACCTAAATAAGGGCTTAAAGGTATCGTACACGTTTGGTAATGACTCAAAACTCAGCATACAAATTACTTGGTAACAAGCAGCGGAGAGCTGTTGATAGTATAAAATATTGTAGGAAACGGCTCCCTCTGAAGTAACGTATAGTTTTTGAGAAAGAGGTAATTTCTCACTAAAACAATAAAAACTTCTTGCAAGAAGTTTTTATTCTTATCTGAAAGCACACAAATTTGTACAACAAGGGTGTTTTTTCTTTCATCATTTTCTTAGCCAAATTTTCACAGGCTTGTTATTTTGTGCATTATGTTGGGATACACCAAGTGAGAACACTGGTCTTTGACAATTTCCAAACGTGTTCAGTGCCTTTAAAGTTATAAGTGTAACTACACCACCTCAACTACACGTTCAAGAAGGGCTTCAAGGTTAAATTCTGTTTTGTGATGCACTCATATTCCAATGGATAGAAAGAGTCCGAATGAAAGTGTGGAAAGCATTATAAGTTTCTAACATCACACTAAAATGGTGTAAAATGTCGTTCTATTTCATACTCTCTTTCATTTCAGAGCGAAAGTTTGAAACATGACGTAACAGAGCGTCAAATGCTCCAAACATGCATTAGATTGTATCACGATTATTTACAAATGATCAGTAGCTAAAATACAATCGCTGAGATAGCGATTCTGAAATAATAAATCATGTTATAAACGATCCAAAGGTTGTGGGACTGTACTCTGTTCCGAGAAAAGATAAAGACGAAACAGACAATGCTGTCTGTACATAAATTTGTATGAAGAATGACGAAGTGTGCTAATAATGCGTGTGAGGTGGAGTGGATGTCTTGCGTCTGAAACATCTCTGGTGTTTCCCAAGAAAGCAAGGCCACGTTTTTATGCAAAGCCTCGGTCAAGAAAGTGAACTACTGCTGACTCAAGTCTACGTCACTAAAGTGTTTGCCTTGACCTTGAATGGAAGTCAGCAGATGTATAGGGCCTTTTTTTCTTCTTTTATTTCTGTCTTTCTTTTCCTTTACTTTATCTCTCTTATCGGTGTGTGTCGGCTCGGCCTTGTGCGGCACTCTAACAATCTTGGGCAAAGATGTTTAACAATTGACTGGCCATCTTGTCATCGGATTGCTTTTTTATGTTCGGTGTAAACCTCAGCTTATACAAACAGCCCGGCGGGTATTCACTAAAATTTGTATATCCACGACATTAATGTAACTAATAGCACTCTAAAAAAGGAAGTGTAAAATGTAGTTGTGTAAAACTGCTGGGTACAAAATGAACAAATTTGTTAAATATTGGGTGAAACGACTATTTTGGTTATACCCCTCATTTGTGTAAAAATGTAATACACGAGGAAAAGGTAATACAGTTCCCAAAATTGGGTAAGAAATCAAACAGCACAACACCGAGATTCGAATCACTCAAAGAGTGAAAACTTAAAACAACATTTGTTTTAAGTTTCACAAACTAACCGAATGACGTACGCACTTGCACTTCATTAAACAAAACCTCACGTGCATTAAGATTTGGTCTGATTCCCTTAAGGTTAAAACAACCCAATCAAAGTTGTTTTCCACGAGAAAAAAATAGTAAGTCATCACCTCCCAATGGATTACACGAAGGGTGCTCCCTTACTGTGTAAACAGGGGCAAGCATAAATGCACAAATGCATCGTGATGTACGAAGGTTAAGCCTGAAACGGCCCTGACTGCAGCTGCAAGCTCGCCGTACTGCACTCACCATGCTTCGGTAGGTAACGCTTGTAATTCCCGCCGCCTCAACGGGTATTGAGCGACTCCATCGCCCGTAAAATGCGCCCAGTAATGTCCCCCCTTAATCCACGCATTGTTATTCTTAATTTGTTCATTAACATTTCCGGATTTTATCCTTATCGATAACACGTGTTTGTTTTCCGCATTAATCATTGCTGTAGGTCGGGGTGAAGGGTCACCGGTATGCTAGCAGCATTTTTAGAAAGCTCCGGGCTATCTTTTTTAATTTCAATGGCCCACTCAAATATTTAACTGCTGCGCACCCTGAGCCTGACCACGTACAGCGACAACCCATTGGTTGATTGTACATGTAATAATGATACTATACAGATACAGTTATTGCTTGTATTATAAATAATAATAGTAATAATAATACAGAGCTTCTATATACAACGCCTGACTTAAGAGTCTCGAAGTGCTTAACAAAAATAATACAAAATACAGAAATTACACAAATTTACAAAAGGAAGTATAAATACGAATGCAGCAGAAACAACTGTGAACTACTGGAATAGATGGGTTCTATAAAGACAGTTTTTTAGTATTTTGAATAATATTTATATTTATACATATTATGTTACCTGCGTTTTCCGATCATTTTCGGCAAATAAGCGACCAGTCTAAACCTCGCGTTATTCTATTTTTTTTTCGATATTAAAAGCTCCTTAAAGGGTGTGTACAACATTGGTAAGAATGAAAGTATAAATGCTCACAGATTTGCACATAACTTACATGGTATAAAGATGTTTTTTTTCAAAAACTTCCCTTGAAATAGTTTTGCTTGAAATGCCATAGTTTTTACGAAATGAGTAAAATAATAGTATTTATCCTGCAGGATAAATTCCGATGTTAGAAAAAAAGTTAAAACACATAAGGGGGCTTCTTACTGTTTTCTCATGACTCCGAAGACCGATTTAGCTTAAACTTTCACAGGTTTGTTATTTCATGTATGTTGGGTCACATCGAGTTTGTATACATGTCTTTGGCAATTACCAATTTTGTACACACCCTTTAAATCAGTCATTCATTTCCACTCAATGTGTAACCAATTGTTCTCCTTGCGTCATGCGATTTACAAAGATATCCATCCATTTTAACAAATCCACTCGAACAGCATCCAAAATTCGCAGCAGCTTTTCGCAGAAATCTCCAAGTTGTGCCGTCTCTCCTGCTAAAGAGAATGCCGATTTCTCATGGCTGAAGTGAACGCATTATAAGTATAATTGAATAAAATGCAAATTTAGAGATGAACAAGGAAAAACTGACTATGGCGGGACTTGAACCTGCGACCTCCAGATTAACATGCCGGGGGCAGTAGGTCGCTCGTTCCAGTCCCGCTCTCAGATCCTTTGGTTTGTTGTTTAACCCAAAATAATGTGAAATTTTACCCAATCAGCTCCCTTGTGGTACTTCTTATAATGCTATTATAAATTACCATGCATTAAAGTGACGTTAAATGACCTTTTCAACTGAAGAGGCAAAATCGCTTTAATATAAACTAATGAAAGGGAATTAAGCTGCTTTTTTTCCCGAAAATGACCGGCAAAACCATTAGTATCGTGAGGGAGGGTCGGTATGCTGCGATGCTAGTCGGAAAATTAAAAACTGCATGTTCGATTAATCAATTGAGATTTTCGATTCTAACGTCTGACAAAAACATCACATTATTAAATGTTTTATGACAATCTATTCTCAAAGAGAAATTGAGTTCACCTCAAGTTTTTGACATTATAATGACTATACGGAAAACCATTTATAAAAAGTGAGTGACACTTGTGCAATCTACACACCACGGAGTAAAAGTTCACCAGTATTTATTTGATAATCTGGTAATGACTAATTCGCTTCACCTTGTCAAGCTAAATTACACAACCACACCGGTCTCGTACGAACACGCAATTTTGCGCTTGCCTCCTGAACAACACAATACACTTCCGATGGAGCATCAACGATTAGTACTCGATTCTTGGCAATTATCAACTCTTCAGGACTGTGTTTGCCGACTGGACCCATTGATTAACTTCTGTGTTCTCCGCTCGAACAGTTTTGGTGGATTTACTAGCAGCAGTGGGACTTGCCAAAAACCTTCATTTCTCCTACGTCAGATGACGTACCGTATTAGGCACAGGCAGGTACAAACTGGGTCTCTCTAGCATGCTTAGTTCGGGAGATGTTGTCAAACATACCGCAGAATTTATGTCAAACCTTTTTTCGGCAGCAAATTTCATGCTGGTGTAAGTGTATTAAAAGTAGACTTATCTGTGTGGGATTGGGCAGCATTGTCACCAACAACAGTATTATTACAAACAATTCAAAATTTGATTTAAATTGCCAATGCAAATGTGCGAATATGCAAAGACTGATAAAGATTGGTGGTCGGGTTGGTGTAGTGGTATCTTTCCTCGCCTTCCACCTCTAGGACCCCAGTTCGAATCCCGCCGGGGGCACTACATGGATAGGGAATTCAGTCCCCTAGCTGACTGCGTAGTATAAATAAAAGTAGTATACAATGATTTACATAAATATGCCTCGAAATTGTGAGGTTTTCCTTTTACTTTGGGATTTAACACGGTCCGCCATTCTGAGGAGTCAAACATTTGGTTCTACAAAATAGCGGACCGTGTTAGTTCACGAAGTAAAAGGAAAACCACACGATTTCAAGGCAAATTTGTGTGGAGCAACATATTCTACTTTTAAAATATATTTCCAACCATATTCATTTCATAACGAAAGCTTTCAAACGCCTTTTATAGCCCAAATCGCCCAATCCAAGGTAACGTGTACCTTTAAAGAGGATTTTCGTCACGAGTATCCCAATTATAGAACTGTCCAGTTTGATGTGTGGTTATCGGGCATGTCGTAAAACTCGAAGCACTATCACGCACTCATGTCGGTCATGTACATAATGTAACATTACGTGATATGTCAACTGTCAAATTTACGAATAATTACCCCAATCTCGAACGAAGAACTCGTTTATCTTAGTGAGTGTCTACCATTCAACATTAATAATAATAATAGTGGCTTCTTATAGCGCTCAAATCCATCACTCAGTGACGCTCATGGCGCTCCAACATTCAATATTTTTCTCGCAAGGTATGTGGATCTACCTTTTTTGAAGTATGATACCTTTTCTCCTTTACATAGCACCATAAAATATAAGAGTTTACAAGGTATTGTGGCGCAATATGCTGCCGATCAAACCAGGAACACCGGGGCGAACCTCTTCTCTTTACGAAAAGTGCACTGGGTTATTTATCGTGCATTACACAACACACAGGACATAACGGCTTTACGTCCCATCCGAAGGACGCAGCAATAATGGTCAAGTGTCTTGCTTAAGGACACAAGTGTAATGACCGGGACTCGAACCCACACTCTGCTGAGCAGAAACACAAGAGCTTGAGTCCGGTGCTCTTAACCGCACGGCCATGACGCCGCCAGGACCCTAACGTCAGTACAGAGGGAAAACAAATCGAATACACGAATTGTAACTAGGTATAACGTTGGTAACTGTTCACGATCAGAAAATAATTCTGCCAAAAATAATATCATATTGAGAAATAATTTAGATATCTTAGTTTAATCCATCGCTTGTAATTGTAGTACAACGGTAAATCCTTACACGATACTTTCTAATAGTGTAAAAAAAAAAGTCCTTTAAACTAAAGCACACATTAACAATGGCAAAACTATGTTGTTGTGCTTTACCTGCCTAGATAATTGCAAAAATACGCTACACGATCGCAATAATATTTCGCTTTGAAAATATTCGACCAATGAATCGTCTGCTCGGGACTTTAAGGTCATTAGTGCAATTTTTAGGGGTTTCATAAAATTGCCTTTGCATATTTTTGAGCTTCTGGTGAATGGGATTTATTGATCAAGAGTGGTGGTAAGTTTTGTTTGGCAAAAAGAAACATTCATTTTCTAAGTAAATCATTTATTTGTTGATTTGATCTATTTTTTCAAATTTATATACGCCTTTTTCGTTTAATGACCTTTTGATCATTATGAGTTTGAAATTACAATTAATGACCTTATAGCACTGAGCCGACGGAGTATGAGTCAAAAATACATTTCTGATCCCAAATGTGGGTCAATGTGTACCTGATTTATGCTGATCGTGTTATGGGAGACCTTTCCGAATCTGATTCAACCCTTTTTGGAAATAGCATTTTGTGTTCGTATAATTTGATTTATTTTGTTGTCTCCTTTCATTTTCCTTAATTCTGTGAGAACTCCAGCCAAGCAAAGCACTTTGAAGCATTGTAAATCAAAGGTCTTTTCAGAGTTAGGCTTCTTTTATATTAATCTCTTATGCATCCACACACCAACCGTTGAACAACCAAGTCTGCTTCGTTTTATGTCATCGTTTCAACGGCCGATCGTAGGCATTGGTGAGTAGGAACAACAAAGCCAGGGGAAGTTTGCAGTGACACCATGTGTAAAATCTCTTAGGTGGTGGTTCTGAGAAGAACCGGTGGTTTGAAAACTCGACGTTTCGATAAGTATGCTCTGATCGTCTTCAGGAGGATGCTTGACTTTGTTGCTGGATGCTGCGTAACTGCAGAGGAAATTGACTGGTAGTTAGGCTTAGATTTCTTCTCTGTATTGTCTGATGTACCTCCCTTTATCAACCCTATTGCAACAGAGTCAAAGCATGATTTGCATATCACCACAACAATGCCGCTGCTTTAGCATACAATATTTGGAAGTTTTATCACAATTTTTTCCAAAGTTATGCATCTTTTATATGAATCCACAGGCATACAGTTGAATTGGATAAACACGTTAATGTGCGTGACGTTCCCATTGATAACAAAAGTCAGGTTCGTTTTATGCCATTGTCCAACGACCTTTTTGACATAGGTGGGCAGGAAAACACAACTGAGCATGCAGCTATACAATGTTTTTCCAAGGGTAACTTGGTTGATGTTCCAACTGTTGCAAATACAGATTGGGCGCCGTTAAAGGCATCGTACACGTTTGGTAATTGTCACAGACCAGTGTTCTCACTTGGTGTATCCCAACATATGCATAAAATAACAAGCCTGTGAAAATTTGGGCTCAATTGGTCATCGAAGTTGCAAGAAAATGATGAAAGAAAAAACACCATTGTTGTACAAATTTGTGTGCTTTCAGATTGGGAATAAAAACTTCTTGCAAGAAGTTTTTATTTTTTTAGTGAGAAAATACCTCTTTCTCAAAAACTACGTTACTTCAGACGGAGTCGTTTCTCACAATGTTTTATACTATCAACAGCTCTCTGTTGCTCGTTACCAAGTCACTTTTACCAAACGTGTACAGTGCCTTTATAGTCAACTTTCTTCGCTGTATCATCCGATGTTCATTCCTTAAACAACCCTAATGCAACAGAGTCAAAGCATAATTACAACACCAATACCGTGGGTAAAACATAAGTTGACCTCTAGTATTGACCCATGTATTGGCACATACTCTATAAACCATACATATCTTAAACCACTTTTAAATTAATAAATGCTGAATTTGCATCAGGGATAACGAATATTATTTCGTTTTACCCATACACCGATGTGTGTAAAGCACTGTATACTCAGTACTTTCCCGAGTCCTTTAAAAACAAAATCCACATGCATGTTACTCGGGTGGGATTCGAACTCACGACCTTTGCCATTCTAGAGCATAACATGCCTTACCACTAGACCACCGAGATTTCCCGGTAGAGAGGCAGTTCAAATCCCATATTTTAGCAGCCGGTACCGCAACAGATGTTAAATTTGCATCGGGGATAACGAATATTATTTGGTTTTTACCCATACACCGAATGTGAACCTCACTACCCATTGCGCACTCTCACACCTAGCTGCGCACGATTCGGCGAACGCTTTGGAATTAAAAGCCGCTGACTAATAATGGTGATAACAAAAATGAATACGACCACAGCACGGGTTTGTTCATACAGCTAGCGACTACTCGGTGTCAGCTACCTTAATCACGGGACACTTCGACTGCGCGCCCGTTTCAATTTTTACTGTTGCAGAACATTGTTGGCAAGTCGTAACACTGGATGCACAGCCCCAGAGACAAGTCATCATCGTTAACGTGGAGTATTGTAATGTTAAACACCTAAAAGGTAAGTTTTTATATCTTTCATTTTACGCCCCTTCCCTTTTCCTGACAGACAAATGCGACAAATTAAAAACTAAACGCGAGTCATAAATTTAATGTACCCAGCGCTAATGGAAATAAACCCGGTGCACAACAAAACAGCGTCTGTCCAGTGTGTTACTAACAGCTATACTGAATGAACGAATTACAGTGTGAATAATTTGAACTTGGGAAAGACTAGCTCAAATTCAAACTAGACATATATTGTTGCCCTTTTTATGCTAATTTGACGACGCTTCGACACCCTGACCTATTTCTTTCATACTATCCATTAGTTGTTTTGTTTTACGCTCAACTATCCATGGTATTTGTATACACCAGATTATTGTATATGGAGGCCGGTTGAAATAATTCCATGGTAATTAGATAAGAGTATGATAATACCCAGTAAAAAATGTACGTGTGTCGATCGTCGTCTCGTGGTCTGTGTCCTTGGTGTCAGTTTACTTCGTACCGTGGACACTTCGTACCTTTTACAAGGTACGAAGTGACTTTGGACACTTCGTACCTTGGACACTTCGTACCTTTTACAAGGTACGAAGTGACTTCGTACCTTGGACACGTCGTACCTTTTACAAGGTACGAAGTAACTTTGGACACTTCGTACTAGAAGTGAATTTGGACACTTCTTACCTTAGAAACTTCGTACATGTTAAAATGTACGAAGTGACTTTGGACACTTCGTACCTTTTACAAGGTACGAAGTGACCTTGGACACTTCGTACCCTGGACACTTCGTACCTTTTACAAGGTACGAAGTGACTTTGGACACTTCGTACCTTGACCTTGGACACTTCATACCTTTTCGGGGTACGAAGTGACCTTGGACACTTCGTACATTGGACACTTCGTACCTTTTACAAGACACTTCGTACCGTCGTATAAGTCAACTCGTACCTTTTTGACTCAGGAATTCTGAAGGAATTATACCTCGTTTCGAGAGGTTCACGCCGCCAAAGTCACAATGCCGCAGTAGTGGGTGCGCCACCAAGTCGTCCAGCATTCAATTGATTGTTTAGTAGAATGATGTTCCTCCGTAAATACAACACCCTAAGTTGTGTAAGTTAAAGAAAACAAGTGTTAAAAGGATTGTATTCGTTTGGTAACTGGAACCCACTGTTTGTTGCAATCCTAGTTGTAGATATCATAAAACTAACCTGTGAAAATTTTATTTCAAAAGGTGGTAGCATTTTTAGATATTGCCGAAAATATGGAGCGGTTATGTCCACGCAGGAAGAATAATCTGCAATTGGAATACACTATCTGAGAAACATTACTGCAGTAACGCTTCTCAGATTCAAATTTTGGGGTATAAAAAGTGAAATATTTTTCCATATCCGCAGTACTTCGAAGTGAAAAGTTTCTCAAAATGCATTATACTATCCAAAGCTGCTGTGTACTTCTTACCAAGTGAGTTTGTATTGCCATTAATTTTCAGAGTCATTAATTACCAAACGTATACAGACCCTTAAAATTTTGTGTTATCTGCTGAGATTGACGGTCTCTTGAGCGGCCGAACCGTCCATAACACTATGATAAAATAATATCAAGACATTCACCTACAAAAGTGTACAAGAAGGTCTTGAGTAAGGGTTTACGAACAAGTTACTGACATCACTTTCTTTTGACTTGAGCAAACCTTTGATCAATGCTAAATATCAACTATAACTTTGTATAAACCTCATACAACTACCTATTTCTGATCGATAATTTTGCCTTCAAACTCTTCCACTTGAAAGGAATTTGCATATAGTGATTTTGGATTTATCAAATCGAACTGAGCAAATCATGAATGTCCACAAAATCCCGGTCAAAACGTAATAATTAATGTACTTCTGTTTTTATTTGATTTGCTTTTTGTTGTTTGGTTTCCACAAATTTTATCACCTTATTCTGTTAGTTGAAAATTATGTATCCCTAATACCAAATAATGTTTTAAACATTTAAAAGGAGACGTTTACAAGAAACAAAAGCTATCACAACTCACAGCTTTAAAAGACAGACAATATGATCCGTATCTGCAAAGTTAATGTCAAGGGTATTATATTCTTGGCTTGTGGCGGTATTTTTTTTACAGGTCATCAGAATTGTGCCATTATAAGTTGGCATGTAGCCAAATAGTTGCTAGATCTTGTAGAGTGTAGTGATTAGCATATTTATATAAGCAAACATTAGCAGGGAACCAACTAAGCCGTGTTGAACAGCCAAGTATCTCTTCAGTTTAGTATCGAGTATTGTGCCGAGTACTTGGGTGGCCAAGTAGTACTCGAGTATGAGTACTAGGATGGCCAAGTAGTACTCGAGTACGTGTACTATAGGGTGGCCAAGTAGAACTCGATCGAGTACGAGTACTAGGGTGGCCAAGTCGTACTCAAATACGAGTACTAGGGTGGCCAAGTAGTACTCGAGTACGAGTACTAGGATGGCCAAGTAGTACTCGAGTACGAGTACTAGAGTGGCCAAGTAGTACCCGAGTATGAGTACTAGGGTGGCCAAGTAGTACTCGAGTACGTGTACTATAGGGTGGCCAAGTATAACTCGATCGAGTACGAGTACTAGGGTGGCCAAGTAGCACTCAAATACGAGTACTAGGGTGGCCAAGTAGTACTGGAGTGCGAGTACTAGGATGGCCAAGTAGTACTCGAGTACGAGTACTAGAGTGGCCAAGTAGTACCCGAGTACGAGTACTAGGGTGGCCAAGTAGTACTCGGGTATGAGTACTAGGGTGGCCAAGTAGTGCTCGAGTATGATACTAGGGTGGCCAATTAGTACTCGAGTATGAGTACTAGGGTGGCCGAGTAGTACTTTATGATGTATGATGCAGTAAATTATCTCAGGATCTCAACAAGTTGGATGGCACTTCCAGAGCTCCGTAGAATGATTTTAGGAGCATTGTGGGGGTTTCCTAGTGGAGCTTTGGGATTTGACGCGGCGTATCTTTTTCTCCTGCTTCATTAACTAGTGACAATTGCATTTTTAGACACTCGCTATGTCCCTCAAGAGGAGGCGAGCGTCCGCTGAAATACCTCTGAAATTATGTATTCGAGTTGCATACAAACACAGATCAGCAAGTAATAACCAAAGTTTACCACATGACTTCATTTAAATAATGCTCTAATTATACCGATGGGTAAAAAGTTCTAAAATGGTTAACATGTATGTGATGAAATAGTTTCAAGTCACAGGTTTTTTTTTAATAGTCTTTCGAATTGAAATACTCTTTCCATAGGTTGTTATGTCAGTATCGCTGTAGTCTTTTTACATGACTCTCATTTTTGTTTTGTTTTAATTTGGGGTTGGGGTTGTAGTTAGGATTGGGCTGGGGTTAGGGGTTTGGGGTGGGGTTGGGGTTAAGATTTGGGTTAGGGTTTGGGTTTGGGTTGGGGGTTAGGGTTGGGATCATTGGGGGCTAGTTGTTAGGGTTGGGGTTAGGGTTTGGGTTGGGGTTGGGGGTTAGGGTTGGGGTTGGGGGTTAGGGTTGGGATTGGGGGTTAGGGGTAAGGGTTTGGGTTAGGGTTGGGGTTGGGTGAAAGTGACCTTTGATGTTAAATGCCTGACCACAAAATAGTATATAATAACTACATGCAAAGCTAGTATATATTAAACATACAGGGTTGTTTATTTTCCTGGAAAAAACTTATTCAGTTTCAATCTGAAAACCATTGTCAAGTTTATACCATCCTAGAAGAAATTTGTTTCCGTCTGAAATCATGTTAGAGCCTCGAGAAAATAGCATTTGATAACCAACTAAAACACAATTGCAGGGGTTGGGGTTGGGGTTGAAGTTGGAGTTGGGTTTGGGATTCGGGGCTCATGTAAGGGGATGATAATCTATGGACCAAATACTTTAAGTTCGGTTCAATGTAGATTGAAGACTGCAGCTCAGGGGAGGCAAAATAGCTTTGCACCACACAGCACAACTCTTTACACAATGGTATCGACTGACATTTACCTTCAATGGTGTCCATTGAAGATGCCCATAACAAATTATGTTGAATAACATAAGCCGAACCCGGCCACTAAATGTGGCACTCAAACATTAAGCTATTATCACAATAATTAGGTTAACAAAAGGCACTCCATTAACAAAATGAAACACAAAATGTTTCGAAACAGCTCAGTGTACATTGTCAGTGAGGGTACCGATGGCTAAGAACCGATGGTTTTTGTACAAAGCCGTATTAATGGGATCCTAATGACTAACACGGTTGCTGGGTTGGTTCAAGGCGAAATATAATTAAGATAAAAACGTCCGTGGATTTTTTTATTTTGTTTTATTTTACTTGGGCACTTACGGATAATCACCTACCGTAATACAACAATTAGCCTGACTATTTAATGGGAGCTGCCAGCCCTAAAAAGTGCAAGTGAACTTTGATGTTAGATGCCTGACAAGATAATAGTATAATAACTACATGCAAAGCTAGTTTATATTAAATTGTTAAAAAGTACAGGGTTGTTAATTTTCCTGGAAAACCTATTCGTTTTCAACCTGAAAACTCAATAATTGTCAAGTTTATAACATCCTAGAAGAAATTTGTTTCCGTCTGAAGTCATGTTATAGCCTCGAGAAGATAGCATTTGATAACCAACTAAAACGAAATTGCAGGGGTGCCTCTACCGGAAAACAGCGCCTACGGCAAGCACTGAAACGTTTCATGGTCTTCTTACCAAATGCTCTCAAACATAAGAACAACCCAGTATTACGGATTTACAATCCGTTATAACGGGTTCACAATCCGTTTAAACAGGTTCACTATCCGGAGAAACGAGTTTCTCAATCCGTTATAACGGGTTTCTCAATCCGTTATAACGGGTTCCCAATCCGTTATAACGGATTCACAATCCGTTATTATGGACTCACAATCCGTTATTACAGATTCACATCATGTTGATAAAGCCTAACGAATTACCGGTGCATCATTAACTACGCACGCCCACAGAGGGTTTTCAGATGCCATAAGGATTATGTTTGTTAACATTGTATATGATTTGTTTTCTCAAAGAACTTCCAAAATGCTCTCCTGCGAACGTGGTGTCAACCCTCAAGATCTCATTTCAAATGCCAATTTTTCTAGTAAGTGGCCGTTGACCGGGAAGAACGGGGGAATTAAGATGAAATTACACACAGATGGTAGTCATCTTTGGGGCCGAACACCCCGCGCAACAGAAGCGCCTGTGTGACACATATAAAATGCACTCACACGACAGGCTAAGTGTGGGTAGATTATTCATGATATAGCGTCGTGTGTAATAACAAAAAAGTCATCCACTTTGAAAGATCGATCGGATACAATTCGCAAGCCATGTATCACGTATCAACAAAAACAAGAAAAACCCCACAAAAACCCCACAAAACGCATTGTTTAAATAAATCCACCCAATTTCACACAATGTGATTCTTGTCAATTTGAGAAATCGAACGAGCACAAAAATCAACTCCGTTTTCATCCCTCAAACATAAGAGGTGGGAAATATAAACTGCACCAATAAAGTATCTAAACACTTACAAATGGTCAGATTTATCGGAACCTGAAATAGTATGCAAAAAAATAATTAAATAATTCGATTCACAGTTATCTTCTGCGGATTTTGACACCTCTTTTGTTGCGCTGCGATGTTGTTTGGCGGATTTATGGGCACTTGGGTGGCTTAAGGTCGAATTTTAAAAGTTGCAAAAGCCCCTATTCACCCCAATTCCAGAAGGGAATAAAAGGCGGGCAAAAACAATGCTGATCTTATTCGTCACAGAACAACGCTCTTGCTTGAATAGGGGCTTTTGCAACTTTATTGGCGCAGTATAGTAGACCTACTGATGGAACCGTGACATAAAAAGATGCAGACATTACCCTCATTGATAACACTTCCGATCAAAACTGGTACTCGTGATATTATCACGAGAGTCGGAACTTGATGTTTGACCAGCGAAGTGGACACCAGCGCAAAGGGAACCCGTGTATTAGGAATGTTAACAACTACCGTACGTCAGACCATGCTTCATGTTTGACCGGCGAAGTGGACACCAGCGCAAAGGGGGCGTGTATTAGGAATGTTAACAACTACCGTACGTCAGGCCATACGGGGACAAGTTTATAATAACTGGATATTGACGTTTATATTTAGTGTATTTAGTAAGATCATTTTTAAAATAGGTGTAGAGCACTTTGATATCCAGAACAGACTAGGACCGTTTTGTTATTTTATGGAGAGAGTCCATGCTATAACTCAAGAGATTTTATTGATATAGCCTGTTTTTACGAGAAAGGTTGATTCAATATTTATAATGATTTGCGTTTTTACGACATGTTACATTTTAGCAGACAAAGCATGCCATTTACGTTCCATGCTAATTGACTTTATGAATATCAGAGGATAAAATACATAATTGGATTACGTTTGTGTTTCCTCAGAAATCAATTAGAATAACCGTTTGTTTGAGATGGACGTTTTTTCACGGACGAGGTCGTGGTATTTAAATTAGTGGCTTAAAATGATAATATTATTTCAGTTAACTATTGCAATGGCATAAGTGTACTTTACGGAATAAAGAATATAAATTCAAGATAATTCCGTTGTGTACGACAATAAAATCCAAAAATACCGTACTATGGTTTGTTTTCAGGGCTATTTTAAGGAAACGTATTGGTCTTCTTACAAAATGCTCTGAAATAAGAGCCGGAGGCAAATGATCTTTCGTCCTGAAATTTGTATCTATTTCTGATTCACGGTGATTACATCCGGTGGTGGTATTATATATTTGCGTCACAGAAACAGCCTGCATTACACAAAAATGTAAATTGATTAATATTTAATCAGCTGTCACGCACCTGTTGATGCAGTTTGCTCCCTCAGCTATCAACAGGTGTGAAATTTGTCGCCGGGACATCGGTGACGAAACAACGGGGCAGTAAATGCTGAATGAAGACGCATTTGTCGGGCGTTACGAGTAGACAGGTAGTGACTATTGCTCGATAATTCTTGGAATAATATGGCTTGATAATGCAACTGCCAGTAGTAAACCGCAGAGTGCATGATCTTGAGTCAGACTTCAAGCAATATGCTCCAGATTCTGTTGGATAAACTAAACCAGCAGACATACAACGTAAGGAAATGAAGAGGATGTAGAATGCAGAGAATGCTAAATGTGCCAATAATGCACAATTGCCATCTGGAAATTATACCGCGATGCATAATGGGAAACCAAGTACAATTAAAAAATAACTTAAGATGGGCGCCATGCTGTAGTTTACACATGTTACTACGCCAGGTTTTATAGTTGTGTATATCCGCATTGCTTCAAAATCAGCGCCATGATGATTGCCGGTGTTGCTTGGACTCAGCTTTCACCCATAATCCTTTGAGCGCCTATCATGCGCATTGGGGGACATGCATTTGGCCCATTGCCCTCTGTATACTACCTGTTTAAAGTCGTTACTGCCTGTGTACGTAATCGAACCAAAATGGACGCCATTAAGTTTTTATTCATCTTAGCTATTCTGGTTCTTGTTCAAGAGAACATTAACGCGGTCAGCATAATAACCATCTTTACATTATAATGCCTTAACTCGTGTTCAATTTCCACGATCATGTCTCTTCAATCTGACCCGTACGCCATTTTGAATAAACCTGCGGCTAAATGTAGTCCGTTACACTAAACCAAGCCATGCACGTAAATGTGGCAAAGTGTTACTTACAACTGGTTCGATCTTGCTCGTAAAATTGCGTGGCCAGGTAGCTCCCTTATTTGGATAATGTTCCTTTATTAAAACTGGTTGCTTACATCATCTGAACAACATGTTTTCCCCTCATCTGGCCCAGTACGTTTCACTGGCCACAAATCTTCTGGAAAGGTAAACCGGAATGTTTACTACCTACGGCGCATACCTTTAAATAGCCAAGTACGATTGTCTTAACCTTTCCCTAAAAGTCCTTCATTTATGTTCAATTACCTCTACGAACGTAATCGCTTATTTTTTCAAGTTTTCCTAATAATCCTTCGAAGTTTGTGAATTGTGGTGCTCAAATTTTCGTGGCAATTAATATGGAATGGTATGAATCGTGTCAAACATAAACCAACCGAATGATATGGTTCTAACAGGGTTGAAGGTTGAGTACAAGAATCATCTCTCTTTGACAGTTTTGATGATGAGCCAGATCCCATGGGTGATCAACTGATAGAAAAGCAAACCTATTTGGGTACTTTCGATTCCAAGCAAATGAATCAAAAATGGCTCGCAATGCTGCTCTGACAGCGCGCTTGGTTAGAAAAATAAGCATGCAGGCGTGCAGAATGGCACGTCTATTAGATTGCGATGGACAGGGGGAGAGCAGTGTTTTGTGAGCGAAAGATCATTTGCTTCCGGCTCTGAGTACCGTAGAGAGAACACGGTTTCTTATGAGTTGGGGATGATCAAGACAATGTACATATGTCATCCATACAAAAAATACCTTACTGGCCAACATTATAGGCTACATCGAGGCAAGACCTCGACATGACCGCTGCAACGGTATACACGTCTTGATATTTGTTTTAAAGGCACTGTGAACACGTTTGGAAATTGTCAAAGACCAGTGTTCTCACTTGGTGTATCCCAACATATGCATACAATAACAAGCCTGTGACAATTTTGGCTCAATTGGTCATCGAAGTTGCAAGAAAATGATGAAAGAAAAAACACCCTTGTTGTACAAATTGGTGTGCTTTCAGATAGGAATAGAAACTTCTTACAAGAAGTTTTTATTATTTTAATGGAAATTACCTCTTTCTCAAAAACTACGTTACTTCAGAGGGAGTCGTTTCCTACATCACATGTGTACAATGTTTTATACTGTCAACAGCTCTCCGTTGCTTGTTACCAAGTAAGTTTTTATGCTAATATGTGTTTTGAGTCATTACCAAACGTGTACGATACCTTTAAAGGCACTCTCAAATTTCCATGACATGTTATCATTTCTCTTTTGGATGAAATACAAAAACAAAACGAAGTCATCAAAGTTTTTCAACCTGCACATCAGCACCCTGGCTGTAGATGACCCCAAAATATCACTTATTAGTTAGTTATTACTAATTTATTATTTACTCACAGATTTTCATTTGTTGATATAATCCATCATCATATCAACGCAGACAAACACGAACAATTTCAGTTGTCTGGGAAACTTTGTTCAGCCTGTTTAGCTGAGTGAATGCTTCGTTTTAAGGGTCTGTATACGTTTGGTAATGACTCTGAAAATTAATGGTAATACAAACTTACTTGGTTAGAAGTACAGCAGCTTTGGATAGTGTAATGCATTTTGAGAAGCTTTTCTCTTCGAAGTTCTGTGGTTATGAAAAAATATATCACTTTTTTATCACCGAAGAAATTAATCTGAGAAGCGTTACTGCAGTAACGTTTTTCAGATTGTGTATTCCAATTGCAGATTACTCTTCCTGCATGGACATAACCGCTCCAGATTTTCGGCAATATCTCAAAAACGCTAAGATTGGAAGAAACAGTGGGTTCCAATTACCAAACGTATACAATCCCTTTAAATCTACGGGGTCATAACCTGCCGATACAGCTAGCCTTCCGAAAAATAAATTTATTTGTTGATTAGTTCAAAAAGCGCAGTTTCCTTTTGAACGTCGGCAAAAGGTACCCTGCAAACGAGTAGTGTAATTTGATATAATTAAACTCACAGGGTTTTTCGTGTTCAATTTATTCCTAAATTTTTACAAACGATAGCGAAATAATTATACTGCCGGACGCAGTCAAACGTTTCAACGGATATTAGCAGCGTTAATATTATTATTTGTTGAATTAATATTTCGTCAAGAGCAACTGGAAAATAACAATACATTTAAACAAATACTTTTAAATCCCGTACATCTCATGCAAACTTAAGACATTACGGAGTCGAGACCAGGAGAATACGACGTAAATGTCCATACAAGTTTTATGCATTTTGATAAAAATGGCCAGAGAAGAAACGGTGACATAGTCTGACGTTAAATAAAACAATTTCAAATCTTGTCACTTTCGCCACGAACTGACACACACCTATCATAGCACCCCAAAAACATGGCGTCTAAAGTTGAACCCTTTATTTCTTTAACATGGCTGTTCTTCAAAATGTCAGAGTGTTTACAACTAAAGCGTTCTTCTATTTGACACTTGATGCTTTTAACTTGATAAATATACCTTTACTGTTTTTGAATGTTTTACGTCCTAAATTAATAAGTAATAAAGTTAGAAAAGTTCGTGTTAGTTCGAAACCGAAAACAGCAAAACAGAAAATGTTCATTTTCTCGAAGTGACACATTCCAATGTATTACAACACTACGTGTGTGTCACTTCGTAAAAACGGATGTCCGCGCACACGCCACACACAAGATTTGTGTCAGTTCGTGTACACATTTTTTTTATTGACCTTGGTGCACGTCGTTAATGCAACTTGTGTGTCAGTTCGTGAAAAAAACCTGTCGCTTTCGTGCCAAGGTTGCAATGCATAATAATCGTAATTTTAAAAAAGTACAGTTCTTGATGCTTTGAAACTTCATGGAATTGTAGGCCTTGATAAATATTGTTTAAAGGGATTGTATACGTTTGGTAACTGGAACACTGTTTATTTCAATCCTATATAGTTGTATATATAGATGTATACCATAAAACTAACCTGTGAGAATTTCATTTCAAAGGTTGTAGCGTTTTTGAGATATTGCCGAAAGAATAATCTGCAATGGAATACACAATCTGAGAAACGTTACTGTCAGTAATGCTTATCATATTCAATTTTCGGGGGATAAAATGTGAGATGTTTTTTCCATAACCGCAGTACTTCTAAGTGAAAGTTTCTCAAAATGCATTATACTATCCAAAGCTGCTGTACTTCTTACCAAGTAAGTTGTTATTGGCATTAATTTTCAGAGTCATTACCAAACGTATACCGACTCTTTAAATGTTTGTGCAAGGATACAGTTGTGATATAGGGCCTACTTGTAAATTTATCTTCCACTATTTTTTTGTGGGATGGGAATTTGATGTTGTATTGAATTGATAAATGCGTTCCCTAAGAATGTGTAGTGACGGGATTGTGGGTTAGTTAGTTATACAAAAGAGGAGGGTAAAAGACAATTCAGGTTTATCAATAAGATATTCACAAGCGTTCCACAAAACAAGCTCACTCAATTAAAATGTGTGGTTGGACCCGTCTTCATAAACTCAAATCCCTGGCTGAATGTTTCGATCGCCCACATACTCTGTCAATTCCAATATCTCTTAGTCTCAACAAGCTGAGTAACAATAAAAAGCTACTTCAGGTGAAATCCCAGCAAAAAAAACCTCTTACCTTACACTCTACGCTATTTTAGAGTTTTAACGGCATGCCGAATACTGTTTGTTGGCGAAATTAAGGCCATGATGAGTTTAAATTCCGCAAACAGTGCTAAAGAAAGCTTTATAGAGCATTTTTTGGCAAGGTATGCCTCTGTCAGGGTGTGTTAGATTGAGTTGAAAGTAATTGCTACTTCAATATTTATTAAAGAAAAATATTCCGCGTGGGTTTTTCTCTAACTTTAAAGGCACTGAACAGGTTTGGAAATTGTCAAAGACCAGTGTTCTCAATACCTGTATCCCAGCATATGCATAAAATAACAAGCCTGTGAAAATTTGGGCTCAATTGGTCATCGAAGTTGCAAGAAAATGATGAAAGAAAAAACACCCTTTATGTACAAATTTGTGTGCTTTCAGATAGGAGTAAAAACTTCTTGCAAGAAGTTTTTATAATTTTAGTGAGAAACTACCTCTTTCTCAAAAACTACGTTACTTCAGATGGAGTCGTTTCCTACAATGTTTTATACTATCAACAGCTCTCCGTTGCTTGTTACCAAGTAAGTTTTATGCTTATATTTGTTTTGAGTCATTACCAAACGTACGATACCTTTAAGGCCTACATTATGAATGTTTCAACAATTGTCACATGTCTTATCTCCGTTGAATTACTTTTAAACGTTAGGAAACTAACGTCATTGATGAATTTTTAGCTGATGTTCTATTCCTTTTGAGAAATAACGATGGAATTTTTCACATTTATTTTATGATTGAGACATTTTAGACTTCCAAGAGGGAAATGATCTGAATGGTTTGCTTGATCTTTTATAGTCGTTAAAGTTTAATTTAGAAATTGGAAAAGAAGATTTAAAAACTAATCTTGTAAAATTAGAATCTTTGAACACAGTCTTAGAGAGCCTGTCTAACATAACACACACAAGAAAACTTTGGTAATGGCAGAACATACCATATGAAGAGGGATTGCACATAAAGCCTATCCAACGTTTGTGACAATTTTATTTTTTAGTTATCGTATATTTCTGGTAATGAAACCAAGGATGCCTCAAAAGTGAACTTAACCACTTTAGCTCGCAAGCCTGAGGAAGCCTATAAACAAGGGTGCTTGCTGTGTGAACCAGAACAATAGGGTTTACCTCTACTCTTCCACGATAAGTCTTTTGGATTCTTTTACCAATCCTAGTACACGGGAACTATGGCTTAACGTCCCATCCGAAGGACAAAAGTAAAGTAAAGTATTTCCCGAGCCAATATGGCGCATCAGGCCGTTGTTTATATCCGGTTTCCTTGGCATTAAACAACTGAGAATATTTCTATACCCCCTGATGGATAGGCTGCCAGTCCATCGCAGGTTACTCCCCAGCTCTCGCCGGTACCCATTTGTACTCCTGGGTGAAGAGAAGCAACAATGTTTAAGTGTCTTGCGGACACAAGTGTCATGATCTGGACTCGAACCCACACTCTGCTGATCAGAAACACCAGAGCTTGAGCCCGGTGCTCTTACCGCTCGGCCACGACACGCCACATTTTACAAAACTGGGGATATCAAAGTATATGCTTAAGTCCTTACTCGTTCAGTCTTGAACTTTTCTGTTGATGGAGTTATTCTTAACGTGCTTACCTGTTTGTGACGAGGGCTTCTCATGTACTGTGCTGTTTTCATTTTTAAGGAGGTGCGTCATCTACTAGTAGTGGTGCACTCGGTCTCTGATTAAACAACAACAATGGCAAAATTTGATTATAGAAGTTTTAGCTAAAAGGGTATGGACGTTTTAGCCAAGATGATGATGGAAGTATCCAAATTTTATTTCAATGAAAAAAACGGTTTGGGAAATTTCAGCTATTGGTTTGGTTTGGGTTTTTTTGAAAGATAATGAAGGATGTTAATTTGTGTATACGTTAATTCATACTTAAAGTAAGCATGATGTTAATGTCTTTTTTCTTTTCTTTTTTTTTCTTTTTTAAATTTCATTTAATCTGGTTTTGAAGCCAAGGACTCTCAGAACAGCAAACCTATATATTCACTATACTAGCCAAGAACCCAATGGAGAGATGACAAGGAAGGAATTTTTAGTATATTATATGTGGGAGGAAAACCACAGTTAGATATTCCAGGGGAAACCCACGCAGTCAGGTAGGACTGGAAACCCAATCCACGTAGTGCCCCGGCGGGATTTAAACCTGGGTCCTAGAGGTGGACGACGAGTAGACATACCACTACGCAAACCTGACCGCCCAAATGTTGTACCCCCCTAATCAGTGAATTAGTGCTGTACTTTCGACTCAGATTCTGGGTCAATTTCATTCAGATTGCTGACTGACCCAAACCGGCATCGGGCCCCCTCGGCGCGAATGCATACTCAAAAATAATTTTACATGTAACACAATTGCGAACTAAAATTTACTAGGTATGTACAGATTTGTGAAAATTCAAAACAAAAACGAAAAGGTATTTTTAAAAAGGTTGTTTTCTTAAATTCGGAAATTTGGTTTGTAACCCTACTACCTGGTATTCCGAGGGCGTTGGTGGCGTGATAACTAGACCCATGTTATCGCTTATAGAAACGGCAAGCAAGTAACGATCGGAAGGACCTGTCACTTTAAATTAACATAATCCATCCATAAAACAGCCGCCGTGAAATTGATCTCGCCCTTAATTAATTGATCACGGCAGCCGTTGGATTACGAATCCGGGGGTAGGGCGGGGGGTGATAACTCGTCATCCGTTACATAGACAAGCATCTTGCTATGGATCAGTAAACCGACCTTGGCAAAAGAGGGGAGGGGTGTTGATATAATTCCAAGATCTCTTGGAGGTGAGCGACTTAGCGTGATTCTGATCGGATCAACTTGTCCAGAGTTGATTCGAAATAATAAAAACAAACCCTAAGGCGATTGACGCTTCAGCAATGCATTATTGAAAGCGACTTGGTCATGATTTGAACCTTTGGAGGAAACGTTGTATTATCATTCTTCTCTCTTTTCTAACCCCATGCCATTCATATGGGAATTCCTCGCCAAGATGCAGCACACAACCGACTTGCCATCTTTCCTTGAAGTAATTTGAACCCTCAAGCGAGAGACCTTCCCAGGCTTTTTTCACTAGGTAAATAAAAGAGGGTCTGTTTTGCTTTTTTTCCCCCGATGATTTGTAATAATTAATTAATGAATTTACTAATTTTTTTCTAAGTGTATTGTTTCCATGTCCATGTATTACCTTGGTTAGTTTAAAATTATTTTGTTTTGCTTAATTAATTAAGTTTGATAATTTTGTTACATACTATTGACAATTGACGTACCGATTTTGTATACAAATTAAGGATGCTGTTAGAGCTTTGTCCTACCACCTTCTGACCAAATCACTGACCCCTGTTGATTGACATCCCCTCTAGGACGTGCAGCATGGTCCAGCTTATCATGGCATTAGGCCTATGTGCAGAAGTGTGTGCGATAGGTTAAAAATATAATGGAAGTATTCAAATATGTCAGCATGTGCAGATAGCGGCCCGCACTGCAGGGCTTTAAAAGATTGTTTATGAGTAATTAAACACATCATAAAATCAAAAATCCACTTTTTGGTTTATTGTTCAAAATTTGCTTATTGGTTATACATCATTTAAAATGTCTAAAAAAAGATGTAAATCTTTCTTTTAAAAGTATTGTGAACAGTATTTTGGTTTTGGGGGTGTTTTTTGTGGTTCGTGACTTAAACACTTTTTTCGAACCAGTCAATCTGTCTCAAGGGTTGCATTCGATACCGTACCACTTAGTTTTCAAAAGCCATTAATCTTCATTTTTAGTTATTTCATATGGCAATGAGAAACATTTTTAAGTGAAAAGGGAAGATACATTACATTACAATTACAAGGTTCAGCATTACAAGGTTCAGCATGTAGCAACATTAATCTAGGAACGTAGTATGACATGATCATCTTGTCAATGAGATCATATCAAGTCCAGATAAGGATTGAGCCACTTTCTGACCTGAATAAACGGAGTAAGTTTTGACTTTGGAGTTTTTAATCGGAAGTTTAGGCCTATTGGTGAGTTTAAAAGTGCAGCTCAAGTTCATTTTAAAATGGCATACACTCCAGGGTCCGAATTGACCCTTCCGTGTCCCAGGGAGCCTGACCCATCCTGGGTCAGTGTGACCCGGAAATTGTGTCCCAGTGACCCCGAAATACGAGCAGAACCTGACGCAGAATACGAGCCAAGTTATACCAGTTTCGGGGTCAACCTGACCCGGAAATGCGTAATGCCCACACGGACCCTGAATCCAGGTCAGTTATGACCCTAGAGTTGTGAGAGTGTCGTTGACACGTAGGACTAATTAGTTGTCTCATTGAAGCTTCTTTTTCTGACATGCACATTTTTGTTGAGACAGAATACACATTAAGCCTTTGCAATTCTAACAAGTAGAGCATCATAAAGCTAAAATGTACGGCAGTCTCTTTAACCAATTTAAAAGCCATTTTGAGATATGGTGGATGACGTTATCAGGTCGGAGTAAATTTGTCTGTATACACTCGAACCAAACATTGCAATCCTAAAGTGGCCACCATACATCCAAAAGGCTTTTTGCGTTCTTCTTCTTCTTCTACTTCTGTTTCTTTTTGTTTACGAAATGAAAATGTACTAAGGTGGGAAAGAAGGTTCCAAGGGTAGTTCCCGCACACCTTTTGCAAAAGTCAAATGTCAAAACACAGCCCACTAATTTCAACAGCAATGAGGAAAGAGGATTTTGCAGTGGCATTTACTTTTTCATCAGATGTCCTTTGTTAAAAACCGAAGTTCACCATTTTAAGCCAATTGTACTGGGATGTACAGCAACATTGTATTAAACCAAAGCTGACCGTGTGACGTCAAAGCTCAGAGAGACTTAGTGATTTAGATGTCTTCATCAATGGGACGTGCGTGTTTGAATCCAAGGAACTAAGTCCTCACTTGGCTTTTATCGGATTAGGAATGCCTGTACGTTCTAAACAGATTCCAGATTGGTACATCCATTTTGCTTGGAATAGTTGTGGCAATTCTTTTAAAGGTCGAGTTTTTTTATTTAAACAATTACCGTATACATATTTGTAAAGTAGCTTGGGGTTTCTATTTGTATATCCTTTTTATGGCAGATAAGCTTTGTGGCTTTATTAATAAATCACTTGTGTAATCAAAACAAAGGAGATTACGATGATTTGTTTACTGCACACGCCAAGGCCAGAGATCGTCCAATTGTGAAAAGGGCCTTCCAAGAAGTGAATCGGTTAAGCTAAATGCAAACTTTCTCATCCGCGTGGAATGTTTGACATTGGCACGAATTAACGTCCGACCTCAGCTCGGCGCTCTCACTCCCCCGCCTTCCATTTTGTTGCAGAGTGGGTCATCTGTCACACCGTAAACCGATCGACCACTAACGCCTCGGATCCACTCCGTGGCTAAGAGGTTACTGGTGAGATCGATCAGGTTTTTTTTACAGTCATGCACGGTCTCGATTCGTTTGATTTCTTGGGGGCAAAAACATGTGATTCTAAAGTCACATTGCGTTCAAAGTGACGGATAGTCGTGTAAACCCATCGCATGTCAGGGAAAATTGACGCAAAGCACTCTAACTAAATCACTTAGTGTGAGATTTTGTTGCACTGATAACCTTCGTAATGCTGATGAAGACACGAGTACTTTGCACTGGCAAATAAACAAGTATTGAAAAAGGATAAATTTGTTGCCCGGAAAAATGTCATAATCAATTAATGTGCCAAATTGTGTTGAGAAACCCGGTTAGGAATGTTTTTCAGACATTAATATCAATGTAGGATTTTGTTAATCAGCATAGGAATGGCCAAACGTTTGTTTTATTTCCGCACTATTTTAATGTTTTGTCGGACATAGTGGGTCGGGCATAATGTAGGACATACCGTAGTTAGTAGGATTAACGGTTTATCAGACGCACTCTATGAAAGATGGACTGTTTTGTCGGACATTGTGTCAGGGAAAAATTGTTTAGATCGGTTATGGGACATGATGGTCTGTAACAAACGTATTTTTACTTAAAGGCACTGAACACCTTTGGTAAGTGTCAAAGACCAGTGTTCTCACTTGGTGTATCCCAACATATGCATAAAATAACAAGCCTGTGAAAATTTGGGCTCAATTGGTCATCGAAGTTGCAAAAAAATGATGAAAGAAAAAACACCCTTGTTGTACAAATTTGTGTGCTTTCAGATAGGAATAAAAACTTCTTGCAAGAAGTTTTTATTATTTTAGCGAGAAATTACCTCTTTCTCAAAAACTACGTTACTTCAGAGGAAGTCGTTTCTCACAATGTTTTATACTATCAACAGCTCTCCGTTGCTTGTTACCAAGTAAGTTGTTATGCTAATACCATACATTGTAATAATGAACCCGTACACTTCCAATTGTGTCAATGTCGTACTAGATCGGATTGTTTCATTATTTCAACAGCAACGTCATGCCTTGTCCCTTTAAGATTTAGATCAAACGCACGAGCTCATGGTATAGTGCCTAATGGACAGAAGCATCTCGCTTTATCAGTTGTGACGACGGAAATGAGATAAAACAAAAACAACTAGACATTCAACAACCAGGCTGAGGTCCGCAAACCAAAAAGGGTTCCTCCATTAGATTTTACAAACACTGTGGGCTACAAAGCCAAATACAAAGGTTTGCCTCGTATACATTCAACCTATTTGCATTTTACTAATATAGTTTTACGACTGAAGTGATTATATTTGAAATTGTACAGTATGACAATCTAGGTGTGTTAACGCTAGTGAGGAAGAGTAACACATCGCTTTGGTTTTTTGTTTTATTAAATAATTTGGTTATGTTAAATCATATGACATAAGTACATATATACATGTAAAAACAAATCGGGTCAAGACAGAAGTAAAAACAAACTAATCACCTTAGATAATAATAATAATAATAATAAAGAGAGATTTATAAAGCGCAAACAGTTGCAGATCGGTTCCGCCTCAAGGCGATGAAGCAAACAAAAATGGATTAAACGACATAAATTAAATTAAGAACAATAATAATTAAACAATAAAAAAAAAAAAAACCTCTACTACTATAAGATATATAAAAAATAAATAAATACAAAATACAAAATGTGAAACTAACGTAACTTTTGGAGACAGAATAAAAAAGACAAATAGAGCCAACTAACTAAGCAAAACAAGAACACTATAGATTAAAAAGAAACAAAACAATCAATAAGTAAAAATCTAAGACAGTTAAAAATGCTCTCTCATTCTGGATCTAAAACATGGAATGGTTTAGTGATGAGACTGTTCCTGGTTTCAGGAGCAAGATTATAAGAAAACAAAATGGAAAACGAACCATGCCATTGTATTTGAATTTATCTGTACGAGCTTTACCATGATAAAAAGTAAATACATCAAGATGTCTCGAATTAACAGAAAGTGAATTTAAAAATAATGTATTTTATTGGAATTTATTTTCCACAATGTAACTTTATTATAATATCATTTCATTATCAATGTGGACCGATTGACCTAATGCATGTACCAACAAGTGCCGTTGGTCTCTCCACGATATTTCATTTTTGAAAACTTGATATATATATATATTTGTTTTTACCGTGAGGAAAATGTGGTTGACAAACTCATCTTTACGTCTCGAGTTCCCCGAGTGCTTGTATAGATAGAAAGCATCCAACCAACTCCCCAGGCAGTAACGTCCTAAATCCCCCAGTAATGGCATGATAAATTTGCACGGCTGATTGATATTAATTCGGCCTTGATTCCAGCATTCAACCACTGCGGTCGATCCCTAATGGGTGACAGCCGCCGTAACTGATGATACAGAACCCCCTCAGGGAATGAGGTGAACACCGCTCGTTTTTCTTTTTTATCCATGGATGGTTTTTGAACTTGGCCTTCTAGAGAGAAAGCAATGGATATCCGCCGGTGGTGTTTGATTAATTCTTAATACGGACGAGCAGCGCTTTTCTGCGCCTCATTCTCCTTTTAATTTTAAGAGTACAGAGTTGTTTAAAATTTAAAAAAAAACAAAGACGCCGTATAGACCCATTGCATTTGCCGCCATCGTTGATTAAACATGCAAACGTGAGAGGCTATCATTGGCTGAGAGTCGTGCGTAGCGCGTACACGCGTGCACCGTTTCATTTTGTCATCAAAGATGGCGGTCAATGACGTCATGTGAAATCCATCTATTCCTGAACAGTCTGGAGTGGTTATGTCCACGCAGGCAGAATAATCCGGTAATTGGAATAGACTGTCTGAGAAACGTTTCATGCAGAAACGTTTCTTAGATTGAACTGTTTTTGAATCCCTTTCTCTAATTCAACAATTCTAGAAGGGAATCATTTCTGAAATTGTTATATGCTATCAATAGCTGAGGTGCTTCTTACCAAGTAAGTTTTTATGGGCATTACTTTTTGGAGTATATCAAAGGTATACCCTCCCATTAAAACATTTGTAATGGCAAGCTAGGCTACTGTGATTCTAAACTGACCAAGTTTTTGCGCGAGACTTAAAGACACTGGACACGTTTGGTAATTGTCAAAGACCAGTATTCTCACTTAGTGTATCCCAACATATGCATAAAATAACAAGCCTGTGAAAATATGGGCTCAATTGGTCATCGAAGTTGCAAGAAAATAATGAAAGAAAAAATACCCTTGTTGTACAATTAATTTGTGTGCTTTCAGATAAGAATAAAAGGCTTCAGGCCTGAAGTCTTTTATTATTTTAATGAGAAATTACCTCTTTCTCAAAAACTACGTTACTTCAGAGGGAGTCGTTTCTCGCAATTTTTTATACGATCAACAACTCGTTACCAAGTAAGTTTTTATGTTAATATATGTTTTGAGTAATTACCAAACGTGTACAGTGCCTTGAACTGCTGATACAAAGCAATTGGTTTGTTTATATTGTTCCCATACTTTATAAAGTTTATTTTATCATTCAGCTTCCAGGATCGAGTTGCTTTGAAAAAAACCTGAACTCCACCAAGAAGTTTCTGCAAAAAGGGTAGGTATTAGTTTCAAACATATAAATCATTATATCACCCAAGGACCATAACAGAAGAAGTGGCACGGTGAAGAACTATATACATTTTGCTATCTGTTTCCTTCGTATAACCAGAAGAATTTCGCTCAAAACGAATAAGTCGTTGATGTCCAAGGACAAGTGAGGAGTCTTTGAGTTTATTGCATTTTGTTTGGATGGACTCCGTGGATTTTTTAGTAATCTTGAAAATGCGGCATTTGTTTAATTTCCCTGTGGCTTAACTTGGGCAAATTGAGACTGTATTGGATTACTGGGAGAGGATATCAGGATTGTGTATGGGGAGTAAACAAAAGGCTAATGTAATGGCCCACTGAATCGGTCGTCGTTCGTACTCATAAGTACAAACGTATCCGTACTTTAAGATATTCTTGTAATCAACTTTTGATGTAAGCTCAATTTATTCGCATGCATACTTCGAGAAGGGACACAATTACTGAAATCGGAAACCTGGGGCAAATGGGAATTACTAAATTATACACTCCTACATTGTGTATAAAATATAGTCATTTTGGATGTCTACCTATTTGACATGCAGTTTAGGGATTGCATTGTTGTCAAAAAAAGTAAACGTTGGTAAAACAGTTAGGGCTGCGTAAGGGCTGGGGCTGCGTAAGGGCTACGTAGGGCTGCGTTAGAGCTGCGTAAGGGCTGCGTAAGGGCTGCGTAAGGGCTGCGTATAAGGTAGAAATGGTAAGAAAAGGGAACTATTATAGAAATCCCCTATTATCATGATCTCTCTTAAATGCATCATTGTTATCTGCCAACTTTCAATTGATATCATTAAGATAATTAAGCTTCTTGTTCAAAGTACAACGCAATATTTTGCTGTAAGAAAAATAGGGCTAGATAGCCCAGTTGGAGAGCGCAGGCTGTATCCGGAGGCCGTTGATTCAAAATCCCGCTCTAGTAAATTTATCTTGTTCAACCCCAAATTATTTAAAATTCACCCAGTCAGTTTCCCTTGCGGTTTATAACTTGATATTCATGTTTTGTTTTGTGTAGTTAACCTTTTGAATACTTGCTGCGTGTAGTGCATGCCATATACTATTTACAGAGGTGACAGAAAGTGCATCTGAATTATGTTGGGAAAATTACATGACTCGCAAGTAATGACCCCTCGGTGTCAAGTTTGGAGCCTGACTGGGGTACCAGACTAATTTGCTAGTTGTTAATCATCTGTTTTTCATATTGTTAAAGATTTCGCAATTCGGCCCTTGGCCGCGATGGAATGTTTCCTAATATACCGATTCAAATCAAATCAAATCAAATCAAATGCCGTAATGAACAGCCCATTTTCCTTTTTAAACAGAGACTGGGTGGTTTCAATTTGACTCCAGCTTGGTTAAAAAGGAATTAAAAAGAAAGAAAGAAAACTAATCTATTGTAAAACAATGACATTCTCCTTTTTATTCATTTATGAATTCGACAATGTGGGCGCAGCTTCCATCGAATGAGTGGGAACTATTTTGTTTGTTCAAACGTTTCATAAAACAAACATCTGGAATGATGGTGCAAACATTAATAGGACAGTGCTATTCCGTTCGCCTGTTTACAATAGATGGGTTAATATTGGTTGAACAAAATGTTCAAAGCATAATATACCAGGACAAACCAATACTTCAGACGGTTGCAAGAGCAAACCTACTCGAGCGATGGTACTATACATTCACTTTCTTAAAGGGATTGTATACGTTTGGTAATTGGAACCCACTGCTTGTTTCAATCCTATATCGTTGTAAATATATACCATAGAACTAACCTGTGAAAATTTCATTTCTAAAGGTGGTAGCGTTTTTGAGATATTGCCGAAAATCTGGAGCGGTTAAGTCCACGCAGGAAGAACAATCTGCAATTGGAATACACAATCTGAGAAACGTTACTGCAGTATAAACGCTTCTCAGATTCTAATTTTGGGGGTTAAAATGTGATACCTTTTCCATAACCGCAGTACTTTGAAGTGAAAAGTTTCTCAAAATGCATTATACTATCCAAAGCTGCTGTACTTTTTAGCAAGTATAGTTTTTATTGCCATTAATTTTCAGAGTCATTACCAAACGTATACAGACCCTTTAAAACGCGTTCACGTAAAAATAAGGATAGATTCATCTGAAACTTAACGCGCTCACCTTTTTTAAGACAACATCTTGGAAACGTTTGTGTTGTTCTCAAGGGGGAGGTGCAATACTTGTTTTCTTTTTGGAGGATTTTTATTCATTTTACGTCAAGAAAACTAGAACTTGTTTATTTCAAGTGGCGTCGTTTGTCAATTTATCCGAATTATGAAAGCATCCCCGGTAGAAACACTTCTCTTTCGTTCTCGCTTTTGTATTTATGTGTTTTATTTATGTATTTATTTTTGACAGGGAGGGGGCGGGTGACGTTTTTTGTTAGCACTAAAAACACCGGTTGTTTAAACTTAATCATTGAGTAACTGTTCCCATTATGAAATTCATATTCCACTCATACCATACACAATAATTCAGGGGGAGGGTGACGTTTTTGTTAGCACTTAAATCACCGGTTGAATAAACTAAATCATTGAGCAGATGATCCTATTATTAAATTGATATTCCACTCATACCATACACAATAATTCAAGCTTTTGTTAATCAAACATAACATGAGACTGAGGATACCGTTCACCTGCCAATGTGTGCGCTTATAAATTCAGACAATTTGAAATGTCCTAAATACTCTCACAAAACAAACAAACGAAACGTAAAACTGGTGTTTTTCTTAATAACCAGGTCATCAAAATATATGAGTTACTTCACACGCGCATTGTTGACCCCAATTCTCTTCATGTGAACATCATTCTCACCCCGTGGATGAAGTCTAAAAATGAGGGAACGAGCCCTTCATAAACGAGCGAACACGAGACTCCAAAAAACAGTAGGGATTTTTAAAACATCTGCGTTTAGTAACACCGCGGTTGCTCCTTGAGTGAGGCCTACAAACATCGATCACTTGTGTCTGAGTTTGGTGTTTTGTTATTTGACTCCGAAGATTGATTATAGTCATAAATTTAACCCGTGGGTCTGCACAAGTGTAATTCAGGGGGAGTAATTCTGACTATTGCAACACAAACAGCATCGGACTCTTCGGTTGTGACAGAGAACGCGATGTTTCGTCTATAGTCAAATTTTGACCGAGGGGCAGAATATTTGGCAATATTGAGGAGTTCATGTTCGGCAAATTGATTTGGCTTCCAGAAAAGATCTGAATGTACTTTTTTTAATGAAAGCATGGAAACAATTCTGATCCAGTGTCATGTTTCACTTGAAGAGCTGCTATTTTTCATGGTGGACTATGTGGGGGTTTTTTGTGTTGGTGTTTTTGTTGGGTTTTTTAATGAACAAAAATGAAGGGGGTTCCACAGTATACAATCGCAGATGCGGTGTCATGGCCGGTCACGATAAAAAGTGCCGGACCTATACTTTCGAAGCCCCTGAAGGAACAGGTGAAATAGAAAATGTAAAAAAGGGGGAATGTATTTTGTTCCCTCGAAATCATTTAGTTCTCTCGAGATGTTGTTTGGTTCCCTCGTTTTCTTATTTCGAGGTAACTAAACGAGCAAACGATGAACTAGATTTTGATTTTTAGCCTATTTTGAAGTAACGATTTTTAGGTGGTTTTTGAGGTGATTCATGTACAAAAAAAGGGGGAAATGTTTGTCGTTCCCTCGGTAACCATTTCGCTCTCTCGAAATGTTACTTGGTTCCTTTGATATATTACTTCGAGGTAAATAAACGAACAAAATGATGAAATTAGATTTTGATTATTACTTCGAGGTAACGAAGTACATTTTGTTCATTCATACGAAGTCAATTCGTTCCCCTTGAGTCATTTTGTTCGCTCGAAATGGTTTAGCTGGCACTGAGCCCCTGATATGCCAATTGATTTATCGAGATTTGAAAACTAGTATTTAACAGTTTAATTGTTTCTGAGATCGTCGTATTGCTACGAGCCGGATTATATTTAGTTTGTGTTGGGCCTTTTCCCCTTAACTATTGGACTTAAATTATTGGAATACAAGCTCATAAACTTGAGGGGGGTAAAGGGAAGAGAAATTGGGATTACGGCATTCTCTGTACTTGTCTTGATTTTGTTGGCGTACAAAATCAAAAACTGTATTAACTTTTATTTTCAGAAAGGAGAATTAGTTGTTATAAATTGCTTACCAACCAAAATGACCAATGGTATAAATGCAAGAAATAGTTAATACTATAGCCTGACGTTTCGACCCTAGCAGAGTCTTTCTCGAAGGCTAAATGACAACACAACACATATAAACAGGTATAAAAGTGTAACAGAAGCAGTCAAATGGAAATACATGAATAGAGAGAGAGAGAGCGGCAGAACAGAAAAAGCAAGGGGAAAACAATGAATAAGGAGACAAAACAGGGGGTTTGGAGAGAAAGGGCTGGTTTGACCAAATTATTTTTCAGATACCGGTATTGATATTGTGCATTCTTGGCAACAAAAGGGCTGCCAATAGTATTCGGGGTTTTTTCTCTCTCTCTCTATAAACAGAACAGACAGTGATGTACAAAAAGATATAACTATACCACAACAAATAATTTTTTAAAAATTGACAGGCTATAATATATCAAATTCCAAAAAAAATTAACCCAGCAATGGTCATTATGTGGAAAGTATTAACAGTACTGCAAGCTGGGAAATATTTTTAACTTCTAAGTAAATCTAAGTGTGTATCAGGGTTTTCGTACCAGCTTAACTTTGTTGCGAAATATTATTCCAAGGGAACGAAATTATTTAGAGGGAACGGAATAATATATCGAAGGGAACCAAAACAATTTTTCGAGGGAACGAAATTAATTAGAGGGAACGGAATAATATTTCGAGGGGAAACAACAAAATATTTAGAGGGATCGAAATTATTTTGTGAGATCTAAATAACATGTTGAGGGAGGGATTTCGAAAAAACAAAATTATTTTGTGAAACGAAATATTATTACGCGGGAACAAAATTCTCTCCTTCTTTGTTAAACTGTTCTATTTTTCTTTACCTTGTTTGTATGGGCTCATTATAATGTATTGAAACAAAAGCTGCTTTACACTCGAGACAAACTCATAAAAATTGCGCCATCAGCATTCTAACACTGTCCACCAAGAAACAGCCGGCAGTACTTAAAGTTAATGGCTTTTGATTTGCAGGATCTATACTGGAGATACCCAGGATTTAACTAAAACTGACATTATTTCAATGGCAGTATGTTTAGATTGATATTTTACTCTTCTAAGTTTCCCATTGCATTTTCAAACTTTTTTTCACAAAACATGGTCGGTAGTATCACAGAGTAATGCTCAAAATGACATGCTAACAAAATAAAACGCTATAAGTATTACAAAGACAATACAAAATCAAAAACCCGGATCAGCCAGATAGAAGAAATAACACAAGATTACTATGATAAAAATACAACTAGCAAAAGTAAAAGTAATCCAAGAGTAGAGATCTACAAGATACACATGACGTCAAAGGTTTAAAGGCACTGTACACGTTTGGTAATTACTCAAAATATCTGTTAGCATAAAAACTGACTTGGTAAACGAGCAACGGAGAGCTGTTGATAGTATAAAACATTGTGATAAACGACTCCTCTGAAGTAACGTAGTTTTTGAGAAAGAGGTAATTTCTCACTAAAATAATAAAAACTTCTTGCAAGAAGTTTTTATTCCTATCTGAAAGCACACAAATTTGTACAACAAGGGTGTTTTTTCTTTCATTCGTTTATTCCAACTTCGAAAACCAATTGAGCCCAAATGTTCACAGGCTTGTTATTTTATGCATATGTTGGGATACACCAAGTGAGAACACAGGTCTTTGACAATTACCAAACGTGTTCAGTGCCTTTAAAAGAACACACGTTGTTATAAAAAAAAACTGGAAAGGTGGATTTGATTTTTCTGGATTATTTAATTAACACAGTACGGTATAGCACGGTTCTTGATTATTATATGGTCAATGGATATGTGGTAAACATAATGACGCACCGTAGTTCCATTATCTTAACGAATGACTAAATATTCTCGTTAATTAGAAGAGTGACTAAGAGATGTCATCACTTATGACCGCGTTCACTTCCGAGCCGAGAGAAAACAAGCAAATAGAGGTTGGTCTCAACCGATGGAAGCGACTCCTACCCCCCCTCCCCACTCCCCTGTCAAAGAAATGCACCGCAGAACCACCCACAACCACCCGCCGTCCCTTCAAATCACTTTCAAGATCAATGTCAATATGTTAGCGGTAATTAAAAAAGGGAGAGATAAGCTGGAAGAAGGATAGATCAGTGAATAAAAGTTAATGAGTTTCCCTACGCACTAAACTAAAAGCTAACAGTGCTTCGAGGCAGTGGGCGGGGGCAAATTGAGTGCGCAGAGCCTCACTGACAAAAAGCACCGAGCGACGGGAAGCTAAATGTTGTCAAATTGCCAAAAGCCGAACAAACAGTTGTAGTTCGATGAGCGAGCGAGCTGACTGACGTGATTTTCACCGTCAATGAGAGGCACGACTGCCTGGATTATTATTTTGTTTGTGCTCTGCAATCGGGTGTCAGTGGAATTTTTGAGATCTTGAGTGACTCAGTGAGTTTTATCCGCAACAGGTAAGGATAAATTGGGCATGGGTCTGGTTGTATACACATATTTCGAAGACAGTTTGTATACCTTAGTATTTCCTTGACAGCCCCTGCTGTTCAACTTGTCTAAAAATTTCACGTAAATTAGTATAACACAATTATTGGGACAAAAACACTGTCTGTATTTATTTAAATAGGCCACTGAGGAAATATACAAGTTATTCGATATGAAATACTAAAATATTCAGGCACCTTTACTTTAATGACAGGGTGAAGCTAGGCTATAGGACAAACACTAACGGCGATTGTTAATATTCGTCAACAGTGTTAACATTAGACAAGTTATACGATATCAATGTATCAACACATGTCGTGTCCATGGTGTTAATCCGCAGTTGTAGTTTTAGATAAGTTTTTCGACGTGGAAAATCTAAAAGGAAGCTTTTTTAGATGGACTCCATCTTGAAACCGTCCTAAAGGAATTCAATGATTTGTAAAAACGTCTAAAGTTTCAGTAAAAATGACTCTCGAGGATGGTTAAGAAAGGAAATATATTTATTCCCCTGATATTTCCCCTGTCTGCCCCACTACAGTGTTGTCTCGTCCCGGTATTGATGTTGATGGATGTTGAAATGGGTTTGTTCAGAGCATCGCCGTTTCTTTATTTTGCTCTCGACATTTCTTGGTTGGTTGATGCCAAGTTTGGTCACGAAATAATGTTCATACTATTGCAAAAATGCTAGAAATATTGGCAATGTTATTTCAAACCGTTCGTATACTTCCATTATTATTATAGAACAAAAAGGGTAACGGCATGGATTTATATTTGAAATTGTTTGATGATGCGTATTTATTGTGGTTTTAACATAAGAAAAATATACTTTGTGGGTTTCGGTTTTCAGTTCACCCTCCTGGTAATCTCAGAAAGGTTCTTTACTAGAACCGATATCGAATGCATGGTTCTTCTAAGAACCGTATTGGTCATCTCAACGTTATGGCAAGCGCTTCGGTAGCTCGCAAAAATATGTTCGCTCTTAGCTGCGAGAAACTCTCCCAAACACTTGTTTTTAAAATTTAAAAAAAGTTTGAAATATACTTTCAAACTTCTTTGTTCAACCCAACATTACTTAAAATTTACCCACTCCAGTCAGTTTCCACTGTGGTTTATTACTTGATACTTTCAAACTTGTTAAAGATTTTATTTAATCGGTCTCGGAGGCTGATGGGAAATAATAAAGTATTTTGTGCATTTATTCTTATCTGGTACTCCGTATACCCAATCTTGCTCTTTGACAACAGAGAGCTGTCATGGAGCTGGTTCCAATAGAATCTTTGCAACAATTTATAATGCTAAAAGCACTTTTTACGGAAAAATGTACACGTAGTCATGCTTTTATGACCATTCTCTCTAGCGTACTTTTTTTTTAAAGTTGCTTAAAAAAAACACGGTCGTTTTAGTCACAGATAGGTCAGTAAAACGGTGCATTCAGCTCGATTCCTTCTAATGGCCATTTGTTTCAAACTACCAGTAATTGTATATTTAAATTAAACTATTTCAGCAAATCAGCGAAGTCTCCCAGAAATGTTGATTTAACTTGTTGGTCCGAATTTTCTTACTGAATGCGTGAGCTCTCTGTACTGTGGAGGTTTGGTTTCTCTACCTATTGTGCTGGTGACATTTGATTTAACTTAATAAGGTCTGTATTTCTTGTATGACAAAATTATACCCTAGTTACGTTTTTAAACCACCCATCCACCATTTCCCCCAGAAGTTCACCTCAATATTTTCCCCGATGGCCGAAATTGAATTTAGTCGTAACCATTTATACACCCTTTTCACAGGACTCGGGAAAGTACTGAGTATACAGTGCTTTACACACATCGGTGTACGGGTAAAACCCAATAACAATTTTCTTTATCCCCGATGCAAATTCAACATCTATTAAACATTACACCCTTACTATTGCATTTGTGTTTAGTTGGTGCGCGATACGTGGCATGTACCCACGGCCAGCCCCCTCCTCTTGTGCCTTCATTGTGTCCTGCCCATCTAAGGAATTCTTTAGAGGATTTTAGAGGGGGAGGGGGGGTACTTATGTACAAGAGGAAAATAGTGTGTTAAAGTATGGGATCATTGGGGGGATACCGTCTGCCCCATATCAAGCATGGTATACCCCGGCCCCGGTTAACTGGTCTGGTGCCACCGCTGTAGGCCAGACCAAGATGGCTTTATAGACTTAAGTCGCATGAAGTGATTTGCTCAAAACCCTTTCCCCCAACCACTGTCCCGTTACGCAACTGGTCGCATAAAAATTGGCTGGATAAGCGGTATTGTGTTTTAGTGTCCTTTCTCTATTTTGATAATTTATACAAAGTAGTGCACGGGTGCCTGTGCTTGTGTATTACACAGTGACTTGTCAGCCACAGCGTAGCAGCAGTCATTATCGTGGTACCTTTTTTTGGCGGTGAGTTTAATCACATTTATTATTCCATTTAGTAGACGATAAATTATTCTTATTCCTTAAGTTTGATACTATCATTTATATTAAGAAGTGTGAAAGACAATTCAGCAATCATTGATTTTTATTGCGGGGCTTTATTACTTTTTGAAAGGAGGTCCTTGTAAGGCTGTTTGTGCATCAGGAAAATATCTTTGTAAATTTCATTTTAACATAATGTTTAGGATCTTCCAAATAAAGTACAACGCTGAACCTGTGACGGATTGATTATAGTTCAATTATACTCTAAAACTGTATTTATATATACACGTGTTAAGTGATGGCAAATTGTATTTAGTTGGTACCCACTGTGATGACGTCGCCAAACGTCGTGGATGGGCTTGCCGTTCTCTATGAAAATACCGTGAAATTTGTTGCTGTTGTTGTTTTCCACTTTCCCAACAAGTAGGTATTCAACTGAGTCTTTCATGGGTGACGTTTATTGTATCTTTCTTGATAATTGTGCCTACAATTTTCTGCATTGTTGACAAAAACGATACCACCTTTAGCTTACCTTGACACATGATGGAGTTGCAATATTGGATCAGTAGCCCAAGGCAAGCAATCTTGGCCAGTGTGTTACTAACTTCTATTACCTGAAGGGGACAGTCATCCCTTCTGAACGCAGAGCAAGGGGAAAAGAGATTTTGTTATTATACATGTAATACCACATCATAAACGACTTGTATTGTACAATGGCCTTTGTGACTGACGGCCAAGCAACGGTAGAACGGGCCTTTGTATCAGAGCCGTATATTGAGGGAGTTGCGACAACTTGCGATTAGAAGCCAATACACAGCTCTGCTTTGTATGGTATACCCCCCCCCCGGCCAACCCCCCTCCTATTGTGTCTTCATTGTGTGTCCTGCCTATAGGAATCTTAGGAATTCTTTAGAGGATTTTAGGGGGATACTTCTGTACTGTACAAGAGGAATAAAGTATGGGATCATTGGGGGGATACCGTCTGCCCCATATCGAGCATGGATACCCCCCCCAGCACCATTTTTCACAATTTAGGGGAGAAAATGATAAACGAAAAATGTGTTGCTTTAAAATCCTTTTTCGATAGCAATTTTCGGATTATAATGATAATTTTAGGCTGTAATTTTGAAAAATAACCATAAATTAAAATTTGCAGTTAAAACCGAATATTTAAGTCCAATATCAATAGTTTCATTTGCATATTATCATATGAAAAATATTCATAAATATAGTATAGCAATAATTGCATTTAGAAAATGCGCAATAAAACTTCCAACATTTAACTTTACGGTTCAGCCTCCCCTTCGCGAAAAACACGGGCAGATGGAACTAGTGTAGTAGTTGCTTTCGAAAAAAACAAGGCTTTTAATTTTCAGAAAGACCAAAGTGTCGTAGCTGAAGAGATAAGCTGATACATAATATATGTCTTCCGTCTATTCCAAACAAATATTATAAATATTTATAACTCAATTTCATCCATTAATTTGTACCCTCAGGCAAAGACCTTAATCATCATAATGTCAATACAAGTATTATTATTAATTTTCATATTGGCCTGCCTGCCTTGTCTCCCTTGTGTTTACCCAGTGTGCTTGCTGGTACATGCTGATTCTACAATGCTTGGGTTTTATTGTTACATCTCCATATTAATATCTTCGAGTGACCCCACCCCCTACCCAGGCCTGCCGTTTATTTGATGTCATGTTTGTGTTGAAGTTGTATTTTACTCGAACCTCCCTACCCCCGGAAAGCAGAATTCATTTATTCGTTCCCTCCACTGGGTGAACCACGAGACTGTCTCGATGCAGAACCACTCATAATCATTAAATCGTTTGCCATTTTTTGTTTTTTGCCAAGCTTCATCATAAGTCATTTATGATGAAGCTTTGGGCAATTTCTCCTGATTTAACGTGACATATCTATGACTGATCCTTCATCAAGCCAGTCCAATGGCTTTACGACATTTCAAATTAGGATCATATTACTAATGTTTAGTGATAGGGTCGCGCTGCTTTGTTGAAAGCTACCTTTTTTCCTCTTCTTCTTCAAAAAAAAGAAAAAGGTCTGAAGTACACCATTTTACTCTTTTTGTGTACAAACAGGTAAGAACTTTAACTGATCAATGTTCTCTAGAAAGGATGTCAGATTCTCGAATTGTGTTGATAGAGGGAGGAGCGAAATCAAACATGCCATGTGCAAGCAAGTCATAAGATGAGACCATGTGGCCACTAAAACAATTTTGATCGATATAACAAGCATCATATAGAGATGTTTTGTAATGCATATGCAAAGAAAATATCTTAGGAAGTCAGTCTGCTTATTCCAAATGTTTATGCAAACCGACCTAAAATAACAGTTTGTTGTGGTTTATTTTCAGGAAGAAAATCCAGATCATAGTGTCCATTGAGATTTGAGGCTACAGACGGCCATGGACGGGGAAAACATTGACCGAGCTAGACTTCTGGACCGCTACTCTGAAGCTCTCAACCACATAGAGAAGAACATTCGAGAAACCAAGCACACCGAGGATGTTCCAAAGGACAACATCGTTGAAAAGGGTGAGAGCGCCTCTAGTGACAGCAGCAGTGGACAGGACGTAGAGGGCGACCAACCATGCACAATTGAACACTCCACACTCAAATTCAAGGCGTTCTTTTTTCTCTTCAAAGGTAGCAAGTCCTGCATCGTCCCTTTCCTTCCTGTATACTACCAGCAGTTTGGGCTCGTTGCGAGCCAGATTGGGCTACTTCAGAGCTGTTCTCCTTTTACGCAGATCCCCCTTATGATGACCATCACCTGTCTGGCTGACCGCCTCAATCTACGCAAGACCCTCATTATTATCAGTCTTATAGGCTGGATCCTGGGTATAGGATGCGTTGCGCTGGTACCCGCTCCTCGCCAGCAGCCGTGTGCGTTAGCACTGTTACGGCTGCAGGAGTACAAGCACGACGTCAACGGAAGCGAATGTCCCAACATCACAACGGGTATAAATTCAACCACTGGCGTAGTACTATTAAAACGTTTTGAAACCCCTCCTGTGCGGACTACCAGCGAGTCCCATTTGTATCAGTCCTTATCGCATGAGGCACAGCAACCTCAGGAATACCCCTCGACCTCATACGTAACCTCACCAGCCCCGTCTACTAAACAGCCAAACGTATCAAAAGACATCATCTACGCACCCTTGAAGCAGAGTCTTCCTGGCTCCCACAGAAAGGTCGAGAGCAAGACTTCGTCTGTACATAACGTCATATATTCCCCCCAGCACTTCCATAATGGGCTCAATAACATTTCGTACAAGGATGCCGTCACCCTCACCGAATACAAGTGGTTGTACAATCCAACAGACTTAAACCACCTATTCGTGGTTTTCCTTCTCCTTAGTGTGTTCGGGTCCGTTTTCCAGGGGCCTGTACATGCTCTGAGCAATGCGGCTGTGCTGGATAGCTTGTATTTAAAAGGGAACACGGTGGACTACGGATATCAAAAGGCTTTTGGTCCAGTCGGTGCTGCTATTGGGTAAGAGTTGTTGGTGAAAATAGTTTATTCACAAAGTTCCAACTTCAAATTCTACAGAATCTTTTAAGGCAGGGCGTGTCGTGGCCGAGCGGTCTAGTTCACCGAACCCAAGCTTTGGTGTTGTCAGCAGCAGAGTGTGGGTTCGAATCCCGGTCATGACACTTGTGCCCTTGAGCAAGGCCCTTAACCATAATTGCTTCGTAAAAAGTTGGGAAGGTAGTGCATTCCATTTTGTCAAACTGACAACGAATTTGAATTAAAATCCCATTAAAAAAAATATCCGGGACAGCCTCCCCCGGAAGTGGGTCAGCCCCCTGGAATCTGGGTCAATTCTGACCGTTGTTTTGTTAGGTACAGTTTAAAGGCACTGGACACTATTGGTAATTACTCAAAATAATTGTTAGCATAAAAACTTACTTGGTAACGATCAATGGAGAGCTGTTGATAGTATAAAACATTGTAGGATACCACTCCCTCTGAAGTAACGTCGTTTTTGAGAAAAAAGTAATTTCTCAGTAAAATATTTGAATTCATTTCGAGACCTCACGCGTGAGGTCTCGAAATCACATCTGAAAGCACACAACTGCGTGTGACAATGGTGTTTTTTCTTCCATTATTATCTCGCAACTTCGATGACCAATTGAGTTCAAATATTCACAGGTTTGTTATTTTGTGCATATGTTGAGATACACCAGGTGAGAAGACTGGTCTTTGACAATTACCAAAGGTGTCCAGTGTCTTTAAACATTTTGTTACCATCATCAACTATTTATTTTGTCAAGTTGAAGGATTCTTTTCTCAGATTTGTAGCAATCATGTCTTTTCTCTCAACAGGACTTTGGCAATGGGTGCTTACCTTTCTACGACGGAACGACCTACAGTAATGTTTGGAGTGGAGATTCCGCACACAGACTACAGGGTCGCGTTCATCACGTTTGCCGTCACCATGATCACGTGTTTACCTTTAGCGTTTACATTCGACGCACCACCGGTAAGAAGCAGTTCGCGCCTATTCGCTCCTTGCACGGTCAGCCATTTGCGTGTACAGCCTCGACTTGGGGACAGCAGTGAATAGAAGCAATATATAACTCTGTATTGTCACTTTCATTCCAACGGTTGCATAAATACAATAAAAATGAAGCATGAAGTCGAGGCTCTACACGCACCTGGCGAATCCGTACAAAGGGCGAATGGCCGTGACCGAATTGACGGCTACAGCTACGGCTACGGCTGGACCGCAAAATCATCATGCGTTGAAGTACATGATGTTCTTAGCACCACCCTTAGCAACAGTCGTAGCCGTAGCTTTAGCCGACAATTCGGATACGCTCAAGTGCCATCTTAAACATATTCCGCAATGCATCTCGGGAAACCAAGTACAGTTAAATCAAGCCGCCAAGATGGATGCCATACTGTAGTTCACATGTAACTATGCCCGGTTTTATAGTTGTGTACCGCATTGCTTCAAAAATCAGCGCGCCATGATGGTTGCCGGTGTTGCTTGGACTTGGATTTCACCCAGAATCCTTTGCGCGCCGATCATGCGCATTGGGACATGAATATGGGCTATTCTGGTTTTCAGCATATTCTCAAGTAAGGCCAAAATGCTATGTGAGGACAAGGTCAAATCGCGCCCCTAATTTTATGCCACACGGTAACGACATTTGACCTCCATTCAACAATCAACAATAATTAAACAAACAAAAAACCCGATTGGGATCAGACGATACAAGTGTAAAGCTTATAACCTTGGGTTAAACCCGTGGGTTACAGGTTCGAATTCCCCTTAGACCAATTCAATAACTTTCTCCGTAGACATCCCCTTTGTTTCTTCCCCATTTACCGTGACGAAAGCACAGGCCTACAACACAACAAGTTATTTCATGTCATCTTTTCCAATCCGGAACTGGGCATGTGTTTCGTGTGTCATGTTTATCACCATTTTGTGTAATGTTAAACAAAATTCACTCGTTGTACGTATACGGCAGTACTTTTTGTACACAAAACTAAGATCACCTAACGTTAAACAAAATTCACTCGTTGTACGTACGGCAGTACTTTTTGTAGACAAAACTAAGGTTACACCTAACTTTAAACAAAATTCACTCGTTGTACGTAAGGCAGTACTTTTTGTACACAAAACTAAGGTGACACATAATACAAAAAGAACCGTGCGACGAAAACAAGATGAGCCAAAGACACATCGCGGTGTACTTCCAAGCACGGCGCCCAAATCAGGCACGGCAAGCACTTACAAGGGAATTATTGTTTTCATATTAATGGATTTTTATTCGGAAATGATTTATATATAAGTTGACGTCCCCCGTCTCTGCTTTGACATCAACTGCCAAAACCATTAGTCTCCGCTCGTTGGAATTTTCTTATCAACCGCGTAAAACCTGTCGTCCAGTTTTCCGCTCCATCGCTGTATGTAATTTCACCACTCAAAAGACTCGCGATACACAGATGAAATTGCTAATGTCGTCGTCACGACAAAGCAGGCAGTTGATATAAACCATAATGTATGTCTATTCTATCAAAATAGGGGGGGAAAAACAAAGAACAAGGTTCCCGGTGAACCACATTTATTTTCTAACAAGTGTTAGTAATCATGACCCAATAGCAATAGATACCAATAGCATTGAAACTTGGCTTACTTTTTACTCTAAAAATTCTTGTTTAGGAAAAATAGCTTATCAGCCAAAATACCATACAGTTACCATTGAGTTGCTGATACCCAATACATTTCTTGCCTAGCAAAGAAATTTGCTTTGCAGAATCTTCTGCTAAACAGCTTTATGAAATTGCGCCCGGTGCGCTTGACCACTCGACCGCGACACGACCGTGTAGCTTTTTGTGCTAGTATAAAATTGAGACGGTTTTTTCGTTCACTCATTATTGTATCCACTTATTGCACACTGAAAATATGTATGTCACGTGAGCGTAAAATTGGGTTTCAAATTAATGAAGTCCACTAAAATAAATATTTGCTTTATTTTCACTCTCCCCGAAAAGCAAACATTAAGATGTTCCTTCCCTTTCATACAGAGGCAATACAGTTTGAACTCTTTTGAACGATTAGAACCGTGGATTTAATTTCGAAACATCTGTGTCCATTTAGACGCACGTCGGGGCCCGGAACACTTTGACGTGTACAGTATAATTAATAATTCCAATATTTAAAATGTTGTAAGCCTGTCCAAATTAGCGGCTACGACTACGGCTGCTGCTAAGGTTGTTGCCAAGAGCAACCAAGCCGTAGCCATTAAGTCTGAAACGGCTCAAAGTTAAAAAAGAGAAGCTCAATTGCTATTTATCTAAGGGTTGGTATAATCTTTTTTCGTGATCGCTAAGGGAATTCTCTTTTGCGTCGAATTCTCTTAACGGTCAATAGTTTTGCTGAAAGGTTAACCCATCTGAATATAAAACAAAATAAAGAAAATGATAACACAATTTGACAAACCATAATAATTATACTATAGTGATAAAGATATTATAAAATTATGTCTTCACTTTATCATGATGTCTCTGAGATGCTTAATGAATTTCCTAGTTCCAGCAAACCTAATTAAAGCTTCAGTGGGCAGACGTTATAAATCATGTAAGTCGCAAATTATGAGGTGTATAAAGAGGCCATGGGCTCTCCATCTTTTTCCCCCTGGGTGCCCCGAAGTAACTTGTATGTTTAAGAAATGATGAAGTACGTGCCTACACATACGCAAGACCCCGATCATCTAAACACCTGCTGGATACGAACTCAATGACATATTTATTTGGGTTTAAGTCTTTAGGGACACCCGAAACAGTTCCTTAGGACCTTATAGTATTTTTTTCCTCAGAACACCTTACTAAGTAGTGTCTCCGGACGGTAAAAGTAGCGTTGCTCTAAATTATGAATAATACAAGAAGTCATGCGTTCGGGAGCATCTTGTTCCTCTGGAGTGTAGGGGGAAAAAGGTCCGATGAAATGAATGGTCCAGGGTGGATGACAACCCGTGAAATTGCCCCTGGTTATCAATCACGATGAACAACGAGAAAGGCATGAACTTTTTTCTTTCGTGAGGGTTGTCTTTTGGAGTGTGTGCTTCACTTCCTCAAATATTAGCTTGAAATATAGTTTGTTTGAACGATCTGGGCCGTCTTCAAACAAGTCGTTGATCATAGTTTATGACCGTTGGAGTAAAAAAATCTCGTTCAGCAGTCGGAAGTTGTGTACGGTAAATAAGCAAAATAAGTTATTGTACTTTTATTTTGGGAGTGGAGATTTTTGTCAAACAGGGCATTTTGTCTGTGTATGTTGTTTAATTAGTTTGTCTTGTAATTCAACGCGAGTCTGCCAACAAACGAACGAAGTGCATCAACTGCAAAAGCAAAATATGGCACATACGTCATTTGTGGGAGCTCCGTTTAGTACAGCTGCTTTGTAGACATGGAGTTATAACAAAGCAACCTCCCACAAATGACGTCAAAGTATTGTCGTTTTGACGCACGCCGTCAACGGCAGAAGTGTAGCTAGTTTGTCAAAACCTTGAGGTTGGGGCCTTGTTTTTTGATTGATAATAACGCACAATTCAGAAGTGTAAAAATAACAAAATTACAACTAAATGATAAAGAAACACACTATAAACAAGTTTAAATAGCATTCCCGCTAAAACAAATTTCGCTCAAGTAGCTGTTTAAAGGCACTCTTACCTTTATGGTGAACACCTCTTTGGTGATCCAACTAACCGATGAGATCCCACAGATACGGCAGTTTTTTTGATGAGAGGAATTCGTCTTCTTGTTTTTGTTTGATGCAGAAACGCAAGGGGGAATCGGAGTTCTCGCTGAAGATTCTTGTCAACGTAATCTGCAGTGCGAAGTATGGATCGTTCCTGCTCGCTAGTGCGTGGACTGGGGTTGCTTCAGGGCTGAGTACCAGCTTCCTCTTCTGGTATATCATGTCTGTTGGTGAGTACCGCTGGTGACAAATATTACCAGATTACACAGCCTGTGGTAGGGGTGGACTTTGGGTGTATACAAGCATTTGCAGGCAAACAGTTTAGGTAATGGTTGGGGTAAAGCATGTTCCAGTCTTTATGCAAGTTTCACCTGTCACATCTACAAGCGAAAAACTCCCGGGTCAAAACTGACCCATTTCTGTGTCAGTTTGACCCCCGCAATCTGTGTCAAATGACCCCAAATGGGTCCAACTAACCAGTTTTGGGGTCAGCCTGACCCACAAATGGGTCAGCTTGACCCACAAATGGGTCAAGCACACTAGGACCCAACAGGGTGAATTCTGACCCGGGAGTGCTTAGTGTGTAGTTGTTCTCCCATTCATACCCGTGTAAACAAAACCAAGTACAGAAGTAAAAAATAGTCTGGCCTCTTTTTTTGTTACGATAAGAGTATCTGTGATTGCTGTCGCGTACAGGGAACACGACGAGGTTTGTAGCATTTTATCAGCTGTTACCCACTAGTACAAAATTAATATCAAATTTAAACTTGATCATGCAGCCACCATTCCTGTCAAGTCCCCCCGTATACAATGAATACCTTTTCTTACTGTATACCATAAAGTGTACATACTATCATTTCCTTTCCAGTCTCGGTTTGGTTCTTGGCTATGAATGGAATGAAACAGGTTGTATATTTGCACCACGAGAGAGGGCTATTGACTGCAATTTAATGATCTCTCATTTTCGCTAGCTATCTTTTTAATTTTATTTCCATGCGATGATATCCCATCCGAGTGCTTGTCTCAATATATATGTCTCTTCCATTGTACACTATTTCCTGTGTTCGCCAAACCTCTAAGTAGTCAATTTATAATCACCATGGAAACGCTAGGTTTGCAATCAATGGCACATTCCTCCTCCCCGAGGAGGACGTGTCATCTCCAAATTTGATTGATTACTTTTCAGCTAGTAGCGGACGTTGAAAGCCGATCCCCTATTAAATTGCTTATTAGTGGTGGGTCTTCAGTCTCAATTCATTTTGTAATGATAATACGACTAAACCACAACTGAGATGCAAGTAACTCCGTATTTACGTAGGGTAACAATTGTAGAAAGACTTGTGTGATTTTGGTCTTAAAGGCAGGGTATACTTTTGGTAATTGTCGAAGACCAGTATCCTCACTTGGTGTATCCCAACAAATGCATAAAATAACAAACCTCTGAAAATTTTGGCTGAATCCGTTGTGTGAGTCAGCAGAAAATAGTTTTTAAAAACATGCAGCATGTAGACAAATTTTCTTAATTTTGGTTGTCACAACCGAAATCAGCAGTTGCAATTTTAATTTTAAGGTTTTCAGATACAGCTTTCTCGGATATGACTTCATTTCAGAGGGAAATATTTCACAGAAAAAATTTGTTCTAGTATGAATTTCATTCTGAGCAACCTTGAGACTAAAATGGAACAATGGTGTTTTTATCCTTACCAATTCTGTAAATTACCTTTAAAGGCACTGTACACGTTTGGTAATGACTCAAAATATATATTTGCATAACAATTTCTTGGTAACGAGCAACGGAGAGCTGTTGATAGTACAAAACATCGTGAGAAACGACTCCCTCTGAAGCAACGCAGTTTTTGAGAAAGAGGTAATTTCTCACTAAAATAATAAAAGACTTCTTGCAAGAAGCCTTTCATTCCTATCTGAAAGCACACAAATTTGTACAACAAGGGTGTTTTTTCTTTCATCATTTTCTTGCAACTTCGATGACCAATTGAGCCCATATTTTCACAGGCTTGTTATTTTATGCATATGTTGGGATGCACCAAGTGAGAACACTGGTCTTTGACAATTACCAAACGTGTTCATCGCTTTAAATGTTGGGTGTAGGAAACCTGACGGTGGAATGACCTATCCTTGCTGCTCCATCGGTCCCTTGCATTTTATAATCCTAAATGACAGTTTATTTACAGCCGGAAGAAATCGGTCGTCTTTGTTCCATTACCGTGTTACACTCAAGTACGCTTTTAGGTGACAAAACCGCCTTGCAGAATGTACACGATATGACAATATTGTACACAAACGTACTAAAAACATGAACAAAGTAGACCTACTGATACAAGCACCGTCTGTTTTAAAGTCATCTGATAATGGCCATAGATGTAGCCAGAAGTTCCCTACATTCAGTCCAATGGCGATGTCGGGTTGCATTTCTTATTAACCGCCTTCAGATATGAAGATTGCTTAAGTAGAATTTTGTTTTGAAAAGTTTTATCCTGATTTGCACCCCATGATATGATCACAAATTGGATTAAGTGCTTTTTGGAAAATTTAATCCGTAGGGGGCATTGAGAAGCGTGGGTGACCATGCGGTTTTTGTGAATGAATACATTCTCAAAAATGAATCTCTGTGGGGCATTCTTTTGTTTTTTCCTTTATCCCTGCACTTAACAGTTTCCCATAGACTTTGTACACACATTTCCTTGTGGAGCACCCGGGTCTTTAGAATTCCCCTATGGATTTTTGTTTTCCCTTTTTTGTTTGTCCTCGGTCTCCATAAGGAACTGAAAGTGAGAGCAAGTCGTGGTGGCTTTATAAAAATTGGTAATCCTGAATTGAACATAACTGCTGCTGTATTTTATCCCCTTTTCTTTTCTCTTATCATTATGCCTAATTGTGTATACTATTAGCAGTTGGTATAGTCTTTCAATTGGCATATTCTACTTAATTTTAAACTTAATGACAGGTAATTGAGTTGATTCACCAGCACGAAAAAGACTAACTCGAAGTGGCGCAGAGCTGTGTATTCAGAGAGTTGCGCCATAGATAGACCAGTTTTCTTCGGTCACGTGGTTGCTGGACGCCATTTTCAGTTCAAATACAACAGACTAGTCTGGCACCCTGTATTCGCCAATGCATTTTTTTGTTTAACAAAATGGCTTCTAATCGCGAGTTGTCGCAACTCTCTCAATATATGGCTCTGAAGTGGCGAAGCCACGAGCGCCCTCTTACACCAGACTTGCGAAATCAGCTTTATGTTTTTCTTTAGTACATTCAATATCTCTACTGGAAGGAAAGTTTATACAAAATTTATTTGCTTCGTGACGTTGACCAATAGCAGTGCTCGTAGATGACGTCATATAATGAGCAAGTCAGACAGCATCTTCCGTTGTGCGTTAAAACACTGGGGCAAAGGACTATCGGAAAAGCTGCAATGTAGCTACTCGTACTCTTAACATTTTGGGGAAATGTAAACAACAGCAATTTATTTCATGCAGATAGAAAATGTCTTTTACGGATAGTGAACCTGCCCACGTGAAATGTAAAAAGTGTCACCCGGCATCGTGATTGGTTCACATAAACCTATATACGGAATAAATGAATAATTAATCAGCATTACGGGTCGGTAAAGGCGCTCGTTGTTTGACCACTGCGCAAAATTTGTCTTGGACACGTTGCCTTGGATTTGGGCGCCTTGGGCTATAAAAAGCGTTTGAAAGCTTTCGTTACGAAATGAATATGGTTGGAAAGATGTTTTAAAGGTAGAATATAATGATATCCACACACTTGCTTCGAAATTGTATGGTTTTCCTTTTACTTCGTGAACTAACACGGTCCGCCATTTTGTAGAACCAAATTTTTGACACCACATAATTAATTTAGTGTTATTGTTTTCAATGTACTGTAGCGTTGAAGAGACATTGAGAGGAAATTAGTCATACTCGTGACTTAGAATTATATATTATTAGATATATCTCATAAGTATGACCTGTACATGTAAGTGAAGGCAAAGTACAGTATATGATATGCTAATTCATAATGAGGTTTAAGTCATGATCATGCTAATTCATAATGTTGAATTATAAGTCATAGTTATGACTTATAAAATGACTTTCTTTCCTTTTTTGTTTTTCTTGTTCCTTTAATGCTTCCGTATGTATGTTCATCTTTTGTATGGCAAAATATATAGGCCAACAAAAGGCTTCGATTTGTTGACATGTTTTTGTTTGTTTTTACCCCAAAAGGTGGATCCCACGTCATCATGGGCGTGGCTGGACTGGCGGCCCTTGGAGCTGAAACCATCACCTATTTTGCCCTGCCCCAGATAAGCCGATACGTATCCCATCATACTCTGATGCTCTCCTGCCTCCTACTGGTAGTCATTCGCTACTTCCTGTACGGTATCCTCGCCAATCCCTGGTGGCTCGTCATACCGGAATGTTTTAAAGGTAAAGGCTAGATATCAATAAAGGTATTGCGTGTCGTGGCCGAGCGGTTTAGTGCATCGGACTCAATTTTCTGGATGCTGAGTCATCAGGGTGTGGGTTCGAATCCCGGTCATGACACTTGTGTCCTTAAGCAAGACACTTAACTATAATTGCTGCTCATCACCCAGGGGTAAATGGGTACCTGTGAGGGCAGAGATGGTTCTTGTGATTGATTTAGCTTAGTGCGCTACATTACTTGGCAGCACAGGCTGTATACTCCCCAGGGAGCTGAGATGGTTTAAGGAATGAAATATATGGCCCAGGGACCAGGGGTAATTATGTTCGAAGCGCAATGATCACTCTTTGGAGTGCGCTATATAAGAGTCGACAGTATTATTATATGAAAAGAGATTAGGCATCATTAATGTCTTATTAAAGTTATTGATGACTGTGATTTTAAATGTATCTTTAATTATTTTCAAGTATGTTACATTGAAATAACATCTTGAATTTTATTTTGTTGACTGTGATTTTATTGTACATTAATTATTTTAGGGTATGCTACAATGAAATACCACCTTGATTATTAATATATATTTTTAACTTGCCGTGACTTATAAAGGATTCATCGCCATGATTTGATTCACAGATGTTACACATTTTCTTGAAAGTGGTAATCATTAAAGTTTTGTTCGGGTCTGCAGTAGTAACTGGATTGAAAAGTGAATTGAATCTCCACACAATAATAGTGGATTTGAGTTTAAATTTTGGACATGAAAGTTTTCTTATAAAATAATATTATCCCCCACTTTTTGTTTTAAAGGTAGGGTCATAGATTGGTAAATACTCGAAAAATTAATGACAATAGAGTCTTACTTGGTGAGGACACTGCAGCTGTTGATAGTATAAACTATTTTGAGAAAGGATTCCCTTCGAAGTAATATGGTTTGGATAATATTGTTCACCCCAAAACATTTGAATCATAGAAACAATTCAAGCATGAATCGTTTCTCATATTTTGAGGGTTGGTGTCCGCTCGCAATTGCTGCGGCCAGGGATGCTGTTGGTACCCGCTACCACATCGCTAAACGTGGATGGATTCGTCATTCATGTGAAATTACCGGGAAGGTGTTTTGCTGTTTTTCTCAGCAAGTAGACACTGTATTCAGCTGAAACTTTCACATTTAACTTTTATTGTATCTTTCTGTATAATGTTGCCAATAATAAGCATTACTTTTACAAAAAAACAATCTATGACCCTACCTGTAAATATGAAAAGCTTCGTGGCCCAAGCTGGCTACATTGACTAAGTGACACGTGAGCCTAAGGGGTTCTCTGCCCATGATGATGTTAGCTGAAACAGGCAGTGAAGTCTACGGAGCTCTAGAAGTGCCATCAATTTGTTGAGATCCTGAGATAATTTACTGCAGGATGATGACATCACAAACGTAACATGAAGATATCCCTATATGATTTATCTCGGGATGATGAGTTCTTTTAAAATAGAAAGTCGCCTTCCAGATATATTTCATCTCAGGGTGACGACATCCTAAAAGTTTGATTGATAATTTATCTTGGCTTCTTACGGAGCTCTGGAAGTGCCATCCGACATGTTGAGATCCTGAGATAATTTACTGCAAGATGATGACATCATAAGCGTCAGATGACTACATCCCGAGATAATTTATCTCGGGATGGTGTCATCTTGAAAGTAGGATGTCATCTTCAAGATGTATTTTATCTTGGGCTCTTGACATTTTCGAATGTTATCATCCCATGGTGAATTATCTTGGAAAGTCGACATCCTAGGTTTTAGGATGTCGTCATCCAGAGATAATTTATCTCAGGATGTCGACATCTTACTTTTGTGATGTCATCATTAAATTATCTCATGATCTCATTATGGCGGATGGCACTTCCAGAGCTCCGTAGGTTCTTAACATTTTCAGTATGTTATCATCATATGATTAATTATCTTGGGAAGTCGACATCTTCCTTTTATGATGTCGACATCCTAAGATAAAATGTATCGGTAAGACGACATCTTACTTTCATGTTGTCGACATCCTTAGATAAAATATATCGGGAAGACGACATCTTACTTTAATGTCGACATCCTTAGATAACTATATCGGGAAGACGACATCTTACATTAGTGTCGACATCCTTAGATAAACTATATCGGGAAGACGACAACTTACTTTAATGTCGACATCCTTAGATAAACTATATCGGGAAGACGACACCTTACATTAATGTCGACATTAGATAAACTCTATCTGGAAGAGGATATCTTACTTTAGGATGTCGTCATCCCAAGATAAATCATCTCAGGATGTCATCATCTTACGTTGATGATGTCGTCATCCTGCAGTCTCAGGATCTCAGCATGTCGGGTGGCACTTCCAGAGCTCCGTAGTAATAAGCTAACCTACTTCATCGCGATAGGGTTGAATGCCGTTTATAGTGCATTGTGCCTGGTAAAGCAATCTCTCAATATACACACACACACAGCCACACGACCGAAGTGACTGATGTTCGTCACTCAATGTCATTCATGTTGACCAACTTATACATTATAAGTGCTCGTCTGACTTCGAGCTATTTGCACTGTACGCCGTGCGCTCTGTTGGTCGCTAAGCACATCCCATATAGGATCACGAAATATGTATTTGAACAGCAGGGGGACGATGGTACTCTAGTCTAATATCACTCAAAGACAATTTCCTTCTTCAAAATTGTTCTTAAGTATCAAAATTGACAACGGTTCTTGACTCTCTCATCATAATGCGAGGCTCTCATAATGGCCTCTTTCTGGATATTCACATCATTATTGTGTACGAGTTTGAGCACTTTTTTTCTGGATGTCTGCCAATATCATGAAACAATTTTTAAAATTTTTTTGGTAGAGTTGATGGTGGGTTTTGTGATATATTTGTATGAAAGTTCGCCCCAAACAAGGCTAAAAGCCACTCTTGGTAAGGGTCTACAAGAAGAAAATATTTAAGATGAAAATAACTCAGGGGAGCTGAGGTAGGAATTTATATTCCTCTTTAAAACAGTCTATATTGTAGGATGGAGGGAAACATGCACCAGGCAAGGAGTTCCAAAGAGATGCAGAACATGGAATAAAGCTGTAACAATGGCTTTTTTGTTCTACATCTCGGCAAAGCAAGTGTATGGGTGAGAAGAAGCAGGGAGCTTGGTTTCACGCTTAAACACCCTGATAGGGGGAACCATGTCGAACAAACTGGTGGCACATTTTTACCATGATAATCTGTTGAAAAGGCAGAGGTTGTTGGTCAGTTAGTTTTTTGAGGGTGTTTGTTTGTTTGTGTTGTTGTTGTTGTTGTTGTTGTTTTGTTTTTTTGTGTGTTTTTTTGGGGGGGGTGTTCATGTGTTGTTGTTTGTTTGTTTTTTTGTTTTTTTGTTTGTTTTTGGTAGGCGGTTCTTTTTTTTAACTTTCAGACGAGCAAGTTTTGTGCCATCTGACTAATGAAACATTTTGCGGTCAATGTGGTATAGGTAGTAATGTTCCTTTTGCCTCTGTACAGGTATGAGCGCTGCCATAGTGGAATATACGTTGGGCGCCATCTTTGCTGACGAAACGCTCATCTCCTACTCATGCTCGCTGCAGGGATCGTTCCTTCTCGCCTACTACGCTGTCGGCTTCGGCATGGGGAGTATCCTAGGCGGGGTGGTCATCGACTACCTCGGTGCCGTCAAGTCATTCTTCGTAGTCTCCGTAATCTCGCTGATTCTATCCGTACTGTTTCTGATCATAAGGTCGATCAAGTACGGATACGAACGGCTTCAGGATTGATTATTCCCGTGTGCTTATTAGTAAATTATATAGGTAGGTTTAAAGGGTCTGTATACGTTTGGTAGTTGGAACCCACTGTTTGTTTCTATCATATATAGTTGTAGATACATACTATAAAACTAACCTATGAAAATTTAATTTCAAAAGGTGGTAGCGTTTTTGAGATATTGCCGAAAATCTGGAGCAGTTATGTCTACGCAGGTAGAATAATCTGCAATTGAAATACACAATCTGAGAAACGTTACTGCAGTAACGCTTTTCAGATTCAAATTGTTGGGGATTAAAAGTGATATTTTTTTCCATAACCGCAGTACTTCGAAGAAAAGCTTCTCAATGTGCATTATACTATCCAAAGCTGCTGTACTTCTTACCAAGTAAGTTTTTATTGCCATTAATTTACAGAGTCATTACCAAACGTACACAGATCCTTTAAACGAATTATTGTATTTGTGAATTTCTTAGGGGTAAATTACATTCATTTAAACCATTTTGTTTTCGCAGAGCAGCTTAAAATGTAGCAGGTAATTTTTTTTTTTAAATTGCTTACTATTTCAAATGAGAGTCGGAATATTGATTTAATTTTTTTACGTATGGCGCTTGTGTGGCCAAACAATGTAAGGACATGAAGCACGTCCACACATTTTTTTATTTTGTTTTACAGTTTTGAAGAATATGATTTTTCTTCAGTGTATACCAGAACAAAGGAATGTCCACAGAGTGAATGCAAAACAGAGCTGTGTGTGTTTGCCCCATTAATGTGTAGTACGACATTCCGGATTTCCATGTGATATTTAGAACGACACAATCTTACTTAACCTGTATGGCTTTACCTTCTTTTCTGGACATTCGGGTGACTAAAACTAGCTTCAAACTTGCACTTTCCTTGTAGTGAAAAATAAATGACACATGGTTGACTTGCGTTGTAACAAGATCGTTGGGCCTGGCAAAATTACCTCTTTATAACAGGAATAGTGTTATAAGAGGACAGCAAGACAAAGCAACACCGAACAGAAAACGAGATTCGGGACTTAAAGGGATTGTATACGTTTGGTAATTGGAACTCACTGTTTGTTTCAATATCCTAGATAAGTGTAGATATATCCCAAACTAACTAACCTGTGAAAATTTCATTTCAAAAGGTGGTAGCATTTTTGAGATATTGCTGAAAATCTGGAGCGGTTTATATGTCCACGCAGGAGGAATAATCTGCAATTGGAATACACAATCTGAGAAGGCGTTACGCCTCTCAGATTCAAAATGTGATATCTTTTTCCATAACCGCAGTACTTCTAAATGAAAAGTTTCTCGGAATGTATTATACTTTCCAAAGCTGCTGTACTTCTTCCCAAGTAAGTTTTTATTGCCATTAATTTTCAGAGTCATTTCCAAACGTATACAAACCCTTTAAGAATGTACTCTATAAAGAAAACCTCTTGATAACATTCTCTCCATAGCGAGGGTTGACTGTATAGCGGTTCATCAGGTGTGTGATGCAAACACTTTCGTTTAAAACACCTCAGAGTTAAAAATGTAGTTTAGATCAATGTAGTTAGCGTTTAACTTCAGAGACTGTGCTTTACAATACAAACACTTTCACTTCAGAATACTTGATAATTAGAGAATGTCATCATCGTTTAAGTAGCATTAACTTTAGAAACTGTATTTCGTAGTACTCTAACACTTCCGGTGAAACACTCTTAGAGTTTAAGACAGAATAGATCTTTATCATGTGGTCAGCATTTTAAACTTTCGAAGTCCAGATCAATCCAATTTCATGCAGAATAATATGATTAAGAAAAACATTACAGTATAAAGAGTCAAAATTTTAGTTAGCTTTAAAAAAAAACAGAAAATGTTGACAGTAATTACGGTTGGAAAAAAAACGTTATAGCCAAAGATAGAAAATTCCTTGATGTGAATATAGAGATATAAAATATAGGTCTATCTGAAATATTGTTCAGGTTTAATTTTGGATTATACAACCAAATTATAACCGTGTTTCTTCTCGGAGAACTTAAAAACAAAATTAAGGTTTAAAGAGAACTTAAAATAATAACTGAAGTTTTAACATGTATATTTTTGGTGAAATTAGACAACTTTGACAATGATTAAATGGGATGTCTACCAACATCAAACAAATTAGTAGAATAATAAATAAACACAAAGAAACAAAAACAAACCAGTATTCTTCAGGTTTTAAAAAAATGTTATGGACCGAATGTTACGACAACCGATGACATTATGTCTGACAAAAAAATGTTATTTCTGACAAACCAGTATTCCCGACCCTATGAATCCGGTGTCATGGGGATGTTGTGGTGCACCCCCCCCCCCCCCGGTATGTGTGCGTGTGTCCCCCACCGACCGGTAAATTAACATAGGCTGAAAGAAGTTGATTCAAAAGAGGGCGCTATCCAGACGAAATGTCAAAAGAGTTGCGATATCTCGGGACCAGTTTTCTTCGGTCACGTGGTTGCTGGACGCCCTTTTCGGTCGAAATGCAGCACAACCCAAATGGGCAGACTAGTGTGGCACCCTGTATTCGTCCATGCGTTTTTTAGGACACAAAATGGCTTCTAATCACAAGTTGTCGCAACTCTTTCAATTTTTACGGCTCTGGAAATGTTTACACAAATCGCCGTATGGCGGTGGGGTCAGGGGGTTCTCCTTCCACACCGGCATGTCATGTGGGACATAATAGATGGATTGCACATGACGTCATTGTCCGCCATCTTTAATGACAAGCGATGGAAAAGTGCACGCGCTGCGCACGACTCTCAGCCAATGGTAGCCTTTAATGCGTGCACGTTTCATCAACGATGGCGGCCAATGCAAGGGGTTTATGGTCCATCTCAGACATCACCACGGTGCGTAACAAACATATCGTCAACTACAAACGCGTTTTAGCGTACATTTTGAAAACGAGGTTGTTTGAAAATATTGACTTGTTCTCACTCGTATGACTAAGTAGGCCCCTGTACTGGTGACGTCACTGTTTGTTTGCCGCATTGCTTAAGTGCTGCAACTGGGTACTGTAATTCCGACAGCTGTGTAGAGACACAATGGTTTCCCGTTCGTCTGCAAAGTGGTAAACAAACTGTGACGACATCAACACTAAGGTCTATTGTGTATTAGAATGATATTTAGATTTAAAACAATATTCAACAAAAAACATTACTAATTTTAAAAATTAGATTTTATTTTTATAAAAAACTTTAACAGTAATACTATAAAACTGTGTATAGAACTAATTTTTGGCGTAATTGTCGAAATTGTTTGTTGATTGTCTAACAGTTATCATATTGTAGTTGAAATTGCAAATTGTAAGATAAATAAGTAACTGGAATCTGCTGATATGCATTTTTGATGGTGAGAGCAATGCTGTAATAAACGTAATTCGGCCCTTCCTGCTGAAGTTTATGAAACAAACTCGCTTTACAGAACCAATAAGTAACTGGAATCTGCTGATATGCATATTTGATGGTAAGAGCAAGCTGTAATAAATTAACTCATCAGCCCTTCCTGATGGAGATCATGAAACAAACTCGCTGTACTGAACCAATAAGTAACTAGAATCTGCTGATATGCATTTTTGATGGTGAGAGCAATGCTGTAACAAACGTAACTCAGCCCTTCCTGATGGAGTTCATGAAACAAACTCGCTTTACTGAACCAATAAGTAACTGGAATCTGCTGATATGCATTTTTGATAGTGAAAGCAATGCTGTATAAAATAAACTCAACCCTTCCTGCTGGAGTTCAAACTCGCTGTACTGAACCAATAAGTAACTGGAATCTGCTGATATGCATTTTTGATGGTGAGAGCAATGCTGTAACAAATTAACTCATCAGCCCTTCCTGATCGAGATCATGAAACAAACTCGCTGTACTGAACCAATAAGTAACTGGAATCTGCTGATATGCATTTTTGATAGTGAAAGCAATGCTGTATAAAGTAAACTCAACCCTTCCTGCTGGAGTTCAAACTCGCTGTACTTAACCAATAAGTAAATGGAATCTGCAAATATGCATTTTTGATAGTGAGAGCAATGCTGTAATAAACGTAACTCGGCCATTCCTGCTGGAGTTCATGAAACACACTCGCTGCACTCTACCAATAAGTAACTAGAGTCTGCTGATCTGCATTTTTGATGGTGAGAGCAATGCTGTAATAAACTAAACTCAGTCCTTCCTGCAGGAGCTCATGAAACAAACTCGCTGTACTGAACTAATTTACCTGACGTCATCACCTGACGTCATCACCCATCACGTTGCTCGCGCCATTTTGGGGGTCAGATTCCCTGTTGTGTAATTGTGGGCATTTTCGAAACCATGGCTACGGCTTTGACTCCGTCTTAGGCTCAATCCGCCTGTTTTGAAGTCCCGAGCCAAAAGTGTTCGTTTTTAAACAACTGATGGAGAATAAGCCGTTGTGGATTTTAGGCGAAGCGTGCGCAGTTATACGCGTATCTTTTACATGTAGTTCGACTCCCAAAATGGCAGACTATGCCTGGGCTTGATTTCGCAAAGCACTAAAGATGAGTTGTCAATATTGCCATAGTGATTTGTGTCGTGACATCACACTTTGCTAAGCAATTAAAATTGTGAAATCTGGCAGTCTGGCAGCTTGTGACGTCAGTAGCCCTACAAAAAAGTGGTAACTTGGGGGAAGCCCCATCTCCCTTTTTACCCACGTATAGTCCAATTGACCATACTTTTGACCGCGTGAGGGCGCTTTTTTCAGGGAATGTCTTGCAACACAATTACAGTTTCATCTTATTTTTATTGCCTGTATGTAGTTTTCTTGCATCAATGACGAAATACATACACATAATAATAACACAGATTTAAAAAACCCGTTTGTTTACTTGTTTTTCATCGCGTAAAAATTGGTCCACAAACGCCCTCACGCGGTCAAAAATACGGCGAATTCCTCAATAGTTATTGGGAGCAGTAACAAAAAATAAAACAAAAGGAGTGAAGAATACGACCAGGAGAATTTCTAATTAGTGTTTTATTCCACAAATACAAATGGAATAAAATAACTATTTCTAAGCACTAATACAAATTAAATAAAACACTTGTTTCTAAACAACAATTTTTAAGGTGCTTTTGGTTAATATTAATCAAATATTTCACGATATTATAGCAGTGTACAAAATGCAGTTGAAACGGAAGTATTATGTAAACACTTATACTTAAACAGACGTATTTCTACGCTTCTGCACACACGCCGAAGCTTGAACTTTTGCCGACCTATTTAGTGAGTTTTTAATAATAGATAAAATAAACTGTTGTTGAACTGGCCCCGTAATGTTTTACTTCGTTTCTTTTGTGCACTATAATGTGATGAGCAGTCATCGACTGGCTTTTTGGTCGCAAACAAAACAATATCAGTATGTTATCGGATTCAATATTATAATGAACCCGTATATAAACAAATATTTGACTCTGTTAAAGATCAGCGTCGAAAACCAGACAATGATATCCCTACAAAGCAAAGATTATAGAGCACGGAAGCAATACGACGGGGAACTGGAGCGCCATCTATTTTTGGAACGTGAAATACTCATGAGCGCCATTTCAGCAAGCCAAATGATGTTTTTTGTTTATCTAATTTGATAGCATCAAAAGGGTTGCTTGCTAAAATGGCGTCCAGTGAGCATTTCACGTTTCACATTTCAGCTCGGGTTCCCCGTATTGCTCTATAATCTTCGAGGGTGTTTGTTTACTAGAGTTTTGACTGTGAGGGCGCTACCACTCTAAATCAGAAGGCCCCCAAGTCAAGTAATGCTGTGTTAGAATTAATGGCATCATAAGTACTGCTACAAATAATGCAAGTACAAATTATTAATCATGAAATATCACAAAATAAGAACACACTTTTCAAAACAAAGCCATACCCTCACTATAGTACGACAAAATATCAATGTTTCATTACCGATACATTTTAAGACACATTACGTATAGATAACAATGCATAACAAACAAAAAGTATATTGAAGCCACGCCAGTGGCGCTATTATAGCGGAATTTGTTTTAATATGTGTACATTTTTACCCAATTGCCATACAATAGTTAATCGGTGATGCCGTCAAAGTGAAAACACACACGACTTACTGAGTACATTATTATACACAAATACCGCATGTTGACTATTCTAAGTGAACATCAAAGCAAAAACGCCAAAGTGTTACAAAAAATACACGTCCACTTTGTTTAGTTTGTCTATGTTATCAACGTTGCATTATAATTTTTGCATTAGTTATCGAAACGATGAGGTATATATTCTTTTAAAAAAAGCCAGGCATGGTTTGTCTTTATTTTTATTCGACCTTTTTGTCGACTCGTGCTGAGCTATAATTAACCGAATTAAGCTTTGGTTTGAATAGCTAACATAATATATTAAAACATAGTACAATTTCTTCAAGTCTCCGTTATATTCCATTATAGATATGATTAATTGTTCATGCTTTGAACTAAGGATTTCGACAATGTTGCAATAATATACATACAAAGCGATTAGTTGCATAGTTTGAATCATTCGTGTAAGACAACACGAGAATTTAACACACGTCTAGAAGCACTATAGATTAAGTAACAAAATCGCCAGGCCAAAATATTGATTACAGATCGATGCACTATTACAGTAAATTTAAATGCACAAAATGTAAATAATTAAATTGACCATAGGCCTATATGATTTTCTAAACCGTTGAATGCATTATATTTTCCATCTGAAAGAATACTTTTGTTGATGACCCAAAACTTGACGCTGCTTACGACAAAATTCGGCGTTTAAGGGCGCCCTGTATGTATTTCTACGGACCATGGCAGGGTGTAAACGAAGAAATCCACGGTAGGCGACGCCATGAAATAGGTCCCAGATCTAAATTAACTCATGCCTAAGGCATGTCAAATACGGTGGGTTTTAATATTCATATAACATGTATATTGGTTACTTTAAGCTTACACAAACAAAACTTTAATTATCAAATCGGACCAAGTGTTCTTTAGACCTAACTTGGTACAGTAGTACATTGCAAAAATCCATTAAAGGCACTGGATACGTTTAGTAATTACTCAAAATATATATTAGCATAAAAACTTACTTGGTAACGAGCAACGGATAGCTGTTGATAGTATAAAACTTGGTGAGAAACGACTCCCTCTGAAGTAACGTAGTTTTTGAGAAAGACAATCAGGCCTGAAGCCTTTCTCGGGCATATGAAAGCACACAAATTTGTGCAACAAAGGTATTTATTCTTTCATTATTTTCTTGCAACTTCGATGACCAATTGGGCCCGAATCGTCACAGGTTTGTTATTTTTTTGCATACGTTGGGATACATCAAGTGAAAATACTGGTTTTTGACAATTACCAGTGCCTTTATGTATCAACTCGTGCAGATTGTGTGCACTGCAAATAATATATAGCATTACAGTTTCTAAAATAATTACATTGATTACAAAGATCTCAAATATTTATAACAATACCTTATCTTTCAACATAATGTGCGTTTGGTTTATTAATGAAACATTTATCATCTGCATGTTTCAGGAAAGTCTTGTCCAGACAAAACAATCTTATTATTTTAACTGAATCATTAGACTGGAGACTCATGTTCCGTCACGCGTATAGTGCGTAGTGCGCAATCCTTTGCAATGAAAATAATATACGCTAAACAATGTGCTGTATCATTCTTAGCCTTATTCAATATTTTGCACTATTCAATTTTGATATCGTCAGAGTATGGAGTATTAAAAACATAAACTGATAAAACTTAAGCTCATAAAATGACTTAATGTACCAGAAGTCGTACATTTTGCACAAGTGCCGTAAGGCTCTTTTGGACCATGTACAACAAATTATCATCAGTTAAGAAAATTTAGATGATTTACAGCATACGGTGATATACAGCACAATTATTACCAATCAACAAAATAGCACCAAAATACCAAAATTAAAAGCAGTAGAAAAAAAGGCAATCAGAAAGTACCATATACATCGATACCAAATAGTTATAAAAGTAAAAAAAAAACTTAAAAGTAACAAATTTAACTCGACCTTCGTCACACTCGTGAAAACTTGACCGTTTGTCATCAGTCTATTTATCATGGAGTCCTTCCTCCGTCATTAATTTCGACCATGAATTTTTAGGCCTAACCTTGCGTCAGACTAAAGCCCAGCAGGTCATATTTATAAAGCTTTATATTTCAATGTCATGATTGTGCAATGTTCTCTGTACCATTTTAAAAGAGACTAAACCAGCATGTTTAGCATAAAAATTGTTAAGTGTTAAGAATTAAAAATAATAAAAACATACAAAAGAAAAAAAACTGAAATTTTAAACAATTGAAATGTACACATTCATCAAACAGAACATATAAACACCATGAGACAACCAAGATTATTAATTACTTATTTATTTAAGCAATATTCACAGAGATGTTGATTAAGAAAACCAGAATCAAAACTGCATCAAACAGCACATATAAACACCATTAGGCAACCAAGATTATTAGTTACTTATTTATTTAAGCAATATTCACAGAGATGTTGATTAAGAAAACCAGAATCAAAACTGCATCAAACAGCACATATAAACACCATGAGGCAACCAAGATTATTAATTTCTTATTTATTTAAGCAATATTCACAGCGATGTTGATTAAGAAAACCAAAAACAAAACTGCAACCATCATTGCAATCAGTACCAACATTTATCCCAGTATTGAATAACTATCGGAGACAAAATATACATACCCAACTTTAGGAAGTAAAACAAATTGTCAAATGTTTTATTGAATATATCAACGTATATATGTGCACTTATGAAACCAAAGTAATACACATTCTAGAACTAAACTTTACAGCAAATCTACACAAGTCAGAAAGTGGAACAAGAATCACATATTTGACGTTTTCCACAATTCCAAAGCTTATTATCACGCAAACGCATCAACAGAACGATGCTTGCGTTTCTTTTGGTATATAACTATACCACACAAAAATAATCAACCATTCACATCGTTTGAGACCTTTTCGCAAATACACGGTGTGCACAAGTTTACCATAGCATGCAGGTCTAGCTAGCGATCAAAAGCAATCAATTTGATCGCAAGCAAGACCAGCATGCACTGCGGCTCTATGGGAAACTTGTTCACACTGTGTATTTGCGAAAAGGTCTATGTTAAAGGCAGACCGTGAATTCAAACAGTCACACATAAATGAAACTGATCAAGAAGCTGCCTAAAGGGTTTGTTTACGTTTGGTAATGACTCGTAAAATAAATGGCAATAAAACCTTACTTGGTGATAAGTACAGCAGCTTCTGATAGTATAAAGCATTTTGAGAAACATTTCACTTTGAAGTAATGTAGTTATGGGAAAAGATATCAGGTTTTATCCAAAACATAATCGAATCTGAGACTAGAAGCATTTCTGTCAGAAACGTTTCTCAGATTGTGTATTCCAATTGCAGATTATTCTTCGGCAATATAAAAAAAACCGCTTCCACCTTTTGAAATGAAATTTTCACAGGTTAGTGTGATGGTATTAATCTACAACTACATAGAATTGAAACAAACAGTGAGTTCCGATTACCAAACGTATACAATCCCTTTAACCCCTTTGTCCAATTATTATCCTCACGATATTCAACAACTCTTCACAGACTCTCAGCACGTCCACTGCACTGATGCCTTCATATACTTCCCGACTGGTCCTTAAGGTTGAGGGCTGTGGGTAGCGCGGCTTGTTAAACTGACACTCGAGATTTTCCAATTCGCTTGCTTTGTCTACGAGCTGACTCGACCCCACACCGTGCGTTTGACTGATTGCTCCAGCCAAGGAAACCAAATCATGAGTTTGCAAGTCAGCATCTCCCTTCAGACCGTACTGAGCTGCTATAAGAGCTACTTCTGCTGCCTGGTGCGCCTGAAAGACTACCCACTGAATATGGCCGGGGACAAGTCGGTTGGTTTGATTAGCATTCTCAAAGTGTTCCTCGGCTTGCCGGAACCACAGTCGAGCCTTCCGTGGATCGGGTCTCTCCCCGGTGAATGAAGGTGGAACAAAGGTACGCCTTGTCCGATTCCCTCTCGGTCTTCTTCGACCGTGTCCGTGCCAGCGTCTGAAGTAATCGCGCTGATACTCCCTGTCACGTCTGGCTTCGGAATCCCAGAATGGAAAATGTTCACTTAAATTGGATCCGGACTCGCGTCTCTTTATCTCTGCCTGGAGAAATTTGAATGCCTCAGTGGTACGTTTCTCCTGTCCAGGGTTCTTATCCGGATGCCATCTACGAAAGAGACGACGTAAGACCTTTTTACGGTCTTCCTCTTCGAGTTTAAATGCTTCCTCCACCTCCAGTCGAATTTGTTCTCTGTCTTTCAGCAGCATCTCCTCTAAAGATGCTTCAGTGTACACTGGAAGTGCTTCTGGTGCTTCAGGTGTACATTCTCCTGTGAATGGAACGGTCGACAGTTCTGGTTCTGGCTCTTTGGGTGTCAAGAACTTATACAAAGCTATCACGCTCACAGTCAGATGCTCTTTTGCCCCGATGTCTATCTTGAACTTTCGAGATAAAGATGTCTTGTCCTCACTCTGGTCAATTTCTTCTACAATTCTTGCAAAGATGATCTCGGTAGGCGTGTCATTGGATGTATCAAGGTTGTCGGAATGCATATCACCGATGTTTCTTTCGTACCCAACGATCTCGTCCTGGACGAAACGGTTGTACGGGTCTTGGTCGAGGAAGTGCCGAATGTCAGACGGAACAATGGTTCCTAGTTTGTAGTGCCCTCCCCGAGTAGAGTCACTTGCGTTGTCATCATCGTCATATTCTGGGATGTTCGACTCAGTACACTGTAAAAATGATGGGCAAAGAAGTTGATGGGTAATCTGAAAATGGGCAAACTAGGTAATAATTCGTGAGTTTGTTGGTTAATACTTTTTTTTCTTGTGTAACAAAAACAAAAACAAAAAACTAAACAAAATGGTAAAACAAATGGTAAATATACTACATCAGTTGGGTATTATTATAGATCAGGTTATTATATTATATAGCAAGACATTTGGGCATCTTTCCACATGGGCATCTTTTACATACAGTTGCATAAAAGCAAAGCCACATTGTGTGCAAAAGCATAAAAACGATCATGTCAACATGGCGTGGTGGACCTCTTAAACCTCTCGCGTCTCTCTTAACGGTTATACAACTTTTTGAAGGTTACAACTTTTTTTTGAATAAAGTTTTTAACTTCCTATTTAGTTGTTTTCCTATTAGTTTGTACACAAGCAAAGCAACACAGTGCTACTGCCATTGAATTACTTTCAGTTTTATCATGCCATTTTTATCATGCCATTCGTGTACATGTATTGTAATGTTAAAACATCGTGCAGTGAGTTGCGTGTAGTAGTATAGACATGCAAATGTGTATGTGTATGGTGTATGTTTTGGGGTTGTTGTATACATACAATGGCTGCACTGCTTTGCTGCTTGCACTGCAACTGTCACGACAAACAGAAAACGAAATAAACGTTTATTGGTTAAAAAAACTCAAAAGCATCTACAAACCACTGGGCAACCCCACGTTTTGAGGACGCCAACAGGCACACTCGCCTCGCCATCGCATTGTGAAAAAAAAAAATCGATTCGATGCATGGACGTACGATATATCGCAAGATGTGAATCAAAAATATTATTTATATTCACCATTAAATGGATATAAATAATAAATATTGACCAATGAAGCAATGATTGCCCAACTGCTACATAAAACCTTTCTACCAAATAAAAAATAAAATAAAAAATAAATCGATAAAATAAATTATAAATATACCCAGAAAAGGGTAAACAACATTTGGTATGAAATGAATAAATATTACCCAATAATCAGAGTGCCCAGTTAGGTTGGAAAAAAGTAAAAAGATGGGGGGCATGATAGTAGTTTTAACGTTGGGTAAAAAATTGGGTAAATTTTTGCCCATTATTTTTACAGTGTAAGCTTCCCGTTCATGTCATTTAGATTTTTGGAGTCTAACGCGCTCTGAAGGTAACTAACGTGCTCAGGGTCCAGTAAACCACCAAGGAGAAGGTTACAACTGTCTGCGACCTGCTTGAATGTGTGACTTGTATGATGCATAGACGGCAAGTCACAATGTTCCAGGTGGAACATGTTATTGCCCTTTTCGAAGAATGCTTTACTTGTGTAAGGCTGAGCAAACTCGAGTTTCCCGTGTTTATCATACCAGCCCGTTTTGAGTTTAACCTTACAGGAGAGATTGCTGAAATTCTGCAATGCTTTGATTTTGTCTGTTGATGATTCCGGTAGTCCAATGCCTTCCCTTTGGTGCCTTGTGAGTCGAAGCAAGACTCTTGTCATCTCTTCTGAGGTCAGCATCCGCTTGATGTGTTCTAAGTATTCGCAGTTTTCCCCGGCAAGGCAGTCCTCGTTGGACTCACATGGCTTCTCTAGCATCTGTTTGCCAAGATTCTTGGGGCGGTATTTATCAGCAAGGAGTTCAATTAGACGCACTTCATCATATCCTGCGAATCCACACTGACTTAGCTGAATTAGAAATTCCTTGTCAGTGAATTTTCCCTGAAGATGATCCCTTAAGTTTGGATTTGCATACAGAAGGTCCGTGGACTTCCTCAAGATGAATGCCGTGCTTGGTAAATACAGTACTGGGACTGAAAGCTGGTCCTTTGTTTTTTGGTGAAGTAAGTTGAATATATCCCTTACTGCTGTTTCAGCAACTCGCCATTCATTTGGACCCAGACGATTATCACCACATCTTGCCTTGACAGCAGATAATACTCCCGCAAGTTGATCCAAGGAGTAGGTATCCTGTGCCCCGAGGAGTTTCAGAACTTTCTCAAAGTCCAGTAAGTCTCTTGGTGTTTTGTACAAGTATGGATGAAAACTCCTTGCATGGTCCTCGATCATGTCGAATACTAACTGGTCTGCTTTGACAAACACATGTCCTTCGTCAACCGGACAAATTGAAACTGACTGCAGACAGTTTTTTATCTTGTCTTGCTTTGATTCGTTTTCTTCCTTCTTCGATTCGTTTTCTTCCTTCGTCAAGAACTTCAAGATGCTTCTGCAAACATCATGAGCCGTTTCCCTCTTTTTCGAATCACAAGTTTCAGGGACTTTATCAACAACATTACGTCCAAGGGCCCTACACACATTTTGGGCATGTGACAGCACTCTCTCAAGAACATTGTTTTCAATACCAAGGTAATCGTGCCTTTTTTTGCATTTGCATTTCTCTTCACATTTACACATCTTTTTGTTATGGCCTGATGCATACTGTGGTAGCAGCATAGCAGCAGACCACACATATGTCTTGTGTTGAGGGAGAACCGATTGTCGATAACAAATGAAGGGACGACTGAAATTGTTCTGAATCCCAGTTCCAGGGAAAGTGGGTGAAATCTTAACATACTTTTTCTCAATCTCCAAAGAAGGGATGAACTGTATGTTTGCAATCTTTTGCAGAAACTCTTTGTCGACTATAAATTTTTGTGAATATCCGTACAAACTGCAACCAAATAATCCGATGAGTAGCTCTGATTTGTCTTTGAGGGTTTTGAAGTCTTCTTTTTCAGAAATTCCACAGGCTTTTGCCTCTACATCTTTAGCAAACTTGATGAACATCGCCTGCGTCACCTCAAAGAGTAGACCTATCTCTTTCAGTAATTCCTTAAGATCTTTCATGGATTTTGGAAGCAGTTTGCTTTGGGGAACACATTTCTCGAATATTTTATTTGACGGATCATAAAAGCAGTCAACTGTTTGGAGGGACCCTTCTTGGTCTGGTACACACGGAATGGAAGTGAGATTCTGAATAATGACTTTTCGCTCTTCCTTTGAAGCAGAGGGTAGTACACTGTCTTGGATATTCTTAAGATGTTTAAGTCGAGCTTCTTGATGTAGCAAACGAAAACACGGTAGAATATACCGAAGGTAAATGTCAGCACGCGTGATGTCGGTGATCCCCAGGTGTTCATAGATCTTTGTCAAATAATGACAGGGCTCTAGAAAAACACAATTCATGTGAGTCATCCAGATTTCAGATTCAGCCATGTCATTTTCGTTAAAAGCGACAGTGTGGCAGTTCTCGAAACTTTTTAGGTCGGTTGTTTTGTTGCCATGCATCACAAAAATCGATAGCATTTTGATGCACTGACAGCTTTCATGTTGCAACATGTCGCATCCCTCTTGAAAATACTCAAGTAGGACTCTACTCTCAGACACTGATAGATCCCCTACATCATAACCTTGATCCAGCATAAACTGTATCACATAGGTGATGCTCTTCTGTTTACTTGGCAGTGCTAGCTGGTTTTGAAGCAACATGTTAAGATCAGTTGGCAGCCTTGGAATGGATTCTTGTTGGATCATGCTTTGCCATTTAACCTCGGGTAGATGTAGTTTTTGCAATACTCTGACTTGCTTTAATCTTAGTGGTGAGTCGATGAAGCTCTCTAAGAACAAAACGGTTGCCGACAATGAAGGTGGAACCAGATTCTTTGATTTGGTTGGGATAACAGGCCAATCGGATAAAGGCTCTAAGCACGTCAGTGCATTGGCCTCAGTAACCTCACTGCATATGAATGTCCACACATCCCTCAGCCATGTTTCAGATGGATGTCCATTTTGCTCTGGTGTCCAGTCAACATATTGATTGCATCCTTTCCAGACAGCTGGTAACACTTCTCCCAAATGATGAGCAAGTTGGGTGATGTTAAACTCCTTGAATACGCCACAGGAGAAAGCCTGGTTTGCCGATTCATCTTCTGGTTGATCAGTACCTGCAGCTTTGTCCTGGAACCACTTGTTGAAGAGATCAACCAAATCTTCTTTCAAAAATTTGTCTTGCAGGCTGGGCAGTACCTTAAAATACTTTGTTAGATAGATGCCGTCTTCATAGGAGAGGCTTCTCAGGGTCCCTGCGTTCGAGAGACCGAAGGGTAAACCATCCAGCTCGTGCGGCTCGGAGATTCCTTTGAGGCAGTATTTCAGTACAACAAGAAATGTCTCGTAATCTCTGAATGTAGTTTCTGCTAATAAAGACGGTGTCCATGATCTTGTGAGGTGTTTTAGAACAATTGCTGAAGATACAAATTCAATTCGGACGTTGCAAGCCTGAAATGCCTTGCCCAGTGCAGGCGAACTTTGCAACAAATTCATGCCATCTCTATGCAAAAAGCCCCTCAACTTTGAGAGATCGTCACCAAAGTGTTCTCCTTTGGGTAGCTCTTTGTCATCGGCGTTCAAGTTATCAAAGACTGCTGAACTCATTTCGGTGATTGGGTCATGCCAAGTGACAGTCCAACCATCGTCATTTGGACAAACCACGGGTAACACCTTCAAGTTGTTCTTCTCGATGTACAGAAGAGTCTCTTTAGCAAGTACTCTCCATTCTCCTTGAAGCTTATCTAACTCTGTAGGGAAGAGGTCGTTAAAAATTCCGATGTTTTGATCGATAGGGTGGTCGGATAATGTCTCACCAAGCAGATGTCTTCCTGCCTTTTCGATGAGTTTAGCGTAAGCCGGTGCAATCACATGGGTCACTAACAGAAGATTCCATTTATGAATAAAACCGTCATCTGTGTCGCCACCATCTGCTTTCACAAAGTCGTTACCTTTAAGGAGGTTACTCCTTGACGAATCTAATTCAAACATCCCATTGACATGAACTGGTAATCCGGTCTGTATAGGTACTGGAAGGAAACAGTACGCCTTGAACTTCTGAGTGGGTTGGCAAGCCGTCTCACGTATACAAGCTGCCACTCCGCCCCTGGGCAATGGGTTCTTCACACCTGAGGTATCTGACAGGGCCTGCGTATCGTCTCGGAGATTTTCAAATCCCAACATCTGTGAAACAAGCCATTTCTGCTTGTTCTTTTCTGTGTCCTTGATCACGAGGTTGTACACACTTGACTTAGATGTGATTGTATCACACGGGTTATCTTTGAACATCTGCAGGTGCGCTGCTAGCTCAGCGCGCTGTCGTAAGTCAGCCTCTGGTGGTGATGCGGTAACGGTGTAGGTCTTGAACAGCTTCTTTGTCTTTTCATCAATGCGGGAGATGCTTATCTTCTGGATGTTGTTCAAAAAAAGTAGTGCTTCAAGAGAAATCTTTTTTAGGTCATTGAGTAATCTGTCGATTCTCCATGAATTGAAAGACTCTCCAGATATAACAGATTGAGTTTTACGAAGCGGGAAGCGGAAGAGTGTGCCCTGCTTTTTCTTGAACTCTTCAACATCCTCCAGATATCCAGTTAGCATGTCGGGGAACTTCTCCCGAAACTGCTCACTAGTTGAAAACATCATTCCAGGGGAGGATTCTTTCACACCAGGAATGCACTTTAGAAGCGGGTCGAAAACACAGAGACTGTCATTGTTAGTCAGGAAACTTGGGAAATCCGTGAGATGGTAGACAGCATTGAAACCTATGCCAAAACGTCCCGTTGTTGTGACGTCATTTCTTTTTCCACCAATCCCAACCCTCTGGATGCCTTCAATGTCTGTGGCAGTGAACGATCTATTGTTGTACACGCATAATGCTGGACCACCTTGGGTGGCTGTCCACGATTCTCCGATGACCCCAATTCCTTCATGACTTCGGTGATCATAAACAAAATGAATTTCTGTGGATCCAGCATCGTCAGCATTCTGAAGCAGCTCTTTAAATACATCAGACACATTCGGGTAGTCCTTTAAGATGCTATTCAATCGGTCTGTCAACTTCTCTTTTTGGCCAAAATTTCTCTCAAAACCACTTGAGGAAGAGCAACTCGCAAGCTGCCTTTCTGTTGCCGTCATAATACCTAAACTTTTAGCACTGCGGTAGGCTAGACCATCATGGGTGTACACAAGGCGTTCGCTATCCTGTACTTTAGGGTCTTTCCAGGTCATGTCATTGTACGTAAGTTCTTGTGTTGGTCGCAAAATGTTGTTCTGGTCGAGCACAAACATTTCTTCATCTTTTGGTATTGCTTCCTCATTGCCATCGCTGTTGCTGGAATCTGATGTTTCCTCGGTGCCATCGTTGTTGCTAGAATCCAATAATTCCGATAATTCTGTTACCAAGACCTTGGCTGTTTCGAGATCCTGTTCACCGACGGGTGTGTCATTATACCTCTCGTGCAAAGTTTGTAGAATCTGAACGAAATCTATCTTCCCGAAAGTGTTTCTTACTCCGCAGACCCTCAGCAGATTCATATAGGGTGAAAGCTCATCAGGAACTCGCAGGAGGTAGGCTTTGCATTCGCCGTTAGAGTAAAAGGCAACCTGTTTGATGTCTTGAAAATTGCCTTTACAAAACACCAATCTCATTTGTCCAAGTTTTTCCACCGCGGCCTGGTGTCCCACCTTCACAGTGCCGTCCACCCGATCGTCGCAAATCTCTTCTTGCAGGAAAGAATATATTTTAAAAACCATAGCGGATGTCCTCTGTTGATCATGTAATGGTTGTTCAATGAGCATTTCCAACTGCCGTATGACATCCTCAACTCTTACGGTCTTATCTTTGAAGCCAAGGAAACGTTTGTTTTTCTTGTCCATGGCTTCCGTTCCGAGTATCTCTTCATTCAATACAGGTTGTACAGATCCAATTATGTCAACATGTTTGGACCCAAATAGTTTAGATGCCGACGTAAACTCTGTATTACATCTGTACCACTCAGATGGGTATCCTTCGGGCTTCGGAAGGACAGGGAGAAAATCTGCTTCCAAGATCTTCTTCTTCTGTTCACAGCTCGGTTCTTCATTTTGTACAAGTTTTTTACCAATAAGCTTCAGTAAGATTGTACTCCTTCCCAAGGAATCCCTATCATGAGGCATTGACTCTGCGCGGTCACATACATCTTCCCATTGCAGGTCATCCGCAGCCATCCCAAGCTCTTCTAAGGAGAGCAGATGGGAGGGATGTCTGTATTCCTCTCCATGCGGAAATCTGCAGTCATCTTCGCTGTAAAGCTGTCCAATTTCCTTCCGGGGGTTAACTAGCTGTTTAGGTTTGGCCAGTTCTTCACCCTCTGGAGACGTTGGGATGCATTCCGTATCTCTCAAGAAGTTATCATAGCTGGTTTGCTTTTTCTCTCCAAGACGAAGGTCTAAGACATGGAGAATGGTTCGGTTTCGATGCTTTTGGTCTAAGCAGCCGTTGTCCACTGTTTCGAGTTGTTTCAACATAGGAAAAAATACCTCCAACAAAAATCTATCAATACTATAAGTATTTTCTGTGAATGCGTCTTCTCCACAAACATGCTCAATACTGTCGACAACATCCCTGTTCAAATCCACAAATCTTTTTGAAGAGCTGTGGTTGTTCATGATAGCAACAATACTGTCTCTTAGATCAGTTGGGCAAGACGAATCTGTGACAAAGAAGCACTCCTGCACTGACAGCCATTTCGTATCAGCATGAAACAATTTGGGCACATCTTCCCCGACACACCCTATTCGCCGATAGTATTCTCGAACCAAGGGTTGAAAATCGCTGTGACATTTTTCCCACACAGGCCACAGACATTGGAAGTCAGTCGCATCAATGTGATTTTGGCTCAGCTTTTGAAGGTCTTCCAGAAGGTTAATAAGTGCTTGGCACACTACATCCTTCATCAGCCGTTCATTCCAAAGGGCCTCGGTGAAGTCTGTACAATGTGCAGGTGAAGGGTTGCTCCAAAGCTGTCGACGATTCGGCTGTAGAAGGAAGCTGCCGTTGATATGGAAAGGCAGACCCGTTGGGACGTCTAACGGTAGAAAGCTAAATACTTGACCTTCTGTTTGTTTAGGTGTTAAGCCCCCCTTCTCGTAACTTAACTCTGCAGCAATCCCACCACACGGCAAGACTCCTGTTTTTTTACCTTCGTCGCTGGAGGCCAACTCCTCGATCTGGCCTCTTCTTGTCATACAGGAGCTGATGATGAAATATCTTTCCATCTTATTCAGTCTGGTTTTACCACTCGTTTTTGACGGACGCGTTTCTCTTGTTACCTTAGCAATCATTGTCGTGGATGGACAAGGAGAACTGGGTGATTTCATAGCGTGGGTTGTCGCCTTCAGGATATTGCGTTCAATGGTCATATTGCCTTCTGGACCAGAAATTGACCGGGGCATCTTTATATCTTGACATCTGGAGACCCTTACGGACAGAACTGTTTCTTGATCTTCGACCTTGTCAGATTTGAGTTCCAGCACCTCAACTGAAGTCACGTTCTGAGTAAACAGTAGCAATGTCTCTGCAGACTCCTTCAATGAGTCTATCAAAGGCTGGATTTCCTTCTGTGAGTCGAAGCTGCTGTCAGAAAGTTGATTCGGCTTGCCATTATTAACTTCGGCACTTGTGCGAAGTGGTAACCTAAACAAAGTGTGCTGATACGACTTCGTTGTCTGGTCGAGTTTGCAGCCAAATATACCGTTGTAAGGGTGAAACTGGTGCGGGTAAGACCCGACGGTTCGTCTATGTTCCTCCTTTGTCAGATCTAACTTTATACCTGGCTGCTGGGGGTGAATACGGTCACCCAGATGGGTAGCCCTGGGGTCACAAATGAGCACGTATGGTCCACTGACTACACTTGGTACATCTGTTAGGTGGTAGACGGACGTGAAACCCAATCCAAACCGCCCCACTTTGTCCAGCTTCTGCTTCTTGCTTTGGGCTGCTATAGAGCATATATTTTGCATGTCCTCCTTCGAGAAGTAAGCATCGTTGTAAGCCCAGATAGCAGGGCCATGGCATGCTTTCATATCAGCACTGATAAGGCTGCTCGAAGTGTGTTCATTACTTCGCCAATCGATCAGAAACTTGACTTCACTTGCTCCAGCGTCGTCAGCATTCTGGATTAACTCTTTAAAGATGTCTTCTTTTTTGTACATGTCAAGGTTTCGCTTGATGGCATTTGCGGTAGATTCACTTGGCCCTGCAATTTCATATCCACGATCAAGTGCCTGATCCACAGGGGCAATCGCATGACTGAGTGGTCTTAACCCCAACCGCCTAGCAACAGCATTCGATATGGAGTCATGAATGACGAATAGATTACTACTCATGTCATCATTGGAGAGCTGCCCTGCTAGTCTCTCATCATCAACATACAAACAGTCTGAAACCTGCCTCATGCGAAGAGCCATTTCATTGGAGGTCCTGCACGGCACCAAAGTCTCAGGTAAATGGCTAAAGTGTTCAAGGCTTACAATGTACTTGAGAATGTTGCTAACGAGAGCCAGGTCTCCTTTGTAATCTTCCTGCACAACCTGTTCTCTGTCATATTTTTGATGGACATTTCTCAGAACGTTGCACAGTTCATCTTCTTGGAAGGTCTGTCGGACACCAATACTCGATAGAAAGTGCCCATACTTCTCCTTGTGCTCTATCGGAACTGTGTAAAGATAGGGTACCAGACTGACACCAAGTGTTCCATTATCAATGGCTATTTTGTCAAGTGTTGCAAATCCAGAGCCGTGCCAAACCAAGGGCTGGTTGACGCTGATGTGCTTTTCAGAAGCAAGCTTCAAATCACTTCCTGTCACTTGGTTAAGAAACTCATATATTGCAGACACCGCACAGGCAGTAACACTGCTATCGTCTTTCTTGTGGTTGTAGTTCTTTGACAAGTTGCCCAGCTGTTGTACGACGTGTTCGACATTGTTGTAGTTGCTTGGTTCAAGTTTCACTGTGAGACTGAAGGCGTCAAGCAGCTCTTCGTCGATACCTGGCAGATTGAGTAGAGGTAGCACGGAGCCTTGAAGCAGGTATGTATCATACAGAGCCAAGCATTCTGGGGAGTAGAGTTTGCTAGATTTGCCACACCATCCAGCAGAACAGGGGTACTGGGCTGGTGGTAGAGGTGCACAAGGAACCCAACGAAGCTTAATGAGTAACTCACGCAGTGGTTTAGGACTGCCGCTTACGGATTCTGATAAGAGTTCGCAATGAGAATTGACGAACTCTAAGAGGATCTTTCCTCTTTTAACATCCGCAATCCTACGAACATTAGAAAGCTCCTTTGCAGCTGTCAAAATATCACCCGAGCTAACGTCACACTCACTCTTCAAGCCAACTTCTTTCAGTCTCTGAATGATGCGTCGTTTTGAATACGCATTTGATGGAAACACATCGCTTTGCCCAAGTAGGATCTGAAGTGTAGTGGTGGGTTCAAACAACTCGTCTGGGCTCACAACTCTACCTGTTTTAGCAGTGGGTATAAACTTACGACCCTGAGCTAGATGCCGATAGCGATAACTCTCCAAAACCCAAGTCATGATCTTGAGCTTAGTTTCGTCCTTGTAGTATCCGGATTCCACACCACACAAAATATTTGTTGACAGAAAGTCGTCAGTGGTTTCTTTTTCAGCCCCTAACGACAATGCTAGGTTGTCTGAGTCATCTTGTAAGATCAGACGACAATACATCAAGTCGGGAACTGGGATGTGGAAAAAATCTCTTGGCACTGCTGAAGAGCAGCGGTCAACTGTTGTGTAGCTTTTTTCCTTGGTTTGGCAACGGAAAAGTGGTAATTTTCTCAGAAGCTCTCTTTGACATCTGTTTATTGACCTGTGTTGAGCCAAGAGACATCGTAGCTCGTATTTAATAGTGGACCTTTCATGACGTTCCAATTGCTTTAATATGGAACGCTCACTACATGATTCCAAAATCGTCATAACTCCTTCAGGGCTTGAAGATTGGATGAAGTTGCTCAGTTCAGGGTGGCTGGTAACCCATATGGGCAGTTTGTCACGAATAACAACTGCTCCCAATGTCTCGAGAAACTTCCATATATTTTCTGTCAAAGAACCCTTAAATATCATTGAACTCCCCGTCAGTCTTACAATCTTATTGGGTCTCATGTGAATGAGTGGAATACCTTTGAGAGAGCTCAAGGGTACTTGATTTTTGGTAAGCCATTTCCACAAGTTATTCAACCATTCAACCGTTGGCTGCTGGTGTCTCCCTGGTGTCCAAGACAGTACTTTGTCTGTACCTTTGATCCAAGAGGCCGGCAATGTTTTACGTAATAGTGGCCCGACATGTTCATTGGTAAAAAATCTTAACTGAGTGTCCGACTCTACCCATACGGAGGCAATCAATGCATCCGGCAGGTCATTCACAGCAAACTTGCTTTCTCCATTTGGAATAAGTGAACGTGGATTGTCATGAGTTTGTATGAAAACTTCTGTTGATGTCTCATTAAAGAAAATGAAAGTGCCATTTTGCAAGGGGAGAAGTTTCAGGCTGGATAGATCACGAGTGGTGTCGCTGATCACATACTGGAGAAGCTCACGTTTCTCCGCAGGACTTAGAAAAAGAAGTTCATTTCCACGGATACGATTCCTGACGATGGCGGGTGTAACTTTTTGGTAGTCTATTTCTGCCCAATCTAGACACTCTACAACATGACCCGGAAGGTGTGCCAGTGGGATTCCAGTCGTTCCTCCAAACACTTTCGAAATAAGGCCACTGTTTTCGGTATCATGGTAGACTTCGGATAACTTCATCCAGCGGCCACCATTATAATCTGTGTGAACAAACTTTTTGTCCTTCAAAAGTTTCAAGAATTTCTGGACACCATCTTTCCACTCCTTCTTGACTTCATTGATCTTAGGCCAGGCCCTGTAGACGTCTTTTGGGAGTATCGTGTCAGCCTTCTTCTCGCATTTGTCTATTGAAGCGAGAATCAATTTGGCATGGACCTCGGGATACACTTCTGTGACAAGAGCCTGATTCCACCGAGCTTTCTTATCATAGCTAGACTCGTTATCTGGCCACTTGATGCCTCGTCGGTTATCTCCCAGACCGAAGTATCCGTTGACGTGGACAGGCAGACCAGATTGTTCGCTCTCCGGTAACGGCAGAAAGCAAAAGACTCGACCACGTTTTCCTAAACCGCCTGTCAGGCTTACGTCCCCAGCTCCGGGGAATTTGAAGGCTGCTCCCATCCAGGGGCGGAGGTTTAGATCATCATCTTTAATAAGCTCCTGTAGCTCCGTCGAAGTGTCTGAGCTGGTATTAACGGTGACGTATACACTGGCAGAAGCCGCTTGGTCTTTGGCACATGCTTCGACATGTACATCACTCACGGTGGTAACGTTCCCCTTTATCATTCCGGCCCACAACTTATCTCTGTCTGCCCTAACTTGCGAACGTTTCGCCGATGGGATCTGGACTTGAAAGACCTGTCTCGGTGGTTCGCCATGGCCACGTCTCTCATACACCTGGATAGTCTCTATATGTTTCATGAATAACAACGAGATCTCTGCGTCACTCTGGAATGACTCAAGGAGATTTTGCACGCGGCTTTCATCATTGAACACTGACTTGCTTAATTCAGATGGGTTTTTTCGAAATGGGAATCGGAAAATGGTGCCCTTGAAATTACCCTCCCGGAAGGTCTTTTCTGTACAGTCAAATAGGTCCAAGAAGTATGGTGAGAACTGACCTGGATATTCATCTAAGAGTTCCCCAGAAGTCGCCCACTTTATTCCGCCGCGTCTGTTGAAGTTTTGCTCCAGCGGGTCAAGAAATCCAACGCTATTACCGCTAAGGACGCTCGGCAGATCTGGAGGGGGAAAAGGGTAAAAAGGTTGATTGACTTATTGGTAATTATCAGATTGACTGATTATTTTATAAATATTTTAACAGTATAACTTTACGGGTTACATGTGAACAGACCCACTCACTTGTCATAGTATGCTTTTGATCTTTCAAGAGCTTTGTATAATAAGCACTCGCCTTCGTTGCATGCGTGCAATAAATGATTAATATTCAAACTTGCTATTGGTGAGCACATCCCAGTACACACATGGACACGAACAAGCAATTACATTTACAGCCAATCTTAAAGGTATCGTACACGTTTCGTAATGACTCAAAACAAATATTAGCATAAAAACTTACTTGGTAACAAGCAACAGAGAGCTGTTGATAGATTTTTTAAATTACTCCCTGCATGCAAGTTAAACACAAAAATCCTTCCATGATATCCTCAATTGTACCTTCTAGAAACATAGTTGAAAATTTGACTTGCCAGGATTACTCCATTCAGCTGGTGTGAGTCATAACATAAACCAAGGCCTGGGGTCGATTTCACAAAACTCTTCCTAACTTAGGACTAGTCCTAGGCAATGCTAAGAGACAGGACTATAGTCTTAATTAAGACTAGTCCTATCTCTTAGCATTGCCTAGGACTAGTCCTAAGTTAGAAAGAGTTTTGTGAAATCGACCCCCGGACTCCATATCACCTCACCTGTCAGATGGTAAACCGAAATGAAGCCAAGCCCGAATCGTCCAACTTTCATTACGTCATCAACCTTGCCACTTTGCTCGGGCTTCTGTATACTGTCCCAGTCGTCTTTTTTGAAGACGGCATCGTTGTAGGCATACAGAGCAGGTCCCTGGAATTCGCCCAATTTATCCGACCACAGTCCGTCGCGAGAATGCTCTGTTTTGTCGTAGAGGAAAATCACTTTCCTTGCTTTTGCATCATCTCCGTTCTGCAGAAGCTCCTGAAATTCAAATGGACAATCAATGAAGCTAACGTAGAAAAGAAAACTTGTTTCGTTCTTCAAAAGAGCAAGGGAAATGCCAAATTCATTTTTTTGCTTAACTAATTTTCCAATAGATATATAGATAGAGTCCTCATGTGAGTAACAAAATTACCATGCGCTAACCTCACGTAAAAATTGGTGTAAATAGCCATTTGTCAACATCCAAAACATCCGATGACATCATTCTGAGAAAAATTTGTCTTTTTGTGCGGAGACGTTTTGGTTCATTACTGATTTTCAATAATGATAATCAATCAAAACAGCCTTAAAGTTGTCATTTTGTCTGATGATATTCCTACTAAAGACCCATTAGCTGTTGAAATCCAATTACGTCATTTTTCAAATTTGGTGATAATAGTTATCAGATACTTTGTTAAAAACATTAATATAAGAAGGAGCCAGCCCTGTTAAGCATTAAACATTTAAAGTGTTATAAATTCAAAATTAACTAGTACCTTAAGTATCTGTCCACCTTCAGGATACTTCTCTCTCAAGAACTCTCTTCAGATATACAGAAAGAGGCGGGACTTCCTGCCCAAAAGGAGTTCCTGCAAATTGCAAAAAGGCATGCTCATTATATGTCTACTACAATTATGTAATATCTACTGACGAGAGAATACACAAGAATTAGACAAAATGAAAAAAATGTTCTGTTTCCGATTACATGCCATTTTAAAATGGGGTCGGTAGGTCGGAAAAAAATAAGTAAGTGACAACAAACTGCTCCAAAATCTATGAAAGACCTCTTCAGTATACTTTTAAAGTATACTCACATGGGGTACGCAGGAGATGTTGCTGGTTAATATGGAGGTACGATTGTGTTAAATATTTTTCTAAAAAAGATAATTTTTCGGCTAAAACAATGTCTAAAATAATCGTCTGCTTGCGACTTCTGTTGAGTCCACGCTCATCTGTTGAGCGCATTCAACGGATTTACGCAACGAATTTTACAAACTTGTGCGCAATCTGCAGTTTGCGCTCTGCAGAATTGGCAGCTCAATCTGCCGATCGAGCAAAAGCGTGCGCAATATATAAATTGCACTCTGTGATTGCGCTATGCATTGCATTGTGGATATTTTTTGCTCGGCGGAATACGACGGCTGTGGATCACAAAGTCATGAGACTCAAATCAAGGAGTTAGACTTGATGTATTCTGGTTTTATTTCAGTTTTGTTTAAAACATGTTAAGTTAGTCAAAGTCAGACATTTTGACCGTGGTACAATAATTGATGGTATTTTTTTGTTTTGTTTTTTCATTTTCAAGCCGAATAAAAAGCTTAGGGTCGCGGCGCAAAGTTAGGGTAGGCCTAGGTCGTGTAACCGGGAAACAGACCATTTTTGTTTTGGCCTTATCCTTGTTAAGAGTTGGCATAGACTTTATGCGTTCCATCGGGAAATGGGACCCTAAATATTGTGGTCACTCACAGGCCCTCTTGGTGTGAATACACGCGCACTCTAGCATGACCGAATTTTGCCAATTCGTAAGTGTTTTGTAACTTGACTGTTTTAATTCAATAATTAACTCATAAGCAATTTAAAAAATAAGCAACAAGAAACGTAAAATCTAAGGCTTACAATTATTCAAACTTACCAATAATATTGTTCGCCATTGTGCTCCTTTTGCCGTATCTAGTATTCCTTCATTACGAAATGGTGTTTGCCTCGGACTACATCACACCAAAACAAATATAAAAACACCATTGTAAAGGCAGGGTATACCTTTTTTGATAATTGTCAAAGACCAGTATCCTCACTTGGTGTATCCCAACATACGCATAAAATAACAAACCTGTGAAAATTTGGGCTCAATTGGTTAACGAAGTTGCAAGAAAATAATGTAGCAACCCTTGTTGCATTATATAGTTGTGTGCTTTCAGATGCCTTTCTCAGATTCAAATTTTGGGGTCAAAATTTACCTCTTTCCCGAAAAATACATTTCCTTCAAAAGGGGGCGTTTCTAACAATGTTTTATAATATCAACAGCTCTAAAGTGCTCTTTAAGTAAGTTTTTATGGTAATTAATTTGAGTGTGTAGCTTCAGACACGTTGCCTTTGGATTCGGCGCTTTGAGCTATAAAAAGCGTTTGTTATGATTAATAATGGTTGGAAAGATGTTTTAAAAGTAGAATATAATAATTCACACAAATCTACCTCGAAATTATTTGGTTTTCCTTTTACTTCGTGAACTAACAGGGTCCGCCATTTTGTATTACAATTTTTCTGACTCCACAAAATGGCGGGCCGTGTTAGTTTACGAGGTAAAAGAAAAATTAACCACAAAATATCGAGGGATAGTTATGTGAATAATTATATTATATACTTTTTAAAACATCTTTCCAGCCAAGTTCATTTCATAACAAACGCTTGTATAGCCCAAAGCGCCCAATCCGAAGGCAATGTGTCCCAATTGAAATTAGAGAAACTATACCTGAGCAGTTTGTTATTTATTATTTACTTTCATTGAGAGCTTAACTCCTCAATTACTCAAGAAATAACTGACCGATAAAGAAATCGTTGATAGTCTTCAGATCAGCAATCGAATTAGTCTGAGTCCCAAGGCTATCGAGTCTGTGTTTTACAATCATTCTGAGCACCCTTTAACAAGACCAAGTTCTCGTCCTTGAACTGAGACTATACATCGGTAGTACAATGTTCGCTATAAGAAGGGGCATCACTCTAAAAAAAGACACCCAGGTCAAATCTGACCCGGATTCTGGGTCACAGTGGGCCTGACCCATCTGGATCAGACTGACCCAGAAAATGGTTTTAAAAATGGGATTTTAAAACTCGGATTCTACATCAGTTTGACCAATTTGGGGGTCATTTTGACACAGATTCCGGGTCGTACTGACCCAGAAATGGGTCAGGCCCCCTGGGTCCCAGGGAATTCGGGTCAATTCTGACCCGGGAGGTTTAGGGGTGTATGTGAGGCTATCTTTAACATGATGTGAACACTGTAAGAAAGAATAATTACCCTCAAGCTTTAATAAATTGTTAATGAATAAGATGATTATACATTCGAGTGACCCTTCTTGGTGAGATCACGATGAATAACTTTACAAACATCAGACAACACCCCATATAGATGATGATAGAATGTACAATATATAAAAATTACATTGCGTGGGATGGGATTTCTTATAAAGAAGTAATATTTTACTCGTTTTTTCTTCTTTTTTCTTTTTTAAATGAGATATCATCAAACATCGCAAGGCTTAGGCTAGACGGCTATTTATTTCAAGTTGAGGGCTACACTTAACTGATTTTGACTGTTTACCCAAATCAACTGCCACCAGGGGCACGTTGCCACCTATGTACTCCTGGGGCTGAAACAGCCCCCTTCACAGTCCGTAAGGACGTTGGCACACAGTCAGAGTACGTCATGATAAATATATTTGGCTGTGAATACGGCCATTGCAGATTTGTCCTTTGAAAACATTACAGGGACACGTTGCCTTGAATCGGGCGAGTTGGTCTATAAAAAGCATTTGTAACCGTTTGTTATAAAACGAATATGGTTAGAAAGATGTTTTAAAAGTCGAATACAATGATCCACACAAATATGTCTCGAAATTGCGTGGTTTTCCTTTTACATCGTGAACAAACACGGTCGGCCATTTTGTGGAGCCAACTTTTTGACTCCACAAAATGGCCGACCGTGTTAGTTCGCAAGGTAAAAGGAAAACCGCGCAATTTCGAGGCATATTTTTTGTGTGGATCCTTGTATTCTACTTTCTTTCTAGCCACATGCATTTTATAACAAACGGTTACAAACGCTTTTTTTAGACCAACTCGTCCGATCCAAGGCAACGTGTCCCTTTAAGGCATGGGTATCATTATAGGTACCAATAATGTTCCCCCGTCACAGCACACTTATAACCTCTGAACTTCGATGTGAGAGACTGTTATGTTCATGTAGGGCCTACATGATTGTATTTCAACTTGTTAGTGGCTTTGTTGAAGCCTGTCCGTGTGCGCACACAAGGGAGCTAACAGAATTGAACCTCCCAGGAAGATGTTTTCATTTCATGACGCTGCATGCACTGAGCGATGTTTTTATTTTTGCAAGATCCAATTTAAATTTAATGCCCGAGTTCTTTAGGTTTGTCACAAAATTGCACTCTGTACTATAGACTGAGCAAGTCTCGAGCATATTCGAAAACGAGTTTAAAAATATCGAACGAAGACTATATTTTTCTATGAAATCAAGTCTTCTTTTTAATATATATTTATACAAAATTCTTGACAACAACAAATACCCCTAGCAAGTTATTTTAAATAAAATATAAGTTTTTGTATAATACAAATAATTTGTTCAAATTAACATTGAAACAAAATTTTGGACGAGGATGCTTAATGTTAGAAACCCCATTTGCCAATCACGCCCGAATGTGTGCGTCTATCACATCAGTTTAATGACAACATGCCCGTCAGTTGGGCAGCATTCTTAATTTTGTACAAGTACCCGGAAACGGAGTTTAAGTCTTATTCTCGGGTTTTCTTCGTTATTTTGTTGAATTGATTTTACTTTCATATTGTTTATCACTTAGTATTACATTCCTAACATCATATATAATTGTCATGGCCATGAACTACGTTACACTAAACAAAAGTTGACAAACAACATCCCGCCCCCGTAAGACTCCTACGGTTGGAACCACAACGGTCCCGGAAGTTTAAACGTTTCAGGAGTAGGCCATGACCAACATTTAAAGGCATCGTACACGTCTGGTAATTACTCAAAATATATATTAGCATAAAAACTAACTTGGTAACGACCAACAGGGAGCTGTTGATAGTATAAAACATTGTGAGAAACGACTCCCTCTGAAGTAACGTAGTTTTTGAGAAAGGGGTAGTTTCTCACTAAAATAATAAAAACTTCTTGCAAGAAGTTTATATTATTCTATCTAAAAGCACACAAATTTGTACAAGGGTGTTTTTTCTTTCATCGTTTTCTTGCAACTTCGATGACCAATTGAGCCCAGATTTTCACAGGCTTGTTATTTTCTGCATATGTTGGGATACACAAAGTGAGAACACTGGTCTTTGACAATTTCCAAACGTGTACGATGCCTTTAACTGTATTGTTTTTTAATTTTTCTAGACTGTGTTCATTGCTGTGAAACCATCTAGTTTGATGAGTAAGAGCGCTCTATAAATATATTTATTGTTGTTGTATTGTTGCACGCATGCAGGTATTTTACTCAGCACACAAATGTTATTTTGTTATAAATGCTTTACATCATGCTGATCATTCCTTCAGTATATCGAAAGTATTTTCACCTCAAAAAGAGTAAAACAATGGGTCGTATGAATATAAAGTACCGGTAGTAAATTCTGACAAGAATTAGCAACAAGTAAAATAATCAATTTCAAGTAAAGCATTCAGTAACAACATCTTCTAAATTCCGTATGTATAAACTTATTTGTTAACGGCAAAGGGTACTCACAGGGTCTGTATTGGTAACATACAATAATGGCAATACAAATTGACTTGGTAAGAAGTACAACAGCCTCTGGTAGCAACCGGCATCGTTATAATTATTGACAAACAGCTATTTAATTGGAACTTAAAGGCTTCGTACACGTTTGGTACTTGTCAAAGACCAGTATTCTCACTTGGTGTATCCCAACATATGCATAAAATAACAAGCCTGTGAAAATTTGGGCTCAATTGGTGACACGAAGTTGCAAGAAAATGATAAAAGAAAAAACACCCTTGTTGTACAAATTTGTGTGCTTTCAGTTAGGAATAAAAACTTCTTGCAAGAAGTTTTTATTATTTTAGTGAGAAATTACCTCTTTCTCAAAAACTACGTTACTTCAGAGGGAGTCGTTTCTCACAATGTTTAACACTATCAACAGCTCTCCGTTGCTCGTTACCAAGTAAGTTGTTATGCTAATAAATATTTTGAGTAATTACCAAACGTGTACGATGCCTTTAAAAGTTTAAGGACAAAATATATGCACATCATTGAATTTCTATTGAAATGCATTGTACCTATTTCAAAAATTACATCCTCTGATTTTATGAACTAAAAATAGGCCTAAATGTGCAATACATTTCTGAAGAAGAAAAAAAAATGCTTTGTTATAATCTTAATTAGCTTGCTTTATTGAAACGAAACCAGAAAGGTTTTATTTTATCTTCAGCATAAATATAAGCCTTGTGAGTTGTGTACTATTTCTGTCTTGATACACTGTGCATTTAGAGTCTATTTTATATTTTAGTGATGTCTCTCCTAGCATGGAGGAAACATCTTTCCTGTGAGGAACATTCATAAACACGGCCATTTCTTCAGGTGTCTTTACTTCTGTGTCCATAATGACCAGCTTGCATTTTGTAGTATCTTCTCCATTTTATTCATATTGAAATATGTAAACGCTAAAAAGAAAAGTAAATACTTTTCATGTAAAAGTACACTAGATTCTTTTGGCATTAATTAGTAAATACTTTCCAGTAAAAGCCTTTACTTCTATTTATATGGGTGGTAAGTAAACACTTGATATTTTCATGTAAAAGAAAATACTGGTTTTAATTCATACTACCCGATATCTGGCGTTCAAATAATGACACTACAGGAAACTAACAAATTTATAGAATTTGTAAAGGGTGCCCTCAGTAGTCACAAACTCGCGCAAATTAAAGGTTTGCTTGCACAAGTATAATTAAACTTGAAGAAGGCAAATGAGCGCAATTTCCAAACTTGCGCAGTAAGGGATTTAATGTAGAGAGACAGTTCATTTTAAACAATTATTTCCGATAACCACGGTAATATGAGATTCACCTCCAGAATCACTCCGGCCGGGCGCATGCACATTTTCAGAGTCTTCATGGACGAATTATAATCAGACAAAACTATGTATTGTTATGTCAAAGTGGAAAGTAATACTTCAACAACAATAATAACAGGACACTTTTCATAGATTGCTGAACATGTTTTTATCCTCGTCAAAAAACGTTGTAACCCCAACGGTACTCTGGGGATCAACCACCTTACTAGGTACTCCTCGTATAGGGAGACATTTAGTAGTATAACCATGGATGTAGGAAGAAATAACTCACCGTTATGTTGCCTATAGACGCAATTCCTTAGCCTTGTGGTTCCTGGTTTGCTACCCATATGCTCTTTTATTTCTGAGTGCACTTGTATGGAGGTTCAAGCAACGAGCTTCGTCTGAGGTATGAGCCGGATAATTAATGAATCACAAGTAGTAGTCTGATATAGTCTGCTTCCTGTGCTTCCTTTAGACCAGAAAGCAGTGCATCATCAGGCAGTCTTTCGTGTGTAAAGCTCATTGGTCGCGGCCGAGTAGCGCGTATCATCACCACATGATCGAAAAACCAGGTTCTCTAGCCTTGATTCAAGTCGCATGCACTGTAGAGCAGCAGCAGTCGCAACTTTAAGCAATGGTGTTTATGCACATGAACTTCAGTATGTGCAACCCGAATGACCGCTGTGCGCATATCATTGAGGCAACCTCTTCGAAATGCCCCATCCAGTAAGCCCCGCCCACTTAGCAACAGCCTAGCGACGAGTATGTTGCGTGAGAGGGTTTTCCCCTGAAGCACTCAACACTTGAGCACGTTATGCACACGGTAGGCGCGCCTCAATTGAGAACGAAAGGTATATGCGTACTATAAGATAAAAGGCATCGTACACGTTTGGTAATGACTCTAATAATTAATGGCAATAAAAACTTACTTGATAAAGAGTACAGCAGCTTTGGATAGTATAATGCATTTTTAGAATCTTTTCACTTCGAAGTACTTTATGGAAAAATATATCACTTTTTATCCCCCAAAACATTTTAATCTGAGAGAGCTATAATTATGCAGATTATTCTTCCTGCGTGGACATAACCGCTCCAGATTTTCGGCAATATCTCAAAAACGCTACGCACCTTTTGAAATGAAATTTTCTCAGGTTAGTTTTATGGTATATATCTACAACTATATGTTTGAAACATAGGCTCCAATTACCAAACGTGTACGATGCCTTTAAGGGGTAATAAATACTCCAAATATTAATGACCTTTAAAATTATCATAGGCCTACTTGGTGAGAAGCACTGCAGCTGGTGACAGTAGTAGTCCTATAAACTATTTTCAAGGTTCAAAATACAAAAGGTATTAAAAATACAAAAAGGCAATAATTTATCATTCGAGATCAATACAAAATGCAAAGGACATGTTTCACAACATTTAAAGGGCGTGCAACATTTGTACGAGTGAACATACAAATGTCAAAGAAACAAATACAAAGTAAGGAATGTCAGGTCACCCTCAGAATAATGCTGTATTTGCACAAGTTTTATACCGTTCGAAGTCCATCTCAACCCCTCTCTGACGGTTTTGGTTTTGTTTCTGTGACGACTTTATAGGCAAATGGAGGCGAGACAGAAATATCACCGCCTTGAACTGCATGGTTTCTAATTTTCCTGAAGTACACGGCTGATCGGCCCTAGTATCCATACGCGGCAAGCTTTGATCATGGTTCAGCACCCAGACGTCTACTCCCAATGCTACGTAAAAGCCAATACTTCAACAAGTAGTTCAACAATGGCCGGATCCTTTTGCGTGCTTAGTAACGACGGTCTATTAAACTGCTAAAAACTACGTACCCGTACTGCACAGAAAACGGTGGTTTTTCACGATGACTTGAGGCAAGAGTAACTAATGACGATAGGTTAGTCTCTATGTTGCTTTATTTTCCTTAGTTCCGATTCAAGATTTTAATCATGGCTTTAGAGTAGACTTTAGTATCCATGGGGGTGGGGGGGGGGTGTCCTCTCCATAGGTTAGTCTTTTTTTCGCTTTATCCTTAGTTCCGATTCAAGATTTTAATCATTTCATGGCTTTAGAGTAGACTTTAGTATCCATCATGTCCATGGGGGTGGGGGGGGGGGTCCTCTCCATCACTTGACCATGTTGACTCATGCTTGGGTGCGTTTTGGCGGCTGTAACCAATAATTGTTTCTGACGTCATAACCAAAACGGTAACCGAGCTCACAACTCGGTTATTGTTCAGTCTGAACAACAGCAGAACCAACAACCAACAACCGAAACAGTTTTTGGTTACCGCCGCCAAAACGCACCCCTTGTTGACTCAGTCACATCATATCAGCAGAGACACTTTGACTTTCAATTGTATGCTTTTTTTGGACTCGCTTTGCGTGTTGGTGGCACTTCTAGTTCTATATGTTTGGACTATTTTAAAAATACAAACTTACCGTGTATTCTACCTACTTAATACAAATACATTCCTCTTATGACCTGAAAAATGTATGTGTCTCCTGATCATGGCAACTTGGCTATAACTATATAGCCTATATATTGATAAATTATTATTAATATAATTATATTATTATTAATTTTATAGGGAAAGTTGGCCCCACTAGCACTATTCCACTACAAAAACTGCACTATGCAGTAGTGTACTACACCAGCCTTGCTACCGTGCCATGCTCATTACAGGGTGCACTACATGTACAACCAGTACAACAAGGTCAAAGTCATCAGGATAAATTCCAGTTTAACAATTCTGATTCACCATGACGGGACGAGATTACAAAGCTTTCTTAACACATCACAGGACTGGACCCAAAGAAATTGGTAGAGCTTATGAATCAGGTAACACTAACAGCTTACACTTTTTGTTTGTCCTCTGTTTCTGCAGCAAACAAGACTGTATGTAACTTTATTAACATAGAAAGCGTTTGTATGGAGGTCTCAAAATTCTCAAAAAAGCATAGCTTGTTTATTGGAAACACCTCTTGACATACATGTAGTGTTAGCCAGAGGGGTGTCTGGGTGTCTTTTTGGACACCCTGTTTTAAATTTGGACACCTTGTTTTTTTTGTCTTTTACATCATAAATGATAATAACAAACAAACAAAAAAACAATTTTGATAACATGATAACAGTGTATGGGTTTGAGGTATTGCCAGTGTGGCCATTATAATTTTCAAAGTGCGCTGTGATTGGAAAATCTTAAAATCTATGGGAAACTTTTGAAGGAGTACGCACAAGGCCAAGACTAAGGCCACAGAGGCCATGGACTCTGTGGCCTAAATTCACAAAGTACTCTAACTTTTCTCAAGAAAACATGGATGAACTTAATTGCATCCTTTACGCACATTTTGTTATCAATTTGTTTTCAGATAAACTCCTCATTCGCATGACACAAGGGCTTGGAAGCAGCAGGTATGTCACACCAGACTACGAGAAGCTTAAAGCCCTCATACTAGAAAAGAAAATCACCGGCAACAGGTCATTGATGAAGGTCAACCGCCTGGCAGCCATCTCCAAAGCTACCCAAGAGAACAGCCTCCTGAAACAGCATCGGATGGTCTGGCAGAAAGAGGTCCTACGCCTGGACGCCATGCGCAAACGAGCAGAAGCAGAGCAGGCTTCTATTTTCCAGAATGGCACCTCAGAGAAATCGTCCATCTCAATGTTTATGCTGGATGTGGAAGATCTGGAGCTTGAATGCAAGGCTCAGTTGAAAGAATTTAAGGCCTCAACTGTCGATCCCATCTGGACCCTCCGGGAGGACCTTCAGGCCTGGATGTCCGAACACTCGACCCAGCTTCGCCGTGGCTCACCCTCCGTTGAAAATCTCACGGAGCAACATGCCCAAATCTCAGAAACCATAGAGTCTGTTTATGAACAGCAGAAGGCTATACTGGTCCGACTTGGACAAGAACAGCTCAGCTTAGAGCAGGATCTCAACTCTAACTATTTTAGAAGTCTTTTCGCCGGTGCCGAAAAGTGGGTGGTGGAAGGGATTCCAGTCGAAGCTCAGGTCTTAGTTTGCCCCGATATGGAGCTGAGAGATTCTGTATTGTCTGAGTTTAACCTGTTGGACCAGAAGTATCTACGGAGACTCAGAGAGTTGGATAAATTGCATCCAGATGTTCTAAGGTACCTCACTTTACCAAAAGCTATCACAAGTTAAAATCTATTATCATATTTAACATTCAGAGCAAAAATGCATTGTGTGACAAAAGTAAGCTTTCTTTCAGAAGTGTATTTTTTTTTTAATCTGCCACTGGGATTTATCTCTCTTGGCATGCTTGGGGATGAAGGCATGCTTAGATTAATATTTAACCCTTTACAGACGAAAGCGGCCACAAGCGGCTTGTACCAAAATGTCCAGAGCAGCCCTAAACGGCCGCAAGGTTTGGCCTACTTCCATTCACATAAAGAGGTCAAAGTAAAGGTCATGTCCGGATATGAAATTTTCCAATGTAGTATGGTAACATAGTGTCCCAATTTCTAAACACAAAACTAAATTGTTTGTTTCATGTTATTTCTGTTGACATTTTTACTGACAAAATTTGATTAAAGAAATAAACAATATTAGCAATGTCTGGGCGTTTTGTGATGATTATACAGAAATGAATGGTCTCTAAAGGGTTAACTGAGACCATAGCTAACAATCAAATGGCTGAATCTTATCAGTGTCCCCACTTTGATGTGGGTAAACTAACCGACAAGATGGTGAGACAAACCGACTGACTAAATATAAACACATGAGGGCGCTATGCCAGTGACCTTAAACTGGATGTAACACTAACAGTTTTATGTATACATATCCATGTTTATAAATGTAGGATTAAGACAATCGAAGGGTTCCAAAAACCAAAGGTATACTTTGCCTTTAAGACAATCTTCTTTCTAAAAATTGCTCTGATACAAGAGTGATCTTATTTGTCCACAGGTCGGACACCGGTGGGTGGAGCAACTCGGACCATTTTGCATTCCAAGCTATAGTAGACCAGTACCCTCATGACTTGTCCAACAGGAGATCTCTGTATATCAACAGATTACGCCGCCAGCTTCCACACAAAACACGAACAGATTTGGTGAGGATGATCCAAAGTTACCTTAAATCAGTGACAATGTTGTTATGGATTTCTCATGTCTTTAAATATGTGTCAAGTAGGCGTAATAAACCACAAGGGAAACTCCGGTAATTTTGAATTGAACATAGACAAATTTACCAGAGCGGACTTTGAACAAACGAACTCCAGATTAACGTGCTGGCCCTATGTTTGCGGTCTCCCTATTTTGAAAGTATCTTTGTTTTTGGGGTGCAAGTAACAAGCTTCAATTCTTACTTAAAGGTATCATACACGTTTGGTAATGACTCAAAACAAATATTAGCATAAAAACTTACTTGGTAACAAGCAACGGAGAGCTGTTGATAGTATAAAACATTGTAGGAAATGACTCCTTCTGAAGTAACGTAGTTTTTGAGAAAGAGGTAATTTCTCACTAAAATAATAAAAACTTCTTGCAAGAAGTTTTTATTCTTATCTGAAAGCACACAAATTTGTACAACAAGGGTGTTTTTTCTTTCATCATTTTCTTGCAACTTCGATGACCAATTGAGCCCAAATTTTCACAGGCTTGTTATTTTATGCATATGTTGGGATACACCAAGTGAGAACACTGGTCTTTGACAATATCCAAACGTGTTCGCTGCCTTTAATGTGAATATTTTTTTTGACAGGTGGCCCATGAAGACTGGACTTTGAGCAACAGGTTCTACACAGACCACCGTCGCACCCTGATTAACTGTTGGGCCCGTGACAAGCAGGAGCTGTACGACAAAGCAGTCGCTGTGTTTGCAGATGCTTGCCTTGCTGAGGAGCTGCAGCAAGCTACAGCAATCAACGTCCAGCGGCAAGATGAGATCTGCAGAGAACTTGCCCAAAAAGTAAGAAATGAAAGCTAATGAAGGTTTAAAAGAAGACATAGGGGGGGTTATGCTGCGCATTTTCTGCAATATGTGTTTGAAATAGTCCCAGTTAAAGTTCTTATCCAACTTTTGCTTCAAGTAAACTTTATATCAAGTAATAAACCACAAGGGAAACTGACTGGGTAAATTTTACAATAATTTTTGGTTGAACAAAGAAAACTAGACTAGAGCAGGATTTGAACCTGCGACCCTTGATTAACGTGTCGGTGCTCTACTAACTGAGCTACATAGCCCTCATGTTGGCGGTCTCCCTATTTTGTCAATATCTTTGTTCAGGGTTGCCAGTCAGAAGCCATTCAACCTGTAACTGCCATATAGCCAGGGATCACACCCAAGTTTGCGATACAACCTGGGAAGCAGAGGGATCACCTTAAGGGGATGCAACTTTTTATTTAAAATTTGTGTAAACTTTGTGATAACAAGTAAAGCAAGACAAGGATGAGAAATTTTAATTTAATTAATTCAGACTTTAATCTGAATTTAGACCATTTAATGTCTGAACGGTGACAACAAAAACCACTGCAATGTTCTCCTTATGAAAATAAATCATGCTTTTTGATCTACTGAGGATACTGGTCGCAGAATCTAACTCCAGGGGTTAATACCAAAAGGTGGAAATGCCATCGTTTCCGAACCTCTTAAGATCTGGATCAAAGTTTCAGACTTTTTCGTCAGCAATGACTCCCACTCCTAGTAACATTTTTTCACTGTTCTTCTTAAAATAAAATAAAAATAGGTCCAGCGATGGCGAGAGCAGAAGCTTGAAGCCATGAAGTTGGAGGACGAGATGGCGTCACAAAGACGACAGCGTTTTGAACAGCAGAGGGCCAAGGAGCAAGAGGCTGAACGGAAAAAGAGGGCACTCAACAAACAGAAGGTAATGTAGGGAACCCAAGTGCGCTCTCAGTGTTCAAGTGTGGGATCAAACTTTGTGATTAGCATAATTTATAATAGAAAGTTAAGTTGTGGTCCTCGACCCTTGAACTCGCGCTTTTTTTTTCGGTTTCACTCTGAAAGTGAAGTAGCACACTTTTCGTGGTTGAGTTTTTCTTATTTCAAGGGAGGATGGTTCTTACCAAGTGCCTCCTAACATTTACTATCTGGGAGAGATGAGTTTTTAGTATCCCGTTGGCTTTTAAGAAGCAATGCTGTTTGGTAGAAATCACTTTTGAGGGAATAATCATCGACATTGACGTTGTAAAGTTGTGTGTGGTAGCTAACGGTAATGTATGTAGGCAACCACGTTTTTACCTTTAGTATGACATAAGTGACTGTGGAATTGCCCTTCAGTATTTTAAAATTGTTGCAGCTGAATAACTATTGTTGTATTACATCTGCAAACAGTTGGACTCCTACCACACTAAGCTTCTGAAAAAGCAGGAGGCCAGGGAGCTTGAGGGAAAACAACGTCTGCTTGAGCTGCAAGAAGCCCTGGCCCGACAAGCTCAACAGGATAAAGAAAGGTATGTGATTGAAGTCCTTTTTAAACAGTTAAACTTTTTCAATTCAGAAGAAAGATGAAGTTTGTTTTTTGGGGTTTTTTTTTATGAGATCGCCTAACATTACAAGGCCGGACAGCCACTTCAAGTTATAGGCTATACTTACTGATTTGGGCTGTGGACCCAAATCAACTGCCACCAGGAAAAGAGGGTCTGTCTCCTTCAGTAAGAGATCATTACATGGTGCTGTGCCCATCAGAAGATATCAAACTAAAAACTCTCAGCACCATGCAAATTGTACACAACAGTTGTGTGTTATTTACAAGAATGCTGCTCTAAAGCCGGGTTTATACTTTATGATAAAAATAATAATAAGGTGGCATTTATAGAGCGCCTTTTCAAGAGGTTGCAAAGGGCTAGAATGTGTCCAACACAGATCAAAAATCAAAGATGGCCCAAACATAAAAAATCACTGTCAATAAAACAAGTGAGTCTTCAGTAATTTTTTGAAAGATTCAAGTGAGTTTGCTCTCCTGCATCTATCAGGAAGTGAATTCCATAGAGCCGGGCCCACATCCGAGAAGGCTCGGTCTCCTGCGAAAAAGCGAAAGCGAAGCGAATTATGTGACACAAACAATCAAGTACGCGCTGTTTTCCAATTGTGACACAAGGAAATTCGCTTGTCTTTTGCAATTCGCGTGGAGTATGAACCCCGCTTTATGCAGAGATTTTCTTTGTTTTGGTTAGAGTCGCTTATCGGGAAACACTGCTGGAGGAGCGCATGCAGAAACAGCTGGAGGAGAGGAGAAAGGAAGCCGAAGAAGAAATAGAAAGAGAACGAAGGCTCGATGCAATAAGACAAATGGTAGGACACTTTTACTTATTACTACCGGTGTGGGTTAGGTAGGCGGAGGGCAGTTTGGGGCACTTTGTGAAAACCCAAGTCGAACTAGTCAAATATTTATTTATTCTTTAAAAGGGAGCTCAGCAAAAAGAAGTTGTTTAAAATATGGGAGGTTGACTTAGGTTTACTTCTTACAACTGTCACATATGGCACTTGTAGGCCACCATACTTTGTGTATTATTAAAGCATTGCTTGTAGCTCACGCACACGAGTCACATGTGTCTTCTTACAACAACCACTTACAAAATTTAAGAGCTTTTTATACTGGTCACGCGCTGTAAGTACCCATAGGCAATTTTTGAACTTGGGTCATTTTTATATTCATACAACTAAGGAGGAGAAGTCGGGGCTCGAATTTGGGAGAAAAATCCACTTGACTGGAGGGCTTGTAGCTCAAAAAGTTTTTGGACGAGAAATTGGTATACAAGACCAGAATCAAAATGAGAAACAAATTCCCGACGCTGCCACAGTTTTACATGCGTGTTTATATTTGAACTATTAAGCTATAGGAAAGACATTAAAGAGACGATTTCTCTCATCTCTCTTTTGGGGTTTTAAGTATACTTCATTACTCATCAAAATAGAAAGGTATATCAGACTCAAAGATAAAATTTGTGCCACTGAGCCTCGGGTAGATTGTGTCTGCAAATACAAGATCATAGGAGGGTTAACTTGTTGTGGCCGAGGGGATAAGAACACCGAACTCAAGCTCTGGTGTTTCTGATCAGCAGAGTGTGGGTTCGAATCCCAGTCATGACACTTGTGTCCTTAAGCAAGACACTTAACAACATGCTTCGTCTTCGGATGTGAAGTTAAGCCGTAGGTCCCGTGTGTTGTGTAATGCACGTAAAAGAACCCAGTGCACTTATCGCAAAGAGAAGGGGTTCGCCCCGGTGGTCCTGGTTTGATTAGCTGCATATTGCGCCACAGCACCTTGTAAACCATTACATGGTGCTATGCAAAGGAGTAGGTCTGATACGTCAACACGTAACTCCACTTACCTTGTAGGAAAAATATTGAGCGCTTTGAGACACCCATCGGGAGTATAAAAGCGCTATATAAGAACTGCGTATTATTATTATTATTATTAAAGCTGTGTTTCTTATGAACTTTTGAATACAGGTTGAAGTACATGTTGAACATGACCCCCAGAGAGTCTTTCAAGCAACCAAGGTATTGTGATGTTTGAAGCTTTGCATTGTGTAGATCATAAGAAAAACTAGAGTATAAACAACTCTTTTGGGAGGAGTGTTTGGTTCTCAGGAGTGTTGGCCGGTTCTCTTGAGAACCACTCGCCTGGTCTTCTCAGAACCAACACTTCTCCCAAAGGAGTTTTATGTATGGTCAGGTTGGTGTAGTGGTATCTTTCCTTGCCTTCCACCTCTGGGACCCTGGTTCGAATCCCACCGGGGGGCACTATGTGGATTGGGTTTTCAGTCCCTACCTGATTGCAGGAGTTTTCCCCTAGAACATACCTGCCAACTGTTCAGATTTAATTGGAATTATCCAGATTTTTAAATTTACAGGCCGCAAAAAAACTCATTCCTTTTTCTGACAAGAGACAGCAATGAACAAGATCAAAAAGTTCTGGCAAAAGAGGGTGCCATTTGCTTGTGACAGTAGAGATTTTCTTGCGGGATACAGTGATTTGTTTACATTGTTTTAAATACATACATAGTTTGTATGTGTACATGTAATAAGGTTTGCTCACACGACTTCTTGCGTCGCTATCTGTGGATTCGTAAAACTGGTGTTCCTATTTCTGAGTTTTCAATGTTGGCAGGTATGCTGGAATATTTCTGTGGGGTTTTCCTCCCACATCTAAAACTGAAACTTCCTTCCTTGTCTTCTCTCCATTGGGTTCTTGGCTAGTACAGTGATTAAGTTCACTTTTCTGAGAGTCCTTGGCTTCACAACCAGAATAAATTAATTGAAATAAAATGGTTGTACCCGCAAATTTGCTACTATAGTTTTCCCACAAAGGTATTGCTTTTGCTATTGTCTTCTATTTTTATAGGACATCCTCTTTGTCCCTTTGTCTTCTTCATAAAACATATTTTGTTATTTTAAATGGTTGATTTGCATATTGTCGTATTATTTACATGTATAGTTATTTTTAAATATTTGTATCTTTATTTCAATATAGTTTTTACGTTGTTATATACTTGTACATTTTATGGTTTTCTTAAGATATTTAAATTTTTATTTTATTGATCGTTTTCATTGCTTTTTTATTTCTTACTTGATGTTACCTGTTAGTGGCGGTTAACCTGCTATTGGTTACCAATTAATAAAATATAACTAATAACAGTTCAGCTCAAATTCAAGAATTTATCCACGAGACTGCAAGCCTTGTAGTGTAGAATTTACTGTAGTTGTCTTATTGTAAATTGGTTTCTTGCTGTTCCTTACTAATTCATTATTGGTTTCATTTGTATTTATACTTGCTTTTCTTTAGAATAAATATTCTGTTGATCAGTCAACTTCGGAAATATGGAAATAGATGTACATGTATTGCTGAATTGGAAATATCTATGTTGCTGGATTGATTGAGTTTGTTACATTTGTTCCCATTAGGCATTCAATGCACACCTTGGCATCGGGGTTGCGGAGGATATCAACATACAGAAGCCACTGTTTGATGCAAAAGGGTTTACTTCAGAACAGGTAAGGCCACATCAAATAAAACATTGTTGTGTGTCTTTTTTCTTTTTCTTTTTTGAGGGAGGTTTATTTTTATTTTATTTTTTGTTGGGGTGGGGGGGAGGTTTACACACACCCTTATGCGGTCAAAAATACTGCAAATTAACAGTACTATTAATAACAGTGCCTAAAATTTCATAAAGCTGTTTACCGGCAAGCAAATTCTTGTGTTTGCTGCAGCAGAAAGATGTGCACAAGCAAAAGTGTTTATAAACGATCAATGTATTTGACATGGAAAAAACATATATATTTCTTTAAAGAATTGGCTCCCAGCATCTTAGTGTAGCATTTCTCCACTATGGTCGGGTTGGCGTAGTGGTATCTTTCCTCGCCTTCCACCTCTAGGACCCCGGTTCGAGTCACGCCGGGGGCATTACGTGGATTTGGGTTTCAGTCCCTACCTGACTGCATGGGTTTACCTTGAAATACTTCTCTGGGGTTTTCCCTTCAACCTCCTTCCTTGTCTTCTCTCCGTTGGTTTCTTGGCTAGTACAGTGATTAAGTTCGCTTTTCTGAGAGTCCTTGGCTTCACAACCAGAATAAATTAAATTTAATGAATATTTTGATGATCTTGATTCGTTCAGGTAATGGCCGACCCACGTGTAAAGCTTGAGGAAGCACTACGTCATGCCGGTTTGCATCAGAATCCCTATGCTAGAGTGATGTTGAAGGATGCCAAGCCACTAAGACCTCCCAGGAAAGACCAAGAATCCACCGTCTTCAAAGACATTGACAAGTGATGTCACCAGTAAGTCTTCCAAAAATTGCATGCAAGTAAAATTTCCTTGAGAAGTTCCCTGTTATTGCAGATAAATATGAAGAAATTTGATGGTGGTTAAAGACCCGGAAGTCTTCCTCGTACTGTCTTCCTCGTACTGTCTTCGTTCTTCTGTAGGCGTATGTCTGAAAATTCCCAAACCTCGCATTCAGGCTGGTGACTGAGCTTTTTCTGTCTCTGCCCCTTGGCTATGGAATAAACTTCCCGCTCATGTTAGAAATTCTATTGGTCTCATTGCTTAAAGGCCTTCAAGACCCATCTTTTCTCTGCTCGCCTGTAATCTGGGTTTCTCAAGTCTGCCCCACCCCCTTCCAATGTACTACGGTTGGTAATGTACGAAAAAGAGAAGGAGGAGGGGGTTAACCCTGGTGTTTTTGGTTTACAGGTTTCCTCAGGCTTGCGAGCTACAGTGATTATGTTCACATATGAGGCATCGTTGGTTTCATTACCAGAAATATGTAATAATAATAAAGACAATTGATTATTGTCGCTAATTGGAATAGAACCAAGTCTGTCTGTGATGAAACTGTGGCCAATTGATTGTATTTACTTTTTAATGATAATTCATCAATGTGTATATTTAATAATATAATAGTTTACTTACAAAATATTTAAATATTGAATTGAAAAAAATGTTTTTAATTAACTGAATAAAATGTATTGACTTTTTATCAAAAACATTTATTTATGCATTATTTTGTAGATTTTAAACATGCATTATTTCAAACATTTTATACACTAAAAAAGTTAAATATTGAATTTCCTTTATAGGCCTACAGAGTTAATGTAATAGTTCTCTTCGTCAAGAAAACCAATTCAATGGCATGAAATCGGCTTCTCAAGCCTTGACATACATATTTCAGCTGTTTTGATTTGATTCTCTCTGCCATTGTAAGTTTGAATAAATATGGCAGCATTCTCCCTCAAAGGGTCGTTTGGTAATGACTCTGAAAATTAATGGCAATAAAAACTTACTTGGTAAGAAGTACAGCAGCTTTGGAAAGTATAATGCATTTTGAGAAACTTTCACTTCGGAGCTCTGCGGTTATGGAAAAGGCAATCCTTTTTATCCCCACAAATTTGAACCTGAGAAGCGTTACTGACAGTAACGTTTCTCAGATTGTGTATTCCAATTGCAGATTATTCTTCCTGAACGGACATAACCGCTTCGGATTTTCGGCAATATCTAAAAAAAACGCTACCACCTTTTGAAATGAAATTTACACAGGTTAGTTTTATGGTATATATTTACAACTATTAAATAGGATTGAAACAAACAGTGGGTTCCAATTACAAAACATATACAATCCCTTTAACAGTGGTCCGCTGTCTAAATGCAAATAAAACATCTAAGGACCAGTCAAAATTCTCTCCAAAAAGTCCAAGTGGTCCGGCTGGATAGTCCAGTGTTGAAAAGCATAACTATTTAATATGAATTGACCATATTTTTTACCGCATGAGGGCGCTTTCTTCAGGAAATGTCTTGCATCACAATTACAGTTTCGTCTTATTTTAATTGCCTGTATGTAGTTTTGCTTGCATCGTTGACGAAATACGTAAACATATAATAATAACAAAAATGAAAAACCCCGTTTGTTTACTTGTTTTTCATCACGTAAAAATTGGTCCACAAACGCCCTCACGCGGTCAAAAATACGGCGAATTATGGACCAGTGCAAAAGCTGATGGACCAATGAAATGACAAGGTAACTGGTCCTGCTGCCTAGTCACTGAAAAAGTTAGAGGCAAACCCTGAGTACCAATTCGCCGTACTTTTGACCTTGTGAGGGCGTTTGTGGACCAATTTTTACGTGATGAAAAACAAGTAAACAAATGGGGTTTTTCCTTGTTGTTAATATTATGTTGATGTATTTCGTCATTGATGCAAGAAAACTACATACAGGCAATTGAAATAAGATGAAACTGTAATTGTGATGCAAGACGTTCCCTGAAGAAAGCGCCCTCATGCGGTCAAAAATATGGTCAATTGCGTCTGTGTTCCACTCTGTGATGATTCTGAACATGTTTCTTCGGAACCAAACTTGTTGTCATGGTGGCACAGTGTCCTTCAAGTAGGCGCGTCATAATTGATGGGTACAGGACAGCTTCCATTATATCTAGGGGGTTAAAATAAGTATTAATTGTGAGCTGGGAAAGGGTAATGGCATACCCATGTTAAGATCAGGACTGTGGGGGGGGGGCAGACATTAATTGTTAAGGTACTTTTGTACTGCTGAAAAAGTATTGACTCACTAAAATGACAAACTAACACCAGCATTATTCTAAAGCTGGGGGGTAATGCATAATTGCATTAATGTGGGTGCAATGGTTTGGGGTTAAAGTCAATGTCGGTCATCAGGGGGTCCGGGGGAGGGGGCTAATACCTTCCCTTGCCCCCTCCCTCCATAGCGTCGCCGCTGGTTAAGATGTCCAACCAAAAAAGGGTTGGAACATAAACCCAGTCTCCAAGACAAAATTATCACTTCAAGAAAAGTTGATCAACCAGTCAAAAACAGAAACAAACGAAAAAGAATTCGTTTAGAATATCTCCTTGTTATCTGTGTCACTGACCTGCAATTTCATGTGAATCGTAAAAAGCTGACATTTCACACTTTTTTTACAACAAAGTAGGATATTCTTCCTTGACCCTGTATTTTACCATTTCAGTTTTGCTTGTATTAGCATTGCCCTTCAAAAATTCCTCCTGTATTAATTTGCATAGTTCCTCCTGTGTTAATTTGCATAATTCCTCCTATATTCATTTGCATAATTCCTCCTGTATTAATTTGCATAATTCCTCCTGTACTTGCATAGTTCCTCCTGTATTAATTTGCATAATTCCTCCTGTAATAATGTGCACAATTCCTCCTGTATTCATTTGCATAATTCCTCCTGTATTAGTTTGCATGTAAAGACATTACAAACCTCTTTAGAATCTCACACACGCCCCGCCCACGGACGCCGTTTACATTAAACTCGCTCAGTCCCTCGCGGATCTGCACACTCCAGTCGCTGTCCATGTTGAAAAACATGACGTCATCAATGGTCACTTCGACTGATAATTTTTCTCCAACTTAAACGGCAAACGAAGAAATAGTAAAAACTCTATAAGAAATAATTTAAAATTTGCCCAAATTCTATCAAACACAAGGGAGAAATAAACATCGCTAATTATCAATTATTAAGTTCACTGCATTAATTGCCAAACAACCTAGAAGGGAGTGCAGATTGCATGTTGTTAAAGGAATATAATGTTGTCAAACAATGTTGTTGAAAGGACGGTATATACCTTTGGTTATTACTCCCAAAAAATAATTACCATAAAAAATACTTGGCAAAGAGCAGTGGAGAGCTGTTGATATTATAAAACATTGTTAGAAACGACACCCTTTGATGTAGTTTTCGAGAAAGAGGTAATTTCTCACCCCAAAAAATTTGAATCTGAGAAAGGTTTCACGGGCATCTGAATTTTATGCAACCAGGGTGTTTTTACTTTCGTTATTTTCTTGCAACTTCGATGACCATTTGAGCCCAAATTTTCACAGGTTTGTTATTTCATAGAACAAGGACCTTGCTCTATGGTTATTTGATGCCTATGTTGGAAAACTGGTCTTTGACAATTACCAAAAGTTTACCCTGCCTTACAAAGGTGTACGCTATTATACATTGTGTTTCGTCAAGAAATTACAATATTTCTGTTGAAATGAAAAGATAACTTAAGATGCAATATTTTGTTCGGACAAAAAGAAGGGACAAAGTTTGAAAGTTTTAAAGTTTACCGAGTGGCTGCATACTAAAAGAAAATTTCATTGGTGGATCCTCTGTTTGTTCCATCAAATCAGCCAATGGTAGATCGACATGTACGGCTGGGACGACTTCTCCCGATTGGTGAATTAAAAACCCAGTAGTCAAACTGCAACGAAACCCACCATAATTATTAGAAACTACCCGAGAAACTTAAATAATTTCAATGTTGTTAAAACTATTTTTCCGTTTACACGCAGACAATGTATATTTGTTTACACTCACGTCAGATAAATTTATATAAAAAACGGAAGCTTGGCTAGAAGTGCCCCCTAGAAAAAATGGCGCACCCCCTTGTTTCCCCCTAAAATTTGACCCTATAGTTCCGGCACTGAATCCGAAACAAATAACTTTGAAGGGAATAATGTTTCTTTTGCTTCTGTTGTCATCTTTCCTGAAGTTTGGTTGTGTGTCATTAATTTCTGATTAAGCATACCCCTTTACAGACAGTGTGAATTGCTTTGTGCGTTTATTTTAAAATATTGTGTGTGTGCCGCCAAAAAACAAAAAAGTTAGTACTCACTTTGAGACTTTGCCAGGGAAACAAAATGCTCCAATATGAAGACAGGTGCCATTCTGTTTCAACAAATAAAACTAGATTAAGAAACTAAAGATTAAGTCGCGAGAAAATTTAATTTCGCAAAAGCCAACAGCAAGAGGCTTAACCATTCATTTTCCTCGATTGTAAACAGGTAGTAGAAATCCAGCTGAAGAATGGTGAAAATGTATAGTCTTGATTGTTTATAAATAAAATAGAAAGACTGAAACGAACCCGAATGACAAGAACGAAATCATGTGTGCATGAAAACGAATGAATGCAATAGCAGCTAAAAAGTAACCCCAGTTTGAATGAATTAGGGAAATATGCGTGAATTTAAATGCGTGTTAAAATGAAACTGAAATAATATTTTGCTGAAATTTACCGGGAAAACTTATATTCTTTTGCTGTTTTTGTTGTTTCCATGTTAACGTCTTCCCTTGTTCGCACGGCATACTAAACCGTGGGTAATTTTTGGTTTAATTTCTTACCTCAAGAACAATGAAGTTCAAGACGTAACTATGCAAGTCCGACCACCTTCTCGGACCTGAGAAGTAAAAATATTAAGTTTGTTAGAAGCTTCTCTAACACGAAAAGAAGTTCATGCAAGACGATCATACTTTTATATTGTGAGAAACTCGATGGTTCCATTTAAAAAAGAAACAGAAAAAAAACGGTTTTATAAAGTCGCCGTTATATATGTATTCATGTACTTTCTCAAACGTCACCAATGATAGGCTGGGGCTTTAATCTTTTTCAAATGAAATTATAGATAGAGTAAAAAAGAGAATTGTTAATCTTGTTGGTGAAGGGTTTGGATCAACGTTACAACCTCTTTCCCACCGTATGGTCTGTAGCCAACCTTTATCTTTTCTACAGGTATTTTCATGGTAAACCACCAGTGTGTCCGACCTGGTTCCTCCTATCAGGATGTTTGAGCGTGAAACCAGGCTTTCTGCTTGTTCTCACCCATACACTCTTGCTTTGCTGAGATGTAGAACAAAGAGCCATTCCAACAGCTTTATTCCACGTACTGCATCTCTTTGGAACTCCTTGCCTGGTGCATGTTTCCCTCCATCCTACAATCTAGACTATTTTTTTAAGAGGAATATCAATTCCTACCTTCATCTCCCCTGAGGTATTTTCATCTTAAATGTTTTCTTGTTGTAGCCCGCTTATACCAAGTACGTTTTCAGCCTTGTTTGGGGCGAACTTAAATAAGAAAATAAAAAATACATCAAAACAAATGAATGTAATGCCCAGCTGCTTTGATATTCTTGCATCAAACCTACCGGACGATCTGTCTTTGACGCCCGTAAGGACCACACCCTGTTCTTCTCCATCGTCAACTTGGACCACGCCCTCGAGTGTACCAAACTGCTCGAAGTGATTTTGCTCCAAACTGAAGAGTATAAAGGGTTGCAAAAAAAATAGTCCGTGCATCTATAAAGTTCATACTCGAAATTACATAACTCAAACCATTTTCATTTTCTAATCTTTTTTTTTATATTAAAAATCCAGGGAGTGGATAACAAAATTGCACTTACGACTTGAGGTTTTCGAAGAGCTGTTTCGTCCACTTTTCCTTCGCAATATTTTCGGCAGCAAGGTTCGGGTGCACATTGGTGGCAAAGTCGTAGAAAGTTGTTGACGCAGACCATCTGTATAAATTGATCCAAAGTGTCTTGGTTTTAGTACACAGAGGCCTCCTTTAAAGGGTCTGTATACGTTTGGTAATTACTCCTACAATTAATGGCAATTATACAAACTTACTTGGTAAGAAGTACAGCAGCTTCTGATAGTTTAAAGCATTTTGAGAAACATTTCATTTGAGGTAATGTGGTTATGGAAAAAGATATCAGTTCTTTCTCCAGCAAAATTTGAATATGAGAAACATTTCAGTAACAACTTACGTAAAGGAGCACCGGACGTGCACCAATGGTCGGTTATCTACTTCGCTCCAGCCCTTTTGTATTCCAACCCTTTCGTTATAAAAGGAAATCAATCAAAATCATTGCAGAAAAGAATGTTCACATATACAAATCAATAAGAAAGGAATACAAAACACGAGTAGGCCCTACACACACACACAAATACGTCAGACTAATATATACTTGTTGTAAAATCCCTCAAATTTGTTTTTAAGTAAAGTATAATATAAATAAAATACTCCAACAAACAAACAAGACAAAAATGAAGGAGGCACGCGTCTATATAGAGGCATGATTTTACTCCTATACTTAAAGGCACTGAACACGTTTGGAAATTGTCAAAGACCAGTGTTCTCACTTGGTGTATCCCAACATTATGCATAAAATAACAAGCCTGTGAAAATTTGGGCTCAATTGGTCATCGAAGTTGCAGAAAATGATGAAAGAAAAAACACCCTTGTACAAATTATTTTGTGTGCTTTCAGATAGGAATAAAAACTTTTTGCAAGAAGTTTTTATTATTTTAGTGAGAAATTACCTCTTTCTCAAAAACTACGTTACCGGGTACTTCAGAGGGAGTCGTTTCCTACAATGTTTTATACTATCAACAGCTCTCCGTTGCTTGTTCCCAAGTAAGTTTTTATGCTAATATTTGTTTTGAGTCATTACCAAACGTGTAGTGCCTTTAAACCATGCATAGTTACCGACAGAATCCATTGTAGTCAATCTTCCATTTACTCAAGGGTTCAATGACCGAGCAGTCAAGACCTGCCCCGGTGAACCCTTGGCCTGTGACATCAGTGACTACGCAGTGAGGGTGCCGGGGAAGCACCAAGTCTCCACGGCCAGGGAGCCTCAAGAGGAACCACACGTCTCGCTGGGCATCGGGCCTGATGGCGACCCGTGCGATCAGGCGGGTCGCCCCGGTCTGATCCGAGCCGTTCACGTAGAAAGAGTTATGGCCCTTTTGGAGGCAAAGGGACAGAAATTGGAACATCAAGTGAAAAGATTCAACAGTTAACACAAAGCGTCTCAAGCCAAAATAAACAAATAATCGTAAATCTGTATAATATTTTATGAAACAATAAATAAATGAATCAATATTGTTACGATATTAATGAATAGAGTTTCAGGGGTGTTTTTTTGTGTGTGTGTGTGTGTGGGTATGTATCCACATTCAAACCGTGGACCTATAACAAAAGGGATAATAGGTCCACGGTTGCTATCACAAAGGAAATCATTGTGGTCCACGGTTGCTAACACAAAGAGTTGAACAAAGGAGGGTCCACGATTGCCGGTGTTTGTGTGCGTGTGTGTGTGTGTGTGTGTGTGTGTTTTTTTGGTGTATTTTTGATTTTATTTTTGTTTTTTTTTGGAGGGGGTGCCGGGTGGTAGAAAATAGTTTCGACCTGACGTTTCAACCCCAACAGAGTCTTTCTTTTAGCCTTCGAGAAAGATTCTGATAGGGTCGAAATGTCGGGTATCCGAAACGTCAGGGCATTAACTTGTTTTGCATCTATATACCATAGGTCCTTTTGATCGGTAAACAGTTTGCAAAGTCCAGTTCTATGTTCACATTTTACTTTCTAGAACTACATGCCAAGACATGCAGGCAATACTTTAGGCTTATGATATTATGATTTAGACAAACATTTTAGTGCCATAAACTAAGTAATAAAATGGCATTACACGAAAAGGCCAAACAACTTGACCACGGATCTAGTCATAATATAGAAGCTCCATAAAACTCAACCCAATTCCCATTGGCACACCACAAAGATGCATGAGGGCCATAAACAACATTTGAGATCTATCCCTCAGCCATCTACAAGCGTTGCTTGATTGGCATTCTAGAAAATTTTCCTGGTGTTAAGTGTGGAAAGTAACTGTTGACATCCGACGATTTACTTTTCAAAACTTTTGAAAAGTAAATCAGTGCTTGTCAAAAGTAACTCTAGCTCCTATCTGGGCGCATATTATGAGAAATGGTACTTAGCCTACGTTTGGATCGTCACCAATTCCCGTGTAGATGTCGAGGTCACGCATCCGTCTCAGCACCTGGTTCGAATCCCCATTGCTCCCTGCTGTCTCTTGCATCCTCTTACGTTTCACCAGAGCCAAAATTACCTTCATCGTGTAGTACTTAAATGAGAACCACCTGCCCGGTATGGCATAGATGCCGTACAGCGGCCCGGGGTCCCGGGTGACGAGGTTTACCAAGATGTAGACCATTACCGGCACCGCTAAAATCCAAAACAAAGCCCAGACGAAATCCATTATGAAAAAAGGAACTGTTATCAAAAGTGTTGGTTTCCAAAGCTATCCTCCATCAAGGCCTTTATACTTGTCACTCCGATCTCTTGTTCAATGAAGTTGACCAACTTCTGAATGGTGTTTCCTTTATTGTTTCAATCTTCAAGTTGTTCGTCAACAAATGAACACTAGTATCAGTACCGTATTGTAGACACCAATAGGGCTATGCAAGCACCTACCTTCCACCTCACAACAACCTGTATGACTCGATATCAACCAAATGCATAGTCTGGTGACAGTATAGATACGACTTCAACCCTACAGGGCATTCGTGTGAACAGAGGTTGTCATCCTAAAAGCTCTAAGTCCGGGTTTGACGACACAACAAGAGTATTAGTAGACCTACCCTTCGGCTTGGCTTACCGGGTCAATGCTAAGCATTGCCGTGACCACTTAATAACCCTCTATATTTATTTCACGGGGTTTTTTCCCCCACCTGTTTTGCTTCAATGTTATCCCATTAGAACCACACAATAATTTCGGCATTGTAGTGTAGATTTTCATTGAATTAGGAAGGGCGTGCACACTGTTGAGACCATTTTTGTAGCTACCCTAAATGCATGGCACAAGTTTTTATGGCACACAACGTATGACTAATTCAACCTCTTCGTTAAGCATTAGCCGTTGTTGTGTCTGTCTGTCAAGTCTATTGTCTGTACAATTGTATGGTGCTGTTACTTTTATGTTCGTCTGTCCGTAGGTTAAGGAACAAAATTTAAGCCACGGCTTCACCTAAACCTAATTGTTGTCCTACCACTTATTACATACAAAATTGCCATTAATCAATTATTGATATTGCGTATACATTGTAATAGCCTACTTTACCATAAATATGTCATTGTATAACTGAATGTAATGTTAAACTGTACTTGAATTATGTGTGATGAATGGACAACGATGAAATAAATGTTAATAATAATAATAATAATAATAATAGGCCTACAAGTATTATCAACACAAAAACAACAGTTAGTGTCCAATGCATTTGAACAAAAGTTCTTTATCTTCGAAAATTGGTTTCAAAATCTCCAGTATCTTTATAGAAGGTCCATTGACAGAATTCTAAATTAAAAACGTCGCCGCTGCACGAGAGATAATCTTTACAAGGGATTTACCAAACTTTGCATGGAATCGTTTCTAAGAAACGTGAAAGCCGTTTGCAGTATTTGAACACTTTGAAAATAATATTGGATATACCTCGGAGTCGATGACTCTCTTCAAATCTTTTCAAAACCCGGCATAAAATAATTTACCAGGCTATGGAATTTCCAAAGAAGAATTGATAGCAAGGGACCAAAGATCATTTTGGTTTATCCTTTAATTTCCAGAAACCTGCACAGAAAAGTATTAGCACATCATACAGAAAAAGCAGATGTTCATGTACTGATAAACGTCATGCGCGCCGACCAAAGATCAATGGATTAAACAATAGCACAGATAATCGACGTGAACTTAAAGAACTAATCATGAACAAAAGTTACATAAAGGTAAACAAATATATATATATGGGAAAACAAGGGAAAAACATTAGTAAATAAATTGATAAGTTAAACAAATAATCATAAAAAATTATATTTCATTAAAAATTAACGACATGTACGATACACTTTTCCAAACGTTTTGCAATGACCGCAGTTCGTGGAAAGTCCAAGATTGTACCATAAAATTGTCAGCATTACAATACACATATAGTAAAAATGCCCGCATTGTAGTCTAGGATAACAAAAAGTGTATTAGCTCCCACAATTTGCTCCCGGCACAAAGGCTTGATGTTGATAAGGTCTGCTTTAGTTTGATAACGGTTCACGTTACATTCGATTTGGTAGTGCACAATCATAACAGTCAACAAAACCTATGCCCTCCAAAGAATAAAAACAACACACAATCGAGGGCTTGGCTACCATGGAAATTAATCCGTGGATTGGTTTTTGCTATCGGCAATGTCACTGACCCCAAGAAACATAGGTTGGGTTGCATTTTACTTTCAGGTTACTTTAGCACACACAGCTTCTTCTGGGCTTTAAAGGCACTGCACACGTTTGGTAATATTGTCAAAGACCAGTGTTCTCACTTGGTGTATCCCAACATAATGCATAACATAACAAGCCTGTGAAAATTTGGGCTCAATCGGTCATCGAAGTTGCAAGAAAATGATGAAAGAAAAAACACCCTTGTTGTACAAATTTGTGTGCTTTCAGATAGGAATAAAAACTTCTTGCAAGAAGTTTTTATTATTTTAGTGAGAAGTTACCTTTTCTCAAAAACTATACGTTCAGAGGGAGTCGTTTCCTGCAATGTTTTATACTATCAACAGCTCTCCGTTGCTTGTTACCAAGTGAGTTGTTATGCTAATATTTGTTTTGAGTCATTACCAAACGTGTACGATACCTTTAATGGTAGTAGATTGGTAAATACTCCAAAAAATAATGACATAAAAACTTAACTTGGTGAGAAGCACTGCAGCTGTTGACAATATAAACTATTTTGAGAAAGGATTCCCTCCGAGGTATGGCCTTGGATAATTTTTCACCCCAAAACCGTCATTTGAAACTGAGAAACGATTTATGCATGAATCGTTTCTCAGATTTCCGAGGGTTGGCCGCTCGCGAATGCTGCGGCCAGAGATGCGGTAAATGCCAATTTTCACCTCAATAAATGTGGATGGATTCGACGTTCTTGTGAAAATACCGTTATAGTTTTTTGCTGTTTCCTCAGCAAGTAGACACTGTATTCAACTGAAACTTTCGCATGTTACTTTTATTGTATCTTCCTTAAAAATGTTGCCTATAAATCAACATTACGTTGACAAAAATCAACCTATGATCCTACATAAGCACTAAGAATTAGTCCCCACTGGCGGTACACTGTCTGGCGGTCAGGTAAAGGTTCGCGTTTTTACTTCAGGGTTGATAAAGAAATTTTAGGTTATGGACGGTCAAATTATCCTTGAACCTTCTTATTTCTGTATTAAGAATCTACCAATGGTGCTATCGCTGACCTCACAAAAGGATTCCCAGCTGTTTTACTTCCGGGTCGCTTACTATTTCATGAACTTGTGACTTGTATCATGCCCGATATTCAAGTGTGAAACGTCACATTTATAAAGCCAAGGTTTACACGGACTTTTAACTTCCGGACTTCCTTTGCAAGGCTTTCATTGAAAACTTGGGTTAATTGATTTGCGACATCTCATGGATTTTGTCAAATTGTTGCTGTCATCATGTTGTACATGATGTCGTGATCGTTAACGTCCTCAAGCGGAGGCCTGGAGTTTCATCTTTGAGTGGGCAAGGCCATTTTCATTGTGCAAAGGGTACTTCATTGGAAAATCTTAAAGTTGTATTGGAAACTTTTGAACGGGCACAACGGCCAAGACCAGGGCAACGGAAAACATGGCCTCCTTGAAATTTCAAGCCCGCAGCACACAACAAACATCATCAGTTAAAACACGGAATTCTTATGTGACATTTTAAATTTAATAACCGTTTATTCCATTATTGTAGATATTGTATTAATAATATATTACTTTCTTTAAAAGGTACACAGTGAATAAAATAATTGAACATGAGTTGTTTTACACTGAATGTCAGTATGAGTATCAAATGGCACAGATGCACGAGCGCCATCTTAAAAAAAATATACCACAATGCATCTTGGGACTCCGAGTACAGTTAACAAAAAAACGAATCAAGCTGCCAAGATGGACGCCATGATGTAGTTTACATGTAACTATGCCACTGTTTTATAGCTGTGTACCGCATTACTTCAAAATCAGAGCACCATGATGGTTGCCGGTGTTGTTTGGGAGTCGATTTCACCCAGAACCCTTTGCGCGCCGATCATGCGCACGATGCATTATTGGCTTTGAAGGAATGGGTTACATTTTTTTAAAAAAACACCGAAACTTCTTTGCGCATCTTTAAAACTGCAGTCTGAAGCGCTTGCCACTTTATACACCAACGTGTTGTCATCTGGCCCAATTTCATAAAGCATGTAAGCACAAAAACTTGCTAAGCACAGAAAACTCTTGTTTTAGAAAAATAGCTTACCAGCCACAATACCTCACGGTTACCTTTGCTGTGACTGGTACCCCACTCATTTCTTTCTTAGCAAAGAAATTTGCTGAGCAGAATTTTCTGCTAAACAGCTTTATGAAATTGGGCCATGTTCATCAGGTGCGTCCCTCAATATTCTTACGAGTTGAACCATCTATTGCATTTTTTATGCCACAACTTGAGGGAAAATAATGATACTGTAAAGGGAATGTAAAGGCAATTTCGAAACATAAAACTAGGACTGAAATAAGCTTTAACATAGTCTAAATAAATATAAGAATACTAGGTAACAAATACTACAGAGAATTACTATCTACCCTGCTTTAGCAACGGATGAGATTTGACAAAAGTGAAAATTCCTGAAAAATAGTTTGCTGACAGGGGTCGATTTCACAAAACTCTTCCTAACTTAGGACTAGTCCTATAGGCAATGCTAAGAGATGGACTAGTCTTAAGTTAAGACTTATCTCTTTGTGAAATCGGCTCCTGGGCTCCCAGTTATTCTAGACCTAGAAACCCCCCCCCCCTCCCCGATGTATACAATTCGGGGTTTACAGACTCTGTGCATCACCAGAAATACAAAACTTGGACACAATGTGGACTATTTCTCTCTCCCTTTGGTTACTGCAATACTTTTCTTTCAAGAACATTTCAATGCTCAGGGAATTTTTTTAGTAAATCCTGAAATTATGAAAAATCCTGAGAAACCATGGAACCATTTATACAAAACAGCTGAATCCTCTTAAGCTACAAATTGCCTGATCAATAAATCCACATTTCATTTTTCATTTATTAATTCTGGTTGTGAAGCCAAGGACTCTGAGAAAAGCGAACTTAATCACTGTACTAGCCAAGAACCCAATGGAGAGAAGACAAGGAAGGAAATTTCAGTTTTAGATGTGGGAGGAAAACCCCAGATAATTATTCCATGGAAAACCCACGCAGTCAGGTATAGGGACTGAAAACCCAATCCACGTAGTGCCCCCAGCAGGATTCGAACCGGGGTCCTAGAGGTGGAAGGCGAGGAATGATACCACTACACCAACCCGACCACCAATTCTATACAACAAGGGTCATTTTTTTCTGTGACAACTTCGATGACCAACTGAGCCCAAATGTTCGCATGTGTGTTACCCTTTACATTTTAGTTATAAATGACACGTTCATGTGATTCTCTCAATCTAACAAACACGATACCATTAAAAATTCACACTGAAAGAGCTTGAGTTGTAAGTGCATAGAATACATTTTCGTGATAACGGCACTCAGAATCGTGCTATGGCAGGAAAGTGTAAAATTAACTAATACACTAAGGTAAAACTTTTGCCCTTTAAAGGCTTGGTACACGTTTGGTAATTACTCAAAATATTAGCATAAAAACTGAATTGGTAACGAGCAAGAGAGAGCTGTTGATAGTATAAAACATTGTGAGAAACGGCTCCCTCTGAAGTAACGTAGTCTTTTTAGAAAGAGGTAATTTCTCACTAAAATAATAAAAGACTTCTTACAAGAAGCCTTTTATTCCTATCTGAAAGCAGACAAATTTGTACAACAAGGGTGTTTTTTCTTTCATCATTTTCTCGCAACTTCGATGACCAATTGAGCCCAAATTTTCACAGGCTTGTTATTTTATGCATATGATGGCCCGATACACCAAGTGAGAACACTGGTCTTTGACAATTTCCAAACGTGTACAGTGCCTTTAAGTTTAATGTACAGATATATGATTCTACTCCAGCATTGTATGAACTAACGAGAGTCAACCCATTGTGTACACCAAACGAATGATTTAAATTACCTGCAGAAATACATAATTTAATAATATTGTACACTGCAAAAACTGGGGTGTTAACGGTGACACCATGGGTGAATTGTCACCATATAGATACCGAAGAGAGAATCAAAAATAACACCAATGTAATTGTTTTGGCAGAAATTTGTGTTATTTCAACACCCATAAGGTGTAAAGTTTGATTATTATTTAGTATCTTTATGTGACAACACCCATGGTGTCAATTTTAACACCCATGTTTTTGCAGTGTACTTTTTAAAAAACAAATACATCTTGTCGATACCAAGAAAACAGATCAGTTTGGCCTTGGTTATCTTATAACCCTTTTTGCATATTTCATTAATTTGAAATCGCAATCCGTAATAACTTCATGAATATTTTTTTCCTCACACTATTTTTGGATTAAAAATACTCCGTAATACCTCCAAGAAACCCTTTTTTACGGATTTGAAAATGTGCCATATTTATTTTATATTATTAATTATATATAACCATTTAATTATCCAACATGAAGTTTAAAACCTACAAAAAATACATGATGAGTAAATAATTTAAGATGTGTTCTATTTACAATTTAAAAATTCTAAAGGCAAGGTACATATTCGTACATAATGTGATCAATTGATTGCTCTAAACTCAACCTTACTAAAAACAAATTAAACACATTTGCACCAAAAGGATAATATTAATTCTGTAATTATTTGTAACTGGACAAAGTAAAATGTTGCATATCAGGTGCAGCATTGGTAATATAAGTCAAGATTAAGAACTACAGCAGTTGGTATCAACTTAATATGAATAGGCATATCAACAGGCATATGAAAGCACACAATTCTATGCAACAAGGGTGGGTTTTTTTCTTTCATCTTCAAGGACCAATTGAGCCCAAATTTTCTCAGGTTTGTTATTTTATGGATATGTTAGGACACACCAAGTGAGGATACTTGTCTTTGACAATGCCCAAAATTATGTCCTGTCTTTTAAGGTATTGTACACTTTTGGTAACAGCTCAAAATCAGTGTCCACATTTTGTGTGAGTCAACATATGCATGAACAAACAAACCTGTGAAAGTTTGAGCTCAATTGGTCATCGAGATCACGAGAAAATAGTGAAAAGAGACCTTATGTGTTTTCTGTTTTTTTCAAAATATCGTGCGTGATAAAAACCATTGTTTTACACATTTCTCAGAAACGATAGCATATTAGGCAGAAATATTTTAGGGAACCCTTTCAACCATTACTTACTTTAAATCATGTAAGTTGTGTGTGAATCTGTGAACATTTGTGTTTTTCGATCTTACCAATAGTGTACAGGGCCTTTAAATAGATCTTTCCTGAGTTGTTCTGTTTTGTTCAATGAGGGCAGTAGATATATTTGGTTTGCGGTAACACCATGTGTGTATCTACATGCCAGGTAGAGTTTGTTCTTAGAGAACTGTCTTGCTTAATTCTACTACCGCGGAGTAGATTGTTCGGGTGTTCGGGAGACTTCTCAGTTCTGAAAAGAACTGTCCTGTTTATTAACTATTACCTGGGCGGAAGGTATAGAATTAGGCTGGGACTACTACTTTAGCTTATAGGATCGTAATTAACTGTACTACCGCGGAGTCAGTTCTTGGATTGGTGTTACCGCAAACCAAATAAATGTATTGATACCTCACCATGCAATGCCTCAAATCCTATAGAGGGCAGTAGAGTAAAAAGTTTGTTCCTAGATCTAAATACTGTACCAGTGTCTCCATTGGAAAAGATCAGATATTTTTGTGTGTGCCATCTTCTGAAAGGTGTTGATCTAAACTCATCATGTGCGTACTGCTGTAACATTAATGACTCACAAAATTATCAACCGTTATACCTACACATGTATTACATTGGCTTTGTATGTACCAATGGAGTGTCTGAAATGAAAAAATGTGATTTTTGTGTGAGCCATTTTCTGAAAGGTGCTGGTCTAAACTCGTCATGTGCGCACTGCTGTAACACTTCACTTACATTGTACAATGTAAACATCAACTGTTTTCCTATTACACAGACTTTATAATAATAATAATAATATTGACTCTTATATAGCGCAATTCCAAAGAGTGATCGTTGCGCTTCAAACATTATTACCCCTGGTCCCTGGGCCGTTTATTTCATTCCTTAAACCATCTCAGCTCCCTTGGGAGTATACAGCCTGTGCTGCCAAGTAATGTAACGCACTAAGCTAAATCAATCACAAGAACCATCTTTGCCCTCACAGGTACCCATTTACCACTGGGTGATGAGAAGCAGTTATATTTAAGTGTCTTGCTCAAGGACACAAGTGTCGTGATCGGGATTCGGACCCACACCCTGATCTCAGCAACCAGAACTTGAGTCCGATGCACTAAACCGCTCGGCCACGACACGCCTTTATGCCAAACACTAACCTAGCCCTACAGTACTCCGTCATGAGAAGAAACAAAAAAACAAATCTGGCAGTGGATTGAACTCTATATGTTCAAGAGCACAAACTTGAATCTGTGCATTGCTTTGGACAACAAAAAATACACAGATACTGTTTAGTCCATCTTTCCCCTTCACCTTTCATCTCTGAAGTGGTCCTTACAAACATAATTTGTTTTTGTTACCCTTACAGTCACCTATGTGTATTAAGCAAAAACCACAGGTAAATCACTCCGGTGGGATTCGAACCCACAACGTTTGCATTGCTAGAGCAGATGTCGTACCACTAGACCACCGAGCTAGCCTGATGGCTAGAGGCAGTTCGAATTCCATGTTTTAGCAGCAGGTACCGCAACGATTAAGATGTTAATTTTTGCATCGGGGATAACTAATATAAATTGGTTTCTAGCCACCGGGCTAGCTCGGTGGTCTAGTAGTAAGACATCTGTTCTAGCAATGCAAATGTTGTGGGTTCGAATCCCAACCGAGTGATTTGCCTGTGGGTTTTTTTCCCACAGAACTCTGGAAAGTACTGAGTAAACAAACAGTGCTTAATACACATCGGTGTGAGGGTAAATTAGTGGTCCTTACAAGCTGGAATAAGTTGACAGTGTCTTCAGGAGTTGTAATAACACGTCTATGCTCCGGTAGGCGACTATCCCACCAGCATTTGCCCACTTCTGGCCGTCCTCTTTGCTGCCGTTGACATCCGGCTTATCATACCTCAGCTCTGCCAGTCCAAGATCCAGACCGGCTGGATCTGAGCTACCCTCCTTCTCGAACTCTCGGTAAAGCTCCAGGGCTTTCGAGAGATCTGCAATCCCTCCATTCATCGATTTAAGTATGGCATGCGGAGCGCATGTATCCCATTTGAAAGTACTCCCCTTGGAAAGGATGTAGGCATCGACCAGGTAGTCGATAGTGCACAACATTTTGTAGCCTGCGCCGCCTGCATATTTGACCTTACCGTCGGTGATGGGGCTAAGCGCCGTCTTGAGTTTTTCCTCCTCGCTTCTACTGAGTATGACTGAGATGCCTTGGGTAGATGGGCCGTTGTTTGCCGGCGTGGAGGGGAGAGAGTTGACCTGAATGTCCCCGCAGCTTACACCCCAGATGTGACGACCTTGCCAACTGAGTAAGGACAGGGGAGGGGGGGGGGTAATAGTAATGAAAAACAATCCACATTCAGGATAATAATAATATATAGGATTTGAGGCATTGCATGGTGAGGTATCAATGTATATTCGGTTTGCAGTAACACCATGTGTATATCTACTTTGCTGTGTAGATTTTGTTCTTTTGAGAACTTGTCTTGCTATGTATTCTACTGCCGCGGAGTAGATTTTGGAATTCGGGAGACTATTCTACTGCCGCAGACTATGGGAAATTTGTGCCATTACCAGCTTTCACCCGACCCTCCCATCTAGAAAGCTGTATTAACATCCCCATAATCACTCACTTTCCCTATTGAGGACAGGTTGTGGCATTGGAAAGAGTGTGACTCTTATAAATTTCTATTCAATTAATGTAGGGAACCCAAGTGCGCCCTCAGTGTTCAAGTGTCTGATCCAACTTTGTGATTAGCATAATTTATAATAAAAAGTTAAGTTTGGGGTCGTGACCTTTGGGCTCACTCTCTTTTCCATTTTAGCTTTTGGGTAAGAGAGAGCATATTGATTTTCTCTAGGTATTTCTCTCTATATTGAGTATTGTTTTGTATTCAAATCCTCTTTTTATTCCACAAATATTGTCATTTTTAGGGCTGATTGAATCATTGTAAACTTGTGTATGGCCAGCCTCGTGTTGTGTTGACCTTTCACCCTTAATAATAAGTGACTATGCTGTGCATTGTGTATACTATTATATTGTGTATTGTATGCTATAGTAATGGAGGATGAAAATCAGTACAGGAGATTATTATATATTTTTGACGTCATATGGATTCTGCTTTTGGTGTATTCTGGTGAATGCTCATCCTTTTTAAAGAGAGGACCAACCTCCTTCCCGTGTCTCTACATTAAAATAATTTATTTTTGTCAGTTTCTGACTTACCGGTCATCCTGGTCAATGATATCAAACGGCTGATTCACAACACCCATTAGTGAATCCCCGTTGTTTCTATCAAACACCCCTATGAGTATTATTGCACATTTGAGCCCTTCTTCGTGTATTCCATCTGCTGGCGTGTCCTCACTGCGCCCTTTGATGTACTGCGCTGTCCCATCTGAGAATAAAACGGAAAAAATTGGATGGATGACGATCAGTGTCATTCATACTTTAGATAAACAATCTTCCCATAGACTCTTTTTAACATGGACCTTAAAGGGACACTGTTGTCGTGATTACAGCGAGTCTGTGACCAGACATTAAATTCTGAACTCTCACCCAGTTACTGCACACGCCCGCGCGATAATGACGGCACCCTTTAAACCTTTTGTTTGTGACGTGAGGATTAACGCACGCGCGTGTAGTAACAGGGTGAGAGTTCATGTTTCCATGTCCAGCCACAAGCAGACTATGATCATGACGACAGGGCCCCTTTAAAACACGTGTCACATGACCAGGGCTCAATTTCACAATGCACTAAGATTCATCTTAAAGATGAGTTGTCAGTATTGCCATAGTGATTTGTATCGTAACATCACACTACTTAGTAACTACGATTGATTTGCAGTTAAGATCAATCTTAGCTCTTTGTGAAATCGACCCCAGGGCTCGAAATTTACACTGGACCACAGGCCCGAGGCCAGTGATTTTAGCATCGGGCCAGTAAACTCATGACTGGACAAGTCTGGCGATCTTGTGCTTTTAATCAAATGTTGACTTTCAGTCTGATAAATATCTTTCAAGTCTGAAACCAAGACGCTCCAGAGTCATTCAGAACGACTGCAACAGTTGATTTTTTTTACTTCCAGCACGTCCAGACACTCCTAAATGTTCCAGATGTCAAACGTTTCAATTATTTGGTTCAACACGACTCTAGAGCGCCTGTCTGAACCGGGTGTAATAAAATCTCACTTACCAATAGGATCGATCCAAATTCCGAGAGAATCAAAATCTACCTCGATGCTTAAACTGTCCAGTGTTGGATCAGCTGGCATGTCAACCTCTTGATGAACGGCCTTGGCTAGTAAGGATGCAGCACACGCATTTCCGTCTAGAACCTTGGTCAGGAGGGTACAGGTTTGGGCCTCGGTGGGTTGGACAGCTACAGTGATGGACTCACCGAGGGTGTTGGTGAATTTGTTGCTCTCCTCTCCGAAGACGTTGTCTTCCAGACTGGGAAACTATTTTAAAAAGAGAATTGTATCTAGACATTGGTTTCCAGCTTAAAACTGTGTTGCTTTTTTTTTCTTTCATCCACTGGACCGGACTAGGGTTGGATACAAGAATACATGGCATGTCGTGGCCAAGCGGATAAGAGCACCGGACTCAAGCTCTGGTGTTTCTGATCAGTATAGTGTGCGTTCGAGTCCCAGTCGTGACACTTGTGTCCTTAAGCAAGACACTTAACCATTATTGCTGCGTCTTTCGGATGGGACGTAAAGTCGTAGGTCCCGTGTGTTGTGTAATGTAATGCACGTAAAAGAACCAGGTGCACTTATCGTAAAGTGAAGGGGTTCGCCCTGGTGTTCCTGGTTTGATTGGCTGCATATTGCCCCACAGCACCTTGTAAACCATTACATGGTGCTATGTAAAGGAAAAAGTCTCATACTACAAAAACGTAGCTCGCCACATACCTTGCATGAAAAATACTGAATGTTGGAGCGCCATGAGCATCACTGTGTGACAGATCTGAGCAGTATAGATATGGGACGATTTGTGGATTATTATGGGTTACCTTTTGAGCGATGTCATGTCTAATCATCTCTTGGATCAAGACATCACCCAGCGTCTTGAAGTCCCTGAGGAACCTCTTGTTCTTCTGCTCTCCCTTCTTCTCCTCCACCAGCAGGGCAAATAGTGCCTTCTCAGAGCGGATGATACGGGCAAGATTGGCAGCTTTCTCAGACAGTGCCACTAGGGAGCAGAGGAGGGATGCCATCTTGGAGATGCTCTCCTCAGGGAGGACAGGAAGGTAAGGTTGATGGACGGGGTCTTGTGAATCACCTTGAGCATTTGCACGGTAGCTTGGTTGCTGTTAATATGTGACTTTCTTATTCCTTGCTTGTTGTAGAGGCACAATCTGTGTTGATGGGGAGTCACCTGTGTTGATGGGAGCAACCTGCAATGTCGGGGCACAAATGGTAGAAACTGGTGGTGATCAAAACATTCATTCTTAAACAAGACACCAGACCAATCAGTTAAGCTCTGAGAATGCACCCAGAAGTCTTACTTACACATTAAAATACCATAAAATATATCACTGCAAACATCGGTTCAAGGGTAAAAACAAGTTATATTCTTTATCCCCAATGCAAAAATTAACATCTATTAAATCATTGCGGTACCCGCTGCTAAAACATAGATTCGAACTGCCTCTAGCCACCGGGCTAGCCCGGTGTTCTAGTGGTAAGACATCTGCTCTAGCAATGCAAAGGTCAGGGGTTCGAATCACACCCGAGTCATTTGCCTGTGGATTTTTTTACACAGATTTCGGGAAAGTACTGAGTATACAGTGCTTTAATACTCATCGGTGTAAGGGTATTGAAAACAAATTATATGCAAACATACTACATACACTGTACATGTAGCTGTGTTAAATGCATGTTACATGTAGCACAGTGACTCAACTCGATCTTCACGCTAGAGGTACGTGTCATCGCAGTGTCTTATAAATCTGCTCCTTTCTCAATATATTATGTTCATTGTAAGCATCAAAGAGAGAGGGCGCTATACAATCTGCTGATGAATTAGCATTTCTGAGGGTTTTACCATCGCCACTCGCCAGACTCAGCCTTAAATATCAATTAATGTTTAGTCACACAGAAATATACATCCAAGAAAACAACATCTTTCTACAGCTCAGCTCAGGTCAAAGTCACTCGACCCCAGCATGTCCAGAGCTAGACCCAGTATAACTCGGGCGCTGTACACCTTTTTCGAAATTTCGAAAAAGGAGTACAGCGCCCAAGTTACTGGGTCTTGTCCAGAGAATGCATGTCATCTGTGCACATTCCAGACTGCTTAACTTAGCATGAAAGTGTACACAAGAAAATGTACTACCTAGCATGACTACATCATCATTCATAGCATAGCATTACTCACTGTGGTGTAGTACGTAGGGAGTACGGGTACGAGGAGTATGTTTCTTATTTATTTATTTATAACGTAAACGTTACACTCAAATTAACAGTAAATACAACTTTAAAAACTATCTATGGGGACAAGTACATCAATTCACATTGTACATCATGGGCATACTACTACTTGTACAAAAATCAAACTAGATATTCAGTTTTTGTTATTTACAGAAACAAAGTCGAAAGTGTTCGTGTGAGTGATGACAAATCTAAATAACCGTGCATCCATCAAACTGCAGTCGTTTTCTATTATTATCATCATCATGTCTTCTCTTTCGTTCTTCTTTCCAAAAAACCCGAGCAGTTTTTTAAAGCTTACCTTTGTACACAACAAAATAGATCTTTGGCTTTCTTTTTCGTGACAGTCGTGTATTTTATGTACCAAGTCAAACCGGAATCGCTCAATGACATATCCCCGGAAATGAATGGATGGGATGTGGAAACACGTAATACAATTGTACATGATATGAACCGTACATTTAACACGTTGTACATTACATGAACAATGCCGGCAGTACGTAACATGAATTATACATTAGGTGAGCGGATTAAGCCACGCCTACTGTTATATTATGAATGGAAGATGATCGGGTCACCAAAAAACTTTATTATGTGCTATTAAAATCAAATGCCAGTGAATAGTTTTAGCACAAAAAATACATCAAACAAGGTTTCTCTGCTAACTTTATTATTTATATCTGTTTATTATTTATTCGGTAAAAGTCATGGTGAATCAGAAGTAAATATTTTTGAATCACCTACATACTTAATGTACTTACTTAGGATTGACGGGTGAAATTTTTAGATCAATTAAAGGCATATTACACGTTTGGTAATTACTCAAAATATATATTAGCATAAAAACTGACTTGATAACGAGCAACAGAGAGCTGTTGATAGTATAAAACATTGTGAGAAACGACTCCCTCTGAAGTAACGTAGAGGTAATTTCTCACTAAAATAATAAAAACTTCTTGCAAGAAGTTTTTATTATTCTATCTGAAAGCGCACAAATTTGTACAACAAGGGTGGGGTTTTTTCATCATTTTCTTGCAACTTCGAAGACCAATTGAGCCCAAATTTTCAGAGGCTTGTTATTTTATGCATATGTTGGGATACACCAAGTGAGAACACTGGTCTTTGACAATTTCCAAACGTGTACGATGCCTTTAAGCCTTTTAGTTCCCCATATCCATTTTCTTTCGAGAACTTGTCAATTTTGTTTCCTTTGAACTTGCTTGTTCAGGCAGATTGTTCCACAACTCAACAACCCGTTGGAAGAAGATTTTTTTCCTCAAAATTGTTCCCTTATTGAGCTGTATGTAGCTATAGTATGGCATTTAATAGCAACAGGTTCCACTACCACTGCTACGGCCGACCATGGAGGAATTTATTCCTCCATGGGCCGACTATGAAAGCCTGTAAATTTATACCAGGCGAATAATACAATGTTTCTTTGCTACAGGGTGTAAATATTATCTGACGGTTACCAACATCGCCGCCACTTACTTGTTTTTCAGAGGATGGTTGCCAGAAACCGTCGACTACATTGTTATCTACCTACCCCTATAGCTGACAACGCGTACAAACTAGAGAACTAATTTATTCAAAGAAAATTGTTTTATTCATCAACCACAACCATTCATTCTGCTTGGCAACCGTGCCAAGCCCAACCCATCCGGAAGAAGGAGAATGGGTTTTTAAATATTAATATTTCAAAGTTATGCATTCTCATCAATAATATAGTGATTATTTCCAACATCAAGTGAAAAATATAAAGCTAACTTGTGCACATAAACTGAACTATATTGGAGTTTGGGTAAAAAGAGTAAAGTCACCCCCATTATAAATATGAAACCGTCCACCGGCATGCAGCAGTCTTGAACCCATTACCATTATAGGGTAAATAAATGGTTTGTTCATCAGGGTAACAGACTTGGTTGTGCACGACGTGCATGCATGGGCAACCGAAGATCAGCATGACCGGAAAGTAATTTTGTCGCATTATTTTGGTTTTTCTCAAGATTTCCACAACGTTACCCCCTGTCGTCACGAAACATTTTACATTTGGACAGGTAGGTGAACTTGTTTGGTATCTATTTCCAATGTTTGAACGTGTACGTGCCCGCTGCCCATACCATGGATGTAGAATTACCAGGGGCTATAGGGGGATGTTGGCATGCCCACATTTTGTTTTCTTTGGGTGGGCATGGTGGGGGGGGGGGGGGCTGCCCCCGCGCGCTAATGACCGGGCCGCGCGAACATTGGGCCCCCGGGGAGCAACGCCAACCGGCAAAAATAAGCAAGGTCACAGGGGAAAACACGGTAAACTCACACAAAACATCAGATTGAACCGTGATTGAACATCAACGTAGTTTAGTTTACGATTTCCTAGTTGTGTTAAAGGAACGTTACAGAACTGGTAGGCCTAACTAAAATTTTCGATATGATCACACAATACTCCTAGAACTATGAGGTTTGCTACGCTATCGTCTCCGCAAACCTCATAGGTGGTCAAGCACAAAACACAAACGACTCTTTTTTGCTGTTTGGATTTGCATACAAATCTCCTTTTTTTTCAATCAAATCTCGCCAAAATTAGGCTCTATGTGTTCTTCGAACTCTCATTGAGCGTGTGTGTGGTCCAGAAAATCCACTCCGCAAACTCAATTTTTTTTTTAAATTTATAAATTCTTACCGTAAAATTCAGATCCCATCCACACCGTTTGACTGATTATGCACACGGAGCGGCGATCCGTAATTTGTGTACAAAACATGCCCACGCGTCAGGGAACAACGCGGCTCGCACAGGGTACCAGTCTGTACACTTTTTGCAAACGCATCAAACAGCCGTAGGAAAAACATTTGACAGCGCACACGCACATGGCCTGCCAAAACACAGTGCACGTTGCACTTTTGGCACACCGCTCAGCCCGAAACAAACAAAATGGAGCGTTCTTGTCAACTGTGCGGAAATGTCATCCAAAGATCAGCAAAACGGTTTCAAATCAAGTCTGTCACTACACCTATATCCGCAATGTTAATGTTTCCAAAGATGCAAAACATCGAAGGTTATATGTGCACCGATTGCAATTAAATCAAACGCAGAAAAAGGGAAATTATAACGAACTGCTTAAAATTTGTATGAACTGCAACAATTGCTCTGTTTCAAAATTGTAACTGCAGAAGCATGCGGAAAGTGAACTGTAGTCAAAGAATCACACTACACGACAGCATTATCCCTTCTCAAGAATGGCATGCCCCAATAAACACTTACCAGGTTTCGAGTTCCAAACTTGTGTAGACGTAACTTTTAATTTTCAGTACATTTTCCACACTACCATAATTATTTCAGCTTTAGTTGTATCAGAACAAAAATATATCACATCAATCTTCAAGATTTGGACTTTCCAACAGTATAAATTTGCAAGCTGAAATCATATTAAAGGAGGTAATTTACCTCTTAAACTGGTACCCTTTTTGGACATGGACAGATCATTATTTGTCATAGTACACCCATGCAGCACCGAATTCTTTGGACGTGCTTTCAATGAGATCTCAAACAATTTTTCTGATTTGCTGCTTGGTCTAACAGTGCCTTGTACACCAGTAAAATAGCCAATCAACTAGAGTTTAACATCACCTTCTTGAGAAGGATCAACCTAATTTTAAAGCTCAAACGAAAACAATCGGCTGATACCATGGAGCAATAAACTCCACCGTAATGCATGCGTCTGCATTGAGCAAATCAGATCATGCCGGCCACACAGTAAAATTGACAAAACTGGTCATCTTTACACCCCGTCGTACGGGACTTTTATGCAACAATTTTATATAATTTTAAAACAGTTTGGAAGATGAATAACTATTTTGTTTTTACACGCGAACGAAATTCATACGTTGAGTAAAACTTGAGATATAACACTGGAAAGACCAAAAAAAACAAAAACGTTCGCCGTTTACGTTGGTTGATTAAGTTGTATAAACAAATTAATATGCAATAGCAGTAAAAAAAAAATTAAAAGCAGACAACAGGAGGCCCATTTTAAGAGGGCAATGTTTAATACATGTATACAGTCTTAAACTAGGAAGTTAATTACAAAAAACATACACAAACATAGGCATAAATGGGTGCCAACAAAACTGAAATGCTATTATGTAGTTTACACTATGCATGATGGTAAGTATTAATCAAGAAGAAGCGACAACCGAAATGAGGTCATACCTTATCCATAATCCTTGCGAAGACTCCATAAATTAGGCTTTTCCCATACCCGGTTGGCAGTACGCAAAACGTATTCTGTCTTTCACTTAGTGCCTCCAATGCTTGCATCTGCTTAACTTTAATAGCATGGGGAAAATTCGTTTCTTGTAGAACAGCACACAATGCCTCATTAAACTCCATTTTATTAGAACAAACTTTGCTTACTATCTCGTCTTATTCCGTGTTACAGCGGTATGCAAACTTTCTTGATTTGGCAGGCCATGTGCGTGTGCGCTGTCAAATGTTTTTCCTACGGCTGTTTGATGCGTTTGCAAAAAGTGTACAGACACAGACTGGTACCCTGTGCGAGCCGCGTTGTTCCCTGACGCGTGGGCATGTTTTGTACACAAATTACGGATCGCCGCTCCGTGTGCATAATCAGTCAAACGGTGTGGATGGGATCTGAATTTTACGGTAAGAATTTATAAATTTTTAAAAAAAATTGAGTTTGCGGAGTGGATTTTCTGGACCACACACACGCTCAATGAGAGTTCGAAGAACACATAGAGCCTAATTTTGGCGAGATTTGATTGGAAAAAAAGGAGATTTGTATGCAAATCCAAACGGCAAAAAAGAGTCGTTTGTGTTTTGTGCTTGACCACCTATGAGGTTCGCGGAGACGATAGCGTAGCAAACCTCATAGTTCTAGGAGTAATCACACAACACAGATTTACATAAAACTTACACGGTCTAATGATGATGATAGTAGAAAACATCCCTAGAAATATTTGATGAGAAATAAATAAAACTAATTTCCGATTGGAGTTTATCGCTCATGAGCGTTTTATTCATGCATTGTATAATACATGCAAATGTGTAATCGACTTTTCACTATTTTCTCGTGACCCAGATGGCCGATCGATCTCAAACTTCTAAGTTCTACAGGTTTGTCAGTTCATGTATATGGTAAAGTGCTTACACTGCCAGTTAGCAAAAACCAATTCTGTAATGTTCCTTTAATTTTGTTTATCTCGGATTTCCTGTTCAGTTTTTGTAGTTTTTAGTTGTTTTGTTTCCTTTTCAAAAATCAAGTCGTTTCTTTCATGTTTCACTTTCAATATGGAACCTTCAATATTCATGGTCTTTTTGCATTGACACTCAACTCAATGAATGATCAATCCAAATCAGCTATCAAAATTATCACTGACACTGACACTGACAGTAACTTATTACTAGCTTAGCTTACTAAACTAAAGTAGTGAAGAAAAAAAAAAAGCTTGGCGCGCCGCCACACTTTCTGTCTGTCTGCGGCAGGTGGCCACATTTTTTTAAAGAAGAAGTCGCTGTCTACTCTTTCTAAGTCCTAGCCTAGGTAGGTTTAAAATCTGTCTGCCACGTTTATTTCCATTTTATTTTTTTTTAGTTTATGCATTTCAGAGTTCAAGTGCAATTTTTAAAACCTTTGCTCAATGAAGTCAGGAGGAAGTGGCCATCATGAATCACCTTAGAGTGCATCACAATGATCACTGACTCTGAGTCTGAGCATGTACAATCAAAAAGAATTCTGGGCCCTTAGGCGGGCCCAAGCCGTGGGCATAAAGGCTTTGCGCGTCAGGCCATTAAATATTTTTTTGCATTTAAACCAGATCCTTTGGGTTGGTAAGCAGTTAATTCAGCAAAAACAAAAGCTAATTCTATTTTCTCAAATTTGTCAAAGCAAATATCTGTCTATAAATACTGTTCTCCACATGTTACTTGTTCCCACAGGTTGGTAAAGATTGTGATTGATGTGTGACAGATGACAGCATTGACATTGTTATGGCAGACCTGCTTGAGCTGATTGAGGAAAACGAAACACCAACATTCATTCGGCAGAGTAACGTGTGGACTCCAAACAAAAGAGCTCGCATCCAGGACGAGGTCATAAGCAGTAGCGAGACTGACGATATGTTGGAGTTACGTCACAACCACGCCCTAGGGATGCTGGCACTGATGCACAACATGTATCTGAAACGGGAACTCTGCGATGTCACGCTGATGGTTCAAGGTCATGCTTTTCAGGCGCATCGGTTGGTCCTGGCCGCTTGTAGTCCCTACTTCAACGCCATGTTCACTAGTGAGCTAAAAGAATGCCGTGAGAAATCTGTGACCATACAAGATATGGATCATGTCGCAATTAAAGAGATTGTTAACTTTGCGTACTCGGCAAAAGTAAACGTAACAGAGGAGAACGTTCAGTCAGTACTAAAAGCAGCTTGTATCTTGCAGATTGATCCGGTTATTAGCCTGTGTTGTGCTTTTCTCATAACGCAGATGCACCCCTCCAATTGTCTCGGCATCCGTTCTTTCGCTGAATCTCATGGATGCTTTGAGCTACAGCAAGCTGCCGACATTTTCGCACAACAAAACTTTTGTCAGGTCGCTCTGCAGGAGGAGTTCCTGCATCTCAGCATCGAGGATCTGATCGACCTTGTGAAACGGGATGCGCTTAATGTCCCTAAGGAAGAGGACGTCTATGAGGTTGTCATGCGGTACCTAGGTTACAACCCCGAGCGATGCAAACGTGTCGGGGAGATCTTTGAGCACGTTCGCCTGCCCCTCATGTCCTGGGAGTTTCTCCACAGCCGCGTCAAAGAAGATAGGTTTGTGACGGAGGATGAAAGGTGCAAAAGTTTCTTCGATGAGGCGAGACGCTATCATTCTAGTCAGTTCTACCCCGGTCTACATTGGGAGGTCAGCATACGAACTTTGCCGAGACATTCTTTCAGTCGGTCACTCTATATTTATGTTATAGGTAAGGAAAAACAATTAGAGCAGGAGTCACACACATGTCCTGGCCGAGCGGTTAAGAGCACCGGACTCAAGCTCTGGTGTTTCTGATCTGAAGAGTGTGGGTTCGAGTCCCGGTCATGACACATGACACTTTATCTTAATTGCTTCTTTCTACCCAGGAGTACAAATGGGTACCGGCGAGAGCTGGGGAGTAACCTGCGATAGACTGGCATCCTGTCCAGGGGGAATAGAAATATTCTCAGTCGTTTAATGCCAAGGAAACTACTCAAAATATATTAGCATAAAACTTACTCGGTAACGAGCAACGGAGAGCTGTTGATAGTATATAAAACATTGTGAGAGACGACTCCCTCTGACTTAACGTAGTTTTTGAGAAAGAAGTAATTTCTCACCTAAATATTTGAATATGAGAAAGAGTTCAGGCCTGAAGTCTTTCTCAGGCATCTGAAATCACACAAATTTGTGCAACAAGGGTGTTTTTTCTTTCATTATTTTCTTGCAACTTTGATGACCAATTGAGCCCAAATTTTCACAGGCTTGTTATTTTATGCATATGTTGGGATACACTAAGTGAGAATACTGGTCTTTGACAATTACCAAAAGTATACACTACCTGTGACACACACAAAAATTCACAAAGTAATCGCAAAGAAATACAGACTCTTGTAAACAGAGAAAAAAATGGCTCATGGAGGTGAAGGAAAGGATAAAAAGGTACTGCTGAATAAATTCTGAGAAAGAATACTGAATGTCATACACGAAATAGATAGAAGCCATGTATGGATTGGTATTAAAGGCAGGAAACTAACAAGTCTCAAAAATTCATTTCATACTTCAAACAAAGCCACAATTCATTTATGTGGGGGGGGGGTTTGCTGTAAAACTGGCGTGTCATTCCCAAGCGGTTAATGGCACCGGACTCAAGCTCTGGTGTTTCTGATCAGCAAAGTGTGGGTTCGAGTCCCGGTTGTGGCACTTGTGTCCTTGAGCAAGACACTTTATTATAATTGCTTTGTCCTTCGGATGGGACATTAAGCCTTAAGTCCCCTGTACTAGGGTTGGTAGTGCATGTTAAAAAACCCAGAATACTTATCATGGAAGAGTAGGGGTTAACCCCGATGATTCTGGTTCACATAGCAAGAACTTTTGTTTACGGTTTTCCTCAAGCTTGCGAGCTACAAGTTCACTTACAAGGTATGAGGTATTCTTTGATTTTAATTTATACCAGAAGTATAATTATAATCAAACTGCAGGGGCGGATCCAGGATTTTCCAAATGGGGGGGGCGTGAAAATATACCAAGCAGCAAAATCTTCCCTTCCCCATTTCTCCCCCCCCCCTTCTCTCTCTCTCCCTCTTTTTTTCTTTTCTCCCTCATTTTTTTTTTTTTTTTAATATGTAACGGGGGGGGGCGTGCGCCCCCCACGCCCCCCCCCTGGATCCGCACCTGAACTGAGAAATCTCTTATACTTGTGAAGCCTACCAAATCTTAGGAAAACAGGAAGGCTTTTGTACCAACCTATATTGTTTGTCATCCCTACATAAACATGGCATCCTGTGGAGAGGGGTCATTGTTCGTTTGTTTGTTTTGTGTTTTTTCAATTTGCACAATGAAAATTCCCAGTCATTGAATATCCTGTGTGGGCTTCCAAAAGAACTTGCAATGTCAGAGTGGGAATTTCCACTTTTGAAGGTCAAGGCTGCTTTTCATCACCCAGGGGTAAATGGGTTCCTCTAAGTGCAGAGATGGTTCTTGTGATTGATTTAGCTTTAGTGCGCTACATACAGTGTACTTGGCAGCACAGGCTGTATACTCCCCAGGGAGCTGAGGTGGTTTAAGGAATGAAGTATATGGCCCAGGAACCAGGGGTAATAATGTTTGAAGCGCAATGATCATTCTTTGGAATTGCGCTATATTAGAGTCGATATTATTATTATTATTATTTCCTTTTATCACAGCATGCAAAAGAAAGATCACATTTTCCTTTGTGCCGGTAACTCCTCGAGTCGGGCTACGTCCCCTAGCCTTAGATCTCAAGGGTCTTTCTCAGGATCCTCGCTGTTCCCAAGAGCGCCGCCTTCTGTAACAGATCTACCCTCACATTTGTCCCTATTTCATCTAGATGTTTCCCCCAGTGCTTTGGGAATGGTGCCAAGTGCTCCAACCACCACAGGGGCTACTTTTACCTTTACCTGCCAAATCTTACGAAGTTCCCTGGCCAGGTCTTGGGTTTTTTATCTTTTCTACCTCCTTCGAAGCTACCCTTATATCGCCTGGCACAGCTATGTCAATATTATTATTATTATTATTATTATTATTTCCAATATTCACATAGGAGGTGAAATGAGTCCTGGTAGAACAACCCTAAGTACAGTCGAGCGCTACACCCCAGCACTAAACTGTTGGACCTCCATCACCCCCATGAGCTCCCCAAGGCGTGGTGTCGGTACCGTCTTGCTTGACAAGATCCTGTATGCAGTCGGTGGCGCGGACAACACGGCGCTTAACATAGTGGAGTGCTTTGATCCCCAAAGTGGTGCATGGCGTTACCTTGCCTCGCTGCGGGAGCCTCGCAGTAGCGTTGCTGTAGCCGCTTCCGGGGGATACGTCTACGCTTTCGGGGGTTACGACGGAATGACCAGTCTGAGAACAGTGGAGAGATATGATCCCAACACAAATGAATGGAAGGATACTCCAGGTAACGAACTAACACGAAACTAGATGTGAAATTTATGAACAAAAATATGAAGTTTTAGGTAGGGTCATAAATTTGTTTTTGTCAGTGTATTGCTGATTTATAGGCAAAATTATCAAAAAAGATACAATAACAGTCACATGTGAAAGTTTCAGCTGAATACAGTGTCTCCTTGCTGAGAAAATAGAAAAGCCTGTCAAGGTATTTTCACAAGAACGTTGAATCCATCCACGTTTAGCAAGGTGACGGAGGGTACCAACTGCATCTCTGGCCGCAGCATTTGCGAATGAACACCAACCCTCGGAAACCTGAGCAACGATTCATGCATGAATCGTTTCTCAAATTCAAATGTTTTTGGGCAAAAAATTATCCAAACTATATTAATTTTTGAAGGGATTCCTTTCGCAAAATAGTTTATACTATCAATAGCTGCAGTGCTTCTCACCAAGTAAGTTTTTTATGGGCATTTATTTTAGGAGCACTACCAACCTAAGACCCTGCCATTAAGAATGTATGATTTGTCAGGTAGAAAGAAAACAAAACTTGTGCAAGTTTGTGCCTGAAGTTTGGCCCTCTTCAGTTCATTTTTAAAACAAAATACACCATAATATTTTTGATATATATATAACAACATGTCAGCATACTTGTAGCCTACATGTATGTTGTAGAAATCTCTGAACTGTTTTTTTGGGGGGGGGTTTTCAAACCGGAAAACCTAATTTAATGGCTACCAGTACAATTGCTATTAAATTTGACTTTTGGAAAAGGCAGGCACATAATAAACACATTGTACGTGATATGTTACGAGCTACATGTGCCATTGCGTACAAACAAAAGAGAAACAATAGGTCCCTGGTGAGTGGGTGAACAAGTTAGATCAGGGTTCTGCCCACGGTGGTCGGTGCCGGAAAACCCGCCCGGCACTCGTGATTCCCCGACCACCACTGGCGGATTTTTCTCATTTTCCGACCACCACACATTTCCCCCTTTTTTTGCCCACTTCCTTCAAAACATTTTTAACAACATGTAAAAATAAATTATTTACCAGTAAAAATTTCATCCAAAGTTTCGAGTAGCCTACTTCTTTGGTTTGAGTCTATTTTAATGATCCAGGATGAGCATCTGTCCCGCCTGTACGTACGATGCACATCCAACGATCCAACGGAAACCTGCATTGATTTTACAATGGTTCCCAGTCACTCTGACTGTAGCTTTACGCTGGGAATAACATGATACCAGTTTCATCGTGTACGTGTTGCGTATCCTATTCCACGGCATTGAATACAACGTAAAATGAACTACAGAGTAAGGCACCATGATGTTATGCTGTAAATTGTTTTCCCATGGCGGTAAAGGCGTGCGCGCACTGTGGAGGCCTACATGTAAATTCACGGCACGATCCTGCACGGACACGATCGAAAGGAAATTGACTTGACCGTACTAGAGGGAAAAAAAATTTCCGCCACTAAAAAAATCCTGGGCAGAACCCTGTTAGATGCATTCAAACCGAGGACTTTAACAAAAGGGATTCAGAAAATGACAGTCCTCGGACAGTCCTCGGTTTGTTTCGTGTACCAAGCCAATGGGGACGTCGCTAAAAAGACTAAGTCCAAACCATGGGATGTCCTCGGTTTATACCATTTACAAACATGTGTGTATATACTGTCGTACGTGTGTGTAATACATAAACATGTTCACACACTTCAAGGAAAATTTTGCATCAATACACTAGACATTTATACATGTGTTTCCACTACCTGCATAAATGTGCAATAAAAAGCTGCAAGAACACTAAGAGTATCTTTCTTTAATAACAATAAATAATACCAAGTAGAAATTCATAGTTTGTCTAACCACAAACTCTACATGTTCAAACTAGGTAGGTAAACAATGTTTGAAGCTTTGCATCGTGTGGAAAATAAGAAGTAATATAAATAGTAAACTTGCAGGTACAACCATGTGTACGATTTCTTTCGGGAGGAGTGTTGGCTCTGAAAAGAGCTGGTGTGGTCTCGACGTTTCGAACAGTATACTCTGCTCATCTTCAGGAGAAAGACAATTCAGACGATTCCGTTAAAAGGCCAAAGGACCAGTCAGAATTCTCACCAAGTGGTCCGGGTTGGCTAGTTCAGTGTTGAAAAACAACACCCCTATTTAGTATGAAATATGGACTAGTGAAAAGGCTGACAGACCAGTGAAATAACAAGCTAACTGGTCCTGCTGGCTAGTCACTGGAAAAGTTAAGGACAAACCCTGCATTTACCGTCGTCAAATCAAAAATTAATGACGCTTACACTCATACTCTTAAAGGTATTGTACACTTTTGGTGACAGCTCAAAATCAGTGTCCACATTTTGTGTGATTCAACATATGCATGAACAAACAAACCTGTGAAAGTTTGAGCTCAATTGGTCATCGAGGTCACGAGAAAATAGTGATAAGAGACCTTATGTGTTTTCTGTTTTTTCAAACTATCACGCGTGATAAAAACTATTGTTTTACTCATTTCTCAGAAACGATAGCAATTTAGGCAGAAATATTTTAAGGAACCCTTTCTACCATTACTTACTTTAAATCATGTAAGTTATGTGTGAATCTGTGAACATTTGTGTTTTTCGATCTTACCAATAGTGTACAGGGCCCAGTGTTCTCCAACCTATACACCAATCCAGGCGCGCAAGTGCTGGGCGCCGCCATGGGCGCCGCCATGGGCGCCGCGCGCCACTAAGAGACCTTAAAGGTGGAGAACACTGAGGGCCCCATGATACACTATAAAGACTAAAGCCAGGTGTTAGCAAAAGATCCATTTAGGTATTTTTCTTCAGCATTTGAAAAAAGGGTTTCTGCTCCAGTCTTGACATACATTATCCAGACAGCATTACAAAACCAAACGTAACTACCAAGTATGACACTGACAGAATAGACTACATTGCAGTTAAGTACCAAAGCAGAGCTGTCAACTCTCCCTGATTCTGCAGAAAGTTCCCTGCAAAATCAACCAATCTGTCCATGTTCTTTAGAACAAACTTTAAAATCTCCCTGATTTTGGAACCTTTTTACCTATTACGTATTATGTTGAATGTATTTTCTTAATATCTCCCTGATTGTTGTATAAAATCTCCCTGATTGCAGAATGTTGGCAGCTCTTCCAAAGTTGAACCTCTCAATGTACTCTACTCACAGTACGTTTTGATGATTTCCAATTTGTTTAATTGCTATTTAAAAAGCTCATAACTGAGTGTGATTTACCAGCTACACACGTCATAATGCATATTGTGTCGGTGCCGTGCACGTACATGTATTTATAGTACTGTTTAGTCACGGTACATGTGGTACTGTTGAACAGGTTCATTTGACCCTAGGCTCCGTCAAATTAATTGATAAGCTAACCTCTAGGTGTTCATAGGAAGACTGTGCAATAAGGCCGAGTAAAAAAAGAAACATGTTTAGCGTCCGGGTTTCTAAAAAAAAGGAAGGAGGAGGGGCTTTTTATTTTATTTTATTTTATTTCAAGATGGCCGCCATTCTTTTTTAAATTTCAAATATCCATTGTTTTTTCTACTGTTCTAACACACAATACATAAAAGAAACATGTTGGACAAGACATTGAACATGTCCAGACTTTTTCAAAAAGCGGAGGAGACAGGGCGCTACTATTTTACAATTTTTACAATTTTTTGCTATTTTTTTCCAAGATGGCCGCCATGCTAAGTATGGCTGGCCAAGGTATATTTATTCACAGACTTTGTACTATTTTAGTGTACTGGTGCAATGTATTACAAAACAAATGATTTGTATCATTTTAGTTAAATGCTCCTTTTTTTAAATATTTTTTTAAATAAATAAAATAGTAAATAGTAACCGCAGTGCAAATTTTTAAAAAAAGGAAGCGGCGGCCAAAAGGGAGGGGGGCGGGGACGCTTAACATGTTTTTTTTTTTACTCGGCCTAAGTGCATTTTTAAAGCTTACTTGACAAAAACTACAATTACACACAGTTGGCCTACTTTATGAAGTTCTGAACAAGTTCTACCAGTCTGGGTTTTCTTTACAAGATTTGTTTTCAGGGTCATTGCGATCATATTGTGTTGTATTGATAGACAGTCTAGTGTTTTTCGTAAATGTTACAGATCCTAGGATTTCAACGAACAATACATACATGTAGGCCTACACAATAAATCTGTTTTCATGTGGAAGCTGATGACATTGTACAGTGAATCTTATATTTAAGTTTCAGGTTTTGTAAAGCCATGCTTTTCTTGATGCACTTTCATGTCGGATGCTTGTTGTATAGTTTTCCCATGAGCGCTGTAAGGTCACCCTTTCACAGCGCTTTAGTAACTTTTCTTATATTCTGTCTTCGCTTTCGAGGCCATTGTGGTTGTTTGTTACATACTGTACATGTAACACTTTTCATATAATAATAATAATAATATCGAAGTCTTATATAGCGCACGTATCTACCAAACAAGGTACTCAAGGCGCTTAGTATATACTTTAAACAGAAAGATGGGTTATTGAAGTTATGAATTATGAGACCCAATTATGTAGCACCTTATAATGTTTTCTACAAGGTGCTACGGCGCATTCAGCAGCCACAACCAGGAACACCGGGGCGAACCCCTTCTCTTTTCGATAAGTGCACTGGGTTCTTTTACATGCGTTACACAACACATGGGACCAACAGCTTTACGTCCCATCCGAAGGACGAAGCAATGGTTAAGTGTCTTGCTTAAGGACACAAGTGTCACGGCTGGGGATTCGAACCCACACTCTGCTGATCAGAAACACCAGAGTTTGAATTCGGTGCTCTTAACCGCTCGGCCACGACACTTCCAAGAACCCTGCAGGGCTCTAAATTAACACTGAAACCACAGGCCCGAGGCCAGTGATTTTAGCATTGGGCCAGTAAAGACATGACTGGATAAGTCCAGCAGTCTTGTGTTTTTCAAATGAATAACACCTCACTGTGTAATATCTTTCAATTATGTTAAAGGAACGTTACAGAACTGGTAATTAAAATTTTCTTTAAAATCACAGATTTACATAAAACTTACACGGTCTAATGATGATGATAGTAGAAAACATCCCTAGAAATATTTCTGTCTGAAATGCCATATTTGATGAGAAATAAATAAAACTATTTTCCGATTGGAGTTTATCGCTCATGAGCATTTTATTCATGCATTGTATAACACATGCAAATGTGTAATCGGTTTTCACTATTTTCTCGTGACCCAGATGGCCGATCGATCTCAAACTTCTACAGGTTTGTCAGTTTATGTATATGGTGGATTATATAAAGTGCTTACACTGCCAGCAACTGTTTTGTTAGCAAAAACCAATTTTGTAATGTTCCTTTAAGTAACAAAGTACAGTAAACTCGCCCATAGTACAAATGACAGAAATCTTCACTTAATGCTTGTTTAATTATATTTTTAACTCAATGTGTAGTTTTTTTGTTCTTCTCACTTTGATGCTGGTACCTGTAAAAAGAATTCACTAAAGTCCACGTTTTGATCATCCTATCACACTTGCGATGAAATTGCAAACCACAAATCTATCGCTCTTGCGACGTTGCTGATTTTGCGTTTCACTAAAGTCATCGCAGTTGCGATGATAAAAATAGGAAATTGAACGTTTTTGTTCGTGGCTAAAAGTAGAGACCTTTGACATAACCCGACAGGAAAATCGTCAGTCGTCACGTGGTGGACGTTGTAGGCCTAGGCCTACATGTCAAAATTTTGTAGACGCAGTTCGCTTGCAAAAATTTTGCAGTTTAAATGTACATCGGTTTCATGCTGGTCCATCGAAAATAACAACAGGAGGACCATATTAATGTTTAAATTCTAGGCATTCATTTAAAAAAAAAGTTCACATGAAATCAAATTCAACTTGTATTTTATTAGTTTTATAAAATTTTCTGAAATATATGCAAATGTCTGACACTGTCAAAATGACGAATCGTTTGAAATAATCCTAAAGAGTTGTCATCATAAAAGAATCTATAAAATGATACTCTCATTATTTTACTAAGCTTACCAGCTCATATACAAATTAATTACGTGGGCATTGTTATTTTCTGTCTGATATGCTTTCAAAATTCAATGTCAGAAGTGGGAAACAGCTTTTTGAAACTTTACTCCCCCCCCCCCACAAAAAGAGGCCTAATTTGCAAAAAGATTTATTTTCGAAATGCCCAAAATATTCGTCAAAACTGTTGTCGCCCGAAAATGGTGTAACTGCAAAATTCTTACAACCTTGTCTTGCCACCATGCAAACTTTCTAGGCAGACGCAGTTATTAATCTGCTTTTGAAATTCATTGATCACGTTTACGAGGTGTATTGCAACTTAAAGATGTATCATGTTTACCAGTGTATAAAACATCATTTTGCAGCCATGTTAAATCTGCTTTTAAAACTTCAATACTTTATGTCCCTGTACCCATCTCTTCAAAACAAAAAATGCATTCAATAACTTTACAAGAAACTGACTTCATTTTAAAGAAATGAAATGTACAAAAATTAAGCCAAAGTTGGCACATGTGATAAACAAGTATTTCCTTTAGTGGTGTGTTGTGACCGAGCGGATAAGAGTGCAGACTCAAGCTCTGGTGTTTCTGATCAGCAGAGTGTGGGTTCGAGTCCCGGTTGTGACACTTGTGTCCTTGCAAGACACTTAACCATTACCGCTTCTCTTCACCCAGGAGTACAAATGGGTACCGGCGAGAGCTGGGGAGTAACCTGCGATGGACTGGCAGCCTGTCCAGTGGGAATAGAAATATTCTCAGTTGTTTACTGACGAGGAAACCGGGTATAAACACCGGCCTGATGAGCCATATTGCCTCGGGAAAGACTTTACTTTAAAAACATTTATATTTTACAATTGGGTTCTTTTTGTAGACATGACATCACCACGAAGTATGGCTGCGGCAGTAGCCCATGGCTCGGGAATCTTTGTTATCGGAGGTTACGATGGCTCTGCTGACCTCAATAGTGTGGAATGCTATTCTCCAATGGTAAACGTTTTTCTGAACTTTATATTTCTAACAGTTATGAGCCGTTTAGCGTAGTCTCTTAGGCCAGATTTTACAAAACACAAAGTTCTGAAGATGAGTTGTCAATATCACCATAGTGATTTGTATTGTGACTTCACACTTCGCTTAGCAATTAAAGGAACATTACAGAATTGGTTTTTGCTAACAAAACAGTTAAGCACTTTATATAATCCACCATATACATAAACTGACAAACCTGTAGAAGTTTGAGATCGATCGGCCATCTGGGTCACAAGAAAATGATGAAAAACCGATTACACATTTGCATGTGTTATACAATGCATGAATAAAACGCTCATGAGCGATAAACTCCAATCGGAAATTAGTTTTATTTATTTCTCATCAAATATGGCATTTCAGACAGAAATATTTCTAGGGATGATTTCTACTATCATCATCATTAGACCGTGTAAGTTTAATGTAAATCTGTGATCTTAAAGAAAATTTTAATTACCAGTTCTGTAACGTTCCTTTAAGATTGATGTCCAGATCTTTGAAGATCTTTCTGATCAATCTTAGCTCTTTGTGAATTCAAGCACAGGTATTTTAATTGTTATTTCCAGGCCTGGAGTTTCATCTTTTAAAGAGGGCAAGGCCATTTTCATTTTGCAAAGGGCCTTTCCATTGGAAAATCTTAATAAAGTCTATGGGAAACTTTTGAAGGGGCACCAAGGCCAAGACCAGGGGCAACAGAGGCCAGGGCCTTTGTGGCCTCCGTGTGATTCCTGGGCCCAATTTCATAGAGCTGCTTAAGCAGAAAATTATGCTTAACATTTTTCTGCTAAGCACAACTAAGCAGGATACCAGTTATATTTTGTACATGTAATATGGTATTTTAGCTGGTAACCTTATTCTGGTAAGCATAATTTTGTTGTGCTTAGCAATTTCGTATGCTTAAGCAGCTCTATGAAGTTGGGCCTGTGTTTAAGTCAGGTCAAACCCTTGACAAAACTTGGTGGTGTTCTTTACTTTTTTGTTCTTGTGTTTGATTGTTTTTTTGTTGGGTTTTGTTTGTTATGAAAAACAGATTAAGAAGTGGCGGATGGTGTCTCCGATGCATACAGCCCGGTCTATGGTTAGTGCCACATCATTCAAAGAGAGAATTTATGTGGTCGGAGGATGTAACTGCAGTGTAAGGTACAGTTACCAAGAGTTTTTATGGTCATTAGCTTGTGGAGTAATTACCAAAAGTACACCCTGCCTTTAGTATACCCGACACGTTCGGTTTTGATTTTGTCTTGACATTGCTCAGCCTTCTCTTTGAGTATGCAGGGCTCGAAATTTACACTGGACTGCAGGCCCGAGGCCAGTGATTTTAGCACCGGGCCAGTAAACTCATGACTGGACAAGTCCGACAGTCTTGTGCTTTTATTTAAATGTTGACTTTCAGTCTGATAAATCTCTTCCAATTCTGTTGAGTATTGAAGAGTGCTTTACCCATAATACAAATGAGATAAATCTTCTAGTAGTGCTTGTTTAAAGGCACTGTACACGTTTGGTAATTACTTAAAATATAAATTAGCATACAAACTGACTTGGTAATGAGCAACAGAGAGCTGTTGATAGTATAAAACATTGTGAGAAACGACTCCTTTTGAAGTAACATAGTTTTTGAGAAAGAGGTAATTTCTCACTAAAATAATAAAAACTTCTTGCAAGAAGTTTTTATTCCTACATCTGAAAGCACACAAATTTGTACAACAAGGGTGTTTTTTCTTTCATCATTTTCTGCAACTTCGATGACCAATTGAGCCCAAATTTTCACAGGCTTGTTATTTTATGCATATGTTGGGATACACCGAATGAGAACACTGGTCTTTGACAATTACCAAACGTGTACGATGCCTTTAAATTAAAACAGTTGAAATGTAAACTGTAGCTAAAACTAAAAGGCATTTTTTTTACTCATTTCAATTCTGGTCCTGTAGAAACAATTCTGGTCTAGTATTCTTTTGAGCTACAAGCCTTGCGGTCTTGTGGATTTTCCCCCCGAATTCAAGCCCTGGTATGGATGTTTTGTTGATTGTTTATGTGTAACCTTGTTGTGACCACAGTTTAGCAAGTGTAGAGGTGTACAACACGGCCACTGATGTCTGGGTCCACGTTCAGATGATGAACCACCCTCGAAGTGGGGTGGGACTGGCCGCCGTCAACCAGCGACTCTACGCCCTCGGTGGTTACGACGGTAACGACTACCTCCGCTCTGTCGAAATGTACGAGAAAGAGAAAGATGACTGGACGGTCGTGAGCAACATGGAGGCTCCACGACGGCGGTTTGGGTGCTGTTCGTGAGAGATGATATATAAGCCGTTTTAAAAAGAGTTGCTGCCTGGTAAAAAGTAAAGGTACAAGTATCATACATTGAAGTTGAACTTTAAGAATGGTCTCAGGTTTATCATCTGGTGCAATTAGCGACGGAACCTCCGATGTGTGGTTCTGTTAGTTAGTACTCAATTTAAGCAAACACCAACACTCGGCATTCTTTCATTTTGTTCTGGCATCAAACTACACTTGTTTGTTCAACCTGTGACAACACTTTTGTCCATAAGGATTTCGTTTTTTGTTTTCCTTTTGGCATGTTTGGGATTTTTTACCACCAGGGCCCAATTTCATAGAGCTGCATAGGCAGAAAATATTGCTTACCATTTTCTGCTTAGCAGAAATGAGCAGGATACCAGTCACAAATTGTACATGTGATACGGTACTTTGGCTGGTAACCCTGTTCTAGTAGGCATAATTTAGTTGTGCTTAGCTTTTTTTTTTGCTTAAGCAGCTCTATGAAATCGGGCCCAGGGCCCAATTCCATAAAGCATGTAAGCACAAAAACTTGCTAAGCACAGAAAGCTCTTGCTTAAGGGAAATAGGTTACCAGCCAAAATACCATACAGTTACCATTGCTGTGACTGGTACCCCACTCATTTCTTGCTTAGAAAAGAAATTTGCTGAGCAGAATTTTCTGCTAAACAGCTTTATGAAATTGGGCCCTTGAGAAAGAACCCAACCCTCTTTTAACTTTTTGTCTGATTGAAATATGTATATATTTATGTATACAATTCAATTAAATTCATCTTGAAAGTATCAAAATATAGTCAAACTAAACTAAAACAAAAAAATTGAATCCAAATTTTTTATGAAATACTCCTTAAGATTTTAATGTAAAGATTGAATGATGGGTTATGTATATTTTTGTTATCCATTGTATCCTTTTGCAACCAAAAGTACTGATTCTGCTTTGCTGGTTAATTAATTACAGGACAAATTTTTGTCCTGTAAAGTCGGATGCCACAGACATGGTGGCCTTTTCCGAAACCTCGGCTTGGGACTCCGTCCCCAGCCCCTCCGTCAGTATTTTTGGAGCAATGTACATTTTGCACAGTATTTCCGATTTCAAACGAAAAACGGATTTAGTCGGAGCCTCGGCAAAGGTTTTGAAAAAGCCCATGACATTGGCCAAATTCACCTGAGGACATTATTAGGGTAAAGCTTGGTTGTGCAATTTTGTGATTCTTATTCCGCAGTATGTTACTGTTCGATACCAGGGTCCAATTTCATAGAGCTGCTTAAGCAGAAAATATTGCTTAACAATTGTCTGCTAAGCAGAAATGAGCAGGATACCAGTCACAAATTGTACATGTGACATGGTAGTTTGGCTGGTAACCTTACTCTGGTAAGCGTAATTTTGTTGTGCTTAGCTACTTTTTGTGCTTAAGCAGCTCTATGAAATTGGGCCCAGGTCATGACACTTGTGCCCTTGAGCAAGGCACTTAACCATAATTGCTTCGTAAGAAGTTGGGAAGGTAGTGCATTCTGGTCTACCAGCCAGGCTCCTAGTGGATGATACCCATGCCTACATCCTTACGGACTGTGAAGGGGGTAACCCTGTTTCAGCCCCAGGAGTACGTGGCAACGTGCCCCTGGTGACAGTTGATTTGGGTCGATAGCCCATATCAGTTAAGTGTAGCCCTCACCTTGAAGTGGCCGTCCGACCTTGTGGTGTTAGACGATCTCTCATAAAATATTTTAAAAGTGTCACGTCCAAAATGTCCGATCATATACAGATAGTTGCCGCGTATGACATCAGGGTCAAGGGGTCAAAAGGGCAATATTTTGGTTATTATTTAAAACAGCTGGGAACATGAATGTGCTTACCACAGAGACTTTTGCTAGTCTAAAATGCAAGGTCATGCGCTTTGTGTCCTAAAGGTTTCCTCGTAATATTTGCTAGAGAGATCAGGAAATTAAATAAATTTTTCTTTTGTATGCATTATTTTGTGTTTATAAGTGCTTCTTAAAGGAACGTTACAGAACTGGTAATTAAAATTTTCTTTAATATCACAGATTTACATAAAACTTACACGGTCTAATGATGATGATAGTAGAAAACATCCCTAGAAATATTTCTGTCTGAAATGCCATATTTGATGAGAAATAAATAAAACTAATTTCCGATTGGAGTTTATCGCTCATGAGCGTTTTATTCATGCATTGTATAACACATGCAAATGTGTAATCGGTTTTTCACTATTTTCTCGTGACCCAGATGGCCGATCGATCTCAAACTTCTACAGGTTTGTCAGTTTATGTATGAGGTGGATTATATAAAGTGCTTACACTGTTTTGTTAGCAAAAACCAATTTTGTAATGTTCCTTTAACTACATGTGTTAATAATGATAATGAAATGATAGTGTAATGATATCTCTGGATATCTCTGCTGCTATGTAAACTAAAAAGGGAATTTTGTTTCTGTTTAAATATTTGTTTAAAATAACTCTATGTTAATTATAAGCTTTCTACCCATAGAAGTCTTTCCTACTAACTTGTATGCTGATGGACCATGTGTGCACGCAACAAAGTATTTCGAGGAAAAAGCCAAGATTTTGGAAACTTTTTTTTTTTTCCCCTGTTTTCTCTGGAAAAAGATTTGTTTGAATATGAATAATGCCTTTCCACAATTGACGTCTTTTTTTGCGACATTGATGGGTAACGAACAATTTCCAGTCTGTTTTTTGTTGTTTTTTACACACAAACAAATTTGAATTGGGAAATGCTTAATAATTGTAGGATAAAATATCTATTTGTAAATTTTGTTTAATGAACATTTGAATTAATGTATGCCTGTTTATCCTGAAGACTTATTATATTTTCGCTGCAAAGTTTCTTTATGGTTTGTCATTGACCTTTACCCAAAGATTTTTCTTGATTGTATTTCGTAATAATTTTAATAATAATGAAAATGTGTAAAGCGCACAAATCAAAAAAAGTGCTCATGGCGCTATTACAAACAATAGCTCATTGGGATTGGACATTAAGCCATAGGTCCTGTGTACTAGGATTGGTAGTGCACGTAAAAGCACCCAGAACACTTATTGTGGAAGAGTAGGCCTATGTGTTAACCTCCAAAAGTTCCGGACACAAACTTTTAGTTTTTAAAGTAAATACGCAAATAAGAAAGTTGCAACAGGCCAAAGTAAGATTGAGGGCGCACTTGCGTTCACTACAATATTAACAGGAAGGTCCGTGGTTTAAAGAAACTCAAAATATCATTTAAATTCTTGAGAGCAAGAAAGAAAGAAAACGCGCTACTTTGTACGTTCAGAATAGACAACATTTCTCTTTGACTGTACCATGAGATAAAATGGTGTTAGTGCTTTTTTTGAACACATTTTGCCGTTAGTATCTTGACCAATAATGTTGTGTTGGAATGTTAAGAACACGATTTGTCTTGAAATAACAAACAATGTCCGGTATAGATAAAATGTATGTTATTATGTATATATTAGCAAACGATGTTTTTAAGTACTTGTACATGATCTGATATAAATTGATTTGCAACAATGTACAAGATAAGCACGGACATTTTTGGCGTATTTCCTTTTTTACGTAGGTCCATGGATGCATTATATATGTGTATACTCTAGCACTTTTCCTTACGGGGTAAAACTTACGAGAAAATACCTTTTTTCTCATGATCATTGCCACAAACTACTGTTAACATCACGTTAGAGAAGGTACTAATTATTTTCCATGTATAATTTTTTTTCGGGGTGTTTTTGTTTTGTTATTTAATAGTAGTTACGAGTCTTATAACCTTGTACATAAAATTGCTGCTTTTACATCGAAGAGAACTAACTACACTTCTCAATAAAGTCAAAACTTTATTTTAAAAAAAATATATATATATAATGATTAAAGGCATCGTACACGTTTGGTAATGACTCTGATAATTAATGGCAATAAAAACTTACTTGGTAAGAACTACAGCAGCTTTGGATATAGTATAATGCATCTTGAGAAACTTTTCATTTCGAAGTACTGCGGTTATGAAAAAATATATCACCTGTTATCCCCCAAAACATTTTAATCCGAGAAGCGTTACGCGTAACGCTTCTCAGAGTGTTGTTCCAATAGTATAATGCATTTTTAGAATCTTTTCACTTCGAAGTACTTTATGGAAAAATATATCACTTTTTATCCCCCAAAACATTTTAATCTGAGAGAGCTATAATTATGCAGATTATTCTTCCTGCGTGGACATAACCGCTCCAGATTTTCGGCAATATCTCAAAAACGCTACCACCTTTTGAAATGAAATTTTCACAGGTAGGTATTTATCTACAACTATATAGGTTTGAAACAAACAATAGGCTCCAATCACCAAACGTGTAAGATGCCTTTAATGGTCATCCAAGCTGCAGAAATTGTATAAAACTTATGCTGTTTAATGTGTTGTATAAAAAGTACAGTTTAATGAAAGTAGTATTCAATATTAATTGTTGGGATTATATTTTTGCACGAAATCTGCAAGGGCAATCATTGCTTTCATAATGAGCTGCACTTCTGTGTCTAACTTGGGTTGTCCAAGGGGCAATACAATCTGAGACCAACGGTGAAGTCCAGAGGGCCCAATTTAATAAAGCTGTTTAGCAGAAAATACCGGTAGTGCTAAGCAAATTTCTTTACTAACCAACGTACTATCGCATCTTCACCCATTGTTTTGGAGAAGCTTTGCAGATCACATAGGCTACGTCAGGACCGAACTCTGTATAATTGCCCAACCCAGCCTCCCCTCCAAAGAACCATCAATCGTCAGTCTAAATATACTTGTTTATACAGACCTTTTCTCGACTGTAAATTACAAAGTTTTATAATCACAGTAATGAACAGGGGCAGATCCAGGATTTTCCAAACGGGGGGGCGTGAAAATATTCCAAGCAGCAAAATGATAAATGAAGTTTGTTGCCCCATTTCTCCCTCCCCTTCTCTCTCCCTCTCCCTCTTTTTTTCTTTTTTCCCTCTTTTTTAAAAATTTTTTATATGAAAAAGGGGGGCGTGCGCCCCCCACGCCCCCCCCCTGGATCCGCGCCTGATGAATACTGATAAAGCACACATATCCACCTAATAAACGGCGCTCATGTCTCTACAAAAGATAACAAATTAACAAAAACCAATACATTAATAATGTTCAGTCTGACAACGAGCAGGGGAAATTATGCTCTGGTAAGGAAGACTTAATTGTAGTAGTGAGATTTAAAGGCATATCGTACACGTTTGGTAATTGACCAGTATTCTCACTTGGTGTATACCAACATATGCATAAAATAACAAGCCTGTGAAAATTTGGGCTCAGTTGGTCATCGAAGTTGCAAGAAAATGATGAAAGAAAAAACACCCTTGTTGTCAATTGTGTGCTTTCAGATAGGAATAAAAACTTATTGCAAGAAGTTTTTTTTATTATTTTAATGAGAAATTACCTCTTTCTCAAATACTACGTTACTTCAGAGGGAGTCGTTACCTACAATGTTTTATAGTATCAACAGCTCTCCGTTGCTCGTTTTTATGCTAATATTTGTTTTGAGTCATTACCAAACGTGTACGATACCTTTAACGCCGACGAGAGGTGATCAAACGATGGCCTCAAACAGGGGCGGATCCAGGATTTTCCAAACGGGGGGGCGTGAAAATATACCAAGCAGCAAAATGATAAATGAAGTTTGTTGCGCCTGCGTAACACAGAGCTTCCCCATTTCTCCCTCCCCTTCTCTCTCTCTCCCTCTTTTTTTCTTTTCTCCTTTTTTTTTTTTTTTTTTTTTATATGAAAATGGGGGGGCGTGCACCCCCACGCCCCCCCCTGGATCCGCGCCTGTCAAAAACATTGCAATTCGGGAAGGTCAGCACATCAATTAAGCTCAAAGTGCTGGCAGACGTTGGCCATAAAAGCAAAAATAAAGAAATAAATCGATTCCTGGTATTAAAGGGATTGTATACGTTTGTTAATCGGAATCCAGTGTTTGTTTCAGTCCTATATGTTGTAGATATATACCATACAACTAACCTGTGAAAATTTCATTTCAAAAGATGGTAGCGTTTTTGAGATAATTGCCGAAAATCAGGAGCGGTTATGTCCACGCAGGAAGAATAATCTGCAATTGGAATACACAATCTGAGAAACGTAACTGTCGGTGTAACGCTTCTCATATTCAAATTTTGGGGGGATAAAAAGTGATATATCTTTCCATAAGCGCAGTATACTTCTAAGTAAAAAGTTTCTCAAAATGCATCATACTATCCAAAGCTGCTGTACTTCTCACCAAGTAAGTTTCTATTGCCATTAATTTTCAATAAATGGGATCCTTCTCAGATCATTCATCAAGTGGTGTTGTCAATTTGCTATATTTCCGGGTCCCCCTAGAATCTACGAACCAAAATGATGAGGGGTGGAACACACACTGAGCGATTGAACCCGATCATATCTTTCTGATTCTATGCATCGACCGTTCCACATGACTCGTACCGGTAGGCCTCCCGGTACAGAGCATTTTGTAATCGGAAGAAAGTTAAAAATGTATGATGTACACTGACGCGTGACGACGGCAATGACGTCAACGAGTGTATGTATTGTGTATATTATTATTATTATTATTATTTATTCAGCCATTTCAACAATACATGACGATACAAAAATACTTCCAGATGGGCTAGGAGAAACAAAAGCAAAATAATTACTGTGGTCCATAGACCTGCCTCCCCACATCTGGTTGTAATACAAGTAATAAAACGAGTAAAAACATATGTATAAATTTTATGTACACAAAGATAGGAAAGTTAACTATAAATAAAACATGTCTATGTATACATCAAAGGTTGGCAATTAAAACAAATAATAATATAAAGCATGGACTATGTGAGAGTAAAACCAGTTTTAGGAGTGTAAAATTTGAGAAAGTTTGCACAGTGTAAAAAACAAAATAACAAACAAAAAACAGAAAAATTCCTAAACACTTAAATAACGTAAAGAATATCCAAGTACAGGTAGAATGCAAATTAAATTTAAGTGACCAAATTTATAAAGAAAAAAATAAAATTAAAATAAATGAATAAATAAATAAATAAATAAATAAACACATATTAAATAAATAAATAAATACATCAAAAATATGTAAATAAATAATTTAATGAGTAAATAAACAAATAAATGAAGAAGAAATTTTTTTTTAAATGTACATATAAATAAGTAACCCCTTGGAATATAATAGCCCATAAGCCACTTTGAGGTATGGTGGACACACAATAGACCTTTATCATGGTGCGGCCATCTTGATTTTTCTCCCATTCAAATCAGTGTAATCAAACCGAGGCTGGAAGGAGAATTAGTCTGGTTCCTTTTTGTACAATGACTATTAGCATTCATTACTGTTTATGGATACAGGGAACATGACCAAGATGGTGGCAGCATGATAAAGTTCTAATAGACACTCTTCGGTTTGGGTAAATCTGCCTGTATGTCACACAAACCGAACAGAGCACTCATATAGTGTCTGCCATTATCTCAAAAAGGCTACTTGTACTGAATTAACAAGTGTTATAGTTTGCAATAAGATTTAGGCAAGGTTTGTCTGGTTAAAAATTGAAAATTAACGTGGTCGTATTCCTGGCCACTCAAGAGAATTTTATATTTTTGTATAAATTGTTTGTCAGATAGGCCTACATATACCTTGTAATAAGTGTTCCCTTAGCATTCGTATATAGCACTGTGTATTTATGTGCAAACAAAAATATTAAAATGTTGCAAGATCTGGAGAAATCATTGGTTTTTCCCCATCATGTTTAATAAGATTTCCATGTTCTCTTAAGTGTAAGGTGTGAACCGAGGACTTCTCTGTTTTTTTCTCTCATTGTTTGGACTTGGGTGGGGTTTTTTTGCGACGTCCCCATTGGTTTTGTACACGAAAATAAAAGCGAGTACGCTCTCAGTAGGCCTACACACATTTGGGGTTTTTTACATCCCTGCTGTGGAGACATATTTTGTCCCTGTACTTAAAGGGATTGTGTACGTTTGGTAATAATAATTGGAACCCATTGTTTGTTTCAATCCTATATAGGTGTAGGTATATACCATAAAACTAACCTGTGACAATTTCATTTCAAAAGGTGTTAGCGTTTTTGAGTTATTGCCGAAAATCTGGAGCGGTTATGTCCACGCAGGAAGAATAATCTGCAATTGGAATACACAATCTGAGAAGCGTTACTGCAGTTACTGCAGTAACGCTTCTCAGATTCAAATTTTGGGGATAAAAACTAATATATTTTTTCATAACCGCAGCACTTCGAAGTTAAAGGTTTCTCAAAATGCATTATACTATCCATAGCTGTATACTTCTTACCAAGTAAGTTTTTATTGCCATTAATTTTCAAAGTCATTACCAGACGACTTTGTAAACACAATTCCTTGTGGAGCACCCCAGTCTTTAGAAATCCCTTATGGAGACACTTTGTTTTCCTTTTTGTGTTTTGTTGTTTGTTTATTTCTCGGTCTCCATAGGGTAAGCGAATAGATTGCAGATGCTTTTGTGCATCAATTGGCTGCCACTTGGTGTGTTATGGACAAAGCGATCAAGAGAAAGATGGGGAGAAAAAGATTTTCCATAAATTTCTTTAGGCCTTTGTGACTTGCGTTTCGTGGATTATACCTTGTTGGTTTTTGCGTGACATGTTGTCTGCATGAACACTCTAGTGAACTTACTCTTGAATTGTGCCAACTGAGAAGCGAAATTCAATATACCTGTTAATAATTAAAAGGACAAACTAACATTGAACACTTTCAAGGCTAGCTCAGCGTTGTGCAACCAGGTTCGACCATGAAAAGCAAGTCTGGATATTTTTCACCCATCACTTTATTGTACCTCATTGCACCGTACAGAAAGGATCCCCAAGCACTATCAACAATAGCTTGATATTTCTATTGAAAAAACCCATCATCCGGCACGAGGTTTGACCTTACCATCGCGGCATTCATCATTTATAGCTGTAATCGCCTGCCCCGTTTACCTATTGCTTATTTAAAGGGGGAATTATGAAAGCGACACATGGCAGATGGCGGTTTTCAAGGGATAAATTGGATGTGTTTAAAGACCTGAACGAGGCTCAACTTCACAACGGATTGATTGTCTAAGTACCTTAGGTTGCTTGCCGCGGTCGACCCACATAACAATTATGATAAACTTACACAAATATCAAGGAACAGATGGTATTGACTTGACCCGGTCACAATAAAATCATATTTACACGGACACTTTGAGGTAAATACGACTGTTGAGAAATAATGAAACACTGTTTTTGTCAGGAAACGCGATCACCTTTGCAGAATCATTGTGATTAAATTGATGGTTCTTCTGGAACACTGAGATAAACTCCTATCAACACGCCAAAGAAAGAGCAAACTTTTAATGGTAAGTTTTATTCTTTGTTTCTTTCTCTATCTGAAGGTTCGTCGTTCTTCGAGATTTCATGTACTGGGTAACAATGATGATGATGGGAGACCAGTATCTATACGTGTACCATGTAATCCAATTATATTACTGCAGGAAATAAACCCATGAACGTGTTTTAGGGCCTATATACGCACCATTATGTTCGACTTTGACGATTATGTGCGACAAAAGTTGAGAACCATTATGTCCGGCCCTTTGTGTCATACAAATAATTATGTCCGACCCATTGTGTCATACAAACCATTATGTCCGACCCATTGTGTCATACAAACAATTATGTCCGACCCATTGTGTCATACAAACCATTATGTCCGACCCATTGTGTACTACAAACCATTATGTCCGGCCCATTGTGTCATACAAACAATTATGTCCGGCCCATTGTGTCCTACAAATAATTATGTCCGACCCATTGTGTCATACAAACAATTATGTCCGACCCATTGTGTCATACAAACAATTATGTCCGACCCATTGTGTCATACAAACAATTATGTCCGACCCATTTGTGTCCTACAAATAATTATGTCCGCCCCTTTGTGTCCTACAAATAATTATGTCCGGCCCATTGTGTCCTATACAAACAATTATGTCCGACCCATTGTGTTCGATGAACCATTATGTCACATCCATTATGTCCGATGAACTATTATGGGTCAGTATAGGACATAATGGGTCGGACATAATTATTTGTAGGACACAATGGGTCGGACATAATGGTTTGTAGGACAAAATGGTCGGACATGATGGTTTGTCGGACATAATGGGTTGGACATAATGGTTCAAAAAATGTTGTCGAGCATAACGGTCCATGTACAGACGATGTGACCTGTGACATCACATGTTTACAAAAGAGCCACCAAGCCTGGACTTCAGGCAGGCACGATTTGTGCACAGCTCATCAATGGATAAAACATACAATTTTACATTTTATACATATTGTACTGTCTGTTTTTATCAAATTATGGTACGATGAACTTCGGGGGAACATCTCAAAACTTGTTCAGCTGTTACTTTTAAAACTGTTGGATTTATGTGGAAATTATGACACAAAATGTAAACTTTCCCATGACCAGTGCAGTATCTTGCCTGATAGAAAGTCCCAAGAATGCGCAAGGTCACACTTATTCTAAACAAAGGTCACATGCCATGGTCTATATAGGACATAATGGTTAACGGTGCGTAACAAACGTCAAAGCTCATAATATCGGTCATCGAAGTCATGAGAAAATAGTAGGGAAAAAAAACTTGTTATGCTTTCGCTGTTTTCACACATCTGGTCTTACACTTTAGCCGATCAAAAATAATCATTTTACTCGTTTCAATTAAATTTCGTTGTTGCCCATAATATGGAAATTTGCTTAGTTGAGCATGCTCATAACATTATAATGATATCAAAATTACAGAATTACAAATTTTCATAAAAAGACAACAATTACAAAGTTTAAAAAGATTAACAGATCTGTGTACAAAGAATTATGTATACAAATAATAAAAACTGAGTTTAAATGAACGTTACAGAACTGGTAATTAAAATTTTCTTTAAGATCACAGATTTACATAAAACTTACACGGTCTAATGATGATGATAGTAGAAAACATCCCTAGAAATATTTCTGTCTGAAATGTCATATTTGATGAGGAATAAATAAAACTAATTTCCGATTGGAGTTTATCGCTCATGAGCGTTTTATTCATGCATTGTATAACACATGCAAATGTGTAATCGGTTTTTCACTATTTTCTCGTGACTCAGAATGGCTGATCGATTTCAAACTTCTACAGGTTTGTCAGTTTATGTATATGGTGGATTATACAAAGTGCTTAACTGTTTTGTTAGCAAAAACCAATTATGTAATGTTCTTTAAATATCTACTGGTGCGGCACTTCAGACTCCTCACTGACGCCCTCCTACAGACCTCATTTCCTGGTAGAATTCATGTAATGGATGTGTGATTAATTACAATCACTTAGACTTAATTAAAATTCGTTCATGACGGATTGCAATAACTTGTTGTCCTGTTCTCTGCCAAACAATTGCCCGTCCGCTTATAGCAACTCTCTGAATTTGACCATTGAATTTTGCACTTAATTAATAGACATGACATCAGTCTCACACAATGGCAATCACAATGACTGATGTAAAAACAAAAAAGGCCTCATGATAGTGTCTGGTTCAGGTAGTTTCTCAATTAGCATTTCAAGAAAAAATAGTCAATGGGAAGTTTTCCACCATGACCATCTTTAGTTGTGCCAGATCTGTGAACGTTTATATTTTGTTCACTCTTTCCTATGTTGTAGTTTTATTCCGTACAGATTTGCGGTACTGAGCAAAACAAAAAGCACACCAAACCTGTGTTTCTAATCGGTCGGGTTTTTGAGAAAACATCAAAACGGTTACCGTATGTTCTAAAACAAAACAAAACTTCCCATTCATTACCTATTTTATCGTTTTATGTTTGAGTCTACCTATGGCATCAGCCTCATTATCTAGCCTAATAGAAAACCCTTAACTTTGCCCCAATTTTCAGAAGTGAGATTGATATTAAGGAAAAGATGGCGCCAATCTCACCAAAGCTTTTCCCATTCATTACCTATTTTATCGTTTTATGTTTGAGTCTACCTATGGCATCAGCGTCATTATCTAGCCTAATAGAACACCCTTAACTTTGCCCTAATTTTTGAGTCTACCTTTTGGCACCAGCGTCATTATCTAGCCTAATGGCAAAACCCTTAACTTTGCCCCAATTTTCAGAAGTGAGATTGATATTAAAGGCATCGTACATGTTTGGTAATTACTCAAAATATTTATTAGCATGAAAACTGACTTGGTAACGAGCAACGGAGAGCTGTTAATAGTATAAAACATTGTGAGAAACGACTCCCTCTGAAGTCACGTAGTTTTTGAGAAAGAGGTAATTTCTCACTATTAATAATAAAAACTTTTTGCAAGAAGTTTTTGTTCCTTGCTGAAAGCACACAAATTTGTACAACAAGGGTGTTTTTACTTTCATCATTTTCTTCGATGACCAATTGAGCTCCAATTTTCACAGGCTAGTTATTTTATGCATATGTTGGGATACACTAAGTCTTTGACAATTACCAAACGACGATGCCTTTAAGGAAAGGATGGCGAATCTCACCAAGGCTTTTCCCATTCATTACCTATTTTATCGTTTTATGTTTGAGTCTACCTATACATCAGCCTCATGATCTAGCCTGCTAATGGAAAAACCCTTAACTTTGCCCCAATTTTCAGAAGTGAGATTGATATTAAGGAAAAGATGGCGAATCTCCAAAGGCTTTTCCTATGCATTATTACCTATTTTATCGTTTTATGTTTGAGTCTAATACCTATAGCATCAGCCTCAAAATCTAGCCTTGCACCAAACAGAGGTCAGTGACCATACCCAAGAAAGTGTTTGGTCACTTGGCCACTGGACTCCGACTGAGGAGAAAGTTGTGAGAATTAACCTCCCAAGTTTCTTCAGTTTGCCGAATCCTACTGCCTTTTTCAAATATGACCTGTATCATTTGTAGGCTATTCAATTATTGTTTTGCCATAACGAGTGACAAAGTGGCGGTATCGTTATAGAGCATCTAACTCTTAATTTATCACGATTGCATCATCAAAATGAAATATAATAATTTGCCAAAAATGTAATAATTGTTGAATTTTTCATTTTTTTTTTTAAATCAAGGGATTTTTTTTTTTTTAAATTGGGTCAAATGCTTATTCATGCTTATAATTGGAACGGATAATCAGAGAAATGGATAATCAGAGAAATTGAGCCAAAGGTAGCCGAATGTTAATAAACAGGGGCGTGGAATTCCGAGGAAAGTTTATTTGGCATAATAATGTTGGAGTCGCGCATCACAGCACACAAAACCATAGAGCTGCGATGTCCCACTGTGCACCGTAGTCGTACTTGGTATTTGTCAACAAACACGAGTAGATCACTGCTGATTTGCTGTCAACTGTCACGTGCTAGATATCAGGGGGAAAAAATAATCGTTTGAATAAATAATGTGGCGAGCCAAGCAACTTCTAAATATTTGTTTATATTTTCTTGTTTGCTTTTTAATATTTTGCATTTACTTTTATTTACTTAAAACTCTGACAAAACATTTATGTAGGCCTACATTGTTGCTTAAAGGAAAATTACAGAATTGTTTTTTGCTAACAAAACAGTTGCTGGCAGTGTAAGCACTTTATATAATCCACCATATACATAAACTGACAAACCTGTAGAAGTTTGAGATCGATCGGCCATCTTGGTCACGAGAAAATAGTGAAAAACCGATAACACATTTGCATGTGTTACAATGCATGAATAAAACGCTCATCCCATGAGCGATAAACTCCAATCGGAAATTAGTTTTATTTATTTCTCATCAAATATGGCATTTCAGACAGAAATATTTCTAGGGATGTTTTCTACTATCATCGTCATTAGACCGTGTAAGTTTTATGTAAATCTGTGATCTTAAACAAAAGTTTAATTACCAGTTCTGTTACGTTCCTCGTAAGCAATTCCATGTTTTTCATTGTTCATTCCAACATCCTTATTTCATGGTAGCATTGAGTAATTGTTCCATGAAATGTCTTACCACCTACTATTGGCTAGAAAATCATTGACTGTCCATCATTTAGCCTTAGGCACTGGTCATGGCAGAAGGTTTTATATTTTTACACCCATGGGCGAATGCACTAACCAGTGTAATAATCATTACTTTATTTTCAAGATGTTTTATTTTCACGTGCTAGCTATCAGGGGGAAAATCGTTTGAATAAATAATGTTGCAATCCAAGCAATTTCTAAATATTTATTTCACCTGCCGTATTTAGGTCCGCTACGTTGATGGAACCCTCCCCATCCACTCTGCCCCTGTCTTGATGAGCAAGCAAAACTCTTTAAAGGCAGTGTATACTTTTGTTGTCAAAGACCAGTATCCTCACTTCACTTGGTGTATTCAAACATATGCATAAAATAACAAACCTGTGAACATTTGGGCTCAATATTGGTCATCGAAGATGCATGAAAATAATGAACGAAAAAACACCCTTTTTGCATATTGTGTGCTTTCAGATGCCGGAGAAAGGTCAATGCCTGAAGCCTTTTTCAGATTCAAATTTGTCGGTGAAACAACACCTCTTTCTCTAAAATTACATTACTTCCCAAAGGGGTCGTATTCTAACAATGTTGTTTAATATCAACAGCTCTCCAGTGCTTTTAACCAAGTAAGTTTTTATGGTAATTAACTTGTGGAGTAATTAACCTGCCTTTAAAATCTAAATGAACTAACTCGCTATAGGCTTGCGTCATTTTGTCATCGAGTCAAAGTGTTATAACTATTTTTACAAAAGAGGACACCCATCTCCCTCGAATTCCCACGGAGCTCCAGAAGTGCCACCCAACATTTTAAGATCTTGAGATGATGAAATCCCAAAATAAGATATCGTCTTCCTCCCGAGATGAAATATATTTGGAAGACGACATTTTCAAGGACGTCGTCATCCCAGGGCGGGTAAATTGTCTCATGATGTCGTCATCCGTTAAACTTTATGATGTCATCATCATGCAGTAATTATCTCAGGATCTCAACAAGTAAGAAGGCACTTTCAGAACTCCGTACATTCCTGGTTGTTGTACGATGAATAATGTTAACATTATTTTGACGGTTAACACTTCTACTCCAATAACAGTACGGTACAGATGGCCCACAGGCAGCACAACGGCAGGGCGGGGAGGAAGCGCCGGCCACATTCAAGCGATGGGGTACCTAGGACAAATCAGCATCACAACGATGACGATGACATTTTATCAGGTAGGTTTGTTACACATGGTTTCAACCATAGAGCTAAATAAGCCTACCGTGACAAGTTTAGAAGGGAACAGAATTCATCAAAATGTCGTCAACCGTGAAGTTCAGAAGCCCGAAAAATTATTTCTTTACGTTTAACAAGTGACCCATTCTGAACATGTCTTTAGTCTTCAACCATGGAGGTGCCATGACTCATATCATTCTCAAACATTGCCCATGACGTCATTGACCGCCATCTTTGATGACAAACAACGACGTGCACGACTCTCAGCCAATGAAAGCCACAACAACAACAACAACAACAACAACAACAACAACAACAACAACAACAACAACAGAAGCAGCAGCAGCAGCAGCAACAGCAACAAACAACAACAACAATTGCGACTCATGAACCCTTTGTTGTTTGTAATTATAGCCAGTGCTAAGTTTTTGTCCATTGGGGGAATGATTTTGTTAGAGTTCGACAGAGTGTCAGTTGACTTAGGCCTGCGCTAAACGTCGCATTTTTGCCGTGTCGAACTCAAATAATTAGAAAATGATGAATTAAATTCGACAAAAAAGCGACGTTTAGCGCAAACTTTTGATTTAAGTTCGACACTGCCGTGTAGCACGGCAAGCTTTGCCGTGCTACACGGCAGTTGCACGACGTGGTGACAAACGTCGCGCTCTTGCCGTGTCGAATCGAATTGAATTCTCAGTCGGGCTATGCTCTTTGGGAATACGCATGCGCAAAACTTTTGAAAAATGTTTTATCTTTATTTTCTAATAATGTGAACATTCTCCTTGTTAGTACCGTAGCTGAGAGTATTCCGGGATGGGAAAAGAAACAACTTCTGACTGGAACAAACATAATCTGTAGATTTCAGAATTAAACTAAATGATTTTGTTTGACACTCTTTAAAAAGACGGTGAACGCCACTCACCAACGATGGTAATAATAATGACAACATTTAAGTTGGGAAGCAATGTTATGATTTTGTCATTAATATTTGAGTGTCACAGCTCGAATTGACATCATGAAACATGACTCTTTAGCAATTTTTTCCCGCGTCACCATTTTGAATTACTTTAAGTGCGGCAAACTATTTTACTAAATTCGACGTTTGTCACCAATTCGTTTTAATTGCCGCACTTTTGCCGTACGAAAATCATTTGAGTTCGACACGGCAAAAGTGCGACGTTTAGCGCAGGCCTTATACTCTTATGATTACTGCAAACAACCCTTTTTACTTCAAGTTTCTGGAAAAACTATCCACTGATCATGCTCAAAGATGCACTTCAGCATTGTCTCGTTCCGTATGGTACCCCTGGCTCAAGACGGTGAGCTTTACCGCATGGAAATCGCTAAAAACACAAACAGCCTCATACCGCCGCGCGCCCTCTACTGTTGTTGTTTGACAAAGTTTTGTAAAGTAAAGTTTCAATGGCGCGGCAGACAAAATTTCCGACGGCGACAGTCAGGTAGGTCCAATGGTCCAATTTACAATGGAACAACTAATTTCAGAGTCAAAGGTCTAAACCACCAAAATGGCACATTGCCAATAAACGTTGAATAATTATTTTAGTTTTATAAACGGAAAACGGCCCAGAACTCAAACTGTCCGAAAACTGGACAACAATTTCCAAAATGGTGGTCAGATTCACTCGGTCAGGGAGCCAATGTTCGTACACTACTGAGTACGGACCTGCCGACGGCCGCGCACACCACGCACACGGCGGAGACCCGTCCACTGGGTGCGATGCACGCCTAGAGAACAGATCAGATGGGGGGGAGCTCTAAACACCCGAGTGTCACTCTCCCGGCCGTGCATCCAGCCAAAGAGAACGGAATACTTACTTGAGGTTCGCGTAAAAATTATAGAATCGCAGGATTTATACAGGAAATTCGTGTAAACATGTCAGTAAGGCCATAACGGAGGTCAGCCGCTCAACCGTCGACTTGTCTTGGCCATCCGTCGAGTTGTCTCAAAGTCGAGTTGTCTGAACCGTCGACTTGTCCGAACGGTCGAGTTGTCTGAACCGTCGAGTTGTCTGAACCGTCGAGTTGTCCGACGGACGAGTTGTCTGACATCCGTTTTAAACCTATATAGTTGTAAAACCTGTAAAAAATTTCATTTTAAAAGGTGGTAGCGTTTTTGAGATATTGCTGAAAATCTGGAGCGGTTATGTCCATGCAGGAAGAATAATCTGCAATGGAATACACACTCTGAGAAGCATTTAACACGTAACTCCTCTCAGATTCAAATGTTTTAGGGGATAAAAGGGGTATATTTTTCCATAACCGCAGTGAAAAGTTTCTCAAAATGCATTATACAGTACTATCCAAAACTGCTGTACTTCTCACCAGGTAAGTTTATATTAACCATAATTATCAGAGTCGACCAAACCTGTACGATGCCTTCAAGCAAACTTTTCTGCTACAGATAGCACAAAAATTTGCTTACCATCAAGCAGCGCTATGAAATTGGGCCCAGTTAGGGCTATCCTTTAATTTCTTACACTGAACAAAGGTGAGTTTTGAAAATCAAATCAAGACTTACTGTTTCAATGTTTGTGTTTTTGCTGGATATTAAACAGATCAAGATGGACTCTCCAATGTATCAAGGGGCAGGTCGCCATTGGCTGTCAACCATGTAGCCAGGTCAGTTTGGCTGGATAGCGACAGCAGCTCTACCAACAACAGGCCTTACGACAGGTACAACACCCCCATTATATCCTCCAAACTCATAAAATCTATCCACTGGGTTACAGGGCTTGAATTTTGGCGGAAAATCCACAAGACCGCAGGGCTTGTAGCTCAAAATATTTAGGCCTACTAGACCAGAATTTGTTTTACAAGACCGGATTCAAAATGAGAAAAAAACTTGCTGACACAGTATTCAGTTTTCATTTGAAATTTTTTATTCAACACAAACAACTCAAAACTTTACAAAAATGGAGCGTAACTAGGAGACGCAGCCCCGGTGACCAGGTTTCCCAATCACCCAGCAGGGGAAGGCCAGCAGAGGCTCCTTCCCCCGGAGCAGCCGTGCTGGCGCCCCCAACCGGCCGATCGGCACCACTGTTTAGGGTCTATAGTGTCAAACAATTAAGGTTGTATTTCAGGTTAATATGTAAAACAAGCACAGTGTTTTGATACCTGACCCAGTTTATGCCCCATAAAAAAAAACAATTGCTCATCGTCTCCGCCCGACCCTACAAAACCCCTGAACCCATTTTTTTTTTTTTTTTCATTTTATCATAAAAAAAGGCCTTTTCAATGATCTTTTCAGTCAAATTTGGCTCCAAGATTTTTCAGCTGATACTTTTTCAAAATCTATAGGTTGGAAAAGATGTTTGAAGAAAGGTTATTCATGTTGGCAAAAACAAGAAAAATTCTTCAAATATTTACTTAGGCTACACTGCATTTTAGTTTTTTGAAAATGTTTACAGAAAATGTCATCTAGGAGTTAAATGAGTTTCACAAAACATTTAAAAACATCAACATCACACAAACCCTCTGTTTTGTAGTGATAAAACAGAGGGTTTGTGTGATTTTGATGTTTTTAATTGTTTTGTTAAACCCATTTAAGATGATACTGATGATTTCTTTTTTCTTTATTTCATATATTTCATCTTTATTTCAAAACTAAAAAAACCCTAAAAAAACCAACAACAAAACGCCATCCCATCCCCACTTACCCCCAAAAAGGACGGTCAACAATTTTTTGTTATGTGGCCTCATGAGTAACCTACAAAGTCTGTTCTACAGATATGAATTGTGGGACAGAGATCCAAAGCACTACTATGGCAAAGATAGGCCACAGGATCAACCTAGACAGTACCCAGGGTATCCAGCTGTATCGTCGCCCCACTATCCCTGGGATGGACGCATTGCGCCAATAGACGATGGCAAACCGAAGCATCCAAACGACGAGAGCGTGTACAAGACTGTCAAAACATTCGCAACGGAAATCTCATCAGCTCATGGCTTCCCAAATATATTCAAAGCCTCATCTGTCATTGGACGTTTGTTGTGGACGCTCATCTTCTTGGCAGCTTGTGCCGTCTTCATTTGGCAGGGCAGTATTCTGATAAAGAGATTTTACAGTTACCCTGTGTCAGTTGAGGTGAGTTACACAGTGGAAGGTAATTAACCTTTTAAAAACCCATATAGCGGCCGCAAGCGGCCTGTACCAAAATGCCCATAATGGCCGCAAGCTTTGACCTACTTCCACTCAAACAAGAGGGTCAAAGAAGAGGTATCGGACTGAATTGACATTTTCCCAATGTTTTCCCATGTAAATATAGACCCTGTGACCTTTGTTTACAATTAGTGTAACCTTGTACATTCTTGGGTCTTTCTACCATACAAGATACTGCACTGGTCATATGGGAAAGTTTACATTTTGTGTCATAATTTCCACATAAATCCAAGAGTTATAAAAGTAACAGCTGAACAAGTTTTGAGATGTGCCCCCCTTTCATCATATCAAAAGTTGATACGAATTAGACAGTGCAATCTCCATAAAAAATAAGTTTTGACGTTTTCTTCCATTGGGCTGTGTACAAATTGTGCCTGCAGGAAGTCCAGGCTTGGTGGCTCTTTTGTAAACATGTGATGTCACAGGTCACATCGTGTATAGAATGTACAATTCTAAATCAAAACCATGTCTTTCTGTAAACTTCAGCAATGTGCGTGTAGAGCCTCGACTTCATACTTCATTTGTATTGTATTAATGCATCTGTTTGGATGAAGGTGTCATTACATTACCGTGACAACACAGAGTTATATAATGCTTCTATTCACTACACGCAAGGCTGACAAAATCCTTGAAAAAAGCAAAACAAACCCTCTTAATCTATGGAAGAAGCTAGGAAGCATGTCCTGACAATGAACCGGGGGGTGTTGAAACCAAACAGGTCCATCGCTTAGGATACATGTTTTACAGGTACACGTATGCATTTCAGGGTTTTTGACTGCAGCTAAATCACCTGTTCATATCTGACTTGATTTTAGGTTGAGATAGTAACACGGTCAGAATTGAAGTTCCCAGCCGTCACACTTTGCAATAGCAATAAGATTCGCCGTTCTGCCCTTGCCTTGTCTAGATATAAAGAAGCTCTCATAATAGACACAGGGCAAACTCTGCCTTACTATGGTAAGTCAAAAAGATAACACATTCTTGAGTCATGAGTCGTGAGTTGTGAGTCTTGTTTATTGAGTCTTGAGTCATGAGTCCTGAGTCTTGTTTCTTGAGTCCTGAGTCCTTGAGTCTAGATTCTTGAGTCTAGATTCTTGGGTCTTGATTCTTGAGTCTTGTTTCTTCAGTCTTGAGTCGTGAGTTTTGAGTCATGAGTCTTGTTTATTGATTCGTGAGTCTTGAGTCATGAGTTGTGAGTCTTGAGTCTTGAGTTTTGTTTCTTGAGTCATGAGTCTTGTTTCTTGAGTCTTGAGGCCCTCGTTTCTTGAGTCTTCAGTCGTGACTCTTGTTTCTTGAGTCATGACTCTTGTTTCTTGAGTCTTGAGTCTTGACTTGTGAATTTTGAGTCTTGTTTCTTGATTCGTTAGTCATGAGTCTTGAGTCTTGTTTTTTGAGTCGTGAGACTTGTTTCTTGAGTTGTGAGTAATGAGTCTTGAGTTTTGTTTCTTGAGTCGTGAGTCTTGAGTCTCGTTTCTCGAGTCTTGAGTTGTGACTCATGTTTATTGAGTCATGAGTCTTGTTTCTTGAGTCGTGAGTCTTGAGTCTTGACTCGTGTGTCTTGAGTCTGGTGCTCTGTAGCTCATTTTGCAATCAGATTGACAATATCCCTGAGCCTGGTTACTGGAAACATAGTCTTGGGGGAAAGACATTCTTCGTTATTGTTAGTGATTATTGTTGTTGTCATTGTTATTGTTATTAGCATTTGAAAAAGATTCTGTTAGGGTCGAAACATGAGGCCATTAAGTTAAAGGTTTGAATTGCTTCTAACTGGCACGGTCCCCAAACAAAGATATTGACAAAATAGGGAGACCGCCCAACATTAGGGCTAGACAGCTCAGTTTGTGGAGCGCCGGCTCTATAGTCCATGTTGTCTTTGTTCAACCGCAATTTTGTTTTGTATAGTGCGTATTTACTTGATGAGTTTTTAACCAATTTATATTTTCGCCACATTTATAAAGCGCCATGCTATGAGGAAGATTTCGCCTGTTTGTCCAACTCTCTGTGCCTGAAGGAATTCTTAGTCTGTGATGGAATCAACCATTGTGGAGATTTCAGCGATGAGGCTTCCTGTACATACGGTCAGTAATTTCCTCATGTCAAATTAGTCATCTCAAAGATGGCGTGTCGTGGCTGAGCAAATAAGGACACCGGACTCACCGGACTGAAGCTCTGGTGTTTCTGATCAGCAGAGTGTTGATTCGAGTCTCGGTCGTGACAGCATGAAACTTAACCATTATTGCTTCGTCCTTCGGATGGCACGTAAAGCCTTAGGTCCTGTGTGTTGTGTAATGCACGTAAAAGAACCCAGTGCACTTATCTAAAAGAGAAGGGGTTTGCCCCGGTGTGCCTGATTTGATCAGCAGCATATTGCACCTTGTAAACCATTACATGCAAGAGGGTGCTATAAAGTAGCGGTTATGTCCACGCAGGAAGAATAATCCATATTGGAATACACATTCTGAGGAAACGTTCCTGACAGTAATTTTCTCAGATTTTTAATTTTGGGGAATAAAACTGATATCTTTTTCCATACCCACATTTCTTGTTTGTTTATGAAGCGCAATTATCATCTTTGGAATTGCGCTAAGTAAGAGCTGTTATTATTATTATTACTATTTAATCATTGTTTTTTATTTTTCTCCTTGAAACAGAAAGCTGTGATGAGGCTACTGAGTTCAAATGTAATATTGGTAGTGCCCAAGGTGTCTGCATTAGCAAGACCCTCCAATGCAACCGCAAAAATGACTGCTATGATCAGGATGATGAAACAGGGTGCCGTAAGTACCAATCAATTAAAGTCCCGTGTTTTATCTCCTTGATTTTGACTAGACTGTTTGAGGCAAAAAAAAAACATGTTTAGCGTCCTGCGATTTTGAAAAAAGAAAGGAGGCCTTTTTTGTTTTTTTTGTTTTTTTTTTTCAAAAGTGGCCGCCCGACACATTTTTAAAGACAACCGGCCGGGGTATTTTTCAAGATGGTTGACAGCTTTTTTTCAAAATGGCCGCCACTTGGACTCAGGAAATTACATATTGGCTTCTTATGGGCAAGATGCAATAGAAAATGAGACCAAAATAATGTGATAGTTAAAATTTATTTTTATTTATTTTATTTTTTTCGTAAAAAAAAAGAAGAAAAAAGAAGGAAGCGGGCAGGATGATAAACATAATTTTTTTAATTTTATTTTGCCTTATACCACTTTATCCAAGTCCAGGGGTGTAGATATGAAGTTTACTTTGTAATGCTGTCAGGTTTTGTCCCAGGGTATACTTTCGGTAATTGTCAAAGACCAGTATCCTCACTTGGTGTATCCCACCCAACATATGCATAAAATAACGAACCTGTGAAAAGGTGGGCTCAATCGGTCACCGATGTTGCAAGAAAATAATGAAAAAAAAACCCACTCTTGTTGCATAGAATTGTGTGCTTTCAGATGCCTGAGTAAGGATTCATGCCTGAAGCCTTTCTCAGATTCAAATTTGTGGATGAAAAATGACCTCTTTCTCTAAAACTACATTACTTCAAAGGGGGTCGTTTCTGACAATGTTTTATAATATCAACTCTCCATCGCTCTTTACCAAAGTAAATTTTTAAGGTCATTAATTTTTAGGGTAATTATCAAAGGTATATTCTCCCTTTAAAGGTACACAGGATTGGCAATGATAAAAACATTGTTTAATTTTAGTCTGAAAGCGTACTGATTATGAACTAGAATAATTTTTTCTGTGAAACATTTCCCTCTGAAATGAAGTCATATGAAAACTCCCCCCCCCAAAAAAAAAAAAAAAAAAATGCAACAGCTGATTTTGATTGTTACAACCAATGTTAAAGGCCTTGTACACTATTGGTAAGATCGAAAAACACAAATGTTCACAGATTCACACACAACTTACATGATTTAAAGTAAGTAATGGTTAAAAGGGTTCATTAAAATATTTCTGCCTAAAATGCTATCGTTTCTGAGAAATGAGTAAAACAATAGTTTTTATCACACTCGATATTTGGAAAAAACAGAAAACACATAAGGTCTCTTCACTATTTTCTCGTGATCTCGATGACCAATTGAGCTCAAACTTTCACAGGTTTGTTTGTTCATGCATATGTTGAATCACACAAAATGTGGACACTGATTTTGAGCTGTTACCAAAAGTGTACAATACCTTTAAAGACAATTTGTTTACATGCCGAAAATTGTGCATGGCTTAAGTTCAAATGACAAGGTGCATTCTTCGGTGAGTTATATAAAATAAACATTTATTGCAATTCGTTCGTTTAGTGTCGCGGAATATAATCATTTGGTGAAATCTAGCTTTTCCCAAATTTCATGTGGCTTGGAGTCCAGAATTCACCTCGTGATTGTATTCTGCAACAATGATATTTCCATCTATCCTTTTACACACAGAATGCAAGTCGACTGAGTTCCAATGCAAAAAAGGAGGATGTATTCTCAAAGCACAGCGATGTAACAACAGACAGGACTGCATTGACAATAGTGATGAGACCGATTGTGGTAAGATTTTATGCCCCATCATTAAAGGGGATTATATACGTTTGGTAATCGGAACCCACTATTTGTTTCAATCCTATATAGTTGTAGATATATACCATAAAGCTAACCTGTGGAAATTTATTTTCAAAAGGTGGTAGCGTTTTTGAAATATTGCCGAAAATGTGGAGCGGTTATGTCCACGCAGGAAGAATAATCTGCAATTGGAATACACACTCTAAGAAACGTTTCTGACAGAAATGCTTCTCAGATTCAAATTATTTTAGATAAAAACTTATATCTTTTTCCATAACCGCATTACTTCAAAGTGAATTGTTTCTCAAAATGCTTTATACTATCAGAAGCTGCTGTACTTCTTACCAAGTAAGTTTTTATTGCCATTAATTTTATGAATAATTGCCAAACGTATACAGACCCTTTAAAGGTACTGAACACGTTTGGTAATTGTCAAAGACCAGTGTTCTCACTTGGTGTATCCCAACATATGCTTAAAATAACAAGCCTGTGAAAATTTGGGCTCAATTGGTCATCGAAGTTGCAAGAAAATGATGAAAGAAAAAACACCCTTGTTGTACAAATTTGTGTGCTTTCAGATAGGAATAAAAACTTCTTGCAAGAAGTTTTTATTATTTTAGTGAGAAATTACCTCTTTCTCAAAAAACTACGTTACTTCAGAGGGAGTCGTTTCCTACAATGTTTTATACTATCAACAGCTCTCCGTTGCTTGTTACCAAGTAAGTTTTTATGCTAATATTTGTTTTGAGTCATTACCAAACGTGTACGATACCTTTAAAGATGTGGCGTGTCGTGGACGAGCAGCTAAGAGCACCTGACTCAAGCTCTGGTGTTTCTGATCAGCAGAGTTCGTGTTTGACTCCCAGTTGTGGCACTTGTGTCCTTGAGCAAGATGCTTTACCATAATTGCTTTGTCCTTTAGATGGGATATTAAGCCGTATGTACTAGGATTAGTAGTGCACTTAAAAGAACCCAGAACACTTATTGTGGAAGAGTAGGGATTAACCCCGGTGTTTCTGTTTCACATAGCAAGCACCCTTGTTTACAGGTTTCCTCGGGCTTGCAAGCTACAGTTATAGAGTTCGCTTATGAGGCATCCTTGGTTTCATTAGCAGAAATATATAATGATAATATTACCCGGTAATGTAATATAAAAAGAGATCTACAGACCACTACTGCTTCTCGCAATGCTACCTTACCCTCGCTATTTTGTCCTCAAATGTGTCTTGACTTACTTGGTGGCCACAGAGGCCATGATCCGTGTTGCTTCAATTTTTCAACTTGATGCCTCATGATGACTTGAAGACATTTCAGTGGAAGTCTCCTTTGAAATATGAACATTTTCTTTAACTGAGAGAGGTTTGCGGTAACACCATGTGAATATCTCTTTTGAGTAGTGTTGGTTCTGAAAAGAACCGGTGGTTAACGACTCGACGTTTCGATCAGTATGCTCTGATCGTCTTCAGGAGAATGCTGGACTCTGTTGCTGGATGCTGCTTAAGTACTTGAGCTTGGTGTTGCGCGAAGGCGGGAACTGGATAAGCTGGGCTTAGTTCGGTGTAGCGTGTAGGCTTGAGTAGGATTAAACCTAAACTGAAACATTTTCTTTCCCCTTCGGAGCTGAAATCTGAGACTTGCCTCTGTTTCCTGAATAGTGAAGAAGGTGTAGAAAGTTAAATTGAGCTTTGAATTTGATGTCGCATTCGCCACGTTGTATCCCGTGCTGAGAAAAAGTCACCAACCCCCCCTACCCCCCCCCCAACAGCGCCATCACTCGCTAACTTGGAGTGACTTAGTGATAGATTGTCGGGTTAATTATGCGTGATTTAAATTGATTGAGAAAATGGAATTAGCCGTTGCAAACTGCTTTACCAACCAAAAGGACCTATGGTATAAATGCTAAAAAATAGTTGATGGCCTGACGTCTCGACGCTAACAGAGTCTTTCTGGAAGGCTAAATGACAACACAACACATAAACAGGTGTACAAGTGTAACAGAAGCAGTCAAGTGGAAATACATGTATAGAGAGAGAGAGGCAGAAAGCACACAGAAAAAAGAAAGGGGTAAATAATGAATAAGGAGAAAAAAGGAGGGGTTGGGGTTGGTTTGACCACAAGAAGTTGGAAACACAAAGGACAAAATCTAGGGTAGGAAGAGGGAGAAAAAGTAATTAATTAGTGAATGAGGGAGACTAAAAAGGAGGGTATCTGTTGGGAAAAGGAGAAGGCAAAGACAAAAAGGTTATCAGTCATTTCCTTCTTGGATGTTCAGATGGGTCGAAACGTGGGGTGTCATGTGGCCGAGTGGTTTAAAGCATCGAATTCAAGTTCCGATGGTTAAGTCATCGGAGTGTGGGTTCGAATCCCGGTCATGACACTCGTATCCTTGAGCAAGATACTTCACTATAATTGCTTCTCTTCAACCAGGGGTATAAATGGGTACCTGTGAGGGTAGAGGTTGATATTGTGTTTGAAAAGCCTTCGGAGCGCCACGGCAGCTCGGGGCTGTATACTCCCCAGGGTGCTGAGAATGATTAAAGGAATGTTATTGGCCCAATGACCAGGGCACTAATGTAAAGCGCATTGAGACGTTATTGTGAAAGGCGCTATATAAGAACTAGTTATTATTATTAACTTTTTATTTATTTTTTTTTAAATTTATTCCTCAATTTGTTCATGCAGATCTGGATGGGAGCTGTACAGGCATGTTCAAGTGCATCAACAGCGCTTTGTGTATACCTTTGGCCTATGTGTGTGACAAAGACGACGACTGCCCTGACAGGGATGATGAGACGGAGGAGGCTTGCTTGGCAAACACGCCTACTCCAAGTAAGCCCTCTTCCTTCTTTCCCCCATAGAACTTTATCACGGCGTGCAGGGCTCGAGTTTGGGGGAAAAAATCAACAAAACTGCAGGGCGTGTAAGCTCGAAACCTTTGCTGGAACAGAAAACTGTTCACAAGACCAGAATCAAAATGAGAAAAAAAAACTATCTACACAGTGTCACGATTGAACTGTTTTTACTTATGGGTACAACTTTCAGAAATACTCAAAGGGAATCCTTTCTCAAAATAGTGGCCGAGCGGATAAGAACACCGGGCTCAAGCTCTGGTGTTTCTGATCAGCAGAGTGTGGGTTCGAGTCCCGGTCGTGACGCTTGTGTCCTTAAGCAAGACACTTAACCATTATTGCTGCGTCCTTCGGATGGGACGCAAAGCCGTTGGTCCCGTGTGTTGTGTAATGCATGTAAAAGAACCCAGTGCACTTATCGTAAAGAGAAGGGGTGTGATCGGCAGCATATTGCGCCACAGCACCTTGTAAACCATTACATTGTGCTAAAAAGGAATAGGTCTCATACTTCAACATAGCTCCGCATACCTTGCCGGAAAAATTACTGAGCGCCTTGATACGCCCCCAGGGGTGTGATAATGCGCTATAAGAGCCCAGTATTATTATTATTATTAAAATAGTGTTTACTATCAACAGCTGCAGAGCTTCTCACCGAGTAAGTTTGTATGGTCATGAACCAATCTCTGACCCCTACCTTTGAAATCTCTAATGATGAAAACCTCCTTACCCTTTCACGGAAGAAAAGGTACCATTTGGGTTTCACTTTTGTTTTCATGTTTTTAAGATTTGATTTTTACTCTTCATTGTTTTTGAAGCTATGGCTGCAGCATGTACAGATGATGAGTTTCTCTGTGGTGATGGCAGATGTATATTAATTTCTTGGATATGTGATCATTTCGCGGACTGCATAGACAGCAGCGATGAAGATGCCGCTTTGTGTGAAAGAGGTAATCACCAATTGCCCCAATTTTAAAAATAAATATTTAAAGACACTGGACATTTTTTGGTAATTGTCAAAGACCAGTATTCTCACTTGGTGTATCCCAACAAACCTCTGAAAATTTGGGCTCAATTGGTCATCGAAGTTGCAAGAAAATTTACTGAAAGAAAAAACACTGTTGTTGCACAAAATTTGCAAAAAATTTGTGTGCTTTCAGATGCCTGAGAAAGGCTTCAGGCCTGAAGTCTTTCTCAGATTAAAAAATATTTCAGTGAGAAACGGCGTCTTTCTCAAAAGCTACGTTACTTCAGAGGGAGTCGTTTCTCACAATGTTTACTGGACCAGAATTGTTTTTACAAGAGCAGAATTAAAATGAGAACAAAATTCATGACTCAGTTCAACATGTATTTAACTGATTATATTTGAACAAACTTTAAGAGGAAGATTGAAGACTTATCTCATTTGTCGTTATTGGTATTTTGTATTACTTCATTGCTCAATAGAATTGAAAGGTATTTTTTAAGACTCAAAAATCACCTTGAAATCTTTTAAGGGATTGTATACGTTTGATAATTGGAACCCACTTTTTGTTTCAATCCTATATAGTTGTAGATACCATAAAACTAACCTGTAAATTTCTTTTGAAAAGGTGGTAGCGTTTTTGAGATATTGCCAAAAATCTGGAGCAGTTATGTCCACGCAGGAAGAATAATCTGCAATTGGAATACACAATCTGAGAAACGTTACTGTCTGTAACGCTTCTCAGATTCAAATTTTGGGGATAAAAACTAATATATTTTTTCATAACCGCAGCACTTCGAAGTTAAAGGTTTCTCAAAGTGCATTATACTATCCATAGCTGTATACTTCTTACCAAGTAAGTTTTTATTGCCATTAATTTTCAAAGTCATTACCAAATGTATACAGATCCTTTAAAAAAAATATATATATGAAAGCTTACTTACCTGACAAACTTGATATATATGGTTTTTGAGGTATTGCATGGTGAGGTATCAATGTATTTTCGGTTTGCGGTAACACCATGTGTTTATCTACTTTGCTGTGTAGATTTTGTTCTTTAAGAACTTGTCTTGCGGAGACGATTCTGCACACATACGTTAAGGGAGTTAATTTTGCATCAATGAATATTTATGATGTCCACACTCTTCACGCAGGGAGTCTAGGTTCTTTCTTTTGAAACTCTAACACCTTAAATTCGGATCCCAGTTTCTGACCTTGTTGTCGATGGTGACCCCTAATCCCCACTATAGTAAGCCATTTGCAATTCCATTTCCAGATGACACGCAGGTTGGGAAGACAAGATGCGAGGCTGGGGAGTGGCTCTGTGGCAACGGCTGGCAGTGCATCTTGGAAGGAGAACTTTGTGACCTTTATTTCGATTGCATAGAAAGAGATGATGAAAATAACTGCAGTAAGCATTGACAAAAATAGTCACACTGTTGGTTGTGGGGTGGGGGGGGGGGGGTCGTCTGATTAACCTGTAGAATAATGTACTATTTTACAAATTGCATTGAAAACTACAAATTTACAAAATGTCCACTTTGATTAAATGTCATTTTTTAAGTAAGTCTATGAACATTTATCGTACAAAAAATCACCTTCTATTTATTTCTTTTCTTTTTAAGTAATCAACCACAAGGAAAACTGAATGGGTAAAAGTCAAATAATTTATGGTTGAACAAAGACAAATTTATTAGAGCGGGCTTTGAAGTAATGACATCCGGATTAACGTGCTGGCACTCCACCAACTGAGCTATCTAGCCCTAATGTTGGGGGTTCCCCATTTTGTCAATATCTTTGTTCTGGGGTGCCAGTCGGAGGCCATACAACGTTTAATTGCCGTGTAGCACACTTTCTATTTATTTATTTTCTTTATAAGTAATAAACCACAAGGAAAACTGACTGGGTAAAAGTCAAACATTTTGGGGTTGAACAAAGACAAATTAATAATAATAATAAATAATAATAATGGACACTTAATAAAGCGCCGGCATCCGCCGCAAGCGGCGCTCATGGCGCTACTCTACAAAAGAACAACAAGCAATGAAAGTAGCAAACAAACAAAATAAGAAAATAAACTTAACAAAAAGCTTCTCTATGAAAATGAGTTTTTAAACTGTTCTTGAATGTGTTGACTAGAGCAGGCTTTGAACTAACGGCGCTCTACCAACTGAGCTATCTAACCCTAGTTATTACTACGATTATTACTATTATAATCTTGGCGGTCTCCCTATTTTGTCAATATCTTTGTTCTGGGTGCCAGTCAGAAGCCATACAACCTTTAATTGCCGTGTAGCTAGGGATCACACCCAAGTTTACGATACAATCTGGGAAGCCGCAGCCAGGGGATCACCTTAAGGGGGTGCGACTTTTTTATATCAAATATCAAGTAAAAAACCACAAGGGAAACTGACTGTGTCAATTTTAAATAAATTGGGGTTGTTCAACCCCCGACTTCTTTTCTTTTTATAATTTTTGATAACTGCAATACTAAAGAGGATGCTAAAGAGGATTTGATCTTCTAAGTATTTATCCTTAACAGTAAAACTATGTACAATGTGTTTTCTTGCATTCCCAGCATGTACACTTTCAGGCGGATCAACGACCTCTTCCCAGAAACTTGTATGTGGTGAAAAGACTTTCTCAGATGGAAATCTGGATTTTGACACATCCGATATCACGAGTAAGTAGTCAGGCCTGGATGTACATGGAGGCCACGGAGGCCATGGCCTCTGTTGCCCCTGGTCTTGGCCTTGGTGCCCCTTCAAAGTTTCCAATAGACTTCAAGATTTTCCAATGGAAGTGCCCTTTGCAAAATGAAAATGGCCTTGCCCTCTCAAAGCTGAAATTCCAGGCCTGAAGTAAATCAGACTTTTCCCTGCGGACTTAAAGGGTGTGTACAGCATTGGTAAGGTTGAAAGATGGTCATGGTGGAAAACTTCCCTTCAAATAGATTTGCTTGAAATGCTATAGTTTTTAGGAAAGGAGTAAAACAATTAGTCTTTATCACTGGTGATAAAATCCGATGTTTGAAAACAGTGAAAATACATAATGGGGTTTTTCATCTGTTTTCTCCGATTTAGCTTAAACTTTCACAGGTTTGTTATTTCATGTATATGTTGGGTCACATCAAGTGTGGATACTGGTCTTTGACAATTTCCAATGTTGTACATTTGCTGTAATGGTAAGGAGTACTGCAATTATTAATGACCAGACCAGAGTGGTTTAGTGCATCGGACTCAAGTTCTAGTGGCTGAGTCATCAGGGTGTGGGTTCGAATCCCGGTCATGACACTTGAGCAAGACACTTAACTATAATTGCTTCTCTTCACCCAGGGGTATAAATGGGTACCTGTGATAGAGGTTGATATTGTGTTTGAAAAAGCCGTCGGAGCGCCACGGCAGCTCGGGGCTGTATACTCCCTAGGGAGCTGAGAAAGATTAAAGGAATGTTATTGGCCCAATGACCAGGGCACTAATGTAAAGCGCATTGATACGTTATTTTAAAATGCGCTATATAAGAACTAATTATTATTATTATTTTTATTATTATTATTATTATTATTATTAATATTAGGCAAGTACTCAAAATATTAATGACCAGACCAGAGTGGTTTAGTGTATCGGACTCAAGTTCTGGTTGCTAAGTCATCAGGGTGTGGGTTCGAATCCCCATTATGACACTTGTGTTCTTGAGAAAGACACTTAACTATAATTGCTTCTCATCACCCAGGGGTAAATGGGTACCTGTGAGGGCAGAGATGGTTCTTGTGATTGATTTCGCTTAGTGCGCTACATACTTGGCAGCACAGGCTGTATATTCCCCAGGGAGCTGAGATGGTTTAAGGAATGAAATAAATGGCCAAGTGATCAGGGGTAATAATGTTCGAAGTGCAATGACCACTCTTTGGAATTGCGCTATATTAGAGTTGATATTATTATTATTACATTGCAATGTTATCAATTGATTTTCAGAGTATGAAAGGATGACTTGCTTGATTTTCAGAGTTTGAAAGGATAACTTACTTGATTTTCAGAGTTTGAAAGGATGACTTGCTTGATTTTCAGAATTTGAAAGGATGACTTGCTTGATGTTCAGAGTTTGAAAGGGTGACTTGCTTGATGTTCAGAGTTTGAAAGGATGACTTGCTTGATTTTCAGAGTTTGAAAGGATGACTTGCTTGATTTTCAGAGTTTAAAACGATGACTTGCTTGATGTTCAGAGTTTGAAAGGATGACTTGCTTGATGTTCAGAGTTTGAAAGGATGACTTGCTTGATTTTCAGAGTTTGAAAGGATGACTTGCTTGATTTTCAGAGTTTGAAAGGATGACTTGCTTGATTTTCAGAGTTTGAAAGGATGACTTGCTTGTTTTTCAGAGTTTGAAATGATGACTTGCTTCAACAATTTCTTGCCAACCGAGCCTTCTTATTATTCGTGGGGGTGGGAGACCTATGTTTGTACGGGCAAACTCACGTGCAGCAGCAGCTCCAACAACTTCCCTGAACCCTGTGCAGGTATGTTGGAGACAAATGTCTCGGCTTAATTTTTAATTTTTGGGGTCTTCATTTTTTTTGTTATCAAAGAATAAACCACAAGGGAAACTGACTGGGTAAATTTTAAATGACTTAGGGTTTAACAAATAAAAATTGACTAGAGCGTGATTTGAACCAACGACCTTCGGTTTTATCATTTGGTTTGATCTACCATTGAAAAATGGGTGACTGCTCTATATTCCGACACCCCTATGTTCCGACAACCCTATGTTCCGAAAAAAAACCTTGTGATTTGCATGCTAGGGTTTATGGTTAGGGTTAAGAGTAGGCAAATACACTAGTAGTGTCGTAACATAGGGGTGACAGAAGAAGGGTGTGTAACCGAGAATTCACATACCAATTTTGTACGCAATGCTGGCAGAGTTTTGTCCTGGCCCCTCCGAACCAAATCACTGACCCTTGTTGATTGACACCCCCCCCCTCTACCCACACAGGCACAATTCATAAATTAAAAGCCAAGTCCTCATCACCACTCTATTCAATTTTAAAGTTACCCACGAGTGCTTCATCGCTCCAAATGCCCAAGATTACCGCGGTAATGTGAGGAACACAACGAGTTCCGCATTATGCATGGCGTGGACCGAGGCAATTGACGTTGGGCTCACCACCGACGCTGGGCTCACCACCGATGATTATCCTGAGTTACTTGGATCAACCTGCCGTAACCCCAGAGGTTTGAGGCAAACTGCTTGGTGTTTTTTAGCTGGAGCAGCGACTGCCAGTGAATGGGAGTTATGTGCTGTTGGGCAGCCTTCTACAACTTGTCACGATGGTAAGATAGCAATTTTTTAGGTGCCCCATCCTTCCCCCAACCGCCAGTAACCGCCGAGTGTTAAATCTTCGGTTTATTCCGTATCTAAACTACAAATCACAATGGCGTCGGCACATGCACACACGACCTTTGACCTAATGGTTATTAGACTAGCGCTGTTAGTCGCTTGTAAACACAACACCGGGGAACCCATGGATTTCCACTGTATGACTGTTCACAGTAGGGTTTGCCAGATCTTGAAAATTTAAGCCTAAAAGATGTCAACCCAGCTCTGGAGAGCTCAAGAAGAAATCCATGAAGGTCTCCCAGAGCCTCAAACCACTAGCTCAAATTCCTCAACCCAGTCAGTGAAGTATCGTCACTACTTCCAACTATCAAGTGTTCCGCCATGGAGTACGGGGTTCTCTCCATGCACAAGCTGGTGTATCGGGCCGATACGCTTGATTTGCGTGCCGATACGCGCAAATTTCGGCCGGTACGCAAACAAAATAAAATAAAAATCAATCTAGCGCATGTGTGGTCGTCTGCGAGGTCTATTCCCAGCTATGCCTCCCTCCAGAATGATCTTTGGGGTATCTGAAGTTTGGCGTCCTTTTGAGGTGCCTAAAGTAGGATAACCTCTTTGTTTCGATGATCTGAACAATGTCTAGCTTGATGCCAGCTCTTGTCTTTATGGTCGCATTTCTTATCCTCCTCTCTCGTCTGGAGACCCAAAGTAAAATATGTATGTGAACAAATTTAAATGTGGAGGAGCTGGTTGAACTCACTGTCAAACACCTGTGTTGTTATTTGTTTTTTAGGTGTGGATTTGCCTGTCCGATTGGCGGGAGGGGCAAGTGCGTCTGAGGGTAGAGTTGAGGTACAGCACAATGGGTTATGGGGCACAATCTCTGACGCCGACTGGACAACGGAGGACGCTACAGTGGTGTGTAAACAACTTGGCTTCACAGGAGTAGCAAGCACGACTCCCAGCTTCACACCAAGTTCCGGCGATGTCTTTATGTCTGAGGTAATCCTTGGAAGGGGAATTTTTTTAAAATTTTTATTTTTAATTTTATTTTATTTAATGAGATATCACCTAACATCACAAGGTTCGGGCTACACTGCATTCCGTATTCCATTACTCTCACTCAACGTAACTCACCGTAGCGCCCCTCATCTGGTTGAGGCAGGTGGGCGGCTTAAAGGGCTGGTGAGCCTAATTGGCTCTTTGTTAGCCCCTTCGTAATCGTCATACAGTCACTTAAAGGCACTGAACATGTTTCGTAATTGACAAATACCAGTGTTCTCACTTGGTGTATCCCAACATATGCATAAAATAACAAGCCTGTGAAAATTTGGGCTCAATTGGTCATCGAAGTTGCAGGAAAATGATGAAAGAAAAAACACCCTTGTTGTACAAATTTGTGTGCTTTCAGATAGGAATAAAAACTTCTTGAAAGAAGTTATTATTTTATGTGAGATATTACCTCTTTTTCAAAAACTACGTTACTTCAGAGGGAGTCGTTTCTCACAATGTTTTATACTATCAACAGCTCTCCGTTGCTCGGTACCAAGTCAGTTTTTATGTTAATATATATTTTGAGTAATTACCAAACGTGTACAGTGCCTTTAAAGGGTGTGTACAACATTGGTAAGAATGAAAATATAAATGCTCACAGATTTGCACATAACTTACATGGTATAAAGATGGTCATGCTAGAAAACTTCCCTTGAAATAGTTTTGCTTGAAATGCCATAGTTTTTACGAAATGAGTAAAATAATAGTATTTATCCTGCAGGATAAATTCCGATGTTTGAAAAAAAGTTAAAACACATAAGGGGGTTTTTCACTGTTTTCTCATGACTCCGAAGACCGATTTAGCTTAAACTTTCACAGGTTTGTTATTTCATGTATATGTTGGGTCACATCAAGTTTGGATACAGGTCTTTGGCAATTACCAATGTTGTACACACCCTTTAAACATAGAGACTGTTTTGGGCCTGTACTACGTGGGCTGGGAGGGCGTTCCTTAGGTGATGGTTCTATATGTACAAAAGTTCTTTCTGATATTGAGATTGCAGTTTTTCTTCCTGATTAGGAAAACTGTTTTCTCTAAAACTGTTTTTTCTCTCTCCTTTTTTTCCCAAAGGTGAAGTGCACTGGACATGAAGTGTTCCTTGTGGACTGTTATTATCTTGTCGTCAGTGCATCAGCGGGTGACCACAGCCTGGATGTGGGTGTTTCTTGCACAGGTGAGTTCAGAGCCTCGTTCTCAATGTAAACACACAAGGAAAAAGATGAAGTAAAGATATAATCGTCGGCTCAGGACTATAAGGTCTTTCGTGCAATATGTATGGATTTCATCAAATTGCTTTTGTACATTTTGGAGCTCCTGGTTAATGGGGTTTTATTGATCAAGAGTGGTCTTCGAGGTATTTGTCTTTCAAAAAGAAAAAATCTTTAAAAAAAATTAAAATCAAATTATTGATTTTGATTTGTTTTTAAAAAAATGTATATGCATTTTTCATTTAATGACCTTTTGATTATTATGGATGTGAAATTGGAGTTAATGACCTTATAGCACTGAGCCGATTATTATACAGACATGATATTTGGCCCTGGGGGGAAAAAACAGGACATTTTTATTGAGTACAAAGACTGACCTACGTGTTCAGGCTTTTCAGGTTATTTAACAACTCTTTCTTACTTGACTTTCTACTGAACTGCTTCTGTTACACTAGTCTTGGTTCCAAGATGGTCCAGTTGTGTAATAATAATAATAAATATCGAAGTCTTATATAGCGCACGTATCTACCAAACAAGGTACTCAAGGCGCTTAGTATATACTTTTTAAACAGAAAGATGGGTTATTGAAGTTATGAATTATGAGACCCAATTATGTAGCACCTTATAATGTTTTTACAAGGTGCTTCAGCAGCCACAACCAGGAACACGATAAGTGCACTGGGTTCTTCATTACACAATACACGGGACCAACGGCTTTACGTCCCATCCGAAGGACGAAGCAATGGTTAAGTGTCTTGCTTAAGGACACAAGTGTCACGGCTGGGGATTCGAACCCACACTCTGCTGATCAGAAACACCAGAGTTTGAATTCGGTGCTCTTAACCGCTCGGCCACGACACTTCCACGACACTTTCACTTCGTGTAGTCACGAAAACCTAATCGCTATCTAAACCGCTATCACCCACGAACCAATCGTCACTCGCCACTAGAGGGCGCTATCATTCATGTAACTGCTATCACACCACGAACCAACCTCATCCCCATGGTTTACGTTATTTCCAACCATGGGGACGAGGTTGACCACGAACCGCTGCTCAACAGCTAGTCTTGAAGTCAAGACGGTAATTGTTAAGTGCGGTGCAGTTACAGCGCGGTGTAGCTACGGGGGCGGTACACTCATCCTCGATCCCAGTATGTGTGCCACGCGCTACCTACGACTGTTGCATGTGTATAATCGCACTGTGACTGTTGCATGAACGGCAGACAAATAGGCAGCGCCTAACGACTTGTCATCAAGTCTACTCAACAGCTCCTGTGATAGCGGTTTGTGGTGTGATAGTGATTACATAAATGATAGTGCCCTCTAGTGACGATTGGTTCGTGGGTGATAGCGGTTTAGATAGCGATTAGGTTTTCGTGACTACACAACTGGAGCGTCTTGGAACCAAGACTACTGTTACACTTGTTTACCTGTCTATGTGTGTTGTGTTGTCATTTTAGTCTTTGAGAAAGACTCTGTTAGGGTTGAAACGTCAGGCCGTTGACTTGCGTGTCTTGGCTGAGCGGTCAAGCACACTGGACTTGAGCTCAGATGTTTCTGATCAGTAGAGTGTGGATTTGAGTCTCATTGGTGGCTCTTGATAATGATAGCATTATAATCTCATACTTGATTTGAAATATATATATTTTTTTTTCTTCTAATTGTAACAGCGTCAAGGAAGAAGAGACAAGCAGAAAATGCCGCAACCGGTAAGAAAAGTTAAAGGGTCTGTTTTCGTTTGGTAATGACTCTGAAAATTAATGGCAATAAAAACTTACTTGGTAAGAAGTACAGCAGCTTCTGATAGTATAAAGCATTTTAAGAAACATTTTACTTTAAAGTAATGTGGTTATGGAAAAAGATAGAAAACGGATTTGAACAAGCCACCTCTGTGAGGAAATTGAAAATTTCTATTGGAACATTTCAAGGGGCAACAGAGGCAATGACCATGGGGCAACGGAGGTAATTGCCTCCGCTGCCTCTGTGAAGTATCAGGCTTGATTTGGTTATCTTGATGGCTTTTTTTCTTCAGAAAATGGATTCTTGTGTCAAAGCGGAGAGCGTGTTCCTTACTGGCAAACCTGCAATAATTACCCGGACTGTAAGGATGGTAGTGATGAGTACTATGGGCTGCTGTGTGAGGACAGCAAAGTCAGTAAGTCCAAAAGCATTAATCCAAAAGGATTTGAGGGGATAGGGCATTAATCCAAAAGGATTTGAGGGGATAGATCATTAATCCAAAAGGATTTGAGGGGATAGGGCATTAATCCAAAAGGATTTGAGGGGATAGGTCATGAATCTAAAAGGATTTGGGGGAATATGGCATTAATCCAAAAGGATTTGAGGGCATAGGGAATACATTCATGCAAGGCTGCCTCTCATTTATGGAATATTTTTCCTCAGGGCTTTAGCCGATCCCCTTGAGCCCTCACCATGAGCCCTAACCTTGAGCCCTCACCATGAGCCCTCACCTTGAGCTCTCACCCTGAGCTCTCACCCTGAGCTCTCACCCTGAGCCCTCACATTGAGCCCTCACCATGAGCCCTCACCTTGAGCTCTCACCCTGAGCTCTCACCCTGAGCCCTCACATTGAGCCCTCACCATGACCCCTCACCTTGAGCTCTCACCCTGAGCTCTCACCCTGAGCCCTCACATTGAGCCCTCACCCAATTGAGCCCTCACCTTGAGCTCTCACCTTGAGCCCTCACATTGAGCCCTCACATTGAGCCCTCACATTGAGCCCTCGCCTTGAGCCCTCACCTTGAGCCCTCACCTTGAGCCCTCACCTTCAGCTCTCACCTTGAGCCCTCAGCTTGAGCCCTCACCATGAGCCCTCACCTTGAGCTCTCACCTTGAGCCCTCACATTGAGCCCTCACCTTGAGCCCTCACCATGAGCCCTCACCTTGAGCCCTCACCTTGAGCCCTCACCTTCAGCTCTCACCTTGAGCCCTCACCTTGAGCCCTCACCTTGAGCCCTCACCTTGAGCTCTCACCTTGAGCCCTCACCTTGAGCCCTCACCTTGAGCCCTCACCTTGAGCTCTCACCATGAGCCCTCACCTTGAGCCCTCACCTTCAGCTCTCACCTTGAGCCATCACCTTGAGCCCTCACCTTGAGCCCTCACCATGAGCCCTCACCTTAAGCTCTCACCTTGAGCCCTCACCATGAGCCCTCACCTTGAGCCCTCACCATGAGTCCTCACCTTGAGCTCTCACCTTCAGCCCTCACTTTCAGCCCTCACCTTGAACCCTCACTTCTAGCAACTCATAGGGCTAAGCAATTGGTGACTTTTTTAAAATAATGAATTAAAAAAAAAGAACACAAAGATATAATTATGTTTAAAGAAGTTGACTAAGTATTGCTTGGTTTGATCAGAGTGTATAACTACAATGAAAGCTTGTCGAAATTCTACAGTCTGCATACTCCCTTGTCAAGAATGTGATGGTTTTATAGACTGCCCTGGAGCAACGGATGAAGTATTCTGTAACAACCCTGATGGTTAGTGCAAAATGAGGCTTTATTTTCTTTCATGTTCAGTGACATACCTACTTGATATGTTTTTTTGCTGATAGACCCATTGCACAACGCGCAGCGTACTCACATGCACCTACACGCGCCAATCCTGTCCACCATTTTGGGAGTCAATTTTGGGAGTCAAAATGTGCACAAAGGAAATGGTAGCATTGTTCGGAGGTGCGTTCCACTTGTGCAAAGTGTCTATAGTGTTGACTTACTTTATTGTATATTGGCTTACTTTTTACTTACTTTTTTCTTCTGATTTCTTCTGATTTCTAGTGAAGAGCCTTGAGGCCCCTTGCATAAGGCGCTGAGGCCATATTCGAGTAGAGTTGTGCATTGCTTCTTTCCTATGCCACTTTTTGTTTTAACTCGCGCTTCCAGGTTTTTTTTGCCTCCCGGGAAAATCAAACACTTTGCTCTTTGATCATAGGCCTATATGGTTCAATAGTGGCTGGCTGCCAAAGGCGCCCTCGCATGCTTGCGCCTCAAACGCGTTGTAGCTGGGTTCTTCTCAATTCAGCGTCTCAGCTGTCAATAGTGGTAGTTTCGGCTTGCTCAGTTTGATAAAGCTATAATTTGCCAAGATATGTTTTGTTTGTGTTCCTATGTGCAGAGACATGCCCTGACGGCTATGAGAAGTGTGACAGCGGTAAATGCTACAAGTTTGAGAAGGGCTGTGACACCATTGTGGATTGTGGGTGCAACGTTGGGGATGATGAGATAGGTTGTTTCAATTCGGTTACTGGTGGGTATGACTCCCTCTAAAAAGTAGAGCACTTAGAGGGCATTCAAATTAATCAATGTTTTAAAAGATCAATCTTTTTTTTGGAGATTGTGGATGGGTGGGTCAAAAGAATTGAATCGAAATCGGAATTCAGTTTACAATTAGGCCACATAAAAATAAAAGAATTGGGTATTTTATGGATAGTTGAGGGGAGGGAGGGCGTTTTTTTTGGGGGGGGGGGGTTTTGACATGGCAAAATATGAAATAAAGAATAAAGATATCATCATAATCACTATAGAACAAAGGGTTTGTGTGATTTTGATGTTTTTAATTGTTTTGTTAAACCCTTTCAAATATTAGATGACATTTTCTGTAAACATTTTCAAAAAACTAAAACGCAGCCTAGTAAGTAAATATTTGAAGAATTGTTCTCGTTTTGCCAACATGAATAACCTTTCTTCAATCATCTATTTCCGACCTATGGATTTTGAAAAAATATCAGCTGACGAAAAATCTGGGAGCCAAATTTGACTGAAAAGATCATTAAAAATACCGTTTTTTATGATATATAAAAAAATATATAAAAAAATGGGGGTCGGGGGGTTTTGTAGGGTTAGGCGGGGACAATCAACAATTTTTTTTTAATGAGGCCTTATAGAAACAAATCATTTGTAAGGGGGAAAAATACCCGGTAGCCCTTTCCAGATCGTCTTTCATGTCTGTGCTGTCCATTGGTATCGGTCAACCTTGTTTCGATAACGAACCTCCCTGCCTGATAGGGAGATGGCAAACATTTCCTTTTCTGTTTCAACTACAAAGTTGCAAGCTGGAAGCCAATAAAAGCCATTTAAAACTCCTGAGCTGGGAGAACATTGATCTTAAATATCTGCTTTATTCGAGGCATGACTTTGTTCTTCAGTGTATAGGGTTTATTAAATGGTCTGTCAATCTTTCAAAATCGAAATTTGGGTTGGATGGGTGGGTCAAAACATTGGACTAAAAAGCTCTGGTGTTTCTCATCAGCAGAGTGTGGGTTTGAGTCCCTGTCGTGACACTTGTGTCCTTAAAGGCACTGAACACGTTTGGAAATTGTCAAAGACCAGTGTTCTCACTTGGTGTATCCCAACATATGCATAAAATAACAAGCCTGTGAAAATTTGGGCTCAATCGGTCATCGAAGTTGCAAGAAAAAGATGAAAGAAAAAACACCCTTGTTGTACAAATTTGTCTGCTTTCAGACAGGAATATAAACTTCTTGCAAGAAGTTTTTATTATTTTAGTGAGAAATTACCTCTTTCTCAAAAACTACGTTACTTCAGAGGGAGTCGTTTCCTACAATGTTTTATGCTATCAACAGCTCTCCGTTGCTTGTTACCAAGTAAGTTTTTATGCTAATATTTGTTTTGAGTCATTACCAAACGTGTACGATACCTTTAAGTAAGAAACTATTAACCAATTTTTTACTTTGTCCTTCGGATGGGACATAAAAGCTGTAGGTCCTGTGTGTTGTGTACTGCGTGTAACCTTCACTTTGTTTATTCTAGATGATACACCCTTCGCAAACGAAACATGGAAAGACCCCTTCCTGGACTTCATACCCATTGAAAATCAGGACAGCTTTCTGGAAGATTTCAAAGACAACTTTTACGTGCGGCGGCCATTCAGTCGGGTGTTGAGCGAGGATCCTGCGGATTGGCGACGCTTCATCACCTTCAGTGAGCTGCCGGACTACAGCGACTTGAGGGAGGTTTTGAAACTCTCCAGAACCGAGATTGCAAAGTTCGGGCATCAACTGAATGATTTCATCTTGGAGTGCAGCTACAACGGTGTCGATTGCTCGGGTAAAAAGTATGTTGGTTTTTTATCTTGCGGTTTTAAAACACAGGCGGGTCGGGTTGGCAGAGTGGTATCTTTCCCTCGCCTTCCAGCTCTAGGACCCCGGATTGAATACCAGTGGAGGATGTGGATTTGGTTTTAAGTCCCGACCCGATTGTGTGGGTTTTCCCTGGAATCGTTCTCAAGGGTTTTTCTTCCAAACCTGAAACCTCTTTGTCTTCTCTCCATGAGGTTCTTGGCTAGTACAGTGATTAAGTTCGCTTTCCGAGAGTCCTTTGCTTCAGAACAAGAAGAAAAGAAATGATATGAATTTTTATTGAAACACTGTCACTTTGATGGCTAGCTTGTTTTGTTCAGTTTTGTGATGTTTTAAAAAAATACTTATTTGCCCTTTAAAAGACGAAGCATCAGGCCTGTATTATTTACATGTAGTATTCTCCTTTTTTTACACTCTACAGTATTTTGTTGTTTTGGGGAATATACTTGAACTTTTCAATTAGCTGGGACTTTATTTTAACCTCTGTTTTAACCTCTGCCACCTTGTGTTTATTGTTAATATATGGTTATAGATTTTTAACGATGTATATATATATATATTAAAATTAGCAGGGCAGATGGCCTTGGCTTTCGATCCAAACCGGACCTTTTAAGTCAACTATTTTCATTCCGGGCCTATGCCACTGGCCTTTGGTTTTGGGTTTTTGTTTAAAATATTTTGTGAATGTATGTTGTTTGTATGTGTTTTTATGCCGAAATAAAAAATTATAATTGTATTGGGATTAAAAATAATAATAATAATTATGATGATTTGGGGGTAAATGAATTCTGTTAATTTGATTCGTTATACTCTTTCTGTTTCCAGTGATACTTTTGTCCAAATACAGGATGACAAATACGGTAATTGCTACACCTTTAACAAGGAGGTAGCTGGAAGCACACTAAGAAATTCATCTCAGACTGGTGAGCAGTCCGGTAAGTCTTAATGAAAGATGCAAATCTTTCCGTCAATCTTTGTAAAAATTCTATTAATACTTTTCGTAAAATTCTTTTTTAGTGCGGATTGCTGCGTCCTTCGGATGGGACGTAAAGCCGTAGGTGCCGTGTGTTGTGTAATGCACGTAAAAGAACCCAGTGCACTTATCATAAAGAGAAGGGGTTCGCCCCGGTGTTCCTGGTTTGATTGGCAGCATATTGCGCCACAGCACCTTGTAAACCATTACATGGTGCTATAAAGGAATACCGTAATTTTCGGATTATAAGCCGCCCGGCGTATAAACCGCAATTCCCCAAAAAATAAAAAATAAGATTTAAGTGTCAGCGTATAAGCCGCCCGGCATATAAACCGCAGTCGCGAGTGCACACAGGAGAGAGGCCGTGCGTATTTGCGGTCCTTTGTGGCGATGTGCAGTGACTGGCGGGCGGCACATCAGTCATTGTACGTCGCCACAAAGTGCTAGTTGCGTTGCAATAAAGTCAAAATGTATTAAAGTTAATACCATTGATCGGTAGGTCTCATACTTCAACAGGAAGCTCCGCATACCTTGTAGGAAAAAATACTGAACCCTTTGAGATGCCCATCAGGTGTGATAAGGCGCTGTATAAGAACTGCGTATTGTTATTATTATCCTTGATTTCATTAAGAAGAAGAAGATTAAGAACCCTTAACTAAAATGTCGCTCTTACCTTGCAGGTCTTTCTCTGACCTTATACATTGAACAGGATGAATACATTAGTCTGTACGGTCAAGAAGTAGGGGTGCGAGTAGCTATAACAAATAATGACCTGACCCCTGCACCAGCTGACCAAGGAATCAACATATCACCTGGCACAGACACCTCCATTGGCCTCAAACTCGTAAGGAAAAATAAGATCATATCTCAGTAGGATATCTCCTTTGAATTGGCTGAAAGTTTCCGGGTTTCATAGATTGGTACATACTCAAAAAAATTAATTACCATCAAAACTTACTTGGTGAGAAACACTGCAGCTGTTGATAATGTTAACCATTTTGAAAAAAGATTCCCTTCAAAGTATTGGTTTGGAAAATGTTTCACCCCAAAAAATATTTGAATCTGAGAAATGATTCATGCACGAATCGTTTCTCAGATTTCTTAGGGTTGGTGTCCGTTCGCGAATGCTGCGGCCAGAGATGTGGTTGGTACACGCTATCACCTCGCTAAACGTGGATGGATTCAACGTTCTTTTGAAAATATTGTGACCGGCTGATTTCCTACCTTCTGTCCAGGTAGTAGTTAATAAGCAGGACAGTTCTTTTCAGAACTTGGTAGTCTCCCAAATTCTGAAATCTACTACGCGACAGTAGAATAAGTAGCAAGACAAGTTCTCAAAGAACAAAATCTACACAGCAAAGTAGATATACACATGGTGTTACCGCAAACCAAATATACATTGATACCTCACCATGCAATGCCTCAAAACCCATATACCTTTCTTCATCAAGATTTTTTTCTTTATACACAGAACGTGATCAGTCGCAAACCAAAACCATATGGAGAATGCCAATTACCAAACGCCACTGTTTCAGAGATTGTGGATGGAAAGATCGTGAAAATAAAGACCACAAGCTACAACAGACAGGTATGGATTAAAGTGGGCTGTGTCGTCTTAACCACAGGGAGTCTGTGGCCAGACATTGAATTCTGAACTCTTACCCAGTTACTGCACACGCGCATGTAATAGTAATGTCGGCACCCTTTTAAAGCTTTTATTTGTGATGTGACGGTCAACGCGTGCGCGCGTAGTAACTGGGTGAGAGTTCATGTTTCCATGTCCAGCCACAAGCAGACTATGATCCTGACGACACAGCCCCTTTAAACTTAAAGTTACTGTTCAGAAAGCGAAGGGAAAAAAAGAAAGACGCATGTCTGATTTCACTATAGACTGTGCAAGTGTCGCGCAAATCGAAAAACGAGAAAAAAACTTGAACAAAGACTATAATTTTTTGATTATATATTCTTTGATTGACCTAGACCTTGATACACAGCGTCGTCTTGACTAGCAGGGCACTCATACAGAAACATCAAAGAACCAGTCTCTTAGCTTATCACCCTGGTCACAAAAACATGGCAGGAGAAATAGGGGAAGAAAAAAGCTCAGCTATACAGACGTAGTTGCGAAGGACATCGGGGTGCTTCAAACTGCTTTTGTTACGCTTACCTGTTCATGTATGTTGTCTTGTCATTTAGCCTTCGAGAAACCTCTGCTAGGGTGGAAACGTCAGGCCATTAACTATTTGAGTTTATACCATAGGTCCTTTTGGTTGGTAAGCAGTTTGCAACAGCTAATTCTATTTTCTCAAACAGATCTTCCTAACTTAATGAGGGATATACAAGAATGGGCAAATCTCAACATGATCTCGGTCGACTAGAGAGAGAAAGAGAACTAAAACCTTAGTTTTTATTATACTTTTTTCATTACATCTTTGTGTATTTTACCATTTTCATCAAATCTGTAGCGAGCTGCTGGATGCACGATGGTAAACAAAGGAAGTTTGCATTTATAACTGGAAATTTGCGTTTGCTTTGTTTCTTGAAGCGCTGTTTGCGAGTCTGCTACCTTCAGAAGGTCAAAGAAATCTGCGACTGTGCAGACTCCATGGAACTAGATGGGGACCGATGTAAACTTTTGGATACTGAGCAAGGTAAGCAATGTGTAAATCTTAAAATGCAGAAAGAACGAGAGGATCTAGAAAAGACTTATACCCCTGTTGTGCGTGCAGGTCTTATAAGTCCTTTCTGCTCTGAGCCAACAGGGTCTTTCTAGGTCTTATAAGTCCTTTCTGCTCTGAGCCGACTGGGTCTTTCTAGGTCTTATAAGTCCTTTCTGCTCTGAGCCGACTGGGTCTTTCTAGGTCTTATAAATCCTTTCTGCTCTGAGCCAACTGGGTCTGTCTAGGTCTTACAAGTCCTTTCGCTCTGAGCCGCCTAGGTCTTTCTAGGTCTTAGCAGATGATGTATTCTTTCCAGGCAATAAACACAGAAGAAATCCAACGATGAGGTGAAACATGGCAACTACCTGTACACACATAGAACCAAAGGTAGTGGAGAAACCAGTTGACAGTCTTTCATCAGCAATATGGTTAAATAAAGAGTCATAGCAAACAGGTGTATAGGCCAAGCAACTTTTTATAAGGCGATTATTTTAACAATTATCTTTGTTTGCTGTTTTTCATTAGATCTATGCAAGCAGATGATATACTTTCTCCATGTTAACTACTTGCTGAACTGCACCTGTCAAACGCAGTGCGAGTAAGTAGTGCATTTAAAGGGATTGTATACGTTTGGTAATTGTCAAAGACCAGCGTTCTCACTTGGTGTATCCCAACATATGCATAAAATAACAAGCCTGTGAAAATTCGAAGTTGCCAGAAAATGGTGAAAGAAAAAACACCCTTGTTGTACAAATTTGTGTGCTTTCAGATAGGAATAAAAACGTCTTGCAAGAAGTTTTTATTATTTTAGTGAGAAATTACCTCTTTCTCAAAAACTACGTTACTTCAGAGGAGTCGTTTCTCACAATGTTTTATACTATCAACAGCTCTCTGTTGTTCGTTACCAAGTCAGTTTTTATGCTAATATATATTTTGAGTCATTACCAAACGTGTACAGTGCCTTTAAAGGGATTGTAAACATTGGGTAATTGGAACCCACTGTTTGTTTCAATCCTATATAGTTGTAGATATATACCATAGAACTAACCTGTGAAAATTTCATTTCAAAATGTGGTAGCATTTTTGAGATATTGCCGAAAATCTGGAGCGGTTATGTCCATGCAGGAAGAATAATCTGCAATTGGAATACACGATCTGAGAAGTGTTACTGCAGAAACGCTTCTCCTGCAGATTCAAATTTTTGGGGATAAAAAGTGATATTTTTTTCCATAACCACGTTACTTTGAAGTGAAAAATTTCTAAAAATGCATTTTACTATCCAAAGCTGCTGTACTTCTTACCAAGTAAGTTTTTATTGCCATTTATTTTCAGAGTCATTCCAAAACGCATACAGACCCTTTAAAAACAGATTCATAATTGGTTTCCGTTCAAACATTGTTGAACAAATGACATAACCCTGATTTTCAACCTGCTTCAGTAAAATTAGAACTATGAATTAGAAATTTTGAATTCAAAGCAGGTTCATAGGGGGGGGGGGGCACTGGCCCCAGCTGAAATAGTTAAATGCCTTCAAAGTTTAAAGGGACACATTGCCTTGGATCAGGCGAGTTGGTCTATGAAAAGCATTTGTGTGGTTTTCCTTTTACTTTGCGAACTAACACGGTCCGCCATTTTGTGGAGTCAAAAATTTGGCTCTGCAAAATGGCGTGCCGTGTTAGTTCACGATGTAAAAGGAAAACCACGCAATTTCGAGTCATATTTGTGTGGATCATTGTATTCTACTTTAAAACATCTTTCTAACCATAATGCATTTTATAACAGACGATTACATACGCTTTTCATAGACCAACTCGCCCGATCCAAGGCAGCGTTTCCCTTTAAATATTTAGTGTTAAATATTTGCTGTAATTGTGGGTTTGTTTCGATCCAGGGATCGTCTGTTTGTATACTCTGTATCGCAGTCAGCATGGCCGTCAGAAGCTTTTAGGGTAAGTTGATATAAGCCCAAAAAGGTTGTATTTGGTTTTGTTTGTATGCTTTGTTAAATTGCACCCGTTTTGAAAGATTGTATCAAAACATTTGGAAAAGTTCGCTGATATCAACTCTGTAATCCTCCCGAATTGTAATATCTGGGAGGTTGTGGGTCTAGAATAAGGGGGGGACCCAGATAAACAAGCCATTTTTCAGGAATGTTTACAAGCTTTTAGGGTAAGCTCAAAAAGTTTTGTTGGGTTTTTTTATACTTTGTAAAATTGCACTCATTTTGAAAGATTGTATCAAAACATTTGGAAAAGTTCAGTTTATATCAACTCTGTAAGCCTCCTGAATTGTTACATCTGGGAGGTTGTGGGTCTAGAATAAGGGGAACCCAGACAAACAAGCCATTTTTCAGGAATGTTCACATACATCAAATCTCATTGCTGCTTAATTATCTTTTGATTGTCTTTGCTTAATTTTTTTTCAGCCGCATCTTCTGCGAAACATTCACTTCATCAATCCAAGAGTGAAGAAGATTAGATCAGCTAGTGATATCAGGTAAGTATAAAAGTAGATGATAATCAAGACATAGGTTAAGAGGGTCTATAAATCTACAAAATGTGAATTTTAAAACGGTATATCTCTGTGGATTTATTGGGATGGTCCTATTATGATTTACATCACTAAGACTAACAATCTTCTCTTGTCAATGATAACATGAAATGAGATATAATGTAATGGGGTGGCCTGGTTGGCGTAGTCCGTAAAGCGCTTGCCTCTCACCACTGTGGCCCTGGTTCGATTCCCGTCTAAGGCCATATGTGAGTAGAGTTTGGCGTTGGTTCTCTCCTATGCCACAAGGGTTTTTCTCCGGGCCCTCCTCCGGAAAAATCAAACACTTTTGATCTCTTGCTGTGCTCAGCGTTCAGATATGGGTTGATGTGGCTGGCTGCCAAAGGTGCCCTCGCATGCCTGCAGCTTAAAGGCACTGAACACGTTTGGAAATTGTCAAAGACCAGTGTTCTCACTTGGTGTATCCCAACATATGCATAAAATAACAAGCCTGTGAAAATTTGGGCTCAATATTGGTCATCGGAGTTGCAAGAAAATTATGAAAGAAAGAACACCCTTGTTGTACAAATGTGTGTGCTTTCAGATTAGGAATAAAAACTTCTTGCAAGAAGTTTTTATTATTTGATTGAGAAATTACCTCTTTCTCAAAAACTACGTTACTTCAGAGGGAGTTGTTTCCTACAATGTTTTATACTATCAACAGCTCTCCGTTGCTTGTTACCAAGTAAGTTTTTATGCTAATATTTGTTTTGAGTCATTACCAAATGTGTACGATACCTTTAAACTCGTTGTAGCCACATCCTTTGCAATTCAGCTTCTCAGCTGCAAGTAACGATGATCAGCCTCCCCAAATTATTATAATTATTATTATAATGATAAAACATTAGAGGGTCAATAAATTTACAAATGTGAATTTTTAGAACGGTATATTTCTGTGGAATTATTGGGGACTTTATCATGATTTACATCAGTAAGACTAACAATCTTCTCTTGTCACTGATACAACATAAGAAGGACTATAAATTTACAAACATTTGAAGAAAAAAAATAAACGGTACATTTCTGTGGAATTATTTGGAAAGTTATTATTAACAATCTTCTCGTCTTATGCACAGCCGGAACCTGGTACGTCTCAAGGTGTACTATGAAGAACTGAATTTTCAAGAGACACGAGAAATCGAAGCTTACTCTGTAAGTAAAATTTTGGAACCATCCGATTGTTTTAATCCTATATAAATGTAGTTGTATACAAAAAACTAAACTGGTACCATTTTTGAGATATTGTCGAAATGGAGCGGTTATGTCCGGGCAGGAAGAATAATCCGTAATTTGAACACACAATCTGAGAAGCGTTTCACGCAGAAACGTTTCTCAGATTGAAATGTTTTTGAATATCTCTCTCTAAAACCACATTCCTTTGAAGGGAATTGTTTCTCAAAATGTTATTCTCAACAGCTTGCAGTGCTTCTTGCCAAGTAAGTTTTTATGGTCATTAATTTTTGGAGTAATTACCAATGGTATACGGTCCCTTTAATTACTAAACAACTCTGCTTGAGTCATGTCATTGTCGTTGAGTGTCGTGGCCGAGCGGTCTACTTCACCAGACCCAAGCTCTGATGTTGTCAGCAGCAGAGTGTGGGTTCGAATCCCGGTCGTGACACTTGTGCCCTTGAGCAAGGCACTTAACCATAATTGCTTTGTAAAAAGTTGGGAAAGTATCAGTGCATTCTGCTCTACCAGCCAGGCTCCTTGTGGATGATACCCATGCCTACATCCTTACAGACTGTGAAGGGGGTTACCCTGTTTCAGCCCCAGGAGTAGGTGGCAACGTGCCCCTGGTGACAGTTGATTTGGGTCGACAGCCCAAATTATTTAAGTGTAGCCCTCACCTTGAAGTGGCCGTCCGGCCTTGTGATGTTAGGCGATATCTCATAGAAAAAATAAATAGACAAATTAATGTCATTATTTTGCACTTGTTGTTATAAAGTAGAATGTAAGTTTTCCAGGCAAGATAACATTTTAGCTTGAATTTCTTGATGTATAGAACTGCTCACTCACTCTCACAACATATGTACGGTACATGTCCCTCCTTATTTTTCCTTTTCTTTCAGGGCACAAGTCTCTTTGGTGACGTGGGAGGAACAATCGGACTTTACATAGGCTTCTCTTTCATCACAATCCTAGAAGTGTTTGAGTTAATCATCTACTTGATACGCACCAGGTGTTGTGTATGGTTTCAAAGGCGTCATTGGGATTCGGATTGGGACTGATCTTGCCGGATTAAAGGGGATTAATGCGGAGGGATTGGGATTATCTTTTTGGATCAGTGATTTGGGATTATCATCGACATAGACTTTGACCTGTGCAATGGTTTGGATTGGTACAGATGCAATGAAGTGTAAATGTCATTGAACATGGAGGCAGATTACGTGAAAGTATGCATGGCATGAAAACACATAACTCTACATCCCTACTAATGATCTGTTTGTTTAGCAGGTCTTCCCACAAAGCAAGTTGAATAGTGTGTAAGGCTAGCACATAATCACTTAGAATTGCTCTCTTTTGGGGCAAAATGTGCAACACTTTCTCCCTAAACTTACAGAATTTTATATATCAAAAAGATGAGAGTACAGTTTGAAAGATTTAGATAATCTAATAATGATAGTATGATTTATTTCTAAAAGATAAATATTGGTAAGCCTACCTATGTTTTACATTATCTTTTATAAAAAAATTAATGGTGATTGATTTGCATGATATTCTTCCATTTTAATATGATTTCCGATTTTTTGTTTGCCCTCATAAAAATCATAACAGTCTCCTGACGATGACTAGAGCAAGCTAGTCGAAACGTTGAGACCAATCCAAGAACTGACTCCGCGGTAGTACAGTTAATTACGATCCTATAAGCTAAAGTAGTAGTCCCAGCCTAATTCTATACCTTCCGCCCAGGTAATAGTTAATAAACAGGACAGTTCTTTTCAGAACTGAGAAGTCTCCCGAACACCCGAACAATCTACTCCGCGGTAGTAGAATTAAGCAAGACAGTTCTCTAAGAACAAACTCTACCTGGCAAGTAGATATACACACATGGTGTTACCGCAAACCAAATAAATATACTCATAAAAATCAGCAAAATTGTTATTAAATAGCCTGAAAATTGTATTAAAGCCTACACCATAATGTACATGTAGGTCAGTTCTTGTACTCGATAAATTTTCCTACTTTTTCCCCAAAAGCCAACTATCATGCCTGTAGATTTTCACATTATCTAGCACTGTTTATTTGTTTGTTGGGGTGTTGGGGTGTTTGTTTGTTTGTTTGTTTGTTGTTTGTTTTCAGTATAATGCAATTTTTAAAGAACTTTCAGAAAGTGTAAACAAGAAACTGTGGAAACAATACAAATAATTGTTTATGTTTTATGATAAGGTTATGCATTGTGTTATTCCTTTAACTGGTGTTCTTATTTACAATTGGACACTTTTGGGACGCTAGGTGGCAGCAGACTTACCAGGTAAATTCATTGTTCTCGAAAATGTGCGCATGCTCAGAACTGCAATAGCAATAGAATTTTACCTGGTAAGTCTGCTGCCACCTAGCGTCCCAAAGTCTCTCATTGGCTTTTGCGGGGGAGGGGGACTTCGAGAATTTGGGGGCGTATGAAATCTTTACCGACAAATGTGATAGCAAAATGTTCCACTACTGGCAATAAATGCTTGAAAATATTGCAATCTTTTAATTAATCATGTTTACTAAAATCTTCATTTAATCATAATTTTAAAATAAACCAAAACTGTATTTATATTATGCATTGATATTAAATATACACATGTAGATGTTAAACACATGATGCACAATTTATATGTAGCGATATACACCTAATATGTCATATCATTACACATCGGCAATAAATGTTAACCTTCAAGGTAAATCGTTTTGTTTTGGTCCACGTAATGCTGTTGTATAGCCAACATCATAAAGAAATTTACAATAAAAGTCACCTGTGAAAGTTTCAGTTGATTGGGTAGCAAGTTTGTCGAGACTTGTGGCTGCTAGGGTAGATAAGAATGGGGCGCCGTTTGTCAATTAATTGTTTAGCGTATTTTTGACATGTTTTTACCATGGTTTGTAACAATTAAATGTAAACCATGGAGATTGAATCATCTCCAAAACACGGTTTATAAACCATGACAATTTTAAGCACCTTCAAAACATGGTTTATAAACCATGAAAATGTAAGCATTTTCAAAACATGGTTTATAAACCATGAAAATTTTAAGCACCTCCAAAACATGGTTTACAAACCATGAAAATTTAAGCATCTCCAAAACATGGTTTATAAAATGATTTGAAGGTGTTTAAATTTTCATGGTATATAAACCATGATTTGTAAACCATGTTTTATACTGCTACAATTTTCATGGTTTATAAACATGTTTTGGAGATGATTCGATCTCCATGGTTTACATTTAATTGTTACAAACCATGGTCAAAACATGTCAAAAATACGCTAAACAATTAATTGACAAACGGCGCCCCATAGATAAGCAACCAGTGACATCATGAGGGGGTTGTCGGAACATAGGGGTGTCGGAATATAGTGCAGTCACCGTATTTTTAGATGACAACATCGATTTGCTCTCGTGCAACCTTTGATCAGATCAATGTGTCAGTACCAAAGCATAGAGGTTGAAATAAACAAGATGGATACATTGCTCGGTAATCAATCCCGAAATAGATGTTTAAAGGAACATTACAGAATTGGTTTTTGCACACAAAACAGTGTAAGCACTTTGTATAATCCACCATATACATAAACTGACAAACCTGTAGAAGTTTGAGATCGATCGGCTATCTGGGTCACGAGAAAATAGTTAAAAACCGATTACACATTTGCATGTGTTAAACAATGCATGAATAAAACGCTCATGAGCGATAAACTCCAATCGGAAATTAGTTTTATTTATTATTCATCAAATATGGTATTTCAGACAGAAATATTTCTAGGGATGTTTTCTACTATCATCATCATTAGACCGTGTAAGTTTTATGTAAATCTGTGATCTTCAAGAAAATTTTAATTACCAGTTCTGTAACGTTCCTTTAAGTGTACCCTATCTTTGCCAAGCAATTGGAATTCTAATGTGGGGGCGGGGCACCACAACCTGGTGCACTTGGAATGTATAGTTGTATACTGAGCAATGTATACATCTTGTCTATGTTCACCTCCTTATACTTTAGCACATTCACATTGATCTGATCAAAGCAACAACCTGATGATAGAAAAATCGATGCTGTCATCTAAAAATAGGAGGATGAATATTATATGAACTGGGAAGAATCCCAATGTTCATTTCCTTAACCCTATGAGGAGCGGACTTCTTCTTCTTCTTCTTTTTTTTTTTCTTTTTTTTTTTTTCGGGGGGGGGGGGTGCACAAAGTGCCCACCCGCCCCTCGTTCCAAAGTTCACGAGCGGGAGTTTTTATGAAACTTGCCACAAATGTTCATTTCACCAAGTTCTACATGATGACGTAAAACACATTATTTTCACATTTCACAAATTTACTATCAAGGGTATTTTTAAATGGTAGTTTTCTCCCATTTTTGGTCAAAAATCGTATTTTCCCAATGCATAATTTCCGTATTTTTTTCAAAATTCTATATAAAACTTTGTGAACTTGTTAATTTTGACATAATCAATAACGTTGGTAACAGCTGACACCGATAACAACAATTTTGTATTTTTTTTCAATATGAGCCTAGAAAAATATTGGGAAAAGTCAGAAAATGTTGTGTTGATCGGATGCAGTGTTAAAAAGTTACGGCGAGACGAGCCCAATGATGAGCCGGGGGGGGGATCCTCTTTCAATAACCATGCAATGATAAATCTGTAAAAAATATAGCATTTCGATTAGGACGTAGTAAATGCATTACTGAAAATACACATTAACTATTTAATTATTTCTTGGCAAGTTTTGTTTTAAATTTTATTTACAATGTCAGTACAAAAGAAAACCATACACTGAAGTGTTACACAAAGCCCGCCCATGTGCGTTTCAAAATGGCGGAAGTTTTAAACGTTTGTGTCGCGGGGAATTTCGTCTGCCATTCGGCAGGGACTGCAGTGAGTTTCATGCTATTATTAACCATGTAAGTGTGTGCAAGGAGAACTGAATTGCTTCTACTTTACGGTGTCAATAACAATGGATTTTTCATGTTAAACCCGGAAAGTGTGTCTATGGAGCAGTATGTCCACAGTCAGGCTTATTTTGAAATGTTCATTGAGAGCTAGCTGCACTACACAGCAACCTCTGCACCGCAAAATGACCGTTGAGGTCCCACCGGATTTCAGCCACATCCCGCTGCTAGATGGTGATGGTGTAAAGTCAAGCATTATCATAGTGGGTCAGTAAATCTGGTGAGTACAAAGTATGATATTAATTAAACTTGATACAACAAGTAATAGTCCCCGCTCCATCAAGATTTACTTGGGCTAACCATGGAGGTATATTCCTACCTCCTTTTAGAATCGTAAGTCTGTAGATTGTTGAACGAGGCCACCATTTTTGGTTTCAAATGCTCTTAAATATTATAACCTGAACACAAAAGTAAGACTGTGTATCAAGTGACCAACCAAACACATCCAGAGAGCATTCCCAGGTAAACTGATATCAAGTAGCAAAGTTAATTGAGTTTCGGCTGCCTCAACCCGACCCGTTGTACCTACCTACTCTCGTACCACCCACTATGGCGACCGTGCATTTTCTCACATTGCACCAGTCTTATAGAACAAGCTACCCGGCAATATCAGAAACGCTCACTCTCTCAACACATTTCAAACTCATATCAAGAAACCTCTGTTTACTGCTTTAAGTTATTAACATTCCTTTTTTGGTGTAATTTTCTGTGAGCTTGATACTTTTGTAGTATCTTTTCTGTAGCACCTTGAGTAATATTTTATTAGAAAGTGCGCTTTATAAGTTTGTATTATTATTATTATTTCTAAAGTTCATAAAAAGGAGGCCATCGTTGTAGACCTTTTTAGAAACGCGGCAAGGCCTCCCCGTCTTGAACTATACACAGTCGTCTCCTTGATTTAGTGCCAATGGAATTTTCTTATTTTCTCTCCCCTTTCTTCCCCCGCTGTATGTCTCTTTGTTCTTCAGAATAAAGTGGCTCCTTCCTTGAATACATTGGTAACTGAAAGGCTCATTGTTAGTCATCAACGGCAAGCTGTGTTTGAGGGGGTTTTTTTTGTAAAAATGGCGCGTGTAGGGTTTGTCTAGCAGTTTTTTCCATGTGCATGGTAAGCCTATAAAATATAATTTAATAAGGTTATTATTATTTTTTAAAGGCGGGAGAGGAACATTGCCAAATCAACATTTGCCCGCATGTTCGGCTTTACCTTTTTATCATCATGCATGAAGAGTGGATGATTTTCAGCCCTGGCCCCAATTTCATAGAGCTGCTTAATCATTCAAAGTTGCTAAGCACAACAAAATTATGCTTACAAGAATAAGGTTACCAGCTAAAATACCATTTTACATGTACAAAATGTAACTATCCTGCTTAGTTGTGTTTCAATAGCAGAAAAATGTTAAGCAATATTTTTCTGCTTATGAAGCTCTATGAATTTGGGTCCAGGTGACTTGAACCGTTACCACAGTTACCAAATACAAACCAGGGCCCAATTTCATAGAGCTGCTTAAGCAGAAAATATTTCGCAGAAATGAGCAGGATACCAGTCACAAATTGTACATTGTGACATGGTAGTTTGGCTGGTAACCGTATTCTGGGAAGCATAATTTTGTTGTGCTTGGCTCCTTTTTTGCTTGACTGTTTTACTGTCTTTACATCTTTGGAAAGATCTTGAATAGGGAAATAAACGTTAAATTGATTTTCCCCCCAGGTTGACCTTTACTTCCGGCTCAAACCGGAAGCTAAATTGAAAAATGTCAAATGACGTAATTTTAGCTCTGTTTTAAAAATGAAACGGAATTCGGATGTGTTTGCTGTGTAAGAAATTATTATATGGACGTCTACCTCTAAAAAAACAAATTTAATAGCGCCCTCTTTTAAAAGTTTTATAAATTGTTAAGACTAAATTGGTTGCAAGGCCAAATCGATGGTTGCTTTAGTAAATTCTGCTTGCATTGTTATGTTCAAAAACTTGTCATACATTACTGAGTGTTCATACATTTGTTCCCAAACACAGAGTTTGTTTCCATTCCTTCCTCCATGGTTTCTCGCAAACTCTATATTTCTAGTTATTGTTACTCTTTTTCATCAAGTCTTTTTTTAATGAAAAATTAATCGCAAGCGGAAACATGTTGTGACGTCACTAGTTCAAGGTTGTATGGAATTACTCGGTTGGCATTTAGAACGGAAGAAGGCGAGTTGAGTTCCCGGGGGAAGAACTTCTCTTCCAGATTGTGTTGATATTAAAATTACCTTCAATGAGAGACGTTTGCTGTCTAGTCAATTACAGTTATCAGCATATTTATAATATAGATTAATCTGTATACATGTTCTGACTGTCGACTCCCACACCACCATGATCAGGTTCGTCATACCTTCCCTCAAATCCGTCGGCTCTGTGCTTGAAGGACATTTATTGCAATTTCATACTCGTAATGATCAAAGGTCAATCAATGGAAAATTTGAAAAAATTAATCAACATCAACAAATAAGTGTTTTACTGAGAAAATGAATGTTTCTTTTTGCCAAGGAAATATTTTGAAGACCACTCTTGATTAAATGCAAAAGCAGTTTTATGAAATCATGCAGATTACACTATTGACCTCATAGTCCTGAGCAGAAGAATAATCATTCATTCCCTACGAAATTATAAAAAGTAGGGCCTACATTGAACAGGTTTTCATAATATTTTCTCATGACTCCGAAGACCGATTTAGCTTAATCTTTCACAGGTTTGTTATTTCATGTATGTGTTGGGTCACATCACATGTTGATTCTGGTCTTTGACAATGCCAATGCTGTACATTTGCTTTAAAGGCATCGTACACGTTTGGTAATGACTCAAAATATATATAACCACGACTTGGTAACGAGCAACAGAGAGCTGTTGATAGTATAAAACAATGTGAGAAACGACTACCTCTGAAGTAACGTAGTTTTTGAGAAAGAGGTAATTCTCACTAAAATAATAAAAACTTCTTGCAAGAAGTTTCATTCCTATCCGAAAGCACAAAAATTTGTACAACAAGGTTTTTTTTTTCCTTTATCATTTTCTTGCAACTTCGATGACCAATTGAGCCCAAATTTTCACAGGCTTGTTATTTTATGCATATGTTAGGATACACCAAGTGAGAACACTGGTCTTTGACAATTACCAAACGTGTACGAAGCCTTTAAAAGAGAGAAAAGTATAATGTAAAACACATCAAGAAGAAAGGTGTGTGGTAACATAAATTAAACAAATAACATTATTTTGTACCAAATAACCATTTTAACCCACTGCATCAGTTAAACCAAAGAGGCAACGATTGAACGAGTTTTAGTTACAGGCGTAGCTCTTCAAGCTAGATATATAAACAAGGAATTTTCATTCGGCTGAATGAATTATTAATCCCTTCCTATCTTGGAGAGCATAACACAAAGACAGTGGGGGTGCATCAACGCAAACAAAATTAGTCAAAAAGAAGAAGTCTTATAACCTTAACAATTCAAAGATACCATATTCATCTATCTATCTGTACGTGTAGAGAGGAGTTCTAACACATCAAGCCAGTAGCACTCGTAATTGTGAAATTGTGCCAAAAAGGTAAACGGCACTTTTTTGATTGGAGTATTGTTCATGCAACTGATTTGTTTAAAGGTATCGTACACGTTTGGTAATGACTCAAAACAAATATTAGCATAAAAACTTACTTGGTAACAAGCAACAGAGAGCTGCTGATAGTATAAAACATTGTAGGAAACGACTCCCTCTGAAGTAACGTAGTTTTTGAGAAAAAGGTAATTTCTCACTAAAATAATAAAAACTTCTTGCAAGATGTTTTTATTCCTATCTGAAAGCACACAAATTTGTACAACAAGGGTGTTTTTTCTTTCATCATTTTCTTGTAACTTCGATGACCAATTGAGCCCAAATTTTCACAGGCTTGTTATTTTATGCATATGTTGGGATACACCAAGTGAGAACACTGGTCTTTGACAATTTCCAAACGTGTTCATTAGTGCCTTCAAGTTTCAGTCGCTCGATGAATTGTCTCATGGGATACAGCGTACTCTTTCCCCCGCACCATGATTTGCTGTCTTTTATAGTGACCGTAGATACTTAGAAGTTAGAGAGCCGTTTTGGCTTACCAGGAATCGATTTCTTTCTTTATTTTTGCTGTGATGTTCAACGTCTGCCAAGCACTTTGACCTTAATTGATGCGCTGGAGCTTCCTGAATTGCAATTAGTTTTTGGAGGCCGCCGTTTGATCACCTCTCGCTCGATGGCGTTAAACGTGATTTGTAAACGAACCATGACGAACACTGCACGTTCAAATTAGTTACATGTCAGCACAAAATAAATGGTGTAATAAAGGTGTTTAATGGGGGTGTTCATAACCAGTCGTTCCGGTCCTCCGGTGTGTAAATCAACAACTTCTTGTTGTACCGAGATCGTACCGATCTTGCGGGGAGAGTTCGTTTTATGTAGCTACCCCTCGTCTGTGGAACAGTCTCCCCATAAATATTCGATCTCTAGCACATTAAAACTCTCAGCTCTTTCAAAATGGCCCTTAATAAAGACTCACTACTACAATTAAGCCTTCATTCACCGAGCATAATTTCCCCTGCTTGTCATACTAAACATATTCATGCAGTATTTTTCTTTTTTTGAGACATGAGCGCCTTTTATTATGTGGATATTTGTGCTTAATATAAGTATTCCTTACTATATTATAATTATTATGGTTCAACCTGTTTTGGATTACGGGTCCAAGAGAGACAGTGATATTAAAACTTCGTAATAGAAATAACAGTCGAGAAAAGGTTTGTAAACACGTATATTTAGACTGACGTGTTGATGGTTGTTTGGAGGGGAGGCTGGGTTTGTACAGCTTTATTGTTGAAGTAACAACAATAGGAAGTAACTATAACTAGTAAACGTGCGGGTACAACCATAAGAAGTGAGTATAACTAGTAAACGTGCGGGTACAACCATAAGAGGTGACTATGTAAACGTGCGGGTACAACCAGAAGAAGTAACTTTGTAGAGGTGCGGGTATCAACCATACGAAGTAACTATAATTATAGTAAACGTGCGGGTACAACCATAAGAAGTAACTATAACTAGTAAACGTGCGGGTACAACCATAAGAAGTAACTATAACTAGTAAACGTGCGGGTACAACCATAAGAAGTAACTATAACTAGTAAACGTGCGGGCAACCATAAGAAGTAACTATAATAAACGTTCGGATACAACCATGTGTAAATCTCTTTTGGGGTGAGTGTTGGCTGTGAAAAGAGCTGGTGTGGTCTCGACGTTTCGAACAGTGTACTCTATACTCGTCTTCAGGAGAACTAAATTTTTGTTTTGTACTGAGCTTCTTTTTTCAGTCTTGTTTGTGCTTAAGCTGTTCTGTGAGCCACGATGTCTCGCCTGTGTACAGCATGGTTAGTGTGATCAAAAAACCTATCGCTACGGCAAACCACTTAGTTAGGCCTCTTTCTAGACGATAATCCCAATATTCTCACGCACTTGTCAGAACGCCCTCCCGTCAATTGCCAAGACAAATTGCCTCTTTGCAATTGATGAGTTGTTTCGAGTGTCTCGCGTTTGATAATATATACAAGAGCTTGTATTTAATAGACGAGGAAGAATATTAAGCTGAGTGATTACTTTACTGATAGTAATCATATAGGCGTTGCAAATATTAGTTTGTCAATCTTCTCGGAGTGCCCGGATCATCGTTTTGAGAGTGATGTGCCCAACGAACCATGCTTGCTAAATAATATCTATGTACTTGTATATTCGGTTTGCGATATTACCATGTGTATATCCAGTTTGCTGTGTAGATTTTGTTCACAGCAAAGTAGATATACACATGGTGTTACCGCAAACTGAATATACATTGATACCTCACCATACAATGCCTCAAATCCCATTGAGGTACGTATATTGAATGAATATACCTCTTTCCTATAGCAATTCTTTTCAATAAATTGATTTGGCATCTGGTCAATGACAGACCAAGGCACCTCTGCATCATGCAAGCGGTACACTGCAAAAACCTGGGGTGTTAACATTGACACGATGGGTGTTGTCAGATATAGATACACCATACCATTTACACTATAGGGTGTTAACATAACACTAATTTCTGCCAACACAATTACATCGGTGTTATTTTAACTACCCTATGATGTTAATTTTGATTCTCTCATTGGGTATCTATATGTGACAACACCCATGCTGCAAATTTTAACACCCCAATCCTTGCAATGTACCTCTATTCATTTATATCATTCAATTAAAAGCAACTCGGTAACAAAGGTGTTAATTTAGGATATTCTTTATATACGTAGCTGCAAAGAGCTGGCTTTCCAAATTATTTTATTCTGTAAGAAATAAATGTTGCAACGTAACCTCCCCATCATCTTTTCCCATGCAAAGATAACTGCGTACACTATTAAATTGTGTGGTCACTGACCCTAATTTACAAGGATCCGATTAGAACACAAAGCCAGTGAAGGCTGTTAACGGTTTTATTTCTTTTCTTCAGAACGACAGGTTATTGCGTATTGATGAGCTGCGAGTGACTGTCACCCGTTGTTTCTCGTGACAGCCGCCGGGGGTTAAGGAGCTATCACCCCCATACTGATAATTGCTTTATTCAATGTCAAACCAACCAAGCCACGGGGACTCATTTTTCCAACGATAGTATTGGCTTTGGTTGCCTTATTTGTGTTGGTGTCAAATCATCATTATGTCCAAGGTTGTTGGACCATGGAGGTGACAAAGCCTTCCTTATATGAAACCTCAATTTCACCTCCTTGCATCAATTTCAGATCATACCAAGAAATATCGCTTACACTCTCTAAAACGTCCGGGTCCAGTGGGAACTGAACCATTTCTTGGTCACTCTCATGAAATGTTAGCCAGAGGGGTGTCTGGGTGTCTTTTGGACACCCTGTTTTAAATTTGGACACCCTGTATTACCTGTCATTTACATGTAAATATATTGTAAGTGAACAGTTTGGACACAGTTTTAAAATTTCCAGCAAATTTGGCCACCGTTTTAACAAATCCTGGCTAAAACCTTAGTCAGTATGATCCGGAATCATGCAGTGTCAAAAGATTACCCAGGACTGGGTCAAACTGACGCAGAATCCGAGTTAAAATCCCCAGTTGTTAACCACTTTCCGGGTGAGCCCGACCCGAAATGGGTCGGGCTATCTCGGACCCGAAATCCGGGTCAATTCTGACCCAGGAGATTTTAAAGTGTAATTAGATGCTGATCAAAAAGTAGCAGGGTATCGGTCATAATATAAATGCCAATGGCCGTTTGGGCTGGTGAACATGTTTTTGTGTTAAGTGTGATGTTTTATTACGTGGTAAGCGCCTAAAGCCGCCCTCAGGTAGACTTTGCGATGACACAGAAACAGTTGGCGACTGATTTTTCAGTCTGAGCTCAGACCGTGGGGAACATGTGAGTTGCCGATTGTTTACGACCTGAGTATAGTCTGATAACTTCGATGATTTTAAGACGATCGGCATCAGTCGGCATCAGAAGAAATCAACAGTCGCAAGAATCAGACACATCATCCTCCTTCTGCGACGTGTTTCCGACAGGCGGGAATCAATCAAAAGATTTTACATGAGACCCGTTTCGTTTCATTTATTAATTCTGTTTGGGACTCTCAGAAAAGCGAACTTAATCACTGTACTATAGCCAAGAACCCAATGGAGAGAAGACAAGGGTGGAAGTTTCAGTTTTTAGATGTGGGAAAGAAAACCCCAGAGAAATCAGGGGAAAACCCAAACAATCAGATAGGGACTGAAAACCCAATCCAAATAGTGAACCCGGCGGGATTCGAACCGGGGTCCCAGAGGAAGGAAGGCGAGGAAAGATAGCATTACGCCAACGCGACTGCCCCAACCATGCCAACACGCTTTCGGCTAGTGGTTTTGTCGGGGTGACTCTTGTTCCACCACGATTTCTCATTTTGAGTGACGGGCCGACTTCACAAAGAATTAAGATTGATCTTAACGGTGTGTCAATCCGTAATTGCTAAGCAAAGTGTGAGTGTCAGAATACAAATCACTTTGGAAGCATTGACAACTCATCTTGAGATGAGTCGTATAGTGCTTTGTGAAATCCAGCCCAGAGCGTTAATTTTCTGCTTGATCCTGACGACGGTTCCGTCGCAGCACAAGCAACACGCAGCTCGACTGGAGGGGGGCTTTATGTTGAAACGAACACCAAGTCAGAAACTCGTTGCAGAATCTTGTTTTCTCAACCATGGTATCGAGTGGACTTACGCCGTAAGCTGACGAACTGCATGCACCTGCAATCTTGATAACATTTCAGGTGTCAGTTCAATACTAGATAATGTCAAACATTCTGATGCCTTTATCCGACCCTAATACGGCCATGGTTAACGTGTCAGTAGCTACTGGAACGGTTGCATTCCCGCGTTATCTTCGAACTCGGTTTATTTAACTTAAAGGGGCTGTGTCGTCATGATCAAGGCAGGTATTGGATCATTTGCATATCTAATTTTTTTGGAAACGTATGCAAATTAGAATAGTCTGGCTGTGAACATGGTGAATACTGAATGAGTACAACTTAACATGTTTACGTTAGACTTTTGTACACCAGTCGTTGTCCAATCAGGGTCAAAGTAAGGAGTTTCCCTCCCAGGGTTTATTTTTGTAAACATGGTTGGAAATAAAGTAAACCATGGGGACGAGGTTGTGTGGAGACCCCTTGCATATTGGCCGCCATCGTTGATGAAACGTGCACGCGTGATAGGCGACCATTGGATGAGAGTCGTGCGCAGCGCGTACACGCATGCACGTTGCTATTGAGTGTCATTCAAGATGGCGGCCAATGACGTCAATCCACTACACGTGCGCGCCCTCCCCGTATTATTAGAGAGGTTTAGCTGCACGTTGCGCGAGCAAAAATGTGAACGTGAACGTCAGAAAATGGTTTCGTTTCTAGGTGACGTCACCACTTTGGGCTTATTTCATGCTCACGTATGACATGCACGTACGTACCTGACGTGAGAAATGGTAACTTCACGTATGCTTAAAACGTGAGATTTTGACAACGAACTTTTCTGACGTTCACGTTCACGTTTTTGCTCGCATGTGGTGCAGCTAAACCCTCCCTATTATCTATGGTGAGCGCGCACGCTTGCTGTAACTGGGTGGGGGGTCATAATTCCACGTACAGCCACAGGCCTGCTTTGATCATGACGACACAGCCTCTATAAGTGCAGGCTCACGAATCATGTATCTAAAGTAAAGGTTGCATATAAAACTAGCACAGACTTTCAATTTTGATATACGGACGTGGGGAAACTGTTAAACTAATAAACCTTTTCGACATTCTCAAAGCATCATGGGAAATAATTGAAATACCCGGATGTGGATGACAAACAAAACTTCGTCGTGTGCGTAATTCGAACGGCGGATCACGTAAGTTGGCAAGTTTTTCACGTTTTACTTTAATATTTTGAAGAGTTTAGTCGTGATGTTTTCATAGTTGTTTACTCTTAATACAAGAAGTATAATGAGTGGCTGAGTTGGTATAAATATAGGTAAATCCGGAGAAATCATTGGGGATCCCCTCGGCCAGTGCTGCCAACGAACAGCGTAGGACCCGGCATTAGGACCGACCGGTCATACATGGTACATGGTATTGGTACATCCTGTTTACGTAATGTACAACGCACGACAACACTTTCGTTGGCAGCACTGGCCGAGGGGATCCCCAATGATTTCTCCGGATTTACCTATATTTATACCAAATCAGCCACTCATTATACTTCTTGTATTAGGAGTAAACAACTACGAAAACATCACGACTAAACTCTTTGAAATATTAAAGTAAAACGTGAAAAACTTGCCAACTTACGTGATCCGCCGTTCAAATTACGCACACGACAAAGTTTTGTTTGTCATCCACATCCGGGCATTTCAATTATTTCCCATGATGCTTTGAGAATGTCGAAAAGGTTTATTGGTTTACATCTGCTTAGAGACACTGGACACCTTTGGTAATTGTCAAAGAGCAGTCTTCTCACTTGGTGCATCTCAACATATGCACAAAATAATAATCCTGTGAAAATTTGAACTCAATTGGTCATCGAAGTTGCGAGATAATAATGCAAAGAAAAAACACCCTTGTCACACGAAGTTGTGTGCTTTCAGATGCTTGATTTCGAGACCTCACGCGTGAGGTCTCAAATTCAAATATTTTACTGAGAAATTACTTTTTTCTCAAAAACGACGTTACTTCAGAGGGAGCAGTTTCTCACAGTGTTTTATACTATCAACAGCTCTCCATTGATCGTTACCAAGTAAATTTTTATGCTAACAGTTATTTTGAGTAATTACCAATAGTGTCCAGTGCCTTTAACGACAGGACTCATCGACTGTAGTAGAAAACAGATCGTTAGCACACATGGATGGTTCATATCACTAATGACTATCTGAGTTTGTTCAAAATGGATTTGCATTAACCTGCCACTCATCTGTCTACAAGAACCGCCAGCAAACTAGTGTACCGTACAGTTTGCGTTCCTTATGTTAAAGGTATTAATACATAATTGCTAAGGATAAAAACATCATTGTTCAACGTTATGAAAGCTTACTGATTATGAAGTTCATACTACTAGAACAATATTTTTATGGGAAATGTTCCCCTCTGAGATGAAGTCATTTTCGAGAAAACTGTAGCTGAAAACCTTTTAATAAAAACCGCAACAGCTGATTTCGGTTGTTGCAACCAAAATGAAGGACAATTGTGTTTACATGCTGAACATTGTGCATGGTTTTTCACTATTTCCTCCTGACTCACACAACGGATTAAATTTTCAGAGGTTTGTTATTCATGTTTATGGTTGATCACACAAAACATGAACACTGTCTGCTAAAAGCCTACTATTTTGTCAGCTCTACCAATCCTGGGTTGATCACACAAAACATGAACACTGTCTGCAACTATTTTGTCAGCTCTACCAATCCTGTATAATACCTTTTAGTACAAAAAGGGGGAAAAATCACAAACCTTACAGTTTCTCAGCGCGGTTTAATTAGGCCGTTGCATGTACCGACCGTGGTCTGCAAGACAAGCCAGCAATTGGGACCATATTGACGCGTTGTCGATCAAAGCATTGCTCTTAATATCCTGTTTTCTCGTATGTATTGCAATTTCCTCTTGTGCCACAGATTGTTTGGTAACTATGTTATGTCCTTTGGACACCGGTGTAAACTCTTGTAAAGGTGTCAGCCCATGTCTTTATATTCCATAGCTTGGAGATTTCTTTTTTTTTTACTGGCACACCATCCAAAATATTATTTTTTTTATAATTCTCTGCATTTCCCAATGATTTGTATATCTAAGTGACTTCTTTACATGCCCACCTATTGTCTAAGATGATTTGAGCCTTATTTATTCTCTGTTTAAATAATTATGTTTTAATTAGTGACGAGAACAGATATGCTCCAGCTATCAGAGAGGTTGATCTGGGTAGGTCTGTATTTGACATGGGATATTGCACTAAATTATATGACTGCAAAACATTTTCCCGCCCTTTAGAAGAAAAATACATCATACATACAACATAATTTGATATACCGCCATTCCATCGAGATCACAGCTCTTGGACCTGAAAAGGCACTTTAAAAATATGTTGTTCCTTAGTTGCTTTCTGTAAAATCATTTTTTCTCTCTCATTATCTTGTTGTATTATTTGCAATGCTATTGTCTGTTTGCTAAAGCACTGTGGTCTATTAATGGAATAGCGCTGTACACAAGCCGAGTGTATGCATGATGTATGTACTATGCATGTATAAGTAGGATTTAATATTCGCTATACCATGGAGACTGAGAACAAAACAGAAAAGGGAAAACGCACGGTCTCCATAGTGGAATTTTAAAGACTGTGTTGCTCCAAAGAGACATTTGGATACAAAGTATATGGGAGGTTCTTAATACATGGACAAAGGAAAGAACAAAATATGTCTCCATAGGGATGTAAACAATTGAAAAAGTAATAGTGCTGTTTGTATTCATTGCACAATGAGCATTAATTTCTTGTGTTGGCTTCACTCAGGTCCCAAGGTGGTCATGACTGGGTTTGAATAAAGAAACAATTGACTAGACCGCCAACATTAGGGCTAGATAGTTCAGTTCTCAGAGCGCCGTCCATTTATTAATGTTTAATATTAATATTTATTGAAGTTATAGGCGAACACACGCCTTTGTTGTAGGGCTCCAGTGAAAACTAGTTTTAAACAGTTTTGGGGGTAATTAAAGAAATATAACAAATAAATAAATAAATAAATAAATAACAACTCAAAAAAAAAAAAAAAAATGTAAATCAACTTTACCTTGAAATGAAACATCAAATATTGAGAGTGGTTTTTCAGACCTTTTTGTTTGTCTTTTATTACCTCGGGTTTTCCCAAGAAAAGGAGTATCATTAAACTATACAGAAATCCTTGGGCTGTTTGCCAGAAAGGTATAAACAAATACCGTAACCATTGATGCAATAACTTAATAGCAAACCAATTGCCTTCTTGAAATTTTGATTTCAAGGCCGCCAGGTCACACACAGGGCAATTGTTTCAGGCAACTTGGAGGCACTGCATGCAAAAGGAACTTTTCTACAGCACAAGAAACATTCCTCTGTAGCTGTAACTCACTATCCCCAAGAAAATAATGAAAAAAACTGAAATGTGAATGAAGTGTTCATCTTGGAAATTGCCTGGAACTGGTTGCCTGTAAATTTCTTTTGTATGACATGGCCTTTTGATTAAAGAAAACAAAACTTAGCACGATACTGTGTTGTGTTGTTGATTTTTGTATGAAGGTTAAAATAAAAGCTGACCTGATGAAACCATGCATGAAACGTGGCCCAGTGGGATTCATGAGATCTGAGTAAAAGCAAATAATATCTAGAGGAAAACTCATGCAGCTAGCTAGGATGAATTTAATTATTGGGTTTTTAGACGGTTGCCCCCAACGGTACCCGGCCTTGAGGAGATGTATAAGGCATGAAGCAGAAGATTATCTCGGTGTCCTGGAACTTATTATCCAAGCAATGCCCTTGACAATGAAGTGTTCGGTTTGTACACGGATCACTGACTGAATGAAAGATAGTCAGCTCTTTCAGTGTTAATAGAGGCTCCTATCGGTCAAATTCAGTTTTGTGATCCACTTATTTTCCAATAGATAACCTGGAGTTCTTATTAAAAGGAGGAACAAATACAAGTCTCTAGATTCCCTTGATCTTTTGTTCTTCGTTTTTACTCTCTTTCAAATTACATGCATTATTATTTCAGTTTTCTGTTTGTGTTAAGTGGTACAGCCAGCTGTTGATGTTGTTGCTGTTGTTGTTGTTTTTGTAATACATCATCATTGTATGGAACCTTATAATTATCTCCAAAGGCCACAATTGTTATCCTTGTTATGGTTTGGCTGTATCGAACACAACTCCATTGCGCATTCACCTTTAAAGGCACTGAACACGTTTGGAAATTATCAAAGACCAGTGTTCTCACTTGGTGTATCCCAATATGCATAAAATAACAAGCCTGTGAAAATTTGGGCTCAATTGGTCATCGAAGTTGCAAGAAAATTATGAAAGAAAAAACACCCTCGTTGTACAAATTTGTGTGCTTTCAGATAGGAATAAAAACTTCTTGCAAGAAGTTTTTATTATTTGAGTGAGAAATTACCTCTTTCTCAAAAACTACGTTACTTCAGGGGGAGTCGTTTCCTACAATGTTTTATACTATCAACAGCTCTCTGTTGCTTGTTACCAAGTAAGTTTTTTTGCTAATATTTGTTTTGAATCATTACCAAACGTGTACGATACCTTTAAGCTGAAAGCTTCAAAGCAGAAGTTCCCCTTGCTAAAAAAAAAGATGAACACAACGGCAGCGCCCTTTGTGCCAATGTTAACCCAAAACCTTACCTTTCTTTAACATCTGGGCAATAAATTAAATTGAAACCTTAATCGTTTAAAATCTTGCCGTCAAAATTGTGTATTTGGCTGTAACTATTATCTTTTAGTGTTTATTTTCAATATACCCTTTTGTAAGTTCCACATAATCCAGCATTGCAATTTAATATATGAAATGAAATGAAAATAAAAACGAAATTGAAAACAATCCTTCCGAGAGCTAGTTGAAGATATTAGTTGTAGAACCCTGTGCGAAAAAAAAGTGAAACAGTTGTCTTTTAAAATTGGATTTTGATTAAAGTGTGTAGCTCCCCATAGCCTTGCTCAAGGGCAGTCGCAGTTTTCACTCCGAAAAAGAAGGCGTAAACCCACATGGTGTCCTTTTCCCCCTTTTTTTTACACCGCAGCGAGGGGTTTTGTACTGTAATACTGCCAATTCCTGTCTTGAGATGAGACTACAAACATTTATGCATATAAAGGGTTAGGGTTAGGGTTAGGGTGAGGGTTAGGGTTAGGGTTAGGGTTATGGTTAGGGTTATCGTTAGGGTTAGGGTTAGGGTTAGGGTTAGGGTTAGACCTAGTCTCCTATCTCAAGACGGCTTTGACAGTGTTACAGTACAAAACCCCTCGCTGCGGTGTAAAAAAAAATACGCATTATAGTATTTGTGTGCGGGTAGCGCAATAGCGCAAAGGGAAAACAAACTAAACAAAAAACAAAATACATAAATGAAAATAAAACTTCAACGCCTTTGTCATCAAGGCTAATCTCGCCATCGATGCTCAAGTGTGATGTGGGTGGCCAGGAGCAATTTAACACACCCTATAATTCTAGTCTTTGTTGTCAATGGGAATTGTGTTGACCACTTTCATCCTAATCGCGTGTTGGATGTACGTATGTATCTTTTACATCAGTGTTTGTCAATTCTGAGACTGTCGTATAATCATTCGGTGGGGATGAGTTAGACATAGACCTGCGTTAATCGGTGGTGTGTTTTTTTGCATTATATAAATAAATTAGTGTTGCCTCGGAACTCGCTAAACTCGATTAGGCCCATCTAGTTATACCAATCATTTTTGAAGAAAAAAACCTTCGAAGTGATGCGATCGAAAAAGATGAAGTCCATGAACAATACTAAATCCTGCCCACTAGTCACTGTTTCACGACAAATCCATATGAAGAAATTAATCAACTTTATTTAAAGCGAAACTTTTCGTATTCCCCTTTTATTTGCTTGAGCAAAGTTATACAACTCCATTTATTTTGATAACTTCAACAACAATCAATATCACATATACACTAATACGAAAATACAACAAAAGCTATTAGATACTTCTCTAACATGTACCCGGAATCTGTGTCAAAATTTCCCAGAAATGGGTCAAACTGACGAAGAATCTGAGTTTAAATGCCATTTTAAAATCTAGTTTACGGGTCAGTTTAACCCAGAAGTGGGTCAACCTCCTGGGACCCGGAATTCGTGTCAATTGGAACCCGGAATTCAAATCAATTGGGACCCGCAATTCGAGTCAATTGGAACCCGGAATTTGAGTCAATTGTGACCCGGAATTTGTGTCAATTGGGACCCGGAATTCGAGTCAATTGGGACCCGGAATTCAAGTCAATTGGAACCCGGAATTCGATTCAATTGGGACCCGGAATTCGTGTCAATTGGGACCCGGAATTCGAGTCAATTGGGACCCGGAATTCAAGTCAATTGGAACCCGGTATTCGAGTCAATTGGGACCCAGAATTCGAGTCATAGGACCCAGAGTTCAGGTCAATTGGGATCCGGTTAGTTTTTAGAGTGTACTCGGACGGGGGTTTGATTTCAAAAAAGAGCTGATTTATCTTGAAATGCAACATAAACTAAATAACCCTTCTCCAGTAGTGCTTTGAGAACTTAAGTTGTGTGTTCATTTAATCGCCGTCACTTAGAGCGAATGGTCAATGGCACATTACGATTTACGAAGTTCGTTTCGGGTGGAAAGTTCAAATCTCTCTGGGCCACTGAAGCACTCCTCACCCCAACCCGAAGAGTTTTACCAAAAATACTAATTCTACTGAAGGAATGTATTGTGCAAAGGTAGGAGAGCGTACTACTTTTATGTGAGATAGTGATGTGAACATATGGTGCACTCTTATACATCCGAATTAATACGGGAAAAGTTCAGAGTTCAAGTGTCAAATCTTGTCTATCTATAAAAAGGTAACCGAACCGCCCGTGGCTTATACCTCGCTGAACCTAGTGCTGGATATAAGTAAGTGATCCATTTAATTGCCATAATTGAGAAGCAGAATTTCAATGTTAAAGGGTCTGTATACGTTTGGTAATTACTCATAAAATTAATGGCAAAAAAAACGTACTTGGTAAGAAGTACATCAAAAGCCTTTTGAGAAACATTTCATTTTGAAGTAATGTGGTTATGGAAAAAGATATAAGTTTTTATCCAAAAACAAATTGAATCTGAGAAGCGTTTCTGTCAGAAAAGTTTATCAAATTGTGTATTCCAATTGCAGATTACTCTTCCTGCGTGTGGGCATTTAAACTGCTCCAGATTTTCGGCAATATCTCAAAAACGCTACCACCTTTTGAAATGAAATTAGTTTTATGGTATATATCTACAACTATAGGATTGAAACAAACAGTGGGTTCCAATTACCAAACGTTTACAATTCCCTTTAAGATTCTTCACGAAAATCAGATGCTGGAATCTTTACCAGCAAACTTCACGTCTGATGATGAAGCCCCTGATCGATGGTTGCCAACATGACTTCGAGATAAGTCTCTCCACCTGCCCCGCACAATATAACCGAAAGCCTCTTTAAAATTCGGATGGGATGTAGCATAGATTATAGGGTTCATGCAACAATTGGTGAACAGAACCACGGCGACGTATGGCGTTATACGGTAACTCAGGTGAGTGTAGACGAGTAGAAGAACAAAGTACGGTGTCTGCGACATGCCAAAAGCCAGAACTATGTACACAAGGTTCTTGGTGACGTCAATTTGACGCTTCATGAGCTGCCGGTGTAACTTCTGGTTGGTACCATCCTCCTTACCCGATATTGATCGAACTGTCCCTGTCATCGATTTGTTGTTTCTGCGGACGTAGCGGAAAATAGACGAATAGCAGAAAATGATTGTGCAGAATTGTACAGGGTAGAACACTGCCATCAGAAGAAGGTTGAAGTAGGCTGCGTATTTGTTGTGCGTGTCCCAAGAGCAAAAGCCATAGATCTCCTCGTAACCCAACTCTCCAAAAGCCGAGACGAGTGGTGCTATGCCAACGGTGCACGGGATGATCCAGGCGAACGCGACCATCAAGGCAAGCCTACGGGCCGATCGCATCCAATGGCCGGCATGTCTGGACTTGGTGATCCCCACCCAGCGACTGACAGCGATGAGGGCCAGGTTGTTAACGCTACACCCCGAGCAGAGAATCAGAAGGGTGGCACTGAGGACGCAGATCCAGTAGGCTTCGGGTAGGGGCCAGCCTTCCTCGCTCAAGACCGACACGGCTTGCCACGGGAGGGACAGACACGACAGCAGGTCGGCCACACTCAGGTTCACTACGAAAACGTTGGTCGAGGTGCGAAGTTTCTTGGACAGGAACACGGCCAGGATGACGAAGGTGTTGCCAATGAGTCCGACACAGGCAGCGACTGCCAGCAAAGCCGCGAGTAGCTGTCTCTCAAAGTAGAAAGCGTATATAACTACGGTCACACCACCTGGTAAATCATCATCCACAGATCCATGGTCAGATGTGAAGCTCAAACTTTCATTTGCCATCGTTTTTTAAGGCTGCGAAGATGAACTTGCGGGTTTTACAGTCCGGACAAGATTTGGCCAAACAGGCGAAATTGTGATCAATCGAGCCAACTACTTCTTGACGTAAGAGTTTAGCTCGTCACACTTAACACTGCCAGTGATTTCAAGCTCACTGGGAACCCTTCAAAGCAGAAGTTAACCCTTGCTGAAACAGACAAAAAGATGAACAAAACGGCAGCGTGCTTTACTTACCCAAAACCTTACCTTTCTTTAACATCTATAGGCAATAAATTAAATTGAAAACCCCAATCGTTTGACCTTGCCCTCAAAATTGGGTATTTGGCTGTAACTTATTTTTTAGTGTTTATTTTCAATATTGTCTACCCTTTTGTAAACTCCACATAATTCAGCAATGTAATTTAACAATAATATGAAATTAAATGAAAATAAAAAACGAAATGGAAAACAATACTTCCGAGAGCTAGTTGAAGATATTAGTTGTAGAACCCTGTGCTAAAAAGTTAAATCAGTTGGATTTTGGATTTTGATTAATGTGTGTCTCTCGCCATAGTATGGCGGCCCTAAAGGGACATCGCATATCGCAAATATGTGCACAGACGTATGCAATGTCGTAAAACTCTACGCAAATAATTGTGCGCAGACATGTGCGATGTCGTGAAATTAATCGCAAATACGTGAGCATGCAATGTCGTGAAATTAATCTCAAAAATGTGCGCATACAAATGTGAATATTGCATACTTTGTCGCATACCTTTGAATAGTCATTATAGCGGTAGTCAGATGTGAAGCTCAAACTTTCATTTGCCATCGTTTTAAAGGCACTGGACACGTTTGGTAATAATACTCAAAATGTACATTAGCTTAAAAACTTACTTGGTAACGAGCAACGGAGAGCTGTTGATAGTATAAAACATTGTGAGAAACGACTCCCTCTGAAGTAACGTAGTTTTTGAGAAAGAGGTAATCTTACTAAAATACTTGAATCTGAAAAAGACCAGTCCTGAAGCCTTTTTCAGGCATCTCAAAGCACACAAATTTGTGCAACAAGGGTGATTTTTCTTTCATTATTTTCTTGCAACTTTGATGACCAATTGAGCCCAAATTTTCACAGGCTTGTTATTGTATGCATATGTTGGGATACACCAAGTGAGAATAACGGTCTTTGACAATTACCAAACGTGTACAGTGCCTTTAAGGATGCGAAGATGAACTTGCGGGTTTTACAGTCGACAAGATTTGGCAAAACATACGAAATTATGATCAATCGAGCCAAGTACTTAAAGGAACATTACAGAATTGGTTTTTGCTAACAAAACAGTTAAGCACTTTATAAAATCCACCATATACATAAACTGACAAACCTGTAGAAGTTTGAGATCGATCGGCCATCTGGGTCACGAGGAAATAGTTAAAAACCGATTACACATTTGCATGTGTTATACAATGCATGAATAAAACGCTCATGAACGATAAACTCCAATCGGAAATTAGTTTTATTTATTTCTCATCAAATACGGCATTTCAGACAGAAATATTTCTAGGGATGTTTTGTACTATCATCATCATTAGACCGTGTAAGTTTCATGTAAATCTGTGATCTTAAAGAAAATTTTAATTACCAGTTCTGTAACGTTCCTTTAAGGCAATGTCACACAGGGCAATTTAAAGGCAATAAGTTCCAGGCAATCTCCAAGAAGAACAATATTCACATAATAATATCCACATAACTGTCGTCGTGACAGTAAGATACTATGATACTGACGAAGTGTTCCTTTTGCATGCAGTGCAGCTGGTTGCCTCCAAGTTGTCTGTGAAAATTGCCGTGTGTGACAAGGCCTTAAGAGGTTAGCTCCTCGCACTGTACACTGCCAGTGATTTCAAGCTCAGTCCTAAGAACCCTTACCTTGATGTTAAAGTTGGTCCTCAAACCGGCCAACTTTCTGCAAAGATGGAAAACGTCCTCAATGATTCAGAAGGTCAATCTTGAAGAGAAAGAGTTGAATACAATATGCACATACGTTGTGTAGAAAAGTGAGTGGTTGACTGTGTGGGTACCGGTCATCGGTTGGATAACAAGTAGCTACAAGGAAACTTCCATCTAAAAACTGCTGGATGTTGACCCGATTCACCTGACGTCTTCATCACAATAATCTTACACCCGGTTCAGACAGGCGCTCTAGAGTCGAGCGAACCAAATTGTTGGTACATGAAATGTTCGACATCTGAAACAGTTAAGAGCAACTGGACGCGCTGAAAGTCGAAAGATCGACTGTTCCAGCCGTGCGGAACGACTCTGGAGCGTCTTGGTTTTAGACGTCGATCTTTTCATGAGCCGAACCTAATGTAAATGTTATGTTAAGTTTGCCTGTCGGAAACCAACATTTGTTGCTCCACTCTGGGAGTCAAAACACTACCAGCCACGCTTTGATGGCGTTATGAATGAAACAGGCGCGATCGTCGTATAGCAAAACTAAACCAGAGTAAGCGAAGATTATTGAGCCGGGAATTCAGTAGTCTTCACAAAGTCTAACTTGAGCCGTCAATGTAGTTCGTTTGTGTTCTCCACATTACGCGTCCGGACTATAATTTGCAATTATATCCGGTTATTTTATGAAACTTGGCTTGCCATTATTATAGGCAAGCTAGCATGATGTAGTACGCGTAAGCGATATACTAATGATTTACGGCAGCCTTGCAAATAAGTTTTGTGCAATTTCTTTTCAGATAAAGTCTCACAGCTCATTACATCTTGAAAAATATGACTGACAGAGAAATTGCATATTTGAAAATGTATTGGTTACTCCGGGCTTAGGGATTTTACGTCTTTATAAAAAAATGTGTGTTTTGATTTGGGATCTTGTTTTTGTTGCTGCTGCTGTTGCTGTTGTTAGTGATGTTGTTGTTGTTGTTGTTGTTGTTGTTGTTGTTGTTGCTGTTGCTGTTGATGATGTTGCTGTTGTTGCTGTTGCTGTTGCTGTTGTTGCTGTTGTTGCTGTTTATGCTGTTGTTGCTGCTGCTGTTGTTGCTGCTGCTGCTGTTGCTGTTGTTGTTAGGAAGTAACTATAAATAGTAGTAAACTTGCGGGTACAATCATGTGTAAAATCTCTTTTGGGAGGAGTGTTGGCTCTGAAAAGAGCCGGTTTGGTCTTGACGTTTCGAACAGTATACTCTGCTCGTTGTTGTTGTTGTTGTTGTTGTTGTTGTTGAGGTTGTTGCTGCTGCTGTTGCTGTTGATGATGTTGCTGTTGTTGCTGTTGCTGTTGCTGTTGTTGCTGTTGTTGCTGCTGCCGTTGTTGCTGCTGCTTCTGTTGCTGTTGGTGTTGGTGTTTTTGTTTAGCTATAGGCATCTTTTAGGAAAGAAAGATGCATGTAAGTGTTGTTGTTTTAGTTTTAAAATGTGTATATTTGAATGCACAATTAGAGCAGGTTTGTGCTCATTGAACACCATGCCGCCTAGTCCCTCCACTATGCCCTTTAAGAACTGCGTTGTTTTCATCGACATGCTTTTGTTGTCCCTGGCAGCAATTACGGTGCATTGAATGAGGCCTCTCCAGTATCGATCTCAAAATAAAAAATACATTTTCACATGGAATTGTCCTCTCTCCGTCCCTCAAGAATTGGAGCGTCTGCAAACACAGCCACAAAATGGTACTTGGAACTTTCCTAATGACAAAACGAGCTGTATAGGTTCTGTGTAAGCACATGATTATACCAGAATGGTACTGCTTTGCCAATCTAAACGGGCACCAGACTACGCATTGTTCGGTATATTTTGCCCCTGGTTCACGACATTTTAATATGTAGTTTACGAGGCCTATATGTTTTACTGTTTTGCCAAGTGAGTCGTAGTCTCTCACGCAATCCGCTCGGGTGCTCTTGAGTAGCGAGGAAGCTATATAGGCATTACAACTGCGATCAAGCTAGGCATTATAACAGCGATTAAGCTAGGCATAATAACTGCGATTAAGCTAGGCATTCTAACTGTGATTAAGCTGGGCATTATAACAGCGATCAAGCTAGGCATTATAACTGCGATCAAGCTGGGCATTATAACTGCGATCAAGCTAGGCATTATAACTGCGATTAAGCTAGGCATTATAACTGCGATCAAGCTGGGCATTATTATTAATATTAACTGCGATCAACATTGGAGCTACTTAGGAATAAAGAAGAGTCTGAAATCACCATAGACGATTCACCTTAAGAACTTGAATAATGTTTCGCTAATTATTTTGTCCCTCACAAGTACTTGATCTTTTTGGCGCCTTCTTACTTTGAAAACCATAATGGGCTTTTTAAGTGAGAATTGAACTCGAGTTGAGTGTTTATTTTGAGTGCGTTAGCGTTACATACAGCTCTCTATACACACAGCATGCAGTGCTTCTTCAATCTCAGATGAAATAAGTGATACAACAATATTGAAAAAAATCTTTGCTGACTGACAGTGGAATAATGTATTCCTTGGCTGCGAAATAAAATTATACCCCTTATCATAAAAATGGTATATTCCGTTTGTTGCTAAGGCCATTATTGAAAGTTGGAACCCATTTGTTTCAATCTATAGTTGTAGATAACCAAAAAACTAACCTGTGAAAATGTCAAAGGGTGGTAGCGTTTTTGAGATATTGCCGAAAATCTGGAGCGGTTATGTCCACGCAGGAAGAATAATCTGCAATTGGAATACACAATCTGAGAAGCGTTATTCTCCGACAGTATACTGTCAGTAACGCTTCTCAGATTCAATTTTTTGGTGATAAAAAGTGATATCTTTTACCATAACCGCAGTACTTCTAAGTGAAAAGTTTCTCAAAATGCATAATACTATCCAAAGCTGCTGTACTTCTTACCAAGTACGTTTTTATTGCCACTAATGTTCAGAGCCATTACCAAACGTATACAGACCCGTTTAAGTCAAAACTGATTTCCGCTACTCCGGAAATGGATGCTGTTTACATGCGATTATAAGACCTTCTTTTAAATTAATATATAACAATCTTGAAGGAAATCTTTACAAACACTGAAGCACAGACACGGCGATGTATTTGTTTACCCTTTCACTTATAAAATACACAAAGTGTACGACGGATACCAATCAGTTTGTTACCATTGTATAAGATGTTTGTTTTCACCAAAGGATACCAATCAATTTGTTATCTTTGTATAAGATGTTTGTTTTCACAAGTCGTCCTTGTGACTTAACCATTGCGTCTCTCTGCGGGTTTGCTCTGGCAATCGTGCATGCTTTGGTTCGTCACAGTGAATGAGAAACGATGACATCTGCCGCTTGCGTTCATGCTCTTCATCTTCCAATTCAAAGTTCAAGTTGAATAAAGTCCGGTTTAATTACTAATAAGAGCTTTTTTTATGATACCTTGTCGTATAACTTTGAAAAAAAGGTGTATCTTTACCTTTGAGTATTAGAGAGCTTTTTGTAAGGAACACTGATATTCATTCTTACAACACTAGGGCATCGGATAAACCTCATCTAAGTAAAGTTAGAACATCCCTCCACCTTTCGAGGTTTCCCTGGTTAGATACCAGGGACCTCTCCTTTGGAACCAAATTCGATCTGCCTGCCCGCTGACTTCAATTAGAGTATGTAAGAAGCACTATACAAAACTTCTTCTCAGTGCGGTTAATGATAATCAGGAGATTTATATATTACTTGAATCGCCATTTGGTGAAATGATTAATATCCTTTTGTTAAAGGAACGTTACAGAAGTGGTAATTAAAATTTTCTTTATGATCACAGATTTACATAAAACTTACACGGTCTAATGATGATGATAGTAGAAAACATCCCTAGAAATATTTCTGCCTGAAATGCCATATTTGATGAGAAATAAATAAAACTAATTTCCGATTGGAGTTTATCGCTCATGAGCGTTTTATGCATGCATTGTATAACACATGCAAATGTGTAATCGGTTTTTCACTATTTTCTCGTGACCCAGATGGCCGATCGATCTCAAACTTCTACAGGTTTGTCAGTTCATGTATTATAAAGTGCTTACACTGCCAGCACCTGTTTTGTTAGCAAAAACCAATTCTGTAATGTTCCTTTAAGGATGGTAATATAACATAATTGAACTTATTGATCTATCAGGTTATGCATTTATTAAATTAAATTATTTAATAACAAGGATGGTAATAGGAATATAGCATAATTAAATTTATTGATCTATCCGGTTATGATTTTATGAAATTAAATTATTTAGCATTTAGTATTTATTGATTATCTAATTTGAAAACTCATGATTGTAACTAGATGCTGATATGTATTCTTTGTGAAGAGGGCAGACCTTGTACAAGCTTCGGCTTCTTGTCTGACCTCTCCATACTATTATAAGTTCTGTAAAAGTTGTTTCTTGTATTGTACTGCCTTATAGTATAATGGAAATAAACCTGAAACCTGAAACCTGAAACCTGAAACCTGATATAAAACACAGCCAACACCATTGCGATATAGCAGCTCATAGCAGCTCATCGAGGGCTTACCCGTAAAATCGGGTAAGCCCGCCGTACACAAAACTGATGAAAATGAAAAGCCAAATTTAATTAAATTTTATGCTGAACATGACTTGTTCCTGCACTTTTAATACAAAGGACATTGATTATCCGATAAATAAGTTATGGGTTTACAGTTGAGCTTTTTATGCATGAAGTCGGTTTTGTTACGATTCATGGAGAATTATGCCTAAGCTCGTAAAGTGGATTCTTCAAAAGTATTGTGCATATATACATTGTTATAGGCCTAGACTGTGTTTTCCAATGAAACCGCTAATTGAAAGGAAAAACCATTAACAAAAACAACACAATTTCAGCTCTGCCGTCAGTTTGAAATACATTGTGGACATTTTTAGAACATTGATGACGTCATCATAACTCGGAGTTTTCTATGACGACAAGTTTAAATTTGTCTTGATTTTTCAGTTTCCAAAATTCCTTGAGCCATTATTTCATCATCAATATTTCTTTAAGAGATAGGATCAATAAAAAAACCTAATACTGTGAAATTCAAACAAATTGACCGTTGCGTTTACGGAAGTTATGGTAAAAAAAGAAGGTGCTGTTTTTCGTACGATCGGAAAGCACTCGTTACTTTAACTCGAAATGACAATAACTGTGTTACGCTGTCACTGTTGTATTTTTTTCGAACTTTTTCCCATAGCGTAACTCAAAAGTGAGTTCAACCTTTAAACCTTAACACTATGACGGAACCATGACGTCATGGTTACGTCATCAAGTGTCGAGTAACATTATTTCAATTTGTTTACATCTGAACAAAACAATCATAACTCGTTAACGTAACCATAGTGGACTTTGGCAAACTGTACATGTTCGGAAACGTAAAAGTGAAACAGACATGACCCCAATTTGACCTTGTCTTCCGGTCAAAACCGGAAATTGAAGTGAAATCTTAATTTATCTTAATTTCAGCACTGTAGCCAAAATGAAAGGAAATTGGAACATGGTTTCTGGGTATAAACTGACCATTGACTCTTGGCCTTTTCAAATATCAAAATGGTGACGTTTTCAAAATACACAGCGCCCTCTGGTGAAATTATTTTAAACTAGTTGTTTCAAAAAACTGTAACTCCTGAACAGAACATTTCTTAAAATCACTATACTTGCTGTTTCCAAGTCTTTCAAATGCTGTGTCTGTTCATCATTGATATAATTAAGTGACGTCAACAACACAATACCGTGGTCCAGTGGTTACACTGCAGGACTTGCAATCACAAGGTTGCGTGTTCGAATCCTACCAAGCTAACCGCTGATTTCACAATGACTAGAATAAGTATTGCTATCTAGACTGAATCACAATTTCTTGATTTTGTGCATTTCATAATCATAGACGTTAAACCATTGTTTGTAGAGAGATTGCTTGTTGCCAGCTTGGTGTTTATATCCCCTTGTGTGAGTTTGCCGAGTTCCCTAGACGGGAAGATCATCTAAACAGCAACAACAACAACAACAACAACATCTTGGTTGCGTCATTTTTTGGAGTAAATGTCCGTGTTACTGTTATACAGTGTAGTGCGCATTTTGTCTTACCCTCAAAATATTATTTCGAAGAAACGGGTTGTTGTGGTTTTGGGTTGGGGGTTTTTAAGTAGCAAATTAAGGGGTTTTTTCTTTACCTGGCGCCCCTTTTATTTCAATACAGCAAATCGTAACATCGAACGCAGGGAGTATAGTCCCTCTGTCTGTAGCCCTGCTATGTGCAGAGAAAATTGTCTGTCGATCTCAGTTCTTATTTTGATCTGCCACACTGAAATTTGGATGAAGTGTTCACACTTCGGCTGTTTGTGCTAACTATAGAGAGTATATAATTTCATATTCTGTTCGTCCAATCCTGTAGGGGTTTTTTTCACGACAATAATAAATATGTTTAAAGGTTTGCTGGTACCAGTTCGTGTTTATAGACGAGTCTGCTCATCCAAAACGATAACACGTACCTCGTTACAAAATAGCTCTTCCAATAAGGACCAAGCGATTATTAAAAATTAATAATAACATTTCCTCTATAAACATTGCAAAAAGAGTAACATAATCGATGTATTTTCATGTCATAATTTACTGCGCCATATGTTTCATAAAAGTCATTCAATTCAATTCATTTAATTTCATTCAATTCAATTTCAATTCAAAATTGGTTTATTTAAAAAATACATCACCAAATAAAAAGTCACAGACCAAGAGAATTTGGTTTACAAAATTACATTAAAAAACGACAGTGTTTAAAATAATCGCAACATTCTCCCCATTTTTAAGCTTACAAATGCACACGCAAGCGAATATAACTTAAAGTAGTAGCAGATTTTGATACTAATTCAGATTTGTGGGCATCGGCAAAGCAAATGATTGCAAGGTATTAATCAATTAAAAGAAATCGCGCACAGCAAGCTAAATTAACAGTTAGAGCGTATAGCGGAAGGACCATGTATTTGCCATTGAACCCACATACCAACCCAGCAGTCAGACGGATTACTGGGAAATTTGTGACATGCAGAAAATAGAAGGCCAGGGGAAATGAAACACAGGATGGCTAACCTCCTGAGTTCCGATAAGCTCAGACGAGCTTCCCTACACCAGAAATGGACTAAGTTGGTCCATTTAAAGTATAAAAAGAGGTAAAGTGTACTGAAACGGTACAAATTACAAGCATTCTAATCGCTCTAACTTTCTGGATATTTATTACTTCTGAAGTGGTAATAAAAACTCTTTTGGCAATTGATGGTCAGGAAAAGCCCAATCCTACTTTATCCTGAATAAAACATCGAATCGTAATGTTGACGAAGTTGCGAAGTGCAATATCGTGTTATTTACACACTGAGAAAAGAGTACATACAGCTTTTGAAAACAAAAATTAACATTTACAACATAAGGTGTTAAAATAACACTAACTTCTATAGGTGACAACACCCATGGTGTCAATTTTAACACCCTAGTTTATGCAGTGCAGTGACCAGGGGTAATAATGTTTGAAGCGCAATTATCATTCTTTGGAATTCCGCTATATAATAGTCGATATTAGTATGATTGTTATAATTATTATAATCTTAATTGCTAAGCAGGGCTCGATTTCACATAGAGCTCAGAATGATATTAACTGCAAATCATTCTTTATTGCTAAGTGTGATGTGATAATACAAATCACTATAGCAATACTGACAACTCATCTTAATATGAATCTTAGTGCATTGTGCAAAACTATTTAATTACCAGTATAATAATAATATAATTTAAAGGGATTGTATACGTTTGGTACTTGGAACCAACTGGGTTTTTTTTCCCAATCCTATACAGTTGTAAATATACGGTATCAAAATGCATTATAGGCCTATATCCAAAGCTGCTGTACTTCTTACCAAGTAAGTTATAATTACCATTCATTTTCAGAGTTATTACCAATCGTTTACAGACCCTTTAAGGAAATGTGCTCCAAGCTATGTAATACAACAACAATTTCAAAGACACAGTGCGATAAGTTATGAGTTATCTTCGACATTTAGCATTGGCCAACGTGTTCTCTCTGTTGACAGTTAGAAACGGTCACAATATTGTGCACTTTGCCAACAATTGAAATTCTGTTCAAAACAATATATCAAAATATCAAGTTATAAGCCACAAGGGGATCTGACTGGGTAAACAAAGATAAATTGACTAGAGCGGGACGGAAACGCTCTTCCTTCATCCATGCTGTTCGTGATAAGAATGTTTCTCGTGTACAAATTTGTAACTACCGTTGAAGGACGCTGAGTCGCATCCTTCTAGTCGTTATTTAATATTGCCCCCCTAATAGTTTAATTGTGCACTCAGGTGCACAAAATGGGCTGACTGCAGTGTCAGTTATGACATGCTGCGGGACGCATATGTTTTGCCAAGAAGCTGTAGGCCTACCGTCAATTTTTCCATTGCCCGCAAAGTTTCACACCTCTTTTTCAATCAGGCATCGGTTGGTGTCCTTTTACTTTTGCTTTCACAGCGCGCCCGATCTTTAGTCCATAGTCATTGAACAGATGTCACACTTCGCCGTCAACAAAACTGGGGTCGATTTCACAAAACTCTTCCCAACTTAGGACTAGTCCTAGGCAATGCTAAGAGATAGGCGTGTCTTAAGTACTGGTCCTAACTTAAGACTAGTCCTATCTCTTAGCATTGCCTAGGACTAGTCCTAAGTTACGAAGAGTTCTGTGAAATCGACCCCTGGTCTAACGAAAAGGGTCTCAGTTTTGTTTTACTTTGGTAAGTTTTTCAAATTCGTTACAAAAACGAGAGGGGAAAAAAAGCAAACTCAAATCTTAGATGTTTTCCACCATACAAGGTTTGGTCTTCTGATATACGTAGAAAGTACGGTACAAACCTTATTAAAGTTCGAAGTGAATCACAACGCGAAAAAGAAGCATGATAGTTTAAACTTTGTCAGCACTGTCCCACGATGACCAACGTACAGTTCAGGCATGGCTTTTCACTTTACTTTGAAGTTCATTCTAAAATCTGAAACATATTTTCTACTTGAAGGTTAAGTCATAGATTGGTTTGTGTCAACGTTTAAACGAAATAATTTCGCATGATGCTTACTACCGTTAAAATCTTTATAACAAGTAAGCTTTCGGGTAGCTAATTTGTAGGGGTCATTACCAAAGTATGACCATACCTTTAAGTCACTTTACTGAAGATATGTGAACAGTGTTGGCCAAAGAGGTAATTTAGTTCGATCTTTCTACTGTATTTTATCTGAGGTCGAACTGGTGTTAGTCGATCAGTACCTCTGGCTTGACCCACGTCTTGGTATCTTCCGGCACCGTATCATATAGCCGAATGCCTCCTTGAAATCAGGGTGCGAAGTCGCGTAGATGATGGGGTTGATGCAGCTGTTGCAAAACAGAATACAACCACCCCACGGCGTGAGCCGGTAGCTCCAGTCTGTGGACATTATAATCGCGGTGAAATAGGGAGTCAAGCAGAGCACGTATGCCAACACGATGTACAATAAGTTCTTGGTGACCGCAAGTTGACGTTTCCACAGCTTTCGCTTCATTGTGCGGTGCCCGCTCGTCCCGCTAACCTTAGCCGATACAGAGGAGGGTTCGGATGCGGTATCTGCCCGCGCCATCTTACGCGACGTCTCCCTGACGTAACAGAATATAAAAGAGTAACTCAACAGAATGAGAATCAGCTGGATCGGATAGAAGGCCGCTGAGATAAGAAGGTTGAAGTATAATGAATAGGGGTTGTCCCTTTCCCAGTTGCATGTACTATAGAGCTTTTCGTAGCCAAGCTCGCCAAAGTCTGTCAGGACGGGCGTCAGGGCGCAGCAGACGGGTGTACTCCAAGCAAAAATGACCATAGCGACGAGCCTACGGGAGGAGTAAATACGACGGGTGGTTATACGTGACTTGGTGATACCAATCCAACGGTTAATGGCGATCAGGGCAAGGCTGTTGACACTACCACCGAATGTGATGATGGTGACGAAGCCGGCCATTTGACACAGCCACGGCGCCTCCGGTATTGGCCAGGATTCCCCTCCGAGTAGAGCCACGGCCTGCCACGGCAAGAAAATACTCGTCAGCATGTCACAAACAGCCAGATTGACCACGAAGACGTTGGTGGTTGTCCGGAGTTTCTTCGACAAGGCAACGGCGACAACGACGAAACAGTTGCCAATTGTTCCGATGACCGTCGTCGCAATGAACATAGCGGCAATGATTTGTCTCTCGTAAAAATTCCGATAAACCACGATTCCTTCGTCAGAATCCTCGTCGTAGTACCCGTCGTCTTCATCATCGTCAGGTGTCCAGGAATCGTTGGTGAAATTCTCCATCTTGACTTACTCGATCATGGAGTCGCACAAATCGGGTGAATGCAGAAATTGGTGTAGACTTCCCTTTTTTATATATATATCCAGCAACTTTCTCCCGAACAGTATTTATGACAGCATCTCACCATGGAGCAATTGCTCCATGATCTCATTGAATGTCAAGTTTTGAAGCGTGGTCGGGTTTGTTATTATAGATTGCACTTTGTATGCTCAACGCAACTCAAGATTAAATTAGACTATATCTGGCTGAAAAACAGTGTCTATTGAGTTATGAGCGATAACCGCATTCTTTAATCCCAATCTCGAGTTTAACTGCGAGCACCGCCAATGATGCATCTACGCTGTAGTGTCTAACGAACCATGAATGTTATCTAAGTCAAAGAGCACACTATACAACCTCGTTCTATTTTTTTCCGGGAAGTGAAAACCAGAGTATAGAGCGCCGGGTGTTCAAGATAGGGAACTCCGGCTGAAATGTGAAACAATGTACACTGGACGCTATTTCAGCAAACAGCTCTTTAGGCCCAATCCTACTTTATTCGGAATAAAACATCGAATCGTAATGTTGACGGAGTTGCGAAGTGCAATATTGTGTTATCTACAAACTGAGAAAATAGTACATACAGCTTCTGTAAAATATTAGATACAAAAATCAAAACAAAAATAACATTTACAACATAGGGTGTTAAAGTAACACTAATTTCTATAGGTGACAACACCCATGGTGTCAATTTTAACACCCTAGTTTTTGCAGTGCAGTGACCAGGGGTAATAATGTTTGAAGCGCAATGATAATTCTTTGGAATTGCGCTAAATAAGAGTCGATATTATTTTTTATTTTTTTAATTATCATAATCCTAATTGCTAAGTAGGGCTCGATTTCACATAGAGCTCAGAATGATATTAACTGCAAATCACTCTTAATTGCTAATAAAGTGTGATGTCACAATATAAATCACTATGGTAATACTGACAACTCATCTTAAGATGAATCTTAGTGCTTTGTGAAATCTATTTAATTACTAGTATAATAATAATATAATTGAAAGGAAATGTATACGTTTGGTACTTTGAACCAACTGGTGTGTTTTTTTCAATCCTATATAGTTGTAGATATATACCATAAAACTAACCTGTGAAAATTTCATTTCTAAAGATGGTAGCTTTTTGGAGATATTGCCGAAAATCTGGAGCGGTTTGTCCATGCAGGAAGAATAATCTGCAATTGGAATACACAATCTGAAAAGCGTTACTGCAGTAACGCTTCTCAGATTCAAATCTTTGGGGATAAAAAGTGATATCTTTTTCCATAACCGCAGCACTTCGAAGTGAAAAGTTTCTCAAAATGCATTATAGGCCTACTATCGAAAGCTGCCGTACTTCTTACCAAGTAAGTTTGTATTGCCATTAATTTTCAGAGTCATTACCAAATGTTTACAGACCCTTTAAGGAAATGTGCTCCAAGCTATGTAATACAACAACAATTTCAAAGACACAGTGCGATAAGTTATGAGTTATCTTCGACATTTAGCATTGGACTACTTGTTCTCTCTGTTGACAGTTAGAAACGGTCACAACATTGTGCACTTTGCCAACAATTGACATTCTGTTCAATCAAAATATCAAGTTATAAGCCACAAGGGGATCTGACTGGGTAAACAAAGATAAATTGACTAGAGCGGGACGGAAACGCTCTTCCTTCATCCATGCTGTTCGTGATAAGAATGTTTCTCGTGTACAAATTTGTAACTACCGTTGAAGGACGCTGAGTCGCATCCTTCTAGTCGTTATTTAATATTGCCCCCCTAATTGTTTAATTGTGCACTCAGGTGCACAAAATGGGCTGACTGCAGTGTCAGTTATGACATGCTGCGGGACGCATATGTTTTGACAAGAAGCTGTAGGCCTACCGTCAATTTTTCCATTGCCCGCAAAGTTTCACACCTCTTTTTCAATCAGGCATCGGTTGGTGTCCTTTTACTTTTGCTTTCACAGCGCGCCCGATCTTTAGTCCATAGTCATTGAACAGATGTCACACTTCGCCGTCAACAAAACTGGGGTCGATGTCACAAAACTCTTCCCAACTTAGGACTAGTCCTAGGCAATGCTAAGAGATAGGCGTGTCTTAAGTACTGGTCCTAACTTAAGACTAGTCCTATCTCTTAGCATTGCCTATATAGGACTAGTCCTAAGTTAGGAAGAGTTTTGTGAAATCGACCCCTGGTCTAACGAAAATGGTCTCAGTTTTGTTTTGCTTTTGGTAAGTTTTTCAAATTCGTTAGAAAAACGAGAGGGGAAAAAAAGCAAACTCAAATCTTAGATGTTTTCCACCATACAAGCTTTGGTCTTCTGATATACGTGGAAAGTACAGTACAAACCTTATTAAAGTTCAAAGTGAATCACAACGCGAAAAAAAGCATGATAGTTTAAACTTTGTCAGCACTGTCCCACGATGACCAACGTACAGTTCAGGCATGGCTTTTCACTTTACTTTGAAGTTCATTCTAAAATCTGAAACATATTTTCTACTTGAAGGTTAAGTCATAGATTGGTTTGTGTCAACGTTTAAACGAAATAATTTCGCATGATGCTTACTACCATTAAAATCTTTATAACAAGTTAGCTTTCGGGTAGCTAATTTGTAGGGGTCATTACCAAATTATGACCCTACCTTTAGTCACTTTACTAAAGTTATAATGTGAACAGTGTTGGCCAAAGAGGTAATTTAGTTCGATCTTTCTACTGTATTTTATCTGAGGTCGAACTGGTGTTGGTCGATCGGTACCTCTGGCTTGACCCACGTCTTGGTATCTTCCGGCATCGTATCATATAGCCGAATGCCTCCTTGAAATCAGGGTGCGAAGTCGCGTAGATGATGGGGTTGATGCAGCTGTTGCAAAACAGAATACAACCACCCCACGGCGTGAGCCGGTAGCTCCAGTCTGTGGACATTATAATCGCGGTGAAATAGGGAGTCAAGCAGAGCACGTATGCCAACACGATGTACAATAAGTTCTTGGTGACCGCAAGTTGACGTTTCCACAGCTTTCGCTTCATTGTGCGGTGCCCGCTCGTCCCGCTAACCTTAGCCGATACAGAGGAGGGTTCGGATGCGGTATCTGCCCGCGCCATCTTACGCGACGTCTCCCTGACGTAACAGAATATAAAAGAGTAACTCACCAGAATGAGAATCAGCTGGATCGGATAGTAGGCCGCTGTGATGAGTAGGTTGAAGTAGAATGAGTAGGGGTTGTCCCTTTCCCATGTGCATGTACTATAGAGCTTTTCGTAGCCAAGCTCGCCAAAGTCTGTCAGGACGGGCGTCAGGGCGCAGCAGACGGGTATACTCCAAGCAAAAATGACCATAGCGGCGAGCCTACGGGAGGAGTACATACGACGGGTGGTTATACGTGACTTGGTGATACCAATCCAACGGTTAATGGCGATCAGGGCAAGGCTGTTGACACTACCACCGAATGTGATGATGGTGACGAAGCCGGCCATTTGACACAGCCACGGCGCCTCCGGTATTGGCCAGGATTCCCCTCCGAGTAGAGCCACGGCCTGCCACGGCAAGAAAATACTCGTCAGCATGTCACAAACAGCCAGATTGACCACGAAGACGTTGGTGGTTGTTCGGAGTTTCTTCGACAAGGCAACGGCGACAACGACGAAACAGTTGCCAATTGCTCCGATGACCGTCGCCGCAATGAACATAGCGGCAATGATTTGTCTCTCGTAAAAATTCCGATAAACCACGATTCCTTCGTCAGAATCCTCGTCGTAGTACCCGTCGTCTTCATCATCGTCAGGTGTCCAGGAATCGTTGGTGAAATTCTCCATCTTGACTTACTCGATCACGGATTTGCACAAATCGGGTGGATGCAAGAATTGGTTTATAGACTTCCCTTTTTATATGTGTATATATATATATATATATATATATGTCCAGCAACTTTCTCCCGATCAGTACTTATGAGAGCATCTCACTGAATGTCAAGTTTTGAAGCGTGGTCGGGTTTGTTATTAGATTGCCCTTTTGCAAACTCAACGCAAAGCGAGATTAAATTAGACTACATCTGGCTGAAAAGGGGTGTTTATTGAGTTATGAGCGATCAACGCATTCATTAACCCCAATCTCGAGGAGAGAAGTCAATCCCGATCTGTTTTCATTCTCTTCTTCAGTTAGCTTCAGTATTCTTTCTTTACGAACCGAAGTATATAAATCTGGTCTTGCTGGCCAGGTCGTCAAATTATGAAAGTCGTTGATTGACGAACACTTCGCTACGATGCGGAGTCACTCCCTTCTTAATTTCACTGTCTTTAACGTCATCCTCATCGCCACGTGATGCTCCCCTAAAACCTTGACCGAAGAATTCGTTTTGTCGATAAAGAAATTCGACTCCTGTCACCATCACAAAATAAACACATTGAAGGACCGCCCTGACAAAGCTGTAATGTTTACGGGTATATTAACACTCATATCAGAATATCAGTGTAATCCCAGCTTTTTATCACAGAGAGGCATTTGCAATTAAAACCCACTGAAGTGTCCATTGATGTGCAAAGTAAAGTTTGATGCCTTGGAGATTATTTCAAATACCAGAGCGTCTTTCCTATGTCCCTTGGCGGTATCGCAAACAAGAATGCGCATGTATTATTCGGCGTGAAATACCCGATAAATGAACATCTCTTTGGAGTTTCTCCTCTGATGCTGCGAGTGCACACCTTATTTTATCGATTGTTTAATTAGAGCATTTTTTACGCCAAGGCGAGGGAAATTGTATCCTCCTTTGTTGGCCCTCCAAGCACACTCAAGGAGGCGGTGCTGTAATACTGCGGTGAAACTGCACCCGCTCCAATTATATACCCTCGTGTGAAAGCTATACACTGCTGTAGCACTCGAGACTGGTGCCATTGAATATGTTCCATGCATACTAAAATAAGGATCGACGACGAGGTACTATAGAAAAAAAACAAAATAGCAAAAAGGTAGAACATTAGTGGTAATGGTTGCATCGAAATTACGTGTTGCGCTCTGGAAAAATTATGTGTGTGGTTGTACAGTCTTTGCGTGTGTATGTATTGCGGGCATATTGTTTTCTAACATCACCTAAATAACGTGTTGCGCTGTTCACGTAAAGTATACTGACAGGTTATGATGATGATTTTCGTCAGTCTACCTGGTGTTTTTAATCAGTCTATTTGATGTAGGTACATCCGGATCCCTTTGTTGAATGTGAGCATCTCTTGAAAACAAAATGACATGTCAATAATAAATGTTAAATATCATCAGTCTCTAATTCAATGATTTAAAGGTATCGTACACTTTTGGTAACAGCTCAAAATCAGTGTCCACATTTTGTGTGATTCAACATATGCATGAACAAACAAACCTGTAAAAGTTTGAGCTCAATTGGTCATCGAAATCACGAGAAAATAGTGAAAAGAGACCTTATGTGTTTTCTGTTTTTTTCAAAATATCGCGCGTGATAAACAGTATTGTTTTACTCATTTCTCAGAAACGATAGCATTTTAGGCAGAAATATTTTAGGGAACCCTTTCAACCATTACTTACTTTAAATCATGTAAGTTGTGTGTGAATCTGTAAACATTGTGTTTTTCGATCTTACCAATAGTGTACAGGGCCTTTAATCGCCACATCATTTTTAATGTGTAATGACACATAAGTCGATCAACAACATGATGTTAGGTGTGTGCGATATTGTTGGGTTTTTTTCAGTGATCGCTTTATTATTAAAGGTAGGGTCAAGATGGTAATGACCCCCAAACAACATGAAATGTATGTGTGCGTGTGCGTCTGTGGGTAGAAATACACAATCAAACCGGGTACCTAAGGTCAACACGAGGCTACCTACTTACATACATTACAAAACAAGAACCGAACTAGCCCTAAAAATTACAATGTTTCTCTGATAAATATACGTTTTAAATACAAAATAATACTCACAAAGAGCTCTAGGAAATTATTCCTCACAAATAAATTGTATTTGGAGCATGGCCAGAGCCATGCTCCCTACCAAATAGAGAGAAATACCTATCGAGAATAATGTGCTCCCCCTTGCTCATATAAATCGTAGGTTTTCACTAATATAAAGTAGATCGCCTAAGGCGCAATATTGGGAACTGGGGCTCAATTTATTGATGGAACGTGAAAATACGCACGGGCGCCATTTTAGCAGGCAAATGTTTTGTTATATCATTGATAGCAATTGTCATTGTCTGCACTTATCTATTGTTGCATCAAAGGAGTTGCTTGCTGATGAAATGGCGTCCAGTGAACATTTCACATTTCAGCCCGACTCATGGATTGGGTTTGTTAATTGACAAGAGTGAAGTAAACCAAGTTGTTATTTATTCATCTATGCCTTTCGGGTTTTCTCTAACCAAAGCAAACAAAATCGAAAATATTGCTTGCTGGAATTTATGCACGAGCAGGTCTACAATTTTATAGTACTTGAAAGCAGACTTGACATTAACAAAAAAAATTAATCACATGATTGTAGTTTATTTGGGGAATTTTATGCCAAAAATAGTTTTAAAATGGCCTGACGTTTCGAGCCTAACAGAGTCTTTCTCGAAGGCGTAATGACAGCACGACACACATAAACAGGTGTAGTGTAACAGAAGCATGCAGACAAGTGGAAATATATTAATCGAAAGAGGAAGAAAACGCTCAGAAACGACAAGGGGGTATACAATGAATAAGGAGGCGGGGGCGGAGGAAAGGGGCTGGTATGACTACAAAAGGATAAACACAAAGGACAAAATCAAGGGTAGGATGAGGGAGAACAAGTTATTAAATAGTGAATGAGGCAGACTAAAAATGAGGATATCTGTGGGGAAAAGACGAAGGCAAAGAAAAAAAAGGTTGTTAGTCATTTCCTTCTTGGATGTTCAGACCTCAGTTTTACTTACACATAAAACATGAGTACAGCCACATCTACAATGTGTTCACAATTTAAAAATACACGACCAAAAGTGGAGTCCAGCTGCATTAGTAGTTCTATATAACAGTCGTTAATTCGGAACATGTACCCTTATTTTTCCGGGTCATATTGACCCAGAAATGAGTCAGGCCCAACGGGACACTTTTTTAACATCAATTAAGTTTGTAAAGTCATTTACCAATCTTTGACCCTATCTTCAACCCTGCGTGACATCATCAAAAACAAATCACACCGTGAGGCCATCGGTCAGTAGGCTGCAGTCCGTTTGTATTTTGCGTGTAATTAATTTTTGTGGAGAACCCAATCAACTTCAAATGGCCCAAACCATTAGGTATGGACCCTACTCAATTCATCCAAATAAACAACCAGGTCACTGCTTACAGCCATTGTACAACTATACAGAAAAAAACCCATCTGGAAACCATATAAGGTTCATTTCACCCAGTAGTGGCTATTAACACCAAGGTCAAGCAACTTCTGTGCAATTCCTATGGGAATTCCGGGAGAGCTGGTCGTTGATAGATTTGTTTGTGTGTGAAAAAGACCCCGGATGCTAACAAGACATTACCATGCTATTTGGCTAGGTGTAGATGGGGAATGCTGAATGTTTTAGATTTAATTTAAAAAAAAAAATAAAAAGGCGGAGTACTGATTATTAAATTCAAACCGGACAGTGGACTGCAGTCCGATGGCATCATCGAGAGTTACGTTTCCTTTTAACCTCATTCAATTTCAATAGTGGTCCATTATTGGTTTTTTAAACGAGGACATCGTTTCGATCCTCTGGTTTGTAATAAACTAAGCGTACAACCAGTGTGAGAGGGTTTCGTACGATGTGGACTCGTTACCTCGGGGAAAAAACCCGGCAAACCGTTTATTATATTGTCGTCGATATTGTGCACGCTCATAGACAATATTGATTTGGGTGGGTGGGTCAAAAGAAATAACTGAAAATCGAAAGGCACTTTACACGTTTGGTAATTACTCAAAATATATATTAGCATAAAAACTGACTTGGTAACGAGCAACAGAGAGCTGTTGATAGCACAAAACATTGTGAGAAGCGACTCCCTCTGAAGTAACGTAGTTTTTGAGAAAGAGGTAATTTCTCACTAAAATAATAAAAACTTCTTGCAATAAGTTTTTATTCCTAACTGAAAGCACACAAATTTGTACAACAAGGGTGTTTTTTCTTTCATCATTTTCTTGCAACTTCGATGACCAATTGAGCCCAAACTTTCACAGGCTTGTTATTTTATGCATGTTGGGATACACCAAGTGAGAATACTGGTCAATTACCAAACGTGTTCAGTGCCTTTAAGCCAGGAAAGGCCATTGAAAACTACTGATGTTGGAGACCTTTGATCTAAAACATTTCGTTCATTTGAGGCATTACTTTGTTCTTCAGTGTATAGATTATAATTATGAAGCCATTAAATATTTAAAAGTCGAAATTTGGGGTGGATGGGTCAAAACAATTTCGAAAATAAAAAAAATCTGAACGGCCCTTAAAAGGGCACTACAAAAATAAATATTTCAGACTAAAAACAACCTATATATAATAGGTACTAATTGTTTAATTAAAAATGCCCAGGAGGATATAGTTTTTTTTAATAGTTTTTTTGTTTTTTTCACCGAGCCTAAACAACGAAACCAAGGAGCCAAATATTATGACATTTGACCTCTCTATGACGTAATAAGCATTGGTGTTGATCCGAGTTACACTCGATAAGTCTGCCGACCGCACAGTTACAATAGTGGTCTGGTTGCAGCACAAAAGGAAAACATAAGTTTGACACTTACTAGGCCACCCAGCTCTGTGTTATATACACTCTGTGTTACACTGTAAAATACAATCTGTGTTACACTGTTTGATACACTCTGTGTTACATACACTCTGTGTTACATACACTCTGTGTTACATACACTCTTTGTATACATACACTTTGTGTTACATATACTCTGTGTTACAAATACGCTGTATTACACTGTAACATACACTCTGTGTTACATAAACTCTGTGTTACATACACTCTGTGTTACATACACTCTGTGTTACATATACTCTGTGTTACAAACACTCTGTGTTACATACACTCTGTGTTACATACACTTTGTGTTACATATAACACTCTGTGTTACACTGTTACATACACTCTGTGTTACATAAACTCTGTGTTACATACACTCTGTATTACATACACTTTGTGTTACATACACTCTGTGTTACATAAACTCTGTGTTACATACACTCTGTGTTACATACACTTTGTGTTACATATATTCTGTGTTACATACACTTTGTTTTACATACACTTTGTGTTACATACACTCTGTGTTAATATTGATGACCATTGACAGCTTTCACCCGATCATTGTCTTGTCAACGATGGGCAATGAGTCCAGTATAATTATTGTTTGAAGAGTGATTGACTCATGACAGAGTATAGTTACCCTCATGACACTCGGTTACATAGCCTCTGTATTGACGAACGTCAAACAGTAATCTTGATAAAATTATGTTGGCGGATTTGGATCGTGCTCTCAGCACAGTACATGGAAAGTTAATGGTAAACCATCAATGGTAAACCTTTATTTGCTATAGCCATCTTATATTGGGCAACGACAAAAAATACATATATAGTGTGTGTCGGGAACGAGGTTTCTGCTTAAAGGGAAATGTTGCCTTGGATCGGGCAAAAATTTGACTACACACAAAATGGCCGACCATGTTTGTTCACGATGTAAAGGGAAAACCACGCAATTTCGAGACATATTTGTGTGGATCATTGTATTCTACTTTCAAAACATCTTTCTAACCATATTTATTTTATAACAAACGGTTACAAATGCTTTTCATAGACCAACTCGCACGATCCAAGGCAACGTGTCCCTTTAAGCAGAAAATATTGCTTAATGATTTTCTGCTAAGCAAAAATAAGCAGGATACCGGTTACAGATAGTACACGTGACATGGTGTTTTGGCTGGTAAACCTTGTTCTGGTAAGCGTTCATAATGGGTGTATAGTACCTCTGGAAATGCATTTACCTGTTAGCGCTAGGTCATTATCATTATTATTTTCGGTGTAAATATCGTGGTCACGTTTTTGATCAACTGCCGCCCAATGCAGCACACCGCCACTCACATATTAAAATATTAAAAATATGAATTTGTGGTCGAGCGTTTATACATTTAACAGCTCGGTATTTGTTGTTATTCCTTTGGAAGCAGTTTTGTTCACCCGCGCGCTCAACAGTATACCTTATTTAAACAATGGTATACAAATAGCTGCTTTGGGTTCTATGGTGATCACAATGATTTCCCTGAGCTTCTATTTTCCCGAGGCGAAGAGAGCTTTCATTTTGAACTAAATATTCTTTGATTGTACTATCATCAATTAAGAAGTGAATATTATATGAAGGGATTTTCCCTGCACAATGATTGCTACAAAAGCGTTTAAGTGAGAGAAAAAAAGAAAGTCATATGACTTATATCTCATAATTGAGACTTAGTAAAAGTCATAAATATGAGTTATATTCTTTAATATGACATAATCTCATAAATATGACTTTTATAATAATGTCATAAACATGACTTAATTGGCACAAACCATGACTTATGCTAATTCATAATTTATACGAGATTATAAGAAATAGTAATTTACTTTGTTAACCCATGATTATGAAATATAAGTCAAAGTTATGACATAATTATGCTAATTCATAATTATGAGTTATAAGTCGTAATAATGACTTGTAATTACGGCTTTCTTTATATTCTAAAAACGTGGACATGAAATACTTAAGTAAGATTTAAAGGCAGGGTGTACTTTTGGTAATTACTCCACAAATTAATTACCATACAAACTTACTTGGTAAAGAACTTGATATTAGAAAACATTGTTAGAAACGACCCCCTTTAAAGTAATATAGTTTTGGTGAAAGAGATAATTTTTAACTCAAAAATTTGAATCTGAGAAAGGCTTCAGCCTCTCAGGCATCTAAAAGCACAAAATTTTACAACAAATTTTTGTTTCATTTTTCTTGCAACTTCGATTTCCATGAGACAAAATTGTCACAGGTTTGATGTTCTATGCATTACGTGTGGATACACCAAGTGAGGATATACTGGTCTTTGACAATATGTACCAACGGTATATCCTGCCTTTAAAGGTATCGTACACGTTTGGTAATGACTCAAAACAAATATTAGCATAAAAACCTACTTGGTAACAAGCAACGGAGAGCTGTTGATAGTATAAAACATTGTAGGAAACGACTCCCTCTGAAGTAACGTAGTTTTTGAGAAAGAGGTAATTTCTCACTAAAATAATAAAAACGTCTTGCAAGAAGTTTTTATTCCTATCTGAAAGCACACAAATTTGTACAACAAGAGTGTTTTTTCTTTCATCATTTTCTTGCAACTTCGATGACCAATTGAGCCCAAATTTTCACAGGTTTGTTATTTTATTCATACGTTTGGATACACTAAGTGAGAACACTGATCTTTGACAATTACCAAACGTGGACAATGCCTTTAATGTTTTGATTGCTTGTCAAAGGCAACCCCAAGGTTATCTTGCGTCACGATACCGCTGACATGTCAATCCGTTCGAGAATTGCAACACTGTTTTTCTGTTGAAAATTAGGTTTGCAGAATTGAACACAAAGTTCAAGACTGACGATAACACAAACAAAGAATAATTATTTCAAAATGAAAGCTCTTTTCGCCTCAGGAAAATAGAACACCCATGGAGTCGTATTGTTAACCATAATATAGACTTTTTTTTGACTTTTCAATGACAACTTTATTTCAAAACGATTGAAGTTGCTTGCAATAGTTTACAAAATTACAGGGAAATTACGTTGAAAACAATAAACACTAAAAATAAGCGAGCATCCCTCGCCAGAAAAAACAAATCCCACGTCCACCCCCCCCCCCCAACTAGGCAAGGTATCGAAGGAGTCAGACACTCTTTGGAAGTGGTTTGAACCCAACACTCTCAAGGAACACGACCGCGGAATGTAAGACTCCTCCGACACCAAAAAGCCCGATCAGAGGGGGGAACGAAACACGAAACCTGCCTCCCCCCACAAAGGATGCAAATGTAAGCGAGAGATAAATTCTGTACAAATACAGAGTAGGTAAATTACAGAAAATACACATTGTTAAAAAGTAATCAGAAAATAGAGGAGATATCGTTTGGGGTTCTACATCAACCATGTTATCTTGTTATTGACGATTGTGAAAATGGCGTTGTTGAAAGACCATTTTGTGATGAAACCAGCAGGATTGTTGCAGAGGTTGTAGTAGTTGTAATCAATGAGAATTTTATGTTGCAGGCGACTGCGCCAAATTATGTAAGGATCGGAAAAGCGTGAGGTTCTGTATAGCCAGTAAATAACGTGTTTGAAGCTGACGATGAGGAAGTTTGATAGGCGTACTGCCCCTTTAAGGCGGCCTCTAGCGCACGGAATGAGCGTCCAGTAGAGGTCGAAATTGAGTTTCAGGTCTGGAAGGATTCGATGAAGAAGTGCGTAGAGCAGATTTAGACCGGATTGTATGGCTGGGCAGAGGATGAATAGATGTAGAAGCGTTCCCTGACCCCGCACCAGCCACAGGAGGAGCATATGTCAGGGTTTAGATGATGAAGTACTGGAAGAGAAGGTAGTATGTTGTGCAGGAGTTTAAACTGAGTGTCTCCTTCTTTTTTTGAAGTCGGCAGCTGGTAGATTCCTCCCCATTGTATGGTTTGGGAGGAATCAAACAGTCCAGATTCGTGCCAGTATGTAGTAGTTTGAGGAGGGTGCGAGTTGACTCTGTCATTGAAGATGCCGTATATTTGTTTGGATGAGGCGGTGAGTCCGTTAGTGTTAGATGAGAGCGAAAAGTTGACCGTAGGAGCTGAACTAGCAGAGATGTTCCTGAAGCTAGCCGGACGGACACCGTTTTCATTGAAAATAACTGGAAAGTGTTTGAGAAGTTTACCACGAGAGCATTGAAGATCCAGTTGGAGGAGTCGGAGAGAGCGTCGGTGAAGAGCCGGGAGAGGGGTTGAAAGTGATCAGCTTCTGTCCACGTGCCGGTGTTTGTGTCTGTGAGGTGTTTGACAAGCGTGATACCGTGCGAAGAGAGTCGCGCGGGAAAAAGTCCTCATCGTCAGCTTCGTCGTTAAGGAGGGCTACTGAGAGGGAGATTGATAACATGATTGATGGAGTCCGATGGTATTTCGGCGCGAGCTCCGGACGCCTTCCAAGCACGCAAGAGCTCACCATAGAAGCAAGGAAGGCTGGTGTAAAATTTGGACGAAGTGTGGGTCAGGAAGAGTTGGAAGTCGAGATTGAGTTTCATGTATCTGTGATATAGAATAATATAGAACCACAGATCAACATATCCTCAAAGCAGCCATTTGTATACCATTGTTTGAATAATTTATATTATTGAGCGCGTGGTAGAACTAAACCGCCTCTGTGACAAAATAAATGAACAACGAGCTGTTAAACTAATCGGGCATGATGCTTCCTACTTTAGTCTGCTTTCCGATAGCCTTGATCAAGGCAGTCGCATTTTTCACTCCAAAAAAGAAGCCGTAAACACACCCGTATACACTGTGCGTAATGTGTGTATCACGTCGCACGACGCCCGTACACACACTGTGCGCAGGTCATCCGCACTCGTACCACTCTCCGCATGCGGAGGCCGTCAGGCCGACAGCCTTGACGGGTCTGTAACTTCCGGGTTTAATGTGTTTCTTGATATTTTCGTCCAATATTGGACGAAAATGGGGGGGGGGGCTCTCGGATATGCTAGTATGCAGCTCATGAATATTTAAATATTTCGTCAGACCTATTGCAGACAACACAGGATGGGAAGCAAATGAATTATTCATTTTGACGTCCAATCACGAGCTTCTCTCACTATGACCTTTGTACCATATCATGCTTGCTGTATGTGATGCGATGTGAGTAGTTACCGACTTAATGGCGTTTGTGTGTAGCTTGTGTCGCAGCCATTTGGACCGGTGATCTGCGTGATTGTCGCCCAGGCTGGTCAGTCAGCTACCAGTGCTGAACCCGGGCGCGGCCCCTGGAGCTTTATGCGCTGCACTCAAGTTCCCTCATTGGACTACCCTGATCCTTCGCCATTCTTTTGGTTATTAATTCTGGAGTTGATGTAGTTTCTGCATCTGTGTTTTCCTGACATGTCCTCTCGAAGTCCGACTCTGTGCAGCCACTCACACCGTCTTCATACTTTTGAATTGTTCTCAGACAGGGTCTTATAAGAATTTACTGCTAAACAAAAATTGACAGGATACAGCCACACATGATACATGTGAAATAGATTTTTAGCTACCCTATTCTAGTGAGTGTACTTGGGAAATTTGGTGTTAGGCAGCTCTTTTTTAGTGGGGCGGCCAAAATGATATAAAAAGTGCAATGAGCTATATGCCTTCATGAAACAATCAACAATGGTAGTTTATTGAGGTCTTTGTTTTGTATATTTTTACCTCTAATGAATGCACCAACAATGATTAAATCACTGTTTAATGATGCAAAATGGAGACAGGAGATGGTCATTCGGGCCTTACGTCATTACAAAAACACATCAGAAAAGCGTCTTCCTGCTGGAAAATGGTGTATGTAATGTATGTTACAAATTGATCCACGCAACCTCATTTGTTTAATTCCTGCCATTGTCTCGCTCAGCTGAGGAGAATACGCAACATTTTCAGATAGATATTATTATAACAAAGTATTCCCAAATTCAAACAGGCGCGCCAGTGCAGTAGCCGCATCTGGATACCACATGCATATTCATAAGAATGAGTAAACAAGACTTCCGCCACTGACCAACGGGGTCTCGCCTTTCGCGTGCATTATAGTAATGAGTCATTGGCTTCGAGACAGAACCGTCAAGGCGTTGTTCGGTGAGTGTCGCATACAGCTCACACGAGCACGCGCATAACGTACTGCACACACACAGACACCGTGCACACAGCTCGGGCGGGTTGGTAGCTCGGGTGGGTATGCGCGGCGCAAATAAAATAAAAATGAAACCAATAAAATAAAATTGAGAAAAAAACTCCAACGCCTTGATCAAGGCTAGCTTTCCGATTATTTTATTTTTTTGCCCTTAAAAAAAAAAAAAAAAAAATGTGTACAAGTAGGTCAGCCCTTGTCCTCGATAAAACATTTTTTCTTTTTTCCAAGGACCTAGTATTATGCCTGATTAATAAATTGTTATCCACAAACTTGTTCAAAATGTGACAGAGAATATATTTGTATATGAATTTAATTTCAAACTATAGCCGAGTTTATCGCCTTGGTCGAATAATATCATAATAATGATAATACTTTACACTTTATACCGCGTTTAATTAATACCACGTTTCTAGCGCTACAGTATTTATCTATACGCTTATACTGCACGTAGCTGTGTCATGCCCGCAGGCCCAATAAATAAATTGTTTGTTTGTCCTCTCCCGACCGAACGTCATTTGCGTTGCGACCGATTTTTTTTCCTTCAAAATTTTCATACAAATACTTAAAAGAAATTGTCAAAAATTGTTGAAATAGGAAGAAACTATATATTAAATATAAAGCAGTTAATCAATCCACGGTGTTTATACAATCCTGACTTGTTTCTGGTGAAATTTCAGTACTGCAGAAGTGCTATGCACTCATCAGCTGGTAGCTCCGGTAAAGCATTCATCTCAACATCAACAACATAAAACCTTGTTTTATGTTGTTAGTATTAAAATACTATTTAAAGCAGTTTATTAAAAGAGTTCAATGCAGTGAAAGTGTTGTGGTTTGTGTTTGGACTTATTATTTTAATACCAATGAGTTTATATTCCCAACCAAATACAATATCCATATTAAAAATAAAAATAAAAGTAAACAATCTACCGACCGACGCCCCTACCTTTTAAGGACCCTCATGGACAAACAAACAATTTTTGTTTTGCCTCATGCCCGCGTTGTATGTTTTCAGAAAACACTTCCCCATTGAGTGTGAAATGTTTTTTAAAGATAAAATAAATTGTAACGTGTCGCCTGAAACTATTTATGGAACAATTTTGCAGCTGAAGATTACCTTCTCCTGAAACTTTAAAGTAAAATCAAGTTCTGGAGCTCATTTAAAATTTAAGTAATAAACCATAAGGGAAACTGATTGGGTTTATTGATATTTGAAATAAAAAGTTGCATTTAAAGGTGATCCCTTAGCTACCGCTTCCCAGGTTGTATCGTAAAAACTTGGGTGTGATCCCTGTCTGCACGGCAGTTAAAGGTTGTATTGCTTCTGACTTGCACCCGACAAATATATTGACAAAATGGGAGAGACCGCCAACATAGGACTAGATAGAGCTCAGTTGGTAGAGCACCGTGTTGGCAGGAGATTCTGTGTCCCCCCCCCCCCCCGGCACTGCGAACTGTGTACAAACTTCTTCTGATACTATAGCGCCCTCTTTTGAATCATCCTCCTTCAGCCTATGTTAATTTTCCTATGGGGGGAACAGAATCTCCGGGGGTTGTAGATTCACCTAGAACACCGGCACGTTAATCCGGCACAAAACCCAGTGCTTGTCAATTTTATTTGTTCAACCCCCCAAATTTGTTTTTAAATTGTCAGCAAGAGTGATTATTTTTTTCTCCACTTTCTTTTCCTTTCAATTATTTTTCCAAGAAATGTGTGACGATATTAAAACAATCTGCAAAAATTCTCATTGGAGTTTGTTTATATTTATTTGGTTTGCGGTAACACCATGTGTGTATCTACTTGCCAGGTAGAGTTTGTTCTTAGAGAACTGTCTTGCTTAATTTTACTACCGCGGAGTAGATTGTTCGGGTGTTCGGGAGACTTCTCAGTTCTGAAAAGAACTGTCCTGTTTATTAACTATTACCTGGGCGGAAGGTATAGAATTAGGCTGGGACTACTACTTTAGCTTATAGGATCGTAATTAACTGTACTACCGCGGAGTCAGTTCTTGGATTGGTCTCAACGTTTCGACTAGCTTGCTCTAGTCATCGTCAGGAGATTGGAGTTTGTTTACAAAACATTTTAGCATAAAATGGTCATAATCATAGTTAGCATCATCAGAATTCAACTACTACTATTGAAAGCATCGTTAAGGTTTAAATTCCTTTACAAAATTAATATATCGGGACGCTATTATTTCCCCCAACAGAGGGCGCTGCGCAACGGTTGCTGTTGGCCCCTTACCGAAAACCGTATTCTGAAATTTTGCATGAATGTTGGATTTCACAGAAGAGAACTGTAGCACCATCTCGGCATAGTCGTTAGTGGCACTTACAAGCTGGGTATGTTTGTTTTTATGTTCAGCATTAACCTGAACACCAGATGATGCTAAAACAACCTGGCCTTTTCGTTTAGTGGGAAAATAATCTTTATTTCAAAGTTATATTCATTCGAAATGTTTTTTAATTGGGTATTGTTCTTAAAATTACAACTAACTTGTAAGAAGAGCATTTACTTTGCGAACTCAACGAAATTTACTTAAAGGTATGGTCATAGATTGGTAAATACTTCACAAGTTAGTAACTATAAAAACTACTTGATGAGAAGCACTGTAGCTGTTGATAGTATAAACTATTTTACGAAAGGATTCCCTTCGAAGTAATAATATGCTGGTTTTGGTAATTTTTTCACCCGAAATATTTGAATCTGAGAAACGATTCATGCATGAATCGTTTCTCAGATTGCTGAGGGTTGGTGTCCGTTTGCGAATGCTGCGACTAGAGATGCGGTTGGTGCCCACTGTCACATTGCTAAAAAACGTAGATGGGTTCGACGTTCTTGTGAAAATAACGTGACAGTTTTTTGCTCTGTTCTCAGCAAGTAGACACAAGCTGAAACTTTCACGTGTAACATTTAATGTATCTTTCTTGATAACTTTGCCCTTAAAGGAATTGTATACGTTTGGTAATTGGAACCCACTGTTTGTTTCAATCCTACATGGTTGTAGATATATACCATTAAACTAACCTGTGAAAAATTAATTTCAAAAGATGGTAGCGTTTTTGAGATTGCCGAAAATCTGTCCACGCAGGATGAATAATCTGCAATATTGGAATACACAATCTGAGAAACGTTACTGTCAGTAACGCTTCCCAGATTCAAGTTTGGGGGGGATAAAAAATGATATGTTTTTCCATAACCGCAGTACTTCGAAGTGAAAAGTTTCTCAAAGAAATGCATTATACTATTCAAAGCTGCTGTACTTCTTACCAAGTAAATTTTTATTGCCATTAATTTTCAGAGTCATTACAAAATGCATACAGACCATTAGCATTACACTGACAAGAACCAATCTATGATCCTACGTTTAAAGGCACTGTACACCTTTGGTAATTACTCAAAATATATATTAGCATAAAAACTGACTTGGTAACGAGCAACAGAGAGCTGTTGATAGTATAAAACATTGTGAGAAACGACTCCCTCTGAAGTAACGTAGTTTTTGAGAAGAAGTTTTTATTCCTATCTGAAAGCACACAAATTTGCACAACAAGGGTGTTTTTTTCTTTCATCATTTTCTTGCAACTTCGATGACCAATTGAGCCCAAATTCAAATTTTCACAGGCTTGTTATTTTGTGCATATGTTGGGATACACCAAGTGAGAACACTGGTGTTTGACAATTACCGAACGTGTTCAGTGCCTTTAACACTTGGTTTCTAAGAGTGTAAATATTTGACTAACACTTTATTCAATATTAACACTCCCTGCACGGCCCCATCTGCCGCAAGCTTGACACACCATCCACCTGTACAGCTTGGAGAACATTAATTTGGACACAATCTATTGAGAGAACCTCAGGATATGTATTTATTACGGGGCTGTTCTCTGATTAAATTATGCATTAATTAGGGCCGCCATAGTTGAACCATTTCGAGACAGAATCATTACTTATAACTAATTCAATCTGCCAGAGGAAAATATAGAATTTTTTGTTTGGTTGGATCAATTAACAACCTTATGTTCATCTTGTTCCAACACAATCGTTTGCTGAGCACACATTGACTGTTCGCAAACAGAGAGAAGGACGTGGAGACATGCCTTTTAAAATGACATGCTGTCCGGTTCTGATACATTCAACTGGATGGATATAAAGGAATATTAATATATACTGCTTTGAAGAGGCGATGTTGCTCATTCTTTGACAAGCTGTCATGGACCTACGAGGACTTAGTCTGGAAGACTTAATGTCTTCGAACCGAAGTTTCCTGCACGTGTATTTGCATTGAGGTTTTTGTGTCGGTGCCGCTCACTCAAAGTCATCGCAGACGTATACGAACACCCGAACCACTTGAAACAGCAAGACAAACGCCTCTGAGACTCCAAAACCTCTCTATTTATTGGTAAACGGGAATAATTTTCGATTGATTCGAAGAGGTACATGTCATGGATGTGAATTCTAGTGACCAGCCCAATCCGCCCTACGTGGTGTCACCGGACGACGTGTACTTCAACTATGCTGAGCGGCAGATCCTGTCCGCTATCATCTGCACTACGGCAGTACTTGGCGTCACGGGGAATTCCCTCGTCATTCTTTCGGTGGTATTGTCACGAAAACTACGCCACACCACAAACTACTTCGTCCTCAATCTGAGCGTAGCCGATCTCCTGACCAGCATGGACCTGCCGTTGATAGTCCTGGGTCTCCTCACAGGCGACTGGTCGCTGCCAGACGCTCTCTGCGTCGGATCGGCCGTCTTGGTGTTGACCTGCCTGACGTGCAGTATCAACTGCCTGACCTGCGTCGCGCTGAACCGCTACATTTTGATCACCAAGCCGATTGCAGTGTACCGCCGAATCTTCACCACTGGCCGGACCGCTCTGGCGATAGCCACCACGTGGGTTCTACCCTTAAGTATTGTCCTGATACCCGCGTGCACTCGTTTCATCAAACTTGGGTTCGACCGCGAGTTTTTCGTCTGCACCTGGATAATATCGGAATCGAACCCGGGCTACTACCTGGTGTTTTTCTTCACGGGGATCCTCGTTCAATTCGGTATCATACTGTGGAGCTACGTCGGTGTTTTCCGTCACGTCCGCAAGCACGCCCGTGCGGTCGGGCACATGGAGGACGGACCCGCTCCGTCAACAGCGGGGCCGCTGGCAACAAGCAGGCGAATCGAGACGGAAGGCCCAACCGAGTCCAACGCTGCTCCCGTGGCACGTAGGAGACACCAAAACAAACTGCAAATCGACGTGACCAAGAACCTGTTCTTCGTTGTGTGTGTGTTCACGCTGTGCATCACTCCCTTTGGACTCAGCCTCGTTCTTGGACAGTACGGACGGAGACTTTATCCCATCGGGGCCACCATACTTGCTTGTAATAGCTGCGTGAATCCCATCATTTACGCGGCAAAACACCCTCAGTTTCGAACAGTTTTCAGAGCCATACTTCTCTGTAAATTTTCAGATATCCCGGAAAGGCTTCGATTTTGTTAGTTAAGATGAGAATTTACGCTCTTTTCAAAAAGGGAATATACTACCCCAAAATAGCCTATAGTCTCCGTAGATCACGCTGATAATTGTCATTTAAAGGTAGGCAGAATACTTGTTTTAAGTTATTAAAGTTGTTAAACTGAACCCCTCTATTAGGACCAGTCGTATTCCCATATAAACCTGTATAAATAAACCACATCCAGTCTCAGAGAAGGGCAAACGTCTTGTCTCTTTTTGCAACAACGGTTAACAATCTTGTATCTGTCGGACCAGATGAAGATGGCCATCCACAACATGGTGAAAGTCAAATGTCTGACAAAGCACAAGTTCAATTAGCAGAACAGGCTGTTTATCCTGAAAGGTGGGTCCAATTACATAGAGTTGCTTAAAGGCACTGAACACGTTTGGTAATTGTCAAAGACCAGTGTTCTCACTTGGTGTATCCCAACATATGCATAAAATAACAAGCCTGTGAAAATTTGGGCTCAATTGGTCATCGAAGTTGCAAGAAAATAATGAAAGAATAACACCCTTGTTGTACAAATTTGTGTGCTTTCAGATAGGAATACACACTTCTTGCAAGAAGTGTTTATTGTTTTAGTGAGAAATTACCTCTTTCTCAAAAACTACGTTACTTCAGAGGAAGTCGTTTCCTACAATGTTTTATACTATCAACAGCTCTCCGTTGCTTGTTACCAAGTAACTTTTTATGCTAGTATTTGTTTTGAGTCATTACCAAACGTGTACGATACATTTAAGCAAGGCACTTAACCAGCATTGCTTCGTCCTTCGGATGGGACGTAAAGCCGTTGGCCCCTTGTGTTGTAAAACGCACGTAAACGAATTCCCTTTCGGTATAAAGAGAAGGGTTTTGCCCGGTGTTTCTGAGTTTGCCGCAGCACCTTGTAAACCCTTATAAAGTGCTACATAAATGGGTTTCATAATTCAAATAAATTCAAAAACATGTCTTAGAAGTGCTTCCGTTTGTTCAGGCGCATTGAGTACATTATTGGTAGATACGTGCGCTTTATAAGACTACATTATATTACTATTAGTAGTACGAGTTATAAAATGGTACAACGTCACCAGGATCGGTTGGGTATCCATAAGTTGAATGCAAACACGATACCACCTGTCTTGTTTCTCAGTAATGAACAGGAAAATATTCAGTAATGAAAGGGATTTAATATGCTATCGGAAATCTTCATGCTTTCTGAAGCACGTATCTCAGGGGCCTGCCCGGTCAGTAAAAGTCAATAAGCCATACTCCTTCACCTTCTGTCAGGTTGTTTGATCCTTCCGGAGTTTAAAACTGACGCACGTTTGTGTGAATTAACCCAAATTCAACAAAAGTATACATTTTCAATAAAACCCTCGAGCCTCTGCAAAATATGTACAAAATTAATCATGGAAATCAATATGCTCTGTTGTATCAACATCAAGTTTATCAGTGTTGTTTGAAGCTTTGCATGGTGTGGACAAAATAAGAAGTAACTAAAAATAAAAAATAAATAGTATACTTGCGGATACAATTATGTGTAAAAACTCTTTTGTGGGAGAGTTGGCTCTGAAAAGAGCCGGATGGGTCTCGACGTTTCGAACAGTATTCTCTACTCTTCTCCTGAAGATGGGCATAGTATATTGTTCGAAACGTCGAGACCCCACCGGCTCTTTTCAGAGCCAACACTCCAAAAAAGAGTTTTTTACACATGGCTGTACCCGCAAGTTTACTATTTATTTGTAGTTACTTCTTATCAAGTTTATCAATTATATTATGTTCAGAACGCTGCCGCTCGCATATTATCAGAAACCCGTAAACATCACATCACACCTGTCCCTAAACAACTCCGACTTCCAGTCTGTCAAAGAACTAACTTCATTGTATTGTTCACATAGAAAGCTATGAATGACAAGGCACCACAATATCTCAAGGGACTTCTCTCATCTTTTACTCCAAGTCGCAATCTTCGAACTACAAACAAACTTCTTCCAACTGTCCCTAAAACAACACATATACTATGACGATCGTGCCTTTTCAGTATCCGCTGCCAAACTCTGGAACTCTTTACCAATCCGAGCCACGGAATCTCTGGACATTTTCAAAAGCACGCTTGAAACAAATTAATGTTCGGCATTGCTTATGACTGACTCTATATAATGTGTTTATTCACTTGTTTTTTGTTAGTGTGCAAAAATTCTCTTTAATGTGCTCTACATCCCCTGTATACTTTGATAATCTAAGTATCTTGTACTGTATGATTTTCTTAAATTTCGATTTTTCCAGCGCCTCGGAGTATCTTTGGTCATAGATACATGGCGCTTTATAAATTTTGTATTATTATAATTTTTGAAAGGCGAGTCCAGAACTGCACACAGTTTTGCTCAATGCGCGAGACTTACTCCCTTCGCAGTATGTTGTTTTTATATTTTGCCCCAATTATTAATTATTGACCCCGCCCCTTTTGGCGAAGAGTTCACTAAATAATTCATGGCTAACGATTGTTCAGTTTATTCATATGTCGTGGATAATTGCCATCTGGAAAATTAAACATGAGTGTGCCCTGGATTCGAAAAACATGCATCCATGAAATTCTGTTAACTAAATTTCTTATATGTACTTTATATTATAACAACCTGTAATAAAAGTACGGAGGTCTGGAAGTGCCATCCAATTATGTTGAGATCCTGAGATAATTTACTGCAGGATGATGACATCATAAGATGACGTCATGCTGAGATGCTTTATTTCGGGATGATGACACCCTAAAGTAATATGCCGTCTTCCCGATATATTTGATCTTATGATGTCGACATCAGCAAAGTAAGTTGTGGACGTCCCGAGATAAATTATATTGGGATGTCGACATGCTGAACGTGGGATTGTCGACTTCTCGAGATAATTCTACATGTGGGATGATAACATCATGAACAATTTGAGAACTCAAGATAAATTATCTTGGGAAGACGAGACAACTTCCTACTTTCAAGATGTCGTCATCCCGAAATAAATCATCTCAGGATGTCATCATCTTACAGTAAATATCATCAGGATCTCTACATGCTGAATGGCACTTCCAGAACTCCGTACAAAAGGAAGCAAGAAGCTTGTTTCAGTTTGAAAATATTTATTAGCATAGTAAAGGTTTGTAGAAGGGCAGCGTAAATATAAGCTAGTTTTTTTTACTGGGCCGCAATTTCATCAAGCTTATAATTAGCACGAAAACTTGCTAAGCACAGAAAACAAGTCATGCTTAGCAAAAACAGGTTACCAGCCAAAATGCCGTAAAGTTACATTGTTGCAACTGGTATAGACCACTCATTTTGTACTTGGCAAAAGAAATTTGCTGAGGAGTTTTATCTGGGTTATGAAATCAGTTTTGTCAAAATTATTTTGTCATAATGAAAATTATTCGTTTTACTACGCTGTGGTGTGAGAATTAGCTATAGCTATATTAATATCATAATTACAAGGTGGAAGACGAGTGATGAAGCTTTGAATTGTACCGAATAAATTTTTAGCAAAATTGTAAAAACTATTTACAACGAATTCAACTTGACCACGGACAGATAACGGTCTTGATATGTGATTATCTGAAAGTCATTGCTTTTCGTTTTATGTATTCTGGTTGTACAGTAACCTTCGTCTTATTAGCTAGAGTAGCAGTAAAATAAATTAATGAAATGACTTCAAAGATTTGTCGTTGAAAATTACCCTGTAGAGCTCGTAATTGTTGAACACAATTGGCAGGTTTGTGCAAAGTTATATTCACCTATTTATTAAAACGATCCACAGATACACTGCAAAAACTCAGGGTGTTAAAATTGACACCATGGGTGTTGTCACATATAGATACCAAAGAGAGAATCAAAATTTACATCTTAGGGTGTTAAAATAACTCGAAAGTAATTATTTTTGCAGAAATTAGTGTTTTTTAACACCCATTGGTGTAAATGTTGATTATCTTTTGGTAGGGGCCTATATAAATCTTGACAACACCCATGGTGTTAATTTTTAACACCTCAGTTTTTGCAGTGTATAGGGTATGGAGTACCTTTTAGGAAATATAAATTCATTCCAAAACTGAAGAAAAGAAAATGCCACTTAATATAAAATGTGTTAACTGCAAAAAAAAACATCCAACCAAACAAGCATTAAAGGAACATTACAGAACTGGTTTTTGCTAACTGGCAGTGTAAGCACTTTATATAATCCACCAAACTGACAAACCTGTAGAAGTTTGAGATCAATCGGCCGTCTGGGTCACGAGAAAATAATGAAAAACCGATTACACATTTGCATGTGTTGTACAATGCATGAATAAAACGCAAACTCATCAAATATGGCATTTCAGACAGAAATATTTCTAGGGATGTTTTCTACTAACATCATCATTAGACCGTGTAAGTTTTATGTAAATCTGTGATCATAAAGAAAATTTTAATTACCAGTTCTGTAACGTTCCTTTAAACAAACACCCAACACCCCAACAAGCTAGCAAACAAACAAATAAACAGATAATCACACAGTTATGTTGCAGTGAACACTATGTTAACATGCCATCACCATGTTTCCGAAAGAAGGACGCAACAAAAGTTGTTTTCGGTAAAAGGGCAAAAGCAATGTGCACAATAATTGTGTTTCAAGAAAGCTGAGCGTGAGAGTTTGATCAGTTTTCTGCCATTCATAAGTCATCATAGGACGGTTAAATTCTGTATGGGAATGGGAAAACATCTCTTTGGGATAATTCTAGCAACAGAATGTAGTAATGCCATCTAAGGAGTCATATTATTTCTTATAGGACAGTCTGTTGTTGGGACAAAAAGTTCTGTGTGTGCCTGGAAAAGTAGCGTGAAGCCTCAAGCTCTTCGGAGGGCAGCAGCAGCTGTACATGTAGGCCTTTACTTATCGTGTTTTTGGTGCAAAATAATGTGTATAAAAGCTTTTTATGAAGAATCGGTAAATTTTTAAGACGCCCGCGTATGTTCCAAGCGCGGCGCGTTATGTGGGCGCTGCATGGCATTACGCTGTTTGTAAAAGCGTTCTGAACAGTAAAATGCGCGAAATCAGCCGGAAATAAAGTTTAAATAAGTTTGAAAAAATAATGCGCTCCATGATTTAAAGTCATCGGAAACGTTGGGTTTTCTAATAAGGCAGCTGTGATTAACGGAGGAATCTGACGAAACGGGGAAGAGTCGACACACGGTTCAAGTTCGGAGCAAGGGCGAAACTGTGAACGTCAGACCATCTTCTTCTCCTCAAAATGGAGGACCAAACCTCTTCCGGTATCATTCACGAAGACCATCAAACATCTCCGTGTAACCTGACTAATTGCCAAGAAGGTGCGCCGGCTAATAATGCAGAGTCTTCGTTTAAGGCTAGAGTTGATGGTGAGAGTGATGAGTGTTCACTGACAGGACCGGCCGAGAACGATACTTTGCACCAACATTCTTCTTCAACTAATGTCCAACCGGAAGAAGGCGATTCTGAAAATGCAGTCGCGGGAGTAGGCCTATCTCATTGCGATGACGGCAGCCTCGCAGAGTTGATGTACTACTACCGGAGCTCATCGTTCGCTGCAGTCACCCGCTGCATGTGTTGCGAAGAGACTGAGTCCGGATCTGTAGCTGAGCCTGAATCTAGGGACGTCTCATTCGTCTCATTTCAAGGCAAGCAAGCCGTCCGCCCGCGCACACCCCTCGAGGCCAGCCAGTCCCTACCAGTGGTACTACCCCGTCCACACGGCCAAACCCAAGAAAGACACTCCCAACCCAATACTTCACGAAGAGATGATGTCATCAGAGTGTCACCACACGATGCCTCCACATCGCACCCTTCCACCGACCCTCTTCTTCTGAGAGTGCGCGGTGTCGTCAGTGACTCCATGCTCAGCCTTCCCAACGGAGATATCTGTCGAATTTGCCACGCGGGGAGGCGCCTAGAGCCCCTGATAAGTCCTTGCATTTGTTCTGGTTCGGTGAAGTACACACACCACCGATGTCTCGCAACGTGGCTGGCGGAGAGCGGTTTGTCTCGATGTGAGCTTTGCAGCTTCAAGTACAAGACCAAGATGGTCGGATCCAGAAATATTTGCCAGGTAAGTTTAGATTTTTCTAGCCAATAGTTTTATGCGTGCACTTTAAACACTATTTGTTTACTTTGGTCCGAGCTGAAAAAGGGATGGTTTACGCTTGCGAAAGGAACTGATTTAATAAACATGGGAGATGAGATGGTTCGTGACTGTGAGGTTGTAATAGTTTTAGTAATTATTATTGAGGGGAAAGCAACCCGTGCAGGTTCACCCATATATATATAAATGATCTTTTACTAAAAGGACATGATTGGGTTAGTAATATTTGATTGTCAAAAACTTGTGTTAACAAATTGAAGAGAAAGAAGGAAAAACTCACGGTCTGAACCGCCGAATCAGGTTTATGCATAATCTTGAAGAATTATACAGAACAATCTGTGTAAACGCTGCTGCTTCACGAGCTGGCTTTACACACACTCTCTCTATTTTATGAACAGTCTTGGTTCGCATGTTTTTTATTTGTTTTGTTTAAATTTGACATGGTGATATCTTTATTTTATGACGTCACAATGCTAATGGGGGACTTTTGGGATGCTAGGTGGCAGCAGACTTACCAGGTAAATCCATTGTTCTCGGTAATGTGCGCATTCTCAGAACTACGTAAACAATGGAAATTAACCTGAAAGTCTGCTGCCACCTAGCGTTCCAAAGTCTCCCATTGACCTGCATTTCTTCAACAAGTCATTTGACACAATACAGTACACACACAAAAATTGCTTTAAAACTTCAAAGCCCTTTTCGAATCCACGGCTTTGGCTTTGGATTCGGCTTCAGGCCGTTCTCTCGTCTGAATCCCTGAACGCATAGCACGCGTGTAGTCAAAACAACTGAGGGGCCTAGCTAGCCTGAAGCCTAAGCCGTAGTACCAGCATAGATAGATAGATTCGAAAAGGGCCATAGTTATGCGCACACTGGTTATAACACAACCTCGTTTCCAGTGGTGTACGATCTCGCCGCGCCATTTTTTTTTCTTTCTCAGAATGCCCTGCTCGATTTTAACGAGAGAGGTATCGATACGGCGCGCTGCCCACGGTAGCGAGGCTGGTTATAACATGATGTACATGGAACTCCGTATCATGACGTCATTTGAGTAGGTTACCTTCGGCCAGAGGTCAAGAGAAGGGTTGCTCATTGGCCCATGCATCTTATCGCACACTGTACTGGTCCCCTATACGATCTTCGAGACTTGCCAAAGCTCCAAGACTGTCGAACGTTTTCTATGCGAATTGACCTCATCAGTTAATAACGAATCTCTTGCAATAATTTGTTCTAAAACAGTGGAAAGCTTTACGGCTCAGTCTCCTCGACAAGTTACATCTCGTCGTCTTCTCTCTGTCCATCTTCCTACTGATTGGTACCGCCTTGTACATCGGTTGGACGGCAGCCAATTCACCACACCCCTCCTCCGGTCTGGACCCCGACTCCCTGGCATCCCAGATACTCCTCCCTGTGTACTCAACCCTCAGCCTCGTCTCGCTCGGCATCGTCATCTTCGAGGGAAAGAACACCTGTCTTAGGTTGTTTCGCCGCTGGAGGGCGCTAAATTTGGGGCTGCAGATACTGGAGCGGGAGCCTGAGGTAGACGTCGAGGCGGACTTTAACTGTGAGAGAGTTCTTGGAGGAGAAGGCGAGCGTCTGACGAGCGTCACACCTTCCGTTAGAGGACCGTGTGAGCTGGCAACGGGCGAGGAGGACGTACAGAACTTCGACTGTTGGACGGAAAGCCAAAGATAAAGATCCAAGACCTTCGAATCTCCTTTTGATTTAGGATTACAGAAATAGCCTTGGACCTAGATTTATAGAGCTACTTCTAAAGTTCTAAGCAGAAACTTTCCCTAACCAGGACCCAATTTCATAGAGCTGATTATGCAGGAATTATTGCTTAACAATTTTCTGCTCAGCAAAAAGGAGCACGATACCAGTCATAAATTGTACATGTGAAATTGTATTTTGGCTGGTAACCTAGTATTCTGGTAAAGCATAATTATTTTGTGCTGAGCAACTTTTTGTGCTTAAGCAGCTCTATGAAATAATTGGGCACTGTTAAAAAAAACATCAAGCAGGGAGCCAGCCACAAACAGTGCACATGGCAGTAGTAATTTGGCTGGTAACCTTTTACCGGAAGCAATTGTGCTACGGCAATAGAGCTTTTTCCATGAAAGATGTAAACTATACATCGCCGTCGTGCACATATTATACGGCCCAATTTCATAGAGCTGCTTAAGCAGAAAATACAGAATCTGCTTAGCAAAAAAGCAGGATACCAGCCATAGATAGTACATGTGAGATGGCATTTTGGTTGGTAACCTTATTCTGGCAAGCATCATTTTGTTGTGCTTAGCTACTTTTTTGTGCTTTAAAAAGCAGCTCTATGAAATTGGGCCCTGTGGTTGGCAAAAATGAGGGAACATTGAGCCTTTTTGTACCGGGACTGATGTTGCGTGTTTGTGCGTCTGCCTATAGTGCACAAATCTATTAGCCTTTTTGAAATAATGGTGGACACTAATATATAAGTGCACTGTTTGGTTTGGGTGTATACAGACAATTTTACCCAAACCTAATAGTGCCATAGTATTGTGTCCAACGTACCTCAAAATGACTTATGGCGTTTGCCTCCCAATAGTGTCTATACGCATGCGTGAATGTAATTAGCATAATTATTTCACGGGAAAGGCTCAGGTGCTTCTCGTTATATTTGCAGTAAACGGCTTTACGAATCTTGTTGTGTTTGCCGCGATGAACGCTTTATGCTACGAACATGAGTTTCGGTCAAATTATTTTCTGTCACTCCAATCGTCGGTGCCAGCACTTGAAAATGTGATACAGCAGACTCAATGAAACCAATAATTATCAAAATGAATGCGTTTTGTTAATGCCATGTTGAGGTTCTGAAGATCCTGTTGTTTTCTAATGGAAGAACTCAACGGAGGGCGTGATGTTGTGAGCAGTATTAAAATAGTATTATATTGCTTTTGTGTGAATAAAAATCCATAACTGATTCTTTCCTCTGATTTGGTTTTGTCATTTACTTTTTTTCTTTGAGGCATAAAAAACACAACAACCGTTTTCTGCATCGGTTTACTGTTCAAAAGTGACCCGTGGAAGATGAAACATTCTTGATTTAGAAAATCATTAGATCAGAAACTACTCAGCGAACAATAACCTAACTATAATTGCTTCCCTTCACCCAGGAGTGAATGGGTACCGGTGAGGGCAGAGGTGGTTCTTGTGATTGATTAAGCTTAGCGCGCTACATACTTTGCAGCACAGGCTGCATACTCTCCAGGGAGCTGAGATGGTTTAAGGAATCAAGTAAATGCCGACCAGCAACTTCACTGAAAGCCAAAAAAAAAACAGGGCCCAAGCTTAAATATTTTAGCTTAATATTTTGTGATGTCCAAACCAGTGGTAAACGCGACGGATCATCGATATCGATATTCGACTGGGATAGTGTCGAAGCCAACAGCCCACACCGACCATAGCGAGTCACAGTGGCGTAAACTAGACAAAACTGTTTTGCCGCGAAGGCACGTCCCCGCCTAGCCTTCGCTCGGTCCCACCTGTCGTCCAAGACTCGGGCGGGGACGAGCGAAGTACTCGCCGGGTGCACCACCAAATAGAGAGAAACTCTCGAGCGGAGCCTCAGGAAAACAAAATGTAAACCCGCAACTTTTTCTGTAACTTAAAGATTTGAAGGTCATGGCTTTAAGGATTGTTGAAAAAAATGGTATAATACTGTGCCCCTAGGGTTGTTGACTTTCAACCTGGAGAATTGGAATACACTAGCCCTCAAAAAATGGCCCTATTTTGCTAAAAAAATATGTAGGGTTAATTTTTCAAGATGGGTGCTTGCTTGCTGCCAGTCATTCATAATGGGTGTTTTATTTTGGATGAGACTAGCTCAAAGCTAAACTGCGAACCTACCAACAAATTGCAAGGAAAAATGAAGTTTAGTTGTAAAAAAAAATCTTTGTTTTTTCGAGAAGCTGAGAGACTTTTAAATATTTTATTAGTATTTTTGAATATTTTTAGCATTTAGCATTGGTTGATATTATCGGGAGCTTAATGCACCCCGCCCACCCCGTATTCCGTATTACTGATGTAGCGCCCCCAAGTGACGTAATCTGTCGGCCACGTGTCCTGAGCATGCGCACGTTAACTTCTACATAAAACATGGCGACTCTCATAGACCATCGATAAGTAAAATTTACACGTAAGCCAACATGTTTAAAAACCTGAAAAAGAAGATTGCAGATGATGTGGCGAAGTCACCTTTAAAGCCAAATCAACCCAATAAAGATGGAGATCAGGTACGTGTAAGAACAAGTGTTTTTGGACAACACTATGCTCAGTATTGTACGACTAAAGAAAACACAAAACAGACAGATGGGCTTTTTTTTCTGCTGTCTGACGGAGTCGAGTACTATTGCTCCATCAGGGTCGAGTATAACGTTAGGTGATTCACACAGTGCTGTGGTGTGTGTGAATTTTATGCAGTTATGCCCCCACGGACACTTTTTTTGTTTGATTGAGTGGCGCAGCTAGATGTGACACTCTGTCCGACGGTGGCATTGCCATTGATTTGTTTACTTTTTTATTTGTTTATTCAATTACTCTACTGTCCTGACACCGGGCGAGTCCGGCATGTTTTAGTAGGGTTTTTTTTTTCAGAGCACAACCGAGTATAAATCAACTAGCTTAATTTGTTTACGAAGTTACGCCCATTCAAAGAGTATTTTAAGGGGGGGTGTCTGTCACATTGTTTTCATCCCCTTTTTTCAGATCCCCTACCCAACAACAACATTGGTGGCATCAAAGAAAAGCTTAGAAAATGAATAATTCATTGAACAAATTAATGTTATTCCTTTTTTTTTTTCTTCCTTTTTTTTTACAAAGTTACGCCCATTTATGATTAAAGACTTGTGCATGGTTTTTTGGGGTGTTTGGGGTTTTTTTCGTGGGTGGGGGATTGTCTGTCACATTTTCTCTGCCAATTTGTAACTTTGAATCATGCAAACATATTTTTCTTAATGTAAATCAAAGTATCAATAGTCAATACCTTTCATTCAGGCTAGCAATGGGTAATAAATTGGTTTCTTCTCGTTGTGTACAGTACAGGTGCAGGCAATATGTACATTATTGTAGGTGAACAAGAGGGCAATGCCATTTTTTATTTTGCAAAGGGCTATTCCATTGGAAAATCTTAAAAAACTATGGGAAACTTTTGAAGGGGCACCAAGGCCAAGACCAGGGCAACGAAGGCCACGGCCTCCGTGTAATTCCAGGCCTGACATAAAAATGGACAAGAGTCCATACCCCCAAATTGTCACGATATTGACAAAATAGGGAGACCGTTAACACAGGGCTAGATAGCTCAGTTGGTAGAGCGCTGGCACGTTAATCCTGAGGTTTAAATCCTGCTCTAGTCAATTTTTCTTTGTTCAACCCAAAATTGGTTACCAATGCTGTCCGTGCTTTTGTAATACATGAAGTACCTTGTAATTAGTGGTTTTTAAAATTTGTGTTCATGTACTTAGGGAAAAACATCCAAACAGAGCGGAAATGCAGCATCTACAGGAACTGCTACCCCACCAAGAGACTCGCTCAACTCCAGAAGACCTCAGGTGCATGTATGTTCAAATCTGCTGCTTTCAAAGATTTAAAGGCACTGTACACGTTTGGTAATAACTCAAAATATATATTAGCATAAAAACTTACTTGGTAACGAGCAACGGAGAGCTGTTGATAGTATAAATATTGTGAGAAACGACTCCCTCTGAAGTATAACGTAGTTTTTGAGGAAGAGGTAATTTCTCACTCAAATAATAAAAGACTTCTTGCAAGAAGCCTTTTATTCCTATCTGAAAGCACACAAAATTGTGCAACAAGGGTGTAATTTCTTTCATCATTTTCTTGCAACTTCAATGACCAATTGAGCCCAAATTTTCACAGGCTTGTTGTTTGATGCATATGGGATACACCAAGTGAGAGCACTGGCCTTTGACAATTACCAAACGTGTTCAGTGCCTTTAAGATAATTTGCTTGAGCTTTATCAGTAATACAAAGAAAAACAAGACCTTTGCAAGACCTGGCATGCCACCAACAAGGAAGAAATACACAAGTGTTTTAAACAAGTAGGTTGCAAAGTTTTTAGTAGCCCACAGAGCAGGTTGAACGTGGTGAAGCCCCTAGCAGTTTTTTACTAGACAATGTACGCCGGGATAACAGGGTTTGCCTTTAACTTGTTCAGTGACTAGCCAGCAGGACTAGTTAGCTTGTCATTTCACTAGTCTACCAGCTTTTTCACTCGTCCTTATTTCATCTGGACGCTTCTTAAAACTGAACTAGCCAGCTGGACCACTTGGAGAGAATTTTGAATGGTCCTCGGGTGTTTAAACTGGCTTTTGGCCAGCGGACCACTGTTAAGGCAGAAAACTGGATAGTGTTAAGGGTGAGCTTTGTTTTAATGCTGTGTTGATTTTACATGTAGGTGAGTACAGAACCCAATGCAGAACCCAGAGCAGAACCCCGACCACAAGATGCCACAGACGGTGGTTCACAGGCCGAGAATGGTGGGGGTGGCTCGTCGTCGCCTCAGGACAGCCCCAGTGTGTCCATGTCATCAGCACCAGAGGCTGAGCAAGCTGCAGCAATGCAGAGTCGTGCTGAAGGAGCTGAAATAACTAAGGTATGTGTTAGGTTTCTGTCTTTTTATTAATAGAAACAACATTTTGATTTCCTTGACGGAAGTGGCTGATTTCGCAAAGCATGGAGTCAATTCTTATGAGAATTTAGCCGATGAATAAAATGTAACTGAATTGCTAAGCAAATACAGTGTTTCAGTATATATCTCAATTGCCAAGCAGAATAATATGTCACATTGTAAATCACATTTATAAGCAACAATGGAAATCCCTTGGTCACCTTTATTGAATCTCATCGCTTTGTAAAACCAGGTATGACTTATTTGTAGATCAGATTAACTGGATGTGCAACAAAGTGCTTAGTGTTTATCAACAAAATATTGAAAACAACAACGTTGTGAACACCTGAAGGAGAAATAATTTTGTTTAATGTTTAGTGTCCCCGCCCGCTTCCTTTTTAGAGGCCACCTGCTTTTTTTTTTGCTTTTTGCTTTTTAGAAAGAAAAACCCGAAAAGAAATGAACATTTTGAATGATCTCACGAAAAAAACTGATTTTTGTCTCATTTTCTGTTGCATCTTGCCCATAAGAAGCCAATTTATGTCAATTCCTGAGTCCAAGTGGTGGCCATTTTGAAAAATGTGTCGGGCTGCCATTTAAAAAAAAAAAAAAAAACCTCCTCCTTTCTTCCTTCCTAAACATGTTTTTAAAATTATTTTGCCTTATCAGTAATTTGTAACATCTCCATATTTTTGATAGGAGAATGCTTCACCTCTTATGACCACGCCCACCAAGACTCCACCTCAGTCCGGCAAGCAACAAGCCACACCTGTACCTGAGAGCCCTCTCTTCCCTCAGTACCAGACCCCAGTCAAGAGCTTCCAGGCCCCCTCGGACACCGAGAGTGAGATGGACGAGCCCGTGGTCAGTTTGGACACCTTCAATAAAGAGGAACTCTTCCAGAAGTTTCGGAAGATGGAGCGCAGCTTGACCAAATATAAGGGCAAATTCTCCGAGGTGAGTACTGATGATGTTCAGGGCATCAAGTTAATTTCAGGTACTGGCGGGTGCCGCTTGCTTTTGCCTGGCTTTAAAGGGGTTGTGTACGTTTGGTAATTGGAACCCACTGTTTGTTTCAATCCTACGTAGTTGTAGATTTATACCATAAAAACTAACCTGAAAAAACTATTGCCGAAAATCTGGAACGGTTATGTTCGCGCAGGAAGAATAACCTCCAATGCGAGATTTTTGGGGACACTAGGTGGCAGCAGACTTACCAGGTAAATTCATTGTTCTCGGGAAATCTGAGCATGCTCAGAACTACGTAAACAATGGAAATTTACCTGGTAAATCTGCTGCCACCTAGCGTTCCAAAGTCTCTGTTTGGAATACACAATCTGAGAAACAACCAGAATCAATAAAAAAATTAATTCATCAGGCGGATATTTCTTACAAGTTTTTCTGTGAAAGTTGAAGGTGTATTCAGGTATACAATGCTCGTTCAGAATTGTATTTATTTTTTTGTCATTTTTTTTCAGCTCGTCAGAGGGTACAAGGATTTACAGAAAGATAACGACAAAATAAAGGTAAGAATGGTCTGATTTTTTTACAAAGTGGTGGTTCTTGGGCCTTTATACCAATGGTTTTAGACTGATCAAAAGGTCGTTTTTAGAGATACAACCTTTTTGAACAAACCTGCATCGCGTGCCATCAATGGGGAAAAATGCCATATTTCTCAGTGCAACAAGGTCGAATGTCGGAGATACGACTTGAATTATGACATCATTTATTGTTAATGACCTGTATCTTTTTTGATTACTTTTTGGACAAAATTGAAACTGTTGCAGTTTATTCCGACAAAAATGAAGCCCCTTCTGTATATTCTAACTCAATTTCACCGAAAATGTGACATTATACAATTGTTGCACGCTGTAAAGAGGTCCATGGTATTTTGTACACCCGAGGGGCAAATGGCACCCGAGGCGAAACCGAGGGGGCCATTTCATGCCTCCGAGGGTGTACAAAACCCTTGGATCCCACTACAGCGTGCCACAATTGTTTTGTTATACCATGGTAATAGTAAACGTTCCCAACGGCACCTTGCAGAAGAATGTAGATCAATTACCTAGTACCGGCGAAATTTCAACCTCATACCCTTGCTCTGCTCAAACCCGGGCGTATTGTTTGTTACGCGTACGGGGCGCTGGAATTGACCAACGGTGGGAATGATCAAGGTGATGTATCCCCGGTATACATAATTCATGTTACCCTCCGAGTCTGAGCCATGTTACATGCGTCTTTGTATCACATCACGTGATTGGTTCTCGACCAATAAGAACTCACAATCTATTACCGTGGTATAACAAACGACCTTGTTGCACTGACGCGACAATGTAATGACACGATGCATGTACTCCATGTACCAGCATCAATGGAAACACTCTAGAACTCTCGGTATATCAGATGACCAGGTTCCATGTACATGCACCCACTCGCAACAGCTGTACCAGATGCTGTTTCCATCACACCTCATTTAACATGTCAGTCTTAAAGGGATTGTATACGTTTGGTAATGACTCAAAAAAATATTAGCATAAAAACTTACTTGGTAACAAGCAACGGAGAGCTGTTGATAGTATAAAACATTGTAGGAAACGACTCCCTCTGAAGTAACATAGTTTTTGAGAAAGAGGTAATTTCTCACTAAAATAATAAAAACTTTTTGCAAGAAGTTTTTATTCCTATCTGAAAGCACACAAATTGTACAACAAGGGTGTTTTTTCTTTCATTATTTTTCTGCAATTGATGACCAATTGAGCCCAAATTTTCACAGGCTTGTTATTTTATGCATATGTTGGGATACACCAAGTGAGAGAACAATTTCCAAACGTGTTCAGTGCCTTTAAAGGGATTGTATACGTTTGGTAATTGGAACCCACTGTTTATTTCAATCCTATACAGTTGTAGATATATATACTGTAAAACTAACCTGTGAAAATTTCATTTCAAAAGGTTGTAGCATATTTGAGATATTGCCGAAAATCTGGAGCGGTTATGTCCACGCAGGAAGAATAATCTGCAATTGGAATATACAATCTGAGAAACGTTACTGTCAGTAACGCTTCTCAGATTCAAATTTTTGGGGATAAAAAGTGATACCTTTTTCCATAACCGCAGAATTTCGAAGTGAAAAGTTTCTCAAAATGCATATACAATCCAAAGCTGCTGTACTTCTTGCCAAGTAAGTTTGTATTGCCAATAATTTTCAGAGTCATTACCAAACGTATACAGACCCTTTAATGCAACACACATGCACATAATTTATAAATGCAAAGCTTGTTGTAACATGACATTACACTATGGTAGGTCCTCAAAAGGTTTTAGTTTCCAGAATGTGATTATATTCACAACCAGATAGTGGGACTGTGTGTAATAGACCGTATTGAATATGACGTCACCATTCAAATATCTGCCCTACAACATGGCGTCTGTGAGCGTGTGCGTTCGATTGTGCGTGCATGTGCCGTAGAAATCAAACCTTCATTGATATACAAGATGGCGACTTTCATAGCAAATAAGGGGTTATTCAATACGGTCTATTGTTTTATCACAGTACAATTTATGTGTACATGTATGTACGCTCCATTGACATTGTACACGTGTACTTGATATACCAGGGTATAAGATTGTGAATTTTGATTGGTCGAGAACCAATCACGTGATGTGATGCAGAGACGCACATGGCTCAGGGTGAACATGAGTGATGTACCAATGTTATAGACGTACACATTCGGGCGTGATTGTCAAATGGGTTTTCTAACAATACGCATCCTCGTCCCAATTTTTAATTTTGTTTCATTGTTAATTTGAACAAATTACTTGTATTATGCAAAAATTGAAAGTTTACTTATAACAACTTGCTATGGGTATTTTTATTTTCAAGAATTTGTATAAATATAATTTTATATAGAAGATTTGAATTCAAAGACAAATATACATGTAGCCTTCGTTCAAGTTGTTTTCTCATTGGATATGAGCCAAACTTGCACAGTCTCTAGTGCCTAAAAATTTGAGAATGATACTAAACCAATGTTATTTTCCCTTGACTTTGAAGACAGTTCTAATACAACGTAACGTGCTTATTTCAATACTTCATGCCATATTTTGTCACCGTCTCCTGTCATCTCATCTTCATTCATTATTTCAGGGCATCATGGCCCAGAGCCAAGACAAAGCACTGCGGAGAATCTCAGAGCTCAAGGAGGTAAAGAGACAAAAATGTAGAAAAATGAACAAGTCTTTACAATTTAAGGAGAGAGTATACCTCTGTTTTAATCAAAAATATAAATGTAGATATACAATAAATTAACCTGTGAAAATTTTCATTTCAAAAGGTGGTCGTGTTTTTGAGATATCACCGAAAATCCAGAGTGGTTTTGTCCACGTAGGAAGGATAGTCCGTATTTGGAATACACAATCTGAGAAACCTGTCTGACAGTAACGTTTCTCAGATTCAAATTTTTGGGGGATAAAAACTGATATCTTTTTCCATAACCACATTACTTTGAAGTGAAATGATTCTCAAAATGCTTTTTACTATCAAAAGCTGCTGTACTTCTAACCATTGTAGGTTTGTATTGCCATTAATTTTAAGAGTGATTACCAAACGGTATACCTTCCCTGTAACAGTAGGGTCATAGATTGGTAAATACTCAAACATTTTATGACCATAAAAACATACTTGGTGAGAAGCACTGCAGCTGTTGATAGTTTAAACTTTTTTGAGAAAGGATTCCCTTCGAAGTAATATGGTTTGGATAATTTTTCACCAGAATCTGAGAAACAATTCATGCATGAATCATTTCTCAGATTTCTGAGGGTTGGTGTCCATTAGCGAAATGCTGCGGCCAGAGATGCGGTTGGTACCCGCTGTCACCTCGCTAAACATGGATGGATTCGATGTTCACATGAAAATACTGTGACAGGGTTTTGCTGTTTTCTCATCAAGTAGACACTGTATTCAGCTGAAACTTTCATATGTGACTTTTATTGTATCTTTCTGTATAATTTTGCTTATAAATCAGCATTACGTTGACAAAAACAATCTATGACCTACCTTTAACTACAATGTATCTCATATTTTTTAGTTAAAACGGGCGGTCAATTGTATGGTGATATTAATAATTGTTAATTTTCCAGGCGGCTGATCTTGATCGTCAGGCTAAGGCCCACCTTGAAGAAGCCTTCAGGATGCAGCTGGATGAAAAAGATGAAATCATTGGTGTCTTGCAGACTCAGGTATGAACTCCTCCACCAAAAACAGGTTCTCTCTGAAAAAAAGTTCAAACAAAATTACTATGATTATTCATATTTGACTGCCAGAGGAAATGTTGAAAAAAAAGGCATCTATAAAAAAAGTCGTCTAAGAAAAAAACAACACCAACAACAACAACAACAATATAGAGTGTAATAAAAGATTTCCTTACATGGAGACACGGAATAGACTGTGCAAGTCTCGTGCATATTTGAACTTCCGGCACCAAGTTGGTCCCAACCATATTGAGTTTTACGTGCGCGCGATTCTGTTTCTTCAAATTCTTTAGTTTAACGCAGTTGGAGGCTATACAAATTATACTGTGGTGTTTGGAAAGGTCAAATTTAGCCATGAAATATATGAAAGTAAAAGTTGGGAAAAGTAAAAATTTAGCCATGAAGTATATGAAAGTAAAAGTTTTTAACAAATCAACAAAGAAAACTCAAGAATAATGCTTGACCTTCGTTTCCGATTACTTGTAAACAATTAGGAATTTTGCCCAACTGGCGTTCATGTTGTCATTAAACCTATGTGTTGATCGCACACATTTGGGCGTGATTGGCAAATGGGGTTTCTAACAATAAGCATCCTCGTCACAAGTTTTAATTTTGTTTTCAATATTAATTTGAACACATTATTTGTATTATATAAAAATTGACAATTCAATTTTCAAGAAATTTGTATACATAGAATTTTTAAAAATTTGACTTTATAGAAAAATGTAGTCTTCGTTATAGTGTTCAGCGTTCTCCATTAACAGTGGTCCGCTGGCCAAATGCCAGTTTTTAAACACCCAAGGACCATTCAAAATACCTTCCAAGTGGTCCGACTGGCTAGTTCAGTCTTGAAAAGCATTCCTATTAATATGAATTATAGACAAGTGCAAAAGCTGATGGACTAGTGAAATGACAAGGTAACTGGTCCTGCTGGCCAGTCACTAAAAAAGTTAAGGGCAAACCCTTGTGTTGTTTTCTCGTTTTCGATATGCGCGAAACTTCCACAGTCTATTTGAAATATTTTGATATTTCTCCTTGTGTCACAAAGGTTGGCCTCCTCAAAAAGGGCATTGTACCAAATGAGTTAAAAGCTAAAGGCGAGAGCTCAGAGGAAACTGGAGGTTCTGCATCAGTGGAGACAAACGGCATACTCAAGGAGAAGGTACAATAATGGTTTTCCTTTTGTTTTAGTTTACTTATTACCTACAAATTTTAATTTCTTTACATTTGCTTACATGTAGGTGCCTACAAATGTGTTGCTTAAAGGGATTGTATACTTTTGGTACATGGAACCCACTGTTCGTTTCAATCCTATATAAGTGTGGATATATACCATACAACTAACCTGTGAAAATTTCATTTCAAAAGGTGGTAGTGTTTTTTGAGATATATGAGCATTTAAAAGAAGTAGGTTGCGCAGTTTGTAGTAGCCCACAGGGCAAGTTGAGAAGTTGTGTTTACTAGCTTGTAGCAGTTTTTACTAGACAATGTCGTCGGACTAGTGTTAAGGGTGAACCCTGGCTATAATCTCTAAATTCTTTGACGTTTAACTTCCCAACTCTACCAGGTGAAGAGACTAGAGGGACTTCTTAGCAAGTGCAAAGACACGATCCGTAACAACAAGGAAAAATCAACCAATCTTGCAGCCGAGAAAGATGCTCTGAAGAAACGTTTGGAGGAAAACATCAAGGAGTTAGAACAACTCAAGGTACTTATCTTAAAAGAAATGTATGGATACAAGATTCAATGATTATAATTAACCTACATGGTTACTTGTCAACTTTTTTTGAATGATGTGTTTTAAAAATTTCATCTCTTGCATATTTTTCTTTAATTGTCATAAAAAAATAAAATTTAACCATAAGGGAAAAATGACTAGGCGAATTTTAAATAAATTGGGGTTGAACAAAAATAAATTCACTAAAGCGGGATTTGGACCTGCGACCTCTGCATTAACGTGCCTGCGCTCTACCAACTGAGCTATCTAGCCAACACAAGGGCTAAATAGCTCAGTTGGTTGAGCACCGGCACATCAATCCGGAAGGCTCAGGTTCAAATTCCGCTCAAGTAAATTTTTCTTGGTTCAACCCATCGTCCTTCTTTTAAAGTAATACATAAAGTGGAGTTTTTGTAAATTCAAAAATGTTTCACAATTTTTGGGAAATATTTTTGATCAATGAGTTTTTTCCGGAAAGTTTATTCATAAAACTGTATGCCACTCAAAACTTTTGATAGAAAAGAAAGTTCTGAAAAGAACTGTCCTTTTTATCTACTACCTGGGCGGAAGGTAGGAAATCGGCCAGGACTACTACTTTCGCTTAGTGGATTGAGGGGACTTCTCGTTATTAACTTAGTGAGTTCTTAATTGGTCTCAGCGTTTCGTCTAGCCTGCCCTAGTCATCGTCAGGAGACTGATTGAATTGATAGACGGATATCAGTTTACTATGAATTAAACAAGTTTTATGATGCAAGCTAATAATGCTCTATTGATTTTTTGTCACCTCATAGGAACAGCACTCCGCAGAGCAGAAGAAGTTCTCGGAGCAGCTGAGCCAAGCAAAGAAGCTCCTGGACCAAGCCGGCGAGGAGAAGGCCATCTCCATCGCAGAGACCAAGCAACAGATGCACTCTGAGCTGCAGAAGAGCCAGGATGAAGGGGCCGAGCTGAGAGAGAGAGCCAAGGAGGTGGGACAGGAGAGGGATGAGTTGAGGCAGCGACTTGGAGATGCGGAGAAGACAGGTAAACTGGAAGAGTAAAATATTAAGAAGTATTAAGTATTAAAGGCACTGTACACGTTTGGTAATTACTCAAAATATATATTAGCATAAAAACTGACTTGGTAACGAGCAACAGAGAGCTGTTGATAGTATAAAACATTGTGAGAAACGACTCCCTCTGAAGTAACGTAGTTTTTGAGAAAGATGTACTTTCTCACTAAAATAATAAAAACTTCTTGCAAGAAGTTTTTATTCCTATCTGAAAGCACGCAAATTTGTACAACATTAGTGTTTTTTCTTTCATCATTTTCTTGCAACTTCGATGACAAATTGAGCCCAAATTTTCACAGGCTTGTTATTTTATGCATATGCTGGGATACACCAAATGAGAACACTGGTCTTTGACAATTACCAAACGTGTACGATGCCTTTAAAGGGACACATTGCCTTGGATCGGGCGAGTTGGTCAACAAAAAGCATTTGTAACCGTTTGTTATAAAATGAATATGGTTAGAAAGATGTTGTAAAAGTAGAATACAATGATCCACACCGAAAATGTCTCGAAATTGCGTGGTTTTCCTTTTACTTTGCGAACTAACACTGTCGGCCATTTTGTTGAGTCAAAAATTTGACTCCGCAAAATTACTGCCCTCAGTGCATTACAACCATTGGAAAAATGCGCTTTATCATTGCTTCTATTATTATTATTTGTACATCAATAGAAAAATTATTTGTGAGTGGCTCATTTTTGAAATGATACACTTATTGTAAAATAAGAATTGAAATAAGAAGTTACAAAAAGATGAAAGCTCTAATCCAACATTGGGTTTTCTGAATCGCATGGTTGAGCTTGATTTGTAGAATGTTGATCTTGGAGTTAGATTTTGAACCGTTTAATTATTCAACCTTCTTGAAAACATTGTCATAAATTAATTTGTCCCCCCCCCCAAGGCATCACATGGTGAAAGTTTCCTTTAAATGATTTATCCCTCAGGCGTGACTGCCTCCCCAAGTCCCTCCCCTTCCTCAATCGGACGGGGTCACTTCTTCCCCTTTGATATTAGCAAGTCTTCAGATCCATACAAAGCCCGGTGCCTGCAACAAATCAGAGAGGCTAGGAAGACAGGTTAGGACCCCCTATCCTGCTCGTTTTTTTGCAAGGTGGTCCTGTCTCTTTCCATTCGCTGCTATGCGCTTAGCTCGATGCTGTTGAAAATATAAAGCAACTAGGTACAACAAGTCATAATAACAAGATTTTCTTATCATCAGCATTGAACACTGCTTTTACTCTATAGTGCAAAAAGTCATTTGGTAATTAGATTTTAATAATGTCTGGTACTTGCTTAGTCACAAGTTACCGCTTAAATTTGAATTCCTACGACTATAGAGACAGTTGCTATGTCACAATGGTTCGGGTAAGCTTTTGTATAGCAACCACCAGGGACCAATTTCATAGAGCTGCTTAAGCAGGAAATATTGCTTAACAATTTTTTGCTAAGCAGGAATGAGCAGGATACCAATCACAAATTGTACATATGACATGGTATTTTGGCTGGTAACCCTGTTCTGGTAAGCATAATTTTGTTGTGCTTAGCTAGTTTTTGTGTTTAAGCAGCTCTATGAAATTGGGCCCAGATGAGCAAACCCTGGTACCATTGTGCCATACACATTCATTCAGAATAGTGTATGGCTGTTCGCCGTCTCTTACATAACTACGCAAAAGAATGCCCCAAACCATGAGACGTAGCAACTGTCTCTATAGTCTGAGTAATTTAAATTCAAGTAAGTTGTGACTAAAGAAGGTCATTGTACCAGACGTTATTCAAATCTAACTCACAAATGGCTTATTCTTGAAGCGCCTCACTATCATTATTCAAGCAATTCTCCTTTCTCTGTTGGAGACACTTGAACAGCATCTTCAAGAACAATCTGCAGCCACTCGAATAAAATTCCTGTCGGCTTACAAGGCCCATCTTTAGTGATACCATTTCTAGCTTACTAACTGTGAAGTTTTCACTGGGCCCAGCTCCATACATGGCGTGTCGTGGCCGAGCGATTAAGAGCACTGGACTCAAGCTCTAGTGTTTCTGATCAGCAGAATGTGGGTTCGAGTCTAGGTCATGACACCTGTGTCCTTGAGCAAGGCACTTTATCATAATTGCTTCTCTCCACCGAGGTGTACAAATGGGTACCAGCGAGAGATGGACTGGCATCCTGTTCAGGGGGAATAGAAATATTCTCAGTCGTTTAATGCCAAGGAAACTGGGTATAAACACCGGCCTGATGAGCCATATTGTCTCAGGACAGACTTCACTCCAGCTCCATACAGCTGCTTTAATGTAGACACTGGCAGAGTACATGACTTTCACTTTTCATTGTACAAGAAGCAGAAGCAATTAAAAAACGTCATGCGATGTTGTATGTAGAACTTAGAAAATGAATGTCAAACACTTTCCAAACAAATGTGTGCGAATTTGCAATTGGCCTTCATCTAATTGTACAATAAAGCGCAATGCACATGTGTACAATGTAATAGTTTGCCTAAAAGTGATCTTAAAACTTCAAACAGCGCACACCTATGCGGATGATAGTGCCCTGCGGCAATTCTGCAACTAATATCTAACATGATTTTACTCACTCAAAACAGTGTACATTCAGAGTTCCAAAAGTTTTGCCCGATTAGTCACTTACTGTGTGGACCCGTGTTCCTTTGTCTCGTATTGGGAATGCATGCTGACCTTTTGGGAATGCATGAAGTTTGTGTCAGGGTTGAGGATTTTTTTATATATATATTTTTTTATGAGAAATCGCCTAACATTCCAAGGCCGGAAGGCCACTTCAAGGTGAGGGCTACACTTAACTGATTTGGGCTATCAACCCAAATCAACTGCCACCAGTCTTTTGTTAATATACAATATGCAGTTCAACTACGATGTTGACAGTTTGGTTAGCATTTGTAGATTGTGAAAAATACACCAGTAGTTTCAGTCAATCTTTCTCACCAATGACTTCTTTAGTAGAGTTCCTCCTTTATGCTACTTTTTCCCAAATCCATCATCAGTTCTTTCATCATCACAAATTTAACATTCACGCACAACTCTTTTGATATTGTCCCATAATATCAAATGATCCAGTATTAATAACTCTGGCCTCAGATCATTGTGCTTTTGATTTACAAATGACTTGAATGTCTTCTTACAAAATGAGCTCTTTCAAACAATAATTTGTGGAACACTGTCACCCACAAAAGTATAATGACTGTTGCAAGGACTGGTTTCTGTCTATGGTATGATGACACTAAACATTAGATAATATAGATTCCTGAACCCTAAACTATTTGTTTGTTTCTTTAGATGATCTTCCCACCAAGGGAACTCGGCAAACTCCCACATGGGGATATAAACGCCAAGCTGGCAACAGCCAATCGCCCTCGTACAAACATTGGTTGAACATCTATGATTATGAATTGCACAAATTAAGAAATTGTGATTCAGTAACTAGACGACAATACCTAATCTAGTCATTATAAAATCAGCTGTTGGCTCAGTCGGATTCGAACCCACAACCATGTGATTGCAAGTCCTGCAGTCTTCAGTAGGCATAATATTTTAAATTGTTTTTTATTTGATGCACAAATTTTTTCCCCAGTTCTTGAGTTGCGTCAGCAGCTGGAGTCAGCAGAGAATCATGGAGAGGAGGAGAGGCAGAATCTAGCCCAGGAGCTAACCAGAGGAAAGCAAGCTGTCATCTCACTCATGCAGGTATGCCTTTGTGGATCAGGGATGGTGGGAAAGTTCAGACTTTTTACCTGAATTCAGACTTCTTAAAAGTCTGCCTGGGAAACAAAAAATGCTGTATTTTTCTCTGCATTAAATAAGTCAGGCTCTTTGATCTACTTCTCTCATAGATAACCTTTTAGAGACCATAGCGGCCACAAGCGGCTTGTACCAAAATGCCCATAGCGGCCGCAAATGGCCGCAAGGTTTGACCTACTATCATTCACATAAAGAGGTCAAAGTAAAGGTCATGTCCGGATATCAAATTTTCCAATGTAGTATGTTAACATAGTATCCCAATACAATTTCTAATCACAAAACTAAATTTTTTGTTTCATGTTATTTCTGTTGACATTTTTACTGAAACAATTTAATTAAAGAAATGAACAATGTTAGCAACATCTGGGCGTTTTGTGATGATTATACAGAAATGAATGGTCTCTAATGGGTTAAAAAGCTCTTTCCCTTGTTATTTATGAAATAAACATACAAACGTGGACAGAATTTTGTTACAAAAGTATCTGTCCCAGGTTTGTACAGGTCTTATTTCCCATGGTGATTTCCTAAATACCCTTAGCAATATCGCAGTTTTACTGCTTACAATCTTTAAGGATTAGAAATATTGCTGGCACAATATTTTGTTCAAATTCTTTCTTCTTTTTCCAGGCCTTATGGCTGTCTTTGGTTACATATGTAACACTTTTCAAACGACCTTGTCATTATTATTATCTTTTGCTATGAACAATCATGAACAGCTTTGGAATGTACAGGAAAAGACTGCGACAAAATAGTTAGTTTTGTCTCACTCTCCCATGCCTCTCTTACAAAGTTATCTTTTGGAAGAACTGAATTGTGAAAAAAAGGTTTTGATTATTCCAGGAAGAAAAAGAAGCAATGAGGAGAGAACTAGAGAAGGAAAAGAACGACGTGGAGTCCGAGAGGAACTCATACTGGGAAGGGATCCTCAAACAGAAACAGCAGGAAAACGAAGAACTCTTATCAAACAAGGTATTATAAACAAAAAAGTGTATTTTTATTCCAGAAAAGTCCAAATGAAACTGATTTAATGACATTACCTTTCTTCAAGAATCATAAAAAGACTGTATTTGTCAGACCATGTCACCTTGTTTACATAAACAGAGCATGAAAGAACATTAAAGAGTTAATAGGGTTGTTGAGGATTCTGTTATTTTTATTTATTGATTCTGGTCGTGAAGCCAAGGACTCTCAGAAAAGCAAACTTATTCACTATACTAGCCAAGAACCCCATGGAGAGAAGACAAAGAAGGAAAATCTGTTATTTTCATTTATTAATTCTGGTTGTGAAGCCAAGGACTCTCAGAAAAGCGAACTTAATCACTATACTAGCCAAGAACCCCATGGAGAGAAGACAAGGAAGAAAGTTTCAGTTTTAGATGTGGGAGGAAACCCCAGAGAAATATTCCAGGGAAAACCCACGCAGTCAGGTAGGGACTGAAAACCCAATCCACATAGTGCCCCTGGTGGGATTCGAACCGGGGTCCAAGAGGTGGAAGGCAAGGAAAGATACCACCACACCAACCCATAGTTATTCATCATGAAAAAAATGTCCTGTGGTGAAAAGTGTCTTTGCATTTTGCTTCAGGAAAAGGAGGTTCAGTTGACGATGCAGCGTAGGGACGAGGAGCAGAAGAGGTTTCTTAAGGAGAAGGAGTCTGAGATGATGATGGCGATAGAGGAAAGAGAATTGCAGAAGATGGCTGCTGTTAGTGCTCAAGACAGTCAAAAGGATGAATTGCAACGTGTCATTGATACTATGACAACGGTGAGACAATACTCACTTTTAGGCCACATTAAACAAAAACATTGTTGATCGTCCCCGCCCGACCCTACAAAACCCCGACCCTATTTTTTGTTTTTTTGTTTTTTTGCATAAAAAAATGTCCTTTTCAATGATCTTTTCAGTCAAATTTTGCTCCCAGATTTTTCAGCTGATATTTTTTTTCAAAATCTGTAGGTTGGAATAGGTGTTTGAAGAAAGGTTATTCATGTTGGCAAAAACAAGAACAATTCTTCAAATATTTACTTGGGCTAAACTGGGTTTTAGTTTTTTGAACAATGCATGTAGAAAATTTAATCTAGGAGTTAAATGGGTTTAAAAAAAACAATTAAAAACATCAAAATCACAAAACCCTCCGTTTATAGTGATTGTGATGATTTCTTTATTCTTTATTTCGTACTTTGCCTTTTCAACAAAACTATAAAAAAAACTTTAAAAAAAACGCCCTCCTACCCCCACTTCCCCCCCGAAAAAGACGATTAACAATATATATTTTTTATGTGGCCGTATAGTATTTCAGAACAATCTCCCTCTCTCTAGTCGACCGAGATTTGCCCATTCCTGTCTATCCCTCATTAAGTTGGGAAGATCAGTTTGAAGCACCCCGATTTCCCTGGCAACTACATCTGTATAGCTCAGCTTTTGTCTCCCCTATTTCTTCTTCCATGTTTTGGTGACCAGGGCCCAATTTCATAGAGTTGCTTAAGCAGAAAATATTGCTTAGCAATTTTCTGCTTAGCAGAATTGAGCAGGATACCAGTCACAAATTGTACATGTGGCATGGTATTTTGGCTGCTAACCCTGTTCTGGTAAGCATAATTTTGTTGTGCTTAGCTATTTTTTGTGCTTAAGCAGCTCTATGAAATTGGGCCCAGGTAATAAGCTGAGAGACAGGTTCTTTGATGTTTCTGAATGAGTGTCCTACTAGTCTCAGACGACGCTGGTGTATTTTAGTGGGTAGTATAGAAACTATACTACAGTGGTTACCAAGCAGTTCAGAATCATTTGCAAATATTAACTCCATTTTTGAAAACTTACGATCCAAAGTTCTTATTGGAGAATGTTTTGTGGGTTGTTTGTTACAGGAGAAGCTCGAAATGGATGGCAGTCTGCAGCAGTTGAAGGATAAATTAGAGGCAGAGAAAAAAGAAGCCCGCAATAAGATTGAAGAAATAGTCAAACGAAGCCGCACGGCTATTGCCAACAATAAGGAAAAACATGAGAAGGCCCTGGAAGAGTCGAAGGCAGCCCATCAAGAGGAGCTGAATGCCAAGCTGGAGGAGATGAAACAGCAGCAGCGAACCTACGTTGACGAGATGAGGAGACGTCACGAGGAGAAGGTGGAAAAGGTAACCAAAGATGCGGATTCTATTTATGAGGCGAAGGTAGATGAACTGAATCAGAATCAGCAGAAGACTGTCCAGGAGAAGATCGACCAGCTGCAGAAGCTCGCGGCTAAGGCTTCTGAGATGAAGCAGCAGATCCAAGAGCTGAAGGGAGAGGTCCAAGAGAAGAATCAGATGATAACATCTCTCGAGGAAAACTCCAGGATGGATGAAAAAGCGAGGTCGGAGGAGGTTGGTGAACAAATAAAACTGCTGGAGCAACGAGACGTTCAAATTGCTAACTTAAAGCAGACACATGCTGAACTTCAGGACAGCTTGGAACGTAAGGTTCAAGAAGCGGAAGCTAGAATTGCAGATTTAGAGGTGCAGATGAAGGACACATCAGCACACCATATGAAGGAGATTAAAGATAAAGAAAATGAACTTCAAAAGCTAGTTTCAGAAATAGAAGATTTGAAGCAGAAAAATGACCTATTAAACAGGGACTTGGAGGCAAAAGTAATAGAGCATGACAACAGGATCGTTGAGTTTGAGCAAAAATTGCAATTTCAGCAGGAGAATCACAAGAAGGAGACAGCAAGGCGCCTAGAAGCTTTGGAAATCCAAAAACAGAGTTCAGCTGATGAATTATCCAACCAGCTTAGTGCCAAACTCTCCGAGGCAAACAATGTGATTGCCGCGCAAGAAAAAACAGTCCAAAGTTTCCAACTAAGAGAGAAAGATATTCAGAACTCTTTGGAAGCACTTCAGGTCAAACTTGGTGGTGATCTGGCAGCAGCAAATGAGGGTTTACAACTGGAAAGGCAGAAACACTCGGAACAGTTGAGCCTAATCAATACAGCCTTGCAAGAAGTGAATACCCACAATGAGAGGTATTCTGAAGAAATCCAAGCTCTTAGCAAAGCCTTGGAAGACAAATCAGTGCTTTCAAGCAATCTTAAAGATCAAGTCGCAAATTTACTAGAAGAGAAGGAAAAGCTGGAAAGTGTACAAGCGGAAAGCTCTAGCACTCTTGAAGTTGAACTCACATCAAAGCAAACTAGGGTTTCAGAACTTGAAACTGAACTTTCAAAGTTTCAAGAACTCTTGGAAACAAAGGAACGCGAACGAGGAGAAACTTTTGCCAAATTTGACGCAGAGATTAAAAATAAAGAGGAAGAGTTGGAAAAGCTCTCAAAGAATTTAGAGGAATTTCAGAAATCCAGTGAAGAAACTGTTTTAAATTTGCAAAGATTATGTAAAGAGAGCGATTCTCTCTGCACATCAATGGAAGCCAGGTGTAAAGATCTGGAAGAGCAACTCGCTGATAATGAAAAAAATCATAAGGAAACAGTTGCACAGCTTGAATCAAGCTTTGAAGAAAGACTGCAAGAAGAGAGGAGGAACCACGAGAAGGATTTGGAGAGGAGGCTAGAATCAATTGAAATTCAGAAGCAGAGTTCTGTTGAGGAGGTGTCTGGAAAACTCGGACAGCAGCTCTCTGAAGCCTTCGATGAGATAAGTCGGAAGGAAAAAGACATACAAGATCTTAAGTCAAGTGCCAGTTTACTTCAGCAAGCATTTGACGACCTACAAAATGACAATGAAACGAGTAAAGCTAGGTTACAGGCATCAGAAGATGAAATTGAGAAGCTCAAATTAGAGAGTAAAACTCTGTCGTCTGAGTTCCAGGATAGAGAAACCGAAATGTCCAGCTCCCTTGAAGCGCTCAAAAGAGAATTAGGTCAACAGGATGACCAATCGCAAAAGACAATCGCAGATTTGCAAACACAACTTCAAAATGTTATAGACGCTCACAGTAACGAGATTGCTAAGGTTGAAGACAAGTGTTCCATCGAAATGATCTCCAAAGTCAATGAGTTGGACACTCTGGCAGCCCAATTTCAACGCAGAGAGACGGAGCTTCTCCAGAAAATTGAGCAACTCGAAGATGGGTTGGCATCTGAGGGTAAGAAACTTCAGGAGGCGCAGAATGCGTACAGAGATCTGCAGGAAGAGGAAGGTAGGTTGAAGGTGCAGTTGGGTAACATGGCCGAGCTTGAAGTCGAGTTCCAACAGAAGTCTGGACAGTCAGAGGCCCTGGGTAGCAGGTTAGAGGAGCAGGAAAAACAGCTTGAGCAACTTCGGCAGAACCTCAAAGAAAAATCTGCACAGTTGTCGTCAACAGACAACACTGTAAAAGAGCTGAGGGCGTTAGAGTCATCCTTAACCGCAAAGGTAAATGAACTTCAAGCAGAGCTTTCTCATGTCAAATCTGAAGCCGTGGAGAAAGCGGAACTAAATTCACGACAAGATGATAGATTGAGAGAACTCCAGGAGACGGAAGCAGCACTTAAAGCAGAGATTGAGATGAGAAGAAAGGCAGAGGAAGCTCTCACTCTTGAACTTCAAAATAGAAACGCAGAGTTGCAGGCTCTGAAAGAGGAGCATGTTGCAACGTCCGAGAAGTTGACAGAAACGCACAGGGCACAGTTACATGAACTGAAGAACCAGGCAAAGTCCAAAATAACAACAGTGAAGAAAAACTATGAAGAGCTTCAAGGAAAAAACAAAGAAAGGCTCGAAGAGTATAAAGCATCTCATGAGGAGAAGATAAGGCAGCTGCAAGATGAGTTTGAAGAAAGTAGGAAGGCTCTGAAGGAGAAGGCGGATGTGGATCGGGTGGAGCTTAGCAACCAGCACACCGAGAAAGTTGCTCTCTTAGAATCTAAAGTTTTGTCTTTGCAGGAGTCTTTACAAGGACTCCATGAGGAGACTGATCAAAAGCTGTCTGCTGTCAAGAAATCCCACCAAGACGAACTGGAGGAAAGAACTAAGGAATTGGATGTGAAGTTAAACCAAAGAGAATCAGATTTCCAGAAGCAGTTGTCGGATATTCTCCGAGAGAAAGAAACAGGAGCTGATGATCTGACGTCTCAGCTTCAGACATCACATCAGGAGAACATTGAGCGTCTTAACCAAGAGCATAAAGATGCCCTGCAAAGATCACAAGAAACTCACAAGAAACAGATGGTTGATTTTCGGGACCAGGCAAAGGGAAAGATTGGATCTCTCAAATCTCAGATAGTACAACTCAAAAGCGAGAAAGAAGAAACTAAACAGGAACTAGAAAAACAACTAGCAGATGCCCTTGAAAGAGCACGGAGTGACCATAGAGATGAGGTACACAACTTAAAGAAAATCCACTTGGAGGAAATCGAGAATAGTACAACAATATACAGTGAAAAATACAGGGAGTTGGAAGAAGAATCTAAGAGAAAGGCCGAGGAATATCTAAAAGAGATTGATGAGACTGCTTTGAGACTAGAGCAGGAGAAAGCTTCTGAAGTAGCCAGCTTGACAGAGAAGATTTCTCAGCTACAGAAGGAGCACGTAGATTCTCTTGATTTGGAGGAAAAAAAGACAACAGAACTCATCGAGAAACTTGAAAAATGCCACTCCGAAGAGTTGGAGAAAACACAGAAAGAACACAAAGCAAACATGGAGCAGATAGAGCAGCAACATTTTGAGATGGTAGAGGTGATGCAGAAACAATTTGAGGGGTCAACAAAACAGGAAAGTTCTAACCTGACGAAGAAGATGCAGCAAATGGAGATAGAACACCAGCACAAAATTGATGAGTTGATTGATAATGACCTAGAGATGCAAGTCAAGGTTAAGGCAGCAGAACAACAGATTGCTTTGATGGAGAAGCAAAGCCAAGATCTCCAAATACTCCACAAGGAAAAGACGTCGGCTTTTGAAAATGAGATCACCTCCATGGTGACTAGCTTTGAATCAGAAAAGCAGCAGCTAACTGATGATGTACAAGATGCAGCGACAAAATTAAAGGAGCTACAGGAGACGGTGACAGCAGAGAACCAAACGAGAGCTCAGGATGCAGAGAGAGTTGCCGAACTTGAAGAGCTTTGTAAAGAAAAAGATAGCAAGATCATGGGAGTTGAAGAGTTGAGGCAGAACATGGAGACTAGCTTTGAATCAGAAAAGCAGCGGCTGACTGATGATCTACAAGATGCAACAACAAAATTAAAGGAGCTACAGGAGACGGTGACAGCAGAGAACCAAAGGAGAGCTCAGGATGCAGAGAGAGTTGCCGAACTTGAAGAGCTTTGTAAAGAAAAAGATAGCAAGATCATGGGAGTTGAAGAGTTGAGGCAGAACATGGAGAAAGCTAGAGAAGAAGTTCAACAAAGTTTGGTATCGGAGATTATTGCAAAAGGCCAGGCAATGGAAAGAATAGCTAAGCTGGAACAGCTTTGCGCTGACAAAGACAACCAACTTTCAGAAATCAATGAGAAGTTAAGACAGGAAGCAGACAAATTACAGGAAACGCAGGAAACTCAACAGTCCTCAGAAAACGAATCAAAGAGAAGAGACGAACAGAGAATAGAAGAACTAGAAGCAATCTGCAGTGCAAAAGATAACAGAAATGCAGAGATTGAGGAGTCGTCAAAAGCTGAAGTCGAGAAGGCACGTGAGGAAGCCAAGCAAAGGGTCTCTGATTTGAAAAAGAAGGCTGAGGGAAGACTCGGACAGATCAAGCAGCAATACCGTGATGACCTCGATTCAAGGAAGCAGCAGTTCGATGCCATTGAAGAGCGTTGCCGTATCCTCACTGAGGAACTGGAGGCGGTGAAATCCTCCCACCTTGAAGAAATCACTGCCTTGAAGGAGGGCGTGGAGAGTTTGAAATCAGGTCACGAACTTGAGGTGTTGACGCTGCAGCAAGAACTCACAGAGGAGAGAGAGAAGGTCCAACTTGCCGAAGTGCAACCTGTCGAGGAGATGATATCGGTGACTAGGGAAGGGATGCTAGGAGCAGCTCCTCCTGGAGGTGATGGGGATGCGGGAGATGAGCAGCCAAAGATGAGAGAGAGGGAACTTGAGGAGCAGCTTAAGAAAACCAAGGACAGACTGATGCACGAGATTGATTTATTGAGGTAAATACATACAGTGCTTCTCATTTTTTAAGCTGGCCACAAAAGCTGATCATGTACAAAGTGAAGGTATTACAGGATTGGTAGAGCTGACAAAATACTCGTAGATGGTGTTCATGTTTTGTGTGATCAACCATATACATGAAATAACCAACCGGTGAAAATTTGGGCGTAATCCGTTGTGTGAGTCAGGAGAAAATAGTGAAAAATCATGCACAATTTTAAGCATGTTAACACACTGTTCTTGGTTGTAAAAACCAAAATCAGCTGTTGTGTTTCTTTAGGTTTACAGGTACAGTTTTCTCAAATATGAATTCATTTCAGGGGGAAATATTTCACAGAAAAAAATTGTTCTAGTATGAACTTCATAATCAGTAAGCTTTCAGACTAAAATTAAACAATTATGTTTTTTATCCTTACCAATCCTGTTTAATACTTTCAGATATTCATGTTAAAATTTATGTAAAAAGAACATTTCATTTGAAGCAGTGGCTTTTGCTTTCTTGTGTATTTACCCTGTCAGTTTCCCTTGTGGTTTATAACTTGATATTTAAAATTAAAAAGTCACATCCCCTTAAGGTGATCCCCTGGCTGCTGCTTCCCAAGTTGTATTGTAAACGTGGGTGTGATCCCTGGCTATACAAAAGCTAACGATTGTATGGTTTCTGACTGGCACCCCCGATTAAAGATATTGACAAAATAGGGAGGCCGCCAACATAGGGCTAGATAGCTCAGTCGGTAGAGGTGCCGGCACGTTAATCTGGAGGTCGTTGGTTCAAATCCCGCTCTAGTCAATTTTTCTTTGTTCAACCCAAATTATGTAAAATAAATGTGCAAACTTCTTTTTCATTCATAGGCAAGAGCACAAGATTGAACTGGACAATGTGAACAAGGATAATGATAATAGAGTTGCCTCCCTGCAGAGGGCAAATGCAAAGAAGCTGGAGGAGCAAGATGCGGAGCATAACTCCAAGATCAAACAGCTGGTGAGAGAGCTAAATGCCAAGATAGCATCCAAGGAAAACGAGACCGAACAGGCATTGCACGAGGCCATCTGTAAGTATTCACTGTATCCTTATGGTGGGATAATTTATTTTATTGATTTATTTATTTTGGTTGTGAAGCCAACGACTCTCAGAAAAGCAAACTTAATCACTATAGACCCCTTGTACAACGCGCAGCGTACTCACAAGCGCATGTCCTGGTGTCATTTTGGGTGTCAAAATCATTTACAAACGAGCACACATGGGAGTTGACACCCAAAATTACGCGCATTGTTTGGAGGCGCGTTTCGCATTGTGTAAGGGTCTGTATAAATCAATAGGTCCCCCTTGCATAACGCAAAACGCTACAGGTACGCTAAGGTCACGCGCGCATTTTTACGCACAGAGAACAGCTATCGTCCAATGATCTGCCTCCTTTTTGAGAGTGTGACGTCATATGCAATGGGTCTATACTAGCCAAGAACCTCCATGGAGGGAGGACTAAGAAGGAAGTTTCAGTTTTAGATGTGGGGGGAAAAAATCCCAGAGAATTATTCCAGGGAAAACCCAGGGCTATATTTAGAACTTGAGATACTTTTCATTTACAGATAAAGGTCAGAATGTCGAGCAGAGAATAGAGAAGGAGCATCGTAGCATCATGAAAGAAATGGAACGAGAAATAAACGACCAAGCCCGAGATCTTGAGACCATCAATGATAGGCACAAAGAAGAAATCGCTGTAAGTTTATGTTTTGGTTTTTTTATTTTTTATTATGCACGCTTGCCCCAAATAAGGTTAAAAGCCACTCTTGGTAAGGGGCTACAAGAAGAAACATATTAAAGATGAAAATAGCTCAGGGGAGCTGAAGGTAGGAATTGATATTCCTCTTAAAACAGTCTAGAATGTAGAATGGAGGGAAACATGCACCAGGCAAGGAGTTCCAAAGAGATGCAGTACGTGGAATAAAGCTGTTGGAATGGCTCTTTGTTCTACATCCCAGCAAAGCAAGAGTGTTTGGGTGAGAACAAGCAGAAAGCCTGGTTTCAGGCTCAAACATCCTGAGGAGGAACTAGGTCGGACACACTACGTTGTAAAAACAGTTACATTAGCTCTTATCACCTCTAGATGCATGGATTGTCTTTTGAAAGACTGTCATCGAACCATTTACTTGGATGGAAGGTAGTCGCTGTATGCACAATACAGGTTTTCACATTTTAAAATGTGTAGATTGGAGGTTTTTACATGTTTTTTTATTATCAAATTCACAATCTTTAAAATTCAGGAGTACCGAGAAGAGATGAAGCAACTGAAGCAGTCTTGTGAGGCCCGCATCGCCCAGCTCAACCTCGACCACCAGGCCCAGCTGAACGAGATTGAGTTCAGGATGGAACATCAGGAATCCTCCCACCAGAATGAGTTATCTGACCTGGAGGCCAGACTCCGCAAGGACTTTGCTGCATACCAGCAGACCAAAGGTGCATCCAATCAGGTAGGTTGGAGGAAGGAGAGTCTGTGCCCTGACGGTATTTGGTTGGATATAACAGGCCAGGGGCCGATTTTCACAAAGAGATAAGACTAGTCTTATCTGAAGTTAGGACCAGTAACTGGTCTTAACTTAAGACTAGTCCTATCTCTTAGCATGGCCTAGGACTAGTCCTAAGTTAGGAAGAGTTTTGTGAAATCGACCCCTGGAATTTCATCTTTGAGGGTAATAGATCTGGGTAGGTCTGTATGGCTGTGCACAAAGTATATGGGTGAGAATATTTTTCAGCCCCTCAAAAAAAACCCAACAACAACACACAACTCTGGGACCTGATCCCCCCCCCCCCTTAGATTCGTGGAATGGTGCAATCAACCATATCAAGGACTTTAACTTCCCCAGGGCATTACACTTTGGAGAAAACAGTAAAATAAATCAAATGTGCCGTGACTTAGTGTTACCAGCGTGCACTTAAGGGTTTCAAATGGATCATTAGAATTGTTGAAATTCCAGTTATTGTTTGTGTTTGGCTTGTCCACTCTTTCTTTTTCTTGTTATTTCGGTGACATAAATCGTAATATATGGAGGATTTTCGAGAGTAGATAATTACATTTTCTCTACAGGGTAAAAGCAGTGACTCGATTGAGTCGTTAGATCCACTGTTAGTAAAAGCTGAAACTCTGAGCCTCGAGGAGCTAAGTCAAAATAATTTTATGCTGAAGGTATAGAAACTATAGTTTATCACTCTGGTAGGGGCATTCTGATAGCTTGGAGCCTGACTAACTTATATCTATAGCTATAGCATGCTAGGGGTATAGAAACAACACTTCATCACTCTGGTAGAGGCATTCTGATAGCTTGGAGCCTGACTTACTTATATCTATAGCTATAGCATGCTAGAGGTATAGAAACTATAGTTCATCACTCTAGTAGAGGCATTCTGATAACTTGGAGCCTGACTAACTTATATCTCTAGCTATAGCATGCTAGGGGTATAGAAACAACACTTCATCACTCTGGTAGAGGCATTCTGATAGCTTGGAGCCTGACTTACTTATATCTATAGCTATAGCATGCTAGAGGTATAGAAACTATAGTTCATCACTCTAGTAGAGGCATTCTGATAACTTGGAGCCTGACTCACTTATATCTCTAGCTATGGCATGCTAGGGGTATAGAAACAACACTTCATCACTCTGGTAGAGGCATTCTGATAGCTTGGAGCCTGACTAACTTATATCTATAGCTATAGCATGCTAGAGGTATAGAAACAACACTTCATCACTCTGGTAGAGGCATTTTGATAGCTTGGAGTCTGACTAACTTATATCTATAGCTATAGCATGCTAGAGGTATAGAAACTATAGTTCATCACTCTGGTAGAGGCATTCTGATAACTGGGAGCCTGACTAACTTATATCTCTAGCTATAGCATGCTAGGGGTATAGAAACAACACTTCATCACTCTGGTAGAGGCATTCTGATAGCTTGGAGCCTGACTAACTTATATCTATAGCTATAGCATGCTAGAGGTATAGAAACTATAGTTCATCACTCTGGTAGAGGCATTCTGATACCTGGGAGCCTGACTAACTTATATCTCTAGCTATAGCATGCTAAGGGTATAGAAACAACACTTCATCACTCTGGTAGAGGCATTCTGATAGCTTGGAGCCTGACTAACTTATATCTATAGCTATAGCATGCTAGAGGTATAGAAACTATAGTTCATCGCTCTGGTAACTTGGAGCCTGACTAACTCATATCTATAGCTGTAGCATGCTAGAGGTATAGAAGCTATAGTTCATCACTCTGGTAGAGGCATTCTGATAACTTGGAGCCTGACTAACTTATATCTATAGCTATAGCATGCTAGGGGTATAGAAACAACACTTCATCACTCTGGTAGAGGCATTCTGATAGCTTGGAGCCTGACTAACTTATATCTATAGCTATAGCATGCTAGAGGTATAGAAACTATAGTTCATCACTCTGGTAGAGGCATTCTGATAACTGGGAGCCTGACTAACTTATATCTCTAGCTATAGCATGCTAGGGGTATAGAAACAACACTTCATCACTCTGGTAGAGGCATTCTGATAGCTTGGAGCCTGACTAACTTATATCTATAGCTATAGCATGCTAGAGGTATAGAAACTATAGTTCATCACTCTGGTAGAGGCATTCTGATAACTGGGAGCCTGACTAACTTATATCTCTAGCTATAGCATGCTAGGGGTATAGAAACAACACTTCATCACTCTGGTAGAGGCATTCTGATAGCTTGGAGCCTGACTAACTTATATCTATAGCTATAGCATGCTAGAGGTATAGAAACTATAGTTCATCGCTCTGGTAACTTGGAGCCTGACTAACTCATATCTATAGCTGTAGCATGCTAGAGGTATAGAAGCTATAGTTCATCACTCTGGTAGAGGCATTCTGATAACTTGGAGCCTGACTAACTTATATCTATAGCTATAGCATGCTAGGGGTATAGAAACAACACTTCATCACTCTGGTAGAGGCATTCTGATAGCTTGGAGCCTGACTAACTTATATCTATAGCTATAGCATGCTAGAGGTATAGAAACTATAGTTCATCACTCTGGTAGAGGCATTCTGATAACTGGGAGCCTGACTAACTTATATCTCTAGCTATAGCATGCTAGGGGTATAGAAACAACACTTCATCACTCTGGTAGAGGCATTCTGATAGCTTGGAGCCTGACTAACTTATATCTATAGCTATAGCATGCTAGAGGTATAGAAACTATAGTTCATCACTCTGGTAGAGGCATTCTGATAACTGGGAGCCTGACTAACTTATATCTCTAGCTATAGCATGCTAGGGGTATAGAAACAACACTTCATCACTCTGGTAGAGGCATTCTGATAGCTTGGAGCCTGACTAACTTATATCTATAGCTATAGCATGCTAGAGGTATAGAAACTATAGTTCATCGCTCTGGTAACTTGGAGCCTGACTAACTCATATATATAGCTGTAGCATGCTAGAGGTATAGAAGCTATAGTTCATCACTCTGGTAGAGGCATTCTGATAACTTGGAGCCTGACTTACTTATATCTATAGCTATAGCATGCCAGAGGTTATCAGCTAAACATTTAAAGGGACATATTGCCTTCGGATTGGGTGCTTTCGGCTCTAAAAGCATTTGTTATGAAATTAATGTGGTTGGAAAGATGTTTAAAAGTAGAATTTAATGATTCACACAAATATCCCTCGAAATTGTTAGGTTTTCCTTTTCTTTTGTGAACTAACACGGTCTGCCATTTTGTGAAAAAAAGAAAAGAAAACAAAAATTGTTCCTATAACTCTTTCAGTGCCTAGCTTTTTTAGGTTTTTTCAAAATTCTGTATAATTTTTTTTTTAAATGAGTCTTTCTTACCAAACAAAAATTTATTTTGCTGATTTGTGTTTTTTTGGTACATTCCAAAGTCAATAGTATTTCTTGAGTGATAATGCCCTCTCGTGATAACATGTATACTATGGGTCGTACATGTACGATTGATGACACTTTTTGAGTACATAAAAAAGATTGTACATGCACGATAATGGCGCTTTCGGAATACATCAAATAGATCGTACATGTACGAACTTGGCACTGAAAGAGTTAAAAGCTTTTGCTGTTCACACCATAAGTTACATGCACATATCGGAAGGGTTCTTTTTTTCTTTTTCTTCTCTTATGAAGGCTGAAGTACAACAACAGAGGGCGCTGCTGGCCGAGATGAACTTAAGAGACAGAGAGATGGTGGATGAAAACAGTGGCCTTAGGACCTCAGTTCCAGGTGAGCTGATAGTCCGTTTTCTGGTCTCTGGCTTGGGCCACATTTACAGAACTTGAGTCCACCGCTCTAGACCGCTCAGCCACGACACCCTTTAAAAAAAAAAATTTTTATGAGATATCGCCTCAAAGGCCAGACAGCCACCTCAAGATGAGGGCTACACTTAACTGATTTGGGCTGTCGACCCAAATCAACTGCTACCAGGGGCACGTTGCCACCTACTCATGGGGCAGAAACAGGGTTGCCCCTTCACGGTCCGTAAGGATAAATGTACATCCAAATATTGTATTCATTTTTCCCCCTCCCATTTTCTTTTTGCTTAGGCTCGCCCATGGGATCGGCTAATAGTACTCCAAGCAAGAACCGAGGTATCTCTTTATCGGAGCCCACTCAGATTGAGGTATGTAAAAAGGTCTTTGCATTCTGTGCCACAAATGTCTAAATGTGCCAATTGACAAACTAGCATGATAACATCCGAACTTGGTTCCTATAGAATTCATTCAAGATTTCCAGTCTTGTTTACATGCTGTTGTTGAAAGTGTACATTTATTTGCAATTGTGTATGCATATGTAATAAATCATATGTATTTCAATTTTTCTGATGTCGTATGCATTTACATGTATTATTTTTGAATTGCTTTTTTATATGTCTGAATTTATATTTTGCTTCTATTACTGAATTCTTATGATTATTGCTTATCCATTGAGAATGTTTGATGTATGTTTGAAGTGCTAATTTATTTGCAAAAAAATGTATGCATTATACATGTATGTACTTTATCACTTTGTATTCGAATGTTACTGATGTTTTATATGCATTGACATGTATTGAATTGAATTGAATTTTATACTAAAATGCATTATTTGCCAAATTTACTGAATTTTTATGATCATTGCTTTTACATTGAGATGATGTGACGATTGTTATGTACTGACTTCTTTGATTGTCATTGACATAATTATTTTTGTTTCCGTCTTCCACAATCCCTCACCCCTACCCTGTCCAAGTCCATCATGTTTCATGCCTTGATATTGTGTTGAATCAAATTGCATATTATATCATATACATTATTTGCTATCATTACTGAATTATGATTATTGTTTCTACATTTTGATTATGTGACGATTGTAAAGCACTTTGATTGTCGTTGACATATTTTCTTTTTACAGGTTTTCCATCTTCCACAATCCCCCCACCCCTACCCTGTTCAACTCAACCATTTCCCTGCCCATCCAACCTCCTTCCTACCTAGTTTCTTCCACCATGTCTCAGATCATGGACTTCTATTCATTTAGCTATAAAATAATTCCGTTTTGACTTGGACTTTCGAGTACATATAGTTGTGTACTAATATTTCCAATATAATTTTGAAGTCCCAACTTACAAGTGCTTATTTTTTGCCGACTTATTTAATGTATTTTGTTAATTTTTATTTGTGCTAATGTTTCTTTGAAGTGCAGGGACAAATTGCTTTGATTTGGAATTATAAAAATATACGCAGAGCTGCCAACTCTCCCTGATTCTGCAGAAGGTTCCCTGAAAATAAACCAATCTTTCCATGTTCTGATGAAAAAATGTGACAATCTCCATGATTATAGAAACCTTTTCCCTGTTATGTTGAATGTAATTCTAAATATCTCCCTGATTGTTGTACAAAATCTCCCTGATTACAAGAGGCAAATGTTGGCAGCTCTGATATCAAATCAATGTTGGGTTTATCCCACATTTTTTTCAGGATAAAATAAAAAGTATAATTATTATTAATTATAGGCCTAGTATGTGATTGAACACACAAAATTAAAAAAGTTCTACAGATATCGAGCAAACTCGGACATGAATGTATTTCGGCTGAAACTGGTGTTTTTAATTTTTCTTGCAGTATCTGAAGAATGTATTGTATCAATACATGATGGGAAGAGAAACCAAGGTAAATAAATTTTCTTTGTAACGGCGAGTAAACTCCAATGTAAAACAAAAGTATGATTTGGGGTTGAACAAAGAAAAATTGACTTAAGCGGGATTTGAACCAATGACCTCCGATTTAATAGCTTTACCAACAACGCTATCTAACCCTATGTTGGCGGTCTCCCTATTTTGTCAATATCATTGTGCCGCCAAAATAGGGCTAGAAGCACCGGCACTTTTAACCGGAGGTCGTTGGTTCAAATCCCGCTCCTATCAGTTTTTCTTTGTTCAACTCCCAAATCATTTTAATTTTACCGTCAGTTTCTTTGTGGCCTAAACCTTGATAATTGAAATAAAAAAAAGTTGCATCCCCTTAAGGTGATGTGACTAAGGTAAACTTGGGTGTGAGCCCTGGCTACACGGCAGTTACAGGTTGAATGGCTTCTGACTGGCACCCCCCGAACAAAGATACCGACAAAATAGGGAGACCACCAACATAGGGCTAGATAGCTCAGTTGGTAGAGTGCCGGCCTGTTAAACCAGAGGTTGTTTGTTCAAATCCCGCTCTTGTAAATTTTTCTTTGTTTAACAACCCCCCCCCAAAAAAAAAGTTTTTTAAATACGAGCCTGGTTCCAATTAAACTCCATAATCATCCCTTCTTCATTTTGATTTTCTCTCCAGACAATGGCTAAAGTTATAGCTGCTGTTGTGAAATTCTCCAAGGAGCAAACAAATGAGATTCTGATCCGTGAAGATCAAAAACAGACAAACTTGGTAAGACACTCCTAAGATAAGATTTAAAAACCATGTACCAAACAACGTGCTTGGATAACAACTGCAGACAGTTTTTTTGTCAGTGGAATTTTTCGTGATGATACATTGTAAATCAGAATGATTTACCGTAAATCAAATTTGACAATTCATTAAACTCAAACAGTGAGGGGAGTAACTGCGAACCCAGACTTATTTGTTTTGGAAATCATTGATTTCATTTCTGGTCAAACGAAATGCCCCAATAAGCCATTTGCAAGTTTGATTTGAAAAATGAGCAGGATACCAGTCACAGATGGTAAATCTGACATGGTAGTTTGGCTGGTAACCTTATTCTGGTGAGCATAATTTTGCTGTGCTGAGCTGCTTTTTGTGGTTAAGCAGCTCTATCTGGGCCCAATTTCATAGAGCTACTTAAGCAGAAAATATTGCTTAACAATTTTTTGCTTAGCATACATGAGCAGGATACCAGTCACAAATTGTACATGTGACATGATAGTTTGGCTGGTAACCTTATTCTGGTAAGCATCATTTTGTTGTGTGAGCTACTTTTTGTGCTTAGCAGCTCTATGTAATTGGGCACAGGTCTTTAGCTACAATGCCTTTGCCCAAATTGCTTAATTGCATTTAAACTTTTTATTTCTGGATGACTGGGGAAAAACATTTTTTTTAAATGCTTTCCAGTTTCCACTTAAAAGTGTCAAAAGACACCCAGCATCCCACTTACTAAATTCATATACATAATTACTACCATATAAATAATACCTTTTTCGTATAGAAGGACAACAAGTACAGGCCTGGAATTTCATCTTTGAGAGGGCAAGGCCATTTTCATTTTTGCAAAGGGCGCTTCCATTGGGAAATCTTAAAGTCTATGGGAAAGTTTTGAAGGGGCACCAAGGCCAAGACCAGGGGTAACCGTGTAATTCCAGGTCTGCAAGTAATTAATCTGCTAAAATATCATCAGCATGAAAGACTTAAACGTACGGTTTGTAATGGTAATAAAATAAATATTATAAAAGCATAAAAACTGACAGTAGCAGGCAACAGAGAGTTGATAGTATAAAAATAATTGTGAACGACTCTCTGAGACGTAGTTTTTTTTTTTTGAGAAAGGAGTAATAAAATAAAAAAAAAAAAACTTTCTTGCTTTTAGTTTTTATATCTGTAGCACAAAGCACACAACATACAACACAAGGGTGTTTTTCTTTCATCATTTTTCGCGCGACTGACCAATTGAGCCCAAATTTTCACAGGCTTGTTATTTTATGCATATGTTGGGATACATCAAGTGAGAACACTGGTCTTTGACAATTACCAAACGTGTACGATGCCTTTAACACTGACTTTAATTTCAACGAGCAACAAAGCAGTAAGGGGATTCAAATTCATCAGACTCATTGTCAAATATCGTCCAGCCGGAACTAAACCATTTTATTCTTCCAAACTTTTCAACACCTCCCCAATATCTTCTTCAGCTCTTTTACTCCCGTATTCTTCTTAACTCTTTATAAACATGACCAGATAATTTAAAAACCTGCACCTACAGCTAACTCACAGCTAACCACTGAGTCATAGCATTCATTTTACTGACAGAAGTCTGTTTCAGATGTACGTTTATGAACACTTTTAGTGAAGCGAGTCAGTCGCCGAGTTGTGCGTCGGTTTTTTCCTATGCCATGAGGAGTTTTTCTTTGGGGCCCCCCTTGGGTTTTCCTCCCTCCGGAAAAAATCAAACTCTTTTTGATCTCTGGCTGTGCTCTGTGTTCATATATGGGTTGATGGCTGGCTGTTAAAGGCGCCCTCGCATGCCTACTGCTCGAACACGTGGTAGCCGCTTCCTTCGCAATTCAGCTTCTGAGCTGTGGGTAAAGGATGATTAGCCTCCCAAATTATCATTATGATTATTATACAAGGTGGTTTAAAAAAAGGCGTACCCACTCTTGACAGCCATTTTCACCTACTCACTTATAAGCTTTTACAATTATTTTTGTATTTTATGAAAGTGGTGAATGTTGAGCATGAGTGGTGAACAAGTCTAAGAAATCAGATAATTTTTGTAAAAAATATGGTAGTTTAAAGGTATCATGTGCAAAACTGATTTTATGTAGTGCTTATTTATTATTAAAAAGATTACAAAAGAGATGAAGCTATCGTTGGTGTGTTTGCAGAAGTATTAGTCAAGCAGAGATAAGAAACCTCCGTGGATAAATCAACTACCATATTTTGAAAACAAAATAACTGGTTTCTTAGATTTTTTCACCACTTATGTCACCACTTACAAAAATAATTGTTAAAAGCTTATGAGTACGTAGGTGAAAATGGCTGTCAAAAGTGGGTACACTTTTTTGTTATTCACCCTGTGTAGTATGATGGGTTGGGGTGTAACGTTCCAGGGACTTTGTCCTAACAGACTGACAGTGACACGCGTTGTCGATCATCTAAACCATCTGACAGGCTTCTGCTAACCGCTGTTACTTTCCAGACCACCCCATCTTGCTCACCATGCGCAAAAAAACAAACCCCTTGTTTTATGAGTTTTCTTGCTGCCGGGTTCACCTCGCCTTTTTAATTTCAGTTTGTTTTTGACTTGTTGTTAATCCATGTTCTAGTTCTTCTCCGCGCCAGTGTGACGCAAGCACACAAGATGGCTCATTAACAAGGGTAGGCCCCGGACCATGTATAAATACCCGTCATTGTTGCTTTTTTTGGTTTTGCTTCAGTGTCGGTTTCAATGGCGTATCAATTTTTGGTTTTAAAGGGAGTGTACACCTTGGATTAAATGTTTGCAGATAAACTTGACCTCAATCAAGACACAATTTTATAAACAAAAATGGTTACTCATCTCACAGCTAAACATAATAAGAAGTGAATTGACTCAAACGTTAATGCCTTCTAAAGTCAAATCACTCAAGATGCTCTACCATAATTGATTTGTCCTTCGGATGGGACATTAAGCCGTAGGTCCCGTGTACTAGGATTGGTAGTGCACGTAAAAGAACCCAGAACACTTATTGTGGAAGGGAGTTAAGCTCGGTGTTTCTGGTCCACATAGCAAGCACCATTGTTTACAGGTTTCCTCAGGCTTGCGAGCTACAGTGATTAAGTTCACTTATGAGGCATCCTTGGTTTCATTACCAGACGTTTATAATAATAATAATAATAGTTATAATAATAGTAATGTAGTTTGCAAAAGTCTGATTGGTGTACACCCCCTTTTATTTGGTCAAGTTGAATCAGCATTGCGTTGTCCTCTTGTGTGCATGGCCTGGTGAAATTGATTGTAGCCACATTAGGCCACATAAAATAAACAAATTGTTGCTCGTCTTTTTTTGGTGGAAAGTTGGGGTGGGAGGGCGGTTTTTTTTGGGGGGGGGGGGTTTTGGACATGGCAAAATATGAAATAAAGAATAAAGAAATTATCACAATCACTATAAAACAGAGGGTTTGTGTGATTTTGATGTTTTAATTGTTTTGTTAAACCCATTCTTAGATGACATTTTCTGTAAACATTTTCAAAAAACTGAAATGCAGAAAATATTTGGAGAACTGTTCTTGTTTTTGCCCCCCCCCCCCCCCAAAAAAAAAAATGGGGTCGGGGGGTTTCATAGGGTCGGGCGGGAGGATCAACATTTTTTTGTTTTTATGTGGCCTTATCTTCGGAACAACAGCACTGTATCACTACTACTAAAATGAGTGACTTAGCTCAACAAGACAAATATTTAAGCTTTATGTGATATGCCACCTCTAGACAAAATCGATCCGGGGCATATATTTTTTTCAACTATTTTACTTGGAAATTTTTAAAAGGTGTAAATACGAGTTAAAGGTATTATACAGGATTGGTAGAGTTGAAAAGTTAGTCACAGACAGTGTTCATATTTTGTGTGATCAACCATATACATGGAATAAAAACCTGTGAAAATTTGGGCTTAATCCGTTGTGTGTGTCAGCATGTAAACACATTGTCTTTAATTTGGGTTGTAACAACCGAAATCAGCTGTTGCGTTTTGGGGGGTTTTTTTTGGTTGGTTTGGGGGTTTTCAGATACAGTTTTCTCGAATATGACTTCATTTCAGAGGGTAATATTTCACAGAAAAAGTAGTTCTCGCTGAGATTGAACCAGTAGCTTCAGCACACCCATGTTTCTTATTTCAGAATTAATCTCAGAGCATTCTGAGCACTTTCAAAAAAAATAGTCTCTAAACTCGCTGAGATTGAACCAGTAGTTTCAGCACACCCATGTTTCTCAGTACATAATTGATCTCAGAGCATTCTGAGCAGTATGAACTTCATAATCAGTAAGCTTTCAGACTAAAATTTAACAATGATGTCGTTTATTACTACCAATCCTGTATAATATCTTTAAGTGGGTAGAATCTGCTCAGTTTGGCAAAAAAAAATCGTTTTAAGGAGTGGCCTCATTCCAAGTAAAAAAACTTCAGTTCTATGTAACTTGCAACCCTCACAAAAACTGAGGTGAGCTTATATTATTAGAAGAGTATCAAAGATTGATGTATACATCTCTCCAACTCCCCAGGGATTAGAAGAAAACTATTTGTCAACATTTTGCTTTCAATTATTGATCTGTTTTCACGGGGATTGCAAAAATGCTTTTGGGTAGTGTGTTTTTTGTTGTAAGTTTTGGCAATACATTGGTGACGTTTAAAGGAGCACATTGCCTTCGGATTGGGCACTTTGGGCTATAAAAAGCGTTTGTTATGAAATGAATATGGTTGGAAAGATGTTCAAAAGTAGAATTTAATGATTCACTCAAATATCCCTCACAATTGTGTGTCTTTTACTTTGAGAGCTAACACGGTCCGTACTTTCATGGAGTCAAAAAATTTGGTTCTACAAAATGGCCGACCGTGTTAGTTCACGAAGTAAAAGGAAAACCACACAATTCCGAGGGATTTGTGTGATCATTATATTCAACTTTTAAAACGTCTTTCCAACCATAATTTCATCACAAACGCTTGTTACAGCCCAAAGCGCCCAATCCGAATGCAATGTGCTTCTTTAAGTGACATTCTCAAAATTATGTTTGCATGCATGGCACCACATAACTTATATTGAGTTGTACCTGGCAATGATAAGTTCAGAAAAAAAAATGAAATGCTCATCTACAATTTTCAGACTCTAAAGTGGCACTCACGTACTCATGGAAAACTGATACTAAAATACTGCTGGATACCTAACATATTTTCCTTTTATTTCAACCTCCATCTCATCCTTAACAATTCCCCCCTCCACCCCCACCGTCTTTCTCAATGACCACACCCACCCATCTCTTTGATCCCTGTAGCAACTTAGTAGTTCTGTAGTTGGCGAACGTCTGTGTCATTATGACATGTAAGTCATACTGTTGTTGTTTATGTATGCAACTTTTGTCGGAACCAATGTACCTCATGGATCGCAGCACATTGTATGTGTTTTGAGTAAACTTGTCTTGGTGAACAGTCACTGGAATTTGGAACTTTTAAATGTTCTGCTTATGGTTATTTTCTAGGGGATGAAACTTACCCGAGATCAAAAAGTATTTTTCCATTTTACAGTATAACTTATAGAAGATGTTAAACCACAATCAACTCTTCTCAAATAATGTTTGTAAAGGGATTGTATACGTTTGGTAATTGGAACCCACTGTTTGTTTCAATCCTACACAGTTGTAGATATATACCGTAAAACTAACCTGTGAAAATTTCATTTCAAAAGGTGGTAGCGTTTTTGAGATATTGCCGAAAATCTGGAACGGTTATGTCTGAGCAGGAAGAATAATCTGCAATTGGGATAAACAATCTGAGAATTGTTACTGCAGTAACGCTTCTCAGATTCAAATTTTTAGGGATAAAAAGTGATATCTTTTTCCTTTACCGCAGTACTTCGAAGTGAAAAGTTTCTCAAAATGCCTTATACTATCCAAAGCTGCTGTACTTCTTACCAAGTCATTACCAAACGTATACAGATCCTTTAAAGCTTGGGTGTATTTTTGAGCGGTCATCTTAAATAACTACAAATTAGTAGTTGTTTCGTCTTTACCAAATCGTTCCTCCCTTTTGTTTGAATCGCCCATCATTTTATTTGCAAAAAAGCCAAGTTTGTTTGAGTCAATCAGTAAAGAGAGCTGTGGATCTTATAATTGGGGAATGAATCTCAGTGCCATTTACTGCGTTCTCCCTTAACTGCAGTCTGCTGGCCAAATGCCAGTTAAAACACCTGAGGACCAGGCAAAATTCAATGCAACTTGTCCAGATGGCTAGTTCAGTGTTGAAAAGCATTCCTATTTAATTTGAATTATGGACTAGTGAAAAAGCTGGTGGACTAGTGAAATGACAAGCTGACTGGTCCTGCTGGCTAGACACTGAAAAGTTTTAATGAACCATGATTGGTTCCTGGTGTTGAAACAGGAATCATGTTGGGGGTTTGGGGGTTTTTTGTTTTTTTATTCTTTGGACAATACAATATTACGAGCAGAAGCCGTCCAGGGGAAGGCAAAGGACAAAACAATTTCATCAAAAAATATTTACCCTCCCAGACCATGCTCATTTAAAAGATTAAAAATTAATATTGTATAATTCACAAAAATCTAAAATTGTAGTGAAAAGTAAAACAAAAAATGGCAAGTACAATAATGTTAGAGGAAACTGCACCATGGCAGGTTCTTGCTTTGTTAAAAGGGATTTTACTGTAGCTTCTTTCTGTACATCTGGGCCCAATTTCATAGAGCTGCTTAAACTCAACAAGAAGCTAAGCTCAACAAAATGATGCTTACCAGAATATGGTTACCAGCCAAACTACCATGTCGCATGTACAATCTGTGACTGGTATCCTGCTCATTTCTGCTAAGCAGAAATTTGTTAAGCAATATTTTGTGCTTAAGCAGCTCTATGAAATTGTCCTGATATATGAAATTCCCATGTGAAAAACAGTTTGTAAAGCATGCTGGCTGAACACCGTAAAGACTTATCATAATTGTATGCTCGAGATTTTTACCGTGAAACAAATAACCAGTCGTGTGGATTCATTTTCAGATTGCTGTTTTTGTTCAATCCGGCCGCTTGCTGTCTGGTTTAATTTTCTGCATTCCTGCTCTTAACACAACCAACTAATCCATTTATATTGCATTTTTTTCTTTATGTTCCTACTCGTATATATATAGGAAAGCTGATATGCTACCTCTACATTAAATGCTGTTTTATGTACATGTACGTAGTAAACCTATTTATGCCAGTTATTATTTTCCCATCGAAGATTCATTCCACAGCTGACTATAATTTATGAAATGTTTTTGGTTTCGGTTTTTAAGTGGGTTGCATGCAGCAAAATTTCAACAACATTTTCTCCTGCAAGCACACATATGCACAATGTTTCAAATACATCACCTTTAATAAAATCCATCAGTTTTCATTCTATCCAAATTATATTTTTCAATGCTCCTTTATTTTCATCGTTCAAAGCAGTTTTAAAAGCCTGTTGCATAAAAGCTGTTGTGGCAACTTCATAGTCCATACTCATGTACGTAAGGTTGGGTCGCTTTATGGTGTTTTGTTTTCTTTTTCAAATTCGTTTATCGAATGGAATGCAATTGTATTGTTGATAAATATTTTGTTTTACCCATATACTAATGGATGTGTGTAAAGCCTTCTATTCTCGGTACTTAACCAATTTTTTTGGAGAAAAAAAACTCCACAGACATATTACTCAGGTGGGATTAGAACCCCAACCTTTGCCACTCTAGAGCTGCCACTCAGAGCTGCCAACTCTCCCTGATTCTGCAGAAAGTTCCCTGAAATCAAACCAATCTTTCCATGTTCTGATGAACAAATTTGAAAATCTTCCTGATTATGGAAACTTTGTCCCTATTATGTTGAATGTAATTCTGAATATCTCCCTGATTTGTGTACAAAATCTCCCTGATGGCAAGATGCAAATGTTGGCAGCTCTGCAAGTATGCAAGTAATATGTTTGTGGACTTTTTCACAGGACTCGGGAAAGTACTGAGTATACAGTTCTTTACACACATCAGTGTATGGGTAAAACCAAATAATATTCTTTATCCCCGATGCAAATTTAAAATCGATGACATTGTTGATTGTTCTCATTTTCAACAGGTCCGCCTCATGTCCCCCTGAGTATCAAGACGCGTCTGAAGTAGAGACAAGTGTCAGCCATTTCTTCCACGGAACCCAGCAATGCAACATATTTCAACTCTCCGAATGCAGCAGCTTGTCTATGCAGAAGCTTCTGGATGACTTCCCAGGTCTTCGCCAGGAGCCTCTGGGAACCCAACAGGAGCCCCGGCTGCTGACCCCTCTGCTACCCAACTCTTTTCCGGAATGCAACTCCCTACCGGAGTACCCAGAATCCACCTCAGTACCAGAGCAGACAGAGACCAGCTCCCTGAATGACTACCAGGATGTCGACTCGCTCCATGACTACATGGGGATCGGGTCCTCAGGGCTTTGCTCCGAGGACGAGACTGGTGCCTCGTCAATCGGGAAGCCTGTCCCAAATGCCAAGAGGGTTGAGGTGTCCTCTCAACTGACCACCTATCTTTTTGGAAAGTACTGTGGAGAAGAATTAGGTAAAGAAACAAGTGTATAGGTCTGTTCCTTCTTCTTCAGAAGGTCCTGCAAGGTGTGCGATATTCATGTACGGCGCTGCGTGTCGTGGCCGAGCGGTCTAGTTCACCGGACCAAAGCTCTGGTGTTGTCAACAGCAGAGCAAAGCACTTAACCATAAATGCTTCGTAAAAAGTTTGTAAAGTAGTGCATTCTGCTCGACAAACCAGGCTCCTAGTGGATGATACCCATGCCTACATCCTTATGGACTGTGAAGGGGTAACCCTGTTTCAGCACCAGGAGTAGGTGGCAACGTGCCCATGGTGACACTTGATTTGGTCGATAGCCCAAATCGCTTAAGTGAAGCCCTCACCCTGAAGTGGCCGTCCGGCCTTGTGATGTCAGGCGATCTTTCATAAAATAAAATAAAAGCAACCTAATTGATTTCCCTTGCTGCTTGCAGTGCTGCGGCCTTACTGGTTGAATTCTTCATGAACAGCCTCACTGTTGCTCGTTTTTCCCTCCTGCTCAAGTTTTACCCGCATTTTGTATCAATTTGTGTGAGTTGTATAAAGCTCTTGGGAACTCTCCCTCCATCCACCTGGGATGCAACTTGGGTCTCGGATTTGGGGGTTTTGCATTGTTGGTTTGACTCTGGGGAAAACTTGTGTTCTGGGCCACACGGGTTTTTCAGAAAACCAGATATTCAGATGGTAAATATATTTATTAATGAAAACCTAAATGCTATGTACATTGCATGGATGAAACCGTGGTCCAGTGGTTAGACTGCAGGACTTGCAATCGCAAGGTTGTGGGCTCGAATCCTACCAAGCTAACCGCTGATTTCTCAATGACTAGAATAGGTATTGTCGTCTAGTTACTGAAGCACAATTTCTTGATTTGTGCAATTCATAATCATAGACGTTAAACCATTGTTTGTATGAGAGAGATTGGCTGTTGCCAGCTTGGTGTTTATATCCCCTTGTTGGAGTTTGCCGAGTTCCCTTAACGGGAAGATCATCTAATCAGACAAACAAACTTCCTCCATGGTATAATGTACATTTGTAACTGACCTCAAAGAAAGCAGTACCCCCTTCGTAAGTTTGTATTTTAGTCTTGTTGACGTTGAACTGTACGCATACGTAAACAGGTTATGAAGTCCATAGTTGTGAATTTACGGGAAGTTGTAATAAAACAAATTATATGAAATCGTAAACTTATATGTACATGTACCTGCAAAAATAGTACGCTTACTATAAAGCAATGTGTGTCCCTTAAAACCTTGCCAAAAATACAATGGTTTCAGCGTGCCTTGCGTAGTGAAGTTAGAGCGTTTTCTCTGAAAACAAAAAAAACTCATCTGTGATTGACATACGTGTAAATTTTTAATTCAGTTAACGGTTGTATGGCTTCTGACTGGCACCCCCCCGAACAAAGATATCGACAAAATAGGGAGACCTCCAACATATAGATAGCTCAGTTGGTAGAGTGCTGACACGTTAATCCGGTGGTTGTTGGTTCAAATCCCGCTCTAGTCAATTTTTTTCTTTGTTCAACCACACATTCATACATTTCTAATTGTAAACGGGTGAACTTAAAGGGGGACCGATAAAAATGGAGCTAATTACATGTGTTTAGGTATCGGCTGGTTTTGTAAAATGCTGTAACGGTCATGAGAGAGTAAAAATATTGGGTACTTTGAGGGTGCATTCGTTATACCCGTGAACTAGCACAGAGATGTGACAATATCAAGAAGAATAGTGTTTAAAGGCATCGTACACGTTTGGTAATTGTCAAAGACCAATGTTCTCATTCGGTGTATCCCAACATATGCATAAAATAACATAATAAATAAAATTTTTTTGAAATTGTCAATTCAAGTTGCAAGAAAATGATGAAAAAAAAAAAAAAAAAAATACAAATGTTGTGCTTTGTGTGTAGGAAAAAAAAAAAAAAAAAAAAAATTTTTTTTTTTTTTTTATTTAAATTACTTCTCAAAACTACTAAAAACTTTTTTACTTGAGTCGTTTCTCACAATGTTTTATACTATCAACAGCTCTCCGTTGCTTGTTACCAAGTAAGTTTTTATGCTAATATATATTTTGAGTCATTACCAAACGTGTACGATGCCTTTAAAGTAACATGGTTTGGAAAGTTGGGGCTTTTGGTGGTGGTGGTTCATGTCTTTCTGTTTAGGGAGCTTTTGAATACTTCAAAGTCGGCTGTAGCCATTGTTTTATTAGTAGTATAACTGAGCAATCATTTACCTGCCGAATTTAAATTTTATATATCCACTCAAATTTTTATATTATTATGTCTTTCTGGTATAAATGAAACTAAGGAACCCACTAAAGTTCCTTGCACTGTAACCATGGGCCTGAAGATACCTGTTAAGAAAAGCTGTTGAAGTAATCTCATTTTATATATGGGTGGAATACCCCCTAACTGGTGGAAAACCCAATCAACATGCACCTCTCCGGTCCAAAGCGGGAGGTGAACCGAGGTCCACTTGGGTGAAACGTAGGGACGGAACCACCAAGCCACCCTGAGTATTGGTTGGGCACGAGTGAGGTTACCTACCATTGGATTTCCGAAGTCATGCTAAAAACCAACAAGGAAAATCATGCATTTTTGTTATGCAAAAACTCTTCAATGCAAGAAATAAATACATGTACTTGTTATATATTAGACACAATTCTTGTGGTGAAACGAGCCGAGTACAGATTTGTTTTGGCATCACCTCCCTGTGGCTATTCTTAGAATACTTTTGTTAACCAGTTTTGGTGATAGCAACAGTTTCATATTTTGTGATTTTGCATGTTCGTTTTATTGACGATAGTCAGCTATAGTTTTCATATAAAGGGCGTTTACGAAACGGAGGCACAGGCTCAGGCTTAGGCCTCAGGCTAGCTAGGCCCCTCAGTTGTTTTGACTACACGCGTGCTCTGCGTTCAGGGATTCAGACGAGAGAACGGAGCCTGAAGCCTAAGCCTGAGCCTTCGTTTCGTAAACGCCCTATGTTGTCAGTTCACGACGTTCATTCACATGACGTCATTGAAGTAGGGCGCCTTCGGCTAGAGGTCAAAAGAATGTTCCTTATTGGCCAATCCTGTGCGCCGCGCGTCAGAGGTGTGCGTTTCCTTTGTTTCATCATCGTTTTACCTCTAAGATTGCGGCGTGTGACGTCGACAGTTTTATCTCGACAGTGAAAGTTGAAATACATCGTCCAGCTTTTGAATTATTTTCTACTTTATTCATTGATATGACGTTGTGTACAAAATTGATCAGTTTATCAAAGCTTAAATTTTATGACTTTTGATATTGTAAAAAAAAAAAGATATTAAGTATATATAATTATTGTATGCAGAATTCAAGACTATTCCATGAAATCTTGTCTATGATTTACTATGGGAAGTGATGATATTTTTTTTATATTTAGGGTAATTTATTTGTTCGATCAGTCGGTTATCATTTTGTATTTTTATTTGTTCTTTGAGGTGATATGAATTACGGGGAGGGTGTCGATAATGTGGTATTAGAAACTTGAAATTGAATCTTTTAATTTACGACGCTTAATAATTGTATTCCTTTTTTTGTAGATATTAAGCAAAATATGTAGTTGTTTAAAGATAAGTCACAATTATGGGTCTTATCTTTTGTATACACGGATGCCCGTAGAGAGTAAAGGTGAAATTCCCAGCTAGGCCAACGTAAATCAAGAAAAGTTTAATTTTATGTAGGAATTGGTGAAGAGGCATAACACGTTATTAATGTGCTTTTTATATTCTCTGGATTTTGTTTTGTTCAGCTGGCAAGTTGGTGTAGTAAACAAAAAACATAAAATGACTAAAATACTTACTGTTTCACGATTGTACTTGATAATTTGTAATGTTTGAACTGAGGCTATTTGGTGTCTTGAGCGCGAGGTTTCTGAACAAGAACTGGGAATGTGAGGGGTGTTATTTTAGCCCATTTTAATACTCTCTGAAACCCAGCCAACCCAACATAAACTCTCTCACACACACACACACATGTATGTGTAAGGTGTGAACCGAGGACTTCTCTTTGTTCTCCCATTGTTTGGACATAGTTTTTTTTCAACGACGTCCCCATTGGTTTTGTACACGAAATCAAAGCGAGGACGTCCTCGGTACACCTTTTCCCCGGATCCCTTTTGTTAAAGTCCTCGGTTTGAATGCGTAGACATACCCACACACACACACACACAGCAGAGTCCAGCATTTTCCAGAAGATTACATTTTAATACTCTCTGAAACCCAGCCAACCCAACATAAACTCTCACACACACACACACACGCATGTATGTGTAAGGTGTAAACCGAGGACTTCTCTTTGTTCTCCCATTGTTTGGAGCGACGTCTCCATTGGTTTTGTACACGAAATCAAAGCGAGGACGTCCTCGGTACACCTTTTCCCCGGATCCCTTTTGTTAAAGTCCTCGGTTTGAATGCGTAGACATGCCCACACACACACACACAGCAGAGTCCAGCATTTTCCAGAAGACAGTCAGAGTATACTGATCGAAACGTCGAGCAGAAACCGGCTCTTCTCAGAGCCACCACTACTCAAAAGAGATTTCTTACATGGTGTCACCGCAAACCTTACTTACTTAGTACTTCCACCATGCATATGTATGGCCAAAAACTCCTGTTTAAAGGTATCGTACACGTTTGGTAATGACTCAAAACAAATATTAGCATAAAAACCTACTTGGTAACAAGCAACGGAGAGCTGTTGATTGTATAAAACATTGTTGGAAACGACTCCCTTTGAAGTAACGTAGTTTTTGAGAAAGAGGTAATTTCTCACTAAAATAATCAAAACTTCTTGCAAGAAGTTTTTATTCCTATCTGAAAGCACACAAATTTGTACAACGAGGGTGTTTTTTTCTTTCATCATTTTCTTGCAACTTCGATGACCAATTGAACCCAAATTTTCACAGGCTTGTTATTTTATGCATATGTTGGGATACACCAAGTGAGAACACTGGTCTTTGATGATTTCCAAACGTGTTCAGTGCCTTTAACTCCCGTTGAGCGATGGCTGTATAAGCCCAATACTGTGCCCTGGAAATGTGTCTTGAAATTACTCAGAAGGTTGTGAACATGTCCCAATTATATATCATTGGGTCAAATCGGCTAACGTACCTCCATTTTGGCAATTGTGTACGATACGATTCTAATCAGATCCAATCGTCGATACTTTGATATCCGATTCGTGTGGACTGAGTATCGACTAAAGACGTAACCGTTAATACAGTATCGGCTAATGTTTCTTGTTACCATTATGTGTCTGTTCCTCTTGGTTTATGATTTGGAGATGCTCTCTTGAAAATAGAGAGTTGGAACTCTTCAATTCAGAAGTCAAACCAAATTAGGAACCACCCCTTCACGATGCTGTAAAATCCGTCTGTATAAAAAAATTAATGTGATTTGTAATGATAAGCCTGGGGCCTTTGTAACCTGAATTGGGCCCTCACTCCTCAAAGACCAAATTAAATGTAATTCAAATTAAAAACATTCAATTTGACAAAATGTTGTCATCCATTAAAGGATACATTATCTGTCTGATTCTTGCTACAGTAAATCCTGTACCGGGAGATCAATATCACAGACTGCGTGGGGGATGGGTGTTCGATGCTATGCTAGTGCACCTCCAAATAAACGACAGATGTACACTCGATAAGCAGACGGTCGCTTGGCACGTGTGCTGCGCGGCCGACCGCCCGCCGCAGATTCGTTCGGCCTCTAACCTTTCCCCGAGTGCACACACAGTAGGCCCATTCATTGTGTATCGAATTCAGCCCCCCGTCAGAGGGGGCTTTAAAAAGAAGACCAGCTTATTTGCATATTCATGTTATTATTTGAGCCAGAAGTGGCCACTGATTTGTCGCTACTTAGAGGTGCTGTCTTTATCGACGAGTCTGTTTTTTGGCGATGACTTTCGTTCACGTCATTCGGTGGTGTTGTCGAAGAGGTGTCAGTGAGTGATCAAGCCAGTAATATGTGATTCTGTGAATTCTCTAGGAAACCTAAACGTAGAAACAATTGAATTTATTTAAAGGGACTTTTAATAAGATTGCTATTGAAATAGTGTCTGTGTATATATTTTTAAAACATTCTGGAATGTAAGATGAACTAGAAGCTTAGCTTGTCAGTCTGAGAAGTGATGGGTTTTTTTAAAAGAGGGATAGATTTACGTGTTGTTTTTAATTAACTGATGAATTATTGATATCAAACTTGCCCTTTAAGCTCAAGGAGCAAACAAGTGAGCTCAAAATGGCATTGTCACCCGCGAGCATCCTGGGAACACAAACACACCATTCACGAACTGTAAAGACGGTAGTTTCCAGCTCAGAAAAACGTGACATATGGAGGTAATGGGCGATGCGTTGCAACCCTTCGGACGGAGTGCATTTCGATGTATACATTAATATTTTCATAGCCCATTTTCTTGAGTTTCCGGAAGCGATCCGCTGAGTGCAGACATTTTCCGGGAGCCCGAATTTTTTGACAGATGGGTTGAAGAGGGGGACGTGAGGACTGAGCATCCCCCCTCTCGATCGAGCCCGAGTTTGCATCGCGATTAGCCGAAAATTGCCTCTAAAAGACTCTCTTGTTCTTGAAGGCATGTGGTTTGGTAGCCACAAAGTTATTAAATTCTTCGTTTTTTATTAGGTCTTCTGGGAAAAGGACGTCTTTTTCTTTTGGGACAGGGCACATAAGGCATTTTAACTTGAGTTTATATACGTAATGATTTCAATTTATCTCCAACTGTGCGTTTAAAGTTTTCTCATTTTTTATCTTTTAGAAAAGGGTCTTTATTATAAAGGATTTGTTTTTTGTTTTACGAGAAGTAGAAAAAAAGCTTAAATTTTAAAAATGTTGGAAATGATTTGGCCAAAGTCAACAAGATTTGCCCAATAAACTGTTGAATCTTTGCAAAATAATTATTGGAAAGGATTATGGCTAAATTTTCCGGAATTCTAATATTGAAATGCGATCACGTGTGCTACCACTTTCGAGGGGAATCGTCACAATCTCTCACGAATTGATTGTACTTGGTTTTACCTCTTTCAAAGAGAAAATCGCATCCTTTGTGGGTTCACGACTATTTCACTTATACTTTGGATTATCGTAAACCCATCTGGACCAAGCATTTTCTTCGTAGGCTATAGCTTTCGTTAAAAATGGAAATCTGTATGAATTAAGCAAGCATCGGTGACGTTTTTACAACAGTTTTTCGTTTCCTTTAGTAAATCGATGATTTCTATACAAACTCGACGAGTAATTTCCGGTCCAGTAACGTGCCATATGGGCTGGTGATCCCCACGCGCGTTGGGTAACCCTATGGCCGTCAACTGAGCCGTCCTGACGGCCCTTTGATTCAGAACTTTTTCAATTTGTTTTTTTTTGTTTTTCTTTCGGGCATTTTCTGAATTGAAATCGGAGATTTAAAAGGTTAAGACGTGCTTTGTTCGTCAGCACTTTTCTCTTTCTTATTTATTTATTGTTGCCATGTATTTTTCCTAGTTGACAGATTTGACCTTCTCACTGTCGAAAAGAAATATTATTTTGTCGTCAACGGGACCTGCTGATTACAACTTTAACTTGTAGAGAAAGAAAAATAATATATAACGATTGTTGTTTTCTTAGTTTCCTTCTGAAGGGGCTGAACACAGTTTGTTTCTTAGGCAGTAGGCCTACTTTCATTTTTCAAGATTTCTTTTTAAATTATCGTTTACTTTGTTTCCATATCAATGTAGCGATCACTTTGTCGGCATACAAATCTGTAGAAGTGTGTTGCTGATCGTAGGATCTCGTATTCTCATAAATTCTCGTAAAATTTCGTAAGATCTCGTATCTTTTGTTTATCTTTATTTCATTTCATAACTTTAAAATACCATCTTCAAGGGGGTAGACACCATTACAATTATATAAATTACTACAAGGACATAGTCTTCACATCGTGCGTTTCAATGAGCACTCACCCCGTAACACTTCACTTGATATGCGAAGTATCGTCACAGCGTCTTGAGTGCACGTCTAACAGTAGCTCCACTCGAGTCCTGTGGATCAATAGCATACAAGTGATGTTTGAAGCTTTGCATGGTGCGGATCATAACAAAATCTATAGTAGTTAAAACTTGTGGGTACAACCATGTATAAAACTCTTTTGGGAGAACTGTTGGTGTTCTGAGTAGAACCGATATGGTCAGGGCCAAATTTCATAAAGCTGTTAAGCAGAAAATATTCTGCTTAGCAAATTTCTTTGCTAAGCAAGAAATGAGTGGGACACAAGTTAAATTGCGCAGGAATATATCCATTTTGGTCAGGGCCCAACTTCATAAAGCTGTTCAGCAGAAAATTCTGCTTAGCAAAATTCTTTGCTAAGCAAGAAATGAGTGAGGTACCAGTCCCAGCAATGGTAACTGTATGGTATTTTGGCCGGTAACCTATTTTTCTTAAGCAAGAGATTTTTGTGCTGAGCAAGTTGTTGTGCTTACAGGCTTTATAAAATTGGGATCTGGACGTAGACGAGCAGAGTCTACTGTTCGAAACGTGGAAACCACACACTATGGCCCAATTTCATAAAAAGTGTTTAGCAGAAAATTCTGCTCAGCAAAATTCTTTGCTAAGCAAGAAATGAGTGGGGTACCAGTCCCAGCAATGGTAACTGTATTGTATTCTGGCTGGTAACCTATTTTTTCTAAGCAAGAGATTTTTGTGCTGAGCAAGTTGTTGTGCTTACAGGCTTTACAAAATTGGGATCTGGACGTAGACGAGCAGAGTCTACTGTTCGAAACGTGGAAACCACACACTATGGCCCAATTTCATAAAAAGTGTTTAGCAGAAAATTCTGCCCAGCAAATTTCTTTTCTAAGCAAACAATCAGTCGGGTACCGGTCACAGCAATGGTAACTGTATGGTATTTTGGCCGGTAACCTATTTTTCTTAAGCAAGAGTTTTCTGTGCTTAGCAAGTTGTTGTGCTTCAGGCTTGATTAAATTGGGCCCTAGATGAAGACGATCAGAGACCACACCAGGGCCCAAGAGCTGCTTAAGCAGAAAATATTGCTTAACAATTTTCTGCTTAGCAGAAATGAGCAGGATACCAGTCAAAAATTGTACATGCTACATGGTATTTTGGCTGGTGACCCTGTTCTGGTAAGCATAATTTTGTTGTGCTTAGCTACTTTTTTGTGCTTAAACAGCTCTATGAAATTGAGCCCCTGTTCTTCTTAGAACCAACACTTCTCCCAACAGAGTTTTAAACATGGTTGTTCCCGAAAGTTTGCGACTATAGTTTTTCAATAGCATAGTCATCATAACCAACCAAACGCTGCAGTGAAAATAACTATTTGAAGAAGAATGTTTGTCTGCTATGTTTTCTGCTGCGATGTTTGAATAAGAAAGTTGACTAGATAAGGACAAGTACACGTCAAATTCTATAAAATGTAAACGCAGGTTTTTTTCAGCCCGGTGAGCGAGGTAGGCGAAGCTAAAGTGAAAGGAAGCCTTCAAAACAATTAAATATTAGTTCGTTTACAGATGATAAACTTTCAGTAACATTAATGTTGTTTGTTTCACCATGCCCTTATTTATGAAACTCGTCACCTAATGACGGCATCGCAAGAAAAGTGCAGTCAATATATTCTTCGTCCGTAAAATGCCTCATTAAGAATGGTCAAAGCACATAATACATTTCATTAGGGCAGGAGGCACAAAGTGTACAGATGAAGGCTCGTGGTGGGGTTTTTTTAATCCATAAAGTAGTTTGAATTTTGTATATTTTTTCCATGATTTATAAGATTTTTTCCTCCCAAAGCTGCTCACAGGAAATATTTCAGGTAGCATCCCATGCATGTAATCCTGAGTCCTTCCGCCCGCGGGGTGATTTTTTTTTCTTCAAAAAAAGTTCGCCTCACCCCCCTGACAGAAATTAGCCACCGGATAAAAGCACGGCCACGGGCAAGAAAAGTGCAGACACCATCCCGGGTAAATCGCCGCCCAAGCACGGCGCGAGAATCACGACTAAAACGCGCTCGGTGCGAAGCTCAGTCGCATCAGATCGGCTTATAATGGAAGTAAAAGACCAGCGGCTTATGTCGATGGAGTTACACGGCAGAAAATGATGCTAAGTAAATAATTTGAGGGTTTTAGCAGCGAGTAAGGTATAACTGACAGCTTTCTGATGGCCCCCTACATGGGATTTGTACCGTGAAACTGCAACCAAGTAATGCTTTCTGTGAACGCTTATATTTAATAACGAAATATGGGTGTGAGTCAGATAGCCCTATTGGAGGTATGGTGGACACTATAAAAAGAGAGTGCGCTGTTTGGTTTGGGTGTATACAGACCAAATTTACCCAAACCAATAGTGCCCTAGTTAACTAGCTTACAGTAATGCAGTTTTGTAGCGCCAGTGTAGCGTAGGCTACATGAGCAATTTGATGAAAGTTGTATAATGGTGAAGGGAATCGAGTCTATTTACTTACTGTGGCCGTTACGCGCACCGGTACAAAGTGAGGTTTTCTACCCCGATAGGGGAAAGAACAGAAAACGGGATTTTGTTTTTAGTGAATGGGGCAACCGATTTTTCAGTATGGCGTGAAAGGTTTCCCAGCTCCAGGATGTCTATGGTTAAGAATCAACTTTATCGCTGACCCAAAATACGATTTAAAATCAAAATTCGGTTTGGATTCTGAGTCACAATCATCTACACTGCAAAAACTGGGGTGTTAAAATTAACACCGTGGGTGTTGTCACATATATATACCAAACAAGAATAACAACTTACACCATAGTGTGTTAAAATAACTCTAATTTCTGCCAACACAATTACATTGGTGTTATTTTAAAGGCAGTGGACACTATTGGTAATTACTCAAAATAGTTATTGGCATAAAACCTTACTTGGTAACGAGTAATGGGGAGCTGTTGATAGTATAAAACATTGTGAGAAACGGCTCCCTCTGAAGTAACGTAGTTTTCGAGAAAGAAGTAATTTTCCACGAATTTGATTTCGAGACCTCGGAATTAGATTTTGAGGTCTCGAAATCAAGCATCTGAAAGCACACAACTTCGTGTGACAAGGGTGTTTTTTCTTGCATTATTATCTCGCAACTTCGACAACCAATTGAGCTCAAATTTTCACAGGTTTGTTATTTTATACATTATGTTGAGATACACCAAGTGAGAAGACTGGTCTTTGACAATTACCAAAAGTGTCCAGTGTCTTTAACATATGTCACCTATGATGTTAATTTATATTCTCTCTTCGGTGTCTATTTATGTGACAACACCAATGGTGTTAATTTTGGCTCCCCAGTTTTTGCAGTGTAGTCAGGGCGTGGGTTTCACCCCTCCCCCTAAAAACACGATAGACAAGAATTGGCGCATAAAATCTCCCCACTTTCCTCTACATGTTGTCTCTAGTTTACGATGACTGTGATTGATGAATGGACACAGGTAAGCCTATCATTGACTGATCGATAGGCACTGCCCTGCGGTAGTACGGTTCCGTTAAAGCATCAACCTTGAACTCATGGGACAGGGATTTCAAGATTATTATTTTTTCTCGGTCACAACGGTCATCAGTTGCTGCATGATAAAACCAAGCCAGAGCGGAACTATTATGTCTTGGAAATTAGTGTAGGCTCTATTAAATCGTAGCAGCAGCAGAGCGAATTCATTACAGTCTATACCCTCACACTAATTCAGACAATAACATCAAATTCTGAATATGTCATCAAATTATAGGTGTCAACGTTTTCAAGTGGCTAGTTCTTCGACAGATCAAGTCATGGTGTTGTCTATAACCGTGAGCAAGACACTGTATATGCTCAGTGTCCACTCGGATGTAGGCCTACTCTAAAAACACCATGGTCAGAATTGACCCGGATTCCGGGTTCCAGAGGTTCCGAACTATTTCTGGGTCAGGCTGACCCGGAAACTGGTTAAAAAATTGAGACTTTGATTTGGATTCTGTGGCAGTTTGGCAGAGTAAGTTTGACACAGCTTTTGGGTTATACTGACCAATAAGTGGGTCAAGTATCCCCTGTGACCCGGAATCCGAGTCAATTCTCACCCGGAATCCGAGTCAATTCTGACCCGGAATCCGGGTCAATTTTGACTCGGAATCCGAGTCAATTCTTACCCGGAATCCGAGTCAATTCTGACTCGGAATCCGGGTCAATTTTGACTCGGAATCCGAGTCAGAATTGACCCGGATTCCGAGTCAAATCTGCCCCGGGAGTTTTTTATAGTTACTTATTATTTTTTTCCCACACCATGCAAAGCTTCAAACAACACTAACAGCAACATCATCAACAACAGCAACACCATCATTAACAAGAACAACAAGAACAACAACAGCAGGCAGCAGAAACAACAGCATCACCATCAGCAACAAGAACAACAACAACAGCAACAGCAAACAAAAACAAACATCAACAACCTTTACTGGGCAATATTCTCGAACACAGTAGTATTTCGGGGCAGATAGTTATATACCTACTTCTCAAGGAACATTTCGATCGTACTGTTGTTGTTAATAAAAGAAAACATAACTTTCATCAAGGTTTCCGATTAGCACTTATGCCTTTGACATCTCGTTTAAAATGTGTTTCTTTGATTTTATTAATTATTAGTAAGAAATCCATGGATCGGCTGTTACATACTAGCTTGTTTGTAAAAATAAGCCCGCAGTGCATTTAGCCGTACCTTCTGTTGAAATGTGCGCTTGGTAAAGATCGGAGATTAGAATGATTAAGATCAAACACTTGGACGAGTCGAGATCAACACTTCCATGGTGGCTGATCGCGTCTTCGTCAAGTTGAATAATTTCAATGTAATTGTTTTTCATATCTTAACCTTTTTTTTGAAAGATTGGTAGTTAAAGGCATCGTACACGTTTGGTAATTGGAGCCTATTGTTTGTTTCAAGCCTATATTGTAGATATACCATAAAACTAACCTGTGAAACATTTCATTTCAAAAGGTGGGAGCGTTTTTGAGATATTGCCGAAAATCTGGAGCGGTTATGTCCACGCAGGAAGAATAATCTGCAGTTGGAATACACACTCTTAGAAGCGTTAATACGTGTAGCGCTTCTCAGATTCAAATGTCTTTGGGGATAAGAAGTTATATATTTTTCTATAACCGCAGTACTTCGAAGTGAAAGTTTCTCAAAATGCATTTTACTATCCAAAGCTGCTGTACTTCTTACCAAGTAAGTTTTAATTCCCATTAATTTTCAGAGTCATTCCCAAACATGTACGATGCCTTTATAGGGGAGTGGCGATATTAGTTTCAATCTGAAAGCTCACTCTCTGGGGTTTTCTACTCGGGTAGTACAAAAATCTTCCAGAGAAATATTTCCCTCTAAGATACTGTCATAGGTTTTTTTAATTTGATTTTAACTCGGATTCTAACTAGGCTCTTTGAATGGCGTGTTTATTGAAAATATTGTACTGGAATTAATCTACTCTTTCAAACAATTGATCCCATGCACTTTCCCGTTGAAATTGTCTTAGTTTATTTAGATTTAACCCAAAAGAGTTGCTCTGTTTTCAATTGCTTAAAGGGTCTGTATACCTTTGGTAATGACTCTTATGAAAATTAATGGCAATAGAAACTTACTTGGTGAGAAGTACAGCAGCTTTGGATAGTATAATGTATTTTTGAGAAATTTTTCTCTTCGAAGTACTGCGGTTATGGAAAATATATCACTTTTATCCCCCCCCCCAAAAAAAAATTTGAATCTGAGAAGCGTTACTGACAGTATTCGTTTCCCAGAGTGTGTATTCCAATTAGCCTTTTTGAGATATTATGGTGGACACTATAGGAGTGCACTGTAGGATTTGGGTGTATACAGACAAATATACCCAAATCAAACAGTGTTATAGAATGTGTCCGCCATATCTCAAAATGGCTTATTGCAGATTATTCTTACTGCGTGGACATAACCGCTCCAGATTTTCGGCAATATCTCAAAAACGCTACCACCTTTTGAAATGAAATTTTCAATTGATTATCTACAACTGTGTAGGATTGAACCAAACAGTGGGTTCCGATTATACCAAACGTATACGATCCCTTTAAGTCTTGTGTGTGTGTGTGTGTAAAGCATCCTTGGATGTCCAAGTTTAAATAATGACCTTCGTGATAACACAATCACATTCATATTCTTTCTGGGACTCTGACATTATGGAACAGTGACCCTATTCCAGTGAATTTCTCGGTCTTGTTTGAGTTTATCAAGACAGCTAGAATAAAGAACGTTCAAAAATCCCAAACATGTTAAGTCTTTTACCATACCACCTATAACATTCGTGACTCATATATATATATACTCATGGAGTACTATCATTTGGTGACCTTTGACATTTTGGCGTCATTGTCGCATCATCGCCTGGTTTATATAAAGTCAACCGGTGACCTCGATTAACCATTGTGCCCCCTTGCCGCCTGAGGGCGTTTTAAATTTACATTCGTATCGGCGGGAAGATTTTGTATTGGGGTTTCAGCAAAACTTCAACCGAATAATATTATCTGTTTTTACAATAACTGTGAACAACCAGTATTTATTTATTTTTCTTAACGTAGTTGAACACACATGTAACGACCCTAAAAAAAAAAACTGGGATAAATAAATATATATATATAAATAAATAAATGAATACAAATAAATGTATTCAGTTTCCAAGAATTTCGGTTTTGTGTACTTCAAACCATATTCATTTACCTTTACTGCATGAAACGTTTCTCAGATTGTGTATTCCATAACCGTGGACATAACCGCTCCAGATTTTCGGCGATATCTCAAAAACGCTACCACCTTTCGAAATGAAATGTTCACATGTTAGTTGTAATGTTATATAGCATTAAAACAACCGAACGGTTCCAAAAACAAAGGTACATTTTGCCTTTAAAGGTATCGTACACGTTTGGTAATTACTCAAAACAAATATTAGCACAAAAACTTACTTGGTAACAAGAAACGGAGAGCTGTTGATAGTATAAAACATTGTAGGAAACGACTCCCTCTGAAGTAACGTAGTTTTTGAGAAAGAGGTAATTTCTCACTAAAATAATAAAAGATTTCTTGCAAGAAGCCTTTCATTCCTATCTGAAAGCACACAAATTTGTACAACAAGGGTGTTTTTTCTTTCATCATTTTCTTGCAACTTCGATGACCAATTGAGCCCAAATTTTCACAGGCTTGTTATTTTATGCATATGTTGGGATACACCAAGTGAGAACACCGGTCTTTGACAATTACCAAACTTGTTCAGTGCCTTTAAGCATGATCTTACTCAAAACAGATGTCGGGACGCTCCTCTTCACAAGAAAATGATCTCAACATAATAACACAGATGACACCATGAAACAATAAACAATTATATACCTTCCATAAATACGCGTAATACACGGCCGTTAATATGTAATGTGATCATGCGGTGAAGGATTATTAATAGCATCTTCATGTCAATCCAAAATTACGTTCACTGTTACGCCTGTCACAATCAATCATTTTTGGACGTGTATTTAATGACAAAACTCGCAAGTGGTTGAGTTTATCTGCAGTATCATAATTGAGTTGTTGCAGGTATAGGGACCTATAGTAATAACGCAGTGCTTCATGAGGCAAAACATGGTGTAGTTTTATAGGCAATTATGTACAGCATCAGCTGTGGGTGAAAAAAGAGTTGGTCTGTGGTTTATTGATGTCACTGGTTTCCATTAACTATCGCACATCGTCCCCACCTTAAAGGGTCTGTAAACGTATGGTAATTGGAACCCACTGTTTGTTTCAATCATATATAGTTGAAGATATATACCATACAACTAACCTGTGAAAATTTCATTTCAAAAGGTGGTCGCGTTTTTGAGATATTGCCGAAAATCTGGAGCGGTTATGTTCACGCAGGAAGAATAATCTACATTGGAATACACAATCTGAGAAGCGTTACGGCCGTAACACTTCTCAGATTCAATTTTCTTTGGATAAAAAGTGATATATTTTTCCATAACCGCAGTACTTCGAGGTGAAAAGTTTCTCAAATTTCATTATACTATCCAAAGCTGCTGTACTTCTAACCAAGTAAGTTTTGATTGCCATTAATTTTCAGAGTCATTAATACCAAACGTGTACGATGCCTTTAAAGCCACTCATTCAAAACATGTTCCGTTAAATCAGCCATTTTAAAACCCTCTGGGAAGCACGTGTACTTTAGCTGTATCAGCAAAACCAACAAAGAGCATAAATCTCTCAAAAAATTATAAATTTACATCATCCTTCTAGATAGCCCTATTCCATTGCATTTTACATCAGTTCAAAGGATCAACTTAGAAAACTTACTACTCTCAAAATACCTTAGCCAACATACTACATGGTTGTTCATATGTAATCTACTTTTCTTCATATTTTTGAATTATTTGTGTCACATTGTTACAATCTGTTTTTGCTTTGCATTTACGGCTTCACATAGTTTTCCAACCTTGGTTGCCAAAAACTCGTCCTGTGACGTTGCAATAGTTTTGCAGAGGGGAAGGTTGTCAGTAGATCACGTTGCATCATCCCCAAGCCCCCTCAACCAAACGCCTCTTCGAAAAACACAATCATCACACTAAGCCCCATCTAACAAGCTTCCTATACTCCCGAACACAAAACAAGCTTATAATTGTCCCCAATCTCAACACTACCACCACAAAGACCAACATGTTTCTGTCGCTGTTTAGTTTTCCTTGATTCTTCTCACGCATCATAGTGTATTCCCAATCCAATTAGACCGTGTGCATAAAACTGACTCAAAAACCAGGCAATCCCAAAATGAACGAGTGCCTTCGGACCAATTACTGGCCTAATTACACCGGTTGTTTTCAGCCCGCGAATGTATTTTTTTATAACTATTATCTATCTTTGTGCGAAGATGAGCATTCGACAAATCTCACTCGAAAGCCAAGACTAAGGGGTTTCGACAATTAACGTTTAAAAAAACGCGTGCACGCCACGAATTTGCCATAATTGAGTTGACATATTTTGCGTTTAATCTTCAACACATTATCTTCTCCTCATTATTTTGTGACATTTGTTACAAGACGGACGCTTCGGCAAGATGATAAACGAAACCAGGCACACTCATAATAAGTCTCTGTCGATGCATATGGAGATTTTTGAAAGAGCAACTGTAGACAATACTTCTGATACCCACGCACATCAACCTTCAAAATGCCCCTCTGTGATTGGTTGAACGCCAACTGAAATTACTTTGTCCATAAGATAAAAAAGCTATGGTCCTATTGTATTATCACTTCTCATGACATAGCCCCTAATAATTCTCATCGCAAGATGAGAAATCTATATAAATCTTTTAAAGGCAGGGTATACTTTTGGTAATTGTCAAAGACCAGTATCCTCACTTGGTTGTATCCTAACATAATGCATAAAATAACAAACCTGTGAAAACTTGGGCTCAATATGGACGAACACAAAGCTGTTCCGTTTATGTTGAAACCTGGTGACCTAAGATGACCAAAGTTGCTTCTCTGACGCGACAATATAGTCATATTTTATATTGCGGTACACCATACGACTCGTGCCGGAGGTCGTTGGTTCAAATCCCGCTCTAGTCAATTTTTCTTTGTTCAACCCCAAATCAGTTAATTTCATTGACATGTATGTAACTTTTTGTGATTTACTTTCTTTGGTTTAAAGGCCCTGTACACTACTGGTAAGATCGAAAAACACAATGTTCACAGATTCACACATAACTTAAAGTAAGTAATGGTAGAAAGGGTTCCTTAAAATATTTCTGCCTAAAATGCTATCGTTTCTGAGAAATGAGTAAAACAATAGTTTTTATCACGCGCGATAATTTGAAAAAACAGAAAACACATAAGGTCTCTTTTCACTATTTTCTCGTGACCTCGATGACCAATTAAGCTCAAACTTTCACAGGTTTGTTTGTTCATGCATATGTTGAATCACACAAAATGTGGACACTGATTTTGAGCTGTTACCAAAAGTGTACAATACCTTTAAATACTGTGGAATAAAATAAACCTGAAACCTAAATGTTACAGGTTGGTTTTGTTGTATTTCTGCCAAACTTCGGACAGTTCTGATTGCAGTTTTTTTTCTCTCTCTAAACGCCGGCAGTGTAAACCTGCCTGAAAGTGTACAATACCTTTAAATACTGTGGAATAAAATAAACCTGAAACCTAAATGTTACATGTTGGTTTTGTTGTATTTCTGCCAAACTTCGGACAGTTCTGATTGCAGTTTTTTTTTCTCTCTCTAAACGCCGGCAGTGTATTGCATCCCTTGCGGGAATAGGCAAGTGGCAAACTCATCACGACGTGTAACATGATAAAGCAGATGATACCGAGGGGATTAAAAACTCTTTCAGCTACAGACAAAAAAACAGCTTTGACTTTGAGTGGGTTCAGTGCAAGTTAATAACGACAGGTTAACGAGGTTAGCTCTGCCGGAAAATAAGGGGTCACGGGTCAAATTAATCTTGGAGGAAAGTGAAACGGCAAACCTTGGAGCTAAAAGGCATCAGGCAGTTGGGATGCTTTGGCAACTGAAAAGAGAGAATTGGGTTAGAAATTAGCCAGGTTTTTGGAACTACTGATATTTAGCTCATCATGCAGCAAATTTCTGTATTTGTCTGCAAACACTTTAACTCTCGGGTCAGAGTTGACCCGGATTCCGGGTTCAAGGGGCCATGACCCATTTCCGGGTCATGGTGACCCGGAAATGGAATTTTGACTCGAATTCCACGTCAATTTAACCCATTTCTGGGTTATTTTGACACTGATTCCGGGTCACACTGATCCAGAAATGGGTCAAGCATCCACGGGACCCGGATCTGGGCCAATTTTGAACCGGGAGTTCTAAGAGTGTAAGCCCGATTCCCGGTAACTCGCGTTAAAGGCATCGTACACGTTTGGTAATTACTCAAAATATATATTAGCATAAAAACTGACTTGGTAACAAGCAACAGAGAGCTGTTGATAGTATAAAACATTGTAGGAAACGACTCCCTCTGAAGTAACGTAGTTTTTGAGAAAGGGGTAATTTCTCACTAAAATAATAAAAACTTCTTGCAAGAAGTTTTTATTCCTATCTGAAAGCACACAAATTTGTACAACAAGGGTGTTTTTTCTTTCATCATTTTCTTGCAACTTCGATGACCAATTGAGCCCAAATTTTCACAGGCTTGTTATTTTATGCATATGTTGGGATACACCAAATGAGAACACTGGTCTTTGACAATTACCAAACGTGTACGATGCCTTTAAGACAATCAAATTTTCTTATTTCCCGTAACGAAACTATGCTGGTGAAGATGTTATTACATACGCTGTGGTTACATTTTATATGATTTAATGTTAGTTTTATGTATAATGAGTTGTGTCCGTTTCACTATTACTAAAATCCATTGGGTTGCTAATCTAAGCTTTACCAATTAAAGGAAATGAACGAAGTCATAGAAAGAAAAGAAGAACAAAGAAAAAGAAGAAGAAAAGAGGAAATTAACACGTTTGCGTCCATCAGGCGAATTATATAGACCTATATAGCGCACGTATCTACCAATAAGGTAGGCCTACTCAAGGCGCTTGAACAAACAGAAAGTTTTTAAGAAAGGTTGATGAAATTTGTGAGTTATGAGACCGATTCATAAAGCACCTTATAAGGGTTTACAAGGTGCTGCGGTCCATTTAGCAGCCATTACCAGACACACCGGGGCAAACCCCTTCTCTTAACGAAGAGTTCTTTTACGTGCCTTAAACACAACGCGCGGGACGTACGGCTTTACGTCCCATCCGAACGGCATCATTAACAAAAACCCAAGCCTCGTCAAAAAGAACGAGAAGCGGAAAGTGAAAGCATTACGGATTAATGTTACCTCCATTGTTACTCCCCTGTGTCTTTTGTCATCAATAATACGATACGGAACGACTCAGCACTCGTCTATTTCCCCAACAAACAATGCCCTCTTTGTAAGATAAGCCCTTGTCGCACGTAAACAATTACAAACGCAGCCCGCTAAGACGCCTGTACGAAGCTACGGATTAACAAACGAACGAGGTTCTTAATTAGCCTAATTAGCTCGTACGCTTTCTCTTATCTGGTTATTATGCATGAGATAACGGACCCTTTTTTAATGAGTTTGTCCGTGAAATTTGTTTCCGAAGACGTGCATATTATAAAAACCAGTGTTTGATCTGACAAAAGATGTCCAGTCGGGTTAACAACATACAAAAGAATGGTACCTCGTCTTATTGTCTGTGTAACTTTGATATTTTCTTCAATGAAACAACTTAAAGACAGTGTACACTATTGGTAATTGTCAAAGACCAGTCTTCTCACTTGGTGTATCTCAACATATGCATAAAATAACTAACCTGTGAAAATTTGAGCTCGATCGGTCGTCGGAACTGCAAGATAACTATGAAAGAAAAACACCCTTGTCACACGAAGTTGTGTGCTTTCAGATGCTTGATTTCGAGACCTCAAGTTCTAAACTGGTTTCGAAATCAAATTTGTGGAACATTACTTCTTTCTCGAAAACTACTCCACTTCAGAGGGAGCCGTTTCTCACAATGTTTTATACTACCAACCTCTCCCCATTACTTGATACCAAGTAAGGTTTTGTGCTAATAATTATTTTGAGTAATTACCAATAGTGTCCACTGCCTTTAAAGGTACTATACAGGATTGGTAGAGCTGACAAAATAGTCGCAGCAAGTTTTCATGTTTTGTGTGACCAACCATGAACTAAGAAACCTGTGAAAATTTGGGCTTAATCCGTTGTGTGAGTCAGGAGAAAATACTGAAAAACCAGGCATTATTTTCAGCATGTAAACATATTGTCCTTAATTTTGGTAACAACCAAAACCAGCTGTTGCGTTTATTAGATAGTTTATTTTCAGATAGGCCTTAAGTTTTCTCGAATATGACTTCTTATCAGAGGGAAATATTTCACTGAAAAATTGTTAAAGTTTGAACTTCATAATCAGTAAGCTTTAATAATGTGCGACACTGCGTTTCAAGAAAACTGAGTGTGAAAGTTTGATCATTTTTCTGCCATTTATAAGTCATCATTAGGAAGGTAAAATTATGCATGGGGATGGGGAAACAATCTTTTGGGGGTAATTCTAGCAACAAACATTTAAAGCACATGTGTCACATTGGTAATTGTCAAAGACCAGTATTCACACTTGGTGTGACCCAACATATACATGAAATAACAAACCTACGAAAGCATAAGATCATTCTGTCATTGAAGTCACGTGAAAAAAAAGTGAGAAAAAAAACCTTAAATGTTTTCTCTGTTTTCAAACATTGAGTTTTGAGCTAGCAAGATCAAAACTAATTGTTTTACTCATTTTTTCAAAAACTATTGCATTTCAAGCAAAAATATTTCAAGGGAAGTTTCCCACCATGACCAACTTTATACCAACTTAACAAGAAATTTGCAAATCTTTGAACATTTCTATTTGACGCATACCAATGTTATGCACACCCTCTAACAGTAATGCCATTTTTTCAGCAGCCATTTTAATGCTTACGGGCTTTTTGTGTGCCCGGGGGGGGGGGCGTACAGCCTTACGCTCCTTTTCCGGGCACACGACGATATATTAAAACAAAAATATGTTGTTGTAGTAATAAATCAGATGAGTGCCGTAATTGAAAACAGATTGATGACAGTGCAAGTTCACTGATTTTTAATGTTATAGGTGTTTATCTTTAATGTTTACCAGTATAGTCTTCCGTGTTGACTTCACGTTAGTCGAAATTATGGCGAACCTCTTTAAAGGGAAAGTATACCTTTGGTTTTTGGAACCGTCCGATTGTTTTAATCCTTTATATAAATGTAGGCCTATATATACAATAAAACTAACCTGTAAAAAAAAATTCCAAAGATGGTCGCGTTTTGAGATATTGCCGAAAATGCAGACCGGTTATGTCCCCGCAGGAAGAGTAATCCGTAATTGGAATACACAAATATGAGAAACGTATCTGACAGTATAACGTTCCTCAGATTCAAATTTTGGGGGATAAAAACTGATATCTTTTCCCATTACCACATTACTTCGAAGTGAATTGATTTTCAAAATATATCATCGAAAGCTGCTGTACTTCTAACCAAGTAGGTTTTTATTGCCATTAATTTTAAGAGTGGTTACCAAACGTATATACCTTCCCTTTAATGTGACCCACTTAATTGTATGAGTTGTGAGCAATAAACGGAAAGCTCCTTTAAGCTGGCTGAAAATGCTCAACCCTAAGTGAAGTACTGCTGTGAACCTTTAAAGGTATTATACATGATTGGTGAGGATAACAAATATCATTGAGCTGGTTAACTTTAGTCTGAAAGCTTACTGACTGATTATGAAAATCATGCTAGAACAATTTATTTTCTGTGAAATATTTCCCTCTGAAATGAAGTCACATTAAATTGAGAAAACCGTCTGAGAACCTAAGAAAAAATTCAACAAGCTGATTTCGGTTGTTACAACCCAAATTGGACAATGAGTTTGAAAATTGTGCATGGTTTTTCACTATTTTCTCCTGACTCACACAACGGATTAAGCCCAGATTTCATGTATATGGTTGATCACACAAGACTGCCTCTAGCTACCGGGCAATCTCGGTGGTCTATAGTTGGTAAGACATCTGTTCTAGAATGAAGTTCGAATCACATCCTAGGAATATGCCTTTTTCACTGGACTCGTTAAAGTACTGAGACAGTTGCTTTACACACATTAGTGATAAGGTTAAACCAAATAACACACAAAACATGAACACTGCCTGCGACTATTTTATCAGCTCTCCTGTTTAGTACCTTTAAATAGAACGGAGTTGCTTGCAAGTGATCAGAGTGCCCCTTTAACAGCACAGTGTGCTATCAGCTGTTAGCATGGAGTTTGATGCACAGATGCACGATCACTGCGCGCGGTGTGGCAGATGTGAGGCACGCGACCGGCAGTTGCGGTAACTCCAGACTCTCCGAGATATAAGCCTATGCACAAATCTCCATGCTTAAAATGTAACTTTATTGTAAAGAGCAAAATGATTGTATTTGATCGCCACTGTGTATACTTCATGTTTCATCTCAAAGAAGCGATTAAAGTTTGAAGTAGAAATATTGGTCGTTACTGGATTTTGCGTTAGAAATAATGTTTAAACAGCTACTTGGGCGTAACAAAATTTAACGGGAATGCTATTTAAACTTGTTTATATTGTGTTTCTTTATCATTTATTTGTAATTTTGATATTCTAACACTTTTGAATTTTGCGTTATTATCGATCAAAAAATAAGGCCCAAACCTCAAGGTTTGGAAAAACTAGCTACACTTCTGCCGTTGACGGCGTGCGCCAAAATGACAATACTTTGACGTCATTCGTGGGAGGTTGCTTTGTTATCTCCATGTTGCAACAAAGCGGCTATACAAAACGGAGCTTCCACAAATGATATTTGCGAATTTTTCGCGAATCTTTCTGCATGATTGGGTTTTTTTTACAATTAAAATCTGTTTACTCTCCTGTGAACTCAATTTCCTTATTGATTGAAAACATTTTAATTGGATTTCAGCAAAGATCACTTGTTGCCGTTTCCGTTCAAGCTGTTCTTTATTAAGGCGTTAGGTTTATGGCATGTTTTAAAAGACCTGGGTATGTTGTATATGTCTAAACGAAATGATGTTATCTTAGTTTTCGAAATTTTTGTCATTTGAGGGGCGAGCTAAGCTTGTAATCTTCTAGTAATCATTTATAGACATGCACCAGCAGCCAAACAATATTATAATTTGTTTTCAAAGATAATAAATTAACTTAGATAATTAACTGCACGTTACCACAAGAGATAATAATTCACTCAACGAACAGGCTGGGCGCGCGTGTATCATATCATACAGCCCAGCAATTACATCTTTGTTTCCGGGAAGAATATTAAATATGACATTCATAAGGTTAGCAGTTGACGGGTATTTCACGAATTTGATATACGGTGCACACCTGTTGTGAACGGCAGGGCAAAATATTAAAAATAGTTTGGGATTTCATTCGGTGCTGTAAGAAGGGGAGAACGGCTCGGACACGGGTGACTGAAAGTTGTGCAAGGCGAGGCAAGACGCCGGCAACGGAGAGGGGGCCCGAAGGAGCGTGTGACGGCGGGAGCGTGACGCGGGCGTGACTGAAGACCGTGGAATGGGCTGAAACTCCTTGGGGAGTTGTAGGCTGTAGCTAGGCCTTGATACGATTCTGTGAGCTGAAGATTATGACATCTTGAAATTGATTATGATGATGATGAACAGATATTGGAAGGGATGGATTGATGGGGGGAAGATGCATGAGCCTTGTAGATTATTTACAAAGAGGTATAGCTGGAGAGATGCTATTGGTTGGAGTGAAGAGGCAAACTGCAAAAGGGGTAGAATAAGAAAGAAAGAAAAAGCAAAAGCAAAGACCATAGGGACAGAGGATGGCTAGAAATCACACCACTGTTCTAAGCCTTCTGAAGTGTAGTTGCTATACACCAATCCTTCACCGATCTTGAACTCTTGGTGGCAGCAGACAAACTGCGGTGGTACTGCGGTGGTACGACCTTGCCACTTATGTAACTATTATTTATAAACAACCATTATTTACATATAACCATTTATAAATTAACTAGTGTAGCCCAGCCCTTAAGCTCATCGATAGGCAGCACAGTACCACCCAGGTACCACCGCAGTAATGGAGGCGTTTCTGCTGCCACCAAGAGTTCAAGATCGGCGAAGGATTGGTGTATAGACTGAAATACATTTGTGTGCAGAAATTAGGAAAATCTTTGAGGGGTAAGGGAACATTTTATTCACTCCTAATTATTTTTTATTTTAGTTTACATTTTAAGGAAGCACAAATTATGTTTGTTGTTATTATCAGTAGAAAACTAAGCAAAAACAAACCAGCTTAGAGGCAGGGTATACTTTTGTTAATTGTCAAGGACCAGTATCCTCACTTGGTGTATCCCAAAATAATGCATCAAATAACAAACCTGTGAGAATGTGGGCTTAAATGGTAATTGAAGTTGCAAGCAAATAATGAAAGAAAAAAAAAACATCCTTGTTACATAGAAGTGTGTGCTTTCAGATGCCTGAGAAAGGCTTCATGCCTAAAGCGTTTCTCAGATTCAAATTTTTTGTTGGGAAAAATACCTCTTTCTCTAAAACTACTTTACTTCAAAGGGGGTTGTTTCTAACAATGTTTTATAATATCAACCGCTCCCCAGTGCTCTTAGGCCTAAGTATTTATATTCAATAATTTTTGGAGTAATTACCAAAGGCATACCATCCCTTTAAAGCTACTGATGTCTATTTCGGAAACAGACCATTACAGTATGACAGTACGCCCCAACGACATACAAGCTTGTCACCGTGGTCAAGTGGTTAGACTGCAGGACTTTCAATCACAAGGTTATGGGTTCGAATCCGGCCAAGCTAACCGCTGATTTCACAATGACTAGAATAAGTATTGTCGTCTAGTTACTGATTCACAATTTATTGATTAGTGCAATTCATAATCATTAACGTTAAACCAATGTTTGTATGAGAGAGATTGGCTGTTGCCAGCTTGGCGTGACCCGGAATCTGTGTTAAAATGACCCTAAAATGGGTCAAACTGACGCAGAATCCCAGTTATAAACAAAATAATAAATTAAACCAGTTTGCGGGTCAGCCTGACCTATTTCTGGGTCAGGCTGATCCGGAAACTGGTTTCTGGGTCAGGCTCATTTCTGGGTCAGGCTCCCTGGTACCCGGAATCTAGGTCAGTTTGGAACCCGGAATACAGATCAGTTTGGACCCGGAATCCAGGTCAGTTTGGACCCGGAATCCAGGTCAGTTTGGACCCGGAATCCAGGTCAGTTTGGACCCGGAATCCAGGTCAGTTTGTACCCGGAATACAGGTCAGTTTGGACCCGGAATCCAGGTCAGTTTGGACCCGGAATCCAGGTCAGTTTGGACCCGTAATCCGGGTTAGTTTGAACCCGGAATCTAGGTCAGTTTGGACCCGGAATCCAGGTCAGTTTGGACCCGGAATCTAGGTCAGTTTGGACCCGGAATCCAGGTCAGTTTGGACCCGGAGTCTAGGTCAGTTTGGACCCGGAATCCGGGTTAGTTTGAACCCGGAATCCAGGTCAGTTTGGACCCGGAATCCAGGTCAGTTTGGACCCGGAATCTGGGTCAGTTTGAACTCGGAATCCAGGTCAGTTTTTTACCCGGGAGTTGTTAAAGTTTGGGGGAACATAACCAACTGCCAACTGCTACTGGATCCCAAGAGAGACAGAGTCAAGATTTAAACAAAGAACCGGTTAATTACAAGATGTCGTGACTATAGCTGGAACCATCCTTGCCCTCCCCCCTTTCTCCTCCGCACGACACACACACAGACAGACACACACAAGTTTAAGATCCATCTTCGCAATCGAGTCTCTGTCACTTCGAACCAAATAAACACACCCGTATTCTCGATAATAAAGCGGTGGGAGAAAAAATTATATATAACTAATGAACGTCGCGGGCAGCAGTGGTCGTCTTGTCACACGTCATCGGGGGTTGGGTTTTTATTGCGGATAATAACATCAGCTCCGGACTCGATGACAAACAGATGTAATCCTATCAATTATTGACAGCCTCGTCTCTTGCTTAAAAGAGACCCATGATTTTGTTTAGGGTTTTTTGCTTTTTAGTTTTTTAATCGCCTTTTGTTCAATTACATACCTCCTTCATATGTCTTTGAAACGAACAAGAGAAACTGATTTCCTGTTGTTTTGTTTATTAGTATGTTGAAATAATCGGATGATTATCTTTTAATCTGTCTCTTGCTTAAAAGAGACCCACGTTTTTGTTTAGGGTTTTTTTTTCTTTTTTTCCGCCTTTTGTTCAATTATATACCTCCTTCATATTTGTCTTTGAAACGAACACGAGAAACGGATTTCCTATTGTTTTGTTTATTATCAAAGTTAAAATAATCGGATGATTTTCTTTTAATCTGTTTACATCAGCGGCGTAGCCAGTTTTTTGTTGGTTTTTTTGCCTGTTTGGGTTTTGGGGGTTTTTTTTCATGGGGGCATAGGGGGGCATTGCTTTTCAGTAAGGTGGGCAGGGGCCATGTTTTTATGGGGTGGGTTAGGGCACTGCATATATCTGAATTTTTTCGTGGGGGCACTGGACAAAGTTGGGGTGGGGGCACATGCAATTTCTAACAAATTGCTATATGTGTATTTTTATTTTCAAGACTTATGTATAAATATTATTTTGAAAGAAGATTTGATTTAAAAGAAAAAAAGTCTTCTTCGATTTTGTTTCTTCTTTTTTTTTTCGTTTTCGATACGCACGAGACTTACACAGTCTTCAACAAAGAACTGGGCCCAATTTCATAGAGCTGCTAAGCACAACAATTTGCTCAGCATGAAATTTTTTCCTTGATAAAAACAGATTTCCACGTGATTTTCAGGATAAGCAAACAAAAGCTGAATACCAGTAACAGGCAATATGCAACACATGGAAATTTGGTTGGTAATCCTGTTTTTATCAAGGAAGAAATTTCATGCTTAGTAAATTGTTGTGCTTAGCAGCTCTATGAAATTGGGCCCTGTATGGGCTTCAAACAACCCATACAATTAGCTTAAAGTACTTTGCAGAATGCTAAACCAATACTTTTGTACAAACTATGCCTATCCCTTTAACAGTCAAGTGGTGGTCAGAACGAGCCTACCATGTTGAAATTTAAAAGCTTTGTTATTTTTAGCCAACAGGGAAAACACAATTATGGGTCAAAATTAAATACTGACAGTACAGATGAGCGGCTCATTATAATTGATGAATGTACGGCGAGGGCAGCGTGCGGTCTCTTGGACACCGTTATGGCATGGTTATGGGTAGAGGCAGGGGGTATTTAAAGGGATTGTACACGTTTGGTAATTACTCAAAATATATATTAGCATAAAAACTGACTTGGTAACGAGCAACAGAGAGCTGTTGATAGTATAATACATTGTGAGAAACGACTCCCTCTGAAGTAACGTAGTTTTTGAGAAAGAGGTAATTTCTCATTAAAATAATAAAAACTTCTTGCAAGAAGTTTTTATTCCTAATCTGAAAGCACTCAAATTTGTACAACAAGGGTGTTTTTTCTTTCATCATTTTCTTGCAACTTCGATGACTAATTGAGCCCAAATTTTCACAGGTTTGTTATTTTTATGCATATGCTGGGATACACCAAGTGAGAACACTGGTCTTTGACAATGTCCAAACGTGTTCAGTGCCTTTAAAGGGATTGTATACGATACCTTTGATACTCCAAAAATGATTGACCATAAAACTTACTTTGGTAAAGAGCGATGGAGAGTTGATATTATAAAACATTGTCAGAAACGACCCCTTTGAAGTAATGTAGTTTTAGAGAAAGAGGTCATTTTTCACCCCAAAATTTGAAATTGAGTAAGGCTTTAGGCATGAAGCCTTTCTCAGGCATCTGAAAGCACACATTCTATGCAACAAGGGTGTTTTTTCTTTCATTATTTTCTTGCAACTTCGATGACCAATTGAGCCCAAATTTTCACAGGCTTGTTATTTTATGCATATGTTGGGAAACACCAAGTGAGGAAACTGGTCTTTGACAATTACCAAAAGTATACCATGCCTTTAAAGGTACGGTCATGGTTTGGGTTTTGTCAACGTATGCTTATTTACAGGCAAATTGTAAAGAAAGATACAATAAAAGTCACATGTGAAAGTTTTAGCTGAATACAGTGTCTAACTTACTGCGAAAACAGCAACAAACTGTCATGGTATTTTTACAAGAATGTTGAATCCATCCACGAGGTTGCAGCGGGTACCAACCGCATCTCTGGCCGCAGCATTCGCGAACGGACACCAGCCCTCAGAAATCTGATAAACGATTCATGCAGGAATCGTTTCTCAGATTCAAATGTTTTTTTGGGTGAAAAAATATCCAAACCATACTACTTCGAAGGGAACCCTTGCTCAAAATAGTTTATACTATAAACAGCTGCAATGCTTCTCACCAAGTTGTTTGGAGTATTTACCAATCTCTGACCCTACCTTTAAGTTTAAATTACCTCTTTAAGATAGCTCAGTGGGTTTAGAGGACAGAGGGCAGTGAAGTGAACATCTGACTTGAAGCATATGTTATGAAGAGTTTCATGAGGTCACGAGGGAGGCTAAACATCCAAGTGGATGTTGTCAGATCATAGAGCAAGGACCAGACAGATGTATGAGCAGGAGGTAATGAGGCTAATTGAAAGGTAGCTGGGAAGACAAAGGATGACATTTGTTCAGCATTGGTAATGAAACAAAAAACAAAAACAACCATCAACAAACTGCAGCTTCAACAGCTATGCAATACTGCTTTAAGATTTTTGTGTTAAAGGTATATTATTCAGGATTGGTAGAGCTGACAAAATAGTCACAGGCAGTGTTCATGTTTTGTGTCATCAACCATATACATGAAACAACAGACCTGTGAAAATTTGGGCTTAATCCGTTGTGTGAGTCGGGAGAAAATAGTGAAAATTCATGCACAATTTACAGCGTGTAAACACACTGTCCTTAATTTGGGTTGTAACAACCGAAATCAGCTGAATTGCGTTTTGTTAAGGTTTTCAGATAGTTTTCTCGAATATGACTTCATTTCTGAGTGAAAATATTTCACAGAAAGAAATTGTTCTAGTATGAACTTCATAATCAGTTAGCTTTCAGACTAAGAATTATTAATAATGTTTTTGTTATCATTACCAATCCTGTATAATACCTTTATTTCAAGATAATTGCTCCAATGAAAAGTAGAAAAAAATTGATCGCTATCATTTTCCTTAAAACTAAACTAGAGCAGGTGGGATTGTGACACAAGCGGAGCACTATAGTTGAATATGACGAGAAAAACATAATCTGTTATGGGTTACAGACAGTCTGTTCATACAATACGCTAATAAAACATTGACAGCCCCTTACAGTATACTTTGCAAAATCATAACAATATAGAACTTTACATGACTTGTATTATAATTAGCTACCGTATTCTTCAAGCCAACATGTAGATTTCCTCAACAAAACTACTACAAGTGGAAGAAAACTAAAGGAAGCCGAAACACTCTGTTCTGACTAACTGCGTCCCGTGTGAACGCAAGGTAAATTTCAGCCAAGTCGTTTTGTCAGGTGAACCCACGCTGTGAATATTTAGCAGCGAAGCTAGAAATGAAGTTAGCTATTTGTGTGAACATACCATATTTATATGGAACTCTTGCTCCATCTACATGTGCTTCTTAGGCACATGTACCATCTATATGTGCTTCTTAGGCACATGTACCATCTACATGTATTTCTTAGGGACATGTACCGGTACAAGTCTGTGTTATATTTCTAACAGGATCTCCACATTCCACCATAAGCTTTGGCCTAATATCCCACCCCCCATTAGTCTAGATCATTTCAGTTGCTCTGGAGAAGTATTATAGCCCAGCTTGGAAAGGGGTTTTTTATTGGAAATGCAATTAACCACGCTCTGTATCTCATCATTCATGACTATAGGCAAAAATACATTTTAACTAGGAGCTATAATCCATTGGTGGCGTGAAGAATGTGGTGCGCGGAATAGGTCGGTAGTTTGGAGATCGTAATAATTTTCATTTGTCCCTTCAACGGTTCTCAGAATGGGAGGTCGTCTTGGGCCAGCTGGAGCTGTGTCGTAGGCAGCTCACCAGCGACCAAAGTGGAGGGGAAGCAACCCCCACTCCACCTAACCCTTCATCCAACAAATCCAATTATGGGTCCCTTTAAAGGGTGTGCATAACATTGGTAAGGGTAAAAAATATCAATGTTCACAGATTTGCACACAACGTACATGTACATTGTATATAGATGGTCGTGGTGGGAAACTCACTTTGAAATATTTGCAATAGTGTTTGAGAAACGGGTAAAACAAGAAGTTTTGATCTCGCAAGTCAAAAACTCAATGTTTGAAAACAGTGAAAACATTTAAGGGTTTTTCACTTTTGTTCTCGTGACTCCGATGACCGATTGAGCTTAAACTTTCACAGGTTTGTTATTTCATGCATATGTTGGGTTACACCAAGTGTGGATACTGGCCTTTGACGATTACCAATGTGACACATCATTAGTCTGAAAGCTTACTGATTATGCAGTTCATACTAGAACCATTTTCTTTTCCTGTGAATTATTTCCATCTTGAATAAAGTCAAATTCAAGAAAACTTTATCTGGAAACCTAAAAAAAACGCAACAGCTGATTTCGGTTGTTACAACCCAAATTAAGGACAATGTGTTTGTTGAAAATTGAACATGGTTTACTATTAAATTTCTCCTGACTCACAAAATTGATTAAGCCCACATTTTCACAGGTTTGTTATTTCATGGTTGATCACACAAAACATGAACACTGTCTGCGACTATTTTGTCAGCTCATACCAATCCCTGTATAATACCTTAAAGGCATTCTTTCTGTTTTGATTTGCAACAAAGGGATGCGCCCAGATTTAGGCGGCATATGTTTACACAAAAGTGTTCACAAACTTGACTCACTCTGCTCCACTTTAATCAGGTTATTACGAACAAATAAAACGGCAACATGATACTCTGACTTCATTAAGAAAACATTAACATCCATAAAATGTAAACTTGTGGACGGAATTTGGATACTTATTTTCTTCATAAACTGTTGATTTGTTCCCAACGGGATGTAAAGATCTCAGGGTCTTCTCGACAGGCCGGGACACCCTTCCCATAGCTCTATGTTCTCGCTGCTTGACACGGGCACGCCGTAAAATTTTACTACTATTTGGGTTTACGGGCCACCGCGGCACGTGCCGGTGGTGCGCCGTGAAATCCTTCATTGTGTCCGTCCAACGAGACGACCGGGGCGCGGTGGTCGTCTCGGAAGGAAACTGGGATGGGTATTACAAAACGCTCTTCCGAGATTATTGACATCCTAAATATTGACTGGATTTACTATTTATTTGTTTGAGCTTTGTGGATTTGCAAAATAAGCTGTATATGCAATTTTGGAAAAGTTCTGCGGGTGATGCTGCAAGTTGCTTTGTTGGTCGTAGAATTGTCTTTCTTCGGTGTTTAAGCCCTTGTGTCTAAACAGTTGCCGTTCAGCCAGGGGTTATGGTACATTAAGTCCGGACTTGTTCGGAAGCAGAGTTAGGCCGACTCTTCAAATGACAATCCATAAAATAAAACACTTATTTGATAGCCTCGAAATTCATAAAACTTCCACGAGTGCTAATACTGATAAGTCTGGGTCTCTCTAACTATACGGCCATTTTACAGATTATAAAACATTTAGTGTTATTGTTATTATACATTTCTGGTAATGAAACCAAGGGTGCCTTATAAGTGAACTTAATCCTTGTAGCTCGCAAGCCTGAGGAAACCTGTAAACAAGGGTGCTTGCTACATGTATGTGAACCAGAAACACCGGGTTTAAACCCCTACTCTTCCACGATAAGTGTTCTGGGTTCTTTTACGTGCACTACCAATCCTAGTACACGGGACCTACGGCTTAATGTCCCATCCAAAAGACAAAGCAATTAAGGTAAAGTATCTTGCTCAAGGATAGATGTGCCATGACTGGGATTCGAACCCACACTCTGCTGATCAGAAACACCAGGGCTTGAGTACAGTGCTCTTTACCACTCGGCCACGACACGCAACAATTAGGCCTACACCAATGCTGTTTGGAAGATTCTTTGGCTACTTTTCATTAAAAAGACATCTTAAAATATCCCTGATATTTGGAACTTTCATATTTATTTCATTTCATTTCCTTTATTCTGGTTGTGAAGCCAAGGACTCTCAGCGAACTTAATCACTGTACTGTAGCCAAGAACCCAATGGAGAGAAGACAAGGAAGGAAGTTTCAGTTTTATATGTGGGGAAAGAAAACCAGAGAATTATTCCAGGGAAAACCCACGCAGTCAGGTAGGGACTGAAAACCCAAATCCACATAGTGCCCCTGGCGTGATTCGAACAGGGGTCCTAGAGGTGGAAGGCGAGAAAAGATACCACCCTCGAACAATCTTTACAATGTGGCCAAAATACAGACATGTATACTCTAATTACAAGCTTGTAAGAACTACACATAAACGAATGAATATCAAAAAAAACTGTTTGCTCTATACTCCAAGGACCTTATGTAAGTAGCTTCTGTTATCTGCAGATTTAAAGCATGCGCGGTCCATTTCGTTAAACAAAGTCGCGTGCCGCTTTTGCCCGACATTATCTAACTCTTATCCGTCAAATCACGCTAAGCTATAAATCTAATGAGTCCATATTTACACAGAAAAACCCCCAATAATAAGCACATTAAAATGCAACATAACGTTTTGATATACTATTAAGTTTTATGTTTGCTAATTGGTGTCAACCGGTATTGCCGTAGACGAGAGTTGACGCGACGTTTCTTTGTTTCATTTGTTTCCTTTTGGTGTGTGTCTAAAGATTATTTTTGTTCATCCGAAAGGCAAAGTTTTTGGCGCCAATCGGCAGTCTGGAAAATAAGTTATATACACATGACGTTTAGACAATAAAACCATGCTTTTGCAGTTGTTGTTGGTGTGATAAACAAAGTTAGTTTCTTTGTTTTTGGTGGGCACAGGGTGCCCGCAACTGAAAAGTCTCACGGACTGGTCCCATCAGAGTAATTCGTTAGTCTCTTTTAACTTTCTCCTACATCTGAAAGGCAAAGTTGTTAGAGGCTATTGGGCAGTCTGGAAAATAAGTTATATATACATTACGTTCAGTCAATAAAACCATGCTTTTGCAGTTGTTGGTGGTGTGGTAAACAAAGTTATTTCTTTGTTTTCGATGGGCACAGGGTTTCGACAACTAAAAGTCTTACGGACATCGGTCTCTTCAAAGTCATTCTCTAGTCTCTTTGAAACTCTCTCCAACATCTCATACATTGTCTTACAGCTGAAAATTTATTCAAACCACTCCCAAACAGTTATTTGCTTGTTTAATTGTCTGTTGTTGTTTTTGTAAAGCGGATCGAGACTTTTGTGTTAAGCACTATTTATTTTTATTTTTATTTTTATTCTTTAAACAATAGAATATAGCATTTAAAGGTACTGTACACTTTTGGTAACAGCTCAAAATCAGTGTCCACATTTTGTGTAATTCAACATATACATGAACAAACAAACAGTTTTAGCTTAATTGGTCATCGAGGTCACGAGAAAATAGTGAAAAGAGACCGTATGTGTTTTCTGTTTTTTCAAATTATCGCGCGTAATAAAAACTAACTCATTTCTCAGAAACGATAGCATTTTAGGCAGAAATATTTTAAGGAACCCTTTCTACCTTTACTTACTTTAAATCATATAAGTTATGTGTGAATCTGTGAACATTTGTGTTTTTCGATCTTACCAATAGTGTACAAGGAACGAGTACAAATTGATATTATATAAGACACAAAAGTCTAAAATTGTAGTGAAAAGTAAAACAAAAAATTATTATATGATTACGCTAACCTTTGAAGGGCTTTTTCATGTGTTATCTTGTTGATTTATTTGTTTGATTCCGGTACTTGTTATTTGGTATCTTTTTCGTTGTCCAAAATGAAGTTAATAACGAGAAGTCCCCTCACTCCACCACTCGAAAGTAGCAGTCCCGGCCGATTTCCTACTCCAAGGTATAAGTACTTAATAAGCAGGACAGTTCTTTTCAGAACCTAGTAGTCTCCCGAGTTCCGAAATCAACTCCGAGGCAGTAGATTAAATATCAGATAATAATTGATGAAGAAATGCCAGTTTTAGATGTGGGAGGAAACCCTCAAAAAGGAATAGAAAAACACGCGCAATCAGGTAGGGACTGAAAACCCAAATCCACATGCAAGACACCGGTCCGGGATTCGAACCGGGGTCCACATAGCTAGGTGAAAGGCATGGAAAGAACCACTGAACCAATATGAATGAAATATCGGTTGGCAGTTTGATGTAATTTGCACTTTGCACATTTCTCTTAGGGGTGGGCAAGTCAGTGCGCAAACAAGAAACCTGCAAACAAAAACATCCTTTTTATTCAATCTGCTTCCGTGCTCACACAAGACTGAAATCCTTATCCTATCCCCATTAAATCTCCACTAAAAGGAAAAACCCGATAGTACAGTAACATCCATAAACAAGTCATTGTAAATTGACATTTTTAAACGCTCCAAAAATGACAAAATGCTAACACCAGCCACTTCCCGCGATAACACCAAACCCACCTTTTTGTGTTTAGTTCGGCAAGATGAAATGGCTTCGGGACTCTCACAGGAAAAGCTAAACGCGTGAAGGGAGGGAGATTTTTCACAATTTAGTGGAGCAGAAGTGATAAGTTAATCATATGGACGGGCAGGATGAAAGGCTGGGTTTGACGGCCGAGCCGCACTCGGGGAAAGGGGAGCGACAGATCCCCCTCAACCAAAGAGTGACATTCTCCAGGTTGAAGTGCCGCTACGTTTCGTGTCGAGTGATTAAGCTATAGCGATGGCTGCAGCGCCAAGTGGGGGACACACTTGACGCTTGCGGAGTGGATGTAACTATCGGTTTAATGGAAGAATATACATAATTAGGTGGAGCTCAATCAAACTGGAAACTATGTATAAATATATTGAGAAATCGCACGGTCTTGGTGCATGGTTTTATTTTCAATTAGTATTATTTGTTTGTTTTCCCTTATTACGATGTGTATTTCAACACTGTATACTTTCACGAGTTCTGTGAAAAAACCACAGGCATATCACTCGGGTGGGATTCTAACCCACGATCTTTGTCATGCTTGAGCAGATGACTTATCACTAGACCACCGAGCTAGTACAGTGGCTAGAAAAAGTCGATTCCTATATTTGTGTACCCCCCTCTCTCCACTTCATCCAACCTCCCCCTCCTCCGCTACTGCCTGCCCCTCCCTCTCCCCTTTAATTCAGCTCTCCTTTCATTGTGGTGATTTTGTGTATTTTATTTTATGTATATCTTATCATTTTAGTGACTTGTCTTGTACTTTCTTGGTGTTTCTTAGAGTTCATGTTTAATTATGTTTAATGCTTCTATAAAATTATAGAAGAAAACAGAACATTACGTTGAAGAAAATCACGAAATGGGTTAAATGGGGTTTAATGGGTTTAATCACGTAAAAGCAAATTCTCAAGTTTTTAACGTTGAATAAAGTTTTGAATCTTGAATCTTTAAGTCTTGAATCTGTGAATCTTTGAATCTTTGAATCTTTGCATCTTTGCATCTTTGCATCTTTGCATCTTTGCTTCTTTTGAATCTTTGAATCTTTGCATCTTTGCATCTTTGAATCTGTGCATCTTTGAATCTTCGAATCTTTGAATCTTAGCATCTTTGCATCTTTGAATCTTTGAATCTTTGCATCTTTGCATCTGCTATTCTTTGCATCTTTGAATTCTTGAATCTTTGAATCTTTGAATCTTTGAATCTTTGCATCTTTGAATCTTTGAATCTTTGAATCTTTGAATCTCTGAATCTTGGAAACTTTGAATCTTGGAATCTTGGAATCTTGGAATCTTGGAATCTTAAGACAATACAGAGAAGACTATGGAATAAAGATGGTTGGTGGTAAGCCTGGCCATCCTGAAACGTTTTGTCGACTATATAGAAAACTTACAATCGATCTGTAAATTATTTCCTTTGGGGGGGCGAAGAGGGGAGGACGAAGAATTTTATAAATGAGTCGCCCGTCGGTTCGCTTGTGATAAAGCACTCTATAAAACCTGTGTATTATTAGTATTATTAACTTGTAATTACTTATTTTTTTCCATTTAGCCTATTTCATTGTTTTTATTAACAAAACCAAGAAACAAACGATTCGAGTTGTATATGGCAGAAATTTAAATCAACTATTCTAAAACAAAACATCAACCTCAAATTTGAATGTCACCACCAACATACCCTTATCTTTACCATATCTGACTTCACTGGCATTTATAAAAGTACCTCTTTAGCTTCCACTTCCCCCGCCCACCGAAACCCAAGCGCGCCAATCTCAACTTGAAGGCAACAGTCTAATCGGCCCTGGGTCTGAGCTATAATTCCCCATATCTATTTCATAAGTTGATGTCCCTTATCAATTTAATACGCGCTCTCCCGCCCACAGTCATGTTTATTCGTTAGCAGCTTTGCTACCGGCAGGGGTGCGATCCCAGAAGACTTACTCGCTGAAAATCTACACCCGAGAATGGCTCGTAAGAACCCAACAAAGAAAGAAGAAGAAGGGGAGACAAAATAAAGAAGACACACGTAAGGAGAGAGAATGGGATCGACAGAGAGTCGAAGAAGAAACAAAATTGAAACATCATGGCGTGGAGGGTTGAATGAGATAGTCCGCGTTGCCTTGGACGATAATTTTTCCCCGTCGAAATTGTGTCAAATCGCCCTGGGAGATGTGCCAAGAAGATGAAATGATTAGTAAACGGTTTTTATTATAAGCAATTTCCAGCGCCCCGCAAAATTGCATAAGTGGGTTAGGAAATTAAGTTTAAATTCGGTGGCGTTTTGGTAAATTGTCACCTTTTTGGATACCGGACAAAAATGCTTGTGGTGGTTAATCAGAAATATTTTGTTATTGTGATCAACTTGGGGATTTCGTGTACACCTTGAAACTGTTAACATTTTAGGCAGCTTGTCGTACGGATGACCATCTGGGCCCAATTTCATAGAGCTGCTAAGCACAAAAATATGCTTAGCATGAAATTTCTTCCTTGATAAAAAACAGGATTACCAACCAAATTTCCATGTGATTTTCAGGATAAGCAAACAACAGCTGAATACCAGTAACAAGCAATATGCAACACATGGAAATTTGGTTGGTAATCCTGTTTTTATCAAGGAAGAAATTTCATGCTAAGCAAATTTTTGTGCTTAGCAGCTCTATGAAATTGGGCCCAATTTCATAGAGCTGCTTAAGCAGAAAAAGTAGATAAGCACAACAAAATTACGCTTACCAGAATATGGTTACCAGCCAAAATACCATGTCACATGTACAATCCGTGACTGGTAACCTGCTTATTTTTGCTAAGCAGAAAATGTTTGAGCAACATTTTCTGCTTAAGCAGCTCTATGAAGTTGGGCCATGCACGTGAACATCAGTGGTTTGAAAGAGATTTGAAATCCTTTGAATTTCATGAAAGGTTACCTGATCTATAGACAGTGTAAGTCTCGCGCATATCAAAAACGAGAAACAACTCGAACAAAGACTATATTTTTCTATGAAATCAAATCTTTTTTTTTATTCTAAATAATATACAAACATTCTTGAAAATAAAAATAACCCTAGCAATTTGTTTCAAATAAAATTTTAATTTTTGTATAGTTCAAATAATTTGTTCAAACTAATATTTAAACAAAATTAAAACTTGGAACGAGGATGCTTATTTTTTTGAAACCCCAATTGAGAATCATGCCCGAATTTGTGCAACCATTACATGGGTTTAATGACAACATGAACGTCAGTTGGGAAAAGTTCTTACTATGGGCCCAATATCACTCAGCTGAACCAAACGAACAAACAAAAACTTTCTTGAAAACCTACCCTTTTAAGAATGACTTTATTTATCACTTAATTGTTGTTGTTCATTTTTAATTACTTGTCCTTTGTTTTGACTGCTTTTTATCTATATTTCTCAATAACTTGTGGATTTGTTATTGTACAGCGCTTTGTGATGTCTATGTGATAAGGAAAGCTGTTTTTTTAATGACAGTTGATCAACACAAACAAACAAAGTAATGCAGTTTTAGAGAAAGAGGCATTTTTTAACACAAAATTTGAATCGGAGAAAGGCTTCAGGTTCTCAGGCATCTGAAAGCACACAATTCTATGCAAGGGTGTTTTTCCTTCATTATTTTCTTGCAACTTCGATGACCAATTGAGCCCAAATTTTCACAGGTTTGTTATTTGATGCATATGTTGGGATACACCACGTGAGAACACTGGTCTTTGACAATTACCAAAAGTACCCTGCCTTTAATGAAGTTGTGCACTGGTCGGTAATTTTTCTGTTTCCCCCCGGCTTCCAAATGCATTTAATGTTTATTATTGTTATTCACAAGTATACAATTTTTCCTTCATAATTCCATGCGTTACTCGTGAACAGTTTAACGCCCTTTAGAGTAAAGCACTAATGGCATTCATTTCTCCCGGTTGGAGTCGAGAGTGACTCTTCAAAGTCACGATGCTCAAATAAATTGGAATTCCGAGGATGCTGAGCAACAGTCCTGGCGGTAGAATTGATCTGCGACCAGTGGTAGTGGTGTCTGTGATGTCGATAACTGACGTCGTAATCTGTAGCACAAACGCGGTAACAATCACTCGGTAAAAAACTTCGACAAATCATTGTAATGGCCGATGCGCTACTCATGTGACAATTAGGTCATTTTGTATTGAAGCTTATTGCCGCCACATGAATAACGAAAATCTCTCTCTTATCGTGTACGTACACGATAAGTTTGGACTTATCGTGTACGTAAACGATAATGATCGTCTACGTACACGATAAGAGAGAGATTATTTTTGTTCATGTGGCGGCAATACGCTTCCGTAATTTTGCACTTCGAGGTAAAGTTTTGATTCTGCAATTCTCTTTAAAGGGATGGTATACCTTTGGTAATTACTCCAAAAATTAACGACCATGAAAACTTACTTGGTAAAGAGCACTGGAGAGCTGTTGGTATTATAAAATATTGTTAGAAACGACACCCTTTGAAGTAATGTATTTTTAGAGCAACGGACATTTTTCACAACAAGATTTGAATCTGAGAAAGGCTTCAGGCATGAAGCCTTTATCAGGCATCTGGAAGAACACAAATCTATGCAACAAGGGTGTTGTTTTCTTCCATTCGATTTATTTTAATGCATAAATATGTTGGAATACACCAAGTGAGGATACTGGTCTTTGACAATTACCAAAAGTATACCCTGCCTTTAAAGGTACTATACAGTATTGGTAGAGCTGACAAAATAGTCGCAGACAGTATTAATGTTTTGTGTGATCAGCCATATACATGAAATATCAAACCTGTGAAAATTTTGGCTTAATCCGGTTAGATAAGTCTGGTGAAAATCGAGCACAATTTTCAGCATGTAAACACATTGTCCTTAATTTGGGTTGTAACAACCGAAATCAGCTGTTGCGGGTTTTTTTAATGGGTTTTCAGACACAGTTTTCTCGAATATGACTTCATTTCAGAGGGAAAAATTATTTCACACAAAAAATGGTTTTATATATGAACTTCGTGATCAGTAAGCTTTCAGACTAAAATTAAACAATGATGTTTGTTTAACAATCCTGTATAATACCTTTAATATTATTGATTCCGTGTTGTTCCGAAACTGGAAACTGTGATGAAAACGTGGAACGAATGGATGTTGTGTCTGTATGATGTACCGGTAAATGGGACGTACATTAATCAATCTTAAAATCCTACTCTCTAAGAAATTCCGGGTTAGAATTGATCCGGATCCGGGTCCCGTAGAGCCCTGACCCATTTCTGGGTCAGTTTGACTCGGAATCTGTGTCAATGTGACCCGTAACTCGGTTGAAATCTGGACTATAGTTTCTCGATTTAAAAAAAAAACCTTTTTAATTTTTAAACTAGAATAATATGACGTTATTTTTTCTTTCACAAGGTCTTATCTTTCGATTGGACCTAATTACACGATATTTAGGTGACCGTGTTTTTGATTTATTGAAAAAGGGCTTACAAGTGTCATCTTGGTATAATTATTTCCTTCCGTACAACCATCAACGGTAAACATGACTTAAACCTGACGTGCCCTTGTTCAATTATGAAGTTAAAATGAACAAGTACTGACAACGTAGATATTTATCTATTGTGTCGGCACGACCAGTTCCATCAACACGTGAAACAAAACAAAGTTAAGGAGTGGTTTTGTTTCGCCTCCGCGTAATACCCAAGGTTTATTCAGTCAACGTTGCTATTACGGCAGATGCCCAGCAACCGAAGCGTAACAGCCCTCCAAGTGCCTAGCGAACCCGGCCCGCCGAACCCATACCGTGGACTGGTCAAGGCTCACGGCGGACAAGCCAGACGCCGTCGTCGACATGGGACCAAGTATCGTACAGCGCTACTAATGACTTGACGCCCTTCGTTCATTTTGCGGGGATTTCTGGTGGAACTCGCGCTACTCGATGACGGGAGGACAGGACGACATAGAGGGTTATAGAAGTCCGTGGTGGTAATAGACGTTGGATTTGTTCCCCCAATGCCAAGGGACTACCCTCACGCCGTCAAATCGTAGTGTGTTTGCCTTAGGGGTAAGAGCGCGAATAAGGTTTCCACCGAAAAAATGATGGGCGCTAACGCGGCGGTGCGCTCTATCGCACCTGAGACCAGCACTTAAAAGCGGCTTCTAACTGCAAGCTAGCAGACAAAGAAACGCTGCACTCAAGGGGATTGGATTTCGCTGTGTGTCGCTGCTAACTGTTGGGATGGGAAACTCAGTACTGGGCAAGAGGATGATGATAATATTGTGGTGTGCCCCCCCCCCTCTTCCCCCGTCCGTTATTGGATTCTGAGGATCGTTGGGCGATTAGAAACAATTTGCGTCTGAGCGGGGATCACGACGCAGCTCTTGGAATAACTCAGAGTCAACGGCCTCGCGGTTCAGTACTGGCCTGCTGTGAAGGAAGGGGAAAAAATGTCGCCAAACAAAATCAACTGGGCCTATTTGCCTCTGCTCGTGTGCCTGAGTAGGTGTAGAACGTATGGATTTGCCTTTAATTGATTTAAGTGCTTTTTGCAGTTGTGTTTTTTAGCCAGAAAGACAAACTATTACTTGAAATTCCTAACGGACTCAAACAAATTATACAAACCAAAAAGATTACGCATAAAATAGTACATGAAAACAAAAAACAAACCTTAAATTAGCGTCACAGATAAAAAAAAACCTAGGAAGGTAGTGGTAGCGTTATAAATGACCACAACTATTATTGTGTTTTTTAGCCAGAAAGACAAACTATTACTTGAAATTCCTAACGGACTCAAACAAATTATACAAACCAAGAAGATTACGCAAAAATAATGCATGAAAACAGAAAACAAACCTTAAATTAGCGTCACAGAAATAAACTAGGAAGGTAGTGGTAGCGCGTAAAGACTAAATAATTACAATTAAAAACTGTATGAGATTTCATAGCAACAACTACTTCATCAGATGCAAAGAAGTTGAAGTATGATTGCTACAAAAGCTATAATGCAGTTTTTTATGTAATTAGTTAGTCTTGAAGTGCTACCACTACCTTCTTTGTTTTAACTATCAGACTAACACGGCTACGTCTATTATTGTCTACATAAAAAATAGTCAGTGTGTCAAAAGAAACAGAGAGATCAAACGAACAAATTCAACACTTTCAGCAAATAAACGAGCATCCTTCACGGCCTGTCCAAGGGGGTAAAAAGCAACGACGACACGGCCAGCGAAGGGGCGCGTCTCGCTGCCCACTTGTCACCCAATCATCAATCTGATGATAACGTTTGATTGTGCAAACGCGTTTATGTAGCACCCCTAAAACGCCACCAAAAACGAAAAGCATACCAAGCGAAGCATCCCATGGAATCGGTCATGGTCAAACAGTAGGATGACCGAAATGGATCACTAGTGTTAATTAATAACAAGATTGATGGGAGAAATGGAGGGTCAGTAGAGTGAAATAGGAATCTTGTTTACATGGTTGATTTTTTTCCAAGAGGGAGGACGAGCCCCCCCCCCCTCTACCGAAGTACGCATATCCTCTCCAACCAAGAAGATGTTCACCAATGAGGTACCTCCAGTCCGGGACAAAGCATCCTTGGAGTGACAATAAACCGCGTATAGCCAATAGCGAGAAAATCTAATTTACAACACTTTAAGAAATTACACAAAAACCTCCCGCGCGGCTCACGGTCGGCTGCCGAAAATTAAACATTCATTCCGTAGAGTATTAGTGATATAACATGGCTACTAAACCTAAGCAATCGAGGGATCCAAATTACGATCCCCTCTTATACGCTTTTTACATTACCTTTACATGTGTAGTGTGATAAGTAATCATATTTAACCGCCCCCCGAAAAAGGGGACCGTTCACTTTTCGAAATTGCTTGAATCGGATTAGAGCGCGTTAATGGAACGGCGCGAAGAAACGCCAACAAAACTCGAGATTGACGGTCAAAAACGAGGGGAATTTTCTACCGGGAAATTGAATTAGGTAATTTTCTTAAATGCGAGTCGTGACAGATTGGCTGATAAGCGTAGAGTTTGCTCAAGACAATCTTCCAGAGTCGTAGGAACGGAAATGTTTGGATTGCGATTACACGATTTTTTTTTTTTTTAATTTTTTTTTTCAACCCACTTGCACTTTATTTATTATTGGTTTGATTGACAATGAAATGTAGGAATGAGCATATATTATACATAAATAATACAGGGTATAAATGCCTTATTTATCTTCAAAACGTATTTCATAAATATCTTATATCCCGTCTTTAATATTTTACCAGATTTGACTTGTTAACAATAGATAAATATAAAGGAAGGATATACCTTTGGTAATTACTCAAAAAATTAATGACCCTAAAAACTTACTTGGTAAAGAGCACTGGAGAGCTGTTGATATTATAAAACATTGTTAGAAACGACCCATTTGAAGTAATGTAGTCTTACAGAAAGTAATTTTTCACCCGAAAATTTGAATCTGAGAAAGGCCTTTTTCAAATTCGAATTTTTAGGTAAAAAATTACCTCTTTCTCTAAAACTGCAATATTGCTTCAAAGCGGGACTTTTCTAAAAAAAAATTGTTCATTTTCAACAGCTCTAAAGTGTTCTTTACCAAGAAAGTTTTGATGGTCATTAACTTGTGGAGTAATTACCAAAGTACACCATGCCTTAAAAGTTATTTAGCAAAACTACAAGAGTATGTGATGTGCTTTCATCACATGTCTCTTTAGAAATAAGCCAAACGTAGGTCGGTCATTGGGTCATGTAGCCGACGTGTTACCAACGAAAAGCAAGCAACACTTTGGGGAAAAGATGACATAAATACTACCAGTATGGGTTGCCTATAATCTTCAAAAAGACGTGGTATTACTGTGTCGTTTTAGCTCTGCTTTTTAGCTCTGCAAGAGCTCTCTTAACTTCCCTGACCATAAGTACTGCATCCATTGAGACCAAGGTAGGCCTACTTACAATATCCGAGAGAACAAGGCCCAATATGTATGGCTCTGCTTACCGCCGAATTCTGCGCTTGCAACCCCCATTCTCCGCTTACAGAGCAAGCGCCGAATTTATGCGCTAGCCGTGTAAAGCGAAGAATATACGTAGTAACGTGGAGTACACAGGTGCACAAGCAGAAATTCCCTGCTAACCTGTGAAACACGCTTGACGTAAGCGTGGAATTCCCTGCTTCCGTGAGCGCCGATTCTTTACTTATACGGTAAGCAGAGCCATGAATCTGGGACCAGATATTACATGCTTCGGAAAATGGTCTGTGAATCTATATCACTATACCCCAATGCTGTTTTGGATATACACTTGACACCCGAACCGATTTCGATCAGAATCGTAGGTTATTCCGTAAATGTTTCTCGACACTTATGACAATCTCATCCAACCGTATTCCGGTTCATTTGCCGAATAATTTAAATATTATTGCAACCTGTGAAGAGCAGACAATCTGTTTGACATTGATGGGCAAATTTCCCGTAACATCCCCACCTGTTCTTCTCTCGTCAACATTACGTCGTATATTATACACCCCGAGACAGATTGGTCCAAATTGGTAAAAATTGGCCTCAAATTGGGACAAATTGGAACTCGAGAGCGTCTCAAGGCTTCTGAATTGCCTGCGACCCGTCTTGGTTATACGCCCACCGGCTACCCTTCGTTAATCAATTAATCGGAAACGAGATGATATGGCCGTCCAAGTTCGTAACAATAATCTGTCTGACCTCGACAAGATTGGAGATTCCTTTACCAGATTGTTGAAAGGTGGTAGTGTTAAAAGTAAGGAGGGAAAGACGCTGGTGATGCCAATCGTTTTGCTAGAGAATAATTTTAAATGTGCCAAGAAATAGAAAAACAACAGCAGCAGCAGCAGCAACAGCAACAACAACAATATCAACAACAACAACAACAACAACAACGACAACAACAACAACAACATCAAAAAGACAAACAAACAGCCCAACACCTCCAACAAACAAACAAAACAAACCAATGTCAAAATAAATCTTTGTGCAAGGCTTCTCAAGACACAGGAACATGCCAGTGGTGTAACTGTTGTTGGTGGTGGTGGGGGTGGGGGTGGGGGACGGGGATGTGCCACCCCCACAACTGGTGTCCGTGGTCCCTCCCATTAATGTCCGTGCGTTCCCTGATTTCTGTGTCTGCCAAGAGCCATTTACGACAAGAGCCACTCATTAAGCCTTAATTGGACAAAATTGAAAAACAAATTAACGAAAAAGATCCCTTTCATTGGACTGTCCTTTACCTTTTCAAAGTTAAGCCCAAGCACAACTGTCAATGGCCTGAGATCTTTGGATTGTTATTCGTGGCCGAGCGGTTAAGAGCACTAGACTCAAGCTCTGGTAGTTCTGGTTCGAGTCCCGGTCTTGACATTTGTGTCCTTATAAGCTAGACACTTACAACCAGTATTGCTTCGTCGTTTGGATGGGTCGTAAAGCCGTTGGTCCCATGTGTTGTGTATTGTACGTATACAAGAACCCAGTTACACTTATCGCTAAGCTAACAGAAGGGGTTTGCCCCGGTGTTTCTGGCAGTGTCTGCTGAATGCGCCGCAGCACCTTGTATTATCCCTTACAAGGTGTTACATAAATGGGTCTCATAACTCGAAATATGTCTGGAAGTAGGCCTTAAACAATGATAAGCGCTTTGAGATTCCCATAGTGAAAGGCACTGTACACGTGGTGAACACTGGTCTTTGACAATTACCAAACGTGTTCAGTGCCTTTAAAGCTCTATGTAAAAACTAGTTGTTGTTGATATTATTATTATTATAAAATATTTCAGATTGTCAACGATAGAGTCCCACAAAGTGTTTGAATCCATACGTCTATGTTGAATTTGCAGCTATTTAAAAAAAAACCTTGGAAAACACGAGTGTGGCATTGTCCTGCTATACAAGGGGATGTCCGTTCACACATCGTGGGTTAACCATCAGGCCCAGGGGCCTGACTTTAATGCTCGCTTTAAAGTGACCCACAGACAGACGTAATCACTCGAAGGAAAAGGGAAAACGCCGCCAACGATCACACCTTGACATTTCCTGCGGGCAATGCGGGAGCTCGTGGTTGACCTGCGCTATAATGGTCGTCCTCGAGTTGGGATTTCTGTAGCCGGTGGGTATGCGCAACTCTCAACGGTTTAGCTTATCTATTGATCAGGTGTTTGGCTTGTCTTGGTCACGTTCATAGTTAAAACCAAATAATAATAAAATGTAAATATTTTTCAGCACAACTTGAGGCGTCTCGTGGCCGAGGGGTCCGGTTCACCGGACCCAAGCTCTGGTGTTGTCAGCAGCAGAGTGTTGGTTCGAATCCCGGTCATGACAGTTGTGCGCTTGAGCAAGGCACTTAACCATAATTGCTTCGTAAACAAGTTGGGAAGATAGTTTATTCTGCTCTACCAACCAGGCTCCTTGTGGATGATACCCATGCCTACATCCTTACAGACTGTGAAGGGGGTTACCCTGTTTCAGCCCCAGGAGTAGGTGGCAACGTGCCCCTGGTGACAGTTGGTTTGGTTCGACAGCCCAAATCGGTTAAGTGTAGCCCTCACCTTGAAGTGGCCGTCTGGCCTTGTGATGTTCGGTGATCTCTCATAAAAAATTTTTTTTTAATAATACTAAATATCCAGATGAAGATCACAGCACACATGCCGAAACGTCGAGTAAAACGACCATTCTTCGGACCAACACTACTAAAAGTAGATTATCACATAGTACTATACCGCAAACCTTACCGACATTGACTTTAACCATGCCCAGCCTCGCGGCTTCCTGTGTTGATTTCAAGATTTACATTACATAATAAAAATAAAACGGATGAAATTTTATCAGTTGTAATCAGACCACACTGGTGGAAACGAAATTGTATCAATTACTTATTAAAAAATATAATTGAAGCGTTCCAAAGGAATCGTTCGTTTGATGAATTTCTTTTCGCAATCGGCCAGTTAGATAGAACGGTTTAGTCAATAAACCGTTTAAAAGTCTGTGGTTTAATCTTTTTTCGATTATCAGTCGAACAATTATCTTCATTATGTACTTAAAGGCACTGAACACGTTTGGTAATTGTCAAAGACCAGTGTTCTCACTTAGTGTATCCCAACATATGCATAAAATAACTAGCCTGTGAAAATTTGGGTTCAATTGGTCATCGAAGTTGCAAGAAAGTGGTGAAAGAAAAAACACCCTTGTTGTACAAATTTGTGTGCTTTTAGAAAAAGGAATAAAGGCTTCTTGCAAGAAGTCTTTTAGTGAGAAATTATCTCTTTCTCAAAAACTACGTTACTTCAGAGGGAGTCGTTTCTCACAAGGTTTTATAATATCAACAGCTCTCTGTTGCTCGTTACCAAGTCAGTTTTTATGCTAACATATATTTTGAGTAATTACTAAACGTGTACAGTACCTTTAAACAGAAACACCACCAACAATATTTTGTCAGATTTAAATCTTTGATTAGTGGTGACTTTAAACTCAAAAAGTCATAATGCTTTTCTGGTGTAGTTAAATTGTGAAGTGTTTACGCAGATATTAAATGGTGGGCCTACTTCTAAGTATTGAGCTCTACGGGGCGCCGCCGAGAGACCACATTAAAAAAAAAACTCCGCGATCGCAATTCGACAGATGGGCGACCAAGTGTTACACACGCGCGCTTCGATGGTCTAAGCTCCCCACATACAGCGTACAAAGATAGCTCCACCGCGCATGATCAGAGATTCTATTTTGTTTCCCTTCTCTGTCTTTGGAGCGGCTTATCCCAGCCTGTGATTGGTTCACTGCACTTGTTTGCTTGATATTACGTGATCACGTGTTCTAAACTGGTTTCGCGGGCTTACTTATAATGTGTGCGGTGTATCTAGACGGAGAAGTTTTCGCTTGAAGTCATTTTGTTCAGCGGTTTGGTTTGGTGCAGTTATTAATTTGAAACTGCTACGCGTTTTATTTAGGTGGAAGTTTTGGTTTACTCTGCTTTATTCTATTTGATGGGACTTATAGTACACGTCAGCTTGACTTTCGTAAATGGTAAGTACTATTAAGACATGTTTGTTGACTTTAATGTTTCAGTATACTTTGGTGACGAAAGGATTGCTTTAAATATTGTTGTCAAACAATCTTTGGCGTAGAAAACTAAGTGTTGTAGATTTGGAAAGTTTAAGCGAATACTTCGTTTCAAGTCATTGTTTGTTGGTTGCTGTTGTTATTCTTCAAATCGACAACATGTTTAACTCAGTTGTTTTGTCAGGTGTTACTTATTAAGAGAAGACGAACGTAAACACACTATTTGTTTTGTCACAATTACCAAGCACTTCATAAATAATAAAAAATAGTAACTGCATAATTAGTGATAAAATACAATAACATCATTCAAATTGGCAATCAATTATTTCAACGATTTTAAAACAGTATGGACGCCATCTTTAGAACTCTTTAAAAAATAAAACTTCAATATAAAAATCATCTGGTTTTCGCTTTGATGCTAGAATGTAAAGACTATAAGGCAATATCGTATATACAGGTTAGTTTTACAAGATAAATTATCGCTTCTGGTATATACGGTTTATATTCGTGATCTGGACTCGCTAAATTGTAAAAAAACATTGAATTCGTGCTGATAAAACCAGATGTCTGAGTATTACGTTCCGTGTATTATATGGCGATCGCTAGGTATGATATAATAGTCTGTATTTCATATTACACTGTAATTAATATGACGGGTAATTAAGTACCAACGTCACACGCATTCAAGTAACAGAGCAGCTTTGTTCAAATTGTTGATCACTTTTACATTAAATTTACTTTGAGTTTATGACTAAACATTATTCGAACTCAACCTGAAACACTTGGTTGATGTCATAACGTAAGCCATAATGAAGTCGTCTGTTCACTTGACACCTTGCTGTCATATTTATACGTTAATAGGCAGGGTATACTTTTCGTAATTGTCAAAGTCCAGTATTCTAACTTGGTGTATCGCAACATATGCATAAAATAACACACCAGTGACAATTTGGGCTCAATTGGTCATCGAAGTTGCAAGAAAATGATGGAAGAAAAAACACCCTTGTTGCATAGAATTGTATACTTTCAGATGTCTGAGAAAGGCTTCATGCCTGAAGCCTTTCTCAGCTTCAAATTTTGTTGTGAAAATATACTGCTTTCTCTAAAACTACATTACCTAAAATGGGGTCGTTTCTAACGATGTTTTATGATATCAACAGCTCTCCAGTGCTCTTTATCAAGTAAGTTTTTATGGTCATTAATTTGTTGAGTAATTACCAAAGGTATAACCCTCCCTTTAAGTGTAATAAATGAACAGTTTTAACACCTTATTTTAAATCGAAAGTCGTTTTAAGTTAATCGTCAGCCGATGTTTGAAAGAGACAAAATAGACTTGAATAGTTTGACTTGCTTTTTTAGGTATGAAGTATGATTTCTTGACTCTCGTACAGTAAAGATGCGTTTTCAAATTTACAACTTTTGTTTTTTATAGTTGACGTCCACCTCTCTTTCGGCTACCTGTTCCGAATTCTAATGACAGTAGCCCAACTTTATTTTCACAATCAACAACTTTCTAATTTGATCATTAAAATAAGTTCATCTGGATTGTTGATAATCATGGATTAAGAGGTTCGTTTTTTCGAATCCAACAATAATGTAGATGTTACTTACATATTATTTTAGTTACGTTTCACTCCTAAGCTATAGAAGCTTCTTCAGACTGGTGACCATGTCCAATGTTCAACTGCCTTGTTATACCCTTTCTTGGTGGTCATATAGAGGGCGTTCTAATTTGATACTTGGATGAACTTATTTTAATGGCACCAGCAATACTAACAAGCCGTTCCGACTGGCCTACTAAATAACTTGTTCTGACTTCTTTTATGGTACCTGCTTATACTGTACCTTAATCATAAAAAATTTACGAAGATTGGTACCAGACTATACTTTGCTCTTCCAGTTTTGTGTTTGGTTTCAATGATTTAAACGGAAGGCGATACAAAATGGCTGAACCACGAAAAGGGTGTCCGGAGTGTTAACTTCAATACAGTGTCTGACTTATACTCTGAAATCGTTCTTCCCGATCTGCTATTAACTTAAATAGAGAGGAATGAAGAAGTAAATTACAGGTGGATCACAATTACAGGTAATTCTAAACTGGATGGTGTGAGGATTCTAATGGTCTTCGGCACTTGCCTACCAACTGCGTGGTTCGGTAGAACCCAGAACACTTATCGTGGAGGAGTAGGGGTTAACCCCGGTGTTTCTGGCTCACATGGCAAGCGCCCTTGTTTGCAGGTTTCCTCAGGCTTGCAAGCTACAGTGATTAAGGTCACTTATGGAGCATCCTTGGTTTCATTTCCAGTTAATGATAATAATAATAATTGATTGGTTTGTAACCATCTGTGTCTTACGGCCACATCAGATCGTTTCTTGATGTTCATCTATACATATCTGTGAAATATTCAATTCTTGTACTTTCGTATTCTTGTTGGGGTATATGCAAAATGAAAAGGTGCTTTGATGCGCTGCTGGTTATATGAGAGTAACATCAGAGATGATCTAAAAATGTAATTTTCCAAAATGAATGTACACGTTTTTGCCTGATGCCAAAGCCCTTTTCACACGAGAGCTATTTAGTAGGGGTCCCTTGCATTATTTTAGCACGGTTGTACACATTTTACAAAGTGCACTTCGTGTGAAAGGACAACAATGTTTGGGCTGTCCAAGGTCCCTAGTGAATTTTGATCTTGTGTTAACATAAAAGTTGACAGCGAGTGCAATCGGTGTGTAGTTTGTAAGTTAGAGGCAGGGTGTACGTTTGGTAATTATCAAAGACCAGTATCCTCACTTGGTGTATCCCAACATATGCATACAATAACATACCTGTGAAAATTTGGGCTCAATTGGTCATCGAAGTTGCAAGAAAATAATGAAAGAAAAAACACCCTTGTTGCATAGAATTGTGTGCTTTCAGATGCCTAAAAAAAGGCTTCATGCCTGAAGCCTTTCTCAGATTCAAATTGTTGGGGTGAAAATTACCTCTTTCTCTAAAAACTACACTACTTCAAAGGGAATCGTTTCTCACGATGTTTTTATACTATCAACAGCTCTTCAGTGCTCTTTACCAAGTAAGTTATTATGGTCATTAATTTGTAGAGTAATGACTATAAGTGTACCCTGCCTATGGTTTCGAAGTTAGCTTCCAACTTTTTGAAAACAAAGGTGTAGGCCTACTACGGTTTCAATGCGTAAAGAGCACCAACGCTGAAATACACGTAACGATTTTTCAAAATAGAAATCGAAATATTGACATCTGTAGCAATCGATAACCACTCTCACCATCGCGCTACGGTTGGTTGTGATTACATTCATGGTATCTGCGTTTGAAGTTAATGTAACGCGATGAATGAATTATGCAAATTAACTCATGAATCAATTCACTGTGTCTAGATCGCCCTGGACGTGTTGGAAGACCACGTGCTGTAGCGTCCATTTTGTAACGGTGCATTAAGATCACTAAATATAACAGAAACGTAAGACCAATCATTAGCCCTTTTGAGATATGGTGGACACTATAGGAGTGCACTGTAGGATTTGGATGTATACAGACAAATTTACCCAAGTCAAACAGTGTTACAGTAATGTGTCCGCCATATCTCAAAATGGCTGATTGGCTTTATAAATGAAAATCAGTGCGCTTGCCATTCTACAAACAAAAAATGACTTTGACAACCTGCAAAATATTCTCGATTGAGTTTACTTTTGTTGTCCCTGACCCGCATGATTTGTCGTTGTTTTTCCCGTGTTTGGTTTTTCTTTCCTTGTTTGTTGGTTTTGTTCCCCTCCTGCAAGCTCCCCCTCACTCGTTCAATCCGTGTTGGTCCCTAGTTGTCTTTTTACCTTGCTTTTATTGTTTGTTTATATTATTTATGTAAAAAAAATCTTAAAGTGTAGTTAAACTCCGTTTATTTACATCAATCATCTCTATTTACAAAAGAAGGTACACAAACATACGGAAAGGTACAAGAACACATGCAAATGTTGAACATTTGAAAACGAAATTAAACTTAGAAGCAAATCAAAGAATAAAATTGGTGGGCATTTTAAAATAATGAAAACAGAACAAAAACTAACTGCACAATATTACTCATATATCAAACAGAAGACTTTTTTCCACTATGTATTACATGTTATTATTTTTCTAGGACCTACTCATTTATATTTTTACAATTGTTAACATTTATGTTTTTTTGTTTGGATTACTTCTTTATTCATCCTGTACTTGTTTCTTTTAAATTTTTGTATGGTTTGTCTAGGTCAAATAAATAATAATAATATTAATGATAATAATAATAATAACTATAATAAATTCACCATTTCTGCAATTATAACTGAGTATGATTTTACATTAATTTACAAATAACAACACCTCGATCAACCTTTTCCCTTTGGAAAGTAAAATACCATTTCAGCCGAACACAAGGGAAACTTATGTGGTAGAGTAATAGTAAATTTTAAATGAGCGAAGAGTAACCCAAGCAGGTGTATGAATCCTATGAACGATTTAAAATAATAATAATATAAATTAAATATCTAGTCGAAACAAGTTCGTGTAAATGCGGCACACCTTCGATACTGAAATGGTGTAATTCTAAGATCATTTATCACTATTGTGAACGCTGATTAATGCTCCACATTGAAATATAATAAGCCAGACGAAAGAAAACTAATAAATAAATAAAGTCATGCATAATTTGTTTCATCGAGTTGAACCGCAGAAATTATTTCCATGAAACGAGAGACCTGCCAAAGTATGATGTCATACAAAATGCCACATCCGAAATTGCACGCTCTAGTTCATTTTGAATAAAATAATAGCAGAAACAAATAAGATTAATTGCTACTTGTGATTTATATTATTAATTGACTCGTACACATCTTAACGCCCAATTAGCAACAAATACAATACGAGATTATATATCAGCCCAATATATTGTTTGAAAGGTTACATAAGCTATTTCACAACTTGCCGGCCATTCAGAATAGTCAATGTTAAAAATTTGACAATGGTATTAACAAATTTAAAAATACTAAAAGCACTGTGAGTTATTTGGAGTAAAACAGCAAGGTATTTGCAGGTCGAGGATGCTTAACAGTATAGGTGAAGTGATCTACCAGACCAGGGGCTTATAAATGTTTTCTATAAAGTGAATTTGTGAAGGAAGATCAACCTTAGATGATAGTATCTCTAATAGAGGCTGGTAGTTCTTCACATAATCTAGGAAATCTGTGAGCAAGATAATTTGGACCAATCCCCTTTGATGGCAAAACCTAGCAACTTCAGTGTGTCTACAATTAATGTGAACCAAATAGGCCCATATCAGGTATACCTGTAAGAACAAAGCAAGATCCCCACCCCCATCCCCTAACCCCACCCCCCCCCCCAAAAAAAAGGATTGTCTGCAAAAATTGATGTGGAAATTTGAAGTTGTGTGTAAGTAAAACGTTCGCAGGTCGTGCTTGGGTGAGCAGCGAATATTCTGCAGTTACTAGTTATTACGTGTTCCGCATCGCTACGCGTCCTCTCAATTATCTTGTCTCCCGCTGAAGGGGCCGAGAAATTGGCTCTTAGGTTTTTATGAGATGTTTAGGTTCTTTTTTGAGAGCGAGGCTGATGGACGAAAAACCGTGGATGTATCTTCCGTCACAACGAATGACTTGAAGCGCCACGGGGGACCCATATAAAGCATAGGGCGGGATACGGTGCAGACGTGCTCCCGTGTTATGAACAAAAAAGAGAGTCTTTTTTAACAACGAAGCTAATTACTGACTATACACAAGGGAGAGGGTTTTTTTGCGTGTGAATTATTCAGCAACAAAAAAAGGGGGGAAAGTGTGAGAATCTGGCTGAGGCGTTGCCGTGGACGATCCATCTTGGCGTAAATGAGTCATTTTTTCGGCGGGAAGAATCCATTGTTCGTCGGTGGGGGGATGACTCACGACAAAGACAAAGAACCAACGCGAGATGACTGAATAATCTCGCGGGACTTTGGGTTTCTTGTTTTTTTCCGTGGTGTTGTCTTTAGATGTTTGGCAGAAACACATAGTGGGGGAAAGTTAAGTCTGTAATTGGACTATCTTGTTTCTTGTTGCTTCTCGGTGGTTAACTGTGCCACTTACTGTCAGATTGGTCCAGTGGTTAGACTGCATGACTTGCAATCACATGGTTGTGGGCTCGAATCCTACCAAGTTGACCGCTGGTTTCACAATAACTAGAAAAAGTATTGTCGTCTAGTTACTAAAGCACAATGTTTTGATTTGTGCAATTCATAATCATAGACGTTAAACCAATGTTTGTATGAGAGAGATTGGCTGTTGCCAGCTTGGTGTTTATATGTCCCCTTGTTGGAGTTTGCCGAATTCCCTTGACGGGAAGATCATCTAAACAAACAAACAAACAAACAAACAAACAAACAGATTGTCTTGTCTCATGACATGCCGACTGCTCAGTTTGTATGCACGTGTTTGCTAAATCCGTTTGTTGGTTGACATATCTACCCGTTACACACGAGCTCTATTTAACCCATGATTTGTTGTGTTACACGTTCCATGCAAGATACAACTTTGTAAAGTGTGGAACTCGACACAACTTTTAGCATTTTATGCAAGTAGGCCTAATTTCGGTAGTCGTTGACCAGAGTATGAGGCTAAACGCAACTCGCTTCCCAAGTCGAAAACCAGCTCCCCTGCGGTTAACAACACCCCGCTAATCAGCTAAAGTGTAGCCTCGTTGTTTTGTTAGGAACACACCCTATCTAACCCCCCATCCACGAACATATCTACCCGCTCATCTGGGCCCAAATTCATAGAGCTGCTTAAGCACAAAGAGTATAGCTAAGCACAATAAAATTATGCTTACCAAAATAAGGTTACCAGCCAAAATACCATATAACATGTACTATCTGTGGCTGGTATCCTGCTTATTTTTGCTAAGCGAGTTGCGTTTAGTCTCATACACTGGTCAAGGACTGCCGAAACTTAGGCCTACTTGCATAAAATTCTAAAAGTTGTCGAGTTCCACACTTTACTAAGTTGTATCTTTTCTGCTAAGCAGAAATTGTTTAAGCAGTATTTTCTGCTTAAAGCAGCTCTATGAAGTTGGGCCCACAGATCAAACAATCTCAACCAATTTCCCTATCTCAACCTATACCACTGCTCCTAAAGGCACTTCAAACCAAAACCCCACAGCCGAGTGTCATTTTTTACCGGTAACATTTCCGCCGAGTTTTCCCCCCTATACGTCTCGTGTCACTCAAGTCAACGACACTTTCAGTCCATTTCCGAGGCTCTTATGATGGCTTCGTTCGATAATAATTAACCGGTTTGGAAGTGGTGTCCGACTGCTAGGAGAGACACACAACGAAGGTCTGGCGACCGGCGGAAACCAATTCCAATCGAGGGCTTTTGATTAGTTGAGATTAATGACTTAGTGGTTTGACGGATGGAGTCAACATAATTATCGAGGCCAACTTGTTAGTGGCATTGCAATGAATTTCATCACTGATTCGACTGTTGTGAACCCGAAACGATTTCGATACAAATTAATTCCCGTTCCATGTGTATTTGCTTTTCTCTCGACAAACTACAGTAAACTTAGGTCATTGTTTTGTATTTCAAAGGGTGTGGTTATTTGTGTTTACCTCTCAAATTAAATTGGACTATTCTTCTTAGGAAGTGGATACACTGCAAAAACTGGGGTGTGGAAATTGACACCATGCGTGTTATCGCATACAGACGATGTAACTTTTCCCAAGCATCCATTTTGGCAAAATTGTTCGACGATCAAGTATCATTTAGGCCTTCATATCATGCGTACAACAGTACTAGCAACTGACGGTATTCCTATACCCTTTAAAAAGTGCGCGCCCTTTTTTTTAATTTGATAATTTTGGTCCGGGTGGAAAACACTTAAGTATTGAATTGCTGTGCGCTTCAGTTTTTTTTTCCCTTGTGATGGATGACGCTTATATGATGTGAAGTTAATCATTTTGTTTTGATTAATGGTTGCAAAAACATTTATAATTGAAGAAACCGTTCATGGACAGTGAATGTTTGGCCGCTAATGGGATCAAAGTTGGTTAATTTTAGTGGCAGACTTCACGGCAACTTATGTAAAAAAGGTGTCGCCATTAAGTTACGCTCTATTAGGGTGGGTAACATTCTTTTTTTGATCATACTTTCAGGAGAAATGTTGAAACAGATGTGTAGACCAACCCCTCCCCTCCCCACAAACAAAAAAACACACACACACAACAACAACACAACAAAATAATACCGAACAAGTGAAGACAAACCGCGCACACAAAAATTGGTTTTAATCATATTAGAAAAGTTCCCGCGGAAATTGATCCAAGCATTCTTCCACGTTATCAAATTGGACTACTACCAAAAATGTACAATACATTCAAACAACTCCAATAATTTAATAGAATAACTACAAGGCAACAAATTGAGTCGATAAGATACTGTGTAACAATCCTGTCCCAAGAGTGATTGAACCTTTGGTACCTTTCAACTGTAATTCCTCGGACACCGTTTCGAGAAAGAAAAAAATGATAAGCTTCATGTTGAACAACGCTCGTCTGCCTATAAACGAGAGTTTACTCAAACAGTTACTACCAGAGAAAAGGAAGATTGCGTGTATCTAAAAACGCTGCCTGTGGAGGACAACTCTATACCAACACTATAACCTAGCAACTGCGGTTGCCTAGAACTCCCCCTTTAGCAACAGAACGTCAATTAGTCAGTGTGATGACTTCCACTTGCAATCTTTGTCTCCAGTAACACCGACTTTCCACCCGATGTATCCAGCTTGGTTTCTCGCCTCCAGTTCGGGGTGTAGAGACGCAAAAAAGGGAACTCGTTGTTGTTGTAGTGTGTGTGTGTGTGGTGGTGGTTTTTTTAATGGAGCCCAGAGCCTATAAATTGTGGCGGGAACGACCCTATTAGCGGGGTCTAGTGACAGATGGGACAGTATATAGAGAGGTATAATGATGAGGCAAGGATGCGTTTACTGTGTCATCGGATGTGTTTCTTTTGTTGCTCCTTCTGCTGTGGATGCAGGATGAAGCAATTGTGTTCGGACATCGGTCGGTCATATCAAATATTTCGCTCACATTCTGTGTCTCTGTGAAATCTTACTGTGCATTGAAACCACTGACTTAAAATCTCAAAATATTATTTTCGAGTAAAATGTCGTCAGTGAGATTTGACACGCAAATTACACGCAGTAGGCCACTTATAATGGAAGCACACTTTAATAAGAAAAGTTATTTTAATTGAGCAAATTTGTTGCTATTGTTTTCAGCATTTGAAAAGAAAAAGGGATACCTGCTAATATCAGGCATTTAATTCTTCAAACTTGAGTCTGATTTTTGATTTTTTGCCCTTGGAAAAAAAAATCTGGAAAACTGTGATTAAATAGCCTGAAAAGTCTACACTACACTGTATATAGACATGTAGGTCAGCCCTTGTACCATGTAGTGTTCTTAAACTTTCACAGGTTAGTTTTATGGTATATATCTACAACTATAGGATTGAAACAAACAGTGGGTTCCAATTACCAAACGTATACAATCCCTGTAAGAACCTGAAAGTTCACACTGTCGTTTTGTGCTTGTGTCGGATTTGATAAAGATACCCAAATGGTCGCTGCGATATCGGCAGGGTACCCGCGAAGTTACTCCCCCTAAAACCGTTGATTCATTTCACAGGACACGTTATAATAATTATTATGTACGTTGATTATGAAATGGGCCAATTGGATCTAACGATCCATTTCAACGTTAGAATTAATACCCCAAACCTAATGATGCGGTCAAACAAGCTTTAAACTAGCACATGTTTGTTTCTCTCCATGTCTGTGGTTGTTGCATTGAGTAGGAATTCATTTACAGATGTAAGTACTAATCACATCACCAAACTGGATTGTTTGATAAGAGCCGCTGGCGCTACTTACTTAAAACACAGAAAATTTATTTTACGACTTGTCTGGGAAAAAACTTAATAAATAGCGTTGTTGTTGTTGTTGTTGTCGGTGGTGGTGGTGTTGTTGTTGTTGTTCTTGTTCTTGTTGTTGTTCTTGTTCTTGTTGTTGTTCTTGTTCTTGTTCTTGTTCTTGTTGTTCTTGTTGAAGCTGTTCTTGTTCTTGTTGGTTTTGGTAATGACGTTGATTGTGTTGATGTTAGTTGTTGTTGTTCTTTTAGGGTTTGTTGTTGTTGTTGTTGTTGTTGTTGTTGTTGTTGTTGTTGTTGTTTTTGTTGTTCTTGTTCTTCTTGTTCTTCTAGTTGTTCTTTTGTTGTTCTTGTTCTTTGTTCTTGTAAGTTGTTGTTGTTCTTGTTCTTGTTGATGCTGTTCTTGTTCTTGTTGGTTTGGTAATGACGTTGTTTGTGTTGCTGTTGTCGTCGTCGTCTTTGCTGTCGTTGTCGTCGTCGTCTTAGTTGTTGTCGGTGGTGGTGGGGGATGGTGCTGGTGTGTTTCTCATTCTCGTTTTCGTCTTTGTTTATAAATCAATAAGTATCGACGTTGTCGTTGTTGTTTTCACTGATTCTAATTTACACTATGTATCATTTTAATACAGAGAAAATGAGTACTCAGATATCAGGAATATTTCAAAGTACTCGGTATACAGCCGCAGCTGTGGCTCGGTGTTGTTACAATTATTCAGTTCCTGCACAGACTACTGTAACAATGGACACGGGCACATAATTAACGTTGAGAATATCATTTCTGACCATGTTATTTTCCAACTGTTGTTTAATTTACAGTTACAGAGTAAAAGTGCATTTTGGTAGTATGTTGGGACGCAGCGAACGGACACCCTTTTATAAACTACACGTAGCTATTATTCCCCTTCACTAAAACAAGACCACGCTCGAACTTGACAAAGGTTGTTCTCACAAACCTCTCTTTTCACCCACGGTAAATCAAAACATTCAATACATGCCATGGAACAATGTATACAGTGCATATTGGACCTCACATCTCAATAATGAACGAAGTGGCAACAAAATGCCCTAATAGGTCTCATGTGGACTGGACAATTTAATATTTCATGGCAGTAAATTTAACGTGTATATGCTTGACTGGCACTCCGTAGCTCGTTAATTAAAACAATTCCCTTACCGACAAATATGAACTGAGTGTTACGTCTTACATAACCATTGCCAAAGGCTGCGATGTCAGAAGTCTCAGGGCCGACCGCTAGCCAATTATGGCCAAACGGGAATGGGTGTAACTAAATTAACATTGATCATGTCTTGGTAATTAGTGGTTGAAAATACAGGACAATAAGCCTGTGTTACATAACTGAATATATCGTCGTATATTAATCAATGGAAACAAATATATATAAAAAATTATTGTTATTATTATTTTCTGGTTTATTTATTTATTTTTTTTGTGATGGCATGTACGCAAGGAAATTGTCCTCTGTAGTAGGACCAATAAACTGAATTGAATTGAATTGAATTGAATTAAAACAATGCATTTGTAGCTGTGGTGCTAAATTGCTACAAAGTTTCCTAGTGAAAAATGATACAATGTAGCCCTACATTAAATTTCTTCTCAAAAAATACTTACGGATTTACACATGAAACTAAAACACAACCAGAAAACAAACACATAGCATATATTTTAAAAAGAGAAATTTATACTTGGTTCAAAATACTGACTAAGTAAGGTGTCGGACTATTTTTTGTTTATGTTTGTTTTGCAATTATTTTCGAAAAGATTGTTACTGTTTCTTAATTGATATTGCACGCTACAACCTCATGTCTTTGGTAACCACTGACGGAACACGTCGGAATCTTTCAGATATAAATGAAAGCAATACAAATACGTATATATACAAGAAGAAGAAGAAGAAAAATAAGAAGGTTTTGTTGTATTAGTTTTGTTTATGTATTGCAATTTGTTTAACATAACGTCATGCATCATATTAAAATAATCGCTTGATTACAGTAAACAGCTTTATGAATACATAAACGAAGGCATAGTTAAATATGTAAACAAAAAAATAGAAAAATATAAATATCAATTACCAAACATGTTTATAAACTAGAACTTCGCTGAACGTAATTTAGACAAATACCAGTTTTCTTGAATATTATCGAATTAAATTCTGTCACCTTTTAGAATATAGTATTTGAATCTCGTCTCATTTATAAGGTCTGCGAAGGCTAAAACAAAACCAATCATCCAAGGGTAATTACAAGTCGAGGCTTAAAGTTCTCATTGTTTCATATCAAGGGTTTGTATGCGATTAACCTCTGTATAGAGTTTTGATTGTACGATTTCTGAAATTATGCAAAACTACACTTTCTTTCTTCAACAGTTTTTTAATAACGTCATGCCAACGCTGATCACAAGCAAGCCTTTACGAGATCAACAAGTGACGTCATCATTCACGGAAACCCTGAACACAATGCTCCTGGAGGACGATATAGATACCGGGGACGAGGCCACAGACGACGTCAACGATGACGTCAACGATGACGTCAGCCACATCAATGACTCGTCGTCGTCGAAAAGTAAGAGCTCCAAGTCGAGAAAACGCCAGAAGGGTCTGGATGAGAACGGTGAGAAGCCCCCACCAAAGAAACGAGGTCCAAAGAAAAAGAAAATGACCAAAGCGAGGGTACAGAAGTTCAAGATGAGACGCGTGAAGGCCAACACTCGCGAGAGGAACCGCATGCACGGACTAAACGACGCCCTCGACCGGCTTCGACGGGTCGTCCCTTGTTATTCCAAAACTCAGAAACTCTCCAAGATCGAGACGCTGCGATTGGCCAAGAACTACATCACTGCGTTGGCTGATATCTTGAAGACCGGTTCGGTGCCAGACACCGTTGCGTTTGCGCAGACTCTGTCAAAAGGGCTTTCACAGCCGACTACGAACCTCGTTGCGGGCGCTATGCAACTCAACCCGCGCACTTTGCTGCCGGAGGAGAGTCGGAGCAGTTACAGTGTCTGGCCACAGAGGGCGCAGTACGACTCGTCGTACTACGATGGTAACGGATGCAGTTACGCAGAAAACTCCGGGGACACTTCCGTGGATGAGAACTACAACACGGCTAACTTCTCCGGACCGGACATCACAAGGCTCCCACAGGATGACAGCATGTACGGAGATGTGTCTAATGGATACGGACGCCATTTTGAAAACATGCCCGCCACCAACGGTCCTCAGCCGAGAAACACAAACTATCACTGCCAATATATCACCCACCAAAACCACATCCAGCAGCAGCATCAAACACACCCTCATGCAAGAATGGACTGCGCCAACGAACCACCGACTGATGACGTCTATCCAGCCGTTGGGTATACGTCACAAAATACCCGTATGTACACTTACGGAAGTCCTGTTGGAGCTTCCGGAAATGGCGGACAAGGAGGCAATATGGGTAATACATATTCCCCGGGCGGTGACCATTACGTTTCATCAACTATTTGTGACAAAGATCTCGATATACTCGGATGTGGGACAAATATATTTCATGGATGAATTTTTTTTTGTTGCTGCAAGTTATTATCAGCGACTTCGAACTTTATTGACATATGATTATTGGCAATTTCACTAGATGATATAAAATTTCCAGTTTAGAGCTGAACCTTACATCATTAAATATCGAAATATCGATGGATGGCTCCATAAGACCTTAATCTCTTCGAGCTCCTTGTCCTCCAGCGAAAAAGAAAACAAAAAGAGGAAAAGTTACGTTAAAGGGCAGGGTATACTTTTGGTAATTACTCCACAAGATAATGACCATAAAAACTTACTTGGTAAAGAGTAGGCTGATGGAGAGCTGTTGGTTCTATAAAACAATGTATTAGAAACGACCCCCTTTGAAGTAATGTAGTTTTAGAGAGGTAATTTTCACTCCACAAATTTGAATCTGAGAAAGGCTTCAGGCATGAAGCCTTTCTCAGGCGTCTGAAAGCGCACAATATTCTATGCAACAAGGGTGTGGGTTTTTTCATTCATTATTTTCTTGCAACTCGATGATCAATTGAGCCCAAATTTTCACAGGTTTGTTATTTTATGCATATGTTGGGATACACCTAGTGAAGACACTGGTCTTTGACGTTAAATTTTACCAAAAGTATACCCTGCCTTTAATTGAACAACAATACAAAGGCTGCACTATATAAAGGTCTTAATGTGCCATTTATTGAGAAAAGAGATAAAGTGGCCCAGTAAATTTTACATTTCGATAAATTGTTTATTGGTATTTATTCAATTCATATTGGGATGTGCTTTGACAATTTTGAATTACATTTTAACTTCCTTAAAATAAGAAGTGCAATTGGTACAACCGTTTTCAATCAAGAATTCTCGGCCTGTATTTTGACGCAATTTTCAGAGGTTTTCCCCCACACTGACTCACCAATATTGGTAATGTTATTCATGCATCGATGAACATTGGGAATTCTGTTGTCTTAAACAGCGCCCCCATGTGCTCGAAATTCAGGACCTTAAAACCTTCCAGCGAGGGACTTGTTTGGTTGCAACGACCCTGTGGTACGTCGTCAACAGAAACGAAACTATAGGACGAGGAGAGAGCCCTTGAGATGGGCTTTCCAATGGTATAAAATCCAGCATTATTCTGAGGGTGATTTGGCTGTCCTTATGCTTTACGCACATGTTGACAAGCTTTTTCCATAGGATAAGAGGGTTTGTTTTGCATTTTTTCAACGACCTTTTTTTCTTTATTTAAGTGTGTTGTTTACATGTCCAGGTATTGCCTGGGTTAATTTAAGCTTATTTGTTTGCTTAATTAGTTAAGTTTTTAAAATTTGGTTTTATCTTCCATTGACAATTTGATAAACCAATTTTGTACACAAATGATGCTGGCAGAGTTTTGTCCTGCCCCCTCCTAACCAAATCACTGAACCCTGTTGATTTACAACCCCTACAGGACGTGTGGTATGGTACAGCTTAGGATATCATGGCATATGAGCTGACCAGTGTGTACGATGTTAAGACAATAGAAAGATTAAAACATGTAAGGCCAAATAACAAAAAAAACGCGTTTCTCGTCCCCGCCCGCCTCCTTTTTGGCCGCCGCCTCCTTTTTTTACTATTTACTATTTTTTTTTTAATCCCCCCCCCAAAAAAAAAAAGTAAAATTCGAAAAAAATACCGAGCTTCCTTGGTTAATTTTTGCCTAAGAATTTGTCCAGACTCTTTTTTTACCTTTGCAATACAACAGCTGTTTCTGAATTTTGAAACTTGCTTAGCAAGTGGACTAAAATGATACAAATCATTAGTTTTGTCATACATTGCATCAGTATATTGAAATAGCACAATATATGTGAATAAATATACTTTGGCCAGCCATATTTAGCTTGGCGGCCAGCTTTGGGGGAAAAAAGCAAAAAATTGAAAATAGCAAATAGTAAAGCCCTGCCAGCGACCCTCCTCCTTTTAAAAAAAAGTCCGGACGAGAAACTCGTTATTTTTGTTACTTGTCCTAAGCAAGTGCTGACTGCAGGGCTTCAATTGACAACTGCATTACGCACACTTCCCGCCATTTCAAGCTTCCATTAAACAGAACTCTACAATTAAAGTACTTTTCAATGTAAATAATGTATTTTTTTGGAGACAGGAACACCTATTTTGTAGATATTTTCTATAAATATTAACACATAAACATTCCGGTTTATCCTAACTAAATAAAAGGGAAACCTTTAACTTAAAGGGATCCCTACAACAAAATAAAGGGGGACTTTTAGGACGCTAGGTGGCAGCAGACTTACCAGGTAAATCCATTGTTCTTGGAAATTTATGCGCATGCTCAGAACTACGTAAACAATGGAAATTTACCTGGTAAGTCTGCTGCCACCTAGCGTTCCAAAGTCTCCCGCTGTCATTCTATACATTTCTAAACTTTATAATCTTGACATTTATTATTAACAAACGGTGGTGATTTGACAAGGAGCTTTTACGGATAAAGTGCAATATTTTATAGAATATTTATCATGAAATAAAAAAGCGAAAATGTTTAAATATTACTGACTGAGGACTCGATATTTTGAGATTATATTATGTTATCGATAATTACTTATCATTCGTCGGAGGCCATTGATTAGTTTAGATTTGTTATGGAACGACCATTTATTTTTAATCATCAACATGAGCGTATGGGGCTCTTTGGTAAGGGGTGGCAGAGGGGTTGATTTGCCCGAAATTTTACACAGACAAATAGCAAAAACATAAATACCAACTTCTAAGAATAGTAGTTTTTGTTTTCTCAGTCAATTGTTTTCTTCTTGTTGCTGTGCTCAAATTTTCCCCATTGTTTTGCCCGAATTTCGGAGGGCAGTTGCCCCCTCCCCCCCCCCCACTGCGTCATGCGCTCACTTTAAGGTAGTGCGCACCCTGGATAAAGCAACAACCTTTGACATGTTACCACTTATTTTGAAGAAAAGGGCATAAGTGAGATGACATGGAGGGTTCATTCATGTTTCCTTCCAGTTTTAGGTGTCTAAATGCACACACAAAACTAGGAGCCTTCAAAAATGTGTTCAGAAAAGTAGCAAAAAACCTCGAAAATTAACATACCTTCATCGATTTTCGTCGCCAAATTCTCAATGCACATTGAATCAGACTGAACATAAAAAAATGTTTACCGCCCTCTAGAGGCTTAGTTCCCTTGAAAAATTTGTAAAAACCAGAGTTGGTCCATTAGACATCATAGTCAAAATGGCCGCGCCCGCAACGTGACTGGTACCATAGAGCTGGTGGTACTAAAATTGGCTCCGAAAACTTCTTGCAAGAGGATGAACATTCGGTAATCTGTGCAAAACTTTTGCTTTTTCATGTTAGAATGAACAATTATCTGTATTCTGTAAATTTGTAGACGAATATTTGTCTTACTTATTGAAAACCACCTCTTTGGATAACAAAATTATTTTGTGTGCAGGCAGAATAGGAAAGGTCAAAAGTCGCGAGCACCTGTTATAGCTACAGTCAGACCGGTATATTGAGAGAGTTGCAACAACTTGCGATTATAAGCCATTTTGTGTCAAAAAAACGCTTTGGCGAATACAGGGTGCCAGACTAGTCTGCCCATTGGGTTGTGCTGCATTTGGACCAAAAATTGCGTCCAGTAACCACGTGACCGAAGAAAACTGGTCCCTCTATGTCGCACAGGTAATAATTGTGTTAGTATCAGCCGCGAAATGTCGTGAGGCAGACGAAGGTAAGGAATATTACCTGACACGGAGCAATAATGTATAAATGTCGTTTAGTTTAGGGTAAACGCAAGGGGAAATACTCATCGAAACTACAATTTTAATGTTAATTTTTAATTTATATGCATATTTCTTTATTTCTTTATTTTGTACTCGAAATTTATTTATTTCTTTATTTCTTTTGTAATCAAAAGTTTGTGATGAAACTATGATTATTACTAAAATGATTTCCAATAACACTTTTGGAATTACTTGTGAGCCTTACCAATGTGTCGAAGATAATTACGAGCAGATCAATAATAAATAATTTACCTGAGTTTTTAAAATTATTAATAACTTCATTTAAGCATGGTCACGGCAAAACTTTGTCTAATGAACATTTTGATTAACACTAATGCATATGTACATGTACGATACACTATTGCATTAATATGGTCACTTGCTGAAAAAATGCATTGATTGAGCTGAGCAAAAGAATTGTAATAATATTTAAATATATTTATAAATATCAAGCTATAAACAACACGGAAAACTGACTAGGTACATACGAATCAATTTTGGGTTGAACATAGAAGATTTGACTTGATTGGGATTTGAACCCTTTTCAATGTTTGTTGTTAACATGTTCAGGTATTGCCTGCGTAAAATTAAGTTTATTTGTTTGCCTAATCAATTAAGTTTAATAATTTGGTTTCATCTACCATTGACAATTGACATACCGATTTTGTATACAAAGGATGCTGGCAGAGTTTTGTCCTGCCCCTTTCTAACCAAATCACTGACCCCTGTTGATTGACACCCCCTCTAGAGGACGTGTGGCATGGTCCAGCTTAGAATATCATGGCATATGAGCTGACCAGTGTGTACGATGTGGTTAAAATGGAAATTTTAAAACATGTAAGCATGTGCTGACAGCGGTCCTCACTGCAGGTTTTTTAAGGCATCGTACACGTTTGGTAATTGGAGCCTATTGTTTGTTTCAATCCTATATAGTTGTAGATATATACCATAAAACTATACCTGTGAAAATTTCATTTCAAAAGGTGGTAGCGTTTTTAAGATATTGCCGAAATTCTGGAGCAGTTATGTCCACGCAGGAAGAATAATCTGCATTGGAATACACACTCTGAGAAGCGTTACCGTAACGCTTCTCAATATTCAACATATTTTGGGGATAAAAAGTGATATATTTTTATTCCATAACCGCAGTCCTTGGAAGTAAAAAGTCTCTCAAAATGCATTATACTATCCAAAGCTGCTGTACTTCTTACCAAGTAAGGTTTTATTGCCATAAATTTTCAGAGTCTTTACCAAACGTGTACGATGCCTTTAAGCTAATTTTAAAACCAACTTCTGAATTACATAAATCAGGGCAAACGTTTGATACAAACAGCATTTACTGTTGTAACCACTCTTACGGTTTCATTCATTTTTTGCACAATAATGCGATAGAAAGTTTGCTTTGCAAAATTCCTTCGGGGACACAAGGTTGTATGAAAGGAGTGGCTACTAAATTTCTGAGATAAGCAAGAAAGAAAAAAAATAACTAAAGAAGGAGAAGAAAGAAGCTGTTTCAGTCGTAGAGCCACGACCCTCTGCTCCAGGCGTCCCAGAAAGGACAAGATTTTAAAAATGTAGGTCTACAATTTAAATTGAATATTAAAGGAAAAACAGCGCGCGGCAGTGACACAATTTCATTTGTGTGAAAATTGTGGCACGACATTTATCACGCTGTACTTTTCTTTTCATCAAAAGAGACAATTTTAAATTAAATTATGAAAGGTAGGGCCTACCTGGGATTTGAAATTTCACCCAAACTATAAGTGTTAAATAAACAGTTTAATGTTTGTTTTACCATGGGTCAAGCTAGAGACAAAGAAGCACCATGTTTTTCGGACGTGACTTTATTCTTATCTCAACTTGACAACGACAGCGAGATCGGATCTAAGTCTATTTTTTTTTCGATTTTAAGGTTTGAACAAAAAATCGAGGTTGCTAAACTGGACGAACGTTCGATAATGTCAGATTGGCTGGCCACCAGTATAATTGTTACTTCTGTACTTAAAAGGGTCTGTATACGCTTGGTAATGACTCTGAAAATTAATGGCTAGAAAAACTTACTTGGTAAGAACTACAGCAGCTTTGGATAGTATATAATGCATTTTGAGAGACTTTTCACTTCGAAGTACTGCGGTTATGGGAGGCAAAAGATATCACTGACTCTTTATCCCCCAAAAATTTGAATCTGTTGAGAAGTGTTACTGCAGTAACGTTTCTCAGATTGTGTATTCCAATTGAAGATTATTCATAATGCGTGGACATAACCGCTCCAGATTTTCGACAATAACTAAAAACGCTACAACCTTTTGAAATGAAATTTTCACAGGTTAGTTTTATGGTATACAACTCTATAGGATTGAGACAAACAGTGAGTTCCAATTACCAAACGTATACAATCCCTTGAATGATAACACAAAATTGTGAAAATATCATTTGGGCGTTAGTATCTCAGCAGTGGTTATCTATTCGCTCCATTCCTTTTGCTTCTACGTGTGATGACGTCACGGTGCTCATTTGCGTAGGTCCGCCCACCTTTCGGCTCGTCCCGGCCGCCTGTTCAGTTGAGGATCCGGGTTGGGTGCCAGTGCCGGTGTTGGCTGCATGTCCAGCGCCCTCTCGTGTCGGCCGTACTGTCTTGAAGCAGCGCGGGAACGTTTTCTTAAAACTCTTCCGGAAGTTCTCGCCGAGGAAGGCGTAAATGAACGGATTGGCGCACGAGTTCGCGTAGATGAGGACGTGGCACGCGGCCTGGAAATTCAGCGTTGCGTCGGTGTACGGAAAATCCACGCCAAACCTCTGCCAAAGCTTGATAACGTGAATGGGGAACCAGCACACGGCAAAAACGATTACCACGGTGAGGACCATCCATGTAATTTTGCGTTTTTGCCGGAGGTTCCGGTCGGCGTTTGCCGGCCCGCTGAGGGCGTCCGTGGGCACAACGCGCTGCCAAAGGTTCAGTATCATCATACTGTAGCAGATGCATATGACTAACAGGGGGAGTGAGTATACCATCAGGAATGTCCAGATGATGTACAACCTACTCCAAGTCTCGTTCCAAAATTCTGTGCAGAGTGGTAGTACTTCGCCATTAAAATGGATATTCTCGATGTCGAAGAAAACCAACAAGGGTATGTAGACTATGAATGCAACTGAAAGAGAGAATAAATAATTGAAGCAAAAATTAACAGATAGAGAAATTGAGGTTTACTACTTTATATTTGAAATAAAAAAAATCGCATTCCCAACCCTGCGTGACACCATCAATTCATCCAAATAAACAACCAGTTCACTGCTTACAGCCATTGTACAAGTATACAGAAAAAGCCATCTGGAAACTATATGGTTCGTTTTACACAGTAGCGGCTATTGACCCCAAGGTCAAGTAATTGCTGTACCATTCCTATGGGAATTCCGGGAGAGCTGGACATTGATGGATTTTTTTTGTGAAAAAGACCCCGGATGGTAACAAGACATTTACCATGCTATTTGGCTAGATGTAAATGGGGAATGTTGAATTTTTTAGATTACAAAAAATAAAAATGGCGGAGTAATGATTATTTAATTAAAAACGGACAGTGGACCACAGTCCGATGGCATCATGCAGAGTTACGGTAATCCCTCTGCTGCCGGTCCCAGGTTGTATTGTAAACTTTGGTGTGATCCCTGGCTGTACGGCAGTTACAGGTTGGATGGCTTCTGACTGGCACCCCGAACAAATATAATGACCAAATAGGAAGACCACCAACATATGGCTAGATAGCTCAGTTGGTGGAGCGCCGGCACGTTAATCCGGAGGTCGTTGGTGCAAGTCCCGTTATAGTCAAGTTTTTTTTTGTTTAACCCCAAATTAAAAATATAAATAAGAAAACTAATAACATAATGACATCGCACGTGACGTCATGAGAAATGACCCTTTAGCCTATCCCCCTTTAAACAACGACAACAACAACTTACAAAGCCATACGCCGATGCTAATTGTCGCTGCATTCTGAAGAGTACGGGTTTTCAGGGACTTGAGGGGCCTGACTATGGCTTGGAATCGATCGATACTCATCGCTGTTAGGAAAAGACATGTTGCTTGCCCGGTAACCTGTCAGTAAAACATTGAAAGATCCACAATACCAGGTTAACCAGAGGCCGGTCTAAAACTTCACTATTGAAGCTTTTGAAACTTGCTGTTAAAGGGTCTGTATACGTATACATTTGGTATTGACTCTGAAAATGAATGGCAATAAACACTTACTTGGTAAGAAGTACAGCAGCTGTGGATAGTATGATGCATTTTGAGAAACCTTTCACTTTAAAGTACTGCGGTTATGAAAAAAGATATCACTTTTTATCCCCAAAATTTGAATCTGAGAACCGTTACTGACAGTAATGTTTCTCAGATTGTATTCCAATTGCAGATTATTCCTCCTGCGTGGATATAACCGCTCCGAATTTTTATGCGATATCTCAAAAGCCACCTTTTTAAATGAAAAGTCATTCTTACTGCAGCTACAGTACACAGTGTTTCCTCCGTATGGTTCTGATTGAACCTGTCCCCCTTTGAAGTTAGGGTTCACTTTCCCGCATGGCATTTTGTTTTTTGAAACTTTGTCAAGAACGACGAGGTAATTCGAAAGACAAATTGAGCCCAGGCTGTCGTTCCAAAGGGGCACACGAATTCTAAGAAGTCATACCCTTTACTGTTTAAATTGTTCCTTCGCCAAACTTTTCAAAAGAGAGAAACAAAGACCCCCCCCCCCCTCCTGAAATGACCATTCTTAGAAAATATAAAGACGCTCACCGACTGCATGTAGAAGATCAACTTGCACATGAATCGACCGAAGATAAATGAAGGCGGTCCGTATTGAGCTGCCGTTGAGGGCGCACAGATAGATAGAAACAGGATGTCGGCAACTGCCAGGTTGACTATGTAGTAGTTGGTGACCGTCTTGAATTGACGCGTTCTTAAGATGACGAAAATCACTAGTGTGTTACCAGTGATACCGACTACCATGAGAATGCCTGACGGAAGAATGTTTAAAAAAAAACCATTTATTGTTTAAAGGCACTGAACACGTTTGGAAATTGTCAAAGACCAGTGTCCTCACTTGGTGTATCCCAACATATGCATAAAATAACAAGCCTGTGAAAATTTGGGCTCAATTGGTCATCGAAGTTGCAAAAAAAATGATGAAAGAAAAAACACCCTTGTTGTACAAATTTGTGTGCTTTCAGATAAGAATAAAAAACTTCTTGCAGGAAGTTTTTATTATTTTGGTGAGAAATTACCTCTTTCTCAAAAACTACGTTACTTCAGAGGGAGTCGTTTCCTACAATGTTTTATATTATAACACCCCTTACAAAAATTCTGCCTTTTCATTGGTTTAGAGCGCGTCACATGATATGTCTTAGTTTTACTAGAAACCCGGTGGCCGTGTGATAGTCGTTTGCCATGCAATAGTCAAAAGACTATTACATGGCGCGCGCGTTACCCAGACGTCTTTTTGCCCACCTCGAACCCAATCAGTTGTGCATCTGTGTATCTGAATGCGCGTACGAACGTTACGTGAACGAGGATGATGAATAGTCTGTTGGGGTGTTATAAAACAAATATTGACTGCTTTTACTCGTGCTATGGTTAAAACTCCGACTCCCTCGGTGATGCCCGGACCGTTCCATTTTCCCTCAGCTGCGCCTCGGGAAAATAGAACGCTCCGGGGATCACCTCGGGAGTCGTAGTTTTAACCGTAGCACGAGTAAAAGCAGTCAATATTTGTATACTATCAACAGCTCTCCGTTGCTTGTTACCAAGTAAGTTTTTATGCTAATATTTGTTTTGAGTCATTACCAAACGTGTACGATACCTTTAACAGAAAAGGCAAAACGTCTGCTCACAATTTTATAAAATTGTTAAAGGGGATACACCTTTAGTAATTTTACTCCAAAAAGTAATGACCATAAAAACTTACTTGGTAAAGAGCACTGGATGAATGTTGACACCCTTTGAAGTAAAGTAGTTTTAGAGAAAGGGGTAATTTTTCACCCCAAAATTTGAATCTGAGAAAAGCTTTCAGGCATGAAGCCTTTCTCATATCTGAAAGCACACAATTCTATGCAACGAGGTTGGGGGGTTTTCATTATTGGTGGATGGTTTTTCGTTTCTTTCATTATTTCTTGCAACTTCGATGACCAATTGAGCCCAAATTTCCACAGGTTCGTTATTGTATGCATATGTTTGGGCACACCAAGTGAGGATACTGGTCTTTGACAATTACCAAAAGTATACCCTGCCTTTAATTGGGTCATTTCACAAAATCTTTCTAAGCTTCTGGTAAACTGTTGCATTCACGCTTTCTCTATATCGAAATCAGCTTAGAAAATGATTTAAAATAAATATCATGCGGTCCTTCGGATGGGACTTATAAAGCCGTAGGTCCCGTGTGTTGTTCTAAAAACTATATCAATGCAAGTAAAAGACCCCAGATACACACTTATCGCTAAGAGAAGGGGTTCGCCCGGTGTGTCTGGCAGTGCGTTTATCTTCAATCATGATTTGAAGGCTGCACTCAAAAGGAAGAAGAAGAAGTTTCAATTTCAAAGTACATTGTCCTCGATAACGCGTTTCTTTCACTACTACTAACGCTAGAGTTGGCTCGGCCTTCCGTCAGACAAGATTTTAGCACTTGGTAAATTTTTCGCAAATAACTCACAAACACCATAGACAGATGGCTGGAAGTGTCTACCAATAAAAAGTGTTAACATCAACGATTACGCCAAATAGAAAACATTTTCAGTGTTGAAAATGTCTTCGTAGTTTCCACTTCCATTTTACGAATGTTATTTAACACCCGTATCGTAGCCTTTTTAGGCTGGGCGTTATTTCAACACAACTGTTTTTATTAAATGGTTTTGCAATTTACTGTGCTGAAAATAGTTGATTAACAAAATGTTTCTTTTCCTATGTATATCGGTCAATCATCCGCGGTAATTTTTTTCTGTGGCAGTGTGAATTTCGAGCTGCTGAAAATTTAATTCATTTCAGTAAATGGACCGGAAAATACGATACACCGAGACTATACTTAATTTTTAATGGACCACGTCAGGTGAAAAAATGGTATCTTTACTTGTTTGCAATAATAGTAATATAGAAAGCCTGAGCCGGTAAATCGCCCAAAATTAAGGTTGCTTTTAAGGGGAAGTAGTCTCACTGTTTTTCTCCTTGGTGGATTCAGAATTGACCCGATTCCGGGTCTGAGGGGGGCTGCTAACCTATTTCAGGGTCCGGAGGTTTTTAGAGTGTAGTATATCCCAACTTTGGCTAAAGTCTAAATTTGTGGACTGTGCTTAATCCAGTACCTATAGTGGGGTCATATGGTGATGATTCTACACTGCGAAAACCGGGGCGTTAAAATTAACACCACGGGTGTTGGCATATTATATAATATACCAAAAAAGAATCAAAATTTACATTGGTGTTATTTTAACACCATATGATGTCAATTTTGATTCTCTCTTCGGTATCTATATGTGACAACACCCATGGTGTCAATTTAACACCCCAGCTTGTGCAGTGTATGCGTATTGGGGTCCCGCCCCCCCCCCCCCCATTACACCACCACTAACCCATGTACAAACATTGTAGATTGTTACGGATCGACCAGGAAAGTAAAGGTGTATTATTATTAAGATTCATTAATACAATTCTGAAAAAATAATGTTTCCAATACAACTTTGGTATTCCAGTCGCACCTCAAGACTCACCGTTTTAAATCAGCTTTTTGGTATTAACTATATGCGCCGATCATTTATTGAACAATTATTTTTGAACAATTCCAGCACTGTTGTTGTGGTTGTTAGATGGTTGTATAAATACTGTATCTTGCTTTTTAGCCTCGTAATCGCTGTTTTTATTTTAATGTTTTGTATTTTTGTTTACTCTTGTAATCAGGTTTTGTACACCGTTTACTGCTTTTACTTTTTAATGGTGTTTTCCTTGCCTTTGGTTGGAACATTGGCGTTGTTTGCTGCTTTTTGTCTTGTTTCTGGTTTCCCTGATCATGTTGTACAGCGAGCTTACAAGAGCTACATTGAGGGGCTACTTGTAAGTAGGATCTGTACTTGTGGGCTTTTCTCGTGTTGTGGGCTCATGCCCACAATGTTTAAAACAGAAAAGATTAAAGAAAAGGGATCATAGTCACAACCTGTGGAATGCCCACTATGTCACTCTCCTAAACATGTCTGCACAGAGACCCTTTGCTTTAATATGCGCTTCATAAATCTTTGGTAATATTATTATTATTATTCATAATTTATGATACTTACCAAAAATGACTGGCATAAGCCATGCATGATGTGTTGTACTAACAATAGCCGGACTATGGTTGGTTTCGTTGTCATGAGAACCATTAATGATGTTGAGTGGACTGAAAGGGAATTCTGTGGCTACGGTGGTCATCTTTCCCAGCAAAAAACAACCTCGTCCCCTAAACACTGGAACTCTGCAGAGAATTTTAAAAAAAACAAAGGGGGCTTAGTCTACTACACATTCAATAAAAATTTGCTTTACTCACTTATTCCCTAAAGAAAATCCACTTTCCGTAACATTTTTCAGCCTAAAAACGAAGTAGCGATTTTGTATTAACATAACAAAACATGTTTTTCTTCTAGAAGCTCGATGATTTTAAAGTCCAGACAAGTACCAATCCTCCAGAGAATTTCCGTCAATGTTGTTTACCAAAGTCGAGGAAATAGACCAAGCTTTAAATGACACCGAATTAACCGTTGCTATTTTCGTGTCCCGCAATCAACATAAGCCTGCTATGAACGTGCCAAAATCCCCGACCCAAAATACCAAAAACTGTTCCTAATTGTTTTTTAATGAATCGTGACCGTCGGATTTGATGATATTTTCACAGGATTGTGATATGGAGACCGTGCTTTTGCCAAAGCTGCTCTTTCCCTGTGGAATAAGCTCCCTGTCACACTTCGCAAAATAACATCCTCGACAATCTCAAGAGGGAACTGAAGTCACACTTGTTTACATAGCCTTACACAGAGGTTTAATTAAACTACGATTATTAATATCCATTTTGTACAATATTTTCTTTTGGTGTAGGCGCCTTGATGGGTTTTCTGGAGAAGTGCGCATTATAAATCCATACTATTATAATTATTATTATTTTGACCTCTCTATTGAAAACCGTGAATGAGGATGGGAATTTAGAATGTGCTTTTCCGAAAAGCAATAATATACTTTTCCTTGAATCAAAAATATGTTTCGATGATGAGAACATACACCCCAAACCTCCTCGGTCAGAATCGACCCAGTTTCCGGGTTGGCCGGCCCGACCCATTTCCGGGGCCCAATTTCATAGAGCTGCTAGGCACAAAAATTTGCTTAGCATGAAATTTCTTCCGTGATAAAAACAGGATTACCAACCAAATTTCCATGTGATTTTCAGGATAAGCAAACAACAGCTGAATACCAGTAACAAGCAATATGCAACACATGGAAATTTGGTTGGTAATCCTGGTTTTATCAAGGAAGAAATTTCATGCTAAGCAAATTTTTCGGCGTCAGTTTAACCAATTATTCAGTCATTTGATACATAGATTCCGGGTCATACTGACCCAGAAATGGGTCAGGCCCCACGGGACCCGGATCCGGATCAATTTTTACCCGGAACTTTTAGAGTGTAACTCAACTTAAAATGGTTTTCTGCATCCCAACTGAATGATCGTTTAAAACAAATCAACCGATACCGAATAAAATAACTCAGATTCTGTAATAAAAGGAAACATATTTTTTTATTGTAAAGGCCCTCATTTTACGGAACTGACATAAAGTGTCACTAGAAACAAAAAATGTTTTTTGGAGCATTCTGTTCTTCGAACATAGAGTTTGATGGATGGGTGTCATGAGCAATTCGACATACTGCGATTATTGAAAAGTGCATTTCATTTGATGACCTTTTATAAACAGGCGAATTGCATGATTAAGTTGTCTTTACAACCACTTTACAACAGCCGATTTGGCATTCCGGGAAATTCCAATAAAGAGACAATTCATAGCATGCCAATTTACAAAATACAAAACACAAAAGGAAGACATGAGTATTTATTTATGGCTGGAAAGTTTAAGTGAAAACTCGTTCCACCCGTTCATTCATCTCGATTAGATTCTCAAGAAGTTGACAACAGGTCAGTGTCAGGGAGTGCTATCCTTTTATTTCCAGCGGCATAACGAAGCTTGTCAGTAATATAGACCTATTGAGTTAATATTCCTGAGCTTCTCTGTCCGTCTGTCTGTCTGTCTGTTTAGCCTATTTCACTCCACTGCAGGAGGAAAGCCTCTTCACCAATTCTCCATTTCACTCTATCCTGCGCTGTCTGTTGCTAAGCAATGCCCCTGTATGTACTTAGTTCATCTCTCCAACTTCTGTTTTGTCTCCCTCTTTTTCTTGTTAAGTTTCTTGAAGTTCAATTGGTTGTTTTGCATGCCCATCTGTTGTCATACCTCCTTGCTAGGTGACCTACCCATCTCCACGTTTGAGCTTCTCTATAGTCAACCCCAGATCTCCTTCTACCTTGTTATTTTTTGTTTGTTGTTTTTATTCTTCTGTATGTGCTGTAATTTTTTTTTGTAAGACCTACTTGATCGAAATTAGCAACCATTGATCTTTGCTGAAATTCATTAAAAATATTTTCAACCAATAAGGAAATTGAGCGCTATATAAGAAGCCACTATTATTAGTATTATTATTTTTACATAGTTGCTGTACAGTTATCGAGAATCTCTATCAGCAACAAAGCAAACTTTTTGTACGGCACAGAAAATTGTGGGTCCTTGATAATTTAAGCAATGGATGTCACGTATTGTTCAAAGAGAAGTGAAAGTACAAACACACAGATAAAAGCTCTTATTGGGTTGTGAGGGTCTGCCAAAAATTCAACCCGGATACTCGAGTAGTAGTTTATTAACAGTGAACTAGGATAGGATGTCATTCTCGATTTCAATCATTCACTGTTTCAATATTGTGATGCTTCTAGTTAATGCGTGATTCTAACAAACAACCCCTTACTACGGAGTAGACAGTCTTCAATTGAGTACACAGGCATATAATTTGTGTCAATTACAGCTGACACAATTTAATTAAATCAACAAACATTTTTGGTTCTACTTGCCCCGTTATGGGGGTGCATGTGAGAAATTAACTGCCCGCGCTAATTGGTTGAGTGATGTCAAGTTTTGACCATCAAGTCACGAGCTTGCATTGCTAGGATACACGTCAAGTTTCACCTGTCACTTCGGTTCGTAAGTGTCACAATAGAGAGCTTTTGGTGTCCTTAGAAAAGAAAACTTGTTTCTTCTGACTGATTCCATTTTCAAAAGTACTTGAACTTTTTTATATATATATTATGATTGATTGTATTTGGCTTGTTGTTGCTGTATTTTTTATTATTTAATCTAGTTGTTAAAGGGTATACCTTTGGAAATTACTCCAACAACTAATGACCATAATTAAGAGCAAGGAAGAGCTGTTGATATTATACAACTAGGACATCCTTTGAAGTTAAGTAGTTTTATAGAGAAAGAGGTAATTTTTCCCTAAACAATGAATCTGGGAATGGCTTCAGGCATGAAGCCTTTCTCAGGCATCTGAAAGCGCACAACAAGGGTGTTTTTTCTTGCATTATTTGTTGACAACTCCGATGACCAATTGAGCCCAAATTTTTCACAGGTTTGTTGTTTTATGCATACGTTGGTATACACCAAGTGAGGATACTGGTCTTTGACAATTACCAAAAGTATACCCTGCCTTTAAATGAACGCAAGCAAAGATAGTTTTTATCATAGACCGTTGAATTTTGAAACTCCTAAAACCTCTTGTTGATCGGTCAAAAGAAAGAGTCGTAAAAGAAATGGGGAAACATTTAGACATTGTGGAGAATGTCTCCCAAAGCACAAGTACAAATACAGAAGTACAAATAAATAAAGTGTGTGTTTGTGGACGGGGTGGGGGCAGGGGTACACCAACATTTTAGGGGAGTGTCCACCGAAGATACCTTTTACCATCTTCGAAAAAACAGTAGTATGTGAAACTGAAAGACCGAAAATTGTCAAGTTGGGAAGTTTATGTTATGCACTTTTTTCCTAGTCTGTATACAACACGAAACATTTTGGATTTTATTTGTGTTGGGTTTTGTTTAACTCATGCCGATTAAACATTTATATCAATCATGCTATAGACTGTGTAAGTCTCGCGCATATTTGAACTTCCAGGACCATTGTGGTCCCAACCATATGGAGATTTACGTGGGCAAGATTTTGTTTTGTCAATTATTTTAGTTTAACGTGGTTTATGACCATGAAAAATATATATGTTGTTGGGAATGTAAGTGATAAAAAACATAAAAGTAAAATCAATGCAACAATATAAATAAGAAAACCCGAGAATTAAACTTGACCTCAGCTTCCGGTTGCTGCAAAAAATTAAGAATTTTGTGCTCACCTCCGGTCACAAAACTTATGTAAACGCTTGTTTTTGATGTGCGATGATAATCGCCAGATGCTGTAATTGCAACGCGAAGCCTTTTCATTGCAGTCTATGGCTGTTGAGGCGTCAGTGTCCTCTATAAACTGCGTCAAGCGTGAATTTTACGCCCGTGTCACCATAGCGAATCAACTAAGGGTTTCTGAAAAGTTATGATCCTTGCACATGTCTATTGCTTATAATATTTATAACATTGAACATATACATTATTGTATTTGTTGATGTTTTATTTTGTTTATTTATTGAAACACCCAACAGCACAATTAGCACCAATAACAGGGATGAACACGAATCGAGAAGAAATGTAGTTTTTGAGGAAAACCCCAATGGGGAAAACCCACGCAATCAGGTAGGGACTGAAAACCCAATCCACATGCAAGGCTCCTGTCTGAGGTGGGACTGGAACCGGGGTCCACAGAGGTGAAAGGCAGGGAAAGAAACCACTGAGCCAACCTGATCCCTTAATAATAGACGTCACTCATACCTTCCGGTTACGCAAAAATTTCCACCAAATTAAATTTCCCAATCTTAAAGTGCCTCCCGATATGATAAGAACTCTGCATTATTTCAACCACGGAAATTAATTTTGAAATGTATACTCTTCAGATAACAATCTGAAGGGGAACTGGTCTGATTTCTTGTCATCGAATATGAATTGTATTTTTGACGCAGTACAATCATTTGAGCTGTCATGAGAAGAGTCAAGGGGGTTCGTGTGAAACGCTGGCGACTGATTAAATTGGCGATTCGAGACTGTATTACGTGTAGGCTTTAGTACGCTGCACAAACTGGGGTGTTAAAATTGACACCATGGGTGTTGTCACATTCGAAGAGAGAATCAAAACTAACACCATAGGGGTGTTAAAATAACACCAATGTAATTGTTTTGGCAGAAACTAGTGGTATTTTAACACCCTATGGTGTAAATTTTGATTCTTTTTTGGTATCTATATTATGTGACAACACCAATGGTGTCAATTTTAACACCCCAGTTTTTGCAGTGTACTGCGTGGAGTTTATTCTGCTTCGTACCGTTGAGTATTGCCCCAAGAGTTTGCAAGAATACAATTCGGTTTTGTCTCTTACTTATGGGTGCACTTTAACATTGTGTTTGACAAAATTATATTCATTTGTGTTTTCTACTTCTCAATAATTAATAACATCGACATTGTGAAGTCGAGCTTCTTTTTTTTTTTCTTTTTTTTCAAACCTCGGCTTAAGTTCCGTCTCTGGCTCCGGGCTCCGGAAACACCGTGCAAAATGTACACTGCTCTAAAATTGATAACGGAACCCAAGCCGGAGTCGGAACTCAAGCCAAGGTTTGGGAAAAGACTTCGGTGTCTAAATCGGACCCTCATTTTAAAGGGTCTGTATACGTTTGGTAATGACTCTGAACATTAATGGCAACAAAAACTGACTTGGTAAGTACAGCAGCTTTGGATAGTATAATGCATTTTGAGAAGCTGTTCACTTCGAAGTACTGCGGTTATTGAAAAAGATATCACTTGTTATCCCAACAATTTGAATCTGAGAAATGTTACTCCTGAGAAAAGTTACTGACAGTAACGTTTCTCAGACTGTGTATTCCAATTTCAGATTATTCCTGCATGGACATAACCGTTCCAGATTTTCGGCAATATCTCAAAAACGCTACCACCTTTTGAAATAAAATTTTCACAGGTTAGTTTTATGGTAAATATCTACAACTTTTTGGATTGAAACAAACAGTGGGTTCCAATTACCAAACGTATATGTGACCCTTAGTTGGTTTTGAGTCATAATAATTGGGAAAGAGGACTCGGCGTTCGTGTACTCTGTACTCTGGTGTCATATGGCATTTATTTGAAGTCGGTAAATTCTGCAAGTATAGAAGACGAAGGAAAAATATAGATGTTGGTTCGTCTTCTACCAGAATGTGAATGACGGCAAAACTATTGAGTACGCCGCCAACGGTGGGTAATTTGAATTTGAATTGAGGTTGATTTACATGTGATGAATAATTATGCAAAATAGTAGTTACGTAATGCTACATGGATGAATGCAGTCAAAGTTTAGAGGGGGATACTATTCATACCGGTTACATATACAATCCCTTTAAACAGTTCAGCTCTACATTAGGCCTTGGTAATTTGCTTCGCAGTCAATTTTGTTCAAACTACTCCCTACTTAGCTGAGTTCACGTTCGGAAAATCCACTTCATTCGAGGATTAATAAATATAATAGAGTCGCAAGCAATTTATTTCGCATAACGGTTATGCTTTTAGATCAAGTATGTCCTTGACAAAATGTCTGTCCGTTGTTCGTAAAACCATAGTACTGAATTGAAACGGCAGAAATTATTTCCCAATGTCGTTTCCGCTTGATCATGTCAGGCACAAAAAGCCATGTATTCCCATTTTACATACATGCGGTGGATTTGTTCTTCTTCAAATGCTGTTCCTGGGGATCTGTTCCCGATAAGAGATACAAATTGACAGTCATCTTGCTTCCCTATCACTTGCATTTGGTTGTCCTGTAAGTGCATAACACTTGCCTCTCAAATTCCAAGTCGACTAATATTTTGCTTGCCGGTAAAGTGTGCTTTATTTATATTGTTTATTTTGATTCTTTGGATAATACAATATTACGAGCAGAGGCCGTCCAGGGAAGGGCAAAAGTAATTTTAAAAAAACTGTCATAAAAAAAGATGTGCCCTCCCCCCAGACCCCGCTTATTTAAAACAACAACAATTGATAATATAAAATACACAAACCTAAAATCTGAAATCTAAAATACACAGAAAACAAAATGGCAAGAAATATAATTTTAAATATATATACAGCAACCAACGATACCTAAAACCCCCAAAAGAGTAAAAAAAAAGTAGAAACACTAACCAGACGAAATGAAACAAAAATAATATGAACAATTATGGAGAAAAGTATTATACACTCATACAAAATTAATATAAAACATAATGACAAGAACCCCGATTGACACAAAACACTAAAGACGAAAAACCTAAACCAATAAAGAGCTAAAAAACAAACTGCCTCGATCATCAAGCTTTAAGCTTTAAAGGCATCGTACACGTTTGGTAATTGTCAAAGACCAGTGTTCTCACTTGGTGTATCCCAACATATGCATAAAATAACAAGCCTGTGAAAATATGGGCTCAATTGGTCATCGAATTTGCAAGAAAATGATGAAAGAAAAAACACCCTTGTTGTACAAATTGGTGTGCTTTCAGATATAGGAATAAAAACTTCTTGCAAGAAGTTTTTATTATTTCAGTGAGAAATGACCTCTTTCTCAAAAACTACGTTACTTCAGAGGGAGTCGTTTCTCACAATGTTGTACACTATCAACAGCTCTCTGTTGCTCGTTACAAAGTCAGTTTTTATGCTGATATATATTTTAAGTAATTACCAAACGTGTACGATGCCTTTCAACGCTGAAAATTGTTTATCTCACAATGAAACATGAACGTTCTTTGTGAGTTTTCATTATTCTCGTGGTTGGATTGAATAAGGAACCCCTAATTTAGTGTAAATTGGACAATCAATAACTGTTAAAAACCATTTGCTGTTTCAGATATCTTTCAATCACTGTAACATGACCTCGCGAATGTGAAGAATTCTTACCTTCTAATACTCAAACATCGAAGCATTCGCACGTCCACTTACGCCACGATCTAGAGGCAGTTTCGCTTTACACACACGCCAACATCCAAACACAAAATATTGTCACTTTAGTATCGCGTTGAGGCAACAACGTCATGGACAACGTTTGCGGAGCGTGCGCAAACGACACGTGCGCAGAATCACTCCAGCTACCGTTCATCGAGTCACACCACGTGATCTCTTGCATGTTTGATAAAATTATCGTTAGATATCGGTGATTTCAAAACCTTATTGATATGGAACTTCATCGTGAAGTTAAATATAAGTTACTTGACCCAGATGTTGTTTTATTATATCAATCTAATACTGGGGAGTATTTATTTATAGAATCTACAGGGCTCCAAACAGCTGACCCAGTTTTAGAAACTGTACAACCCTAGACAAGGATTGCATGGCATGCAAACGAAATGCACAGCAAGGCGCACGCAAGTTTAAAGGGATTGTATACGTTTGGTAATTGGAACCCACTGTTTGTTTCAATCCTATATAGTTGTAGATACACCATCAAACTAACCTGTGAAAATTTTCATTTCAAAAGGTGGTAGCGTTTTTGAGATACTGCCGAAAATCTGGAGCGGTTATGTCCACGCAGGAGAAAATAATATGCAATTGGAATGCACAATCTGAGAAACTGTCAGTAACGCTTCTCAGATTCAAATTTTTGGGGATAAAAAATGATATATTTTTCCATAACTGCTTTAAGCCCTAACTCTAAGTGAAAAGTTTCTCAAAATGCATTATACTATCCAAAGCTGCTGTACTTCTAACCAAGTAAGGGTTTTTTTTGCCATTAGTTTTCAGAGTCATTACCAAACGTATACAGACCCTTTAGTGACACAGACAGTAGTTTTGGATTAGAAACAAAACAATTAACATGTTGTCAGCGAGTTTTTTGGGGGGTTTTGACGTAGTGCGCATTACCGCCGAAAATAGTTTCAAATTTCCCGCACTCCCATCAACACATCTTTAATTATCCGCAGACTGTTTTGGCCCCTAAGTCTCCCCTCTTCCTGCCTCTACCTCCGTCTGTCCACCCCGGCCTTCCCTTAGCTTGTCTTTGCCCTTCCTCTGTTTGTCTCCTTTTTTCCCCACCTTTTTCTAAAAAGAACTATACCTCAAACGTTTTTTAAAGCCTGCATTTCAATTTTACTCTCACTCGTTACGGGGAGAATCTTCATAACCCAAAAAAATGTACGCCTTTTGAACACCTTGAGTGCGTACCAGTCTAATTATTTTCTCTGCATGTCCACTAAAAATCCCTCTAAATAATGCCTATATCGAATACAATCAAAATGTTTTCCGTTGCCACATGATCTCATCCTTTGATTTGCCTGCACGGCTACATGTATGATTTCACTCTTCCTTCTATAAATATACAGTAAGTATAGTTTCATTTACTCGTTTACAGTATTATAATGTTGGCTGATACCTCGGAAGTAAACACTGTCAGGAAATGGTACTGTAACTGGATTCAAACTAATCAATTACTTATAAACTATTTGTATATTGGAATTGGCCTAGAAAGAAACTCGCGTGTACCGAACATTCAGCCCCGTTAAAGTGCGATATTTGTATTTCCTTGAATACACAACAAACCAATAATGCGTCTGGACAATATACCTACAATGGTCTCAAATTCGTCTGGTCTCTTGGCGAATTCATCTTTGAATATTATTTCAAGACTTCCAGATCATCACAGCGCTGCAAGTTTTTCTCATTATAGAAAAAAAAAACACCTAAATCAGAATCCGCATGCATGCAGGTTCAGAACGCAAACGAGCATAGAGGAATTTGATATTGTTTTTCCATACACGTGTAAATTGGTAACAAACGCAGTCAGTGTTGTTCGACACTAGCAAGACAGAAAACATTTGAGGATCGGGTTTCGTTCATCAATAACGTTCACCCCCCCCCCCCCCCTCTAAACGAACTCCCCAGGCTACGGCAATTTTATCACTGACACAAAAACGAGCAGAACGTTGACCTTGTGTTGTATATCCATCTGGGAAATACGATCCGATTCCGTCGGTGGATTTGATTTTTTTCAAGAGAAACTTAACCCGGATAAAACGAGGGGTAGGCACAAACTATTTTTGTAAACATCAATCACTCGCTCACTGTAAACATAATCAAGACCCTAGTGTGATTGAACGTTGCTTCTGACAACAGCAATAAATATACACATTACACATAAATATATTTAAGTAAATAAACAACAAATAGAAAGTTTTAAACCACAAGGGATAAATAAATAACTAAATAAACAAGAAACAAATAAATATAAAATAATTTAAAAACAAATTGTTGCAAATAAATAAATAAATAAAACAAATGAATACAAATAAATATATTTTTTTTTAAATTAAAAAAATTTTAAAAATTAAAAAAATTTAAAAAAATGAATATATAAATTTGTATGTTTTGGGTTTTTTTTTCTGTTATCAATTAATTTCTTTTGAATTACCTCCCGTATCTCATTGTATCTGTTATCTAATAGCAGTATTTATTGGAGCTTGTTTTATTTGATGTATGTTGTTGCTGATGTTGTTGTTGAATAAACGGAGTAGTTTAACTCCACATCAAGAGAAAAAATAAATAAATAAATAAATGTTTTTATTTGATTTATTTCGTTCTCCTTGATTGCTATTTATTAGCTATATTTTTGGACTTTATTAATGTGTAATTGATGTGTAATTGTTTGGTTGTTGTTGTTGAATAAATGAAGCTTTATAGCTTCAATGCAAGAGTTACTGTTAGTAGCGCTTCTCAGATTAAAAAAAAATGGGATAAAAAGTGATATCTTTTTCCGTAACCGCAGTACTTGGAAGTGAAAAGTTTCTCAAAATGCATTATACTATATCCAAAGCTGCTGTACTTCTTACCAAGTAAAGGTTGTTTTGCCATTCATTTTCAGAGTCATTACCAAACGTATACAGACCCTTTAACCCGAATGTTTTTTACGTCAAGTTGTTGCATGGGATCCTCGTGTTTTCATCACCTCGGAAACTGCAAGGTTGAAAAAAAAGTGTCAAATTTACCGAATCGTCGAGGCAAACAGTTCATCGCCTAGAATCGTTGGCTAGAGTAACGGTACGGGAATTGAGCGATGACACCCTGAGATGTCTGCACATCGCGTATCCACTTCGCGTGTAATGGATTGCCGTTTCATTTTGATGAAGTAGACGGGGCGATGCGGATGGGGGCAAGCATGCCATCAACGAAGTATTAAATTAATTAGGGGGAGCTAAGAACAAACAAGATGGGTTACACAACCTCTCACGGGAACGCTCGGATACGAGGTGAGGTGACCTGATAGGGGTGTACTTTATCGAGCTGGGGAAGAATGGAGGGAAGCTGTGGAATTTGATTTGTAATCTTAGCGATGGGGACACACCATTCACGGAGAGTTATATTGTATTTTTTTGTCCCCTCTTCTCACGGGATGCATTTGCCTGTGGCAAGAGGAATTGGCGATCCATCTATGCTGGATGTGTTTGTCTTTTACATTTCGAAGGTGAAGTAGAAGTTGAAACACGTTTGCTACGCCGCATGTATTACTTTGAAATACAATAATTGTAATAGAAAATAAAAAGATATCAAGTACTAAACCACGAGGGAAACTGACGGGGTTTATTATTACCCCCCCCCCCCCGCCGTCAGTTTCCCTTGTGGTTTACTACTTGAAGTAAAAATTTGAAGTAAAAAGTCGCATCCCCTTGAGGTGATCCCTCTGCTGCCACTTCCCATGTTGTATCGTAAACTTGGGTGTGATCCCTGGCTATACGGCAGTTACAGGTTGTATGGCTTCTGACTGGCACCCCGAACAAAGATATTGACAAAATAGGGAGACTGCCGACATTAGGGCTAGATAGCTCAGTTGGTACAGCACCGGCACGTTAATCCGGGGTCGCATGGTTCAAATCCTGCTCTGGTCAATTTGTCTTTGTTCAAACCAAAATAAAATAGAAATTCATGCCTGAAGCCTTTCTCAGATTCAACATTTTGGGTGAAACATTACCTCTTTCTCTAAAACTACATTTTACTTATTTCCCCTTGTCCCTGTACTTAAGTTTTTTTCCATAGACTTTGTACACAAACTCTCTTGTGGAGCACCCCAGTCTTTAGAATTCCCCCAAAGAGACCTTTTATTTTCCCTTTTTTCCCCTTGGTCTCCATAAGGTACCGAAATGAGCACTCTTTACCAAGTTGTTATGCTCATTAACTTGTGGAGTAATTCTAGAATTTCAAATTGTACATTTTTCAAGAGAAGAAACGAGGCTACTCGAAGAGGACCCAAATACAAATTTATTCGCTCTTCAAGAGGACACAAACAGGATGGATGGTTTCAGATTAACGCAACGCGTCCTTTCGCTTCTCATCAAGAATCATCTCCATCTTTTCCTCGTCCCCAACTATGGTCTTCTTTAATTTCATCGGTTACCAACGTGTCCTTGAACCTACCCACAGGAAACATGGCGAGTCGCAATTAAAAAATATTTTTCAGGGAGATCGATGGCTGTTCCTAGCGCACGGCACAGATTGAGCTCTGCGGCTGATGGCTGATCATTGTGACCTCATTGAACAACTAAATTATGTCAAGTTTATGCTTTTCGTTTTTAGACTGTGCGAGTCTCGCGAGTATCGAAAACGAGAACTCGAACAAAAACTACATTTTTCCAAACACTGAATTCCAAATACTGCGCCTACTAATGTGATAGGCTATTAATTACACTGTATAGTACAAAATGCCAAACATAGTTTGGTATTATTGCAGGATTGTTACGTAACACGAGGTCTTCGTGTGCGGTGGGTGTGTCAATTGGGCGTGTGCCAAAAGGGTGTTTAATTTAAAGACCAGCTTTTCAAAGCAGAATGAGGTTGGGATTTATTTGCCCTTTGCACGGATCCCCATGTACGTATATAGAGCCTCAACTTCATGCTTCAGTTGTATTGTATTTATGCATCTGTTTGGATGAAAGTGTCATTACATTACCGTGACTATACAGAGTTATATAATGCTGCTGTCCCCAAGTCGAGGCTCTACACGCAAATGGCTGACCGTGCAAAGGGTGAATATGCAACGAACACAGATTGCAAACTGTGGTTTCTTTAGCGTTCAGTCGTTCCATGTGCGTGCATGCACAGTGACCGTATACTCATTCATTACAACATGGCGGACGGTTTGATTGTAAGTTGAGCATTCTTCGGCAGTGAACGTTGGACCGTTACTCGCTATGAAAAAAGGTAATAATGTCATTCATTAATAGGTATCGTACACGTTTGGTAATGACTCAAAACACATATTAGCATTAAAACTTACTTGGTAACAAGCAACGGAGAGCTGTTGATAGTATAAAACATTGTAGGAAACGACTCCCTCTGAAATAACGTAGTTTTTAAGAAAGAGTTAATTTCTCACTAAAATAATAAAAACTTCTTGCAAGAAGTTTTTATTCTTATCTGAAAGCACACAATTTTGTACAACAAGGGTGTTTTTTCTTTCATCATTTTCGTGCAACTTCAATGACCAATTGAGCCCAAATTTTCACAGGCTTGTTATTTTATGCATATGTTGGGATACACCAAGTGTAAACACTGGTCTTTGACAATTTCCAAACGTGTTCAGTGCCTTTAACAAAAACGATGCACATTGTGAACACATGCTGACATATTTTAATATCCCATTTTAACCACATCGTACACACTGGTCAGTTCATAATGCCATGATATCCTAAGCTGGACCATGCCACACGTCCTCTAGAGGGGGCTGTCAATTAACAGGGGTCAGTGATTTGGTTAGAAGGTGGCAGGACAAAACTCTGCCAGCATCCTTTGTGTACAAAATCGGTGTGTCAATTGTCAATGGAAGATGAAACCAAATTATACAAATTAATTAAGTAAGCAAACAAATTGGATTAAATTTACACAGGCAATACCTGGGCATGTAAACAAAACACTTAGATAAAGAAATCGTTGAGAAAATGCAAGACAAACCATCTTAACCTATGGAAAATGGTTGTCAGACTTGCTGACTACCCACGTGCCTCGTTTGAGGGTTTTAAACTGTGTTTGTAGTAATATTACTGCCCATGTTTAAAAGGTAGAGTGTACTCATTTGTTTGCCACTTGTTAGGTATAGGTGGAGATGGGCTATATAGTAGTATAGACTGTGCAAGTCTCGCGCGTATCGGAACGAGAAAACACGTCAAACGAAGAACATTTTTTTCTCTGGAATCAAATCTTTGTTTTCAATTATATTTAATGATTAAATCTGAACAACAAAAATACTCATTACATGTTTATAAAATCAGTTTAAGTTTTATGATCGGGGAGGGCACAGAATTCTTATTTTTTTGCAGCAACCGGAAGCTCAAGTCAAGTTTAATTCTCGGGTTTTCTTCGTTTTATTGTTGAATTGATTTTACTTTCATATTTTTTCATCACTAAATATTACATTCCCAACAACATTTCGTGTCATAAACCTACGTAAATCTCCATGGATCATGGTCCTGGAAGTTCAAATATTATGCGCGAGACTTGCACAGTCTATTGGGTTAAGTGAATATAGCCTGCCCGATATGGGGCAGAGGGTCCCCCTTAATGTTCCCATACATAACACACTATTTTCCTCTTATATAGAACTCAACCCCCCACCCACCCACCCCCTAAAATCCTCGAAAGAATTCCTGAGATTCCATGCACACAATGAAGACACAATAGGGGGGGTACACCATGCCCCATATCGAGAACCAATTGTAAGTGAATAGATTACACACATGGATTATGATGCCACAACCACGCAAACGTGCCGTGGTTGTGGCTTCATAAGTCTGATGCCACAACCACGCAAACGTGCTGTGGTTGTGGCTTCATACGTCTGATGCCACAACCACGCAAACGTACCGTGGTTGTGGCTTCATACGTCTGATGCCACAACCACGCAAACGTGCCGTGGTTGTGGCTTCATACATGATGCCACAACCACGGCACGTTTGCGTGGTTGTGACATCATGTATGAAGCCACAACCACGGCACGTTTGCGGCACGTTTGTGTGGTTGTGGCATCATTGTATGAAGCCACAACCACGGCACGTTTGCGTGGTTGTGGCATCAGACGTATGAAGCCACAACCACGGCACGTTTGTGTGGTTGTGGCATCATGTATGAAGCCACAACCACGGCACGTTTGCATGGTTGTGGCATTATGAATGAAGCCACAACCACGGCACGTTTGCGTGGTTGTGGCATCAGATGTATGAAGCCACAACCACGGCACGTTTGCATGGTTGTGGCATTATGAATGAAGTCACAACCACGGCACGTTTGCGTGGTTGTGGCATCAGACGTATGAAGCCACAACCACGGCATGTTTACGTGGTTGTGGCATCAGACGTATGAAGCCACAACCACGGCACGTTTGCATGGTTGTGGCATTATGAATGAAGCCACAACCACGGCACGTTTGCGTGGTTGTGGCATCAGACGTATGAAGCCACAACCACGGCATGTTTGCGTGGTTGTGGCATCAGACGTATGAAGCCACAACCACGGCACGTTTGCATGGTTGTGGCATTATGAATGAAGTCACAACCACGGCACGTTTGCGCGGTTGTGGCATTATGAATGAAGCCACAACCACGGCACGTTTGCGTGGTTGTGGCATCAGACGTATGAAGCCACAACCACGGCACTTTTGCGTGGTTGTTGCATCATGTATGAAGCCACAACCACGGCACGTTTGCGTGGTTGTGGCATCAGACGTATGAAGCCACAACCACGGCACGTTTGCGTGGTTGTGGCATCAGACGTGATGAAGCCACAACCACGGCACGTTTGCGTGGTTGTGGCATCATACGTATGAAGCCACAACCACGCCAAGTTTGCGTGGTTGTGGCATTATGAATGAAGCCACAACCACGGCACGTTTGCGTGGTTGTGGCATCAGACGTATGAAGCCACAACCACGGCACGTTTGCATGGTTGTGGCATTATGAATGAAGCCACAACCACGGCACGTTTGCGTGGTTGTGGCATCAGACGTATGAAGCCACAACCACGGCATGTTTGCGTGGTTGTGGCATCAGACGTATGAAGCCACAACCACGGCACGTTTGCGTGGTTGTGGCATCAGACGTATGAAGCCACAACCACGGCAAGTTTGCGTGGTTGTGGCATCAGACGTATGAAGCCACACCACGGCACGTTTGCGTGGTTCTGGCATTATGAATGAAGCCACAACCACGTCACGTTTGCGTGGTTGTGGCATCATGTATGAAGCCACAACCACGGCACGTTTGCGTGGTTGTGGCATCAGACGTATGAAGCCACAACCACGGCACGTTTGCATGGTTGTGGCATTATGAATGAAGTCACAACCACGGCACGTTTGCGCGGTTGTGGCATTATGAATGAAGCCACAACCACGGCACGTTTGCGTGGTTGTGGCATCAGACGTATGAAGCCACAACCACGGCACTTTTGCGTGGTTGTGGCATCATGTATGAAGCCACAACCACGGTACGTTTGCGTGGTTGTGGAATCACACGTATGAAGCCATAACCACGACACGTTTGCGTGGTTGTGGCATCATACGTATGAAGCTACAACCACGGCACGTTTGCGTGGTTGTGGAATCACACGTATGAAGCCATAACCACGACACGTTTGCGTGGTTGTGGCATAAGACGTAAGAAACCACAACCACGGCACGTTTGTGTGGTTGTGGCATTATTAATGAAGCCACAACCACGGCACGTTTGCGTGGTTGTGGCATCAGACGTATGAAGCCACAACCACGGCACGTTTGCGTGGTTGTGGCATCAGACGTATGAAGCCACAACCACGGCACGTTTGCGTGGTTGTGGCATCAGACGTATGAAGCCACAACCACGGCACGTTTGCGTGGTTGTGGCATTATGAATGAAGCCACAACCACGGCACGTTTGCGTGGTTGTGGCATCAGACGTATGAAGCCACAACCACGGCACGTTTGCGTGGTTGTGGCATCAGACGTATGAAGCCACAACCACGGCACGTTTGCGTGGTTGTGGCATCAGACGTATGAAGCCACAACCACGGCACGTTTGCGTGGTTGTGGCATCAGACGTATGAAGCCATAACCACGGCACGTTTGCGTGGTTGTGGCATTATGAATGAAGCCACAACCACGGCACGTTTGCGTGGTTGTGGCATCAGACGTATGAAGCCACAACCACGGCACGTTTGCGTGGTTGTGGCATCAGACGTGTGAAGCCACAACCACGGCACGTTTGCGTGGTTGTGGTATCAGACGTATGAAGCCACAACCACGGCACGTTTGCGTGGTTGTGGTATCAGACGATGAAGCCACAACCACGGCACGTTTGCGTGGTTGTGGCATCAGACGTATGAAGCCACAACTACGGCACGTTTGCGTGGTTGTGGCATCAGACGTATGAAGCCACAACCACGGCACGTTTGTTTGGTTTTGGCATCATGTATGAAGCCACAACCACGGTACGTTTGCGTGGTTGTGGCATTATGAATGAAGCCACAACCACGGTACGTTTGCGTGGTTGTGGCATCATGTATGAAGGCACAACCACGGCACGTTTGCGTGGTTGTGGCATCATACGCATGAAGCCACAACCACGGTACGTTTGCGTGGTTGTGGCATCATACGTGAAGCCACAACCACGGCACATTTGCGTGGTTGGCATCATTATGTTCCGAAACCCCTATATTCCTAATCCTAATCCTAACCCTAACCCTAGCGTGCGTGTAGATCAAGAGGGATTAATCGGAACATAGTGTTGTCGGAACAGGGTGACGGAACATAGTGTTGTCGGAACCTGTTTACTCATTATTTTAGTTTTAGTTGTTTGTATGAGTTTTCAAAGTGAAATATGATTTTCAAAGTTGTACATCGTGTAACATTAAACCGAATTGCTATGCGCAACATACGCGCAACTAATTAGACTGCTACAGGAAATTTGGAATTGTAGGTCTTGGCGATAGTCGGTGTTTTCCAAATCCAATCTCTTCAGCTTTTTTAATCAATTTTTGAACGAAATGTACGTATGCGTGCACACAATATGGACAAAATGCAGAAATCAGGTTTGCCGAACCTCCACTAGGGATATGGATTCGAGGTTGTTGAACTCTACTGCCACATACGATTTGGCCTTTCAATATCCAACCGACTGCCGTAAACCGAAATCGAAAATGTGATTGAATTTGTTTGCTTCAACTTTTGCCGAATTCGTAAATGTGATTGAAGTTGTTTGCTTCAACCTTTGCCGAATTCCCTCATGACATGTCCCCGCTAAAGGAAAACTAATTTGATTGGACAACTCTCACTTTTTGTGTGAGTCTTAACTGTAAAGTGAAAAATCAATATTTTGGGGTCAAATTTCACAAATACGTAAACAACTATAGGCCGTTTTACTCACGCGAAACATAATTTTTGCCCTTCCTTTTTCATTTTTCTCTCTCAAATTCAAGATACTTTTACTCCTCTTGTAAAAAGCCTAGAGTGTCCACCGGGATGGCCTCTATCATCAACAAAACACAGTATGTTTGTGCCTCATTAAAGGTAGGGTGTTGGTAATTACTCCACAAGTTAATAATCATAAGAACTTACTTGGTAAAGAGCACTGGAGAGCTGTTAATATTTTATAAAACATTGTGAGGAACGACCCTTTTGAAGTAATGTAATTTTAGAGAAAGTGGTATTGTTTCACCAACAAATTTGAATCTGAGAAAGGCTTCAGGCATGAAGCCTTTCTCGGGCATCTGAAACACACAATTCTATGCATGGGTGTTTTTTCGTTCATTATTTTCTTGCAACTTCGATGACCAATTGAGCACAAACTTTCACAGGTTTGTTATTTTATGCATATTGGGATACACCAAGTGAGGATACTGGTCTTTGACAATTACTAAAAGTGTACCCTGCCTTTAAACTCAATTGTATAACCTTTATTGTACACATAAGGAAATTGTGAGTTATTTTCTTGTCATGACGTACACTGCAAAAACTGGGGTGTTAAAATTGACACCATGGGTGTTGTCACATATAGATACCAAAAAGAATCAAAATTTAAACCATAGTGTGTTAAAATAACACTAATTTCTGCCAAATTGATTATATTTGTGTTATTTTAACACCATATGATGTTAATTTGATTCTCTGTTCGATAGCTATATGTGACAACACCCATGGTGTCAATTTATCACCCCAGTTTGTGCAGTGTACGGTCCGGTACTTGTGATTTTCCCCCTTTCTTAATGTCCCACTTAGTATTCTCGCGTCAAGCTCTCGCAATATTGACTAACTTGTTGTGTCGACAGGTGGATGTAACCAAATCGAAAAGAAATTGATTTTGTTGTCCCCCGAGGCTCATGAGATTTATTCCCCTTTGGCCAAGAGGTTTGCTCAAATGGTCAAGCTAGTCCCATGGAAGCGACATGATGATATCCCATTTGTTCACCATGAGTTTCTTTTCCGAGAAGATAGAATTAGCTGTTGCAAACTGCTTTACCAACCAAAAGGACCTATGGTATAAATGGGGGGGGGGGTAATAGCTTGACGTTTCGACCCTAGTAGAGTCTTTCTCGAAGGTTAAAACAACCTTTGAGAAAGACTCTGTTCGGGTCGAAACGCCAGGCCATTAACTATTTGTTGCAGTTTCTTTTTTGTCCTTGTTCGGGGACGATTTGCACTATTTTTGAAAGCCCTGCAGTGAGGGATCCTGTTAGCACATGCTGAAATATTTTAATATTTCCATTGTCATAACCACATCGTACACACTGGTCACCTCATATGCCATGATATCCTAAGCTGGACCATGCCACACGTCGTAGAGGGGGTGTCAATCAACAGGGGTCAGTGATTTGGCTAGAAGGGGCAGGACAAAACTCTGCCAGAATCCTTTGTGTACAAAATCGGTATGTCAATTGTCAATGGTAGATGATGCCAAATTATAAAACTTAATTAATTATGTAAACAAATAAGCTTAAAATGAACCCAGGCAATACCTGGACATGTTAACAACACACTTAGATAATAAATCTTTGACAAACTTCAAAACACACCCTCTTAACCTACGGAAAAAGCATCTCAGCATGTGCTTTCACGCACCGACCTGTCGCTGGCGACCGGTTTAAATCCCCATCAGAAAAATAGAATGTAAAATAAAAAATGCGGGTTGGCCCTTCTTGGTTTATTGGGACCTATCAATGTTGGATTCGTACTTTAAGGTTTCCTAGCTTGCAAATTTCCCCTGACATGAGTGAGTCATTTTAATGATATAGGCCTAGTCGGTATAAGAATCATCCGAATGGGAATTTTATCTCTAAGGAAATGTTGCCAACAAAACCTGACCAATGAGGGTCCACAATCAGCTTAAAGAGATTGTATACGTTTGGTAATTATTGGAACCCACTGTTTTTATCAATCCTAGTTGTAGATATATACCATAAAACTAACCTGTGAAAAATTCTTTTCAAAAGGTGGTAGCGTTTTTGAGATATTGCCAAAAATCCGGAGCGGTTATGTCCACGCAGGAAGAATAATCTGCAATTGGATTACACAATCTGAGAAACGCTGCTGTCAGTAACGTTTCTCAGATTCAATTCTTGGGGGTAACAAGTGATATCTTTTTCCACAACCGCAGTTCTTCTAAAGTGAAAAGTTTCTCAAAATGCATTATACTATCCAAAGCTGTACTTCTTACCAAGTAAGTTTTTATTGCCATTCATTTTCAGAGACATTACCAAACGTACACAGACCCTTTATATAATCTTGACAGTCAAAGTTGATCGACACAACCCACACAGTGTCTAAATTGTGTACTGAGCAGCCTCGGTAAAAAAAACCTTCCTCTATGGTCGAGCATGAGACTGTACTCAACTCTTTTCTCATCTTTGTTGAAATTCAAGGGGGCTGGTCCAGCTCGCGGAAATCAAATTTCTGACTGCCCGGCCAGCACTAAATATTGCCCAAGGTGGTGTAATGCAGCCTAACTCGACCTGAGCTGCGTATACATTATCGATCAGTGGGTTGTTGTTTTTTTTAACTACGAACGAATCACCAGAATTGCTTGCGGCTCTATGCTCCGACCACCCCCCCCCCCTGCCAACCCCACGAAGATGCAAAACAAGTGCATATGATACGGAAAGCTACGAAAGGTCTATCAGAAGTCCAGTAAAGGCCCTTTGTGTATTTCTTCTAGTGTGACCTTAAAGGCACTGAACACGTTTGGAAATTGTAAAAGAACCCAGTGCACTTATCGTAAAGAGAAGGGGTTCGCCCCGGTGTTCCTGGTTTGATTGGCTGCATATTGCGCCACAGCACCTTGTAAACCATTACATGCAAAGGAATAGGTCTCATACTTCAACACGTAACTCCACTTACCTTGTAGGAAAAATACTGAGCGCTTTGAGACACCCATCGGGAGTATAAAGCGCTATATAAGAACTGCGTATTGTTATTTATTATTACTATTACCTTTAAATAAATAAATAAGCTCTTGCATGTAATGCATACACCGACCATCAAACACTCAACTATTAACACGAATAACACACAGATAAATCATAGAGCTCTATGGATAAACAGAGTAATATATTTGAGCTAAGCTTATTGTCTTTGAATTGAGACGTACCTATTTTATTCTAAGGCAAAGGTGTACAGCGGAAAGTACAAGGTACCTCGTATCCACTTTCGCTGAACAGCCTAAATGTTTCCTGTTCGCGGGAAAAAAACCTCCAAACTAATTTATCTGATGAACATAATTGTCTCTGTACAGTGCTGTACACTTTCAAAATCTCCGCACTTCGGCCTACAAGCGAATTCGGTAGAGGAAACTGACAACTTGGTTTAGTTTCTTATTATCCTTCCATCCGGTTTCCTGAAACGCCTGGCGCCCCAATTTTGTGATGAAGAGACTGCCGCAGACGAGGGCCATTTTATCATCTTTGTAAATAATGAGAAAGTGAACTCTCTCAAATGGAATGAACAATCAATTATTATGAGATCGAATCCGATGTATGGGTGTGCACTGTCATAGACAATGAGTGCAACAAATTTCAGTGTTCAATGTCTACGCATGTTTAAGAAATCGTAAATCAAGGCGATTCGCCAGAGGAAACTGGGCTAATAAATGTAGAATTGTGTCCATGTGTAAAAATGTTTAATTTAGTCTCCATTGTACGGAGCTCTGGAAGTGCCATCCAACTCGTTGAGATCCTGAGATAATTTACTGCATGATGATGACGTCATAAACGTACAATGACGACATCCAGAGATAATATATCTAAGAAGTAGAGGTTCCAGTGATTTCCGACCGATTGAGAGGCAAGATAAAAAAATATCCCAAAGAAGTCACATTTTAAAAATGGGTAAACGTGTGGAACATCAGGTTGGCTCAATGGTTTCTCCCCCCTGCCTTTCACCTCTGTGGACCCCGGTTCGAATCCCATCTCAGACCTGGAGACTTGCATGTGGATTGGGTTTTCAGTCCCTATCTGTTGCGTGGGTTTTCCCCCATCAGGGTTTTCCTCCCTAAAACTGAACATTATCGTCCCCTATATTTATTCTGTAATTCGTCCGTTGCCTATTCGTGCCATTAATTACAATAGATAATTGTTTCAAGATCCACTCCAAAAATCACTTCCGTAATTAGTGACTTATCTTTAAAACCAAATACGGAAATTGAAACGTTGACGTAGTGCGGATAGAGATGCCTAATGCAAACACTGGTATGGATGGGGCAAAAGTACAGAAGCATGGCGTTAATGTGTTTGTACGCCAAGTTGTAATTTAATTCTTTTGGAAGTCCCTAATCGACAGCTCGGGGGCAGTGGGTGAAAATAAATGAACAGTGGACTTTCATTAAAGGCACTGAACACGTTTGGAAATTGTCAAAGACCAGTGTTCTCACTTAGTGTATCCCAACATATGCATAAAATAACAAGCCTGTGAAAATTTGGGCTCGCAAGAAAATGATTAAAGAAAATACACCCTTGTTGTACAAGTTTGTGTGCTTTCAGATAGGAATAAAAACTTCTTGCAAGAAGTTTTTATTATTTTAGTGAGAAATTACCTCTTTCTCAAAAACTACGTTACTTCGGAGGGAGTCGTTTCCTACAATGTTTTATACTATCAACAGCTCTTCGTTGCTTGTTACCAAGTAAGTTTTTATGCTAATATTTTTTTTGAGTCATTACCAAACGTGTACGATACCTTTAAACGGAGAAATAACTGTTAACCGTTTCCAAAGGATAACCAGCAGCACACCATATTTATATTATATTCAAAATGATAGTTGACAGATTGGAAATGAATTAATACTCCTGGCATTTTCAATTTTCTTGTTCAGGGCGAATTATCGAAAGGAGAGTGTTGCATCTTTCCAATACATTTATTATATGCTATGAATATACAAGTGGTTATACTTTTATATTGCTGCAATCTGTGTTCATTGTACGGCAAAAGGTATGGGATGTGCTTATGTGCGCATGCCGCCAAAATTTGAAATACGTTACCACCCATGCGCTCTTGGACTTCGGACGACAAACAATCGAACAGCAAAATTGCCTGCAGATTTGAGATCTTTGGAGCCATGCCGCTTTACCGTGAAACTGTGAACCAGGGCTTTACCAACCTCGTCCCCATGGTTTACTTTATTTCCAACCATGTTTTACAATAGTAAACCCTGGGAGGGAAACTCCTTACTTGGGCTCGATTGGACAACAACTGGTGTACAAAAGTCTAACGTAAACATGTTAAGTTGTACTCATTCAGTATTCACCATGTTCACAGCCAGACTATTCTAATTTGCATACGTATCCAAAACATTTGGATATGCAAATGATCCAATACCATGATGAGAGAGCGGTCAACCTCGTACTGCTCGACACACCTTGGGGACGAGGCTGGGGCTTTACAGACTTTCGAGTCTGGCTTACTATTTGGGCAAACGTTGCCTAAGTAATCCTCCCAAGCTCTTGGGCCAGGCATACCACCACGCATGAAGGAATGAATTTCCAGAGAATGCCTTTTTCCCTATAAATAATATATTGGAGATGGTTTTAAGAGAGCTCGTAATTAGCTTTGTACACCAAATAATGTTGAACCGAATAAAATCTTCTTTGAAACTATTCTCGTCACACATGTAGAACCTAACGAAATTCAAACCACGATCGCTACACTCTTTGACAGCAACGTTGGCTCCCATCCTCCGCCAAAGCTTACCCGTTCTCCTACATTTCATTGTCCAAGTTTCGTAAAGCACCCCCCTCCCACATCTCTGTACGTGACACTTGAGCCGCTAGTAAAATCAGGTTGCTACCTCGTGATCGAAGGTCGACGAAACAGAATTAACCGGAAATAGCCGTATACATGTTTTATGCATGAAACATTTCGCAAATTGTGTATTCCAATTACGGATTATTCTTCCCGCGTGGACATTATCGCTCCAGTTTTTTGGCGATATCTCAAAAACGCTACCAATATTATGTACATTTATATAGGATTAAAACAATCGAACTATTCCAAAAACCAAATGTATACTTTGCCTTTTAACCATTGATTAGTGCTCAACTGATCGTCAACACAAACAACGACTGCAAACTCTCTCCAAAATAATATTTTAAATCGGTTACCTGAATATTTTGTGTTCATCCACATAAGTCCTTAATTCTTCTAAAATCTACACTTGTGGGGGGAGAACATTCAGCGTCAAAGGGATTAAAGGCACTGAACACGTTTGGTAATTGTCAAAGACCAGTGTTCTCACTTGGTGTATTCCAACATAATGCATAAAATAACAAGCCTGTGAAAATTTGGGCTCAATTGGTCTTCGAAGTTGCAAGAAAATGATGACAGAAAAAGCACCCTTGTTGTACAAATTTGTGTGCTTTCAGATAGGAATTAAAACTTCTTGCAAGAAGTTTTTATTATTTTAGTGAGAAATTACCTCTTTCTCAAAAACTACGTTACTTCAGAGGGAGTCGTTTCCTACAAGGTATTATACTATCAACAGCTCTCCGTTGCTTGTTACCAAGTAAGTTTTTATGCTAATATTTGTTAATATTTTAGGTAATGTTGTTATTACCTTGTAATCAAGTTTCTTGTTTTGCTTATAGATAGTGACTCTATCTGTCTTTTTATTCTGTCTCCAAAAGTTACGTTAGTTTCACATTATGTATTTTGTATCAGGGGCGGATCCAGGATTTTCCAAACGGGGGGCGTGAAAATATTCCAAGCAGCAAAATGATAAATGAAGTTTGTTGCCCCATTTCTCCCTCCCCTTCTCTCTCTCTCCCTCTTTTTTTCTTTTCTCCCTCTTTTTTTTTTTTTTTTTTTTTTATATGAAAAGGGGGGCGTGCGCCCCCCATGCCCCCCTGGATCCGCGCCTGTGTATAGCCCCCCCCCCATATATAATATATGTTTAGCTTATTTTGTTCTGTATCTTGATAGTATAGGTTTTATTGGGTCTGACACATCTATGATGACAGTTTCTTGAACATCTAAGATGACAGTTTCTTGAACATCTAAGATGACAGTTTCTTGAACCTCGGTCTTAACTCGGTCAATTTTAAATGTAGATGTTTTTCATATCTTTAACAGCTGCTGTGGTGATTTTTATTTTTTGAAAGCAAGTTTTAAAATCAAATTCTAGGTGTTGTGAATGAAAACATGCAAGTCACGTTTTTCTGTCACGCGAGTCACACTTTGCTCAAATATATCTTATTTTATATTGGCAACTTCCTTCCTGATAAATGACATAAAAAAGGGGTTAAAATTAGCATTGCAAGAAAATGTGCCGATGTAGTTTCAATAAACAACTCGACTCTAAACCCCCTTTTCACGGTTTCATTCTCTCGCATATCTTGGTGTTTCTACTTTCACAACTTTTGAACCAAAGGTGGTATCAACATGGGGTTGTAACAGTATTGAAGCATAGATTATGTTCTTTTCAAATGTAAAAAAAAATACCTGGGTCGACAAAAGACTCATTTTGCTTGATCGCATCACAGTACTTATGGCCGAATTTATTTTTGAAAAGTCAAAAGAAAATCGACGAGTTTGTTTTTTGTCTCGGTGCAATGTCAAATGTTGGTTTGATTAATCTGCTCCCGCGTATAGGCGATTCTCAATCGTGCCACATAACATGGTATACTGCCAGATGAAATTACATTAATGTCGTTTGGGTTGCCCTTTACATTGTCTTCCGATGAAATTTCACGACTATCTAGAGGGGAAATCTTAGTCAGGAAGTCTATTCCACCGCCGCGAGGCCACGAACAGTGAATAATGCGCCTGAACATGATTGCAGGGACATGATTTGACCTACTAGTTGGATCGCCTCTTGCGGTAAACATCTGAATTAGGCACATCGAGCCGTGGTTTTAAGCAAACCAAATGTTTCTTCTTCAGGTGGGAAGGTATACCAATAGGTAAATAAATAGAAAGTGCAAGTCTCGCGAGTATTTGAACTCAAATTGAGTTTTACGTGACGTGATTCTGTTTCTTCAAATTTAGCCTAAGGATATAAATATACTTTATATTAAAATGATAGTGGCTTCTTATATAGCGCTCATATCCGTCACTCAGTGACGCTCAAGGCGCTTCAACATTCAATATTTTCCTGCAAGGTATGTGGGGCTACGTATGAGACCTACTCCTTTACATAGCACCATGTAATGGTTTACAAGGTGCTGTGGCGCAATATGCTGCCAATCAAACCAGGAACACCGGGGCGAACCCCTTCTCTTTACGATAAGTGCACTGGGTTATTTTACGTGCATTACACAACACACGTGACCTACGGCTTTACGTCCCATCCGAAGGACGCAGCATGTGGTTAAGTGTCTTTTTGGGAAAGTAAAATTTTGCGATGAATTTTTGTTTAGTACTTGAAAATAAACTTAACAAATCAACGATAAGACTTGAACTCCGTTTCCGGTCACTTGTAAACAATGAATTTGCCCAGCTGACGTTCAAATATCATTAGTTCGGGCATGGTTTGCAAATAGGGTTTAAAAAATAAGCATCCTCATCCCAAGTTGTGTCAATGTTCATTTTAACAAATTATTTCAAACTGAAACTGTTTTTAAAAACCTGCTTTGTGTATTTTTAGTTTTCAAGAATTTTTATATAAGAGAGAATTTAAAGAGAAGATTTGATTTCATTAAAAAAATACAGTCTTCGTTTGACTTGTTTTCTCGTTTCCGATACACGCGAGACTCGCGCATACCAGCATCCCATGTGTTCACTGAGAAACAGGACGCGTTTTAGCTGGAATTGCGAAGGTGTCGTTTTACTTGTACTGAAAAGGGCATCGGTTAAATTATACGGTTGATATTTTCGAACTAGGTGTTTTAATAAGTGACTTCTTTACCGACATTAATTTGTGCGTGCAATCTTTGTTACGTGTGGATTGTTACGCATTAGTGGGGTCTGGGTCGATGAATATGCGGACCATCATGGCCTAATTTCATGGCTCTGTTTACCGTGGAATTCTGCGCTTATTCAGCCCATAGAATTGTGTGTTTTACAGGCACCGTAAGCACATCATTTTGCGGTAAGCAGAGCCATGAAATTGGGCCCAGTCGTGGCATTAAAGATAAGTCCGTGAGCGTGAAACACAGAGAGACTTCCAGAATTTGTGTGACCAAGTTCGTCTGGTTCGATGGCGCTGCCCACTAGAAAGTTCACTAACCTTCTAAATAGACGTCTGAGAGCGAAAATCACATAAAGCTAATCACCAACGAGCAATTTGCTCTACAAATGATTTCGTTATACACCGTGAAAACAAATTGCCACAACTGTCAAAACAACTTAAATTGGAAACGCACATTTACAATTCTTAGAATGGGGAATTTCATGACATACTTCCACTTGCAGCTATATTTTCCATCAACTCAAAAACTGAAAGACGAGATTTCTGTGATGTACTCAAAAGGCTGATGACGTCCCTGACAAAACACAGCAATTTGTCAAAAATATTCGGAGACAAATTTGCGAGTTTCCTTACCGGGTGATGTGTTCTTTTAACCCGCAGAGAGTTAGCCAGGCGATGCTGTGCTCCGTCGAGGGATGTTTTGGGAGTCAGCCTCGGGTCTTCCTTGGAACTACAGTGCGTGGAGTCCCTGATGGAGTCGATCTGATGGAATGATTGAAAGCCGTTGTAAAGCAGGATTAGTTGTGGTGGGGGGAATGATGGGTTGGGTAGATTAACGTGCCAAGTCGGATGCTACTTGGTGCAGCGTGTCTCTGCGTCAGGGGAGCTTATGCTTAGGTCACGGAGACTTTCTTCTCTAGCTTGTCTTACACTTTTACTCAGGTAAACTTGTAAGCTCGATTTAAGCTTCTGATGTACCAACTGCCGTGCTTAGAAAACGAGGATTTTAACCCAACAAAAGTGCTATATTTGCACGTTTTATATGCTACGTTGACTCAAAATAAAAAATGCATGGCACCTGCGATGAAATCTTTTTGTGAGAGAATAGAATTATAGCTGTTGCAAGCTGCAAGAAGGATCTATGGTATAAATGCGAACAAACAGTTAATGGCCTGACGTTTCGACCCTGGCAGAGTCTTTCTCGGAGGCTAAAATCACAAGACAACACACATAAACCTGTTTATGTGTGTTAGTTGATGTTTTTTGTGTCGTCTTTTTTTGAGCTTATGGCTAGCACAGAAATTCCTCTTTGGAATGAACAGGCCCATTTTTGTTTTTGCTGTCCGATGACGTCATGTTTCATATTTCGCTCTGAAAGAGTAAACATTAATGGTATTTTACACCGTTTTGTGAGGTTAGAGACTCGTAATTTTTTTCCAAATTTCATAAGGACTCTATCTATTGGGAAATGAGTGCATCACAAAACTTAACTTGACCTTGGAGTCCCTCTTTAAACATGAGCTAGAAAGAGTTAACTGTATAGTGATTATGTTAAACAGCCACTTGAGCTAAAACAAATTAACGGGAATGCTATTTAAACTTGTTTATATTGTGTTTGTTTATCATTTAAATGTAATTTTGATATTTTTACACTTCTGAATTTGTTCGGAATTATTGATAAAAAAATAAGGCCCCAACCTCAAGGTTTTGAAAAACTAGAAACTCTTCTGCCGTTGACGGCGTGCGTCAACATGACAATACGTTGACGTCATGTGTGGGATGTTGCTTTGTTATACCTTCATGCTGCAACAAAGCAGCTATAAAATACAGAGCTCCCACATTATGACGTAACATGAGTGATGACGTAATTGATTCCTTATTGATTGAAAATTTTTAAATGAATTTTAGCAAAGATCACTTGTTGCCGTTTTCGTTCAAGTTGGTCTTTAAAAACATTTAAACCTGGAGATGTAGATGTAGAAGCTTACTTATCTACAAGAAATTTACAAGAAAGAAATGATTCTGTTTAAAATGTTCGTTTTGATGTATTCTGTAGCTTAAGATATCTGTTAAAATATTTATTGGAGCATATATCATTGTATAATTTAACCAAAAAATATTTATCACCGGGCACCTCTTTAAGCTTCTGTATGCGTGTCTGGGTTTTAATGTCAACAGTGCACCATACAAGCTGTACAGTTTTGAACGGAGTGCCGGCAGTCGTGCTTTAAACACACACAAATACACCATATCAATATCACTGTAACTGTTGTAAGCGATGGTTCTTAGCAGTACTAAATAGAGCACACTACCTCTTCTCTTTCTTCAACCTCGCGGGAAATTTGCTTATATCGCTCTCGCCGCCTGCAAATATTTGGTTTTTAAATCGCCTCAACACATTTCTAAATCAATGCGCCTGGATTTGTTCGTGCGCGTGTGAGCTCTGGGATTGCAGAGTTGTAATTTGCGCTTGGGGGAGATTTTCTCACGTGAATCGCTAACGACCTCGAAAGTTCGATGGTTGGAGGCAATCGTAACGGTCATTAGCCATGGAATAACGGCACAGAAACGAAATTCGTTTTATTGATTTATTTATTTATTTATTTTAATTCTTTGGACAATGCAATATTACGAGCAGTGGCCGTCCAGGGAAAGGCAAAAGTAGAAGAAAAAAAATTGTCATCTAAAAAGATGTGCCCTCCCATACCCTGCTCATTTAAAAGAATAAAAATTGATTTTATATAATTTACAAAAATCGAAAATTGTAGTGAAAAGTAAAACAAATAATGGCAAGTAAAATAATCATTAAAATGTGTATACAGGAACCACCGTTACCTGAAACCCCCAAATAGTCAAACAAAAGCAGAAACACCAACCAGACGAACTTGTTTGTCTAAATTCCGTTAATTTAAGGACGATAGAAACAGTCGTTGGTGTGGCGACTTTACGGGCGGGGAACATTTGTCTTTTTCTTCCATTCAAATCAATTGCGCCAAAACGAAACAAGAAATAGAGGTGTAAAGTAACTCCGAAGATCACGTGGGTTATCCGAACCCCAAATCTGGTTCGGATAACCCACGTGACCTTATTTTTTTTTTTAATGCTCGAAAACGACCAAATTTGATAGTTTCTTTTAGGTGACAGTATCAGTCGTTGGCCCAGCGATTTCACGACTGGTAACATTCATTTTATGTTCTCTTCCATTCAAATTAATTACGCCAACGCGATGAAAGCAAGGGAGGTGTAGAATTTGCATTTATTTGAAGACGATCGCATAACAGTCGTTGGCATTGGGAGTGTACGACATGAACATTCGATTTTTGTTGTCTTCCATTCAAATCAATTTTGACAAAACAGGCAAAATGGAAGGTGTCACCTTTGTGTTTAATTTGAAAACGATCGCAACAGTCGTTGGCCTTGCGAGTTTACAACAGGGAACATTCTTTCTTTCTTTTTTTCAATTCATGTTGCGAGCCACGAACGAGAGGTGTCATCTTTGCGATAATTTGACGACGGTCGGAACATAGAAACAGTGGCCCTAACAGGTCTTCGGCCTGGCAAGGGAACATTCCGTTTGATTTGTCTTCCATTCAAATGAAATTTGCCAAAGCGAGGTAAGAAGGAGAGGTGTCACTTATTTGTTGTAGTACATTAGTCTCAGAATTGGGATCGTTGTGAAACCTCTTAACCCTTTCAGCCCCAATGGCGACTTTAGTCGACTGTGCACTATACCCTGCTTGAGCCCCAATAGACTGTGCAAGTCTCGCGCAATTTTGAACTTCCGGGACCATTGTGGTCCCAACCATATAGAGATTTACGTGGGCAAGATTTTGTTTTGTCAATTATTTTATTTAAACGTGGTTTATGACCATGAAAAATGTATATATTGTTGGGAATGTAATACTTAGTGATTAAAAAATATGAAAGTAAAATCAATTCAACAATAAAACGAAGAAAACCCGAGAATTAAACTTGACCTCAGCTTCCGGTTGCTGCAAAAAGTTAAGAATTCTGTGCCCACCTCCGATCAAAAAACGTATATAAACGCTTGTTTTGGATGCGCAATAATAATCGCCAGATGCTGTAATTGCAACGCGAAGCCTTTTCATAGCAGTCTATGATTGTTGAGGCGTCAGCGTCCTCTAAAAACTGCGTCAAACGTTGATTTTATGCCCGTGTGACCTTAGCGAATACGCGTAAGGGTTTTTTTTAAGTTAAGATCAAATAAGCATCCTTGTCCCAGAGTTTTAACTTTGTTTCAATAATAAATAACACATTATCTGTGTATTTATTATAAAAACTAAAACTGATTATATAAACATGTAATGAGTATTTTTGTTGTTTAGAGTTTGTCATTAGATATAATTTAAAACAAAGATTTGATTTTTAGAAAAAACAAAGTTCTTCGTTTTACGTGTGTTCTCGTTCCGATACGCGCGAGACTTGCACAGTCTATGGCGACTATAGTCGCCCAAGATTACACACAAAAAAGCACTCAAGCCTGAGCACAAAGGAACTTGGGCTGAAAGGGTTAAACTATCATTTCGAGTCATCTTATTCAAGTTACACTTTTACACAAAAGGCAAAATTCTTATCCGCGCTTCATTTCTAAATGGGGTCGGACACTTTTCCCGCCCATGCTAAATGGAGCAAGGCAAGATAGCCAAACTGTGACAAAGGTATACCATGTAGACAAGTAACACCATTAAAGGGACACATTGCTTTCGGATTGGGCGCTTTGGGCCATGAAAGCGTTTGTTATGAAATGAATATGGTCGGAAAGATATTCTAAAAGTATAGAATATAATGATTCACACAAAATATCCCTTGAAATTTTGTGGTTTTCCTTTTACTTCATGAGCTAACATGGTCCGCTATTTTGGTTGAGAACCACATTTTTGACTCCACAAAATTACGGACCGTGTCGTTCGCGAAGTAAAAGGAAAACCACACAATTTCGAAGATATTGTGTGACTCCACTTTTAAAACATCCTTTCAACCATCTTCTTTTCATAAAATTCGCTTTTCATAGCCCAAAGAACCCATGAGGGCATTGTGTCCATTTAACCTCCTTCGTTAGAACACAATTTTCCAATTCAAATCAAAGTTTAAAAAGAAAACGGTTGTATGAAAAGAAGTGGTAAGTGTTTTACTCTGGAAATAATAACCGTGTATTGTATTACCGATTTGGCGGTTGGTTTGGTGTAGTTGTATCTTTCCTCGCCTTCCACCTCTTGGACCCCGGTTCGAATCCCACCGGGGTGACTATGTGGATTGGGTTTTCACTCCCTACCTGATTGCGAAGGCTTTCCCTGGAGTATTTCTCTGGGGTTTTCCTCCCACATCTAAAACTGAATTTTACTTCTTTGTATTCTCTCCATGGGGTTCTTGGCCAGTATAGTGATTAAGTTCACTTTTCTGAGAGTCCTTGGCTTCACAAACAGAATTAATAAATGAAATAAGTGAAATTTTATAATGGATTGGTTATTAGGAAAATGCTAGGTCGTTACTTTTAGTGCGCGTATAAGTAGAACAGTCAAGGCACGTTTTCAATCACCACACCGCACACTGCATGTAACGCCATCTGCATGTTGAAATTCGCCTCGGGGTTAAAGGTATTATACAGGATTTGTAGAGTTGAAAAAATAGTCGCAGGCGGTGTTCATGTTTTGTGTGATCAACCATACATGAAATAACAAACCTGTGAAAATTTGGGCTTAATCTGTTGTGTGAGTCAGAAGAAAATAGTGAAAAACCAGGCACAATTGTCAGCATAATGTAAACACATTGTCCTTAACTTTGGTTAACCGAAATCGGCTGTTGCGTTTTTGTAGGTTTTCAGATACAGTTTTCTCGAATATGACTTCATTTCAGAGGGAAATATTTCACAGAAAAAGATTGGTTCTAGTATGAACTTCACAATCACAAAGCTTACAGACTAAAATTAAACAATGATGTTCTTCATCCCGTATAACACCTTTAAGTGAATATCAAAACAACCAACGGCACAAATCTGGAAACTTCTTGAGCAACAAGACCTAGAAAACTAATCGTGTAAGTTTGTGCTTCTCCAGGCACTCCGGGCGTGTTTTTGATAAAGACGTTTTGGTCGAGTGAATTAGTAATTCTTCTGACGGAAGAAAAACAATCTCGAGAACACCATTGATGCATTTTCGGTTATCTTGACGAGTGAGACTACACACAGCATGTGACACGACCACTGGTTTTACCGTCATTTTGTATTTCGTTCTCGTTCAGACACGAACCTGATAAGTGTTTGCTTTGTTTGTTGTTTTTTTAAGGAAACTTCCCAGCCGAACGGCCGTCTGTTTCTAATGTATGCTGCGACTTTCTGATAAGGAAAAAAAAAGAGAAATAGTTGCTACTTTTTATATAGAACCGGTTTCTATAGAAACAACCACGTAAGTAAATTATGTGGTTTTACTTGATGGAGTTTTCCTTCCATAGATGTTGAATAGATACTGTCAATGCTTTTAGCATTAACGTGTTCTTAAAGGGTCTGTATACGTTTGGTAATGACTCTGAAAATTAATGGCAATACAAACTTACTTGGTAAGAAGTACAGCAGCTTTGGATATAGAGCAAATGCATTTTCACTTCGAAGTACTGCGGTTTTGGAAAAAGATATCACTTTTTATTCCCAAAAATTTTGAATCTGAGACCGCGACCACGACCACGACCACGATAACAACGACCACGACCACGACCACGACAACAACGACAACAACAAACGGTTTCAGCAACAACTACAGCAAAGTTACTTGGTAAGAAGTACAGCAGCTTTGGATATAATGCATTTTCACTTCGAAAGTACTGCGGTATGGAAAAAATATCACTTTTTATCCCAAAAAATTTGAATCTGAGACCGCGACCACGACCACGACCACGACCACGACCACGACCACGATGACAACGACCACGACCAAGACAACAACAAGAACAGACGGTTTCAGCAACAACTACAGCAACGCTACAGCAACGCTACAGCAACAGCAAGAGCAGCAGCAAGAGCAACATCAGCAGCAAAAACAACAACGAACAACAACAATAGCAGCAGCAGCAACAACAATAAAAGCAACAACAACACGGCCACGGCCACGGCCACGACCACGACAACGACCACGACAACAACAACAACAACAAACGGTTTCAGCAACAACTACAGCAATGCTACAGCAACAGCAGCAAGAGCAACAACAGCAACAATAACAGCAACAGCAGCAACAACAACGAACAGCAACAATAACAGCAACAACACCACGGCCACGGCCAAGACCAAGACCACGACCACGACCACGATCACGATGACAACGACCACGACCACGACAACAACGACAACAACAAACGGTTTCAGCAACAACTACAGCAACGCTACAGCAACAGCAGCAAGAGCAACAGCAGCAAAAATAACAGCAGCAGCAACAACAACAACGAACAGCAACAATAGCAGCAGCAGCCACAGCACATCAGCAACAATAACAGCAACAACAACGAACGGCAACAGCAACAGCAACAGCAACAGCAGCAACATCAACAACAACGAACAGCAACAGCAGCAACAACAACAGCAACAGTAACAGCATCTACAACAAAACAACAACAAAACAAACAAATTTACACACAATTGCACCACAGACCCCTACACAGCTTGTGCCCGGGAACTTCAAGTTTCACGAATAGGCCTATAGCTGATACATATCCCTATAGGGTCAAACCTGGGCGAACATAGCCCATCAATGAGGCAAATTACTCTACAATTAAATAACGTGCACCCTAATTGAACAAGGACTTCTTGGGTGACATGAATTACATCGGGAGAGAGCTAGGCTACAAATGAGAACGATATGTCGCTCTCTATGGGACGGACCCAGCTAATTCTATTGCAGAATAACCTATTAGAATTGATGTCGTGCCTTTCAGCAAATTGATAACGAAAGAAAGAAACTGTAATGTTTTTAAAAACCACTTTGGTTTCATCGAGATGTGTGCTGGCGCGGTTCATCAAGTCATAATTGACGGGAAATTGGGTGAGTGCGAGGGGGGGTTGACATTGTGCCCCTCCGTCCCAAAGGTGGGGTGTATTTCCCCTGAGAACAAGGATAGCTTCAGTTTCTTCATAGTTGGCTCCATGAAACAAAAAGTTATGCATTAAATATATATTTAAAGATCGGTTAGCTTTGCTTTAAAGGCACTGAACACGTTTGGAAATTGTCAAAGACCAGTGTTCTCACTTGGTGTATCCCAACATATGCATAAAATAACAAGCCTGTGAAAATTTGGGCTCAATTGGTCATCGAAGTTGCAAGAAAATGATGAAAGAAAAAACACCCTTGTTGTACAAATTTGTGTGCTTTCAGATAGGAATAAAAACTTCTTGCAAGAAGTTTTTATTATTTTAGTGAGAAATAACCCTCTTTCTCAAAAACTACGTTTTTTCAGGGGGAGTCGTTTCCTACAATGTTTTATACTATCAACATCTCTCCGTTGCTTGTTACCAAGTAAGTTTTTATGCTAATATTTGTTTTGAGTCCTTACCAAACGTGTACGATACCTTTAAAGTCTCGGCTCGTGCCTTTCCACCTGTGAAATCGGATCAAGGTCGCCCACACTGTTATAACAAGACAGCATCACATTTTATTTTTATTACTCGCGGCCATTTTATGTTCCGTTCTTTCGTTCTTTTACTTTTTAGCTGACTTCATCACACTGAAAGGGTGGCATTTTCAACAGCGGTTAATCCGGCGAAATCAGGTGGGAAAAACGACCTCATCAAGCAGAACAAACGGTCACCACACTCAAGAAATCAAATCAACTTTCGCGTATTGCCAGGTATTTCCGTTACTCATCAAATATCTTTGGAAGTAATTTGGTTACCGTGTCTGACAGGCGTTATAGGAAATCTGACATGCGTGAATACATTCTATGGTGAATACAATTACAAGGTCTCGCGCTTAGACACACTGGGTGACTTTTCTTGACCCCCGAGTCTGTACTTGTGGCTATTTCTGTCTAATTGGAAAGGGTACTTGTTGGAGTGGCAATCTGCATATGCTCATTAACATAGATAATTTAAAACTACTGATCATCTGCAGTTAATTTAAAAAAATTGCATAAATACATGCACCTTTTTGGGGGGCAAAGGTAATTTTGTAGGTATAGCCTACACAAGAACACCTTTCGCGTACTCTGTCCATAACCCGATTATCAACAAAATATTTTGAAACTTCACGACCATGATTTCAATTTATTTGTACTGCTATTAGAAAAAGAAACACAAAGTTGGTACATTTGTTGTTTGTTTTTAAACAGGTATTTTGTGTTGTAGGCCTATGACCTCATAGAATTAATTCAAATTTAGACTACAACCTAAGCGTGATAGCTTTTCAAATGTAATTTCAGGCCAAAATGAAAACCGATTTTCACTTACTGCAAGAACATTATTTCATTAATTCAAATGAAACCATTTTCCCGACTCGTTACCTTAGCTGAATCATAAATATTGATATTATAGTAGCCTGAAATTCACAAACTATAATCCATCAAAAGGTCCCACATTAAACGCAATTTTTAGACCGTAAATCTTAAAGGTATCGTACACGTTTGGTAATGACTCAAAACAAATATTAGCATAAAAACTTACTTGGTAACAAGCAACGGAGAGCTGTTGATAGTATAAAACATTGTAGGAAACGACTTCCTCTGAAGTAACGTAGTTTTTGAGAAAGAGGTAATTTCTCACTAACATAATAAAAACTTCTTGCAAGAAGTTTTTATTCCTTTCTGAAAGCACACAAATTTGTACAACAAGGGTGTTTTTTCTGTCATTATTTTCTTGCAACTTCGATGACCAATTGAGCCCAAATTTTCACAGGCTTGTTATTTTATGCATATGTTGGGATACACCAAGTGAGAACACTGGTCTTTGACAATTTCCAAACGTGTTCAGTGCCTTTAAAAGAATCTTTGAAAGAAATTAATATTTACCTGGAAAAAGATTGACTGGGTCCTTTATGGTGATACGGCAATTGTAGCAGTTAATGGCAAAGACTGGCCCTGATGAACGCAGCACTGGCCCCGGCAGGCGATGAGTCTCAGACTCGGTTGCACTCCCGTGCCGTTTCCAATCGATGTGAATCTATACAGAGATGTTCCGGAAAGCTTGTGTGATCTGGTTGACACAGTTGCGGAAGCTTTTTATATACGCATACCAATACACGGGGGCAAGATATGCAAATGAGGCTATCACGTCACGCGAGGAAGTACCCAATCAGCAAATGTATGCAGGTTTATTTCCCAGATATTATTCCTAAGCGTGCATTGGGATGTTAATTTATGCTAAATCCGATAGTATATCGAATCCACTTAGAAAAGTAATAAATAATAATAATAATAGTAATAAACGTCCATCGCACTACACGCGTTTTTAGATTTAAAGGCACTTTGGGTAATTTTATTACTCCATATAGTTAATGACCAAAAACCTTACTTGGTAAAGAGCACTGGAGAGCTGTTGATATAGGCCTAACAAAACATTGTTAGAAACAACCCCCATTGAAGTAATGTAGTTTTAGAGAAAGAGGTAATTTTTCACTCCAAAATTTGAATCTGAGAAAGGCTTCAGGCATGAAACCTTTCTAAGGGCATCTGAAAGCACACACTTCTATGCAACAAGGGTGTTTTTCTTTCTTTTCTTTTTTTGCAACTTCGATGACCAATCGAGCCCAATTTTTTCACAGGTTTGTTATTCAATGCATAATGATGGGATACACAAAGTGAGGATACTGGTCTTTGACAATTACCAAAAGTATACCCTGCCTTTAGCACATGCAGACTGGCCATTATGATTTGTTTCATTTTAGCTCAAATGACAACACTGTTTTATCAGTAAGACGAGTGAATGCTGTTAAAGAGGAAGGGAAATGTCAAATTCAATTTTGTGATGTACGAAATATTCCTCCTTGGAATGTAAAGACCCATTAGTTGTTGAAATCAAAAGACGTCATGTTTCAAATTTCGCTCTGAAAAAGTCAGGCGTGAACCAAAAACATCCCCGTACAAAAATGTATCACCCCATTTTTCTCAGAACGATGCCATCAGATATTTTGGATGTTGACAAAATTTGTACTGGAAGGGGTATATCGAATGCAATGGCAATTTAGTCCATTTTAACGTGACGTTAGAGATTTGTAATTTGTTCCCCACTCACATGAGGACTCTGTCTATTGGAAAATGAGTACATCACAAAATTGAACTTGGCATTTCCCTTCCTCTTTATAATGAATCACTGAGTGCAAATATATATTTCGTATACGGGAATCTGCTCTAAAAATATAAATTTAGTCGATTGGAACGCCATTTTCTTTAAGGTCAGGGTTTTTACAATTGGCACTCGGGGAAAAGCAATCAATGTCTTATTACGGTATGGCTCTCCAAAGAAACGGTTTTTAATGCTGCCAAGCAAGGCTTTCGTACACGCTATTACAATAAAACAACTAGGACAACGGATCAATAATTACATTAAGCAAACCTATCTTGAAATCTTCAAGAAATTATCTGGCACACATCTGTCTCACTTCGAAAAAACAGGTTTTGAGGATCTGCTCCAGAGGGCTTTCTGTTTATGCAGCGGGGACCGAAGGCTATATAAGACTTAAAAATTGGGCCGTTGTACTGTTAGTTTGTTTCTCACATTGTGTGTACAGGTGCCGGATCGTGTAATTTTTGCTGGATATGGATCGACTATGTAGTATCGGTTTTTATTTAAAGGCACTGAACACGTTTGGTAATTGTCAAAGACCAGTGTTCTCACTTGGTGTATCCCAACATATGCATAAAATAACAAGCCTGTGAAAATTTGGGCTCAATTGGTCATCGAAGTTGCAAGAAAATGTTAAAAGAAAAAACACCCTTGCTGTACAAATTTGTGTGCTTTCAGATAGGAATAAAAGGCTTCTTGCAAGAAGTTTTTATTATTTTAGTGAGAAATTACCTCTTTCTCAAAAACTATGTTACTTCAGAGGGTGTCGTTTCTCACAATGTTTTGTACTATCAACAGTTGCACTCCGTTGCTTGTTACCAAGTCAGTTTTTATGTTAATATTTGTTTTGAGTCATTACCAAACGTGTACGATACCTTTAAATGTGTCCATCTGGTAATGAAACAATGGGGTATCAAATAAAACGGCTGTCCGTGAGCCTCAACATATATGTGAATTGAAGACTGTGATGTTCAGTATTAGATGCGGAAAGCAAAAATAGGGAAAACCCATGAAATATGTGGTTAGGACTGGAAATATTATCCGCATACGTGGCCCCCCTGTCTTCTGTTTTACATTATTTGTAATTTTGTATTTAAAATTAATAAATAAATATCCATAAATATAGTGCAAATTCCATACAAATAATTTTGTATTAAATTGTTGTTATGCAAGTTCGCCACAAACAAGGCTAAATAACAGCAACTCTATGGTAAGGGGATACATGACGAAAATATTTAAGAGGAAAATAGCTCCGGGGAGCTGAAGGTAGGAATTGATATTCCTCTAAATCAGTCTAGATTGTAGGATGGAGGGAAACATGCACCAGGCAAGGAGTTCCAAAGAGATGCAGTACGTAGAATAAAGCTGTTGGAATGGATCTTTGTTCTACATCTCAGCAAAGCAAGAGTGTATGGGTGAGAACAAGCAGAAAGCCTGGTTTCACGCTCAAACATCCTGATAGGAGAAACTAGGTCGGAAAAACTGGTGGCACATTTACCGTGAAAATATCTGTGGAAGAGACAGAGGCTGGCTATAGTTCAAATGCCCATCATAAGTTAGCTATTTTTTTTATATATTATTTATTTATTTCAACATCTTTATACCAGGATAAAAAGATCAGCAAAAGCTGTTTCACATCAATGTCCTGTTAAAGGCATCATACACGTTTGGTAATAAAAACTCACTTGGTAAGAAGTACAGCATGCAGCTTTGGATAGCATAATGCATTTTGAGAGACTTTTTACTTCGAAGGACTGCGGTTATGGAAAAATATATCACTTTTTATCCCCAAAATGTTTTGAATATTGAGAAGCGTTATGGTAACGCTTCTCAGAGTGTGTATTCCAATGCAGATTATTCTTTCTGCGTGGACATAACCGCTCCAGATTGTCGGCAATATCTCAAAAACGCTACCACCTTTTGAAATGAAATTTTCACAGGTTAGTTTTATGGTATATATCTACAACTATAGGATTGAAACAAACAATAGACTCCAATTACCAAACGTGTGCGATGCCTTTAAACTTGGTCAACATAAATAACAGACTATAATAAATAAAAAGTACAACTACTTAAAGTACAGTTTCTTATATAAACATTTTGAACATTTCAATGGAGGAGGAATTTTGAATAGAAGAAGTAATATTGTTCCAACTGCTCGTGTTTGACATCCAAGTTGTGAAAGTCAATTCGTTCGTTGTGTCTACAATAACACGCAGTGGGATTTTGCTTTTTAATTCGACGCAAAACCATTGAAATGCAAACACCGCACGATCTAATAATGTCGCAGCGTGCGGAATTCTTTACTGGTCAAATAGTGCATTGGTCAAATGTTTGGTGGGAGTTCTTATTCCAATATATTATTGGTAGAGTCTACGCTTAAACAAGAAAGTTTATAATTGGAAAAGAATCAGATATAGGAAGAATCAGATACTTCCTATAGTTAGTCATTAAAGGCAGGGTATACTTTTGGTAATTGTCAAAGACCATCCTCACTTGGGGTATCCCAAAATATTGCATCAAATAACAAACCTGTGAGAATGTGGGCTCAATTGGTCATCGAAGTTGCAAGAAAATAATGAAAGATAAAGCCGCCCTTGTTACACATAATTGTGTGCTTTCAGATGCCTAAGAAAGGCTTCATGCCTGAAGCCTTTCTCAGATTCAAATTTTGGGGTGAAAAATTACCTCTTTCTCTAAAACTAGATTACTTCAAAGCGGGTCGTTTCTAACAATGTTTTATAATATCACAGCTCTCCGGTGCTCTTTACCAAGTAACTTTGTATGGTCGTAAATTTGTTGAGTAATTACCAAAGGTATACACCCTCCCTTTAAAGTGATATCCTTTCTATAAACATGAGTATAATTGTAGTACTAAAAGAGAGATGATTTGAACTAATGTTTTACAGGTTCTCAAGTTGAAACTGTAATTCTCCTGGCCACGATGGTGATTCATCTGTATCAATCTGAGCACGGCACATTAAAAGGACATTCCAACCTGCACCGTCCCGCATACTCCACAAATCTACCGGCAGTACCAAAGACATAAACCCGGACTCCACGAAACGCTGCTCTAAAAATACCGCCAAAAGTATTAAGAGTTTCCACCTCGTGTCACGCGGGGTAAGTATACTCAATCACCGCCGAGCCGTTGTTGGATGCACAGTGGGACTGCGTCCAACTTGTATCGGGTAAGCTATGCATGATATGCCGATCAGTTGCTTGTCCTCGTCATTAGAGGATGCTTTCTATCATACATTTTGTAAAGCCTCATCCGTCGACAGAAAACATCTTCACTTCTCGTGACTAACTTAAGAAGTATCAAGGGTCGAATCTGATTAAACCAAGATGTACGTCTGTCTTAAAGGTATCGTACACGTATGACTCAAAACAAATTACTAAATAGCATAAAAACTTACTTGGTATCAAGCAACGGAGAGCTGTTGATAGTATAAAACATTGTAGGAAACGACTCCCTCTGAAGTAACGTAGTTTTTGAGAAAGAGGTAATTTCACACTAAACAAAATAATAACAACTTCTTGCAAGAATTTTTTATTCCTATCTGAAAGCACACAAATTTGTACAACAAGGGTGTTTTTTCTTTCATCATTTTCTTGCAACTTCGATGACCAATTGAGCCCAAATTTTCACAGGCTTGTTATTTTATGCATATGTTGGGATACATAATTTCTTTTCTTCCACAGCGCAATTCCAAAGAATGGTCATTGCGCTTCGAACATTACTACCCCTGGACCCAATTTCATAGAGCTGCTTAAGCACAAAAAAGTAGCAAAGCACAACATAATTATGCTTACCAGAATAAGGTTACCAGCTAAAATACCATGTCACATGTACAATGTGTGACTGGTATCCTGCTTGATTTTGCTTAGCAGAACATTGTTAAGCATCAATCTCTGCTTAAGCAGCTCTATGATATTTGGCCCTGCACTGGGCCATTTATTTCATTACTTTAACCATCTCAGCTCCCTTGGGAGTATACAGCCTGTGCTGCCAAGTATGTAGCGCACCAAGCTAATTCAATCACATGAACCATCTCTGCCCTCACAAGTACCCATTTACTCCTGGGTGAAGAGAAGCAACTATAGTTAAGTGTCTCCCTCAAGGACACAAGTGTCATGACCGGGATTCGAACCCACACCCTGATGACTCAACAACCAGAACTTGAGTCCGATGCACTAAACTGCTCGGCACAACACGCCATACCTTTGGTAATTACTCAAAAATGAATGACCACAAAAAACTGACTTGGTAAAAAGCACTGCTGCTGTTGATAATGTATAACATTTTGAGAAAAGATTCCCTTCAAAGGAATGTCGTTTCAGAGAAAGGGATTTAAAACATTTTAAATGAATTTCAGCAAAGAGGACTTGTTGACGTTTTCGTTCAAGCTGGTCTTTAAAGGCATCGTACACGTTTGGTAATATTGGAGCCTATTGTTTGTTTCAGTCATATATAGTTGTAGATATATACCATAAAACTAACCTGTGAAAATTTCATTTCAAAAGGTGTTAGCGTTTTTGAGTTATTGCCATAAATTTTCAGAGTCATTACCAAACGTGTACGATGCCTTTAAAGGCACTGAACACGTTTGGAAATTGTCAAAGACCAATGTTCTCACTTGGTGTATCCCAACATATGCATAAAATAACAAACCTGTGAAAATTTGGGCTCAATTGGTCATCGAAGTTGCAAGAAATGATGAAAGAAAAAACCCTTGTTGTACAAATGTGTGTGCTTTCAGATAGGAATGAAAACTTCTTGCAAGAGGTGTTGATTATTTTAGTGAGAAATGACCTCTTTCTCAAAAACTACGTTACTTCAGAGGAAGTTGTTTTCTACAATGTGTTATACTATCAACAGCTCTCCGTTGCAATTGTTACCAAGTAAGTTTTTATGCTAATATTTGTTTTGAGCCATTACCAAACGTGTACGATGCCTTTAATTAAAAATATACAAATAAATACAAAATTGAAAAACAATCAGCTAGTGTTTGGTAATTGTATATTTATTCAACTCATCTCGGACTTAAAATACAAATCAAAAGAAACAGTTGTCAAATTCTATCACAATCGGAAGCAATCCTCGAGTGGCAGTAATTCGAGGGGAGACGGAGTTGTTTTTTCCCGGGGTCCTGCATCTAAAGAAGTTCGACTGAGGGGAATTTCATCGCTCGGGTTACTGACCGATCCATCTATCCTCAGACTGCATGTGTTCTACTTGGAAACGCAAGTTTTCATCTAAGCACCGAACTCATGCATTAAAGGTAAGGTCAAAGATTGTTTTGGTTTTTGGATTTTTTACATCGCAATGCTGATTTATAGGCACAGATATGAAGAATGATATACAATTAAAGTCACATAAGACGTTTCAGCTGAATACAGTGTCTACTTGCTGAGAAAGCAGCAAAAAAACTGTCATGGTACTTTCACAAGAACGTCGCATCCATCCACGTTTAGATATCAGTTTGTATCCCCCAAAAAATTGAATCTGAGAAGCGTTTCTGTCAGAAACGTTTCTCAGATTGTGTATTCCAATTGCGGATTTTTCTTCCTGCGTGGACTTAACCGCTCCAGGTTTTTGGCAATATCTCAAAAACGCTACCACCTTTTGAAATGAAATGTTCACAGGTTAGTTTTATGTTATAGGCCTTTATATATATATGATTGAAACAAACAGTGGGTTCCAATTACTAAACGTACATACAATCCCTTTAAGCATATGCGTACAATGAGAGCATCCGTTCTAAAGGTTGGCGATCTCTGGGAGACTTCACTTATTTGTAAATTTCGAAGAAATTACTGAATGATTTATTGTTTGGTTTCTTGATTTAAAAACAAAATATTTTAACACAAATACCTTGTGCTATCCACTCACACGTTATCTGATCTTTCTGTGAAGTGATGGCGAAAAGCATCGACTGAAACAACACCTGGAAAAGTCATTAGTCTGCTCTTCGAGCCTACAAAACACCGCATCCACAACGAAACAAACCCCGTGTTAGTATCGATCTCAACCTCTTACGGTTTGGATCGACAAAATATTTCCCGCTCACTGAGTTGTATCACCCCTTCCTTGTAAACATCGTGTGCCAGCTGCAAAGTAGGACACAAATTTTGTAGATATGCCTTAAAGGCACTGAACACGTTTGGTAATTGTCAAAGACCAGTGTTCTCACTTGGTGTATCCCAACATATGCATAAAATAACAAGCCTGTGAAAATTTGGGCTCAATTGGTCATCGAAGTTGCAAGAAAATGATGAAAGAAAAAACACCCTTGTTGTACAAATTTGTGTGCTTTCAGATAGGAATAGCAAGAAGTTTTTATTATTTTAGTGAGAAATTACATTTTTCTCAAAAACTACGTTACTTCAGAGGGAGTCGTTTCCTACAATGTTTTATACTATCAACAGCTCTCCGTTGCTTGTTACCAAGTAAGTATTTATGCTAATATTTGTTTTGAGTCATTACCAAACGTGTACGTATACCTTAAACTTGAAAACCCACCCTTTTGGTTAGTAGGCCTACACAAAGTAGTCCGCATTTTATCTGTTTTTCCACAGAAAAAGTACCCATGAGGTGAACCATTTTCCCATATTATTTTTAGAGGAAAAATGCTTTAAATTCTAAGCTATATCTGACCGTCTTTCAACATTTTATGAATTTTTCGGAGCCTGCGAATGTGCGGCAACGCTTACGGCAAGGACGTTTGCATGTTCCCTCGTCTGCTTTCTGTCAGGGGAAAACATAATTGACGATCCCCTTTTTTTTGACTGAGTAGTTTTCTTTGTGATAGAACGAAATTTTGTTTATTTAAGACTTAAACATAATGAAAAAGAGCTGTACGGTGATGGAACGGACCAACCCCGTGACAAAATGTTTGTTTTTCTGCGACAACGTGACTGATTTTATGGGTTACTAAACAACATTAAAGAAGAACAAATGTACGAAAGAATGTTGAGAACATCCTTGCAATTTACATGTGTACGGAGTGATTCCAGTCTGTTTGAGGAAAGTAAACTATTTAAACTCGTCCTGTCTATACGACTTAATAAACGGGTTACACAGCATTGTTCATGCACATGCATTTTGTGCAGTTAGCCATTTATCTGCCTGAAGGTGTCAATTTAACACATCGGTTTTTGCAGTTTAAAAACGTGGACATTAACATACCCAAGAAAGAACCCTGCGCCTAGCCAAGTGGCTGTAGCGGAAGGCACATTTTTTTTTTTTTCAATAACATAAGAACCGTTCGGTCAAATCCGGTCATATTCTTGTAATCCTGTATTAACCTCCCCGTTTAGATAGTGTAGTCGTCCATGGGGTTGAGTTTCACTAACAGGTGACCATGACCCTTTGAAATTTGCCGTTAGCAGCCCCCCCCCATTGACATGCGTACACAAACCCTGAATTCTAAGGTCTGCAGCCAACACCTTGTAATGTATCTGTCATCAGGCTGACACAATGTACGCCCCCCCACCCACTCCCCCGCCAACCACCCCCCCCCCGCCCACCACCCACTCCCCGTCCACTCTAGCAACCACCCCCACCCCCCCCCCCACACCCAACCCACCATCCCAAACAGACTTAATTACCCTACAATTAAAATTGCCTTCCAATGAGGCTGGTGGGATGAGCGATACTTTTTTGGGGAGCTTCATTGCGGATGGCTTTAAAGGCAGGGTGTACTTTTTGTATTTACTCCACAAGTTAATGACCATAAAAACTTATTTAATAAAGAGCACTGGAGAGCTTTTGATATCATCAAACATTGTTAGAAATGACTCCCTTAGAAGTAAAATGTAGTTTTATGGACAGTGGTAATTTTTCACCCAACTATAATCTTAGAAAGGCTTCATACAGGCATCAAGCCTTTCTTATGCATCTGAAGGCACACAATTCTATGCAACAAGGATTTTTTCTTTCGACATTTTTTGCAACTTCGATGACCAATTGAGCCGAGATTTTCACAGGTTTATTAGTGTATGCATGTGTTGGGATACACCAAGTGAGGATACTGGTCTTTGACAATTACTGACAGTACCCTGCCTTTAAATTTCCTGGAGTCCTGGGGCCGATTTCACAAAGAGATAAGACTAGTCTTATCTGAAGTTAGGACCAGTAAGACTAGTCCTATCTTAGCATTGCTAGGATTAGTCCTAGGTAGGAAGAGTTTTGTAACAACGACCCCTGCGCAAAGATGGTTACACATTTTAGAAGTAAAGGGTCGATGACTGTTGAAACATTGTATCTTTCTCGTCATCAAACTGATCGAACTTTTACAGTAAATTGATACAATTGGGAAATAATTAGTTGGTCATTACATCCCAGCGTGGTCTAATGGTTGGGTTTCGTGCAACCCAATGCCCGTGAGTGTTGTTTGGACAAATTGCTGTCATTCTTTAGCGAGATGAGTGTTTCAGCAGACGATTTGGGAGACATTAGCCTCTGGCGTGAATTAGAACTAAGTTTTGTTTTTTTGTTTCCCTTTTTTTACTTGGCAATATCATATTAATTTTGATAGGCACGGTTTCAATACAAGCAACACTGATTCTCTCAATGTTGTTGTTCCTAAAGCCAAATGTGAATATTTTTAAACAATCCCTCTGTTATGCTGCTGGTAAATGTTTGTAACCAACTACTCAAGTCCAGGGCCCAATTTCATAGAGCTGCCTAAGCAGAAAATATTGCTTAACAATATTGTTTGCTAAGCAGAAATGAGCAGGACAAATTGTACATGTGACATGGTTGGTAGTTTGGCTGGTAACCTTATTCTGGTAAGAACATTTTGTTGTGCTTAGCTACTTTTTTGTGCTTAAGCAGCTCTATGAATTGGGCCCAGAATACATCCTCTATTTTAAGTAGTAGCAAGATTCTACTGTGTATAAAAGCGTTTAGCTTGTGTTAATGTATCGCTTGGTTATCATTGCAAAAAGCTCAGGAAAACACCTCCCTGATGTGTATTGCACTCTTACCAACCCCCCCCCCCCCTCTCCATTCAAACTAGATTACGTATTGACAGGTGCGAGATACCACACCCCCCCCCCCCCGGACTAAAATATCAATAGTGCCCCATTCAAACATCATGTCTGCGCGTTGGTCAAAGCCATCAAGTCACCGTACACCGGTTGTCGATATGCCAAGCCTCAATGACTCTTAAACCCTCAGCCGCTGAACGTCATCAAAGTGCTACCCCAAAGTACACTCTTGTTTTCGCTTGTGTGACTCAGCCTCACTGATCGAATCTGCTCACTTCATCCTTTCCTTTTGACCTGTTTCTAAGGTATAGATGCACACTTTTGTCTTGCTATAGCGTTTTTTTTCTAGTTTCACATGATTTGTTTTCTTCTTCTTCTTCATAAACTACATTTTAACCAACATTCGCCCTCTGCACGGATCCGCCATGTGCGTGTAGAGCCTCGACTTCATGCTTCATTTGTGTTATGTATCTGTTTGGATGAAAGCGTGACAATACAGAGTTATATAATTTTTTATATTCACTGCTGTACCCAATTCGAGGCTCTACACGCAAATGGCTGACCGTGCAAAGGGGGAATAGGGGAGTAATGTTGGTGAAACAATTGGACAGTACTAAAATAATGATGCATGGTTTGGTGTGATATCAGAGTAGTCAGGTTTTCTGTTGGCATCTCAGTGCCCAAAACTATAGCCTAGGTCTTTCCAATAACACTTGTACCGATCCCTCCAAAATCGACGGAGAAATGGTCGTTGATGTCTGATGTTTTTACTCGGCCCTGACAGCCCTGTTCACAAAAATCCCGTTGAACATATGCCTTTGAAGAAGAGCGTTCGGAGTATGCTAGCCCACCTTGTTGAGCTGTAATGGCTCTCTTTTAACATCGGTCTCATGTGAGCTGTAATGGCTGTCTTTTAACATCGGTCCCATCGGTCATGGCTCTCTTTTAACATCGGTCCCATCGGTCTCATTATGAGACCGATGTTAAAAGAGAGCCATTACAGCTCACATGAGACCGATGTTAAAAGAGAGCCATTACAGCTCACAATAGAGACCGATGTTAAAAGACAGCCATTACAGCTCACATGAGACCGATGTTAAAAGAGAGCTATTACAACTCAACTCACATGAGACCGATGTTAAAAGAGAGCCATTACAGCTCAACAAGGTGGGCTGGGAGTATGCCCGCTTACTCCTCGTCAGTTTTGAGCTCTGATGGTGCTTCAGGATTGCCCAAAATGTGTCATTTTCGGAAGACTAACGGAGGTAACTGCAGGTAAAGACAATTATTTCTAGCATTTATATTTCCGGAGTTATGGTCCGGCAATAATGGGTGACATTTCATTCCGACTGATAGGGTTTCGTTTTACTTCAAAACCCTGGGATTGCTCTGTTCCCAGTGAAGTCCTTGGGGTGTCCCTCTCCTGCCCCTTGCATTATCCCTGTTTATCCCAGGGCCCTGAGCTATACATTTCCAGAGAGTCCGTGAGAAGGGCTTTCCAACAGTGCCAGAGTTGTCAAGATCGCGAAATCAACGGAGCTCATGGTCGTTGATGTCTGTTGTTTTTATTCCCTGGCAGCCCTGCGCACAAAAATCCCGTTTAAAACATGCTTTTGAAGAGCGGTCGGATGCCCACTTACTCGTCGATTTTTAGCTGAAGATACCTCAGGATGGCCATACAAGTCTGATTTCCGGATGCAGGATTACCGGAGCTAACTGCAGGTAAAGAAAATGAATCTCAAGCACTTATATCCGAAGTTGTGCTTTTAAAAGGAAGGAGATATTGACTTATAGGCCGCGCAAGTCTCCAATATTAATTTGTGTTCACTATTTTGATTAATTATGCCAATTTTGTTGTTGTAATGCTCTGGCGTTGCTGCGTGCAATGAATTGTATGTATTGCGTGTAAAATGATATTAGGTCCACAAAATGTTTAACAAGTCAAAATTAACTCAAAATTAACTCGGCTAGTGAGACCTGCGCATAGCTATAGTAAAGCAAAATAATTATACAGCTTTTAGAATAAATTTGAACAAAGAGGGCGCACTTGTAAATTTTGGAAGCTGTTTACAGGATCGAGTGACGTCACCAGTGTGTATGTTGCATGCGATTTGCATGCAGTATCGAACTCATACGGACGACAGGTCATGAAAATTGGTTCGGAGTCTTCAGTAAATGTGGATGTAAATGTGAGTTTAATTAAACAAATATATTTTACATTTTCTGAATATGGATTAACTGTAGCTTAGACAGACAGTGTAGTATAATTTCCTGGTCCCTGTGTGTAGGAAAATTTATGTAAAAATGCAATGAAATATTTTAAATTCTGTGTAAGTGTCAAACTGCTGGTCAATTTGATCATAGACTGGAGCAAGGACCAGGCTGTGTTGGTTGGAACTGTTCGTAATTCATGAATTTAAGTACAGTAAGTGGTGTTTGAAGCTTTTCATGGTGTTGAAAGTAAGAAGTAACTATAAATAGTAGTAAACTTGCGGGTACAACCATGTGTAAAATCTCTTTTGGGAGGAGTGTTGGCTCTGAAAAGAGCCGGTTTGGTCTTGACGTTTCGAACAACAGTATACTCTGCTCGTCTTCAGGACTCTGCTCGTCTTCTCCTGAAGATGAGCAGAGTATACTGTCATGACTGTTCGAATTGTCGAGACCAAACCGGCTCTTTTCAGAGCAAACACTCCTCCCAAAAGAGATTCTACACACGCTTTAGCCCCATTAATAGTGCCAAATTCTCTGGACTTCCTCCGATCCTTGGCCCTACGCCCACGTACCTCCAGGAGGTGACATTTGTTTTCGAAAAGAAACTCACATTTTTATGCCGAGATTTTTTCCCTAGTTGTCACTTATTGTAGTTCATTACAGCACATTAATTCGAAAAAGAGCTTGCTCGTTTTGGTGTAATTTATGAAGAAAATCGGCGGCGTTACTGAAACGGTTTGATTGCCCGGCATCCGCGATTTTGCTAATGCGCTATGGTCTTGGTGCAAGACGTTTCTCGTTTACCTTTCACGCACAGCGCGGCCGACGACCCGCTCATTCAACTCGCCAATAGCGCGCGCCACGAACACCTGATTTTAGCCCACGAACCGCCCCCCGCGCACTATTGGCGAGTTGAATGAGCGGGTCGTCGGCCGCGCTGTGCGTAGAAGGTAAACGAGAAACGTCTTGCACCAAGACCATAGCGCATTAGCAAAATCGCGGATGCCGGGCAGTCAAACCGTGTCAGTAACGCCGCCGATTTTCTTCATAAATTACACCAAAAAGAGCAAGCTCTTTTTCGAATTAATGTGCTGTCCACAAATGAGCTACAATAAGTGACAACTGGGGAAAAAATCTCGACATAAAAACTTGAGTTTCTTTTCGAAATCAAATGTCACCTCCTGGAGGTACGTGGGCGTAGGGCCAAGGATCGGAGGAAGTCCAGAGAACTTGGCACTATTAATGGGGCTACACACGGTTGTACCCAAGTTTACTACTATTTATAGTTACTTCTTAAGTACAGTAGTTTTGTCATGTCGAAAGAGGGGGGGCAATAATTATTTAAAGTACCGGTAATACAAAAGTACGATTTACCTGCACTGGTGAATTACCGGTTCACATAATTTTACCGTATACACTGCCTTACAAAATATAAAAATAAGTAAATTAGCGTTTACTGTTAATTGCATACTAAGTTGGATATTTTTGCAGTGAAAATTGTTTCATAAATAAATGCTTCATTTTAATTCTAATTTAAAATGCATATTTATGGACACTTGATATTTATTTCGTTCGTCTTCATCAAATATATTCATAGTCTTTAATAACATTAAACAATATAAGAATTTTAAGTCAAAAACTGTTATTTTTATGTTTAGGCCTATATTATAAATTATATATCTTGAGTTACTTAAAGGCATCGTACACGTTTGGTAATTGTCAAAGACCAATGTTCTCATTCGGTGTATCCCAACATATGCATAAAATAACAAGCCTGTGAAAATTTGGGCTCAATTGGTCATCGAAGTTGCAAGAAAATGATGAAAGAAATAACACCCTTGTTGTACAAATTTGTGTGCTTTCAGATGTAGGAATAAAATCTTCTTGCAAGAAGTTTTTATTATTTTAGTGAAAAATTACCTCTTTCTCAAAAACTACGTTACTTCAGAGGGAGTCGTTTCTCACAATGTTACATACTACCAACAGCTCTCTGTTGGTCGTTACCAAGTCAGTTTTTATGCTAATATTTATTTTGAGTAATTACCAAACGTGTACAGTGCCTTTAACTGAAATGAAATTAAAAACTTTCGCTCAAGAAATATGGGGAAACCCCTCCGATTTTGGAGTTTGGCGGACTGACATAGATTTGTATGCACAGTGCACAGGGTGGACCAATCAGCAACATCTTTTTAGACAAGTCTGTGTGAGGGAGCCCTGCTCCAATCATGTGCGTGGGTCGTTTTAGTTATTAAACATTTCTTTGTTTTACTGAATTTGTTGTTGTTTGTTTCAGAAGCAAGTATCAGCATCTGGTGACAGTCCAAAACCCAGTGCCAGAATGGCCAAAGTGAGTATGCACAAGTTTTCTCCGGTTTAAAAATCAACCAAAATCGAACTGCCTTATTTTTTGTTGCAATTATTGTAATGTATTTCATTTGGTTTTACCCTTACACCCGGATAAGTGCTAGTCTTGTTTTATATATCTGGTTAGCCCAGAACATGTACATAAAGCATAGAAATGTTTGCTTAAAGGTATTGTACACTTTTGGTATCAGATCAAAATCAGTGTCCACATTTTGTGTGATTCAACATATACATGAACAAACAAACCTGTGAAAGTTTGAGCTTAATTGGTCATTGAGGTCACGAAAAAAGTAGTGAAAAGAGACCTTATGTGTTTTCTGTTTTTTCAAGTTATCGCGCGTGATAAAAACGATTGTTTTACTCATTTCTTAGAAACGATAGCATTTTAGGCAGAAATATTTTAAGGAACCCTTTTTACCATTACTTACTTTAAATCATGTAAGTTATGTGTGAATCTGTGAACATTGTGTTTTTCGATCTTACCAATAGTGTACAGGGCCTTTAAAGGGTGTGTACAACATTGGTAAGATTGAAAATATAAATGTTTACAGACTTGCACATAACTTACATGGTGTAAAGATGGTCATGGTGGAAAACTTCCCTTGAAATAGTTTTGCTTAAAAAAGCGATTAGTTTTTAGGAAATGATTAAAACAATTAGCTTTTATCTCGCTAGTCCAAAACCGGATGTTTGAAAACAGTGAAAACATAATGAGGGCTTTCACTGTTTTCTCTAGAATCCAAAGACCGATTGAGCTTAACATTTCACAGGTTTGTCTTGTAGCCGATATGTTGGGTCACATAATGTGTGGATAGTGTTCTTTAAAAATTACATGCTTTAATAACCCCCTAAGCATTTCTACCAGAAAGCTTCCAAAACCCATCATACTCCAACAGTTTACTTATTGGAACAGTACACAACCCATCATACTCCAACAGTTTATGTACTGGAACAGTACACAACCCATCATACTCCAACAGGTCCTGTGCTTCTGGACTGTGATTTAGTGGGTACTTTTCACAGTACTAAACCATCCAAGTTTCAACAAAACCATCTGTTTGATTTTGGCAGGCCTGGGGTGGTTAGGGTTTTAAGAAGAACCTGGCTGCCAACCGAAATGCCATATAGTTTGCATAAATTGCAACTGGTGCTCTGCTTTTTGTTTTGGATTAGAAACTAATTGTGGTTAGCAATATTTAATACTTCCTGATTCTTCCTGCAGCTTTTGAGCAGGACTCGCCTTGTGAGTTACCTGCCAGGTCTGAAAGCATTACAGCAGCGAGTAGCCTCCGTCTCCAGCAGTCACGTCACATTGTCATTTAGAAGTGCTGAAGGGAGGCCAGCGGGAGAAGGTAAATATTGCCTCATTCAGAGACTAACTTCAGGCCTCAACCTTAAGCTTCAGAGGGTCAAGGCCACTTGGCCTCGAAGGCTCCAAAAAAGAGAGGGGCACCAAGGCCAACTGAAAGGGCACCAAGGCCATTTTCAAACTTTTATTTGTTAATGACTTATGTATACTCCAACACGCTCACTTGACAAAAAATCGTTGCCCCAGAACACAGAATTCTTGGAAAAAATCATACAGAAGTTAATTCCCTAAGTGCTCATCTGAAAAAATATCAATCCCGGATCACCATCGCCCCAACTCCCCACCCAACCCCAAGGCTCAATAAAATATGTTGTTCCGGAAAATTCAACCTTGAAGTTGAATATAAAATTCTTGAAAAACAATTTTCTTAAAAATAAATATGATTACGAAAATGAAAACGAATCCCCAACGCCAAATAATCTCACCCAAAAAAACCCGCGTCTAAACGTTAGCACGTTGCTGCTACTCCAGCCAATTCGACCTTGTGCTTTTTCTTTACGTCTGCTATGGGATTGCATGACGATGGATCAATATTGAATTGATAGATATGATAAAGATTTACGAAATTTTTGCACCGTTAACTAGTCCGATTTTGACATTTCCACGCGTGTACATAAACGTTTGTTTGGCGATGAAAAAGAAAGTTGCAAGGCAGGCAGGTCGCTGGTTCACAAACATTTATCCAATACATTGATCCAAAAGAACAAGCCTTGGATACCAGCGAAATAGCGAGAAAAAAACATAGACTGGATCCCACTTCCGGCCCCATCCCCTACACATACAGATTTCAATAGACAGAATCAATGCGAAAATGTGTATTCAGTGTAGGGACCTGTAGCCAGTCTATACATTAGAGTAGTCTGGTGCCGTGCTTTTAGTAGTGATCAACTCAACAACGTTTGATATGGTTGCCATGCCACATTCTCCACGCACTGCAAGTACTTCGGTATTTTGCGCGATGCATGGCAAGCAGCATTATGAAAACTAGTGTGCGGGAGCGTACGCTACGTACGTCCAGAAACAATTTGACCTTAATTAAATGGGTCACAAAGTTAACATTATTTTTATAACACTTTCAAATACATAATGTAATGGAGTGGAAAGGGGCACGACGGCCAAGTGGCCGTAAGGTACGTGTTTTTTAAAGGGGCATCACGGCAATTCACCGGGGCATCGCGGCAATGGCCGCTGGTGGCCGCTGTTAAGGTTGAGGCCTGTAACTTATAGAGATATTTTCCAATCTTGATAACTGCCCCTTGTTTTCTTTTGGACAGAAAACTGGATTGTTAAAGGGAAAGTATACCTTTGTTTTTTAGAAACCGTTAGATTGTTTTAATCCTATAGATCCTTGTCGTTTGATTGGTAGAACACACGTCACGTGTCATCCTTTTAAAGTTTGCCGTATATTTACTGCCACAACGTTGGACTGTGGTATTATTGAAATGGATGAAGAACTGCATAAAATATTGATTTTCTTTGATGCTAAACTCTGAGCCTCATTCCCAAAACAATCTTTTCCCGATTGTTCAGCCAAACAAGGTAAGGTCATGGCGGAAATGGTTGGTGTCTACATGGAGTTGTCAACGTTGTTTGGAAGGTGTTTTTTTTTTCAGAGTGCAGGGTGGACGAGTGTCTATTATTTTTGTGTTTATTGGGAACAACTTTAAAATGACAAGGATCTATGTGCGAGTTATATAAATTAATAATCAAGTGCATTTCATTCGTGCATTGTCGCAGATCTACTCACTCGATGAAGCCTGACTTTTCCTTTTCACTCGGCTTTGCCTCGTAAAATGGAATAGTCCAGATTTCACCTCAGGATTATATTCTGCGACGTTGCACTCAAAATTTGTTTAATGATTGTTTTAATATTATGAAGAAGGAAAAAAACACTTGGTAGATGTATTTAGTTTGATCATTAAATACCTGACTTTCCACTCCCCAACAGATTTCCAATTTTCCGTCCGCTCTTCAAGTATCTCCGACAAAGACCTCGGTCCCCTCGGCCCCGTCAATCCACGGTTCCCTCTCCCTGGTAACACAGGACTCACAAATACCTCATACATGCCGGTAGCACGTAGAGTTCCAGATATTTTAACGAAAGCCTTACCTCAAGATCGTCATGCCAACGTTCTATCGCAATTTGTGAACGCAGTCGCAGAGGTTTGTTTTAATTTTTTGAAAATTTTCATAAAATTGTGCAAGTTCCGTTTAACCATGTAGGAAAATCACCGTAGATGCACAACCATAAACCTTCTTAGATTGTATCTCCACACCTTACTAGACAGCATCTCTGTCTAAACAGCATTTTCTTCAGTCCACACTTGACATCACTCATTTGAATGTTCCCCGTGCAAACAAAGTTCTGGGTCAAAAAGCATTCAGTGTAGCTGGACCAATGATTTGGAACAATCTTCCTCCTGTCATTAGGGAATCTGTTAGGAACCATGGATAAATTAAGAACACGTTCACTTGCGTGCCAACGTGTGGCTGCCTGGAGTCGTTCCAAAATCGCACGGCCCTGTGCAACCATTGGATTTGCGTTCCAGTGATTATTAGGTTCCCTCATTATCAAACTCTATTGTGGTGCCTTTTGTTGGTCGGATTACACGGACAAGGCAGCTCGAAAGTAGCCCACTAAGGAGTGAAGGATTAGTGTTTGCGGTCTAGCTCAGGTAGGTATACCGAACAATGGTTTATCTAGTAAGCCGATTATAACTACAAAGTGACATTTGGCTTAAGCTGGCCAACAGCATTGTTCCTTTGTTAAACAGTGAGTCTCCCTCAAGACCGGACCATTGTAGAAGAACGCGTTCCTATTGGCGACACTGGGTGGGTTTGCTTTTGTTTGAGCTTGCACGCATAGGAACGCGTCTGATTGCGGCCATGCCTTTGACATAATTTCTCCATGGTCCCTTAGTTTATCACTATTTCGTAAAGCTCTTAAGACTCGCCTCTATCCATGTTAATTTCTATTATGTGCGCGATGATGGAATAGCTTGGTGGAATAGCGCCTTGTAGATTTTAATTATGCTATGTTATGTTATGTTATGTCCACCATGCACAGTCTCATATCTTACTATCAATGAAATAGTGATCTTTATATTTATCGGTATTTTTCTGTTGTCACAGTCTCAAGATGATGACATCACGAAACAAATAGAAGAGCTGAGAAACCACCCAGAGGCTCTGGAGTGCATCTCACAAGACTGTCCTGAGAACCTTAGAAAAGGTAAGCTATGTCGGCCACGGCAAATACACGTTTGAGGGTCTTACCTCCGTTGAGAGATTTTACTGGGATCCTCCCTCACTCCAACAAAATCCAACAGAATGGCCAAAGTGAGACTGCATTTGGCTTCCGCCTGGTTAGGTTTCATCACTTCACCTTGGTATTTTTTATTTTTTATTCCGCACCTTCCTGTGGTATTATTTTTTGGAGCTTCTTGAGTGATCTTTTTCCTTTGAAAATTTTGTTGCCACAATGAAACTCTGGCTTGACAAAGGAAAGACATAGGTACTCATATAGTTAGTTCTGGGATTTGATGTTGTCGTGCGAAAAATTGAGTAGGCACTCACAGTGATTCGCAGAACCTCAGCCGTGAGCCACAGCCGAAAATCTCGCATGGTATGCTGGAATCCTCGGAATGCTCGGACTTGCCTCCCATTGAACCTAATATAATGACAGACAATGCTTGCAGCCTGTCCATTCTTGTATGCCACATTTTTACAACAACAGGACAAAGGTCTGGAATCTGGGGTTACACAATAACCCCCAGAAAGGGATTTTACAAGGCATGTTAACCAGAACCTGTTGTCGCTCTTTGTACGGGTGAAACAAAGCGTATCACGGTAGGTGCTTGCCTTGTGGAGTGGAGTGGCCGAGCGGATAAGAACACCGAACTCAAGCTCTGGTGTTTCTGATCAGCAGAGTGTGGGTTCGAATCCCAGTCGTGACACTTGTGTCCTTAAGCAAGACACTTAACCACATGCTTCGTCCTTCGGATGGGACGTTAAGCCGTAGGTCCCGTGTGTTGTGTAATGCACGTAAAAGAACCCAGTGCACTTATCGTAAAGAGAAGGGGTTCGCCCGGTGTTTCTGGTTTGATCGGCAGCATATTGCGCCACAGCACCTTGTAAACCATTATATGGTGCTATGTAAAGGAATAGGTCTCATACTTCAAAAATGTAGCCCCGCATACCTTGCGGGAAAAACTTACTGATTGTCTGTTCAAGCGCCTTGAGTCTCTTATTGGTAGATACGTGCGCTATATAAGACTATATTATTATTATTATTATTATTATTATTATTCAGTACGCTACACACTGGAAAGTCCGGGTGGATATTAACGTCCGCTGTCCGGCTGTCGGCAAAAAAATGTAGGAAAATCCAAAGTTGTAAAGGGCGTTAATAAATGTCTACCTAAAGTCTGTCCAAATAAGATTTATGGATAAACACGTCATCCGTCGTGAAGTGTTTAAATGATTGTGCTAAAAGAGTTGCTTTACATATTATCTCTCCCTGCAGAATTCTTGAGTTTGTTTCCCGGAATAAGGATAGAAAGCACAGATAAATTCACAGTGGTTACGCTCTGTCAGCGGACAAGAAACAACATGACCGGGTGGAGTAATGAAGTAGAAGAGGAAAGGAATCAACTCCTGGAAAGTGTAAGAATTTCTAATCTTTTTTAAAGGCACTAAAAATGTTTGGAAATTGTTAAAGACCAGTATTCTCACTTGGTGTATCCCAACATATGCATAAAATTACAAGCCTTTGGGCTCAATTGGTCATCAAAGTTTTAAGAAAATGATGAAAGAAAAAACACCCTTGTTGTACAAATTTGTGTGCTTTCAGATAGGAATAAAAACTTCTTGCAAGAAGTTTTTATTATTTTAGTGAGAAATTACATTTTTCTCAAAAACTATGTTACTTCAGAGGGAGTCGTTTCCTACAATGTTTTATACTATCAACAGCTCTCCGTTGCTTGTTACCAAGTAAGTTTTTATGCTAGTATTTGTTTTGAGTCATTACCAAACGTGTACGATACCTTTAAGCTGAAAACTGAATAGATCTCGTAGAGTTCCACAATTTTATGTTTCTTCTGGATTAATATTATAATATATTTCTGGTAATGAAACCAAGGATGCCTCCTAAGTGAACTTCATCACTTTAGCTCCAAAGCCTGAGGAAACCTGTCCAATGCTTAACTGCCTTTTATACCCTTTGTTGGTTGTCAAAGAGGGCGTTGTAGGCGTGGTTTGATCGGAGCCAAAGAGAGAGTTGTGACAACTTGCGATTAGAAGCCATTTTGTGTCCAAAAAACGCAAGGGCGAAACATAGTCAGTGTTACTCGCAAGCCTGAGGAAACCTGTAAACAAGGGTGCTTGCTATGTGAACCAGAAACACTGGGGTTAACTCCTATATATACTCTTCCACAATAAGTGTTCTGGGTTCTTTTACGTGCACTACCAATCCTGGTAAACGGGACTATACAGCTTAAAGTTTCAGCTTTCCCAATTGGCTAATCTGGATGATTTTGCCATCCAGGCATGTCACATGGTATCGATGTCCACAGCTGACAGAGAGGGCGTGCACAGCAGACGCAGACGACAATTGAGCTCAGCATTCTCTGTGTTCTATCTCAATATTGATAATCTATGTCCACAGCTGACATAGAGGGCGTGCAGCCTTGCACAGCAGACACAGATGACAATTGAGCTCAGCATTCTCTGTGTTCTATTTCTATATTGATACTCTATGTCCACAGCTGACATAGAGGGCGTGCACAGCAGACACAGATGACAATTGAGCTCAGCATTCTCTGTGTTCTATTTCTATATTGATACTCTATGTCCATAAGCTGACACAGAGGGCTTGCACAGCAGACACAGATGACAATTGAGCTCAGCATTCTCTGTGTTCTATTTCTATATTGATACTCTATGTCCACAGCTGACACAGAGGGCGTGCACAGCAGACACAGATGACAATTGAGCTCTGCATTCTCCGTGTTCTATTTATTATGGGTTTCCTTTGTTGGATGTATGGCGCCCTCCCTTGGCCACATTTAGCCAACATCCATTAAACTATTTTCACAAAACTATGAAAATAAACAATTTTTAAGGAAGTGAGACAGTGTTTTCTTTTCATTTCTTGAGAATTAATTCCTTTTTCAGTTTTTTTTTTTTTTTGCTTCCTGAACGAAAGAGTCCGTTGTTAATGTTTTATTTTAGATTAAACAGACATCGTAAATATCAGGAACTTGAAATAAATTGTATACATTTAAAAGTTTAGTTACCTTACTTGATGTGCAGAAACAATCATCGAAACATTTTTTAAGATCAAGTATACTTAAAGATAGGGTCATACATGTAGATTGGTTTTTGTCAACGTAATGCTGAGTTATAGGCAAAAGTATGAAGAAAGATACAATAAAAGTCACATGTAGAAGTTTCAGCTGATTACAGTTACTACAGAAAAAAGAAAAAACCGTCACAGTATTTTCACAAGAATGTAGAATCCATCCAAGTTTAGCAAGGTGACGCGGGTACCAACCGCATCTCTGGCCGCAGCATTCGCGAACGGTCACCAACCCTCAGAAATCTGAGAAACGATTCACGCATGAATCGTTTCTCAGATTCAAATGTTATTGGGTGAAAAATGACCCAAACAATATGTTACTTGGAAGGTAATCCTTTCTCAAAAAAGTTTATACTATCAACAGCTGCAGTGCTTCTCACCAAGTAAGTTTTTATGGTCATTATAATTGATTGAGTATTTATCAATCTATGACCCTACCTTTAATCATCAGAGCCAATTATCTAAAATCGCCTCCAATTTTAAAGTTTATTAAAAGGGTTTTTTTCTGTATCTCCTGACATTAGTTCATCAAGAGTGCTACAGAAATGTGTCAAGTCTTAACAGAGGCTGGCTATTGGGCAGACTTCATTGACCCTTCATCAGGTCAAGCGGTGAGTACCAATTTATATGACCCCCTCCCCACCTCCCTCCCCTCCCCCTTTAGTGGCGTAAACCAGGGACCGATTTCATAGAGCTGCTTAACGGCCGATTATGTGCTTACTGAGCGATTATCCATTTCATAGCGCTGCTAATCGTAAGCACACCAAAAGGCATACTAACCTTCCGGTGCTTACTGTATGAAAATAAATGACGTAACAATGCAAACCATGGTGAACGTTCAAGCTGGCTGCCTAATTTTCTTGCTAACCTGTGAAATACGCTTACGCTTAAGCAAATTTTTCTGCTATAGTTAGCACAAAAATTTGCTCACCGTTCAGCAGCACTATGAAATTAGCCCCAGAGGTGGACAGTGGGGCTGGAGCTCAGAATCCTTGCCCCGCCCCGTTTTGCCCCCCCCCCCAAAAAAAAACCACAATATTTATGTAAAAAAATGCACAAATGAATGGTTAGATGCATTAAATAGCCAACCCAAATGATGTCTTTGCCCCTGCTTGCCAACCACCCCCCCCCCCAGTGTCTGGTTACGCCACTGTCCCACTTGTCCCCTTCCCTGTTTTCCTTTTTTTGCAGACAATAGTCATATCGGACTCAACCAATCCTTTATTGCACTATATTTGTTATTGGCAAACCTTTTTAACCCTAACTTTCCCGCGTCCTTTAAAAGCATCTTGAGGATTTTGAGTGTTTTTATGGACTGAAGCATGGTTGACATTAATCTATTCGCCCTTTGCACTGATCCGCAATGTGCGTGTAGAGCCTCGACTTCATGCTTCATTTGTATTGTATTTATGTATCTGTTTGGATGAAAGTGTCATCACATTACCATGACAACACAGAGTTATATAATGCTTCTATTCACTGCTGTCCCCTATTTGAGGCTCTACACGCAAATGGCTGATCGTGCAAGGGGCGACTTTGAGACAGTGTGTATCGTTACATTTTGGTTGATTTTAAAGGATTGACATGATTGAGGCACTAGGGTTCCTACATAACTAGTACCATTTGATTTTTTAAGATTGAAGTAGTAGGGATCTTACATTTACTTTTGACAGTTGAATCTGAAGGATTAATTTTTTTTTAAAGGAAGTAGGGATTCTGCAAAACTCATACAATGTAAAATAATCCTCACATCAGGTGAAATTTAAGGATTGAGGCAGTAGGGATCCTACATAAACTCATATTGGTTGATTTTGGAGGATTGAGGCAGTAGAGATCCTACATCAACTCATATTGGTTGATTTTGGAGGATTGAGGCAGTAGGGATCCTACATAAACTCATATCAGTTGATTTTGGAGGATTGAAGCAGTAGGAATCCTACATAAACTCATATTGGTTGATTTTGGAGGATTGAAGCAGTAGGGATCCTACATAAACTCCTATCGGTTGATTTTGAAAGATTGAGGCAGTAGGGATCCTACATGTACATAAACTCATATCGGTTGATTTTGGAGGAGTGAGGCAGTAGGCATCCCACATAAACTCATGATGGTTCATTTTGAAGGATTGAGGCAGTAGGGATCCTACATAAACTCATATCGGTTGATTTTGAAGGATTGAGGCAGTAGGGATCCTACAAAAACTCATATTGGTTGGTTTTGAAGGATTGAGGCAGTAGGGATCCTACATAAACTCATATTGGTTGATTTTGGAGGATTGAGGCAGTAGGGATCCCACATAAACTCATATCGGTTGATTTTGGAGGAGTGAGGCAGTAGGCATCCCACATAAACTCATATCGGTTGATTTTGAAGGATTAATATAGTTGTCTGCAAGTAACATCACAGGTTAGGGTCAAACAGCTCCAGTGACAAGTTGTTAACTACTGACATTATAGAAACAGTCAAGGTTGTTTTTTTTGTTGGCCCTGCCTTGCCTTCCAACGAGAAATATCAGTATTTTGTTTGACGTTTTGTTTACCTGTCTGCCAGATGATCATAAAAGTTCATTAAACGTCTTTGATAATGTACTCGCATCGTAAACTATTGCCGGCCAACCTTGCGTCATGATTCTAATCTGTTGCTAAGATACTGCATTGTGGCAGACTATGTTTATAACTATATCACAGCGTTCTGTGCTTGAAGTTTGGTCAAAGTTGTAATCCGTCACCATGGCAACATACACGTCAGTGTGATTTCCAGTTAGGTCTAGGTGTGTTTTGGTATTGTAGTGTCAGGGCATTGTTCAGTTGTGTACATATTACCTGTAAGTCACCCGACAAACCTAACGCTGTCCAAAAAAATTAACCCAAATGATTAGCATTGTGTAGGAACTTTATTTCGTACTGGCCTGACTACTTATAACAGGCCTGTGAAATATCCGCTTTAAAGCGGATATCCGCTTTTTAAAATTTTTATTTCTGAGTTGTTTTTTGTTTTGTTTTGGGGTTTTTTTTTTGGGGGGGGGGGTTTGGGGGTTTTTTTTCCCCCGTTTTTTTTTCTCCCGTTTTTTTTTCTACTTCACTTTTTGGCCTTTTATATGCATGGCAACAGTAATGTAAAACTACAATAATGTGAAATAAGCCTAGTTACTGGATCAATGGGGTGCCCCAATTCGACCAGCGTAATTGCGTGACGCGCGCTCACTTGACGTTCCACGATCATTCTCACATTAAGTAGTGTTAACAGCTCTTTTTTTAAGGGTCCACTCACAGGCCTGTTATTAAAGGTAGGGTTATAGATTGGTAAATGCTCCAAAAATTAATGGCCATAAAAATTTACTTAGTAAGAAGCACTGTGGCTGTTGATAGCAATAAACTATTTTGAGAAAGGATTCCCTTCGAAGTTACACACCCACCATTCTTTTCAGAGCCACCTCAAATCAAAGAGAAATTTCATGTACCATGGTGTTATTGCAATCCTTACAAGAATCTACTTTTTGAATAGAACACAAAAACAAACTTTAGGGAGCAAGTCAGGTTTTTCTTATATATTTTTTTTATAATCAGAATGAAATGATCATTTAATTATTGATTTTATTCCATAAGCAAAACCCAACCCCAATCAGAATTATTTCATAAACTTGTTAGTACTTTGGAATTAGATTACAGCAAATACATAAGCTTAATGATAATAATTTAAAGTGGGTACTTCCCTTGGGGCCCTATTTCCTTGAGCTGTTAAGCAGAAATTAATGCTCATCAAAATAAACTGCTAAGCGTGAATCATCAGTTAACCAGTCGTAAACAATACACAGCACATTAGCTGGTAACCTGTTTCTGCTATGCAAAACTCCTTGCGCTTAGCAGATTTGTAGCTTATCGGGCATATATGGAATTGGCTCGTGTTTTGCCGCGCTGTAAGGAGCACCACCTGTATGTTCACAGCTCGTCTGTTTCAATTATCAGGAAATGTCTGGACATTTCTACAAGTCAATTATTCTTTCAGCTGCTGTAGTACAATATTTTCATCTGTTCGTCAAATGAATGTTATATTTTACACAAATTGAGAATATATGTTTTATGTGTATTTACATGAAAACAAAAGCTGAATTTTAGTATTTTTTAGTGAAGTAGTAAAAAATACACATTGCGAACTGATCAATATACCCAACATCTCATACATGAACAAGAAGTATAACTGATAAATTTTATGATTGCATGATCAGAAATTAGCCCAGAACAGAAAACATATTTGCGTATGTACAATATTAATTCAAATCTTTTTTTGTTTAACCCATATCAGCAGGCCTCAAATTCCACGAAGGCCATGGCCTTCGTTGCCGTGATCTTGGCCTTTGTGCCCCTTGTACAGTTTCCCATAGACTTTAATACTTTCAATGGAAGTGCCTTTTGCAAAATGAAAATGGCCTCGCCCTCTCAAAGATGAAAATCCAGGCCTGTATCAGTACAGGGTTGAGAAATAAACAGCAGAACATATGTGCTTTCAGAAAAGCTTAAAAACAAATCACTTAATCTACTTAAATGCTAATTCCCATTTTATTAAATTTTGCATTTAAAGGCAGGGTATACTTTTGGTAATTACTCCACAAAAATGACCGTAAAAATTTACTTGGTAAGGAACACTGGAGAGCTGTTGATATTATAAAACATTGTGAGAAATGACTACCTTAGAAGTACATACGTAGTTTGGTTTTAGAGAAAGAGGTAATTTTCACCCCAAACATTTGAATCTGAGAAAGGCTTCAGGCATGAATTACCACTGTTGGCCGTGTGCTTTAAAGGCACTGGACACGTTTGGTAATTACTCAAAATATATATTAGCATAAAAACTTACTTGGTGACGAGAAACGGAGAGCTGTTGATAGTATCAAACATTGTGAGAAACGACTCCCTCTGAAGTAACGTAGTTTTTGAGGAAGAGGCAATTTTTCACTAAAATATTTGAATCTGAAAAAGACTTCAGGCCTGAAACCTTTTTCAGGCATCTGAAAGCACACAAATTTGTGCAACAACGGTGTTTTTTCTTTCATTATTTTCTCGCAACTATGATGACCAATTGAGCCCAAATTTTCACAGGCTTGTTATTTTATGCATATGTTGGGATACAACAAGTGAGAATACTGGTCTTGTGAATTACTAAACTACAAGATGTCCCCTGGATCCACTAAGTAGACACTGTATTCAGCTGAAACTGTCGCTGGTGACTTTTAGTGTATCTTTCTTGATAATTTTGCCAAAAAACCAGCATTACAATACGTTGACAAAAAACAATCTATGACCCTACCTTTAAGCTTACAGTACATGTTAGCTGAATCTTACTAGAGTTTATCACATGAGAAAATGGTATTTCCCCGATTATCCATCCGCTCCCAACTGTTTCATTTTCAAGTGAACTTACATTTGTACACCTCATGACTATCATTTTCCTTTTACCTGGGCCCAATTCCATAGAGCTGCTTAAGCACAAAAAGTAACTAAGCACAACAAAATGATGCTTACCAGACTAAGGATACCAGCCAAAACTACCATGTCACGTGTACAATTTGTGACTGGTATTCTGCTCATTTCTGCTAAGCAGAAAAATGTTTTAAAAGCAATATTTTCTGCTTAAGCAGCTCTATGAAATTGGACCCTGCCCCGACACGAAATGAAAGTATGAAGCCAAAATGGTTATTTTAATCTCAGTATTAAGTTAACAATTACTGTACAAAGTATACAGTACAAGAACTGTCGAATAATAGAAACACACAAATAGATTTGTATGCAATCTGAGTAACCGGGAAGGAATATTACACCGGCCTGTGTCTCAAATGCACTGGGCCCTGTTAAAGCTGCTTAAAAGCACAAAAAGTAGCTAAGCACAACAAAATTATGCTTACCAGAATTTAGGGTTATCAGCCAAAATAACATGTCACATGTACCATCTGTGACTGGTGTTCTGCTCATTTTTTTCTTAGCAGAAATTTTAAAGCAATCTTTTCTGCTTAAAGGGACACGTAACTTTGGATTGGAAGATTTGGGCTATAAAAAGCATTTGAAATCGTTTTACATTATTAAATCAATATTTTTGGAAAGATGTTTTATAAGTAGTTGATGATCCACACAAAATGTGGTTTTCCTTTTACTTTGTGAGCTATCACGGTCTGTCATTTTGTTCAACAAAATGGCGGATCGTGTTAGTTCACAAAGTAAAAGGAAAACCACACAATTTCGAGGCATATTTGTGTGGATCATTATATTCTACTTGTAAAACATCTTTCCAACCATATTGACTTCATAACAAATGTTTTCAAATGCTTTTTATAGCCCACAGCGCCTAATCCAAGGCAACGTGTCCTTTTAAGCAGCTCTATTAAATTGGGCCGGGGTCTTGACCTTTGTGCCACCTTCACAAAGTTCTGTTTTAACTGAAGTTAAATTTTCTACAAACAAAATGTTGTGTAATATCTAAAGTTGGTTCCTTTCAGCAGGAGTACTGTATGATAATAACAATATTCATAATTTACAGATTAAAGATCAGTACTCATTTTGATTGACAATTTACCACTCCAATTTTTTACAACTTTCTGAATACTTTTTCTTTTTAAATATTTATAGTTTTTGTAATAGCACGTATGCATAGTTTTTGTTGTTCCTACATGTGTAATGTGAAAACAATACTTGTGCTGAGTATTGTTCTTCACACTTGGAATTAATTTTCACCGAGGCCATATTCATAAAGCTGTTTAGCAGAAAATTCTGCTCAGCAAATTTCTTTGCTAAGCAAGAAATGAGTTTCATATGAAACCAGGACGATTTGGCCACCAGGGCCCAATTTCATGAAGCATGTAAGCACAAAAACTTGCTAAGCACAGAAAACTCTTACTTAAGAAAAATAGGTTACCAGCCAAAATACCATACAGTTACCATTGCTGTGACTGGTACCCCACTCATTTCTTGCTTAGCAAAGAAATTTGCTGAGCAGAATTTTCTGCTAAACAGCTTTATGAAATTGGTCCCTGGACACTTTGTCCGCAGGGTATCATTCATATGGAATGGGGTACCTCCACAAGCAGTGACTACTCATGTCCAATGCCACAAGGAAACCTGTCCTCGTTACGGCAATCCTCCGAGTGTACGGGGCGATCAGATCCACAAGGACCTGCCCCGTGAAACGTCCGGTGTCTAAATTCAGAATCTGGACGCGGTTGTCCGACTCATTATGGACGAGAAGGTACCCGCTACTTGTCGCCACGACCGCTCCAGGTTGAGAAAGCTTGTCCGAGGACCTCAACTCCTTCTGGTATTCGCCAGTCCCCTTAAAGATCTGAACACGGTTGTTTTTGGCCTCTGTGACAAAGACCATGTCGCTGGGATCGATGAAGATGTAGTTCGGGAAGTCAAACTCGCCAGGACCTGATCCATGCTTCCCGATCTGTCGCCAGAGTGCCCCTTCCAAGGTGAAGATGTAAAGGCAGTGAGCTCCTCGATCACTGATGTAGACTTTGTTTTCAGAGTTGATGGCGATTCCATATGGTTGCACGAAGCCATCGTGACCGAACTCTTGAACCTGTTTGCCTTCGAGAGTTAATATCCTCACCCGCTTCTTGTTGAGTAATAAGGCGATGATATTCGTTTGGTTAATTGCAAGAAGGATAGGCTCTTGTCCAGGAAACTGGATCTCATGTTTGAATTGGCCGTCTGAGGTCAGGCACTGAAGGCGTTCATTCTCAACAGTGTCAGCAACCAACAGATCACCATCAGAAGTCAGAACTATATCCGTTGGATTATCGAACTGACCCTTGTCTTTCCCTCGACTTCCAATCTGCTCTTTCTCGCAAACAGGAATCACAACTTGAGCCAGCAGGGTGTCGTCCTTTCCCAATCGACTTACTTTCATCTCATAGAATCCAGGAACCTTTGGTATGTACTTCAAGGTGTACGTACAGATGACTCCCCTCCGCTTGACAGTTCCAGTGACAGACCCATCAACATCTTTCCCTTCGGGATCGGAGATAGAAATCTTAAGGCTCTGAAGGGAAAGCTTCTGAGTTTTTCCTAAATCTTTATTGTCTCCGATTGAGAGTTGGTATTCCCTTGGCATCTCCATGGCGACAGTGCAGTTCCCAGCTATAATAGCCTTACTTGGGACGAGACGAACTGGTTTCACCCCAACCTCCAATGGACTATTCCGTATCGGATCCCCACTGATGGTAACATGAAGCAGGTGGTTCCCAACCTTCTCCGGAACATAGTTGACTTTATAAACACCATTGAGACAATCCATTACCTCGCATTGGGTAAACTTGCCCTCGGGGTCCTGTAGCCTAGCGCAGATGTCTGCCCCTCCCCCTTTACACTCCTCCCCTCTCTGATTTAACCCTTTAACTTTTGCTGTGTTCTCAGCGAGAACAAGAGCTGGGTGGGCGTTAACGATGCTCCGAGAGGGGTCTGCGTCACCGAGGTAAACCATTCCAAGACGATCCACAAAGGTATCGAACTGGCATACGATGCTTTTATCGGCGCGAGAGAAGTGAAAAGGAGTCTTCGCCAACTCAAGAGCTTTATCGATTGCTGAGATCATTTTCTCAAAGTCTGCTCTGCCCGTGTTGTTTCCATTGTGTTCTGCCTCGGCAACCGCATCAATGCCATTTTTATTTTCATCACGTGTGTCTCCTTCGGAATCTCGCTCGGAGATTGTTCCCATCCCACCGTTCAGACACGTATGGTTGACGTTAACGGCCATCCGTTTAGGAGCCAGCATGGAGCGCTTCAACCGTCGGTGCTCATGATGAAGCTTTGCCAGGAGGAGGTCTTCCCGTTCTTTGAGTTTCTGGTAGCAGTGTCTGAAGCAAGCCTGGACCTCTTGGCGAGTGGCTTCCACGTTGACCTCCAGGTCCCGCTCCCTCTTCGCAATCTCCTCATGAAGCTTGTCAAAGTTTTTCATTGCCTTCTTGTCCAACGTCCTCATCTTGACCTTGGTGTCGGCGTCTTCAAGAGGTGGTTTCATCTTGACTCCTAGATCCTGATGAGCTACTGCTCCATTCGAGTCCACCACTATGTCACTGTCGTCCATTTTGATTCACTGCAATCAGAAAGATAACAATTAAAGCAAAGTTTATCCTTCAGATTTACAAGATTAACCCTAATCCTCCCAAATCCTCTTCACGAAGTTGGAGGATAGAGGGTTGTAGGTCCAAATAGCAATTGCGTATTACATACTAATCGTATTCAAGTCCAAACATAAGGATGGGAAGTGACATACATGTACACTCTTTCCTTATTTTCTTGCAACTTCGATGACCAATTGAGCCCAAACTTTCACAGCTTTGTTAAGTTATGCATATATTTTGGGATACACTAAGTGAGAATACTGGTCTTTGACAATTACCCAACGTGTCCAGTGCCTTTAAGAAGCAATGTGTTAAAAAGCTTTCTTGCTGTAGGCCTACTGATGATACAAGTTGTCAAAACAAATACAGAGCTTGGGGCGTTTGTTTCACTTGAATGACTTTGAGAATCTGGGCAAAGTACTCTGACGGATTAGAATCTGAAATTATCGTTGTGCGATGTATGCATGCGTGGTAAATTGTACATTTTATATGCAAAAACTACAGGGTGCTTTAAAAAAAAATGTGTACACACATTTGACAGCCATTTTCACCTACACTGTACCTACTTATAAGCTTTTACAACTATTTTTGTATTTCATAAAAGTGATGACCTTTGAGCACGAGTGGTGGAAAGAAATCTAAGAAATCAGTTATTTTGTTTTCAAAATATGGTAGTTTAAAGATTATTATGTGCAAATTTTGATTTGTCCACAAAGGTTTTCTTATCTCCACTTTGAGTACACATCAACGATAGCTTCTTCTGTTTTGTAATTTTGTTAACAATAAATAAGCACTAAATAAGAGTATTTTAAAGGCACTTTACACGTTTGGTAATTACTCAAAATATATATTAGCATAAAAACTGACTTGGTAACGAGCAACAGAGAGCTGTTGATACATTTAGTATAAAACATTGTGAGAAACGACTCCCTCTGAAGTAACGTAGTTTTTGAGAAAGAGGTAAATTCTCACTAAAATAATAAAAACTTCTTGCAAGAAGTTTTTATTCCCAATCTGAAAGCACACAAATTTGTACAACAAGGGTGTTTTTTCTTTCATCGTTTTCTTGCAACTTCGATGACCAATTGAGCCTAAATTTTCACAGGCTTGTTATTTTATGCATTATGTTGGGATACACCAAGTGAGAGCACTGGTCTTTGACAATTACCAAACGTGTACAGGGCCTTTAACTCATGAACATAAGCTAGCTTGCTCTAGACGGGTGATTTTAAAGTGATACGCATTACTTCATGGATTTGAAAGTCCAAGATCAATTACTGTTGGCCAGGTTAGCCTCAAAGTGGATGGAGTTGAAAGAGCATTCGTGGACAAATCAGTTTTGCACATGATACCTTTAAACTACCATATTTTGAACAAAACAATTCTGATTTCTTAGATTTTGTTTACCCCTAATGCTTATAATATGGCTATCAATTATGGGTAAACCCGTTTCTTTTCTTCACCCTGTAATTGGTGTGATCGTAGAGGTAGGTTGGATATAAAAACTTTTACAATGTACATTTAATTACAGTCCAAAGGTCATGCTAGTCGGTTGGTTTACTTTGACAAACACCAAGGATTAATGTTTAAAAATCCAGACAATAGATTTGGTTTATTTTGCCCTCTGCATGTCAAACTGTTTGTATTTATAGACCATCCGATAAGGCAATAAAATATTATTTGCAAAACAATTTGAGGAATTCTGTTTTTCCCTGAGGCTTAGTCATAAAAAAAATTAATTAAATTTGATTGTGTTTGTCATGGGAATGGTATGCGAACTTTCCAATAGCCTGTTTTGATTTCATTTTTATGGAATAGGTTTAAAGGGTCGGTACACGTTTGGTAATGACTCTGAAAATTAATGGCAATATAAACTTACTTGGTAGAAGTACAGCAGCTTTGGATAGTATAATGCATTGTGAGAAACTTTTCACTTAGAAGTACTGCGGATATGGATATCACTTTGAATCTGAGAAGCGTTGCTGACAGTAACGTTTCTCAGATTTTTTCTACACACAGCCAAGTGGTTCACCGAACAGTCACGCAAGGAATTTGATAAAACTCTTGCGTGCCGCTCGCAGTTTTTAGGCATAACGCATTTTATAAGTATACATTTTTTTTAAAGCCCAAAGATAGCCCAAAGATGGCCAACCTTACAGTGAGTGACGTCAATTAGGAACTATCTATATTTTCGCAGCAGGTACCGCAATGATTTTAATATTGTTAAAAATGACTTGAATTGCATTGATATGGTTTATGAAAATCAAATTCAATAAAAGACAGCTCGAAAGCTGATACAATTCGATAGATAAAATGTGCCACTAAAATTGTAATGAAAAACAGTAGAGGGAATAGCGTAAATTTGAGTGTTGAATCAAAAATAAACAGAACAAACAGAGATTACAAGTAAACATTAACCAATAGTACACAAACAAAAAATGCAGAATTTAGACAATAACAAAAAGATAAAAAACATACATAAATAGTACAAAAACAATTGGTGCTCATTGAATAAATTCACAATATAAATAAAAAATGTAAATAGATATAAAAAACAAAAAAGTAGATCTTGAAGAAGTACCTCTCTTAGTGACAATTCTGTTACTTTCTTGATGTCACTTCAATGAGACTGTTCGAATGAACATACTCTAAAAAAACACAGACAGACCATCTCTTTAATTTCCCTAAAGAACAAGAACATTCTTTTATCTACCGATCTATCTTCACCACAGCCAAATTACAGAATGGAATAACAAGATTGATTGGGGACCCGAAGAAATCAAGGGAATTGATAATTATATGCGTGATTGCGGTGGTCACAGCTGGTCATCTTGACGCCCACAGCTACTCTACCCTTGAAGGCACAAGTACGAGTATCGAGTCTCGTTAAAGGGGCTGTATACGTTTGGTAATTGGAACCCACTGTTTGAATCAATCCTATATAGTTGTAGATATATACCATAAGACTAACCTGTGAAAATTTCATTTCAAAAGGTGGTAGCGTTTTTTAGATATTGCCGAAAATCCGGAGCAGTTATGTCCACGCAGGAAGAATAATCTGCAATTGGAATGTATCTGAGAAACGTTAACTGTCAGTTACGCTTCTCAGATTCAAATTGTTGGGGATAAAAAGTGATATCTTTTTCCATAGGCCTAACCGCAGTACTTTGAAGTAAAATGTTTTTCAAATTGCAATCTATCCAAAGCTGCTGTACTTCTTACCAAGTAAGTTTGTATTGCCATTAATTTTCAGAGTCATTACCAAACGTATACAGACCCTTTAAAGCTCATTCTGATATGCCTCCAATCCTTACTGGATTTGTTACGCAAGGCATAGTCTGACATTCAAAGCTGTTTGAGATCGTGATAAATGTCACAACGTGCATATCTAATTCAAGCCCCGAGTTAAACGTAGACTTTAGAAATTTGAAAATCGTAGACTTTGGACATTCAAAAATGGATGTGGTTATTTATTTTCCAATTTACAAAATTTCGATTTTGCAATTTGATTGTATTATGAAATGTCTGAAGTTATACACAAAAAAAAGGATATCTGAATTTCGTAATAGACAGGATCAGGGTTGCCAAAATTTGCAATTATTAAGTGTAATAATTTTGGTAAGGTTTCTTGGTATTTATAATATTTATATAGCGCTTTGAAGAACAGAGCGCTTTACAAGAAACGAAAACAACTAAATGATTAAATAACTGTAGGAAACAAAAACATTTATAAACAAACGAATTAGGATTGGTCATGGAACAAGAAAGTCTTAAGGAGACGTTTGAAAACATGCATCGAGATCGCTTCTCTCAGACAGGCAGGAAGTTCATTCCACAGACACGGCCGGGCAGCCACGGTGAATGAGCTATCCCCAGTCTTCCTTCGAGTTCTGGAAACAGAAAGCCGGGTCTGATCGGCTGATGAGCGGAGTTGGTGCCTGTATGTATCAGGAATATTGAGAGTTGTGGGAATGCACAAGTTCAACCAGATATGATGGAGATTGAGTGTGAAGGATTTTGTAGACATGGGTGACAATTTCAAAGGATATTTTAACTGGAAGCCAAAGCAGCTCTGTGAGCTGGCCCGCAGAAGGCTGGTCACGGCCCCACACAAAGAGTAGCCGAGCGGCCTTGTTTTTGCAGACGCTATAATGGACCGAGGTCATTTTCGCAGGCACCTATCAAAAGAGAGTTGGTGTAAGTCGATACGGGACAGGACTAGACTTCTGAGGGTGTGATGGAAGGTGTCTTGTGTAATAAACCGGTGAATACACCATAGATTACGTATGTGGAAATTAATAATTTTAAATATAGAGCTACATTGTACCATGATGAGGCAATATTCATAGAACAATCAAGCATGACCCCTAGGTTCTTAATAGATGTGGAAGCTGGAATTGTTAAGTCTGTCAATTATTAATTCGAGATTCGGTATTTATTGAAAGATTTCCAAGCGGCCAGCCCTAATTTCCCACCACACCCCTCCCCCCCCCCCCCCAATTTTTTATATATAATACTAATAGTAATAAATAAATCAATAAACAAATGGAAAATAAATAGTAACCAAAAAGTATATTATATTTGGTTTTACCCTGTATACTCAGTACTTTCCCCAGTCCTGTGAAAAAAATCCACAGGCATATTACTTGGGTGGGATTCGAACCCACGACTCTTGCCACTCCAGACCAGATGTCCTACCAATAAGCCAACTAGACCACAGACATTGCCAGGGTAAAACCAAATATAATATGTTCTTTATCCCCGATGCAAATTTAACATCTTTTAAAAAAATAGTTCAGGAAAAGTCACTCACCAAAATACCTTTAAGATGATACTTTCCAGTTTTGACATTATGCAGATGTCTTTATTTGACAGTTCATAAAACCTGATCGATTGCTTTGTTATACTACATAAAGGTGGAATATTAAATCTCATGTAATTACATCTTGAGCTCGTACACTCTGCCAGTCTTCTGGGACGTTTACAAAATATTCAAGAATAAATGACTGATATTAATAATAATAACAGGATTTCTGTAGCGCCATTCCATCTGAGTTTATTGTAATTATATTTCATGTTTTAAAAATTTTAATTGGCTTTTCCTGCTTTCTTGCTGGGAAAAAGCGTTGTTTTTGTTCTGATTTTTTTTTCCATTTTCTTTTTCTTCGTCTTTTTAAAAGTTAAATTTAGTCTTGAAGTCTTTCTCAGAATTGTTGTGATCTAACTTCTGCAAAGCGAGACGATCAAATTCTATTTTAGTTTGTTTGTTTTCTTTCTTACAAACATTCGTACAAACTTTTTGAACAAATATTTACGTGAGAGTCGGATAGTGTTCTCCCTGGCTGAAGCCCAACAAAAATGTCCCCAACCCTCTTAACTTCTTTTTCCTAAGAAATGTTGACACAAAAACCGCGAGTGTCATGTCTTTAAAGGCACTGAACACATTTGGTAATTACTCAAAATATATATTAACATAAAAACTGACTTGGTAACGAGCAACAGAGAGCTGTTGATAGTATAAAACATTGTAGGAAATGACTCCCTCTGAAGTAATGTAGTTTTTGAGAAAGGGGTAATTTCTCACTAAAATAATAAAAAGATCTTGCAAGAATTTTTTTATATTCCTATGTGAAAGCACACAAATTTGTACAAGGGAGTTTTTTCTTTCAACTTCGATGACCAATTGAGCCCAAATTTTCACAGGCTTGTTATTTTATGCATATGTTGGGATACACTGGTCTTTGACAATTACCAAACGTGTTCAGTGCCTTTAAAAAAACAAACTTAGATTGGGAAACTCAATTACCCAACCATCACCTTTGTTCATTTTCGTGTGAGTTGGTTGTTGGGAAGGTGTTTGTTCTATAAATAACTGTTTCATTGCTCGGAAAAAATTTGAGTTCACTCACTTGATCAATGGAGATACTGTTTGTCCGGTGGGTTGTTTGGTGGGAACCGGACAATCAGTCTTGGTAGCTGTGTGTATGCATGTGCGGTTTGTGATAGGAGACGATGTTCTGTAGTGAGTTGTCACAAACTGATGAGGCGTAAATGCCATTCAAATTAGGTCAGAATTGTAGTTTTGGGGTTTTGGTTTTTTCAAGATAATGGGTATTGATATCTAAATAGAGTTTTTTCTTTTGATGGATATTCCCCAAGTTCTAGGAAATCATCTCCAACAAAGTTTTTTGTTGGTAAACAAATTAGTTATTTTGTTGATAAAGAGTCAACACCACTTTGGTTAAACCTCCATCAGAATATTTTTTTTTGGTAGCCTTTAGGTTTGCTTTTTGTATTCAGTTCTAAGTGTTTTTGAATCAGTAGAGTAAAATGAGTTTTGGTCTCTGTCACAAACATTGCCATGTGGACAAGGTTGAATTTTGATAATAAAACTAATAAACTAGTTTTTATACTGCGCCTCATCTATGGACATCTCATAATTATGGTGAATGCATCTACACAGTACACAGTCAACCCTCCTACTGTCTGTCCATTCAGTACCATCCACTATGGTTTTGAATGATAGATAAACTATGCTAGCCTGCAATATGATATCATGTGGTGACTGCATCTACACAGTATAAAGTCAACCCTCTTACTGTCGAACCATTGAATATATCCACTTAGATTTTGGAATGATGTAGATTTATCATATGCCAGCCTGCAACGTGATATCATGTGGTGAATGCATCAAGACAGTGCACAGTCAACCCTCCTACTGTCTGACCATTCAATATCATCCACTGTGGTTTTAAATGATAGATGAACTATGCCAGCCTGCAATATGATATCATAAGGTGACTACATCTAGACAGTGCACAGTCAACCCTACTACTGTCCGATCATTCAACATCATCCACTGTGGTTTTGAATGATGGAACCTACATGATGTAACATGACATGTAGTGAATACATGGTACACACAATGTTCACAACAAGTTAAATGGTTTCAATTGTTGGTCAATTGACAAGAAAATAATATTACCATACAGTACTAGAAAGCTTTGGGGTTTTTTCAAAAAGCTTGACTTTGCAATGACTTGCAGAAATGTTTTTGTTGTAACTCCAAATCTATACCACATTCAACACTATGAAATATCTTGAACCTGAAAACCAAAGAACTAATTAAGACTCACAGTAGAACTAAAGTAAAACCAGCACCAGGCCCTAAAGAAATTAAGATTGTACTAAATGTTTAAGATTCATACCAAGTTGAATATATTTGTGTGTGTGTGAACTTACCATGTACAAATTGAGCAGGCCTACAACTGTACTGTATGTAGCCTTGAGTGGTACTGCATTAAGTTAAACACACAGTCGTGAATGCCCAACGATTAAGCAAATAATCTCAGTCCCTTTCAGTAACAATGACTCCACAACAAAAATCCAGCTCAGCTATTGTCCACTTTTCTTTTGATTCCAAACAAGCAGTTCCCCAGTGTCATTGAAACTCGCTGGTTTCTGATCACATACTGTGCGTATGTATGAATGCAGTCCCTTAGTTACACTACTATCAGTTTTCATGAGCAAGTTCTAAAACGCCTCCTCGCACAGCTAGCTGCACACAGAACACACTGCTGCAGTGTCAGGAATATGTCATGTGTGTATGTACATGTACATGTACGTATGTCTATGGTTTGTGCAGTGTATCAATTTTTGGACCAGTCAGCATTCCCAGTCTCCCATAGCACAGTGGTATCTGATCAAAGTGTATTGTGTGCTTTGGAAATGCTTGCCTTGGTTTTATAACTGAGATCTGTACTGTATAGATAATTGCAGGGCTATCACTTTGTGTGTGCGTACATCTGATAAAAGTTTTGCCAGCCTGGCATTCTGCATGCCTGTAGGATATGTCTGCGTTGTTTGGGTAGCTTAAAGGGGTGGTGCATCAGGGCCCAATTTCATAGAGCTGCTTAAGCACAAAAAGTAGCTAAGCGCAAAAAAATTATGCTTACCAGAATAAGGTTACCAGCCAAAATACCATGTCACATGTGCAATCTGTGACTGGTATCCTGCTTATTTTCGCTTAGCTGAAAATTTGTAAGAATTATTTTTTGCTTTAAAAGCAGCTCTATGAAATTGGGCCTTGGCCTGGTCCCAATTTCATAGAGCTAATTAGCAGAAAATTCTGCTTAGCAAATTTCTTTGCTAAGCAAGAAATGAGTGGGGTACCAGTCACATCAATGGTAACTGTATGGTATTTTGGCTGGTAACCTTTTTTTCCTAAGCAAGAGTTTTCTGTGCTTATTATTAGCAAGTTTTTGTGCTTACATGCTTTATGAAATTTGGCCCAGGGTCAATTTCATAGCGCTGCTTAAGCACAAAAAGTAGCTTAACATAACAAAATTATGCTTACCAAAATAAGGTTACTAGCCATAATGTATTTACTCCATGTACCATGCAAATATTATTCATTTACTTAAAGGGCAAGTCTGATGCCAGGGGCGGATCCAGGATTTTCCAAACGGGGGGGCGTGAAAATATTCCAAGCAGCAAAATGATAAATGAAGTTTGTTGCCCCATTTCTCCCTCCCCTTCTCTCTCTCTCTCTCCCTCTTTTTTTTTTTTTTCTTTTTTTTTTTTTTTTTTTTTTTTTTTTTTTGAGGGGGCGTGCGCCCCCCACGCCCCCCCTGGATCCGCGCCTGGATGCTACAATACTTTTATTCACAATTTTACTGTGCACCTTATTGTCGGTTTACTTAAAGGGCAAGTCTTTTTATCTGTATACTTTTTTTTTTGTACAAATATCAAGCAGTACCTAAAGCTTAAAGGGGCAATCTGGTGCACTTTTATAATCCTCAGGAGCAATTCACAACACATGTTTGTTTGGGATTTATTATCAATTTGTTTCCTAATTCGAGGGACCTTGCTCAATGAAATAAATCCCAATCAGAAACAGCTGTCGCTGCATAATTTGACACTTAGACAAAATTTTATTATTCAGAAAATGTGAAATTTATTGTTGTGATACAGACATATGTGGAATGCCAAGTTTCACATGAAAGAAATCGGGGCCCGACTTCATAAAGCTGTTAAGCAGAAAAACACTGCTTAGCAAATTTCTTAGCTACACAACAAAAAATGAGTAGGGCACCAGGCGCAACAATGTAAACTTTAATGGATTTTTGGCTGGTAACCTGTTTCTGCTCAGCAGAATACTTGTCTGTGCTTAGCAATACATGGCTTAGGCTACCAATCTGACGGAAAACAAAATGTGTGTCCTCCTCTTTAAACAGCTCCCAATCTAAATGGAAACCAGGATCTAAACTTGTTTACATCAGATTTAACAAAGACATTTCTTGGCAGATTTACAAAATGTATTTCTTTATCAATTATCCTGTTTTGTTGTTGCCAAGTTGAAAACAGAAAGACTGTAACCTTCACTAGTCCAAGGTTACAATGATTCTAACCCAACCCCCCCTCCCCAAAAAAAAAACAAAAAAAAAACACACAAAAAACCCACAAATATATATATATAATAATACAAAAAATAATAAAAAAAATAAAAAAATACTGTCTCTTTAAGACATTTGAAATTTCACATCAGGAAAGTTTATCGAAAGTCCGTAGATGCCCCCATGGAAACACATGCTGAGTCAAAAAAAATGGTATGTACATGTAGGCGGAAAGCTTTTAGTTATGCTAGGAAATAAAATCAAAACCATGCAGTGATATTCAGTCAAGTTAATTGGCATCCCTGAAGCTGAACTTCCAGTTGTGTCCATATTTAGACAATTTGTCAAATGGTTTTTTATTGTTGCTGGATTTTTATTTTGAGAAACAAAGGTGAGCCTTGCTCACTGGAAAGAATGTTTGTTATTTATTTATGTGTGAGATAATTTTAACGAGTTGGGCTTGTGTTGTAGCAGCTGTAACAATTTATCTGTTGTTGACCTGATTAGAGTTGTATTAGGCTTATATTTAATACAAATACTTGGTTCCTATGTATGTATTGAACGCTTTATCTACGCGTCCCGGGTGTCTCAAAGTATTGCGTGTCGTGACCAAGCGGTCTAGTTCACCGGACCGAAGCTCTGGTGTTGTCAGCGGCAGAGTGTGGGTTCGAATCCCGGTCATGACACTTAGTGCCCATGAGCGAGGCACTTAACCATAATTGCTTCGTAAAAAGTTGGGAAGGTAGTGCATTCTGCTCTACCAGCCAGGCTCCTAGTGGATTATACCCATGCCTACATCCTTATGGACTGTGAAGGAGGTAACCCTGTTTCATCCCTAGGAGTAGGTGCCCCTGGTGACAGTTGATTTGGGTCGATTGCCCAAATCTGTTATGTGTAGCCCTCACCTTGAAGTGGCCGTCCGGCCTTGTGATGTTAGGCGATCTCTCATAAGAAACAATATTTTAGAAATAATATTTAAACAAATAATAATATTATTTGTCCTGATGCAAATTTAACATCGATTAAATCGTTATGGTACCCGCTGCTAAAATATAAGATTCAAACTACCTCTAGCTACCGGGCAATCTTGGTGATATAGTTGGTGAGACATCTGCTCTAGAATGGCAAAGGTTGTGGGTTCGAATCCCACCCGAGTAATATGCCTGTTGATCTTTTTCACAGGACTTGGGGGAAAGTACTGAGTATACAGTTCTTTACACACATCGGTGTAAGGGTAAAACCAATTGTGTCAAAGTACTTATCATTTTAATGATGGGTATGCTAAGTATGAACTATGAGATCTAGCACCTTGTTAAAATAACAGCTAAGCTAGTATTTTCTGTGCTTAGCAAATTTGTGTGCTTTTAGGGAGCCCAGTTATCTGCTTGGGATTGTGTTTAAAATATATTGAAATTTATTAAATCAAAAACTGTAACTCGTGGGAAAACCTTTTACCATTTTTAGTTTCGTACTTTTTATGTCAGATGTTTCACCCTGTGGGCAAACCTTTGACCTTGTCCCAGTTTGCCTCCCTCTATGGCATCATGTACCCAGCAGGGGGGATCTTGGATGTGGGTGTAGGGTGGACTGGAAAATGTCTAGGAATATTAAGTGTTGCCTAGACCAAACACCTGTAGATTGGTTTTGAAATCGCTGGATATGGAAGTGTGTCTTTATAGGAACTTATCGAAACCATGACTTGGTCTTTGGTTCTGTCAGTTATTTAGAAAACCTGCGCTTTCCTTTCTAGCTTCAAACAAGCAAGAGCCATGGTTCTCAAAAGGACCTTAGAGCATGGAGGTAGAATCCTCCATGCTTAGAGTTAGCTGTAAGATGGGTGGATGTGCCATTTATTGAAATATATTTCTGGTAATAAAACCAAGGATGCCTCATAAGGGAACATACATGTAATCACTGTAGCTCGCAAGCCTAGGGAAACCTTTTTTGTTCCCTTTGTGTTATTAAATGTTTTGAAAAGGACCCTAGAGTTAGCTGTAAGATGGGTGGACGTGCCATTTATTGAAATATATTTCTGGTAATAAAACTAAGAATGCCTCATAAGTGAACTTACATGTAATCACTGTAGCTTGCAAGCCTGGATAAACGTTTTTGTTCCCTTTGTGTTTTTAAATGTTTTCGAAACAAAACATAATTTTTGCTGATTTAACTTTTTAATTCTTTGTTCACCCTAATAGGCCTACCTTTAAAAACCTACCATCAGAATATTTTACTCTGTTTCGAGAGGCATTTTATTTTGATTTTAATGTTGACTGCCTTCGATCAACCAATGTTATTTTAAAAGCTCTTGAAAGATAGACAAAATTGCCACAGCAGCAATAGCAATATAAGACAACGTTTGAACATCAAGGATTGCCAGTTGAAGTTTAGAATAACAGAGGTTTATCCCGAGGGGATGTCAGCTTTCAGCAATTGAAAAATTACTGGTCAGAAATGTCAGTCTGTCAGGACTGTTTATACGGACTAGAAAACGAAGACAAACATTGTCAAAGTACATTGGTAGAGGCAGCCACCCACAACATGTATTATATTTCTGGTAATGAAACCAAGGATGCCTCATAAGTGAGCTTAATCACTGTAGCTCGCAAGCCTGAGGAAGTCTGTCCATAGTCTGGTCCCCTGTCTTTATCCGCAAGGTTTGACGGACCCGATGATTTCATTGGAAACGATGATTTCATTGGATAAACGGACAGTGACAAAAGCTTTCTATATCTGTGTTATGATTGGTCCGATCCGAAGTGACGTGTTTGTCAGCTACACCATCAGCAAGAACTTTTTGATTGTCTGCTGCTGTGCGCGTGTACATAATGTTTGTATGTAATGTTGTATTGTTGTTTATACATCTGTTTCCGTGTGTGTGACTACGAATCTCCGTGTGAATGGATGCGAAGCAACTGGCAGGATCCTGCCAGTTGCTCAAGGCTGGTATCTGGCGTTATTCACGAGCCTCGAAGTGTGACGTCAGATGTTCAGGCTAGCCTGTTCAATGCTCAACTACCTGTTATACCCTTTCTTGTTTGTCAAAGAAGGCGTTGTAGGCGTGGTTTGGTCAGGGCCGAATATTGCGAGAGTTGCAAAAAGTTGCGATTATAAGCTGTTTTGTGTCAACAAAACGCATGGGTAGGAAGGAAGTTACCAATAGAAATTAAGATATATTTTGGCATTTAAATTTTCAAAACAATATTTTGAAAAATTCACCATTGTTGGCCTGTTTTGGCTTGTTTCTCCATACTGATATTTCCAACAAACGACTCAGTTAGCTTGATTGCATCACATACATGTAACATTTATTTGGATTTGAAAAAACAACCTCACAATCCATGAGTTTCCTCATTGTTAGCATTCTTTCATCCATCCCTTTAAGATATTTATTACCCACTTGTAAAATTGACTGAATGCTTTTCAGAGTCCGACCGCATCAACTATTGAATCTTTACTTAAAAACATCTGTATGTTTTTTTCTTGTTTCTAAAAACCACAGTATCTCGGGGACTCCAATCCGAACACCAGCCTCTTTGAAACGGACGAAAGGTATCGCTCTCTAGGTTTTGAGATCGAGGACTTAGGATGTTGTAAATGTATACGACACTTCAAGTGGGGAACCCACACCTTCGTGGGAACGATTTTCACCAACGCTCCCCCGGATAGTTCACTTATAACAACCATACTTAAAGATAAACTATAGATTATTAAAGGTATTGTACAGGATTTGTAAGGATAAAACCTCATTGTTTAATTTTAGTCTGAAAGCTTACTGATTATGAAGTTCATACTAGAACCTTTTTTTTCTGTGAAATATTTCCCCCCTGAAATGAATTCATATTTGAGAAAACTGTATCTGAAAAAACGCAACTGCTGATTTCGGTTATTACAACCCAGATTAAGAAAAACGTGCTGAAAATTCCTAGTGGTTTTTTACTATTTTCTCCTGACTCACACAGCGGATTAAGCCCAAATTTTTGCAGTTTTGTAATTTCATGTATATGGTTGATCACACCAAACATAAACACTGACTGTGACTATTTTGTCAGCTCTACCAATCCTGTATAATACCTTTAAGTAGAAGAGGAAATATTTGTAATATTGTAACAAGATTTTGAATTCTTTTTAAAGAAGCACTTTGGAAACTTTTTTATGAGTTGAGGATTTGAAAAAAATTGGGCATTACATTCTCATTGATACGATAATTACACTTTCACACTCCCTTGAACAAAAATGATGATGACTTTTTGTTTAAAGGCAGGGTATACGTTTGGTAATTGGAACCCACTGTTTGTTTCAATCCTATATAGTTGTAGATATATACCATAAAACTAACTTGTGAAAATTTCATTTCAAAAGGTGGTAGCGTTTTTGAGATATTGCCAAAAATCTGGAGCGGTTATGTCCACGCAGGAAGAATAATCTGCATTTGGAATACACAATCTGAGAAACATTACTGTCAGTAACGCTTCTCAGATTCAAATTTTGGGGGATAAAAAGGGATATCTTTTTCCACAACCGCAGTACTTCAAAGTGAAAAGTTTCTCAAAATGCATTATACTATCCAAAGCTGCTGTACTTCTTACCAACTAAGTTTTTATTGGCATTAATTTTCAGAGTTATTTCCAAACGTATACAGACCCTTTAAAGGCAGGGTATACTTTTGGTATTGTCAAAGACCAGAATCCTCACTTGGTTGTATCCCAAGAGATATGCATAAGTTAACACACCAGTGAAAATTTGGCTCAATTGGTCATCGAAGTTGCAAGAAAAAAAACACCCTTGTTGCACAGAATTGTGTGCTTTCAGATGCCTAAGAAATGCCTAAAGCCTAAAGCCTTTCTCAGATTCAAATTTTGGGGTGAAAAATGACCTCTTTGTCTTAAACTGCATTACTTCAAAGGGGTCGTTTCTAACAATGTTCCATTATTATTAGCAGATCTCCAGTGCTCTTTACCAAGTAAGTTTTTATGGTCTTTAATTTTTTTGAGTAAATACCAAAGGTATACCCTCCCTTTGAAAACAATAACAGCAAGTTTGATTCATGTTATGCCCAAGATTTGACTCAGTGAATTTTGTTATTATTTTTTTTATCTCCTCTTTGTTGATAATTGTGCCGTAGTAAACCGGTCATTATGGGTCATTAATTTTTGGAGTATTCACCAGTTTATGACCCAACCTTTAAATATCCCAGAATAGCTATAAAATGTCAGGGTTTTTTTTTTTATTCAGTCTCAATCTGTCAATTTCGTGTGGATCAAATGTTTGTGGAAGAAAACAGAAATATCACTACTATTGCATTTGTGAATTAATAATTGGACAGAATTATTTTTTAATATAACACAATTATGCAGCTTGTTTTGTTATATTCCACACCCTTGTGGGAACTCTATTACTCCATCACTCAGGAAACTTCATTGGCTACCGTTTAGAGAACTTATTCATTTTAAACTTGCTCTTTTTGTTTATAAATGCTTGAACAAAACTACTCCTAGATATCGTTTCAATTTACTGTCATATTACACTCCTCCACGTTTTCTTTGGTCCACACTTGACATCACTCACGTGAATGTTCCCCGTGCAAACAAAGTTCTGGGTCAAAAAGCTTTTATTGTAGCTGGGCCAATGATTTGGAACAATCTTCCTCCCGTCATTAGGGAATCTGTAAAGTTTATCTCTATTTCGTAAAGCTCTTAAGACTCACCTCTATCCATATTAATTTCTATCATGTGTGCTATGATCTTGATGGAATAGCGCCTTAAAAATTTTAATTATGTTATCTTTCTTTAAAGTAGTGGGTCATGTGAAATGCCAGTCATGTGAAATGGGCACTTCAATTGTTTTAAAATTGATTTTATGGAAATATTTTTTCCAAACCATAATTCCGTTTTAAAACAACTATATTTATTTTTAAACGATGGAGCATTAAAGCAGGGAATTTGGTGTTTGCTGAAAGTATTCCACCATTGTGCTCAAGATGTCATTGGCTGATTTGTTCGTCTTATATTTGCCTTTTCTTGAATAATAAAATGCACTGGTGTATTAACGAATTTGCTCTGTTAGTGTGAATTTGGAAATTATTAGTCTGCAAGAGACAAACAGGGTTAAAGGTATCGTACACGTTTGGTAATGACTCCAAACAAATATTAGCATAAAAACTTACTTGGTAACCAGCAACGGAGAGCTGTTGATAGTATAAAACATTGTAGGAAACGACTCCCTCTGAAGTAACGTAGTTTTTGAGAAAGAGGTAATTTCCCACTAAAATATAAAAACTTCTTGCAAGAAGTTTTGATTCCTATCTGAAAGCACACAAATTTGTACAACAAGTTTGTGTTTTTTCTTTCATCATTTTCTTGCAACTTTGATGACCAATTGAGCGCAAATTTTCACAGGCTTGTTATTGTATGCATATGTTGGGATACACCAAGTGAGAACACTGGTCTTTGACAATTTCCAAACGTGTTCAGTGCCTTTAAACATTGAGGTTGACCTTAAATGGTGTGGGAAACATGGAATTAGAAGAAGCAGGTAAATATATTGTCTTGATTGGTGATTTTTTTGTTTTTTTACGTAGCCGCCGATATCCCAATATTCCTCAAAATTTCCGTAGATATTCCTTTGAAAGTTTAACTTTCCCTTAGGATTGGAAGCACTGTATAGAAGGGTCTGCCTCGGTCTGACCTGTGAGTATCCCGGAAAGGCCGGGGGTGGGGGGATTGAGAATGGCACAGCCGGTACAGACTTGTGTGGCCAAAGGTCAAAGGAGGGTGGGAAGGGGAATAAGGTCTATTGCAAATACCACCTGGATTTCGTATAATGGTCAAAAGGCATTGTGGAGAGGAAAAGGGAATACTGTTTGCACATTTTTCCTTGCAATGGCGACCATTGTGCAAAACCAACCAGGCAGTATTTTCGATAGACCTTATGGAACGGTCAGTACAATCTTGAGTGGCCTGGAAAGGCCAAAGGGAGGTGGGGTGGGGAATGGAATAGCAAGTACAGTCTTTGTGGCCTGTCCATTAATGGCCTGGATGGAAGACCAAAGGAAGGTTGGATTGGGAATGGTACAGCCCGTAACAGTCTTGGGAAGGCCATTGGAGATGGATGAATGATGGAACAGCCAGAACAACTTTGTGTCACACCATCATTTCAGATGAGTGAACGCCGTTTCCAAATCGCATCCATCCCCCCTCCCCCGCCCCTTTATCCAACACAGCTAGTGAGGGCGCTATATAAGGAGACCGTCAAATATTGTTACAATCGCTCTGCTGCTGCTGGCGATAGAGGGGGTGCTGTCGCAAATACAAGGCGAAACAAAATGTCAGCCTGCACAAAGTCGGACTGCGAAAACATCTTTGTGTACTGACTGAAAGCTATTCGTCATGCCGAAAAGTAATCGGAACTGTGCCGTTGGTGGATGCTCTCACACGCAGAGAACCTGTCCTAAGGGAAGATTTGTTGGGTTTCCGAATCAAGATAGGCAGCCAGATCGTAGACAAACATGGATCAGTTTGGTGCAGCGGGGCACGTAAGTTAGTAAACTGTTGTTTACCATGTACAGATGTTTACCGTAGCGTAGTGCTGGTTGGCCATCCATGACCATAATTAGTCAAATTATTGTTGACCTAGCCCACCTTGTTCTGTTGGGCTGTACATGATGGCTCTCTTGAATTTTGCTCTCTTTTAAACATAAGAATGAGAGCCATAACCATGATAACAGCCTAGCCCAGGTTGGACTCCTCCGTTGCATACAACGCGACGGAGTCCAGGGTATAAAGGTCCTCAGGCATTGCAACAAAATTTATAACCATTTTTTATCATATTTTTACCTTTTTGAGGAAGCTGAAACATGACTGACATGTTCCTTGTGTCCTGAACCTTACGCCTGCTCTATTCAGAATTGCCAATTTTATCCTTGGATGACATTATTGTGAAAATAAAATGGAAATTGACGCATTCGTTGCGACAACCTCAACTGACATGGAACCAAGACCACAAAAGAGGGCGCTGTCTAACCCATAACACTGAACGCTTTTTCTTCCGGGTGGCAACACGACGGAGTCGCAGCGCCAGTGCACAACTTGGACTTATTTTCGGAAATATTGTCATTCATTGATGTATTTGATAGGTTTTGAACTCAGCAAAAGTGTAATTAAAGGCACCAAGAATAAGTGAATGGAGTTTCAGCTTCTCAAATTAGGTAAAAATATTTTTAAATGTTACTCAAAATTTTGTTAGCATTGTAAAGGATCTTTATACCCGGGACGTCAGTGCAGTGGCACTGACTGACGTCCTACCAGGGCTAGGTGGGCTATTAGCCCACCTTGTTGAGCTGTAATGGCTCTCTTTTAACATCGGTCTTATAACACTCACCATTACAGCCCACCATCCATACATGTCTTAAACGCGTAGTTTGAAAGTACGAGCAAGTCGTACCTGTTTGATCGCAAATTTCTCCCACTTATAAACATCACATACTACTCCAACCTACCTCACTTTGTTCCTTACATCCTTACAATTTTTGTGACATATTCCAGGGCTCACCAAATGATGCCTTTGTCCAGATATGATGATTTGAAAATGGCCAAAAAAAATTGTGTACAAAAATTACATTGAAGTTCGTCTCGTAACGGAGCCGCCATTTAACTTCTGCTTCACTGCCTGTTGATCGTGAGAAAGTCAGGGCGCCCGGCTGATCATGAATATGCACGAGCGAGGAACGCGCAACAGCATTGTAGTTTTTTAGCCTACAGCAATCGCCGCGCGACGTCACCTTATGCATATTCATGAATTGCCGTGCACGCGCGCACACATCGAGCTCCGAAGTACTACAGCTTCCCTGACGTCATTTGATGCATATTCATGATACGCCATACTCACACGCACGGACAGATCAGCCAGGTGCCCTGACTTCTCACGATCAGCAAGCAGGGAATCATAAGTAAGATGGCGGCCCCGTTGCGGGACGAACCTCAATGTAATTTTTGTACACAATTTTTTTGGGCCATTTTCAAATCATCATATCTGGACAAAGGCATCATTTGGTGAGCCCTGGAATATGTCACAAAAATTGTAAGGATGTAAGGAACAAAGTGAGGTAGGTTGGAGTAGTATGTGATGTTTATAAGTTGGAGAAATTTGCGATCAAACAGGTACGACTTGCTTGTACTTTCAAACTACGCGTTTAAGACATGTATGGATGGTGGGCTGTAATGGTGAGTGTTATAAGACCGATGTTAAAAGAGAGCCATTACAGCTCAACAAGGTGGGCTAGGTGGGCTATAGGCTATAGCCCCACTTCTGTGGCCAACGATCCATGAATCCTTGGCCATACGTCCGGACCATCTTTTCTTCAGCTAGCGACAAAATAAATTATGGCGCCTTTCCCACGGGCGGGTCGGCGATTTAAACCAACCAAATGTGTTCGCCTAACCAGGGCTTGAATTTGGGGTAAAAATCCACAAGACTGCAGGGCTTGTTGTAGATAAAAGAAATTACTGGACCAAAATCTATTTTACAAGACCAGAATCTTTAATGACAAAGGATTTTGGGGGGACACCCATGAAAACTGTTGTTATTTGAACAAGGACTAAGTGAAGATTTATCTCATTCGTCTTGTGTGTAGAAAAGGCCTATATTTTGAAAGAATTGAAAGTTTTTAAAGACTCAAAAGTCAACATTTGAACATCACTTCATTGTGTTTAAGATATTACACAGTGAGGTATTATAATTTAAACGAAAAACACAAGAACACTGGACTTGTCCAGTCGTGAGTTTACTAGCCTGTTGCTAAAACCACTGGCCTCGGGCTTGCGGTCCAGTGTAAAATTCGAGCCCTGCTAACTCTTAGCTTGCTTGGGGTGTTTTGGATGTTGAAATAAATTACATTTTAAAAAGATATTTCAAACAATACCTTTTCAGCGTCCTCCGATGCCCCGATGTACACAGAGCGCGGCCATTTTGGAATGACAAAAATAAAATCATGACGTGGTCGGCCGGCCGAGCTGCGATTTTTTTTTTCCCAACGTGGGTACGATTCTGTGCAGTTGCTATTTGATATTGTAATGCTTTTGCGTGCGGACCCCAACCAATGGGAGCGAGGTATGGTAATCTTGGCCTTTACTGCGCTGGGAAAAAATAATTCGCAGCCCGGCCGGCCGACATGCACAGGAAGGGAGGGACATCATTCATAAAGTAGCAGTCAGATACACGACAGCACTTTTGCCACCAAGTTTTATTCAGAAACATTTTCAGCATAACTTACTTTGTTTATTTATTTCCTTGTTTCCTGGTTTTACTTCAATTCTAATATAGGTATATCCCCTCCATGGTTTATGTAAAGTATTCTCACTGTTTGCATTATTTAGTAAGGCCTAACTGTTTTACTTTCAGGCCTATGTATGTAAAGTCTGCTGCCTGATGTTATCTTGGGTGGGACACGCAGGCCCGAAGCTATACAAATGCCATGGAGGCAATGCCATTGCCCTTTGTTGCCCTGGTCTTGGCCTTGGTGACTCTTCAAAAGTTTCTCATACTTGTTATTTTGTAATAAGATTTTCTAATGGAAGAGCCGTAGCGAAATTGAACTGGCCTTGGTCTCTGAAAAATGTAATCAAGGTCTAGAAAAATATTTGCTTCTTGTATCCCCTTACCAAGAGTTGCTTTGAGCCTTGGTTAGGGCAAACTTGAATATAACAAACAAATATTGTCTAGTTGTTCAGTGATAGAGGGTATTATTTGTTAAATACTGATTAACATTTACCTATAGGGCATACCATGAATTTGAATGATCTTAATATTTGATTGTGACATTATTCTTGCCCATCAGTCATTGGATACCAACCAAAAACAGCCGAGTCTGCGGTTGTCACTTCATCGGCGGCTACAAGGTGGATGACCCCAACGACTCTGCTTATAACCCAAGTATATTCCCTCTGGCCCCTGAGCTTGACCGCCGCGTCAAAAAGACCCTCAGAGAGGAGTTCCACCGCAGGAAACAGGTAGCCTACCTTTGGAATGTTTGCAGGGCTCGAATTTGTGGGGAAAATACACAAGACTGCAGGGCTTGTTGCTCGGATTTTTTACTGGACCAGAATTTTTTTTCACAAGACCAGATTCAAAATAAGAAAAGACTTGAAAATACCAAAATCAAAATGACAACAAAGTTTTAGAAACTGTTTTTTTTTTTGCTGTTGTTGTTTGTTGTTGTTGTTGTTTGAGATTTTTTGGGGTCTCTGTATAAAAAGTTGCATCCCCTCTGCTGCTGCTTCCCAGGTTGTATCGTAAACTTGGGTGTGATCCCTGGCTATATGGCAGTTACAGGTTGAATGGCTTCTGACTGGCACCCCGAACAAAGATATTGACAAAATAGGGAGACTGCCAACATAGATAGCTCAGTTGGTAGAGCGCCTGCAGGTTAGTCTGGAGGTCGCAGGTTCAAGTCCCACTGTAATAAATTTGTCTTTATTCAACCCAGAATTATTTTGAAATTTACCCAGTCAGTTTCCCTTGTGGTTGATTTCTTTTTACTTTTTAAATCTTTTTTACAGGCGGGTCAACCAGAGGGGCTTTATGATGAAAGTGCAATTACTCTAGGACTGCCATTACAACCTTCAAGTGACCCAGCCAATGACAACGATGACATCATGAAGTTTGTTTCGGCAGCTTTAGATTTATCCAAAGAGGCAGGAGAGGCGTACGCCTTAGCAACAAGTAACACCCACCCTGCGGGTACTCCAAAAGTTGAAGCAGCTCCTCGTGAAGCTATACCCGTGGTTCATACATCCTCTTGTCAAATGCCTGCCAGGCAGCAGCTGAACACCACAGTCGTTGGAAAACGGCAACATCAGAGCAATTTTCGCCATACTATGAGGTCATCGACTTCGATGACTGCTGGAAGGGGCAGAGGGCAGAATAGTACTCTGACCACTGGCAGAGCGCTGACTCCAAGACATCAAGTGTCTGAAGGAAGCCAAATATCTGCGGATAGCCAGGTACCCAGGACTAACTCTCAGGACCATGGTTGGGTCTACTTCAACCAAGATAGAAACGACGACAGTGCAATTAATCTAGCATCAGGTAGTAATGAATATACAGGAAGAAGACGAAGAACACTTTATTCAACTAAACAGCAGCATGGCGCCCGGTTTCAGAGATTTGCTGCATCAAACCGTAGGTTGTTGGGAACTAGCTCTTCGAGAGTACAAAGAGGGATGCAGTCCAGGTACATTGTTAAAACAACCACCGGCGGGACACAAAAGACTCGAGCCAGGGATGTTTCCATATTTCAGAATAACTTAACAACTGAAAACCTTCCTGTAAACCCTCCTGAAAACCTTCCTGAAAACCTTCCTGAAATCCTTTCTGAAACCCTTAACATAAACTGTATAATTCCTCAAGAAGACGTGAAGCCTTCTCAGGTAAGGGAAAAGCTTTCTTGTGATGAATGTATTCAGACGATCTTGAGCATGGGGCCTCACGATGATTCCTTGTTTGGTTTGAGTAATTTGTCACCTCCAGCCCGTGGCAAATGCCATGGCTTCCACGGGTGGAGTGATATATGTTTCTCCACCAGCACTGTTGAGAGGATCGCTGGTGTGACCCCGGAGGTCTTCGATCTTCTGTTGGGTTCCCTCCCGGGAGACTTGCCAGGATTACCTCCGCACAACTCACTGTTGCTGGTTTTGATGAAACTCAAGATGGCCGTGCCGTTCGAACTTCTTGCCACCATTTTCGGAATCACATCTCTCACTGCTTGCAATATTTTTACTCATCTATTGTGTCGTCTGGTTGCTATAGTCTCAGATTTGATACAAGTGCCATGCAATACAGACGCGTCTTCAGAACAGACTCAAACGGACGGTAGTGTTAAAGTCAATGCTATAATCGACTTCATGGAAATCAGAGTAGAACACCAAGCTGTCACGGAACACCATGACCATTTTTTCTGTAATGTATCTGGTGCGTATTGTGTCAAAATCATTGTGGGACTTCTTCCAAGTGGTTTTATTAGTTTCATCTCTCAGGCGTATGTAGGTAGCACAAAAGCTATTGATATTTTTGGCAACTCGGATTTACTGCACTTTCTTGAAAAGAGTAGTACAGTGCTGCTCCTCCAGGGTAACCCTTATCGACAAAAGTGGCTCAGGAAAAAAGGCTTCAAGGTTGTGACTCCATCATTTTCATCCATCCAGATTGTGAATAAACTTGTAACTAAGTCCTCGGAGAATTTTCTCGAGGCAGACAAGGGATTGAAATCACTTGCAGAATCAGTTACGGATGTTGAAGAAAAAGTTATCCTGCCTTCTGCCGATGTTCCAGTGGTCGGGTCAATCTCACCTTCTGTTCCCATTTCAGAGGTTGATTCTATCCCACCTGCTGCCACCGTTTTGGAATTTACATCTATCCCACCTCCTGCCACCGTTTCATCAGTTAAGTTGATGGAACAAAATCAACCAGACCATTGTAGCTCAAACTCGCACGCTGATCATATTTGTGCTGGAAAAGGGGCCCAGAGATTGCGCTCTTTTAGTATTTTGACATCCACCTTGGAAGGTTCTCTGCTACCATATATTGACCATGTGGTGAGGTTGTGTGCTGCATTAAGTAATCTTCAAGAACCTTAAAACTCATATGAGCAAAGTGTTAAATGTACCCAGTCAGTTTGCCTTCTGGTTTATTACTTGATATTTGAAAAAAAAAGGTCGCATCCCCTTAAAGGGATTGTATACGTTTGGTAATTGGAACCCACTGTTTGTTTTAATCCTATATAGTTGTAGATACCATAAAACTAATCTGTGAAAATTTCATTTCAAAAGGTGGTAGCGTTTTTGAGCTATTGCCGAAAATCTGGATTGGTTATGTCCAGGCAGAAAGGTTAGAATAATCTGCAATTGGAATACACAATCTGAGTAACGTAACTGTCAGTAACGCTTCTGAAATTTTTGGGGATAAAAAGTGATAGATTTTTCCATAATCGCAGTACTTCTAAGTGAAAAGTTTCTCAAAATGCATTATACTATCCAAACCTGCTGTACTTCTTACCAAGTCAGTTTTTATTGCCATTAATTTTCAGAGTCATTACCAAACGTAAACAGACCCTTTAAGGTGATCCCTCTCCTGCCGCTTCCCAGGTTGTATCGTAAACTTTGGTGTGATCCCTGGCTACACGGCAGTTAAAGACTTATGGCTTCTGACTGGCACCCCCAAACAAAGATATTGACAAAATAGGGAGACCACCAACATTAGCGCTAGATAGCTCAGTTGGTAGAGCGCCGGCACTCTAATCCGGAGTTCGTTTGTTCAAATCTAACTGTGGTCAATTTTTCTTTGTTCAACCCAAAAATATTTTTAACCGTGGAATTCTGCACATAAAGCGCCCTGTAAAGCACAAGTGCTATGAGCTGTAAGCGCAGAGTTCCGCGGTAAGCAGAAGCATGACGCTGGGCCCTAATCGTTCCACTATGGCTTAATGAATAATAAAGTGCCTTTAAGTAGTAAAACTAAAGTAGTAAAAAAAAGCCGGTGTGGTCTCAACGTTTCAAACAGTATACTCTGCTCGAACAGTACACTCTGCTTCACCTTAAGACAAGCAGAGTATACAGTTCCAAACGTGGAGACCACATCGGCTCTTTTCAGAGCCAACACTCTTCCCAAAAGAGATTTTATACACATGGTTGTACCCGCAGGTTTACTACTTGTAGTTACTTCCTATTATCCACGCCATGCAAAGCTTCAAACAAAACTAACTTATGGAATCTTTTTCTTGAAGGTGTACAAGAGGTATATCCCTTGAAATTGTGTGGTGTTCTTGTAATTTTATGACAACATGGTCCGTTATTTTGTGGAACCAAATTTTTGACACCACAAAATGGCGGACCGTATGTTCTGCTGGTTGTATTTCAGGAGGCAAATTTATGTTTTTTAAATTTCTACTCACTAATAACAACACACTGTAGGTGTTTTTGTCCATGAACAACTCTTGAAAAGGATAAGGACCAATTCCAAACAGCAACATTTTGAGATATTATTTGAGATATGTGGACCCAAGATGTGAATAAATTACATCAATGAAAGATCAAATCAGTGTTTTTTATTTTATTATCTATACTGTTTATTAGGAGTCCATTAGTGAGTGAAACAATCTTCCTCAAACCACAGCTGATGCTGAATCAGGCGTTCCTAAACTACGTGTTGTGTTTACAAGAGACTAACAGTGCTAGTCTAATTACCATTAGGTCAAAGGTCAAGTGTGTGTGTACCGACGCCATTGTGATTTGTAGTTTAGATACGAATAAACCGAAGATTTAACACTACTGAGCTCTGGAAGTGCCATCCAACTTGTTGAGATCCTGAGATAATATACTGCAGGATGATGACATAAACAAAAGATGACGACATCCAGAAATGATTTATCTCGGGATGACAACATCTTGAAAGTGGGATGTGGTCTTCCCAGGATAATTTATCTTGGGTTCTCGACATTTTTAGGATGTTGTCATCCCAAGATGAATTAACTCGCGAAGTTGACATCCTACGTTTAGAATGTCAACATTCTTAGATAAAATATATCGTGAGGACGACATCTTACTTTAGAATGTTGTCATCCCGAGATAAAGCATCTCGGGATGTCGTCATCTTTCGTTTATGATCTCATCATCCTGCAGTAAATTATCTCAGGATCTTAACATGTTGGATGGCACTTCCCGAGCTCCGTACTAACAACCTCGTCCCCACAGTTTACTTTATTTCCAACCATGTTTTACAATAGTAAACCCTGGGAGGGAAACTCCTTACTTGGACCCTGATTGGACAACAACTGGTGTAAAAAAGTCTAAACATGTTAAGTTGTACTCATTCAGTATTCACCATGTTCACAGCCAGACTATTCTAATTTGCATACGTATCCAAAAATTTTGGATATGCAAATGATCCAATACCAGGGTGAGAGAGCGGTCAACCTCGTACTGCTCGACACACCTTGGGGACGAGGTTGCCGTACTAAACAATGAGCAATTAATTTAAATATTGCACCACTCTTGAAACCCAGTTTTTTTAATTCTCCTGTGAGGAGTCCTAAGTCGTCACAAGCACAAACAGCGCCCTCACTGAGGTCGAAAAGTCCTCTCCTTGGCTGAAAGTTGTGTGTTGTGCATACACATGTCGCAGTGTTCGCTGTTACTTTTTTTTTCTTTCTTTTTTCACAAGTTTGGGTAGGGAATGTAAAAGCGGGTTGGTACAGATGTGAATTAGAACAAATATGACGTCGGATCTTACTGTTGCTGTTTTCAAGGAGTGAACATTCAATTGCTATAATTTTATTGTTTTGGAAATATTGTTCATCTTTTTTCTTTGTTTTTCTTTTTTCAGTTAGCAACAGCTAATTCTACTTTCCCGAATAAAAAAAAGACATACAGTCTCATACAGAACTTTATTCCAATTAATTTTACTCAAAATTCATCCGTGGGGGGGGGGGGGCTGACACTACAACAACAACAAACGCTTGCACGCGCACAAGTCTAAAGTTTTTTCAATGCCGCATTAAAACTGTGATTCTTTACTCAAGTCACAGTTCAATGCCCGCGCCCAGCAGCTGAACTAGAGAGGGCGCTACCACGATTTGCCCTCAGGGCAGAGGGGCCGGGCGTCTGGTGTTTGCTGGCCTTTCATTTTCAATCAACTGGAGTGTGACCTGCTTGTTGTATTGTGCGTTGTCAATTATTGACAGTTCCCATTTCATGACCAGTTAAGTTTTGGACGTGGACAATGGGCCATGTTAGAGTGGCTGTGGTAAATTGTTGAAGTTTTTGTAAAAATTAGTTCCGAGCTGCTGCAACTTTCTTTAAGTGACCAGCGTGTTGCGTGGTTTCGGTCGACATACGGAAATTCGTTTCTCATTGAATCCCCATTTTGATTTCTGTTTAAAATTTCCTCGAGACGAGTACAGCCCCTTTTTTTTTATTTGTTTTACCTCGGCTTAAAAACCTCGTCCCCGGCTCCAGCCAGGCTTCGTTTGATGTTTGGAAACACCGTACAAAATGTTTGGGGAAATTCACCCAGGTGAAAGTTCGTTGGTGTATCCCAACATTATGCATAAAATGTTAACAAACCTGTGAACATTTTAGCTCAATTGGTCATCGAAGTTGCAAGAAAATAGTGAAACTTGAAAGAAACAAACACCCGTTGCATAGCCATAGCATTTTGTGTTCTCAGATGCCTGATAAAGGCTTCATGGCTGAACTGAAGCCTTTCTCAGAACTGAAGCCTTTCTCATTTTGGGTGAAAAATTACCTCTTTCTCTAACTTAACTAAATAAAACTAGTGCATTACTTCTAAGGGGGTTGTTTCTAACAATGTTTTATAATATCAACAGCTCTCCAGTGCTCTTTACCAAGTAAAGTTGACAATGTTGTGGTCATTAACTTGTGGAGTAATTACCAAAAGTACACCCTTCCTTTAAATGACATGCACCCCAAAGATTCTGCTTCTTGGAGAATACTAGATCAGGTGATGTTGGTGGTTTGTGCCAAGATTGCAAAAAAAGTTTAGCAGAAGAGCCATCAACTAATAAGAGAGGAATGCAAATAATTATTTGATTAAAAATACATACTGGTAATACATTACTTAGTAGGGCCTAATTTCAATAAAAAAATATTATATTAAAAATAACTTATGTTTAGTCCAACCACTTAAAGTTTGAAGTAAGATAACGAATACAACTTGCAAGGCCTAGATCATAGCTGGTTACAAATCCGACCGCCTCTTTTTCACTCACTTCGATGTTGACCAAATTACTTTACTAAATATTTCCTCAAATCAAATAACAATTAGCAATGGTGGCCTAAGGCCCTAATGCAAGGGGTCTAAATAAGTTAGTCAGGCCGTTTCCGAATATACCTTTAGTACTGATGATGTCACCATTTGTTTACCACTTTGTAGAAGAATGGTAAACAATATTGTTTCTATGCACAACTGTCGGAAATGCAGTACCTTGTTACAGCGGTTAAGCAATGCAGTAAACAAACCGTGATGTCATTAGTAGGTAAAGTAAAGTCTCCCCTGAGCCAATATGGCTCATCAGGCCGGTGTTTATATCAGGTTTCCTTGGCATTAAACATCTGAGAATATTTCTATTCCCCCTGGACAGGCTGCCAGTCCATCGCAGGTTACTCCCCAGCTCTCGCCAGTACCCATTTGTACTCCTGGGTGAAGAGAAGCAATAACGGTTAAGTGTCTTGCTTAAGGATAAATGTGTCACTACCGGGACTCAAACCCACACTCAGAGCTTGAGTCCGGTGCTCATGCTGGCCTGGTCATCACTTCAACCAGTCGCACCCAGTTCATTAATTAAGTCTCTTTTTTCCATTTCTCAGGTCACAGGTAGCAACAAAGGCATTGGGTTTGGAATTGTACGAGCGCTATGCAAGCAACTTGACAATGGTGTAGTCTACCTCACATCACGAAATGAAGAAAGGGGTAAAGAGGCCATGGCCAAACTCAACCAGGAAGGGTTGAAGCCTCGGTTTCATCAGTTGGACATCGATGACCGCGCCAGTGTGGAAAGGCTCCGAGACTACTTGAAGAAAACATACGGAGGTTTGGACATTCTGATCAACAATGCAGGAATTGCATTCCAAGTAAATTGACTTTTAAATTTATAATTTATATCACTTATCACTGACCTTCACTGGCTCAGAATTCCTTGAAGGGTTACAGTTTCAAATCCTGACACTTATTTGTAAGTCTCTTCACAATGAGGCTCCGCAATACCTCACTCCATATCCACCAGCGCTCAAATTTGACATTGGACCGCAGACCGCTGGATAAGTGCGGCGGTCTTGTGTTTTGGGGTTTTTTGCAGTTTGAATAATACCTCACTTACAACAAAATTGATGTTCAAAGGTTGAATTTGATTCTTGTAAAATATCATTCAAGACTGTTGAGTATCAAAGCATAGGCTACTAACCCATAGAGAGAAATCTTCTTTCCTTAGTGCTTGTTCAAACAAAAACAGTTAAACATGTAATCTTCGTAGAAAGTTCTCTCTCATAGAGATTCTGCCGTCGATTTCACCAAACTCTTCCTAACTTAGGATTAATCCTAGGCAAAGCTAAGATATAGGACTAGTCTTAAGTTAGGACCAGTACTTAAGACTAGTCCTATCTCTTAGCATTGCCTAGGATTAATCCTAAGTTTGGAAGAGTTTGGTGAAATCGATGGCTGGTCTTTTGAAACAAATTCTGGTCCGGTAGAACTTTTGAGCTAAAAGCCCTGCGGTCTTGTGGAATTTTACCCCACATTCGAGCCCTGTCCACTAATCTGCCTACAATCTGCGCTCATCGTGCCGGACTACCCTGGACTTCCCAAAGACAAAAATAAGATTGGCTGGAGACTGTTCATTCTCATGCACTGTTCCTACACTCTGGAACTCAATACCTTGGTACTTCCCAGGTTTCAAAAAGCATATTAAAACTTGCTTGTTTGTTTACCATGTTTCCTCTTTGGTGTTCGTTTATTTTTTGTTGTAAGCGCTTTGTAACCACTGGAAAAAGCGCTATACTAAATGCTGTTAATAATAATATCGACTCTTATATAGCGCAAATCCAAAGAATGATCATTTCCCTTCAAACATTAATACCCTGTTCACTGGGCCATATATTTCATAACTTGAACCATCTCAGCTCCCTGGGGAGTATACAGCCTGTGCTGCCAAGTATGTAGCGCACTAAGCTAAATCAATCACAAGAACCATCTCTGCCCTCACAGGTACCCATTTACCACTGGGTGATGAGAAGCAATTATAGTTAAGTGTCTTGCTCAAGGACACAAGTATCATGACCGGGTTTCGAACCCACACCCTGATGACTCAGCAACCAGAACTTGAGCCCGATGCACTAAACTGCTCGGCCAAGACACGCCACAAAAAATAATTTCAGATGGTACATTGCATTTGGATTTCTCTATCATCCATTTGGATGATGAAAATGTTAATTTCTCATCCACCCATATCGAAAATTGATCAAAGTTACTCACTGAGGCTTTACAAAGTTAATATCCCTCCCAAATGATAAACATTGAGAGCTTGGCAAAAGCCACACTCCGTACAAATCGGAGAGAATTACCAGAAGAAAATATAAAGTGCTCTCACTCTGTCAAAAGTCAAACGGGAAAGAGAAAAGGTCAAGAGTTTGTGGACACAAACTTTAAAGGTGTTATACATGATTGGTAGAACTGACAAAATAGTCGCAGACAGTTTTCATGGTTTGGGTGATCAACCATATACGTGAAATACTTGTAACAAATCTGTTAAAATTTGGGCTTAGTCCGTTGTGTGAGTGAAGAGAAAACAGTGAAAAAATCATACCCAATTTTCAGCCATGTAAACACATTGTCCGCAATTTTGGTTGTAACAACCGAAATCAGCTGTTGCGCTTTGTATGTTTTCGGATAGGTTTCTCGAATATGACTACCTTTCAGGGGGAAATATTTCACAGAAAAAAATGGTTCTCGTATGAACTTCATAATCAGACTTTCGGACTAAAATTAAACAATGGTGTTTTTTATCCTAACCAATCCTGTATAATTCCTTTAAGGTTTTTATAGTGAATATGTAGATTAAATGTTACATTAGGCCGAAGAACACTGAGGGCGCACTTGGTAACCCTGCATATTTAATTTTTTTTCCAGGTCGAATCTACTGAGCCACTTGGCAACCAGGCAACTGTAACAATGGCAACAAACTACACAGCAACAATGGACGCTTGCAGGATCTTCACTCCTCTAGTCAAGCCTCACGGCAGGTACAGAAACGAAAATTAACTTAAAGGCAGGGTACACTTTCGGTAATTGTTAAAAAGACCAGTATCTTCACTTGGTGTATCCCAACATATGCATAAAATAACAAACCTGTGAAAATTTGAGCTCAATTGGTTGTTGGAGTTGCAAGGAAATATTGAAAGAAAAAAACACCCTTGTTGCATAGAATTGTGTGCTTTCAGATGCCTGAGAAAGGCTTCATGCCTGAAGCCTTTCTCAGATTCAAATTTTTGGGGTGAAAATTACCTCTTTCTCAAAAACTACACAACTTCAAAGGGAGTCGTTTCTCACAATGTTTTGTAATATCAACAGCTCTCCAGTGCTCTTTACCAAGTAAGTTTTTGATGGTCATTAACTTGTAGAGTAATTACCAAAAGTATACCCCTGCTTTTAAAGCCAATTTTCAAAGAAAAACGACCCCCCCCCCCTTTATGAAATTTTCAAAATACTTAATTTGAAACGGGCGGGGCGTAGATATTTTTCTCAAAATGTTTAGCAGCAATTAGTTAATGAAAACAGGATATTTACAGAGAGGCGGAAAGGTAAAATACAGTTTTGTGATGCACTCATTTTCCAATAAATAGTGTCCTCATGAAATTTGTAAAAAAATCACAAGTGTCTAAACTCAAGATAAAATGATGTCAATTGTCATTTTTATTTGATGCTCTTTCAGAGCGAAATTTTAAACATGACGTCATCGGACGTCTAAAACAAATGGGTCTGTTCATTCCAGAGAGGAATTAATGCACCAGTGAAAAGTTCAAATTCAGTTTTGATTAAATATCATCAGAACTTAGAAATGAACTATAATTTCTCTGTACAAAAATGTAAAGATCATTATCTGAAATGTGACGTCATGAAATGTTTTTGGATTATGCCAAAAAATGCACTTGAAGAGAAGAAATTAATCCGAGAAGAAATTATTTCACGCAGATTGCCAGCCTCAAACTCTGTACTTTTTCAGTATCATTTAAAAAAATAAAATTACTTTTGCAGAGTCGTAAATGTTGCAAGCAGTGCGGGTAAAATGTCTTACGATAGAATGAGTGAAGAGGTGAAAGCTCGGTTCCGTGCCGTCAAAACGGAGGAGGAAGTCTCGCATCTCATGGAAGAATTTGTCAAGTAAGCTCAAATTACTTTCTAGTTTCAAAACTGTAAACTGAGGTTTGAATGTGTTGACACTCCCCACACCCCATCGAGTGCAAAGAGCAGATGGGATTCCAGCTCAAATGCCATGTAGTGCATACATTGTTTACAATCAGGGTGTGCCGTCAACTTTTTTTTAAGTTGCTGAACACAGGACCAGTGAGTTAGCTTGTCTTTTCAATAGTCCTCCAGTTTTTTTTACTAGTCCACATTTTAAGATTTCCTATTAACATACACTCTAAAAACTCCTATCTCATAATCATCAGTATCATCATTATCATTATATATTTCTGGAAATAAAACCAAGGATGCCTCAAAATTATCAAATTATCCTGTGTACTAGGATTGGTAGTGCACGTAAAAGAACCCAGAACACTTATCGTGGAAGAGTAGGGGTTAACCCCGGTGTTTCTGGTTCACATAGCAAGCACCCTTGTTTACAGGTTTCCTCAGGCTTGCACAAGCTACAGTGATTAGGTTCACTTATGAGGCATCCTTAGTTTCATTACCAGAAATATATAATAATAATAGCTTGTGGCGGTGGGAGGCAATGACCTAGCCAGCAGGACCACTTGAACAAAATTTGTACTGGTCGACCTCGGCTGTTTTATTCATTCATTTATTGGTCACATTGATTAAACAACATGACATTCTTTGTCCCACACTGCAAAAATATTCAGAATCTAAAACAAATGTATAATACTTAAGAAGAAAAAAAACATTCACAATACATGTACATTAAGACTTTAACATTCGGAAAAATTAAAAAGCATTGCTGGAAATAGTAAATACAGGCATCTGATTTCTCAGGATTTTTTTTCACAAAATCTTGAGCCAATAAGTTTTCTTGAAATAAGTGGAGCAGTCACCAAAGGGAGAAAAAAATAGTCCACATTGTGTCCAAAGCATGTGTATTTCTGGTGATTCTCAGAGTTTTTAATTTGTGTGTGTGTTAATTAGTATGTGTTTACAATGTAAAACCGCAGTATTTTTTGTGCACAAGCCTATGTAGAAAGTGTTTTCTAACTGGAGATTCCGATTCCACGAGTCACACTGCCTATAGGGTAACAGTTTGAAGTCAAATTTGTCAAATTGTCACAGAGTCTGTAAAGCTCCTGAATTATACCATCTGGGAGGTCCTGGGTCAGTGGGTCTAGAAAGAGAGCGAACTCAGGTTTGAGAACCATTTTCAGTCATCGAATCTCACCCTTGAAGAAACAGGCATGATACTTCAAGTAGGCAACTACGGCAATATCCTCCGTTGCCCCTGGCCATTGCCATGGTGCCCCTTGAAATGTTCCAATAGAAATTTATAATTTCCTCATAGAGATGTGCCCTTTACCAAGGAGAAAACGCCTTGGTGCCCTTGCCCCTTCAAAAAATGAAGCATCAAGCTTGAATAAAAACTATTCAACTATAGCAGCAGTGGACCACAAAATTATTTGCGTCATATTTTGAAAGTACCTTAAACTTTGTTTGACATTCTCTACATGAAAGTTGTCATACTTTGAGTTGCCTGGACTACTTTTCCGCTAGAATTGTAACCCGGTCCAACACTAGAGCCCACATTGCACCAGCCCTTTAAGATCTACCTTGGTTATCCATTAAGGATAGAATCGTCTTCAAGATCCTAGTGCGTATGTCTATCGCTCATCAAAAGGCACCCCACCACCATATCTCTCGGAAAAGGACTTAAACCATATCATTTCTACCGCAAGTCGATGAGATCAAATAATAAACATCTTGTAAGGAAACCCCGGACCAAAACATCCGGGGGGTGAAAGATCATTTACTTCTGCTGCCCCTTCTTTGTGGAATATCTTACCGGATCATAAAAAACTTTCTCCATCACTGGCTTTGTACAAATTTTCCCTCAAGACTCGCCTGATGAGGACTGCATTACCATTCCCCCTCTATTGTGGCGTGTCGTGGCCGAGCGGATAAGAACACCGAACTCAAGCTCTGGTGTTTCTGATGAGCAGAGTGTGGGTTCGAATCCCAGTCGTGACACTTGTGTCCTGAAGCAAGACACTTAACCACATGCTTCGTCCTTCGGATGGGACGTTAAGCCAGAGGTCCCGTGTGTTGTGTAATGCACTTAAAAGAACCCAGTGCACTTATCGCAAAGAGAAGGGGTTCGCCCCGGTGTTCCTGGTTTGATTGGCTGCATATTGCGCCACAGCACCTTGTAAACCATTACATTGTGTTATGTAAAGGAGTAGGTCTCATACTTCAACACGTAACTCCACTTACCTTGTAGGAAAAATACTGAGCGCTTTGAGACACCCATCGGGAGTATAAAGCGCTATATAAGAACTGCGTATTATTATTGTTTATTATTATTGATGTGTTGCTGCACCATGAGCATCTTAAGATGGATACTGGCGCATAATAAATGTTTACTATTATTATTATTATTATTATTATTAGTTGTTTTAAATAAATTTCCCACAGATTGGTTCATCAGGGAACCCACGAGGAGAAAGGGTGGCCCAACTGGGCTTACGGAATATCAAAACTCGGATTAGTTTGTGCCACCAAAATATTTGCCGAAAAGTTTCAAAGTGGAACACCTGACCAAGACATTCTCATCACGGCGGTAAGTTCAACAACCTTTGACCTCTGAACTGAATAGAGTTTACAGGTAGTGACATGTGACTTCAGGGTCTGCCCTTAAGAAATTTGTACAACAAGGGTGTTTTTTCTTTCATCATTTTCTTGCAACTTCAATGACCAATTGAGCCCAAATTTTCACAGGCTTGTTATTTTATGCATATGTTGGGATACACCAAGTGAGAATACTGGTCTTTGACAATTACCAAACATGTTCAGTGCCTTTAAGTCCAATTGTTGTTACCTGTCAATCTGCTCAGTTCTTACTTCCTACACCATGCAAAGTTAAAAGGTATTATACAGGATTGGTAGAGCTGACAAAATAGTCACAGACAGTGTTCATGTTTTGTTTGATCAACTAATGCATAAAATAACAAACCTCGGAAAATTTGGGCTTAATCCGTTGTGTGAATCAGCTGAAAATAGTATATAAAAAACATGCACAATTTTCTGCATGTCATCACATTGTCCTTAATTTTGGTTGTAACAAACAAATTCAGCTGGGTTTTTTTTTATAGGTTTTTAGATATAGTTTTCTCGAATATGACTTCCTTTCAGATGGAAATATTTTACCGAAAAAAATTGTTCTATTATGAAATTCATAAACAGTAACCTTTCAGACTAAAATTAAACAGTGATGTTTTTATCCTGACCAATCCTGTAGTACTAGTCTATATTGATTGATTTGAGCCAAGTCTACAAAAAAAATTCCTTCTTTTTGATACAAAAAGCTCATTCTTTTGAACATATTTCCATTACAGTGCACACCTGGTTATGTGGCAACAGATATGACAAGTTTTAAAGGGACCAAAACAATCGATGAAGGGGCTGATACGCCAGTCTACTTGTCACTGCTCCCACCTGGTTCTTCAGGCTTTAATGGTAACATGTACAGAGATAGAGCTGGGAGGATTTGTGGTAGAGCCTGGTTCAAATTATTTTTTTCCCCTCCAGGTTTTTAGTGAAATCGCCTTATTTCAAAGTTTAACCTTTGAGTGTCAATTCCTACTCATAGGGATTTTAATGATTATTATTAGCATACCTCTAAAAAATTACTAAAAATAAACAAATATATAAATACAAAATACATAACTAAATAACAGTAAAATAAAATAAAATGAAATAAAGAACTCCAATCCTGGCTTTTAAAAAGCAAATTAAACTTTAAATCTGATCAAATCTACCCTGCGGTCAGTGGTTTTCCACTGTTTTATGATGTAGGGCATTAGCAAGTATTATGGCCTCCTCTGTTTAATGCACTATGGACCGCCTGGGTCAATCTGCAGCATCCTGACGATAGAAGGATCGCTTCTGGCGCCCTCTATGAACTCAGACAAGGAGAGGTCTCCATCGTGATTTTTGTCGAGCAGACGGAAGATCTTTTCGGTTCGCATCTCTGGAGTTGCCTCATCTTCCGGCATAGTCACCATTGACCCAACCATCTTATAGATTGCCTGTAACAGTTAGTGTTTAGACATAGTTGAAAATACTTAAAGGAACATTACAGAATTGGTTTTTGCTAACAAAACAGTTAAGCACTTTATATAATCCACCATATACATAACTGACAACCTGTAGAAGTTTGAGATCGATCGGCCATCTGGGTCACGAGAAAATAGTGAAAAACCGTTTACACATTTGCATGTGTTATACAATGCATGAATAAAGCGCTCATGAGCGATAAACTCCAATCGGAAATTAGTTTTATTTATTTTTCATCAAATATGGCATTTCAGACAGAAATATTTCTAGGGATGTTTTCTACTATCATCATCATTAGACCGTGTAAGTTCTATGTAAATCTGTGATCTTAAACACAATTTTAATTACCAGTTCTGTAACGTTCCTTTAAGAATTGGAAGACATCTTTTTCATTTTGTAAAGGGCACCTCTATGAAGCAAATACTAACGAACAATTGAAATATGGGATTTGAGGCATTGCATGGTGAGGTATCAATGTATATTCAGTTTGCGGTAACACCATGTATATCTACTTTGCTGTGTAGATTTGGCGTTGGTTTTTTGTTTTTTTTGAGAAATTGTCTTGCTTTTCATTCTACTGCTGCGGAGTAGATTTCGGAATTCGGGAGACTACTTAGTTCTGAAAAACGGTCCTGCTTGGAACACATTGTATGGATTTGCAGACTTTTGTGTCAAAGTGTAGAAGTACACTTTAATCCTGGGCACAATTTCATAGAGCTGCTTAAGCAGGAAATTTGGCTTAACAATTTTCTGCTAAGCAAAAAGGAGCAGGATACCAGTCATAAATTGTACATGTGACATGGTATTTTGGCTGGTAACCTTATCCTGGTAAGCATAATTGTTTTGTGCTTAGCTACTTTTTGTGCTTAAGCAGCTCTATGAAATTGGGCCCTAACCTTCTTGGCCATCCTTGTTTGTATGTATTTTGTCTAAGTATTTTCCTTTAAAAAAGGAGACTATTTTGTATACTGTATGTTGAGAAATGGCCGAATATATAATGAGTAATAATTGATGTATAATAATGTTTATGATTTAAAGGCAGGGTATACTTAACGGTAATTGTCAAAGACCAGTATCCTCATTTGGTGTGCCCCAATAAATGCATAAAATAACAAAATTTGGGCTCGGTTGATCATCGAAGTTGCAAGAAAATAATGAAAGAAAAAAACCACCCTCGTTGCATAGAATTGTTTGCTTTCAGATGCCTGCGAAAGGCTTCATCATGCCTGCTGAAGCCTTTCTCAGATTCAAATTTGTTGGTGAAAATTTACCTAAGTTTCTCTAAAACTACATTACTTCAAAGGGTGCAGTTTTTAACAATATTTTATAGCAACAGCTTTCCAGTGCTCTCTACTGAGTAAGTTTTTATGGTCATTAATTTTTGGAGTAATTACCAAAGGTATACCCTCCCTTTAAAACCCTACTTGCAGCATGAGAATCTATGATCATTGTTACACAATCGTACTTTATTGAGCAGTAGGTTTGAATAAAGCTGAATTTTATCCAGGTCCCCAAGGGAGAACAACTGATGGGGCTACCCTGGTTAAGTAAGACGAAATAAAAATACATAAAAAAGAAGTGTGCAATATGTTTTTTGGGGTAAACACAATCCCTTCTCAAATGGTCAAACAGTTGGGTAGAGGCCCTCTATTCCAAAAATATAATTTTACACATTCCCAAGGGACAGTGAATATTGTAATGCGTGCGGTGCAAAATGAGCATCTACGCACGCAACACAATATCGCTATGTAAGTACAGTAAGGTTTTAATAGCGTGCAAAGCCCTCAACTGTTTGCAGAGAGCCAATACATCCAATCCATCCACAACCAGGTCGCCAAGAGTGAGAGTTCGAACCATGTGGCTAGCTAAAGACAAGGAGAATCCATTGCCTTGGCCTTGAGACCTTGCAGGGCAGCAGGGCTCTCGACAATCGCCGTAGGGAATTATACAAGTCTTGTTGTTTGGGTGTCAATTTATGGGCCAGTGAATCAACCCTTTTTACTTGGCTTTTACCAGGCTGTTTGGCTATGTTTCAATAAGGAACATAGTTTTATACTATCAACAGCTCTCCGTTGCTCGTTACCAAGTAAGTTTTTGTTCTTATACATTTTGTGTAATTACCAAACGTGTCTAGTGCCTTTAAACAACTCACACTAATTATCTCTACCATCTCGGTTTTGGATATGTAGCCGTTGCCGTTCAAATCGTACATGTTGAATGCCCATTTCAGCTTATGCTCTAAGGTGCCCCGTGAGGTCAGACTCATGGCCGTGATAAACTCCCGGAAGTCAATCGTGCCGTCACCGTTGCTATCAAACGATTTGAAGACATGCTCTGCGAATTTGGTAGCATCACCGAAGGGGAAAAGATTTCCATATATCTTCTTAAACTCATCTGCTGTTAAGATCCCGCTGGGACAGTCTGTTGGATCAATGTAGAACAAAAATCTACTGTGAGAAATATCTTGGTCAACGTCCTGCTTCCCTTTTCTTGGGGAAGTAGTATTTCAATGTTTTTCATTGAATTTCATTACTGAGTGATGTTTGAAGCTTTGTATAGTGTGGAAAATAAATGACTCTAACTTAGTCTAGTGAACTTGCAGTACAACCATCTCTTTTGAAGGAGTGCTGGCTCGAACAGCATACTCTGCTCAGCGGCGTAGCTAGGAATTTTTCGGTGGGGGGGCACAGGGGGGGCATTGCTTCCAAGTGGGGGGGCCCAGGGAAAATGGGTGTGTCAGTGGTGGTGGGGGTCATGTACTCCTAGCCCTAGAACTATGAGGTTTGATCCGCTATCGTCTCCACGAACCTCATATAGAGGGCCATGTACAATATCCTATTAGAAACTTTTTGCCCTTCACATTTAAATGCACCTGGAGTTCCTCTTTTGAAACCGGATCTCGCGAAAATTAGTGTTTTTTGTTCTCACAGTGAGCTCGGCGCGGGTCCAGAAAATCCACTCCTCAAAAAACCGGTTAAAATCTCACTGTTTTTCAGAATCCTCGCCTTCCGGTAGCAATATGGCCGCCCGCCGTAATTTATAAATGGTATGCTGCGTGCTACGCTGGTAACGACCATCGTTGCGCGTGCGCGTAGCATAACTTTTGGTCCCTCCGGCATGTAGGGGCGCACCCCACTAATTCCACTTCCATAGCATTCAGTGCAAAAGGCTAAATATTCAAAAATACACGAAAAATACTTAAAAGTCTCACAGCTTTTTACAGTAAAGGGAAAAGTATATATTGACTCGTGAACTTTTATTCTCTGCTCAATTTAATATGGGAGTCCCTGGTACCGGTCACGTCGAGTTATTCTCCTCCAAATAAAAACACCCCTACACCGGTGTAATTTTCCAAACGTCCGAGCATCAATCTTGAAAAATGTCCCTACACCTCTCGGCAAATAGGACCATTTTTCAGGGCCTATGTCATCAAAAATACCTCAAGTTGGAAGTCAACAACCCCCAGGTTACAATTGGGGAACATTTTTGCACTCTACCCCTTTTGTTGGGCTCTCAAATGTTACAAAATATTCATGAGCTCGACGCTCTGTTTTCTCCATATTTAGTGGGGTGCACCCGTAGGCCGTATATACCGGTAATCAATGGTTTGCAGCGCGCAACGCTGGTCACAATTACCAACGGCTTATGTTTATACACGTGAACCGTTGGTTATCGTTTACCAGCGTAGCGTGCAGCACACCAACTGTTTTCATTCCGCTGCATTGCATTGATCAACACGTGGGCGCGCGCGCTTCCGGTGATGATAGCGACAATCCCCACAGCGTAAGTTAAACAATAATTATTGGCTTTGAAAACAACTAAAGTTTGTTTTACTTTATTGTAAATGAAGGCCTACAAATAGCAGATGTATTTTGTTTCGTAATGTTTTGTTTTCATTCTTTGAACTTTCTTTTTGTGTGGGCACTATTGCAATTTTTTCATGGGGGGGCACCTGGGGGGGGCACTGGAAATTTGTGGGGGGGCACGTGCCCCCCAGGCCCCCCCGTGGCTACGCCGCTGACTCTGCTCGTCTTCGTACTAGTTTGTCAATCCAGACGATAGGCCTATATGGTGCGATGACGAGTCGAGCTGGTACGAGTTCATATGATGAGTATAGGGGCGAGTTTGCTATAATACCCGCCAGTGATGACTACTTGGTGGTTAAATTCATGAATACATTAAAAAGTCTTCATTAAACGACTTTTTGCGACAGAAATTTTTACAAAATAATTAACAATCCTGCCATAACCGCGTACCCTTTGTTTTTTATCAACACGCTTGAAAAACAATTACGTGACTATTTAAAGGGTCTATATACGTTTGGTAATGACTTTGAAATGGCAATACAAACTTGGTAAGAAGTCAGCAGCTTTGGATAGTATAATGCATTTTGAGAAACGTTTCACTTCAAAGTACTGCGGTTATGGAAAAAGATATCACTTTTTATCCCCAAACATTTGAGTCTGATAAGCGTTACTGACAGTAACGTTTCTCAGATTGTGTATTCCAATTGCAGATTATTCTTCCTGCGTGGACATAACCGCTCCAGATTTGCGGCAATATCTCAAAAACGCTACCACCTTTTGAAATGAAATTTGCACAGGTTAGTTTTATGGTATACTACAACTATATAGAATTGAAACAAACAATAGGCTCCAATTACCAAACGTGTACGATGCCTTTAAATGTATCGTACACGTTTGGTAATGACTCAAACCAAATATTAGCATAAAAACTTACTTGGTAACAAGCAACGGAGAGCTGTTGATGGTATAAAACATTGTAGGAAACGACTCCCTCTGAAGTAACGTAGTTTTTGAGAAAGAGGTAATTTCTCACTAAAATAATAAAAACTTCTTGCAAGAAGTTTTTTTTTCTAATCTGAAAGCACACAAATTTGTACAACAAGGGTGTTTTTTCTTTCATAATTAATTCTTGCAACTTCGATGACCAATTGAGCCCAAATTTTCACAGGCTTGTTATTTTATGCATATGTTGGGATACACCAAGTGAGAACACTGGTCTTTGACAATTACCAAACGTGTTCAGTGCCTTTAACGCATTGCTGAGTTGTAGCAGTGGTTAACATGTCCATGAATACTGCTGGCTGCTGCACACTTTTAAAAGATTTACAATGACTTTGTACGATACTTGCCTTTTTGGAATGCTTTGTACCATTCTTGCAGCTCCTGTTCGTTGAAATTCGTTGCTTTCTTCAGGTCGGCCATGACTTCTGGTTTTAACTTGCTGTTCTGTTTCCCCATTCTGTGTTGGGTGTCGACTAGGCCTAGTGTCGACTGCCGATGCCAAAATAAGTGCAAGACCGTCGGAAATGTCTACCAATCAACAATTTGAAACTTTAAGAGACAAATCTTAGAACGGCAATCATGCCTCGCGGAACCTCACCTAAAGTTTGCAAAATAAATGCATCGTTGTCAAAAGGTCACCCTATTTTGGTTTATATGGTTTTTAAAATCGAGATGTTCGAGCCGATATCGGTGTAGGGCCTACTGCGTTTTTATGATAGCTCACCTCACTGTTAGCTCATGGCGTCTACGGTAGCGCTATTTCAAGCGTTTCAGTGCATTTCTGTTTTATTGTGAATTATTGAAATGCGATCAACCCCCGATGCTTGTATGAATAATTCTTTAGAAATTGCTACCAGTTCTGCCCTACGTTGTTGACCTTTATGTTATTCAGCTTGTACTTCGGTAGTCATGCAAAACAGCTTTTAAAGGTAGGCCTATTAGATTGGTAGAGCTGACAAAATAATCGCAGGCAGTGTTCATGTTTTGTGTGATCAACCATACATGAAATAAACCTGTGAATTTGGCTTAATCATTATTGTGTGAGTCGGGAGAAAACAGTGGAAAAATTTGCCCATTGTCCAGCATTGTCCGTGAGTCGTAACAACCGAAATCAGCTGTTGCGTTGGTGGTGTTTTTTAGGTTTTCGGATACAGTTTTCTCGAATACGACCTCATTTCAGGGGGAAATATTTCACAGAAAAAAAATGGTTCTAGAATGAACTTCATAATCAGTAAGCTTCGAGACTAAAATTAAACAATTTTTTGTTTTTTATCCTTACCATGTATACCTTTAAAGGGATATACGTGTGGTAAAAATAGTAAATAGAGTCAAATAAAAAACAGCTCTGATAAAATTCAATCTTTATAATTGTCTTGTTTTTTGAAATTGTATATTATATATCTCATTGACACTTCACTTGCCATTTCTTGACATTAAAGGGTCTGTTCTATAAGCTTGCGTGTATCAAATTGTGTATAGGCTCTACATACACCGTACAGCGTGTACGATGTAGCACACAAAACGGCGAAGCACGCTGCCATAATGTACACTTGACCAATCATAACCCAGATGCACAGCCAATGAAACAATTGGGTCTGGAAGCCGGTGCCTGCCATTTTTTATCCTTATGGATAAAGACAGGGGCCAGTCTATTAAGCTACACGCATCGGCGTCTGTCTAGCATATGGCAATAAAACGCCACAATCTTTCTATATAATGACCCTCCTCCGGGTTCGGGTGATCACCCACATATGAAACCATTTTTTGATAAAACTTCTTCGGATACTTTTGGAGGCACTTCCTTGTCGCTGAGAAACAGGCTGCCCAACAATGATCGATGAACTGTGGCGGCGCCCTCCCAAATACCTCTTGATAAAATTGGCCAAATGTGCCGTTCGCAGGGCGCATAACACCGCGGTTGAGTTCAGCTTTCCATTTCCCAGTAAAAGCAATCCTTCCCCAGTTTGTATACTTTCCAATGAGGATGCAAGGCACTCCACTCCTTGCCTTTTCGAGAAATTCAAGCGGAGTGGGATAGCAAAGCCTTAAATGGACGTGATCGTCTAGTTTGCCTTGGAGAAATATGGTTATATTTGCCAGGTTTTCGTAATTCTTGATGATGTGGTAGAGATAGGTATGGGCTTCCCGTCCAACGTTGGGGAGCTCCTCCCAGTCTTTGACGCTGAATGACGGTTTTAATCCTGCGTCGTGACCTTTATCGTACACGTCACAATATTTAGCAACTGGTTTCAACCAGTCAAGGTTTTCCTTGTAGTGTGCTATGACGAACTCGTAGTCCGGTTGCGACACGGGCGTTGTGGGCCTACGTATGCTTCCTTTGAGAGAAAAAAAAATGGAAATCAGAAAATTCTACATCAACTTAAAGGCCTGTACACTATTGGTAAGATCGAAAAACACAAATGTTCACAGATTCACACATAACTTACATGATTTAAAGTAAGTAATCAGGGGCGGATCCAGGATTTTCCAAACGGGGGGGCGTGAAAATATACCAAGCAGCAAAATGATAAATGAAGTTTGTTGCGCCAGCGTAACACAAAGCTTCCCCATTTCTCCCTCCCCTTCTCTCTCTCTCCCTCTTTTTTTCTTTTCTCTCTTTTATTATTTTTTTTAATCTGAAAAAGGGGGGGCGTGCGCCCCCCACGCCCCCCCTGGATCCGCGCCTGGTAATGGTAGAAAGGGTTCCTTAAAATATTTCTGCCTAAAATGCTATCGTTTCTGAGAAATGAGTAAAACAATAGTTTTTATCACGCGCGATATTTTGAAAAAACAGAAAACACATAAGGTCTCTTTTCACTATTTTCTCGTGATCTCGATGACCAATTGAGCTCAAACTTTCACAGGTTTGTTTGTTCATGCATATGTTGAATCACACAAAATGCGGACACTGATTTTGAGCTGTTACCAAAAGTGTACAATACCTTTATACAGCAACAAATTGCATTTAGTGATTAATTTAAGAGATAATAACAGTTAGTTGTTCAACGAAAAGGTTGTATTGCAATTAGACCTCATACAAGGTAACCAGAAAATAATTTTTATAACGTATGAGTTGAAAACTAAAGGGACGAGTTTGCGACTTTTGTGTTTTCACGAAGTGACCTATATATCTGCTGGACCTATTGAACCGTATTGCTTTGAACGAAGTGACCTGTCCAGAGTGGTTTAGGACCCAGACATTTCTTCCAAATTTTTGTTTCAAGTTTTTGTTAATGCTTTTAACGGACATGTCTAAAGATAGGCCTATGGTTCAAATAAAAAAAGAGGTTATTTTGAGGTCTTTATACTCGCATGGAAATTTACATTTCATAACAAAAAACGGACTCTTTAATCTTTAGAGGAACATTACAGAATTGGTTTTTGCTAACAAAACAGTGTAAGCACTTTATATATAATCCACCATATACATAAACTGACAAACCTGTAGAAGTTTGAGATCGATCGGCCATCTGGGTCACGAGAAAATAGTGAAAAACCGATTAATCATTTGCATGTGTTATACAATGCATGAATAAAACGCTCATGAGCGATAAACTCCAATCGGAAATTAGTTTTATTTATTTCTCATCAAATATGGCATTTCAGACAAAAATATTTCTAGGGATGTTTTCTACTATCATCATCATTAGACCGTGTCAGTTTTATGTAAATCTGTGATCTTAAAGAAAATTTTAATTACCAGTTCTGTAACGTTCCTTTAAGGCAAATCTTAATTTGACGACATGATATAAGAAGAGTTGCTGTGTCTAAAGCCTTGACTTTGTGTTTCTATAATCTATTTCACTTGAAGCCATTTTGTTACTCTTTTATTTGATTTTTAATTTGTTTTGAAACCTATGTCGAAAGGTCACTTAATGACACTGGACACCTTTGGTAATTGTCAAAGACCAGTGTTCTCGCTTGGTGTATCCCAACATCGAAGTTGCAAGAAACTGATGGAAGAAAAAACACCCTTGTTGTACAAATTTGTGTGCTTTCTCAGATAGGAATAAAAGGCTTCAGGCCTGAAGTCTTTTATTATTTTAGTGAGAAATTACCTCTCTTTCTCAAAAACTACGTTACTTCAGAGGGAGTCGTTTCCTACAATGTTTTATACTATCAACAGCTCCCCGTTGCTCGTTACCAAGTAATTTTTTATGCCAATATATATTTTGAGTAATTACAAAACGTGTACAGTGCCTTTGAACAAACAGACGTAATATAATTTATGCCAAACTACACTGCACACAAGTTAATAACCGACGCCATTTTCTTAATTATAGGCCTACTTATTATAATAATATACCCTCAAGTGCATGATCGACATTCAACTTTAATTTATTGTTGTCATAAGCTTTTAGAGCCAGGAACGCACTCAGCACGATCCACATCACACAGAACAGATGATAATTCGTTGCTTGTACCATGTACCACGAAGTGATCTATTCTTGTCCACAGCCACCCCCCCCCCCCCCCCCCACATCGCGATTGAAGTTGCACTGTTTTTCAAACTGCTGTTTCGGAGTCTGGTACCTATGATTATTTAATTCTTTAAGACAAAAATAAAGCTGACTACTTTATTCGTACAGAACTGTCACTGTGCTTTCATTCCTGCGACTTTTAATGAGTAGGCCTAATTAATTCCTAAACAAGTAATTTTCCCGCTATTTTATGTTCATTGCCAAGTAGTAACTCTATCATGTTATGGAGAAAAATGCACATCATATTTTGGCCGTTGGTGGCCGATTGACAAAATGTGCAATATTTTGATTTTGTTTATTTTGCGATAAACAAAAGATATTTTTACGCTTCTTTGAAGCAAAAATGTAATGTACAACATTGGTAATTGCCAAAGACCAGTATCCACACTTGATGTGACCCAACATATACATAAAATAACAAACCTGTGAAAGTTTAAGCTAAATCGGTCTTCGGAGTCATGAGAAAACAGTGAAAAACCCCATTATTTTCACTGTTTTCAAACATCGGATTTGATCACCAGTGATAAGGACTTATTGTAATTTTATAAAAACTATAGAATTTCAAGCAAAACTATTTAAGGGAAACTTTACACCATGACCGTCTTTATGCCATGTAAATGTGCAAATCAGTGAACATTTATATTTGAAACCTTACAAATACTGTACACACCCTATAAAGGCATATGGTACGCGTTTGGTATGACTCAAAACAAATATTTAAAAACTTCCTTGGTAACGACCAACGGAGAGCTGTTGATAGTATAAAACATTGTAGGAAACGACTCCCTCTGAAAAAACGTATTTGAGGAAGAGGTAATTTCTCACTAAAATAAATAAAAAAAACTTCTTGCAAGAAGTTTTTTATTTCTATCTGAAAGCACACAAATTTGTACAACAAGGGTGTTTTTTCTTTCATCATTTTCTTGCAACTTCGATGACCAATTGAGCCCAAATTTTCACAGGCTTGTTATTTTATGAATATGTTGGGATACACCAAGTGAGAACACTCGTCTTTGACAATTACCAAACGTGTTCAGTGCCTTTAACTCTTTCGTGTTGATTGTTGAATAAAGCAGTATCGATGGTGTGTTGGTTCTATAATATAACGAACCGTTGGCTTACATTCACTACATTTTAATCTGTAAGTTGGGAAAATTCACTTACCATTTACTGCTGACTTATCTCGTGTTGGAACGAAAGACGTGTATCTGGAAACCTGCTCTCCGCACAGCGTGTTAAACACGTATATTGCTAAAATAATGCAGGCGACGACGCTGACTACTACTCGTTGGTTGGACATTTTTGGGAAATTCATTTTGTCTTAGATTGAGGAAGCTGTCTAAGGGGAGAGATTCTATACGTCACATATTGGTTGGTTTTAAGGAAGCAAATGGTTGAAAAAAGAGAGAGCAACTATGTCAAGCGCACCGGTATAGGCCTACCCACCGGATTATAAAACACTGTTGTTTGTGAATGCACGATATTGTGCTGGTATATTGTACAATACGGGACATTGCAAATCGCAGACGTTTGCGCGCATAATATTTGCAACGTTGCAAATGCGTGAGTAGACCTACATGTACGTCAAGTGTCAATATTAGATCTGTTGACTAGAAAAAAAATCCACCATTCAATGACCACCCCTCTAGGAACTGGGAACTTTACAGCGGACCTCTTAGCCAAGGGTTCAAATCAACTCCTTGTGAAATCATAGAGAAGAAATCAATGTATTCCACAGCTGGCTTCCAGATGGCTTGAATTTTGTTTTATTGGGTCTAATGAGGGCCTTGTCATTTTGGGCGGCCAAAAGGGCCAAATATTAAAAAATAAACTAACTATAATTTAGAAAACTAGCAGCAAAAACAAAAATTACCGCTTGTTTGAATTACAGTGTCAATTTGTTTGTTCACACAGTAACACAAAATTGCTAATTTTGGCACATTTGATTTGTGACTTTGCCTCATTCTCATTAATGTGGCCAAGTCCAGCAGCATGTCATCATTGCACATTTTGGTATCAATTTAAAGAAGAACACTTCAGCTTTCTTTTGATATGCAATATCATACAAGAGGGTAATAAATAATAAAAATATACATGATTAAAAAAAGTTTCCTAACTTTTTGTGAGCAGTTTATTATGGAACACCTGTACACTAGCAGTACTCATTATGTACATAAATCACCATGCTAAAGAAATAATTGTGTTGGTACTGAACAAAACAACTCTCAACTACGTTTTGTCACACAGTGGCACAAAAGCGGTTATCTGCTTTAGTGGTTTCCCACAACTCGATAATTATTATTAATGGTTTATTTTAATCTGAATAAAAAACAACCAAAAGGTCGACAACATTCAAATTTACAAAGTTTTTACGAAAAATGGAATTAACAATAAACAGGCAAAAACAATACATACATAGGCCGATCGTACGTTTTAGACTAACCTCCCCAACAGCGGCGTAGCCACGGGGGGCCGGGGGGGGGCACCCCACAAATTTCCAGTGCCCCCCCCCCCAGGTGCCCCCCCCCCATGAAAAAAATTGCAATAGTGCCCACACAAAAAGAAAGTTAAAAGAATGAAAACAAAACATTACAAAACAAAATACATCTGCTATGGTAGGCCTTCATTTACAATAAAGTAAAACAAAACTGTAGTCGTATTCAAAGCCAATAATTATTGTTTCTGTGGGGATTGTCGCTATCATCACCGGAAGCGCGCGGCCCACGTGTTGATCAATGCAATGCAGCGGAATGAACAGGGCCCAATTTCATGGCTCTGCTTACCGCGGAATTCTGCGCTTACGCCCAGCTGCGTCCTATAGAAATACACACGTTACAATGCGCGTATATGGCAAGCCATATGCCCAATAATTCAATAAACACTGTTTATCACCGATAAACACTGTTTTTCGCCGATAAACACTGTTTTTCGACCGATAAACACTGTTTTTCGAGAAAAACTATGTTTATCACTTGATAAACATAGTTTATCTTGATAAACACTGTTTTTCGCCGATAAACATAGTTTTTCGCCGATAAACAGAGTTTATCGTGATAAACACTGTTTATCGAAAAACTCTGTTTATCGCTTGATAAACAGAGTTTTTCGGGGTGATAAACAGAGTTTTTCGATAAACACTGTTTATCAACTGATAAACATAGTTTTTCGAAAAACTGTGTTTATCGGTCGATAAACAGAGTTTTTCGATAAACACTGTTTATCACTTGATAAACACAGTTTTTTGATAAACATAGTTTTTCGATAAACACAGTTTTTCGCCGACGCCAAGTGCTCAATAATTCGATAAACTCTGTTTATCACTTGATAAAGAGTTTTTCGATAAACTCTGTTTATCACTCGATAAACACAGTTTTGGCGATAAACACAGTTTTTCGCCGACGCCAAATGCTCAATAATTCGATAAACAGTGTTTATCATTCGATAAACAGTGTTTATCATTCGATAAACATAGTTTTTCGATAAACATGGTTATAAAGTCTGCCTCGGGAGGGCGCTGTCCTGCAGATTTGCGCTCAAATTATTGGAGAGTTTGTTGTCGACACGGTGACAGTGTGTCCTATTTCATGAAATTAAATGAACATTACAGAATTGGTTTTTGCTAACAAACCAGTTGCTGGCAGTGTAAGCACTTTATATAATCCACCATATACATAAACTGACAAACCTGTAGAAGTTTGAGATCGATCGGCCATCTGGGTCACGAGAAAATAGTGAAAAACCGATTACACATTTGCATGTGTTATACAATGCATGAATAAAACACTCATGAGCGATAAACTCCAATCGGAAATTAGTTTTATTTATTTCTCATCAAATATGGCAAATATGGGTTTCCAGTTCCCCGTTTCGGGTTTTCCGTCCTCCCCCTTCTTACCTAACGTTATTCATCCTGTTATTAGCGCTTGTACGCCGTTGTGTTGGATGTGTAAGGAAATAAATTTCATATCCATATGATTATATTAGTCTACGTTTTAGGGATGCTGGTAAAATCTGTTAACGATTTTTACCTCTCGAAAGCTCGAAGCATACATGAAACAGGATGAAAAAAGGGGTAACAGGGTAGGATTTGCAGCCCGTTCGACTCTATTTGGTAGTGGGGCGATTAAAGGCTTCGATAAAGCCACCAAGAGTAGTGCATGTAACAGTAACTTCATGGTTTGCAAACCATTGAAGTTGTAGACAATTAAGACAATACGGGGAAAATTAATGTTATAAACTGATCAATTTCAACTATTTCGCATGTGACATAGAAATAGTTACACCCGGCGCGGTATATACCTCGCAGGTACACGTGTATGCCAGCTGCATTGACAAGAGCGCACAGCTCTGCAAGAGCGGGCACTATGGCGCCCTCTTTAGACGGTGTACGAATAACCATGTTTATCGAAAAACTGTGTTTATCGAAAAACAGTGTTTATCAGTCGATAAACAGAGTTTTTTTCGCGATAACTTCTGTTTATCGGCGAAAAACAATGCTTATCGAGTGATAAACACAGTTATTCTCAACAAACAGTGTTTATCGACTGATAAACACTGTTTATCTAATTATTGGGCATTTGGCGTCGGCGAAAAACTGTGTTATCGAAAAACTATGTTTATCAGTTGATAAACAGTGTTTATCGAAAAACTCTGTTTATCACCCCGAAAAACTCTGTTTATCAAGCGATAAACAGAGTTTTTCGATAAACAGTGTTTATCAGTTGATAAACAATGTTTATCTCGATAAACTCTGTTTATCGGCGAAAAACTATGTTTATCGGCGAAAAACAGTGTTTATCAAGATAAACTGTGTTTATCAAATGATAAACATAGTTTTTCTCGAAAAACAGTGTTTATCGGTCGAAAAACAGTGTTTATCGGCGAAAAACAGTGTTTATCGGTGATAAACAGTGTTTATCGAATTATTGGGCATATGGCTTGCCATACGCGTAAGCGCCGAATTATTTGGTAAGCAGTACCATGAAATTGGGCCCAGTTGGTGTGCTGCACGCTACGCTGGTAAACGATAACCAACGGTTCACGTGTATAAACATAAGCCGTTGGTTGCGCGCTGCAAACCATTGATTACTACATGCCGGAGAGACCCAGCCTCGCTACCATGGGCAGCGCGCCGTATCGATACATCTCACCACTTCCAGGGTGTATAATCGAGCAAGGCATTCTGGGAAAGAAAACAAAATGGCGCGGCGAGATCGTACACCATGGGAACGAGGTTGGGAGAGACCAAAAAGTTATGCTACGCGCACGCGCAACGATGGTCCAAATAAACCAATGTTTTGTACATGAACCGTTGGTTATCGTTACCAGCGATTACGGCGGCGGCCATATTGCTACCGGAAGGCGAGGATTCTGAAAAAAGTGAGATTTTAACCTTTTTTGAGGAGTGGATTTTCTGGACCCGCGCCGAGCTCACTGTGAGAACAAAAAACACAATTAGAGCCTAATTTTCGCGAGATCCGGTTTCAAAAGAGAACTCCAGGTGCATTTAAATGTGAAGGGCAACAAGTTTCTAATATGATTTTGTACATGGCACTCTATGAGGTTCGTGGAGACGATAGCGGATCAAACCTCATAGTTCTAGGGCTAGGAGTACATGACCCCCACCACTGACACACCCATTCTCCCTGCCCCCCCCACTTGGAAGCAATGCCCCCCCCCCTGTGCCCCCCCACCGAAAAATTCCTAGCTACGCCGCTGCCGAGTCCCTGTTGTCCGGGGGGGGGGGGGACACCGGACTCGTGTCCTCCATCCAGCACTGATCTTTTTTAACCCACAGTCCCAAACGATACATTGCTGGAGACCCCTTGGGTTGGGCTTTCCATCAGTGTCACACTTGTCCAGATCCTTCATTGATGGAGACATGCCATATTGAACGCTGACTTGTTTTCTCTCGCTTTCTCTTAGCCCCCTGTGTACACAATCCCACTGAATGTCTTTTGAAGAGTAATTAGAGCATCCCCATCGTTTGGGGGCTAAAGATTGCCGCTGCGGAAAGCCGATAAATTTGACTTTCGGATGCAGCTAGGACTACTGGAGCTAACTGCAGGTAAGGCACCATTATTTCTGGACTTATGGCCCATCCCAGGAAGCTGCCGTTTTGGGTTTTTTGTGGGGGTTTAGGGGTTTGTTTGTTTTTTTGTGGGGGGATATCATTTAAGGAGGGTGCGCATAGTGGGTGAGAGTTCATAGCTCAATGTACAGACACACACCGCCTTCTTTGATCATTGTGGTTTCTATAGGGTTTACCACGGAGAGACACATTGAAGAGATTTCTATACTTCGATTCTGTGGTTTATTCTTTCTGGATTATATCAAAACTGACAATAAATTATCAATAGAGGGCGCTATAACAACTCCACAATCATGACGACACAGCCCCTTCATTAATTAAATAGTGGCCCTTTTTGCTAACCTGGAACCCAGGAGTAGCCACGCCCCCGTGAGTTTACAACGAATGGTACCCAAACGTGTTTAATGAAGTTGTTTTTATAAAAGATCAGATAATGATAGGGGGTCAGACTAAAGCCATCACGCGGTCTTTACAGTTTTACGTAAACAACCAACACGAATCTGTCGAGTCATGCTGCAGAGAGTGAATGTTTGTTTATCGTCACTCGCACTCGCAATGACTTGACAAAACTCATTGACGCTTGGGGGAAACTTAACTTAACATACCTCATTAAGCTCGGAAGTTTTGTTGTAAGAAGATGTCTTCACCTCGAGTAGCAGTGGTAAGTAATTACGACTAACTATAGTTATTAAAAGAAAGGTCTTTCAATTTTTAATTTGATACCCTTTTTTACCGTCCACGGAGCTCGGTCTAGGACTCGGTCTTGCTCTAGTAACAGTATAGTACAGTTGCGATTACTCCTAGAACTATGACCATGAGGTTCGATCTGCTAGCGTCTCCACCATGTCCACGTACCTCATTTGTCATAGACTAGAGTGACATGTACAAAATCCTATTCGAAAAACTTTCCCCTTCACGTTTCTCTGCACCTACAGTTATTTTCCCAAACCGGATCTCACCAAAATTAGTGTGTTCCTTTAGCCCACCTTGTTGAGCTGTTGTGTTGGCTCTCTTTTCACATCGGTCTCATAACACTCACCGATGTTAAAAGAGAGCCATTACAGCTCAATAAGATGGGCTAGTGTTCCTTGAACTCTCATCGAGCTCGGCTCGGGTCCAGAAAGTTCATTTTGGCAAACTTAAAAATGCTACATTCTTACCGTCACCTAGCTGCCATTCACACCGTGTTATAATCGTAACCCTCCAGGTTGGAAGGATGGAGGGTTACGATTATCGCAACTATGGTCCTACCTCTCCACGTTCGACAGAGGTCCGAATTCCTTCACATGATCGTTCGTACTACGCCATCACCCCTTTCAACACACTCACCAGTCACAATGTGTAGCACAATATTGTGGCTACAAAGTACAAGTTGTTTCTGTTTGTCCGTTTGTTTGTTTGTTTTAGGTTTTAGGTTTGTTTGTTTGTTCTATAGGCCTAGTATAATAAGTATTATTTTGAGTATTTATGAGTATGAACTGGTCTTTGACTTTATCTTTATTGATGCTGCCCAAAAAGTGTGCACGATTGTTTTATCTTTTTCTAAAATTCTTTATTATTTTAAAATTTGCTATAGACGCTCTGTCTATAGTACTTCACAGGTATTTTAAGCAGCCTACAGAGACCTTTTTCAAACTATTTTATTTTATTTGACAAGGAGTGTGCGAGAGTTCCGGCTGCCCAATAAAACGTCTGATTTAATTTTCCTTTTTAGAGGTCTTTTTTTTTATAGCACTATTTAATTACCCAATACCCAAGAGGCAATTTTTAAATGGAAAATAAAGTCCAACATCCATCAACAAATCTATAAACAAACTTAGAAAAGTGGCAGTCGGTTTATGGACCTTCCTTGATGGGAGTTATTTTAAGTATTTGATGCGGGTCCTACTACTTGCCGTCAACTCGCCGTCAACTCACTTGTGCCGTCAACTCGCCGTCAACTCCTCCAATATACATTTAAAATCCACAAAAGAAGCATAGAACTGTAAAGTATTAGCTAAAAGAGAATTCTCATAAGTTTTAGGTTACATTTCGGAATAAAAATTTAGTTTTTTTCCTGTGAAAAAAATTATCTCGCTTGCACAACATGGCAACTGAGGGCGCTTTTCCTGCGTATGGATTAGTCTTGGCCCAACATGTCAATGATTGGTACTATTTATTTATCAACACAAAATCGTTTTCGTAAATGAAATTTTACCGAAAACCAAAGGAAATATGTAGTGTAGCCCAGACTTAACACTTCCATGCCCCATTTATAAATTTTTGATGTATATTTAATGAGTTGACGGCACGAAAATGAGTTGACGGCGAGTTGACGGCAAGTAGTAGGACCGTTTGATGCTTTGAACAAGTTGGCACCAGTCAAGTTGGCAGGGTTTGCCCTTAACATTTCAAGTGACTGGCCAGCAGGACCAGTAAGCTTGTCATTTCACTAGTCCGTCAGCTTTTTCACTAGTCCATACTTTGAGTGAAATAGGGATGCTTTTCAACACTGAACTAGCCAGCCGGACCACTTGGAGTGAATTTTGACTGGTCCTCAGTTGTAAAACTGGCATTTGGCCAGTGGACCACTGGGAGAACGCTGGTTGGCAGTTTAGTCTATCTTAAATTTATGGTGTATGGACCTAGGCCGACTATAGGCCCTACTATTACAGACAAGTGGACTTGCCAACAGGAGTAGCTGTGATAATCATAGCTTTCTTTCTTCCCTAAACATTGTCAGACTTGTTTATAAAGAAAGTTTCTTCCATCAGGTCACAGGTGGCAACAAAGGCATTGGGTTTGCAATTGTACGAGCGCTATGCAAGCAACTTGACAATGGTGTCGTCTACCTCACATCACGAAATGAAGAAAGGGGTAAAGAGGCCGTGGCCAAACTCAACCAGGAAGGGTTGAAGCCTCAGTTTCATCAGTTGGACATCGATGACCGTACCAGTGTGGAAAGGCTCCGAGACTACTTGAAGAAAACATACGGAGGTTTGGACATTCTGATCAACAATGCAGGAATTGCATTCAAGGTATGTGTTATAGGGTCATAGGTTAGTTTTTGTCAATGTAATGGGGGATAAAAAGTGATATATTTTTCCATTACCACAGTACTTCTATGTGAAAAGTTTCTCAAAATGCATTAAATTATCCAAAGCTGCTGTACTTCCTACAAAGAAATTTTTCATTGCCATTAATTTTTAGAGTCATTACCAAACATATACAGACCCTTTAAAGGCACTGAACACGTTTGGAAATTGTTAAAGACCAGTGTTCTCACTTGGTGTATCCCAACATATGCATAAAATAACAAACCTGTGAAAATTTGGGCTCAATTGGTCATCGAAAGTGCAAGAAAATGATGAAAGAAAAAACACCCTTGTTGTACAAATTTGTGTGCTTTTAGATATGAATAAAAACTTCTTGCAAGAAGTTTTTATTATTTTAGTGAGAAATTACCTCTTTCTCAAAAACTACGTTACTTCAGAGGGAGTCGTTTCCTACAATGTTTTATACTATCAACAGCTCTCCATTGCTTGTTACCAATTAAGTTTTTATGGTAATATTTGTTTTGAGGCATTACCAAATGTGTACAATACCTTTAAGCGAGAACGCTGGCCGGTTGAGTCCGAGTCTGAGTCATCGACCATTGTGACTCAACTCTGGGTCATCCAAAATCCAGTGCTTCAATATTTGACTTACTAATACTCCTTCATTTTTTTCCCCAATCTTTTAAAACAGTCTTCTTCTACTGAACCATTTGGTAGTCAGGCAACCATCACCATGGCAACCAACTACACAGCAACAATAGATGCTTGCAAAATCCTCATTCCTGTGATGAAACCAGGTGGCAGGTACAAAAACAGTTTCCGTAACTATTTTATTGTAATTTTTCGGTCAGATGTTCTTAAACTTCGTGTAAGGGCAAAGAGTTATGTTCTAGATAAACTACCAACAGGGCAAGCCCATTCTTATGACATACACAGAGAGAAAAAAAGAAAAAAACCTAACTTCCGTTTTTTATTTTTTTATTTTTTTAATCAAGCCTGAATAAAGCTATAATTGATTGGCCTCTAAAGCAATCCGCTTTACAATAAGCGATTTTCGCTGAAAATATTAGTTTATATCAAAAATGTTGTAATTTTCCTCTTTTTACGGCTCGGTGAGTTGTATGCCTGACTTGAACTTAAGTGCTCAGTGGTACTACTCTTTTTGGGAATTCATTGTTGGCATCTCTGCGATGATTATTCTGCGATAATTTGTCAAAATGGTTACCACTTGCGACATTCATTCAGTGGCTTTCTGCTTTTGTCTAAGGAAAAATAATGTTCAGGTTTTTTTTTCTTTACCACAGTTGCATCTCTGCATACAAGCGAGGCCAAGAACTAGCCCACTTTGATAGGCTGTTATGGCTCTCTTTTAACATCGGTCTTTATCATAGTGGCCATTACAGCCCACCCTCTGCGTATATCTAAAACGCTAAGTTTTCAAAGTACGAGCAAGTCGTACCACTTTTATTGCAAATATCAACCTTGTATGAACATCGCATATTGCTCCTACATACTTCACCTTATTCCTTACATTTGTGGAATTACTATGATATATGATGGGGCTTGCAAAATGATTAATTCCTCCAGATATGATGTTTTGAAATTTACAAATACAAACAAAAATAGTAAAAACTACATTCAAATATGTTGCGACTGGAGGCCGGTGTCCCAGGGAAATCTGTCCCCCCGGGAGATTCTGTCCCCATACGGGAAATTAACATTGGCTGGAGGAGGAGGATTCAAAAGAGGGCGCTATCAAAAGTAGTTTGTACACAGTTCGCCGTATGGGGGGACAGAATCTCCGGGGGGACAGAATCTCCTGCCACACCGGCAACGTGGGCTAAACAGAAACCAATTTGTCTGTGGCTTAATTCCGGGTAGTTTGTGAAATATGTTTTCCAAGAAGATTCAACAGAAGCTGACCATTTCATTCTAAACTAATTAATTCTGAACTAAAAAAACCACATGTTAATACTTTTGTTAGTTCTCTTTTCTTTCTTTTTTCCCCCATGCAGGGTAGTCAGTGTGGCAAGTTTCACTGGAAAAATGGCTTTTGAGAAATTGAGTGAGAAGAATCAAAGTCGTATAAAAGCTACGAAGACAGAGGAAGATGTTGCACTTCTTATGAAAGAGTTTGTTGAGTAAGTACTTTCTACAAAGATGAGAACCAATAAAACACTAGTAGTATTGATGAACTAATAAAAGAGGAAGGGAAAATGTCAAACTCAATTTTTTGATGTACTCATTTTCCAATAGATAGGGTCCTCTTGTGAGTGGGGAAACAAATTACAAGTCTCTAACCTCACGTTAAAACTATGTAGATTGCCATTGCATTCGATACTCTTCTAGTGCAAATTTTGTCGACATCTAAAACATCCGATGACGACATTCTGAGAAAAATGGGTCTGTACATAAACCATGTTAAACTACAATAATTGACAAAACAAAATCTTGCCCACGTAAATCTCTATATGGTTGGGACCACAATGGTCCCGGAAGTTCAAATATGCGCGAGACTTGCACAGTCTATTGGGAGATTGAAGTGTAGCTGAGGTCATGAAGGTTGAACTATGTTGTTTCTATATCTTTGAAGAACTAAATTATAATTATTTTTGACTCTTTGCAGGGCTGCAAACAAAGGTGACCATGCGAGCAAAGGCTGGCCGGACTGGAGTTATGCTATGACTAAACTTGGAGTTACTTGTGCGACGAAGGCACTGGCTGAAAAAAACCAGAGTGAGAGGCCTAAAGATGACATCCTCATTATGTCGGTAAGTTGAACCTTCAAAATAAAAGTCGTTTTTGTCAATGCATGCAACCAATGGCACCTTTGGAATGTTTTCTACTCAAGATTGCATGAAGTATCAGCTGCTTTTTGTATTCACAAAGATATTGACGATGTCTAAAGATATGTTTTGTGTAATTTTCATCATTTGAAGTTGGAAGAGTAAATTCATTCAGACCTGGGCCCAATTTCATAGAGCTGCTTAAGCAGAAAAAGTAGCTAAGCACAACAAAATTATGCTTACCAGAATAAGGTTACCGGCCAAACTACCATGCCACATGTACAATTTGTGACTGGTATCCTGCTTATTTCCGCTCAGCACAAAATTGTTAAGCAATATTTTCTGCTTAAGCAGCTCTATGAAATTGGGCCCAGGGGTCGATTTCACAAAGATCTAAGATTGATCGTAACTGTAAATCAATCGTAGTTGCTTAGTAAAGTGTGATGTCCCAATACAAATCACTATGGTGATACTGAAAATTTGTCTTGCGATGAATTTTATTGCTTTGTGAAATCGGCTCCTGGTAGTAAACAAAGCTACGGAGACCATGGCCTTTTTTGCCCTGTTCTTGGCCTTGGTGCCCCTTCAAAAGTTTCCAATAGACTTTCAGATTTTCCAGTGGATGTGCCCTCTGCAAAATGAGAATAGCCTTGCCCTCAAAGATGAAATTCCAGGCCTGTTCATTCCCATCCTCACGTTTTCAATCAACACACCATCACTTGTGAAAAAATTTGATCACAATAGGTGGTCATGGCTTACTGAAAACAACAAAATGTTGTAAAGCTTTGTCTGGGATTCTGTTACCGTTCTGATCGGGCATATTTTGCATGCGAGATCGAAAAAAGGAACGATGATTTTGTTTGGTTTGTCAAAGACTGTTTTCTTGATGTTGACAGTATATCTCTTGAGGATTGGTACTGGCATGAAATTTGTGAGCTTTCAGATTTTGAACTTTTATTTATTCTCACTATGTGGGTAGTTTAGATTTCAATTTAATTTTTTTTTTTTTTTTTTTTTTTTTCAATTCAAAAAAATAGTGTTGCCCAGGATTCGTTGATACAGATATGACGAGCCACAAGGGAAAAAAGACTCCAGATGAAGGGGCTGATACGCCAGTCTACTTGGCCATGCTTCCACCTGGTTCTGCAGGATTCAATGGAAACATGTATTCAGACAGAGCCCTATTCAGTGTGTGGTAGATAAAGGGACCCAGCCCCCTTCCCTCCCCCTCTGGTAACGCCACTGCACAACTGGAAAACGAATCCACATGAAGGGGCTGATACGCCAGTCTACTTGGCCATGCTTCCACCTGGTTCTGCAGGATTCAATGGAAACATGTATTCAGACAGAGCCCTATTCAGTGTGTGGTAAATAAAGGGACCCAGCCCCCTTCCCTCCCCCCTCTGGTAACGCCACTGCACAACAGGAAAACGAATCCACATGAAGGGGCTGATACGCCAGTCTACTTGGCCATGCTTCCACCTGGTTCCGCAGGATTCAATGGAAACATGTGTTCACTGTGTGGTAGTGGTAGAGTCAGGATCAAGACTAAATAATGTATAGTTTGAACAGTTTATCATTCAGGTTCGTTTTCTTCAGTTAAATTAATTAGTAGTAGGGTTCTACCAACTTGAAAAGTAGTACAAATCTATATGGGGTTATGAGGCATTGCATGGTGAGGTATCAATGTATATTCAGTGTGTGGTAACACCATGTGTATCTACTTTGCTGTGTAGATTTGTTCTTGAGAACTTGTCTTGCTATTTATTATACTGCCGCGGTGTAACTTTCAGAATTCGGGAGACTACTTAGTTCTGAAAAGAACTGTCCTGCTTAACTACTACCTGGGGAGGGGGGAGGGTTTCGAATCGGCTGGGACTACTACTTTCGCTTAGTGGATCGAGGGGACTTCTCGTTATTAACTTCACTGCTGCAGAGTGTCTCAACATTTCAACTATTCTGTTCTATAGTCATGGACAGGAGACTGAAGAGCTTCTCTGGTCCAACCAGAGAAGTTTTTTCTCAGATCAGTAGGGTTCTACCAACTTGAAACTATATCAAGTATATCAACTGCAGTATAAATTCTTATACAACAGGGATCAGGTTGGATCAGTGGTTTCTTTGCCTGCCTTTCACCTCTGTGGACCCTGGCTCGAATCCATCCTCACACCAGAGCCTTGCATGTTGATTGGGTTTTCAGTCTCTACCTGATTGCGTCGTGGGTTTTCCCAATAATTTGGGTTTTCCTCCCACATCTTAAACTGAACATTTCTTCTCATTTCCTAATCACCATTCTGTCATAGGCGCTAGTGCTGTTGGAAGAATAATGAAGTCAATGAAATAATTAATCATGCACCTTCATTTTTGTCAAAATGATTTTTTTACATGGGAGTACATCATTATTTGTAAGAAACTTTTATTAATTGTTTGTAACAAGTATATATTTTGTATTCCACTCAGGATAATAACAGACAAATAAAAGTATTGAAAATAAAGTTTCTGAAAACTGTTTGTTCATTTTTAACATTAAAGGGTCTGTATACGTTTGGTAATGACTCTGAAAATTAATGGCAATAAAAACTTACTTTGTAAGAAGTACAGCAGGTTTGTATAGTATTATGCATTTTGAGAAACATTTCACTTAGAAGTACTGCAGTAATGGAAAAATATATCACTTTTATCCCCAAAAGTTTTAATCTGAGAAGCGTTACTGATGGTTATTTCATGTATATGTTGGGTCACATTGAGTTTGGATACAGGTCTTTGGCAATTACCAATGTTGTACACACCCTTTAACGCGTATTTAACAACTTATTTAAGGTAAAACAATTAATCAGAATTAGAACAGTCACAAGGTGCGTAAGAAGACAAAACTATCGAAAATGATTAGGCCACAAGACACATAGGCCTACCCCATTCTAAGATGGTTGGGATTAAATAAAATGAACCAATACCATATAAATCCAACCTCAAAACGGGAAGCGAATTATAAATTACATAATTTGATGACGCTTTGCAAGGTACTTATGCGACATAAATTTTCCCAGTTTTGAAAAGATAAAAGAAATCACAAACGCGATTATTATCATTGGCAGGGTTCTTGTTTAAAAGGAATTCTTTTCAGCTTTTATTTTGTAGCCAGCCCCGTATGGTGTTCAGTTAAGTTTACCCTGTCTTGAACGCATGGTGGCGCTGTTTGTGACACCCGCTCGGCAGAGTTTCGAGACCGCGGGCTCTTTAAAGTTATTGTAGTCACTTCGGATACTTGTTGCAAATTCCACCCACAACTTAATCATTCTGATTTATTCTAAATTCCCCCAAATGTTCTTGGTAAAATTTGTAAAAGGAAAACACATCGTAGGGTGGTCGTTAAGTATTTTAAGAAGGCCGGGACTGTCACTTGATACGTTTGGAAATTGATGTACAACCCGTACTTCATTACTTTAATGGAAAATTTCCCCAAATTCTATCACGAACATATTCTGATTTATTTTTTTGATTCCTTAAAATGTTCTTGGTCGCTTTTGTAAAAGGAGAAATGCATCGTTACGTTCCCTGTATAGCCTACGCAAAAAGGGTCAGTGATAAAAAAACAAAATAAGGCAGTCAGTCAACTCACAGAAAGTTATTTGGGGGATTTCCATATTCCTGGCAAATCCAGCAAAAGGGGGATTTAAATTTTGTTTTCAATACTAAAAATAAAACTTAGCAGAAAACAAAACAAAACAAAACAAACAAATAAACGAACACCACAACAAACAAACAATTACAAAAAACAAAACAAACAACAACAACAACCCAATAAACTAAACAACAAATGAGTGAAAACCCCTATAAAATAAAGTTGGCCCTAAAACCCTTCCCGCAATAAATAGCAGGGATGAGGTCTTCTACAGTCTCAATCATCAATTTGTCCTTATTCTGTCAGAAACCCACGCATATTTCTTTTATTATACTAATCTATTTATTTATTTATTTATTTATTTATTTATTTATATATTTTATGTTTTTGTTTCGACTGTCTTCGTGTTGGAATTGTGCTCGCAAATTGTTCCTTCACACCGCCCTTCATTTTCAGTTTCCCTGGATGTTAAGTTTTAATTAAATTATTTAAGAAATTACAATACTTAAGATTTCCATAAAATAAATGAATTCCCATCACCGCGTTGTAAAATTGATTTAAACATGTGACGCAATCATGACGTCAAGACCCAAGTTAATTAATTAGGAGAACGAGAGAGGCCAACAAATTTAGCTTGGCTCCGTTTCTGGGGAGACCATGGGAGACCAACACAGACTCTGCATAATTAAACCAAGCATTGTGTGTGTGTGAAACGTGCATACAATGCATGTGTTGCGCTATTGGCAAAATGGCTACCTCAGCAACACTCAAGACGAACATCGCAAAATCGTACACAACGGACTGTTTTAGACCATGTAAAGACGCAGAAGTTCTACATTTGGATTCAAGGTAAAACAAAGATGTCTTGTGAACACAATTGAGGTATTGTCACTGGTTTTTCTAAAGGCTAAACATGACAATCGTGGGGGAAATTGTATTGTAAGGGGGTCATAAAAACATGACACCGGCCGGGGTGAAAAGGCTCGTCGTGCGACGCGTGTTGCACAGTGTCAAAATTCCGCTGTAAAGACGCGAATAGCAACAGTGAGTAAATAAATATTTGACCACTTCGCAGAACACGCTCCACCCCTAAAAATGTTTATTTTCAAACACGAGTCTTCTGACAAAACAAACTATGGTATGTAATGTGGAAGCAAGCAAAAATGCATTCGACAATCGACTATGGAAAAATTCAGTGTGTACGTTTACGGTTTAGATTCTCGTGACATAGGCTATTTTGTTTGAAAAAACATAAAAATTTAACAACTTCTTTAGATTTGAGGTATTTTTTTAGTGTTGTAACGCAGTAAACTTCCACAACCAGCCCACAATAACAAATACAACCCAACATGTACATGTTAAATTAAATGCAAACTAAATTCAGTTCTGCATTTATGCATGGAGGTAGAATGATAATGAATAAATTCATCAATTCAGTTCATCAATTCATTAACATTTTAAATAGAGTTTTTATTTTAGATAATTCGTGTAAGTATTAGTTAACCATCGCCCACAGGTCATTTTAATATTTGTGTCAAAGTTTGACAACCCCTTGTGTCTTATTTATATGTGCTACAGGCTGTCTAGTGATCATCATGCATTAGCAAGTCAGTGATGAGTGTGTGCTGTATAGTGTAGTTGGCAGCGGGCCATCCCTTAGCGTGTTCAAGAAGCAGTGACCAACCGGCCTCATGTCAGCCCAGAGCAACACAGCCGAGCTGAGCCCGAGCCAGTCGGCGCCAGGTTCTGCTACAAGTGGGAGCAGCCTACAACGCTCTGCATGGAAAGAAGAAGACGAAAAACAAGCCTTATGCGTGGATGACAGTGCTGAGAAGAAAAAGAAACAGCATAATTTACGACATAAAGTTGACGTGGTACCTGAGAGTGGGGAGCTAGATCACGTTGACTTGCCTTCAACGGGTGAGATAAACAGAACAATGCCGCCCGGGGGCACCAGTAAGAATCATCAGAGACCCGCGAGTGCTACATCCAGTAAAAGCCGGAAGTCGGCTTGGGATGCGACAGAGACAAAAGAGAAAGATGCGGGGATGCACGAGGAGAAGAAGACTAGCAAGATGCGGCCGGGAAAGATAACCGCAGAGATGGGGAAAAACGGAGATGTCCAAGTCCGATCTGTTGAACTTCAGGAAGTGAACGGTCGCGGGATACGAGAACGCGACGAGACGCGTCGCGGCTCATCGTGTATGGAATCCATCAAAGGAATCTCCAAAGTATTCAAGTCCAAGAAGTTTAAATCCCCGCAGCTGGAGCAACTTTACCAGCGCTATTTCTTTAGCCTGAACAAGAGCTCCTTGACAAACCTTTTGATTCTCATCATCATTATTCTCTTAGTGATGATAGTCTTTCACTATGTTCCTGGACTAACACTTCCAGTGAAGGGGATTTTACTAGGTTTTCTAATAATTGTGTTTTGCATCATGCTCGCCCTTTGCTACCGGAGTGCATTTAGCCAGTGCCAGCTCAGCGTTGTCTGTTACATTGTTATCGTTTCGTTAGCGGCTGTTACGATCATCGACGTACTGGATGCGTATCCGCGCTCGGCATCTAAGGGAGTTTGGACGACGCTTTTCTTCATTTACATGGTTTACACTCTTTTACCGATCAGGATGCGGCTGGCAGTTATAAGTGGGTTCTCCTTTGCTATCATTCATATAATATGCGCCATTGCCAAGAATCATATGGACACATTTCTATGGAAACAGGTGAGTAGAGAAGCCATTTCTAATTTTTTACATTTTCAGGCCTGGAATTTTTACGGAGGCCATGGCCTCTGATGCCCTAGTCTTGGCCTTGGTGCCCCTTCAAAACCTTCCCGTAGAATTCAAAATTTTCAAATAGAATTGCCCAAAGCAAATGAAAATGGCCTTGTAGAAGTCACAGAAGATGAAATTCCAGGTCTGCATTTTGAATACCCAACTTGTCATGGTCCAGTGATTTTAGCTTTGGGCCAGTAACTCCACAAGCCGAACAAGTCCGGCAGTCTTGTACTTGTATTTTTCTAAACACATACTTTTTGAGATTTACTAATATTAATATTATGTACGTATAATTTAAGCTTTCAATTTCAAATCTCCTCAGAAAGTTATGATTATAATATGAAAATTTAAGAAGAAATTTAGTTCTTGGGGAAAAAATATTTCCGGTCCATCAAAAGTGCTGAGCAGAGCTTCATTGTAATAACTAGTTCTTATATAACGTATCAATGCACTTTACATTACATTTACATTGTACAAGACTACCTTGGGACTGTTAATTGGAGATTATTTAAAAATTAAAACCCATGCTTCTTAACTAATGCAAGAGAAAAATCTATAAATCAAGAATGTTCAATTTGTTCTGCAAACCGTGTTCTACCCAACGGCGATTTAATTTGATTGTGTTCAATTTTAGTACATTGTCGTCTTTGTACTATTTTTAACAGACGGGTTAAATTATTGACAAAGCTTGTGAAGAATTAATTAAAAGACTGACAGAATTGGCTACAAAATTATTAATTGACTTCATTTTGATAAAAGTGGTGAAATTGGCAATTAGTGTCGTCACCTGGTCACACTTTGTCTGAGCTGTGTTATTCATGAAAGTGGCAAATCTTTTGGACAAAGAAAAAGAAACTTGTTGTAAAACATCTAGCTGCCTTCAGCACAGTTGAAGTAGGGTTTTGAGACTTCACTGTAATTGTGCGCTATATAAAAACTGTTTATTATTATTATTATTATTATTATAGGGTTGAAGCAAATTATGTACATGATGTAACCTTTTTCAACTTTCACCTTTCCGAGTTATTCATATTTTTTGTTATTGTTTTAACACAAAATTCCTATAAAATGTGGGTGGGTGGGTCTAAGAAATTAAATGAAAATCAAAATTGGATTAAAAATAATAATAAATAAATTATATTAAAAAAAGTTATGAAAAACAAATTGAAATCAGCAAATTGAGGTAGGTGGGTCGACAAATAAATAAATAAATAAAATGTAATTGAAATTTGAAAATATTGACAAATTCTGAATGGACCCAAAGAAAGTATCATGTGTTGTACATAAACACACCCAAGCCATTATAGGTATCTAGTTTCACTTTAGAAATAATTATTTAAAATGTTTTTATTAGATTTTGTTACCAGAATTAATTCTTTCACAAATGTTCCACATGTTTTACCTGAGTTGCATGTGACAGGAAAACTCAATTGAAACATTGTCGCTCGAGCAAATTGGACTGATATCAATTACATGTAAAAGACTTCTGAACTAGACACAGAACTGGGCTTAAATGCCACCTGCGGTAGGGGCCACTTAGGAGAGACGAAAGTAAACAAGAAAAACTCCCTCTTCAGTAGAAGAACAATTATTGGCGTTTCTTCTTAAACTTTGGAGATAAAAAGTGAGTGGGGAAGTGTATAGGTAGTGTAAGTAATGCCAAGGTGAGGCAGTAGCAAGGAAAGTGAAATATTTACTTAATTCCACCCCATCTTTTCTTACTGTAATTCCACAGCAAACTTATAGATTCAACTTTTTAAGCTTTCCGAATTATAACATAACAATATGTATGAAAACATGTGTATTGGAGGGCTCAAAATGCCAACTGAACTACTAGCCAGAGTCCAGTACTTTTATATTTTTGGTGCAATTTTTCAAACCTCATAAAAGTTCAGCGAATATTTAAATGATTTTTATTTTCAGGTGTTGTAATTAAATATTTTTGGTCCAGTTAAATTTCTGCCACAACTAATTGTAAAAGACCCGTTATCTATGTAGTGGAGATTTCCTTGAAATTTGAGTCTTGTATTGTAACATAACATGTGAGAAAGTTTTTCTTACTGGCTGATTTCAAAAATCAATAATTGCGAGTTGTATTGATCTTCTTTAGTGGCTGGAAAGGTTTAAATCGCCCCAATCTTTAAGTTTTATTTTAAGACAGTTAGTATTAATCAACCTAGATTGTAATTGTAAGCAGATGCTGAGCAAGTAAAAAGGTTTGGCAATTTTTGGTAAGAGACCATTTTAGCTAACCCAAAATTCCTCAAAGATGAAGACGCTTAAATTGAAAATTATTCCCCAGCGTGCTCAATACGTCTTTCAACTTCGCATGACGTCAACTGATATGTACAGCTATTTTCAAAACCCAGCATCTATCGATGACATAATCTCCAGCTAAGATTATTCCTAAGCCTAATAAGTGTAGATGTTGATTAGAATAAGACTGAAGGACGCGGATTGTCTCGCTTGTAGTAAGATTGCTTAGTTACTCCCCCACCCTGGAGGAGAAACGGCGGATGGGCTACTTTTTATAATGACTGTCTGTGTACAGTATGCACACTTTGTTTGCCTTGGTGTTTCCTTACACACCTCGATCAATAGAGAGGGTTTCCATGGGCAAATTGTCCTGCTGGCCCCGCTATTGTCCGCTATCCTTCTAATAATAATCAATAAGCCCTGCGTTTGGGAGTAAGTTCTTAACGCCACACCATGGATACGGGAAAATTCATCCGTGTAAACTTTAGGTGGAACTTAAAAGCTTTTTACAACCTGGGTCCAAAAGAGACAATTGTGTAACAATATTGTTCAACCTCTGTGTATGTTGTTTACCCAATGGGTCATTTCTATGGTTTCCCTCATCATTTGTAAACAGGACTTTCAGATCCCCCTAACAACCACCTTCATAGCAGATTGTACCCCCCCCCCCCCAAAAAAAAAAAAAAAAATAAATAAATAAATAAATAAATAAAAAAAATAAAAAATAAAATAAAATAAAATAAAATAAAATAAAATAAAATAAAATAAAATAAAATAAAATAAAAAAATAAAAAAAAATAAAATAAAAATAAAAAAATAAAATAAAATAAAATAAAAAATAAATAAAAAATAAATAAAATAAAATAAAATAAAATAAAATAAATTAAATACAACAAAATCAATCTGGCAATCAATACAATAGTAACAAATTTAGATAACAAATTAGATAGATACTACTGGGAGGAAATTGCCATTTTCCAATGTATTTGTTGGTGTGTCATGTTTTGAATAATATATTTAGAGAAATCCTCCCATTTTCCTTTTCAGAACAAAAGGGTGGGAAAAGAAAATTCCAGAACATTGGTTGGATTTGAAAGATTTTATTCTGGTTGTCAGATTGGAGGACCCTAAATTAAGAGTTCATTGGCTTAGTGAAACCATTATTAAGATGGTTAATGTTAAAGTACATTTTTTTCCCCAAGATAGGGCCGAGTTCCGTGAAAATTTGAACCTTGGTTTGGTTTCTAAGAGTAGTAAATTATCAACAAAAAATTTAAGACAACTATTCACAAGGCCCTAAAAAAGTTATTGATTAATACAGAAAAGCAATAAGTTAAGCTCGGCAAATAAAAACAGCATGCACATAGAAAATATCAGGATTCTAAGAAAGTAACAGCTGAATATTGAGACACAGTTTTTGTTATTATCTAATGTGACATCTAATGTGACTGGATACATTGATAGTTTCTTTACCTCAATGTGGGAAGGTGACAGATGCTAGCACTAGCAGTCTTCGAGTCTGTCTCCTAGACCATCAAAATCCATTTCTGAAACTACAGTAGACAATTTGGGTCCGCATATCTTCTGGCGAGTATGTAAATGTACGTTTCGTAAGGACGGATGAGTAGAGGAGATTGTTTTGTACAAGAGTGGTGAAAATTATGCACAGTAATTGTGTGATAAGTGTGTCTAGAATCGACCGTGTTTTTTTTTGCGCCCTAGGTAGATGCTGTGCGTCAGCTGGGGCTGATAAGCCAAAGACCAGGGCCCGATTTCATAGAGCTGCTAAGCACAACAATTTGCTTAGCATAAAAAATTTCTTCCTTGATAAAAACAGGATCACCAACCAAATTTCCATGTGTTGCATATTGCTTGTTACTGGCATTCAGCTGTTGTTTGCTTATCCTGAAAATCACGTGGAAATTTGGTTGGTAATCCTGTTTTTATCAAGGAAGAAATTTCATGCTAAGCAAATTGTTGTGCTTAGCAGCTCTATGAAATTGGGCCCAGAATGGCAGTTTCCGCCGCACTGACCACATATATATGGCATGGACAGATTGTGATGTTTTGTGCTTTTTGCCGGGCTCTCTTCTCGCTGGCCATGTCTAGGAGCTATTTTTTTCTCCAGGGTTCTCCCCAGGTTTTTTTTTAAAAATGTGGGGCATTCTCGACCCAAATTTTGCAAGTTTGGCCGAAGCACGCTGAATTGTAACAAGTTCTTCGGAATATTTTCTACATTGTGTTTATCTTGGTTTTAAAAGCCCTACTTATGGGCAATCTGGAGCATTCTATATGGTTTTTATCTTGTTGTATTTTGTGAAAAAAACACACACAAACAAAACCAACAAAAAACATGTTTTTTGGGGGGGTTTGTGGCGAAATTTGCGCCTATTAGCAGGCAAATTGTACATTGATCCGATACGCTAGTTTGTGCAGTTGGCGCTGGAAAATGCCTCAATTGTGTGATATTGTGACAGTATCAATTTTTAGGGCTTGAAATACTGTATAAAAATATGTTCTCTCTGGACCACTCGCCAGAGCTCAGTTATGTTAAATGTTGCATTAACCCCAAGTCCTGCCAACTAGCCTTTTCCAAACACAGACTAGAAGATTAATACCTGGGCTTGATACTTCACAGAGGCAATGGATGGACTCTGTGCCCCTGGTATTCATTGCCTTGGTGCCCCTTGAAATGTTCCAGTAAAACTGTTAAGTTCCCCTTAAATGGAGGTGACCGTTAACAAGGAAAAAAAAAAGTTCTCTTATACAAGAACCAAGTGTCAGGCCTGGACAATTCAAAGCTCTTTTCAAAATTAAACCTACCCCTACAAAGAGGCAATTTTTTATTAAACTAGAAATATTTTAGGTGATGTACAATTATTTCTGGTCCAGTGAAATTTCTCCTCATTCAAGACCTGTGATCTGGAGGAGCTTTTCTTGAAATTAGCATTGTACTGTCTTCATTGTATAACACAATGCACTGCCCCCCCCCTATTCCATCAAATCTAGTAAGCCACTCCCTTCCAATTATGTTGATTAGTGTGGCAATGAAAATGGAAGGGGAGAAAAATTACCATGCTCCTTCTAAAATACCCACTTTGAGGTATGTTTTTCAGAAATGGAACATGAGGTAACCTCATCTTGGAATTTCACCAAAATGATTTTGATTTTTACCAGTGGTGACTGATTATTACTGTTTTAGGGTTCTCCCCATGCACAAGCTAGCGTATCAGGCTGATACGCGGGAATTGCATGCCGATATGCGCAAATTTCAGCTGAAAAAATATGTTTCTCAAAAAACCTGAAGAGAAAACCATAGAATGCTCCAAATTGGCTTCGAAAATCAAGAAAAACACCAAATAGAAAACATTCCGAAGACCTTGTTTCAATTCAGCGTGCTTCGGCCAAACATCTCAAAATTTTTGCCCAGAATGCCAAATAGTTTTTAAAAAAACTAGGGAAAACCCTGCTGTTTGGTTTTGAAATTATGATTGCTCGTTCGCCTCTACTCTCCGGTAATTGTTTTGTGTTTTCCCCTGGCTGATGATGAACTAAAGCAAGACCTGTGGTAAAAATTCAAACTGATAATTGAAGCAAAATTTATGCAGCCCGGCAAACTGACAAGAATGCAGTGCTCATGCAAGATGCTTCCATCTACACTATCCAAAATGTGGGTTATTAATACATTGAGGTCAAGGAGAAAGCTCTTTAATGGCAAATGGCAATTTTTTACAGTGAGACTGTGATATTTTGGGAAATAAAGAGAGCGAGGTATTGTTGGGAGGCTGGCTGCCTCTCAATGTTCAGGCACCACCACTGATTTTACTCTTCTGCAGTGCAGTGCTGTAGTAACCATGCAGGAACCTCTCTGCATTATCAATCATGTAACAACAGGTGCACTGGACTAGACCTGTTTAATATTGATTGACATGTTCACTGAAGTGAAGGTGATGTCCTTTTCATCACCAGGCGATCAGTTATTCATTGGTTAACAACATTGTCACATCTTTGGATCGAAGCATCCATTGACCAGTCTGACACCTCCGGGTGAACTGCTCACAAAGAATCTGTCCCTGTCTCCTGTGGTGTTGATTATAACACAATCACAGACAGTTGGTACTAGCGATTTGCGACCGATAGGCGCACATTTCGGGCGATACACAAAAAAACTTTAAGAGAAAACCATATAGAATGATCCAGATTGCACAGTAGGACTTTTAACACTAAGATAAACACCAAGTAGAAAACATTCCGAAGATCTTGTTTCAATTCAGTGTGCTTCGGCCAAACATCAAAAAAATTTGGATCCAAAATGCCCCACAGTTTTGGAAAAACCTGGGGAGAACCCTGTACTGGTAATTAAACAGAATTCACAATGCACCAAGATTCATCTTAAGATGAGTTGTCAGTATTGCTGTAGTGATTTATATTGTGACATCACACTTTGCTTAGCAATTAAGAGTGATTTGCAGTTAAGATCAGTCTTAGCTCTTTGTGAAATCGACCCCCAGGCCTGGCAATGTATTTTTGCTGTTAGTCTATTTTGCTAGTGTTTTGTTTTGCTTTGCTCACTTTAAACTTTCCAAGTCATCAGAGAAACTCGCCTACATTAACATGTTGCCATGGCAGCTGAAAACCGTTCAACTTCACCCATTTTAATCATGTCCTTGTTGAATATTAACCTGCTGTGTGTATTCTTCAAATAGAGTTGATGGAAAGCTCTGGAGATGCTCCAGAACATTAATGGATCATACATTATTGTATCCAGTAAAGGTTACATTAATGTAAAATCCTGCGGAAGAGTTGACGGAAAGCTTTTAAAATATAACCTGATTGTATGATCTTCTCGATCTGTTCATTTTAAATTATTTATTTATTTCCAGTTTTCAGTTTTAATTAGACAGGGTGAAGCCCTAAAAGGCAAATGAATGGCAATAAAACTTTCTTGGTAAGAAGTACAGTCAGCTTTGGATCGTATTGCATTTTGAGAAACTTTTCTCTAAGAATACTGCGGTTATGGAAAAATACATCACTTTTTCCCCAAAAATAATTTGAATCTGAGAAGTGTTACTGACAGTACATTTCTTAGATTGTGTATTCCAATTGGAGATTATTCCTCCTGCGTGGACATAACCACTCCAGATTTTCGGCAATATGTCAAAAACTAGTTCATGGCTTCCCGTAGCTCTACAAACCGCTACTAAGATTGTTCATAATCATTTAGATTTCAAGTCCTGTACAAAAGATAGTATTGAAAGACCTTTAAAGGGGCAGTGTCGTCACGGCTGTACATTGAATTATAAACTCCCACCCAGTTGCTGATCACAATCTTTCAGGTACGTGCACACGTGCAGTAACTGGGTGAGTGTTCATAATTCCATGTACAGCCACAGGCCTGCTTTGATCAGGACGACAGTACCCCTTCCAAGATATCGACCAGGTGAGATAGCTGGCAACATTTGTTTATGAAACAATAAACTACAATGTACACAATTCAAAATTCAGTTGAAAACCTAACCTTTTCCGTAGTTCCTAACTTAAAGGCATCGTACACGTTTGGTAATTGTCAAAGACCAGTGTTCTCACTTGGTGTATCCCAACATATGCATAAAATAACAAGCCTGTGAAAATTTGGGCTCCATTGGTCATCAAAGTTGCAAGAAAATTATGATAGAAAAAACACCCTTGTTGTACAAATTTGTGTGCTTTCAGATACAGGAATACAAACTTCTTGCAAGAAGTTTTTATTATTTTAGTGAGAAATTACCTCTTTCTCAAAAACTACATGTACGTTACTTCAGAGGGAGTCGTTTCTCACAATGTTTTATACTATCAACAGCTCTCTGTTGCTCGTTACCAAGTCAGTTTTTATGCTAATATATATTTTGAGTAATTACCAAACGTGTACGATGCCTTTAATCAGTCAGATTGTTGTTTTTTCGTTCACGCAATTCTGCCCTTTGCTCTCCTACACGTAGTCGCGCCAGGAGTGTCAAGTCTGACGGGCATGGCGCGTTATAAATGTTCAATATTAGCATTATTACCACCGTAGTTCTGCCAGCTAGTACTGATACTGTATTGAGTTATGTGCTAACCCTTGATGCAGTGTGAACTTCCACAGGTTCAAATGCTATCTAATCAGACCATTGATAAATATTTCAATATCAAATTCAGTTATTGACTTTGTTAAAACTATAGTTTATCATTCTCACGTCCGATTCAAAATGTCAAAATGTCAAAGCCCACAAGAATACAAACAAACTAAAAACAAACTAAAACTGCCCGGGCCCTGTTTAACAGCAGAAAATGTTGCTCAGCAAATTTCTTTGCTAAGCAAGATATGAGTAGGGTACCAGTTACAGCAATGGTAACTTTATAGTATTTTGGCTGGTAACAAATTTTTCCTAAGCAAGAGTTTTCTATGCTTAGCAAGTTTTTGTGCTTACATGCTTTATGAAATTGGGCCTTAAGCAGAGAATTATGCTTTTTGACACTTTTCTGCTAAGCAAAAATAAGCAGGATACCAGTCACGAATTGTATATGTGACATGGTACTTTGGCTGGTAACCTTACTCTGGTAAGCATAATTTTGTTGTGCTTAGCTACTTGTTGTGCATTAAAAGCAGCTCTATGAAATTGGACCCTGGTCAGTGACACTGTCACTCACCTGTCCCCCTCTCAGAGAAATTTCCTGGGGACATTTCAAATGAAACTTAAGCAAGGGTGGACACAAAAAAAATGAAGAAAGAAAAACAAAAGAAGCGATTAAGTGTGAGGCGCTGTTGCTAGGGTGTTACAAATTCACTGGAAAGTCGGTAAACCTGTAGGCTTCACGTTCAGTGATCTGGCCTCAAGGTGTCAAAAGTCAGACCACATTAACACAGTGGCAGTCGTTGTATTGAGATGACCCTTAAAAGTGTGTTGAGCTGGTGTTTGTACCTGGCATGATGGCATCGTTTGTTGGCATTTATGAGTTTGAGTTTCTTTTGTCACTTGTGTACAAACTTATTCTGTGTGTATGGTCATTAAAAAGCAATGACCCTACATAAAAATTTCTAGGCACCTGGTCAATGCCTTGGTGCCCTTTGAAACGTGCCAGTTGAAATTAACCTTTCCCTCATCAGGGCTTGAAATTAACACTGGACTGCAGGCACAAGGCCAGTAATTGTAGCGTTGGGCCAGTGAACTCACAGCCAGACAAGTCTGAACATAAGGCTACCTCATTGTGTAATAAACTGTACCTTTGTAAAAAAAAATGTTGACTATATGAATCTGTTAAATATCTTTCAATTCTGTTGAGTATCGAAGTAAAACTAAAAGACATGTACAAGGCAAATGAGATAGATTTTCTCTTAGTGCTTGTTCAACTCGTTTTGATTCTGGGTCTTGTAAAATAAAATTCTGGTCCAGTAAAAATTAGGAGCTACATGTACAAGCCCTGCAGTCTTGTTGATACATGTATTCCCCCCAAATTCGAGCCCAGCTCATGTGCCCTTTGCTGAAGCAAAACTGCCTTGCCCCCATTTACTGTAGTAAAACTGTACCAGGCCTGCATTATTAACCAACATCCCGGCATATTTTTGTTTGCCTGATAGAAAAACGTCAAGAAAGTGCGCCCGACAACAAAGTCATCAGCTCAACTAATGTGCAAAGTTGTAAATTCAAGGAAATTATATCATTAACAATTGTTTTTGTTATTCATAAGTCAAGTAGGAATAATAAATTCCTCGTGTGGATTGATCAGCATGTCTTTGGATTACAATTACATGTAACTCTTTCTATTTAATTGTAATACAGTACATGTACAGTGTCAAGGCCCTATGTTTTTTCCAGGAAGGAATTTTATTGAAAATCGACCTGCTACTTAGAAAAAATGTTGTACAGCCCAGAAGAAGGTCGCAGAGCCTTAGGGCCTTCTGCCTTGTACTGGACAAAATTATGGTTGACCCAGAATACTTTGAAATCCCATCACTGGTTTTACACTGATTGAACTTAGCAATATTTTCCGATTTTAAAGCAGCTGTACATTGTATGAAATATTGCCCCACGGTTTTAGATGTTGAGTTATAAATGGTACGATTTGATGCTGTAAGTATTTTGGTTGATACAGGAAAGACTTCCTCCCTCAAAAAGAACTTGAATTGCTCTGTAATTATCGATGCTGCAAGCATTGCCTCAATTGATTTTGTTTCCGGAGCACGAGCCCGAGTTATTAAATTGGTACACTATTCTTATTAGACTGTATCTAGTGCATGCCCATCTGTTTTCCATGTCCTACCTACATCCTTCATCTATTTAGGCATCCAATTTCATTCAAATAGTTCCCATGCCCCATTTCGTGTCTCTGCTTACTTTGGACTTCTGCGCTTAATACTGTCACGATTCTCTATTTACACCATTAATGGCACTGAACACGTTTGGAAATTGTCAAAGACCAGTGTTCTCACTTGGTGTATCCCAACATATGCATAAAATAACAAACCTGTGAAAACTTGGGCTCAATTGGTCATCGAAGTTGCAAGAAAATGATGATAGAAAAAACACCCTTGTTGTACAAATTTGTGTGCTTTCAGATAGGAATAAAACCTTCTTGCAAGAAGTTTTTATTATTTTAGTGAGAAATTACCTCTTTCTCAAAAACTACGTTACTTCAGAGGGAGTCGTTTCCTACAATGTTTTATACTATCATCAGCTCTCCGTTGCTTGTTACCAAGTAAGTTTTTATGCTAATATTTGTTTTGAGTCATTTCCAAACGTGTACTGTGCCTTTAAGCTCAAGGCCTGTATGTATGTAGATAGTCCTTCATTGCCATTGGTTGAATAACATTGGTTTGAACTATTTTTGTTATTTGGAAAGTTTGTATACTCTTTATTTCACGTGGGAGGGTTTGTACATGTACCAGCACACAGAGCTGCCAACTCTCCCTGATTCTGCAGAAAGTTTCCCTGAAAATAAACCAGATTTTCCATGTTCTGATGAACAGATTTGGAAAATCTCCCTGATTATGGAAACCTTTTTCTATTTTACATGTATGTTGAATGCAGTTCTAAAATATCTCCCTGATTATTGTAAAAAAATCTCCCTGATTGCAAATGTTGGCAGGTCTGCACACATGCATGAAACTTGTGCCTTTGTTGATGGGCTGGGTGTCAAGGGACCATACTCATGTAGGTCACCCTTTGATTTGCTCTGCCATTGGTATAGATCTAGGAAACAATATTGGAGCTTAATTTTTTTTTTGGGGGGGGGGGGGCTAATGACCCTAAATATATGCAGATGACCTTCCACACGCATAATGCCGTAGTGTATTTGGAAATGTTCGTGCACTTCTTGCACTGCACTCACTGTAGGGTTTTAATTAAATGGTATGAAAAATGCTAATATTAATAATACATGATGTAGCACACAAATTGTTAAAAGTGTACAGTATGTATTTGTTTTGCTCAAACCTGTTGGAAAAACTGAATTGTAAATTTTGTTTCAATTCAAGCGTGTATTTTCAAGAAGTTCCAGAATTTGAATACAAATGTACAAACAATAATTTGTTTTTGCACAAACCTTTTGGAAAAGCTGAATTTAAAATATAGTTTTTAAATACAAGAGTGTAATTTCCAGAATTTCCAGAATTTGAACATTTTTTTTTTTTTGCACAAACCTGTCATGAAAAACGAATTGAGAATGTTGTTTTCCAATTCAAGCATGTAATTTCCAGAATTTCCCCGCTGGGCTTTCTCATCAGCAAGTAATCAACCCTCCCACCTACGTTCATCAACAATATTTTGAACTCCATTGAACTAAAAAAACCCTCAACATTACTGCCAACACGCAATTGTTTTTTTCGCATCATCAGTCTCTCTTACTGGCAGACATCATTTTTTGTTGGATAATGTTAACGGACGCCAGCATGGCCATAAAATAGCCCCCCCCCCACAGTTATACTCATATGGAGGTAAATTAGGAGCTTTTCTTGTTGCGACTTAATGCGACATTTTGCTACAGGCTGTAGCGGGGTCTCACCCGTTAACAATTCCCTCTGGGAGCCATGAATGTTTTCCGACGAGATAGAACGGAAATGGCTGAAATTGTCGGAATTAAAGGTGGGAAGACGTTTCAATGATCGAAATGGAAGAAGAAAAAAAATCTTAATTGGAATTTAAACATGCATGGACAGACAGCGTAAATGCATTTTTTGACCAGGAGGAAAGCTATTTTTGACATTTTCAGCATACTTATGTATATCAAGAAGCAATGCAGGGAACTAAACATGGACAAACTACATCATGCAGGATTCTGCCCAGGATTTCTTAAGTGCCGGAATTTTTTTTCCCTGGTACGGTCAAGTCGATTTCCTTTCGATCGTGCACGGAGTGGTTACACACGTGCGCCCTGCAGCTGTGCCTTGAATGTACATGTAGGCCTCCATAGTGCGCGCACGCCTTTACCGCCATAGGAAAACAGTTTACAGCATCTATAGCATGGTGCTTACTCTGCAATTCATTTTCCTTTGTATTAAACGCTATAGAATAGGGTACGCAACATGATGAAACTGGTATCATGTTATTCCAAGCGTAAAGCTATAATCAGCGTGATGGAAACCATTGCGAAATCAATGCGAGTTTCGTTGGATATAATGTACATCGTACAGGCGGGAGGGATGCTCGATCCTGGATCATTAAAATAGACTCAAACCAAAGTAGGCTACTCAAAACTTTGGATGAAGCTTTTTACTGGTAAATAATCTTTTTTACACGATGTTCAAAATATTTTGTAGGAAATGGGCAAAAAAAGGAAGGAAAATGTGTGGTGGTCGGAAAACGAAATAATTCTGCTCGTGGTGGCACCGACCACCGTGGGCAGAACCCTGATCATGCAGGGCAAGAGTCTAATAATCTAAGCATCGGGCCAGAAACCCCTCAACCAAACAAGCCCAGCAGTCTAGTAGTATTTTTTCCAAAATAGGGCCTACTTTTTAAGATCCATCCTACCGAGGGTCATCGTTTGGTTTTTGTCAACTTAATGCTGATTTATAAGCAAAATTATCAAGAAAGATACAATAAAAGTCACACGTGAAAGTTTTAGCCAAATACAGTGTCTCATTGTTGAGAAAACAGCAACAAACTGTCACAGTGTTTTCACAAGAACGTCGAATCCATCCACATTTAGCGAGGTGACAGCAGGTACCAACCGCATCTCTGGCTGCAGCATTCACGACCGCACACCAGTCCCCAGAAATCTGAGAGACGATTCATGCATCAACTCGTTTCTCAGATTCAAACGTTATTTATTGATTTCTAATCAACGGGGGGGCATTTCAGATGAAATAATTCCGCAAGATGCTTACTACCATTACCATCTTTATATAACAAGTAAGCTTTTAAATTTGAATCCTACATGTATGTTGGTCTTGAAAATGCAACGCTGCCAATTGCAGTTATCCGCAATACACAGATGACCCGTATAAATGTTAAAATGCCACAGGCAACTTGGCAAATCATGATGTCCCGCGCCGTTGCATCTCAGCGATGGGTCAAAACCTCATAATAATGAGACACTGAGGTCTCAGCTCAACACCAGTCTAATCGATAATAGTTGAATAACCACTGTAAGAATATTCAGCGATAATTTCCTCGACCTTCATAACGCAGCCCTCTTCAGTTTACCGACGAGGGCACCTTTGACCTTCGTTCTCGTCGTGATTTGTTTCGACCGACCATATTCAATCATTGGCTTCCCGCTTACCTCATGAATAAATGAATATTAATGAGTTTTGGTGGTGGCCCTTTATAGGTCAAGATTTCAGTATTTAAATTTACAGTACTCGTTTGTCAATAGGATTTTGTGCTTAAAGGGATGGTATACCTTTGGTAATTAATTACCATAACAACTTACTTGGAAAGAGCACTGGAGAGCTGTTGATATTATAAAACATTGTTAGAAACAGCACCCTTTGAAGTAATGCAGTTTTAGAGAAAGAGGTAATTTTTTCCCCCATAATTTAAATCTGCTTCTCAGGCATCTTAAAGCACACAATTCTATGCAACAAGGGTATTTTTTCTTTCATTATTTTCTTGCAACTTCGATGACCAATTGAGCCAAAATTTTCACAGGTTTGTTGTTTTATGCATATGTTGGGATACACCAAGTGAGGATACTGGTCTTTGACAATTAACAAAAGTATACCCTGCCTTTAATAAGCTAGAATTTGTTTTGAATATACAAATACAATTCTTTATTGTGACTGCATTAAAAATACAGATAATTGTGTTCCATTGGCATATTTGGAGACATTAAATTCACAAAACAAATACTTTAAACAACAAGCACAGTAACAACAATACCAAGTAAACACCAAATATACAGAAAATTCAGTAATACTTACAATTCCATACATGTGTACAAGTTCAAACATTTGGAGAACATTTGTGTTAAATACAAAACAACAATTATGGGACTTGTACAATGGTCAAATCATTTAATTTCATATCATGTTTTTACTTCGCTTTATAAAAACAGTAACAAGATATTAAAAAATCATGAATAAATAAAATAAAATTACATGAAATTGCACTAGATGGCAAAACAAAATTTTAGTGGAAAAAAACACAAAACAATACTAAACAAAACCAAACAAGAAAACATACATCATCCCATCATTAATTCAGGAAAATCTATTTGTTGTTGAACCATATTGCTGTAAGTCCTGTTGCTTGTCAACGGCACTGACATGACTGAACACGTTTGGTAATTGTCAAAGACCAGTGTTCTCACTGTGAAAATTTGGGCTCAATTGGTCGTCGAAGTTGCAAGAAAATGATGAAAGAAAAAACACCCTTGTTGTGCAAATGTGTGTGCATTCAGATAGGAATAAAAACTTCTTGCAAGAAGTTTTTATTATTTAAGTGAGAAATTACCTCTTTCTCAAAAACTACGTTACTTCAGAGGGAGTGGTTTCCTACAATGTTTTATACTATCAACAGCTCTCCGTTGCTTGTTACCAAGTAAGTTTTTATGCTAATATTTGTTTTTGAGTCATTACCAGACGTGTACGATACCTTTAATATGGTGCCATGTAAAGGAGTAGGTCTCATACTTACGTAGCCCCACATACCTTGCAGGAAAATACTGAATGTTGAAGTGCCTTGAGCGTCACTGAGTGACGGATATGAGCGCTATATATATAAGAAGCCACTATTATATTATTATTATGTATTGTACATTGTAAGCTCTGCAGTCTGTATGCTAATGTGAGTCAAAGCAAAAACATTTTTGTTTAGAAATCCCCGATTTATATACTGTAATTAAATTGGGCGAAACTTATCAGTGTTATTTTCCCACCATGCAATCTTTCCCTGAACTCTAGAGACCGCCATCTGAAATTCCTGACGGTGTGCCTTTTTTGTTCTTACATAATAAGCCATTTTGAGGTATGGACACAATCTTTTGTAATTGCCTTATTTTAGGATGAATTAAGTTGTTTTTAAATTTAAATGAATTGAATTGAATACTATAGACCTTTCTATTGTTGACAAACAAACTGCACTGGTTGGAATGGACGGCGGAAAGCAAAACAAAATCGTGTTAACAGATGTTGTGACCAAGTTCAACATTTCTGCAAACTTTCAATAAAAACAAAACAAAAAAACATCCCATGATTGGTTGCTTTGTTTCCAACAAATTCAACACTATTTTTGAATAGTTGTGTGACATTGTTACAAACTGTGGCTATCTGTTTTTGCTTTGCACTTATGGCTTCCCATAGTTTTCTAACCTCGGTTGGCAAAAACTCTGGCTGTGACATTGCTACATGTATAGAAAGGTGTGTTACACTCAGTATAAAGGGTAAATCTGCCTGTATACATTGTACATACTGTGTACCATATACAGTACACCCAAACCAAGCAGTGTACTCCTATAGCATCCATCATCGTATCTCAAAAATGACTAATAGAATTAATTTGTTTTAATCAATTAATTATACGTTGTGAAGATCTCATTAGCTCAACATTCATCGCATTATTGAATTGTTATCATCTGATTGGGTACACTTTGTTCCTTAATTCAACTGATTAGATTGAAGTCTGTTGCTAATTGGCCGATGCATTCTACAGCGTATCATTTTTTTTAGTGTTCTCATCTTAGACACCTGTCTACCGGTATCGTTTTAAATAAAAAAAAACTGCAAACACACCTGGCACAGGGGGAACAGGTAAACGGCCAGCGGACAAACAAAACGTGATCCGGCAGGGTGATGTAGTCCACCGTAATGTATCTTGCCATCTTACACCATATTAGTTGGAAGGGGGCATTAGTTTCAGAAGGACAGGGGAAACAAAAATATATACCAAATCGATTTTCATCTCCATTGCAAACTGCAGCTGCTATTTTTTTCTTCTGTCGTGTTTGTTCTCTGGCATGGTTTCGAACGGCCGGTCAGCGCTCGGTCAACGTTCAGATTTTTTTCCCCCCTTCTTTTCTGTCTCCTGCGTTTTGGGATGATGGGATACAGCAGCTCCGCAGCGGGCTTGCACTTGGACGTGCATTTTCTTTTCGAGTGATACTTAACCTTTTCGCTGGACTCGGGAGTTTTAAAGCCAACCGGGCCATTTTTTTTCCTTTCAAGATCGTGAAACGTCCAGGGAGCCATTGAGGAGGATATTTTATTTTCTTGAAAACAAGTTGCCATGACTTTATTACGTAGGGCTTAATCCTCAAGACATTTACGGCTCCAAACAGATCCGTGGGTGAGGCATATATCGTATTTGCTTAGTAAGCAGTTTCAGGTTTGCCCTTAACTTAGTGACTGGCCAGCAGGACCAGTTAGCTTGTTATTTCACTAGTCCATCAGCTTTTTCACTAGTTCGTAATTCAAGAAATAGGGATGCTTTTCAACACTGAAATTGCCAGCCATACAACTTGAAGAGAATATTGACTGGTCCTCGGGTGTTAAAACTGGCCTACATCACATGTATGGCCAGCGGACCACTGTTATTAGTTTTAAGTTAAGGGAGAACGCTGAGTTAGCAACATGTAAATTTTTACTCATTGATTATGAGTGTAACCTTGATGTACCAGGGCTTAAATTTGTGGGTAAAATTCTACAAGATCACAGGGGTACACAGGGCTTGTAGCTGAGAATTTTTACTGGACCAGAATTGATTTTACAAGACCATAATCTAAATGAGAAAGAACTTTCTACAAAGTTTAACATACTGCACATTGTATAAACTGTTTTATTTGAACAAACAGTAAGGGAAGATTTGTCTTAGTCTTATAGGTGAGTGTACTTTTTGATACTCGACAGAATTGAAAGATTTTTACCAGACTCAAAAGTCAACATTTGAACATTTTAATTTTTGTTTAAAGATAATTAGACAGAGAGGTAATTATTCAATTGAAAAACAAGACAGTCAGAGTTGTCTGGTCCTGAGTATATCAATTGAATAATATTAGCTCTCTGTCTAATTATCTAACTGGCCCAAAGGTAAAATCACTTGCCTCGGGCATAGTCCAGTGTAAAATTCGAGCCATGTGTACTTGTACACTAGGGTTGCAGAGATTGGCCATGTGCCCAAGGGTCTATACACATTTGGTAATGACTCTGAAAATTAATGGCAATAAAAACTTACTTGGTAAGAAGTACAGCAGCTTTGGATAGTGCATTTTGAGAAACTATCACTTTGAAGTACTGCGGTTATGGAAAAAGACATTACTTTTTATCCCAACGAATTTGAATCTGAGAAGCAATACCGCAGTTAACGTTTCTCAAATTGTGTATTCCAATTGCAGATTAATCTTCCTGCGTGGACATAACCGCTCCAGATTTTTGACAATATCTCAAAAAGGCTATCACCTTTTGAAATTAAATTTCACAGGTTTTTTTATGGTACATATCTACAACTGTATAGGATTGAAACAAACAGTGGGATCCAATAACGGAATGTATACAATCCCTTTTTAAAAAATAAAAACAAGTTTAAACACAGTCAATCATGATCACTGCATTGAGTGTTAACTCAGGTCAATGATTCACTGGTTTATTGCCCTGGAAGATTTTTTTTTTTTGGGAACACAATGATCACATTTGCCATACTGCGAAGATCTCAATCTGATAAAGAAATGCTCAATGCACCTTGCTATCCACTGACCGAAAAAAATACGTTCCCTACCGCCTGACCACTGGCCGTTAATATTATTTTTTCCCTCGCTCAGGATGTGGTTGTATTGTTTAAATGCACGTCTGTCTAAAACGCTTGATATAAGACTAACATTTTTATTGATTTGTGAGGTGCAATGTAACCATGGTGCCGGTGGAATTTTACTCCCAAAATTAATTGAGCGATTTATTTGAAATATTTTGTTCTACCATGAGACCACTGAGGGATATTTTGTACAGGAAGGGAGAAGGGATTTGATAAAATTTGTATGTAGAATTCAAAACTGTATGATTTCATGGTATTTTTTTTTTTTTTTTTTTTTTTTGGGGGGGGGGGGCGGATGACGATGTTGTATGCTTTAGTTCCATGGTTCTCCCCAGGTTGGTTTTTTAAATTGGGGGGCATTCTGGACCCAATTCTTTGAAGTTTGGCCGAAGCATGCTGAATTGAAACTAGGTCTTTGGAATGTTTTCTACTTGGTGTTTATCTTAGTTTTAAAAGCCCTACTGCGCAATCTGGAAAATTCTACTCGTCTTGGTTTTTTTTTCCAATTCAACATCTTTGTCTCAAAAGAATGATGTTCAAATGTTGAGTTTAAGTCTCACAAATATCTTTCAATACTGCTGAGTATCACCCATAAAACAGAAGAGATAAATCTTCTCTTAGTGTTTGTTCAAATAAAACTGTGTTCTCATTTTGATTCTAGTCTCTTCTCATTTTGATTCTGGTCCAGTAAAGATTCTGAGCTACAAGTCCTGCTGTCTTGAAGATATTTTCCCCAAATTCAAGCCCTGCAGACTATTTAGTTCTACTTGCTGAGTGGATTGGACACAACAGAAAGCACAAAATCATATCAACATGCCTCCTATGTTGACCGACAGCAATTTATCTTGTAATGATGGGAATTGGCTGCACACCAAATATTACCTTGCCCTTTGCAAGAGGACATTTGAGACCATGTTTATGAAATATTCATCTTGATCCCAATAAACCAATTTGTCTTATATTGTGTAAATTTACAAACATATAGTCCTTGCCCTTGTACAAGAGGACATTTGAGACTGTGTTTATGAAATATTCATTTGGATTCCTAAACTAATTTGTCTTTTATTGTGTAATTGTCATAGTGAACTCACTGCACACTGAATGTGGGGAGTTTCTTTTGATGGATTGTACGCAGCAGGAGGGGAAAAAACATCATACAAAATATTAAACAATTCTAAATCTCCACATATCTTTAGTTTATCCTTTAACAGGACAAAGGTCTGGAATCGGGGGCTGCACCAGAAAGGGGGTTTACAAGGCATGTTTTCCAGAACCTGTTGTCCCTCTTTGTTTGGGTGAAGTGAAGCATATCACGGTAGTTGCATGCCTGTGCATGCTACACAATAGTAAGTCCTGGTGGATATAAATGGCAGCCGTTTGGCTGCCAGCAACAAAAATTAGGAAAATTTGAAAGTTGTTCCAGGAGTTAAAAAATGTCCGCTGTAAGTCTTGCCAAAAAACAAAAAATGGGGAAAAACACGTCATCCGATTTTAACATGGTCGCTATTTTTTGGAGGAGGTCTTGATCTCTGTTAAAAATAACAAGGGTCCTCGGTTATTATTTAACAAGAATAGCTTTCACACGACTGGAATGTGGTATTTTTTTTAACATCCATGTGATTTTAGTCATGGTCGCTTGTTAAAAATTGTCTCGTGTGAAAGGGTTGAATGACTCTCATCCCAGGTTAATACATTCGCTATCCTGGCCTTTTGAACATCTTTCATTTCCGTTAAACGTGTAGCTGGATTCACCGATGTCGAAAGTCCAGTTGACTAAGAAAGCAATGTTGATTTACCTGCAGCAGTACCAGTAATTAGTGACCAGCATCTACGGCGTGTTTACATTAGGATTTTGTCCCATGGCCTAGTCACTGTTCTTCTTATATAGGGTTCTCATACCGACGAGCCAAACTTCTAATGAAAACTACGGCGGAGTTATTGTTTTCTGAGTGCTTTTTAAAATTTTATTAAAGGGAAGACGGCGCATCAAATTTGCTTCATGAATTTTGCCGATGTATGTATACGTGGAAGGCTGTTTTTGTTTTCCTGTGGACACTGAAAGGTTTAGAGAAAGACTCTGCTGGGGTCGGAATGCGAGGCCATTAACACATTTTGCAGTTATACCACAGGTTGTTTGGTTGGGTAAAGGGTCTGTATACGTTTGGTAATGACTCTGAAAATTAGTGTCAATAAAAACTTACTTGGTAAGAAGTACAGCAGCTTTGGATAGAATAATGCATTTTGAGAAACTTTTCACTTTCGAAGTACTGCGGTTATGGAAAAAGTATATCACTTATATCCCCAAAAATTTGATTTAGAGATGTGTTACTGCAGTAATGTTTCTCCGATAGTGTATTTTTGGTGAAAAACCCCCAAATTACATAAATTAAGAAACGGTCATGGAAAACACCCCCACCCCAAACTTTGTTCTTCTCATGTCAAAAGAATGGAGGCCAAAGCACTAGACCTAAATTAAGATTCATGGTGTTGTACTCTTCAGAGCTGTCCACCAAGTGGCTGTACACGGAGGAACCACCATGTCCGGACACTCCTGCCAATAATCTGCCTGCCAGGAGTACATTGTGCATGTCGCGCATCTCCGGTTTGGTTGAAATTACCTACTTCTCCTCGATCGGGATGGCTAAAAATAGATATTTAATAAGGACGATTTTTTTTCCTGTGGTCTACCTTGGGCCTGAGAGGTATGGCATTGCATGCTAAAGACAGGTGAGGTGTATGTGGATTGAGTGTGAAGTGCCTGGGTAGGCTTGGATCTGTTGCTTCATACGGCTGTTTCATGGTTGTAGGTGTGTATTTTGTAACTATTTCATGTTTGATTTTTGCGCCAGCTTGAAATCAGTGTAAGAATTATATAGAACGTGTTACCTGTAAATGTAAATTAGGGCTTCTAACCCTAAAGTTGATGTAATTTCAGACAATCTAAATCCTTTAAAAACAACTGATATGATTTTAGAATCTCTACTGCCTCATTCTTTAAAAATCAACCGATATGAGTTTAATGCAGGATTCCTAATGCCTCAATCCTCCAAAATCAACCCTCCAAAATCAACCAATATGAGTTTATGTGGGATCCCTACTGCCTCACTCCTCCAAAATTAACCGATATGAGTTTATGTAGGATCCCTACTGCCTCACTCCTCCAAAATTAACCGATATGAGTTCATACCTACTGCCCCACTCCTCAAAAATCAACCAATATGAGTTTATGTGGGATCCCTACTGCCTCAATCCTCCAAAATGAACCGATATGAGTTTATGTAGGATCCCTACTGTTTCGATCCTTCAAAATCAATTGATATGAGTTTGTGTACACTATGATCCCTACTGCCTCCATTAAGGTTATTAGATGAATGTTAAATATCATTTACCTCGATCCTTGAAAATCACCCAACTCCTGTGGATGATTCTGAAAGACTCGGAAATGTTTTGGTTTAAGACCGCATTCAACTGAACAAGTGTGAGTACACCCTGTGTACATGTACTCCCTGAGTGGTGTACATGGGTCTTTCTTTAAATAAGGGGGCCAAAGCGTGACATGGTGTTATATCTCAAAAAATAATGTACTTTCTATATTCTTTGCATGTTCATATGGTGGGGATAGCTCATACGTTTAATGTATAACTTCAATTTCTCGAATCAGATGTTTTGTTTTCATATACGATCCAAACTATCCATCACACTGTAACGGAGACACCGGTGTCTCAGCTTCCTGTTACAGTGTGAAACTTGTGACTTGTTTTACCATAAATAAGTAGGTTTTTATTGAAAATTTAAATTTCAAAGGTTAATATGTAAACATCATTGGTATACTGTAATTCAGCTATTTTCAATGAAAACCTTCAAACGTAGGCCAAGAAGTAAAAGCCGAAAGTTTCACGCGTAACCGAGACACTGGTGTCTTTGTTACACTGTGACTCAAAAAGTCTTCTCTCCCTTATTATGCATCATAAATGTCTGAATCTAGCAGTAACATGTATGTAGCATGTTTTACTATGCACTTTGCTAGATTCAGACATTTATGATGCATAATAAGGGAGAGAAGACTGTTTGAGTCACGGTGTAACAAATACACCAGTGTCTATTTGAAATATTAATTTCCATGTAACATTTTGAATATCACCATGACTACTAATATTACATGCAAAGCCAGTGAAAGCTTGATTAATCCCCCCCATAAATTTTGGCATCGGAAGAAGTGTCACCCTTACATGCACAACCTGTGTGTACACTGCAAACATACTGGGCCATGAATAAATCAAATCATTTTAAATTATTAAATTGTGATCTCATCAAACAGTTTTATCTGTGCAGCTAAGCACAATTTAAAGGGAGGGTATACCTTTAGTAATTACTCCATCAATTATTGACCATGAAAACTTACTTAGTAGAGAGCACTGGAGAGCTGTTAATATATTGTAAAACATTGTTAGGAACTCTGAAGAAATGTAGTTTAGAGGTACTGGACACGTTTGGTAATTGTCAAAGACCAGTATTCTCACTTGGTGTATCCCCACATATGCATAAAATAACAAACCTGTGAAAATTTGGGCTCAATTGGTCATCAAAGTTGCAAGAAAATAATGAAAGAAAAAACACCCTTGTTGCACAAATTTGTGTGCTTTCAGATGCCTGAGAAAGGCTTTAGGCCTGAAGTCTTTTTCAGATTCAAATATTTTAGTGAGAAATTACCTCTTTCTCAAAAACTACGTTACTTCAGAGTGAGTCGTTTCTCACAATGTTTTACACTATCAACAGCTCGTTACCAAGTAAGTTTTTATGCTAATATAAATTTTGAGTAATTACCAAAAGTGTCCAGTGCCTTTAAGAGAAAGAGGTAATTTTTCAACAATTTTAATCAAGCATCTGAAAGTGCACAATTCTATGCAACAAGGGTGTTTTTTCGTTCATTATTTTCTTGCAACTTCTATGACGAATTGAACTCAAATTTTCACAGGTTGGTTATTTCATGCATGTTGGGATACATTGTACACCAAGTGAGGATACTGGTCTCTGACAATTACCAAAAGCATACCCTGCGTAATGCTAAAGTCCCATCTCAGACCAGAGCTTGTATGTGGATTGGGTTTTCAGTCCCTATCTGATTGTGTTGGTTTTCCCCCATTGAGGTTTTCCTCCCACATCTAAAACTAAACATTTCTTCTTGTTTGCTCAGATTCATCCTGTTATTAGAGCTTGCGTTGTTGGAGGTGCAATCAAATAAATAAATAAATAAATACGTGTTGATTTGATTCAAAAGAGAATTGTCTCAAACGTGACAGTATTTCAGACAGAAACACTTTGTAAGGTGATAAACCTTGCAAAGAAAAACTTATAAAATTCATCTCCCCCCCCTTTGTTGGATGTGTAATCAAATAAATAAATACGTGTTGATTTGATTTGATTTGAAAGAAATTTGTCTCAAACATGACTGTATTTGAGACAGAAACACCCAACCCTTCATCCGATGAACCTTGCAAAAAAAACACTGATAAAATTCATCTCTGTTTTTCTTAACCCTCCCAAAAAAAATTAAAATCCCCACCAACCCTAACTTTAATTTGTTTGGTGTATGCGGCTATGCACACTTAATAAGATCAGTCAGCCAATGCTGTTGGAAAAACACGCTGACTCTAGCACTGTCTGGACTGGTCACTGTCCATTTTTAGCAAATGAATTGAGTTACCCACTAAATAATCTGGCCTTAGAATCTTCTGGGATTGGGAGAGGGTTTTTTTCTTCTTCTTTTCCTTCCTTTTTTTCTCTTCTACATTAAAGACACCCACACATATGCAGGCAGACAACTTGAAGTTACAACTCGCATGGTTGAACCACACTTAACATTCCCTGGTTGTGAAATTTGTGAAACACATAAAGCAAAGCGTCTCATTGCGGAGTTTGTAAGCCGAATTCTTAAAAAATGGTAAATTATTGTCGAAATACAGTGTATTTTAATCATAATTTAACCCATACTTTCTGCTTGTTCACACCCATACACTCTTGCTTTGCTGAGATGTAGAACAAAGAGCCATTCCAACAGCTTTATTCCACGTACTGCATCTCTTTGGAACTCCTTGCCTGGTGCATGTTTCCCTCCATTCTACATTCTAGACTGTTTTAAGAGGAATATCAATTCCTACCTTCAGCTCCCCTGAGTTATTTTCATTTTAAATATTTTTCTTCTTGTAGCCCCTTACCAAGAGTGGCTTTTAGCCCTGTTTGGGGCGAACTTGCATTAAACAAATAAAAGTAAAAAATCCCTAGGCTGACTTGCCCTCAAGTGACCTCATCCGCCACTATCCTCCACTCTATGCTGATTGGACACCAACGTGTTTGGACTTGGATAAGATTGGTATGCCTGGCCTGGTGATGCAATTGTTATTTGGGTCTAAAGTGACATCATCAGGTTTGGACTGAAAACTTAGTCCACAGGCAAGGCTCTGGTCTGGGGTGGGATTCGAACCAGGGTCCGCAAAGGAAAAGACACAAACCTGATTGCCCAAACATAAAGACTTATGTCAATTCAGTTTTTATTCTCTCCTCGAACAATGTTTTGTTATCAATGGTTCATCAAATAATTGTGGTTTCATTTCATTTCATTTATTCTGGTTGTGATGAAGCCAAGGACTCTCAGAAAAGCGAACCTTTAAAATCACTGTACTAGCCAAGAACCCAAATGGAGAGAAGACAAGGAAGGAAGTTTCAGTTTTTATATCATCCTTCAAAATAAAAAATAAATACAAATGGAAAGCACCTCCAACTTAAGTTTACACAACAAAAACAACAGAAAAACAGAAAACATTTAAATTTCATAAAAGGAGAATGTTTTGTCGAGCAATTTTGCATTGCAAAATATTTTATTAACAACTCATGCATTTTGCTTTTTTATAATAAAGAAATTATTCACAAGAGCTATGCAGTGGCTTTCTTTTAAAATATTGGATACAAAAACACAGCAATATCCCGTCACCTGGCTACCTGGGAAAAATATCCGTTATTAATTTGAAGCCATTTAAACAATTTTCACATGGATGGTTCTACGTGTTCGCAATAGCTTACCTGGCCATTCAGGCATGCTGCTGTGGAAAAACAGATAGCTCTCAAGCCTCGTCGATTTCAATACTTGTTTAATTAGGCGAACCATCAAATTTCCTTTGATTAATGAAAGAAATTGCATCGCGGCGTGCATGTATTGTGAGCAAACACTGGTCTAGACCGTTAGCGAGAGGTGTAACTGCCAAGTTAAAGAGGAAGGGAAATGACCAATTGTATGTACTCCTTTTCCAATAGAGAGAGTCCTCATGTGAGTGGGGGAAAAATTACAAGTCTCTAACCTCACCTTAAAATGGTGTTAATTGACATTTTATTTGATACCCTTCCAGCGCAAAATTTGTCAACATCTGAGGACATCATTCTGAGAAAAATGGGTCTCTTCTTTTTTGTACAGGGATGTTTTGGTTCATGACTGACTTTTTCAAAAAAAAATTGGAAATTGTCAAAGACCAGTGTTCTCACTTGGTGTATCCCAACATATGCATAAAATAACAAGCCTGTGAAAATTTGGGCTCAATTGGTCATCGAAGTTGCAAGAAAATGATGAAGAAAAAAAACACCCTTGTTGTACAAATTTGTGTGCTTTCAGATAGGAATAAAAACTTCTTCCAAGAAGTTTTTATTATTTGAGTGAGAAATTACCTCTTTCTCAAAAACTACGTTACTTCAGAGGGAGTCGTTTCCTACAATGTTTTATACTATCAACAGCTCTCCATTGCTTGTTACCAACTAATTTTTATGCTAATATTTGTTTTGAGTCATTACCAAACGTGTACCTTTAAGTGAATTGTGGATATGCTACAAGTGTGCAGGAAACGACCTTTTGGCCAAGCTGATTAATGACATTCTTGCTCTGAAGCAACAGTCTTTTATTGGCCTACATTTATATTGCAAATACTATACTGCGGCAATTCAATAAACTTAACTTAAGATGCAAACAGGTCCCTGCAGTTGCCTGTCACCCTGGACCTTATAAGAAAGCCACCCTACATGTACTTGGTCCATTGCCCACTTGTGAGATGGTGAGTTGACTGAATTAACAGGGCGATAAATATCTGAGGGTCTTTTTCAATGCGTGTTCTGTTTTAGGATTGTCGCACAAAAGAGAGAGAGAGCGAGAGATGCAAATGCATGACCAGTCATCCGTAATTTTTAGACTTTCAAGCCCGATGATTACCAGGTACTCAGTACATCTGTAGAGGTGTTGTTCTTGGTCTGCTAGGCTAACAATTACCAGGGAAGGTGGAATTAACTCAATCGTTAAACTTGTTTTCGTCTGCCCTATATGCAGATGGGGACACTATGGTGATCTGTAAATGTAGACAGATGTAGGAATGATTGGGAGATTTGCATGGTGGATCCATAAAATAAGGGGCACGTTGCAACCCACTCCAGGTAACCCCCTTCACAGTCCATAAGGATGTAGGCAACGATATCACTTTGTAGGAGCCTGGCTGGTAGAGCAATACTTTCCCAACTTTTTACGAAGCAATTATGGTTAAGCGCCTTGCTCAAGGGCACACGTGTCATGACCGGGATTCGAACCCACACTCTGCTGCTGACAATGTAACCAGAACTTGGGTCAGGTGAACTAGACCGCTCGGCCACGACACGCCAGGAACACATGCTCCTAGCCTGTTATTTTTTCATGAGAATTTTGATTGCCCATCAGCCCTGTTTGTCGTATTTGACCATAGCTTGCAGGAATGGGTTGTGTGTGAAAATATTTTTTTTTGAAAAGGGTCACCAGATGCTGCTTTTGAATAAGCCAATCTCTTGTGGCAAAGACAGACAGATGTTTCATGTGAAGAACCAGTGTTTCCTGGATAGCTGTTTTTGGAAATGTGAAATGAATGTTTCACAATGAAAACAAGTCCTATTGGTTTGATAGATTTGGAATCATTTGAATTTGAATAATGGTGTTAATGTTTCCTGACCAGATGTTGAAACAGACCATCAATTGAAATGAAACTAATCAAAATTAACATTATATTACAAATATCTCTTGATTTATAATTGGAAATTTATTGAAATAAATTTTATATTTATAAATAACTTGGCATTATTATTAATTTTCTTGTGAATAACAACTTGTCATACAATTGTTTCTTTATAATTACATTTTTTTGTGGGAGGTTGGTTTTTTATTTTTCAGAATAACATATGGTAGAGATGTAACAGTCCTCCATTTTAAGAAATACATGTATGAGGAGAGCTATAAACTGCTCTCTCTGTAAATTTACTTTTTCGCACAAGGTTTAAGGAGTGCACTGCCATTCCTTAAATGTATAATACAGGATTGGTAAGGATAAAAAATATCATTGTTTAATTTTAGTCTGAAAGCTTACTGATTATGCAGTTCATACTAGAACAAATTTTTTCTGTGAAATATTTCCCTCTGAAATTAAGTCATATTCCAGAAAACTGTATGGTCTATCTGAAAACCTAAAACAAAATGCAACAGCTGATAAGGACAATTTGTTTACATGCTGAAAATTGTGCATGGTTTGCTTGATAACACATAACACTGTCTGCGACTATTTTGTCAGCTCTACCAATCCTGTATAATATCTTTACAAATGATGAACTGATGTAATGTTACATGAGTGTCTCTGGGGTTAAGTGGACTGCTCTCAATAGAATGATTGTCATGTATCAGACAGTTCCTAATTAGCGTTTCGTTCAGTGGTTGAAGTACAGTCCGGCACCAGAACATTCTGGTCACGACGAATCAAAGTATTCCCTTAAAAACAAACCAAACCCCTGACTTCTAAATTATTGCCAACACCCCCCCTTTCCCTGAGCATCACTCCAAAGCCACCCAGCAATTATCCAGATAACCCTAATTTATTTCCTGTCGCTGAAGTCCGCCTCTGGTTTCAAGAGGGTTTCTCCTTTGACGTCGATGACTCCCGACTAAAAGCCTTGCGCTCGACAACAAACCATACCCCCCCTGTAATTGTGGACCACAATTAGACAAATCAAGTGTACACATATCTAGTGCTCTTGTACGTGCCGACGTGATGGTTCACTCAGAGACATGTGGATATATATCTCCCGAGGAAAGATTTAGAAGACCACCATGTAAAAGAAAAGAAAAACAAAATCATCCTCGGGTGTTCACGGTCCCTCAATGTTTTTACGTAAAATAACTCCCACAAGGGGAATTTTCCGCCTGATTCGGTATGAAATCATGATTTTTTGAGAGTATAAATAAAAATAAAATAAAAAAATCAATGTCGTCAACACCACAGTCCTGTGAATGAAAGAACTATAATCGGTGTAGAGTGCAGGCACTTGCACCGTACAAGTACTGTAGGTGAGATATTACGTGAGATGTTCGGTTAATCTAAGCACGACCTTCCAGGAATGGCGGTACTTTAAAATCAAAAGCTGTGATGTAAATCCGTAATGCATTCACCTCCATTAACATTTATCAGGGTTTCTCCCCACGCACAAGCTAGCATATAGGGCCTAGATACATGTATGTGCAGTTGTGTGATGATATGAGCAAATTTCAGCTGATACGCCCCCAACCACCCCCAAACCCCCCAAAAAAAAAAAAAAAAAAAAAAAAAACCCACAAAAAACAAAAACAAAAGAACCCACAAAAATAAAACAACATCGAGAGAAAAATCATATAGAATGCTCTAGATTGCACAGTAGGGCTTTCAAAACCAAGATAAACACCAAGTAGAAAACAATCTGAAGACCTTGTTTCAATTCAGCGTACTTTGGCCAAACTTCAAAAACTTGGGTCCAGAATGCCCACAGTTTTGAAAAAACCTGGGGAGAACCTTGTCTACAGATGTTCACAATTTCTTATATTTTAATATATTTTAAATTCATTTAATGTCTTAAATTGTCAACAAAGGATGATAGAAAAAAGTATGCTATTTCACTATAAAAAGGCAGTGCAAATATATTCAGTTTACTGTATTACGATTTGTTTTTTGGTTTGACCTTGTAGTTTATGAGTTATGAGATTGAAATAAACTCCGATTTCAATCCAACCAGTTGATAAATTGAGTTAACATTGGAACTCATTGTATATATGGCAAGCGGCATTATACAAAAAGACTAAGTATAACGTGAACGTAGAACATGTGTCCCTGGCGATGAGAAAGAAAAAATACCGTTTTTTTCGCCACTATAAAATGATTGATTGCACCGAAGATCCATTCCATACAGTGCCCCACTGCAATTCTCTTTCATTTCCATATTAAATTAAAATCTTTCCCAGAACGCTACTTTTGTATTTCGGACAATAGGTAGCCAGATTATTAGGGCCTGGAGGAAAGATAAAATTGTTTCTCATAATTAAGAATCCCATTCCCATTCACAAAAACACGAGTCCTTTTGTCACAATTTTCCAAAGACCTCTGTTGTAGATAATGGTCGTAAAAATTATGAAGACTTTGCGTCTAAAAATAAATGTGATTGTAATGGTCTCGATGGATACTGTACTTTTCTAAGCATCAGGTCTGCAATAACACAGAAACCACTGCGGCCATCATTTAGAGTTGAGTGTCTCATTTCTTAAACGTTTCTGGGCAACAGAGGGCGCCATAACTTTGCGCGATAAGCCAATCAGATCACACGATACGATCTGTGCGCCGCATCTGTATGTACAGTTTGTAGTTTTCAATGTGCTAGACTTGAGTAATTTGTATTATTTTATATACTGTACATTAAAAAATATTTAAGAAATTTGATTCATAATTTGCCATCTTGAAGATAAGAAGATTTGAAAGGACATTTCAATTGTGTTTTTTTCCCGCCTCCTTTACTTCTATTCTACCTTCCCTTTCAGCAGGGATGAAGAAAGGACATTGGGCATGAGATTTCTCAGGATTTGTTCTTGATGTCAGGATTTTCTCAAAATCTATCAAATCTTTTTTGAAAGAAGAAAAGCTCTCACCAAAGTGAGGAAGAAATAGTCCACATTGTGTCCAAACCTGTTTTTTTGTATTTCTGATGATGCACAGAGTCTTTAAACCCCCTCCTGAATTTATATCATATCTAGAAGGTTCTGAAACCCAGGCATGCGAAAATAAGCAAATTCTGTCAAATATTTCTTGAAAGAAGAAAAGCACTCACCAAAGTGAGGAAGAATTAGTCCACATTGTGTCCAAACCTGTAGTTTTGTATTTCTGGTGATGCACAGAGTCTGTAAACCCCATAACATCTAGGAGCTTCTCAAACCCAAGCAAGCGAAAATAAGCAAAATACACCAGTAAAAATAAGACAAATCGAAATCAAAAGCCTGAAAAAAGGTACATGAACACTACAATAGTGTCTAAAAAGATACAATCTTACATAAAATAGCATTTAAATAGTACAAGTATCATTTTGAGAGTAACCATAAATAAATTAACAATACACTGTCAAGATGAATTACTACTGGACGCTTGTCATAAATTGATGCTAGTAGTTTATGAGCATTTGTTAATCAAGGATTGTTTTGTGTGGGGGTTTTTTCTTTCTTTTTATCGACCAATTTTAATTTCCATGGTGAGGGATAACAATTATATGCAAATTAATAAAATTCAAATATCTTCCTGATTTTTCTGCACACAAAATTCAACCTATTTGTGTAGATTTGTACCAGGGCCCAATTTCATAGAGCTGCTTAAGCAGAAAATATTGCTCAAACATTTTCTGCTTAGCAAAAATATGCAGGATACCAGTCACAGATTGTACACGTGACATGGTAGTGTGGCTGGTAACCCTATTCTGGTAAGCATAATTTTGTTATGCTTAGCGTTTTTTTTTTGTGCTTAAGCAGCTCTATGTAATTGGGCCCAGGGCTCAATTTCATAGAGCTGCTTAAGCAGAAAATATTGCTTAAAAATTTTCTGCTAAGCAGAAATGAGCAGGATACCAGTCGAAAATTGTACATGTGACATGGTAGTTTGGCTGGTAACCTTATTCTGGTAAGCAACATTTTATTTTGCTTAGCCTCTTTTTGTGCTTAAGCAGCTCTATGAATTTGGGCCCAGTTGTATTACGAAATATCTTTGAACTGCAGGCCGGAAGTAATACGGAGGCCAAAGTTGGCCTGCAATAAATAAATAAAAAGTATTAGGCCTATAAAATAAAATAAAAATGGAGAATGAAGAGGAAGGGCTGAAAAGTGGCAAATTTACTCTGCATCAACTTTCAAGTGTATTTTGTCAATCTAGAGAGTTACCGCTTCTCCTCGTGGAGTTTGGGGGCACTGTTCCTCGCTGTAATCAGATAACTGTCGCAAACACTTTGTCACACCGAGGATGAGTTAACTGGTACCCAGCCTTTAAGCCGCCTGATAGAGTTAACATCTATTTGTTTTAAAAGGTCACCGGTAGTACATATCCACCTTTCCGCTATAATTGGATAACTGTCACGGGCAATCTGTCAGGTTAGCTGGTACCTTACCAAGACGTTGTGCCTCTTTGGCTGGTACTTTGCCCATCGGCGAGTGACGGAGTGGCCACCAATTTGTTCAAAGGGTTACCACTTCGTATGTATAGCCCTAAATAAGACTAATAGATAACATGGATAAGCACATACAGGCAACTAATTGCGCGGGGCTGGTCGGGGGGCGCTCGTGATAAATTGATCGATTCTTCTCTGCGAGTTTTGTACGAAGCAAACAGTCAAACTTCATCAACATCAATATCGGAGGTGAGGAAATTTGCAACTGCTGATAACAAAATCTGTTGAATCAGAACAGATGGGATTCTCCCATCTGTTGTTTTAGCGGCGAGTTAGCGGTATATTTGCTCTGTCAATTTACACGGTCATAACATGTAGCTACATCAGGCATACATAAATGACCTCGGTTTATATCGGTTTATTTACATCAACCGATGCCATGGTAACGGTACATTGCAAATCTAATTTTAACCGATACGCTTTTAGTCTTATCCGATTGGAATGAGAATTGGTTTGCTTGAAAGGGTGCATAATGTGTCATTGAATCAAACTGACACTGTACAGTCTAAACTGTTTAGTGCAATAAAATACAATAATTTACCATTTAAAGGCATCGTACACGTTTGTTAATTGTCAAAGACCAGTGTTCTCATTTAGTTTATCCCAACATATATGCATAAAATAACAAGCCTGTGAAAATTTGGGCTCAATTGGTCATCGAAGTTGCAAGAAAATGATGAAAGAAAAAACACCCTTGTTGTACAAATTTGTGTGCTTTCAGATAGTGAGTGAGTGATATTTTAGTGAGAAATTACCTCTTTCTCAAAAACTACGTTACTTCAGAGGGAGTCGTTTCTCACAATGTTTTATACAGCTCATCATTTTATCAACAGCTCTCCGTTGCTTGTTACCAAGTAAGTTTTTATGCTAATATTATTTTGAGTAATTACCAAGCGTGTGCAGTGCCTTTAATACAAATACCGTCAAGTTAAAGGTAGGGTTATACTCTGGTAATGACCCCCCAAAAAATGGTCATTTTGGTACAAGCCGTTTGCGGACGCTATGATCTCTTAATGTCCTGGTCTGATCGGCAGCATATATTGCGCCACAGCACCTTGTAAACCATTGCATGGTGCTATAAATGACTAGGCCTCATACTTCAAACGACGCTCCACATATACCTTGCAGGAAAAATTTGTAGTCTCACGCCAGGAGTGTCAAGTCTGACGACAGACATGGCGCCTTATAAATGTTTGCTATTATTATTATTATAAAGGGTTAGGCCTAAACGATAGAAAGTAATGCTATACACACGTTACATACATTGCACATAAACAAAATTTGGTATAAACACTCTGAAATTATCACATTATCCCCTTATTGCATTAATCCCCTTCATATTTAAATTTCTCGGCTAACTGATTTCCTAATCAAAGATATATTTTTTTTCTAAGAATTCCGTTGCATATTTACAAACTCTTTTGGGCTTGACTTTGTCTTTTTATCAATAGCTAAAAAGGCATTGTTGTGTTTTGTTGGCATGGCAACATTTAACGTCATTTTTATGCTCATTTACTGTCATTTTTGTGTCTGGCCCTCTGACCCATTATTTCCTGCATGAATTGAGGCTCCTTTTGTGAGTACAATGCTAACCTTGAGAGTTGAACAGAACAAATTTCCGGCATTTTCAGTTGCCACCTCCCCCTTTTTTTTGTACTAAAGGAGAGTTTTTTGTTTCTTCTACATTCCCCAAATCCTTCCAAAACCATCCCCGGTTTTTAATTGATTTTGATGTATTCAGTTTACTAAGGCAAACCAACAGTAGGAGCGGTCAGATTGGCGTAGTGGTTTCCTCGCCTTCCACCGCTAGGACCCCGGTTTGAATCCAGCCTGGGGCACAATGTGGATTTGGGTTTTCAGTTCCTACCTGATGGCGTGGGTTTTCCCCTGGAATAAACTCTGTGGTTTTCCTTCGACATCTAAAACTGAAAAGTTCCTTCCTTGTCTTCTCTCCATGGGTTTTTTGGGGGGCTAGTTATAGTGATTAAGTTTGCTGCTTCTGAGAGTCCTTGGCTTCACAACCAGAATTAAAAAATTAAGTGAAATGAAAATGAAATGAAAATGAAATGGAAATGAAATGAAAATGAAATGAAACGATAATGAAACACTGCCCAGTGACAGGGCTGGCATTATAAATCAAGCATAAATTTCACAATGCCACAGTGAGACACCTCAATTGCAATTTGCTGCATTTAGCAGGGTTTTCATTCACCCCCCCCCTGCATTGCATTTAGTGGAGTGCCTAGAAAACATCTGATGGGGTGGGGGATTTATTTAACATACTTGAAAAAGCCATCCCTCCCCTGTTAAAGGCACTGAACACGTTTGGAAATTGTCAAAGACCAGTGTTCTCACTTGGTGTATTCCAACAAATGCATAAAATAACAAGCCTGTGAAAGTTTGGGCTCAATTGGTCATCGAAGTTGCAAGAAAATGCTGAAAGAAAAAACACCCTTGTTGTACAAATTTGTGTGCTTTCAGATAGGAATAAAAACTTCTTGCAAGAAGTTTTTATTATTTTAGTGAGAATTTACCTCTTTCTCAAAAACTACGTTACTTCAGAGGGAGTCGTTGCCTACAATGTTTTATACTATCAACAGCTCTCTGTTGCTTGTTACCAAGTAAGTTTTTATGTTAACATTTGTTTTGAGTCATTACCAAACGTGTATGATACCTTTAAACAGAGACTCCATAATACTTCTCACTATAAACAAGAAACCACATGATGAAAATCCCATTACTGTTGTCTGTCTAACTGGTGAGAGGTTTTTTAGTGCTGGCCCCCGCAAGATATCAGCAAACATACCAACAAGGGTAAAAGTGCAGAGAATTGTTTACCCTTCGCCCACTTAACAACTCTTACAAATGACTTGAAAAAGTGCACTGTCGAAGTGAGCGTTGCTTGGTACTGTTTTTTAATGACAGGGACATTGGGACATTTTGAAAGCCTTGGAAGTTGTCGGACAGATACGCACTCTCAGATGTTGACACTAGACTCGGGTTTTGACATGTGGAATCTATCATTTTTCATGCCGCTAAGTTTTGAGTGTAGATTTTTGTAGGGTAGATGTCATGTAGTAAGGGGCATTGGACCCTCGTAACAAGTTAATTAACCTTATCAGCTACATTTGTACATCATGTGTGTAGGTCAGGTTGGCGTAGAGGTATCTTTCCTCGCCTTCCACCTCTAGGACCCCGGTTCAAATCCTGCTGGGGGGCACTATGTGGATTGGGTTTTCAGTCCCTACCTGACTGCGTGGGTTTCCCCTGGAATAAATCTCCGAGGTTTTCCTCCCACATCTAAAACTGAAACTTCCTTCGTTGTCTTCTCTCCAGTGGGTTCTTGGCTAGTATAGTGATTAAGTTGACTTTTCTGAGAATCCTTGGCTTCAAAACCAGGAAAAAAATGAAATTAAATGTAGAATAAGTACATACGTATAGCATTTTTGCAAAGTGTACAGGTTCATGTACTTTATAAAATATGCATTAAGTAGAAGAGACTAAAAGGATGTCTTTTCAACCCAAATCTCATTTATTCTTGTGTCCAAGGCAATTTCTTTTTTGTTTCCCCGGAATGAAAGGCCTTTTCCGAAACCTCCGCTTGGGTTGTTGCTCCGACTCCGTCTGCAATTTTGGAGCAATGTACAATTTATACGGAACACCAAATGAAGCCCGGAGCCAGAGCAGAAGCCGAGGTTTGGAGAAAGCCCCAAATACCATATCTCACAACTCAGTCAGTAGTTGATACTATCTTCACACAGTGGTGTAGCCAGGATTTTGGAGGGAGCAAAATAAAGACCTTTTTTTAATCTACATCTTCCGCACACTTAAGCCGGCCTCAGGTCGACCTTGCGTCAACAAAAAACAGTCGGCGACTGACTTTTCAGGATCACACTGCGCCTGAGCTAAGACCATCGGGAACTTTTCAGTCGGAGATTATTTACGACCTGAGCGTAACTGCGATGGTTTTAAGACAATCGGAAACAGTCGCCGCTCGAAAAAATTAACAGTCGCAAGAGTAGAACAATTTCAACTTGTACGACGTGATCCCGACGGTCGGGAACCAATCGCAGTCGACCTGTGAGTATTTGGGACATCGTGGGAGCGCAAGAAAATCGTAGGTCGACCTGAGGCCGGCTTTAAACGTTGATCGCCTGCTATTAAAATAGCTACATTTTGGAAGGAAAAGGGGGGAAAAAAAGCAGTGTCAATACGATGCATCACACTATTCAAATGTAACTGCTCAAGCTTTTAATGGCTAGAAAGTTTGCACTCTTATCTCAATCAGATTCTGGCAGCCTGTCATTCACCGTAAATGTACGTTTACTTTTCCCGCAGATTTTATTCAACTTATTCACTTTATGAGCTTGAAAAACAGTCTACTTTTTTGTTTAGCCAATTCAGTTCTCAAAGTCCTACAAAATCGCCAGTCACCTTCAAAGAGCCACTTCAGCTTTCTTATGAATATTAAACTCCAAGTCTTAAAGTGCCAACTTGATTCCCCCTCCAACTGGTTTAGATTTCTTTCCCGAGCTAGACCTTATTTTCCTTTGACACTCCATCAAGGGTACCATCAAGGGTAGTGACTTCCAATCTCCTGCGAGACCGAATATTTCAAAGAGATCTCCCTCCGCCTCAATTCAGAGGATTCTTCCAGTGAATAACATGAGAGGAAGCGCTTGCTGAGGACTGTTTAGCCGTGTTAGAATGACCGGCGAATAGCCGAGGGCATTCTAGAGACTTGCCGCCGCAGTGGCCGGCGCTGGCTGGGCTTTTAGTAACAAGTGTTTTCTCTGCTCGATATAAGCAATAAGCCGACGCTGGTTTTTCCTGGTTTTTTTTTTAAAAATCTCTTTTTGTTTTTCTCTTAAGGGAACTGATTTTCATTTCATTTCATTTCATTTATTCGGTTGTGAAGCCAAGGACTCTCAGAAAGGCGAACTTAATCACTGTACTAGCCAAGAACCCAATGGAAAGAAGACAAGGAAGGAAGTTTTAGTTTTAGATGTGGGCGGAAAATTCTGAGAATTATTCCAGGGAAAACCCACGCAGTCAGGTAGGGACTGAAAACCCAAATACACATAGTGCCCCGGGTGTGATTCGAACCGGGATCCTAGAGGTGGAAAGCGAAGAAAGAAACCACTACGCCAACCCGACCACCAAATAACCCGACCACCTGATAAATCCATGACGTGCAATTTTCCAAACCATATTACTTTGAACGGAATCTTTTCTCAAAATAGTTTATACTTTCAACAGCTGCAGTGCTTCTTACCAAGTAAGTTTTTATGGTCATTAATTTTTGGAGTACTTGCCAAAGTATGACCCTACCTTCAAATGGATCTTTCAAAAAACAAAAAATAAAAAAAGGAAATTGCAGGGGTTGCTCTTAACTTTTTCAAGTGCAGTGTTAGCTTGTCATTTCACTAGTCAGTCAGCTTTTGCACTTGTCCATAATTCATATTAGTAGGGATGATTTTCAACACTGAACTAGCCAGTCGGACCACTTGGAAGGTATTTTGAATGGTCCTCGTTGTTTAGCTACATGTACATTTGGCCAGCGAACCACTGTTAACCCTAACCCCCATCAGGGTCCCTCCACATACCCTGCCAAATGCAACAGAATGCAACACAGTTGAAATGAGAACCTTGCAAATGCAACAAAATGCAACAAGGGATTTTGTTGCATTGTGCAGGCATGTTGTTTGTGTTAGGACTGAGCAAGGGGGTTTGCCCTGCTAAATGCAACAGTATGCACATTTAGTGTAGTGGTGACTACAACAAAATGCAACACCAATATGAAGTCACTTGACTGCTAAATGCAACAAATTCAGTCAAAAAATGACATCTGAGTTGACTGCCAAATGCAACAGATTACACACAAAAAAATCCATTTGGTGCATATTGTTGCATTTAGCATGGTTAGGGTTAAGGGAGATCATTGCATTTTGAATGTTGCATCTTTTGAAAGCTGTTCGATGTGCCGATATTTGATACCCCCAACTCCTAGTACCTTCTCCATGTGAGCGAGCGTAGGTTGTCTTTCAAACATGTGTGGAACTCGTATTCATGTCACCTTTCTTAGCGGATTTCTGAAAGCTTTTTTTTTTTCGTGAACGCTGCCCATCATATTGAATTTCAGTTTCTGAACTAGATGTGAGGTTTCTTTTCTTTGCCTGGTATTCATGAGTTCTGTGAAGACATGGTGAACCAGATTTTCGATCCACTAAGGAACGCATCACAGTTTGGTGAACTAGATTCTACTGAATGCTGTTATTTAGGCTGTTTTGTTCATATTGTGATCCAAATATTGTGTGTCATTTCCATTGATGGCTGTACTTTTAATGATGTAGACGCTAATAACACAATAAAAAAACAAAAACATTCACAACATTTACAAAAACGTAGTTAAGAATTTCGTTTTTGAGCCGATTGTTGTATTATCAGAGCTGCCAACTCTCCCTGATTCTGCGGTAAGTTTCCTGATAATAAACCAATCTCTCCATTTCCTGATGATAATATGGAATATCAAAGTTATTACACTATGGCTATCAATTGGTTACGCCACTGGATGAGATTCGAACCCAGGACACCTTAAGGACTTAGAAAGCAGTATACAGTGCTGATCACACTTTGGTATCAGGGTAAAATGAAAATAACAGTCGTTTTCACACATGCAATTCTTACATAACGAATATGGAAGAAAACCGAACTGTCTCTTCGTACAAAAGAAAAGCCATCGCAAGAAAAATTTACGTCTATCAGAAATTCAGTATTTTACATAATGTCAGTAAATTCAATCAGCATTGAAGAAAATAAATTTACATTACTATGTATTGATATGATATTGCAAAAGGCCCTGTGAAAATCAACTTTTTGTTACTCAGCAAATTGGTATGGTGTTCCCACGTTGGCCAATAGAAATTGAAGAAAAATCAATTTAACAATCTCTTTGTGATAAATTCAAAACCATCAGAAAACATTTATTTTGGTGGGAGCAGTTAGTGTTTTATTTTAGATTTAGGCCACATAAAAATAGAATAAATTTTGAGCGTTCTTATTTTTTATTTTATTTATTTATTTATTTATTTTTTTAAATTTATTTATTTATTTATTTTTTATTTTTTGGGGGGGGGTTATTTTTTATTTTTTATTTTTATAATTGAGTTTTGTTGACATGGCAAAATATTCAATTAAACTGTAAAGAAATCATCACAATCACTATAAAACAGAGGGTTTGTGTGATTTTGATGTTTTTAATTATTTTGTTCAACCCATTTAACTCCTAGACGACAGTTTCTTTAAACATTAAAAAAAAATCTAAAATGCAGTGTAGCCTAAGTAAATATTTGATGAATTGTTCTTGTTTTTGCCATCATGAATAACCTTTCTTCAAACATCTTTTCCAACCTAACCGTGCATGCGTGCGGCGCAGAACGGAGCCAAACTTGACTGAATGGATCATAAACATCGCGTTTTTTATGATATAAAAAAGGGGGGGTCGTCATAGGTTCAGGCAGGGACGATCAACAATTTTTGTTTATTTATAGGCCTCTAGATTTAGAAGGTCTGTTCTCGAGAAGCTTTCATTTGATACGATAACCTTGCTAGATGTGTGTACAAACATAGGACAATTAAGTGCACGTTTGTGGCCATTAGCTTGAAAATGGCTCCCTAGCAACAGGTTGACAGGGTTACCATGACAACGGTGACATGCATTCAAAGTGGTATCACCAGGATGGGCAAATTAAATTTGAGTTAATTTTACTCGATAGAGGGGAAAAAAGAAAGAAAACTAACATTGAACATCTGTTCACGTACATCGAATGCCCCAGAAACATTTAAAGGCAATTCAATTATGCAGTCGGCTTATGCTTTCTGAAGGTTATCACAAGAGTAGATAGCTCGGAACTAATTGTTTGTTACGAGAAATAAGTGTATTAAATCAGAGAATAAATACGTTTTAATGACCGGTTTTTAGCTGATTTTATTCAATTTTATTTGATTCAATTTCATTTTAAGGTCATTAAAGAGGTTGAAGAGATTCGCCTTGTTTACTTTCATCACAAAATAGTAAACAATAAATAATAATAATACATGTCTTAAAGGTATCGTACATGTTTGGTAATGACTCAAAACAAATATTAGCATAAAAACTTACTTGGTAACAAGCAACGGAGAGCTGTTGATAGTATAAAGCATTGTAGGAAACGACTCCCTCTGAAGTAACGTAGTTTTTGAGAAAGAGGTAATTTCTCACTAAAATAATAAAAACTTCTTGCAAGAAGTTTTCATTCCTATCTGAAAGCACACAAATTTGTACCAAAAGGGTGTTTTTTCTTTCATCATTTTCTTGCAACTTCAATGACCAATTGAGCCCAAATTTTCACAGGCTTGTTATTTTATGCATCTGTTAGGATACACCAAGTGAGAACACTGGTCTTTGACAATTTCCAAACGTGTTCAGTGCCTTTAACTATGTGATGTTGAGTAACAAAGCAAGAAATGGTTTTGAATTGTTATTTCTTTATAAAATCCTTTTAACCCATCCACCCACTCAAATTTTTGTTGTTGTCAAAATTGACTGACTACTCAATACATCCTACATTTATGCTTTACTGAAGGACAAAGTGTCACCTCAAATGAAGCAGATATTCTAGATCACTGCTCTCCCAGCTCAGGACATTTCTCTGGGTTTTTTCCAGGATCTTCAGCTACAATTTTTAGGAAGTATGTAATCAGAAATGCAACTTTGTCTGTTGAAAAAAAGAAGGACAATTCCATGTGTACAGAACTCTGTCCAATGTTTTTCTATGCATCGTTGGAATGAGGTGGACAGAAAAGAAATAATTGGCGTGTTGTGGTCGAGCAGTCCACTGGACTCAAGCTCTAGTGTTGTCAGCAGCAGAGTGTACATGGAGGTTCGAATCCTGGTCATGACACTTGTGCCCTTGAGCATAATTGCTTCGAAAAAGTTGGAAAGGTAGAGCATTCTGCTCGTACAGGCTCCTAGTGGATGATACCCATGCCTACACATTCTTACGGACTGTGAAGAGGGTAACCCTGTTTCAGCCCCAGGAGGAGGTGGCAACGTGCCTCTGGTGGCAGTTGATTTGGGTCGATAGGTTAAGTGTAGCCCTCACCTTGTGGCCGTCCGGCCTTGTGATATAAGGAGATCTCTCATTAAAAAAAATCTAAAAAAGACTATCCATACAGATTGACCTATGGCAACAAAACAGAACAGATGAATTAAAAGATGCAAAAAATAATTAATTTCAGTACAAATATCATTTTGATTTTTCAGACATATTTATTTTGACCCACCCACCGACGTTTTTGAAGAGAAATTAAAATCTTTATAGTTAAACATTGTCATTGTGATTGGCCCTGTAATAACTCCACATGATCAGACAATTCTCGGAAAAGATTATGAGATAAGTACAGCAATTATTTGATCAATATCATGTTCAGAAATTTGGATTGAACGCAACCCTGTCAAGGGGAAACAAAGTCGATTCTATCCTGGGAAAAGTTGACGTATGGTCCAGTCAGTTTGAAATGCAATCAGAGATATATGCGGAGTTGTTTGTACTACATTGATGCAGAAACCTGTTTCAGTTGAAGTGCATTGAATGTGTTTGCATTGGACTACTCATCTGTTATCCATGGTGTCAGGTTTCTCATTTTCCTCTAAAGAGGTTTTGTACAAAATGACTTCGTTGATCGAGAGATGTAAATCAAACCTTTTATAGTGAGCCATCATAGCGGAGCTGTCTAGTGCTCTTGACTCAAGTTCTGGTGGTTAAGTCATCGGGGTGTAGGTTCGAGTCCCGGGCATGACAATTGTTTCCCTGAGCAAGACACTTAACTGTAACTGCTTCTCTTCACCCAGGGGGTAAATGGGTACATGTGAGGGTAGAGATGGTTCTTGTGATTGATTTAGCTTGGTACTATACATACAATGTTGCACAGTCTGCATACTCCCCAGGGAGCTGAGATGGTTGAAGGAATAAAATAAATTGCCCAATGACCCGGGGACCAGGGACTGGGGTGCGTCATGAGCATGAATAGTTGGTGGGTACCGGTGCTATATAAGTGTTCATTACTATTGTTAATATTACAAGACATTTCAACATTTCCTTAACTCTGACCACCTCCAATCCATCAAAAAACCCAACTGTTAGTTTTTGTTTGCGGGATTCTCTCCATGCACAAGGTAGCAGATCGGGCCGATAGGCGCAAATTGCATGTCAATATGTGCGAATTACACTGAAGGGCCGAAACGCAAAACTTTTTTTTTTCCCCCTCTTTTTTTTCCTTTTGGGGGGTGGGGTGGGGACTTGAGATCAAATTCACAAAAATCATCAAGATATCACAATTTAGAACGTCCCAGATTGCACAGTAGAGCTTTCAAAACCAAAGATAAACACCAAGTAGAAAACATTCAGAGGACCTCAATTCAGCGTGCTGAGGCAAACTTCCCAAATTTTAGGTCCGGAATGCCCCCCACAGTTTTGACAAATCCTGGTGGAGAACCCTTGGTCGATTCTGTTAGGCTGCAGGACTGCATTAGTAAACTGATCATGCTTTACGGACATGTACAAGTTGCAAGAAAAAAATTGAAAGAAAAAACCCACCTTGTTGCATAGAATTGAGTGCTTTCAGATGCCTGAGAAAGGCTTTATGCCGTAGCCATAGCTGTAGCTGCCAATTTTGACACGGCCTTGTGATATTTTGTGAAATGAGTCCATCACAAAAATTGGAAAGAAATTACAACACAAATTGTCAGGGTCATTAGCAAACGATGACACTATCTTTAATGTATGTTACGCAGTTCATATGTATATGAAGCATTTTTTCCATGTCCAATGGGCATATCAAAGTTCTTATTATGACAGGTATGTGGAGGTATTGTTTGAATTTATGTTCTGTTTCTTGATAAAAGATAACCCCAACAAAACATACTTAGCAAAAAAGCCCAGTTATATCTTGAATAGCCACTACACCTCTTGAAAGCCGATTGATAATGCAACAGAACCACTGTTGACTAAGCCGATAATCAAACATGGTTGAGATGGGAACAGTAAACATATCGTTGTATGTCTCTCTGGGTTTAAAGGTCGCACAGCGGCTGTTCAACCAATGTTTTCTTGTTGACTGCCAGGCTGTTGTTTTGTTGTGCCTACAATAACTATGATCGGTGTCCTTTTCCCCTTTCCCCTCCCGAGCTCCGCCCTCCCCTCTCCCAAACTATATAGACACTAGGTTTTTGAAAAGGTCCTTTCGCTTTTACAGATTGATTTTAATAATGGATTGGTGGTGAAGGAGCTTACCATACATAAACCTTCCCTGTAAAGGGTGTGTACAACATTGGTAAACAAATATGATTGTTCACAGATTTGCACATAAATTACATGGAGTGAAGATGGTCATGGTGGAAAACTCCCCTTGAAATATTTATGCTTGAAATGCTTTAGTTTTTGAGAAATTAGTAAAACAATTAGTTTTTATCTCGCAAGTCCAAAACCCAATGATTGAAAACAGTGGAAACAAATAAAGGGGTCTTTCACTGCTTTCTTGTGACTCTGAGGACCGATTGAGCTTAAATTTTCACAGGTTTGTTATTTCATGGGTATGTTGGGTTAAACATAAAGTGTGGATACTTGTCTTATTGACAATTACCAATATTGTACACGTGCTTTAAAAAGTCTGAATTCCGATAAAAGTCTGAAATTTCTCATCACTGCATGTGCTATTGATACGCTGTAGGAAATATATTAAGAGCTTTCTCTTTAACTCTTTTTGTAAACCGAAACTGTCAGGAGAATGTTATAAGATATAATCCAATTTTCGTATTAAAGGTAATCAATTTTGTACGCCAATATACCCCCCGCCCTATACGTGCTTGCACCTGCCCCATCAGCATGACATACTACGGGGCACGTGTCAATTTTTCATGTTCCGTCATGGTTCTTAACAAAACATGGCTACATTAATACGGGATTGTGGCCTGGATTCGTCATTTGGGAAATTGATTTCAGAATGGGTTCATGGTAGAAATTGAGATGGCCACACGTCTTGCTCAAAAAAAAGAAGTATGTTTGGTATTGAGTCATCTCAAATCAACAGAAACATATGGTTAAGCTTCCGCCTGTGGGATTGTTTACAGATTTTAATGGTGCCAAAGGCATCCCTCTTCTTGCCTCCACATTTCTTATTCCCTCCTCCCCAACATCCCCCCGTAAAGAAAAAGACGTGTAAAGGAGAGTACCATTGGTGTTCAAATGTTGAACAATCATTACAAATAAGAGTGTTAAAGGCACTGTACACGTTTGGTAATTACTCAAAATATATATTAGCATAAAAACTTACTTGGTAACGAGCAACAGAGAGCTGTTGATAGTATAAAACATTGTGAGAAACGACTCCCTCTGAAGTAACGTAGTTTTTGAGAAAGAGGTAATTTTTCACTAAAATATTAAAAGACTTCTGGCCAGAAGCCTTTTTCAGGCATCTGAAAGCACACAAATTTGTAATAACAAGGGTGTTTTTTCTTTCATCATTTTCTTGCAACTTCGATGACCAATTGAGCCCAAATTTTCACAGGCTTGTTATTTTATGCATATGTTGGGATACACCAAGTGAGAATACTGGTCTTTGACAATTACCAAATGTGTCCAGTGCCTTTAATACATGTAATGGCAGTTCGTGTAGTGTCGGCATGCACAAATGGTGATGCTCATAGTACATGAACATTAATACCCCAATCACTGGGTTGTTGATTTCGCTCCTTAAACCGTCTCAGCTCCCTGGGGAGTATGCAATTTGTGCTGCCAAGTAAAGTAGAACACCCAGCTAAAATCAATCACAAGAACCATCTCTACCCTCACAGGTACCCATTTACCCCCTGGTGAAGAGAAGCAATTATGTGTGTGTCATGACCGGGATTTAAACCCACATCCCAACATGTATGATTAAGCCATCAGAACTTGAGCCTGGTGCCCTAGATCATTCGGCCATGACCATGACCCTGTTCAATCGGATCCATTTATCTAGAACTTTATCGAGGATCTTGCCAGAGATGGTGTTTCTGGCATGATACACTGTACCTCATGCAAGGCAGCTAAAGTGTTCTCCTTTAACAATGGTCCGCTGGCCAAATACCAGTTCAAACACCCGAGGACCAGTCAGAATTCTGTCCAACTAGTCTGGCTGGCTAGTTGATTGCTTGCCACTGCTATACGTAAAACCACTGATTGTTCATATTGCTTCAAATCACATAGTCCCATGCTAGTACACATGTACATGTATATGTGGAAAGGAAACCCCAAAATGCGGACCAGTGAAAAAGCTGGTGGACCAGTGAAATGACATGCTAACTGGTCCTGTTGGCTAGTCATTAAAAAAAGTTAACAGCAAACCTTGAACTACCCCTGGTCATTGCCTTGGTGCCCTTAGAAATGTTCCAGTTGAAATTTAGGTGCCCTTTACTAGAGGCCAAACTGCCTTGCCCTTAACACAATGTACAACACTGAAGTGTCTGGCAGGGTGACAGCACCATAAGTTCAAAACCAAACCAACATTTTTCCCCACTTTTGTAAGTGCTGAAAATTTTTAAAAATTGGGAAAAACAACGGACCCCTCTCATGAATGCCAGACGTTGTGTTAAGAGACTTGAGTGAACCTGTGGACCCATCTCAGCGTTTGAAGCATCCATGGTAGAGTTGTGAATTGAGAGGTGGTTCGTACATTCAACTTGTACTTCAGCCGAATACAGATGTCTGGAGAATATCAATGAAGCTTAGATTTACACAAAAATGCGAATACTTCACTGAGAATGTCTGGTTTTGACGTCATTAATACCGCCACGCTGAACATCTTGCTCCAAAACTGTCCTTATTAATTCATCAAATACGAAAAAGCAATCTCAAAACTGATTTATTCCTTGTATGTTTTTTCCTTTTTGGTAGGGAAATACTTTTGTTAGGCGTCAATTTTGAAAATAAATTGCCCATGACAACATCAATGTTTTTAAAAACGTAGGAAGTGCCTTTTGAAAAAAATCGGGGACCAGGCAATCTACGAAAGAAAAGAAGAGAACCTTTGATTCGAGTGTGAGTCATTTTTAGACAATCGATCCTTCATCTTTCCTCGATGCTTCATCTTTCCTCGATGCTTCATCTTTCCTCGATGCTTCATCTTTCCTTTATGCATTGAGTTGCATTGAGTTGTCTCTTGGATAATATTATTTCCATCATCCCGTCAGTCGTCTCTGTAAAAAATTCGCTATCAAATCGAGTGTTTTTGTTAATAGCCATCCAAAGGAAAAAACTCAGCCTCCTAATGGTTTTTGTAGAACACTGTGAATGGGTTAACTGTGGAGCGTGGTTTAAATTATGCACACGTTTTTACCTTGGACGATACGGTAATCCCCCCCAATTGCTTTCGCAACATGCTGTCGTTAACTACACGTACACTTTATTGAACTGCTGACGTGCTATAGACCCTACATGTACATGTTGTAGATTTGAAAGGGCTTATGTAATGCACGTAAAAGAACCCAGTGCACTTATCGTAAAGAGAAGGGGTTCGCCCCGGTGTTCCTGGTCTGATCGGCAGCATATATTGCGCCACGGCACCTTGTAAACCATTGCATGGTGCTATAGGCCTCATACTTCAAACGTAGCTCCACATACCTTGCAGGAAAACAAATTTGTAGTCAGACAATGGTGCGCTTAGAAACATCCGTATTAAGCGCCAAATAAATGTTGTGTATTATTATTATTATTATAAAATAAAAGAGCTCTCTTCTCCCCCTATCTGACTTAATACATGTAGTTTTTATTCTCACTATGGTTAGTCAGCAAATGTTCTCTTTTACAATATTTATTTTTTCATCATTTTTGTCTTTGTTAAACCTATCTGTCCGTAGGTTCTTGTTTCTGTCTGTTCGTTCTGTTTGTCTGTCTTTCAGGCAGCTCCCCTGATTTTTGTTCATTTTTCTTCTTGTAGCCCCTTACTAATAGTTTTAAGCCTTGATTGGGACGAACTTGCATTAAAAAAAACAAGTAAATAAAAAATAAATACAAACAAAAGTGAAAATGATATTTCAGTCTTTTACAAATTTGTTTTGCTGTATGGTTTTGAAAGAGCCTTAGAGCCAGTCTGAAACTTTCTTAGCATAGAGAGAATTGCTGAGCAAAACAGGTTACCTGCCAAAATTTACATGTAGTGTATATTGGTTGTGACTGGTCCCCTATTCATTTTTGCTTAGCAAATACATATTTCCTGCTTACCAAGTTGCACCCTGAGTCCATCAACCTTGAAGTTGATGGTTGTCTATAGCAGCATTGATGTTGTTCAGTTGCTAGGTAAGGCTCAAAGTCAACAAATGACGTCGGTCGCCACAACTTGAATTTTTTTTCTTCCTTCCCCCTTTTGCCGGATTTTACGTTGACGCCATCGCTTTTATCAACATAGATTATCACTGACAAAGAATCAGGTGGCTGTGACCGTGAATAAAATAAAATGTCTGACGGTTTAATTAAAAAAAAGAAAAAGAAAGAGGAAATGCCACCAAACGACAGCGGCAACTCAAGGAAATTTGATTGAAACATACCCGCAGGCTACCGATTACAAAACCTTGATAAATATTTGGAAAGCTTTTGAAAAATAATGTACCGGTATATATCGTTTTGAGAGAACGAAACGTTCGTCATCATTTAAAGAATTAAATGCTCCATGGAAATATATTTAACTTCATATTCTGAGCAGTCTATTTGATGTGAAAAAGTACACGTTGTTGTGATATACATTTGTAAAGTTTATGGACAGGTTGTATTGTAAACTTGGGTGTGATCTCTTAAACGATTTAAAGGTATCGTACACGTTTGGTAATGACTCAAAACATATATTAGCATAAAAACTTACTTGGTAACAAGCAACGGAGAGCTGTTGATAAAACATTGCAGGAAACGACTCCCTCTGAAGTAACATAGTTTTTGAGAAAGAGGTAATTTCTCACTAAAATAATAAAAACTTCTTGCAAGAAGTTTTTATTCCTGTGTGAAAGCACAAAAATTTGTACAACATGGGTGTTTTTTCTTTCATCATTTTCTTGCAACTTCAATGACCAATTGAGCCCAAATTTTCACAGGCTTGTTATTTTATGCATATGTTGGGATACACCAAGTGAGAACACTGGTCTTTGACAATTTCCAAACGTGTTCAGTGCCTTTAAAGGTAGTGTCAAAGATTGGTAAATACACCAAAAATTAACGACCATAAAAACGTTTTTGGTGAGAAGCACTGCAGCTGTTGTTGTACATGTATAGACTATTCTGAGAAAGGATTCCCTTTGAAGTAATATGGTTTGGGATAATTTTTCACTCAAAAATCATTTGAATCTGAAAAACGATTCATGCATGAATAGTTTCTCAGATTTCTGCAAGCATGTAGATTTAATTGAAATGGCGATCACATTTCTGATTGTTGTAAGGGGAGAAAGTGTGTACGACTATACTTGTTATCATCTTACCCATGGCTGCATAATTATCCTTCAATCAGAAAGAAAAAAAGAAAAGGGAGAAAAAAAGAGAAGATTATTATTCTCTTAGCCAGGGATCGAAGAAGCTATTTGACTACTTGACAGAGTCCAGTCATTTTAGCATTGGACCGTGTAATCCCACAACCAAACAAGACCTAGTGGTTTTCCAACTACATGCTGGTACACGTTTGGTAATGACTCAAAACAAATATTAGCATAAAAACTTACTTGGTAACAAGCAATGGAGAGCTGTTGATAGTATAAAACATTGTAGGAAACGACTCCCTCTGAAGTAACGTAGTTTTTGAGAAAGAGGTAATTTCTCACTAAAATAATAAAAACTTCTTGCAAGAAGTTTTTATTCCTATCTGAAAGCACACAAATTTGTACAACAAGAGTGTTTTTTCTTGCATCATTTTCTTGCAACTTCGATGACCAATTGAGCTCAAATTTTCACAGGCTTGTTATTTTATGCATATGTTGGGATACACCAAGTGAGAACACTGGTCTTTGACAATTTCCAAACATATTATAGATCAACTTGAATAAAATCGCTCAAACTATTTTGACTATTTCTACTCTTGGTTTTTTTTGTGTTTAAATAAATTATTATTATCATCATTGAGAAATTTTATATTCAGTTAGCGGTAACACCGTGTGTATAATATCTACTTTGCTGTGTAGATTTGTTCTTTGAGAACTTGTTTTTCTATTTATTCTACTGCCGTGGAGTAGGTTTGTTATTTTATGCATACGTTGGTATACACCAAGTGAGGATACTGGTCTTTGACAATTACCAAAAGTATACCCTGCCTTTAAAAAAAATGTTACAATCATTGGGAAAGACTGCTCATGTAATGGTAGAAAAGGGGTCCACTTTTTGTGTGTTTCCAGTCATATACGACCCTTCCTCTTCACTTTGATACTTGCGGTTCATGTCTCCTTGAGGGCTATGTAAATAAATCTATCAAAACAAACATGTACTGCTTGTTAATAAATATTGAACGTGATAAATTGAAGATTGATGTAAACTGTTGCAACACATGCAACCTTTCGTCCAATTCAGTGGGGATTGTAGAACGACGTTCTAAATGTCAAGGTGCTTTTAGAAAAAGTGCAATGTTTTTTTCATTATGTAAGGCTGTAATTTGGGAGAAAAAAATCTACAAGACCACAATGCTTGTAGCTCAAAATGTTTACTGGACCAAATTTTGTGTCTGCAGGACCAGAATCAAAATGAAAAAAAAAATCTCTGATTCCTGGCAATATGCATTTGAATGTTTTTATTTGAACAATAATTGCACTTTAGACATGTGAGAGAAGATTTATCTCATATGTCTCTTGGGGTATTAAGTATACTTTATTGCTCTATTACTTAATAGAATTAAAACGTATTTTTCAGACTCAAAGTCAACATTTGAACATAATTTGTTTCTGTTCAAGATATTACACAGTGAGGTACATGTATTGTTCTTCAATTGACAAACACAAGACCGCTGGACTTGTCCAGTCTTTATAATTTTGCCTATAAATCCCAAATAAATCCCCAATCTACATTGTCTTTCAAGAACACCCCAAAATAATGGCACGTTGTGGGATTTTTAAAAATAATTTTGTTCTTCTTTTATGATCCCACCTTTAAAGGCACTGTACGGGTTTGGTAATTACTCAAAATATATATTAGCACAAAAACTGACTTGGTAACGAGCAACAGAGAGCTGTTGATAGTATCAAACATTGTGAGAAACGACTCCCTTTGTGAAGTAACATACTTTTTGAGAAAGAGGTAATTTCTCACTAAAATAATAAAAGACTTTTTGCAAGAAGCCTTTTATTCCTGTCTGAAAGCACAAAAATTTGTACAACAAGGGTGTTTTTTCTTTCATCATTTCCTTGCAACTTCGATGACCAATTGAGCCCAATTTTCACAGGCTTGTTATTTTATGCATATGTTGGGATACACCAAGTGAGAACACTGGTCTTTGACAATCACCAAGCGTGTTCAGTGCCTTTAAGGAAAAACTGAAAGGGGAACAGATCACACTAAGTGTACATACATGTATATGTACATGGTACATGTAACTTGACTCCAAACCAACATGTTTTATGTGCAATCTGTGTGGTTAGAAGCTTCGTAAAATTGAGTCAGATCTTCCCAATTTCTCGACTCTTTGTAGATGCCGTTGTAGTTCCTGCCCCAGGCTTGATAACACTCTACAAGTTGTTTCTCATGCAACGATATTCTCAAATTACTATGTATACTACTCTTGCAGCTCGAATTCCGTCCTACTTGCCAAAATAGTGGGTTGAGATAACAAATGCCTTGAACTTCATGCGCATGCTGTTAGTGTCACATTAAACGGAAATCACTTGAAGCAGTATTTTGTGTGGTATTTCAGTAGAATCACCGATAGAACACGTGTCTTTCAGCTCAGTTTCACTGTAACTGAATTTTATTTTTTACAAGATTTGAATTATTTCTAAATGTTTTTTAGATTTACTTTTGGAAGGAGATGTTGAATTGAAAAAAAACCAAAAACATAAAGTAAAATCCTTGTAAAAAAAATTGTTAGGAAAAACACTAGACTGCAGGACTAAAATTACTGGACTCTGGCTGGTTGTCTTGTGAATATTTCAAGTCCTTTATCTTGTGGGCATTCTGGTTGGCTTTACTGGTTTCAAAAAAATTCCACAGGCAAATCACTCGGGTGGGATTCGAACCCACGACCTTTGCATTGCTAGAGCAGATATCTTACCACTAGACCACCGAACTAGCCTGGTGGCTAGAGGCAGTTCGAATCCTACATGGTGTTAGCAGCAGGTACCACAACGATTTAATAAATGTTTATTTTGCATCAGGGATAATTAATATAATTTGTTTTTACCCTTACACCGATGTGTATAAAGCACTGTATACTCAGTACTTTTCCAATAATAATATTCCTGCATTGATCCAGGAAGTTGTAGTCATCATGAGTGGTCAGTGAAAGAGTAAAATTAAGGATGATTTATTTTGTTCTGTTTTTCAGATTCTTGCTAATCTGTTCATCTTCATATGTGGCAACCTAGCTGGTGTCTTCACTCACTACCCAACGGAAGCAGCGCAGAGACAGGCATTCCTGGAGACGAGGAGATGCATTGAGGCCAGACTCACCACACAAAGAGAAAATCAAGAACAGGTACAGACAGTTTGATGTAACAGGGTTCTCCCTATGCACAAGGTGGCGTATCGGGCCGATAAGCGCAAATTGCGTACCGATACGTGCAAATTTTGGCCGATACGCAAAAAAAAAAAATTTACATTTTTAAATTTTTTTTAAATTTTTATTTCACAAAAAACATCAACAGAAAACCATATACATGTAGAATGCTCCAGATTGCACAGTAGGGCTTTTAAAATCATTGATTGGCTGCATATTGCACCACAGCACCTTGTAAACCATTACATGGTGCTATGCAAAGGAATAGGTCTCATACTTCAACACGTAACTTCACTTACCTTGTAGGAAAAATAGTGAGCGCCAGGAGTGTCAAGTCTGACAGACATGGCGCGTTATAAATGTTCACTATTATTATTATTAAACACCAAGTTGAAAACATTCCAAAGACCTTGTTTCAATTTAGCGTGCTTCGGCCAAACAAACAAAAATTGGGTTCAGAATCCTAACAGTTTTGACACATCATGGGTAGAACCATGTTGTATCAGGATATTTTGTTTTACTGATGTCTTGATTTTTCATTGTGCCCTCCTGCACCTTGAGACTTTCTTGAAAAGGCGCAAAATTGCCATCACAGAGATGAAATACTGTAGCCATTGTTGTGGCCAAGCCTTCAGATTATCAAACTGAAATTATAAAGAGAGTCAGCAAACCTCTTCATTTTAAAGGGTATTATGTAGGATTGGTGAGGATGAAAAACATCAACGGTTAATTTAAGTCTGAAAGCATACTGATTATGAAGTTCATGCAGCGATGACTTTGAAGAGTAGGCATTTTCAGTGATCCGGCCATAATAATACTGAGTTCTTATATAGTGCTTTAGCACACCCGATGGGGGTCTCAAAGCGCTCAGTATGTTTTCCTGCAAGGTATGCGGAGCTACGTTTTTTGAAGTATGAGACCTATTCCTTTACTTAGCACCATTGCCAATCAAACCAGGGCAAACCCCTTCTCTTTACGATAAGTGCACTGGGTTATTTTACATGCATTAATTACACAACACATAGGACCCACGGCTTTGTGTCCCATCCGAAAGGACGAAGCAATAATTGGTTAAGTGTCCCGCTCAAGTACACAAGTGTCACGAACCGGGACTCGAACCCACACTCTGCTGATCAGAAACACCAGAGCTTGAGTCCGGTGCTCTTATCAGCTCGGCCACGACACACCATAGCCACTGCCAAAGTTATCAAGTTCGACACGGCTGTACTGTTGTTGAAACATTTATGTCATCAACTTCTGCCACCTGATTTTTGCTTATCCTAAAAGAGAAAGTCTCTAAGGCACTATACCCTGTACGAGCCCCCCCCTCCCCCTCCCAAAGAAAAGAAATGTAAAAAGAGAGGGAGAGAGGGGATAATTTGATTGCATCTGGAGAATTCCCCAAGGCCTGAGTATCATCCCAGCGTTTTCCTTCCACCCACCAGTCTGAGAGTTATTCCACCCTGTGAAGCAGAAACCGCTGTACATTGTGCCGCATTCAAGGGAATTTATTTAGTGCAGCACCACTGCACAGCAGACCGCTTTGCTGTTTTGACATTAAAGGGTCTGTATACGTTTGGTAATGACTCTGAAAATTAATGGCAATACAAATTTACATGGTAAGAAGTACAGCAGCTTTGGATAGTATTCATTTTGGGAAACTTTTCACTTAGTACTGCGGTTATAGAAAAAGGTATCACTGACAGTAACGCTCCTCAGATTGTGTATTCGAATTGCTGATTATTCTTCCTGCGTGGACATAACCACTCGAGATTTTCGGCAATATCTCAAAAGCCGCTACCACCTTTTGAAATGAAATTTTCACAGGTTAGTTTTATGGGTTTTTTCTACAACTCTGTAGGATTGAATCAAACAGTGGGTTCCAATAACCAAACGTATACAATCCCTTTAAAAAAACACCATGCACACGTGTGAAATACATACACTGTACACACACAGATTAGTGTTGTAGTCACTCTGTGGACATTCCTTTGTTCTGTACACTTAAGGACAATCCTTTTCCTCATCACTGTAAAAAAAAAAACTGTGTGGACGTGTGTAAGTCCACATAGTGTTTCAAGTCCCTACATTATGTGGACCTCTTTTGTTCTCAGGTCCACACTTCGTATGTAGCATTAAAACACCAGTGCTGGTACTTCACAAGGCAATTGCCTGCGTGCCTCTGAGCCTAATTTTATAGAGCTGCTAAGCACAACAATTTGCTTAGCATGAAATTTCTTCCTTGACAAAAACAGGATTACCAACCAAATTTCCACGTGATTTTCAGGATAAGCAAACAACAGCTGAATACCAGTAACAAGCAATATGCAGCACATGGAAATTTGGTTGGTAATCCTGTTTTAATCAAGGAAGAAATTTCATGCTAAGCAAATTGTTGTGCTTAGCAGCTCTATGAAATTGGGCCCTGGTCATTGCCTTGGTGCCCCTTGAAATGCTCCCGTACAAATGTTCTTTTCCCGCACACACTGTATCTGAGACAAATTGCCCTGCCCAAATACATGATATTAGAATAAGGAATCAGGCTCTTATGGTATACAATTAGACCATATACATCAATATGTGAGGAGAGGGGTAGCCATTTGACGTCAAACTTCGAGGCTCGTGAATAACGCCAGATTATTATGTCCGTATTATGTTGAATGTAATATCTCCTTAAAGGTATCGTACACGTTTGGTAATGACTCAAAACAAATATTAGCATAAAAACTTACTTGGTAACAAGCAACGGAGAGCTGTTGATAGTATAAAACATTGTAGGAAACGACTCCCTCTGAAGTAACGTAGTTTTTGAGAATGAGGTAATTTCTCACTAAAATAATAAAAACTTCTTGCAAGAAGTTTTTATTCCTATCAGAAAGCACACAAATTTGTACAACAAGGGTGTTTTTTCTGTCATCATTTTCTTGCAACTTCGATGACCAATTGAGCCCAAATTTTCACAGGCTTGTTATTTTATGCATATGTTGGGATACACCAAGTGAGAACACTGGTCTTTGACAATTACCAAACGTGTTCAGTGCCTTTAATCTCCCTGATTGCAAGATGCAAATTTTGGCATCTCTGCATCCCTTTAAAGTCGTGACAAGAAAAAGGACAAGTAACTCTGTAACTTTTCAGGAAAGGAACAACAACAAAAAGGAGAAAGCGTAGAACAAAGAGTAATTTGATGTGGCTTTGAGTGACACTAAGAGCAGAGTCAATGTCGGCAGTCCTTCTCTGGAGTCCCAGTCAACAAAATCAGTCAAGAGATGCCAGGTGTTGAGGTTTTATTACCCACCTCCTGTCTCTAGATATTGATGATCCTCTCCGCTAACTTCCACCCGGGCTTATCCTCCTTACTCCCCTTAGATCGAAACTCTTCGATTGGATCAGCACCCCCCCTGAGCCCCACCGCGGAAAATGCAAACAGTCCGGTCTTGAATAATCCACAACCGATGCGAGGCGCCGTCACGCCGGCGGGACAGGTAACCCTACAATGGGAGGCACCTCCTCCCCGTTTTGAAATCGTTGAAATCCTCCACCGCGCTGCGAAACACGAGACGCCCGAACACGTAAAAGTTTCCACAGCACGGCGTGGTGTACTCAAACAGATGTGGGGAATTGTTTATGACGGGCAACTGTTTACTTGTTATTGCTGGATTATTGACAGAGTTGAAGACCTGGAGACGCATATTCATGTTTGGTGTCAGTTTTCCCTCAGCGGTAACATCCGTCCGGTCATAATTTTGTCGCCGTGCGGAGAGAACGGCAAACATGGAGCTGGCTTTACGGACGCTTGTAGACTCAGTCCCGATGGGTGGAACTGAAGGGGGGTTACGTTACACCCCACGGAGCAACGGAGGGAATCAAGTGTAGATGAAAACCTGGACGCTAATTAAAACCAGCTATCTGGAGTCTATTTGGCTTTTGAATCAGCTAATTTTGGGATGATGATGGATGCATTTACACGGACACTCTGACGAGAAGGGATTTGGAGGGGGGGGGGAGGATTGGGGGATCTCTGATTTTCCCTCGCACATGTTGAGGCCAGCTGCACATAAATTACCATGACATTGAGAAGTACATGTCAACCCTTTTTATCACAGTGTAAATTTCACTCTGTACGCTTTCCTTAAACTCCATTTCTGTGTTCCCATACACTCTCCCTACTTCCCACCACGTTCTCCATATCTCGTAATAAAGATGCTGCCAAAAAATTCAGAGACTGGCAACTTAGGGCTATAAATGGTTCACAAGGTTCTCCCCATGCACAAGCTAATGTAGGGTATCGGGCCGATACGCGCCATTTGCGTGCCGATACACGCAAATTTTGCCAGAAAGTCCCGCCCCCCCCCCAAAAAAAGTCACAGCAAAAATCAATGGAAAACCATATAGAAAGCTCCAGATTGCACAGTAGGGCTTTTAAAACCAAGACAAACACCAAGTAGAAAACATTCAAGTTTCAATTCAGCGTGCTTCGTCCAAACATCAAACAATTTTGGTCCAGAACGCCCCACAGTTTTGAAAAAACCTGGGAGAATCCTGGTTCAGTTGGTGGAGCGCGGGCACGTTAATTTGGAGTTCGCAGGTTCAAATTCCGTTCACCCAAAAAATTTGTCAACCATCCCATACTGCCACTTGTTAAAGATGATTTGGACCTGCTCTCTCTAGCTTTGAGAGTTTATGTTTTTTCCTAAACAGCTTTGAATCTTCTTCGCTGTCAAAAGTTCAGATTTTTTTTTTTAAACTATGTGCCGTCACAAATCACGTGTGATGTCACAAATCACGTGTGATGTCGCAAATCACGTGTGCTGTTGCAAATCACGTGTGACGTCACAATTCACCTGTGACGTCACAAATCACGTGTGATGTCACAATTCACTTGTGACGTCACCAATCTCGTGTGATGTCACGTCTTATGTCACAAATCACCTCTCCCAATGCCGGATGGGTGTTCCTGAACTTTATGTCTACACTATACTGGAGGGAAAACAAAAATCAAATGCCACTTCTGTGTCTAATCATGAGAGGGAAGGATCGAGGCACTTGTGTACGGATCATTAGGCCAGGCCAGCCAGGCATGTAATCAAGCTGGAGGCACCACAACATGTCCCTATCAAATGGTCATTTCTTCTGGTCAGAGGATGGCTATTGACCAGTCAACCTGGGTTTCCTAGGGACCTGGTCAATGGTCATGCATTCATGATTGCATGGGTTGACGTCATCATCATCCTGGTTATTGTTGATGTACTTTTTGTTTTACGTCCGTCCGTCCGTTGATCACTCCTGTTCTCTACCACTCTTTGTGTTTTCCACTGTATGTTTTCTCTGTATACTTGTTGATCAAATTATGCAATTTCAATGCTGGATTTTTTTTGAGGGAATAACAAAAACCTTGAAATAATTCTTTAAAAAGCTCAAGGAGCGCTGACGGACCCTGAGAAATGTTGCAAACAGCTGCACCTTTATCAGGGCGATATTAATTAGACCAAAGAGCAAGACAGTCCGCTCCGTCTCAAAAGACACCTGTCTTTATCCTTCAAAGATAAAAAAAGAAAAAAAGCTTTAGATTTTACCTCGAAGGAGCGGGAGGGAAATTGCCTCAATGCTCCCCTTGTTGCTCTATGATGTTCCTTGGCCTAATTTCAAAAAGCCTATAAGCACAGAAACTTGCTAAGCACAGACAAATCTTGCTTAGCAGAAACAGGTTACCAGCCCAAATTCTGTAAAGTCTAAATTGTAACGACTGGTGCCCCGCTCATTTTTGGCTTTGTAAAGAAATTTTATAAGCAGTATTTTCTGCTCAACAGCTTTATGAATTTTGGCCCTGGCTACTGCCTTTGAAATGTTCGATTAGAAACTACTACTGGATCGGTACAGCTGACAAAATAGTCGGAGACAGTGTTCACGTTTTGTGTGATCAACCACATACCTGAAATAACAAACCTGTGAAAATTCAGGCTTAATCCATTGTGTGAGAAAATAGTTTTAAAAAAACATGCACTCTTTTCAGCATGTAAACACATTTTCCTTAATTTTGGTTGTAACAACTGAAATCAGCTGTTGCATTTTTTTTTTGGTTTTCAGACACAGTTTTCTCAAATATGACTTCATTTCAGAGGGTAATATTTCATTGCACAAAATGGTTCTAGTATGAATACCATAATCAGTAAGCTTTCAGACTAAAAAAAAAAAAATATATATATATTTTTTTTATCCTTACAAATTCTGTATAATACCTTAAAAATTCCTTTATAAAAGTGCCCATTACTAAAGAAAACTGCCTTGCCTGTATAAGATTGAAATATCTGGCCTGCAAACTCGTGGTTTATTTGTTGTGAGTTTGCTCTGCCTGCACACTTGAGTATGCCTGGAAATGGATTGTTGGAGGTCACTGGTAGGCACGTTCAAACTGTATGCCATGGAGCTCTGTAGTGCTGGTAGTCGGCATATTTCACTGATGTGACCTCCGATGTTCGGGCTGTTGTAATCAACAGTCTGTTTAGATATTGCAGGTGTGCCAGGCTGACATTGTGTTGTACAAACTTGTACAATCTTCACTCATCTCATTCTAACGAGATCAAAGCAAAAGCACACCAACAAAAAAACAGCATAACTCCTTGAAACTCCATCCGTGGAAACATGAGCATGTGCCCGGGGAATGTGGTGAGTTCATGTTGCACTTCAGCGGTGCAACCTGGATTGGAGGTAAACGTTCAAGAGGTCCAAGAGGGGTATCATTTGCCTCAAGAACAGTGTCAATGGGACGTGAGAGCACTCCCACCTCTGAAATTCACCTATGCTTCTCACAAGTCCTGCAGTACGGCCCCCCGTGTTGGGTTTGCAAACTTCCATCGGCATATTGGTACCACCACTGTGCATCTGGTTCCCGAATTTTTCCGCCTTTCTTCAAACCGGAACTGACTAGATTAATCCAGGTTAGGAAAAGTGCAGACGCCATGGACGTTGTTGCTGAGTTGTCTGTTCTCACCGGAACCGACCAGTTTACTTTGTCTAGAACAGGTTTCAGATGTACGAGCTCCATTGGAGTACCGGAGCCACCTTTGGGGATCTGGTAACCCAGATCTGTCCACCTGTCTAAACCAGAGTTGATTGGTTTACTCCGGTTATAACCGGTTTGAAAAAAGAAAGTACAAACTCAATGCTACCATCAAGGCGGATTTGGTTCCCTTATCTCATTACAAACCGGAACTGACCGGTATGCAAACTGGATTTGACCAAGTTTGGATTACTTTGAATAAGACAAGTTTTCTGAGGTTGCAGTTTCTTTAGTTTCTCCCTCCCTTGGCAGACATTTATCTCCAAGTCGTGAAATTTTGAGTCGCCTTCACAAAGTCAACCTCTCATATTTTGAGTTACAGTACATCAAGTGTCTTGGTTTTGTTTTGAAACTGTACAAATACTACAGTGGTTTGTTTGTCTCGATCTTTCAATTGATTTTGTGCAAAACTTGGAAATCCATAGATGGTGACTGAGAAGCAGTTGAAAGCTAGAGATTAGTGAAAGCTAACTCAACCTTTTTTTAGAAACAAACAGACAAACAAACAAACACCCCAACACCCCAACAAACAAACAAACAAACAAACAGATGTGTATCTTTAAATATCTGGAGAGGGTGATTGTAACACCTCCAGCGAACAATCTGGAAAACAATTGCAGATACCAATCTGGGATGTCTTGGGGGGGGGGGTTGAAAGCATATAATTGATTACTCCCACAAGTTAACACTTTTGAATGAAAAGTCATGCACTTTATCCCAAGCAGTACAGAAGGTAGCCTTTCAGAATTTCTGGGGAAGGATCAGGGAAGAGAGAGCAAAACTTGAGGAAATTGCACCAAATCTCTTGTAACCTTTCACCCAGGCTTTGATAATTTCATTTACTTCAGAAACTGCATACCCCTATTCCGTAATCGTGTTCCAGGAGATTCTGTGTGCGGCCGTAATGCAATCAACCTCCCAGTAACGGTTGAACTGTTCCCGTTCCGTTGCCGTGACAACCGGCTCATTCTGATCACCGGGGGAAAGACGACGTCATCGGGAGTGTACTTGGGGATGAGGTAGACCGGTTACCAGTGATATCATCAGTGGTATCTTAAAGCCTTGCCAGACTGTGCTAGGTGACCTACTTGTTTGATAGCGATCTGTCTCCTTCCTTATCCAGGCCTGATCAGTTGGTCAATCGCCCAGGGCCCAATTTCATAGAGCTGCTTAAGCAGCAAATATTGCTTAACAATTTTCTGCTTAGCAGAAACGAGCAGGATACCAGTCACAAATTGTACAAGTGACACGATAGTTTGGCTGGTAACCGTATTACGATAAGCTTGATTTTGTTGTGCTAAGCTACTTTCTTTGCTTAAGCAGCTCCCAGGTCATTGCCTTGGTGCCCCTATCAGCATTTCTAATTTAATTCTCTCTCAGACTGGCGGCCAGTCTATTTTGAATAGCAGGTCAGAAGAGTTGTGTTCTATGCCACAGGCAAATTACAAGATACCAATTAACACCATCATCAGAGTTCGAAGATGGACAGGACAAGGGAGTCAGTGATGAGTGGTTGCCCTTGACGAAGGATAGCCTAAGATGATGAACCAGTGTTACATGTGATGAGATGTTATCACCCCATTGATTCTGAAAACCTACTTTGCATTTTCTCAACCTCGTCAAGAAAGAGGAAGGGAAAAAACAAAAACAAAAAACCCAGTGGTCAATCCCATTGTGTCCAATAAAATTCCTTTAATATCACTGGTTCCTGACCTTGCCACTTCTCATCCCAGTGACCTACCTGTAGTAGATATTCTCATGGGGCGATTGTATTGATGCGTCTTGGGTTGCTCCTCTTTGCCGAGACCTTAAAGACAAGATAACTCACTCCCTAGAGTAGCTCGGTCCAATTCATTGAATGGATTCTTGGTGGAAGGCCATTTTTCTGTCTGAGTGTGTTTGAGGGTAGAGTTAAAGGGATTGTATACGTTTGGTAATTGGAACCCACTGTTTATTTCAATCCTGTATAGTTGTAAATATATACCATAAAACTAACCTGTGAGAATTTCATTTCAAAAGGTTGTAGCGTTTTTGAGATATTGCCAAAAATCTGGAGCGGTTATGTCCACGCAGGAAGAATAATCTGCAATTGGAATACACAATCTGAGAAACGTTACTGCAGTAACGCTTCTCAGATGCAAATTTTTAGGGATAAAAAGTGATATCTTTTACTATAACTGCAGTACTTCGAAGTAAAAAGTTTCTCAAAATGCATTATACTATCCAAAGCTGCTGTACTTCTTACCAAGTAAGTTTTTATTGCCACTAATTTTCAGAGTCATTACCAAACGTATACAGACCCTTAAACTATGCATCCAGAATGCATTCTTCATCATGGGTTTTTTACACAATGACAGAAAAACAATGGAGTGAAACAGTGGTGTAAAACTACCAAGTAAGAAAGTGATAAAATAATTGGGTAAAGCAACAGGGAAAGACATTGGAGTAAAATAATAGGACAAAATTATGGAGTGAAACAATGGAGAAAAACAAAGTGAGTAAAGCACTAGAGTAAAACAATTGAGTAATACAATGGAGTAAAATAATGGAGTGAAACAATTCAGTAAGACAATGGAACAAAACAATGGAGTAATACAATGGAGTGAAACAATTCAGTAATTGGGATGTCATGTGGCTGAGTGGTTTAGAGCATCGAATTCAATTTTCAATGGTTAGGTCATCGGGGTGTGGGTTCGAATCCCGGTCACGACACTTGTATCCTCGATCAAGATGCTTTACTGTATAATTGCTTCTCTTCACCCAGGGGTATAAATGAGTACCTGCGAGGGTAGAGGTTGATATTGTGTTTGAAAAGCCTTCGGAGTGCCACGGCAGCTCGAGGCTGTATCATACTCCCCAAGGAGCTGAGAAAGGAATGTTATTGGCCCAATGACCAGGGCACTAATGTAAAGCGCATTGATACGTTATTGTAAAATGTGCTATATAAGAACTAGATATTATTATTAAGACAATGGAACAAAACAATGGAGTGAAGCAGTGGAGTAAAATTATGGAGTAAAACAATGTAGTAAAACAATGGAGTAAAATAATAGAAAAAATAATGGAGTAAAACAATGGGGTGAAACAATGGAGTAAAACAATGGAGTGAAACAATTCAGTAAGACAATGGAACAAGACAAAGGAGTAAAGCACCGGAGTAAAATAATGGATTAAAACAGTGGAGTAAAAAAGGCACCTGGCATAGAAAGCAATAAATGTTGATCATGTTAAAAAAAAGAGAGGAAAGTTACAAGATTTTTTTTTTTAGGCAGCTTGTGGTCATTCAATCCTGACATTTGCAGAATTTGACATAACTAGGTTAACTAAAGTCATTGATCTTGATTCTTCAAATATTCCTTGATTTTGAGCTCCTCTCAAAACCCCAGGGTTCAACCAAACTGAACTTCTCTCAGCGTCTGTTTAGATGTCTGTCATGAGTGATGTGTATTGACTACTGTGCGTGATCTTTGTATGTTTTTGAGCCACCGTAACTCCAGAGTGGTTCGAGAGCCCTCGCTTGAATTTTATTTAATCCACCGAATCAACAACTGCCAATGAAAGGGGGAGACGATGTTTATCATGGTGAACCCATCTTGATTTCCTCTTATTGGAATCAGTGTCTTCAAAGCGAGGCTGGAAGGGCAACTCCGACGCCATCTTGATGATGATTCCACTCTTCTCATTGTTCATGCCTTTGTCAATTCTCGACACGACTCGTGCAACTCTCTTCTCACTTGACTTTCAGATAGAGAACTTTCCAAGATTCAATGAGTTCAAAACACCGCTGCTTGCCTCGTTCTCATGCACACCTTGTTCTCAACATATAACACCCATCTTACAGGGCAAATCCGACGCCATCTTGATGATGATTCCACTCTTCTCATCGTTCATTGCCTTTGTCACTTCTCGACACAACTCGTGCAACTCTCTTCTCACTTGACTTTCAAATAGAGAACTTTCAATAAGAAGATTCAATGAGTTCAAAACACCACTGCTCGCCTCCTCTCATGCACACCTCGTTCTCAACATATAACACCCATCTTACAAGAACTCCACTGGCTCCCGATCAAAATGCAGATCGCACATAAGTTAAATCTCCTCACTTTCAAAGCTCTTTATGGACTATCTCTAGACTATAAATCTGATCTTCTGCATAAATTTATTCCTGTTCGTCCTCTTTGTTCTTCTGGCCAATCTGATGCAAACTACTGTTTCTATACAATTCTATGGTCAAAGAGCCTTCAACTTCATTGCACCTTCATTATGGAACGACTTACCAGTTCATATCCACCAAGCTGACTCTGTTCTGATTTTCAAGGGACTTTTAAAGACTCACTTGTTTAAATCTACATCTTTCTAAACAAATTGCTTCATATATTTCCTTGTTTTTATGTTTTGTGTTGCGCATAGAGGCTCCTGCAATATGCGCTTTATAAATGTCTCATATTATTTTTATGTTTATTATTATTAGTCGGGTCCTGGTTTAATAATTGAGAGTTAGTATTCCGTAATGCTATTGCAGACAGGGAGCATGACAAAATCAAGGTAGTAGCTTTCCTTAAAGGTAGACCACATGGCAAGCTATTTGGATGTGTTTTCAATTTGAGTATCTTAAAGGCCTGTTTCACACGAGACGGATTTCCCTGGAAAATGTGGTTGACCTTTTTCACACTTGAATTGCTAACCCTCGAAAACTTCCGAGAAATAAAATGTTGTTTCCCCAGGGATTAACTAACCACTGCTTGTGAGTAGGGTTGAGCAAGAAGTACTACAGTTTTGGTTTTTTTCAGACGAAAATTTTATCAACTGTGAAGCAAACATGGGTGATGGCAGGGCTAATTAGTTAGACTGTGTGAAAAAATCAAGTGGACGAACTGAATCAGTGTAGATGATTACCTTGTCTACTCGTCTAGTTACGTAAATATTTAACTCCTTCATTTCCTCCCTCCCGTCTCTTCATACAGGAACGGCTTCTCCTCTCGGTGTTGCCACGGCATGTTGCCATGGAGATGAAAGCGGACATCGCCAGCAAGAGAGAGGACATTCAGTTCCATAAGATCTACATTCAGCGACATAGTAACGTCAGGTAAAAAATAAGAAACTCCCTCCCCACCCACCTTCCCTCGTTTCCGGAACAGAACTATCAATAATTTCCCCTCAGCGCTCGTACTTGGGTTTTTTTCTTCTCTCATACCCTTTAAAGGGAACGTATACCTTTGGTTTTTGGCACCTTTCGATTGTGTTAATCCTGGTACTTCACAGAATGACCTGATGAACTAGCTTTGTTCTGGATACGACCTAATTAAAGTGACAATAAAAACTTGTGGTACCTTGCTAACCACAAACTATGCCATATGTCCTAAACTGCCAAACAAAACTGCACAAAAACAGCCTTGACAGAAGTAGCAAGTAGAAAAGCAATATAATGGCAATTCATACAATTCATACAGCTTTATAAAGGCGAAGTATACCTTCGGTTTTATGCAACCGGTCGATTGTTTTAATACAATATAAATGTAGATAGATACAATAAAACTGACCTGTGGAAATTTCATTTCAAAAGGTGGTAGCATTTTTAAGATCGCCATTAAGCACTTTATATGCTTTATAGGCAAAGTATACCTTTGGATTTTGGAACCAGTCGATGGTTTTAAAGCTGTATAAATGTAGATAGATACAATCAAACTAACCTGTGAAAATTTCATTTCAAAAGGTGGTAGCGTTATTGAGATATCGCCGAAAAACCGGTTATGTCCACGCAGGAAGAATAATCTGTAATTGGAATACACAATCTGATAATCGTATCTGACAGTAACGTTTCTCAGATTCAAAATATTTGGGGATAAAAACTGATATCTTTTTCCATAACCACATTACTTCAAAGTGAAAGCTGCTGTACTTCTTCTCAGTAAGTTTTTATTGCCATTAATTTTAAGAGCGATTACCAAACGTATACCTTCCCTTTAAAACACGGTTGTTTTTTCTGTCTCTGTTCTGCGTAGCCCCCCTAAACAAGCATCAGGAAATTTGTAGCTAAATATTATTCAAAGCACGCAGGGAATCTTCTGTCTCTTTCGTTGTGCGTGTTTTGCTTTATTTGATTGACTGGTAGTCATCCAGGTTGTTTATTAACACGGTCTTAGGCTTGTGCATTATGCAGGGAATTTATTATTATTATTATTATATACTTCAAACTGATCAATGAATTACTCATTCGTTGGTGTTGGATAAGATATTTTGCTTGGAAGTGTGGTGCACTCCTGGGGTAATCGTCGTTTTTCACATGCCGGAACAACTCTTTGGAACAGCCTCCATCTTCAACTCAGACAAGCAGATACTTGTTCTCAATTTAAAACCTATCTCAAAACCTACCTATTTCGGAAATCATAGCTTCGGCCTCGGGTTGTCTTTTGTGTAATTGCAGAGTTCTTGTTTTTTTGTGCCAGGAGTGTCAATTCTTGACAGACATGGCGCACTAGAAATGTTCAATGTTATTATTATATTTTTAGAATAAACCCTGACAGTGGCGTGGAATTTCATCTTTGAGAGGGCGGGCAAGGCTGTTTTCATTTTGAGAAGGTCACTTCTAGTGGAACATCTTGAAGTCTATGGGGAACATTTGAAGGGGCACCAAGGCCTAGACAAGGGGCAACAGAAGCCATGGCCTCAGTGTAATTGCAAGACTGCCCTGATTTGCATAATCATGATTCAATACCAGACTACTTCTTTTTTCTGTTCTGTTTAACACATTTTTTTTCTCTCAAAAACATAAACCCTGGGAATTGGCTTGTTATTAGAAAAGGTCTTTGTACTTTTTGGGGCATAACATTTTGAAAGGTTTTTAAAAGAATACGCACAGCAGTCGCGCGCTGCGGCGAGTGTACAGTATGAATGTCGGTCCAACTGAGAGTTTGACCTCATGATGGTTTCTCCGAAAATCGTAACTTAGCAGCTCAAAACCAAATCGTGAGTACATTTAAATCCCAGATGTTGCATCTTAGACATATAAAGAAGCCAAGAGCCATTTTTAAAGGCATTTTTTGTTGGGTATTCTTGTCGTTCTGAGGCATTTTTTGTGTCAACTTATATCAATTTGAAGATCGCTGTGCGTATATGCATCGCATATCTGGGGCGCTAGTACGACCGCAGATGTCAAAATTTCAAAAAAACGAGTACAGCGCCCCATTTACTGGGTCTATACCTCACCATGCAATGCCTCAAAACCAATAACAATATATTGACTGTGATTTCTCTCTCAGCATCCTTTTTGCGGACATAGAGGGCTTCACTAAGCTCTCGTCCCAGTGTACTGCCCAGGAGCTTGTCAAGATACTCAACGAGCTGTTTGCCCGCTTTGATAAACTCGCTCAGGTAAGCTCAACATCTGCTTCCAGCAACTCACTTCTCTTCCTCTTAACCCTTTCATGCGCCGACCAGTTGCTAGCGACCGGTTTAAATTCCTTCAGAAAAATAGTTGTAAAACAAAAAATAAAGATCGCACGGCCACACAGTTTTCAGAATGGGAAAGAGGACTCTTGAGGGTGCTATTGTGAGCTGTTTTTTGGGGAGTCGCCATTTGCAAAAAACAAATAAACAGTTAATGCGTCCATATGATCAATTTATCACTAAAATAAATGGTGCATGAAAGGGTTAAACAGCTACTTGAATAAAAAAATTAGTTACTGGGAATACTATTTAAACTTGTTTATAATGTGTTTGTTTTATCATTTAAAGGCACTGAACACGTTTGGAAATTGTCAAAGACCAGTGTTCTCACTTGGTATATTCCAACATATGCATAAAATAACAAGCCTGTGAAAATTAGGGCTCAATTGGTCATCGAAGTTGCAAGAAAATGATGAAAGAAAAAACACCCTTGTTGTACAAATTTGTGTGCTTTCAGATACAGGAATAAAAACTTTAAAGAAGTTTTTATTATTTTAGTGAGAAATTACCTCTATCTCAAAAACTACGTTACTTCAGAGGGAGTCGTTTCTCACAATGTTTTATACTATCAACAGCTCTCTGTTGCTCGTTACCAAGTAAGTTTTTATGCTAATATATATTTTGAGTAATTACCAAACGTGTACGATACCTTTAAATAGCCTGAAAAGTCTATTAAAGCCTACACCATGTGTACGTACTTGTAGGTCAGGCTTTGTACTCGGTAAAATGTTCATGCTTTTTTCCCAAAGACCAAATGTCATGCCTGTAATAAGTGGTAGTTAATCAAAGTAAAATTAAATAATTGTGAGGATCCCGATATTATCTCTTGTCCATCAGCCATGTACAAACAATTTTGCAAGTTACATGTATTTTGTGCATTGTCCGTGGCACACGCTGCTGGTACATTTTTCATTTTGAAACAGAATCATCTGTGAATATTTGTTCTGAGAAAATATATTATGAAAAAGTATTTTAAAAATTGGGGCCATGCAGCTTTACTAGTTCTCAACACATTCAGTTTGACCAAGATTTTTGACAAATTCGATGACATTTCTGGAAGCTATGTGACCAGAAAGAGGCTTAGGAACAGAATGTGACTTAAATGGACCACAGGCAAGAAGAGCTATTTTTTATTCCATGCGTACAAGTGCATCAGCTGTCAACGTACGTCAATAATGACGTGATTGACAAATAGCCGCTCGGTTTTAAGCTTTTGCGATTTGACAAAGCCTAACAGGCATTTTAATCTGGTGATATGTTTTACCGTATTAGATTACAAGAATATTAATAATATAACGGGGCCGGGGTCTGTGTGTGGTGCTCTAAAGGCACCGGGGGTCGATGCATGCGTCCGAGAGTGTCATGTGACCTGGCGTTTTAAGGTGTAGAGGGTAACGTTAGATCCTGTGCAGTGTGAAAAGCTAATCTCCGGAGTTGACCACATTACAGAGGTTCTTGGGGAGTACCGTCCACATCGTGCAGGTTAACAGATGATTTGTTTCGTAACTTGAGCCATGTCGGTCAGAGGTTAACAGGCACAGAGTGTATACATCTTGCATTTTGTGCTGATGTCATAGTGCAATGTTTTGTACCTTTCTCCATATGAAGTGATAACATTTTAACTAGTTTCTGACCATTATTAAAATTGTATTTATTTATTGATTTATTTATTGGGTTTGTTGGTTTGGTGTGGTTGGAGGGGGTGGTTGCTTGTTGGGGTGTTTGTTTGTTTGTTTGTTGTTGTTTTTTGTTTTTGTTTTGTTTTTCGAGGGAGGGATGTTGTATGAAAACTGGACAGCTGTTTGCATGCTAGGAATTGCTTTGTTTTTAAGGCTAGAGCTGCCCGCATCTGAATTATCTGAAATTCAACGTAATAGATAAACCACCAGTTAGCCATTCCTTAGCATTACATGTACATGCTCTAGGTTTGTCTTCGTCCATCCAACATCAGGGTGTTACGTCCCTTCAATACTTTCTCGCCGTTATCCAGCCGCTTAAAAAGCGTTTTACCACGAGAAGGCAGGTGGAAAACATTATGAAGTTTGACCTAAATTGGGGCTGAATTCTTTTCCACGAACCTTTTCATTTAACTGATAGTTTCTATTTTACCTTGATATCTCAATCTCATCATATAATACAAGCCCACCCCGCTTGGTTTGATTGATAAACAGCGAGGCCGCTTACCACTCTCCAAATTGTACATTGAGCTGTTTAATTTTTGTGTATTTTACCCATCCAGAGTGCATTGCTTTGATGAATTGAAATTAGGGTTGCCTGTGGAGATTGTATGTTTGGAAACATTGTGAAGGAATTACTTCTATACATTATGCACCATCACAGTTGTCGGTCCGTACGGTGTGGCAACCCTGCAATTAGGTTAATCAAAAGAACACGCTCCGAAGGACTCTATCTAGGTTGAGTTTTTCCAAAACATCAGTAAAGATTATCTCTTTTGAAAACATCCCCAAGCTTTGCCGGTACCCAGAAGGTCTCAAAGGGATTAGTTTACCGATACCTAGAAGGTCTTAAAGGTATTATACAGGATTGGTAGAGCTGACAAAACAGTCGCAGACAGTGTTCAGTGTTTTGTGTGATCAACCTATATACATGGCATAACAAAAATGTGAAAATTTTGACTTAATCCGTTGTGTGAGTCAGGAGAAAATTGTGAAAAACAGTTCACAATTTTCAGCATGTACACACAATGCCCTTAATTTTGGTTGTTCCAACTGAAATTAGCTGGGATTTTTTTATTAATTTGTTCAGGTTTTCAGATACAGTTTTCTCGAATATGACTTCATTTCAGAGGGAAATTATTTCACTGAAAAAAATGGTTGTAGTATAAACTTCATAATCAGTATAGGCTTTCAGACTAAAATTAAACAAGCATGTTTTTTATCCTTACCAATCTTGGGAAGGGTATATAATTCTTGTTCCAAATGGTTCACTCATGCGACCTTTAGCTTTATACAAGAAAAGCAACTTTTTTGATTTCCATCACAGTTTTCATTGTTTCTGTATTGTACGTTGTATTCGGTTTTGTATCTTTTGTTCCTTTTTTAGGTTTTAGTTAACATTTTTTTTTTTTTTTTTTTTTTGATAGTCGTCATTTTTCCTTCCAGTCATTTGCGAAAAATTGTTGCTTGATTTAATAAAAAAGTCATCACCCAAAGCAGTGCAACAAGGTCAGATCTACTTGTCATGTCGTGGCCGAGCAGTTTAGTGCATCAGACTCAAGTTCTGGTTGCTAAGTCATCAGGGTGTCGGTTCAAATCCCGGTCATGACACTTGTGTCCTTGAGCAAGACACTTAACTATAATTGCTTCTCTTCACCGGGGGGGGGGGGGGGGGGGTAGTTGGGTACCTGTGAGGGCAGAGATGGTCCTTGTGATTGATTTAGCTTTAGTGCGCTACATACAAAATGTAAACACTTCTTATTTGACCAGTGCAATATCTTGCCTGCTAGGAAATGTCCTGGAATGTACAAGGTTATTTTGTTTTGTAGACGAGTTGACTTGGTCCACAAGTGTTTTGATTTCTCAGCATTTTTGATTTCCGAGGTTGTCTCCAACTAGTTCCTTAATGCACAGTTCAGACGAGGAAGTAATTTGAAAGCTTAGGAATGATCTGATCAGATGCAGACTTTGTTTCTTCTTCTTGAGGATGAAGCGAAGCTTTTAGGAGATGGAGTACAGGACATCCAACGAGATTGATTTAAACCTTAAAGAGGACTGCAACCGTGATGATAATTATCTATTTTTAGTCTTTTACTAAAGGCTATATTTTGCACGGTGCGTTTCGTTTCCTTTTCCCAGCTAGTCGAAGCACTTTCAGTAAATGAAAACAATATTTATCGCTTTTTTTGTAATACCAGAAAATCACATCAGATCATATTTAATTAAATTTTGCAATTTAGTAATGAGTTGTGAGTAATCTTGCAAAATTCTGTGATATATATATATCTTTTTTTGAAAATACAATTAGCTGTTGCAAACTGCTACCAACCAAAATGACCTATGGTATAAATGCAAACAAATGGTATACGGCCTGTGCCAAATTTCATGGCACTGCTTACCAAATAATTCTGCGCTTACGCGCATTGTAACGTGTGTATTTCTATGGAATGCAGCTGGGCGTAAGCGCAGAATTCCGCGGTAAGCAGAGCCATGAAATTGGGCCCAGATGTTTCGACCCTAGCAGAGTCTTTCTCGAAGGCTTAAGACTGTGGCGTATTTTTGGGATTTTGATCAAACTTAGACTTGAAAGGCATCAAACACAGTGGCATTTTACACCATTTTAACGTGAGGTTAGAGACTTGTAATTTTTTTCCCCGTTTTCATAAGGACTCTTTCTAGTGGAAAATGAGTAAATCATAAAACTGAATTTGACCTTTGAGTCCCTCTTCAAATACTTCTTCCGTAAAAAGCTACTAAAATATTTATCACGACTGTCCATTTTTAATAAAGTCCCCTTCGATTTTGTCACAGTGTCTCCACAATCAGTGCACGAAAACAAACAAAACCCATGAACCTAGATCGGCGGGAAAAAAATTTAATAGACCCAGATCAAATATTGAGGGAGTCAACAGTAACGAGAGGGGTTACCACGGTTACCGTGTCGAATAACACGTCTTGATATTTTTAAAATTAGCAGTTAGGAGACGCAGAACGGATTTCGGAACGGTAAACATACATCGCTGTGAGGGAGCCCATTTTCTATGATTAAATCAAAATATTTTGATTGGGCCGACTGGGTTCTCAGTTTCATCGTTTCCATGGGATAAAAAAGAAAAAAAAGATCCCCATCGATAATTCTTTTGCTCCATGGAAATTTGAGAGGGATTTGGGGATCTGGAATTGGATGCTCTGTGTTGTTGCTAAAGGAATTTTTAATGAAAACAATCAACAACTTTGGGAAAATATTGGCTTGCAGCTTTTAATGTGTCAGGGGGAAACTTGGTTCACAAATTGACCGGGTTCCGTGAAATGAATACCCCTGGTTTTGGGCGATTAGAGGCAATTGAGAACACAATGTCATTTGCTGCCACCATCTTGGTCATGTACCTTGTATACACTGACAATAACAAAATACTCATTTTTATATATCAAAGAGGGATCTGACTTGAACTTCAGGCTGTGTCCGAACTAACTCTGCTGCTAGAATTGTCACCCGCTCATCACCCCACCAACATATCACCCCAATATTCCGTGCACTACCTCTATATTCCTCCTACTGACATACAAATCCCTCAAACCAATCTGCAACCCAGTACCTCCAGGAACTCCTTCACCCATACCAACCTCGTCGTACCCTCCGTTCCAGCTCTACTGACATACAAATCCCTCAAACCAATCTGCAACCCAGTACCTCCAAGAACTCCTTCATCCATACCAACCTCGTCGTACCCTTCGTTCCAGCTCTACTGACATACAAATCCCTCAACCAATCTGCACCCCAGTACCTCCAGGAACTCCTTCATCCATACCAACCTCATTGTACCCTCGGTTCCAGCTCTAGTTACCAACTCTTCCCACACATCACTCAAACAAAATCATTTGGCCTTCGCTCGTTCTCACATTCTTCACTGACATTGTGGATTAATTTGCCAAACTTCATCAAATCTGCTTCAAACAAGAACATTTTCAAATCAATGCTAAAAATGTACCTCTTTAAAGGCAGGGTGTAATTTTGGTAATTACTTCACAAGTTAATGGCCATTACTTGGTAAAGAGCACTGGAGAGCTGTTGATATTATAAAACATTGTTAGAAACGGCCTCCTTTGAAGTAATGTACTTTTAGAGGTAATTTTTCACCCACAAATTTGAATCTGAGAAAGGCTTCAGGCAATAAAGCCTTTCTCAGGCATCTGAAAGCACACAATTCTATGCACCCCCTTTTCTCCTTTCATATTTTCTTGCAACTTCGATGACCAATTGGGCCCAAATTTTTACAGGTTTGTTATTTTATGCATTTGTTGGGATACACCAGTTCAATATTAATTGTTTTACTCATTTAAAAACCCCCACTAAAGCATTTAAGAAGGGGAGAGGCTATCACGTTCGCGCTTAGCCAGATCCTCAGCATCTGGCTTTTACAGAAAAACAAATCTTTAAACTGAATTAGAATGCAATTGAAGTCTGTTAAAATCAAAGATTATAGAGCGCCGAAGGCGCAAGATGCGGAACTGAAGCTTTATCTATTGTTAAACGTGAAATACGCATGGGCGCCATTTCAGCAAGTAAATGTTTTGTTTCCCATTGATAGGAATGGTCATTGTCTGCGCTGATCGGCACTGATCTATTGTTGTATCAAAAGAGTTACTTGCCGAAATGGCGTCCAGTGGGATTTTACATTTCAGCCCGAGTTCCGCATCTTGCGCCTTCGCGCTCTATAATCTTTGGTTAAAATGTTTTCAAAACAGGTTTTGAAAGAAATGAAAAATGAATATGTATTAAAATGCTTGCATCATTGGTAAAGTGACTTTCAGCCACCCTTGCCATCATTCCATCAGAATTTAGGATTTTATTAAATTTGTACGCAACTCAGGACGAACAGCTCCCTCAGGTGTTAGACTTTTGCTTACAAAGTCAAAATAGACACCTTGATGTTGACAATGGTGAAGCGTAATAGAACTTTGTATCCCCTGAAGGGAACATGTAATGTTTCTACAGTGAGTTTGCGTTAAACGGTCTTTATACGTTTGGGAATGACTCTGAAAATTAATGGCAATAATAGTTACTTGGTAAGAAGTACAGCAGCTTTGGATAGTATAATGCATCTGAGAAACTTTTCACTTCGAAGTACTGCGTTTATGGAAAAATATATCACTTTTTATCCCCAAAAATTTGAATTTGAGAAGCGTTACTGTGTGGTAAAGTTTCTCAGATTGTGTATTCCAACTGCAGATTATTCTTCCTGCGTGGACATAACCGCTCCTGGTTTTTCGGCAATATCTCAAAAATGCTACCACTTTTGAAACTAAATTTTCAGAGGTTAGTTTTATGGTATATATCTACAACTATGTACATGTAGGATTGAAACAAACAGTGGGTTCCAATTACCAAATGTATACAATCCCTTTAAAAAGCTACCACCTCCAGGCATTTTTAAAAAGGATAAAAAGCCATCAAGCCACACAATAACAATAATAAAGTAATAATAATAAAACAGCACTTGTAAAGTGCACAGTATCTGACAAAAAATGACATTCAAGTGCGCTGGTACCTTTGCTTAGATTGATATTCCTTACTCCATGTGCTTTAAACAGCAAACATTAACAAAGTGAACGCATGTGAACTCAATTTGTCCATAAACATTCATTTCCATCGACTTGGAGAAGCTTTTCCTGTAACATGTTTTTAATTATCAACCAATGAAAGTGAATGGAAATGGATGTGCGGACCAATTTCTCAGTTCTATGGAAAAAAATTGAGTTCACATGAGTTCACATGAGTTCACTTTGGTAATATTTGCTGTTCTGATCGATCAATATCGAGAAAAACAAGCAGATATCGATCTGACAATAAGTACATCTGTAAATGGTCCATACTTTAATCAATTAAGTGTTGCCCAATGCTGGAAGAGAAGCAACAAACATTCTAAAATGGAATACCAAGTCTATCCTTTCAATTTCTAAGATACCTGTCTCGAGTCGGAGGCCATCAAGCAAAACAAGTAGATATCAATCTGACAATAAGTACATTTGTAAATGGTCCATACTTTAATCAATTAAGTGTTGCTTGAAGAGAAGCAACATTCTAGAATGGAATACCAAGTCTATCCTTTCAGTTTCTAAGAAACCTGTGCCAAGTCGGAGGCCATCGTGGCTCTTCTAAACATTCTCTTGAAACATCCTTGAAGAGGAAGGGTAACCCTTGTCTGTTTTTAAATTGTTTTATTTCTATTTTTTTGCTCCATCACAACATTGACAGAACACGATCTGGGTGTGTGTATTGTTCCGTCATTTCGTTCCGTCTTCAATTCAGTGATTGATTTACGATAACGTCTTGCCAAAAGCGTTCATGGCTTCCACCGCGCCATGGTCTTATTTCCCCGCCCCCCCCCCAGAGATTCCAGACATTCACCTTCACTTTGTTTCGTGTACAACATAAAACTGGTAATGTGTTTTTATTTCCGATTTAGCTGAAGTTGAAATACGCTTAAGCTTTCAATGCTAATAGTGCTTATTGACTTGCTGGCTTATTTTGTTTTTATAAGGGCAAGACGGGTTTTTTTCCTTAGTAAAGGGCACCTTTGTATAGAGCAATCCATACGCGCAAGTGCTGCACGCCGAGCAGCCATTGCTGGGGTGCTGGCAGCACGTGGTTTTAATTATTCACAAAGGCATGAGAAAAAAAGCGGTGTCTTTTTAACTGTTTATGTTGCACTGCTGTTGCCCCTGGTGCCCCTGTTGTCGTATGTGATTGTCTGTTTAGCCTGAATGCGGTTTTTTCTTTCTTTTTTCCCCCCAGTATTTAAGGGCGGGGTACTTGTTGGTAATTTTTGTGGAAGGACGGCCATGTAGAGGTGCTAGTCACCTGTTCCTCCTCACCACTCACTGGCTTGGTATTTTATACAATTTTAAATATTTGTACCTATTTTTATATCTCTGTCATGTTTTATTTTTTGGTTTGTGTCTATTCATTCCTTTTAGTGTTTTACCAGTGTGAAGTGTAATAAAAAAAATAATAAAAAATAAAATAAAAAATAAGGTGTCTTGATCAACGATTTACACAATTATTGTTAGGTAGCCCAAGCATTTTGGCCAGGATTGTAGCCTTTGTTTAGCAAGGCATCATCAAGATTCTACTCCCGATTCTCAATTCATAAACGACAACTTTCGCAAGGCATCCGGTGATTTTTCTGTGACTGTCTACCCTCCGTCTTCCAGCGGCCTAACAACAAAAGTGAGCCTGGTTCGCCATCTTTACTCCATGAGTGACCCGGCGATGTCCCTAATGAAATTACTGAAAAAAACTGGGTCACAGGAGCACCAGCATTCTGTGCTTTCTTTGCTTGGGCAGAATTAAAATGTCAGGGGGTGCAAAATTGCTGATGGGTGGGGGGGGGGGCTGGTTTGAATTGATATCAAGATATGAATCTTCAACCTTGCTTTACAGCGTGAGCGGATAAGAGCACCGAACTCAAGCTCTGGTGTTTCTGTTCAGCAGAGTGTGGGTTCAAGTCCCGGTCATGATACTTGTGTCCTTGAGCAAGACGCTTAATTATAATTGCTTCTCTCCACCCAGGGGTAAATGGGTACCTGCGAGGGCAGAGATGGTTCTTGTGATTGATTTAGCTTAGTAGCGCATATTTGTTGCACAGGCTGTATACTCCCCAGGGAGCTGAGATGGTTTAAGGAATGAATTAAATGTAAATGGCCCAGTGACCAGGGGTAATAATGTTGGAAGCGCTTTGAGACGCCCTTCGGGAGTGAAAAGCGCTATATAAAAACTGGTTATTATTATTATTATTACAAATAATAAATACCTCACCCTATGTGGTGTGGAATTTTTTTGCTGTAGATAAAATTAATTAATTAATGGCGTGTGGCATATACACTTGGGATGTATCCAGGTATTTACTAGTAGCAGACAGAGTTGGTGGAGGAGGTCGTATTCATCAAATGACTCGGACCCACTTGAGGTGGTAGATTTAAAGAAAAATGATGTGATGGTTGACAACTTGACACTGTTGCCTTCTAGAACCTTATAGGCCATTTTGAGATATGGTGGACACATTGCTATGGCACTATTTGGTTCGGGGTAAATTTGTCTCGGTCACCTTTAAGTCACCTCTGGCTCACCTCTGGGTCATCCCTGGGTCACCTCTAGGTCGCCTCTAAGTAACCCCTGGGTCACATGTTGGTTATTTGTGGGTCACTTCCGGGTCACCCCGAGGTCACCTCTAGGTCACCTCTGAGTCATTCCAGGGTCACTTCCCTACTTTGGTTGTAAGATATGCTCATTTTGAGAAAAGTTTCCTCAAAAATCAAGTTAGATTCCAGTTATGGAGAAGATTTGGGTTACATCTATGTACTCCGAAAACTTGACTCACAATACCTCTCGGTAGTTAGTATTGTACTTTTACTCTTAACACTTTGACATTGGGACTAACTGCTGATGTGTTGTTGTTTCTGTTGATTTTTTTCCAGGAGAACCACTGCCTGCGTATCAAGATTCTTGGTGATTGTTACTACTGTGTGTCAGGTCTCCCAGATCCCCGCCCCGACCACGCCCACTGCTGTGTAGAGATGGGCTTGGATATGATTGAAGCCATATCGTAAGTCTCAATCAAATTGACTTTTTTCATCATTTACAGTATGAGTAGATTTCTTTTCTTGACAGAAACGTAGGCTCTGGGTGGGGCACAGGTCATGTTTCATTGATTGAGTATCATAAATGTGGCTGTTGACAATTTTGAGGAAGCTGGTACCCCCTTATGACTCAAATGCATTACTGATTATCAGCTGCAGGTTACCAACAATAAGGGTCAAAGTTGAATGTTTTCAAATTGAGAGGCCAGTTTCTGGCATTTTGTAACCTGTGTTAAGCGTAAAACAGTGGAACCCGCATTTCCTGAATTCATAAAAATTTAAATTAAACCCTACAGAGAATATTTTATCCATTGATATTCAAATTAATTTTATAAGAAATTTCCCCCTAAATTCGTGCCAACCTTCCTGACGTTTCCTTGATGTATCTATGTACATCATCATTTGGAACTGTTTTCCAGGATTGCTTGACATTCTTCCAGGGTTATAGCCAGCCAATTTTTAGCGTAGTGAGCGTATGCTGATCCAATCAGATCGATCCAATCAGATCGGGGAATCCCAGTATTCCCCATTACAACTCAAATTTCCAGGGTTGGATGACTCGCGGTGGAGTCTAATCTCAAACTCGCTCCGGTTATATTTCATACAAATTTACAACCTCGTACTCATAAACACATCGCTCTCGCCACACTACTTTTTTTTCCAGACTGCATGCCTTGCAGTTCAACACACAACAATCGATCGTCATGTCGTTCAGTCGTGTTTGTGTCATGTTGTTCGTTGATGTTTTGTGCAAGTTTTGGGCTCTTGATAGACTGATAATTTCAAATTAACAAACTAGGGAGAAACAATTAGTATTTTCAGATAAAAATATGTAAATTTCGTGGTAGCTTATGTCTTTCTGGTGATATTTTTGTGCCAACCACGGGCTGTAAAATTTAGCTTAGAGCCAGCCGGCAGGAGTCTGTGCTGGCTACGCCCGACCATCGGAGTCTGTGCTGGCTACCCCCGTCCGCTTTAACCCTGCCTTCTTCAAGTCTACTTCAGCCTGCATCCACCCCCTTCAATTATCCGTTTACTGCATTATCTGATCCTCCGCACTAATTTCTCAGAATTGTTAGATAATTAAAACCGTTTTTACCTTACAAACGACAAAACAAAAAATAGCAATTTCTGCCCGAAGACAAAATATAAATTATATTTGGATGAGTGTTCCTCATCCTGCTTTTATCTTCTTCAGTTATCTTTTGTCTTTGTCATTCTCGCATCATTAAATTCCTCATCTTCGGTCTTCAAATCTGTCTTCTCTAGTCCCTCAAGCTTTCTCTGTTTCCTTTTTTTCTTCCGTCCATTCCCTCCTAATTCATTTCCTGTCATCCTTATCTTTCTTCGATGTTTTTCCCTCCTTCCTCCTTAGCGTCATCCATCTCTATTTATATATATTTTTGTTCCAGTTTCCTTGTCTTATTTCATTCTCCGTCCGTCCGTTGCATTAATTTCTCTTAGTTATTAAAACAAAAACCTGGGGATTATTCTTGTCATATCTCTCAAATCGCTGTTTACTTTTATTTCATTGATCCATTATTATCACTCATCTGTTGAACAAATGTCATGGTCTAAAAATGTCATTTTGGATTGAACAAAGACAATTTTTAATAAAGCAGGACTTGAACCTGCGACCTCCGGATTAGCGTGCCGATAATCCAGTCGTAGGTTCAGTTCAGCTCCAGTCAATTTTTTAAAAAGTTTTTTATATATTATTTTTGAAAAATATACCCAGTAAGTTTCCCTTGTGGTTTATTACTTGGTATGCTGTTTGAAAACGGAAAAACATGCAAACTTTTTCGCGTATGCCAGAGAAATGCACCAGAGAAATTTAACATGCAAAATTGTTTGTACAGTGCTGATGGATGTTAGGTTATGTCGGGATCCCCGCAAAAATTATTTTTGTTTGTTTTTTAATTAACTACCACTAATCAGTGGTGGATTTTTTTTTCGTGCAATATCTTACATGAAAGCTTATATCATGCTTGCATCTATAAAAATAGGTAATTTTAACCTAGATTTTCAGGTCAAATCGGCCAAAAATCGGACCAAGTATCTGTGAGGTTATTATAAGCAACATTAAATTTTGTTCTTGTCATTGTAGCAGAGGCAGGTAGATTTGTCTCTAAGGTATTTTCCTATTTTTCATCCATAATCTCATTTTGTGTTTGTGAGAGTTGTAGCTGTTGCGTTGTTGTGAACTACACACGTACATGTACGTGGGTGGTTCCAACGCTTCATGTAAACACAGACTCTCATGTTCTAGATTTTTATTGGAGTGAACAAACGGACATTTTAGCAGATGTTGGCCTCAAGTGGCCACTAGAGAAAGTCCAAGCACATTGTGCGCACAAAACAGGCGTAAAAGTCAAAAGACATTGTACATGTATGAGCTTGTCAAAGTACAAACAAATGTTCACAACTGAATTGATAAGTGCAAAACTTTCCAAGCTTTTGCAGATTTTTCATGACAATCGGAATTGCAAGTGTTTGCTCTCATTCTATAAGCAGGGCCCAATTTCCTGTTAAGTGGAAAAATTCTGCTTAGCAAATTACTTTGCTAAGAAAGAAATGAGTGGGGTACCAGTCACAGCAGTGGTAACCGTATGGTATTCTGGCTGGTAAGCAATTTTTTTTCTAAGCAAGAGATTTTTGTGCTGAGCAAGTTTTTGTGCTTACAGGTCCTTTTCTCATATTGAAGGCAAAAATGCTAAAATGATAAATCTGTTGGGGGAAAAAAGGGTAGATTTTAGAATAGTTATTGGGTGAATATCACAATAATTCAACATATTTCTCAAATTCAAATGTTTTCGGGTGAAACATTGTTATTACTTCGAAGGGAATCCTTTCTCAAAATAGTTTATATTATCAGCAGCTGCAGAGCTTCTCACCAAGAAGGTTGTTATGGTCATTAATTTTTGGTGTATTTTCCGTTCTATGACCCTACCTTTAAAGGGATTGTATACGTTTGGTAATTGGAACCCACTGTTTGTTTCAGTCCTATATATTTGTAGATATACACCATAAAACTAACCTGTGAGAATTTCATTTCAAAAGGTTGTAGCGTTTTTGAGATATTGTCGAAAATCTGGAGCGGTTTGTCCCCGCAGGAAGAATAATCTGCAGTTGGAATACACAATCTAGGAACGTTACTGTCAGTAACGCTTCTCAGATCCAATTTTTGGGGGATAAAAAGTGATATCTTTTTCCATAACCACATTACTTCAAAGTGAAAAGTTTCTCAAAATGCATTATACTATCCACAGCTGCTGTACTTCTTACCAAGTAAGTTTGTTATTGCCATTAATTTTCAGAGTCATTACCAAACGTATAAAGACCCTTTAACACAAACTCACTGTAGAAACATTACATGTTCCCTTCAGGGGATACAAAGTTCTATTACGCTTCACCATTGTCAACATCAAGGTGTCTATTTTGACTTTGTAAGCAAAAGTCTAACATCCGAGGGAGCTGTTCGTCCTGAGTTGCGTACAAATTTAATAAAATCCTAAGTTCTGACGGAATGATGGCAAGGGGGGCTGAAAGTCACTTTACCAATGATGCAAGCATTTTAATACATATTCATTTTTACTATCCAAAGCTGCTGTACTTCTTACCAAGTAGGTTTTTATTTCCATTAATTTTCAGAGTCATTACCAAACGTATACAGACCCTTTAAGTTAAAAGCATTTTCACAAAGTGAAAAACTCCCTATACAACCTTCAATGCAGTTCAACCTTGAATGCATTTTTTTCCCTTCAAAACAAGGCTGTTTGATGGATCGGGAGTTGAGAAAAGCTGAAAAACGTGACGTTGTGATGGATTTCCACATCAGGGACTTGCACTTGTATCACGCCTCATAAAATGCTCACAAGTAGACAACCTTGTCCCCAGTGGTCTGACTCTTCTTCCCTTCACACCAACCTGGTATTTAAATGGTTCTACACCTCGCTAGTATTGCACCAGAGCACATCAACATTAAATGAATCTCTCAAATATGGATCCTCAGGGAATATCGATAAATTAATTTTCAGAATAAAAATAGAAAAAAAATCCGAATTGTACATTCTTGTCAAAGTGAAGGTGTCTCATTAAAGTATATTTCCTCAATCCTACCTTGTTCCAGTTGCCAAGTCGTTCAATCCCAGATTCTCAAGATTAAAGAAAACTTCCAGGGTTGGCTACCCCGGGAGCAAGGTTGTCTTCTGGGGCGGTTACACACCTATGTTCCGACATCCCTATGTTCCGACACCCCTTGTGTATTTTCCTAACCCTAACCCTAAACCCTCGCATGTAAATCTTGAGGGGGTTTTCGGAACACATTTATGCAGAAGATCAGATATTTAGTCTGGAGATAGTCCATGAAGAGCTTTGAAAGTTAGGAGATTTAACTTATACGCGATACGCATTTTAATCTGGAGCCAGTGGAGTTCGTTTAAGAAGGGTGTTTTATGTTGTGAACGATGTGTGCGTGAGACGAGGCGAGCAGCGGTGTTTTTAACACGTTGAATCTTACTGATTACCAGTTAAATCTCCCAGGACCCCTATAAATATTATATGTACATCGACAACAAGAGTACCAACACAAATTTACTAACAAACGGAAATTTAAGAGCCACGCAAAAATGTATCTCGGCAAAAGTAATTAATCCAAGTGCATCTTCCTAAATCCTCCATCGCTAAAAATCTTCCCTAAGTTTATAATGCTTTCTCTCACTGGTTGCCGGCCACACTGCACTCCAGCTAGACCCAGTGAGATTTAAAGAGTAACGTGATCTCAGCCAAGAATCTTAAAGGCACTGAACACGTTTGGAAATTGTCAAAGACCAGTGTTCTCACTTGGTGTATCCCAACATATGCATAAAATAACAAGCCTGTGAAAATTTGGGCTCAATTGGTCATCGAAGTTGCAAGAAAATGATGAAAGAAAAAACACCCTTGTTGTACAAATTTGTGTGCTTTCAGATAGGAATAAAAACTTCTTGCAAGAAGTTTTTATTATTTTATTGAGAAATTACCTCTTTCTCAAAAACTACGTTACTTCAGAGGGAGTCGTTTCCTACAATGTTTTATACTATCAACAGCTCTCCGTTGCTTGTTACCAAGTAAGTTTTTATGCTAATATTTGTTTTGAGTTATTACCAAACGTGTACGATACCTTTAAATACAATTTTTTTTCTTCAAAAACAAGCAAAAACCGTTTACAGATGATGTGTCTTGCAGGCCTGATGCTTCCTTTTTGAAAGGGCAGGGACACCGAGGCGTTTCCCTCTTGGTAAAGGGGCACCTCTATGAGGAAATTGTCGTTTCTATTTCAAGGGGCACCACGGCAATGACCAGGGGCAATAAAGGCAATTTCCTCTGTTGCTCTGTGAAGTATCAGGCCTGGGGCTGATTTCACAAAGAGCTAAGAATGATCTGATGTGCGAATCAATCTTCTAAGCAAAGTGTGACGTCACATTACAAATCACTATGGTGATACTGGAAACTCAACTGAAGATGAATCTTTAAGTGCATTGTGAAATCAATCTACTTAGCAGAAATGAGCAGAATACCAGTCACAAGTTGTACACGTGACATGGTATTTTGGCTGGTAACCTTGTTCTGGTAAGCATAATTTTGTTGTGCTTAGCTACTTTTTGTGCTTAAGCAGCTCTATGAAATTGGGCCCTGGTCTTACAAGGCCATGTCAAACAACGCAATTTACATGCAACCAGTTCCAGGCAATCTCCAAAAAGAAAATGCGTTCACATTTCAGTTTTCTCATTATTTTTTTCGGGGATAGTGAGTTACAGCTAGAAGAATGTTTCTTGTGCTGCCGAAGTGTTCCTTGTGAATGCAGTGCAGTTGGTCGCCTCCAAGTTGCCTGAAAAAAAAATTGCCCTAATTGTGACTTGGCCATAAGTTTGAACTCGCTCATTCCTCCTATCAGGATGTTTGAGCATGAAACCAGACTTTCTGCTTCTTCTCACCCATACACTCTTGATTTGCTGAGATGTAGAACAAAGATCCATTCCAACAGCTTTATTCCACGTACTGCTTCTCTTTGGGACTCCTTGCCTGGTGCATGTTTCCCTCCATCCTACCATCTATACTGTTTTAAGAGGAATATCAATTCCTACCTTCAGCTCCCCTGAGTTATTTTCACATTTAATAATTGTTTTTCTTTCTTCTTGCAGCCCCTTACCAAGAGTGGCTTTTAGCCTTGGGGCGAACTCGATTATAGTTTGAAAATGGCTAGATTCTATGACGATTTAGTAATTCATTGTTGGGCACCTTGAAATAGTCTTTTGTCATGCACAGAATGCCAGACTTGTAGCATCACTGGCGCTGTCAGTACTGTCGGAAAATTCATTTGCATAAAGAGATGGAAATGATGTTATGGGAATACTTGTTCCTTATATACAAACTAGGTTAGGAGGCCCGTGGCATTGTTGACTTATCTTATGCATGAACGGCTTGCACTGGATTTGACTTCATATCGCTGGTCAACCATGTAGAGATTTTATTACAAAACTGGGGGATGAAAATCAACATGAAAAGCTTTCAACGTTCTTTAAAAACAAAATCCCATTAGATTGTATGTACTGAGGATTCTTGAGGTTTTCATATGTGGGAAGGGGAATGATCTTGGCTTGTGGGATGGAAAAATGATTTAAAAAACAGGAAAGTGTTTTTTTTCTTTTTCTTCCCCCCCCAGATTTGTAAAAGTTATTTTTGGTCAACACAAATGAGATTTGTAGTTCATAAACCTTTTTGTCTCCATCCTAGGTTTTAATTAATTTGTTTTATTATTATGAGAGATCGCCTTCAAGGTGAGGGATACACTTAACTGATTTGGGCTGGCGACCCAAATCAACTGTCACCAGAGGCACATTGCCACCTACTCCTTGGGCTGAAACTGGGTTACCCCCTTCACAGTCCGTAAGGATGTAGGCATGGGTATCATCCACTAGGAGCCTGGCTGGTAGAGCAGAATGCCCTACCTTCCCAACTTTTTACAAAGCAATAATGGTTAATTGCCTTGCTCAAGGGCACAAGTGTCATGACCGGGATTCAAACCCACACTCTGCTGCTAATAACACCAGAGCTTGGGTCCGGTGAACTAGACCGCTCAGCCACGACACGCCACAAATGTTCAAAATGTTCCCCAGTAAACCTTGCAATTTCATCAAAACATTCCCTACAAAAAATATGTTGTCTAATATTGTGATATAGACAATGTTATATTGATTACAAAAAGCATTTCCGTCGTGCATTCCAAGGCATTTCCCGGCAGGCAAAGCAAGATACCTGCCTTGTTAGACTCTGTATTGTACCACAAAAAAAATCAACCATTGTTAAAATAACAGCTGAACAAGTTTTGAGACCTGCCCCCTTTCTCTATGCTAACAATTTATACAAAAATCATTAGCTGCGCTCTCCATGAAATTGTTAAATTATATCTTTTCTTCCATCACGTCAATTAAGCTGTGTACAAGTTGAGTGTGCAGGAAGTCCAGGCTCTGTGGCTCTTTTGTAAACATGTGATGTCACGTGGCTTGGTCTAAAGATTGATGGTGTCTTTTTACCAGAGTGCAGATATCCTCTTGTTAATTAAAAGTAAAACAGACAGCAGAACATTTCATTTTCACAATAAGTGACACTTAGGAACTGTCCTGATTAAACTTCAAAGCATCTTGACACCAATTAGGAAGGTTTGCTCTTTATGTTTTGATCAGATGCGTATTTATAGATGGCCCCCCTTGACACTTCTTGCCCATAAAAGATCCGTTACCGCATGAAAAACAGCCATTGACTCTTGTGATTGCTCATCAAACCACAACCCTCACTCCAAACTCGGTAAATTGTCTCTCGCACGCCGTACAATTCACATGGGTAATTAAAACCGTCCAATAACTAGCCGGAGAAGAATAATGACGGACGGTGCGCTCCGCTATCACGTTTCCCCTAATTTCATCCCTTCCTGTGGGGAGGTTTCACTCTGACATGAATACCAGGTGGAAAACAGGTAACCAGACACCTGTGGACTAGTGGTGGATATCGGTTGCTCTTTGATGGATTGAAAACGCAGGGTGATTGGGGTAATGTTGACTGTACTGATTTTTTTTTTTTTTTTTTTTTTTTTTTTTTTTAAGAATAGGTGATTCTTTTTGGGTTTGTTTCTCGGTCGGCACAAAGCTCAATTCCAAAGAAAAAACAAAATTATCTTGTGTTGTATCTCTACAGAGATCATGTTCAGCAGTCATTGTAGTTAAGGCCAGTTGCGGGGACAGGGCCTTTTCTGACACAGCACCAAGACTTTGGAATTCACTCCCTTAAGACCTCAGATAACTGCACAACATCACCCTCTTCCAGCAGAAACTAAAAACACACTTGTTCACGCTTGCTTTCCTAACAATTTGATAATGCTTGTACTTATCTTCTACTATAGACTGGCACCTTGAAAGTGCGCCTTCCAAATGCTGTATAATGTAGAGACACGGGAAGGAGGCCGGTCCTCTCTTTAAAGGCACTGTACACGTTTGGTAATTACCTGACTTGGTAACAAGCAACGGAGAGCTGTTGATAGTATAAAACATTGTGAGAAACGACTCCCTCTGAAGTAACGTAGTTTTTGAGAAAGAGGTAATTTCTCACTAAAATAATAAAAACTTCTTGCAAGAAGCCTTTTATTCCTATCTGAAAGCACACAAATTTGTACAACAAGGGTGTTTTTTCTTTCATCACTTTCTTGCAACTTCGATGACCAATTAAGCCCAAATTTTCACAGGCTTGTTATGTTATGCATATGTTGGGATACACCAAGTTAGAACACTGGTCTTTGACAATTACCAAACGTGTTCAGCGCCTTTAAAAGGGACAAGCATTTACCAGAATACACCAAAAGCAGAATCCATATGACGTCAAAAATATAAAATAATCTCATGTACTGATTTTAATCCTCCAATAATATAACATAAAATACACAATACATTTGCACAGTCACTTATTATTAAGGGTGAAAGGTCAACACAACACGAGGCTGGCCACACACAAGTTCACAAGGATTCAATCAGCCCTAAAAATTACAATATTTCTAATTTTCTATTTCTTAAAAAAAAAAAAGTTGGCACATAACAAGTTGGCCCATATCAAGTTGGCCAGGATTAACAAAAAGTGTACTCAAACACTGTGCCTCGAAAGTCTGCTAATCCAAACTTGAAAATTTGGACATAAGTAAAATACATACATTCATAAATCAATAAAACATTAAGAAAATATATATAGAAATTTATATTCAAATATCTTATTCTTATGAGCAAATAATCCCAGCTTTTGAGTTTCAGGTGGAAGTGCCTAGCTTTCGAGGGGAGCATCACATATCTCAAAATTAAAAGAGCTAAATTATATTGATTTGATAAAAGGGTTGTGCCACCATCAGTAAATTCTTGTTCTGACAGCGTCGTAGAGCTTTTCAATTTTAAAAAAAAAAAAATCCTACATTCACGATCAATAATCTTGAACCCAGCTAACAGATTGCCATTTCCATATATTGACTTGAGTGAACCACCGGTCGTACTTCCAACTCGCTCCAAAATCAATTTCAATCAAGTTTCCTTTTTTCTTTTCTTTCGGTATTTAGAGCTGAATTATTCTTGGCGATATTGACTTCGGTCAGCCTAAAAAAAGAATTCTTCGATTTTTTAGTCGGATATCGTTTTGGATGACAGTTCCGTATGTAAATACCTCATATTAAGGGGCACTTTAACCAAACTCTTCTATAATTCTAGTAATTTGATTAAAGTTATATCCAAACCCTTGTTTTTCTACCGGAAATTTGTTCCAATCCTTGTGTCTTCAGGAAAGATAACCTAACATGTCAAAATTCCATTACCATGGATGCTCATTAAAGAGGGTATCCATGGTCAAATTCAGTTTTGTGATCCACTCATTTTCCCAATAGAAAGAGTCCTTATGAATTTGTGGCAAGTTGTGGCCGAGCGGTCTAGTTCACCGAACCCAAGCTCTGGTGTTGTCAGCAGCAGAGTGTGGGTTCAATACCCCGTCATGACACTTAAAGTTATCGTCACGTTTGGTAATGACTCAAAACAAATATTAGCATAAAAACTTACTTGGTAACAAGCAACGGAGAGCTGTTGATAGTATAAAACATTGTAGGAAACGACTCCCTCTGAAGTAACGTAGTTTTTGAGAAAGAGGTAATTTCTCACTAAAATAATAAAAACTTCTTGCAAGAAGTTTTTATTCCTATCTGAAAGCACACAAATTTGTACAACAAGGGTGTTTTTTCTTTCATAATTTTCTTGCAACTTCGATGACCAATTGAGCCCAAATTTTCACAGGCTTGTTATTTTATGCATGTTGGGATACACCAAAGTGACCAAGTGAGAACACTGGTATTTGACAATTTCCAAACGTGTTCAGTGTCTTTAACCATAATTGCTTCGTAAAAAGTTGGGAAGGTAGTGCATTCTGCTCTACCAGCCAGGCTCCTAGTGGATGATACCCATGCCTACATCCTTACGGACTGTGAAGGGGGTAACCCTGTTTCAGCCCCAGGAGTAGGTGGCAACGTGCCCCTGGCAGCAGTTGATTTGGGTCAATAGCCCAAATCAGTTAAGTGTAGCCCTCACCTTCTCAAAACAAAATGAATATGGGGATTCAATTTTTGGGGTAAAAAATAACCGCTTTTTCTAAAACTACGTTACTTCAAAGGGTGTCATTTCTAACAGTGTTTTATGATATCAACAGCTCTCCAGTGCTCTTTACCGAGTAGGTTTTGATGGTCATTAACTTGAGGAGTAATAACCAAAAGTACACCCTGCCTTAAAGAAAACGAAATGAAATCTACTCAATATCAAAAAGTATAACCCATAATGTACTGCAGCTGTTCACAATCCAGCGATTTTCAGATAGCCTAAGAAGCTGCTCTACTTCAGTGGCCCAGATAAATTTATTGAATCAGAATGTCCCAGTATATGAGGACAAATGGACTGCTCTGAATCGGCATCATCACAAAGTCATTTTTTCTCCTCTTCATTTTTAACATCATTCGAAAACCTTTTAGTAGAAATTGATTTTGACTTTTCGGCAATGATTGACCCAATTCAAGAACACACATTGCACATACACGTGCCTTTCCTGTTCCGCCATTTTAGGAGTAAAAATGTACGCAAAGGAATTCACTCACAAAATGGGGGAAATGGTAGACACGCATTGTGCGAAGGTGTGTACTGTGTCGCGCAAGGGGCCAACACATGAGGTTTGTAGTTCATGAACCTTTCGGTCTCCATCTTGTTTTTTAAATTTTTTTGTGTGAGAGATCGCCTAACATCACAAGACCGGATGGCCACTTCAAGGTGAGGGCTACACTTAACTAAATTTGGGCTATCGACCCAAATCAACTGTTTCAATTCAGCGTGCCAAACATCCAAATATTTGGGTCCAGAATGCCCCACAGCTTTAAAAAAAAAACCTGGGGAGAACCCTGCATAGCAACACTGGATATAGTCTGAGGCGTTCCAATTTACCATTCACTTGTGACCCAACAAGGCATGGTACCAGACTATATACTATCCAAAGCTGCTGTCTTTCTTACCAAGTAAGTTTTTATTGCCAATAATTTTTAGAGTCATTACCAAACTTATACAGACCCTTTAATATCACAAAGCTACGAGAAACATTTGCAAAGGACGCAATGCATTATTAAATTAATTTCATGAGCGTAGTACAGTCTTTGAAAAAAGGCACGTCATGTCTAGACTATTGGTTGCAGCTAACCCAACCCTCAGGACTCTCTGATTATGATTTCTAATTCAACCAAGGCAAATGTCAAAAGCCAACTGCAAGTCTGCAAAACATCTTACGGCAGTGATCTTTATCACTGTTTGGTATCCTGCTACATTCAATGATAATGTAATCTATTTCAAGAAAGGGGATCAGACTAGGTTTTCCTCCTGTCACATTTGTTCTTCAAAGGTGCATACCCCAACAAAAAATATGAAATGGATTTTTGAAACAGCTACTTGAGCAAACACTCCTTAAAGGCATCGTACACGTTTTGTAGTTGTCAAAGACCAGTGTTCTTTCTTGGTGTATCCCAACATATGCATAAAATAACAAGCCTGTGAAAATTTGGGCTCAATTGGTCATCGAAGTTGCAAGAAAATGATGAAAGAAAAAACACCCTTGTTGTAAAAATTTGTGTGCTTTCAGATAGGAATAAAAACTTCTTGCAAGAAGTTTTGATTATTTTAGTGAGAAATTACTTCTTTCTCAAAAACTACGTTACTTCAGAGGGAGTCGTTTCTCACTATGTTTTATACTATCAACAGCTCTCTGTTGCTTGTTACCAAGTAAGTTTTTATGCTAATATTTGTTTTGAGCAATTACCAAACGTGTACGATGCCTTTAATGAGAATGGTATTTAAATTACCTCTTTCTCTACGACTACATTACTTCAAAGGGGTCATTTCTATCAATGTTTTATAACATCAACAGCTATCCAGTGCTTTTTACCAAGTAAATTTTTACGGTCATTAACTTATGGAGTACTTACCAAAGGTATACCCTGCCTTTAAATCTTGACAAATATAGGTTGATCATCAACCTATATTTGTCAAGATTTAAAGGCAGGGTGATGTGACGTCTTTCCGTGGAGAAAAACTGATATTTTTTTTTTTTACGATATCGAGGAAAGTGATCTGGGGAGCTACTCATGTCGTGATCATTCCCACCCTACGAGGATAACGACTCCTATTCCTGAATCATTCTACGGTAATTTCGTTAATGAATGTGATAACAGATACTGTCACGTCTTGAGCGTTGGCAGAGGGGGGGGGCCTACCGGGTGAGCTATTGGGTAGATAAATGCCTTTAGGGACCCTAATCCCAGGACTGTAGCCACCGATCTTGTACCCTCGAGCCTTATGTTGGGATGAAAGGATCGAAGATAGTCAATCATTTTGGTGGATAGGTTAAACTTATGTTTAAAGGGAAGAGATGGGATTGGATTTCATTCGGAAAGGGGGGGGGGCTTAGCGGAGGGATAGTAGGGTGTAATCTAGCCCTTCCACCTGTCGCCTCTTCGGGTATTCGGGATTGGTGAGGAGTAGTAAATTTTTTCCTAAAAGGTCTATTTGTTCGTTTTTGTTCATCATCTAAGTCTTAGTTCGTCTCAGCATGTTTCTTCCAGCTTAACTGAAGACAAAAACTAATGAGTCATTCAGAAACTAGGAGAGACTTTTATACAGGATTGGTAAATAGGGAGACCGCCAACATAAGGCTAGATAGCTCAGTTGGTAGAGCACCGGCACGTTGAGCCGGAGGTCGTTGGTTCAAATCCCGCTCCAGTCAATTTTTCTTTGTTCAACCCAAAATCAGCAGGACACTAATGTAAAGCACATTGATACGTTATTGTAAAATACGCTATATAAGAACTAGTTATTATATCGCACGCAGCTACTGTCAGCTAATGGTCTGCCATTTTGGGAGTCAACTTGCACGTAACAAATATGGTGAGCTTAAAACCTGCAGTGAGGGCAGCTGTCAGCACATGCTGAGATATTTTAATATTTCCATTGTCTTAACCACATCATACACACTGGTCAGCTCGTATGCCATGATATCCTAAGCTGGACCATGCAACACGTCCTCTAGAGGGGGTGTCAATCAACAGGGGTCAGTAATTTGGTTAGAAGGTAGCCCACCTTGTTGAGCTGTAATGGCTTTCTTTTAACATCGGTCTCATAACACTCACCATTACAGCCCACCATCCATACATGTAAATCACATAAAATCATCCATACATACGCAAGATGGCGGCCCCCTTGCGAGACGAACTTCAATGTAATTTTTGTACACATTTTTTTTTGCCATTTTCAAATCATCATATCTGGACAAGGGCATCATTTGGTGAGCCCTGGAATATGTCATAAATATTTGCCAGATGTAAGGAACAAAGTGAGGTAGGTTGGAGTAGTGTGTGATGTTTATAAGTGGGAGAAATTTGCGATCAAAGAGGTACGACTTGCTCGTACTTTAAAACTTCGCGTTTTAGACATGTATGGATGGTGGGCTGTAATGGTGAGTGTTATGAGACCGATGTTAAAAGAGAGCCATTACAGCTCAACAAGGTGGGCTAGTTAGAAGGGGGCTGGACAAAACTCTGCCAGCATCCTTTGTGTACAAAATCGGTATGTCCATTGTCAATGGTTTCAAAAGTTTCCCATAGACTTTAAGATTCTCTAACGGAAGTGCCCCTTCGAATGAAAATGGACTTGCCCTCTCAAAGATGAAATTTCAGGCCTGATTATTAGATTTTTGTTGGAGTGGATTATGCATGGCTTTTAAACGATTTTATGTATTCATTTCTTTACCCACGCTAAGTCCATGCAGTTAACTCTAGTTACCATCGGGACCCTGTGTACATGACTGCAAATTGTGTTTACTGTATGTTTAATTTACCTGGATACTCTGTGCCAAAACCAGGCACTTCCTGCCAAAACTAATTACTGGTTTATTTGCTCAACAAATAGATGAGAGAAAGAGCTTTCAAATAACACCTCTTTAACGGCCTATAATGTCAGGTTTTTTTAACATCCATGTGCAGAATGTTTAACCAGCTACTTGAGCCAAAATTATTTAACGGGAATGCTATTAAAACTTGTTTATAATTTGTTTCTTTATCATTTTAAGGCATCAAACACGTTTGGTAATTGCAGCCTATTGTTTGTTTCAATCCTACATTGTTGTAGATATATACCATAAAACTAACCTGTGAAAATTTCATTTTAAAAGGTGGTAGCGTTTTTGAGATATTGCCGAAAATCTGGAGCGGTTATGTCCACACAGGAAGAATAATCTGCATTGGAATACACACTCTGAATATTCAAAATATTTTGGGGATAAAAAGTGATATATTTTTCCATAACCGCAGTCCTCGGAAGTAAAAAGTCTCTCAAATTGCATTATACTATCCAAAGCTGCTGTACTTCTTACCAAGAAAGTTTTTTTTGCCATAAATTTTCAGAGTCATTACCAAACGTGTACGATGCCTTTAATTGTAATTTGGTTTTTTTACATTTCTGAATTTTACAAACCATCTGAATATTAACATATCAATGATCCATACTGTCTTCATTACAGCAAATTTGTAGGCCACGGATATCACTTCATAAGCTGCATATAGCCAAAACGTGTCAAACAAGTGAAATCTTCTTAGTCTAAATCGCAATCGCACCTCAACCCCTCTCTCACGGTCACCCGGTCAATGTTTCCCTCGACGTCCGATGGAGGGATTAGATTCCAAATGTCAAAACGGACTTCAGTAATCATTCTTTTAATCCCTGTTTAATACCAGACAACTGGGGCACGATTTTGTTCGACTCTAGGCGCGAGCGCGGGAGACAAGAACGTTTTGAGAGGTTGATTATCAGATGTGTGGGGAGAGACTTTGGCACGGACATCCGCCGTGATTAAGCGAAGATTAGACTGTTTTACGAGGCCATGTAGTCTCTGGTTACACTTTGTCTATCGTTGATGGTTAAATGATACAGCCGTAGGCTCGTTTCTGGGGGGTTTTTCCTGATGATTTTACACATGGGGAGAGAAGTAAAATTGAAGCTGGTGGGACAAAGTAAAATGCCGGGTCAACAAAACGGAGCAATTATTTTGTTCAAAGGAGAGATTGTAATTCATGATATCAGAATAAAGGGACTAATGTGATTAAAAGCTAAATTGTTGTTTTTCAACAAAGAGAATTGTTTTCTGATGTAACAAAGTTTTTGTTTTATCATTGTTTTGCTTTTCCAAGCACAGATTGACTGACTGCCCGAGTCTAGAAAATTACAGCCCCTCATGTTTCCATCTCAAATCTCAAAACCCGTTCTAGTCAAAATTTGTTTGTTCACCCAACAATATACATATTTGTTTTCAGGTTCCTTAGATGTAAACCTGAAGATTGTAAAGTTATTGAAATATGAAAAAAATCAACGATGCCAATGAATATTTTTTGGTGTACTTATAAGCGCTGTTTACAGGAAATGCAGGGTTGTATTTTTGTTGTGACAGATCACATGTGTTGTTTGAAAATTACACAAAATTAAGAAGTTCAACTTGAACCCTTTTAGTATTAAGTTGATACTGGGCACCCAAGTGTAGACAGCTTGTAAGCCAAACAAACTTGCTTAGCAATTGTGTTTGCAAGGCAGAAATGAGCAGGTAGCAGTCATTATGTATTGTACATTACATGCATTTTTGGTTGATAAACATGTTTTGCTAACCAAAATGTGCTAAGCAACTTTTGTTCTGGCTTAATACTATCAGTATACTCTCCTGCCCAACTGGAGACTGTGGAGACTAAGTCCAAGGTTAAATGAAGAAACCCATGTACCCAATGCCAGCCTAGAAGGTACAGACCAACTAGTACAGCCTGCATTAGGTATAGGCAAATTCTGGCCTGTGCCACAAAATCTGCAGCAGACTGTGGAGACTAATTCCACAGTACACAAGCCATGGGGTTTCCTGATAATACCAGCTGTACTAGCGAAGAGCCATGTACCCAATTCTAGCCTAGAAGATACAGGCCAATTGGCCTGTGCCACAAAATCCCACAGCAGACTGTGGAGACTAATTCCACAGTACACAAGCCATGGGTTTCCTGATAATAACAGCTGTACAAATGAAGAAACCCATGTACCCAATGCTAGCCTAAAAGGTATGCTACTCTGTGGCAGACTGTGGTACCAGTATAGGTGGATTGCACATGACGCCACATATCCCACAATTCTCCCTGTATGGCTAACGTTCGCCATCTTTGATGATTTCAACATTTAGTTTTCCATTACAACCTCGTTGTTGTACCTCAAAGATTGCGAATGTTAGCCATTCAGAGAGGATTGTGAAAATATGTGACATTATTGCAACCCACCCTACGATGTATAGGAAGGTTTTCAGTGGGCCCAAACTTGCAACAGGTGTTTTAAGACTGTGTTTACTTTCATTAGAAAAATTGTTGATTTTTTGTTTTGGTCTCTGTGTTTAGGTTGGTGCGCGAAGTGACACAGGTGAATGTCAATATGAGAGTGGGTATCCACAGCGGTAAGGTGCATTGCGGTGTACTTGGTATGAGAAAATGGCAGTTTGATGTCTGGTCTAATGACGTCACGCTTGCTAACACCATGGAGGCTGGTGGGATGCCAGGGTAAGTCAAATAACCATTTAAACGATTCATGCATGAATCATTTCTCAGATTCAAATTTTTGGAGGTGAAAAAATTATCCAAACCATAATTACTTCAAAGGGAATCCTTTCTGAAAATAGTTTATACTACAGCTGCAGTGTTTCATACCAAGTCATTTTTCATGATCATTAGCCTTTTTGAGATATGGTGGACACTATAGGAGTGCACTGTAGGATTTGGATGTATACAGACAAATTTACCCAAACCAAACAGTGTTATAGTAATGTGTCCGCCATATCTCAAAATGGCTTTTTGATTTTCAGGAGTATTTACCAATCTATGATTCTACCTTTTAAGGTTGAAAATGCCATCATTTCAACATACCTCCTAAAATATTGATCCTAGTTCCAGACCTTTTTTGTCAGCAACGAGCCGTGCACCTGATAGTGGCGTTCTATGCAGCACTTGTGAGAGTCGTCAATCAGGACAAGTGCGGAGATAAATTTCTCCTGCCAAGTACCGATGAGTCAGCCGGCTCCTCTTACCACATAATGAGTCACATTAGATTGATTTGCTAGTTATGTTCAAGTGGTGCAGCTGACAGATTACATAAATTTGATCGGAGGTAGCCTCGCTACCACGTGCAGTGCGTCGTCGTATCGATACCTCTCGTCACTTAACCCCTTGAAGGGAAGCACTGAAAAACAACGCTGATTTGCTACCAGAAATGACTGCTCTACGCGCACGCTTGTTTAAAACTTTTGAGCGCTTGTACGGCGCTTGTACGGCGCTTATTACGCAACTGTAAAAATGCAAGTATTTTGACACAATCCACTTCAATTGAATCATGTTTTGACATGTTATTGTTAACCCCAAATTGCATAAAGTTGGACAAGTCACAAGATCAAAGAAGAATGAGAGGGGACCAGTTGCTCTAGTGGACCATTGTTAAGGGAGAATGCTGCGCTGTTTATTCCCCATCCACCCCTCCCCACTTTCCTTCCACCCCTCCCCCTCCATTCTCTTTCCACCCCTCCCCCTTCCACCCCCTCCCCTCCGCTCTCCTTCCACCTCTTTGTTCCCAAACAAATGCCTCATATGATCCACCTCTGACATCAGGAAGAAATGTTTTGGAAATAAAATCTGGAAAAATTTGTGAATTTACTCTATTGAACCACCTGTAAGAGAAGTGGTCACCCAGAAAAAAAATATGTGTCAAATTTCAGCATTTTAGCTCAAGTAATTAACAATTACTGCTTCTGGAAAGGTTTGTGTTTCAATACTCTATTGATATACAATTTACCTGTAAGACAAGTGGTAGCCTTGAAAATAACTGGGTCCAATTTCAGAATTTTAGCTTCAGGGAATTAACTGTTTCTGCTTCAGTTCTCATTTCATTTCCTGCAAAGTTGGCAACTTGAATCGCATTTTCGAACACTGTCTTTTTAAAACAAACAGAAGCGCTGAAACTTATCTTTGCTGTTGCTTTTAATAAAACAAGTACTCAAAGTGTTTACGCGTTCGCTCTGGAAAAAAGCATACCATTTCTAGGGATTAAACACTTGAAGGCTTTTAGCCTTCTTAGGTATGATTTCCATAAAATAAAGAACAAAATCTTGCAGGAGAATGTGTTTTCACACTCGGAGCGGCGGGAGGAAACTTTTTCTCGCCACGGCGTAGAGAAGTGTCTCGCAGTCTCACCTGCAGGGGTTTACTCCGTTGGATCCCCTTGCCAGCACTTTATGATCCGCAGCACACCCAATAAAAGTCACACTCACTTAAAATCAATACGCCGCCTACGAGTAAAGAGGTATTACAGCAAGAAATCACTCCTGTCTGAGAACACCCGTGAAACATTGTGCCCTTGTTAATGCGCCCCCCTCCCCCTCTTCCATAAGTGCGCTCGACTAGTTTTTTGTTTTCTTTCTTTCTTTCTCGGTTAAATGGGAAACTGTCTTGGGGTGTTTTTATGATTATTTTGTTACGGGTAACATGAGAACGAGAAATGCTGCGGAATGATTTGCCGGATCAATTTGAAATGGTATAAGAGAAACTTGGAGATGGATTTCATGATATGTTGCAGAGGTACTGTTTGGATGTACAGGAGCTCTTAATGGACCTTCGCGTACGGGGCGTGCACGGCGGTTCTTGGGGCACATAAGGGTACTTCTGCCGTTGTACGGTGTACTTAGTGTTGATGCCTGTATGTTCGCTTTTAAAAGATTTCTGCGTGGTGATGAACAAATCTTCAAAAGGACCCATTGGAATTCACTTCGAGAACGCATTGCGTAGGCTTCAATTTTAGATGTTCGCAGGGAAAAATATAAACAGAACACCTGGGACCAATTGCTTTAAAGGTATTATACAGGATTGGTAAGGATGACAAAACATTGTTTAATTTTAGTCTGAAAGCTAACTGATTATGAAGGTCATACTAGAACCCCTTTTCTGTGAAATATTTACCTCTGAAATGAAGTCATATTCAAGAAAACTGTATCTGAAAACTAAAAAAAAAGGCAACAGCTGATTTCGGTTGTTACAACCAAAATTAAGGACAATGTGAAAATTGTGCATGGTTTTTCACTATTTTCTCCTGACTCACACAACGGATTAAGCCCAAATGTTCACAGGTTTGTTATTTCATGTATATGGTTGATCACACAAAACATGAACACTGTCTGCCATTGTTTTATCAGCTATACCAGTCCTGTATAATACCTTTAACAGCAGAAGTAGCTGAGCACAAAATAATTATGCTTACCAGAAATAGGTTACCAGCCAAAACACTGTTCCACATGTCTTGTATGTCACTGGTTTCATGCAAATTATTACTAAGCAGAAAATATTTCCTGCTTAAGGTAGGGTCATACATGTAGATTAGTAACTACTCAAAAAATTAATGGCCATAAAAACTTACTTGCGGGCATGGTGGATTTTGGACCAAAAATTCAAACTCAGATTTCGGAGGGTGGATGCCCGTTTGCGAATGCTGCGGCCAGAGATGCAGTTGGTACCCGCTGTCACCTCGCTAACTGACGATGGATTCAATGTTCTTGTGAAAATATTGTGTTAGTTTTGTTGCTGTCAGCAAGTAAACACTGTATTTAGCTGAAACTTTCACAGGTGACTTTTATTGTATCTTTCTTAAAAAATAAGCATTTCATTGACAAAAACCAATTTGTGACCCAAAATCAACTTCACAAAATTGGGTCCAAATCTATCTGACTTTCATTTATTATCTAAAATACTTATTGTTGACATTTTTACTGATGGCTAACACTTCCTTTAAAAGTTTGTTTTTACTCTGGATTCCCTGAAAAGGTCATTATTTCAACCCTCTCCTGATACCTCCACTTGGGATGAACTCCCCAGTCCAAGTTATGATTCCTCTCAGCCAAGCCTCGGCCCCTTCAAAAGTGTGCTCCCGCCTCATTTTTAAGGGGGTATTTTTAGCTCCTTCCATACTACTGCCCCAGGGTTTTCTCCACTGTTCACTCGACCAAATTGCCAACGAGAATGTCAGAAGTGTGAGAAAGGATCTCTCTGGTGTTTGTTTTCTTGTTTTCCTTTTTTTTCTTTTTGGATGGTCACCGGGTAATTGTCACGTCCCTGGCTACGCAATGTGGACAGGTCGTTAGAATGCAGATAAATGACTTGTTTTTCGGTGCCGCCTCAGCTCGTTATAGATTATTACTTTAATGGCATAGATATGTTATTCCGCTCATTATGGATTTTTTTTTGATAATGTTTGCTGCGATAGTTCATCATAGATAAAAGTTTCATCATTACAATAGTCAGTGGTGTCACCAGATATTTTCAATTTTTGGGGGCAAGTGGAGGCAAAGGCCTGATTTGTTTGTTTGTTTTTGTGTTGCTGTTGTTGTTGTTGACAAAGCAACAGCAACAACAGTTGTTTTTTGTTTTGTTTGGGGTTTTTTTCTTTTGCTGTTGTTGTTGCTGCTGCTCCTGCTGTTTTTTTTGTTTGTTGTTGTTGTTGTTTGTTTTTTTGTTTTTTTGGGGGGTGTTTGTTTTCTTGTTTTTGTTTTGGGGGTGGCTATTTAACCCTTACAGTTCCGATTCCTTCTATATCCAATTGCCAAAATGAATGATTTAGAAGGACCGGAGCTGGTATGCCCGTATAAAAATTGCTTATCACAGGATCAGGCATTCTAATCTCATCTAAGTCCACACAATATTGGAAGATTTATGCTGACACTTCTGCACAGTAGTTCAGGGTTGATGTATTAAACCATTTTTGTACATTTTTTCGATCTCATTTTGGAATCGGGTGGGGCGGAAAGTGTTCTCGCCCCCCCCCTGCTCCGCCCACTCTGGTTATGCCATTGACAATATTCCATCCTGTTGAAGGCTAAAGTTTAAAACTATCCTGAAAAGTAAAATGTTTCTGTCCTCTTTCATGAAATCCTTTGATCACTTCTGAGAAAATCCCCCCCCCCCAAAAAAAAGGTCATCAAACAAGTGATATGAATAATTCAGGACCAGAGCCACCTGTTCTCTGACAGCAACTAATTTAAGGCCTTATTTCTTGAATCTTGACATCCGGCCTTAGCAAATGGTGGGGACAGTGGATCCCACCTGCTGACACCGGATGACAGATCCTGGCCTTACGAGGTCGCGACGCAACGGAGACCGTCGCTAATTACAGACTTTTAGAATCTTGCGACTATGTTCCGTCCATCAGGTGGATTAATTGATGAGGATTATTGACTTTTACGTAGTAATTCTTTTAATTGAGTGGTACTGCAGGTGCCAAGGAATAACTTTTTTGTCCTGTTTTTGTTTTGGGGTTTTCCCCCAGAAATTAGTTTTGTAGGGATTTCATGTTCTGGTTTATTTCCATGAGATCTGTTGAGATACAGGTGAAAACTCTATAACTAATTTTCAGACATCTGCTGTAGTAGACATAAATAACAATAATATATAAATAAAATAGTCTTATATAGCGCACGTGTCTACCAATAAGGTACTCAAGGCACAAATGTTAAGGCAATTTTTTGAACATTTTGAATTATGAGACCGATTTATGTAGCACCTAACAAGGTGCTGAGGCGCATTCAGCAACCACTGCCAGGAACACCGTGACAAACCCCTTCTCTTAGCAATAAGTGTAAGCGGGTTCTTTTACCTGCATTACACAACAAACAAGACTGATGGCTTAACGTCCCATCCAAAGGACGAAGCAATAATGGATAGGTGTCTTGCTTAAGGACACAAGTGTCAAGACTGGAACTCCAACCCACACTCTGCTGATCAGAAACACAGGAGCTTGAGTCCGGTGCTCTTAACCGCTCGGCCTTGACACGCCACATCTTTTGGGGTCGTGGGTTTAAATCCCACCCGATAGTATATTTGTGGATTATTTTCCCACAGGAGTTGGGAAAGTACTGAGTTCACTGCACTGATCGGTGTAAGGTAAAAACTGAAAATAATAAGGTTAAACTTCCCGAGGGACAAGTACTTCTTACCAATTTTGTCCATTCAACAAAAAATTTGAAGAAATCTTCCACATTGAAGGAGACCAAGCCGTGTTTTTTGTTATGCTGCAAAGAATGAATCCTGCCACCTCTGTAGACTGTAGGGAGTCGATCAATGCATCTTTAAAATTAGTTTCAGATTTGGAGGTACCGAAAGTGGAGCTCATTATCTCCCTTCCCTCTGAAAACTGCCGACAGGGGAAATGAATATTGCAAAAGTTTTTGCGGTTGATCAACCACCTTTGGAATAAGAGATGCATAAAGCAACGAGGTATTGCAGAGAGCGAGGGGGTGGATATAAATGTGTTCGTTGCACGGTTGTACAGAAACAGCTTGGGAATGGATACGTGCGGACAGAAATTCGCTGTCCCATCCCCCCCAACACACTTTTGCGGGGATTGGCCCTTAACTTTTTCAGTGACTTGCCAGCAGGACCAGTTAAAATCACTTCACTGGTCAGCCATTTTTTTTTTTCACGGGTCCGTATTTCAGGGATCGCCCTTGACCTTATCATTGACTAGCCAGCGGGACCAGTTAAAATCATTTCACTGGTCAGCAGGTTTTTTTCACTGGTCCATATTTCAGGGACTGCCCTTAAGTTTTGCAGTGACTAGCCAGCAGGACCAGTTAAAATCATTTCACTGGTCAGCCAGTTTTTTCACTGGTCCATATTTTAAGGTTTCCTTTCAAGACTGTCATCTGCTTAAGAACACAAGTGTCAAGACCAGGACTCGCACCCACTAAACTAACCCACTCTGCTGATCAGAAACACCAGAGCTTGAGTCCAGTACTTGCAATTTTATGTTATATGAACAATCAGTGGTTTAGAGCAGAGAAAAACAATAAACTAGTCAGCTGGACTTGTTGGACGGAATTCTAACTGGTCCTCATGGGCTTTAACTGGCATTCATTACTGTATATCCTGCCTTTAATATGGCATCAGCGTGATAATGGTCTATGCATCAGAACTTTTCAAAAAGGAAATAAGAGAAAAAACCTGAGGAAAGGGAATTTTGATTTTCTGAGCGGTAGTGTGAACGTGTCTGTGTAAGTCACTACACCATTAAGAAACCTGCTGGAGATTGACTTTTATAGAATAATCATTGTGCTTGGATCGTTTGCCAGACTGTACAGTTCCCGAATAGCCCTTCTTCCGCCATTATTCCCCTAATATGCGTGGCAACTTCTTGCATGCGTGATTTCCATTAAATTGTGACTCCACATTTCCTAGGGTCTTAGTCAACAACAAAATTCAGCTCAAAGTCGCGACATTAGACTCTGCTGACAGTCTAGCAACCTCTTTGAATTGAGATAATTATTGTTTACTCTCGTTATCCTATTTAAATAAACCTTTCTGAGCATTTCAGCTAAACATAGTGCAGGACCCCAAACTCAAGCATATTGTTTACTCTCATTATCCTATTGAAAGAAACTGTTATATCTTATATCGTAATAAACCACAAGGGAACCTGACTAAGTTATAAATATTTTGGGGTTGAACAAAGACAAATTGACTAGAGCGGGATTTGAACCAACGACCTCCGGATTAACTCTACCAACTGAGTTATGTATAGCCCTATGTTGGCGGACTCGCTTTTCTCTTTTCCTATTTTGAAAACTCTGACTGATAGACTATCATGCTGATGTCTTGCTCTTCAAGTGAAATAGAATAATCGAATACCTTAGGAAGGCCCCCAACAGTAGGGCTAGATGGCTCAGTTGGTAGAGTGCCGGCCGTTAATCCGGAGGTCTTTGGTTCAAATCCCGCTCTAGTCAATTTGTCTCTGTTAAACCCCCAAAACAAAGAAACTTTTGTCCAGGACCACATACGTGTTCATTTGACGCCCGACGCCAAAATCAAGCATTTCGCAGAAATATTGAAATGGCCTTAAAAGTAAAGACAACCCAAATCTGCCTTGATATCAATGGGATGTGAAGTCTTAAAGTTGCGTGGCCTGGTTTTCACCGAAATAAATTTGTAATGACACATTCTGTTGTAATAAGTTGATTCTAAGGACGGCAGACTTGTACCAGTAATCCTTTCTGCTGATCGAAACAACAGAATTCAACTTCTGGAGAACACTGCAAGAAACACGACCAAACCTTCTTCTTCTTATTGTGTCCACACACGCTAGATGTTGTGTTTCAGCCAGAACTGAGCACAGTCTTTGGCACTTTCATTGAATTCAGCAAGGTCTCCAGCCTCCAGTAGGGGACATCTGAGTAGGTGATCCATTGTTTGTGGTTCAGAACCGCATATGCAGGTCACATCCTGGTCGTTCAGATAGCCCCATTTCTTGAGCGTTACTTTGCAGCGACCGGTACATGATCTGAGTCGGTAGAGGCATTTCCACACAGCCCAGTTTGAGTCAGCATGGGGTGGGAGTTCTTCTTTTGCACTTATGGACGTGGATGTTACTGTTGGAATGTTGGCAAGCCTTTCTTCCCATGAGTCTACTTTGGTTTTTAGCAACTTCACTCGGCTCAGTATCACTGAAAAAAACTTCTCCTGGATTTCAGCCGTCTCTTTGCTGGTTCATGGTCGAAAAGAGGGTGACGCTCATCTGTAAACCAAACAACGATGTATGAACAAAGAACTTTTGAATAATCTTTTACAGTTGAATATAACAAATTATTTTTTTCAATATTCGCTACAATGATGTAGAAACTTGGATGCATTGAATGCTTATATCATGATGTTCAGATGTAATTCCTGGTGGGACCGCCATGGCCAAAAAGAGGGTGACGCTCATCTGTATGAACAAAGAACTTTTGAATTATCTTTTACAGTTAAAGATAACAAATTATTTTTTCAAATTGGATGCATTGAATGCTCATACCATGATGTTCAGATGTAATTCCTGGCGGGACCGCATCATGCAATTGTCTCGGTAATTTACACCACAAGTGTACACTCATCCCAAATTCCCAGACCGGTTTCGGTTAACCGAATAACGCTCATGTTTCCTTGGTTCTTGCGTTGAAGAGTCTTGTGTTTGTGCCGGCAGATGGGTCTCCATTGCTCCTGTGTGGCCAGCGGCTAATTGCATATAGTGATGTAGTGGGACATTTGTTGGCAGAAGTGTGCAGGCTGCCTTGGGAGATAAAGATTAAGTATAAGGGTGGGGGGACAACGCTGGAGATTTTTTTCCATGTAGAATGCAACAGCTAAAAAGTTGTGGGTAATATGGAGGGAGGGAGACAGTGGTTTTTTTCATAGTGTAAGATATTTTAAAAAATTAATTTTTAAAAAACTCTTATGGACCATAGCGACTCAAGTGGCTGGTACCAAAATGCCCATAGCGGCCGGAAACGGACGCAAAATTTGACCTTCTTCCACTAAAAGCAGAGGGTCAAAGAAAAGGTATCAGACCGAATAGACATTTTCAAATTTTCCCATGTTAACAAAGAATCTACAATTCTAAAACAAAGCTATGTATTTCTGTTTCATATTAATTTTTCTGACTTTTTTCCTGAGTATAACGGAGCTAAAAAACCCTCTAAGATTAGTTTTCTCTCATAGATTTTACAGGTGTTTAATTACATATTTTTGAATATAGTACAGTTTTCACCAATCAACAATACCTGGAGCTCATGAATATGCAAATGTGAAATTATGGCAAAGTGTGATAAAAGATTCTGTAATAATGATTGAGTCGATGCTATGTGCGTGACAGTGTGCATATCATCCGGTTATTTCGCACCCCATTGCTTGTGTAAATTTGGCGTCTCCTTCATCAGTTATGATCACACCATATTGTGTACTCAACATACGGAACAGTGAAAATCTCTATTGATCATTTGTCTTATAAAAGAGACTGGCTAATTATAGCTTGTATTGAGTAGTGTCCCTTGGGGACAAATTGAAGCTATTTTTAATACCGTGATATGAAAGAGTATAATTTATATCATGTTATACAAATAAACAATGGGCTGAATGAAACAGGAAGATTGAGTCAAATTAGATATGGAACACAAAGAGAAAGAGTTTTGGGAATTGACTGGAAACAGACTGTTGGAAACATCGGCTGATAAAATAATAATACACACTATTGATTAAGCACTTAATACGGATGTTTCTAAGCGCACAATTGTCTGACTACACATTTTTTCCTGCAAGGTATGTGGAGCTACGTTTGAAGTATGAGGCCTATTCATTTATAGCACCATGCAATGGTTTACAAGGTGTTGTGGCGCAATATGCTGCCAATCAAACCAGGAACACCGGGCGAACCCCTTCCCTTCTCTTTACGATAAGTGCACTGGGTTCTTTTACGTGCATTACACAACACACAGGACCAACGGCTTTACGCCTCATCCGAAGGACGAAGCATGTGGTTAAGTGTATTGCTTAAGGACACAAGTGTCACGACTGGGATTCGAACCCACACTCTGCTGATCAGAAACACCAGAGCTTGAGTTCGGTGTTCTTATCCGCTCGGCCACGACAGGCCACAAATGATGCTTCCTTACTAAATCTAGGAGGGACTCATCATCATCATTATTAGGGCCCAATTTCATGGCCTTGCTTACCATGGAATTTTGCGCTTACGCTTAACATAGCGCCATAAGCGCAGAATTCCACGGTAAGCAGGGCTGTGATATCGGGCCCTGTGGCGTGTCGTGGCCGAGCGGTTAAGAGCACCGAACTAAAGCTCTGTTGCTTCTGTTCAGCAGAGTGTGGGTTCGAGTCCTGGTCGTGGCACTTGTGTCCTTAAGCAAGACACTTAACCATTATTGCTTCGTCCTTCGGATGGGACGTTAAGCCGTAGGCCCCGTGTGTACCATCCATGCACGTAAAAGACCCCAGTACACACTTGTCGCTAAGAGAAGGGGTTTGCCCCGGTGTGTCTGGCAGTGCTTTTATCTTCAATCATTTGAAGGCTGCACTCAAAAGGAAGAAGAAGGTGCCGTGTCGACTGGCGTTGGCGATCATGCCCCTCCATGTTTCTTGATTCTGGGTTGCCGTGAGGGACATAATGTAGCTTAAGGGTACAATGCTGGAATTTCATCTTTGGGAGGGCAAGGCCATTGCAAAGGCCACTCATCTATTGGAAAGTCTTAAGTCTTTGGGACTTTTGAAGGGTCAATGAGGCCAAGAACAGGGCAATGGAGGCCATGGCCTCCGTGGCCTCTGTTTATATAAATAATAATAATATCAACTCTTATATAGTGCAATTCCAAAGAAGGATCACTGCGCTTCAAACACAGATTTTGTTCTTTGAGAACTGGTCTTGCAATGTATTCTACTGCCAGCGAGTATATTTCGGAATTCAGGAGACGATTCTACTGCAGCAGAGTAGATTTCGGAATTCGGGAGACTACCAAGTTCTGAAAAGAACTGTTCTGCTTCTTAACTAACCGAATAGACATTGATACCTCACCAGGCAATGCCTCAAATCAAAGAAATAATATTATATACTATTTTTTTTGTTTTTATCAGGAGAGTTCACATCACGACGTCAACGTTGAAGTTCCTTAATGGGGATTACGAAGTGGAGCCCGGTAATGGGAAGGATCGTAATGCGTACCTCCGAGATCACAACATTGACACGTACCTCATCGTTGCTAAAGGGCCTCGAAAGGTAACCCTCAGTGAATAATAATTATTAATCATAAAATATATATACAAATATTTTTTTTTTAGCCTTCGAGAAAGACTCTGCTAGGGTCGAAACGTCAGGCCATTAACTATTTTTTTCAATAATAATAACAATAATATTACAAGACATTTTTATAGCGTATTATTATTATTATTATTGGTTTATTAAAAAACATTTCAAAAGTCTTGGCCAGAGGCCGAATTGCATTTGATTTACAATATTTACAAATTTTTCAGTGAAAACATAAAAATTTAAGACACAAAAGCCAAGTAAAAAACCAAATGCAGGAGCCTCTATGCCAAACACAAAACAATAAAACAATATATGAAGCAATTTGTTACAAAAATGTAGTTTCAAACAAGTGAGTCTTTAAAAGTCCCTTGAAAATCAGAACAGAGTCAGCTTGGTGGATAAGAACTTGTAAGTCGTTCCATAATAAAGGTGCAATGAAGTTGAAGGCTCTTTGACAATAGGATTTTGTGGAAAAAGTAGTTTGTGTCAGTAAGGTAAAGCGAAGAGGATGAACAGGAATATATTTATGCAGAAGAGCAGATATATATTCTGGAGATAGTCCATGAAGAGCTTTGAAAGTGAGGAGATTTAACTTATACGCGATACGCTTTTAATCGGGAGCCAGTGGAGTTCTTGTAAGATGGGTGTTTTATGTTGTGAACAAGGTCTGTGTGAGACGAGGCGAGCAGCGGTGTTTTGAACTCGTTGAATATTAGAAAGTAAGGCTGTGGATGGGGAAAGGTTAGTGGTGGGGATGGAAGTCATGGAAGCATCGTCCAAAGATTTGAATTTGATTTAGTCTTGGGGAGAACTACCGTAGTATCAGCTGGGAAAGAATGAGAGAAAAGTCAATAACAACGAAACACTTGGAGGGGTTAATCCGTTTGGGAAGGAGATGCTGACCTCACATATTAAATTAACTAAAGTCAAAATTCATAATTTTTCTCTTAATTTTGGTGTTATTCAGATATATTTTCTTCTTTTTAATATATATATCTGAATCATTTCAGCAATGAAATGAAATGTTGAAAACAATTTCAAGTGATGTATGGAATTAGAATTAGAAAGCTATTTTAAAGAAAGTTGATGAACGTCGTTCCTGAGACATTTTTCCTAATAGTGGATCATTCCGTTACTTTGAGAGAGCTGACATCTCTCCCTGATTCTGCAGAAAGTTCCCTGAAACCGATCTTTCCATGTTCTGAAGAACAAATTTTGAAGATCTCCCTGATTATGGAAAACTTTGTCCCTATTATGTTGAATGTAATTCTACATATCTCCCTGATTGTTGTACAAATTCTCCCTGATTGCAAGATGCAATTGTTGGCAGCTCTGCTTTGAGAGAGGTAGAATTTGGTTTCACTCTGGTCAAGTTCAAGGGAATTACTAGATAGTAACGCTAAGCATGTTTGTCATTAAGGAACTAATCTCTCAAGATTATTATCCGTGTAAATGTCAGACTTGAAATCCTTTTGATGCATGGGTCGTTGGCGTCTATTTTTAAACCCCAAGTTCATAACCGTTCATGTCGGGCATTGAATGTGTCAACCACTTTCAATCAAGCATAAATCCCTACACACATCAACAAAGAGCTCTCGCCCAATTAATCAAAATGCTACGCAGCCATGCGGTTAATCAACCAATGACAGTCCACCTCCCACTGATGGCGTGACACATGACCTGTTGGAGTCACTTTAATTGGCTGGATGCTTTGACTGAAGTGGTGGATAAGATTTCCTCAGCCGTGGTTTTTTTGTTGTTGTTGTTTTTTTTTTTTTAAGATGCTGTTGACAACTTGGATCTTTGAAAAAATGGATCTTTGAAAAAATGGATCTTTGAAAAAATGGACCTTTGAAAAAATGAATTTGATGCAACTAGACTCAAAAGATATCTAATAGATGTTAATTTTGCATCGGGATAAAGAATGTAATTTGTTTTTACCCTTACACCGATGTTTATTAAGCACTATATACTTTGCCGAGTTCTGTGAAAAAAATCCACAGGCAAATCACTCGGGTGGGATTCGAACCCACGACCTTTGCAATGCTAAAACAGATGTCTTACCACTAGACCACCGAGCTAGGCCCGGTGACTAGAGGCAGTTCGATTCCTATATGTTTTAAAGATATCCTTTAACACATTGGTGTAACTCTTGGGAAGCCAATTTGTTTATTTTCATTATTTTCATCTGAAGTTTAAGTTATTCATATTTTCAAAATGCTAAAATTTAGGATTGATGTTTGAAGGTCGAAATGTTGAGACCACAACGGCTCTTCTCAGAGCCGACACTCCTCCCTAAAGAGATTTATACATCAGGCATGATATTCTTCATACTTTAAATCTGATTTCCGATTTTCTTGCCCTTGGAAAAAATTTGAAATTTTGTGATTAAAGAGCCTGAAATGTCCATTAAAGCATACACCATCAGTACATGTAGGTCAGTCCTTGTACTCAATAAAATATTCCTACTTTTTTTTCCAAGGACAATATAGCATGCCTGTGAAATTTACTTCTATATTTCATTACATTTGTTAATTCTTGTTGTGAAGCCAAGGACTCTCAGAAAAAAGAACTTAATCACTGTACTAGCCAAGAACCCAATGGAGACAAGACAAGTTTCAGTTTCATGTCTGATACATGTTTGTACCAGCAAGTTTACTAGTTATTGTTACTTCCTAGAACATTTTATGTTGTGCCTGTAAACAATTAATCAAACACTGAAGTTTTTTCACAAGGAAACACTTAGAGAATGGCTTTTGAACGCACTGTATTTTCCTCTCTTCTCCACCAACCAGAACAATGATCTTAACAACTCCCCGCTGACGTCCAACGGCGAGCATCGTGGTCGGTCCTCATCCGTCGCTCAGCTGGAGAGCTGGGGTGCTGAGAAACCCTTCTCAAACTACCTATCGACGGTGCCACGCAAAACCAAGGACCTACGGAAACACTTTGATGGCGACCGCCCCGCTGGTCAGGCGAACCTGGAAAACAAGTAGGTTCACATTTCAATCTCTCATGATATTTGCAAAAAAATAGTAGTTAATGCCTAGCAGAGTCTTTCTCAAAATCTTTCTCCTTTAGCCTCCGAGAAAGACTCTACTAGGGTCGAAACATCAGGCCACTAACTACTTTGTTTGCATTTATACCATAGGTCCTTTTGGTTGGTAAGCAGTTTGCAACAGCTAATTCTATTTTCTCTCATAGTTTTTGGGACCCCGCTTGGAAATTTTGACTCCAAACTCATAAATTATGAGAATGCTTCCTGGTTTTTGCATAGACAAAGTTTTTTAAACATTTTTATATATAATTTCTACTAAAATGGTTGATTATCGTAACTCTGGACTTTATTGGTGGTGGATTGAATAGAGAATCTTGGCTTTTTGTCACACTACAGTGTACAGGGTTTCCCTTAACTTTTTTTCAGTGACTGGCTAGCAGGACAAGTTAGCTTGTCATTTTCACTGGTCCACCAGCTTTTTCACTGGTCCGTATTTTGGGGTTTCCTTCCAACATATACTAGCATGGGACTGCTATGTGATTTGTAAGTAATATGAACAATCAGTGGTTTGTGTGTAGCAGTGGCAAGCAATCAACCAGCCAGCCGGACTCAACCTCGTCCCCAAGGTGTGTCGAGCAGTACGAGGTTGACCGCTCTCTCACTCTGGTATTGGACCATTTGCATATATCCAAATTTTTTTTAAGAATAGTCTGGCTGTGAACATGGTGAATACTGAATGAGTACAACTTAACATGTTTACGTTAGACTTTTGTACACCAGTCGTTGTCCAATCAGGGTCCAAGTAAGGAGTTTCCCTCCCAGGGTTTACTATTGTAAACATGGTTGGAAATAAAGTAAACCATGGGGACGAGGTTGAGCCGGACTAGATGGAGAGAATTCTGACTGGTCCTCGGGTGTTGCAACTGGCATTTTGCCATCGGACCACTGTTAATGGAGAACGCTGCAGTACTCACTCATTACCATCCTTTGTTTAGACTGTGCTGAACTTTGTATATAAACCTTGGTTGAAATTGTTTTTCTTCATTGTTTACGATTTGTTGCTACGAAACCACCAATCACTCAATAGCGATCTATCTACATGGTGTCACCGCAAATTTCTAATGTTTAATACAATTAATGTAATTGTCTCTTTCCATGCACATTTGACATCGCATGGCAACATGGCTTGATTCTCTTCTGCAGATTTTGAATAATTCTGATTACATAAAAATTGAAGGGAGAGGTAGCACTTAAAGGTATCGTACACGTTTGGTAATGACTCAAAACAAATATTAGCATAAAAACTTTCTTGGTAACAAGCAACGGAGAGCTGTTGATAGTATAAAACATTGTAGGAAATGACTCCCTCTGAAGTAACGTAGTTATAGAGAGAGAAGTAATTTCTCACTAAAATAATAAAAACTTCTTGCAAGAACTTTTTATTCCTAATCTGAAAGCACACAAATTTGTTTTTTTCTTTCATTTATTTCTTGCAACTTCGATGACCAATTGAGCCCAATTTTTCACAGGCTTGTTATTTTATGCATATGTTGGGATACACCAAGTGAGAACACTGGTCTTTGACAATTTCCAAACGTGTTCAGTGCCTTTAAAGACTAACTAATTAAAAAAAACTGCAAAAGCTTCCAAAGCAACAACTACTGCAACTACTGCATCTGATGAAGTAGTTGTTGCTACGAAAGCTCATGCAGTTTTTTTTAATGTAGTTAGTCTTTAAAAAAGGTTTGTATCACATTTAGTAAAAATATAAGTGTTCACAGATTTGCACACACTGTACACATGGCATAAAGATGGTCATGGTAGGAAACTTCCTTTGAAATATGTTCGCTTGAAATGCAATTAGTTTTTCAGAAATGAGTAAGACAATCAGTTTTGAACTTGCAAGTCCAAAACTCAATGTTTGAAAACAGTGAAAATGTTTAATCTTTTTTTCCCTACCAATTGATCTTAAACTTTCACAGGTTTGTTATTTCATGTATTATGTTGGGTCACATCAAGTGTGGATGCTGGTCTTTGACAATAACTGATTAGACACCAATGTACTTTACGTGCTACCACTACCTTCCTTGTTTTATCTACCAGACTAACACGGCTATCTCTGTCATAGAAATTGAAGAAAAATGGTAAAATCTTAATAATTTTTCATATCTTACAAGGATAAATTTTCAGTAGATCCATGAGGATTTTATTGACATTCTAGTTACGACTCCCCCCCCCCTTAGCTTACTCACAGAGGCAGTCCTGTTGGATGAGGAGAACTTGGGTTTTGTGCGTTTAATCGGATCCGCTTCATTAAATTAATAATTCACCCAGAGGAGATGTTAATACTAGCCCGAGGTTCTTTATGATGATATGTGATATGAAGGGAAGGTAGCTGTGGTGTTGAAGGAGTTCACGAAGTACACCTTAAAGGTGTTGTCTTGTCGCGTTTTCAAAACAAAAACCTTGATGCTTTATTTTGTTTACTTGAAATATTATGGCAGTGAAAGTAAGGGATCCTGAAAAGCGAATAGCATTGTAACCCGTAAGGCCTGAAGATACATTTTAGGGTTTCCCCCTATGAGCAAGCTAGCATATTGGGCCGATATGCGTGAGATGTGGTTGGCTTTTGCGTAAAGCACTTGCCTCTCACCACTGTGGCCCTGGTTCGATTCCCGGCTGAGTAGAGTTGTGCGTTGGTTCTCTCCTATGCCACAAGGGTTTTTCTCCGGGCCCTCTGAGTTTCCTCCCTCCGAAAACACTTTCGATCTGGCCGTGTTCCAGGGTCATATATGGGTCGATGTGTCTGGCTGCCCTTGCATGTCTACGGTTTGAACACCTTGAAACTTCGTCCTTCACAATTCAGCTTCTCAGCTGCGAGTGCGAGTAAGGATGATTAGCCGCCAAAATTGGGTCCAGAATGCCACACAGTTTTGAAGAAAAAAAAACCTGGGGAGAACCCTTCATATACTTGTGTAGAGAAGAGGACTAATAAAATGCTCATGGAGGAAAACACTGAAGGAGGAAACCCAGTAGTAACTGAAAACCCAATCCACATAAGAGGCACAGTTCGAGGTTGGATTCGAACCGGGGTCCACAGAGGTGGAATGCAACAACCAAAAGCCAACCCATAACCTTTGTTGCACTTGTTTACAGCTCATATGAAGAACTTAAATCCATGTCCTCACATAAAGTGCTTGTTTATTTATTTTATTTATTTAGTTGTTTTACTTATTTTATTTATTTTTATTACACATCCAACAGCGAAAGCAACAATAGCAGCATGGATAGGAAACAAGAAGAAATGTTCAGTTTTACATTTGGGAGGAAAGACCCAATTGGGAAAACCCATAAAATCAGGTAGGGACTGAAAAACCCAAGCCACATGCAAAGGCTCCGCTCTGAGGTGGGATTCGAACTGGTGTCCACAGAGTTGAAAGGCAGGGAAAGAAACCACTGAGCTAACAATCTGTTTTTTTCTTAATTGTTTAAATCTTTGAGATGGTCAGGATGGCATCAATGCAGAAGGGCCATAATGTGTTGATTTAGACATTTAAAGGTATCGTACACGTTTGGTAATGACGCAAAACGAATATTAGCATAAAAACTTACTTGGTAACAAGCAACGGAGAGCTGTTGATAGTAGAAAACATTGTAGGAAATGACTCCCTCTGAAGTAACGTAGTTTTTGAGAAAGAGGTAATTTCTCACTAAAATATTAGAAACTTCTTGCAAGAAGTTTTATTCCAATCTGAAAGCACACAAATTTGTACAACAAGGGTGTTTTTTCTTTCATCATTTTCTTGCAACTTCGATGACCAATTGAGCCCAAATTTTCACAGGCTTGTTATTTTATGCATATGTTGGGATACACTAAGTGAGAACACTGCTCTTTGACAATTACCAAACGTGTTCAGTGCCTTTAAAAAAAACATAGTGATCGATGGACAACATCTACAGGCAGTGTCCACACTTTTCAAAATGTCTGTCAGTGCATCCATGTTTTAAAGGATTGAAAACAAAGTTCGTTTCGCAGGAACAATTTCTCTGAAGGTTTCTGTTTTAAATTTTGGGTTGAACAATACAAAAAATTGACAAGAGCATGATTTGAACCTGTGACCCCTGGATTAACTTTTGGGGTGCTCTACCAACAGAGCCGTCTAGCCCAAATGTTGGCGATCTGTCCGGTTTCTGGGTTTTTTCTCTAACCTGCACCACTCCTCTCTATCAACAGAAACTATTGTGCAAGGTTTTTATCTCATTCACTTCCTTTCTTTCGTTCTCACAATTTTACAAGAAAACAAATCGGACGGTTCCAAATCATTCATTTCAATTTTGTTTCTGTGCAGTTCACTGCTTCATGTTCACTGAAGAATTCTCACATACAATTTAACCCATCAGAGAATTTTGTTTTCATTAACTTCCCGAAGGGTGATCAGTGACGCAGTTAAAAAAAACCAAAACCTAAATCAAACAAAAAAACAGACTTGTTACAATGATTGCTCGTGAGTGCATACCTAATGAACCCTCAAAACAATTTATTTGAATGATTTAGTGCATGTTCACTCCAACATAAACAAGAAAAATCATACTCGTTGGATTTCTCCCACTAGGGTATGGTTTCACCAACTTGATGATTTTAGATATATGTTTTCTTGGGCAGAGGGACTTTTGGCATACTCAAAATCTGAGAGCAGATGGCCCAATATTCTCCGACGATGATAAATGACGGTGCCTCTCTTGACACGGAGAAGCCAAGCTGTCGCTACCTCTGATGAAACACGCAACACTCTCCTCAAAAATCTACACAAATCAGAGCAAAGGTTGAGATCTGTTTAAACATACCTGCTCTCGGAGTAAGGCCACATACACAAAAAAAATTGTTGATCGTCCCCGCCCGACCCTTTTTTTTTTTTTTTTAAATCATAAAGACTGGTATTTTTAACGATCTTTTCAGTCAAATTTGGCTCCCACATTTTTCAGCTGATATTTTTTCAAAATCCATAGGTCGGAAATAGATGATTGAAGAAAGGTTATTCATGTTGGCAAAACAAGAACAATTCTTCAAATATTTACTTAGGCTGCGTTTTAGTTTTTTGAAAATGTTTACAGAAAATGTCATCTAGGAGTTGAAAGGGTTTAACAAAACATTTAAAAACATCAAAATCACACAAACCCTTTGTTTTTATAGTGATTATGATGATATCTTTATTTTTTATTTCATATTTTGCCGTGTCAAAAAAACAAACAAAAAAAACAAAACAACGCCCTCCCTCCCCCACTTCCCATCAAAAAAGGACGATCAACAATATTTTTTTTATGTGGCCTAAAGGCGTAGTGCTGGCTGTCGCTTCATTGGTTAAACCATTAAAATTATGAAGACATCGTTTTTAAAAGGTCGGGTAGGGAGAGGAGGTTTTGGGAGAGGGGTGAATGTGATTTGATTGTTGGGTTAAGTAAACTTGACCAGATGGACACAGCTGTTTATAAACACTCGTGCAAAGTGTAAATGTAAAGAGTATGGTTTATTAGATTCTGATCCGCCCTGGGATTTGGGGGAGGGGGGGGGGGGGTAAACAATTCTGTGAAAGTCACGATGCTCTGCTAGTTTTACCTTTCTGGTTTATAAAGCATCAAGTCTAGGCCTGGAATTTCATCTTTGAGAGGGCAAGGCCGTTTTCATTTTGCAAAGGGCACTTCCATTTGGAAAATCCTAAAGTCTATGGGAACATTTTGGAGGAGCACCAAGGCCTTAGACCAGGGGCAACAGAGGCCATGGCCTCCGAGGCCTCCGTGTAATGTTATCACTTGTACTCAGGCATGCAACTCTTCCGCGTTTCCGCGGATTTCCGCGTTTTTTTGTAAATGATCAGCGCTAAAAAAAAAAAAAAAAAAAAAAAAAAAAAAAAACCTAATATATGCTTGGCAACAACAATGTACAACTACAATCATGTGAAATAAGCCTAGTTACTGGATCAACGGGGTGCCCCAATTCGACCAGCGTAAGTGTGTGACGCGCGCTCACTTGACGTTCCACGATCATTCTTACATCATGTAGTGTTTCAGCATTCACAGGCCTGTACATGCTAAGAATGCACCTAAGAGCATAATAAACCTCAACATTTTCTAGGGTACCATTGTGGGTCTCATGTCCCTTGGCGTTTTGGCTGCCTCACTCCGTGCTTGCGTTGTGCCTTTGAAAATTTTCCTCTTTTTTTTTCATCGGGCAGTTGCATGCCTGTGTACTGCACTAACAATCGTCCAGAAAATGAACAATTAAACAAAATGAGCTTCGTAATCAAAAATGAAAATCGGAAATTCTATTTTTGTTTTCAAAATCTTTCAAAGGGTTTGAAAGGTAGCTGTATACTTCCAGAAGGATGTGAAATAAATTCTGTCTCATTCACTAATTAATTACTTTTTTCCCCTCTTCATTCTCTAATCAATCACTTTTTCTCCCTCTTTGAAAGACAAATCTTTGTGTTTCCAACCTCTTGTGGTCAAACCAGCCCCTTCCATCTACCCCCTCCCCTTTGTCTCCTTCTTCATTGTTCATCCTTGCTTTTTCTGGGTGCTTTCTGCCTCTCTCCCTCTCTTCTTTTCTTTCCACTTGACTTCTTCTCTTACAACAGTATACCTGTTCATGTGTGCTGTGTTGTTTTGTGTTGTGTTGTCATTTAGCCTTCCAGAAAGACTCTCCTAGGGTCGAAACGTCAGGCCATTAACTATTTTGTGCATTTATACCATTGGTGGTTAGCAGTTTGCAACAGCTAATCCTGTTTTCTCATCTACTTTGTGCATTTATACCATTGGTGGTTAGCAGTTTGCAACAGCTAATCCTGTTTTCTCATCTACTTTGTGCATTTATACCATTGGTGGTTAGCAGTTTGCAACAGCTAATCCTGTTTTCTCATCATTTTAAGTGTACATTAAATGTACCTGTTTTAGTAGCACAAAGATTAACCCAATCTCTCTTGAGTGATTTGCTAGGAATCGTTCAATCACTCTAACAAAAACTAACACCATATGGTAAAAACTCAAAACCCAGCCTGTTGGATGTGGATTAAAGTGGCATGCATGATCCCATCTAAACTGTAATCAGTTTACTACTGGTCATGCTGGTAGTGCAGTCATACATTCATCCATACACTGGGCTTTTGTATATGCCATTTTCATTTAGACCACAGCGCTTTAGTATTTTTTCCTGCAAGGTATGCAGAGCTACGTTTTTGAAGTATGAGACCTTTTTCCTTTGTATAGTGCCATGTAATGGTTTATAAGGTGCTGTGGCGCAATGTGCAGCCAATCAAACCAGGAACACCGGGGCGAACCCCTTCTCTTTACGATAAGTGCACTGGGTTCTTTTACGTGCATTACACAACACACGGGACCTACGGCTTTACGTCCCATCTGAAGGACGCAGCAATAAAGCTTAAGGAGTCAAGTGTCACGACCGGGACTCGACCCCCACACTCTGCTGATTAGAAACACCAGAGCTTGATCCGCTCAGCCATGACACACCATCAATCCAACAGAATCAAACAAAACATGCAGGTGGTTTTTATTACAGTTTTGAAAAGTAAAATATGTAAATGATGGTACAGTCGCCAATCACTCAGGAATTTTTTTGGTATGTAATAATTGGCAATTGTTGTTTAAAAAGCTTTCACTTAAAAAAAAAAAAAAAGGTTATATGTGCATCTTTAAAAAAGTAATTTGGGGTTGAACTAAGAGAAATTTACTAGAGTGGGATTTGAACCAAAGACCTCGGGAATAACGTGCCGGCGCTCTACCAACTGAGCTATTGTATCTAGCCCTATGTGGGTGGTCTCCCTATTTTGTCAATATCTTTGTTCAGGGTACTTTTAAAAAGTACAGTGCACCTAAAAGATCAATTTTATTGACATCTTCTGTCGTAGAATTTGTTTTGATCCACATCTGTGGGAAGGGTTACATGCCTATGTTCTGACACCCCTACAAGTTCCTAACCCTCAACCTCACCTTTAACCTCAACCTCACCTTTAACCTCAACCTCACCCTAGTGTGTAGACCACAAGCTGTTATTGGGGTGTCAGAATATACAGCAGTCACAAGGTGTTATTGGAACATATTGTAGGTGTGTCAGAATATAGAGCATTCACCATGGGAAGGTCTGTTCATTAGCCCCAGCAATTTTTGCAAAACCATGAAACACATGCTATCATAATACCATGTTCCCTCAGAAGAAAATCATAAATTCCAAATAAATCTGCACTTCTTAAGTTATAATTTTTCAGAGGATCGGGTTGGAACTTTTCCCCAAAGCACAGTTAGGTTTATGTTCTCCCTTTAAGTTTCTACAAGCTTTGTCTCCCATTTTCAGCCATTGTCTGTCATTTTATTTTAGTAATTGGAACCCACTGTTTGTTTCAATCCTATATAGTTGTAGATATACACCATAAAACTAGCTGTGAAAATTTCATCTCAAAAGGTGGTAGCGTTTTTGAGATATTGCCGAAAATCTGGAGCGGTTATGCCCACGCAGGAAGAATAATCTGCAATTGGAATACACAATCTGAGAAACGTTACTGTCAGTAACGCTTCTCAAATTCAAATTTTTGGGGATAAAAAGTGATTTTGCCATAACGGCAGTACTTCAAAGTGAAAAGTTTCTCAAAATGCATTATGCTATCCAAAGCTGCTGTACTTCTTACCAAGTAATTTCTATTGCCATTAATTTTCAGAGTCATTACCAAGCATACACAGACCCTTTAAAGATTCCTTTCGCATCAAGCCCTTGTTGACTTCTGCAATACACAGAATGATATATGAACTCACAGAAGTCAATCTTCAATCAGAACTACGAGGACTCCAGGAACTTGTTGATTGGGTCTTCCTGATTAGAGGCTTTTTTAGGCATCTTCAGGATCGTTAATTTATTGCTTTGAGGGGAATTAGAGCGCCTGGCTACCTCGGATTGTTTTGATAAAAACAAACAGTAGCATCAGATGCTGTGTTCTTTATCGAGATCATCCTAAGCAGTATATAATGAAGTATCAATCATGACTTCATACATTGGTTGATTTTCCTGAGTTTTTGTCCTTCTTTTTTCGCCATCCATTGTGACAGATCATGCCGATTTTTTTATCCAGCGTAGGAGGCAAACATCGCGCTTCCGTTCTGTCTTGACACGATGCCTGAGGCCGGACCTTTGATTAGGGCCAGTTTGTCCCACGGAAATGTGAAATGCCAAGACGCTTCTATGCAAGAGATTGGAACAAACAGTGTTCTTTATACAGCTGTATTGACGGCAGCTCATATTGTCCCTCTATCACTGTTCAAGTTTTCGTTGCAGTTCTGCTTAAAATAAACCTCCAAAATTAAGGTTCTTCATTCAGAAGCTCTTCAAAGTCTTCCTTTACTGATATTTTTTTTTCAGTGATGCTCGTGTTATGGGCTTCAAAGACTGCCCTTGATGTTGGCTTTCCTACCAAATATACTAGGGGGAAAATGGCTTAAATTGCAAGTAGGCCTATGCTATAAATAGCGACCCAGTTTGTGGCTGGTTTCGTTGACATTGTGACTGTTTAATACTGAGCCTACTTTTAGAAATGGCTTTGCTAGAAACAGTTTGGGGACAATATGCCAGCTGCAGTTTTAGCTGTGCAAATACATCGCTTTAAACTTAAGATTGAGTTTTCTTTGCAGTCCATTTTTTGTTTTAGGAGTTGATTATATATATTTTTTTAAATCACCAGTTGTGTTGGAAAAAATTATTTGCTATGTCAAATTTTCTGAAAATTGCTTTCCAAAATAAACATTTTCAAATATAACCTTTTTAAAAAGTAGGGTTTTTTTTCCCCAAGATTTTATTATGAGTTATGATTTTTAAGGACTATAAAGAAAAGTAGTCTGGTCTCTGAACATGAAATGAGAATAACTAGTATCATTGTTTAAAGAGTACCCAGGGAGCCTGACAGAAATGGTAACACCTTGGTAATGGTCTAAAGATGTTTCATCACAAGAGATTTGATTCTCAGATCTTCCCTCTACATGTTATGTACTTGAAAATGGACTGCTCCGGAAAAAAAAAGAGATACAAAAACATATCTTTTTTGTTAAAGAAAAAGATGAAACTCATGAGTTCAACGAGGTTAATTTCGTTCCAAATGCTGAAGCTGGAAATTGGGTCGAGGGGGGAAATCTCCTTGGTAATGGTCTAAAGATGTTTCATCACAAGAGATTTGATTCTCAGATCTTCCCTCTACATTTTATGTACTTTAAAACGGACTGCTCCAGAAAAAAAAGTCAACAAAAACATATCTTTTTTTTTATTTAGAAAAAGATGAAACTATAATTTGTTATAAATGAGTTCAACAAGGTTAATTTCATTCCCAGCGCCAAAGCTGGAAATTGGGTCGAGGGGGGGGGGGAAATCTCCTGGCAATTCCGTTCACTCTGTTGCCTTTGGGGAGGGTACTCTTTCTCATTTAAGAAATTGCTGTATCTACCATTGAATTACTCCCCTGGGTTAAATCAAAAGCTTGACTTGACCAGAACGTCATTACAACTGACATTTCATATTGAACTGAATTTCTAAAAACCCTGTCAGGTTGATGTCTGAGAAATTTTCCTCCAACTTTGAGACTCTGAGGCTTAAAGGCACTGTACACGTTTGGTAATTACTCAAAATATATATTAACATAAAAACTTACTCGGTAACGAGCAACGGAAAGCTGTTGATGGTACAAAACATTGTGAGAAACGACTCCCTCTGAGGTAACGTAGTTTTTGAGAAAGACGTAATTTCTCACTAAAATAATAAAATACTTCTTGCAAGAAGCCTTTTATTCCTATCTGAAAGCACACAAATTTGTACAACAAGGGTGTTTTTTCTTTCAACATTTCCTTACAACTTCGATGACCAATTGAGCCCAAATTTTCACAGGCTTGTTATTTTATGCATATGTTGGGATACACCAAGTGAGAACACTGGTCTTTGACAATTAGCAAACGTGTTCAGTGCCTTTAAAGGGAGGGTATACCTTTTATAGTTACTCCAAAAAATTAAAGACTATAACAACTTACTTGGTAAGAAGCACTGCAGCTGTTGATAATGTATAACATTTTGAGAAACGATTCCCTTCTAAGGAATGTGGTTTGAGAGAAAGGGATTCTAAACAGTTTCAATGAGAGAAACGTTTCTGCATGAAAAGGTTTCTCAGATTGTGTATTTCAATTACGGATTATTCTTCCTGTGTGGACATAACCACTCCAGATTTTCGGCGTTATCTCACAAACGCTACCACCTTTTGGAATGAAATTTTCACAGGTTAGTATAAGTATATGTCTTCATGTATATAGGATTAAAACAGTCGAACGGTACCAAAAACCAAAGATATACTTTGCCTTTAATGCAGGAATTTTTCAATGTTTTTTTCTTTTCCCGGGTAGGCTTGGCCTGAAGGATACAAAGCAGAACCGAAACGATCCAGATGAAGAGGTTAATGAGTTTCTAGGTCGTGCCATCGACGCTCGGAGCATTGACAGGTTACGCTCGGAGCACGTCAAACGACTGACGCTGACATTTCTAAAACCAGAACTGGAAGAAAAGGTACGTGTCAATAAAAAAAGGGGGCGGCTTCTACTTTAACACTTTTCTAAAAGGGATGTACAAGAAATTTTTACACTTTTTTTCCCTTTTTGCTGCTTCCTGTTATTGTTTGAATTTTATTAACAAAGGCTCCACATCAAGACCTGAATTTCAAGTTGAGCCATGTACAGCTAAGAAGGTATAAGAAAATATACATCAGCAGTCAAATAGACAAGATGTTAAGCTTTCCTTCAACGGATAACAAGTGAAAATTGACAATTCAAAACTTACACTTTTGTTGAAATCTCTTTTTGAAACGAAGAAGATGCAAGGTGCCACTTTATATATTATTACAGTGGTGGCTTGAACATGGTGTTTGGTATTTGTTATGGTATTTTCAGGTATAGCCCTTGCTATCCTTTGAAAAAATTAACCTGAGTAACTTTATCCTAAGATTTTCATGCAATATCTTAATTTGAGGGTGTCAGTCAGTTTTCTTTAAATTTCTTTTAAATATTGAGTTTTAAAATATCAGATAAATTAAAGGCCATAGTTTCCTTTCATTTTCTACAGTGGATTTCATGTATCACGGTTTGGTCTTCTTCGTCAGGTTCCTTTCGCTTGCACACGCGACAGTAGTACTGTTAACTCTCATTTCATGTCAAAGGACCAGACTATAACCCTTGAAGTTTTATTTAAAGCATAAAAGAAATCTAAATCAAGAAAAGTGATATAAAATCCCTTCCCAAGATGGAGGAAAACCAATACTTACCCTTCATCTTATCGTCGGTATCTAAGACATTGATAAATCGCCCCACAAAACGATTTCAGGTATTAACTTAAGACACTCGGCCTCCCATAAGCCCACCCCCAGCCAGAACCACTCAAGAATGACGCCTGTCTAGCGCAACGCTAGACTCTTGCATCATGTCGTCATCTTAGAATGTCTCCCTTGTTAAGAGGCATTGGCCTCATTGATATTATCATGGGTACATTAATCTGAATATAGTTTGCAATCAGAGACAGTCATGTAAGGGCGGATGAAAAAAAGAGGGTTGGGGGGGCATTAGCAGGAGTTAGGATTTGTGACGCCCTACTCCAAAAAACACACTGCTAAAAATAGTATTCTTTAAATAAGAAAAAAACTCATTTTAGGAAAAGTTTTCTTGTGTCACTCCCAAAAATGTTATTAAAATATCTTTCTAGGGAGTGACAAAAGACCTTTTTTTTTTTAATTAACATTTTTTTCTTATTTCAAGAATACCATTTTTAGCAGTGCAGCCTCTTCAAATGTTGGAATAGTTAAAAATGAAACTGAAATACAAGCCTAGATGTCAATTTGATGTGATGTCTTGAACATTCTTTATGTTGAGAAATACCTACCTTACCTACCTAAATGAGCAAGCATGCAGCTTTTTCAGATTTCCTTGTTTTATTTCAAAACACAATGCTGTGCCTGGTATTTTCCGCTTTTTTGTGTGGATACATTTTTAACTAAGAGAGGTTTGCGGTAACACCATGTGAATATCTCTTTTGAGTAGAGTTGGTTCTGAACAGAACCAGTGGTTAACGACTCAACGTTTCGATCAGTATGCTCTGATCGTCTTCAGGAGAATCAGAGAATCAAAGACGATCAGAGCATACTGATCGAAACGTTGGGCCCGTTAACCACCGGTTCTGTTCAGAACCAACTCTACTCAAAAGAGATATTCACATGGTGTTACCGCAAACCTCTCTTAGTTATACCTCCACCATGCAAAGTTTCAAATCCTACTTAGATACATTTTTACTTTTTTGTGGATAAACTGCAGTTGCATTGCCTGAATGTCTAGGTGTTATTTAAAAGCTCTTCTTCTCACCTGAGCAAATGAACCCAGTTTTGAGTTTGTGGCCAGAAGTGCCAGGGCCCAATTAATAGCTGCTTAGGCACACACAGTAGCTAAGCACAGCAAAATAATGTTCACCAGATTAAGGTTACCAGCCAATATGATGTTACATACTGGTATACAATCTGTGACTGGCTTCCTGCTCATTTTTTGCTTAGCAGCGAATTGTTACACAATGTTTTCTGCTTATAAGCAGCTGTATGCAATTGGGCCCTGGTTTGCGAATAAAGAACTTTTAATTGAATTTTTTCTTTACAGTATTCTAAAGTAAGGGACCACATGTTCAGTTCCTACATGGTGTGTGCGTTCCTCGTACTTATCATCATCTGTATTGTACAGCTCTTCATTTTCCCAAAGTGAGTAGAAACTAATTTATATAACGCTTACTCCTTGTTGTTTGTGTGTTCTATGGACAAGTTTGATATGAAACTTATCAATTCTTCAACTCCATAAGTTTCAAGAATGACATATCAACAGGGCCTAATTTCATGGCATTGCTTATCATCAGGCCTGTGAAATCTCTGCTTTAAAGCGGATATCCGCTTTTTCCTTTTTTTCCCAATTTTTTATTTACGTTTTTTTTTCCTGTTTTTTTTCCCCCCCTTTTTTTTCCTTTCTTTTTTCCCACTTTTTGGCCTTATATATGCTTGGCAACAGTAATGTACAACTACAATAATGTGAAATAAGCCTAGTTACTGGATCAATGGGGTGCACCAATTCGACCATCGTAAATGCGTGACGCGCGCTCACTTGACGTTCCACGATCATTCTTACATCATGTAGTGTTTCAGGTGTTTTTTTTAAGGGTCCACTCACAGGCCTGTATCATAGAATTCTGCGCTTACAGCACCCTGTAAAGCAAATGATTTCATGAGCCATAAGCGCAGAATTCCGCGGTAAGCAGAGCCACAAAATTGAGCCCAGGTGTCGTTGGCACTCTTCTGTATCCTGCAGCAATCGTTTCCTCTAAACCAACCTGAAGGTCTTGTGTTCAGTAAATAATTGTTATTTCCTTCCAATTACAAAAATGCAAAATCTAAATAATTGTTATTGGTTTTTTCTCCCCTCTGTTTTTTATTACAGGACCTTGGTGATGCTGGCAGTGTTCTTAAGCACAATTGTTTTCCTGGCGTTTACATTATTCATCGTCCTGGCTGAGAAATGTTTTGTAAGTAAAACACTCACCGACAAAACAACAGCTAGCTAGCCCTCGCAGTGTTCCAAGCCACTTCGATAAGCCATTTGCGAGTTAGTTTTGAATAATGTCTGGTAAAATGACTGGCTTAGTCACAAGTTACCACTTAAATTTGAATTCCTCAGACTATAGAGACAGTTGCTATGTCACATGATTCGGGGCAAGCTTTTGCATAGTTGAGACGGTGAACACCCATACACAATTCTGTGTATGGCACAATGGTACCAGGGTTTGCTCATCTGGAGGTTGCTATACAAAAGCTTGCCCAAAATCATTTGACATAGCAACTGTCTCTTTAGTCTGAGGAATTCAAATTTAAGTGTAACTTGTGACTAAGCAAGTCATTGTACCAGACGTTTTTCAAGTCTAACTCACAAATGGCTTATTGGGCCTATTTATTACCCGTTTTTATCGGTTGGAACACACCATGTGACCTTAAGATGACCAGTGTCAAAGTTCAAGTTGTGATTAAAATGACTTTTGGGAAGTAGCTTTGAACTTGTGTATGAAACCATGTGATTTATGTGTGGTGACGTCGGGGCCCAAATTCATGGATCTGCTTACCGCCAAATTCTGCTCTTGCCATCACCATTCTTCGCTTACAGGGCAAGCGCCGAATTTCTGTGCTAGCTGTGTAAGCGAAGAATGCCTAGTAACGCAGAGTACTCACGTGCACAAGCGAAAATTCCCTTCTAACCTTTGAAATACGCCTGACGTAAGCACAGAATTCCCTGCTTCCGTAAGCGCCGATTCTTTGCTTATGGTAAGCACAGAATTCCCTGCTTCTATAAGTGCCGATTCTTTGCTTACGGTAAGCAAGGAATTACCTGCTTCTGTAAGTGCCGATTCTTTGCCAATGAAATTTGGCCCTGGTGATCTGGGTCAATAGGCCTTAATTAGGTTTTATTTGAAAGCTCCTGTAATTTATTTGATTATGCAAATTATAAACCCAGTTTTGAGTTTTTGGCAGGAAGCGCCATGGTTGTAAGATGGAGTGTCACAAGTGATATGTAATGCATATGTTCCTCGGAGCACGCTAGATCGTCTTCAGTCCGTACAGAATGCTGCAGCACGTCTCCTAACTGGCACTAGAGTGTTTTCGACCACATCACCCCCATACTTTATAAAACACACTGGCTACCTGTCAATCAGCGAATTAAATTCAAAGTAATACTACTCCATTCAACGCACTACATGGTTCAGCCCCACCCTACATAAAAAAAAAACTGTTGACGCCCAATAAAACAAGACCAGGCCAGAGATCTACCAGCAATACGCTTTATGTTCCTCGAACTCGCTTGGCCAGTTACGTCGACAGGGCCTTTTCCGACATAGCACCAAGACTTTGGAATTCACTTCCTGAAGACCTCAGACAAATGCACAACATCACTCTCTTCCAGCAGAAACTTAAAAAACACTTGTTCACGCTTGCTTTCCCAACAATTTTATAAAACCTTTACTTAACTTCTACTAGACCAGCACCTTTGAATGGTCTACAGGAAAGTGCGCCCGTACAAATGCTGTATTATTATTATTATTAACATGAGAAAATTGAATGAGCTGTTGCAAACTGCTTACCAACCAAATGGACCTATGGTATAAATGCAAACAAAGTAGTTAGTGGCCTGATGTTTCGACCCTAGTAGAGTCTTTCTCGAAGGCTAAATTATTATTATTATGTTAGACTCATGGCTAGAACTGTTTGATGCACGTTGAAGTTGTACTTTCTAGCTTGACTTCAGAATGTATGTTCTTGTTCATTTGATTTTAGTGTGTGCCGGATCGTTTCGCCTGGATATCCCACGGGATTCTGGAGAGTCGAAGCTTGAGTTCCGTCATCGCGGTCGGTACGGTCATCATTATATTCGTAGCGTCGTTCACATCCATGGTAAGTCATGCAATCACGTCGTTAGCCCCCTATTGCCCCCTGCATACATCAAACCAAGTAGCGGGTTGTGTTTCATTTTAATGGAATTTCTACAAACTCCCCATGAATTCATCATATTCATCATCGCTGATTTGGTTTTCATTTCCTGTGTCACCTTCAGTGGCCTAGTTTATCTATCGTTCAAAACCACAGTGCATAATAAACCTTATGCATTGACGTCATCCAGCTGCCATCTTAGAGGTAAAACGATGACGAAACAATTGAAACGCACAGATTTGTACACACGGTGCACAGGATTGGCCAATGAACAACCTCCTTTTGACCTCTAGGCGAGGGCGCCTTACTGAAATGACATCATGTGCATAAGGACTATATAGAATGGTCAGTCAGTAGGAGGGTTGACTGTGTTCTGTGTAGATACATTCGCCACATGATATGATATCGCAGGCTGGCCTGGTTTATCTATCATTCAAAACCACAGTGGATGATATTGAAGGGTCAGACAGTAGGAGGGTTGACAGTGTACTGTGTAGATGAATTGTAGGTCAGCTCTTGTACTAAAATGTTCCTTTTTTTCCAATGGCAACCTATCATGCCTGTGGGGAGCTTATTCGCCCGTCAGCAGACCTGATACTTTGGTCTAATAAGGGCAAGGCATTTTTGACTTTGTAAAGGGCACCTCTATGAGGGAAGTGTAAATTTCGACTGGAACATTTCAAGGGGCACCGAGGCAATGATCAAGGGGCATGGAGACAATTGTCACCATTACCTCCTTGTTCTAAAGGAAGGGTAGGGCAGTTTTTCTTTGTAAAGGGCGCCTCTATGAGGGAAGTGTAAATTTTGACTGGAATATTTCAAGGGGCACCGAGGCAATGATCAAGGGGCATGGAGACAATTGTCACCATTACCTCCTTGTTCTGAAGGAAGGGTAGGGCAGTTTTTCCTTTGTAAAGGGCACCTCTATGAGGCAATCGCAATTTCTACTGGAACAATTCAAGGGGCACCAAGGCAACGACCAAGGGGCATGGAGAAAACTGCCTCCGATGCTTCTGTCTTCTGTGAAGTATTAAACCTACAGTATGGATTTATTTACAGGCACCTTGAGTAAAGTCCGGTTTGTACTTCCTGCGAATGCATACGCGAAGCGAATTTGACGTCACAACTCTGTTTTCGCAAGCGTTGAGCTGTGCTCAACTCTTGCGAATTTTTCGTTTCACATCTGTGACGTCAAATTCGCTTCGCGTTTGCTTTCACGGGAAGTATGAAACTTCCTGTTGTTTGTTTAAACCGATGTTCATACTTTATCTTGACGCAGGTCGCATACGATACAACAAGCCTCCGTTCCTGCCTAGCTGAGTTATATAACATCAATGAGTCGGATGTTAGATTTGACCAAGTCAATGATAGCGGTCTGGTTTTAGGGAATGAAGAGCCTACCGATGGTGTCTGCCAGGAGGACCGACCTGCCTGCCACTTTCCTCAGGTAAGGAAAACTACTACCAAGACATTCTTGAGCTTTGTCTCACAGTGCAACCAGTCTTATGGAACAAGCTACCCAGCGACAGTCAGAAACATTCACTCTCTCAACAATAATAATAATAATAATAATAATAACAAGTTCTTATATAGCGCATTTTACAATAAACGTCTCAATGCGCTTTACATTAGTGCCCTGGTCATTGGGCCAATAACATTCCTTTAACCTTTCTCAGCTCCCTGGGGAGTATACAGCCCTGGGCAACAGTGGCGCTCCGAAGGCTTTTTCAAACACAATATCAACCTCTACCCTCGCAGGTACCCATTTATACCCCTGGGTGAAGAGAAGCAATTATAGTTAAGTGTCTTGCTCAAGGACACAGGTGCCATGACTGGGATTCAAACCCACAACCTGATGACTAACCACCAGAACTTGAATTCGATGCTCTTAACCGCTCGGCCACGACACCCTTCATATTAAGAAACTTCTGTTTACTGCAACTTATTAACAGTCCCGATTTGGTGTAATTGTCTGTAGAGAGATTGATACTTTGTAGTATTTTTTTCTGCAGCGCCTTGAATAATCTTTTATTAGAAAGTGCACTTTATAATTTTGTATTATTATTATTATGGGTGACACGGTTGGGTTGTGTGTAAAGCGCTTGCCTCTCACCACTGTGGCCCTGGTTCGATTCCCGGCTGAGGCCATATGTGAGTAGAGTTGGGCGTTGGTTCTCTCCTATGCCACAAGGGTTTAAATTCTTTGGGCCCTCCGGTTTTCCTTCCTCCGGAAATAAAAACAAACTTTTGATCTCTGGCTGTGCTCCGTGGTCATATATGGGTCGATGGCTGGCTGCCAAAGGTGCCCTTGCATGCCTGCTTCTCAAACACGTAGCCGCGTCCTTCGCAATTCAGCTTCTGAGCTATGGGTAAAGGATGATTAGCCTCCCAAATTATTATTATGATTTTGATTATCCCTTTAGAGACTCGTCATTTCTGTATAATTATACGCCCAGGCATTGCTAATCTAGTTGATTTTTTGCACCGTTATTTTCAGGAAAAATTTCGGGGAAAATATTAAGAAACAGAGTTTATGGTTTTGTTTTAGAGTTGTACATTCTATGTTCACATTGGAAACATTGGAAAATGTCAATTCGGTCCGATACCTTTTCTTTGACCCTCTTGTTTGAGCGGAAGTAGGTCAAATTTTGCGGCTGTTTTCGGCCGCTTTGGGCATTTTGGTACAAGCCGCTTCTTGCCGCTATGGTCTCTAAAGGGTTATAATTTCTGTTGTTTTTACCTCAGTACTACACGTTCTGCGTGATGCTAGTCATGATAAGTTGTGCAGTATTCCAGCAGCTAGGCAGCATGACCAAGCTGTGTCTGCTGTTTCTCATCGGGGGTATCTTCACTGCTATCATCGAGACGTTCGAGGTCGAGCTCTTCAATAACAGCGACCTACTGCATGAAGCTCATGTTGGGTAAGAACAAAATGTCATCCGTCAAATCCAGGAATAAGTTCGAGTGTACACCATGCTTAACTAAAGGTCGACTATTTGACTCAAATCCATGCTGGGCCCAATTTCATAGAGCTGCTTAAGCACAGAAAAATAGCTAAGCACAACAAAATCATGCTTACCAGAATAAGGTTACCATCCAAAATAACATCACACATGTACAATTTGTGACTGGTACCCTGGTTATTTTTGCTTAGCAGAAAATTTTTAAGCAAAATCTTCTGCTTAAGCAAGTCTATGAAATTTGGCCCTGGTCGATCATTGGTTAACTACTGTGGTCGACCGTTTGGAACCAGCCTCAGGACCATAGTTTCTTCCCTGGTCCGGGTAGCCTTGTTTCATGCTAACCTGTGTAAAGTTCAGAAGGGAACCAGTTACACTATATCAAAATGGCGGAAGGCAGTGTAAGTTTTGAAAACCAAACCGATGGTTGACTAGACTTTCAATTGAGTCATTCGAGTGAGTACGCAACTGCGTATGTTTGTTGGTAGTCTCAGTGGTCAACCACGGATCGACTAAATGTGTGCACTCAAACTTGCTCCAGCCTTAAAGGTATCGTACACGTTTGGTAATGACTCAAAACAATTATTAGCATAAAAACTTACTTGGTAACAAGCAACGGAGAGCTGTTGGTAGTATAAAACATTGTTTTCTGAAGTAACGTAGTTTTTGAGAAAGAGGTAATTTCTCACTAAAATAATCAAAACTTCTTGCAAGAAGTTTTTATTCCTATCTGAAAGCACACAAATTTGTACAACAAGGGTGTTTTTTCTTTCATCATTTTCTTGCAACTTTGATGACCAATTGAGCCCAAATTTTCACAGGCTTGTTTTATGCATATGTTGGGATACACCAAGTGAGAACACTGGTCTTTGACAATTACCAAACGTGTTCAGTGCCTTTAAAAAAGTGGCTCCAAGGTCAGATTCAGTTTTGTGATGCGCTCATTTTCCAATAGATAGAGTCCTCATGAAAGAGGGGGAATAAATTACAAGTCTTTAACCTTGTTTTAAAATGGTGTCAAATGCTTAGCACTTAAGATTGTGAAGGTAAATCGTAGCTCTTTGTGAAATCGGCCTCCGGTTTTTAGAAAAGCTTGTGATAACAAATTGTCAACATTATTTGAATGATATTTTGGATACAGGTTGGAACAGCCCTACTATATCTCGATGAAGATCACTGGTCCGGTGTTGATACTGGTTTACATCTTTGCTCTGTGGAGTCACGGCATACAAGTAGAGTCCACGGCCAGACTTGACTTCTTATGGAAACTTCAGGTATTGATGCATTTAGTTTTTTTCTGCCATTCTTTTCTTTATAAGAAAATATAATTTTTACGAAAATATTCCATTTCCACTGTGGCCACCTTCACTGTTTGACTTGCCCTGTTGAAAAAACCCTGAAAATGTCAGCTAAGTTTACAAGATAGTTTTGAGTCGAACAAAGAAAAATTGACTTCATCGGGACTTGAACCTGCGACCTCAGGATTAACGTGATGGTGCTCTACCAACTGAGCTATGTAGCCCTAATATTGGCAGTCTCCCTATTTTGTCAATATCTTTGTTAGTGGTGCTAGTCAGAAGCCATTCAACCTGTAACTGCCATATAGCCAGGAATCACACGCAGGTTTATGATACAACCTGGGAAGTGGCAGCAGAGGGATCACCTTAAAGACATCCGACTTTTTATTTCAAAGGAAATTTTACAAGGAAATATTATTTTTACTAATATAAACCATCTTCAAAATGCCCACCTACAATGTTTGACTTGCTTTTTTTGTTTTAATAGCGTTGGACTCTTAAGATTTCCCAAAGTACAGTCGTTTTCCTGTGAACTGTTCATTTAATTCCCTCAAAAATAGATGCCTCGAGGTTACAGAGCAGAGTCCACACTTTCATCCAGTCGGGTTAATAATCGTCAATTAAAAAAATTCTTATTGATTTGTCTCCACTGGAAGACGATTTTTACAAAGCTCAACAACTTGGAAAGAGAAATTTAACCGTAACAAGTTAACATCGCCAATTTTTGGCCGTTGTGGGAGTAGCTGCTTTTATAAGTTCGCAAGATTCAATTCATCTTTGAAAATTCTGCCCATCAACCTCATCAGCTAGAAGGCCAGACTTTAATTTTCAAACTCCTTTGTTCCCTAGGCAACGGAAGAGAAAGACGAGATGGCCAACCTCCAAGCTTACAACAAACGCCTCCTCAACAACATCCTTCCGTCTTTCGTTGCTGAGCATTTCCTCAAGAACAACACCAAGGACATGGATCTGTACTATCGGGCCAACGATTTCGTCGCCGTGATGTTCGCCAGCATTACAAATTTCTCGGATTTTTACGTTGAGCTGGAAGCGAACAACGAGGGGGTGGAGTGCCTCCGTCTCCTCAACGAGATTCTTCATGACTTTGATGAGGTATGGAAATAAAAATCTTTGTCTGTTCAGCTCTCTCAAAGAAGAGTTAATAGGAAATTTCACCGTCTAATTAATTTTTTTAACAATAATTATTATGAGAGATTGCCTCACATCACAAGGCCAGACAGCCACTTTAAGGTGAGGGCTACACTTAACTGATTTGGGCTATCGACCCAATCCAACTGCCACCAGGGGCATGTAGCCACCTCCTCCTGGGGCTGAAACAGGGTTTACCCCCTTCACAGCCCGTAAGGATGGAGCCCAATTGTGTATACTTTACAAGTGTGCAAGATATGACCTTTTGAACAAACTGAGTTACTACCATGTTGCATGGAGCTAAATTGTGTATTACAAGTGTGCAGGAAACGACCTTTTGAACAAACTGAGTTGCGACCTTGTTTGATACTTCTTAACTCTTCATCCTCCAGATTATCGGCGATCCAAAGTTTTGCCAAATTGAGAAAATCAAGACAATAGGAAGCACCTACATGGCAGCATCAGGGCTGACGGAGGAGACGTTTGATCGAGAGAACAACGGGCACGTCGTTGCGCTGGCTGACCTGGCTTTCCATCTACTGGCCCAGCTACGATACGTCAACGAACATTCCTTCAACAGTTTCAAGATGCGAGTTGGTAAGTGTTTCGTCTTGATAATATTCCAGAGTACTTATACAGCCGTCAGCATCTTTTCCTGAAGACGATCAGAGCATACTGATCGAAATGTCGAGTTGTTTTGCCACTGAGTGAACCGGATCTTTTCAGAACCAACAGTGGCGTGTCGTGGCCGAGCGGTTAAGAGCACCAAACTCAAGCTCTGGTGTTTCTGATCAGCAGAGTGTGGGTTCGAGTCCCGGTCTCGATTATTTGTGTCCATAAGCAAGACACTTAACCATTATTGCTTCGTCCTTTGGATGGGACGTAAAAGACGTTGTTCCTGTAGGTCATGCTGAACAGGCTTTGATGAGAATCATCACAGAAATAGAAATAGAAATACACCTCACACAGATATTTTTCATGTACATGGTGTTACCTCAAACCTTACTAGATTATGGAAATTTTTCTTCCTATTATGTTGATTGTAATTCTAAATATCTCCCTAATTGTTGTACAAAATCTCCCTGATTGCAAGATGCAAATGTTGGCATCTCTGGCATACGAACAAAACTTGCATGGTCTGTTTTCATTTCTTCATTTAGCAACCCCTTTTTTGCATATGCTTTTTCGTTCAGGACTTAATGTTGGACCTGTTGTGTCGGGTGTTATTGGAGCACGCAAACCTCAGTACGACATCTGGGGGAACACGGTCAACGTTTCCAGTCGTATGGACAGTACTGGAGTCCCAGATAAAATACAGGTAAGTGTGCGAGTTTTACTGAGCGAACTGCAAAGTTGCCATTTGTATCAAAACTCGGTTGTTAATAAGGGAATAAAAGAGTGGTGAATCAGTCTTGAACGTTCGTTTAAAACCAGCAGGGTCGTGGCAGTGCGATAATGGACCTCACCTTCGGCTTGGTCCTTTATTGCACGGCCACGACCCTGCAAGGTTTAAACGAATGTTCAAGACATATTCACCATCCTTTTATTCCCATTCATAAATGCCCCGTTTATTAAAAAACGTAATAGTGATGGAAAATCTGTAAACTTTGCTGTAAAGTTTCAATTCTTGTCAAATCCTCAGGCTCTGTTTTGTGAAGGGTCAAAATGCGTGCAATGCTCAACAGTTGTGGCGTGTCGTGGCCGAGCGGATAAGAACACCGAACTCAAGCTCTGGTGTTTCTGATCAGCAGAGTGTGGGTTCGAATCCCAGTCGTGACACATGTGTCCTTAAGCAAGACACTTAACCACATGCTTCGTCCTTCGGATGGGACGTTAAGCCGTAGGTCCCGTGTGTTGTGTAATGCACGTAAAAGAACCCAGTGCACTTATCGCAAAGAGAAGGGGTTCGCCCCGGTGTTTCTGGTTTGATTGGCTGCATATTGCGCCACAGCACCTTGTAAACCATTACATGGTGCTATGTAAAGGAATAGGTCTCATACTTCAACATGTAACTCCACTTACCTTGTAGGAAAAATACTGAGCGCTTTGAGACACCCTTCGGGAGTATAAAGCGCTATATAAGAACTGCGTATTATTATTATTATTATTATTGTGCGGACGTGCGCGTACTAATAGATTGTACATTGATTACCGGTATGTATTTATTGTGTTACGCGTAAATTAGCGCCAAGCGTAAGCTTGTGCGCCACACAGATGTATAAACACTTCTCACCGTGTTTATATTGCACATGGCCACGTGATCTCCTGTTGACCAATCAGAATGGATAAACTGTCCCGGGTATTTACAAGTAGTTTATCAAATTTTAACTTGGGGCGAAGTCTTCACACAAAATGTTTGCCCTTGTGAACTATAACTGGGTTGGTAAGTTTGTGTCTGCCTGGTAAATCACTTGAGGGAGTTTGGGTATGAAGTTATGGTTTTGAAATTCTCAAAATTTGAATGTTTATGATTTTCCTCTATTTGTAGGTCACGCAAGAGATGGCTAACATTCTGCAGCCATTGGGTTTCACCCTAATAGAAAGAGGTTACATCACAGTCAAGGGCAAAGGTGAAATGCTGACATACTTTCTGGAGGGGACACCAAACAAGATTGACATACGGTGACCGGACAATCATGCTACAGTATTTTGTATCAGTTTTATAGTCTTATATATCATTCTCCGTTCCAATCTTGTCCTTCTTCCGTGTCGTGGGATTTCCCTGCTGGGTTTTCTTTTTTTAGTATCTCGGGGAAAATTTCATGTTTCATTCCCAGAAAGATTTTTTGTGAGAAATTTGATTTCTCTTCCTTTCACAAGTTGTAGCTACAATCCCGGCCTTATCTCGTTGGGTCCCCGCCCCCGGCCCCCGTTCAATGTTGGCTCTCGTTGCGCGGTCTCCGCTCCAGCTGGGTTTAACAACGTTGAGCGTGGGTACGGGGGAGGGTATGTTGAGTTTCACATGGCCCAAGCATTTTGGCCGGGATTGTTGGTACTTGTCTATTGTGGACGGTTTAGATATTATACAAGATCCCAGAAATTGACCATTGGAATTAAAATGCCACCGAGCACGCGTGCGTCACTCTTACAACATAAAATCGACTGATAAAGTGAACAAACTGTCCGTCATGTTTTCTGATAATGTTAGTAGTTATAGGTAGGGTCATAGATTGGTTTTTGTCAACGTCATGCTGATTTGTTGTCAATTTTAGAGAAAGATACAATAAAAGTCACCTGTGAAAGTTTCAGCTGGATACATTGTGTACATGCTGAGCAAACAGCAAAAAACTGTTGCGGTAATTTCACAAGAACGTCTAATCCATCCTTGTTTAGCGAGGTGACAGCGGGTACCAACCGCATCTCTGGCTGCAGCATTCGCGAACGGACACCAACCCTCAGAAATCTGAGAAATGTTTCATGCATGAATCGTTTCTCAGATTCAAATGTTTTGGGATGAGAAATTATCCAAACCACATTACTTCAAAGGGAATCCTTTCTCAAAACAGTTTATACTATCAACAGCTGCAGTGCTTCTCACCAAGTAAGTTTTTATGGTCATTAATTTTTGGAGGAGTTACCAAGCTATAACCCTACCTTTAACGCCTCATTTTATTGTATAAATAGATCCTGAAAAAAGCTTGAAAAATGAGAAAGGGTGCAACATGTACATAAACGTAGTTAATATAAATAGCAATATCATTCTGTAAACGTAACTTGATCAAACTGAAAGATCCACCTTGTACTTAAAATTGAAAAATCAAAGATGTGCTAAATTTATAATTGGACGTTGATGTGAAAAATCGTAAGTTGACATTTTCCCGGATGTGTACTAATGTCTTCAAAGACTGTAAAAAAAGGAATGCAAACTTATCTTTGAAGATTTTGTATGATTACTGCATGAGGTGAAAGCACGAAAAAATACTGTCTGAAAAGGACAGTTGTACTTATTGTGTTTTGCATGATTGTATATTTAATGAAACAAATTTTTGATAGTTGCTGATTTGGTGACAGAGGGACTTGGTTCTGAAACCTGGCTTCAGATCATGGGAAAGTTTGCATTTGGGATTAGATATAAATGTACATACATTTAGGTAATCAAGGAAATAGACTAAATATTGTGTAAATAAATTGTGTGCTAAAATTGTAAATAAATATAAAGTTATCTTGTACATATGTAATACTATAAAATAATTTAGGCAATGATTTAAAAAGAGGTTACATTCTTAGTAGAAGAAAATACTGTAAGATAAATATATGTAAAAACAATATCAGTCTATGGTATCAAGTCAGCTTTATTGAAGAGTTTCTTATTGATAGTTTAGTCTCAAGTTAAATTATGCGTGTAGATAGGGAAGCTTACTGCTGGTGTGGAAGACTAGCTGACTTTTGACCTCTATGTCCGAAACCCTGAAGTCAGTGTACAGAGCTTTATGAAAAAAACTACCACCTTGTAAAAGGAGCCTGTCTCAAATAAAATCAGAATAATTGAATACAAAATAGTGTTATGGTTATCGAAACCATGGCTTTGACTTAGCCAAAGGCTCTTTCAGTGGCTCCAAAAAGGTAGCCAGAGCCAGAACCGGGCCTTAAGAATGTCTCGGTGAAAAGCCACAAAAAGATGGCCACTGTTAGTCTGGTTCCGATGGCTTTATGAATGCGAAATTATAACCTAAATATTTTAGGCTGGTGCCCTTCACTGGCCAGAACCCAAATGTAGGCACTGCATTTGTTAGCTCATTACATTTACTACCTGAATACCAGCCTTGTGAAACTGTTCCAATATGTCAGGTTTTAACCATAAAGTGGAGGTATATTTTTTGGTCAGCTTTTGATCATTGTATTCCTATTTTTTGAAACGGTAAACTATATTTGTAAATGATATGAAAAGTACTTGATCCTTTATTTTTAGGGTTTACAGATTTAATAGTGTGATAATATTATTCAAATTGCGGTGAAATAACATGAATTTGTTGTTATTATTTGTTTATTGTTCCTTTTAAAATTTGATATTGAAGCCCTATTTTGTTTGTACATATCGGACACTTCTTTATGATGATAAGAAAAGTGGTAATATTTCATTAAGGTTTAAAAGAAACAGATAACTGTTAAACAAATAATATTTTGGTTCAAGTTTCGTCAAAAACTATTCAGTAAAGTATTTATAAAGTATTGTCTAACAGCATTTCCAAATACGTTTTTGTTTATTTTTTGAACATTTTGTTTTCAAAACAAACTGGTAAAAATGGTTGTTTATTTTCCCGGAATTCTAAAGTTATTCGTCAGGGTATTTATTCAGTTATAATTCAGTATACATCTTATTGGGATACTTGAAGTATTGGCTCTTAGTTTTTGTTATATTGAATCCAGTTTTAAGTTGTTTTATATTGGACCCAATGCAAGTTATATGTTATAATGGACCCCACATTACATATATTTGGACTCCTGCTATAGCTTGTGTGCTATTTCGGACAATGTACTATTTGTTTTATGGGACCAATTGTAAGTTGTGTTATATTGGACCTCCAAGTTCATAGCTTTGGACGAGTCCTGCCTGAGCTTGTGTTCTAATTTTGACCTTGCATTATTTGCTATAATTGACCCATTGTAAGTTTTGTTATATTGGACCTCCAAGTTCATAGCTTTGGACCTCCTGCCTGAGCTTGTGTGCTAATTTTGACCTTGCATTATTTGCTATAATTGACCCATTGTAAGTTTTGTTATATTGGACCTCCAAGTTCATAGCTTTGGACCTCCTGCCTGAGCTTGTGTGCTAATTTTGACCTTGCATTATTTGCTATAATTGACCCATTGTAAGTTGTGTTATATTGGACCTCGCAATTCATATCTATGGACCTCCTGTCAAGTTTGTGTGCTAATTCAGACCTTGCATTATTTGCTATATTGGACCCATTGGTGGTTGTGTTATATTGGACCTCGCAATTCATATCTTTGGACCTCCTGTCAAGTTTGTGTGCTAATTCAGACCTTGCATTGTTTGTTATATTGGACCCAGTGCTCATTGCATTAAGTGGTATTGGACCACATTATGCTCAATCAGCCCTACATAATTACTGTGTGCTTGAATCATGCTCTGATTTCATTTAACCACAAAATTTGTAAAGAATTTATATGAATTTAATTGCCGAAAGCTAAGACCTTGTAACCAGATTCATAACTTTTTGCCATTATATTAAAAGGTATTGTTGACAATTTAATCATTTCCTTTCTAAAATTTCAAAAGAAGATTCTTTTAACAATTGAAGCAGCTGTTCCATGGAAAATATCTATCCACAAAATATTAAGTTGTTTATATGTTGTTTTAATTTAGTTTAGAAGTTTGCCAAAACTGTATTAAAAGGTGGCTGGTGGTTCATCCCTAAATGTATTATATTGTAAGAAGTTGGAGGGTTTTTCAGCTGAGTTTTAAAACGAAAAAATCAAAGAAAAGGTAATCATTTTTGACAGTTTGGGAGAGGAGAGACTGTGTTTTAATTTTGCGGTATTCAAACTGTTATAAATACATTAACTGTGTGTTTTAATGTCTACTAAGTGTGCAATAGTATGGGATGAAACGGGATAAAACTGTAGTTAACTGACATCTGCGAAAGCAAATTTGTTAACCCCACGAAGATATTGCGTAGCAGAGAAGGGCCCAATTTGACAGAGCTGCTTAAGCACAAAAACTAGCTAAGCACAATAAACATATGCTTAACAGACTAAAGGTTACTAGCCAAAATAGCATTCCACATGTACCATTTGTGATTGGTATCCTACTTATTTTTGCTTAGAAGAAAATTTCGAAGCAATATTTGCTGCTTAAGCAGCTCTATGAAATTGGGCCCAGGTAGCTAGCGAAATGACTGTTTTCGACTGGTTTCTGTAAATATGCGCTAAATTCATAGAGAAGGAAACCAGCCAAAACATGTTGGTTTTTACTGGTTCCCTGTAAAATTTAATGTGTTCTTAACATGGAAGGTAACCAGTCAAAACGTATTGTTTTTACTGGTCCCTTGTGTAATGTGCGCTTATCATAGAAGGTAACCAGCCAAAACCTATTGTTTTCGACTGGTTCACTGTAAATTATTGCTATTTAATTATGGCCCGGTTGTAATTACAGTATTACTTTGTCCCTGTAAAATTGTAGGCCCTTCAAGGGCAGTACTTAACAAAATGTGATTTTTATTATTATTGTTATTATTATTTTGTCTTTCTTATGACATATATTTTTTCCTTGGAAAGCAAGGTAAGGTTTTGTAAAAAGTATTCTGTGCATTCAGCAGGGTTGACAAATGTTTTTAAGAAACAAATGAAAACCCAGGAATCAACCCTTGGAAGATGACCCCCCCCCCCCAAGAAAAATATGGAAGTCAACGCGTAAAATTTCGGAAACTACTTGTGGAAACCAGTATACACAGATAACAGAAGCTGTATATAGATCAACTAAGAAAAATACTCTTTATTTCCGCAGCAGTTCTCAAAATGTCACTGGAGGGGGGGGGGGGAGTTTCTTCTTATTTCTTCAATAAGATGAATTTGATTTGTTCAAGGAACGTAAATAATCTTCAACCTCCAGGAAAGAGAAATATGTGTGCTCGGTGGACAAAAAATACAGGGCCAGATTTCACAAAGAGCTCAGATTGATCTCAAGTTGGGTATACCAATCTTGATTGCTAAGCAAAGTGTGATGTCACAATACAAATCACTATGGCGACCCATCTTAAGTTTACTCTTAAATCTGCCCTGAACCCCAAAGTTTGTTTGTTTGTTTATTTTATTTCCATTCATACATTCAAGCACTGATTGGTAAACCCAAACTAATAAATACATCGTATTAAAACACAACAAACACAAAGTATTTTTTATAATAATATCAGTTTGAATGGGGGCGTCATCCTTAGGAGGTCTTGCCTTCTGTGGTAGGAGCAACCAAAGTGGAATGTAACGGATGTTTTAATCATCGCAAATGTACATCATAGGTATTTGTTTATACTTAACTGATTTAAGATAATTACAACCCGTGGAGGGTTTTCTGTGTGGTTTATTAAGACTGGGCAGAAGGTATAAGTTATTCATACTTTATATTTTGCTAGAGAGATGATTAAGTTTCAAATTACGTCCAGTTATAATGTAAAGCATTATGTGTGACTTTGTTAATGGTCAATGTTTTAATTTATTTTGTAATAAATTAATACTGTGTACAGAGAAATGGTTTAAGTGTTTCTCCTTTCGATTGAGTGCCATGAAAACATATTCTATAAGCGACGTCGCCCACTCATCATTTAAAGGTACTTTACATGATTGATAGAGCTGACAAAATAGTCGCAGACAGTTTTCATGTTTTGTGTGATCAACCATACATTAATAACAAACCTGTGAACATTTTAGGCTTAATCTGCTGTGTGAGTGAGGAGAAACAGTAAACAAAACATGCACAATTTTCAGCATGTACACATTGTCCTTAATTTGGTTTGTAACAACCGAAATCAGCAGTTGCGGTTTTTTTTAATAGGTTTTCAGATAGTTTTCTCGAATATGGCTTAATTTCAGAGGGAAATATCACAGAAAAAAATGTTCTAGTGTGAACTTCATAATCAGTAAGCTTTCAGACTAAAATTAAACAATGCTTACCAATCTTGTGTAACACCTTAAAAAGCAATGTTTTTAATGAAGCCGGCAAGACAACACGCCAGAAATAAATGACGTGAAAACTCCACTAGTTTCAGACACATTTTTCTCAGTTACGTTCGAACCTCGCCCTGGTGTGACGTTAGTCTCCGTGTAAGTGGCAGTGCAACGGAGACGGACGTCCTACCCGGGGTTGAACCTTTTTTTAGGCCTAATTAATCCAAAACTTTAACAAATATTTGTTACCTTGTGAAGTTCCTTATAAAGATCGTAACGATATTCTCTGTGGAAACTACGTTAAAATAATGTTTAAGGAAAGCCTACCAGAACAGTCAGATTAACGGATTGCTTCGAAAGGGTCCTTATTGGCATGCAAATCGTTTGTTTTGTACTTCAACAATTGTCGTTGAAAATAACTCTTTCTTTAAATCAACGAGCAGTCGTCAAGTTACGTCATATGTTTTGTACAAGGTGGGACCCAGATGCATTCAAAATCGTAGTTAGGTTTTGTGCTGGTTCTGGAGCTGCATTTACTTGCCACTTGCAGTCCACTTGACTGATTTTTGGGAAAAATTGTCTGCTTTCTCGTTTTGATAAAATGGATGCCACCTCAAACACTTCGGAAACTGACGATGAAGAGTGTGGGCCTACGGGCCAGGAGCGACAGGAAACTGAAGACCACGATGTAGCGTCCATGGCCGAGAGTTTACCTTCAACCACGGCCGTGGAAAATGAGGAACTACACTGTTGTGCTGATGAAGGATACAAGGTAGATTTATGTTGGAGTTAGACGAGGAAATGGCAGACTTGCCGTATCCGATCTCCATTTTTTCTCCGTCACTATTTCTTACCTTATTTGTTTGAAGGTCAATAATTAAAGCAGTATTACTACAAGTTGCTTGTGAGGATTTTAAAAAAGAGACAAATAAAATCCAATATGGAGGTCAGATAACCTACGGCAATTTTCCCCTCCCCTCCTTCACGTGACACCGCACAAACTTAATTTAGTTATACTTTTACAGATTTCATTTCTGTATTTATTTGCTTTTATGTGTAACTTTGAAGAAATTTCTTCTCCCGACGGGTTTTTGAGTTGTGGAACAATCTGCTCATGTGGTCAATGTTAAAACAAACAAGTTCAGGCAGTAGACAGGGTGACGCGGTGAATTTTTAATACATTTTTTGAGGGTACATTTTGTTATTTGCTTTTTGGGGTGCTTTTGTTTATTGTCATGTACCGTTTTTCTTTTTGTTGCGATGAAGTGAAAAAGACAAATAATCGTCTCCAGGTTGCCTGAGACAGTGACGTGTTGTTTTTGTCTGCTTAAAATAGCTCAAACTTGACGATCTAAAAGTGAAAGAGAAGGAGACAAGCGCAAGACTTGAGATGGTGGAGCGCAGACTGACTCAGACAGAGGCCAAAATGCGCAGCTGTGACGACATGCTAGTTTTGATTGGTCTACTGACGGACCGGCTTGAACAAGTTTATACCGAAGTGGGGTCATTGCAAGACGGCGAAGACGCCCCCAAAGGCCAGACTGATTTTACAACCGTACCAAGAGCCAATTAAAGGTATTGTACACTTTTGGTAATAGCTCAAAATCAGTGTCCACATTTTGTGTGATTCAACATAATGCATGAACAAAAAAACCTGTGAAAGTTTGAGCTCCATTGGTCATCGAGGTCACGAGAAAAAAGTGAAAAGTGACCTTATGTATTTTCTGTTTTTTCCAAACACCGAGTTTTTATCGCGCGTGATAAAAACAATTGTTTTACTCATTTCTCAGAAACGATAGCATTTTAGGCAAAAATATTTTAAGGAACCCTTTCTACCATTACTTACTTTAAATCATGTAAGTAACGTGTGAATCTGTGAACATTTGTGTTTTTCGATCTTACCAATAGTGTACAGGGCCTTTAAACTAAGTGCGGTGGACTTCATATTTTTATAACTTTAATCAAATGGAATAAACAACTGTATTATGCTTTAATTACGTCATTCTGTACATTGTAAGTTCTTATAGACCCCCTCCACCATCTTTGATGTCAAACAATGGAAACGTGCACGCGTGTATGCGCTGCACACGACTTTCAGCCAATGATAGCTCTTCATTGACCTCAGCGAGGGTGAATGTTTGGGCTGGTGACGTCATTATGCACGGGGTCATGCTAATTTTAGAGGTGGTAGGCCTACATGTACACTAACAAACATCCCCCTATTAAAATGTATGTAACCAAAACGAGGCTGAAAAGGCAAATAGTCCTACCCAATTTTGGCAAAATCAAAATTATTTTACAGCAGTGGCGTAACCAGACACTTTCATTTGGGGCGGGTGAGCGCAAAGACATAATTTAGAGGCCATTTAACACGTATCCAACCATTAATTTGTTTGATATCTTTCGGGGATAAAAGGGGGCAAGGGTTCTGAGCAGCCTCTGGTTATGCCACTTTGCAGCTATGGCATTGGGAAGACCTCGACACCCTTCCAAGATAGTGATGAATCGTTTTAAGTTTATCTTGGTGAGAGGCATTGCTGACAAAAATATCTGAAACTAGGATCCAAATTTTAGGACACATGTTGATTTAATGTATGATGGCATTTCTACCTTAAAAAACCACCCCAAGCCTGCCAAAATCAAACAGATGGTTCTGTTGGAATTTGCAAGAAAAGTTGCAAGATGATGATGAAAGAAATAACACCCTTGTTGCACAAATGTTTGTGCTTTCAGATAGGAATAAAAGGCTTCTTGCAAGAAGTCTTTTATTATTTTAGTGAGAAATTACCTCTTTCTCAAAAACTACGTTACTTCAGAGGGAGTCGTTTCCTACAATGTTTTATACTATCAACAGCTCTCCGTTGCTTGTTACCAAGTAAGTTTTTATGATAATATATATTTGGAGTCATTACCAAACGTGTACGATGCCTTTAGGTAACCCTGGAGTTACAGGGCTCGAATTTCAGCGGAATATCCACAAGACCGCAGGGCCTGTAGCTCAAAACTTTTACTGGACCAGAATTTAGTTCACAAGACCAGAATCACAATGAGTTGAACAAGCATAAGAGAAGATCCATTTCATTTGTTTTATGGGTAAGAGCACTTTGATACTCAACATATATTGAAAGATATTTATCAGATTCTAAGTCAGAATTTTATTCACAAACAAACAAGTGGCTCAATCAAGAGGGCCAAAGAAAAGGTATGGGACCAAATTGACATGTTCCAATGTAAACATAGAATCTACAACTCTAAAACAAAACCATGTATTTCTGTTTCTTATTAATTACACAGTGAGGTATTATTGTTTAATTTAAAAACACAAGACTTGTTCAGTCCTCAGTTTACTGGCCCGACACTAAAATCACTGGCCACAGGCCTGCGGTCCAGTGTTAATTTCGAGCCCCGAGTTATAGATTTCAAGGAGCTTCTGGAAACGGTTTCCCCAGCACCAGAGAGTTGAGATCAAAGAGCATGATTTCCTTACATCTAAAGAAAATTATTCACCACCCAAACCTAAAAAGGGATGGAATTCAGATAAAAGTCTGAAATTTCCAATCCCTGTTAGATACAAACCATTACATTTAACACAAATACAATCAAACTTAGAGTAGTTTTTGAAGATCAATTTATTGCCTATTATTTACACGACTTATGTACAAAATTATAAATAAGCTTGTAGAAATGTTCAGTGTCACATACTTGTGTGTCTCGAAGGCAGCAACTTCACAATAATTTTTTTTTTTCACAGAACTCGGGAAAGTACTGAGTATACAGTGCTTGATACACATCGTTGTTAGGGTAAAAACAAATTATATTCTTTATCCCCAAAATCAACATCTATTAAAATTTGTTTGTTCTTCTAGTACTTTATAGCGGGTTGCAACATTTGATCTTCTGGTCCTCCAGTTTTGAAAAAGCAAAACCAATCTGCTTGATTATGTTGGTTATATTATGAAGACATCTCTGTCACAAAAACTTTTGCAAAAAGCACAGAAATTCCCTCACATCGTAAAAGTTTGTTTTGTTTTGTAAGTAAAGTGTGTCCCGAGCCAATATGGCTCATCAGGCCGGTGTTCATACCCGGTTTCCTTGGCATTAAACGACTGAGAATATTTCTATTCCCCCTGGACAGGATGCCAGTCTATCGCAGGTTACTCCCCAGCTAGCTCTCGCCGGTACCCATTTGTACTCCTGGGTGAAGAGAAGCAATAATGATAAAGTGCCTAGCTCAAGGACACATTTGTCATGACCGGGACTCTAACCCAAACTCTGCTGATTAGAAACACCAGAGCTTGAGTCCGGTGCTCTTAACCACTCGGCCACGACCACCACTGTAAAAACAGGTAGAAATGTCATGTAATGCACAGCTTGCAACCAGGTGTCTTGGGTGATTGATGTAATTAATTTATTGATTAATCTGGATCCTATAAAATGTATTGATTATTTTGAATTACCAATAAAAAAGCAAGTACAACTTTCCAAATGCCCAATACTTTCAAAAAGGAAAACGCTACGGGAAACAAAATTAAGTTATTTACCATATTGAACATTGTACATTGTACTTTATAGTTTTAAAGTTGCAAAATTTAATAAATGTGTGACTTAGATGCCAGTCTATGCTTTCTTGTAAACTTGTAGCAATTTGGTTGTGTCATATATTATCCATGGTACAGGGCTGTACAGTATTGCCATTGTATCATGATGTATCTGGGAAGAGGCCCGGGAACCAGTATAATCTTTCTTCATCACCCTGGTCATCAACCCAAACTAGTCCTTCCTGCACCATGTGATCCTGTCAAGCAAAAATCAAACCCAAACATTTAAAAACAAATTTAGATACAAATCTTAAAGAGGGCGCCAAGGTCAAACCAAGTTTTGTGATGCACTACTTTTTTAATATAAAGAGTCCTCATGAAAGTAGGGGAACAAATTACAAGTCTCTAACCTTGGTGTAAATGGTGTAACTGTATAATTTAATTTGATAGTCTTTCGGAGCAAAATTGGAAACGTGGCGTCATCAGACAACAAAAACAAATGGGTCTGTACATTCCAAAGAGGAATTTCTGCGCCAGTCAGGAATGAATCATCAAACGTTTTTGGATTTCAACAAAAATTGCACTTGAAGGGTATTAACCACAGTGGCATTTTACACCATTTTAACGTGAGGTTAGAGACTTGTAATTTGTTCCCACTTTCTCTTATCTGTTTAAAAATGAGTGAACACAAAACTGAATTTGACCTTGGAGCCCCTCTTTAAAATCATGATGTGGTTTTTCAGCCCCTGAAGGAGTACAAAATAAAATGACATTTTACACTATTTTATCGGGAGGTTAGAGATTTATCTATTGGGAAATGAGTGGATCACAAAACTGAATTTGACCATGGAGCCCCTCTCAGAACTGCCAACATTTGCATCTTGCAATTAGGGAGATTTTGTATAACAATCAGGGAGATATTACATTCAACATAATGGGGAAAACATTTCCAAAATCAGGGAGATTTGTTCATCAAAACATGGAAAGATTGGGTTATTTTTAGGGAACTTTCTGCAGAATGAGGGAGAGTTGGCAGTACTGCCCTCTTTAAAAATGAAGAATTTTTTTTCAGCCCCTTGCCTTGACAACTTTTGGGAGGATGTGCGGGGCAGATAGAGTTAAAGGTATGACCTCATCCGTTCTTAGGTCTGACTCACCATTACAATGTTTGCTCTGTCCATGTCCCATTTTAACTGCTGCTTTAACTTGGAAAATGAGGTATAACCAGAACCCTGAACAAAAGAAAAAGTCATAAAATATTAATTTTCAGTTTAGGCCAAATAAAAATAAAAACATGTTTAGCGTCCCCGCCCGCTTCCTTTTTAGAGGCCACCACATTTTTTTTTTTTTTTTTTTTTTTTTTTTGAAAGAAAAAAATGATAAGTTTTTATTATCCCTGACGATTTTTTAATAATTTTTAATAAATGAGATCGTATTTTCGACTTTAACACAGCGAAAAAAGCACAACAAAAAAAGCTGGCCACCATCTTGAAAAATAGCCCGGCCGGTTGTCTCGAAAAACTTGTCGGGCGGCCATTTAAAAAAAAAAAAAAAAAAAAAAAGGCCCTCCTCCTTCCTTTTTTCAAAAAGGCAGGACGCTAAACATGTTTTTTATTTTATTTGGCCTTAGACAAAACTAATCCAGTAACTGAGCTTTCCAAAAATGAACCTAAACCACAACAGAACCATCAAAAAATACAAAACCATGCTTTGTTTGATTCTGTTGGACTGAGGACTGCACTAGCAAACTGATCATGTTTTACATGTGGTGTTTCGTGGCGTATGGTAAAACACACTGGATTCAAGCTCTGGTGTTTCTGATTAGCAGTGTGGGTTTGGGTTCCTGGTCTTGACACTTGTTAAAGCTCCAAGGAAAATTTATTTGAGCATTTGAAGGGGCACCAAGGCAATGACCATAAATTGCCCGAGTGAAGTATCATGCCTGTACAACCACAATTACAATCAAACAGTTTGGATGCTGAACTACCACATGGTGCTGGGTTTTGTTACAGCGAGGTAAGAACCACGAGGGAGTTTGGGTTTTTCGATAATTTTACAATTTTATCATAACAATGCTGTAGCATATCTTTCAAGTCAAGGTAAATATTCAAATATTATTAAAACAAATTATGTATGTAATTGGATTATTTACCTCTGCAAGACTCAAAACGCTTGTGTGATCCATGTTGAGCTCTGCGGGTACCGACTGAACAAGATACCGGCCATCTTGTAGTCTGTGTAGAGCGAAACCGTTACCTAGGATACGCAACTTCTTAATGGCTCTCATTAGATCATCTCTGGGGATATAGAAAAAAAGATGAAAGTTGCAACTTAAATTTATTTTGTTTTATTTAAAGGGTCTGTATACGTTTGGTAATGACTCTGAAAATGAATGACAATAAAATCTTACTTGGTGAGAAGTACAGCAGCTTTGCATAGTATAATGCATTTTGAAAAAACTGTTCACCTGGAAATACCGAGGTTATGAAAAGATATCGCTTTTTATCTCAAAAATTTGAATCTGAGAAGCGTTAATGACAGTAGTGTTTCTCAGATTGTGTATTCCAATTGCAGATTATTCTTCCTGCGTGGACATAACCGCCCCAGATTTTTGGCAATATCTCAAAAATGCTACCACCTTTTAATATGAAATTTTCACAGGTTAGTTTTATGGTATATATCTACAACTATATAAGATTGAATCAAACAGTTGGTTCCAATTACCAAAGGTATACAATCCCTTGAAGCGACGTCACCCACTAAACATGTTAAGGTATTAGAAAAAGAAGAAACATCGAGACTGAGCTGTGATAAGAAACTCTCAAAGGCCACCTCCAAATTATTTAGTCTTAAAGATATTATACAGGATTGGCAGGATTGGCAGAGCTGACAAAATAGTCGCAGACAGTGTTCATGTTTTGTGTGATCAACCATGTATGACACAAACAAATAAGACACATAAATAACATTAGTTTCACACAAAACAAGCGCCAGTAGAATACGGAAAATTATAGCGCTTCTGCGTCCCATATCCAACGATGTTCTTGCCCCCCTCCCCACTTACAGACTGACGTCTTGGGCCTGTTTTGTCCTCCCTCTTGTAGCCCTCACTTTACTAAGGAGTTCTTCCAAGCTAAGCAATCCTCCGTTCCGATGTTGCGTTGCTAGACACACCTCAATGATCTGAACTCCCAGTTCATAGTAGAAATCACCTACTCCAAGCATTTCTGACCAAAAACCTTTACTAGCTTTTGAGAAGAAAAAACAAAACAAATAAATATGCAGGAGAGCAGTAAACACCAAGGTACATACCAACCCTCCCCTCTCTTCCTTCCAAAACAAAGTACCCCCCAAAAGTTTTAAAAAACCATCAAGCAAATAAACAGAAAAACAACACTGTAAACAGTGGAACAACTTTTTCCCCTTTTTCTTGGTGTTTCACCAATTTACCTTTAATGTAATACATAGCACTGAGAAATATTAACGCATACATTTTGAGATAATTTCTGATTAAATGATCCAAGCAGATACACACAGTTACTCATCAATCTCTGGGTTCTATTTCTTTGGGTCAAAACACTTCTTACAAGCCAGTGGGTCTACTCCAATCGTTGCGCACATCTCTTGAAACTGCATTCTGAATTCTGGATTACGTTTGATGTCGTTCTTATGACTCGTTGCAAACTCCTCGAGGTTCGTGCGGAATGCTTCCAGCATCTTAGACATCTGGCTGAGCTGATCTTCAGCAATCTCGCTTCCTTTGTCTTTATATTTGGCCTTGATGGGAGGGAGGATAAAAAGGCATCACAGAAAAGGTTTGTCTCGCATTCTTAACCGCAAAAATATACAGATAAAAAATTGGCACTGGGAAAGATCTGCTCTATCTGAAACCGTCTTTTTACTCGCCCCCTAGCCCTAGCCCTAGCCCTATAAATAGTGCCAATACGCTAGTTTTCCAAGAAATGGAGGGAGTCCAGCTTATATTGGCACTATGGGGGGTATTTATGGGGCCAACATCCCCCGTGATGATAATTATTGACTAGACGGTAGACTGGCCGCAATCAGTCATCATTCAGGTATGCCAGCCAGCCAGTAAAGTTGTTCCTTCATACACTACAACCATAGAGCAAGGAACTATGCTACAAATACAACAGCAGTACAACCTATCCCCTATGCTACGTATTTTGTATAAATTACCCAGTGTCGATCTTTGAGGGAGAACTTCATTATAAAAAGCTTTCATTCTTGGCTACATTACATGTATTGTAAGCTGTTACTTGATATAATTAAAAGAAAAAGGCTGATTAAAGCTGAGTAATTAATTTGTGCAGTTGTCCACTGCATTGGCAGTGCATTGTTGCATACGAACAACCAAGAACCAATGCAAAATGGTAGGTACATTGGACTGTCAGTGAATCAGAATGGGGAGTTGAACTCAACTAGTTCTACCAACATACCTGCGCCAATTTCCTTTTATTTATCGCTCCTAACCCTGCTGCACGCCTCATCTTCTGTTGTGCCTCGATATGACTTCAAGAAAAATGGACAAAATCTGATGATTTGAGGGAAAATTCAACACACAGTTTCTACAATTTCACGGTCTCCTCAGGTAAGTGAACCGAGGTCATCATGTCAACATTGACAAAATTTGACGGCTGTTTGATGTACCTTAAAGAAAGTATATTTTCCCCTGAGGAGCATCTTCGAGTATTCAACTTGTTTTAACAAAGTATTAAAATAAATTCTTGCTAATCAGAGTGAAGATTAAAAGTGAATTAGAAATATGAACTTTTGCGCTCGTAGGCACACAAAAACCAAATTTATTTGACAGTGTTGTCTTTTAAACTGTTAAAATGGTTCATGAAACAGCTCATATACTAAATATTAGATTATTTTCTCAACGATGAGGGCGCACACATTTATTGGTGAACAAAAACATGCGAACGTGAGTGTGATCGCCCTTGGTGAAACTGGGTAAGAAAATTACTTTATTTTACCCCCAAATCAGTAAACAAATCAGATTATATGACGGGACCGTGTACTTTAAATATTCAGGTATTATCTTCCTTGAAGGGGTTAAATGTATAATTTCTTTTGTGCCCCAAACGTTGAAAAGACTTTGCCCCAGGCTGTTTACATGCTTGGGATTAGGACTGTTTTTCGTTAGTTGCTCATTGAGTCATTCCATGACGTCAACCCCCCTTCGATGTGTCCTTAAGTTATAAGTTGTTGCAATCTCTCAAGATATGGGAGTTGGCTAAACAGTAGCAGTGTATCTTTGTTTTTATCTTTGGAAAAATTTCCGTATCCGGCCACCACTTAAGGGGTTTATTTGATTTTTTAATGGATGTTGGACTTTATTACCTTTTTTTTATTCCTCTCATCATCTGACTTGAGGAATTGTGGTAGCTAAAACGCTAAATTTGACCTTTAAAAAGGTAAAATCAAGTGCACATGTTGTTTGGACGGAACTCTCTGGACGGAACTCTCGTGCACTCATGCCCAAAGGAACTAAAATGGAGTGTAGCGAGCAGCGACTCGAAAATTGCTTTTTTTTCATGATTTTGACTTTTTGTAACATTCTGTCAACCATTCTGGACAGGTAAGGTTTGACCTAAATTAAGAGAGATAAAGTGGTGGCCCGATGCAGAATTTGAGCCATCAGAAATTCAGAAATACCCTGGATACTCAAGGAGGAGGTCAAATGCTCATGGGTGATTTTGGGGAAAAGGCAGAATCCTATCCATTATTGGCAACTTTTTCATTAGTTTTGAGCAAAATTAGTACGGTATCTTATTTACTGATACAAAATTGTGTTTTGGGTCATAACGAATGAAACAATCAGTCGGATTCAAAACATTGTTTTGTCCGTAGGTTTTTCATGCAATTATCTAAATCAATCTTTCCCATCAGATGAGGATTTAGTCACCAGGCCATCTTCAGAATTAACTCCCCTCAGATTCTAGAGACGTCCGCCAAACCCCAGCGATGGAATTCCAGCCTGCCCCAGGGGACTACCCAGCCAACGAATACATTGATGGAGCTATCCCTGTTGAAGGGTACGTTGGTGATGATGGACACACTCCTATTGTTGATGAATACGGTGAAGGTAAGCAGGACATTTATTTTAATTATAATAATACTGAGTTCTCATGTAGCGCTTTATCACACCTGATGGGTATATCAAAGTGCTCAGTATTTTTTACTGCAAGGTATGCGGAGCTACGTTTTTGAAGGTGAGAGGCACGGAAAGAAACCACCGAGCCAACCTGATCCCCAACTAACTTATGTTGAGGTTTTCTACAGGTATTTACACAGGTATTGTCAGGCCTCCGGGTCACAGTGCTAGTCGCTTTTGACACAAGTGTCAAGACCGGGAATTGAACCCACACTCTGCTGATCAGAAACAGCAGGGCTCGAGTCCGGTGCGCTTGACCGCCTGGCCAAGACACGCCATTCCTCATCAATATCTGACCTATGTTTTGTTTACTTGTCCAGGGCCACAGATGCCGCTGCATGGCTCCTATAGGGAACTGCACAGCGTGATGGCAGATGGCGGCAATCATTATGGAGTATCTGCCGTAGCGTTTGACCGACAAGAAGAACTACTATGGATGGGGAATCAAGGGGTGAGACAAGTTTGTTGTTCACAACGTCTGTAGGAGGGGGGCGTTGGGGATTTTTTTTTGGGGGGAGGACAGGAAATGCGTGTGTTTTCACAATGGATTGGAATTGTTGCGTTTAATACTCATTTGCTTGAACAAATACCAGAAAGTTATAATGTGTCTTTTGCTTTGTATAGACCTGTGACATCACATGTTTACAAAAGAGCCACCAAGCCTGGACTTCCTGCAGGCACGATTTGTACACGGCTCAGTAGAAGAAAACCGTTGATCTTATATTTTATGGAGATTGCACTGTCTGATCTTTATCAACTTTTAATATGAAGACGGGGGCTCATCTCAAAAACTTGTTCAGCTGTTATTTTTATAACTCTTGGATTTATGTGGAAATTCTGAAAGAGTATCAAATAAAACAATATTTTACACTGTTTTAGCGTGAGGTTAGAGATTTGTAACTTTTCCCCCACTTTCATGAGGTCTCTAACTGTTGGAAAATGCGTGCATCACAAAACTCAAGTTGACCTTGGAGCCTTTCACGCGCCGACCGGTCGCCCTTCAGAAAAATAGTTGTAAAACGAAAAATAAAGATCGCACAGCCACACAGTTTCAGAATGGGATAGAGGACTCTAGAGTGTGCTATTGTGACCAGTTTTCTCTTGGGTCACCATTTGCAAAAAACCGAATAAACAACTAAAGTGTCCATATGATCATATGGTCCCTGATATCAACTCAACCATGTCATCCTGTGTTTTCTTGTTTACTCTCCACAGGGCCATGTCACTTCGTACTATGGCCCTCAGATGCAGAAGCACACATCATTCCAGATGCATGCATCCAGTGAGATCAGACAGATAACTACATTTGATGGTGGAGTGCTCGGTCTGTCCAGTAACAGTCTCCACTGCCATGCTAGACAAGGACTGGGAGTCTTTGACTACAGGTAAAAGTTGATTCATCGTGGGAAATGTGGCGTGTCGTGGCCGAGTGGATAAGAGCACTGGACTCAAGCTCTGGGCCCAATTTCATAGAACTGCTTAAGCACAAAAAGTAGCTAAGCACAACAAAAATTATGCTTACCAGAATAAAGTTACCAGCCAAACTGCCATGTCACAAGTACAATTTGTGACTGGTACCATGCTCATTTCTGCTAAGCAGTAAATTGATAAGCAATATTTTCTGCTTAAGCAGCTCTATGAAATTGGGCCCTGGTGTTTCTGTTCAGCAGAGTGTGGGTTCGAGTCCCGGTCGTGACACTTGTGTCCTTAAGCAAGACACTTAACCATTATTGCTGCATCCTTCGGATGGGACGTAAAGCCGTTGGTCTTGTGTGTTGTATAATGCACGTAAAAGAACCCAGTCCACTTATCGAAAAGAGAAGGAGGTTCGCCCTGGTGTGCCTGGTTTGATCGCGCCACAGCACCTTGTAAACCATTACATGGTGCTATGTAAAGGAATTGGTCTCATACTTGAAAACCACAGTGGATGATATTAAATGATCAGACAGTAGGAGGGTTGACTGTGTACTGTGTCGATGCATTCACCACATGATATCATATTGCAGCCATGCATAGTTTATCTGTCATTTAAAACCACAGTGGATGATATTGAATGGTCGGACAGTAGCAGGGTTGACTGTGTACTGTGTAGGATGCATTAACCACGTGATATCATAAACCACAAAGAAAACTGATTGGGTAAATACTTATTATTTGTTTGAATAATCAACTATTTTTTGTTCAACCCAAATTTTTTTATAAATTTCCAGTCAGTTCCCCTTGAGGTTTTTTACTTGATTTTTCTATTATTTTTTATTAAAGAGGGGAATCTCTGCAGGACATGCAGTGCATGTTGATCTACAACGGCACCCACCTCCTTATGGGAGGTCACCAGACCACCCTGGTGGAGTTTGACCTAATAGAAGGGAGAGAGGCGGGGACCTTCACCGCCCAAGACCCGGGCGTGGCCATCATGAGGCACGGCAAGAACTTCATCTGCTGCGGTGACACAAGTGGAAAGGTAACTTACACCCGTTTCAGACAGGCGCTCTCATCAACTCTAGGTTGGTCCAAATCAATTTTTTGTTTCAAACAGGCGAACTAAATGTTAATTGGCTGGAGAGAAGAACGCGAACAAATGCGACGAGCAACATAGAGCTGGACACTTTTCATAGGTTGCTGAACATGTTTTATTCTGTTTGTGGTAACACCAAGTGTATATATATCTACTTTGCCATGTAGATTTTGTTCTTGAGAACTTGTCTTGCTATTTATTCTACTGCCGCAGAGTAGATTTCAGAATTCAGGAGACTACTTAGTTCTGAAAAGAACTGTCCTGCTTATTAACCACTACCTGGGCGGAAGGTAGGAAATTGGCTGGGACAACTACTTTTGCTTAGTGGATCGAGGGGACTTCTTGTTATTAATTTCACATTAATAAGTCCGCTCGATCCACTAACCGAAAGTAGTAGTCCTGGCTGATTTCCTACCTTCCACCCAGGTAGTAGTTAATAAGCAGGACAGTTCCTTTCAGAACTAAGTAGTCTCTCGAATTCCGAAATCTACTCCGCAGCGGTAGAGTTAATAGCAAGACAAATTCTAAAACGAACAAAATCTACACAGCAAAGTAGATATATACACATGGTGTTACCGCAAACTGAATATACATTGATACCTCACCATGCAATGCCTCAAAACCCATATGTTTAATTCTAATCAAAAAACAAGCTTAGTGCCACGGCAATAAGGTATTCCATCGTACCCAGGCTCTGGAATTCACTTCCTGAAAACCTCAGGCAAATACACAACATCTCCCTTTTTCAGCAGCAACTGAAGACACACCTGTTCACACTTGCTTTCCCTACCATTTGAGAATTCCCTCTTTTCCATCTTGACCGGCGCCTTTGTATGGTTTTTTATCAGATTAAAGTGCGCCTTTACAAAGGCTGTGTTATTATTATTACTTGGGGTCAAAGAAGTTAATCTAAACAGATCTGGATAATTCTGGTTTTCTTCTTAGGTTCATCTGCGAGATCTAAACTCCCTTAAGGTGGAGCATGTTCTGGATGCTCACTCTGGAACTTTGAGTGATTTTGACGTTCATGGACATCAGCTAGTAACCTGTGGCTATGGCGAAAGGTAACAAATCACTTGCAAGTCAAGTTTGATAATAATAATAATAATAATAATATCGACTCCTATACAGCGCAATTCCAATGAATGATCATTCCGCTTCAAACATTACTACCCCTAGTCACTGGGCCATATATTTCATTCCTGAAACCATCTCAGCTCCCTGGGGAGTATACAGCCTGTGCTGCCAAGTATGTAGCGCACTTAGCTAAATCAATCACAAGAACCATCTGTGCCCTCACAGGTACCCATTTACCCCTGCGTGATGAGAAGCTTTTATAGTTAAGTGTCTTGCTCAAGGACACAAGTGTCGTGACCGGGATTCAAACCCACACCCTGATGACTCAACAACCAGAACTTGAGTCCGATGCACTAAACCGCTCAGCCATGACACGCCACATTTGAGTAATGTCTCGTAAAATGTTTAATTTTGAGTTTAAAAAGGGGTAATGATACGATTTTTCAATCCTGGCAGAGTCTTTTTCAAAGGCCTTTCATAATGACAGCACCACATACATACCGCTTTTTGCATTTACACCTCAGGTTCTATTTGTTGATACGCAGTTTGCAAACAGCTAATTATTTTGTTCAATAATCATGTACATAAACTGCAGAAGACTGAACTATTTGGAACCCTCAAGCCCGGTTCATACTTCCTACCCAATTTCAAACAAGGTGAACTAACGGCGGGTAAAAAACCTTGTCCCGGACAGTACTTATCCGCCGGTTGTCCTGGACCAATTTTGACAAAGTCCCTAAGTATTTTGCAGGTTTCATGCTGAGTGATTATAATCTAAAAGTAAATTTTCGCTGACATAATGTAATAACATTTGCCATCAATTCTCTTTTTCTTGATAGGAACGGAGGCCTATCCTTGGATCGTTACCTGATGGTCTACGACCTTCGAACTATGCGACCTATGAACCCACTTCATATTCCAATCGAGCCGTGGTATTTACGCTACGTGCCGACCTACTCTAACAGAGTTGTTGTCGTCAGTCAGGTGAGGAATCTTTGAGCAAGGTCCCAAATAAAAAATAATAAAAAATTATATTCTTTATCCCCGATGCAAAATTAACATCTATTAAACTGTTGCGGTACCTGCTGCTAACACATAGGATTCGAACTGCCTCTAGCCACCGGGCTAGCTCGGTTGTTCAGTGGTAAGATATCTGCGCTAGCAATGCAAAGGTCGTGGGTTCAAATCCCACCTGAGTGATTTGCCTGTGGATTGTTTTCACAGAACTCGGGGAGAGTACTGAGTATACAGTGCTTAGTACACATCGGTGTAAGGGTAAAAAACAAGTTATGTCTCAAAGTTAGCTCATCATTAAACTATTTTACCTGTTAGAAAAGAGTTTGAGTTTTGGTTTGCGGTAACTATTAGTTATCACACAAGCGCAAGTGGAATACGATAAAATATAGTGCTCTGGCATCTCGTATCCAACAAGGCTAAAGGCTGAGTTGGATATGGGACGCAGATGCGCTATATTTTCCGTATTCCACTAGTGCGTGTGTGACAACAAATTTATCTTTAAGCAAACTTGCGTTGACTTTATTTCACAGACCGGTCAGTTCCAGCTGCTTGACCCTGGTGGTCTGGTGACCCCTGAAGCCATGCTGCTCTACCAGGTCAATATAGCGGGAGACATGGCCCTAGCGTTAGACGTCTCCAGTAACTACAAGGCCATTTCATTCGGAGACTCTGGAGGTATGCTCTTAAGTTTTGAACATGTTGCAACTTAAACTGTCTCAAACTCTGTGGGTTTTCTTTATTTTAATGGATTCAGTACTGTCAAGTGACTGACCGAACCACCCATATTAGGCTAGCCATGCCAATTATTATCATTATTATTACATATTTCTGGTAATAAAACCAAAGATGCCTCACTGTAGCTCGCAAGCTTGAAGAAACCTGTAAACAAGGGTGCTTGCTATGTGAACCAGAAACACCGGGGTTAACCCCTACTCTTCTTTCAAAATATACTGTATGGAAGTTCTAATTCGTTCATTTTGTTCCACCAGGTTGTGTTCATATGTGGACAGACTCTGAAGAGGTCACCTTCAATGCATTTCCAAGAGAGACAGAGTTTGCCCATCAAGTAAGTCGTTTCCTTCAGTTTCTCCTCTTTTTCATTATTGAGATTTATTGGTCATTGTACTCTGCTTTTGAGAAATGTGTAAAAGAATTAGTTTTGATCTCAAGTTCGAAATCCGATGTTTGAAAAAAATGATGTATTTTTCCCCCATAGAGCTCTATATATTGACTAGAGCGCTAACTTGCTCTGCGTTTTAATGCCGTGCGGGCGTATCCATGTTTGTGTACAATGCTACGTAAAAGCTGGAAATTGTGTACGTTTTTGTACGGCTATTTACAAGTAAGCGCGTTTGTTCGTTTCTATTCCTCATCCAACTAAATTATGCTGCAATTTGTTAATTTTTTTTGTGGAGATATTGCTTATATCACATGGCTGGACGGCCACTTCAAGGTGAGGGCTACACTTAACTAATTTGGGCTGTCAACCCAAACCAGCTGTCACCAGTGGCATGTTGCCACCTACTCCTTGGGCTGAAACACACACATACTAAAACATGTCTGCACACAGGAGACAAACTTTGACAAATTTGTGCATGTATAACAGGGGGTGCTCTAAGTCAATATATAATATAACTTTATGGAATTTCCACTGGTGACTTCCATGATCGTTTGAGCCTAAACTTTCACTGGTTTGGTATTTCATGTATGTGTTTCAGAGATGCCACTTTTCCGGATTTACCCGGATTTACGGTTTAAAAAAAATCCAAACTCAACTTCCGTTTTTAAAAAAAATCAAGCCTGAATAAAGTTATAATTGTTTGGCCTCTAAACCAAGTCCGCATTGCAATAAGCGGTTTTCGCTGAAAATATTAGTTTATTAGGTAATTTTCCTCTTTTTACGGCTCGGTGAGTTGTATGCCTGACTTGAACTGAAGCGCTCGGCGGTGCTACTCTTTTTGGGAATTCAATGTTGGCATCTCTGCGATGATTGCTCTGCGATAATTTGTCACAATGGTTACCTCTTGCGACATTCATTCAGTGGCTTTCTGCTTTTGTCTGAGGAAAAATAATTTTCAGGTTTTTTTTCCGTTACCACAGTGGCATCTCTGGTGTTTGGTCCAGAAAGTGCAGATACCGGTCTTTGACATTTGCCAATGTTGGCCCTGTGTTCAACAGATTAGTTAATTCATTCATAGGCTCTGATGAAAGCCAACACAAATTCATAAGAAATGATTTCCATGCTGCTGCCACAAACCTCTCTAAAAGAAAAACAAAATTCTGGTATGATTTGTTGACAAAGTATTTCTGATTAATTGGTTTCACCCAGCCTGACGACCATCGTCCGATTTCCATCAGTAATGAGTTCGCTTCATACTCCTCAATCCCGATGCCGTTCTGTGATGGAGCGCTCCTCTCTGATTGGCAGCAAGAGTGTTGCCGACCCGTCATGAGGTAAGCGGACAATGAGGGCTCACTTCACCCAAGTTTTTGTTCCGTGTGACTCGGGGGTAAAAAAGTCAAGTATAGGTTTGAGGCAAAACCAAATTATGCTGTTCAAACATTGATATCAAATTGTGAGATATGACAAATACTTCTACAAGGACAACTTTACATTGAGTTTGTTTTTGAAAACTTACAGGTATTTCAGGCTTGATGCTTCACAGAGGCAATGGAGGCAGTTACCTCCATGCCCCTGGTCCCCCTGCCTTGGTGCCCCTGGTCCCTCTGCATTGATGCCCCTGGTCCCCCTGCCTTGGTGCCCCTGGTCCCCCTGCCTTGATGCCCCTGGTCCCCCTGCCTTGATGCCCCTGGTCCCCCTGCCTTGGTGCCCCTGGTCCCTCTGCGTTGATGCCCCTGGTCCCCCTGCCTTGGTGCCCCTGGTCCCTCTGCGTTGATGCCCCTGGTCCCCCTGCCTTGGTGTCCCTGGTCCCCCTGCCTCGGTGCCCCTGGTCCCCCTGCCTTGATGCCCCTGGTCCCCCTGCCTTGGTGCCCCTAGCCATTGCATTGGTGCCCCTAGCCATTGCCTTGGTGCCCCTTCAAATGTTCCAGTGCATAGTTCAATTTTTCTCATAGAAGTGAGGCGTTTGATTTTTCAGGATGTTTCCCAGTTTCAGGATTTTTTCAATACATCCTTGAGCCTTCAAATTTTCTTGAAAGAAGTAAAGCAGTTATCAAAGGGAGAAAGAGATAGTCCACATTGTGTCCAAAGCTGTAGTTTTGTATTTTTGGTGATGCACAGAGTCTATAAACCTCCTGAATTTTAACATCTGGAAGGTTCTAGAAATAATGGTTCTGGAATAATGGAAACAAGACCCGCAAGCTATTTGTCAGGAATTTTCACGTTCGTTCAATCTCATCCCTTTTGTATGGACAAACTCCCTTGCCCTTATAAGAACAAAGTATCCGGCCTGGTCTTTTAAAGTTTTTCTTTATCCTGTAACCACGAAAAAATATTTAAAAAAATAATTTCATGTTGTATTTCTTGCAGACAAGCTCCAGCGGTTGACCCTGAAATACTACGCTCCATGAAGGTAGTGCAGTTCATTGGCTATGCCCCGAACCCCGGCACCAAGAAACGCAACCAGGTCATGTACAAGGAAGTCAAGCCTGGGAAGCGCAAGGGGAAGAGCCAAGTACCTGAATCACCACTAGGGAGAGGTGAGATATCCGCTTAGCAAGTTTTGCGCTTACAGGCTTTATAAAATTGGGCCCTGCGGACTGTTCTCAACGATTCTGAAAATACAGACACCCTTATTTGAAGTCTTTTGGGGAAAGGAATTTGGCAAATGGTAAAAACTCTCAATAATCTCTCATGCGTGTGAACTGTCTAACCATTCGATATCATCCACTGTGGTTTTGAATGATAGACAAACTATGCCAGCCTGCAATATGATATCATGAGGTAAATGCATCTACACAGTACATACATGTTTGACGACCAGATAAATCAAGGACTTCTCTCTGTTCTCCAATTGTTTGGTTTTCGTTTTTTTAAAGCAAAATCCTCATTGGTTTTGTAAACTAAAGAGAAGCGAGGGCATCCTCGCGCTATCAAAACACCTGGGCCAAATCTCATAAAGCTGTTAAACAGATAAATCTGCTTAGCACATATCTTTGCTAAGCAAGAATTGAGTTGGGTTACGCGTAACGCTTCTCAGATCAAATGTTTTGGGGGATAAAAAGTGATATAATTTTCCATAACCACTGTACTTCAAAGTGAAAAGTTTCTCAAAGTGCATTATACTATCCAAAGTTGCTGTACTTCTTACCAAGTAAGTTTATATTGGCATTAATTATCAGAGTCATTACCAAACGTGTACGATGCCTTTAATACACATCAGTGTAAGGGTAAAAACAAACTATTTAAAGGAATCTTCTTCATAAAAGTACCTTAAATTTTGCCTATTTTTTCCGCCCTGATTGCAGATGCTGATACACACTTGTATATGGTACCTAAGTACTACCGCAAAGTGGAAATCAAATACTCCAAGCTGGGTGTAGACGACTTTGACTTTAGACATTACAACCAGACAAACTTTGCCGGTCTGGAACCCCACATCCCCAATGCATATTGCAACTCAATGCTACAGGTAAGTAATTTAGGCAACCTCGTTCCCAGGGTGTATGATCTCGCCGCGCCATTTTGTTTTTCTTTCCCAGAATGCCTTGCTCAATTGTAACCCCTGGAAGTGTGACTTTAAAGTATCCAAATATATTGGATATTTTAATTAGTCCTGTGGTTGATCCATTCTTTGTTACAGACTAGCCCTATGCCAATGCACCCCGCTGAGCACTCTGCAGTTTAACTGGCTGATTAAATGTAGTATAAACAAACTTGCGATTTTGGAGCGATTTGGAAGGTTTGGAGGTCATTATATTTAACTATTGAGATGTGTAGTGTGATTTTTTAGAGAGCCATGTAGAGACCCCCTTCTTGTTTTCCAGTAGATAGCGATCTAAGTCTCTGCGGTTTGTAAACAAATGTGACCCCAGGCACTGTGAACTTCTTCCATGGTTTCTGCAACACCCAGTTTCAAACAAGGTGAATTAACGGCGGGTTAAAAACCTTATCCTGGACAGTACTTATCCGCTGGTTGTCCTGGACTAAATTTTGACAAGATTCCTTAGTATTTATGGATTAAGCACTCTACAAGTTTTCCGAAACTCAAGCCAATTTTTACTTTTTTTTTTATGACAGATACTGACATTTTCTTCTATGATTATATTTTCTTTTTCATTCTGGCAGTTGCTGTACTTTATTGAGCCGTTAAGATGTGTACTGGAGAGCCATCTGTGCACGAAGGAATTCTGTCTGGCGTGTGAGCTTGGATTGCTCTTCTACATGTTGGATCAGTCAAAAGGGCAGACATGCCAGGTATGTGAGGGCGCTAGACACGTTTTAATATAGAAAAATAATAATTATGAGAGATCGCCGAACATCACACTTAACTGATTTGGGCTATCGACGTGAAGTGGTTGAAAGTCACTCAACCTTGGCTTGAAAACCAATGTGTAATAATATAAATACTGAGTTCTTATATAGCGCTTTATCACACACGATGGACGTATCAAAGCGCTCTGTATTTTTTTCCTGCAAGGTCTGCGGAGCTACGTTTTGAAGTATGAGACTTATTCTTTTATAGCATCATGTAATGGTTTACAAGGTGTCGTGGCGCAATATGCTGCCGATCAAACCAGGAACACCAGGGCGAACCTCTTCTCTTTACGATAAGTGCACTGGGTTCTTTTACGTGCATTACACAACACACAGGACCTACCGCTTTACGTCCCATCCGAAGGATGCAGGAATAATGGTTAAGTGTCTTGCTTAAGGAGACAAGTGTCACAACTCGAACCCACACTCTGCTGATCAGAAACACCAGAGCTTGAGTCCGGTGTTTCTTATCCGCTCGGTCATGACACGTCAAGTATGATGTATCTGTTTTTGTTTTCAGGGAAGTAACTTCCTGCGAGCGTTCCGTACCATCCCAGAGGCGTCTGCCCTTGGGCTGCTTCTAGGAGATGCTGAAGAGTCTGCTGGGAAGGCCAACTTCCCCCGTCTTATCCAGAGCTGGAATCGCTTTGTGCTTCAGCAACTCATTCAGGTACAAAACAATTTAAAGGGACACGTTGCCTTGGATCGGACGAGTTGGTCTAAAAAAAAAGCATTTGTAACCGTTTGTTATAAAATGCATAGTTAGAAAGACGTTATAATAGTAGAATACAATGATCCACACAAATATGCTTTGAAATTGCGTGGTTTTCCTTTCACTTTGCGAACTAACTGGTGGCCATTTTGTGGAGCCAAAAATTTGACTTCACAAAATAGCCGACCGTGTTTGTTCACGATGTAAAAGGAAAACCACGCAATTTCGAGACATATTTGTGTGGATCATTGTATTCTACTTTTAAAACATCTTTCTAACCAAAAGCATTTTATAACAAACGGTTACAAATACTTTTTCTAGACCAACTCGCCCGATCCAAGGCAACGTGTCCCTTTAATAATAATAATAATAATAATTTAAGACTTTAATTACGCCACGACCCTCCGAGCAGCCACGGGAAAAATTTTACATGCTGGATCCCCGGGGAGCGCATGAGAGGCACGGGTAAATAACTGTGTTTGGGGGCACAATTCTTGTTGTAATGGTCTGAACAGATGAATAGATGTTCCCTGGGGCCGATTTCACAAAGATCTAAGATTGATCGTAACTGCAAATCAATCGTAGTTGCTTAGTAAAGTGTGATGTCACAATACAAATCACTATGGTGATACTGAAAATTTGTCTTGCGATGAATTTTATTGCTTTGTGAAATCGGCTCCTGGACCCGCACACTAAAGATTGAAGCATTCTGGAAATGTACACATTGGTTCACTACTAATTTTCAAAAAATAGTACATTTCGAAAGGATTAAGTTTTTGTGCACACAATAGGATTTTTGTGTGCAGTTATAATGGGACCTAGATTTCCCACTCTATTTGTCAACCTCTGAGTTCACTCACCCAGAAATCACTACAGTATATGAAAGAGGGGTGTTTAAAGGTAGTTCAAAAATCAGCAGAATTGATCCACACATTTTGCGCCTTGAACACCCAGCAGGGTGGATATGTGCGCATTACAAGTCATATTATTATTATTTATTTATTATTAAAAAAAGTATGAAGCTGGTCCTCCCGCCTGCTCCCTCTGGCTGCTCGGAAGGTTAAGTAAAAATGATTAAAAGCCCTCAAAGACGCCAATGGCTTTAGAGCAGTCAATTTAACTTCACCATTGCCCTACAGAAGACACTAATTACTTTAATAATAAAGCAGTCAATGTTACTTGACTATTGCCCTACAGAAGACACTAATTACTTTAATAATAGAGGAGTCAATGTTACTTCACTATTGCCCTACAGAAGACACTAGTTACTTTAATAATAAAGCAGTCAATGTTACTTCACTATTGCCCTACAGAAGACACTAATTACTTTAATAATAGAGGAGTCAATGTTACTTGACTATTGCCCTACAGAAGACACTAATTACTTTAATAAAAAAGCAGTCAATGTTACTTGACTATTGCCCTACAGAAGACACTAATTACTTTAATAATAAAGCAGTCAATGTTACTTCACTATTGCCCTACAGAAGACACTAATTACTTTAATAATAAAGCAGTCAATGTTACTTGACTATTGCCCTACAGGACACCATCGAGACAGATTCTGGGATATCGGGAACAGAGCGGATCAAACAGATGTTCGAGTCCGAGGTCCAGACAGAGGTCAAATGTCGATGCGGAAAGGAAACGGAGAGGAAATCGACAAGTCTGTTAGTCACCCTGACATACCCAGAGTTTCTTCCACCAAGTAAGTGCATTCTTGTTGCATAACAAATCAAGTTTCAAACGAAAGAACCTGTGTGGAGAGTGTGGAGATATTGTTTTTTTGACACGTTGTAGCCGAGTCCCTAGCAATCCAGTTTCTCAGCTGCAAGTAAGGATAATTAGCCTCCCAAATTATTATTATTATTATTATTGTTATTAAGATGAATCTTAGTGACTTGAGAAACAGGCCCTGGGCCCAATTTCATAGAGCAGCTTAGGCACAAAAAGTAGCTAAGCGCATACAAATTCTTCTTACTAGAATAAGGTTACCAGCTAAAATAACATTCAATATGTACGATTTGTAGCTGGTATCCTGCTCATTTATGCTTAGCAGAAATTTGTTGATCAATATTTGCTGCTTAAGCAGCTCTATGAAATTGGGCCCTGGTAACAATTCAGGAAACAGAAACCTTGTTATTTGAGTTAAGGATATTTCTTGACTTTTCTTGTCAGCTGCTGCAAGGCCCGCCAAGGAAGTGTCATTTGCCTCTGTCCTACAGAATAGCATGCTGCTTGATCAGACCATGCAGGCCTGGTGTGATGATTGCAACAGATACCAACCCACGGTAAGTCAGTCTGACATTCATTCACCAAATTTCATAAAGCTAGTTAGCCACAAGAAGCTTGCTAAGCACAGATGAATATTGCTAAACAGAAATGAGTGAACAGCCAAGGCGAGCGGTTCTAGCATATTGGACTCAGGTTCAGATGGCCCAGTCATCGGAGTGTGGGTTCGAATCCCGGTCATTACACTTGAGCGAGACCTACTGACTCGATCTTCATCCTCCCCAGTAGGACATAAGGCTGCAATCAACTGACACCACTGAGTTCTGCCTTGTACTGTGGGCTTGTGCCTCCCCCCATGTTAGACCCATCCCTTCCAGCTCAGTCCGGCACCCTGTATTTTTTCACACAAGTGTCATGACCAGGGCCCAATTTCATGGAGCTGCTTAAGCACAAAAAGTAGCTAAGCACAACAAAGTTATGCTTCCTAGAATAAGGTTACCAGCCAAAATACCATGTCTCATGTACAATTTGTGACTGGTATCCTGCTCATTTCTGCTAAGCAAACCCTTGTTAAGCTATATTTTCTGCTTAAGCAGCTCTATGAAATTGGGCCCAGGACTAGAACCCACACTCTGCTGAACAGAAACACCAGAGCTTGAGTCCGGTGCTCTTATCCGCTCGGCCACAACACGCCAATAAGAGAGAAAGTTGGGAAAGTATGTCGGATGAACAGGGACATGTTGTTAAGCGCCTTATTAAACACTGTTATTAATTAGTTTTGTATTGTGGTGAGTGTTACCTTGCTAGTTTTTTAACCAAGGCGTTGTTGGTTAGATAAGAAACTGATAATCTATAAACATTATTTCTTCCTCCTTTTTTTGTCAAACCCAGTCTCAAAAGCGGACCTACAAGCGCTTGCCAGATGTCTTATCCATCAATTGTCACTTGGAGTCTAACAATGACATGGTCTTCTGGAAAATACAAGAACAGGTACTAAAATAGATCCACGTCTAAAAACTTTCCAAGAAACTAAGCAAAATAAATATTTTGGGTTGACAATTTTTCAACAGTTTTTCTGACAGAAAAATTGCAGATGGAAATGTTTTGTCCATGATGTTTATAACCCCAGCTATGCAACCTCTATCATGCTTCCATTTTCGTCATGTACCCTGTGTGTGCAATAACAATTATGAATGAGATTCTCATTGTGTCAAAAAGGGACCAGCCTATTTTGTCTTCCCAGTTTCGAATTTGGTGCTCGATATGGGGCAAAGTGTAGCCCCCCCATATTTTGTCTTCATGCGCCTTGAACACCCAGCAGGGTGGATATGTGCGCATTACAAGTCTTATTATTATTATTATTATTAATATTATTCATTGTGTGCTTGGAATCTTAGGAATTCTTTAGAGGATTTTAGAGGAGTACTTCTGTACAAGAGGAAAATAGTGTGTTAACAATTTCATGCAATATTTATTTTAGTGATAAATTGATCACATGGACACATTAATAGTTTTAGTTGTTTTTTTTGCGCAAACGGTAACCCCCATAAAACAGGTCACAATAGCACCCTCAAGAGTCCTCTTTCCCATTCTGAGATAACTGTGTGTCCGTGCGATCTTTATTTTTCGTTTTACAACTATTTTTCTGAAGGGATTTAAGCTGGTCGCTAGCGACCGGTCAGCGCATGAAAGAGTTAAAGTATGGGAACAGTGGGGGATACTGCCTGCCCCGTATCATGCATGGTATACAGTTTCTGTTCGGTCAAATTACTTTCTACATAATTGATGTTGAGATTTGAATTTGTTAACATTTTGTTTTCAGCTTGCCTTGGCCAGGGAGTCCGATGCCCATAAGCAGCAGTTAGAAGCGAATATTGCCAGCATTAAGATGTGTCGTTATGGTCAGGCATGCACCAGACAGGGATGTAAATTCAGGCATATGGACGAACGAGACGCTTCCAATCCGTAAGGTTACACTTCCAATGAGGATGAAAAATCTGAGAATATTGGTACAACATTATTAGTTATCACACAAGCGCGAGTGGAATACGAAGAAATATAGCGCGTCTGCGTCCCATATCCAACAAGGTCGAGTTGGATATATGACGCAGATGCGCAACTTATCTTCAAGCAAATTTGATGCGCATATTAACGCAATGCGCAGTGTTGGAACAGCTGTACGTAACACGACAACATCAAATCCTGGTGCTAATTATGAGAACCGTTGTTGTCTTTCCTTTGTTCAGTCAGGGTTTCATTGTGGCAACGATATTTTCAAAGGAAAAGAATAACTGAAGAAGCTCCAAAAGCTTCAAAATACTGAAGTGAAGTGCATCAGGAAGCATTCTTAAATGCTCTTTGGAATAATTTTAGGAAAATTTGTACCATTTTATGGCAGAAAAGAGAAATACATGTATGTGTGTCTTGACAATACAATAAATATAATAATAAACTAGTTCTTATATAACGCATTTTCAATAACGTATCAATGCGCTTTACATTAGTGCCCTGGTCATTGGGCCAATAACATTCCTTTGATCTTTCTCAGCTCCCTGGGGAAGATAAAGCTCGAGCTGCCGTGGCGCTCCAACAATGTCTAACATGTATTTACTTTGTTTCTAGGCTCCTTCAGGAGGAGAACAAAGCGTCTTGGCTGCCTCATGGTCTGAGGATAAGACTGAACAAAGATGGGACTGTTGAGATTCAAGAAGTCCGAGATGAGGTAAGTAAACACCTCGTCCTAACCAGAAACAACCCCAGTACAGCAGCCACGTCCCCTAATCTTCCTTCAGAAAAAAAGAAAAACAAACCAGAAACAACCCCAGTACAGCAGCCACGTCCCCTAATCTTCCTTCAGAAAAAAAGAAAAACAAACCAGAAACAACCCCAGTACAGCAGCCACGTCCCCTAATCTTCCTTCAGAAAAAAAGGAAAACAAACCAGAAACAACCCCAGTACAGCAGCCACGTCCCCTAATCTTCCTTCAGTAAAAAAGAAAAACAAACCAGAAACAACCCCAGTACAGCAGCCACGTCCCCTAATCTTCCTTCAGTAAAAAAGAAAAACAAACCAGAAACAACCCCAGTACAGCAGCCACGTCCCCTAATCTTCCTTCAGTAAAAAGTAAAACAAACCAGAAACAACCCCAGTACAGCAGCCACGTCCCCTAATCTTCCTTCAGAAAAAGTAAAACAAACCAGAAACAACCCCAGTACAGCAGCCACGTCCCCTAATCTTCCTTCAGTAAAAAAACAAACCAGAAACAACCCCAGTACAGCAGCCACGTCCCTAATCTTCCTTCAGAAAAAGGAAAACAAACCAGAAACAACCCCAGTACAGCAGCCACGTCCCTAATCTTCCTTCAGAAAAAAGGAAAACAAACCAGAAACAACCCCAGTACAGCAGCCACGTCCCTAATCTTCCTTCAGAAAAAGGAAAACAAACCAGAAACAACCCCAGTACAGCAGCCACGTCCCCTAATCTTCCTTCAGAAAAAGGAAAACAAACCAGAAACAACCCCAGTACAGCAGCCACGTCCCCTAATCTTCCTTCAGAAAAAGCAAAACAAACCAGAAACAACCCCAGTACAGCAGCCACGTCCCCTAATCTTCCTTCAGAAAAAAGGAAAACAAACCAGAAACAACCCCAGTACAGCAGCCACGTCCCCTAATCTTCCTTCAGAAAAAAAGGAAAACAAACCAGAAACAACCCCAGTACAGCAGCCACGTCCCCTAATCTTCCTTCAGAAAAAAAGGAAAACAAACCAGAAACAACCCCAGTACAGCAGCCACGTCCCCTAATCTTCCTTCAGAAAAAAAGGAAAACAAACCAGAAACAACCCCAGTACAGCAGCCACGTCCCCTAATCTTCCTTCAGTAAAAAAAAACCCCAACACTTCCTTCTTTCCCATGGTTGGTACAATTGAGATACAAGAAGTCGGAGATCAGGAAGTCACTACCTTACTCCGGTCATCGTGGTCCAGTGGTTAGACTGCAGGACTTGCAATCACAAGATTGTGGGTTCGAATCCTACCAAGCTAACCACTGATTTCACATTTACTTTATTAAGTTTTGTCGTCTAGTTACTGGCTCACAATTTCTTGATTTGTGCTATTCATAATCATAGACGTTAAACCAATGTTTGTATGAGAGAGATTGGCTGTTGCCAGCTTGGCGTATAAATCCCCTTGTGGGAGTTTGCCGAGTTCCCTTGACCGGAAGATCATACAAACCCTAACCAAAAACAAAAAACAAAAGTTGACACAATGTTGAGTCACTTTGTTGAATTGTGTACTCCCTGATGCAAAATTAACATCTATTAAATCGTTGCGGTACCCGCTGCTGAAACATAGGATTCGAACCGCTCTAGCCACCAGGCTAGCTCGGCTAGCAATGCAAAGGTCGTGGATTCGAATCCCACCTGAGTGATTTGCCTGTGGATATTTTTTTTTCACAGAACTCGGGAAAGTACTGAGTATACAGTGCTTAATATACATTGGTGTAAGGGTAAAAACAAATTATATTCTTTGTTCCTGATGCAGAAAAAAAAATTAACATCTATTAAATTGAGTCACCTTGTTGAACTGTGTACTCTGTCTTCTTTTAAAGGTAGTCATGGTTGTTTGTTTGTCCTTATCTTCCCTCATTAAAACAAAAAAACAAAGGTTGACATAAAGTTGAGTCGCCTTGTTGAACTGTGTACTCTGTTTGTCTTCTTTTAAAGGAAGTCATGGTTGTTTGTTTGTTTGTTTTGCAGGAGAAGGTAGAGATTTCGTCAGGGTTCGTCAACTACTACCTTCATGCGTCTGTCGGTCATATAAGAGACATACGCACTGGTGGTAACCTGATTGCACACGTCCAGGTTGGGAAGACCTACCACAAGCGTAAAGAGGTAAGGCCGTATCTGAGTTAACTGCTTCGGCGATTACGTTGGCTGAAAAGGCCAATTCTTCAATGTTATCGCTGCAGCCAGTGTGTGGCGTGTTGTTGCCGAGCGGTCTAGTTCACCGGACCCAAGCTCTGGTGTTGTCAGCAGCAGAGTGTGGGTTCGAATCTCGGTCATGACACTTGTGCCCTTGAGCACAGGTAAAAATTGATTCATCGTTGGAAGTAGTTTAGTACTTGATGAAATTTCTCCTACTCTTGGTGAATTTCCCAGTGAATTGACCGACTATTTGAAACCTTGAGCAAGGCACTTGACCATTATTGCTTCATAAAAAGTTGGGAAGGTAGTGCATTCTGCTTTACCAGCTAGGCTCCTAGTGGATGTTACCCATGCCGACATCCTTATGGACTGTGAAGGGGGTTACCTTGTTCCAGCCCCAGGAGTAGGTGGCAACATGCCCCTGGTGGCAGTTGATTTTGGTCGACAGCCCAAATCAGTTAAGTGTAGCCCTCGCCTTGAAGTGGCCATCCAGCCTTGTGATGTTAGGCTATATCTCATAAAAAAATATCTTTATTTATAGCCGTAGCCGAAGCTGCAGTGCTTCTCACCAAGTAAGTTTTTATGGTCATTAATTTTTTTAAGTTTTTACCATCTATGACCCTACCTTTAACTTTTGAAGGTAGGGACCTTTCATTCATTTAAAAAAATATAAATTGTAAGAATGTAACAAAAGTTAAAGGCACTGAACACGTTTGGAAATTGTCAAAGACCAGTGTTCTCACTTGGTGTATCCCAACATATGCATAAAATAACAAGCCTGTGAAAATTCGGGCTCCATTGGTCATCGAAGTTGCAAGAAAATGATGAAAGAAAAAACACCCTTGTTGTACAAATTTGTGTGCTTTCATAAAGAAATAAAAACTTCTTGCAAGAAGTTTTTATTATTTTATTGAGAAATTACCTCTTTCTCAAAAACTACGTTACTTCAGAGGGAGTCGTTTCCTACAATGTTTTATACTATCAACAGCTCTCCTTTGCTTGATACCAAGTAAGTTTTTATGCTAATATTTGTTTTGAGTCATTACCAAACGTGTACGATACCTTTAAGAGATAAATGGTTGATAATTGTTGTGGGTAATTTTTGGGTGTTTTTTTTGTCTTCAGGGAGTGACACACATGCAGTGGTACATCTTCAATGACTTTAGTATTGAATCCATTGAGAAGCATGAGGTTGTACAATTCAACATGGAGTGGAAGGTTCCTTGTGTCTTGTACTACATGAGAGAAGACATCAATGACCATTATGAGATCACTAGTAAGAAATTATTATCTTATTGTTTGTATCTTCAAGAAACATTGGGTCTTTTAACCCTCTTACTGTTACTTCTCGTTGGCGCTATTTATGCTTTTGGATGTGTAGTAAATAAATATAAATAAATGTTTTATTTATTCTGGTTGTGATTCGTAAAACCTAGGATTCTCAGAAAAGTGAACTTAGTTACTAGAGTAGCCAAGAACCCAATGGAGAGAAGACAAAGAAGGAAGTTTCAGTTTTAGATGTGGGAGGAAAACCCCAGAGAAATATTCCAGGGAAAACCCACGCAATCAGGTCAGGACTGAAAACCCAATCCACATAGTGCCCCCCGGTGGGATTCAAACCGGGGTCCTAGAGGCGAGGAAAGATACCACTACGCCAACCCTGACCGCCCCTGAAAGTGCCCTCTGCAAAATGATAGTGGCTTTACCCCATCAAAGATGAAACTCCAGACCCAATATCTTATTCTACAAAACTAAAAATGTTCTTCTGTTTTTGGATTTTTAGTTAAATCACCCATCGACCACACTGTTCTTCAGCCAGAAGCTTCCTTATCACAAGGTGTCCTCAGTCATAGCACCTTCAGTCCTCTAGAAATGGACGAACTCCCCAAGGAGGGCGACATCATCGGTATCGATGCAGAATTCGTTTCCTTAAATCAGGTACGTGCAATGTGAATTTTAATCAGCTTGTATGTTTTGGAAAGTTGTCGCTATACAAATACAGGCATTATTGTTATTAACATACAGCTATGGCCAAGTTCGCACAAGAACTATAGTTGACTATAGTTCGACTAACTTAGCCCGAACTCTGTCTAGTCGACGATAGTTGGACTACGCTAGTCGACTATTTGGAACCAGCCTACTGGGCATGGTCGCATCGCTGGTTATCAATAGCCATTTTCATAGCACAGTGCAGAATGGACCAGCTTATCAGAAAATGATAATGTATGTGAGTCGCCGGTCGCATTCACATGACATGACTGGAATCTTTCGCACTTAAACTTCTGTGCGCATGCCCTACGTATGTCATAACAACCACCAGTTAACCATTGATCCTCGCGCAAACTTGACCCATGTTAACATTTTTTAGTTACTACACTAATAAATCCTTTTGCTTGAATAATCTGATCAGGAAGAAGCAGAGATTCGTAGTGATGGGACACGGTCAACCATCAAGCCCAGCCAGATGTCAGCAGCTAGAATCAGCGTCGTCCGTGGAGAAGGACCTCTCGCTGGTCAACCCTTCATTGATGATTACATATCCACCCAAGAACAGGTCAGTAATGGTTTCACCTAAAAATCATCATCAGGCTGTGTTCGTCCATTGTTGGATGAAGCCCTTCTTATGCAATTTCCATTATCTCCTTCCTGCTATTCTGGTCCAAGTTGTCATGTCTGTGTATCTTTGGATTTCATCTCTCCATCTTCTCTTCTGTCTTCCTCTTCTTCTTTGTCCATTTCTAGGTTGCCATTCGGTTAGTCTCTTGGTACACCCATTGTCATGTCTTCTTGATAAGTGTCCTGCCCATCTCCATTTCATTTCATTGATCTTGTCCAAGGTGTCTTTGATCTTAGTACATTTAAATTTGTTACTCTCAATAAATCAAGTTGTGAAATTTATTCAGAATGTTACTTGTGTTCAATGCGTGAGTAACCATGGAGTCACCCCCATTTTACACGGCAAGTTTTTCAGAACCTGTTGTCCCTCTTTGTTCGGGTGAAACAAAGTGTTCTTGGTAGGTGCCTGCCTGTGCACGCTACACACTGGAAAGTCCGGGTGGATATAAACATCCGTCTGGCTGTCATCAAAAATTGAGCAAAGTTGTACCAGGCATTAGAAACAACCACCGTAAGTCTGTCCAAAATATATTTCCGGATAAAGTTGCATCGACATGAAGTGGTTAATGTTCCTTTCTTTTATTCTGTATTGCTTAGGTTGTTGATTATCTGACCAAGTTCTCAGGCATCAAGCCAGGTGATCTAGATGCCACCATCTCCTCCAAGCATCTCACCACCCTGAAGGCCACATATCTCAAGCTCAGATACCTGCTGGACTGCAAGGTCAAGTTTGTTGGTCATGGTCTCCGCAAGGATTTCAGGGTCATTAACCTCCTGGTAAGTGGATCTTCAAAAAGATTAATTTCAAAATATCAACAGGTTCTATTTATGAGAAGCTCTTTGTTGGATATAGTCACCTTTTATTGAGATAGGTGGAAATGTCTTTTGGACACTCTGTTTGAACTTAAACAGTCTCTTGACACTCGTTGTCACATCTTCACCCACAAATAGACAACCATGTTCAGAATCCAACACGGCTGATTAAAAATCGATTGAAAGATGTGTCCTTATATGCAGCAGTGGGTTTTGAATTAGGAATAAGCAATTTGAAGATGTGTCCTTATTCTTCTGTTCATTTAATTAAGGCCACGTGCCAGCATGGTGGCAGCGTTTGGATTCAAATTCAAAGTGAAGATTTGTCCTCATTCTTGTGTTCATTTACTTAAGGCCACGTGCCAACATGGTAGCAATGGTGGGATTTGAATTAGAAATGAGTAATTTGAAGATGTGTCCTCATTCTTGTGTTCATTAAGGCCACATGCCAACATGGTGGCAGCGGTGGGATTCAAATTCAAAGTGAAGATGTGTCCTCATTCTTGTGTTCATTAAGGCCACATGCCAATGTGGTGGCAGCGGTGGGATTCAAATTCAAAGTGAAGATGTGTTCAGAAGATGTATTCATTAAGGCCACATGCCAACATGGCAGCAATGGTGGGTTTCGAATTAAAAATATGTAATTTGAAGATGTGTCCTCATTCTTGTATTCATTAAGGCCACATGCCAATGTGGTGGCAGCGGTGGGATTCAGATTCAAAGTGAAGATGTGTTCAGGAGATGTATTCAATAAGGCCGCATGCCAACATGGCAGCAATGGTGGAATTTGAATTAGAAATGAGTAATTTGAAGATCTGTCCTCATTGTTTTATTTAATAACTTCAGGCCACGTGCCAACAGTGGTGGCAGCAGTGGGATTCAAATTCAAAGTGAGCAATTTGGACACCCTTGTCTTAAGTTAACATCAAAATGTCCAGAATCTGGATAAACATCACCATCTGTTCAAAGTTTGGGCAATCTATACATCCACCTCAGCATGTTTAAAAACTGTTTCTTCTTAATGGTTCTGATATAATTTGTTCTCACCCAGGTTTCCCACAAGCAAGTGATTGACACTGCAGCACTCTTTAACCTTCCAAAACAGAGGATCTTGTCTCTACGGTTCCTAGCCTGGTTCTTCCTCGGTAAGATGAAAACACTTCCATCAAGTCACTTTCAGTGATAGTTTTAAGCTAGTTTTGGTTTTCAATGTCAAAGTAATTTTGTGGCTATCGTGGCCGAGCAGAATAGTGCATCGGACTCAAGTTCTGATGGCTGAATCGTGAGAGTGTGGGTACGATTCCTGGTCATGATACTTGAACAAGACACTTAACCACAATTACTTCTCTTAACCCAGATGTATAAATAGGAATCTACAAGGGTTGAGATTAGTGCCAAGGATTAACCGCTAAGCACTATTAAGTGCTTGGGATTGTATGTTCCCCATAGAGTCAAGAAAGTTTGAGGAATGGTCTGAGTATACATGATGAGCAGGGATAATGTTGTAAAACGCCTTGATCTAGCAACTAGGATATAAGCTCTAATAACTGTGTACTATTATTACATGTACTATAAAAATTTCATTTGGAACATGATTTCTCCTCAGCAATTTTAATATTACACCCTCAGTCAATACAAGAATTTCTTTTTTCCAACGATGATGTCTTGTATATAGCATTACAGTTCAGCATTTAGTTTCTTCTGTGTAAATGCTGGTGTTCAATAAGGCCGCATGCCAACATGGTGGCAGCGGTGGGATTCAAATTTGTAGTGAAGACGTGTCCTCATTCTTGTGTTCATTAAGACCACATGCCAACATGGTGGCAGCGGTGGGATTTGAATTAGAAATGAGTAATTTGAAGATCTGTCCTCATTCTTGAGAGTTAACTTGTTCGTTATTAACCAGGTGTGAACATCCAATCAGAGACTCATGACAGTATTGAAGATGCCCGGACTGCCGTGCAGCTCTACCGCAAGTACCTGGAACTAACGAAAGACGATCAAGAGGAATGGCAGAAAGAGTTGAAGCGTCTGTACAGCGAGGGACGCAGCCTGCAGTGGAAGGTCCCTGGATCAACTTAGGTGGTCCCTGGACGAAGTTGAGTGGACCCTTGATCCCTTTCAGTGTCTATGGACTAACATTAATGTATCTGAATAAGTTTTAAGATGCCATGGTCAATTTTAAATGCCTGGATCAAGTGAGGTGCCCAAAAAATTGTTGCGGTTCCTGGATCAGTATTTGCCGTTCCTGGATCAATTTGGGGGACCTGGATAAATTTTGAGGCACATTGATAATTCTTGTGGTGCCTGGATAAATGTTGCGGTTCCTGGATAAATTTTGAGATACCTGGATCAATTTTTAGGCACCTGGATCATTTTTGAGACACCTGGATCATTGTTGTGGTGCCTGGATCAATTTTTAATGTTCCTGGATCAATTTTGAGGTACCTTGATCATTTTTGTGGTGCCTGGATTAATTTGCAGGCTTGGCCTGTATAAGCTTTGTAAGCTATCCGAATAAATTGTAAAGTACAGTGGGTCTCGATTACCTCTAGATTTGTGTAAAGCTACCTGGATCAAATTAAACTAAATGACATCAAAATTCACCACAGGCCTGGAATTTCATTTTGAAGAGGGCAAGGCCATTTCATTTTGCAAAGGGCACTTCCACCAGTGGATGATATACAGCTGAAGATCTTTTGGAAGGAAGCTTTTGATTTTGAAGGTTACTTGATAGATTCCAAAGGTTTCTGGATTCTTTATTTAATAATTGTACCAACTGGGTCTTCCCGAAGTGCCATTGTGACTTCAAAGCCATAGTCTATTCTTGCTTATAAATACACGCAGTACTATTGTGCAAACTGAACTGTGCATTGTGTAATTTATCTGCAGTGGTTGTACAGAGTCATTATTCCAGCAAAAAGGAATCTTTACATTCATTGTCGTAAGTTTTCCTTTATAGTGATGTTTGTAGTAAATATCAATGTTATTGGATCTCCAATGTAATTTCAATTGTACATAGTTTGTCCTCGGGAAAGATAACTTGTTGAAATCATGCACTGTTAGTATTCGGTCAGACCTGTAAATATGCTGTGTATATAAACAATTAAAACTTTCTTTTCAAAGTTTGGCTTTGTTTTTAAATGTGTTTTCAGTGTTAATTTCCCGTGGGCGCTAGAAACCCCTAGCGATTCCTTCAAAATCCACCAAAAGAACAGTTGAAAAAGAGTGCATGGGGTAAGCCTTGTATTTTTGTCAAAAATCATCAAAAAACCGTCGAAAAAGAGTGCAAGGGTTACCCCTTGTATTTTCGTCAAAAAATCATCAAAAAACAGTTGAAAAAGAGTGCAAGGGGTAAGCCTTGTATTTTCATCAAAAATCATCAAAAAACAGTTGAAAAAGAGTGCAAGGGGTAAGCCTTGCATTTTTGTCAAAAATCTTTAAAAAAGTGCAAGGGGTTAGCCTTGTAATTGGCAAAAATCTTTAAAAAAACGTTGAAAAAGAGTGCAAGGGGTAAACCTTGCATTTTCATCAAAAATCATTAAAAAAATGGGCTAAAAAAAGTGCAAGGGGTAAGCCTTGCATTTTCGTCAAAAATCTTTTTTAAAATGCCGAAAAAGAATGCAAGGGGTAAGCCTTTCTTTTTCATCAAAAATCATCAACAAACTGTCGAAAAAGAGTGCAAGGGGTAAGCCTTGTATTTTGTCAAAAATCATCAACAAACTGTCGAAAAAGAGTGCAAGGGGTAAGCCTTGTATTTTCGTCAAAAATCATCAAAAAAACTGCCAAAAAAAGAGTGAAGGGGTAAGCCTTATATTTTCTTTCAAAAATTATCAATAGGCATTTTGGTACAGGCCGTTTCTGGCCACTATTGTCTCTATAGGGTTAAATAGATAATAAGATAAAGTAACCCAATCTAGTAAACAAGAATCAACAGCCACAATCAGTCCGAGTACACTTAATACATGTTAACTTTATAAGGACGATATGTTGCTAATTAAAAATTACAAATTTCTGAAGTTCAAATAAAATTACTTTATGTCAAGGTCAACTCCAATATAATTGGATTAAAAGAAACATTAAATTGTTACTTTTAATAAATTAGTCTTTGGATAAGCTAAAAGTAACAGATAAATATTTTTAACAATTTAAGCTTTTTTCAAAAACATTAATCTGCTGAGCAACTACGAACACTGTAACAGAAAAATAGAAAGCTTGGTCCGTCTTTGAGAAAGTAATAGATATAATAAACTAATAAAATCCAACTACACAAATTTTTAACAAGTAGAAAAGCCTGTTCAGGTTCTAACTTCATAAAGCTGTTATAGAAATATCTTTGCTAAGCAAGAATTTAGTGAGATACCAGTCGCAGCAATGTACTGTGTGTTTTTTTTGGCTGGTAACCTATTTCTGCTTAGCAATATATTTCTGTGCTTAGCAAGTTTTTATGTTGACATACTTTTTTTAAATTGGGCCCTGTTTGGCTTTGTCTATCTGGAAACGCTCAAAAACAACTTTCATGTGTGGTATTGAAAAAACCACCTTAGAAGCTAGTCAGTTGCAAAGTTTTTTTAAAAACAAGATAAAAAAAGCATTTTGGTGAATAATTCAAAGTAGCACACATGTTTACAGCCCGAAAATATCTGTAAAGACTGGTTCATACATATACTTAATGTGAATGCAAAGTGACTTTTAGCAGCCCAAACAAAGATATTGACAAAATAGGGAGACCGCCAACATTTGGGGCTAGACAACTTAGTTGGTAGAGCGCTGGCACGTTAATCTAGAGGTCGCAGGTTCAAATCCCGCTCTAGTCAATTTTCTTTGTTCAACCCAAAGTAAGTTTTCACGTCACAATTCTGTGTTTGCAGCAAATGTTTCATAAGAGTTCTCGACTTAAGCGAATTGTATAGGGTGAATTTGTGACATCAATTTCGTTTGCCATACGTATGAACCAGTCTTTATGCCGACATCCAAGTTAATTAGTGCAGAAAAAAATTAAACTGCCTAGCACACAAAACAGTGTTTTGTTATGACTGCTCATGACAGAAGTTTGTGCTTACGCAGAGCTGCCAACATTTGCATCTTGCAATCGGGGAGATTTTGTACAATATTCATGATGATGAAACAACTTCATTTATTTACACACACACACACACACACACTTGCAATAAAGTGAACAATTGTCTCCAAGTAGAACAATGAAATAAATTATACCACTAATACTTAAATTCATGTCTACTTGCAAACAACAACGCAAACGTTATATCAAATAAATATTAAAATGTCAAATTTTTTGTTGGATTTCCGTCGGACTGTATTTCTATGACAGACATGGTTTTACTCGCTGAAAGGCACACAGTTCTCCGATGCACTAAAAGACATTCCAGTGGACTGGCTGGTGAAAGTCTGTTTAGTTAAGAAGTTGTTTTCCAAATATTGCGATAACAAGAGCCGAGTGTTACAAAATAGTATGCTGTCCCCTTTAAAATTGATAAGATTGCACAAACAGAAAGCAGTGTATAATTTGTGCCTGCTGACCTTCGACCCAATTAGCAAATTTTCATAGATGTGATGTCACAAGTAAAATCATGAATGTCAAAATAATTTCCTCATTTCGCATAAGAGGAACAACTGATAAGAACAGACATTTAAAGGCAACGTAAACCTTTGGTTTTTGGAACCGTTCGATTGTTTTAATCCTATTTAAAGTAGATAATACAATAGAACTAACCTGTGAAAATTTCATTATAAAAGGTGGTAACATTTTTGAGATATTGCTGAAAATCTGGAGCGGTTATGTCCACGCAGAAGGAAATAATCCGTACTTGGAATACACAATCTGAGAAACGTTTCTCAGATTGAAATTTTGTTTGAATCCCTTTTCTAAAACCATATTCCTTTGAAGGGAATTGTTTCTGAAAACGTTATACATTATCAACAGCTGCAGTTTTTAGGGTCATTAATTTTTAGAGTCATTACCAAAGGTATACCCTCCCTTTAAATAATGGTAGCTTCCAAATGTCTAATGAAGGGATTAAACTATGCATACTTATCCTGGATCTATCCATTCACGAAAAGGGAGAAAATAAAGCCATGGTTGCACAAACTCTTGGATTTCTTTCAAAGGCAACTGGATAAGATTGACTGCAAACAGATGATGAAAATAGAATTAACATAGAGTTGAAGGTTATCTGAACGTTTCTAGCCAAAGAAAATCAGGGGTTTAGGGTTCAAACTGAATAAATGAGAACTATACCTGTATAGACCCAACTACTTTGTCTGCAATCTCCAGACTGCTACTCCAACTCCGACCAGTGCCACTCCTATCCCAACTGATCGGAGTAATCGTTCATAGTTCCAGTGACCGTCCGGTGTGGTCGCTGAATCTTTGGAGTCAACATCCTTTGCTTCTACTCCGAGTGTTTGGACACTGTCGTCCGTAGCGACACCATTTGTGATTTGTTTGTCTGCAGGGTATAATAAACAAAAAGTTATTGACTTCTTGTGTGTTTGACCCTATATGCCAATATTTCCCTTATTCATGATAGTTATTATAGAGTAGTAGCTCTTTTCCCGAGGACAATCAGAGCATACTGATCGAAACTTCAAGTTGTTACACAACCGGTTCTGTCGTAGCACTATCCCTTTAGTCCCATTTGTTCCAATAAATCCGCCTAGGTGCACGACCTCGTTCGTAGTGTACGATCTCGCTGCGCCATTTTTTTTCTTTCCCAGAATGACTTGCTCGATCGTAACCGAAGTGTGATTTTGAAATATCCAAACATATTGGATATTTTAATTACTCCTAATGTAGGTTTCCCTTTGCTAGTATTTCAAAGACTCTCGTTCCTGTGGCGTCCAGAGGCCCTTCACCAACTAGCCAACAATTCAAGCAAGTTGTGTACTTCCTTCTCATTTCCCTCATTCACCTTTTTCAGGCACAAGTGCTGCCGCATTATTTGTAGCCACAAACCAAAATTATTTATGTATTAAGACTTAAGTTCTTTTCAGAGTCGCCACAACCCACAGAGAGACATTTTATGAACATGGTGTGACTTGCAACCTTTACTAGATTGTATATCCGCCATGCAAAGTTCCAAGCTTTCTCCTGAAGACGATCAGAGCATACTGATCGAAACTTCAAGTTGTTACACCACCGGTTCTTCTAAGAACTGCCAGCTTACCTGCAGGAGGTGCTTGACTTGGTTTCCAGACGGCCTTTTGAGGAGCTCCCTTAGCCTTCATGGTCCTCAAGAAGCCTTCCCAGTCTGGTTCAGTCCTTGGCAATAAGATCTGCATGTGATTCCAAAACCTAATACGAGAAAAAAAAATATGCGAGTCAGATTTGAAGCTTTTCATGGTGGATGAAGTACGAAAGCAAGATTTCTGATACTCCCATACAAAATGGTGATCAGTGTTTGTAAACAACAGAAAGGTCTATTATTTTATTTCTTGTCTGGTTCCCAAGACCCTGTGTATTAAGAGAGTATCTCAAAAGTCAAAACCCTAGGGACGTTCTTTTCGGATAAGTATTTCAGCTTGCGCACATTCCGGAACGTTCAATTGGAATGTTCAAAATACTAATGCGCTTATAGGATTGCTCCCTCACTACCTGCACAATAATGCAGCCAAGTGGAACGTTCTAGTAGTCCAATGGATGCGTGCTCGCGGGAACGTTATTTTGTATATAAACTTACTCGGTAAGAAGTACCGCAGCTTTGGATAGTACAATGCATTTTGAGAAACTTTTCACTTCAAAGTACTGCGGTTATGGAAAAATTCATCACTTTTTATCCGCACAAATTTGAATCTGTGATTTTCGGCAATATCTCAAACGCTACAACGTTTTGAAATGAAATTTTCACAGGTTAATTTCATGGTATCTATCTACAACTAAGTAGGGTTGAAACAAACTGTGGGTTCCAATTACCAAACGTATACAATCCTTTTAAAACAAGCAGACAGAGCCGATATATTGAAAACAGGTTAAAGAGAAACTTACAGATAATGGAATGTGTCTGGTTCCCTAGAGATCCTATTGTTGAATCCAATGTAGAGATCATCCCAGAACAGCCCCCGTCTAACGGTTTCTCGATGCACGCCGATGCGATTCTCCATCTATAAAAGAAATCCATGAATAAGTTGCTTAAACCACAGACGAATCTTACTAAGCATGAACAGAAGGGCTTGAATTTTTAAGAATTTCTTTAATAGATCGAAGGACAGCAGGACAAAATCTGATTTGAAATTTGGTAGTTTTATCGCAGTCAACTCCGCTGTAGTAAACAGCACGACAAGTTTTTATTTGAACTCGGTAGTCTCCCGATTCCCAATCTACTCCAGTAGATAAACAGTAGGACAAGTTCTTGTGTTCCCAATCTACTTGCTGGCAGTAGATAAATGACGGGACAAGTTCTTATTTGAACTCAACAGTCTCCCACTTCTCAATCTACTCTGTGACAATAGATAAACAGCAGGACAAGTTCCAATTAGAACTCAAAAGTCACCGGATTTCCAATTTACTTTGTTGCAATATGAACTTTTTAAAAATGACCATAGGCCTTTCTATTGTTGATAAACAAACCACGCTGGTTTGCATGGACAGCCGGAGGTTAATAGCAAAACATTCAATCGTGTTAACATATGTTGTGACCAAATTCAACATTTCTGCCAACTTTCAATTACAAAAAAACATCCCATGATTGGTTGCTTTGTTTCCAACAAATTCAACACTATTTTTGAATATTTGTGTGCATTGTTGCAAATTGTTGTATCTGTCTTTGCTTTGCATTTATGGCTTCCCATAGTTTTCCAACCTTGGACGGCAACAACTTGGGCTGTGACGTTGCAATAGAAAGGTCTATGGGGAGGAGAAGGTCAGACATGAAGGATTAAACATGAATGACCCTTGACCCTTGACCTCACCTCAAGGTAGCTGTGTTCTCTAGCTGGTCGCTCTGTAGGAAATGTTGGCTCCTCTCCAACGAAATCCACCATGAAGTCATAGCCACCAACTACAGGGCAGAAATCATCATCTCTCTCAACCATCTAGATTAAGAACATTTTGTTGACAAGGAAAATAAATTTAGCTGATGTACACTGATTTAAAGTCAAAATCTACTTACAAATACAGAAAATAAGTCAAGGTTTATGTTGAAAACTTGTCTTGTATAGAAAGAGCACAATACTTCAAATCGTGTAGTTCAAAAAATTAACAAAATGCCAAACTTAAAAGTATTGTTTACAGGATTGGTAGAGCTGACAAATTAGTCGCAGACAGTGTTTATGTTTGGTGTGATCAACCATATACATGAAATAACAAACCTGTGAGAAATGGGAGTGGGAAAATATCTCTTTGGGGTTATTCTAGCGACAAAAATGTAACAGTAATGCCACATTTTTTTTTAGGAGCCATTTTTATTGCTTACGACCTTTTGTTACTGGAAAAAAAGTACTTTGCGTGCCCCGAGGAAGAGCGTAGAGCCAGGCACATGAGGACTTTCTCTTTCACTAATCAGCTGGAAAAAACCTAGCTTCACTTACTCTGATGACCAGGTTGTAATTCTTGAAGCCGGTCCATCTGTAGTAGAATTGAATCCACTCCGGGTAAGCAAAGATCTCTTCTTCTATGTTCTGGTTAATTGCATTCAGGTACTTTTCAAAATTCCAGCTAAAAGTGAAATAAAAATACAGCGTTAGTCAAACTTGAAGCTGTGCACGGTGGAAACACATTATAAAGCCCTGAACAGAACAGCTCCACGTTGCATAACAGGGCTCGAATTTGGGAGGAAAAAATACGAGACCGCAGGGCTTGTTGCTCAAAATGTTTATTCGACCAGAATTGTTTTTACATTGATCAGAATCAAAATGAAAAAAACCCAACTTCCTGACAGAGTTTAACATGCTTTTTATTTCTCATTTGTCTTTATGGGTATACACTAATTCATTACTCGCTAGAATTGAAAGGTATTTTACCAGACTCGAAGTCACCATTTGAACATAATTTGTTTTTGTTCAAGATATTACACACAGTGAGGTTTTATTATTCGATTGAACAATGCAAGACCGCCGGAGTTGTCCAGTCTTGAGTTTACAGACCCGACACTAAAACTACTGGCCTCGGGCCTGTGGTCCAGTATAAAATTCGAGCCCTGCATCATTGAGCTGCTCTGCCGACATCAACCTTCTAGATCTCTCCGCTTGTCTTCCCAAAACTTCCTCACCACCACCACACCAAGAACTAAATATAATGTCTCCAAATCTTTTTCACACACCTCACCCAAGTTGTGAAATGCCCTACCATCTTCACTCAAATCCACCCTCAAATCCCACCTGTTTCAACATGCCTTCTCTCAGGTGAGGTTTGCGGTGACACCAGTATTATTAATAATAAGACCGCCAATGATAAAAGGGTAAATAATTAACAACTAAAAAAGCAATTATTGTCGGGATCCCGACATTATCTCACGTTCATCAGTCATGAGTAAACAATGCTGCATGTTACATGTATTTTGTGCATTGCCGGTGGTATGTGGGTGGTACATGTCGTTTGTTCAGCTGCACTGTTTCTCACCAATTAAGTTTTTTATGGTCAATAATTTTTGGAGTAGTTACCAATCTATGACCCTACCTATAAAGATGTTCGGTTTGACCCAGAAATTATTTTTAAATTTAAATAGCTATTTTTAACAGATTTAAGAAAGTTAAAGCTTTCATTTGAGGTATTGCATGCAAAAAACCGCCAATGATGAAAGTGTAAATAAAGGGATTGTATACATTTGGTACTTGGAACCCACTGTTTGTTTCAATCCTACATAGTTGTAGATATATACCATGAAACTAACCTGTGAAAATTTAATTTCAAAAGGTGGTCAAGTTTTGAGATATTGCCGAAAATCTGGAGCAGTTATGTCCATGCAGGAAGAATAATCTGCAATTGGAATACACATTCTGAGATACATTACTGTCAGTAACACTTCTCAGATTCAAAATTTGTTGGATAAAAGTGATACATTTTTCCATAACTGCAGTACTTCTAAGTGAAAAGTTTCTCGAAATGCATTTTACTATCCAAAGCTGCCGTACTTCTTACCAAGTAAGTTTTTATTGCCATTTATGTCCAGAGTCATTACCAAATGTATACAGACCCTTTGATCAAAAACTAAAAATCAATTGTAAACAATTTTGCATGTTACATGTATTTTGTGCATTGCCGGTGGTATTTGCGTGGTACATGTACGTTTGTTCAGCTGCACTGTTTTTCACCAAGTAAGTTTTTATGGTCATTAATTTTTGGAGTAGTTATCAATCTATATGACCCTACCTTTAAAGGGTCTGTATACATTTGGTCATGACTCTACAAATTAATGGCAATAAAAACTTACTTGGTAAGAAGTACAGCAGCTTTGAATAGTATAATGCATTTTGAGAAACTTTTCACTTCGAAGTACTGCGGTTATAGAAAAAGATATCACCTTTTATCCCCACAAATTTGAATCTGAGAAGCGTCACTCTCAGATTGTGTATTTCAATTGCAGATTATTCTTCCTGCGTGGACATAACCGCTCCAGATTTTCGGCAATATCTCAAAAACGCTACCACCTTTTGAAATGAAATTTTCACAGGTTAGTTCTATGGTATATATCTACAACTATATAGGATTGAAACAAACAGTGGGTTCCAATTACCAAACAGATACAGACCCTTTAAGTGCAAGGCCTGAGTGACTCACCTTTCTTTGAATTTCCTTGTACCCCTTGGTGGATCTGTGATGTAATCACTGAAAACAATTGAAACCAAATGGACAATCACCTTAAAAATGTATCGATGGATTCTTTGCCAAATTGACAGTGAAAAACGATTTTCGTAATTAGATAGTTATCTTTCTGTGGTCAAGGAAGTATAAGCTTTTATTTGAGACATTGAAACTTTTACGTGCTTTGATAGTTTTTTTTATAACAACACACAGGACCTACAGCTTTATGTCCCATCCAAAGGACGAAGCAATAATAGTTGAGTGTCTTGCGTAAGAACAAAAGTATCAAGACCGGGACTCGAAACCCACACTCTCCTGATCAGAAACACCAGAGCTCGAGTTCGGTGCTCTTAACCGCTCAGCCACGACACGCCCTTGTACTGATGTAATTTGCTCACCTGTCTCCTTGTATAGCCTTCTGAAGGTCTAGCACAGCACCAGGGCTTGGACTCCATGTCTTTATGTCCGGTGAGTACTTGTTGATTAGAGCATTCAGTGCATCAGGATCGTTCTTTGTGTTTGTTGATCTGACGTAGCTGAAATTGGAAACATTGTGCTGAAGATGACTTTTGTGTCACTCTAATTTGTTTAATATTTCTTTTATGCAAGTTCGCCCCAAACAATGGAGAGGATTTTGACTAGTCCTGAGGTGGTTCAAATGGCCATTGGCCAACAGACTACTGTTAAGGGAGAACACTGTTGGTCGATTATTGATTGATTGATCAAATGATTAACTGATTAAGTAATTGAATGGTTGATTGATTGATCCCAAATGGTTGATTGATTGATCCCAAATGGTTGATTGATTGATTGATTAACTGACCCAACTAATTGATTGATTGATCCACGTTATTGATTGATTGACTAGTTGAATGATCCAAGGAATTAATAGTTTATTAATTTTGGTTTTTACCCATACACCGATGTGTGTTAGCACTGTATACTCAGTACTTTCCCGAGTCCTGTGAAAAAATTTGTTCACAGGACTCGGGGAAGCACTGAGTATACAGTGCTTTACACACATCGGTGTATGGGTAAAAACCAAAATTAATATTCTTTATCCCCGATGCAAGTTTAACATCTATTAGAATTAATAGTTTATTGCACATTCAACTGATTGGGCAATCATTACTTTTGTTGCTTTATAAATTGATTGACTAATAAGTTGATAATTTAATTAAATTGATTAATGACTGACTAATTAATTGATCTTAATTTATTGATTGAATGATTGATTGATTGATTGGTTGATTGATTGATTGATTGATTGATTGAATGATTGATTGATTGATTGATTGATTAATTGATTGATAATCACTTGATTAATTGATAATGAGCAACTTACTAATCAGAGGGGTGAGCTTCCACAAAGTAACCAGCAAATGGGCAATAGACAACAGGAGCAACCTCCCGAACCTGTTGCATCTTATAGTAGAGAAGCTTACGACGTTCCCGCGCCACAAACTGTGCTTTCCACTCCTCTGCCGAGAAGAATAAAGAAAAGAAAATAACCACTCCAATTCGCAGGAGACAAAAATTCATTGCTTTCAAAGGGCGTTTTCCAAACCTCGGTTTGGGATCCAGGCTCCGGCTTGGGCTTCGTCATCAATACCGAAGCAGTGTACATTTTGTAAAGTGCTTCAACATCAACCTGAGCCTGGATCTGGAGCCGGAAACTCAGCTGAGGTTTGGAAAACACCCCTAATGTTTTCCTCATCAAAAGCACTTTTCACACGACAAAGGCAAACTAGGCTCCTTGGACTCGGGCGGCAGTTGTCTTGAACACGGGCGTTGGTCAAACTCGTACAAGACCTTTCACACGACGCAGAAACCAACGTCCCTTGTCACAGATCCTTCATCTTTTGGGGTGTCAAAGGTCAACATTGTTTTTCGTCCGTCTCACTGGCGCAGCTAGCATGGAATCGCTATTGCATGTGTTGATTACCAATCATCTTGCGCACATGCGTGGTAGATCTAGCTACACCATGGTCCTCGGTCTGTGTGCATGGGGTGTTAATTCACACAGCATGCACAGATGATCGTGGTGAATTTTCACTATGTTGTGTTTTTTTGTCCCTCGTCTTGATCATAGTCAGAAAAAGACTAGGGACTTGTGCTTCTGCAGAGCAGAGGTACATTTCATACGATGTGGAATTGACCATGTTGAGTTTTTAGGACCATGGACCCCCTGCTTATTTCCCTCGCTGAAAAGGCCTTAAGACAACTCTTGAATTATTTCAATATCTTCATACCTGTGTACTTGCCACCAGAGAAAGTCATTGGGAAACCAGAAGCCCCACCAGCAAAATCACTCAGCATCATGTCGACCCCGATGGGTAGTTGACCCCCGTTAGGATTGGTACAGTCCACCGTGTCTAGGATAAGGTGACCTGGTAGGAAGAAACCAAAGAGTTAACCTGTTTGTATTATTTGTCAACTTATCAGGGGCTTTTTCCAAACCTCGGCTTGGGCTTGGGCTTCGGGCTCCGGGCTTCGTTTGATGTTTAGAAACACCATACGAAATTTACACTGCTCCAAAACTGATGACGAAGCCTAAGCCGGAGCTGGAGCCCAAGCAAAGGTTTGAGAAAAAGGCCAGGAGATTCCATCAAGAAGAAAATCTCCACATCCAATTTGACTTCCTTGAGGTACAGGCTGTAGGTCTTGCATGAATTCAAAACAAATTTCTGTGATTCTTGGAATCTCATATACATTGCTGAAACGTAACAAGGAAATAGAATTGTGGATTTCTAATTCAAGCAGGTCCCAATTCCACAAAGTTGTTTAGCAGAAAATACTGCTGAGCAATTTGTTTCGCTAAGCAAAAAAAAAATGAGTGGGGTACCAGTTGCAACAATGTGAACTTTATGGCATTTTGGCTGGCAACCTGTTTCTGCTATGCTTGATTTGTCCGTGCTTAGCAAATTTTTGTGCTTACAGGCTTGATGAAATTCGGCCCACGGCCTAAATTCATAGAGCTGCTTAGCACACAAAAAATAAGCTAAGCACAACAAAATTTTGCTTACCAGAATAAACTTACCAGCCAAAATACCATGTCACATCTAACATTTGTGACTGGTATTTCCGCTCGTTTTTCATAAGCAGGAAATTATTAAGCAATATTTTCTATGAAATAGGGCCCAGGACTAGCACAAGCTGTTGAATAATAAGGAAATTGAGACAAACCTTTGTAATCTATAAGTGCACATGTGTCCATATCAGGATGCACACCATCCATCATGATCATGAACCTTGTATCTTTATTAATCTACATACAAAATAGAAGGAAATGAAGTTAATGTATTTACCAGTAAGTTTAGGCCCCCCCAAACAAATTGTTTGTTTGTCCATAAAGGGTCCTCAAAAGGTAGGGTCAGTCGGTCAATTTTTATTTTTTTTATGGATATTTTATTTAGGAATAGTAACTCTTTGGTATTAAATATTAAGTCCAAACACAAAACACAACACTTTTATTGTATTGAACTCTTGTATTAAATGTCTTTTTTAGTATTTTAATACTAACAACTGTTAAACTACAAGATTTTATGTTGTTGATGTTGAGATGAATGCTTTACCGGAGCTACCAGCTGATGAGTGCATAGCAATGCAGAACCAAAGTTTCACCAGAATAAAAAGTCAGAAATATATAAGCACCGTGGGTTGGTAAACTGCTTTATATTCAATTAAACTTTTCTTCATGTTTCAACATTTGTTGACAATTTTCTTTTAGAATTTTAATGAAAGTTTTGATGACGGTCGGTCGGACGGACGAGGACAAACCAACAATTTTTGTTTTGCCTTATCAACCATTCAATTGCATGGGTTGTGTGTGGTGGAACAATTGTGCACAGAACAATCGGATTACTGTTGCATTGGTTAGATGCATGCTTTCACCACATACTGCAGGCTGTCATGGTTTACCATTCAAATCCATTCATTGTCTGAATGGTCGGACAGTAGGAGGGTTGACTGTGTACTGTGTACATGAATTCACATGATATAGTGCTGCAGGCTGGCATAGTTTATCTATCATTCAAAACCACAGAGGATGATATTGAATGGTTAGACAGTAGGAGGGTTGACTGTATACTGTGTAGATGCATTCACCACATGATATCATATTGCAGTCTGCAAGGTCTATCTATCATTAATAACCACAGTGGATGATATTGAATGGTCAGACAGTAGGAGGGTTGACTATGTACTGTGTAAGATGCATTCACCACATTATATCATATTGTAGGCTGGCATAGTTTATCATCCAAAACCCACAGTAAATGATATTAAATTATCAGACAGTAGGAGGGTTGACTATGTACTGTGTAGATATTCATTCATCACAAATATATTGCAGGCTGGTATCATTCAAAACCACAGTAGATGGTATTGAATGGTCAGACAGTTCAAACGCATGAGAGATTATTGAGAATATTTACCTCGATCCATTGGCCAAATTTCTTGATGTGGATGTTATTGAGTTTGACTCCGCTCTGCTTGAGCCTGACAAAGACGGGCATTGATGTATCGCCAACATAGATTGGAATGTCAGGGTTACGTTCGGATAACAGCTGCAGAGTTGGGTAACTGGAGGTGTTCAAAGAACAGGATCGGTTTAAGGTTGGGTCAGAGATTGGTTACTACTCCAAAAATTAATGGCCATAAAAACAGACTTGGTAAGAAGCACTGCAGCTGTTGATAGTACATACTATTTTGAGAAAGGATTCCCTTTGAAGTAATATGGTTTGGATAACTTTACACCCCAAAGACATTAAAATCTGAGAACTAATTCATGCATGAATTGTTGATTCTGAGGGTTGGTGTCCATTCACAAATGCTGCGGCAAGAGATGCGGTTGGTACCCACGGTCCACTGAATTTTGTTGATGAAATATCCAGGGTTTTTTTTTTATAGTGCATTTATTGAAAGCTACTTGTACAGAATGGGAATTAGTGTACGCTTTCAATCACAGTGTACTTTTCCAGTTAAATGTATTATACAGGATTGGTAGAGCTGACAAAATAGTCGCAGACAATTTTCATTCGTTGTTTGATCAACCATATACTGTACATGAAATAACAAACCTGTGAAAATTTGGGCTTAATCCGTTGTGTGAATCAGGAGAAAATAGTGAAAAACACTGCACAATTTTCTGCATGTAAACACATTGTCCTTAATTTCGGTTGTTACAACCGAAATCAGCTGACTGCATTTTTTTGTTTTTCAGATACAGTTTTCTCATTTCTCATGACATCATTTCAGAGGGAAATATTTCACAGAAAAAATGGCTCTGGTATGAACTTCATAACTAGTAAGCTTTCAGACTAAAATTAAACAATGTTTTATCCTTACCAATCCTATCTAAAAACCTTTAAAGACAGTTTAAATTTTCAATAATTTTTTCATCACCAACATTGAAGAAGTTTACAGAATACTTACTTTAAATGATCCGAGTGGAGATGACTTATGTAAATGAGGTCAGCTTTGGCCAGCCTGTCCAGCCAATCAGCTGGCGGTTCATGCATCAGCCACCAACCACGTGCAAACGCTGGGCCAGTCAGCCATGGGTCAGTGAACATGATCAGGTCACCAAGTTTAATCTCAATGCACGCATGGGTGAAGTACGTAATCTAAAGTAGTAAAAACAATGTCCTCGATTTAGTCCTCAATATGAATTGACCCCTTGTCCTAATGTCATACACAAACCACTGTCTGCCTTGCTTGCCATTTCGAGAGTCAAACTTCCCGTACAAATTATGGCAAGCAAACCACTGTCTGCCTTGCTTGCCATTTATGGAGTCAAACTTCACGTACAAATTATGGTAAGCGTGTAAACACCGCATGGCATAAAACCACAAGCAGCGTTCTCCCTTAACAGTGGTCCACTGGCCAAATGTGACTTAAAACACCTGGGGACAAGTCAAAATTCTCTCCAAGTGGTCCGGCTGGCTAGTTCAGTGTTGAAAAGCATCCCCTTTTTTTATTTGAAATATGGACTAGTGAAAAAGCTGACGGACTAGTGAAATGACAAGCTTACTGGTCCTGCTGGCCAGTCACTACAAATGTTAAGGGCAAACCCTGACAAGTCCACAACTCAGAACTTTTACTGGACCTGAAATTTGCATACACGACCTTCAACATTCCTTTCTTTATATTTGATTCACTTTTAGGAGAAGTTATTGATAGGCTAGTATACAATTATTTACAGCTTAAAGTGCTGGACTCTGGCCAGTGGTCCAGTGATTATTTCAAACCTTGTTGTTGAAAAACTATATTGCAGAAAAATAGTTTGTGGCCTGACGTTTTCGACCCTAGCAGAGTCTTTCTCGTCGGCAAAATGACAACCTGAAAAACTACATTGACAAAATTTTGCTGTTCTCAGCTTGTCCTCACTGACTGACCTGAACTTCCCCTACTTCAAGAGGCATAGGATCTCTCTTATCGGTCTCCCATGGCTGTGGTGGCTTCAACTCTACAATGTCTAAGCTTCCGTCATCGTTATACTCAGGAACTGCATCAGAACAAAAAATATACACCAAAAACATCAAAAATTATATTAAAAAGCAAATCCTTGTTATTTAATAACAATGTTGGAGTCTTATAGGCCTATAGTGCACAAATCCACCAATGAGGTGCTCAATGTGCTTGAACAAAGACAAACACATTTAAAGACGGGTTTTGAAGTTTATGAATTATGAGGCCGATTTATGTAGCACCTTGAAGGGGTTTACATTGTATCTTTCTTTATAATTTTGCCTAAAATTCTGCATTCTGGGAAGACCAATCAGTCTATGAACCTACCTTTAAACATTCACAGCTGTTATTTCATGTGTTATGTTGGTTAACATAAAAGGTGATTATTGATTTTTGATATTTACAAAGGTTGTCTATGTGCATTAAGCACAACATTTGCTTAGCACAGAAAACTTTGCTCCTGCAGACTGCTAGTTGTTTGCTTACCAAATAAAGTTATTGACTTTATTTCTACAGAGTCACAGCCCTAAACAAATATTAAAATCATGACTTTGGCTTGAAATACCCCTTGAAAGTAACCCATAAACCGAACATGCCCTCAAAAAAGTTCAGTAAATGAGAGCAAAAGGTCTTGTAAGAATGTTCCTTGTCTAGTCAAATTTCTGTGCTACGTAGAAGGGCTTGAATTTATATTTTCTTTTGGGGGTGGGGGGGGGGTCGGAAATCCAGAAGACAGTAGGACTTTTAGCTCAAAATAGCTCTGCTTTAAAAGCAGAAAGTTATTGCTTAACAATTTTCTGCTAAGCAAAAATAAGCAGGATACCAGTCACAGATAATACACAGGACATGACATTTTGGCTGGTAACCTTATTCCAGTAAATAGGCCTATAATTTAGTTGTGCTTGGCTACTCTTTGTGCTTTTAAAAGCAGTTCTATGAAACTGGACCCTGGTCAGGATGAAAGGCAGAGGAAAAAACCACTAAAAGCAAACCTGAATGCCATCAAACTGGTTAATTCTGTTGACTGTTTTTTTAGAGCCAAAAGAGAAACAGGAAGAGCGCAACCCTGGTTTGTTTGTTTTCATTTCTAATAAAACCAGACAAAAGGCAAACCAAAGTTAATAAATGGTAAACTTTCTCGTCACGTACCAAGCTGTTGTTGACTGAAGCTGTCTGGTGGATTCACATAGCGCATGGTTTTGGCGTCGAGTTTCCATCCATGCTTGGTACAGCGGAGAATACTATACGAAAACATTAACAAAAAATCAATTTAAAGGGTTATAACATCGGTTGTCATTGGGAAAAAGTCGGATTCAATCTGACAGATCTGATTATATTAAGTTTATTCCAGTTGCAACATGCATGAGGAACATTTCAAAGCAATCCTAATTTTCTTTCCGTTGAATTGAAATGTTCATTCTTTCTCCACAAGACAAGACGGTCTACTTCACACATCACATTTTGTCCTAGTAGAGTTGATGTTGCTTCACCCAATTATTATGAAGACCTCCACAATTACTGCCACTTAATCTGATTGCTGCAATCCAAATAAGCAGTGGAGGAAAGTATTAATTTTAAAAGCTAAATTTCAAAAAATCCTAAATCCATAACACAGCCTACTGACTGAATTTTGAACAGCTTGTGGTTGTTTAGGAATAAGATTTTTCATTTGTTCAACCTAGAACTATTTAAAATTTACCCCATCAGTTTCCCTTGTGGTATATTACTTGATATTTGAAATAAAAAGTTGCATCCCCTTCAGGTGCCACCTCTGCTGCCACTTCCCAGGTTGTATCATAAACTTGGGTGTGATCCCTGGCTATACAGCAGTTACAATTACAGGTTGTATGGCTACTGACTGGCACCCCCGAATAAAGATACCGACAAAATAGGGAGACCGCCAACATTGTGCGAGATAGCTCAGTTGCAGAGCTGCCAACATTGGTTTTTGAAAATCCGGAAGATTTTATTTTTAAGTCAGAAAGACTCAATCTCAGCGCGCGTCGCGACGATTTTTGCTGGGCGCCATTTTGCTTTACATTCCCAACCACGTTCCCAGTGGTGTACGATGTTGCAGAGTCATTTGCTCGATCGTGGGCAGTGCGTCGTTACGATACCACACGAGTATTAAGCCACACTGTAAGTGTAATCACCTATTTCAGGGGTATCGATAGCGTGCTACCCATGGTAGCGAGGCTGATCAGTGCCAGACTACGTGCATATAGCATGCACATGTATGGATGCGCAGAAGACGAAACTACGGTTAGAACAACTTTTTCTGCGCATCTATGCAATTAAATATGCACGCGCGCAAACGAAACACACACACGGACGGCGGAGGGCTAGGAAATTCGTCAATTTTATTACTTTTTTCATTAACAGGTTGGGAATCCGGGAGATTTTGACTGCTTGCGGGATGTCGGAAGATTGCCGTCAAAAACGGGAGTCTTCCGCAAAATCCGGAAGAGTTGGCAGCTCTGCAGTTGGTAGAGCGCTGGCATGTTAATCCGGAGGTTGCAGGTTCAAATCAAGCTCTAACATTTTTTTTTTTTCAACTCGAAAAAGAAAACAAAATGCACACAGAAATTAATATCAAATCTCAAAGACTCCTTACCAGTTATCGCCATCTTCGATATCTTTAATAAACGTCCCTCCCTGATGCTTGCATTTATTCAGACATGCCTTGTACATGTGCGACGTGGCGGGTTCCTCCACCGTATTCTCCGCAGAAGGATCCTTGTAGATGACAAATTTCTCCTTCTCTGATCTACTGATGAGGTTGACACCAAACTTGAGTTGACTTGTCTCCTCTGGAGACAGAGAGAAGATGACCTCTCTTTCTTGTTCCATGTTGTATCGGTGATGTACCAATTAATTGACTCTGTTATTAAAGACAGTGTACATCATATTTTATTTGTTACAATTCTATTGGGTTTTTTACAGGGCGGGTATGCCTTTGGTAATTATACTCCAAAAAATAATGACCATAAAAACTTACTTGGTAAGAAGCACTGCAGGTGTTGATAATAACATTTTGAGAAAGGAAGGAGGTTTTAGAGAAACAAAATTAATCTAAGAACTCAGATTGTGTATTCCAAATATGAATTATTCTTCCTACATGTACATGCTTGGACAAATTACATGTACTTGTAACCGCTCCAGATTTCTTGGCAATGTCTCAAAAATGCTACCACCTTTTGAAATGGAAACTTCACGGGTTAGTTTATTTATCTACATTTAGGATTAAATCAATCGAACGGTTCAAAAAACCAAAGGTTTACTTTGCCTTTAACGATGCCAGGCTCGCACAGTTCAAGTTAAAACACAAAAAATAAATTGTCGGGAACTCAACATCATATGTAGGCCTACTTGATTGTGCATGTTACATGTATTTTGTGCATTGTCTGTGGTATATATTATGTGACAGTTTTTGTATGTTTTCTTTGTTTTGAAACAGTACCATCCGTCAAAAGGTGTTTTAATTCAGAGTAAAAATTCTACAAAAATTCTCTCTGCAAAAATTGGGCAATGCAACTTTAAATATCAGATAAAAAACTACTTTAGTTTCATTCTGTTACATGTACATATTGTGTTAAATCTTTGGTAGAATTTGGTAGCCAATCAATAATTACCTAGCTTCAAGATCGCTCACTCATGATCTGAATATTTGGCCATGAAATGGTCGAGACCAGAATAAAATACAATGATATTGGTTTCCATGACAACACATGTTACATATTGTGTTAAATCTTTAATAGAATTTGGTAGCCAATCAAATAATTATATGTAGCTTCGGGATCGCTCACTCATGATCTGAATGTTTGGCCATGAAATGGTCTAGACCAGAATAAAATACAATGATACTGGTTTCCATGACAACACATTGTTAATGTTAGTTTAAAGACAGAGTAAATAGTCAAAAGGTAAGTTCGAAGGGATTTTAAAAATGGATTGTTGTATTGATCCAGAATGTTTGTTCAGTTTTTCAGTTCAGTTCAGTTCAGTTTCATCAGTCAATAATTCTCTAGTCTAGTTTTTAAAGGCACTGAACACGTTTGGAAATTGTCAAAGACCAGTGTTCTCACTTGGTGTATCCCAACATATGCATAAAAGAACAAGCCTGTGAAAATTTGGGCTCAATTGGTCATCGAAGTTGCAAGAAAATGATGAGAGACAAAACACCCTTATTGTACAAATTTGTGTGCTTTCAGACAGGAATAAGAACTTCTTGCAAGAAGTTTTTATTATTTTAGTAAGAAATTACCTCTTTCTCAAAAACTACGTTACTTCAGAGGGAGTCGTTTCCTACAATGTTTTATACTAGTTTCCTACAATGTTTTATACTATCAACAGCTCTCCGTTGCTTGTTACCAAGTAAGTTTTTATGCTAATATTTGTTTTGAGTCATTACCAAACATGTACGATACCTTTAACTACTATAGGGCCTACTCTACACGCACCCACTTAAATCTTAACAATGGTTTCTGAAGTGGCGCTGCTTTCTATAGGCCTAGCTGTACCAGGGCTTGAATTTGTGGGGAAAATCTACAAGACCACAGGGTTTGTGGCTCAAATGTTTAGTGGACCAGAATTCTTTTAATACAAGACAAGAATAAAAATATAACAATAAACGCTGCATTACTACATGTACAAATGTAGTAGAGGTCAACCATTCAGAATTTCAGGTTATTAGTTGAGGATTATATTTATAAAAAATTATAAGACAAGTTTTGAATCTTCAATAAATCTGATAAAATTTGGCTGCATGGGCGAATCTACCTATTGAATGAATGAAGCTTGGCATGCTCAACTCGCTTGGATCATGTTGTATCGATCATGCTGCTGTATTTTCTATACCTCTATGGTTCATATAGCGCCGCAAGGCACAATGTAGGGTGGGGGCCATTTTGGTAAGCAAATGTTCATGTTAAAAAATTTGAAACGAGACTAGTCGCCCAGCACTACCTGGTAAGATGACTGACATTCCAGACTCAAACAAACACTAGCCCCAATTTGGCCAAGGCCAAACGAGTGAAGCTACAACAAACACATCATAATTAATGTAAAAAAAAGTGTTGTTGGGTCCAGATCCACTAACTTGGACTAGGTGATAAATATGCCTGATGCTATGGAGAGAATTGCCCCTGCCTGACATCAGCATACCAAATTTAAGGCAAAGCCATTACTCAGCGAAATGCTGGCTGAAGTCATGAACTCTGTCAATTAATTATGAAATATGACAGAATGGGGCTCACGCCCAATCTCTACCGTCTATACTATACATTAGTACTAGTTTATAGTATAACTGCAGTACTTTATTGTTTTTAGAGGTTAAGGTAAGCTCGGGTCGTCTCGTCTCAATTAAACTTGGGCGATATTGCTTTTTTTCATCCACGATGTATCGTCAAGAATATATCGCGATATTTGATTATATCGCGATTAATTTTTGATGACGTCTATCTTCTACGAATCTCACAGTGCAAGTTTTGGTTGTAGAATTAGCAGCCGTCTCATTACTACTTTTCTCCAATGACCTATTCTTCGGGTTTTACTCTAAATCTATGGGGTTAAAACCTGGGCCTATTACTTACACACATTTAATGTGTCTACTGCGCATGACAGACTGTTCTACATGTGTGCATGCATCGCGATACTTAGTCGATATCGCGATTTACCGATATCACGATCAAAAAAAAATCTACCCGATTTTCAGAACTAGTATCGCGATATTCGATAATATCGTGGTATCGCCCAAGCTTAGTCTCAATAGTTTACTATACTACTCTACTCTAGTCTATTTAACCTAAGAAAGTGGCAATTTCACTGTAGCCCGAACACTCTAAATAATGACGTACCTGCCGTTACGTTAGTACAGACCTGCATTGAGATTTACACAGTAGATGAGAAGCCACTAAAACACACACACACTAACACAAAGTACAGTACACAGTGTACAACGAAAGATTCAAGATTAAAGGGACATGTTGCCTTGGATCGGGCGAGTTGGTCTATGAAAAGCGTATGTAACATACTGTTTGTTATTTGAAATATGTTTTAAAAGTAGAATACAATGATCTACACACATCATTGCCTCGAAATTGCCTGGTTTTCCTTTCACATCCTGAATTAACACGGCATGCCATTTTGTAGAGCCAAATTAAAAAATTTTGACTCCACAAAATGGCGGGTGTCACTGAGTGTTAGTTCGCAAAGTAAAAGGAAAACCACGCAATTTCGAGGCATATTTGTGTGGATCATTGTATTCTACTTTTAAAACATCTTTCTAAATCGAACTATTATATATGCATTTTATAACAAACGGTTACAAACGCTTTTTATACATGTAGACCAACTCGCCTGATCCAAGGCAACTTGTCCCTTTAGCATGTTTAGAACCCGACGACCCAATTCCATAAAACATCGTCACAAAACTACTTCTACGCTGTACTCGGCAAAGTCCGTAAGTCGGGATATAACGCCAAGGAAAAACTTAATGTGCATGCGCAGCGGGGGTGCCATTCCATACAGTGCCAATTACACGTTACAAGGTTCAAGTAAAAAGGGGTAGGCCTATCCTTAGCCCACCTTGTTGAGCTGTAATGGCTCTCTTTTAACATCGGTCTTAAGACCGATAGACCGATGTTAAAAGAGAGCCATTACAGCTCAACAAGGTGGGCTAGCCTATCCTAGACCCAGTAACTGGGGTGCTGTACTCATTTTTTCGAAATTTTGACATCTGTGGTCGTACTAGCCCCACTTCTGTGGCCAACGATCCATGAATCCTTGGCCTGTTGGCCACAGAAGTGGGGGCTATGCATGCTATGGTCGTACTGTACTAGCGCCCCAGGAATGCGTTGTATATTCGCACAGCATTCGCGCGCTGCGGTGAGTGCACACAGTATGAATGTCGGTCCAACTGAGCAACTGAGAGTTTGACGTCATGGTGGTTTCTCCGAAAATCGTAAATTTGCAGCTCAAAACAAAATCGTGAGTATCCTCCCATACCCCAATTTCGCGCATCACAAATATTCGCGCAGGTACCTTTCTGACGCATATTATTTTGTTTACAATATGCAGTGACTCAATTTTTTTTATTTCATGAAAGTATAAAGCCTGATAAACAATTTCCTGCGAAGATGTGGAAAATCAAAGCCTTTCCGGTAAGATTTTAGATAAACTACAAATGTAGTATACAATCTTACCTTTTTAGACTAAATACAAAACATAGCTAGATAAGATGGTCGATTAAAAAAAAAAAAAACCACTGAAAGTTCTGTGCGTATCGTCTGCCATACTTCAATACTTAAATTACAAGACCACGTGATTTTCATTTAACAACAGAGGGCGTACAAAATACTACGGAAGGTTGAAGTGGACGTGCGCCTTATAATCCTTTTTTCAGAAATTACCAATTGTTTGCATTTAACTGGACGCGGGGCTTACCAACTTTGTGATAACAGCGCAGAGTCCATTTCCCACCTCGCCAACCCCACCACCCCTTCCCGTAAATAATTATCACTGCCGATTTCAACCGGCAGCTTCCCTGCCGCACGGACTAAAGCATTTAGAAGAAAGGCGGGACAATAGGGACTCCGTAGTGGCGTTCCAGCCCAAGTGCGCGAATTCATGTGACGGAAAACGAAACTTGATAAATCGGGGTAGATTGCAGACGACGAGTTTCATTGTGCTTGACGATGTTCTGCGGGCTTCAAATTCTCCTCTCAGGTGGGCTTTGACATCAGACAATTAAAATTAAAGCTAAATTAAAGTTGTTCTTGATTCTGTTAATCAAGTCAAAATTCAATTTCAATTCTTACGTGCGCGAATAATGGGGATACGAGGATACATTTAACATTTAAATGCCTGATGTTGCATCTACTCTGAGTCTTAGTCTTATTAATTAGACGAAGAAGCCAGTGGCAGTAGGCGTTTTAATAGGCGTTTTTTGTTGGGTATTGTTGTCGTTCTGAGGCATTTTTTGTGTCAACTTATATCACTTTGAAGATAGCTGTGCGTATATGCAACGCATATCTGGGGCGCTAGTACGACCGCAGATGTCAACATTTCGAAAAAACGACTACAGCGCCCCATAGCCCACCTTGTTGAGCTGTAATGGCTCTCTTTTAACATCGGTCTTATAACACTCACCATTACAGCCCACCATCCATACATGTCTTAAACGCGTAGTTTTTGATCGCAAATTTCTCCCACTTATAAACATCACATACTACTCCAACCTACTTCGCTTTCACCAAATGATGCCTTTGTCCAGATGTGATGATTTGAAAATGGCCAAAAAAAATTGTGTACAAAAATTACATTGAGGTTCGTCCCGCAACGGGGCCGCCATCTTACCTATGATTCACCGCCTGCTGATCGTGAGAAGTCAGGGCACCCGGCTGATCTGTCCGTGCGTGTGTGTATGGCGTATCATGAATATGCATCAGATGATGTCACGGGAAGCCGCACTTCGGAGCTCGATGTGTGCGCGCGGCGGGGTGCACGGCAATTCATGAATATGCATAAGGTGACGTCGCACGGCGATTGCTGTAGGCTAAAAAACTACAATGCTGTTTTGCGTTCCTCGCTCGTGCTTATTCATGATCAGCCTGGCGCCCTGACTTTCACGATCAACAGGCAGTAAAGCAGAAGTTAAATGGCGGCCCCGTTACGAGACGAACTTCAATGTAATTTTTGTACACAATTTTTTTGGCCATTTTCAAATCATCATATCTGAGTAGTATGTGATGTTTATAAGTTGGAGAAAATTACAGCTCAACAAGGTGGGCTAAGCGCCCCAGTACTTTCAGTTTCAATACAGCTTTAGAACCCGACGACCCAATTCCATAAAACATCGTCACAAAACTAGCAATAACTCATATATTTATATATAAATAAACAGGCCATATGAGCACGACGTAATGAACATAAAAATGTAAAAATGTTTACGATATACATACATTTAACAGTCGAAATTATTTCCCAAAGCGAGGAAGTTGTGGTTACGATGTGCTGTCTGCCATGTTGGTCTGATGGTTGGTATGTTCCGTTTTAATTCTCCTGTTGATGACAACGTCCCCGTGGTGGAGGCCGGTCGTCGTACACATGCACATTATGAACACGAGGTCGAGGAAGTGTAGCTACTTGTGTGATGTGACAGCAGCACGCAACGGCAATGAGTACGTGATGCGAGAATGACACACTGACTGCTGATCAAACATCACCTTTGCTCTTGGGTGGGACGATAATGCCGGATGCCAATTAACTAAATGTAAATACTGTTATAAACTGTTGTGTGTGTTCTCCTCTTGCGTGGTCGTCATTGAAGTGGGGGTTGAGGGGGGATTAATGCCCTAGTTGGGTTGGGAGGGTGGGGGGGGGGGGGGGCAAGTGGCATTATGCGTAACACAGCCGTGTAACCAGGAGGCGGGGCGGCCCCTGTCATCTTGCCCAACAAATGACACTAACATGAGAATAATAATAATGTAGAGATTAGATATCAACGAGAAAGTTACCGGTTGACAAAAGCGGGCCGCTCTTCGTTGGATCTTTCAAGCTCAGATGTGTTTATTGGTCACAAGAGGGCGGCACAGCCTTATTAAAAAGTTGGTCAAACGTCTTCAAGAAACCACAGTACATATTTTGATATAAAGATCTTGTCTCCTCATCATATTGATTTTAATGCGAACACCTATACATTTTTAAAACAAGTCAAATTCCCCATTAAAGGGTCTGTATACGTTTGGTAATTACTCATAAAATTAATGGCAATAAAAATTTAACTGTAAGTCTAGGCCTACAGCAGCTTCTGATATAAAGCATTATTGAGAAGATTTCACTTTGAAGTGTGTTTATGTAAAAAGATATCCCTTTTTATCCAAATAAACTTGATCCAGATTGTGTATCCCTATTGCAGATTCTTCTTCCTGCGTGGACAACCGCTCCAGATTTACGGTAATATCTCAAAAACACTACCACCTTTTGAAAGCAGTGATTCACAGTTTGATTTTAAAGGCACTGGACACGTTTGGTAATTGTCAAAGACCAGTAGGCCTATTCTCACTTGGTGTATCCCAACATATAATAACAAAAAATAACAAGCCTGTGAAAATTTGGGCTCACTTGGTCATCGAAGTTGCAAGAAAATGATGAAAGAAAAAACACCCTTGTTATACAAATTTGTGTGCTTTCAGATGCCTGAAAAGGGCTTCAGGCCTGAAGTCTTTTATTATTTTAATGAGAAATTACCTCTTTCTCAAAAACTACGTTACTTCAGAGGGAGTAGTTTCTCACAATGATTTATACTATCAACAGCTCTCCATTGCTTGTTACCAAGTAAATTTTTATGCTAATATACGTTTTGAGTAATTACCAAATGTGTACAGTGCCTTTAAAGCAACTTTTTGTTCTAAACCAGTGCATTGTCATCATTTTAAACCATTGCATGTTTTTAGTTCTAACGAATTGACAAATGTAATTGTTTTGGCAGAACTTAGTGTTATTTTAACACCCTATATGATGTAAATTTTGGTTCTTTTTTTGGTATATATAGGTGACAACACCCATGGTGTCAATTTAAACACCCCAGCAGTGTCCAAAGACATGTTTTCAAAATGTTCTCATTACTTTTCACCAGCTAGCTCTTTGAATTCAGACATTTCCACACCGAACACCTTGTTTTTGTTTCAACAAAAACTTATGTCTTGTTATGTCTATGGAGTCTAGCTTCACAATAGTCAAAGAATATTTTCCCATGGCAAAACTATTGTGTATCATGTAACTTTAATCAATATCAAACAAATGATTAGAACATCTTCAATGTTTCTGCTGTTAGCTTACGCATTGAATTTAAAATTTCAGTTTTATTTCTACACAGAAGTCATAAGCATAATTTAAATATCCATAATGAGGCAGGACTGGAACAAGTTTGGTCCCCTTTTCGTGTGTGAATTACAGTGTATATAATTACAGGTAACCTGCCTCAGATGGCATTGCCTGGTAAAAAACATGTTACACCCCTCCAAAATTTAGAGTTATAAACCCTAAATTACCTTTCAAGATTTGTCACAGAGTAACAACCCTCTGTTGGGTCATAGATTGGTAAATACTCCAAAAATTAATGACCATAACAACTTTTGGGGTGAGAAGCACTGCAGCTGTTGATAGTATAAACTATTTTGAGAAAGGATTCCCTTCAAAGTAATCTGGTTTAGAGGGTTTCACCCAAACACATTTGAATGTGAGAATGACTCATGCATGAATTGTTTCTCAGATTTCTGAGTGTCTGAGTGTTGGTGTCCGTTTCTCAGCCAGAGATGCGGTTGGTACCCACTGTGGTTACACCCCTATGTTTCGACACCCCTATGTTCCGACAACCCTGGTGTATTTTAACCCTAATCCTATGTAAATCATGAGGGAATATAGAGCAGTCCCCCCACTGTTACCTCGCTAAAGGTGGATGGAATCGACATTCTTGTGAAAATACTGTGATTTTCTTTTTCTTTTCAGCAAGTACCCGCACTGTTCAGCCTCCATGGTTCAGCTGAAACTTTCACATGTGAATTTTATTGTATCTTTCTTTATAATGTTGCCTATAAATCAGCATTACATTGACAAAAACCAATCTATGGCCCTAACTTTAAAAAAAGTCTTACAACAACGTTTTCCCAGGAACAGTTCTGGTTCCAGTCTGCATGTAGCTGAAATTCATCACAGTTATTTAAAAACAACCAATCAAACCTCATTACACATAAAACAAAATGGCACAGCCAAATGTAATGGTTGAGGCTTGAACACATGACATCACACCATTTGACATTGTAGAGCTCAAAATTAACAATGGACCGCAAGCCCAAGGCCAGTCTTGTTTCGATCCAGATTTATAGACTTGCCCAGTCCCACCGAATCAGCCTCCCAAACAGTCGAATTGCAGCTTCTACTGGTGTCTAATACAAAAAACAGTTACGCCAATCAAGACTAGCCCAAGGCCAGTGATTTTAGAATTGGACCATTAAACCCATGACTGGAAAAGCCTTGTGGACTTGTTTTTTTTCAATTGAATAATAAAAGGATACCTCATTTTGTAATATCTTTGTGAAAAAATCTGATAATATCTTTCAATTCTATTGAGTATCAAAGTATGCTTACACATAAGACAAATGAAATCTAAATATATCTAGATCTTCTCTTAGTGCTTGTTCAACTCGTTTTGATTCTGGTCTTGTAAAATAAATTATGGTCTAGTAAACATTTTGAGCTACAAGCCGTGTGGTTTTTCCACCCCAAATTTGAGCCCTGCATTGTGTTGAACACTGCCCCAACAAGAACCTAATCATCCAGTGGCATGCTACCACAGATCTCACAAAAGATTGCATACAGGCGGATGGCAGAGCTGCCAACATTTGCATCTTGCAATCAGGAAGATTTTGTCCATCAATCAGGGAGATATTTAGCATTACATTCAACATACTAGGGACAAAGTTTCCATAATCAGGGAGATTTTCAAATTTGTTCATCAGAACATGGAAAGATTGGTTTATTTTCAGGGAGAGTTGACAGGTCTGGGATGGACCTGGCCAGAGCTTTGTATTGAGAGAGTTGCGACATAGAGGGACCAGTTTTCTTCGGTCACGTGGTTGCTGGACGCCATTTTCGGTCCAAATGCAGCACAACCCAATGGGCAGACTAGTCTGCCACCATGTATTCGCCAATGCATTTTTTTGGGACACAAAATGGCTTATAATTGCAAGTTGACGTAACTCTCTCAATATACGGCACTGGGCCTGGCTGGACACTGCTACAGGCATCCAGAGCTGCCGGCAAGCCGACTGGTTCTGTGGGAACCAACTCATGGGATGAGGCTGAGGGGCAGACAGAGCACCAGCTATGTCGGTGTCCTCAGGTGTGATGCTGGTGCAAAGACCACAACAGAGCTACCTTCCAGCATAGAGGATAGAGAAGATTGGAGTCGCCGTAGGATGTCCCGCCTCCGGACGACATAATAATAATTTCTAATCCAGTGAGAGTTTTGAGCTACAAAACCTATGAACAAGTGGAGTTTTTATATTTTTTATTCAAGCTCAGACAGAGTCTACCAAATAGTTTAAGACACTGTTAAGTACTTCTATTATAATAAACCTGTACAACACCTTTCAACATAATGTGACGCTCCAAGTCAAAACCAGGCACTTTCTGCCAAAACTGGGTTTATTTACTTGTTAAATATGGGATAAAAAGATGGGATAAAGAGCTTTGAAGGGAGTTTATACTTTTGGTAAATTTCAAAGACCAGTATCCTCACTTGGTGTATCCCAACATAAACATGAAACAACAAACCTGTGAAAGTTTAAGCTCAATCGGTCATTGCAATCACCAGAAAAAAGTGGGGAAAAACCTTAAGTGTTTTCACTGTTTTCAAACATCGAGTTTTTGACTCATGAGATCAAAACTAATTGTTTTACTCATTTCTCAAAAACTACAGCACCTCAGCCAGTAATATTTCAAGGGAAGCTTTCTATCATCATTATCTTTAAACCATGTAAGTTTAATGTAAATCTGTGAGCTTTTCTGTTTTGTGTTTTACCAGAAGTATAGAGACCCTTTAAAATAAAACATTATTAGGCCTAAGAGGTAAAAATTTCTCAACAAAAAATGTTGAAGACATCACATTGCATTGATATCATGCCTAGTGTTCTGGTCGTCTTCCCTTTCAGTGCCTTCCGATAACTGCCTGATTTTGGAGTGGGGTGTCACATAAACTCTACTTTCGTATTTCACTTCTTCAGAGCTATCACTAAGCACAGCAATTTATACTAATAAACTTTTCATTCATAAACATTTCAGCTAGAAAACAAAATCTATATAATCACCTTCGTAAAGAGTTCAGAATGAGACAACTATATTACACTCACATCGTCTTCATGTTTTGTTGTTTTGTATATATACTTCACTTCAAGTTAAAATAAAATAAATTACAGATGCAAAATATAGTTTTGTCTAGTTGTTACTTAATTTTGAAAACTGGGTACGACTTTAGACTTGTTTTTGGCTAGATTGCTGCATCTGACTATGTTTCAACTTTAAGCACAAACATCAGGGCCCAATTTCATGGCTCTGCTTACCGCCGAATTCTGCGTTTGCGATCACCATTCTTCGCTTACAGGGCAAGCGCAGAATTTCTGCGCTAGCTGCGTAAGTGAAGAATGCCTTAGTAAGGTGGAGAATGCACAATTTCCCTGCTAACCTGTGAAATCGTTTGACGTAAGTGCGGAATTCTCTGCAGCCATTAGCGCTGATTCTTTGCTTACGGTAAGCAGGGTCATGAAATTGGGCCCCTGCAAAGTGTCAATAGTAGACCCTAGGTGGCAGCAAGCTTCCAAGTTTATTCTGATGTTCGTGGAAACGTTCACAGGCTCAGAAGTACATGGCGGACATTTAGCTGTCCTGCTGCCACCTAGAGTTCAACAGTCTCCAAATAGCCTATATTATGCATGTCCGATGCGCATGATCGGCGCGCATGATCGGCGCGCAAAGATATCTGGGTGAAATCCGAGTCCAAGCAATATTCGCAACCATCATGGCGCGCTGATTTTGAAGCAATGCCGTACACAACCATAAAACCTGCCATAGGTACATATGTAAAACTACAGCATGGCGTCCATATTGGCAGCTTGATTTATTTTGTAACTGTACTCGGTTTCCCAAGATGCATTGCGGTATGTTTTTAAGATGGTGCTCGTGCATATGACTTATTGGTTTTTTGGATGTGGCTATGACGAGCTATATACATCTGACTTTGCTTCGTTAAATTTAGCCATTAGCCACAACTAATGGTAGAAGCACTTGGCTATGGCTAGATCACTGGCTCAAAATGCCAACTGCAGCAGACGTAGCCAAAATACTTTATCCACAGCCATAACAAACTTTTATATAGCAAACAAATGTCTGGGTCTCTTATTGGCATAGTGATTATCAATGTGATTTTGCTTCACAACATCATAGGTACCAGCCTATAAATTATTTTTTTGCCCCCCCCCCCACCTCTGTCTTTGGCTATACCCAACATTTTGAAGCCTTTACAGACAGTTACAATAACTACTCAACAGAGTGTTTGTGGAAAAGACTCCTGAGCCCAATTCCCAAATTCATGGAGCTGTTAAGCAGACAAAATTGCTTTACTTGCAAAGCAAAAAACAATTGAAAGGAAACAGCCATATACAACATGCATATTATAAAAATTTTAACTGGTAACCTCCTTTTGCTAAGCCAAACTTTTCAGTGTGAACTGGCTTTTTGAAATTGGCTCCATTTCAAACAGAAAAATATACAAACAAAAAACAAACAGACACACAAACAAAATCAAATTAAATGTACAGTAGTTTTTACTTCAATTATCATACAGTTTGGTCATGAGACATGGAAGGGTGACCAGATTTCAGGCGTTTATCAAAGGAATTGTAAGCATTGTCCACCATTTTGAAGACCGCTCATTTTATGGGTCAAAATTATTCAAAGCAAACACAACAACAGCAACAAAACCATGATAGAGAAGCGAAAGCTAAAATTTGATTACTTACTAGTACAAATTTGTCTTCTAACTGTGTTCTCCCCCACATTTTGGAAGAACTTTTAACAATGTACATAACGATTCACACACAAATATTTGCCCAAAACAGATGGAGATGATTCAATAAGCCAAAGGATCAAAATCGCAAACACAATGTTCTTATCAATCAATCAATAAAATGCATGAATATTAAAGATCAACTTGAACGAAATTAACATTATTGTTCCTTTGTTGAAGAAAGGTAAACGAGTGATTACATATAATTGATTACATATAATTGAGTAAAAATCATACAAATGGTTTCATAATGTAAAAAAAACTAAACACATTTTGATCAGTGTCACGCTGGGCCAAAACGCCAAGTTTCACGAAAAGCCCAAAAGTGCATAGGAATCAAAACAGCACTGTGTCGTCACACTGTGGATACAATCCAAACAAGACAATGGAAAATGCATAGCAACGAAGATAAACAACCTCAATCCAGTCCGTAATATTTTATGTCACCACACGGACTGGTTTTACACTGGTTTTCAGAGGCACTGGTACTTCAGTGTTGATTTCACTTTTCATTTTTATGGGTCTTTGCTGGGAACCAGGTGCTGCCAACAATGGCAAAAAACACTAGTTCAAAAAACCAATGAAGGGGGGGGCCTAGTTTTTCTGATCAAATTTCAACAAAATTACAGGGAGGAAAACTTCACACTTTATGACCAAATAATAACTAAACACACAAAAACAAAAACAAGGATAAATAGTGAAATCAGTTTGAGTGATTTCGTTCAAATTGATCTTTAAGGGAATGCCAACATCTCACACATGTTCCTACTTAAGGGAAATGCACCATATTTGTCACTTTTGCATTATTTTTGAAAATATAAGGACAAAATAAAGAACCTCAAAATGTAATGAAAACTTCCTGGTCTGGGCGCAATTTTAAAGAACTTTTGTTGACCAAAGAGGGATTTTGTTCAGATTTTCTCAACATAATTCCCAGTGCATTTTATGAGAATGTTTGTTGTCGTTTACCCATGGTGTCATTTGACAATGATATTTTCAAAAACAAAGTTCACACCAGGGGCCAATTTCATAGCGCTTAACAGTAAGCAAATTTTCGTGCTAACTTTAGCCGGAAAATATGCTAAAGAAAATTAGGCATCAAGCTTGTGCATTTACCATGGATTTGCATTGTTACGTCATTCATTTTCATACAGTAAGCACCGGAAGGTTAGCATGCCTTTTCGTGTGTTTACAGAAGTAGCACCATTATGAAATGGAAACTCGCACAGTAAGCACAAAATCTGCCGTTAAGCAGCTCTGTGAAATTTGGCCCAAGTGTTTAAAATAATAATAACCGTGGGTGGGACAAGAAACATTTCATAAACCCCGGTCCGACCTGTAACAGCTTTATGAAATTTGGCCAAGGTTATAGAGGAACTTATCTAAACAATATTCTGATTTTGAAGAACATCGGTAAATTATAGCGCAGCGCTTAGTACAAATAGCTGATCATGCCAACATTTAATGTCTAACAAATCAACATGTACCACAAGGCATTTCGCCGAGTACATTGTTTATATATTAAGTTGTAATCAACAAGGGAAACTGACTGGGTAAATTTTTAATAATTTGGGGTTGAACAAAGACTAATTGACCAGAGCGGGATCTGAACAAACGACCTCCGGATTAACGTGCCGGCGCTCTACCAACTGAGCTATCTAGCCCGATGTTGGCGGTCTACAGTTGTATGGCTTCTGACTGGCACCACCGAACAAAGATAGCTGGCAAAATAGGGAGACCGCCAACATAGGGCTAGATAGCTCAGATAGCTTGGTAGAGCGCCGGCATGTTAAACCGGAGGTTGCTGGGTCAAATCCCGCTCTAGTCAGTTTTTCTTTGTTCAACCCCAAAATATTGAGTAAAATCTTTTGTGCTTAATTAGGTTTATGAAATTGGTTAGAATGTAGACAAGATTTTATGACTTATAATCTTTCGCAGTCTATTTATTTTATTTGGTATATCTTCTACGTGTAAAGGGAAACTAATAAACTGACAGCCAGGCTTGTATGAAGACTACAACTGTCACAGGACTTAGAATAAGTTAAATTTGCTTTAAGATAAAATTTTTGTTCTTCCATCTATCTCTAAAAATGCTTATATATATACACTGTTTGCAATCCTTGTGCAATAATACTAACACAATTTTAAGCCCCACTGTTTTTTGTTTTTTGTAAACACTAAAAACCAGACGAACAAATAGAGGAGATGGGCTGATTAGCTGAAAATTTGCATGCACAGACTACACCTCATACATATTCATGATCACTCGCCATACGCTATTTTTGCCACCGCAAAACCCTGAACATCTCTTGGCAAGACAAGGTGTGGAATAAAGAGGTGTGGAGGAGAGTACCAGCTGGTGGTAACCCACCAGAGTTAATCACCTCGCGCATCCACAAGACCCGACTTGCCTGGTTTGGCCACATAGTGAGAATGGAAAACAGCAGACTCCCAACACGCAACCTACTTGAAACAGTAACTGGGAAATATAGACGGGGTAGGCCACGGAAGAGATGGGAAAATGACATCATCGCTAACATCACCTTTTACCTGGAACACTAAAGAGCGCTAGATAGGCAGGAGTGGAGAGTGAAAATTCATGGAGCCAACGCCCTTCGGGATATGGTGCAAGATTGATTGATTGATTGAAGTGCACTTGCCCGTATTCGTGCACAGGTTAAATACGCATTTGTAGTAGACTATCGCCTGTGCAGCAGTCTACTGCAGATGCGCTTACGAAGCATGCAACAGCCGCCCATGTCTAGTACACGCACGTAAACATGGCCCTGGCTAAAGATAGCAGCACACGTACACGTATGAGGTGTAGTAAAACAAATATAACGTGGTTTATTTCGGGTGGACTGGTCGATCAGCTCCCCTCAGTATTGGAAGTTGACAAACTACAGGGCTCGAATTTTACAATGGACCACTGGCCAAGGCCAATGGTTTCAGTGTCGGGCCAGTAAACTCAAGACAGGACAAGTCCGGTGGTCTTGTTTTTTTTCAATTCGACATCTTTGTCTCAAAAGAATGATGTTCAAATGCCGAGTTTGAGTCTCATAAACATCTTTCAATCCTGCTGAGTATCACCGATAAAACAGAAGAGATAAATCTTCTCTTAGTGTTTGTTCAAATATAACAGTTTAGATGATAAAACTGTGTTCTCATTTTGATTCTAGTCTCTTCTCATTTTGATTCTGGTCTTGTAAATAAAATCCTGGTCTAGTAAAGATTCTGAGCTACAATCCTGCGGTCTTGTGGATTTTCCCCCCCAAGTTTGAGCCCTGAACCAGTTCCCTCGGCTTCTCTTCGGGAACTAAATTGTCAACTTCCAATACCTCAGGGAGCTAATATGGACTGTCCAACTTCAAACCATGTTGTATTTGTGTGTAACAAAACTGAGATACAATGATTTTGCACTGGTGCGACAAAATATTTCAGCACTTTTTGGCAAGAAGGTACTAATTATTTCAGAGAGCTTTATACAGGGCTGACGTTTTGCGGGAATCAGCAAAGATGGAAATAGTGTAAAAATGCATTGTCTTGTTTGTACTTCAAGAATAACCATAAACTTATTAAAATATGTCACACAAAAAACAGATGCACCTGAACTGAAAAAATGCAACAATTTTGTCTTATTTTCTGAAGTCAGAGTTTTGCTTGAAAAGCTTAAAACAATGTGTTCAACTAGTACAAATATAATACGGGGTTCGACATGAAGTATAAATTAACCCTGGAAAAAGAACCACAACAATCCAAAGAAACCCTGGCAAACAAAAAATAAATGGAACTTGGTCTTTTAGTGTTTAAATGAGTAACTCAAAAAATATACACCTTCACAGCAATTTATGGAACGCTGTCCATTAAATTATAGTAACTTTTCAACAACGACTTAAGATTAATTGCAAAACTAAAATATTCTTTTTGTTTGAAACAAAATATGAACAAGAAAATGTTAACTTCAGAGAAAATGATACAAAAAACTTAGAAAGAAAAAAAACCCCTAATGAAGGATTGCAATTTCTGCATCAAACTGTTTAAGGATACCTGACCTTGTATGAGTTGACCCGTGGTTGACTTTTGACCTCTTAAGGTCAGGTCACCGTTTGCGTCTGCAGAGACGTTTGTGTTCTTTGTGCCAGTGGCCTTGTTGACAGTTGATGCTGCAGTAGGAGGTGTTCCAGCAGCAGTGATACATGGCCTCTTGCTCACAGTTAATACACTGTAAACCAGAAAAATCATACAAACTATTGATGATATCGAGTAATAAATCACAAGGGAAACTGACTGGGTAAATTTTTAAATAATTTGGGTTGAAACAAAGACAAATTGACTAGAGCAGGATTGAACCAACGACCTCCAGATTAACCGGCGCTCTACCAACTGAGCTTTCTAGCTCTATGTTGGCGGTCTCCCTATTTTGTCAATATCTTTGTTCAGGGTGCCAGTCAGAAGCCATTCAACCTGTAACTGCTGTGTAGCCAGGGATCACACCCAAGTTTTCACGATACAACCTGGGAAGCGGCAGCCAAGGGATCACCTTAAGGGAATGTGACTCTTTTATTTCAAATATCGAGTAATAAACCACATGGGAAACTGACTGGGTAAATTATAAATAATTTGGGTTTGAACAAAGAAATAATGACTAGAGCGGGATTTTAACCAACACGCTCTGGATTAACGTGCCGGTGCTAGACCAACTGAGCTATCTAGCCCTATGTTGTCTGTCCCCCTATTTTTTGTCAATATCTTTGTAAACAATTTATGATGCTTGGTGTGCAAAGAGTTTTTGTGGGAATCGTTTTTTTGGTTGTTTTGGTCAATAAAGGTAAGTATTTTTCAACATACAGGAATTGTAAGACATTACATCACATTGAAATCAAGGCCAATGTTTCGGTTGTCTTTACTTTTAATGCCATTTCAGTTCTGGAACTGCATGATTTTGGCATAGGGTGTCACATATGTTTCAAATCTTACCCATTGTCGTTTCTTAGTGAAGGAGATCTCCTCCTTATGTTTGGTCTTGAGTTTCTCTGTCTCCTCCTCCTTATCTTGTTGTGCTCTCTCCGCCGCCTCCTTCCTCTCTGCCTCCGCATCCATCTTCAAGATGTCCTTCATGTTGGTCAATGCCTTCTCTTTCTCCTCCTTGAATTCTTCTTTTGCCTGAAAGAGAACATCACAACAGTTTGTGATGTCAATGCAACAGGCTTTGCGTCTTGAGCTTTTTAAAGGCAAAGTATACCTTTGGTTTTTTTTAACCTTTCAATTGTTTTAATCCTATATAAAGGTACACATTAAAACGCACCTGTGATCATTTCCTTTCAAAGGTGGTAGCGTTTTTGAGATATTGCCGAAAATCTGGAGCGGTTATGTCCAAGCAGGAAGAATATTCCTTAATTGGAATACACAATCTGAGAACCGTTTCATGCAGAAACGTTTCTCAGATTGAAATGTTTTTAGAATCCCTCTCTCTAAAATCACATCCCTTTGAAGGGAATTGTTTCTCAAACTGTTATAAATCATGAACAGCTGTAGTGCTTCTTACCAAGTAGGTTTTTTATGGTCATTAATTTTTGAAGTAATTACCAAAAGTATACCCTCCCTTTAAAAAGTAGCCCACTGGGCTACTAAACTTGCCCCCAGGAAGTTTTAGTTGCCCAAATTTCAAACATGCATTTTAATAAATGTATCTTTAAGATGTATTAATGGTAGCAATCACAACCAATTTAATGATCAAATGAAGTTACAATCACACACCCAAAAACAGATTAACACTATTTGAATTTTATTGTTGAGAAGTGGTGCTTACTAGTCCGTAGCAGCTTTTACTAGACAATGTATGCTGGGCTTCATCTTCATGTACTTGTTTCTCTGTAATTTTGTATGGTTTGTCTTGGTCAAATAAATAATAATAATAATAAATAATATACTTGGGAGATATACAGACCTTCTTGATTGCTTCTTTGACTGCCTTATCATGAACTTTCTGAAGCTCCTTCCGTTGCTGAGCCAGTTTCTCTTCCAGCAATGCATCAAACCTTTCTTGGCAGTTGCACTGTGTGGTGTTATCTTGAGTTTCCTCGTCTCGTTCGGGTACTTTGGGCAACTCGGGCATCTCCTGATGCTCTGGAATACTCACAGAGTTCCGCCTTTGCTGTAGGCGCAACAGAAAAACAAAAAATAAAGGTTGATTTTCTGTCTGAGAACACAATGAAAGATAATAGTCTACCAAAACTTTGTCACACGAGGTAATTTACAGGCAACCTCATAGAGGCAACCTTATAGAGGCAACCTCATTCTGGCAACCTCATCCAGGCAACCTCATCCAGGCAACCTCATCCAGGCAACCACCATGAAAAAAAAAAAGAGAATTTCAATTTACACAGGAACAGTCAGACAGTAAGAAAAATGTCCCGTTCCACCAAAATGTTCCCGTTGCATAAAGTGCAGTTGGTTGCCTACAAGTTGTTTGGAGAAACTGCCTTGTCTGACAAGGTCCTTAGATATATAAATACAACATAAAAGTGTATTTACTTTTAGTTTTACCCTTTGTTTATAAAAATGCCATCTTTTTTATGATTCTCATAAGCATGAGCATCTACAGTTTAAAAATTGTATGTGAGTATTGAATGTAAAATGGAATAACTAATGGCACCTGACTGCAATACACTAAATACCTTTTTAGTAGGAGGTGGTGTGACTGCATCTAGTGTTGCTGGATTAGGAGAAGACGGTGAACTGGCAGACAGCGACGGTTCCTGAAAGAGAGACAGATGAAGATCAGGAACATCAAATTCTGCAAGCTGTCTTAAATTATTTAATCCAATCCCTTAATTATCCATCAAAATCCAAAATATACATGTTGTTAGGGTAATGCTTTGCATAAACCAGGACCAAATTTCTGCTTAAGCAGAAAATATTGCTTAAACATGTCTGCTAAGCAGAAATTAGCAGAATACCAGTCACAAGTGGTATGTATGATATTGTACTTTGGCTGGTAACCTTATTCTGGTAAGCAAAATTTGTTTGTGCTTAGCTACGCTTTGTGCCTTAGCAGCTCTATGAAATTGGGCCCAGGCGTACCATGAACCCCATGTATGGAGTGACATTGGGCAATCCTTGGATACAACAGAAGTCAATGCATTCATGCTTTGTACAAAAGAGTTTGAAAGTTCACAAACTTGATATTTATCTTGGATGTATGCAATAAAACTTGGCCGTTGAGATTTTTTGGGGCAGGGAACCCTCTCTCTCGAGAAAGAGAGAGATACAGCATTGTTGCACTAATGGGCAATGTTACATAATAAAAACGAATTAAATTGTTGCTGTACCCGCTGCTAAAAATATACGATTCAAACTGCCTCAAGCTCCAGGGCAATCTCTGTGGTTTAGTGGTTAAGACATCTGCTCTAGAATGGCAAAGGTCGTGGGTTTGAGTAATATGCCCACGGACTTTTTTCACAGGAATCACGAAAGTACTGAGTATACAGTCTTTTACACACATCGGTGTATGGGTAAAACCAAAATGTCCACAAAATATGACCCTTTTGTGCAGACACATTTTGTTTACCTTTTTGACTGAGTTTTCGTCGACTGGGACACCACCTGGCGATGCTTGACTCGTCGAAACAGAATGATCCTGTAAAAAATCAAACGGGTGAGATTGTATGAAAAAGAGACCAATTATGAAAATTGATTAACAATATTCTCTTTTTTGGAGATGAAGCTCTAAAAAAGAAATTGTTTGTTTGTCCATAGAGGGTCCTCCAAAGGTAGGGTCGGTAGGTCAATTTTGTTTTTTAAGTATGGATATTGTATTTGGGAATACAAACTCATTGGTATTAAAATATTAAAATATTAAGTTCGTACCGTACCACTTTCACTGCATTGAACTCTTTTATTAAATGTCTTTGAATAGTAAATTAATACTAACAATACTATTCAACTAACAAGATTTTATAGTCTCTTCCTGTTTCAACAAAATAACTCTTGTTGCTTTTTCATATTTTAAAAAAGTTCAAATGTTAAACTTTGTATTATAAGTTCTCATCTTATTTCTGGTCTTGTCAAACAAATTCTCTGGTCCAGTAAACTTTTTGAGTTAAAGCCCTGTGGTCATGTGGATTTACCTGCAAAATCGAGGCCTGACTTGCTATGATAAATATAATTTTTTTAAAATAAATATGAAAATTATCTCACCTGCAATCTTGACTGCTTTGGCTCGACCTAAATAAAATAAAATAAATAAAAATCAACACAAAAAAAAGGTAAACATTTTTTGTTGTCAAATTCAGAAAACATTAAAACATTCTTGTTAATACAGAAAAAGCATGTATTCCAAATGTTGGAAATGCATAATTATTTGAGGGGGTAGGTTTGTGGTATCACCGTGTGATAAATCTCTTGAGTAGTGGTGGCTCCAGATGAATACAATTGTCAAAAAGTCAAGTACAAAACAGCTCATTCATTCTCCCTCTGTCACTCATTCTGGTCTACTCTCATCTAGAGCCCAAAAACTTTTTTAGCCTTTTTCCAAAAGAAGTTGGGGAAGGGGCGCGTCAAGGCATTTGCTACAGCTGCTCCTGGCTTGTGGAATTTGTTACCGCTGCACATAAAAACATCTAGTTCCTTAAAGGCACTGAACACGTTTGGAAATTGTCAAAGACCAGTGTTCTCACTTGGTGTATCCCAACATATGCATAAACTAACAAGCCTGTGAACATTTGGGCTCAATTGGTCATCGAAGTTGCAAGAAAATGATGAAAGAAAAAACACCCTTGTTGTACAAATTTGTGTGCTTTCAGATAGGAATAAAAACTTCTTGCAAGAAGTTTTTATTATTTTAGTGAGAAATTACCTCTTTCTCAAAAACTACGTTACTTCAGAGGGAGTCGTTTCCTACAATGTTTTATACTATCAACAGCTCTCCGTTGCTTGTTACCAAGTAAGTTTTTATGCTAATATTTGTTTTGAGTCATTACCAAATGTGTACGATACCTTTAAGTACTTTTAGATCTCCACTCAAATAAATCTCCACTCAAAACACATTTGAAGTCTCTAGACTTTTGTACGATAATTGTTCTGGGTCCTTTAACGTGCACTACATATGGGACCCAGGGCTAACTGTCCCATCCGAAGGACAAAGCAATAATGGTTACCTATCTTGCTTAGGGACACAAGTGTCAAGATCGAAACACAAACCCACACCCTGCTGATCATAAAAAATCAGAACTTCAGTCCTGTGCTCTTAACCCCTCGTCCACGACATGCCACATGTAAGCTTTATCACAAAGATTTTTTCATTTTTTTTGTTTTCAACTAATTGGTGTTCCTTGTTAGACCAGCTAGAGGATAGCCTCTATACAGGAACCTTGTTCTTGTAGGCAATCCTTCAGGCTCCAGCTGGTTCTATTTCCTTCTTCTCTATTTCAGTTGCTCCTGTTGTATCTTTTAATGTTTTTTCCCAATGTGCATTTGTACTTTTTATCTGCGAAATGAAGTAAATATATAAAATAAAATCAACAAAAAGATTTACCTCGCCAGCTTCGCTGAAGGTGCTTGATACCCTGTCTTCTTCCATGTCATCGTCTTGACTCGACTCACTGTGATTCCTCTTCCTTGATGGCATCTCGTTTTCCGACTCATCACCATCCTTTCTGAAACGTTGACACAGAAAAATTTAAAATCAAACCTGAGCCGAAATTACTGCAGCTATGCACCGATAACACACCTTACCCCTTTAGAGACCATTCTTTTCTGTATAATCATCACCATACACACAGAGATGGTTTTGTTGTTGATTTAAAAAAAGAAAAAAGAGTAAGTGTCTAAAACAAATTCTGTAAATCAGAAATTTTGTTTTGTTTTTAGAAACATAGATACTATGTTAACATGAGAACCATTTGAAAATGTCAATTTAGTTCATGACCTTTACTTTGACCCTTTTAGTTGAGTGGAAGTAGATCAGATCGTGCAGCCGTTTGCGGCCGCTATGGGCATTTTGGTACAAGCCGTTTGTGGCCGCTGGTGTCTCTAAATGGTTATACATTGAAGTCATCTAGTCGCCATCTTAGAGGTAAAATGATGATGAAACGATTGAACGCACGGATCTGTACGTGCGGAGCACAGGATTGGCCGATGAACAACCTCCTTTTGAACTGTAGGCGAGGGCGCCCTAAGGTCTACAAATTTTGTTTTAGTACATACTGTTTAGGGCTCAACTGAAGAAGCCTGTGGACTGTTTTAAAAATAAAGAAGACAAAATAGGGAGACCATGAACATTAAGGCTGGATAGCTCAATTGGGGGAGCGCCGGCATGATATATAGGCCGGCCATTTTTTTAGAACATAAGGGAACATTGGCAGCCTGTGTATGGATATTCAGTATGACGTTTCAGTATTATGTTTCAGAGCGTCAGCGGCACTTAAGGGTAGAAGGTAAGGTAGCCTGCACAAGTCTAAAGTCAGTCTGGACGTAAGGGAACATTGGCGACCTGTGGATGGATATTCAGCAGGACGGTTCAGAATGTTGGCAGCGCTCAAAGGGTTAATCTTGATATCACTGGTTCAAGTCCCGTAATAGTCAATTTTTGACTTTGTTCAACCCCATGTTCAAATAAAGAAGAGTAACTCACGATGAGTTGGAGTTCTGATACGTCTGTAACTCCTTCCAAGCTTTACGCCAGCCCTGGGTGGCTTTGATATTCAGCTTTGCATGACTCGTCTTGATGTCTCGTGTCTTCTCCTCGGGAATCCAAGCCCTGTATGATGAGAAATAATAATTAACCCTCCTACTGTTCGACCAATCAATATCATATCGTTTGAATGACAAACTATGCCAGCCTGCAATATGATATGTGGTAAATGCACCCTACACAGTACATAGTCAACCCTCCAACTGCCTGACCATTTAATATCCACTGTGATTTTGAATGATAAACTATGCCAGCCTGCATTAGGATATCATGAGGTGAATGCACCCTACACAGTACATAGTCAACCCTCCTACTGTCTGACCATTAAATATCCATTGTGGTTTTGAATGATAAACTTTGCCAGCCTGCAATATGATATCATGAGGTAAATGCATCCTACACAGTACATAGTCAACCCTCCTACTGCCTGACCATTCAATATAATTTACTGTGGGTTTTGGATGATAAACTATGCCAGCCTACAATAGGATATCATGAGGTGAATGCACCCTACACAGTACATAGTCAACCCTCCTACTGTCTGACCATTCAATATCCATTGTGGTTTTGAATGATAAACTTTGCCAGCCTGCAATATGATATCATGGTGAATGCATCCTACACAATACATAGTCAACCCTCCTACTGTCTGACCATTTGTTATCATCCACTGTGGTTTTGAATACGTATAAACTATGCCAACCTGCAATATGATATCATGGTGAATGCATCCAACACAGTACATAGTCAACCCTCCTACTGTCTGACCATTCAATCTCACCCACTGTAGTTTGGAATTATAGATCAACTATGCCTAGAGTAGGGAGGGCCAATGGCCCAACGGATTTCTTTTAAACAACTCACCGTTGATGTCTACTCCCAAAGAATCTGACGTCAACATTGCCATCGACTCTCTGTAGAACCTTAGCTGGCCAGAAGCCAAAGCCTTTCATCTGAGCCCATACAACCTCATGCATAGGATCCTAACAGGAAATCAAATATAAACATTTTTCTTATTTGCTGAGATTTTAAGAGGAGCAGAGCTGCCAACATTTGCGTCTTGCAATCGGGGAGATTGTGTACAACAATCAGGGAGATACTTAGAATTACGTTCAACATAAGGTGGGAAAAAGTTTCCATTATCAGGGAAATTTTCAAATTTGTTGATCAGAACATGGAAGGATTGGTTTGTTTCATCAGGAAACTTTCTGCAGGATCAGGGAGAGTTGGCAGCTCTGCAATCAGGGAAATTTTGCACAACAATCAGGGAGATAGTTAGAATTACATTCAACATAATAGGGGAAAAAGGGTTCAAACAGGGGGAAAAGGGTTCATAATCAGGAAGATATTCTAATTTGTTCATCAGAACATGGAAAGATTGGTTTATTTTCAGGGAACTTTCTTAAGAATCAGGGAGAGTTGGCAGCTGTTATAGTGAACTTACACATGGCTTGCAGAACCAGCCCTGATCAGTGCGACTGTTTGACATCAGGTAGCAATCCTTGCACAGTTGTACCTCAGCGAGCTAGAAAGTAATCCAAAATCAAAACACTCCTTAGATCAAATAAGGGAATAAAAGAGTGGGGACGATGTCTTAAACGACAACTTAATGTAAGAACTGCACATGGAGCCTCAAAAGTTGTTTAAAGCTTGTCTTTTATACTTGTTACTCACTGGGGGTCATGAAACTTTAAAAAGTTTTGTTCTTACATCATAGTTGCAGTCGTTGAGTGTGCGTTGACAGAGGTCGGTGCGTTCATTGGTCGGTCCGTAGTAAATAACAGACGTGTGAACCATCAACTCGGCATCAGACTGGAACTCTTCAATGCAACGATATTTCTTATCATCAACTTTCTGTTCAAGAAACAAAGTTTACACAATAACAATAACACCCAAAAGCTGGATACACCTGTAGGACATCACTTCAATCTTCCTTTTCATTTCTGACAGGATTTTACAGGGCATTGAGGCACTGGGTAACGACAAAGAGACTGTTCGTCTGAGTAGGGAGAAACTATGGATAAGGCCCCTCCAGACCATTCAACCCAAAGGACTGAACATCCAAGAAGAAAAGTGTTTAATGGAGTACTGTTTTCACATTTTGGGCTGGAGCTTCTGCCTGTCATTTATCTTTATTAGATAGAATGCAGAAGCATCAATTGTTAATCTTGTTGGTGAAGGGTTGGGATCAACATTACAACCTCTTTCCCGAGGCCGTAGGTCTGTATCCAGCCTCTGTCTTTTCTGCAGATATTTTCATGGTAAATGTGCCACCAGTGTGTGTATGACCTGGCTCCTCCTAACAGATTCAAATTTTTGGGTGAAAAATTACCTCCGTCTCTAAAACTACATTACTTCAAACATGGTCGTTTCTAACAATGTTTTATAATATCAACAGCTCTCCAGTGCTCTTTACCAAGTAAGTTTTTATGGTCATTAATTTTTGGAGTAATTACCAAAGGTATACCCTCCCTTTAATGGATCGGTCTACGATTGCGAAAGGAAACCATCTAACGAACCTGCATGATTGTGGCAAGATCAACATGTCGGTAAACAAGATTGTAGTAGTTGGGAAGTGCGCTCATGTTTAACTTCTTGTGCAGATCTCGAGCCTATAGAGTAGACAAACAAAGCAATCAGTTTTACAGACCTCCCAACATTCAGATTTCAGAAATCATACTTTCTAACAAAAGCTAAGGCCTACCTCAGCATTTTTCACCGATGTGTCAAAGTTGAACTCGAGCCGCCCGAGAATGTTTATCACAGTCGCGATATGCTTCTTGCATTTCTACCATGCCAGCGTGATTCACACAAAAATCAACATTGCACAACGTAAAACCAAAAAAATCTGACTGTTTGCTGAACGTAAGTCAAGGCCATTCATCACTAAACTTCTACTTTAGCTAAGACTTCATAGTAGCTTTTTTGGTAGACATTTTGGCCAGCTTAAAACATTTAAATTGTAGAAGTACTACGCAGTGTCGTGTGTAACAGTTGACGTGGAGATCCGTTGACATGTGGTTGTACATGAAATTTAAGCTACTTGTGTGTACACAGCGTTATGCAATACATAACTGCATGCAGAAGCCATGCTTGCACAGTTTTATCACTGCGCCCACACTTCGTCTATTCATAGACTAGCTGCCAGTCTCTCCTTTGTCCTTCAGAGATTGAACATATTATAGTGAATGCGATTATGCGGAACGCACCACCCGGGAACAACAGTCCACATAAGAATAGACTGTGTTAAGTCTCACCCTTATTACAGGGCCTACGGCTGCCATATGAAGCGCGAAAAGAAAGAAAAATTGGTTGAAAACAGCATTGTCAAAAATCGTACAAATGAAGAATAAAATCGTTAAAGCGTAAAAAGGGTGAAAAATCGTAAAAAGTACGCCAAAATTATACATGTTTGGAGGTCTGGTTTCATTGGCAAGCCAGGGCCCAATTTCAGAGAGCTGCTTAAGTACAAAAAAGTAGCGAAGCACAACAAAATTATGCTTACCAGAATAAGTTTACCAGCCAAGCTAGCATGTCACATGTAAAATTTGTGACTGGTATCCTGCTCATTTCTGCTTAGCAGACAATTGTTAGGCAATATTTTCTGCATTTATAAGCAGCCCTACGGAATTGAGCCCGATCTATTGGTTACAGGTGAATAACATTTCATAACATAACAAATCAAATTAAATTTATAAGGCGCTATTCCATCATGATCATAGTGCATATAATAGAAATTAACATGGATAAAGTTGATTCTTAAGAGCTTCATGAATTAGAGATAAACTAACAGATTCCTAATGACAGGAGGAAGATTGTTCGAAATCATTGGTACAACTACACTGAAAGCTTTTTGTCCCAGAACTTCGTTTGCACATGGAACATTCAAGGTCATGTGATGTTCCTTAATTTCTACGCTGCACACATACCTTGTCCTTCATACGATTCAAGACATGTTCCAGGAGTTTGTAGAGCATCGCCTTGGTGAGTTTCAGACCCGGTGATTTGACAGACTGAAAAAAGCAAAATTAAAACAGGTGGTGATAAATACCACTGTGCTTAATGCATTTTTAACGTGTCCATCAAGCAGGGCTCGAAATTAACACTGGACCGCAGGCCCGTGGCCAGTGATTTCAGAGTCGGGCAAGTAAACTGAGGACTGAACAAGCCCAGTGGTCTTGTGTTTTTAAATTGAATAATAATACCTCACTGTGTAATATCTTTGTGAAAAAATTCTGACTATGAATCTGAAAAATATCTTTCAATATCTGTCGAGTATCAAAGTGCTCTTACCCATAAAACAAATGAGATGGATATCCTCTTAAGCTTGTTCAACTTATTTGGATTCTGGTCTTGTGAAATAAATTCTGGTCCAGTAAAAGGTTTGAGCTACAAGCCCTGCGGTCTTGTGGATATTAATAATAATAATAATAACAAGTTCTTATATAGCGCATTTTACAATAAACGTCTCAATGCGCTTTACATTAGTGCCCTGGTCATTGGGCCAATAACATTCCTTTAACATTTCTCAGCTCCCTGGGGAGTATACAGCCCTGGGCAACAGTGGCGCTCCGAAGGCTTTTTCAAACACAATATCAACCTTTACCCTCGCAGGTACCCATTTATACCCCTGGGTGAAGAGAAGCAATTATAGTTAAGTCTCTTGCTCAAGGACACAAAAGCCATGACCGGAATTCGAACCCACAACCTGATGACTAACCACCAGAACTTGAATTCGATGCTCTTAACGGCTCGGCCACGACATCCTACAAATTCCCCCCAAATTCGAGCCCTGCATCAAGCCCCAGCCACTAATTTGAACAGGCCTTACCTTACAGATGGAGCACGTCCAGGAAGAACCAAGGTTGTCAAGATCCACCCCCTTAGTGACACACTCAGGGTGGTACACACGATAACAAGACCCACAACACAGGACCTCCCCAGGGCCGTGACACTTACAGCAGTACCAATCGTGAGATTCATCCACCTAAACAACAGACAAAATGCAAATTTATTCTACCTGGTGAAAAGAGCAATGTAAAAATAAATCTGCGAGGTTGAGCACGAGGGCCCCTTTTTCGAAGCTTCAGTTCCACAAGAAGCATTTTTCTAACAGTTATCTTACTGTCTCTTACCGAGTCAATGTTGTTCTTAGTAATATATTGTTGTTTTTACTCTTTGATGTTTTACTCCATTGTGTTAACTTTTTATGATATTGTAGCTATTGAACATTTTATGGTGAAATGCGCACAATAAATGTGGTTTTATTATTATACATATTTCTGGCAATGAAACCAAGGATGCCCCATAAGTGAACTTTACCACTGTAATTCACAAGCCTGAAGAAACCTGTCAACAAGGGTGCTTGCTATGTGAACCAGAAACACCAGGCGTAACCCCTACTCTTCCACGATAAGTGTTCTTGGTTCTTTTACGTACACTACCAATTTGGCGTGTCGTGGCCGAGCGGATAAGAACACCGAACTCAAGCTCTGGTGTTTCTGATCAGCAGAGTGTGGGTTCGAATCCCAGTCGTGACACTTGTGTCCTTAAGCAAGACACTTAACCACATGCTTCGTCCTTCGGATGGGACGTTAAGCCGTAGGTCCCGTGTGTTGTGTAATGCACGTAAAAGAACCCAGTGCACTTTCAAAGAGAAAAAGTTCGCCCGGTGTTCCTGGTTTGATCGGCAGCATATTGCGCCACAGCACCTTGTAAACCATTACATGGTGCTATGTAAAGGACTTGGTCTCATACTTCAAAACGTAGCTCCACAATACCTTGCAGGAAAATAATGAACGCTAAAAGCGCCTTGAGCGTCACTGAGTGACGGATATGTGCGCTATATAAGAAGCCACTATTATTATTATTATTATTATTATTAGTACACGGAACCTCGGCTTAACATCCCATCCGAAGGACCAAGCAATTATGGTAAAGTATCTTGCTCAAGGACACAAGTGCCACGACCGGGACTTGAACCCACACTCTGTTGATCAGAAACACCAGAGCTGGAATCCGGTGCATGCTCTCAACCGCTCGGCCACGACACGCCACTAAAATGTGAATGTTCTTGCTATTCTTTTTAGATTGCCTGGAACTGGTTGCCTGTAAATTGCCTCTTAAAGTGACATAATCCTTATAGTTGAGTAACAGTATGCTATTGGAATTCAAGTTACCTCTTCTTCTTCCTCTTTAGCGCACCAGAAAGCCTCCTGCTCCTGGCCAGCCCTCATCCCTTTCTTTGCCTTGGAGTTGTCCTTGACGATTAAGTCATCTTTACTTGCATACGCTAGCTGAAATCATAAATAAAAATATAAAAAACTACTGAAGGGGCTTCAGTCATGACTGAAGGGGCTTCAGTCATGACTGAAGGGGCTTCAGTCATGTTTGATTTACAGAGATGCCACTGTGGTAACGAAAAAAAACCTGAAAATTATTTTTCCTTAGACAAAAGCAGAAAGCCACTGAATGAATGTCGCAAGTGGTAACCATTGTGACAAATTATCGCAGAGCAATCATCGCAGAGATGCCAACATTGAATTTCCAAAAAGAGTAGCATCGCCGAGCACTTTAGTTCAAGTCAGGCATACAGCTCACCAAGCCGTAAAAAGAGGAAAATTACGACATTTACGATATAAACTAATATTTTCAGCGAAAATCGCTTATTGCAAAGGGACTTGCTTTAGAGGCCAAACAATTATACTTTTAATTCAGGCTTGATTTATATTAAAAAAAATTAAATTAAAAAAACCGGAAGTTGAGGTAACAATTTTTTAAAAACCGGAAATCCGGGTAAATCCAGGAAAGTGGCATATTTATCTGGATTTACCAAGGCAATTACCACCCATATGCCTCCATGAGTTGTATCAAGCTTGGGCCTTTTCCCAAACCTCAGCTTGGGCTCTGACATCAAACGGAGCCCGGAGCCAGAGGGGGAACCGAGGTTTGAAAAAAGCCCCGGGAGAAATTCATACCCGGCCTCATGCTTGAAACCAAACATAGTCTGGCACTTGTTATGCATCATGTTGATTGGTATTCATAACTGTAATGGGATACAGGGTATCTGCACAATTCAAAAAGTCAAATTTAAGACTTTCTAAGACCCTTTTAATGCCACCTTGAACACACTTCAAGTTAAAAAAAAAAGGTGAATGAAGCAGGGGAGAAACAGCTATACCCACTCACACTTCGTGTTACTTTTTTACAAGCAGCGTAATTTGGTTCATTACATGTACATGCTTCATCCATTTGTTTAAGACCTCAAATAACTGAATTCAATACTTGTTAATGCTTCTTTAAAGGCACTGAACACGTTTGGTAATTGTCAAAGACCAGTGTTCTCACTTGGTGTATCCCAACATATGCATAAAATAACAAGCCTGTGAAAATTTGGGGTCAATTGGTCATCGAAGTTGCAAGAAAATGTTGAAAGAAAAAACACCCTTGTTGTGCTTTCAGATAGGAATATAAGGCTTCTTGCAAGAAGTCTTATTATTTTAGTGAGAAATTACCTCTTTCTCAAAAACTACGTTACTTCAGAGGAAGTCGTTTCTCACAATGTTTTATACTATCAACAGCTCTCCGTTTCTTGTTACCAAGTCAGTTTTTATGTTAATATACATTTTGAGTAATTACCAAACGTGTACAGTGCCTTTAAGAAGGCCTTAAATTTGGATAGTTCAATTTAAGACTTTTAAGTATCCGTAGAAACCTTGAGACCAAGTTGGTACCTGTTGCTGAGTCTCCTTGGCTAACACGCCATGCTCCCGGCTCATGTACTTTATGATCCGATCCAAGTTTGCCACTTGTTTCTGTTTGCGTACAGCTGTGATGGCCTCCCAGAGTTGCTGCACAATCTGGGGGTCGGACATCCGTCTTTTCACCAATACTGGTGCCATCTTAACTTGCTATACAAATAACAAAAAAAGAAAAGAAAAATCACAATCGATACAAAATAATTTAAGCTTAGTCGTCAACGTACACGTAAACACACACTGTTTTTGTTACTTGTTGTACTTGTTGTAGGTGTTACTTTGTTCACTCGTCTATTGTAAAGCTGTTGTTTTGTTTCGTTTTGTAGGCTGTTCCTTGACAAGCCCCGCTTTTTGGAACGTGCCTCCGCATTCATATAATTATAATTGACTGTACTTTTTGATGATGAAATGTGGTAATAAACGTTGCTTTGAATTGAATTATGAAGCACTCAATGACATCAAAGTGCTGAATAAACAAATTGTTAACTCTTCTTCATTACACGATTTTATTTCACAGTATTATGCTCACCTTTTTTATTTTTCTATATTACTATGGTATTTGGTCCTTAGAAAAAAAAGTAGGAACCTTTTATAGGTACAAGGGCTGACTCCACATGTACACCTGGTGTAGGCTGTAATAGACTTTTAACGACTTATTAATTTATAAAAAAATCTGTTTTTTTCCAAGGGTCCCAAAAATCGGAAAACAGACTGAAGTAGGAAGAATATCATGCCCGTATATATCAATAAGCAGACGATGGGAATCTTTGTATAGCTCAGTAAAAACTGTAGAATCCAACGGCTGAATTTGTAGTTTTATATTTATCAGTTGACTAAACAAATTTTGGTTACAGGTCAGGACAATTATTTTTACTCCTCAGTCTAAGCATGAGTACATTGATAAAGGGAGCTAAACAAACATTCTGTATTCAGCGTTCTCCCTTAACAGTGGTCCGTTGGCCAAATGCCAGTTAAAACACCTGAGGACCAGTCAAAAGTCTCTCTAAGTGGTCCGGCTGGCTAGTTCAGTGTTGAAAAGCATTCCTATTACCTACATTACGGACTACTGAACAAGCTGGTAGACTAGTGAAATGACAAGCTAACTAGTCCCGCTGGCTATTCACTAGAAATGTTAATGGCAAACCCTGGTATTTGTTTTTAAAATAATTTTGGGGGTTGTGTAGTGTGACACAACTGTGCACAGAACGGTTTAATATGTCGTGTGTATTGTGTCTAGATGAATTCTTCCATGATATTGCAGGATGGCATTATTTACATTATCATTTGAAACCACAGCAGATAATATTGAATGGTCAGACAGTAGGAGGGTCGACTGTGCACTGCGTAGAAGATGCAGTCACCACACGATTTAATATTGCAGGCTGGCATAATTTATCATTAAAACCACAGTGGATGGTATTGAATGGCCAGACAGTAGGAGAGTTGACTGCGTACTGTGTAGATTCAGTCATCACATCCTGTATCATATTACAAGCTGGCATAGTTTACATGTACTTATCATTCAAAACCACAGTGGATGATATTGAATGATCAGACAGTAGGAGGGTTGACTGTGTACTGTGTAGATGCAGTCACCACATGATATCCTATTGCAGGCCGACATAGTTTAGCTACATGTATCATTCAAACCCACAGTGGATGATATTGAATGATCAGTCAGCACTCAGCAGGAGGGGCTAGAGTTAGTTTTAGCTTTTAAATAGATGATGGAGTACTTTTAAGAACCTTTTTAAACCTGGAAGTTTTGAATAAGTTACGAGTGCAACTTTTTGCAAACATTAAATTTAACCAGGAAATGAGACCCAATTATTTTGCTGCACTGAGTGAGTATGGTGGCTCCACAGAGCCTACTCGAACTTCAGTAAATTGAGCAAGTCTTGCATGGAAACCCTCCCTTGTTACCAAAGATTGTTTGGATGTAAACAACCACTGGTGACCTAATTATTTGACCACTCAAGCATGAAGCAGACATTCTTACACATAATGTACATTATTTTCTGGGGCCAATTTTATAAACTATATTATCACCCCCAAGATTTTTTTTTTTTAGAGCAAACTAAGTAGAAACTAGACCTTGAGTTTTTGTCTACTACAAAAACACGGTGTTCGTGGTGAGTGATTGAATGAATAGGTCATTATACCTTATCAATCCAATTCCTGGTTCAGGAGTTATGAATTTTTCAAAAATTAAACATCAACTTCCGGTTTTGACCGGAAGTCAAGGTCAAATAGGGTCACATTTTTTATAGCGCGTGATTAGTTTTTGACTACCTTTTAGATGGTTTAGGTTTTTTTACATTGATCATGAATGCAGCTGATATGGTAGTGTTGGTGCAAGACGTTGTTACTTATAGACTGTGCAAGTCTCACGCGTATTCGAACATCTGGGACCATTGTGGTCCCAACCTTAAGGAGTTTTACGTGGGCCGGATTTTCTTTTAGTCAAGTACTTTTATTTAAAGAAGTTTCTGGCCATGAAAATTATATATGTTGTTGGGAACGTGAAATGTTCAGTAGTTTTAAAGATAATTAATAAGATAAGATATTACCGGAAGTCAAGGTCAAAGAGTGTAAGGTGTTGTGTAGCGTTCGTCGAACTTTAAATGAGCTATCCGATGATGTGTAGATAGTAAAAATCAAATAAATGGTTCCCGAGTTATGAATTTTATAACGATAAATTTTGATTTATTATAATTCGATGCCCGATGACGTCATTAAGACGTCATTAAGTTTGTATTGTCTTGATACTAAGGTTCAACTATCCTATGAGTTTCAATGTTAAATTCAATTTCAATCTTGAGTTATTTCGTAGATAAGCCCCCAAAACGATTCTATTATCAGCGCTGTTTATTCAACGAAAGAGGGCGCTGTTGAAATATTTTGTTTGCCGCTGCCAGATCTAACAAACAAGGACGGCGACAGTACACACAGTCAGCGCAGGAACTGTAGCTTGCATGAGTTTCAACGTTATGGGTACATAATGCTTTGTCAATTATGAATTTTACAAATATAAAATTTTGATTTATTATAATTCGATGCCCGATGACGTCATCAAGACGTCATTAAGTTTGTGTTGTCTTGATACTGAGGTTCAACTATCCTATGAGTTTCAATGTTCAATTCAATTTCAATCTTGAGTTATTTCGTAGATAAGCCCCCCAAAACGATTCTATTATCAGCGCTGTTTATTTAATATTCAACGAAAGAGGGCGCTGTTGATTATGTTGTTTGCCGCTGCCACATCTAACAAACAAGGACGGTGACAGTACACACAGTCAGCGCGTGAACTGTAGCTTGCATGAGTTTTAACGTTATGGGTACATAATGCTTTGTCAATTAAAGTGGAGGGGGGGTACCAGTGGGAAGGTGCCCATCGTTGTCCGCTTTTGACAAGATGTTCAAGGTTAAAATGTTGTTATCTCTGTGCAAAAGTTTAAGAGGGATTGCTGTTCTACAATCTGATACAAAAATTATGCTGAAATGATCAGTAGTTTTAAAGATATGAATACGATAAGATATTACGAAATTTTAAACTTCCGTTTTGAACCAAAAATAAGTTAAAATATTGTACGGGTTTTGTGAAGCGTTTGTCAAACTTTTGACGACCTATCCGATGATGTGTAGATTGCCAAAATCCGAATTATAGTTTTTGCGTTATGATTTTTACAAATATTAAACTTTGACTTATTGTAATTTAATGCCCGATGACGTCATCATGACGTAATTAAGTATGTGTTGTCTCGATACTGAAGTTCAACTATCTATTGAGTTTTAATATTCAATTCAATCTCAATCTTGAGTTATTCCGTAGATAAGCTCGAAAGTTTTTTGACGAAAAAAAAACGAAGGTGAACTTCGACCCAGGGTAACGACCCGGAAGCTAGGGTCGTACAATTTCGGCGTTAACTTTTCAAATGTTGCCCCAACCTTGGTCTATCAGATGCAAAAACTTTGAACATCATAGCTTTCATATTCGTTGAGATACAGCAAAAAGCAAAAGGTCATTTTTCAACTTTAAAAACCCTGTAATTCAACACCTGATGACGTCATCATGACGTAATGACAACTGTGCCGTCTTCGTATTGAGGTTCAATTATCTGATGAGTTTCAAGGTTCAACTCAGTTTCAATCTTGAGTTATGATCCAGAGATGAGTTGAGTGGAAGAAGAAGAAGGAGAAGAAAAAAAACAAAAAAACAAAAAAAAACCGGAACAATAACAAAGAGGTGTTCGTGCTCATATTGCACGAACACCTAATAAATGTCTGAATGAATTCCCTTTAACTTTATCCAAAGATCATCGGTTCATAAATGTCAAAATTCTTTATCTTTCTTTCCTCAGTGTCACGTAAACTCTTTTTGTACAGAGCATGTACATGTGTGGCACTCCAAAGTGCTTGGGCTTCTCCGATCTTTCCACTGACTCCAAATTGAGAGGAATGCATTACACTGCAACGTTATTTCACAACATTTTGAAAGATCGGGTCTTTCTCTTTCTGTAAAGTATTGTAAACTTGGGTATGGAGGGTGTACATGGACAAAACTACAGCTTTACAGTAAAAGGCCATATTCTTTGGGCTTCAGTGCTTTTTTTGTGAGATCTTGGTTGTTGAATGTCGCTTGTGGCATGTAGGCCTATAGTAACGGGTACATGTATGGAATGGGTTAAAGTTCACACTTCTTTCACAAGTTAGCCTCAAGCAATGTTTGTGGGAACCAAAGTTTGGAATACATGTACGTAGCGACTTTAACAGTTTATTTTGACTTGACAAACTTGAAACAAGAAACCGAGTGTTGGGAGACAGTTTTCTCCAACATAGCAGTAAATCAGACAGAAATATTGCTCAGGACAATACTGCATAGGTATCCAGTTGATTCAAAATAAGCTCTCAGATTCAAAACTGTTGCTAAGTTCTTTATATTTGACGTTGTTGTTGTTGTTTTGGGTTTTTTTTTTGGGACAATACTGCATAGGTATCCAGTTGATTCAAAATAAGCTCTCAGATTCAAAACTGTTGATAAGTTCTTTACATTTGACGTTGTTGTTGTTGTTTTGGGTTTTTTAATCATGGCAAAACCTCCTCAAACCAACTCAAAAGTGTTCAGTAGCCGATTTCATGAAAAGCTAGGATTAATCCTATCTCGATTTAGGACGAGTAACTCGTCCTAACTTTAGGATTAATCTTAAGGTTTACATGTTACAGTGCAAGGCTGGGACTCGTCCTAAGTCCTAAGATTAATCCTAAGTTAGGAAGAATTTGGTGAAATCGACGGCAGGGTTGAGAGTCAATGCTGACATAATGGTCTCAATCCAGGATCCAAATTTTATAAAGGATACAGGATTGGCATTGGCAGAGCTGACAAAATAGTCGCAGCAGTGTTCATGTTTTGTGTGATCGACAATATACATGAAATAACAAACCTGTGAAAATTTGGGCTTAATCCGTTGTGTGAGTCAGGAGAAAGTAGTAAAAAACCCAGGTTAGCATGTACATGTAAACACACTGTCCTTAATTTTGGTTGTAACAACCAAAATCAGCTGATTGCATTTTTTGTTTAGGTTTTCAGATACGGTTTTCTCAAATATGACTTCATTTCAGAGGTAAATATTTCACAGAAAAAATGTTTCTATTATGAAATTCATAATCAGTAAGCTTCCAGACTAAAATTAAACAATGATTTGTTTTTATCCTTATTAAATCTATCACACCCAAATTTACGATACAACCTTTGTTAAACCCCAAAATATGTTTAAAAATTTACCCAGTCAGTTTCCCTTGTGGTTTATAACTTGATATTTGAAACAATAAGTTACATCCCCGAAGTTATTCCCCTGGCTGCCGCTTCCCAGGTTGTATCGTAAACTTGGGTGTGATCCCTGGCTAAACGGTAGCTAGGCCTAACGGTTGCATGGCTTCTGAATGGAACCCCCGAACAAAGATATTGACAAAATAGGGAGACTGCCAAGATAGGGCTTTGAGATAGCTCAGTTGGTAGAGCGCCGGCACGTTAATCTGGAGGTCGCAGGTTTGAGTGCCGCTTTAGTAAATTTTCTTTGTTAAACCCCAAATTATTCAGATAAAATTTTGAACAATCTCATCCCCGAATAGTACAATGTAGACCTGGTATGGTATTCCAAGGCAGTATTTTCTGTCAAGCTATCCATTTATGAAATAAACAAAAAATAATGAAAGTAAATTTAAAATGGTTCGAAACAGGCGACCCGTCTCAGCATTGATTTACCCCAAACGATAAATCTTTATAGAACAACTTTAAACAAACAGTGTGAAAAAGCTGGCAAATATTGGCAGATAATTTGTAGTGCAAGAAGAAGAAAAAACACAAATCATTTTAACTGAAAAATTCCCTCAGGCATGTCCAATCATTTTCGACAAACCATCCTTGAAACTTAATTGTTTTTTTCCCCGTCTCAATACGAAAATTGTGTCCACGGCTTAAATTTGAGAGGAGGGGGGGGGGGGGTGGAATCCACAAGACTGCAGGGCTTGTTGTAATTTTACTGGACCAGAATTTTTTTCACAAGACAAGAATCAAAATGAGAAAAAAGGTACACAGTTTAACGTATGGTTTTATTCGAATTTTGAATTTTTCCTCTAAATTTGAGCCCTGAAATGCATAAAATAAAAACCTGTGAAAATTTGGGCTTCATTAGTCAAGGAAGTTGCAAGAAAATATTGATAGAAAAAACACCCTTGTTGCATAGAATTGTGTGCTTTCAGATGCCTGAGAAAGGATCGATGCCTGAAGCCTTTCTCAGATTCAAATTGTTTTGGTGAAAAATTACCTCTTTTTCTAATACTAATTAAAGTTCGAAGGGGGTCGTTTCTAAAAAATGTTTTATAATATCAACAGCTCTCCAGTGCTTTTTACCAAGTAAGTTTTTATGGTCATTAATTGTTAGTGTAATTACCAAAGGTATACCCGCCCGCCTGTTAAAACTTAAATTGAATTCACTAGGTGTTCACATAAGTGCAGTCTAGGATTTACAGGTATGTAATCCCCCTATTCATTTTGTTGCATGCTTTTCTAAAAAGGCCTTCAACTGCTCATAATTCATTCATAAATTCAACCCATGCCAAGTCTCCAAGGTCGTTTGATTATTTGAATAAATGCGGCAAACAAGACCTTACACAGGCTATGACCTTGACAGTACAATGAACTAGCAATGGAGGGAAGACCTACATGTACAAATGGCAAGTGTTTGGAACAATGAGATTTTATATGGTTTTATTCCACAGTGCAAGTAATTTAAATATTAGTAGGCCTAAAGCTTTGTTGTTGATAAAGAATCGGAAAATCGGAAGGCTGTTTTTGGAAAAGCGCTTCCTGTTTGGTTAACATAACACCATATTTCCTTTGTCTTGTGGTGGCTTAGTTTGATACTTGCAGTATCTAGAACCATGGGTTTCGAACCATGCTCAAACCAAACATACACAACAAATTGCTAACATTTTAAGGGTCTTTGATTTTGAATTAATATTAGTTTCCAGTCGTGTACAGTCCAATTTGTTTTCAATGGCCCCTATAGTGGCAGTACTCAGTAGTGCATGTTTAGTTTGCTTTAATTTTATGTTTTATTTAGTGTCAAAATCATGAAATAAAAAACAATGTTCGGGTCTACGGACGGATGCGAAAATGTTTCCTTTACCATCGCCGTTCAAAATAATAAATATCCACTGTCTTACTCTCTCTCTACTCTATTCTATGGAAGTTTTACGCATGAGTGACGACGCCATTTGATTGTACACAGCCAGCAGGACAAAATCATTTCCTACAATTCTTGTGCCCATCAAACAACCACGGTAATTCACACCAAACACACGATACAAATCGCTTAAACCCAACCGACGATATTCAACTTATATGATACATAAGATAAACATAAATTAATTCATCAATTAATAAATAAAGTAATATTTTCGCCAATTTAAAATAATCTTACCTTGCGTTTTGACCACAACAAACTGTGACAGCAGCTGCGGTTTTATGTAGACTGGTTTCAGTCGGGTAGGCATTTTGCAGACACAGAGCCGGATGAGTCGGGAGTCAGACTATTGACATTGTGCACACGCAGCGCATAATAGAGGTCGCTTTTTGTGTTCATGAATAAAGCAGGGTATCCGATCCCGAATTCAACACTACACAACAAAAAGACCGAACAACGGGATACCCGTCCCTAACATTGATTGACGTTCGAGAGATCGAGGATCGAGTGACCTACTTTTGCTGCCCGCCCCCAGCCGGCCAGACAAAACTAGCTTGCTGATATAGTGTGTTAGGCGGAAGACATGAACTATGAATATGCATGAGACATGAATGTACATAAGTTAACTACAGGGGCGGATCCAGGATTTTCCAAACGGGGGGGCGTGAAAATATACCAAGCAGCAAAATCTTCCCTTCCCCATTTCTCCCCCCCCTTCTCTCTCTCTCCCTCTTTTTTTCTTTTCTCCCTCATTTTTAATTTTTTTTTAATATGAAAAGGGGGGCGTGCGCCACGCCCCCTGGATCCGCGCCTGAACTATATAAACTTGACGTACAGGGGAAAAGGGTACAGATTGGGGGAGGGGTAAGGACAGAAAAGGAGGGGGAGGTAGTAAGATGGCCAGATACAGATGAATATGGGGGTGGGGGAATGCAGTGATTGGAAAAATATAAAAATATAGATAATTTGGGACAGCTAACAGCTGGATTGGAGGCATTTAATTGTGGATTTCTTCAGATTATTGTTCTTCCTCTTAATAGCCGTTTGCATAATAAATAAAACATAAAAAGTAAAAGACAAACAAAGAAATGGAACATGTTCTTCAAAGCATATTGGTCCGGATTTTTGCTGAATCAAATTTATTACCCACTTGTAATATTAAAACATAAGGGTTGGACAGAAGAAAATCAACTACAGAAATAAAAATGAAAAAATAAACTTCATTTGATTTTTTTCAGAAGTTGCTTTCTTCTTTATCAAAAATACCTATGGTTTGTCAATACGGCTGTGGGTTCGAATCCCAGTCATGACACTTGTGTCCTTGAGCAAGACACTTAAAGGCAGGGTATACTTTTGGTAATTGCCAAAACCAGAATAATATACAAAATAATATATAAAAAAACACCTTGTTGTGAGAATTGTTTGCTTTTAGTTCATGCCTGAAGTCTTTCTCAGATTCAAATTTGTGGGTGAAAAAAATACTTCAAAGGGGTTCGTTTCTAACAATGTTTTATAATATCAATAGCTCTTCAGTGCTCTTTACCAAGTAAGTTTTTATGGCCATTGACTTGAGGAGTAGTTACCTAAAGTACGCCGTGCCTTTAACTTTAGTTGCTTCTCTTCACCTAGGATAGGTACCTGTGAGGACAGAGATGGTTCATGTGATTGAATTAGCTTGGTGCGCAACATACTTGGCAGCACAGGCTGTATAATCCCAGGGAGCTGAGATGGTTAAAGGGTCTGTATATGTTTGGTAATGACTCTGAAAATTAATGGCATTAAAAAATTACTTGGTAAGAAGTGCAGCAGCTTTGGATTGGATAGTATAATGCATTTTGAGAAACTTTTTACCTCAAAGTACTTTGGTTATGGAAAAAGATATCACTTTTTATCCTCAAAGATTTGATTCTGAGAAGCGTTTCCGCAGTACATTTCTCAGATTGTGTATTCCAATTGCAGATTATTCTTCCTGCGTGGCAATAACCGCTCCAGATTTTCAACAATATCTAAAAAACGCTACCACCTTTTGAATTGATATTTTCACAAGTTAGTTTTATGGTATATATCTACAACTACATGGGATAAAACAAACAACGGGTTCCAACTACCAAACAGATAAAGACCCTTTAAAAGAAAACATAGGTTATAAAAAAACCACAAGGGGATCAACCATTTCCGGAAAACAAATTCCTGAGTTTCAGAAAGTTTACCTTTAAAATAAACCCCCAAAACACACCAAAAAACCCCAACTCCCCCAACCCCCCCCCCCCCAAAAAAAACCCCAAAAAACCCAGATAAATGATAATAGTATCAGTTGACAGCTATGCTTTTATTTTGTAAAAAAAATTGAAATGTTAAGGTTGTTAAAATTTCTATGATTAGTTAATTGTCAAGTATAGCCCTTTTGGCGGAAAAACAGCACTGTCAATTCAAATATCATCAAATGCATGTTTTTATAAAGTCTTTCTGAAAATTTTAGAACATGGAACTGTGGGTTTAATTTATAATTTTATTATGTTCTTGTCTGATTCTATTCTTAAAAAATATATATATATATTTTTAATGAAATTTGATTCACCCTTTTTGGGGGGAACAAAAACAATACTTTACATGTAACTATCTTTGAAAACATGTTTTATGTGAGCCAAAAAACTACACTGTGGCACACTTATCAGGTGACAGGTCAAGTTATAGAGAGGTCACAGGGTCAAAGGTGATGGCCTTTGACATAATCATCATCCCTGATCATTTGATGACAAAATAAATATGGAAATCATAATTTATCTCCTCTTGGAGCCCCTTGTTCTGGCTCCTGTTTTACCTCCACGAACCTTCACGTTTGTCTTACGCCCCCGCACAGCAACATCACGACCCTCTAAAACTTGTGAACTTTCACTTTCTCTCGTGTTATTTTGATCAGAGGTTTTTTGTTTCTTCTTTGGGGTGTCTTCGGGAGATCTGATACTTTCCGAAGTAGCTGCTACAGTTTCTTTTCTTGGCCTACCTCGTTTTGATGTTTCTTTCTTATCGTCCTCAGTTTCTGTGGGAGTGATTTCCAGGGATGAATTTCTGGTTTGACGCTGGCTTGGTTGTCCTCCTTTCGATCTTCCTTTCGTATCGTCCTTAGTTTTTGTGGGAGTGACTTCCAGGGATGAATTTCTAGTTTGACGCTGGCTTGGTCGTCCTCGTTTTGACTCTTCGGTCTTGTTCTTTTCAGACTCCTTTAGCTCGCTTAGGGCTACTACTTTTGTAGTTTTCTTTGGACTCACTGATGTAGAAACCTTCCTTGACCTGCCACATCTAACGTTTGAAACTTCTGGAGGTTCGGAGCTTTTAGAGTTCTTATTGGTACCCTTCTTGGGGGTTGGTGACAATGATTGTTCCTTTCTGGCTGCAGTTGCCTCGGTGTCATCATCTGAATTTACCGACTCGGATCCCTCGTGCTGAGCTTCAGTTTCCTCCTCTGGTTGGGCTATCAGGTCATGTGCTTGTGAGGTACTTGGTAAATAAAAAAAATCTCCTTGCAGGGCTTCCTCAGACACCTCCAATTCAACTGTCTGTTCTGACAACATTTCTTCTTCATCTGGAATGGAGTGGCCTGGCTTCACAGAGGGTGCTTTCACCACTTTAGGTGAGCCTTTGTGTTTCTTGCTGCTCCTTGGACTCCATGAGCTGTCTGATGAGTCTTCCGAGAGCTCAATGGCTGTGTTCTTAACTGCGTATTTGCGCAGGCCGTCACGCTTTATAGCCTTGCTCTTTTTGGACTTTGGTTCGGTATGAGTCTCTTTAGGGGGTGGTTCGGCAGGCTGTTGGCGATGTCGTCTTGATTTAGATGCCTGGATAAAGGGAAAAATGAAACAAAAAAATAGCAGCATTCTCCCTTTTAACAGTTGTCCGCTGGCCAAATGCCAGTTAAAACACCTGAGGACCAGTCAGAATTCACTCCAAGTGGTCCGGCTGGTTGGTTCAGTGTTGAAAGGCATCCTTATTTAATATGAATTATGGACAAGTGCAAAAGCTGACTGACCGGTGAAATGACAAGCTAACTGGTCCTGCTGGCTAGTAACGGAAACAAGTTAAGGGCAAACCCTACAGAGAATTTACACAGATATTCACACAACAAGGTTTTAAGATGACATCATCTACAAAGGGTTTATACCGAACAGTGTGTTAAAGTGACGGTATACCTTTGGTAATTACTCCAAAATTTAATGACCATAAAAACTTACTCGGTAAGAAGCACTGCGGCTGTTGATAATGTGTAACATTTTGAAAAACAATTCCCTTCAAAGGAATGTGATTTTAAAGAGAGGGATTCAAAAACAATTCAATCTGAGAATCGTTTCTGCATAAAACGTTTCTCAGATTGTGTATTTCAATAACGGATTATACTTCCTGTGTTGACATTAACCGCTCCAGATTTTCGGCAATATCTCAAAAACGCAACCACCTTAGGTTAGTTTTATTGTATATATCTTCATGTAAATAGGTTTAAAACAACTGAACGGTTCCAAAAACCAAAGGTATTCTTTGCCTTTAAACGAACCTTTGCAACTGAGGTGTAAGAGCGTTTTTTGATCTGCGATACTCTTGAGCCGTGGTCTATCCTATCAGGATCACTGGTTTCTGTCGTCTGAGTACTTTCTTGACTTGCCTCGAATGAAGCTTCAAGCGTCGCAAATCTAGAAGAAGAAAACAAAAAGCAAGAATTGTTACAAAAAATGTGATTTTCTCTTTATTTTTAACTTTGCCATTCCCTCAACTGAAGCTCTGGAATAATTATGGTAATTCACAAAAGCCTTAATATTTAAAAGACCATGCAAGTCTCATGCATATTTAAACATTTTTGCGACTTCGGGTCCAAATTCAAATCTGCGCGAGGCTTTGGCAGCCTATTGGCATCGTATAGCTAGCCTTATTTCAGTCATTATAATAAATATCCTTAAAACTGATCAAGGTGCTTTACAACATTATCCCTGTTCATATTGCATACATGCACCAATCTAAAAAACTTTCTCAACTCTCTGGGGCGCATACAACTTCATGACTGCTTATGCGCTAAAGGGTTAACCCTTTAGAGACTATAGCAGCCACACGCTGCTTGCCGCAAACGGCCGCAAGGTTTGACCTACTCCCATTTGCATAAAGAGGTCAAAGTAAAGGTCAGGTCCGGATAGGAAATGTTCCAATGCAGTATGTTAACATAGTATCCCAATTTCTAAACACAAAACTAAATTTTCTGTTTCATGTTATTTCTGTTGGCATTTTTACTGACAAAATCTGATTAAAGAAATGAACAGTGTTAGCAATGTCTGGGCGTTTTGTGATAATTATACAGAAATGAATGGTCTCAGTATGTTCTGATCATCTTTAGGAAAAAAGTCACTTGTTTATAAATAACAATGTAAATCGCTGATTAAACACAAGAAAAATGAAAGCTACATCACCTGAGCTTTACTTTGATAAAATATAGAACCTTATTTGCATGTCTTTTTGGTTGAAAACTGCAGGATAATTTATGTAAAAAAAAATTTGCACTCAAAGGTGAAAATGAATGACAGACAGACTCTCATGCTATAAGGCCCCCCCCCAAAAAAAATGTTTAGCGTCCTGCCTTTTTGAAAAAAGGAAGGAGAGCCATTTTATTTGTTATTTCTTTCAAAAATGGCCGCCCGACACATTTGTAATCAGACAACCCGCCAGGCTATTTTTCAAGATGATTGCCATCTTTTTCAAAATGGCCGCCACTTGGACTCAGGAAATGACATATTGGCTTCTTATGGGCAAGATGCAACAGAAAATGAGACCAAAATAATGAACTTGTAAAAATTTAAGAAGAAAAAAAAGCAAGGGGCATCTAAAAAGGAAGCCGGCCGGGACGCTAAACATGTTTTTGTATTTTTTTCCCCTTATCAACAATGGTGAATGCTATATTACCCCTGCATTAAAAATAAATCAGATATAGCGAAAAAACAGAATGAACAATTCTGGGTCAACGGAGCAATCCATTTCCGAGATCCCTTTGAGTTTACCTCTTGACGATGTATTCGGTGATGGACTCTTTAACTAGCATCAACGATGTGTTGTCATGGAGACCAAGGTCAACTTTTTTCTTCTGGTATTGTTTGTGTAAATCATGGTTCACCTGGGTAGAAAAATCAATAGGGAGCGAGAGAGAGAGAGAGGGGCGGAAATCAATCGGCATTGTTGACAAAAATCGAAACTGAGAATGTGAAAAGCAGACTTCAAGAGTGGATTTATAGAACATTCAAAATTAAATATCAACTCAACAATATTTCATTAAAACAATATCCATGTTGCTGCAATTAAAAGTGTGTATGAAAAAATTTCAGCAGAATTTTAAAACATTGGTTTCAGAGAAAATAGCACCAAGGAGTTGACATGTATAATTATTATTATTATTATTATTATTATTATTATTACACATGTTGTTGTATGCAAGTTTGCCCAAAACAAGGCTAAAAGCCACTTTTGGTAAGAGGATACAAGAAGAAAATACTTAAGATGGAAATAACTCAGGGGAGCTGAAGGTAGGAATTGATATTCCTCTTAAAACAGTCTAGATTGAAGGACGGAGGGAAACATGCACCAGGCAAGGAGTTCCAAAGAGATGCAGTACGTGGAATAAAGCTGTTGAAATGGCTCTTTGTTCTACATCTCAGCAAAGCAAGAGTGTATGGGTGAGAACAAGCAGAAAGCTTGATCAACGCTCATAAAACAAAGGAAAATCTCACTGGACTAGAACCTCAACTATTTCTCAAAAAAATATAAACAACAAAAGTGACAAATTTTCACAAAAGAAAATCAGCTATATAAAGTTAATTCTAAATGTTCTTTTACTAATGTTTGTATCATACCAACATAACATAATTTATGTTGGCTTCTGAAGACGGCTTGAATTTATTACAAGATTTTGTTGTTAACTTTAAATTGTCTACATAGTATTACCCATACTTATTTCCAGGATTTAAGTCAACAATATCTGCCAGTTAGGAACCTACGCTTTAAAAACAAATTTCAGGTGTCTCTCAATTTCAATTTCAATTTCAATTTCAAGTTTATTTATTTCATCAAAGTTACAATTAAAAATTGAAATTTGTTTACCCGGTGTGCACTAAAAAGCATACAAGTACAATACTGACTAAAAGACAAATCATTAAAAAACATACACAAAATAATACTACCATTAAAAAAAAAGTTAAACAAAAAAAAGTTAACTCAAATTTTCTCAAATAACTCCTGTGGGGTTTCCTTTGTTGTTTTTCCTTTGTCGCTGTTTTTAACTTCCCCCAAAGATTTTGCACACAAGACTCTACTTTCTTATCAAATTCTTTGATGTGTTGCGTGCAGTAATAATTCAATCAAAAATTTCAAGGTTCTAAAGTTAGGCCAGAGTTCAGAAACCTATAGCACTGACTGCAATTGGAGCCGATCTTAAAGGCAGCATATTGGTAGGAGAAGATGTTTATTATTATTTATTATTATTTGTATTATTGTTGTTGTTGTTGATGATTGTTATTATTATTATTATTATTATATATTTCTGGTAATGAAACCAAGGATTCCTCATAAGTGAACTTAATCACTGTAGCTCGCACGCCTGAGGATACTTGTAAGCAAGGGTGCTTGCTATGTGAACCAGAAACACTAGGGTTAACCCCTACAATGTACTCTTCCACGATAGGTGTTTTGGGTTCGTTCTTTTACGTGCACTACCAATCCTAGTACATGGAACCTATGGCTTAAATGTTGCATGCAATTTTACACTTCGCGAACCAAAGCCCGAGGACATGACAGGAAATGAAAATTTCAGTTTTATAGATTTTCCTAGGACATTAGTACACTTTTTAACAAAAAGGGTATTTATGAGTAGGAATAAAAGAGCAGAGAAAAGTGCTGGCCTTAAACTACCGTTTAAGACCTCATCACCACTCTTTTATATTCCCTTAGCAGGACTCAAAATTTACAGTGGACTGCAGGCCCAAGGCCAGTGATTTAAGTGTCTGTCCAGTAAACTCACGGCCGAACAACGTCTATGTGTTTTTTAATTCAATATCTTTGTAAACAAAAAAAAAGGTTGTGTAAATGTTGAGTTTGAGTGTGATAAATGTCTTTCAATTCTGCTGAGTATCAAGTTTACTTACCCATCAGACAAAAAAGATGGGTTTGTTCAAATAAAACAGCGTATATGATAAAACTGTGTTCTCATTTTAAATCTGGTCTGTTTTCATTTTTATTCTGGTTTTGTAAACAAAATTCTGGTCTTGTAGAAATTCTGAGCTACAAGCCCTGTGGAATACTCCACCCAAATTTGAGCCATGAATCCATCAAAATCAGGCAAACCATGTGGCTATTATCTCAGCTTGCCTTTTCCCTACAAAATAAAAAAAACAAAAGTTGGTAAGACATTTGCTCTAGAACGGCAAAGGTCGCAGGTTCGAATCCCATCCGAGTAATATGCCTGTGATTTTTTCACAGGACTTGGGTAAAGTACTGAGTATACAGTGCTTTACAGACATCGGTGTATGGGTAAAACCAAAATATAATATTCGTTATCCCTGATGCGATTTAACATCAATTTAAAAAAAAAAAACGATTGTCAGCCAAAACACTGTCAAAACAACTCCTGCTATAATGAATCAATATTCAAGACACTGTTCATGGACAAAGTCCTTCTAAATTGTGTATACACCTGTAAGGACTGGACATTATCATACAATGGCACCACCTTCATAACAGGGGACCACAGGTGGCAATCAATTATGAGACCTTTTTTAAAGGCAGGGTGTACTTTTAGTAATTGTCAAAGACCAGTATCCTTACTTGGTGTATCCAAACAAGAAAATAATGGAACAAACACCCCCAAAACACCTTGTTGCATAGAATTGTGTGCTTTCAGACGCCTGAGAAAGGCTTCAGGCATCAAGCCTTTCTCAGATTCAATTATTTGGGTGAAAAATTAACTCTTTCTCTAAAATGACATTACTTTAAAGATGGTGGTTTCTAACAATGCTTTATAATATCAACAGCTCTCCAGTGCTCTTAACCAATTCAGTTTTTTTATGGTCAGTAATTGTTGGAGTAGTTACCAAAAGTACACCCTACCTTTAAAGGGGTGGTAAAGCATTGGTACTCAAATTATCAAAAGAAATTGTGAATACAAAGGACGCTTGGTGTAAATTAGTTCAGTTCATTGTGGGAAAGTTTCTTTTCGAGTAAGTTTTATCTTTGAGGAAACTCCTGAGACTTGTGATCATAAAAGAACAAAATAACAATTGATGCATTCTATTTATTATTTTGAAACTGACCTATTTAATGTGACCATTCAAAAAACAGCATGTTTATTGTGCTGGGTTTCTCAAGATTAGTACGAAAGCCAACACACACTGGCTACCTGCAAATACGTTGGTCCCTCTCATATCATACTGATCACCAACACAGTGCTTAAATCACAGACAAACAGGACACTAGACAAGATAACGTGATAGAATCAAAGAAATCAAACAGGGAGAATGCTAAACTCGATTGTCGTCTGCGTCTGCTGTGCACACCCTCTCTGTCAGCTGTGGACATCAATACCATGTGACATGCCTGGATGGCAAAATCATCCAGGTCAGCCAATGGGAAAGCTGAAACTAGCTTTTCAGCTAAAATGGCAGCATGCGTAAACTGCCTAGGAGCAGATTCTGGCACATATACACTGATAAATGAACACATGTTTTTCTCCATGTTCTGTTGCTATGGTTAGAATGGACCTAGTCTGTAGGTCATAGTTTGGTTTTTCCCAACGTTTTGCTGATTTATTGGAAAAATTATTTACAAAGTTTCAGCTAAATACAGTGTCTACATGTTGAGAAAACAGCAAAAAACTGTCACAGCATTTTTTGTACACGAACGCAGAATCCATCCACGTTTAGCGAGGTGACAGCGAGTATCAACTGCATCTCTCTGGCCGCAGCATCCCCAAACGGACACCAACCCTCAGAAATCTGAGGACTAATTCATGCATGAATCGTTTCCAAGCTTCAAATGTTTTTATTGATTTCTAATCAACAGGGGGCATTTCAGACGAAACAATTTCGCAGGATGCTTACTATAATTACCATCAATAACAAGCTTTTGGATAGATATTACACAATTTCCTTTTGGGGTAATTTATCCAAAGTATGACCCTACACACATGTACCTTTAAAATTTCTACCTCAAGATAGGGGGGTGATCATAACTTCTTCCTATGCCCGGCCGGATATGTTTATCATTACGTGAATCTAGGCTATATAACAGCTATTTTTCTTTCCATTATCACCAATTGACGTCCTTCTTGGAAATTCCCTTGACTCTAATTTTAAAAGTGAACTACGAAGGTCAAGAAGCGTCAAAGATTCCCAAAGGTCGGTCAAAAATCTTGGCAATGGGCACAAGTTTTTTGTTGATAATTGGTCCCCTGGTGAAGTTTAGTTGTTTCTAAAAAAAGGTTTGCGGTTCAAAAGAATTGTTGTCAGGGTTTAAGGTTTGTTGCCATTTTGAGTTTTGACAAATTTACAAACAAAAAAAACCTTCTTGATATCATAATTCATTATAACAATTATAAACAAAATTGTTTTTTTATACAACAAGTACTGAGTGAAAGGTTACTGAGGTTGCCATGTATTTTTACCCATTTTTGCAAATATTTATATTTAAATTTCTCCATTTCTCCTGATGATTGGAAAGGGAAATCAACTTGAAGCTATACTGTAATTGAAAACTACAAAAGCTAATAATAAAGTTGAAATCAAGACAAGAATAATTTCAAATTGTAAAGTATCAGAACAAATCTGCCAAGAAACCTTTGGAGGCCAATGTTTTGAGGCCATTCACATTATAGAGGGTTGTAAAAAAGTTGTTTTGATACTGGGCCAATGTGTTTTATTACCGAGTGTTTTGATCAAATATATTTTAAGAGAACAAGACCTGACATGTGGCATTCCGGTGGCAATGGTTAAAGGCACTGAACATGTTTGGAAATTGTCAAAGACCAGTGTTCTCACTTGGTGTATCCCAACATTTGCATAAAATAACAAGCCTATGAAAATTTGGGCTCAATTGGTCATCGAAGTTGCAAGAAAATGATGAAAGAAAAAACACCCTTGTTGTACAAATTTGTGTGCTTTCAGATTAGGAATAAAAACTTCTTGCAAGAAGTTTTTATTATTTTAGTGAGAAATTACCTCTTTCTCAAAAACTACGTTACTTCAGAGGGAGTCGTTTCCTACAATGTTTTATACTATCAACAGCTCTCCGTTGCTTGTTACCAAGTAAGTTTTAATGCTAATATTTTATTTGAGTCATTACCAAACGTGTACAATACCTTTAAGTCATCCAACTATTTATCAGAATACGGATTCAACTAGGCATCCTGTGAGAATGGGTGGAGCTCCCAAGAGGTGTTTAAAGGCACTGTACACGTTTGGTAATTACTCAAAATATATATTAGCATAAAAACTAACTTGGTAACGAGCATTTGAGAGCTGTTGATAGTATAAAACATTGTGAGAAACAACTCTCTCTGAAATAACGTAGTTTTTGAGAAAGAGGTAATTTCTCACAAAAATAATAAAAACTTCTTGCAAGAAGTTTTTATTCCTATCTGAAAGCACACAATTGTACAACAAGGGTGTTTTTTCTTTCATCATTTTCTTGCAACTTCGATGACCAATTGAGCCCAAATTTTCACAGGTTTGTTATTTTATGCACATGTTGGGATACACCAAGTGAGAATACTGGTCTTTGAAAAGTACCAAATGTGTCAAGTGCCTTTAAAGAGAATTCCGTTACCTCTTGAGAAAGAAAGTCCAACACAAGGATTAATGAGTGAATTTGGTCAGCCTTTATAAGGGTCTCATTTTCAAAGGGGGAACAACAGGGTCTCACAAACTTCCAGGGGGTGCGGAGAGAAGTGTGTTACCAGAACCACAAAAAACATTGCTTATACAGTGAATTTTTCAAAAATTCATGTTCTGTTTTGGAAATCAGAGCATTTTTATGTCACTGAGATTTAATACTCAAGGAGAATTCTATGCCATGGATTTACAGTGTTCTGTTGAATGAAAAAAATTCAAGTTAGAACAAAAAAGGTAGTAATATTCAACAACCAAACTGTGATACCCACCCCCTTTAATGCCAACCATGAAAATAAGTTTTTTTTATTTTCTTGGCAGGAGTGATATAATTGGGAAAAGCGGGAGTAGACTTCTCCTCTGTCATTCTTAATCTGTCATCATCCAATTACTGCCATGGTGCAAAATAAAGTGATTCACTGGTGTTCTGGTTGGTGGACTCCAGGGGTATATCAAGACCAACCCAGCGACCCTAAGGAGCATAACATCTCTATTGACAACAGAGGCTTAACTTTCGGGGAACTTTCTTCAGAAGAAGTGTTTTATCAAGACTGGTTGAATGAAGAAGAGGGACAGGGTGTTGTTCTTGGTAAGTTTTACAACTAACTCCTCAACAACAAAAATCATTAAAAAATAGCCTGAGTTGATGAAAATTATTTTTTAACCACTTCACGTTTGATTTTTAATAACAAATCGGTGCCCACCCGCGGAATTATTTTCCGGAACTTTTACAGCTTCTTGATTAATCGTTTTCCTTTGAAAATATCATTGCCGCAAATGAAACTCTGACTTGACGAAGGAAAGACAACAAAGGTTCTCATAATTAAGTTCCGGGATTTGATGTTGTCGTTGAGAAAATTGAGTAGACACTCACTGTGATTCGCAGAATCTCGGCCATGATCGACGGCCGAAAATCTGTCATGGTATACTGGAATCTTGGAACGCTCGGACTTACCTCCCATTGAGCCGAATATAATGACGAACAATGGTGGCAGCCTGTCCATTCTTGTATGCCACATTTTTACAACAACGGGACAAAGGTTTGGAATCAGGGGTTACACAATAACCCCCAGAAAGGGATTTTACAAGGCATGTTTTCCAGAACCTGTTGTTGCTCTTTGAAAGGGTGAAAAGAAGTGTATCATGGTAGGTGCCTCCCTGTGCACGCTACTCACTGGAAAGTCCAGGTGGATAAAATAGTCAGCTGTCTGGCTGTCAGCAAAAAAATTGAGGAAAATCCAAAGTTGTTCCCGGTGCTAAAAAACGTCTGTCTCAAAAAAATTTGGGATAAAGATGTCTTCCATCGTGAAGTGGTTAAACAAAATCATAGTAAGTTTAGTAAGTGGATGTTTAAGGTTCGCAATTTTGCATGGGAAAATTAAGAGTAACGTTTTTTCTTTTTAACTTTGCTCTAATGACTTTGCACTAATCATTATTATTATTTTGTTTAGGTGTTTAATTTTTTTTTTTAATCCCTGACTAAGATTGCAAAAGCACAGAAGTTTGGGTTTTCTATAAGTAACTCACTTCTGGACAAAAAATTTCAAAATCCAAAAAAATAGTGTTCAATTCCTGAATTTAAGACTGATAATTGAGCCAGGTTTAGGATATCATTGGATGAACAAAAAGTATTTTCCACTGAAAGTAATGTTTTAATAAAAAAAACTTCATTGACTATGTTTTCCTACAATTAGAAACTAAAGATTGAGGATTTCTTTTGGAAAGTGTAAATTCTAACTCTGAAGAAAGAATAACACCAACACCAAGACCAAGCTTCAAAATTTCGTCTAGGTTAAAGGTATCGTACACGTTTGGTATTTACTCAAAATATATATTAGCATAAAAACTGACTTGGTAACGAGCAACAGAGAGCTGTTGATAGTATAAAACATGGTGAGAAACGACTCCCTCTGAAGTAACGTAGTTTTTGAGAAAGAGGTAATTTCTCACTAAAATAATAAAAGACTTCTAGCTAGAAGCCTTTTATTCCTATCTGAATGCACACGAATTTGTACAACAAGGGTGTTTTTTCTTTCATCATTTTCTTGCAACTTCGATGACCAATTGAGCCCAAATTTTCACAGGCTTGTTGTTTTATGCATATGTTGGGATACACCAAATGAGAACACTGGTCTTTGACAATTACTAAACGTGTACGATGCCTTTAAGAGCCGTACCAATGAAACAATTCAGTGTTTAATTGAGAATGATTTGCAGGCTGTTGGGATAAACTCAGTACCTGTCAGGCTTGTTATGAAGTCAGCTGGGTATTTACGTCAGCGACATGTGTTGACATAAACCCCTGCTTGTCACATTTTTTACAGGACTCTGTTTGACATGACCTATGACCCCGACAAAACAAATGTCAAGTTATAAAATGGGTGGTTTTGAGTTCAGTGTCTGGAAGTGTTTATTCCACTCAACTTTTCAAAATAAAGTTGTTGTTTTTTTAACATAAGTAACTGGCTTTGTGCTTAAAGGGTCTGTATACGTTTGGTAATGACTCTGAAAATTAATGGCAATAAAAATTTACTTGGTAAGAAGTACATCAGCTTTCGATAGTATTTATAAAATGCATTTTGAGAAACTTTTCACTACGAAATGCTGCAGTTTTTGAAAAAATTATCACTTCTTATTACCGCTCCAGATTTTCGGCAATATCTCAAAAACGCTACCACCTTTTGAAATGAAATTTTCACAGGTTAGTTTTATGGTGCATGTATACATCTACAACTATAGGATTGAAACAAACAGTGGGTTCCAATTACCAAAGTATACAATCCCTTTAAGCTTTTTAAAAGGTAGCCCACCGGGCTAGTAAACTGCAGTTTACTTGCCCCCAGGAAGTTTTATTGGCCCACATTTCAAACGTGTATTGTCAAAGCTTTATCTTTCTGATGTATTAATGGTAGCGATCACAACCAGTTTATTGGTCAAATGAAATTACATGCTCTCACTCAAAAATATATTAAAACTTTTTAACAATTTATTCTGTGAAGAAATATGAGCATTATAAACAAGTAGGTTGGACAGTTTTTAGTAGCCCACAGGGCATGTTGAGAAGTTGAGTGGTGAATTAATTAATTTAAAGGTGTCACAAGCTGAAAACAGCGCCCTCACTGGAGTCAATGAAGGCCTATCATTGGTTGAGAGTTGTGCGCGGCGCGTACACATGCAAATTTCCATTGTTTGGCCTCAGCGATGGCGGCCAATGCAAGGAGTCTTTAAGAAATGTCTGAGTGTAATGCCTTACTCAGTCACATTGTACCAGACATCATTCAAATCTAACTAGTACATGGCTTATTGGGGAGGGTGGGGGAATTTAAACTATTCCCACTGTGGGAATAAAACTCTGCAGGTATCCAAACCACAACTATGTTAACCTTCAACCACACATGTAATAAAAATCCCACTGTGAGCTTACTGCACCAAAACAAGTTTGCAGCTTCTAATAACTTACTCTGCGGTTGCTTTAGGCGATGTCATTACAATACAAGTTCTTGGCGAGGGGCTACATGAATATACATGTTCAATAGAAAAAACGTGTTTGAAATAAACTATGGTGGGAGGGTGGCCTTAACTTTCTGATCCAATCCGGGCCTCTATCATAGTCAGAGACAATTATAAACGAATGGTGAGCAAAGAAAAATTTGCTGGTGCCAGACGCGAACCCATGACCTCTCGGTTACTGTATGAGTTCTCTACTATAACTAAGCAAACTAACCCTTTTGTTGGTGGTCCAGTCCACTTACGTCAATCATCTATTGCTTTGTGGGGCCAGGTCAGAAGCCGATAAACTTAGCTGCCGATTGACCAGGGATTAGGCCTGGCAGAAGATCAAAATTTGGCTTAAGGACAGCACATCATTCAACAGAACACAGGCTTTCTATGGCTATTCATCTTTCAAGGCTGATTCTATCTTTTTATGTTTGATACTCCAGCGTTCTTAACCCTCGTGCCACAATGCATCTGGTTACAACCCAGCAGCAAGCCACCTTGGTGATCCTCAATCTACTCCTACTACATGTGCCACTTCTCCACTGTGCCTCACAGAGCTCCGTTTCTTCCCGGGAGTCCCCGAAGGGACAGGAGTCTCAAGTACCTCCGTCAATGTGTCAGTACATGCTTCGTGGGGAGCCAGGTGCTCATGGGCCCCCTGGACTACCGGGTATACAAGGTCCTGCTGGGATGCCAGGTAATCACTTAGTAAAGGTCAGGGTACTAGACCTCCAAACTGTGCAGGTATCTTTGGTTAACTTCATATACATCAAACAGAGGCTTGGGGGGTAAAATAGTCTGTTACCTGGGGTTTGAAAAGAATGGAAACGGTCAGTCGTACGTTGAGGGCGCCAGATAGGCAGCCTCTCCCTTTTTAAGCTCCCAGTTATGTCCTGAAACGGAATGTGTACAAACCATGTACTAAAACATTTCAGACAAAGTACTGTTTGATGCTACTATTGCAACATGGTTATTTCACACAAACTGTTATGTCCTTCAAACAAATTCAAATGCAAAAATTACTCAAAGTTTCAGCATGTGCTACGCCGCTATTTGTTGGTATGTGCTGAATCACTCAGGTTTAACTTCATTCTTTTTCTAGATACAGTGTGGAAAAATCTGATAAAATCCAACAAGAAAAATGTGTCACTATTGAATCTAGTTGATCATTTCAAACATGTCTGTTAAAATGAAAGTAATTGATAATTTTTTGCAGGAAACCATGGAAATAACGGCAACAATGGTCTGACGGGTCGACCTGGACCAAAGGGAGATCAAGGAGCTCCCGGAGTAACTGGTGTTTATGGCCCTGCGGGGCAAACAGGCCCAGCGGGCCCACAAGGTCCAACAGGAAAGGCAGGTATACCCGGACCAGCTGGACTTGCTGGTGCAACCGGAACCAGAGGTCAGCGTGGGGCAGCTGGGTTACAGGGTGCTAAGGGAGAGAAAGGAGATTGCGAGTCTGGGATCTCATCCCGACAGATGTTGTCCAGAGCCGGCCGACGGAAAATAGCCTTCTCCGTGGCCTCGTCCAACACCATGACGGCACCGGCTGAAGACGCCATCATCCAGTTCGATCACGTCTTCACACTCCACGGGAACGAGTTTGATCCGGATACGGGGAAGTTCACGTGCCAGGTCAACGGGACGTACTACTTCATCGTGCACGCTAACAAATGGACCAACTCGCGTAATCTACACATCAAGCTGATGAAGAACGGCGTTTTGATGACTGCGTTGTATGAGGATGCTGGGTATGACTACTACGACGCTGCCAGTAACAGCATCCTCCTGGATCTGACACAGGGGGATCGTGTTTGGCTTCAGCTCCACAGTGGAAGTGAGGTCTACAGCGGACTGACCAGAATGACTACCTTCTCCGGCTGGCTCGTTTTTGAGGACTAAGTTGACTTGACTGTTACCCATGGATTGGTCGGGGCATTTTAACTGGCTAACATATTGTGGGGATTGATTGCGGGTCGTTTGAACTTCCTCTCTGCTCTTCGTTTTACCATTTTGTTAATCAGTCTGTGCCAACTTTTAACCCGTATCCACCTGACAGGTCACAGTACATAGACATTGTTCCTGCCTATGGTACATTACAATAAACATTCATTATTTACTGAGAACCATGAACACATTTACATACGGCCTGAGATCATTTGCATAAACAGCTCCGTAACTCTGGAACCGGCTTCCAACCCATTTTAGGAATGTGAACTCACTAGATCTGGGCCCAATTTCATAGAGCTGCTTAAGCAGATAATGATGCTGAACAATATTCTTCTTAGCAAAATCAAGCAGGATACCAGTCACATATTGTCCATATGACATGGTATTTTAGCTGGCAACCTTATTCTGGTAAGCATAATTATGTTGTGCTTAGCTACTTTTTGTGCTTAAGCAGCTCTATGAAATTGTGCCCTGTTAAAAAACAGTTCACTAAAAACCCATCTGCTTAGCATGTGACTTTCAAATGTTTTTCCTGCCAGTTGTTTCACTTCATCTTGTGAAATTTTTGTCATGCATTTTTTTTTTTGGTATACAATAATGTGTAGTTTAAGAATTGTTTAGTGGTGTAACGTGGGGTGGGGGGGGCATGGGGGGCACATGCCTCCAATTGATATCCGGGATAATGTTGTAAAGCGCCTTGATCTAGCTACTAGAATTACATGCACTATATAAGAACCCACTATTGTTATAATTTCAAAGAAATAAAACAGTTTCCTACATATCCATCTTGGGATTTTCCTTTCAAGAAGGTTGTTATGAATTTTTTAGTGTCGGATCTTACCTCTAGAGTTGTGTCATCAAAGCTTTCTGTCATTAGACTGTGTCGGTGACGATCTAACCATCGTTCGGTCGGGTTCTGCTCTGGTTTTAGCTCCATGTAACTACTGTGGAAGATCATCTGACACAAACAAAAAATTGCTAAAAGTAGACGGTTCAAGGAACTTGACTTCAGACAAAATTTAAAAATACTGTCACCGTTTTTAGGGAGAGGTATACTTGGCAGCACAGGCTGTATACTCCCCAGGGAGCTGAGATGGTTTAAGGAATGAAATATTTGGCCCAGTGACAAGGGGTAATATGGTTTGAAGCACAATGATCATTCTTTGGAATTGCGCTATATAAGAGTCGATATTATTTTATTATTAACTAAACTTACCTTCTTTGGCATGGCAGTGAAAATGAAGGCCTTGTTCATTTTGAGTTGATTAAAGATGTAGACTGCATCGAGGTGGCCTTGACATTCTAGAGTTTCCATGAGGTGTTTCACACTTTGCCAGTGTTCAAGACACATCCTAATCTGCATTGAATACAAAAAACCAAAAATGATCAACCAACAAGATTGAGGTTATCCGAGTTGCTATTAACTCTTTCACGCGCCGACAGGTCACTAGTGACCGGTTTAAATCCCTTCAGAAAATTGGTGGAAAACAAAAAATATAGATCACACGACCACACAGTTTTCAGAATAGGAAAGAGGACTCTTGAGGGTGCTATTGTGACCAGTTTTTTGGGAGGTCGTCATTTGCAAAAAGCGAGTAAACAATTAATGTGTCCATATGATCAATTAATCACTAAAATAAATGGGGCATGAAAGGGTTAATAATAATAATCAATAGTTTGGGATGCTCAGGCCTTGAATTAGGGGGGAAAATGTACAAAAATTGAAATGAGAAAAAAACCCTGTAAGACACAGTTTAACATTTGAACTGTTTTAATGTGACCAAGCACTAAGAGGAGATTGATCTCATTTGTAATTTATAATATGTAACTGTAAGCATTTATTGTTTTCTTACAGTAGACATTTCCCAGTTAAAGAAAGAGTCATGTCAAAAGCTGCTTCCTTAGGGCAATGTTAAGCAGGATTATATGACTCCTGACTCAGATTTGAGTCACATTTTTGATAACTCAGATTTGGACTTGACCTGTGTGACTCCCTTCCTCAGACTCGGGCTTGACCTTTGTGGCTTGCAACTGGGACTCGACAACAAAGATTGAGGACTAGTGACTCAAACTCAAACTTTATGACTCATGACTCAGACTTGAGTCACATTTTGATGACTCGGACTTGACCTGTGTGACTCCCAACTCATACTCGGGCTTGACCTTTGTGGCTTGCGACTGGGACTCGTCAACAAAGATTCAGGACTTGTGACTCAGATTCAAACTTTATGACTCATGACTCGGACTTGTGTCACATTTTTGATGACTCAAATTCAGACTTGACCTGTGTGACTTTGACTCGGATCGGACTTGACTTGACTTCGACTTGAGGATTGAGGATTGAGGATTGAGGACTCGAATACAAGACTATTGTACTGTACCTTATATTTAGGTTTATGAGGTTGCGTCTCATACAGCGCATAGAGGATATACAATGCTCCAACACGGTACTGCAGCTCGTAAGGGGGTAGAAAATAGTCTGTAGCTATACGAAAGGCCTCACACATAGTCTAAAATAAATATGGAAAGAAACAAAATACACACAAATAAACATTAACAATTTCTTGATTAGGCAATAGACCAACCATGTTTTCCAGGTTTGTCAACATTCAGGAGTAAATGGATACCTTCCTGTGCTGCATACTCAAAAGGAATTAAGGATGTGATTTCGTTCAAGTTGATGTTGTAAAAAAAAATCTTTACCACATAATGGAAGAAATATACTCAAACGCATCGGTTAACAGGTGTCTGGTTGAATTACAATCAGGGCCCAATTTCATAGAGCTGCTTAAGCATAAAAAGTAGCTACCCTTTTTAATATACATGTAATTACTCACCTCCTTTTTCTCTAGTCGTTTTTCAATTGCACTGTAGAAGGAAATACAAATTGATTTTGAGAATTAATATTGTACATTTTTGCAAGATAAGTTTTGAAATTTAATGAAAAGAGACAATAAGCTATTATGAAGATATAAATAGTGCATCCACTACAGAAGTCAGTCACTTGAAAGCATTGTACACATTTGGTAATTGGAGCCTATTGTTTGTTTCAAACAAATATAGTTGTAGATATATACCATAAAACTAACCTGTGAAAATTTCATTTCAAAAGGTGGTAGCGTTTGTGAGATATTGCTGAAAATCTGGAGCGGTTATGTCTGAGTCTAAGTCCTGTGTTATTTGGGCCGACTTCGAGTCCTCATTGTTGAGTCAGAGTCCAAGTCAAAGTCCTGTGTTGTTTGGTGGGTCAAGTCTGAATTTAAGTCCTCAGTGTTGAGTCCGAGTCTAAGTCCTGCATTATTTGGGTCAAGTCTGAATTTAAGTCCTCAGTGTTGAGTCCGAGTCTAAGTCCTGCGTTATTTGGGTCAAGTCTGAATTTAAGTCCTGTGTTATTTGGGTCAAGTCTGAGTCTAAGTCCTGTGTTATTTGAGTCGAGTCACAGTTCAAGTCCTAAGTGTCGAGTCCGAGTCTAAGTCCTGTGTTATTGGGGTCAAGTCTGAGTCAAAGTCCTGTGTTATTTGGGTCAAGTCTGAATTTAAGTCCTGTGCAATTTGAGTCGAGTCAATGTTCAAGTCCTCAGTGTCAAGTCCGAGTCTAAGTCCTGTGTTATTTGGGTCAAGTCTGAGTCTAAGTCCTGTGTTATTTGAGTCGAGTCACAGTTCAAGTCCTAAGTGTCGAGTCCGAGTCTAAGTCCTGTGTTATTGGGGTCAAGTCTGAGTCAAAGTCCTGTGTTATTTGGGTCAAGTCTGAATTTAAGTCCTGTGCAATTTGAGTCGAGTCATTGTTCAAGTCCTCAGTGTCAAGTCCGAGTCTAAGTCCTGTGTTATTTGGGTCAAGTCTGAGTCTAAGTCCTGTGTTATTTGAGTCGAGTCACAGTTCAAGTCCTAAGTGTCGAGTCCGAGTCTAAGTCCTGTGTTATTTGGGTCAAGTCTGAGTCAAAGTCCTGTGTTATTTGGGTCAAGTCTGAATTTAAGTCCTGTGCAATTTGAGTCGAGTCAATGTTCAAGTCCTCAGTGTCAAGTCCGAGTCTAAGTCCTGTGTTATTTGGGTCAAGTCTGAGTCTAAGTCCTGTGTTATTTGAGTCGAGTCACAGTTCAAGTCCTCAGTGTCGAGTCCGAGTCTAAGTCCTGTGTAATTTGGGTTGAGTCTGAGTCAAAGTCCTGTGTTATTTGGGTCAAGTCTGAATTTAAGTCCTGTGCAATTTGAGTCGAGTCAATGTTCAAGTCCTCAGTGTCAAGTCCGAGTCTAAGTCCTGTGTTATTTGAGTCGAGTCACAGTTCACGTCCTCAGTGTCGAGTTCGAGTCCTGTGTCAACTGCCATTCATGTAATTTTGTAAGTGTGAGGCCAAGTCAAAGTCCTGTGTTGTTTGGGTCCAGTCAGAGTTTAAGTCCTCAGTGTTGAGTCTGAGTCCAAGTCCTGTGTAATTTGGGTCAAGTCTGAGTCTAAGTCCTGTGTTATTTGGGCCGACTTCGAGTCCTCATTGTTGAGTCAGAGTCCAAGTCAAAGTCCTGTGTTGTTTGGTGGGTCAAGTCTGAATTTAAGTCCTCAGTGTTGAGTCCGAGTCTAAGTCCTGTGTTATTTGGGTCAAGTCTGAGTCTAAGTCCTGTGTTATTTGGGCCGACTTCGAGTCCTCATTGTTGAGTCAGAGTCCAAGTCAAAGTCCTGTGTTGTTTGGTGGGTCAAGTCTGAATTTAAGTCCTCAGTGTCGAGTCCGAGTCTAAGTCCTGCGTTATTTGGGTCAAGTCTGAGTCTAAGTCCTGTGTTATTTGGGTCAAGTCTGAATTTAAGTCCTGTGTTATTTGAGTCGAGTCAATGTTCAAGTCCTCAGTGTCGAGTCCGAGTCTAAGTCCTGTGTTATTTGGGTCAAGTCTGAGTCTAAGTCCTGTGTTATTTGAGTCGAGTCACAGTTCAAGTCCTCAGTGTCAAGTCCGAGTCCTGTGTCAACTGCCATTCATGTAATTTTGTTAGTCAGAGGCCGAGTCAAAGTCCTGTGTTGTTTGGGTCCAGTCAGAGTTTAAGTCCTCAGTGTTGAGTCTGAGTCCAAGTCCTGTGTAATTTGGGTCAAGTCTGAGTCTAAGTCCTGTGTTATTTGGGCCGAGTTCGAGTCTTCATTGTTGAGTCAGAGTCCAAGTCAAAGTCCTGTGTTGTTTGGTGGGTCAAGTCTGAATTTAAGTCCTCAGTGTTGAGTCCGAGTCTAAGTCCTGCGTTATTTGGGTCAAGTCTGAGTCTAAGTCCTGTGTTATTTGGGCCGACTTCGAGTCCTCATTGTTGAGTCAGAGTCCAAGTCAAAGTCCTGTGTTGTTTGGTGGGTCAAGTCTGAATTTAAGTCCTCAGTGTCGAGTCCGAGTCTAAGTCCTGCGTTATTTGGGTCAAGTCTGAGTCTAAGTCCTGTGTTATTTGGGCCGACTTCGAGTCCTCATTGTTGAGTCAGAGTCCAAGTCAAAGTCCTGTGTTGTTTGGTGGGTCAAGTCTGAATTTAAGTCCTCAGTGTCGAGTCCGAGTCTAAGTCCTGCGTTATTTGGGTCAAGTCTGAGTCTAAGTCCTGTGTTATTTGGGTCAAGTCTGAGTCTAAGTCCTGTGTTATTTGAGTCGAGGCAAAATTCAAGTCCTCGTGTCAAGTCCGAGTCAACTGCCATTCATGTCATTTTGGTCGAGTCCAAATTGGAGTCATTAGTATCGAGTCCTACAGAGAAAGAATACGAGTCCGAGTAACACAACACAATCTACAGGCGTTTTATTGGACTTACTAATGAATGAAACTGAAGTTGAAATTTCTCCACTCCTCGGCAAATATTTGATACCTGACAGTCTGTTTTTGGAGGAAGGCCTGGAGTAGATTTTCAATGTCGTCTCTCAGCCCACCTACGGCTTTATTCTCTGACTTATCCATCTGTGAAGTATATAGGAAATTACAGTATGAAAAAGTGTTGACTTGCCAAATTTAACCTTGTTTGCCCAGGCAGACACCTTTTTAAACGAAACACAAAAGTGCTGTTCTGGCAACACTGAAACAGCTTGTTTTCAAACACCTTTTTTTTCTCTCGAACTTTTCAAGACATAGAGCCCTAGGCCTAAAAAATAACATTCAGTGAAATTGTAACAGAAAACGGGAGTTCTGAGTAAAAATTAAATTGTTGAAATTGTTTGGTACATAACTTAAGGTTCAAGGTTCATTTATTTTCCACAGTACCCCCAAAAAAATTGACATTAACACTCAAAAAAGACCAAAGTACAAAGAATACATCTTTACAGTCAATATTTCAAGAACTAGATGGAAACAAGTATGACACTGCAAAGGGATCCATTTTTAGAAGCGGAGCTCGTAAGTTGTAGGCAATGGTCCCTAATAACTTATTGGGAAAAGTAAGAAATTGTGTTAAATTGGACAGCCTAAATCCAAAATGTGTCAGGCCTTTACTGTGGTTAAATGAACGAACTACCCCCCCAGCTGAGAGACTGGCTAAAAACAAATACATGTAGATACTAAAACAGTCAGTGGTGTTGACTAAGTAGAGTCTGGAGATAATGCAATGTCTACCATGCTCAACCTGGGCAGAATTTCAAAGCCCGTAAGCATAAAAACTTGCCAAGCACAAAAAAATCTTGTTTATCAGAAACTGGTTACCAGCCAAAATTCCATAAAGTTTATGTTGTTGCAACTGGTAACCCACTCATTTTTTGCTTAGCAAAGAAATTTGCAAAGCCGTATTTCTGCTTAACAGCTTTATGAAATGGTTACCATAAGAAAGTGGGCCCTGCAATGGATGGACTGGGGTACTGGTCCATTTGACAGTGGTCAAACTGGCCACCAAACAGGGTTTGAACTTACTTGTCCTGTCTCGATGGGTACATGTACTGCAACTGTTTAATAAAAGACAAGGAGCACTCTAATTACACACACATTACCGCGCAGGCCCACCATACTACTGTGCCAGAAACACAAGGGCGAACCCCTTCTCGAAAGACAATGACAAGACAATGTACAGAACCTACCCAGGCGCAGCGGCCTAGACAGGTTTACGTCCCATCCGGCGGACGAAACAATCAATGGTTAAATATCTCACTTTTATAAATCTTAAGGACACAAGTCTCAGTCTCAAGACCGAGACACGAACACACTTTTTGCTAAATGGCTAAATCAGAAAATATAAATAATAGACTCGGCATTCTATAGACTCAGAAAACACCGATGCGTAAGTGTAAACTGCATGAAATTTGACGTAACGTGTATGGTGTAACTGTCAATGACTGTGTAAAAGTGTAAAAACTGTAGACCCTAACCATGCAAACCCTGATTCGCTTTCGTACTTACCATTACAAAACAAATCTTTGTCAAATCTTCTATGTTACTGGAAAAAACGCGTGAAATCTTGTCTGTTTAAACTGTGCTGGTCACACCTTCCCATGGTGGGGAGGCATACGCATGGACGAGTTGAAAACGTACCAACGTTTGTGACATGTGTCTGTCTGCCATCTTGTGATTGTTGTTGCCGCAAAAAAAGTAATATTTTATGCCACATGAGGGCGCTGTTGAAGAAAATAGCAGACCACGCACAGACACACACACAAAATTCACGGTTCCCACCAAACACCTTCAATCAGAGGTTTTACAACTAGGCGTAGAGTCCGATCAGTAGGCTTACAAGCGTAATCACCATGCCGTAAAAATAGCCCAAAGCGAAACACTGCCAAAATGTTAAATAATAATAAAAAAAAACCAAAATAATACGCAATGTCTTATTCATTCCCACTTGGGCAATTAAAGACAAGATCAACTTTATAGCTCATTTTTAGGCCTAGGCCAAATTCCCTCAATTTTTATGCAAAACACAATGAAAGTGATGATTTGAATCCCTCAACAGTTTCTCCATGTAAAACAGTGGCGTAACTAGGGGGCACGGGGGCCCGTGCCCCCATTTGATGTCCGTGGCCCCCCGGGTGCCCCCCCCCACACTGAAATCTGGACTTTTGTGATTGGAAATTTCCAGAGTAAAATGTTACATTTTATACGCTTTGATGAGATGATTTCGATGTTTTTAAAACTATTTTTCCATTTACATGCAGAAAATATATTTTGTTTTACACTCACGCCAGATTACCTTATACAAAAATAGTAAATAACATAAAAAAGGCGATGAAAAGGGGCTTGTTCAGGCCCGTAACCAGGATTTTTTGTTTTTGGTGGGCGAATATTAAAGAAAAATGTACATCGCGTTAGCGCCGCCCGTCAAATTTTGAAAAAAAAAGAATGCCCATTTCAAGCCATTTGGTGCACCATTTTTGCGCTATGATATTGGTTATTATATCTGAATATCTGAAAACAGCTGAATTACAGCCTTGTATCAATATTATTTCTGCATTTTTAATGCTCAGACGGCGTCATCTTTGTATATTAAATTATGCCATAACTTACTATACAAAGATGTACGCCGTCTGAGCATTAAAAATGCAGAAATAATATTGATACAAGGCTGTATGTAATTCAGCTGTTTTCAGGTATAATAAAATGTCATATTTTAACGATAAAAATTGCTGAACAAACTTTTTGCTTAGTGTGTTATTTATTAGTTGCACAGTTACGATGCAGACTTTTTTAGTTAATTATTTTTTTGTCAGACTTTTTTATTTTATTTTTGTTAAAAGTTTGTTTTTCTTTTCCTTTTCCCCTTTTTTTAGGGGGCCGTCCGACCCCCCCCCCCGATTACGGGAATTGGCTTGTTTTAAAGAAAAAGGCAAACGAAACTTGGCCAGAAGTGCCCCCCTATAGAAAAAATGGTGCACCCCTTGTGCCCTGAAATTTTACCCTAGTTACGCCGCTGATGTAAAACCGACCTTAATTTCTTCACACACGATGAAAAGGAACCAGTAACATGAAAACTGCATTCCCTGTGAATAATTATGGTTAAAGGCACCGTACACGTTTGGTAATGACTCAAAAGCGACAAATATGCATAAAATAACAAGCCTGTGAAAACACTGACACACCACAACACTCACTCCAGCGCACACACATTCAGCCAGCAGCCAACTCCCACGCTCACCGATCAACACAACAGCTTGGCTACCTCCCGCCCAAGTACATCGCTCAAGCTCTATGCATGGCATCACCATCAGTAGTCCAGCATTCCCAGGCTGCAGACGACTGTTCGAAACGTCCAGACCAAAACCGGCTCTTTTCAAAGCCAACACTCATCCCAAAAGAGATTTTTACACATGGTTGTACCCGCAAGTTTACTACTAGTTACTTGTTATGAAAATCTTTTTGTTTACATCAGGTTGGCCTAATGGTGTCTTTCCTGTCTTTCACATGGGTGTAGCTACCCCCGGTTTGAATCCCACTCCGACCTTGCACGTGGATTGGGTTTTCAGTCCCTACCTAATTGTGTGGATTTCCCCATTGGGGTTTTCCTCCCACATCTAAAGCTGTACATTTTCTTCTTGTTTCCTATTATGCACGTGGATTGGGTTTTCAGTCCCTACCTAATTGTGTGGGTTTTCCCCATTGGGGTTTTCCTCCCACATTTTGCACGTGGATTGGGTTTTCAGTCCCTACCTAATTGTGTGGATTTTCCCCATTGGGGTTTTCCTCCCACATCTAAAACTGTACATTTTCTTCTTGTTTCCTATTTATCCTGTTATTGGCGCTATTGCCCTGTTGCATGTGTAATGAAATAAATAAAAGTGTCAGTAAAAACGGTGCTGGAATGAACTCCAGTCTAGGATATCATCTTTGACTCCTCCAGAGCATTGCACTTTGGAGAAATAGTAAAATAAATAACATGTGACATGACGCACTGAACACGTTTGGTAATTGTCAAAGACCAGTGTTCTCACTTGGTGTATCCCAACTTATGCATAAAATAACAAGCCTGTGAAAATTTGGGCTCAATTGGTCATCGAAGTTGCAAAAAAATGATGAAAGAAAAAACACCCTTGTTGTACAAATTTGTGTGCTTTCAGGTAGGAATAAAAACTTCTTGCAAGAAGTTTTTATTATTTTAGTGAGAAATTACCTCTTTCTCAAAAACTACGTTACTTCAGAGGGAGTCGTTTCCTACAATGTTTTATACTACCAAGTAAGTTTTTATGCTAATATTTGTTTTGAGTCATTACCAAACGTGTACGATACCTTTAATGTGACCATGCAGCGCTCACTGAAGGGTTAAAAAAAAGCTTTACAAGCTGGAAACAATTGTTACTATATTTGAAATACTACCGGATGTTATTTTTCACCATTATTTCCAACCAATGATGTCACCGAGTGATCGATCCTTACCATTTTCCCGAAGTACAAATTAACTATTACCCTTTTATGAAGGTCTTGGGTATACGTGTTTTCTCTTACTGATAATTAATTACACAGCATACACAGAAAGCGACGATAGCCACGGCGATTATAGATTTTACTTTACTAATGGACAGCTTGTGATTTATGGTGTATTAGGCCCTACTTCTATAATTGCAACAGGCAGTGTGACATTATACCACAGAAACACACAGTATGGCACGTAATGTTGGCCGATGTGGGTTGCTGTAAATGAGCCAGTGTTGGTTTCTGCACGGACTATGATTATGCAAAAGCGTTTCAATTGTGAACACGGATTATAGTGCTCTAGTATTCTGGAACAAAATACAGCAACCATCTTAGCTACAGAGCAATTGCTGTGCTTTATTAATATTAAAGGAATATTCGCTATACAGCTATATTTAGGTTTTCTCTGTGGATCGTCACTTAAGCGACTTTAAAGGATAGAGATTTTGAATCATACCAATGTTGCTGGTGTCTTTAATGGCTGTGTCTTAATAAAGACTAATGATCTAATTTGTTAACCTCATTGTACAAGATCGCTCTTCGTTCTCAACTTGTGTAGACCTTGGTTTACTTTCAATTTTTGCACTGTGAGGGCGTGAACCACGCACTATTTTCGGTCAATAATAGTCGGCTTCACGCACGACATAAAAACTGCCGTCGTTACAAAGTGGAGTTGCGTTCTCTGCTGAACCACGGGCCTTTGTAATGCCCTCCTTTTAAGAATATTTCTCGCTGCTGCCACCACAGTATCGTTTCATATAACTTACAAAATTAAAAAGACAAGTTAGCATACCTCATTTGGACACACAGTCGACGCGACAACGTTGAAACCAGTGCAGTTGGTAACCACTTCCCCGGATTCACCGGAAGATTGTCCACCAGCAACTGAAACACGGAACATAGTTGGCTAGTTCCCGTTGACCGCTCAGCCTGAGATGTTGACTCGATTGCCAGCAACTTCTTTTGAAGCATATCACCTGTTGCTGTTTTTGTTTAGTGCTGTTTTCAAGAAGGAACATTACTCTTTTTAAGAATGTTACGCAGTAATCAACTCCCTAGCTGCTAATCACGATCCTGTGATCGACTAAAAAAGGTAAGACAACATGTCGCTGCAGACTCCAGAAGAGCAGGCTTGTGTGGCATCGCACACAACACTAGCTTACATACTCCGCGGGACAGTGGTATCAATTTTCTGCATTGTTACGATTTTCTTCAACTTCTTACAAATAGTAATAACGCAGAGAGTTACAAGCTTTTCGGACAACACCAGGATACTCATGACATCCTTGGCACTGTCAGACATTGGGGTTGGATTTCTTGCAGCATTGTCTCTGTTCATCTCTATATTCGTGAAATCCCATACGATCCCTTCATGGCTATGCCACGTTGCTTTTGCATGGTTTTATACATGCACAAGTCGGTCTGTAGTCGACCTTATGATGTTGAGCGTTGATCGTTTCATAGCCGTTACGAAACCATTACGCTACCAAACAATGTTAACCCAAAGTAGAGTCAAACTGATAACTTTTATCTTATGGGTTATCATCATTACGTTGGGCGTAACTACATCTTTGATTAATACAGTTGAATTTAACGAATGTGTGGTACTGTGCGTGCCGACACTCCCTCGATCAGTCACTGATAGTGTGGTGATCTTTATCGTGTATTACGTCTTGCCTTTGGTGATCATCTTTGGCATGAATATGAAACTTTTTCAGCTGAGTTCAATGCATGCGAAGAGAATCCAAGCTTCAATACCTATATCGGAAATCGGGGAAAACAGCATGTCGTCTACTGTTTCAAGACGCAAACAGCAGCGTCAATTGACGAACGCAAACAGCAACAAAGCTGCTTACGTTGTTGTCTTCGTTACGTTAGGATTCGCCGTAACGTGGATAGCGTACTACGTTATGATACTCGTAAGCACTTTTGGGGGTCCTGAGACATCAGGGTGGATTCAGTTTACTGTAGTGTGGCTAGCTCTCAGCAACAGCTGGCTGAACGTCATCATTTACGCCCTCCTCAATCGTGCCTTTCGAGAAACAGCACGCAAGTTTATCTTAAAATGTGGTCGATGCTTTCAACCTTAAAACTAAACCTAAACATAGACATCTTTGCCAAAACACTATGCTTGTTCAGGACACATGTGACAAACAATGCTTCATCATTTGCGTCTTTAGAACTTCAAATTTAACGAAAATATGTCAATAGTGATCAACTTGATGCAAGTATTATCAAAATGAGTAGTATGGATGTATTTTAGGCCACCATTTATTATACAATCACAAGGTTTAAAGGCACTGAAGGCGTTTGGTAATTGTCAAAGACCAGTGTTCTCACTTGGTGTATCCCAACATGTGCATAAAATAACAAGCCTGTGAAAATTTGGGCTCAATTGATCATCGAAGTTGCAAGAAAATGATGAAAGAAAAAACACCCTTGTTGTACAAATGTGTGTGCTTTCAGATAGGAATAAAAAGGCTTCTTGCAAGAAGTCTTTTATTATTTTAGTGAGAAATTACCTCTTTCTCAAAAACTACGTTACTTCAGAGGGAGTCGTTTCTCATAATGTTTTGTACTATCAACAGCTCTCTGTTGCTCGTTACCAAGTCAGTTTTTATGCTACTTAAATATTCTGAGTAATTACCAAACGTGTACAGTGCCTTTAATCATTTACCAACCAAATCAAACAGTATAGTTTAAGCTTTCCTGGTAAATTTGATTAATTGGATGGTTTATTCGTGTAAATATAATGTAGGCCTAGTTGCAAAACCACTTGGGTTAACCCGCTTGGATCCAACAGAGTGCCAATTTATCAACATCTCTGGACAATTTATTTTGCCAAGTCGATTTACTAAAACAGATAAGTCGACACACCGTGAATAGTTTAGATGACTTATTGAAACTGAGACGTCGACCTGCCGTGATGATTTAACTTGCCAAGACAACTGACTGAACTTAAGTTGACTTCTTTAATTCAATTCGTCTTGGCGAGATGCATTATTGCGGCAAGTCGACTTATAGACAAATAAGTTGAATGTTGACTTTTCGACCCTAGCAGAGTCTTTCTCGAAGGCTAAAACACAACAACACACATAAACAGGTGTACCCGGTATACCTGTTTTATGTCTGTTGTGTTGTTATTTAGCCTTCGAGAAAGACTACAAAGACAGTATAAAGAGTATTATTCCGAAGTCCTGGATCTCATTTATGCTTTGTGTTTCTTTTTTTTTGCTGTCCTCATTATAACAATGTTCCTTTTATAAAGAGGTAATTTGTCCAGTCCCAGCGATCTCGTTATAACGATAGTTTACTGTTATTAAGTTAGGCCAGTCGCCTATACAAAGAAGTCGAATTGGCCACAAAAATCATCTTGTTATCTGGAGTGGTGTGGCACTTACAGAGCTCCGTAGACATGCCTTGTAATGAAATGTAATCGTTGACTTTTTGCCATTTCACTAATTGAGGCAAGTAGACTTATGATATAAAGACGTCGACTTGGCTACATAATATAATAAATATTAATTATGTTGTTATCTGTATGAGGAGATCCCAGATAGCATATACGAACCTTTAATCAACGTTGCTAGCATGGTTGATTTGGGGTTATGGTTCAACGTTAAATAAACGTTCACGTAACAATGTTTCATGGTCACTTGCTAACGTTGATAAAACCTTTTACAAGCAAAAACGAGTTGAATCAACGTTAACATATAACGTTAAAGTATAGTTGAACAAATTTTACTGTAACACAGTTCGAATGTTTACCTGGTAAAGTTGAATAAACATTTTATCATGAGCAAATTAACGTTTAATCAACGTTTACGAACTTCAAGGTAACCAATTGAACAAACGTTAATGTAACATTGTTTCAAAGTTCACTTGTTGGCGTTGATAACACATTTTACATCAAGCAAATTAACGTTGAATCAACGTTAACGTATACCATTAAAATGTAGTTGAACAAACGTTAATGTAACATTGTTTGAATGTTCACCTGCGTAAGTTGATTAAACATTTGATCAATGAGAAAATTAACGTTTAATCAACGTTAACAAACTTTAAAGTAACCAATTGAACAAACGTTAATGTAACATTGTTTCAAGTTCACTTGCTGACGTTGATAAAACATTTTACGAGCAAATTAACGTTGAATCAACATTCGATAACGTTAAAGTAACTATAGTCAGTGAACAAATGTTAACGTAACATTGTATGAATGTTCACCTGCTAAAGTTGATTAAACATTTATCAATGAGCAATTTAACGTTTAATCATTGTTTACTAACTTTAAAGTAACCAATTGAACAAACATTAATGCAACATTGTTTCAAAGTTCACTTGCTGACGTTGATTAAACGTTTAATCAATGAGCAAACTTACATTGAAAAAACATTTACATATAACGTTTAAGTAACGTTAAGGGTAAAACGCTAATAAAGCGTTGTGTCAACGTTCATCGGTTATCTGGGAAGGTACCTTGTACAGCTCTGTAGATAATACAGTCCCTTGCCCTCCGCATCGTTGACTGTTTGCCAAGTTAAATGTAAATTTTTCTCCTGTGTGATGGAAGTAAACAAGTTGATCATGGATACCACGGAGACACAACGGGGCTATTTTAAGCAGGAACTAAATTTATTTGCTTGCCCTGAAGAATTCAACAATACGGGGGTGTTACATTTTATAATTATATAGCGTACAATCTACAAACCACTTTAAAGTAATCAATTTTAACATCATTTCAAATACAATAAATTTTTGTTTCAGTAAGACCTAACATGAATGAATAATCTCATTGGGAAAATACACAAATGGTTACAATTACTTAGATTTTCTCTTTTTTGTAGGGGGGGTTCTCTATGCCTAAACTTAGAATTTAAATTGTTTTTCATCATTTATTTAAGAACTGAGTAGGTTTATGGATAAATACCATAAGATTAAAATCTATTTTGTGAAATTGTGGTAAGACACTAAACATTCGACGTAGAGTCTTTGCTCTGCTCGTTTAGGCCAATAAACAAAATTCCAAGCAAAATTAATTTTGTCATCCTCAATTTATTATTGCCTGAACCACCAAAAATGCGATGTTTATCTACCAATAAACAGGGGAACGTAGAGTCTGAATTGTGATTAGGCAACTGCATGTGCAGTGGGGCAGCAGGCAGCAAAGTACAGTTTATTGATTTGCGCTCGAAAAAAGGCATTACACAAGAATGATTTTGGAGAAGTAACCTTCGACCAAACGAGCTCATTTTGTGTAGAAAGGGCTAGTTTGAGTTATTGGCGCCGGCAAATTAATTTGCAAATGCGCGCATAACGACGACTTTATTCACGTCTAATTTTTATGTGGATTCAACATTCGCTGAGGTTCGATTTGATAAATACAAAAATAAATAAATAAATAAACAAAAGGGCTTTTAATGGCGACCGGCTGTGTTAATTTGAGGTTTGTTAAAATGAATCCAATAAAATAAAATAAATTTGATAACATTTTCTTGAGATTAAAGGAGTACTATGTTAATGATAATAACAATAATAATAATAACACTTCATTTTTGATTGTTTTGATGAACTGAGAAATACTTAGTTATTCAAATTTGTGAGTTAATGTTTTGATATAATATAATATCTTCAACTTATGTAATATTGCACTTTGTTTTATAGTATATATTATTATCGCATTGTGAAATATCTCACTTGACGTAAATAAGTATACTTGTGTATTTATATTTTCAAATATTTAATATTTTCTTGATTTTAATGAAGGTGTTTGAGGTTTTTCTCAGCCTAAAATTGACCAATAATGAATTTTATATCAGCTTGCTGGTAAATTAACTTTAATTGTATTTAATCGGGCTCTTATATCTTTATCAGTGTATTATCCACTAATGGCACTTTCAGAAAAAATAAAAGTACTTGTTTGTTACGGCAGATGCCAAACAAATCTATCTGTTTTTTGTTTTGGATGTTATAAATAAACTACTACAGAAACAAAAATTTAAAGTTTCATTCATCACTTACTACTACCTCATACATTAAACATTATTCTAATTTCAACTTTAACATACATATAGTGTTTAAAATTCAGTAGATGTTTGACTGACAAAGTAAGTAAAACATATCTGTGCTTTGCAGTTATATATAATTGTAATCATTGTATATTAAATATTTGAAGAAATGGTCCCATTCACCGATATCAATATTAAGCGGTTAAAATAATTTCATTATTTTTGCTGATCATTCTATACTTTTTTTCTTTGTAAATTTCTTAACCAGGACTTGAGGCAAGCAAATTTGTAATTAAATTCTAATAAATTTATCTAGCATTTCTAATTAACATCAAATTAACTGCAGAGCACAGAATGAGTGTCACAATTTGGTATCATCTATCGCCCACCATCGAATTGGCAAATCTCGCAAGAGCAGTTGTTGATGATTTTGTAGTTGTAGGGCTTACGGACGCCATCGCAGTTAAGAGTCGTCGTGCGGTCTACCATGGAGGCTGGTTTACAACATCTACATTCACTACGGAGCTTGGCTTCACCAGAGATCATGTCGATAAAAGCTGTGGACGGACACCCACCATTACAGTACGTAAACTCTACAAGCTCCGTGGACACACAACCGTCTGTTAGGGTCAGTCTCTGCATTTTGCTTTCGCGTAGACACATCTTTGATTCTTTCTCTGTATATTAAAAGGAAAAGTAGTGTTAATTAAAATAACATTGTTGTGTGAAATGCTCTAAAGAGGGTCTCCAAAGACAAATTGAGTTTTGTGACGCACCCATTTTCCAATAGATAGAGTCCCGATGAAAAGGGGAGCAAATTTAAAGTCTCTAACCTCGCGTTAAAATGGTGTAAAATACCGGTTTTCTTTCAGAATGAAATTTAAAACATGACGTCGTTGGACAGCAAAAACATTAGGTCAAATTCAAGCTATTTTGATCGAATATCATCAAAGTTCAGAAATGAACTGAAAATCTTTGTAGACAAATGTACAGACCATGAAATGTGACCTCAACAAACGTTTTTGGATTTTGACAAAAATTGCACTTGAAGGGTATCAAACAGAGTGGCATTTTACACCATTTTAACGTGGGTCCCCCTTTTTTATACGGACTCTTTCTATTGGAAAATGAGTGAATCACAAAACTGAATTTGACCTTTGAGTCCTTCTTTAAGGTAATAGAATGGGGTAGATATCTTACCGCATACTGGGCAGCATTTATCCTCAATGTAGCGTAGTTTACCCTGCAGAGAAGAAAAGACAAGTGGGGAGGGGGGTATGTTAAAGTTGTACTGTTTGTATACCCTAGCTTTATGAACGAATTAAAAACTATGAGCAATTATAATACTCCATACCAAAACCAGTTGCTTCCTGCCAAATCTCTATATACTGGGTTTATTTGATCTTCAAGTAGTTTTCAAGATGACAATGAGAGCTTTAAAATATCACCTAAAATAGATCCCCCCTGCGCAGGCCGCCATTGCTACCCAAACAATGGAAACGTGCACATGGGCAAAACTCTCAGCTAATGATATGTCTTCCTTTGTCCTAAGAGAGGGCGCTGTTTGAGCTGATGACATCTTATGCAAGGGGACTCTTAATGTGGAGATGCCCTTTGACCTAAGAGAGGGCGCTGTTTTAGCGGATGACATCTTATGCAATTCTTAGGTCATACAAAGGAAGATTTCCTCTACATTATGTTAAAGAAACTAGGATATATATCTTTTTAAGGCAGGGTATACTTTTGGTATTTGTCAAAGACCAGTATCCTCACTTGGTGTATATCCCAACAGATGGTCAATTGGTCATCGTAGTTGCACGAAAATAATAGAGGAAAAAAACACCGTTGTTGCATAGAAATGTGTGCTTTGAGACGCCTGAGAAATGCTTCATGATGCCTGAAGCCTTTCTCAGATTCAAATTTTGGGGGCGAAAAATTACCCCCTTCTCTAAAACTACATTACATTAAAGGGGGTCGTATCTAACAAGGTTGTATAATAACAACAGCTCTCCGGTGCTCTTTACCAAGTAAGTTTTTATGGTCATTAACTTGTGGAGTAATTATCAAAAGTACACCGTGCCTTTAAGTATACTTACATCACATCTGAGATCACATTCTTCTCTGCTATCAACTATTCCTGATCCCATTTCACAAAACATCCTGGTGCATGGTATAGTTGATGGCATTTCCTCGCCAAACTACATAAAGGAGATTGGAAACAATACACCATTACACAGCAACGCTTGGTAAACATCCGAGACTCAACTGCATTTTGTCATATGCCCTGGGCCCAATTCCATAGAGCTTCTTAAGCAGAAATGAGCAGGGCAGTCACAAATTGTACTTGTGACATGGTAGTTGGACTGGTAACCTTATTCTGGTAAGCATAATTTTGTTGTGCTTAGCTACTTTTGTTTGTGCTTAAGCGGCTTTTATGAAATTGGGGACTGGTTCCAAAAGATTCTCCACGCTGGTAGAAACAAAAATGGCATTGTGATCTCGAACTGGTTGGAACCAGATTTCAAACTAATTTAACTGGATTTAACCTGTTTGTGTGACTTTAGTCATGAAGTAGGATCCCATCTATATGAAACCGATAATTGTATGGAATTCCATCTTCAAGTTTATTGGCCTAAAGGCCTAAAGTTAAAATGGTTGAAACTATTGTAAAACTTGTGAGTTTATGCAAAAATATGCTACATAGTTCCATTAATAGGTACAGTTCGTGATAACTGCATGGTATCATGCAGTCAATCATCTGTTAGATATTGTGTTAAAGTTTTGGTGGCCAATTGAATACCGAACTCGGCTGCTCGAACCCATTTTTGATTGAGTCAGAGACAATTGTAATAACTGCGAAAATGGGTGACACAGGTTGCTGCAGACACACCAGGTAAATCCATTGCTCAAACTTAATGAACAACAGACATTTTACCTTGTATGTCGACTGCCAGCTACCGAGGGTTTCAAATTCTCTCATTGATTGGTGTTTTTATATCTTACCTTATACCATCGGCCATTGTACAGGCATCCTCGGCCACGGACTAATGAGAAGAAGAAAAAAAAGTGTTTTAAGGACATGTTTTAAAAAGCCCTTATCCACAGCTTAAAGGCCCTGTACACGTTTGGTAGTTGTCAAAGACCAGTGTTCTCACTTGGTGTATCCCAACATATGCATAAAATAACAAGCCTGTGAAAATTTCGGCTCAATTGGTCATAGAAGTTGCAAGAAAATGGTGAAAGAAAAAAACACCCTTGTTGTACAATTGTGTGCTTTCAGATAGGAATAAAAAGTTTTTATTATTTTAGTGAGAAAGTACCTCTTTCTCAAAAACTACGTTACTTCAGAGGGAGTCGTTTCCTACAATGTTTTATACTATCAACAGCTCTCCGTTGCTTGTTACCAAGTAAGTTTTTATGCTAATATTTGTTTTGAGTCATTACCAAACGTGTACGATACCTTTAACCTTGGAAAGTCTAAGTGCCTCGATTGACACAATTTTACAGATGGAAAGAGCAATTTTACAGATTTATTCGTTTCAGATGTAGACATCAGAAATGACTGTAGCTGGAAAATCTATCTTTTGAAATATAAAACATTAGTTCCATTCAACATATACCAAGTCGGTTCTTAGGTAATCACAACCACAGTGGGAAAATACCCCATACGATGACCCCCTCATCCAAAACTATCCACTCGGCGAAAAACACATGATGGATAGTGCTTGAAAAACAAGGAAAAGATGAGAACAAAACGAAGTCATGTCTCCAAAACAGACTTTGCATCAGTGGCATAGCTTGGGAAAGGGGGTGGGTGCACGTGCCTTAGGCACCGCCCTCGGAGGTTGCCTAATTGACCAAGGCTTGTTTTCATTTTAAATCAGTTATTTTATTTAATGATGATAAGATCCACCCTCTTTGAGATTGTCGCTTATAACAACGAAGCTTATAGCTATTACTATTGCTATATTGTTATTAGTGTCACTGTTATCTCAAAATATTTATAAGATGTTCAAAGACAATGGTGCATTAAAGGGACGCCTTCCTCTAACCTTGCTTACCCCCATGCACAATGAACCCTAGTTTATGCATCTTGCAACTTGCATTTATGTACTCTCCTAAAAGCATTGCTGCTGTCCTGGTGAGGATGGTGACTGCTCTATATTCCGACACCCCTATATTCCGACACCCCTATGTTCCGACAACCTCCTCATGATTTACATAGGGTTAGGGTTAGGGTTAGGGTTAGGGTTAGGAATAGGAAAATACACCAGGGTTGTCGGAACATAGGGGTGTCGGAACATAGGGGTGTCGGAACATAGGGGTGTCAGAACATAGGGGTGTAACCGGTGAGGATGGGTTGCATACAATGCCACTACACTCTAAAAACTTCCGGGTCCCAGGGGCCTGACCCATTTCCAGATCAGGGGTCAATTTCACAAAACTCTTCCTAACTTAGGACTAGTCCTAGGCAATGCTAAGAGATAGGACTAGTCTTAAGTTAGGACCAGTACTTGAGACTAGTCCTATCTCTTAGCATTGCCTAGGACTAGTCCTAAGTTAGGAAGAGTTTTGTGAAATCGACCCCAGGTTGACCCGGAAAGTGGTTGCAACCCACCCCCCCCAAAAAAAGGAATTTTAATTCAAATTTTGCGGCATGTTGACCTTTCTGGGTCATTTTGACACAGATTCCGGATCACACTGACTCAGAAAAGGGTCAGGCCCCGCGGGACCCAGATCCGGGTCAATTCAGACCCGGAATTTTTAAGAGTGTATAATAATACGCTCCATTTCTTATGTTAATCGTTATGTAACTGAATAGACTGATCATGCTGAAGTGCGAAGGGGTCATTGAATTAATTCAATGTATCTGAATTTTCAGTAAGTGGACATACATGTATAAGTGGTGACTGCTTTAATTCCGACACCCCTATATCCCGACACCCGTATGTTCCGACAACCCCCTCATGATTTACATAAGGCTAGGGTTAGGGTTAGGGTTAGGGTTAGGAATAGGAAAATACACCAGGGTTGTCGGAACATAGGGGTGTTGGAACATAGGGGTGTAACCGTATGTATAAGTTGGTTACTTTTCAAACCGGATCTAGGCAACCTTACCTTCAGATGAATCTTCACCGGGAGTGGTCACGAATGTATCGCCGACTGTTATGTTCTGTGTGGTAGAGGCCGTAGTCACACCAATGTGTGGCGTGACAGGGGTCTCGGGCGTGGTAGTAGAAGTTGACGCTGGCGTTGTCGTCGATTTAGTGTTTGTGATAACTGTAGTTTAAAAAACATGAAATGAAAGGTTTGAAAATAAAGATGGCGAGACGTCCATCATGGCATTCAGTTAGACTCATTTCAGATACACACTATCTTAATTAAATACTTCTTTTAACAACCAATATATGTCAGGAGTAAAAACTACTGAAGCAACAATTATTTCAGCAATACGGGCATATATCTGGGCTATTTTGGTGAGCAGGAGCTTGCAGAAAACAGCCAGACAATCAAACATCCAGAGGATGTGACACTATCTTTCACACTGACATAGTCAAATATCTGAATAATAAAGCAAAGGTAATATAATAATAAAGATCAATTAACACAGTCAACGAAAAGATAGCCAAAACGACAACAAACAAAAGAGTAATTAGGACCAAGAAGCGAATATGAAAAGGAGATGAAGCATCATTATTTGGAAAGAAAGATCCACGGACCGCTAATTATTATTATTATGTTTGTTATTATTAGTATTATATATTTCTGGTAATGAAACCAAGGATGCCTCATAAGTGAACTTAATCACTGTAGCTCACAAGCCTAAGGAAACCTGTAAACAAGGGTGCTGGCTATGTGAACCAGAAATGCCGGGGTTAACACCTACTCTTCTATGATAAATGTTCTGGGTTCTTTTACATGCACTACCAATCCAAGCTCATGTACATGGGACCTACGGCTTAATGTCCCATCTGAAGGACAAAATGGTAAAGCACTGACTCAAGGACACAAGTGCCACGACCGGGACTGGAACCCAAACTCTGCTTGCGAGTCCGGTGCTCTTAACCGCTCCACATGATCTTATAGGCTCATTCAAGGACACTTCTTTCAAAATAATAAACAACTTGTGACTAACTATTTTTTGCAATATATGTAATTTCTGAAGTTTGTATTGCAAGCTGTAAGGGTCTTACCATTGTTATATGATTCTGTAACAGTTTCCGTAACACCAGCTTCGGTAATGATTCTTTCTATTGTTGTTTGTCTTGTGGTTGGCAACGCTGTTGGGATAAAGAATATATCACGTGAATATTTAACACTTAATTTGTTTAAGGAGTAATTTTGGGTTAAACAAAGAAATACTTTGGGGTTGTATTGTAAACTTGCGTGTGATCCCTGGCTACACGGCAGCTAACGGTTGATGGCTTCTGACTGGCACCCCTGAACAGAGATAGGGCTAGATAGCTCAATTGGTAGAGCGCCGGCACGTTAACCGGAGGTTGTTGGTTCAAATCCCGCTCTGGTCAATATTTTCATTATTACCCAGTCAATTCTCCTTGTGGTTTATAACTTGTTTTAAAGTGTCTAAAATATAGACTCGTATAATGTCCCCCCAAAATGGGTTCATGTGGCACAACAAAAATAAATTCATTCCACCGAAATTAAAGAGGGTCTCGAAGGTCAAATTAAGTTTTGTGATGCAACCATTTTCCAATAATTAGAGTCCTCATGAAAGTGGGGGAACAATTACAAGTCTCTAACCTCACGTTTAAAGGCACTGTACACGTTTGGTAATTACTCAAAATGTATATTAACATAAAAAACTTTCTTGGTGACGAGCAACGGAGAGCTGTTGATGGTACAAAACATTGTGAGAAATGACTCCCTCTGAAGTAACGTAGTTTTTGAGAAAGAGGTAATTTCTCACTAAAATAATAAAAGACTTCTTGCAAGAAGCCTTTTATTCCATCTGAAAACAAACAAACTTCTACAACAAGGGTGTTTTTTCTTTCATCATTTTTTTGCAACTTCGATGACCAATTGAGCCCAAATTTTCACAGGCTTGTTATTTTATGCATATGTTGGGATACACCAAGTGAGAATACTGGTCTTTGACAATTACCAAACGTGTTCAGTGCCTTTAAGTGGTGTAAAATTTCATTTTATTTGATACTCTTTCAGAGTGAAATTTGAAACATGACAGATGGACAGCAAAAATAAATAGGTCTGTACAATCCGTAGAGGACTTTTTGCGCCATTCAAGAGGATCAAATTCTATGCTATTTTGAATGAATATCATCTAAATTCAGGATTGAACTGAAAATTCTTTGTAGAAAAATTTACAGACCATATATTTGAAATGTGATGTCATCACAGGTTTTTAGATTTTGACAAAAGCTGCACTTGAAGAATATCAATTACAATGGCATTTTACGCCGTTGACTCTATCTATTGGAAAATGAGTGGATCGCAGAACTAAATTTGACCTTGGAGCCCCTCTTAAAACGTAAATATTTAACAATTAAATTGTTTTAGGAGTGACTGAATTAGAGACAGGTATAATGTCCAAAAGAAGGTTTCCTTCTGCCGAAATTAAGGAAAACAAGTGACCAAGTGGAAAGAACAATTTCAAGATGATGTTTACCTTCTGTTGAGCATCCGTAGAAGTCTAGTTTCAGGGCTGGTTGCGAACCTGCCAAGCGAAGTAGTTCGACAGTCACAGACCCTATCGCCTCCGTTACTTCGGGAAGGAAGATCCAGACCGGATTCTGAGATTCAGCTGCTAAGACACCAGTGAATATCTAAACCAAGAACAGGTCAAAATTTGAGTAAAGGGCATTTCCCGAAGAGCACGCAACATTTGACTAAGTACAGACAAATATAACGGGGACATCATTATATAGCCAGAAACTGGTAACCTGCTTCGTCATAATTGTAATGCAGAAGGCTCGTTAGTGAGCTCAGTAGATTTATTTTATTTTGTTTTATTTATGTATTAATTCTTTTATTGATTGTATTATTTATAACTTATATGTTTATTTATTAACTTTTATTTATATATTTATGTTTTTTTATTTTTTTTATTTTTACTTTTATTTTATTTTTATTATTTATTTATTTATTAATTTTTACTATTGTTATTATAATAGGTTTTCCTGGCCAATTTCAACAAAAATCCATTCATTTTAACACCCGGCTCAGTTAATTTCATTTGAAAATGAAGGCTCCGTTGAATCAGCATTCAACAGTCAAAATGAGTAATTCAATTTTGCCAGTTTAGCAATCACTGGTCAAATAAGATCATTCAATTTCATTAGGCCGCAAGACTCATTCAATTTCGTAACAGCCAGCAGCAAGAGCTGGTCAACCATTTAATTTCATCAAGTGTAAATATGTAGTAGAAATTCAACTTAAGAATGGTCAAAGTGTAGTCTTGAATGCCTATAAATGAAATAAAATGATTGAAACGAATCTGAATGAAAAAAATAAATCATGTGTGCACGAAACAGAAATTGAATGCATTAATAGCTAATGAGAAGCTCTAGTTTGAGTGAATTAGGGGAAAATGAAATTGAATGAATTTTTTTTCTGAAATTGGCCAGGAAAACCTATAGTAAATATGCTAACTTTATTTATCTTTGATCGCTTTTTGGAGGGTGGGTGGGGGGGGGGGGGTTGAAGGATGTGGGCAAGGGTTCTGAGCAGGGGGTTAAAAGCTCTCCTGCCACCCACTGACAGAATCATTGAGAACGATCTGATCTGGACAGCGCTGTGATAAATGTGAAATTTAAGGGGGGCACAAGGGGGTGCGCCTATTTATTTCAGCCGTTTTACTGTATTTTACAATTGTTTATAATTTGGCGTTAGTGAAACAAAGACACTATCTGCATTAAAATGGAAAAATAGACATCAAAAATATCACATTAAAGCGTACAAAGTGTTACATTTTACTCTGGAAATTTACAACCCCAAAACTCCAGATGTCAAATGGTGGTGTGAGGGGGGGGGGCGGGGCGGCACGGACATCAATTGGGGGCACGTGCCCCCCGGGAATGATTTCAGAATAATTTGTATGTCATGATTACCTTAGGTTTACCGTCACTCTCCAAGTAGTACTTCGAAACAGTTGTGCCGAACGGTTTGTATTTAAACCTGAAGCTAGTAACACCGTTTCCTTGACCCCCGCCGGCCAACTTGAATTTCTTCAGTGAAAACGGTTGGTAAGATTCCAAACTCACGAATGGAATGATGCCTTCTTCAATGCTAGGCATCCAAAGATCGGATGTTTGGAAGCTAGATAGCCCATTGTTTGGTTCAGATGTCCTCCTCTGGACGAAAACACTTGACATGACAAGTGAACTCTCCAGATTTTCGGTGCAAATTCCTTAAAATTAAATGAGGAAAGAACTGTTTTAGAATGTTTGGAATATTGTTTGTGGTTTGTTGTTTCAAAGAATAACTGACAACGACATCAAGAAAAGAAAAAATCCAAATATGTTTCGTTTTTAGGAATGTTTATTTTGTGATTTTTTAAAGAATAAACTAAACATCAAATTACCAAAGTACACTATGGAATATGTGGGGGAAAACCTTGTCGGGACTTGTGGCTATTAAAAAAACCCAAAGGAACACCAGTAAGGATCTATAAAAAGTTATACGGTTTGAATTTCTTTTCCCCTTTATATCTATTGGGTTAAAAGAGATATTTTACCGAGTGTAGTTGATATCGGCTCGAGTGTGGTTACAGCGACTGTTTCCTTAATGGTGACAACACCGGGTGCTTCGGTCTTATGAACTTCTTCTGTCACAACACCTTTTGTTGACTCGGTCTTTGTTAGAGTTGTTGATTCTGTTACTTTTTCAGCAGTTGTTGTAGTTGGAGTTGTCGTTTTGACTGTGGTAGTCACTGCAGTGGTTGTTACATCTAACAAAAAATGAAATGGTAAAGTTTTACACACAAAAAAAAACAAGCAGAATAAAAAGTTGCAACTCTGTTGGATTAGAAAACGTAAACTCAAATACTGTCCGGTTCATAATAGTTAATAGTTAGTTTTTATATAGCGCTTTTCATGCCCCAAGGGCGTCCCAAAGCGCTTCACATTATTACCCCTGGTCACTGGGCCTTAAATCATTCCTTAAACCATCTCAGCTCCCTGGGGAGTATACAGCCTTGTGCAACAAATGCGCTACTCGGCTAAATCAATCACAATAACCATCTCTGCCCTCACAGGTACCCATTTACCCCTGGGTGGAGAGAAGCTTATGGTAAAGTGTCTTGCTCAAGGACACAAGTGTCACGACCAGGATTCGAACCCACACTCTGCTGATCAGACACCAGAGCTTGAATCCGGCACTCTTAACCGCTCGGCCACGACACCCCACATCTCCTGATGGGACGCTACAATTCATACACAGGCAACCATTAATGTCACAATGAACTGTAAGCAGTGGACAAATTCAATATGGAAGGAGTATTTTAGAAGAAAATGCATTTGGTGATAACGATAGGTTTATTCTGGAAAATTACCCAATAAAAACTCATTGCACAGTCCGTTATAGATAGTTCCCAAATGGACGCCATCTTTACGGGCAACTTGGGTTTTGGCTTTGAGCCGCGTCAAGCGTTCTAACTTTTCTTTGCAGCCAAGTAACTCACCAACCAAACATGCAAGAAATTATGTTGATAAAACTCCAGCGTGCCGCACGCAGTATTTACGCGGCAAGCACAGATGTGTGTTAAAGGTATCGTACACGTTTGGTAATGGCTCAAAACAAATATTAGCATAAAAACTTACTTGGTAACAAGCAACGGAGAGCTGTTGATAGTATAAAACATTGTAGGAAACGACTCCCTCTGAAGTAAGGTAGTTTTTTGAGAAAGAGGTAATTTCTCACTAAAATAATAAAAACCTCTTGCAAGAAGTTTTTATTCCTATCTGAAAGCACACAAATTTTTTACAACAAGGGTGTTTTTTCTTTCATCATTTTTCTTGCAACTTCGATGACCAATTGAGCCCAAATTTTCACAGGCTTGTTATTATATGCATATGTTTGGATACACCAAGTGAGAACACTGGTCTTTGACAATTTCCAAGTCTCGCGCATCTTTGAACTTCCAGGACCATTGTGGAACCAACCATTATGGAGTTTTACGTGGGCGGGATTTTGTTTTGTCATTTATATTTGGTTTTCGTAGTTTATGGCTATGAAAATTATATATGTTGTTGGGAATGTAATACTAAGTGATTAACAATATGAAAGTAAAATCAATTCAACAAAATAACAAAGAAAACCTGAGAATAAGACTTGACCTCCGTTTCGTACTTGTAGTACAAAATTAAGAATTTTGCCCAACTGACGGTCATGTTGTCAATAGACCTAGGTAATAGACGCACACATTCGAGCGTGATTGGCAAATGGGGTTTCTAACAATAAGCATCCTCGTCCTAAGTTTTCATTTTGTTTCAATGTTAATTTGAACAAGTTATTTCTATTCAAAAATGTAAAATTTATTTATAACAACTTGTTGTGGTTTTTTTTATTTTCAAGAATTTTGTATAAATATAATGTCAAAAGAAATGTTTATTTCATAGAAAAATATAGTCTTTGTTCGAGTATTTTTCCCGTTTTCGATATGCGCGAGACTTGCACAGTCTATTGATAATGTCAACTACTTGAACTACTACAACAATTTTAAATTTATTTATAACAACTTGTTATGGGTTTTTTTATTTTCAAGAATTTTGTATAAATTTAATGTAAAAAGAAATGTTTATTTCATAGAAAAATATAGTCTTGGTTCAAGTATTTTTCTCGTTTTCGATATGCGCGAGACTTGCACAGTCTATTGATAATGTCAACTACTTGAATTAAGTGAGGGTTTTGTTTGAGCTTGTGACGTCACACGCAAGGGGGGGGGCTATTTAAATACAGGCATTATAACACTCACGATCAAAGCAGCCGAAGAGTTCAATATCGATTTCAGGAACCTCATCCTCTTTTATTTTTGACATGTACAAGAAACTCAGTGTTTCAATTTCTCCCAAATAGTCAGGTAGATATTGTCTTTCACCATCCCTGCCACCTTGGAATCTCTGTAAATTGATAACATTATTTAGGCATTGTGAAAGTATAGCTGTCTTTAAAACATGCTTATGTTTGAAAAACCTGTTTAAGGAATAAGCTGGATATAGGATTTGAGGCATTGCCAGGGGCGGATCCAGGATTTTCCAAACGGGGGGGCGTGAAAGTATTCCAAGCAGCAAAATGATAAATGAAGTTTGTTGCCCCATTTCTCCCCCCCCTTCTCTCTCTCTCCCTCTTTTTTTCTTTTCTCCCTCTTTTTTTTTTTATATGAAAAAGGGGGGGCGTGCGCCCCCCACGCCCCCCTGGATCCGCGCCTGATTGCATGGTGAAGTATCAATATATATTTGGTTTGCGGTAACACCATGTGTATATCTACTTGCTAGGTAGATTTTGTTCTTTGAGAAGTTGTCTTGCTTGTTATTCTACTGCCGCAGAGTAAAATATTCGGAATTCGGGAGACTCAGTCTCAGTTCTGAAAAGAACTGTCCTGCTTATTAACTACTACCAGGGCGGGAGGTAGGAAATCGGGCGGGACTACTACTTTTGCTATGTGGATCAGGGGGACTTCTCGTTAATAACTACACTGCCGCAGAGTGAGTCTATAGGTCTCAACGTTTCGACTAGCTTGCTCTAGTCATTGTCAGGAGAATAAGCTGGACTTACCATCATTTTCCCAGTTGCATTATTTACATAAGTCTTGTATGTTGCACCAGGCGCGCGGTAGAACAAGACGAATTCAAAATCATCATCTTGATTCGCTATGAGGGATCTGACAGCAATGGGAGGAATGAATTTGACCTCTAACTTCCTGTCATTGGTATTAGCCGCACTGGACGGTTTCCATGGTTCGTTGGGTTCCAATATACCTTCAGGCGTTCTTCTTGACAGAGCAACGTTGTCATAAGTTTCAAGTTCCGTATCACACACTTCTAGAGTACAACAAATAAAATCACAAGGTATACCATAAGCGATCCAAGCGACCTATGTAAGTTTGCACTTTTTAATGGATGATCTTTTCTGGGTTCTAAGAATCGTTATCCCAAATACTTTAGTTTACACTGCAAGAATTGAGGTGTTGTCACATTATAGATACCCAAGCGAGAATACAAATTAACATAATTGGGTTTTAAAATAACACCAATGTAATTGTGTTGGCAGAAATAAGTGTAAATTTTGATTCTTTTTGTCGGTATCTAATTGCGACAACACACCAGGGCTCAATTTCATAGAGCTGCTTAAGCGGAAAATATTGCTTACAAATTGTCTGCTAAGCAGAAATGAGCAGGATACCAATTACAAATTTTACATGTGACATGGTAGTTTGGCTGGTAACCTTATTCTGGTAATCATAATTTTGTTGTGCTTAGCTACTTTTTGTGCTTAAGCAGCTCTATGAAATTGGGCCATAGTGTTGGCTCTTTTTAAAGCCAACACTCCTCCAACACTCCTCCCAAAGAAGATTTACAGTTGGTTGTACCAACAAGTTTACTAGTTATAAATATATCTTACAGTTTGAATAATCACCAAAGTCGTCCTAAAAGAGCTAGCTCTCGTCCAATATTAGTTCATTTTTAAGGCGCATTTTTTGTTTCTTCTTCAGACTAATGAATTTTTGATTTATTTTTGATCTCTTTGTTGTTTATTTTTTTCTTCCAACTGTCCGTTTTTGTCTCATATCAGACATTTGTTAACTTTGATGCCTTTCTCACTTTGTTTTCTACTACTTTGTTAAATATCAAAACACTACATAGCCAAAGAATTCAATTAAAGAAATAACCATAAATGCATTTTTTACAAGGCAGAAAATAAAATAAATAAGGAGGCATCTTCTAGAAGCCAGGGCTTGTGGTGATATGTCTGATGGACAGACAAACTGAACGTAAACAGGAACAGACGGACAAACAGATTGAACGAAGACAGAAATGATGAAAACATAAAAATAAATTAAGTAGGGTAAAAAGAGACCATTGCTGACTAGCCATAGTGAGAATAAACTATGTCAGATACTGGGAGGGGAGAGCTCTTTTAAATCAACCAACTGATAATTTTGATTTAATAGAATTGCTAATAACATTCCAAAGACGCTGCACGAAGAAACAAAATGTTTTTATTGGAATAAGGTGCGGTTGAATGGTACATAAAGGTGTGACTTGCTAAGCGATCCATTGTTTATCTGGGGTTTTTTGTGGGGTTTTTCCAGTCATTTATAAAAGTGTTTTAATCGTGAATGTTTTCCATGGGTGTTTTGAACTGAATTTAATCCAACGTACTTTGGGGCTCTGTAACTTTCTTGACTGTTTGTTTCACGATCTTGGCCGTGGTAGTTTCAGGCGTAGTTGTGGTCTTTTTGGAGGATACTACCGCTGTGGTAGTCAGAGCCTCAGTAGATGACGTACTTGTGGAGACAGTGGTGGTCGTTGATGGTGTAGTAAGGGGCTCTGGAAGAAAAGTAGAAGACAAGAAATGAAGACAATTCGTTTTAATATTTACACTTTACTGTGTAATTTGATATTGATTATAAAACTCTAAACAACTGAAGATGGTTTATTACTTGATATTTGAAATAAAAATTGCATCCCAAAAAGGTGATCCCTCTGCTGCTGCTTCCCAGATTGTATCGTACACTTTGGTGTGATCCCTGGCTATACAGCAGTTACAGGTTGAATGGCTGCTGACTTGCACCCCGAACAAAGATATCGAAAAAATAGGGAAACAGCCAATATAGGGCTGAAAGCTCAGTTGGTGGAGCGCCGGAAGTCGTAGGTTAAAGTCACGCTCTATAGTCAATTTTTCTTTGTTCAACCCCAAATAATTTTATATTGATTATAAGACTCGGGACTCTTTAACTAAATGTGTGACAATCAGCTTTTCCACTTGATGACTTTCAAGCTTTGTCGCCATCAATAGTGTGTTTTTAAAAGTTCCATGTTGCCATCAATAGTGGGTAAGCATTTCATACAAAGTGTGGATCTGAGAACAAAAGAAGCCCACACAAGGCAGGTTTTGAAACACTATGTGGACTTACACCAGTCTTTATTATTATTATTATTATTATTATATTTCTGGTAATGAAACCAAGGATGCCTCACAAGTGAACTTAATCACACTCTGCTGATCAGAAACATCAGAGCTTGAGTTCGGTGTTCTTATCCGCTCGGCCACGACACGCCACGAAGAAGAATATATTTTCTTTTAAGTGCACAGAACAAAGGAATGTCCCCAGAGTGTATGTAACACAGAGCTGTGTGTGTTTTTCAGTTCAACTTACCGTTTGCACAGCCATAGAAGTCCACGTAGTATTTAGCCTCTTTGTTATCTCGTACGTTCACATCCAAAAGGGTTACTTCTACGACGTTATAAAGCTTGTCAAATGGAAGATCTAGCTTAACTTGTTTGGTGGTGTCAATATCCCAATTAACATTAAATACCTGTTTACAACAGTTAATCATGGAGAAAAGGTGTATGCATTAAATAACTTATTCATGCTGGACAACGTGGCGGTTTGGGCCCCGTTTAAAGGCAGAATATACTTCTGGTAGTTGTCAAAGTCAGTAGCCTGACTCGGTGTATCCCAACAAACCTGCTTGGGCTCAATTGGTCATCAAAGATGCAAGAAAATAATGCAAGAAAAAACCTACCCTTGTTGCATAGAATTGTGTGCTTTCAGATGCTTGAGAAAGGTTTCATGCCTGCAGCCTTTCTCAGATTCAAATGTTTTGGTGAAACATTACTTTTTTCTCGAAAGCTACACTACTTCAAAGGGTGTCATTTCTAACAATGTTTTTAGAGTATCAACAGCTCTCCAGTGCTCTTTACTTAAGTAAGTTTTTATGGTCATTCATTTTTTGAGTAATTACCAGAGGTATACCCTCCCTTTAAAATGCAAGATTTTGTTTCATTCAACTATAAAAGCAAGGTGCACAGAATCTAAAGGTTCTCAACAGTTTTCAAATGTGTGCGAGACTTGCAAGGTCCTTTTTGAGTTATTAAAGTTTGAAATTGGTATGTAGAATCGAGACTTTCTTCGTAACAATAGTTTTAATAACAATAATATTTAGTTCTTTTATAGCGCATTTTACAAAACGTTCCAATGCCTTTTACATTAATGCCGTAGTCTTTGTCAAACAAAATATCAACCTCCTCTACCCTCGCAGGCAACCAATAATACCCCCAAGTGTAGCCGGAAGCAATTATAGTAAAGCATCATGCTCAAGGACACAAGTGTCACGACCGCGACTCGAATCTACACCCCGAAGACTTAACTACCAGAATCCGAGTCAGGTGCAGTAAACCGCTTGGCCATGACACCCTACACGCATGATTTGCAAAGCAACTCACCCATGGTGCAGGATAAAAGAGGATGATAGAACAGTATGAGACAACTGCTCAATCCATATACCTTTATGATTGTGCGGCCACCTTGATTTTCTTCCATTCAAATCAATGTAACCTAACTGAGGTTGGAAGGGAACAGTCTTGTTCCTTTTTGTACAATGAATGTTTGTATTCATTTATGTTAATTGGACAAAGGGAACTTGACCAAGATGGTGGCAGCACGATAAAGGTCTATTTGAGTGAAGGACATAGATAGAACACGCGTACACATACCCGTTTTTTAGATCCATCCAAAAGACTTCTCTGAGTTGCCTCTCCTTTGAGTCTGTACTGTAAGGTGAAGTCTGTTATGGCATTGCCCTCTGCGTCACCCAGGAGTGAAACTCCTGTTAAAGTTACGGGGGTGAGGAATGGCACTGCAAGGCTACGTAGTTCTGCCGTATTCCCGTTGACCTTTCTCCGAATTCCCTCAAACGACGGTGTCAGCAGAACCAAGCAATTTTCTGCATGGGATTATTTACAGGGTTAAGTAATAAAAACACTGGTTTCTTATGTAGTTCTTGATAAGCAATATTTCTAGCTCGAACAGCTCCATGAAGTTGAGATACACTTTGCAATGTCGATCGTAAGAGTTAAAATAAAAACATTTCAAATTAGAGGCATCATACCCTTTGTAACTGGCGTGGGTGTGGTTGTTGATGTGGTTGTTGACTTTGTTGTCGTCATTGTTCCTGATGTTGTTGTCGTAGTTGTTGTCACTTTAGTAGTTTTTGCACCAGCAGTTTTTGGGACAGTTGTTGTTACAGTAGTAGTTTTAGTCGTCTGGGCTGTGGGAGCTTCTAGTTATTTTGAAAAAGCATGACAACAAAGTACAACAGTTTGTAAAAAGTATAAAACATAACCTTGATAGGTACACTTGAGTTGTTGAAGTTGGCATTTCGGTAGCTACAATTTCGAGGCAAAATAAATTCAAAGAATAATTAACGCAAAAAATGCTCTGATTATGGACATAATTATACACGACACTGCAAAAAACTGGGGTGTTAAAATTGACAAAATGGGTGTTGTCACATATAAATACCAAAAAGAATTCGAAATTTACAACATAGAGTGTTAAAATAACACAAATTTCTGCCAACACAATTACATTTGTGTTATTTTAACACCCTATAGTGTTAAGTTTGATTCTCTCTTGGGTATCTATATGTGGCAACACACATGGTGTCAATTTTAACACCCCAGATTTTGCAGTGTATCATATATAAATGTATTTGTATAAAACTAGTAGGGGAGATGGCCTTAGTTTTCGATCCAAACTGGACCAGAGGCAAATTAAATGATAATTAAATGAACAATATTTTACGTCATGAATAAATTTGGGATCTTACCTGTAAAAATGAATGAACTTCCATTGGATGTTACGTCTCCAACTTCAATATTGCCATTTGCATTTCCAGCTGTTAACAAAATACACCACATGATCACTTGTTAAGTCTACACTAGGTTTTGTTATAAACGTAGAACAGGGGCAGCTTTCAGAACACTTTAAATTCTTTGGAAAGTACAATGCAAGGCTATAATTTCACTATAACTTCTCTAAAATAAAGACACGCTACGTTTTTACACCCCAAGAGCAGCTGTAGTCCAATGATCTGCCTCCATTTGCCTTGATAAGGGAACTATTTGAGAGTGAGACGTCATATGCAAGGGATGTATTGTTTGACCCCGGCGATGGTGGCTAATTCAAGGGGTCTATTCACCAACGTAATGTGCTAATGTCTGTCAGGCTTGCCATTTTGGGAGTCAATGGTAAGTGTGTAAAAATGCGTCACCCAAAATACGCACTACATTGTAGAACACACGTAGACATTGAGTCCCTAAATGACGCAAGTAAGATTATTGTCATGATGACGTCAGGTAAATTGTGCCAAGGCAGCACATACATGTAGCGAGTCGTGGCCGAGCGGTCTAGTGCACTGAATTCAAGTTGTGGCTGAGACATATTGCAATGTGGGTTCGAATCTCGGTCCCGGCACTTGTGTCCCTGAGCAAGACACTTAACTATAATTGTTCCTTGGCGTTTATATCCTAACTTATGGATCCCGCCGAGTAACGAAGTAGAAGTACAATTTTGAGTTTGTGCCAATGTCTATGAGTAGCATCTGTTTATGTTGGTACCAAAGCAAGTTGCTAATGTGATTATCTATCATTTGTCACAACATTAAAAAAATGCTTACAAAACTTTTAATTCAAAGTAATTTACTAAACAAATATACGCATTTGATGTCAAACTTACTTGGCAGCAAGAAAATTGGCGGTGCAGTTGTTGTGGTAGTAGATGGTGGTGTTTCGGCAGCTACAATTTCGGGAAATATTTTCAAAGAATAATTAATGCTGAAACGACTCGGACAATGGAATGTTAGCAACACTGTCATAATTATACACTATCATATATACACTTTAAATTTTACAAGAGAATTAAATTAAAAATAGGTTACATCCTGAATAAATTTGGATCTTACTTGTGAAAAAAAATGAAGTTCCATTGGATGTTAATTCTGTAACTCCAATATTGCCATTTGCATTTCCATCTGTTAATAAAATGCATCATAATATCGCCTGTTAATTTATATCATGTTTATTATAAGCTTATGAATCACAGGTCATTCACCTGCAGTTTTTAGACAAGTTCTTTAGGAAGTACAATACAAGTTATCAATATGATATTATACAAATATTGGATGCAAAAGAGAAATGAATGCAATACTTGTTTTATGTAACTCACACATAGACCCTTGCCATTAGAAATTTGTTCACAATAAACACGAAGTAGAAAAATCAAACAATGCTGCGGACCGTCCAACCATTATTATCCAAATTGGGCTCCACTATTAAATTGTGGAGCATCGCGGGAGAAATTACATAACAGTAATAAATAGTCTTATATAGCGCACGTACATACTGATAAGGCACTCATGGCCCTTGAACAAACAGAAGTTTTAAAGACAGGTTTTTGATATAAATATTTCTTATATAAGACCGATTTATTAAGCACCTTATAAGGGATTACAAGGTGCTGCGGCGCATTCAGCAGCCACAGGAAAGTAATGGATGACACGAGACGCGTGTTCCACCAATCAAATGACAAGGATATGTGTGCTCAAGATAAACTATGATAACAAGGCAAAAGGCAAAATGTGGAGAGGGGCAAGGGCGAGGAGGAAAATATTGATTTCTAGGTTCAACCTGTCGTAAGCAGAACGGACCTAACAAGCTCTGGTTTGAAATACAATTTATTAATTAAAGTAATAACAAAGTTATAACTAATATTTATACTGAAAATAAACAATAATAATATTAATAAAAAATGATAATAATACAAAAAGAGAAGATTGTAGATAAAAGAAATAATTTGGGGTTGAACAAAGACAATGTGACTAGAGCGGGATTTGAATCAACGACCTCCGTGTTAACGTGCCAGTGCGCTACCAACTGAGATATCTAGCCCTATGTTGGCGGACTCCCTATTTGTCAATATCTTTGTTCGGGGGTGCCAGTCAGAAGCCATACAACCTTTAACTGCCATAGCCAGGGATCACACCCAAGTTTATGATACAACCTTGGAGGCGAAACACCTTGAAATAATTTGTTAAAAATAATAATAATTAAATTTTGTTCTATACCTGGTATGGTCCAAATAGGAAGTTGAGTAGTAGTTGTTGTTCCTGTAAAAACATGAATTAATAGAAACAATTTAATATTCTCGTAAGCTCCTACAGTTAGTGACACACATTGCAGAAATATGTTTTTTCCGGATTGATTTTTTTACCTCATATGAGTGATTTTACTTTTACTTATAAGAAATTTCAGCATATAAAAAACGACAATTTTTCAGAAAACCGTAGAGTATTAAATGGAAGAACGGTTTACGTTGGTTGTTTGGGAACTGTACAGGTTTTACATCTACATCAGGAAAAAACTACGATGATAATAAAGTTAAGAACTAGGCTAAAAGACCATGGTTTTTGTTTTAGTTTAACCATTGCACTATTGTCAACTTTTGAACTCAATAGTGTATTTAGTCCGTAACTGCACTAAATTGACGAGCGTTTCCACCTACATCTACTCTTAGCAGTTGTTGTTCTAATAGGTTGTGAGCGTTCAGTGTGGACTAAGGATACCAAAGATATCAACTTTGAATTAGTATTACAACCAACAAAATGTATTTACTTTAAAGATTTTGAAATATAAATTACGTGAGCAGTGACTGTATGCTATGACAACAATACCCAGATGTTGGTTGCTTTTGTCAATATTACCTTAAAGGGAGGGTATACCTTTGGTACCTATTCCAAATTTAATTACCATAACAACTTACTTGATAAAGAGCACTGGAGAGCTGTTGGTATTATAAAAGACTGTTAGAAAAGACCCCTTTGAAGTAATGTAGTTTTAGAGAAAGAGGTAATTTGTCAACAACAAAAATTAAATCTGAGAAAGGCTTCAGGCATGAAGCCTTTCCCGGCATCTGAAAGCACACAGTTCTATGCAACAAGGGTGTTTTTTCTTTTATTGTTTTCTTGCAGCTTTGAAAGTGAGGAAACTGGTCTTTGACAATTACCAAAAGTATACCAAGCCTGTACAAGGTGATATTGTCACAGATTTGGGGGCGATATTAATCTTTTTCGATGTTTAACGTAAATGCACTTGTATTCTTGGTATTTCTTATGTCAATTCAATTCAAATCAACTTTTATTTTCATATTTGTAAAAAAGAAAGAATAACTCACACATTTTGAACAATTATTTAAAACAAAGACAATCAAGAATTGATAAAAATATATATATATATATAAAAGAAAATACTGAAATGAATACAGAAGCCATTTGAAGGCTTGTGTATATAAATGCCCACTGACAAATACAAACCGGCACAATTGACAGCAACAAACAAAAGCAATAAACAAACAAATGTTAACAATTTAATTTAAAGAGGAATGCGTTCGAAAATAATAATACTGATAAGAAAAATAACAATTATGTATTAAAGGAAATAAAAATATTAATGACCAGAAGGAGTATAAAGAATGACGACAACAATATTACATAACTTAAAAGTTTGGCAACAAGGCAGAAATGCTATAAAGAAAGAAAAGAAGCTAAGCTGAAACGTGGGAAACAGTGCTAAAATTGCCAACTAAATAAACATAGTAATATATAATAATACTAATAATCATAATAAGTGCGATGATAAAACTTTCCCCAATGATTCCTGATCGGAGGTACCGGGGGAGGTCGAACCTCCGGCTTAGGCTAAAGCATGGAAGTAGTTTTGTCCCAGCCGAAGCTGGATTCGAAAAGGACTACAGTTTGAATATGGCGTCTCCCAAAGTCAAAAAAATTTACTCTGATTGTGGTTAAATGTTTGAAGTAATGGGCACCCAAAACACGACCTCTTTATGAGTGTAAAATTACTCAATTTTATGCTGTACAAACTTGTATTCTCTTGTTACTTCGGGTGGACAGAAAAGTAAGAAAATGATCGAAATCATTGGCTGAATCATTCAGCAGTGCATTAGATGGTTCATAATTTTGAATGAGGTGAAATCATCAACAGAAAAAAAGTCTTGTTTATGTTTGAAGTGGCACACACGAAATTATTTTTTTTGTAATTTACAAAGGAATAATTATTTTCTTTAAAAGAAAGTAACTTTGGAAGGGTATTTTCTTTTAACTTTTGGAGCACATCCGGAGTGAATAAGTAATAGATGAATAAATACACAATGGACAACTTTCACATACTACTTGAATACACTTAAAACCACGCCCTATAAATACTCTATTGGCGCGTTAACAGCAAAATTAATGACTTACTTATGGCAACAGTTTTTTCTGTTTCAGTTGTAGTTGGTGTGGTGGTTGTTATCTCAGTTGTGGTTGATATCGTTGTTAGTGGAACTTCAACGGTTACTTTTTCTGTGGTAGTTGCATCGGTCTTGACTGGTACCTCTGAATAATTGACAAATTTAATACAAAATGTATGAACGAAGTTGCTCATGGAAATTTTGTAAGTGATGAAGAAGAGGTAAAGAAGAATGAAGAGAAATGATTGTGAGGGTAGAAGCAAGCAGAGCTGACTAACCTTAAAGTGTTCACTTTACATGTATTTTACATTGTTAATAACATGGACTTTTTCGTTCATTCATTTGGTTTAACTGAATTAGTTCACCGAACGGGAATTCAGAGACTAAAACTGCTTGGTTTACAATAATACAAATTAAACTACAAATAATATTAGGCATACACCATGAAAGCAGTGCAACTTTAAAAGAAGGGCGAATCAAAAACAAAGAAATTAATATTTTACTTACGATAAATAAATGTGTAGGTACAGTCGCATGACCTGATTTTTGCCGAATTTTCTTTCATTTACATTTTATTTACAGTTTTTGAATGCTATTTCAAACCGAACAACATACACAAACTTTCGCATTTACCAAGGAAAGTAAACAAACTTCATGTAACATTCCAAACTGTCTGTATTTGGCTGATGGATGTGAGATGTAATGTCAGGATCCTGTAGCTAATACATTTTTAGTTTTTAAATATATACCACTAACCATTGGCGGTTTTTTGCCATGCAATACCTTGAATGAAAGCTTGTAATTCGCCGTATTTTTGACCGCGTGAGGGCGTTTGTGGACCAATTTTTACGTGATGAAAAACAAGTAAACAAACAGGTTTTTTTCATTTTTGTTATTATTTTGTTTATGTATTTCGTCAATGATGCAAGAAAACTACCTACAGGCAATTAAAATAAGATGAATCTGTAGTTGTGATGCAGTACATTCCTGAAGAAAGCGCCCTCATGCGGTCAAAAATATGGTCCATTTACTTGAATCTAGCCAAATCGGTCAAAACTGGGACCTAGATGCTTTCAACGAGGTAACACAAATTAGGTTTACAACAAAAAAGAGTCATACATACATTAAAAAAAAAGCGTTATTTGAAAAAACTTACCGGATTTACACCCTAAGAATTCAAATTTCAAGAGGGCTTTGTCACCGTTGGTTAGATCAGTCGTAAAGGTAAGACGGGCCAATGTCACTCCCTCCAAGACATCAACATTCGGAAATCTTACTTTTGTAACTTCTGCCGATGCCTCTACCGGGAACACCTGCAAAAATCACATTGATATGTTTCAGTTTAAAAATGAAGAACTTATTTGGGTTCATAAAAGAATATGGAAAATGTATTCTTTGGTTAATGTTCTCGGAATTTGGCTTAGAAAACAGAGTGTATTTGGAAACAAGATAACTTAAAGTTAGCATGAAAATCAACAAAGTGATGAAAGAATGGTTGTAGACGTAACAATCAGCTTGTTGGTGCAGTATATGGTTAACTAAAATATCATTGAAAAATACACCCTTCTCTCCGATGGCACATTTCTACAGCAATTCGGGAGTTGCCACCCAGCTTTGCATTTTGTAGCACATGTTCGAGCAATTCTAGTAACGTGTGTGTCTCACACATTCTCGAATGTTTGGACCCCTTAAGATGTGCGGTTTTGTTCGACGTGTGAACCAAAGGTTCTCTAAAAATACTTGAATAAGTGCAATACCGTTTACTTGCCTCATCTATTTAATAAATAATTATATTGATTCCAATTATTTACTTAGCATTAGTTCCAATGCTTAACATCCAAGTCAATCAAAATTAAAGTTTAAAGTAGGCCTAAATTATAGATATTTCCCCGGTCTTTGTCTATTTTAATATACGGTCTCTGTTTAATGAACCAACCTTTTGTTGTTCGGCATCATTTGTAATTTGTTTGATGGAAGAGGTGCCAGCGTACAAAGTAAAGTCCTTGATACCTCTGCTCAGTAACTTCAGTTCATTGATACGCACTGGTGCCGCGAAGAACACCATGGCGTTGATTTGGGCATCATCAAACTCCAGTGCTGCACCGTCATTGAACAGTGTAGAGCTAAGCACAGTAATGGGGCTTCCAATGCGACTTTTCTCGAGTTCACCCAGCGGTTCGGCGCAATATTCTGTTTGAAAATAGACATTAAATGTCAAAAACATCACCCATTGTGAAATAATTGCAGGTCATTGGTAATTATTCTGCAAATTAGGATGGAGAGTTAAAGTGTAAATACTACAAATCATTGTGCTATTTTCATATTTCAATATAAAAGTTGAATTTGGGTTGAACAAAGAAAATTGACTTGAGCGGGATTTGAACCAACGACCTCAGGTTTAACATGCCGGCGCTCTACCAACTGAGCTATCTAGTCCTATGTAGGCGGTCTCCCTATTTTGTCAATATCTTTGTCCGGGGGGTGCCAGCATGAAACATTTCTCAAATTTAAATGATTTTGAATCCCTTTCTATAAAACCACATTCCTTACTAGAAGGGAATCGTTTCTAAAAATGTTATGCATTATAAACAGCTCCAGTGCTTCTTACCAAGTAAGTTTTTATGGTAATTAATTTTTTAAGTTATTACCAAAGGTAAACCTTCCCTTTAAATCGTACCAGGCATCTTTAACTGTGTATGGTTTTGTTTATATTATACAGATGTATCTGGAAATTAAATATATGGCTATTAATAACAAACCTTGCGTGGTGGTGGAAGGAGTAGTAGTTGTGGTAGTCAACGTTTCAGCAACTGTTGTTGTGGATGTCTCACCCATACTGACAGTTGTGGTAGTTTGTGCCTCTTTGGTTGTTGAAGGTGATACTGTTGTTGTAGTCACCTTTGTGGTGCCTTCTGGGTTAACACACACACACACACACACAAAATATGAAATTAACGATGAGCCTTAAGTCAGGAATAATAACAAAAATGCTCGTCTTTCTCCTTAAACACAATGGACCTTATGCATTGACGTCATCAGGCCGCCATCTATAGAGGTAAAACAGTGACGAACCAATGAAAAAACGTACGGCTTTGTACGCCGGCGCTCAGAATTGGCCTATAAGCTATCTTCTATTGACTGCAAGCCGAGGGCACCCTACTCAAATTGCGTCATTTGCATAAGGTCTATATTTCTATAAAAGGAAAAATAGGGTCAAGGTAGATAGAATAAAATTAAAAGCTAAAAAGGTTTAGATATATCAGACTGCCTTAATTTCTTTTCCCCACAAACCACTTTGAATTTTTAACTGTACCTGCTGTTGTTTGAGCGACAGTTGTTGTAGTTGTTCCCTCAGGAGTGGTGACTATTGTGGTCGTTGTAGGTGGTGATGTTGTTGTAGTTTCTGGCGTGGTTGTGGTCGTTGTTGTTACCTTAGTGGTTTCAATCTTTTCTGGTGTTGTGGCTGAAACAGTTGTTGTCACCTCTTTTGTTGTTGTTGGGGTAACAACACCTGCTGCAAAAATGCAATATTTGTATACATTTTTATTAGATGAACAATACATGCAACATTCTTAGGATTAATGGTAAGTTACCTAAAACTGTTAATGGTTAAAAATATGAGTTAGCGGTTACATGTAACTGTTGATGGTTACATGCAAGTGTTGATGATTACATGCAAGTGTTGGGGATTAGGCCTACTACGACCGTAGTTGGTTACGTAACTACCGGGCAGTTGGTAACTACTACCTTGCAATTGGTTACTATTACCGTGCATTTATTTACTACTACCGGGCAGTTGGTTACTACTACCTTTCAATTGGTAACTACAATTGCCATTGGTTACACTACCGGGCAGTTGGTTGCTACTACCGTGCAGTTGGTTACTACAATTGCCGTTGGTTAATACTACTGTGCAGTTGGTTACTACTACCGTGCAGTTGGTTACTACAATTGCCGTTGGTTACTGTTATTATTGTTGTTTACACAAGCCTTTAAGGCTTTGTCCTCGATTTTAGATTATGGCATCGACTTGTACATTCATTGGGCCCTAAAGAAAAAGGTTGTGAATGGAAAAAATTGCTTTTTCAATCATGTACATTGTTTAATTGAATATTGATTGCTGGTATAAATGATCTTATGATCAGTTCACCGACAGTCCATTCGTCAAGGTGTCTGTGTTCTAGAGTAATTGTGTATCAACAGAAGGTTACACAATCATTCACAATCGGCGGTCCTCCAAAATGGACCTTGTCCCCTTAGTTTTAGATTTGTCAATGAACTTTCAGCCTGAAGAATAATAAGGCGCAGGAACAAATTGCAAATTTGCCTGTAATAATTGCAATTCCACCACAATGCTGTTCCAACAAGTTTGGTTCCATATGCGAAGGTTGTCGGTTATTCTGTGTAAAAACTGTTTGTAACATTGTCACTGTAGAAGAGAGTTTACCCACCAAAGAAATTTTGATGAGAGAAGTGGTTTACAGGAAATGGTGAACAACTTACGTTTTGCACAGCCTACAAAGTCCACTTTGAAACTGGCCTTTTTACCCGATGGCACGTTGATGTTCATTAGGGTAATCTTCTCCACGTTGTCAAGTAAGGGATATACAGGGACAGTCACTTTCTCTGTAATGTCGACACTCAGAGGTACAGTGAACACCTGTCATGGAAATTTGAATGAAAAAAATGCCGAATCCAATATATAGAACTTCTCAGCCAATTATCATAGTAACAAAGGTGTTAAACTTGTAGGTGCTGGCAACATCCCACAACACCTTGTTATGATTGTTCTTTAGAAACATATATAGAAGTTATTCCTGGAAACTTTTATAGTACAGTTGTGAAAAGTAAACAATTCGACTACCGGTAGAACTTGGCTGTACAGTTCCTCATGTCGTTATGCCAAGGTTGCTGTAATAATGGTAGAGCTCATTTTCAAGATACCCAATGTAGCACATTGTAACTTGAAGCAAGGACAAACAAAAACTAGAAATATTCCCGACAACATAAAGTATGACTTAATTATGAACTCTTACTTGTACTACTCCAGACGAATCTACGACTTCTTTCTCAGCGTCCTCTCCATACAGTTTGTATCTCAGTGTGTAACTAGTTATAGCATTACCATCAGAGTCTCCCTGTAGCTGAACACCAGTCAGTGTTACAGGAGTTGGAAATCGAGCCTGAAGGGCTCGCATCTGTGGAGTTTGCCCATCCGCTTTAGATATCTCTGGATTGTATTTACCAAGTTCATCGGCACAGTTTTCTAAAGAAAAAGAGTAGTTTATAGTTTTTATTGAAATTCCAAACACTGGGGCGCAGTGACGATTGAATGAAATGAAATAACACTGACGTTGAAGTATACCTTTTGTTGCTGGTGTTGGCGTTGTTGTAGTGGTAACAGTAGTTGTAGAAGTGGTTGTCATTTCAGTTGTTGTACTCGCGGTTGTTGTTGTTGTTGTTGTTTCCTCGGTAGTTGTGGGACTGGTCGTTGTTGTTGGTACGGTAGTAACTACTGTTGTCAAGGTAGTTGTAACAGGTTCGGCGGCTGATTGATCGAAATGTACAGATATTTATATAAATATATAAAACTAAATTTGACTGTACAGCAAAACGCATCTGTAAAGAGTAAAACACATTTTAAAAACACGGTATCTTTAGTATCATCAAGCTCTGTATTATCACTTCTCTGTCACAGCTAACTTTCTTAACCCACAGTTTCCTGTTTTGTTCAAGATTATTTTTCAAGTTGAACCTATACCAAATATTTTGCCTCTTTTGTCAATTCATTGCTGTCCTATTGTCTGGCTAAAAAGAAACATTCTTAAAAACAAAGTATCTTACTTGTGAAAATAAAAGACGTGCCATTTGGTGTATGATGATCTACACCAATTCCACCAGTGACAACTCCACCTATTTATAAAGTAAGCATGCCAATAAGAAGACAATGTTAAGAAGAAACATTTGATATCAAATTCATTAAAGGCAAATACAAGATTTGAACATTGTAAAATTAAATGTCACATTTTACCTGCTGGCAAGGTAACAATAGGTTGAGACGTAGTGGTAGTTGTTGGTTGAGTAGAAGTACTCCCTGCTGTATAAGAAAACAACAACAACAACAACAATATTAAGATTGAGCTTGTATCTCATTAAAGTAGGAATATTCATTAAAATAATAGTTGTGTTTAACTTTTACATAACTTGGTAATAAGGTATAAAACAAGGTTCGGAATTAGACAGTTGAGATCTGAATATCTTTTCAAAAACAGCTACTGTGTTTCAAGCTTGCTAAAAAACAAAAGGAAAAAAAGACTTACGTTGCCTATTTGGTGTCGTTGAACCCCCTTGCGATTGTCCGGTTTCTGAAAACAAAATCATTCGAACGACCAAGTTACATAATTTGATATTGTGGATATACATGTACAACAATAGAGTAAAGCCCTCCTCCAACACAAAATAGATTCAGAATTTAACTGAAATGCATTGGTATAACTACGTTAGCATGTTCGTACAGTCAGAAATTGTTGGCATTTAACTTGTAATGGTATTTGTATGTTGTAATGGTTTTTGCTTACAGGAAACCGCACATAACGTAGTATGATTTAGGTTTTAAAGTAAGCTTTTAAAAACTGAAAACCTTGAATGATTTCTTTATTCTTTGAAATGACAAACAGAGGGGAAAAGTACTTTCTCACCCATGACAGTCTTTTCTGTGATAGTTGCCGCTGGAGCTGTGGTAACTTTTATAGTTGTAGTCTGCTCAGTGGTTGGTGCAGTAGTCGTACTTGGAGTAGTCGTAATGCGCTTGGTTGTTATCTCTGTTGTGGTTGGCTTGCCTGTTTGAATAATATATGGTCAAACATAATGGTAAAATGTTTTCTTTTTTAAACTTCAAACAACATACATGTTAAACTTTGTGGTCAGGAAAACATGTTTAAAATTAGCCTAGATTATGAAACAACATATTCTGGAAAGAAACATTACACAATGTAACACTTACTCGTGGAGGTAGTAATCGGAGGAGTTGTAGTTATTACAGCTGTAGTCTCTTCTATTGTTGTTGTTGATGCTAATGTGGTACTGACAGTTGTTGTTGTTGAAGCTGTTGTGGTTGTTGTTGGTGTAACTGTGGTTGTTGTAGGTGCCAATGTAGTTGTTGTAGGTGCCAACGTAGTTGTTGTAGGTGCCAACGTAGTTGTTGTAGGTGCCGTTGTGGTTGTTGTTGGCGCCGTTGTTGTTGTTGCAGGTGCAATTGTGGTTGTTGGTACAGTTGTTGTTGTAGAGAAAGTGGTAGTTTTCTCTGTTACAGCGCCTGTGTGGGTTTAAAGTATGAGTTATGATATCCGTTTTTGACTAGTTTCAATTGCAGTAAAACCAGCAATGAATCACTGAAAATAAGAAGTGACAATCTTAAATTGTGTCCATACCTTCCTGGCAACTCTTGAAAGCCAGCCTTAGAGTTCCTGTACTCTTGCTCGGATTGCTCAGGGAAATAACTTCCAGACGAGCTGCCCTTACTTCTCTAGGAATGTCTGAATTGACAAATGGCACAGACTTCACAGTGTCCCCATCCAAAAGTGCAGTTGTGCCCTAGAAAAAATACCAACAATCATTTTGGTTACTTCATATTATAGGCTCAAAAAAACCGTGTATATTAACTAATACATTGTGAGTAGTTAATTGCAAACTTGTATTCCAAACTAACCTCGCTGCTGCCTACAATCTTGTTGAAGTCACTGTTGTCTTCAGTCTTGACATAAACTGCAAACCGCAATTCACTTTTTTCTTGAGGAATTCCTTTAAGGTCTACACCGACAAGTTTTACAGGTGTCTCAAACTCAACTGTCACGCTCGGTCTGTCCTGCTGGGGAGCATTGGTGGTCGGAATTGTGTAGCTCCATTGCATTTCACTGCTGATAAGAGAAGTCTCTTCACCACCTTCTGGAGATGTTCGACGGCTCTTTTCAGATCCCTTCTCTCCCTCAACACAGTACTCTGGTAATGATAAAGTAAAACATAATGACTCTTAAAGGAAATGTTTTATTTCAGATATCATATAACCTAACACAAACCAGTATTTCATGATTATTTACTGTACAACTTGAAACCCCCTCAAATTATAGTTTGCTAAGTTAAAAACTAATTTCTTTCGAAAGCATTCAGGTTTTTTGTCTCCTTGTATTCTAAGTCTACAGTTTTCAATTGAATCATACCTGCTGTTGTTGGAGCAACTGTTGTTGTTGTTGTTGTTGTACTCTCTGTTGTAGTTGTCCCCTCAGGAGTGGTGACTATTGTGGTCGTTGTAGGTGGTGATGTTGTCGTAGTTTCTGGTGTAGTTGTTGTGGTGGTTGTTATCTTAGTGGTTTCAATCTTTTCTGGTGTTGTGGTTGACACAGTTGTTGTCACCTCTTTAGTTGTTGTTGGGGCAACAGTGCCCGCTGAAAGTGAGATATAAATCCATAAATATTTTCAGCACTCAAACATGGAATGTTGTCAGATCATACAATTTATAGGATCCCATTTAAATACTTTACTATAGTCAATGAAAGTTTGCTTTGCTTCATATTTTTGAGGAGTGATTAAAGAACATACGTTTTGCACAGCCTTCGAAGTGCACTTGGAAACTGGCCTGTTTATAAGAAGGCACATTGATATTCAGTGACCTTATCAAGGTGATTAAATAGTAGAAAAACAGTCTCCTTCTGCGTAATGTCAGCTTCCGAAGGAACAATGAACACCTGTTATGCCTTTTATTTCAGTCTGTTTAAACTAGTGAAGTCCAAGAATTGGTGTATACAGTGTGTACAATTTTGTTTGCAGGTTGCACCCTGTACACTTGATTCACTGGACCCGTGGAACAAAACATACAGGCAGACTTATCTCTATTTCAGTGTTCCCATGTCCAGTCCAGTAAATTAGGATGCTGTACAAACGGTACAAATTGATTTATCTTAAGACTTCTCTTTTATTTACACACCACATGTGGGACACATGCTTCCGAGCAACAGTGATTTAGTTTACTTCTGTTGTCCCTGACCCACATAGTATTGTTTTGTCCTTTGTTGGGGTACTTTTCTTGTTTCCTTCCCCAGATTAACTTCTTGTACTTGCATGCTCCCCTCATACACTCATTTTTCATTGTTATAGTTGCTCTCCTGTCATCATCATTTTTGTATATTGCTGTGCTGTCTGTTTTAAGGCTGGGCCTGTAATCATTTGTTGCTTTGTTGTTTCGGTTTCTTAGTTCTTCGATTTGCCTTGTATTGTATTTTTTTTGTTCTTGTATTGTTGCAGTCGAATAAATAATAATAATAATAATAACTAAAATAAATGAAATTTGAAAGTTTGACCAGAACAATATTTGTGCAGAATGACCTACCCTCTTTGCAGGTCAACAATTCAAATTTCAAGTGTGCTTCCTGGCCAGTTGAATCAGCTGCAAACGTTAATATAACATTAACCACATTCCTTAGTTTCTTGTCATTTGGAAGTATGATTCTCTCCTCCTTTGGAGTGTTGTTCACGGTGAATACCTTCTATAAATAAATGAGAAAAACAAATATATCAAATATGACACGGATCTAAATAACTTCTCATAAAATAAATCGCCTTGTCATAAACAACTACTTTTTGGTTTGTAACTTTGTAAGAGGCATTTTCTTGTAAACAAATGCAGATAAGAATTGCCTCTTGTAATATGAGTAGCAGTTTTTAGCATCGTTAAAGAGATTTTTGCTATCACCATCACCTCGTTGACTATTAGGCTAACCCGTAAGAAAGGATCGGCTTACCTTCCCTTTTCCTGACTCATCTTTAATTGGTGAAGCGAAGTTTTCCGTTGAACCAGCTGAAATTGTGAATTCCTTGATCCTTTTGCTGAGAATTTTGATTTCATCAATCTTAACGGGAGAACTTAACTGGATGTAGAAAACTATTTTCTTAGCGCTAAACTTAAATGACCATTTTTCGTTGAAGGATGACAACTCTAGTTGTGGAACTTCTGGTCTTGATGACCGACTTTTCTCCTGGCCAGTCAGTGATTCGAAGCTCTTGCAAAACTCTGGAATTTATGTCAAAAATACAAAAGTAACTTTTACAACTATGATAAAGAAACGTAATACACATTCACGCTTTACTTCGTGATGAAGAGATAAAATTAAAAAAACGGATGATAAGACAGACTTAATTCTTAATAACTAATACAAAACTGTAATGACCTTCCAGGCTTCAAATTGTTCTTCAAACATACTAAAGTTAACATATTGAGCATTACAGTTTGCGAGCAAGCATCCAGACCAAAAACGTACCCTTTGTTGTTGTAGTCGGAACCGCTGTTGAAGACACTGTGGTTGTTGATGTACTCCCTGTTAGGTCATTTTGATAAATTTTGATGTTAACGCAACTAACAATAAACAGAACGATCAAATACACGGTGGAATACTTATATTTTCAGCACCAACTGCATTCGTAGGACAGGCATTCTGGGTGAGGGTATCTTTTTAAAGAGGTCTGAAACATCAGCTGGTCAACCATAACACAATGATTTTCTTACACAATTTATATAGACCATGCAAGTCTCAGGTATGGTTAAAAATTGTATTTAATTTATTTAGAGCAGGATGGTGAATTGAAATTGAGAACAAATGTTGGTTTAGAAAACCTCAAAAGGGGGAAAACACACGCAATCTGGTAGGCTGCAAATCCAATCCACATGCAAAGCTCCAGGTCTGTGGTGGGATTCGAACCGGTATCTACTTAGGTTAAAGTTTGGAAAGAAATCACCGAGCCAAACTGATGCCCAGTTTTGGGGAACCTTATAGTATAGTACCTTATCCAATGTGGTAAAAAGGCCAACTCTTCGGCCCCCCCCCCAAAAAAACCCCAACAACTTAACTTCACTAAAATTGGAACAGAATCATTTTGTCATATTATCAATGAAAAAATACATTAAAATTGACACGTCAATGTTCTTTCTTCGTTGATATTCACCGGAACTAGTTTGCATGTTACTTGTGTCCTGTGACATTGCGCCGAGGTTCCCATCATAGTGCCAACTTTAATGAGGCCCAAGTTAACAAGTCCTCAAGACTTGTACAGTATCAATGAAACACGTTATTGTTTTTGCTTGTGTTTTACCCACACACCGACGTGTGTTAAGCACTGTATACTCAGTACGGTACTTTTCCGTGTCCTAATGACAAAATCCACAGGCACATATTACTCGAGTGGGATACCAAATCACGAACTTTGCCATTCTAGAGCAGATGTCTTACCACTAGACCATGGAGCTTGCCTGGTACTTAAATGCATTTCAAGTCCTATAATTTAGCAGCGGATAGGCCTACCCCCGACAATCTTAATAAAAACCTTTCTTGAAAAAAGTAACTTGTCACCACCTAGGTCCATAGTTTTAAATCACGTGCTCAGTGTATAAAATTCAACAAGAGAACAAAATAACAATTTTGAGGGCGGGAGGAAAATGAAATATCTCCAAAATTCAATTGAATGCCAATATCAAGCTTTGAAAAATGTCACTGGAGAGGAGTTACAACAAATTGATGAGTTATAAACATGTATCCTACAGCATTACTCTATATGTATAAGATTTAACTTACTAGGTCTAGGCGATGTTGTTGAAATTATATCAGCAGCTCCAGTTTGAGGACCTTCGGGAGAAAAACAAACCATGAACACACATAATTTAGCATATGAAGGAATGATGTGTTACTTGCCTTCTTTCACACGAAGGTATCACTTAGCTTCATACAGTAGCTCAAAGACATTATATATTACCTAGCTGGTCCTTCAAATCTGAATTATATTTAGTAATTTTCGTAAACCTTATAGTAAAACTTACCTGTTGTTACCGGTGTTGGTGTTGTTGTAGTGGTAACAGAAATTGTAGAAGTGGTTGTTGTTTCAGCTGCTGTGCTTGCTGTTGTCGTTGTTGTTGTTTCCTTAGTTGTTGTTGGAGCAGTTGTTGTTGTCGGCACAGTAGTTACAACAGTAGTCAAGATAGTCGTAGATGGCATTTCAGCTGGTGAATAATATCAGGAAAACGATAAATCAATGCATTCTAATTTGTTTTTCAAGTATTACTCTTACATGTCCATCTGAGCTCTTCCATCCAACAGTTTATTTATCAATCCTTATTTATTTTGACATGTGAACACCAAATGCAGATACATATAATACAAAACCGTAAACAATTATATTTAGAAAAAAGAATCCTCCTGATTCAAAATAATATGCTACACAAAATTTGATTATATAGAGATATAAACACGTTCTAAGATTTCATTTGGTGTTGTTTTCCTGTCCACATAGAGCAAAATGTTGGTGTTTCAGGACTTACTGGTGACTGTTGTAATTTCTGTAGTAGTTGCCTCTGTTGTGGTGGTAATTATCTTGGTTGTAGTCTGTTCAGTGGTTGGTACTGTAGATGAACTGGGAGTGGTTGTAATATGTGTGGTTGTTACTTCTGTAGTGGTTGTCAAAGCTGCATGAATAAAATTGATTAAACATTGATTAAAATTGATTAAATAAAAACAAAGCAAATCAATAGTTTTTAAAATGCTTTCAGAATCAAAAATCAAATATTATGTCCTCACCCTCTTTGCAACTTTTGAAAGCCAGCCTTAGAGTTCCAGTGGTTTTGTCCGTAACGCCTGGCCGAATAATTTCCAGACGAGCTGCTCTTACTGCTCTTGGAATGTCTGAGATGGCAAACAACACATTCTGGATGGTGTCTCCATCCAACATTTCAACCATATTCTAAAAAACGATGAAACATCAACAGTTGTTTTAAAGTTTTTAAATAAAATATATATACACACAATTAAAAAGAAACTGTTTAATTTTAGTCAGAAAGTATACTATTAACCTTATTCAAAACGACTTAAAGTCTTACCTCGCTACTGCCGATAAGCTGATCAAAGTCCCCACTTTCGTCAGTCTTGACATAAATTGCAAACCGTAATTCACCTTTTTCTTGAGGAGTTCCTTTAAGGTCTACACCGACAAGTTTTACAGGTGTCTCAAACTCAACTGTCACGCTCGGTCTATCCCGTTGGGGAGCATTGGTGGTTGGAATTGTGTAGCTCCATTGCATTTCACTGCTGATGAGAGAAGTCTCTTCACCACCTTCTGGAGATGTTTTACGGCTCTTCTCAGATCCCTTTTCTTCCTCGACACAGTAATCTATTGGTGACAAGGTAAACATGGTGAACAAATATCTGACAATTTGAGCTCCCTACCTTGTACAAATTTAGGCGCACAAACAAAATTGGATTTAAGTTAACCATTTCCGTTAAAGCTAGACTTCATCATTGGTAACCTACTTACGACAGCAACCTTTTTGCAAGAACACTTTGCTTAATTGCTCTTAATTTTACATTGACTAGTTCACTGTTTAGGGCTTTACCTCCAAATAACCAACTCAAGTGACTAACTAAAAAAAAAAGAAAGTTGTTTGCAGTGTGTCTTAAAAATGTCTCTTGTATCAAAATAATCACCAACATATTACAGGGTTTAACTTTAAATCTTACCTGCCGTTGTTGGAGCAACTGTTGTTGTTGTCGTTGTACTCTCTGTTGTAGTTGTTCCCTCAGGAGTGGTGACTATTGTGGTCGTTGTAGGTGGTGATGTTGTCGTAGTTTCTGGTGTAGTTATTGTTGTTGTTGTTATCTTAGTGGTTTCAATCTTTTCTGGTGTTGTGGTTGACACGGTTGTTGTCACGTCTTTAGTTGATGTTGGAGTAACAGTACCCGCTGAAAGAGAGATATAATTGATTTTATCGCATAAACAATAATACACATTATTCGTCGCACAGGGCCGAAGTCAGCTGAGCCTTAATGCTTTATACACACAGACATAGAATACCTATAGAATGACAGCAGGGGGCGCTAAACTGTAATTTTGGATTTTCTCAAACCATGGGCGGAAGTGAAGGCACGTGGACGCTTTTTGTACACGTTAAGGCATACCCCCGAGGCAGTGCTCCCACTTTCATGTATTTTTTTTTTTGAATTTTCAAGAAATATTGACCCTATGACGGATTGTATATGAAATAATGAATTTTAGGAAATCCATTAAATAAATAAAAATAACGGAAAATTAATTTGCAAAGCAAATAAATTACATTTCTCATTTCCATACGTGATTTTTTCGCGTAAAGAAGGTAAAATTGAATAAATCGGCTCTTGTCAACAACTGACGAGCAAAAGGCCGATTTTTGTGTAAAGTTTGTCCTGCTGATTGTGACCCGACCAAATCACATATTAAATAAGTTAATAACAACTGAAGTTGTACAAGAGTTATTTTGAATGACTTTTGCTGATTTTAGGGGAGGAAATCGTAAGGAAATTTTAAACAAAATAGTTATAAACAGGAATTTCACTTTCTAAGTCTTTCTGTCCGGGACTGCTCTATATTCTGACACCCCTATGTTCCGACACGCCTATGTTCCGACAACCCCCTCATGATTTACATAGGGTTAGGGTTAGGGTTAGGAATAGGAAAATACACCAGGGTTGTCGGAACATAGGGGTGTCAAAACATAGGGGTGTCGGAACATAGGGGTGTAACCCTTTCTGTCAATTTCAATGTGCGAAAAAAAATTACATTCACTGTAACATTTTAAGATAATACACATGAATGCACACCAAACAATCTCGTATATCAGTAGCACGTAAATATATAGGAGGTACGCGTCATCAGCACCCGCGCAAAGTGTGTGACGAACGAGTTTTTTTAAAACGGATAATTCCTTCTACTTTTATCGTTTTGGAGAAAGTTCCGAAGAAAGAGGAGAAACAGCCACTAAGTAATGTGAGAAAAGGTATCTAGTTATTGATTTAACATTGTTTCCAAGACTGTTGGTGAATTTTTCACCCTTAAAACACAGTTTTCTGTCATCATCTCCCCACTCGCCCATTGCTTTACGCGTTGTTTCACTAGCGTTTTCACGGATTTTGCCCATGGTTTGGGGTAGGCCTATAGTCGGGTGCTGTCAAAATTACGGTATCCAGACGTTAATTTCTATAGGAGCTGTCGGTCTATAGGTATTCTATGGCCCTTTTCGAAACGACCGGCTTCGGCTTCGGATTCGGCTCAGGCTAGCTAGTACCCTCGGATGTTTGACTATACGCGTGCTATGCGTTCAGGGATTCAGACGAGAGAACGGAGCCTGAAGCCGAATCCAAGCCGAAGCCGGTCGTTTCGAAAAGGGCCTATGTCTCTATTTATACACGACTCAACCTTTAATCTGTATATCGCCCTCTGCCGCCCAGTTGTTGTGCAATGTTGTTGGTTAGACTAGCCTTGGTGACGGCCCAGTAGTTTCACGTCAGCCAACAAGGCTAGCTGCCTCTTTCCTGGTCAGCAGGGCTGACCTTTTCGGAAATTGTTTAGTGAATCTTAGACAATCAGGTTGGAATTTGATGAAGCAAAAGTGTTGGTTTACTTCATGCAGAGGCGGGATGGCTCACTTCATTGCTGGTTAACATACAATTTTATTTATTTTCAGCACTCAAACATGGAATGTTGTCAGATCACACACTTAATGGAGTTTGCCCCAAACAAGGCAAAAAGCCACTTTTCGTACGGGGCTACAAGAAGAAAACATTTCAGATAAAAACAACCCAAGAAAGCTGAAGGTACGAATCGATATTTCTCACAAAGCAGTCTGCATTGTAGGATGGAAGGAAAGATGCGCAGGCAAAGAAAATGCAGTACGTAGAATAAAGCTGCCTTTAGTAGGTAACAATTTCCTTCATTTGTTTTGAAGACTTAATAAAGAACTCACGTTTGGCACAGCCTTCGAAGTCCACTTGGAAACTGGCCTGTTTATCAGATGGCACATTGATATTCGAGAGGGTAACCTCACTGACGTTATCAAGTTGATTAAAAGGTAGAGAAACAGTCACTTTTTGTGTAATGTCAGCGCCCAAAGGAACAAGGAACACCTGTCATGGAGATTTAATCAAACAGTTAGTAGCAATCAGTTTGTCACAGAAGCTTGATAGTCCTTTGTTAAAACGGTGGAAGTTATGCAACGCTTTCTGAGGATCAAACTTATTTTGAGTTTTTTTCTGGATAATGACGGTCCTTGTTTAATACACATAAAACCAGAAGACTTTTAGTATTAATGAAGAAACGCTGTGCATTCGGAAGCAAAAACAGCAATCAAAAATGTCCTGAGTATCAATTCTTGTGGTAGTCCTACATACAAAATTCTTTTCATCATTTACCTGTACTTCTCCTTTGTCATTTACGACTTCCTTTTGAGAGTCGTCTCCGAACAGTTTATAGCTCATGGTGTAACTAGTTATAGCATTACCAGCAGCATCTCCCTGTAGCTGAACACCAGTCAGTGTTACAGGGGTTATGAACGAAACGACGATGCTTCGTGTCAGTGGGGTTGTCCCATCCGATTCAGATCGCCCTTGTTCATATGTATCAAGTTCATCAGCACAGTTTTCTGAGGAAAAAGAAAATATATTTGTTATAAAGAAGTAAAACACCCAAGGGTCACTAGTTTTATAATTAACTGCCTTTAACAAAGAAACAAAACTCAAAAATTTCCAAAATAAAATGTACTTGCATCTTGATCATTTTATGTAGAGCAATGAAACATGACAAACATCACAAGACTACAAGTCGATAAATTAATGTTGTTTACTGTAAACTTTATGGTGAAACCTACCTTTTGTTACTGGTGTTGGCGTTGTTGTAGTGGTAACAGTAGTAGTAGAAGTGGTTGTCATTTCAGTTGTGGTACTCGCAGTTGTTGTTGTTGTTGTTGTTTCCTCGGTAGTTGTGGGACTGGTCGTTGTTGTTGGTACGGTAGTAACTACTGTTGTCAAGGTAGTTGTAACAGGTTCGGCGGCTGATTGATCGAAATGTACAGATATTTATATAAATATATAAAACTAAATTTGACTGTACAGCAAAACGCATCTGTAAAGAGTAAAACACATTTTAAAAACACGGTATCTTTAGTATCATCAAGCTCTGTATTATCACTTCTCTGTCACAGCTAACTTTCTTAACCCACAGTTTCCTGTTTTGTTCAAGATTATTTTTCAAGTTGAACCTATACCAAATATTTTGCCTCTTTTGTCAATTCATTGCTGTCCTATTGTCTGGCTAAAAAGAAACATTCTTAAAAACAAAGTATCTTACTTGTGAAAATAAAAGACGTGCCATTTGGTGTATGATGATCTACACCAATTCCACCAGTGACAACTCCACCTATTTAAAAAGTAAGCATGCCAATAAGAAGACAATGTTAAGAAGAAACAGTTGATATCAAATTCATTAAAGGCAAATACAAGATTTGAACATTGTAAAATTAAATGTCACATTTTACCTGCTGGCAAGGTAACAATAGGTTGAGACGTAGTGGTAGTTGTTGGTTGAGTAGAAGTACTCCCTGCTGTATAAGAAAACAACAACAACAACAATATTAAGATTGAGCTTGTATCTCATTAAAGTAGGAATATTCATTAAAATAATAGTTGTGTTTAACTTTTACATAACTTGGTAATAAGGTATAAAACAAGGTTCGGAATTAGACAGTTGAGATCTGAATATCTTTTCAAAAACAGCTACTGTGTTTCAAGCTTGCTAAAAAACAAAAGGAAAAAAAGACTTACGTTGCCTATTTGGTGTCGTTGAACCCCCTTGCGATTGTCCGGTTTCTGAAAACAAAATCATTCGAACGACCAAGTTACATAATTTGATATTGTGGATATACATGTACAACAATAGAGTAAAGCCCTCCTCCAACACAAAATAGATTCAGAATTTAACTGAAATGCATTGGTATAACTACGTTAGCATGTTCGTACAGTCAGAAATTGTTGGCATTTAACTTGTAATGGTATTTGTATGTTGTAATGGTTTTTGCTTACAGGGAAACCGCACATAACGTAGTATGATTTAGGTTTTAAAGTAAGCTTTTAAAAAACTGAAAACCTTGAATGATTTCTTTATTCTTTGAAATGACAAACAGAGGGGAAAAAGTACTTTCTCACCCATGACAGTCTTTTCTGTGATAGTTGCCGCTGGAGCTGTGGTAACTTTTATAGTTGTAGTCTGCTCAGTGGTTGGTGCAGTAGTCGTACTTGGAGTAGTCGTAATGCGCTTGGTTGTTATCTCTGTTGTGGTTGGCTTGCCTGTTTGAATAATATATGGTCAAACATAATGGTAAAATGTTTTCTTTTTTAAACTTCAAACAACATACATGTTAAACTTTGTGGTCAGGAAAACATGTTTAAAATTAGCCTAGATTATGAAACAACATATTCTGGAAAGAAACATTACACAATGTAACACTTACTCGTGGAGGTAGTAATCGGAGGAGTTGTAGTTATTACAGCTGTAGTCTCTTCTATTGTTGTTGTTGATGCTAATGTGGTACTGACAGTTGTTGTTGTTGAAGCTGTTGTGGTTGTTGTTGGTGTAACTGTGGTTGTTGTAGGTGCCAATGTAGTTGTTGTAGGTGCCAACGTAGTTGTTGTAGGTGCCAACGTAGTTGTTGTAGGTGCCGTTGTGGTTGTTGTTGGCGCCGTTGTTGTTGTTGCAGGTGCAATTGTGGTTGTTGGTACAGTTGTTGTTGTAGAGAAAGTGGTAGTTTTCTCTGTTACAGCGCCTGTGTGGGTTTAAAGTATGAGTTATGATATCCGTTTTTGACTAGTTTCAATTGCAGTAAAACCAGCAATGAATCACTGAAAATAAGAAGTGACAATCTTAAATTGTGTCCATACCTTCCTGGCAACTCTTGAAAGCCAGCCTTAGAGTTCCTGTACTCTTGCTCGGATTGCTCAGGGAAATAACTTCCAGACGAGCTGCCCTTACTTCTCTAGGAATGTCTGAATTGACAAATGGCACAGACTTCACAGTGTCCCCATCCAAAAGTGCAGTTGTGCCCTAGAAAAAATACCAACAATCATTTTGGTTACTTCATATTATAGGCTCAAAAAAACCGTGTATATTAACTAATACATTGTGAGTGGTTAATTGCAAACTTGTATTCCAAACTAACCTCGCTGCTGCCTACAATCTTGTTGAAGTCACCGTTGTCTTCAGTCTTGACATAAACTGCAAACCGCAATTCACTTTTTTCTTGAGGAATTCCTTTAAGGTCTACACCGACAAGTTTTACAGGTGTCTCAAACTCAACTGTCACGCTCGGTCTGTCCTGCTGGGGAGCATTGGTGGTCGGAATTGTGTAGCTCCATTGCATTTCACTGCTGATAAGAGAAGTCTCTTCACCACCTTCTGGAGATGTTCGACGGCTCTTCTCAGATCCCTTTTCTCCCTCAACACAGTACTCTGGTAATGATAAAGTAAAACATAATGACTCTTAAAGGAAATGTTTTATTTCAGATATCATATAACCTAACACAAACCAGTATTTCATGATTATTTACTGTACAACTTGAAACCCCCTCAAATTATAGTTTGCTAAGTTAAAAACTAATTTCTTTCGAAAGCATTCAGGTTTTTTGTCTCCTTGTATTCTAAGTCTACAGTTTTCAATTGAATCATACCTGCTGTTGTTGGAGCAACTGTTGTTGTTGTTGTTGTACTCTCTGTTGTAGTTGTCCCCTCAGGAGTGGTGACTATTGTGGTCGTTGTAGGTGGTGATGTTGTCGTAGTTTCTGGTGTAGTTGTTGTGGTGGTTGTTATCTTAGTGGTTTCAATCTTTTCTGGTGTTGTGGTTGACACAGTTGTTGTCACCTCTTTAGTTGTTGTTGGGGCAACAGTGCCCGCTGAAAGTGAGATATAAATCCATAAATATTTTCAGCACTCAAACATGGAATGTTGTCAGATCATACAATTTATAGGATCCCATTTAAATACTTTACTATAGTCAATGAAAGTTTGCTTTGCTTCATATTTTTGAGGAGTGATTAAAGAACATACGTTTTGCACAGCCTTCGAAGTGCACTTGGAAACTGGCCTGTTTATAAGAAGGCACATTGATATTCAGTGACCTTATCAAGGTGATTAAATAGTAGAAAAACAGTCTCCTTCTGCGTAATGTCAGCTTCCGAAGGAACAATGAACACCTGTTATGCCTTTTATTTCAGTCTGTTTAAACTAGTGAAGTCCAAGAATTGGTGTATACAGTGTGTACAATTTTGTTTGCAGGTTGCACCCTGTACACTTGATTCACTGGACCCGTGGAACAAAACATACAGGCAGACTTATCTCTATTTCAGTGTTCCCCATGTCCAGTCCAGTAAATTAGGATGCTGTACAAACGGTACAAATTGATTTATCTTAAGACTTCTCTTTTATTTACACACCACATGTGGGACACATGCTTCCGAGCAACAGTGATTTAGTTTACTTCTGTTGTCCCTGACCCACATAGTATTGTTTTGTCCTTTTGTTGGGGTACTTTTCTTGTTTCCTTCCCCAGATTAACTTCTTGTACTTGCATGCTCCCCTCATACACTCATTTTTCATTGTTATAGTTGCTCTCCTGTCATCATCATTTTTGTATATTGCTGTGCTGTCTGTTTTAAGGCTGGGCCTGTAATCATTTGTTGCTTTGTTGTTTCGGTTTCTTAGTTCTTCGATTTGCCTTGTATTGTATTTTTTTTGTTCTTGTATTGTTGCAGTCGAATAAATAATAATAATAATAATAACTAAAATAAATGAAATTTGAAAGTTTGACCAGAACAATATTTGTGCAGAATGACCTACCCTCTTTGCAGGTCAACAATTCAAATTTCAAGTGCGCTTCCTGGCCAGTTGAATCAGCTGCAAACGTTAATATAAGATTAACCACATTCCTTAGTTTCTTGTCATTTGGAAGTATGATTCTCTCCTCCTTTGGAGTGTTGTTCACGGTGAATACCTTCTATAAATAAATGAGAAAAACAAATATATCAAATATGACACGGATCTAAATAGCTTCTCATAAAATAAATCGCCTTGTCATAAACAACTACTTTTTGGTTTGTAACTTTGTAAGAGGCATTTTCTTGTAAACAAATGCAGATAAGAATTGCCTCTTGTAATATGAGTAGCAGTTTTTAGCATCGTTAAAGAGATTTTTGCTATCACCATCACCTCGTTGACTATTAGGCTAACCCGTAAGAAAGGATCGGCTTACCTTCCCTTTTCCTGACTCATCTTTAATTGGTGAAGCGAAGTTTTCCGTTGAACCAGCTGAAATTGTGAATTCCTTGATCCTTTTGCTGAGAATTTTGATTTCATCAATCTTAACGGGAGAACTTAACTGGATGTAGAAAACTATTTTCTTAGCGCTAAACTTAAATGACCATTTTTCGTTGAAGGATGACAACTCTAGTTGTGGAACTTCTGGTCTTGATGACCGACTTTTCTCCTGGCCAGTCAGTGATTCGAAGCTCTTGCAAAACTCTGGAATTTATGTCAAAAATACAAAAGTAACTTTTACAACTATGATAAAGAAACGTAATACACATTCACGCTTTACTTCGTGATGAAGAGATAAAATTAAAAAAACGGATGATAAGACAGACTTAATTCTTAATAACTAATACAAAACTGTAATGACCTTCCAGGCTTCAAATTGTTCTTCAAACATACTAAAGTTAACATATTGAGCATTACAGTTTGCGAGCAAGCATCCAGACCAAAAACGTACCCTTTGTTGTTGTAGTCGGAACCGCTGTTGAAGACACTGTGGTTGTTGATGTACTCCCTGTTAGGTCATTTTGATAAATTTTGATGTTAACGCAACTAACAATAAACAGAACGATCAAATACACGGTGGAATACTTATATTTTCAGCACCAACTGCATTCGTAGGACAGGCATTCTGGGTGAGGGTATCTTTTTAAAGAGGTCTGAAACATCAGCTGGTCAACCATAACACAATGATTTTCTTACACAATTTATATAGACCATGCAAGTCTCAGGTATGGTTAAAAATTGTATTTAATTTATTTAGAGCAGGATGGTGAATTGAAATTGAGAACAAATGTTGGTTTAGAAAACCTCAAAAGGGGGAAAACACACGCAATCTGGTAGGCTGCAAATCCAATCCACATGCAAAGCTCCAGGTCTGTGGTGGGATTCGAACCGGTATCTACTTAGGTTAAAGTTTGGAAAGAAATCACCGAGCCAAACTGATGCCCAGTTTTGGGGAACCTTATAGTATAGTACCTTATCCAATGTGGTAAAAAGGCCAACTCTTCGGCCCCCCCCAAAAAAAACCCCAACAACTTAACTTCACTAAAATTGGAACAGAATCATTTTGTCATATTATCAATGAAAAAATACATTAAAATTGACACGTCAATGTTCTTTCTTCGTTGATATTCACCGGAACTAGTTTGCATGTTACTTGTGTCCTGTGACATTGCGCCGAGGTTCCCATCATAGTGCCAACTTTAATGAGGCCCAAGTTAACAAGTCCTCAAGACTTGTACAGTATCAATGAAACACGTTATTGTTTTTGCTTGTGTTTTACCCACACACCGACGTGTGTTAAGCACTGTATACTCAGTACGGTACTTTTCCGTGTCCTAATGACAAAATCCACAGGCACATATTACTCGAGTGGGATACCAAATCACGAACTTTGCCATTCTAGAGCAGATGTCTTACCACTAGACCATGGAGCTTGCCTGGTACTTAAATGCATTTCAAGTCCTATAATTTAGCAGCGGATAGGCCTACCCCCGACAATCTTAATAAAAACCTTTCTTGAAAAAAGTAACTTGTCACCACCTAGGTCCATAGTTTTAAATCACGTGCTCAGTGTATAAAATTCAACAAGAGAACAAAATAACAATTTTGAGGGCGGGGAGGAAAATGAAATATCTCCAAAATTCAATTGAATGCCAATATCAAGCTTTGAAAAATGTCACTGGAGAGGAGTTACAACAAATTGATGAGTTATAAACATGTATCCTACAGCATTACTCTATATGTATAAGATTTAACTTACTAGGTCTAGGCGATGTTGTTGAAATTATATCAGCAGCTCCAGTTTGAGGACCTTCGGGAGAAAAACAAACCATGAACACACATAATTTAGCATATGAAGGAATGATGTGTTACTTGCCTTCTTTCACACGAAGGTATCACTTAGCTTCATACAGTAGCTCAAAGACATTATATATTACCTAGCTGGTCCTTCAAATCTGAATTATATTTAGTAATTTTCGTAAACCTTATAGTAAAACTTACCTGTTGTTACCGGTGTTGGTGTTGTTGTAGTGGTAACAGAAATTGTAGAAGTGGTTGTTGTTTCAGCTGCTGTGCTTGCTGTTGTCGTTGTTGTTGTTTCCTTAGTTGTTGTTGGAGCAGTTGTTGTTGTCGGCACAGTAGTTACAACAGTAGTCAAGATAGTCGTAGATGGCATTTCAGCTGGTGAATAATATCAGGAAAACGATAAATCAATGCATTCTAATTTGTTTTTCAAGTATTACTCTTACATGTCCATCTGAGCTCTTCCATCCAACAGTTTATTTATCAATCCTTATTTATTTTGACATGTGAACACCAAATGCAGATACATATAATACAAAACCGTAAACAATTATATTTAGAAAAAAGAATCCTCCTGATTCAAAATAATATGCTACACAAAATTTGATTATATAGAGATATAAACACGTTCTAAGATTTCATTTGGTGTTGTTTTCCTGTCCACATAGAGCAAAATGTTGGTGTTTCAGGACTTACTGGTGACTGTTGTAATTTCTGTAGTAGTTGCCTCTGTTGTGGTGGTAATTATCTTGGTTGTAGTCTGTTCAGTGGTTGGTACTGTAGATGAACTGGGAGTGGTTGTAATATGTGTGGTTGTTACTTCTGTAGTGGTTGTCAAAGCTGCATGAATAAAATTGATTAAACATTGATTAAAATTGATTAAATAAAAACAAAGCAAATCAATAGTTTTTAAAATGCTTTCAGAATCAAAAATCAAATATTATGTCCTCACCCTCTTTGCAACTTTTGAAAGCCAGCCTTAGAGTTCCAGTGGTTTTGTCCGTAACGCCTGGCCGAATAATTTCCAGACGAGCTGCTCTTACTGCTCTTGGAATGTCTGAGATGGCAAACAACACATTCTGGATGGTGTCTCCATCCAACATTTCAACCATATTCTAAAAAAACGAGGAAACATCAACAGTTGTTTTAAAGTTTTTAAATAAAATATATATACACACAATTAAAAAGAAACTGTTTAATTTTAGTCAGAAAGTATACTATTAACCTTATTCAAAACGACTTAAAGTCTTACCTCGCTACTGCCGATAAGCTGATCAAAGTCCCCACTTTCGTCAGTCTTGACATAAATTGCAAACCGTAATTCACCTTTTTCTTGAGGAGTTCCTTTAAGGTCTACACCGACAAGTTTTACAGGTGTCTCAAACTCAACTGTCACGCTCGGTCTATCCCGTTGGGGAGCATTGGTGGTTGGAATTGTGTAGCTCCATTGCATTTCACTGCTGATGAGAGAAGTCTCTTCACCACCTTCTGGAGATGTTTTACGGCTCTTCTCAGATCCCTTTTCTTCCTCGACACAGTAATCTATTGGTGACAAGGTAAACATGGTGAACAAATATCTGACAATTTGAGCTCCCTACCTTGTACAAATTTAGGCGCACAAACAAAATTGGATTTAAGTTAACCATTTCCGTTAAAGCTAGACTTCATCATTGGTAACCTACTTACGACAGCAACCTTTTGCAAGAACACTTTGCTTAATTGCTCTTAATTTTACATTGACTAGTTCACTGTTTAGGGCTTTACCTCCAAATAACCAACTCAAGTGACTAACTAAAAAAAAGAAAGTTGTTTGCAGTGTGTCTTAAAAATGTCTCTTGTATCAAAATAATCACCAACATATTACAGGGTTTAACTTTAAATCTTACCTGCCGTTGTTGGAGCAACTGTTGTTGTTGTCGTTGTACTCTCTGTTGTAGTTGTTCCCTCAGGAGTGGTGACTATTGTGGTCGTTGTAGGTGGTGATGTTGTCGTAGTTTCTGGTGTAGTTATTGTTGTTGTTGTTATCTTAGTGGTTTCAATCTTTTCTGGTGTTGTGGTTGACACGGTTGTTGTCACGTCTTTAGTTGATGTTGGAGTAACAGTACCCGCTGAAAGAGAGATATAATTGATTTTATCGCATAAACAATAATACACATTATTCGTCGCACAGGGCCGAAGTCAGCTGAGCCTTAATGCTTTATACACACAGACATAGAATACCTATAGAATGACAGCAGGGGGCGCTAAACTGTAATTTTGGATTTTCTCAAACCATGGGCGGAAGTGAAGGCACGTGGACGCTTTTTGTACACGTTAAGGCATACCCCCGAGGCAGTGCTCCCACTTTCATGTATTTTTTTTTTGAATTTTCAAGAAATATTGACCCTATGACGGATTGTATATGAAATAATGAATTTTAGGACATCCATTAAATAAATAAAAATAACGGAAAATTAATTTGCAAAGCAAATAAATTACATTTCTCATTTCCATACGTGATTTTTTCGCGTAAAGAAGGTAAAATTGAATAAATCGGCTCTTGTCAACAACTGACGAGCAAAAGGCCGATTTTTGTGTAAAGTTTGTCCTGCTGATTGTGACCCGACCAAATCACATATTAAATAAGTTAATAACAACTGAAGTTGTACAAGAGTTATTTTGAATGACTTTTGCTGATTTTAGGGGAGGAAATCGTAAGGAAATTTTAAACAAAATAGTTATAAACAGGAATTTCACTTTCTAAGTCTTTCTGTCCGGGACTGCTCTATATTCTGACACCCCTATGTTCCGACACGCCTATGTTCCGACAACCCCCTCATGATTTACATAGGGTTAGGGTTAGGGTTAGGAATAGGAAAATACACCAGGGTTGTCGGAACATAGGGGTGTCAAAACATAGGGTGTCGGAACATAGGGGTGTAACCCTTTCTGTCAATTTCAATGTGCGAAAAAAATTACATTCACTGTAACATTTTAAGATAATACACATGAATGCACACCAAACAATCTCGTATATCAGTAGCACGTAAATATATAGGAGGTACGCGTCATCAGCACCCGCGCAAAGTGTGTGACGAACGAGTTTTTTTAAAACGGATAATTCCTTCTACTTTTATCGTTTTGGAGAAAGTTCCGAAGAAAGAGGAGAAACAGCCACTAAGTAATGTGAGAAAAGGTATCTAGTTATTGATTTAACATTGTTTCCAAGACTGTTGGTGAATTTTTCACCCTTAAAACACAGTTTTCTGTCATCATCTCCCCACTCGCCCATTGCTTTACGCGTTGTTTCACTAGCGTTTTCACGGATTTTGCCCATGGTTTGGGGTAGGCCTATAGTCGGGTGCTGTCAAAATTACGGTATCCAGACGTTAATTTCTATAGGAGCTGTCGGTCTATAGGTATTCTATGGCCCTTTTCGAAACGACCGGCTTCGGCTTCGGATTCGGCTCAGGCTAGCTAGACCCCTCGGATGTTTGACTATACGCGTGCTATGCGTTCAGGGATTCAGACGAGAGAACGGAGCCTGAAGCCGAATCCAAGCCGAAGCCGGTCGTTTCGAAAAGGGCCTATGTCTCTATTTATACACGACTCAACCTTTAATCTGTATATCGCCCTCTGCCGCCCAGTTGTTGTGCAATGTTGTTGGTTAGACTAGCCTTGGTGACGGCCCAGTAGTTTCACGTCAGCCAACAAGGCTAGCTGCCTCTTTCCTGGTCAGCAGGGCTGACCTTTTCGGAAATTGTTTAGTGAATCTTAGACAATCAGGTTGGAATTTGATGAAGCAAAAGTGTTGGTTTACTTCATGCAGAGGCGGGATGGCTCACTTCATTGCTGGTTAACATACAATTTTATTTATTTTCAGCACTCAAACATGGAATGTTGTCAGATCACACACTTAATGGAGTTTGCCCCAAACAAGGCAAAAAGCCACTTTTCGTACGGGGCTACAAGAAGAAAACATTTCAGATAAAAACAACCCAAGAAAGCTGAAGGTACGAATCGATATTTCTCACAAAACAGTCTGCATTGTAGGATGGAAGGAAAGATGCGCAGGCAAAGAAAATGCAGTACGTAGAATAAAGCTGCCTTTAGTAGGTAACAATTTCCTTCATTTGTTTTGAAGACTTAATAAAGAACTCACGTTTGGCACAGCCTTCGAAGTCCACTTGGAAACTGGCCTGTTTATCAGATGGCACATTGATATTCGAGAGGGTAACCTCACTGACGTTATCAAGTTGATTAAAAGGTAGAGAAACAGTCACTTTTTGTGTAATGTCAGCGCCCAAAGGAACAAGGAACACCTGTCATGGAGATTTAATCAAACAGTTAGTAGCAATCAGTTTGTCACAGAAGCTTGATAGTCCTTTGTTAAAACGGTGGAAGTTATGCAACGCTTTCTGAGGATCAAACTTATTTTGAGTTTTTTTCTGGATAATGACGGTCCTTGTTTAATACACATAAAACCAGAAGACTTTTAGTATTAATGACGAAACGCTGTGCATTCGGAAGCAAAAACAGCAATCAAAAATGTCCTGAGTATCAGTTCTTGTGGTAGTCCTACATACAGAATTCTTTTCATCATTTACCTGTACTTCTCCTTTGTCATTTACGACTTCCTTTTGAGAGTCGTCTCCGAACAGTTTATAGCTCATGGTGTAACTAGTTATAGCATTACCAGCAGCATCTCCCTGTAGCTGAACACCAGTCAGTGTTACAGGGGTTATGAACGAAACGACGATGCTTCGTGTCAGTGGGGTTGTCCCATCCGATTCAGATCGCCCTTGTTCATATGTATCAAGTTCATCAGCACAGTTTTCTGAGGAAAAAGAAAATATATTTGTTATAAAGAAGTAAAACACCCAAGGGTCACTAGTTTTATAATTAACTGCCTTTAACAAAGAAACAGAACTCAAAAATTTCCAAAATAAAATGTACTTGCATCTTGATCATTTTATGTAGAGCAATGAAACATGACAAACATCACAAGACTACAAGTCGATAAATTAATGTTGTTTACTGTAAACTTTATGGTGAAACCTACCTTTTGTTACTGGTGTTAGCGTTGTTGTAGTGGTAACAGTAGTAGTAGAAGTGGTTGTCATTTCAGTTGTTGTACTTGCGGTTGTTGTTGTTGTTGTTGTTTCCTTGGTAGTTGTGGGACTGGTCGTTGTTGTTGGTACGGTAGTAACTACTGTTGTCAAGGTAGTTGTAACAGGTTCGGCGGCTGATTAATCGAAATGTACAGATATTTTTATGCATATATAAAACTAAATTTGACTGTATAGCAAAACGCATCAGTAAAGAGTAAAATACAATATTAAAAAAACAGTATCTCTAGTATCATCAAGCTCTCTATTCTTACTAATCCGTCCCAGATAGCTTTCTCAATCCACAGTTTCCTGTTTTGTTCAAGATTATTTTTCAAGGTGAACCTATACCAAATATTTTGCTTCTTGTTTAAATTCATAGCTGCCCTATTGTCTGGCTAAAAGAAACATTCTTAAAAACAAAGTAGCTTACTTGTGAAAATAAAAGACGTGCCGTTTGGTGTTAGATGATCAACACCAATTCCACCAGTGACAACTCCACCTATTTGAAAAGTAAGCATGCCCATTAGAAGACAGTATAAAAGAAACAGTTTATATAAAATTCATTAAATGCAGGTACAAGATTTAAAAAATGGGAAATTAAATGTCACATTTTACCTGCTGGCAAGGTAACAACAGGTTGAGGCGTAGTGGTAGTTGTTGGTTGAGTAGAAGAACTCCCTGCCGTACACGAAAACCACAACAAGAACAATATTAAGATTTAGCTTGTATCTCATTAAAGTAGGAATATTCATTGAAATAATAGTCGTGTTTAACTAACATAACCTGATAATAAGGTATAAAACAGGGGTCGGAATTGGACAGTTGAGATCTGAACATCTTTTTAAAAAAACAACAACTGCGTTTTAAGCTTGCTAAAAACAAAAGAAATTAAGACTTACGTCGTCTGTTCGGTGTGGTTGAACCCCCTTGTGATTGTTTGGTTTCTGAAAACAAAATTATTTGAATGACCAAGTTACATGATTTGACATTGTGGATATACATGTACAAAAATAGAGTAAAGCCCTCCTCCAACACAAAATAGATTCAGAATTCAACTGAAGTTCATTGATATAACTACGTTAGCATGTTTGTACGGTCAGAAATGTTTTGCATTTAACTTTTAATGATATTTGTATGTTGTAATGGTATTTGTTTACAGGGAAACCGACATTAGGTAGCATGATTTTGTTTTGAAGGAAGCTTTTGAGAAAACTGAAACCTTAAATGATTTCTTAAATCTTTGAAACGACAAACAGAGCAATAACAAAGTACTTTCTTACCCATGACAGTCTTTTCTGTGATAGTTGCCGCTGGAGCTGTGGTAACTTTTATAGTTGTAGTCTGCTCAGTGGTTGGTGCAGTAGTCGTACTTGGAGTAGTCGTAATGCGCTTGGTTGTTACCTCTGTTGTGGTTGGCTTGCCTGTTTGAATAATATATGGTAAAACATGATGGTAATTGGTTTTTTTTAAACATCAAACAACATACATATTTAAATTTCTGGTCAGGAAAACATGTTTAAAATTAGCCTAGATTATGAAACAACATATTCTGGAAACAAACATTACACAATTTAACACCTACTCGTGGAAGTAGTAATCGGAGGAGTTGTAGTTATTACAGCTGTAGTCTCCTCTTCTATTGTTGTTGATGCTAATGTGGTACTGACAGTTATTGTAGTTGTAGCTTTTGTGGTTGTAGTCGGTGCCGTTGTGGTTGTTGTAGGTGCTGTTGTGGTTGTTGTTGGTGCCGTTGTAGTTGTTGAAGGTGCAACTGTGGTTGTCGGTACAGTTGTTGTTGTGGAGAAAGTGGTAGTTTTCTCTGTTACAGCTCCTGGGTGGGTTCAAAGTATGAGTTATGATATCCGTTTTTGACTAGTTTCAATGGCAGTAAAACCAGCAATGAATCAATGTTAGAGAAGGTGACAATCTTAAATTGTGTCCATACCTTCCTGGCAACTCTTGAAAGCCAGCCTTAGAGTTCCTGTACTCTTGCTCGGATTGCTCAGGGAAATAACTTCCAGACGAGCTGCCCTTACTTCTCTAGGAATGTTTGAAGTGACAAATGGCACAGACTTCACAGTGTCCCCATCCAAAAGTGCAGTTGTGCCCTTGAAAAAATACCAACAATCATATGGGTTACTTCATTTTATAGGCCCTATAAAAAAGTGTGTATTAACAAATACATTATGAGTGGTTAATTTTAAACTTGTATTCCAAACTTACCTCGCTGCTGCCTACCATCTTGTTGAAGTCATCGTTGCCTTCAGTCTTGACATAAACTGCAAACCGCAATTCACCTTTTTCTTGAGGAGTTCCTTTAAGGTCTACACCGACAAGTTTAACAGGTGTCTCAAACTCAACTGTCACGCTCGGTCTGTCCCGTTGGGCAGCATTAGTGCTTGGAATTGTGTAGCTCCATTGCATTTCACTGCTGATGAGAGAAGTCTCTTCACCACCTTCTGGAGATGTTTGACGGCTCTTCTCAGATCCCTTCTCTCCCTCAACACAGTACTCTGGTAATGATAAAGGAAAACATGATGACTCTAAAAGAAAATGTTTTATTTCAGATATCATGTAACCTAACTAAACCAGTATTTCATGATTATTTATTGTACAACTTGAAACCCCCTCAAATTATAATTTGCTCAATTAAAACTAATTTCTTTCGAAAGCATTTGTTTTTGTTGTCTCCTTGTAATTCCAAGTCTACAGTTTTCAATTGAATCATACCTGCTGTTGTTGGAGAAACTGTTGTTGTTGTCGTTGTACTCTCTGTTGTAGTTGTTCCCTCAGGAGTGGTGACTATTGTGGTCGTTGTAGTTGGTGATGTTGTCGTAGTTTCTGGTGTAGTTGTTGTGGTGGTTGTTATCTCAGTGGTTTCAATCTTTTCTGGTGTTGTGGTTGACACAGTTGTTGTCACCTCTTTAGTTGTTGTTGGGATAACTGTACCCGCTGAAAGTGACATATAAATCCATAAATATTGTCAGCACTCAAACATGCAATGTTGTCAGATCATACACTTTAAATGGTCACTTTTAAATATTTGTTTTCAGTCAGTGAAACCTTGCTACATTTTTTGAGGAGTGATTAAGTAACTTACGTTTTGCACAGCCTTCGAAGTGCACTTGGAAACTGGCCTGTTTATCAGAAGGCACATTGATATTACGGAGGGTTACCTCACTGACGTCATCCAGTTGAGTAAATGGTAGAGAAACAGCCACTTTCTGCGTAATGTCAGCGCCCGAAGGAACAATGAACACCTGTAATGGAAATTTAATCAGACAGTTAATAGCAATCACTTTGTACACACATTTGTCACAGAAGCTTGTAGTCCTTTGTTAAAATGGTGGAAGTTATGCAACGCTTTTTAAGGATCAAAGTTATTTGAGGTTTTTTTCTGGATAATGACAGTCCTTGTTTAATGCACATAAAATCAAAACCCCTTTTTTTAATAAGGAAGAAACGCTGTGCATTCGGAAGCAAAAACAGCAATCAAAAATGTCCTGATGAGTATCAATTCTTGTAACACATACCAATTTCTCTTCATCATTTACCTGTACTTCTCCTTTGTCATTTATGACTTCCTTTTGAGAGTCGTCTCCGAAGAGTTTATAGCTCATGGTGTAACTAGTTATAGCATTACCAGCAGCATCTCCCTGTAGCTGAACACCAGTCAGTGTTACAGGGGTTATGAACGAAACGACGATGCTTCTTGTCAGTGGGGTTGTTCCATCCGATTCAGATCGCCCTTGTTCATATGTACCGAGTTCATCAGCACAGTTTTCTGAGGAAAAAGAAAAGATATTTGTAATAAAACACCCAAGGGTCACTAGTTTTATAATCAACTGCCTTTAATATATTTGGTTTGCGGTAACACCATGTGTGTATCCAATTGCCAGGTAGAGTTTGTTTTTAGAGAACTGTCTTGCTTAATTCTACTACAACTGCCTTTAACAAAAAACAGAACTCAAACATTTCCAAAATAACATGTACTTGCATCTTGATCATTTTATGTAGAGCAATGAAACATGACAAACAACACAAGACTACAAGTCTATAAATTAATGACGTTTATTGTAAACCTTGTGGCGAAACTTACCTTTTGTTACTGGTGTTGCTGTTGTTGTAGTGGTAACAGTAGTAGTAGAAGTGATTGTTGTTTCAGATGTTGTGCTAGCTGTTGTTATCACTGTTGTTGTTTCCTTAGTTGTTGTGGGCGCTGTCGCCGTAGTTGGTATCGTAACAACAGTAGTTGTGCTGCTGGTTGTAGGTTCAGTTGCTAATGAAAAATAATATTAAAGAAACTGTTACATAAAATACATCCTTAAAGATTTTCTCAGAAATTTTCCCCATGATCTTTTTTTTTAGTGCTCTCTTTTATTGTTCAGAACTTCTATTCATGATTCATGTGAAGTAGGTACAACCATTGCCTTTTTAACCACACTAACTAAAACTACAATTGTGGTTATTGTTTTATCTTACTTGTAGTAGTTGGAACCATTGTTGTAGTTGGAACCATTGTTGTAGTTGGAACGGTTGTTGTAGTCGGAACCGTAGTGGTAGTGGGAACTGTCGTGGTAGTTGTAGTACTTGATGGTGATGTAGCTTCATTTGCAAACAAAAATGAAACAATTTGAACCTTGATGTGATGGAGATCCCTTTTGAAAATGACAATACTTATATCCTAAAAAATTTCATCCAAAGTGTTTTTTGATTGTGAGTATAGTTTGTTTTTATTTATGTTTAATCTCAGAGTAAAGGAATTGGTTTTTACTCGGTACTTACTTGCGGTAGTTATCGTTTCTGTGGTTGTTGCCTCTGCAGTTGTTGTAACTGTCTCAGTTGTTGTGCGCACAGTTGTAGGGACTGCAGTTGTGCTTGGAGTGGTCGTAATCTCTGTAGTGGTTGTTGGTTCTATTGAAAACAATCACATGATTTGATGTTAATTATTCATTAAAAAGTTCTCAGATTGATAACAAGTAATTTCATAGGAGCCGCTATTCAGAAGCAGCCTCTTATTTCAGTCTGTTTAAAAAAATGAAGTCCAAGAAGAGGCGTATACAGTGTGTCAAATTGTATTTGCAGGTTGCAGCAAGTACACTTGATTCACTGGACATGTGGAACAAAAGATACAAGCAGCCTATTGTTCCCAATGTCCAGTGAAATAAAATGTTGTATAAAGGCAGCTGTAGTTGTGGACTTTTTGGTTTACATAACCGACTTTTCTCCTGGCAAGTCAGTTATTCGAAGCTCTTGCAAAACTCTGGCATTTGTGTCAAAAATACAAAGTAACTTATTACTATGATATAGAAACATAATACACATTCACGTTTTACTTCCTGATGAAGTGATGAAATAATAAACGGAAGATAAGACAGACTTCACTTTTATTTACTAATACAAAACTACAATGACCTTCCAGGCTAATTTGTTTTTCTTTAAACATACTGAAGTTAAAATATTAGGCATTACAGTTTGCGAAAAAGCACCAAAAGCAAAAACTTACCATTTGTTGTTGTAGTCGGAACCGTTGTTGAAGACACTGTGGATGTTGATGTTCTCCCTGTTAGTTCATTTTAGTAAAATATGATGTTAACGCAACTAACAATAAACAAAATAATCAAATAAACGATGGAATCCTTATTTTCAGCATCAACTCCATTCGTAAGAGGCCTCCAAAAGACAGACATTCTGTATGAGGGTATCTTTTCAAGGGTATCTGTACCATCAGCTGGTCAACCATAACTCAATTTTATCTTAGACAATTTGCATACACCATGCAAGTCTCAGGTATAGTTAAAAATTGTATTTATTTAATTTGGTTATTTCAAGATGTGAATAAGAAACGTGAATAAATCTTTAGATGTGGGAGGAAAACCTCCACCGGGAAAAACCCACGCAATCTGGTTGGGACTAAAAACCCAATCAACACGCAAGGTTAAAGGCTGGGAAAGAAACCAAGGAGCTAATCTGATGACCAGTTTTGGGGAACCTTTGTGCCTCATCCAATGTGGTATAAAGGCCAACTCTTTGGCCCCTGAAAACCAACTCAACTGCACGTAAATTGGCACAGAATCATTTTGTCTTGATTTCCATCGAGAAAATACATTAACATTGAAATGTCAATGTTCTTTCTTTGTTGATATTCCTTGGAACTAGTTTGCATGTATATTGCGTCGTGTGACATTGCGCCTAGGTTCCCATCATAATGCACACTTTATTGAGGCCCAGCGTTAACAAGTACACGAGACTTGCACAGTATCAATGAAAAACGTTTTTGTTTTGCTTGTGTTTTACCAATACACCGACTGTATATACTCACTACAATACTTTCCCAGTTCCTGGTGAAAAAATCCACAGGCATTCATTACTCCGGTGGGATTCGAAATGATGACCTTTGCCATTTTAGAGCAGATGTCTTACCACTAGACCATGGAGGTTTCCTGGCACTTAAACGCAGTTCAAGTCCTATAATTTAGCAGCGGATAGGCCTACCGCAACGATTTTAATATAAACCTTTCTTGAAAAAAGTTACTTGTTACCACCTAGGTCCATAGATTTAAATCACGAGCTCAGTGCATAAAAATCAACAAGAGAGCAAAATAATAATTTTGAGAGCGGGGAGGAAAATGAAATATCTCAAAAATCGATTAAATGCAAATAATATCATGCTTTAAAAATGTCACTGGAGAGGAGTTACACAAGATTTAACTTACTAGGTTTAGGTCTAGGTTTAGGACCTTCGAGAGAAAGACAAACCATGAACACACATAATTTTGCATAAAGGAATGATGTTTTACTAGCTCCTTTCATGCAAAGGTATCACTTAGATTCATATCAGTAGCTCAAAGACATATAATACCTATAGCTGGCCCTTAAAATTCGTAAACATTTTGTAATTTTCGTAAAACTTGAATTGAAAATGTTGAAACTCTACTGACCTGAAGTTATTGTCGCCCCCAAGGTGGAAGCGGTAGCCTGTGTTGTTGACAACATTGTAGTAGGTTTCACAGTTGTGGTTGCAAGTGTTGAAGGCAACGTTGTAGTTGGTCTTGCAGTTGTTGTTGCATGTGTTGTTGGCAACGTTGTAGTTGGTCTTGCAGTTGTGGTTGCAAGTGTTGTAGGCAACGTTGTAGTTGGTCTTGCAGTTGTGGTTGCTTGTGTTGTTGGCAAGGTTGTAGTTGGTCTTGCAGTTGTGGTTGCATGTGTTGTAGGCAAGGCTGTAGTTGGTCTTGCAGTTGCGGTTGCACGTGTTGTCGGCAAGGTTGTAGTTGGTCTTGCAGTTGTGGTTGGTTGTGTTGTTGACAACGTTGTAGTTGGTCTTGCAGTCGTGGTTGCAAGTGTTGTAGGCAACGTTGTAGTTGGTCTTGCTGTTGTGGTTGTACGTGTTGTTGGTATCGTTGTAGTTGGTCTTGCTGTTGTGGTTGCACGTGTTGTAGGAAACGTTGTGGTTGCACGTGTTGTCAACAATGTAGTTGGTCTTGCAGTTGTGGTTGCAAGTGTTGTTGACACCGTTGTAGTTGGTCTTTCAGTTGTGGTTGCAAGTGTTGTAGGCAACGTTGTAGTTGGTCTTTCAGTTGTGGTTGCAAGTGTTGTAGGCAACGTTGTAGTTGGTCTTGCAGTTGTGGTTGCTTGTGTTGTTGGCAATGTTGTAGTTGGTCTTTCAGTTGTGGTTGCAAGTGTTGTAGGCAACGTTGTAGTTGGTCTTGCAGTTGTGGTTGCTTGTGTTGTAGGCAACGTTGTAGTTGGTCTTTCAGTTGTGGTTGCAAGTGTTGTAGGCAACGTTGTAGTTGGTCTTTCAGTTGTGGTTGCAAGTGTTGTAGGCAACGTTGTAGTTGGTCTTGCAGTTGTGGTTGCTTGTGTTGTTGGCAATGTTGTAGTTGGTCTTGCAGTTGTGGTTGCATGTGTTGTAGGCAAGGTTGTAGTTGGTCTTGCAGTTGTTGTTGCACGTGCTGTTGACAACGTTGAAGTTGGTCTTGCAGTTGTGGTTGCTTGTCTTGTTGGCAGCGTTGTAGTTGGTCTTGCAGTTGTGGTTGCTTGTGTTTTAGGCAACGTTGTAGTTGGTCTTGCAGTTGTGGTTGCATGTGTTGTAGGCATGGTTGTTGTTGCACGTGTTGTTGACAACGTTGAAGTGGGTCTTGCAGTTTGTGTTGCAAGTGTTGTTGACAATATGGTAGTTGGTCTTGCAGTGGTCGTTGCAAGTGTTGTTGGCACTGTTGTAGTCGGTTTCATAGTTGTGGTTGCACGTGTTGTTGACAAAGTTGTAGTTGGTCTTGCAGTTGTGGTTGCAAGTGTTGTAGGCAATGTTGTAGTTGGTCTTGCAGTTGTCGTTGCAAGTGTTGTTGGCACTGTTGTAGTCGGTTTCATAGTTGTGGTTGCACGTGTTGTTGACAAAGTTGTAGTTGGTCTTGCAGTTGTGGTTGCAAGTGTTGTTGGCAACGTTGTAGTTGGTCTTGCAGTTGTGGTTGCAAGGGTTGTTGGCAACGTTGTAGTTGGTCTTGCAGTTGTTGTTGCAAGTGTTGTAGGCAACGTTGTAGTTGGTCTTGCAGTTGTGGTTGCAAGTGTTGTTGGCACTGTTGTAGTAGGTTTCATAGTTGTGGCTGCACGTGTTGTTGACAAAGTTGTAGTTGGTCTTGCAGTTGTGGTTGCAAGTGTTGTTGGCAACGTTGTAGTTGGTCTTGCAGTTGTGGTTGCAAGTGTTGTTGGCACTGTTGTAGTAGGTTTCATAGTTGTGGTTGCACGTGTTGTTGACAAAGTTGTAGTTGGTCTTGCAGTTGTGGTTGCAAGTGTTGTTGGCAGCGTTGTAGTTGGTCTTGCAGTTGTAGTTGCAAGTGTTGTTGGCAACGTTGTAGTTGGTCTTGCAGTTGTGGTTGCAAGTGTTGTTGGCAACGTTGTAGCTGGTCTTGCAGTTGTGGTTGCAAGTGTTGTTGGCAACGTTGTAGTTGGTCTTGCAGTTGTTGTTGCAAGTGTTGCAGGCAACGTTGTAGCTGGTCTTGCAGTTGTGGTTGCAAGTGTTGTTGGCAACGTTGTAGTTGGTCTTGCAGTTGTTGTTGCAAGTGTTGTAGGCAACGTTGTAGTTGGTCTTGCAGTTGTGGTCGCAAGTGTTGTTGGCAACGTTGTAGTTGGTCTTGCAGTTGTTTTTGCAAGTGTTGTAGGCAACATTGTAGTTGGTCTTGCAGTTGTGGTTGCATGTGTTGTAGGCAACGTTGTAGTTGTTCTTGCAGTTGTGGTTGCAAGTGTTGTAGCAAACGTAGTTAGTCTTGCAGTTGTGGTTGCAAGTGTTGTTGGCACTGTTGTAGTAGGTTTCATAGTTGTGGTTGCACGTGTTGTTGACAAAGTTGTAGTTGGTCTTGCAGTTGTGGTTGCAAGTGTTGTTGGCAGCGTTGTAGTTGGTCTTGCAGTTGTGGTTGCAAGTGTTGTTGGCAACGTTGTAGTTGGTCTTGCAGTTGTGGTTGCAAGTGTTGTTGGCAACGTTGTAGCTGGTCTTGCAGTTGTGGTTGCAAGTGTTGTTGGGAACGTTGTAGTCAGTTTCTCAGTTGTGGTTGCAAGTGTTGTTGGGAACGTTGTAGTCAGTTTCTCAGTTGTGGTTGCAAGTGTTGTTTGCAACGCTGCAATTGGTTTTAAAGTTGTGGTTATTGCTAAAATTGCAAACAAAAATACTTTTGAAAGTTGAAACAAATGTCATTTAGTACAATTTTAAGCTATCGTTAATTTTTTGAGTTACATTTCTCCACTTGAGTCTATTAGGCTTTTCTCTGAAGCTAGCTATTGACAAGTACACAGCCTACAAGGCTATACGAAACGTGGAGAAATTTAACCTAGGTGTAGGCCTACGGCTTTAAAAAAACAATAGTGTGAAATCTGTTGTTAGAATAACAATCTTGCCTACGTCTTTAAAGTAATCCAAAGTAAAGTAATTTAAAGTAATTTGTAAGTGAAAGTCAACATTTTGCTACATTGTACTTTAGGTTAAATTAAGTCCTATAAATGTTGAAATCAAAACATGTTGACAAACCTTTTGAATAAATGTGTTGGTGCATATGGTTCATAAATGGTAAATGTGTTAATCTTTACAGAGTTTCAAATGTGGGGGAAAAATGAAAAACAATATTTTGAAAACCCCCAATTTCTTTAACTTATTTTTTATTGAGACTAACTTGGTATATCATTATTTAGTGAGATTTAAACATTCTTCAGAACAATACATAAAAGCATTTTCCGCATGTATACAGATTGTTCTTCATGTTTATAAATAAAACCGCTTTTTAATTTAATTACCAAATAATAACATCAACATTGTAAATTTAGTTTGCGGTAACACCATGTGTATATCTACTTTGATGTGTATATCTACTTTGCTGTGTAGATTTTGTTATTTGAGAAATTGTCTTGCTATGTGTTATACAACCGCAGAGTAGATTTCGGAATTCGGGAGACTACCAAGTTCTGAAATGAACTGTCCTGCTTCTTACCTACTTCCTGGGCAGAAGGTAGGAAATTGGTCGGGACTACTACTTTCGCTTATTGGATCAGGGGGACTTCTCATTATTAACTTTACTACCGCGGAGTGAGTTCTTACTAGGTCTCAACGTTTCGACTAGCTTGCTTTAGTCACCGTCAGGAGACTAAAGAGTGTAAGACATGTTAGTATATTTATAAGGATTCGGAGGTTTCAGTGTAGAGTGAGTCACTGCTCTGATTGGTTCCTCTGAAAGGAGAACTCTGGTTGGGGGGCTTAGAGTTATTGTGTGGGTTGCCCATTGTGTGTGAGTGCCCTGTGTAGTGGGGGTATCAGTGGAGTGGGGTGGTAGGATTGTGTGCCAAATGCTACAGATGAAATAGTCGATGTCTTGATGCACTGTATTGTGCCTATGTAACAGTAGCTTCCCTGATGTGACGTGAATACCAGTGTCTGTCAGGAGTATGATTCGAGCCTTATTCCAATCTATGATGTGGTCTAGATCGGCAGAGTTTTGGACAATGGCAGATTTGTCATATTCCCCTTTGCAGCCATGAGCCTTGTGTTCTTTCAGCCTTGTGTTAAGGTCTCTACCAATATACACTTTATCACATGAGCAAGGAATTCGGTAAATTCCTCCTCGACTGCTAGAGTCATATTACAAGTATGAACTTATTTAAAGTGAAAGGACTCGATTTTTGCGTTTTTTGTATTATTTTTTGTTGTTGCTCTGAATGACTTTTGCCAGATGATGCTGTTTGAAACGAAAAACATACAACAAATTTCACATATGCCCTAGAATTTGCACAAAATACATATAACATGCAAAATTGTTTGTACATTTGCAATGGGCATGAAATAATGTCAGGATCCCGACAATATTTCATTTTTAGTTTTTAATTATAATACAACTTTGGCGGATGTTTAGTGCAATACCTAAACGAAATTTTGTAACCTTCTCCAATCTACGAAAATATAGTAATTACAAAATTTATATCAACATTTTCGGGTACAATTGGCCGAAAATCGGACCTAGCATCTTTACAGGATTGTTAATCAAAAGTTACAAGATTGTTTTACCTGTTGTACTCGTTGCCTGAGTGATAGTTGTTTGTTTTGTTGTTGTTTCCGCAGGTTTTGTGGTAACAGTTTTTATCGATATTGTTTCTTCCGTTGATGTTGGTGTAGTTAACGTTGTTGCAGCGACAGTAGTTGACACTGGGGGGGGGGGTGAACATAACTACGTCAAACCTTTTCAACAAAGTAAGTTATTGTGTTGTATAAAACATTTCAAGCAACCCATTGTTTTAAATAATCCGAGGGAACCTTGAGTAAACTGTATCAACGAAGGATTGCACACTGCACGATAATAATAAATTCCTTCATGTAAAAATAATGCCTTTTTGATCTGATCTCAGGCCTCAAACTTTGCATATTTCACAATCTACCCAGGGGCGAAAATAAGGTACATTTTAAAGGGGAAACAAGAGCCTCATATATTCACTACCTTATGGAGACCAACGACAAAACAAAAAAGGGAAAATAAAAGGTCTCCATAGGGGAATTCTAAAGACTGGGGCGCTCCAAATAAATATTTTTTTGTACAAATTCTATTCGAAGGATGTCAAGTAAAGGGACAAAGGGAAGAACAAAGGAATGATCCACAGGGATGCATATTTTAGAATGTCTGTATGTGTGGGAGCACTACATACGAAGTTTGGACCTGAGAACAACATGTCCACATAATGTAGGAACTTGAAACACTATGTGGACTTATACAGGTCCATACAGTGTTTTTTACAGTGTTGATAAATAGGATTTTCCTTCAGTGTACAGAACAAAGGAATGTCCACAGAGTGACTGCAACAAAGACCTGTGAGCTTACGGGAGTGCCCTTGTGGGGTCTTTTACACAATGGAACAACGGACCCCACAAGGGAATTCTTTGTTCAACCTGGACCCCACAAGGGAGTTCTTTAGAAAAGGGAATAATAGACCAACAATAGCAGGACCCCACAAACCCGATCCGCAAGGTTGTGTGTGTGGGCGCTAATTCTGGGCATCATCACTGTTGTTGGCATTTACATTTACGTTAATAAAGTTCTTCATTTATGCATTGACTTGTATGGCTTTTGGGCAATTTTGTTACGGTTTTTATTTTTTGCATACTTTAATCCTACTTTGAGGTAAAAAGAAATACAATGTGTGTGCGTGTAAACAGACGGATTTCAAACATCAAGAAAAACTTCATACAAAGTCATAGGGATATTTTTCATACAAACTCACAACACACCCTTTTGATCAATACATTGCTTGTTCTTAGACACAATGAGAGACAAATAGACCTGTCACGAACCTATTTCGGCACATCCCAAGAACTCAACCTTGATTTGTGGTAGTGTGCTGGTACTCCGGTTATATCTTAGTGGAACTAATTCCACCTCCCTAACTTCTTGTTCAAGAGGAAGATTAAAGCGACCATTCAGTTCGATGATAAAAATGCGAAGATTCTCTCCCTCTGATAAGAGGGTGGAGTTAGATCCAGGGTAGTACTTCGTCTTGATGGCGAATTCAAGGGTTGGTCCTGACTCCACTTGACCACTTATAATCAAGTACGTTAATTTGACAGGAGATGAGAATTTCACTTTAAGAGATGGCAAGCCTTCGATCTCACTGGCTAAACTGGGAATAGTTTGTGGTAGGTCACCAATCTCCCACGTGCCTTCGGATAGGGTATCCCCACTTGATGTCACCATTACAACTGCTAGATTCTCAATTTGCGTTACATTTTCAACACACATTTCTGCAAAATAATTTAAAGAATGGTTTCAGGGTGTTTTCTTTAAAATGGCGACACTTTCTTGATAACAGAAACAACATCTCTGTTCAATGCAATAAATTCTTGTTGAAGTGTCTATAAATATTGAAAGATGTAAAATGAATTTTGTCCCCCAAAATGGTATAGTTTGCAGGAACAATTTGAAGGATACATTCTACATACTATGGTCAGGTAATGTGTAAATACGTGAAAGCACCTTGATACTTATATAACTATAGAAGAAGAGAGGCCAGTATACTTTGGCTTTCATCTAATTCTTTCAAAAAAGTATTTAAAATATTTCATACCAATTCAAAAGTTGAGCAAGAAGTAACAACATAAACAAAGATATAACACACAATAACAAGCACAAGAGATTGGATTATGAATGTATTGATGAGGAAAATGTTTACTGCTGTCTGCTTCGGACAAAAAAAAGAAAAAAGTCTCCTGGTTTACCTGGTGTTGTTGTCGTAACCTCAGGGATTGTTGTTTTAGTTGTTGGATTCTCACTGGATGGGATCATTGTTGTCACTAAATCATTTAAAAGAACAGATACCACTTGTTTGACATTATTGTTATTCTATAAGAAGGCCCAATCAAAAGTATAAGAAAATATATAAATACATACAATAATCACAGAATTATCTTGTTGTTTACTAATTTCACTTCACTGGTTGTTTCATCCTGCCCCCCATTCTTAGTTGCATTATCATAATGCAGCTTGCCCTCTAATCCTACCCTTTCATGCTTCCCGCATTGTAATACCTAGAATGCAGCTACAACCTTTATGGTCCTGTAATTCACCCTTTCACACAACCATCCTTTGTCCTCATTACCTTACTCTGATTGGTTTTAAGCCACCCTATTGTTTGTAAATTAATAACTTTGATTGGCTATAATTTCCCCGCTTTTTTTCTGGATACCTTTCCTTTGCTCCTCTTTTTTGCTTTAAAGGGATATGTTTGTGTTTGTGTTTGTTGATGCCTCTGACGAAGGTCCGGTTTGGATCGAAAGCTAAGGCCATCTCCCCTACTAATTTTATAATACATACAAAATATATATTGTTATTATTTAAGAGCTTCACTAGTTGAATTAATAACATTTGTTTTACATTATTGTTAATCTATCAGAAGGCCTAATAACAATGTATTATTCACGAGCTTCACTAGTTGATTTTTAATAGTAATAATAATACAAATAATGAAACTAATAATAATAATGGAGACTTATGTAGCGACATGTCTGGCACATAGTGACATTCCTGGCACAGAGAACCCTAAACTAAACTGACATCTGAGAAATATATACAAATAAACAGAAGGTGAAACGCCTTATTTAAACATGGGTTATGAGTTCGTTCTTTAATGTGAAGAAGGAAGTTTCCTTTCTAAGTTTAATGAGTAGTGAGTTCCTTAGGGAAGGACAATTACACCAGGAGTGTTGTGAGAGGGGCACTCGAAGAAGATTTGTGTTCTTGGCGTTGTATATGTAGCAGCTCTTGAAGGTAGGTGGGAGCTGTGCCATGCAGAGAAAATTAAGCCAGTAATTAATGCAAATACTCACGGATAGATGTTGTAGTCAATTTTTCTTGTCCTTGAGGTGGTTCGGTTACTGTAAAAGAAACAATGTGTGTATATCTGTTTAAGGTTCCATCAATATTTTAAATAAATTGATTCTCTTCTACAGTAAAATGAAATCAACTTAAAAATGGAGACAAATACCTAAACTTAATTTGCATGGAGAGCTTAACTATTATTTTTTGATCTGCGGATGCGATTAAAAACAAACTACCCCAAAACCCAAGTGTAATCAAACACAACAAATACTCCACTATAAACAATGACAATTACGCAAACAACAGATATATATCATACAAAAAACCTATCAATGACCCAAAACAGATATATTATAAGCAAAGACTAAATTGCACAAAAAATTTGCCTGTGTGACTGAAATCAAATTTAAAGTAAGGACAAAACAATAAATTTGTTTGACTATTAGAGTCACGTCCATGAATATGGGCGGCCAAAAGGGCCAAAACCTAAATAAAAAACAAACAAACTATATTTTTGAAAACTAACATAAAAAACGAAAATCAAAGAACACTTACAAATTTAACAAAGATCACATCAACAATTAAAGAAAAAATAATAAGAAGAATAATTAATTAACAAAAGTTATGTGTTGATCGCAAACAAAGAGCACCAAAAGTTCAAAATGAATACATTTGTAAAAAACAAACAAAAACAACCATACATGAATAACGCCGGGACATGGACGTAAAATGAAATTGTCCTTGCTTTTGCAAAGTCAGTTTAGTTCTTGCCGTAACACTTGGTCCTACCGAGCCTTAAAATAGTTAAATGCATGACCCTTAAAAACAATGATAGATCTTAACATTCACTATTTAAATAAGATTTAATAATAATAATAATAGCGCACATATCCGTCACTCAGTGACGCTCAAGGCGCTTTAAAGTTCATTATTTTCCTGCAAGTCATTATTTTCCTGCAAGGTATTGCAGGTATTGATTTTCAACAAGTTCAGTCAACGCACCCTGAGTTAACATCACAACCGGCTCGGTAGTGGTAGAAATCGTCGTTTCTTCTGTAGTTGTCTTTTCAGTTGAAGTTATAACAACATTGGTTGTTGTTTCTTTGGTAGTTGATTTTGGTGTAGTTACTTCAACAGTGGTGGTTGTTATTTGTCCCGTAGTTAGCTCTGCAATAAAGATTTGTGCAATTTTCCTTTAAAACTATAATAGTAGGTCCGATATTTGTAGGTGACACAGTTTTGTTTCATGTTGCCTGGGGTAAGGTAAGAGTCGGGTACCAATCATTGATTTTGTCTTTGTAGTTCTTGTCATTATTGTTGGGATTGTGAACCTTATGCTTAAAGGTATCGTACACGTTTGGTAATGACTCTAAACAAATATTAGCATAAAAACTCACTTGGTAACAAGCAACGGATAGCTGTTGATAGTATTAAACATTGTAGCAAATGACTCCCTCTGAAGTAACGTAGTTTTTGAGAAAGAGGTAATTTCTCACTAAAATAATAAAAACTTCTTGCAAGAAGTTTTTATTCCTATCTGAAAGCACACAAATTTGTACAACAAAGGTGTTTTTTCTTTCATCATTTTCTTGCAACTTCGATGACCAATTGAGCCCAAATTGTCACAGGCTTGTTATTGTTATTCTGCGCCTTGAACACCCAGCAGGGTGGATATGTGCGCATTACAAGTCTTATTATTATTATTATTATTATTATTATTATTTTATGCATCTGTTGGGATACACCAAGTGAGAACACTGGTCTTTGATAATTTCCAAACGTGTTCAGTGCCTTTAATTATAAGCCCACTACCAAAGTGTGCTTACATTTCAATGTTGATACCATCTCCATGAAAACAACTAATAATAATGAAACAGATACTTAATTAATCAGGCAGCACCTAAGGCACCTGTCCCCCACTGTGTCCCCTCGCTATAAGCAACTGGCTGTATTTAGTCCTTTTATGTACAATATAAGTGTGTAAGAGCAGAAGTGGTTTTGGGAGGAGCCCTCACACCATAACAAAATAGATAAAAAAAAGCATGGAGGGAGTAAAACTAAAACTCTTAACGTTACGATTTGTAGAAAATGTTTGCCTAGAATACCTTCAGTGGATTTCGTGGGAGAAACTGTTGTAACTGTAGTTGTTTCTTCGTTAACAAACACTGTAGGCGTAGTTACAACCGCAGTCGAAATAACTTTTGAAATAGTTGATGTTGGAGATGTAACCTTATGAGTGGTCGTCTTTGTTTCTGTTGTGGAAAATTCTGGAGAAGATGGTGACGAGAAAGCAAAACAAAATTATTTGAAAGAAAGTGTTTCTATCATATCTCATAGTTTTAAAGATCAACTTGAACGAAATTAACATTGTTTTTTATGTTAAGCGAACGCATTATGATACATATAAATAAGTGGAACTAAATAAAAAATTGTATCATAATGTAACAAAAAACACCTTATTATCAGTGTTACGCTGGGCAAAAACGCAGAGTTCCAGGAAAAGCCATTAAGCGCCTACGAATCAACACTGTGACGTCATACTGCAGACTCGTTTTATTTACCCCACACACAAACGTGTATTATGACATCAAAAAAGTGCTCTGAATCGACAAGCTGATCAAATTGTCTGAAAGCAGCGGTCCTTTGGAATATTACAGTGTTGATGGAAAAGACGGTTTTCCGTCCGGCACTACTGATTGGAGCAGCTCACATGACTAGGGGAGTTCTCAAGAAAAGAGACAGAACAAAACTCGCAAGGGCAAGCCGACGTTCACAGAGCTGAGCCACACCGGTTCAAAAAACTGTCAAATCTCCCGATACAGTATTATTCCAGTCAGCAAATATGATGCCTTTTTGAGACCCTTGTATTTTTAAAACTGAATTTGTGTCACCAGTGAATTATTTATTGTACATGGTAGTTTTATCACTTAAAATCATTTCGCTCACTCAAAATAGGTTATTATTAATCATTTTGGTAACTTGCAATCCTTTCGAAAGCACAAAAGCATTTTGCAACAACTTGTTTGAGCTTTTGCAATAATTAAATTCGAGCATATAAAATAAGTTAATTTATCGTTCTAAACTATTTTAAGCCGCCCGATTTTGAGAGCACGAAATAATTTTGTAATAATTTGTTTCGAGATCTAGCAATAAGTTATTTCGAGTGCAAAAAGTAAATATTTTGAGCTTTCAAATAATTTCGAGCAGAATGATTTTGAGCACGGTATGATTTATTTTGAGCTCTCGCAATAATTGATTTCGAGCGCAAAAAATAATTTTTTGAGCATTTGAAATGATTTCATGCGAAATTATTTTTAGAGCACGAAATGATTTTGCAATTATTTATTCAAGCTTTTGCAATAATTTATTTCAAGCTATTACCAGAAATAATTCGAACCTTCGCAGAAATTAATTTTCAGCTCTTGCAACAATTGAATTCGAGTGTGCTAAATAAACAATTTTAAGTGTTAGAAATAATTTTGAAAGCAAAAAATGATTTTGCTATAATTTATTTGAGCTTTTACAATAATTTAATTTTAGCTCTCCCAACAATCTGTTTCAAGCATTTGAAATTCTAAGGTACAAGCAACAGAAAAACTGTATTCCTGCTACTACCAGCTTACCTTCTGCACAGCCCAATACATGCAGTTCCAAAGTTGCAGAATCAACACCGGTGACCTGTAGGACAGACACACGGAATGCCAGAACCCCTTTAAGGATTCCATTTCCACTCTGTAGGAGCTTCTGCAATGGTTGTTTATTGACTGGTGAGAATGTGATCTTCTGAGAGGAGAGAATATAAAGAAAACATCTGAAAGTGCTCTTTATGCAATTTCTGCACACATTTTCACAAATTTAATTTCATTTGACTCTGAAAAGAAAGGTGTTAGAATAATTCTCATTCTCACCTTGGCTTCTTGCTTGCCTTCGAACAACAGAGGCTTAAAGTCACCGTCCGTCTCTTTCTTGGTGAAAAATTGGATAGTCACAGACACAGGTTTCTCAGTTCCAGTCGGAGATGGTGTTGAAGAAGATGATGATGAGATAAGCCGTATGCTGATTGCTCTGATAAAGGCAGTTCTTGTTAAAATACCGTCAACACTGGGCGGATTGTTGTCACCTTTATCTAAAGGCAAGCTGTCCAACTTGATGTAAGTTGTGCCATTTTCTACTTGTATAGTAATTAGATCTGAGGTAGGTGTTAAACTTTCCTGAATGCCGTTTTCACCATCCATATTCTCCAAACAGTAACCTGCAAGGTAAATAAATTATTAATCGTATGAAAGTCTTGTTTATCAGTGCAAAAACCAGTAAAGATTGAAGGCTTGGTTGATTATCAGTTAATTACCTGGAGTTGTTGATAGCTGAGGAGGTGTGGTGCTAACAGTAGTGCTAGTTGTGGTTTGCGTAGTCGTTGAGACTTCTAAAATGGCAAGAAAGATTTTGTGTTAACTAATTCCATCTGTGATGATATCCAATGTTAACAAACGTGTATCGAGTCAACGAAATCAGAATACGCTGGCAGACCAAAATATAGACTGTTTGCTCAAACTGAGTTTTTTTCGAGAGAAAAAGATCCTTCAAATATCAAATATTATACGAAAACTATCAAATGCATAATCAAACAGCAGAATGTGACCTCTTTCTGAAGTGAACGGACTGACCTGACTTTATTGAGGTAAAAGATGTATTTTTATTTAGTATCTTGGAAATGACCCAACATGCATTACATAAAACATGGAAAATTTAAAAGAACTATATAATGTATTCGCTTACGAGTACGACGGCCCCTGGTGGTAGTAGAAATCTGAACTGATTCGCCCGTTTGCAGACCTATAGGGTTAATCAAATTATTTGAAAACTTCAAAACAAAACAAAAAGAATGCGTTCATGATTATCGTAACTTTTTCCTAACATATAATAATACGTGTATTTGTTATCAAGACGCTTCTTTAAGTAAATAAACATTTTCTACCTTGAGTTGTTGGGGTTTCGGTCATCATGTATTCAGTTGTTGTGAACTCTGGAAAAACAAAAGTGACTGTGCAATAATTAGTTGAATCTAAACCATTATTCTTGTATGGATTTAACTAGAATAACAAACACAAATGTGCAATGATAGCAAAACCTGCCATCAAGAATTCACAATCCAACAACCCTAGTGGATATCAGAGTAAGACACTGTCCAAGATGACTTTGAGAGAAGTAATACTATCTGTGGTGACGTGCAATGTTAACAAAATCATGTGTATTGGTAGATGTGAAATCATGATATGCTGACAGACCCAAAAAAAACAGTCTGTTTGCTCAAACTGTGTTTTAATGAGTGACAATGTTCTTTCCTTGGTACAAGGAAAGGATTACCTTCGGCACATCCAAGGACGGTTAACTCAAAAGTAGCTCCGCTGACACCTGTGACCTCTGTGAATTTGACCTGAAGTTCCTTTATACCTTGTAGTAATGGTTCGCCCATGGGAAATATCTTCGCTTCTGATTGATTGGCCTCAATAGAAAGGGTAAACTGTGAAGAGGAGAATGGCAGCATTTGCTTTACTACAAGATATTCAATAAATGGTTGCATTGTTAGTTTAAAACTTAAAACAAATCAAACAAATGGATTAGCTAAAAACTTTTCATGCTCACCTCCCTTGTTGTATTTCCGATCACTACTTGCTTGAAATCTGTCTCGTCTACTTTCCTAGTATACAATGTGAAAGTGATCTTGACTGACTGTGGTGAAGTTGAACCAGCCTTTGGTGTGGTCATTCCTTCTGCTTGTCCAGAGGTGACACTTGATGTGGTTTTCATCAAGGTAATAAGAAGTCCCCGCATATTGATAATGTTTGTGAACTCTCGCTCAAGAACGGCACTCTTGCCAACAGCCTGGTCAACTTGTAAGTCGGAAAATGTTAGCAAGTGTGTGCCATTGGCAATGACGATATTTCCTCTTGTCTTGTCCTTCGACTCTACACCATTTTCGCTATCCATATTTTGAAGACAGTACCCTGAATGGACAGAAATGGGTGATATATACACCAAAAGAGTTAATCAAACAGAGGTTATTGGTATAGTCGTGTTTACTTGTCGAAACATAACAATCGTATGTCTTACCTTTTGTGGTTGAAACCTGAGATGTTGTTGAGGTTGTTGTTTGTTCTGTGGTTGTCTGAGTTGGTGTTGTGACAGCCATGGTGCTTGTGGATTCCTCGGTTGTTGTTGTTGGAGTTGTCACAGAAACTGCTGTAGTTGTTATCTGAGTTGTGGTAAATTCTGGGACCAAATCAAAGAACCAATGGGTTTCAGAACAGTTTGTGATACCAAGAAAAGAAGTGGGTCTCAGAACAATTCAAGTCAAAGCGTTGCGTTTCTGTATCAAGCATTTGGGTTTTTACTAATTTCTTATGTACAAGCGACAGAAAGACTGTATTCCTGCTACTACCAGCTTACCTTCTGCACAGCCCAATACATGCAGTTCCAAAGTTGCAGAATCAACACCGGTGACCTGTAGGACAGACACACGGAATGCCAGAACCCCTTTAAGGATTCCATTTCCACTCTGTAGGAGCTTCTGCAATGGTTGTTTATTGACTGGTGAGAATGTGATCTTCTGAGAGGAGAGAATATAAAGAAAACATCTGAAAGTGCTCTTTATGCAATTTCTGCACACATTTTCACAAATTTAATTTCATTTGACTCTGAAAAGAAAGGTGTTAGAATAATTCTCATTCTCACCTTGGCTTCTTGCTTGCCTTCAAACAACAGAGGCTTAAAGTCACCGTCCGTCTCTTTCTTGGTGAAAAATTGGATAGTCACAGACACAGGTTTCTCAGTTCCAGTCGGAGATGGTGTTGAAGAAGATGATGATGAGATAAGCCGTATGCTGATTGCTCTGATAAAGGCAGTTCTTGTTAAAATACCGTCAACACTGGGCGGATTGTTGTCACCTTTATCTAAAGGCAAGCTGTCCAACTTGATGTAAGTTGTGCCATTTTCTACTTGTATAGTAATTAGATCTGAGGTAGGTGTTAAACGTTCCTGAATGCCGTTTTCACCATCCATATTCTCCAAACAGTAACCTACAAGGTAAATAAATTATTAATCGTATGAAAGTCTTGTTTATCAGTGCAAAAACCAGTAAAGATTGAAGGCTTGGTTGATTATCAGTTAATTACCTGGAGTTGTTGATAGCTGAGGAGGTGTGGTGCTAACAGTAGTGCTAGTTGTGGTTTGCGTAGTCGTTGAGACTTCTAAAATGGCAAGAAAGATTTTGTGTTAACTAATTCCATCTGTGATGATATCCAATGTTAACAAACGTGTATCGAGTCAACGAAATCAGAATACGCTGGCAGACCAAAATATAGACTGTTTGCTCAAACTGAGTTTTTTTCGAGAGAAAAAGATCCTTCAAATATCAAATATTATACGAAAAGTATCAAATGCATAATCAAACAGCAGAATGTGACCTCTTTCTGAAGTGAACGGACTGACCTGACTTCATTGAGGTAAAAGATGTATTTTTATTTAGTATCTTGGAAATGACCCAACATGCATTACATAAAACATGGAAAATTTAAAAGAACTATATAATGTATTCGCTTACGAGTACGACGGCCCCTGGTGGTAGTAGAAATCTGAACTGATTCGCCCGTTTGCAGACCTATAGGGTTAATCAAATTATTTGAAAACTTCAAAACAAAACAAAAAGAATGCGTTCATGATTATCGTAACTTTTTCCTAACATATAATAATACGTGTATTGTTATCAAGACTCTTCTTTAAATAAATAAACATTTTCTACCTTGAGTTGTTGGGGTTTCGGTCATCATGTATTCAGTTGTTGTGAACTCTGGAAAAACAAAAGTGACTGTGCAATAATTAGTTGAATCTAAACCATTATTCTTGTATGGATTTAACTAGAATAACAAACACAAATGTGCAATGATAGCAAAACCTGTCATCAAGAAGTCACAATCCAACAACCCTAGTGGATATCAGAGTAAGACACTGTCCAAAATGACTTTGAGAGAAGTAATACTATCTGTGGTGACGTGCAATGTTAACAAAATCATGTGTATTGGTAGATGTGAAATCATGATATGCTGACAGACCCCAAAAGAGTCTGTTTGCTCAAACTGTGTTTTAATGAGTGACAATGTTCTTTCCTTGGTACAAGGAAAGGATTACCTTCAGCACATCCAAGGACGGTTAACTCAAAAGTAGCTCCACTGACACCTGTGACCTCTATGAATTTGACCTGAAGTTCCTTTATACCTTGTAGTAATGGTTCTCCCATGGGAAATATCTTCGCTTCTGATTGATTGGCCTCAATAGAAAGGGTAAACTGTGAAGAGGAGAATGGCAGCATTTGCTTTACTACAAGATATTCAATAAATGGTTGCATTGTTAGTTTAAAACTTAAAACAAATCAAACAAGTGGATTAGTTAAAAACTTTTCTTGCTCACCTTCCTGGTTGTATTTCCGATCACTACTTGCTTGAAATCTGTCTCGTCTACTTTCCTAGTATACAATGTGAAAGTGATCTTGACTGACTGTGGTGAAGTTGAACCAGCCTTTGGTGTGGTCATTCCTTCTGCTTGTCCAGAGGTGACACTTGATGTGGTTTTCATCAAGGTAATAAGAAGTCCGCGCATATTGATAATGTTTGTGAACTCTCGCTCAAGAACGGCACTCTTGCCAACAGCCTGGTCAATTTGTAAGTCGAAAAATGTTAGCAAGTGTGTGCCATTGGCAATGACGATATTTCCTCTTGTCTTGTCCTTCGACTCTACACCATTTTCACTGTCCATATTTTGAAGACAGTACCCTGAATGGAGAAATATGGGTGATATATACATCAAAAGAATTAATCAAACAAAGGTTATTGGTATAGTCGTGTTTACTTGAAGAAACATAACAATTGTATGTCTTACCTTTTGTGGTTGAAACCTGAGATGTTGTTGAGGTTGTTGTTTGTTCTGTGGTTGTCTGAGTTGGTGTTGTAACTGCCATGGTGCTTGTGGATTCTTCGGTTGTCGTTGTTGGAGTTGTCACAGAAACTGCTGTAGTTGTTATCTGAGTTGTGGTAAATTCTGGGACCAAATCAAAGAAACCATTGGGTTTCAGAACAGTTTGTGATACCAAGAAAAGAAGTGGGTCTCAAGACAATTCAAGTCAAAGCGTTGCGTTTCTGTATCAAGCATTTGGGTTTTTACTAATTTCTTATGTACAAGCGACAGAAAGACTGTATTCCTGCTACTACCAGCTTACCTTCTGCACAGCCCAATACATGCAGTTCCAAAGTTGCAGAATCAACACCGGTGACCTGTAGGACAGACACACGGAATGCCAGAACCCCTTTAAGGATTCCATTTCCACTCTGTAGGAGCTTCTGCAATGGTTGTTTATTGACTGGTGAGAATGTGATCTTCTGAGAGGAGAGAATATAAAGAAAACATCTGAAAGTGCTCTTTATGCAATTTCTGCACACATTTTCACAAATTTAATTTCATTTGACTCTGAAAAGAAAGGTGTTAGAATAATTCTCATTCTCACCTTGGCTTCTTGCTTGCCTTCAAACAACAGAGGCTTAAAGTCACCGTCCGTCTCTTTCTTGGTGAAAAATTGGATAGTCAAAGACACAGGTTTCTCAGTTCCAGTCGGAGATGGTGTTGAAGAAGATGATGATGAGATAAGCCGTATGCTGATTGCTCTGATAAAGGCAGTTCTTGTTAAAATTCCGTCAACACTGGGCGGATTGTTGTCACCTTTATCTAAAGGCAAGCTGTCCAACTTGATGTAAGTTGTGCCATTTTCTACTTGTATAGTAATTAGATCTGAGGTAGGTGTTAAACTTTCCTGAATGCCGTTTTCACCATCCATATTCTCCAAACAGTAACCTACAAGGTAAATAAATTAATAATCGTATGAAAGTCTTGTTTATCAGTGCAAAAACCAGTAAAGATTGAAGGCTTGGTTGATTATCAGTTAATTACCTGGAGTTGTTGATAGCTGAGGAGGTGTGGTGCTAACAGTAGTGCTAGTTGTGGTTTGCGTAGTCGTTGAGACTTCTAAAATGGTAAGAAAGATTTTGTGTTAACTAATTCCATCTGTGATGATATCCAATCTTAACAAACGTGTATCGAGTCAACGAAATCAGAATACGCTGGCAGACCAAAATATAGACTGTTTGCTCAAACTGAGTTTTTTTCGAGAGAAAAAGGTCCTTCAAATATCAAATATTATACGAAAATTATCAAATGCATAATCAAACAGCAGAATGTGACCTCTTTCTGAAGTGAACGGACTGACCTGACTTTATTGAGGTAAAAGATGTATTTTTATTTAGTATCTTGGAAATGACCCAACATGCATTACATAAAACATGGAAAATTTAAAAGAACTATATAATGTATTCGCTTACGAGTACGACGGCCCCTGGTGGTAGTAGAAATCTGAACTGATTCGCCCGTTTGCAGACCTATAGGGTTAATCAAATTATTTGAAAACTTCAAAACAAAACAAAAAGAATGCGTTCATGATTATCGTAACTTTTTCCTAACATATAATAATACGTGTATTTGTTATCAAGACTCTTCTTTAAATAAATAAACATTTTCTACCTTGAGTTGTTGGGGTTTCAGTCATCATGTATTCAGTTGTTGTGAACTCTGGAAAAACAAAAGTGACTGTGCAATTATTAGTTGAATCTAAACCATTATTCTTGTATGGATTTAACTAGAATAACAAACGCAAATGTGCAATTATAGCAAAACCTGTCATCAAGAATTCACAATCCAACAACCCTAGTGGATACCAGAGTAAAACGTTGCCAAAATGACTTTGAGAGAAGTAATACTATCTGTGGCGACGTGCAATGTTAACAAAATCATGTGTATTGGTATATGTGAAATCATGATATGCTGACAGACCCCAAAAGAGTCTGTTTGCTCAAACTGTGTTTTATTGAGTGACAATGTTCTTTCCTTGGTACAAGGAAAGGATTACCTTCAGCACATCCAAGGACGGTTAACTCAAAAGTAGCTCCGCTGACACCTGTGACCTCGGTGAATTTGACCTGAAGTTCCTTTATACCTTCTAGTAATGGTTCGCCCATGGGAAATATCTTCACTTCTGATTGATTGGCCTCAATAGAAAGGGTAAACTGTGAAGAGGAGAATGGCAGCATTTGCTTTACTACAAGATATTCAATCAATGGCCGCATTGTTAATTTAAAACTTGAAAACAATTAAAACAAGTGGATTAGTTAAAAACTTTTCTTGCTCACCTCCCTGGTTGTATTTCCGATCACCACTTGCTTGAAATCTGTCTCGTCTACTTTCCTAGTATACAATGTGAAAGTGATCTTGACTGACTGTGGTGAAGTTGAACCAGCCTTTGGTGTGGTCATTCCTTCTGCTTGTCCAGAGGTGACACTTGATGTGGTTTTCATCAAGGTAATAAGAAGTCCGCGCATATTGATAATGTTTGTGAACTCTCGCTTGAGAATGGCACTCTTCCAAACAGCCTGGTCAATTTGTAAGTCGGAAAATGTTAGCAAGTGTGTGTCATTGGCAATGACGAGATTTCCGCTTGTCTTGTCTTTGGACTCTACACCATTTTCGCTATCCATATTTTGAAGACAGTACCCTGAATGGAGAGAAATGGGTGATATATACACCAAAAGAATTAATCAAACAAAGGTTATTGGTATAGTCGTGTTTACTTGAAGAAACATAACAATTGTATGTCCTACCTTTTGTGGTTGAAACCTGAGATGTTGTTGAGGTTGTTGTTTGTTCTGTGGTTGTCTGAGTTGGTGTTGTAACTGCCATGGTGCTTGTGGATTCTTCGGTTGTCGTTGTTGGAGTTGTCACAGAAACTGCTGTAGTTGTAATCTGAGTTGTGGTAAATTCTGGGACCAAATCAAAGAACCATTGGGTTTCAGAACAGTTTGTGATACCAAGAAAAGAAGTGGGTCTTAAGACAATTCAAGTCAAAGCGTTGCGTTTCTGTATCAAGCATTTGGGTTTTACTAATTTCTTATGTACAAGCGACAGAAAGACTGTATATCCTGCTACTACCAGCTTACCTTCTGCACAGCCCAATACATGCAGTTCCAAAGTTGCAGAATCAACACCGGTGACCTGTAGGACAGACACACGGAATGCCAGAACCCCTTTAAGGATTCCATTTCCACTCTGTAGGAGCTTCTGCAATGGTTGTTTATTGACTGGTGAGAATGTGATCTTCTGAGAGGAGAGAATATAAAGAAAACATCTGAAAGTGCTCTTTATGCAATTTCTGCACACATTTTCACAAATTTAATTTCATTTGACTCTGAAAAGAAAGGTGTTAGAATAATTCTCATTCTCACCTTGGCTTCTTGCTTGCCTTCAAACAACAGAGGCTTAAAGTCACCGTCTGTCTCTTTCTTGGTGAAAAATTGGATAGTCACAGACACAGGTTCCTCAGTTCCAGTCGGAGATGGTGTTGAAGAAGATGATGATGAGATAAGCCGTATGCTGATTGCTCTGATAAAGGCAGTTCTTGTTAAAATTCCGTCAACACTGGGCGGATTGTTGTCACCTTTATCTAAAGGCAAGCTGTCCAACTTGATGTAAGTTGTGCCATTTTCTACTTGTATAGTAATTAGATCTGAGGTAGGTGTTAAACTTTCCTGAATGCCGTTTTCACCATCCATATTCTCCAAACAGTAACCTGCAAGGTAAATAAATTATTAATCGTATGAAAGTCTTGTTTATCAGTGCAAAAACCAGTAAAGATTGAAGGCTTGGTTGATTATCAGTTAATTACCTGGAGTTGTTGATAGCTGAGGAGGTGTGGTGCTAACAGTAGTGCTAGTTGTGGTTTGCGTAGTCGTTGAGACTTCTAAAATGGTAAGAAAGATTTTGTGTTAACTAATTCCATCTGTGATGATATCCAATCTTAACAAACGTGTATCGAGTCATCTGTAATCAGAATACGCTGGCAGACCAAAAAATAGACTGTTTGCTCAAATTGAGTTTTTATGAGAGAAAAAGGTCCTTCAATTATCAAATATTATACGAAAATTATCAAATGCATAATCAAACAGCAGAATGTGACCTCTTTCTGAAGTGAACGGACTGACCTGACTTTATTGAGGTAAAAGATGTATTTTTATTTAGTATCTTGGAAATGACCCAACATGCATTACATAAAACATGGAAAATGTAAAGTGACTATATAACGTATTCGCTTACGAGTACGACGGCCCCTGGTGGTAGTAGAAATCTGAACTGATTCGCCCGTTTGCAGACCTATAGGGTTAATCAAATTATTTGAAAACTTCAAAACAAAACAAAAAGAATGCGTTCATGAATATCGTAACTTTTTCCTAACATATAATAATACGTGTATTTGTTATCAAGACTCTTCTTTAAATAAATAAACATTTTCTACCTTGAGTTGTTGGGGTTTCGGTCATCATGTATTCAGTTGTTGTGAACTCTGGAAAAACAAAAGTGACTGTGCAATAATTAGTTGAATCTAAACCATTATTCTTGTATGGATTTAACTAGAATAACAAACGCAAATGTGCAATGATAGCAAAACCTGTCATCAAGAATTCACAATCCAACAACCCTAGTGGATATCAGAGTAAGACACTGTCCAAAATGACTTTGAGAGAAGTAATACTATCTGTGGTGACGTGCAATGTTAACAAAATCATGTGTATTGGTAGATGTGAAATCATGATATGCTGACAGACCCCAAAAGAGTCTGTTTGCTCAAACTGTGTTTAAATGAGTGACAATGTTCTTTCCTTGGTACAAGAAAAGGATTACCTTCAGCACATCCAAGGACGGTTAACTCAAAAGTAGCTCCGCTGACACCTGTGACCTCTGTGAATTTGACCTGAAGTTCCTTTATACCTTGTAGTAATGGTTCTCCCATGGGAAATATCTTCGCTTCTGATTGATTGGCCTCAATAGAAAGGGTAAACTGTGAAGAGGAGAATGGCAGCATTTGCTTTACTACAAGATATTCAATCAATGGCCGCATTGTTAATTTAAAACTTGAAACAATTAAAACAAGTGGATTAGTTAAAAACTTTTCTTGCTCACCTCCCTGGTTGTATTTCCGATCACCACTTGCTTGAAATCTGTCTCGTCTACTTTCCTAGTATACAATGTGAAAGTGATCTTGACTGACTGTGGTGAAGTTGAACCAGCCTTTGGTGTGGTCATTCCTTCTGCTTGTCCAGAGGTGACACTTGATGTGGTTTTCATCAAGGTAATAAGAAGTCCGCGCATATTGATAATGTTTGTGAACTCTCGCTTGAGAATGGCACTCTTCCAAACAGCCTGGTCAATTTGTAAGTCGGAAAATGTGAGCAAGTGTGTGTCATTGGCAATGACGAGATTTCCGCTTGTCTTGTCTTTGGACTCTACACCATTTTCGCTATCCATATTTTGAAGACAGTACCCTGAATGGAGAGAAATGGGTGATATATACACCAAAAGAATTAATCAAACAAAGGTTATTGGTATAGTCGTGTTTACTTGAAGAAACATAACAATTGTATGTCCTACCTTTTGTGGTTGAAACCTGAGATGTTGTTGAGGTTGTTGTTTGTTCTGTGGTTGTCTGAGTTGGTGTTGTAACTGCCATGGTGCTTGTGGATTCTTCGGTTGTCGTTGTTGGAGTTGTCACAGAAACTGCTGTAGTTGTAATCTGAGTTGTGGTAAATTCTGGGACCAAATCAAAGAACCATTGGGTTTCAGAACAGTTTGTGATACCAAGAAAAGAAGTGGGTCTTAAGACAATTCAAGTCAAAGCGTTGCGTTTCTGTATCAAGCATTTGGGTTTTTACTAATTTCTTATGTACAAGCGACAGAAAGACTGTATATCCTGCTACTACCAGCTTACCTTCTGCACAGCCCAATACATGCAGTTCCAAAGTTGCAGAATCAACACCGGTGACCTGTAGGACAGACACACGGAATGCCAGAACCCCTTTAAGGATTCCATTTCCACTCTGTAGGAGCTTCTGCAATGGTTGTTTATTGACTGGTGAGAATGTGATCTTCTGAGAGGAGAGAATATAAAGAAAACATCTGAAAGTGCTCTTTATGCAATTTCTGCACACATTTTCACAAATTTAATTTCATTTGACTCTGAAAAGAAAGGTGTTAGAATAATTCTCATTCTCACCTTGGCTTCTTGCTTGCCTTCAAACAACAGAGGCTTAAAGTCACCGTCTGTCTCTTTCTTGGTGAAAAATTGGATAGTCACAGACACAGGTTCCTCAGTTCCAGTCGGAGATGGTGTTGAAGAAGATGATGATGAGATAAGCCGTATGCTGATTGCTCTGATAAAGGCAGTTCTTGTTAAAATTCCGTCAACACTGGGCGGATTGTTGTCACCTTTATCTAAAGGCAAGCTGTCCAACTTGATGTAAGTTGTGCCATTTTCTACTTGTATAGTAATTAGATCTGAGGTAGGTGTTAAACTTTCCTGAATGCCGTTTTCACCATCCATATTCTCCAAACAGTAACCTGCAAGGTAAATAAATTATTAATCGTATGAAAGTCTTGTTTATCAGTGCAAAAACCAGTAAAGATTGAAGGCTTGGTTGATTATCAGTTAATTACCTGGAGTTGTTGATAGCTGAGGAGGTGTGGTGCTAACAGTAGTGCTAGTTGTGGTTTGCGTAGTCGTTGAGACTTCTAAAATGGTAAGAAAGATTTTGTGTTAACTAATTCCATCTGTGATGATATCCAATCTTAACAAACGTGTATCGAGTCAACGAAATCAGAATACGCTGGCAGACCAAAATATAGACTGTTTGCACAAACTGAGTTTTTTTCGAGAGAAAAAGGTCCTTCAAATATCAAATATTATACGAAAACTATCAAATGCATAATCAAACAGCAGAATGTGACCTCTTTCTGAAGTGAACGGACTGACCTGACTTTATTGAGGTAAAAGATATATTTTTATTTATTATCTTGGAAATGACCCAACATGCATTACATAAAACATGGAAAATGTAAAGTGACTATATAACGTATTCGCTTACGAGTACGACGGCCCCTGGTGGTAGTAGAAATCTGAACTGATTCGCCCGTTTGCAGACCTATAGGGTTAATCAAATTATTTGAAAACTTCAAAACAAAACAAAAAGAATGCGTTCATGAATATCGTAACTTTTTCCTAACATATAATAATACGTGTATTTGTTATCAAGACTCTTCTTTAAATAAATAAACATTTTCTACCTTGAGTTGTTGGGGTTTCGGTCATCATGTATTCAGTTGTTGTGAACTCTGGAAAAACAAAAGTGACTGTGCAATAATTAGTTGAATCTAAACCATTATTCTTGTATGGATTTAACTAGAATAACAAACGCAAATGTGCAATGATAGCAAAACCTGTCATAAAGAATTCACAATCCAACAACCCTAGTGGATATCAGAGTAAGACACTGTCCAAAATGACTTTGAGAGAAGTAATACTATCTGTGGTGACGTGCAATGTTAACAAAATCATGTGTATTGGTAGATGTGAAATCATGATATGCTGACAGACCCCAAAAGAGTCTGTTTGCTCAAACTGTGTTTAAATGAGTGACAATGTTCTTTCCTTGGTACAAGAAAAGGATTACCTTCAGCACATCCAAGGACGGTTAACTCAAAAGTAGCTCCGCTGACACCTGTGACCTCTGTGAATTTGACCTGAAGTTCCTTTATACCTTGTAGTAATGGTTCTCCCATGGGAAATATCTTCGCTTCTGATTGATTGGCCTCAATAGAAAGGGTAAACTGTGAAGAGGAGAATGGCAGCATTTGCTTTACTACAAGATATTCAATCAATGGCCGCATTGTTAATTTAAAACTTGAAACAATTAAAACAAGTGGATTAGTTAAAAACTTTTCTTGCTCACCTCCCTGGTTGTATTTCCGATCACCACTTGCTTGAAATCTGTCTCGTCTACTTTCCTAGTATACAATGTGAAAGTGATCTTGACTGACTGTGGTGAAGTTGAACCAGCCTTTGGTGTGGTCATTCCTTCTGCTTGTCCAGAGGTGACACTTGATGTGGTTTTCATCAAGGTAATAAGAAGTCCGCGCATATTGATAATGTTTGTGAACTCTCGCTTGAGAATGGCACTCTTCCAAACAGCCTGGTCAATTTGTAAGTCGGAAAATGTGAGCAAGTGTGTGTCATTGGCAATGACGAGATTTCCGTTTGTCTTGTCTTTGGACTCTACACCATTTTCGCTATCCATATTTTGAAGACAGTACCCTGAATGGAGAGAAATGGGTGATATATACACCAAAAGAATTAATCAAACAAAGGTTATTGGTATAGTCGTGTTTACTTGAAGAAACATAACAATTGTATGTCCTACCTTTTGTGGTTGAAACCTGAGATGTTGTTGAGGTTGTTGTTTGTTCTGTGGTTGTCTGAGTTGGTGTTGTAACTGCCATGGTGCTTGTGGATTCTTCGGTTGTCGTTGTTGGAGTTGTCACAGAAACTGCTGTAGTTGTAATCTGAGTTGTGGTAAATTCTGGGACCAAATCAAAGAACCATTGGGTTTCAGAACAGTTTGTGATACCAAGAAAAGAAGTGGGTCTTAAGACAATTCAAGTCAAAGCGTTGCGTTTCTGTATCAAGCATTTGGGTTTTTACTAATTTCTTATGTACAAGCGACAGAAAGACTGTATATCCTGCTACTACCAGCTTACCTTCTGCACAGCCCAATACATGCAGTTCCAAAGTTGCAGAATCAACACCGGTGACCTGTAGGACAGACACACGGAATGCCAGAACCCCTTTAAGGATTCCATTTCCACTCTGTAGGAGCTTCTGCAATGGTTGTTTATTGACTGGTGAGAATGTGATCTTCTGAGAGGAGAGAATATAAAGAAAACATCTGAAAGTGCTCTTTATGCAATTTCTGCACACATTTTCACAAATTTAATTTCATTTGACTCTGAAAAGAAAGGTGTTAGAATAATTCTCATTCTCACCTTGGCTTCTTGCTTGCCTTCAAACAACAGAGGCTTAAAGTCACCGTCTGTCTCTTTCTTGGTGAAAAATTGGATAGTCACAGACACAGGTTCCTCAGTTCCAGTCGGAGATGGTGTTGAAGAAGATGATGATGAGATAAGCCGTATGCTGATTGCTCTGATAAAGGCAGTTCTTGTTAAAATTCCGTCAACACTGGGCGGATTGTTGTCACCTTTATCTAAAGGCAAGCTGTCCAACTTGATGTAAGTTGTGCCATTTTCTACTTGTATAGTAATTAGATCTGAGGTAGGTGTTAAACTTTCCTGAATGCCGTTTTCACCATCCATATTCTCCAAACAGTAACCTGCAAGGTAAATAAATTATTAATCGTATGAAAGTCTTGTTTATCAGTGCAAAAACCAGTAAAGATTGAAGGCTTGGTTGATTATCAGTTAATTACCTGGAGTTGTTGATAGCTGAGGAGGTGTGGTGCTAACAGTAGTGCTAGTTGTGGTTTGCGTAGTCGTTGAGACTTCTAAAATGGTAAGAAAGATTTTGTGTTAACTAATTCCATCTGTGATGATATCCAATCTTAACAAACGTGTATCGAGTCAACGAAATCAGAATACGCTGGCAGACCAAAATATAGACTGTTTGCACAAACTGAGTTTTTTTCGAGAGAAAAAGGTCCTTCAAATATCAAATATTATACGAAAACTATCAAATGCATAATCAAACAGCAGAATGTGACCTCTTTCTGAAGTGAACGGACTGACCTGACTTTATTGAGGTAAAAGATATATTTTTATTTATTATCTTGAAATGACCCAACATGCATTACATAAAACATGGAAAATGTAAAGTGACTATATAACGTATTCGCTTACGAGTACGACGGCCCCTGGTGGTAGTAGAAATCTGAACTGATTCGCCCGTTTGCAGACCTATAGGGTTAATCAAATTATTTGAAAACTTCAAAACAAAACAAAAAGAATGCGTTCATGAATATCGTAACTTTTTCCTAACATATAATAATACGTGTATTTGTTATCAAGACTCTTCTTTAAATAAATAAACATTTTCTACCTTGAGTTGTTGGGGTTTCGGTCATCATGTATTCAGTTGTTGTGAACTCTGGAAAAACAAAAGTGACTGTGCAATAATTAGTTGAATCTAAACCATTATTCTTGTATGGATTTAACTAGAATAACAAACACAAATGTGCAATGATAGCAAAACCTGTCATCAAGAATTCACAATCCAACAACCCTAGTGGATACCAAAGTAAAACGTTGCCAAAATGACTTTGAGAGAAGTAATACTATCTGTGGTGACGTGCAATGTTAACAAAATCATGTGTATTGGTATATGTGAAATCATGATATGCTGACAGACCCCAAAACAGTCTGTTTGCTCAAACTGTGTTTAAATGAGTGACAATGTTCTTTCCTTGGTACAAGAAAAGGATTACCTTCAGCACATCCAAGGACGGTTAACTCAAAAGTAGCTCCGCTGACACCTGTGACCTCTGTGAATTTGACCTGAAGTTCCTTTATACCTTGTAGTAATGGTTCGCCCATGGGAAATATCTTCACTTCTGATTGATTGGCCTCAATAGAAAGGGTAAACTGTGAAGAGGAGAATGGCAGCATTTGCTTTACTACAAGATATTCAATCAATGGCCGCATTGTTAATTTAAAACTTGAAACAATTAAAACAAGTGGATTAGTTAAAAACTTTTCTTGCTCACCTCCTGGTTGTATTTCCGATCACCACTTGCTTGAAATCTGTCTCGTCTACTTTCCTAGTATACAATGTGAAAGTGATCTTGACTGACTGTGGTGAAGTTGAACCAGCCTTTGGTGTGGTCATTCCTTCTGCTTGTCCAGAGGTGACACTTGATGTGGTTTTCATCAAGGTAATAAGAAGTCCGCGCATATTGATAATGTTTGTGAACTCTCGCTTGAGAATGGCACTCTTCCAAACAGCCTGGTCAATTTGTAAGTCGGAAAATGTGAGCAAGTGTGTGTCATTGGCAATGACGAGATTTCCGCTTGTCTTGTCTTTGGACTCTACACCATTTTCGCTATCCATATTTTGAAGACAGTACCCTGAATGGAGAGAAATGGGTGATATATACACCAAAAGAATTAATCAAACAAAGGTTATTGGTATAGTCGTGTTTACTTGAAGAAACATAACAATTGTATGTCCTACCTTTTGTGGTTGAAACCTGAGATGTTGTTGAGGTTGTTGTTTGTTCTGTGGTTGTCTGAGTTGGTGTTGTAACTGCCATGGTGCTTGTGGATTCTTCGGTTGTCGTTGTTGGAGTTGTCACAGAAACTGCTGTAGTTGTAATCTGAGTTGTGGTAAATTCTGGGACCAAATCAAAGAACCATTGGGTTTCAGAACAGTTTGTGATACCAAGAAAAGAAGTGGGTCTTAAGACAATTCAAGTCAAAGCGTTGCGTTTCTGTATCAAGCATTTGGGTTTTTACTAATTTCTTATGTACAAGCGACAGAAAGACTGTATATCCTGCTACTACCAGCTTACCTTCTGCACAGCCCAATACATGCAGTTCCAAAGTTGCAGAATCAACACCGGTGACCTGTAGGACAGACACACGGAATGCCAGAACCCCTTTAAGGATTCCATTTCCACTCTGTAGGAGCTTCTGCAATGGTTGTTTATTGACTGGTGAGAATGTGATCTTCTGAGAGGAGAGAATATAAAGAAAACATCTGAAAGTGCTCTTTATGCAATTTCTGCACACATTTTCACAAATTTAATTTCATTTGACTCTGAAAAGAAAGGTGTTAGAATAATTCTCATTCTCACCTTGGCTTCTTGCTTGCCTTCAAACAACAGAGGCTTAAAGTCACCGTCTGTCTCTTTCTTGGTGAAAAATTGGATAGTCACAGACACAGGTTCCTCAGTTCCAGTCGGAGATGGTGTTGAAGAAGATGATGATGAGATAAGCCGTATGCTGATTGCTCTGATAAAGGCAGTTCTTGTTAAAATTCCGTCAACACTGGGCGGATTGTTGTCACCTTTATCTAAAGGCAAGCTGTCCAACTTGATGTAAGTTGTGCCATTTTCTACTTGTATAGTAATTAGATCTGAGGTAGGTGTTAAACTTTCCTGAATGCCGTTTTCACCATCCATATTCTCCAAACAGTAACCTGCAAGGTAAATAAATTATTAATCGTATGAAAGTCTTGTTTATCAGTGCAAAAACCAGTAAAGATTGAAGGCTTGGTTGATTATCAGTTAATTACCTGGAGTTGTTGATAGCTGAGGAGGTGTGGTGCTAACAGTAGTGCTAGTTGTGGTTTGCGTAGTCGTTGAGACTTCTAAAATGGTAAGAAAGATTTTGTGTTAACTAATTCCATCTGTGATGATATCCAATCTTAACAAACGTGTATCGAGTCAACGAAATCAGAATACGCTGGCAGACCAAAATATAGACTGTTTGCTCAAACTGAGTTTGTTTCGAGAGAAAAAGGTCCTTCAAATATCAAATATTATACGAAAACTATCAAATGCATAATCAAACAGCAGAATGTGACCTCTTTCTGAAGTGAACGGACTGACCTGACTTTATTGAGGTAAAAGATATATTTTTATTTATTATCTTGGAAATGACCCAACATGCATTACATAAAACATGGAAAATGTAAAGTGACTATATAACGTATTCGCTTACGAGTACGACGGCCCCTGGTGGTAGTAGAAATCTGAACTGATTCGCCCGTTTGCAGACCTATAGGGTTAATCAAATTATTTGAAAACTTCAAAACAAACCAAAAGAATGCGTTCATGAATATCGTAACTTTTTCCTAACATATAATAATACGTGTATTTGTTATCAAGACTCTTCTTTAAATAAATAAACATTTTCTACCTTGAGTTGTTGGGGTTTCGGTCATCATGTATTCAGTTGTTGTGAACTCTGGAAAAACAAAAGTGACTGTGCAATAATTAGTTGAATCTAAACCATTATTCTTGTATGGATTTAACTAGAATAACAAACACAAATGTGCAATGATAGCAAAACCTGTCATCAAGAATTCACAATCCAACAACCCTAGTGGATACCAGAGTAAAACGTTGCCAAAATGACTTTGAGAGGAGTAATACTATCTGTGGCGACGTGCAATGTTAACAAAATCATGTGTATTGGTATATGTGAAATCATGATATGCTGACAGACCCCAAAACAGTCTGTTTGCTCAAACTGTGTTTTATTGAGTGACAATGTTCTTTCCTTGGTACAAGGAAAGGATTACCTTCAGCACATCCAAGGACGGTTAACTCAAAAGTAGCTCCGCTGACACCTGTGACCTCTGTGAATTTGACCTGAAGTTCCTTTATACCTTCTAGTAATGGTTCGCCCATGGGAAATATCTTCACTTCTGATTGATTGGCCTCAATAGAAAGGGTAAACTGTGAAGAGGAGAATGGCAGCATTTGCTTTACTACAAGATATTCAATCAATGGCCGCATTGTTAATTTAAAACTTGAAACAATTAAAACAAGTGGATTAGTTAAAAACTTTTCTTGCTCACCTCCCTGGTTGTATTTCCGATCACCACTTGCTTGAAATCTGTCTCGTCTACTTTCCTAGTATACAATGTGAAAGTGATCTTGACTGACTGTGGTGAAGTTGAACCAGCCTTTGGTGTGGTCATTCCTTCTGCTTGTCCAGAGGTGACACTTGATGTGGTTTTCATCAAGGTAATAAGAAGTCCGCGCATATTGATAATGTTTGTGAACTCTCGCTTGAGAATGGCACTCTTCCAAACAGCCTGGTCAATTTGTAAGTCGGAAAATGTTAGCAAGTGTGTGTCATTGGCAATGACGAGATTTCCGCTTGTCTTGTCTTTGGACTCTACACCATTTTCGCTATCCATATTTTGAAGACAGTACCCTGAATGGAGAAATATGGGTGATATATACATCAAAAGAATTAATCAAACAAAGGTTATTGGTATAGTCGTGTTTACTTGAAGAAACATAACAATTGTATGTCCTACCTTTTGTGGTTGAAACCTGAGATGTTGTTGAGGTTGTTGTTTGTTCTGTGGTTGTCTGAGTTGGTGTTGTAACTGCCATGGTGCTTGTGGATTCTTCGGTTGTCGTTGTTGGAGTTGTCACAGAAACTGCTGTAGTTGTAATCTGAGTTGTGGTAAATTCTGGGACCAAATCAAAGAACCATTGGGTTTCAGAACAGTTTGTGATACCAAGAAAAGAAGTGGGTCTTAAGACAATTCAAGTCAAAGCGTTGCGTTTCTGTATCAAGCATTTGGGTTTTTACTAATTTCTTATGTACAAGCGACAGAAAGACTGTATATCCTGCTACTACCAGCTTACCTTCTGCACAGCCCAATACATGCAGTTCCAAAGTTGCAGAATCAACACCGGTGACCTGTAGGACAGACACACGGAATGCCAGAACCCCTTTAAGGATTCCATTTCCACTCTGTAGGAGCTTCTGCAATGGTTGTTTATTGACTGGTGAGAATGTGATCTTCTGAGAGGAGAGAATATAAAGAAAACATCTGAAAGTGCTCTTTATGCAATTTCTGCACACATTTTCACAAATTTAATTTCATTTGACTCTGAAAAGAAAGGTGTTAGAATAATTCTCATTCTCACCTTGGCTTCTTGCTTGCCTTCAAACAACAGAGGCTTAAAGTCACCGTCTGTCTCTTTCTTGGTGAAAAATTGGATAGTCACAGACACAGGTTTCTCAGTTCCAGTCGGAGATGGTGTTGAAGAAGATGATGATGAGATAAGCCGTATGCTGATTGCTCTGATAAAGGCAGTTCTTGTTAAAATTCCGTCAACACTGGGCGGATTGTTGTCACCTTTATCTAAAGGCAAGCTGTCCAACTTGATGTAAGTTGTGCCATTTTCTACTTGTATAGTAATTAGATCTGAGGTAGGTGTTAAACTTTCCTGAATGCCGTTTTCACCATCCATATTCTCCAAACAGTAACCTGCAAGGTAAATAAATTATTAATCGTATGAAAGTCTTGTTTATCAGTGCAAAAACCAGTAAAGATTGAAGGCTTGGTTGATTATCAGTTAATTACCTGGAGTTGTTGATAGCTGAGGAGGTGTGGTGCTAACAGTAGTGCTAGTTGTGGTTTGCGTAGTCGTTGAGACTTCTAAAATGGTAAGAAAGATTTTGTGTTAACTAATTCCATCTGTGATGATATCCAATCTTAACAAACGTGTATCGAGTCAACGAAATCAGAATACGCTGGCAGACCAAAATATAGACTGTTTGCTCAAACTGAGTTTTTTTCGAGAGAAAAAGGTCCTTCAAATATCAAATATTATACGAAAACTATCAAATGCATAATCAAACAGCAGAATGTGACCTCTTTCTGAAGTGAACGGACTGACCTGACTTTATTGAGGTAAAAGATATATTTTTATTTAGTATCTTGGAAATGACCCAACATGCATTACATAAAACATGGAAAATGTAAAGTGACTATATAACGTATTCGCTTACGAGTACGACGGCCCCTGGTGGTAGTAGAAATCTGAACTGATTCGCCCGTTTGCAGACCTATAGGGTTAATCAAATTATTTGAAAACTTCAAAACAAAACAAAAAGAATGCGTTCATGAATATCGTAACTTTTTCCTAACATATAATAATACGTGTATTTGTTATCAAGACTCTTCTTTAAATAAATAAACATTTTCTACCTTGAGTTGTTGGGGTTTCAGTCATCATGTATTCAGTTGTTGTGAACTCTGAAAAACAAAAGTGACTGTGCAATAATTAGTTGAACCTAAACCATTATTCTTGTATGGATTTAACTAGAATAACAAACACAAATGTGCAATGATAGCAAAACCTGTCATCAAGAATTCCAACAACCCTAGTGGATACCAGAGTAAAACGTTGCCAAAATGACTTTGAGAGAAGTAATACTATCTGTGGCGACGTGCAATGTTAACAAAATCATGTGTATTGGTATATGTGAAATCATGATATGCTGACAGACCCCAAAACAGTCTGTTTGCTCAAACTGTGTTTTATTGAGTGACAATGTTCTTTCCTTGGTACAAGGAAAGGATTACCTTCAGCACATCCAAGGACGGTTAACTCAAAAGTAGCTCCGCTGACACCTGTGACCTCGGTGAATTTGACCTGAAGTTCCTTTATACCTTCTAGTAATGGTTCGCCCATGGGAAATATCTTCACTTCTGATTGATTGGCCTCAATAGAAAGGGTAAACTGTGAAGAGGAGAATGGCAGCATTTGCTTTACTACAAGATATTCAATCAATGGCCGCATTGTTAATTTAAAACTTGAAACAATTAAAACAAGTGGATTAGTTAAAAACTTTTCTTGCTCACCTCCCTGGTTGTATTTCCGATCACCACTTGCTTGAAATCTGTCTCGTCTACTTTCCTAGTATACAATGTGAAAGTGATCTTGACTGACTGTGGTGAAGTTGAACCAGCCTTTGGTGTGGTCATTCCTTCTGCTTGTCCAGAGGTGACACTTGATGTGGTTTTCATCAAGGTAATAAGAAGTCCGCGCATATTGATAATGTTTGTGAACTCTCGCTTGAGAATGGCACTCTTCCAAACAGCCTGGTCAATTTGTAAGTCGGAAAATGTTAGCAAGTGTGTGTCATTGGCAATGACGAGATTTCCGCTTGTCTTGTCTTTGGACTCTACACCATTTTCGCTATCCATATTTTGAAGACAGTACCCTGAATGGAGAAATATGGGTGATATATACATCAAAAGAATTAATCAAACAAAGGTTATTGGTATAGTCGTGTTTACTTGAAGAAACATAACAATTGTATGTCCTACCTTTTGTGGTTGAAACCTGAGATGTTGTTGAGGTTGTTGTTTGTTCTGTGGTTGTCTGAGTTGGTGTTGTAACTGCCATGGTGCTTGTGGATTCTTCGGTTGTCGTTGTTGGAGTTGTCACAGAAACTGCTGTAGTTGTAATCTGAGTTGTGGTAAATTCTGGGACCAAATCAAAGAACCATTGGGTTTCAGAACAGTTTGTGATACCAAGAAAAGAAGTGGGTCTTAAGACAATTCAAGTCAAAGCGTTGCGTTTCTGTATCAAGCATTTGGGTTTTTACTAATTTCTTATGTACAAGCGACAGAAAGACTGTATATCCTGCTACTACCAGCTTACCTTCTGCACAGCCCAATACATGCAGTTCCAAAGTTGCAGAATCAACACCGGTGACCTGTAGGACAGACACACGGAATGCCAGAACCCCTTTAAGGATTCCATTTCCACTCTGTAGGAGCTTCTGCAATGGTTGTTTATTGACTGGTGAGAATGTGATCTTCTGAGAGGAGAGAATATAAAGAAAACATCTGAAAGTGCTCTTTATGCAATTTCTGCACACATTTTCACAAATTTAATTTCATTTGACTCTGAAAAGAAAGGTGTTAGAATAATTCTCATTCTCACCTTGGCTTCTTGCTTGCCTTCAAACAACAGAGGCTTAAAGTCACCGTCTGTCTCTTTCTTGGTGAAAAATTGGATAGTCACAGACACAGGTTTCTCAGTTCCAGTCGGAGATGGTGTTGAAGAAGATGATGATGAGATAAGCCGTATGCTGATTGCTCTGATAAAGGCAGTTCTTGTTAAAATTCCGTCAACACTGGGCGGATTGTTGTCACCTTTATCTAAAGGCAAGCTGTCCAACTTGATGTAAGTTGTGCCATTTTCTACTTGTATAGTAATTAGATCTGAGGTAGGTGTTAAACTTTCCTGAATGCCGTTTTCACCATCCATATTCTCCAAACAGTAACCTGCAAGGTAAATAAATTATTAATCGTATGAAAGTCTTGTTTATCAGTGCAAAAACCAGTAAAGATTGAAGGCTTGGTTGATTATCAGTTAATTACCTGGAGTTGTTGATAGCTGAGGAGGTGTGGTGCTAACAGTAGTGCTAGTTGTGGTTTGCGTAGTCGTTGAGACTTCTAAAATGGTAAGAAAGATTTTGTGTTAACTAATTCCATCTGTGATGATATCCAATCTTAACAAACGTGTATCGAGTCAACGAAATCAGAATACGCTGGCAGACCAAAATATAGACTGTTTGCACAAACTGAGTTTTTTCGAGAGAAAAAGGTCCTTCAAATATCAAATATTATACGAAAACTATCAAATGCATAATCAAACAGCAGAATGTGACCTCTTTCTGAAGTGAACGGACTGACCTGACTTTATTGAGGTAAAAGATATATTTTTATTTAGTATCTTGGAAATGACCCAACATGCATTACATAAAACATGGAAAATGTAAAGTGACTATATAACGTATTCGCTTACGAGTACGACGGCCCCTGGTGGTAGTAGAAATCTGAACTGATTCGCCCGTTTGCAGACCTATAGGGTTAATCAAATTATTTGAAAACTTCAAAACAAAACAAAAAGAATGCGTTCATGATTATCGTAACTTTTTCCTAACATATAATAATACGTGTATTTGTTATCAAGACTCTTCTTTAAATAAATAAACATTTTCTACCTTGAGTTGTTGGGGTTTCAGTCATCATGTATTCAGTTGTTGTGAACTCTGGAAAAACAAAAGTGAGTGTGCAATAATTAGTTGAATCTAAACCATTATTCTTGTATGGATTTAACTAGAATAACAAACACAAATGTGCAATTATAGCAAAACCTGTCATCAAGAATTCACAATCCAACAACCCTAGTGGATACCAGAGTAAAACGTTGCCAAAATGACTTTGAGAGAAGTAATACTATCTGTGGCGACGTGCAGTGTTAACAAAATCATGTGTATTGGTATATGTGAAATCATGATATGCTGACAGACCCCAAAACAGTCTGTTTGCTCAAACTGTGTTTTATTGAGTGACAATGTTCTTTCCTTGGTACAAGGAAAGGATTACCTTCAGCACATCCAAGGACGGTTAACTCAAAAGTAGCTCCGCTGACACCTGTGACCTCGGTGAATTTGACCTGAAGTTCCTTTATACCTTCTAGTAATGGTTCGCCCATGGGAAATATCTTCACTTCTGATTGATTGGCCTCAATAGAAAGGGTAAACTGTGAAGAGGAGAATGGCAGCATTTGCTTTACTACAAGATATTCAATCAATGGCCGCATTGTTAATTTAAAACTTGAAACAATTAAAACAAGTGGATTAGTTAAAAACTTTTCTTGCTCACCTCCCTGGTTGTATTTCCGATCACCACTTGCTTGAAATCTGTCTCGTCTACTTTCCTAGTATACAATGTGAAAGTGATCTTGACTGACTGTGGTGAAGTTGAACCAGCCTTTGGTGTGGTCATTCCTTCTGCTTGTCCAGAGGTGACACTTGATGTGGTTTTCATCAAGGTAATAAGAAGTCCGCGCATATTGATAATGTTTGTGAACTCTCGCTTGAGAATGGCACTCTTCCAAACAGCCTGGTCAATTTGTAAGTCGGAAAATGTTAGCAAGTGTGTGTCATTGGCAATGACGAGATTTCCGCTTGTCTTGTCTTTGGACTCTACACCATTTTCGCTATCCATATTTTGAAGACAGTACCCTGAATGGAGAGAAATGGGTGATATATACACCAAAAGAATTAATCAAACAAAGGTTATTGGTATAGTCGTGTTTACTTGAAGAAACATAACAATTGTATGTCCTACCTTTTGTGGTTGAAACCTGAGATGTTGTTGAGGTTGTTGTTTGTTCTGTGGTTGTCTGAGTTGGTGTTGTAACTGCCATGGTGCTTGTGGATTCTTCGGTTGTCGTTGTTGGAGTTGTCACAGAAACTGCTGTAGTTGTAATCTGAGTTGTGGTAAATTCTGGGACCAAATCAAAGAACCATTGGGTTTCAGAACAGTTTGTGATACCAAGAAAAGAAGTGGGTCTTAAGACAATTCAAGTCAAAGCGTTGCGTTTCTGTATCAAGCATTTGGGTTTTTACTAATTTCTTATGTACAAGCGACAGAAAGACTGTATATCCTGCTACTACCAGCTTACCTTCTGCACAGCCCAATACATGCAGTTCCAAAGTTGCAGAATCAACACCGGTGACCTGTAGGACAGACACACGGAATGCCAGAACCCCTTTAAGGATTCCATTTCCACTCTGTAGGAGCTTCTGCAATGGTTGTTTATTGACTGGTGAGAATGTGATCTTCTGAGAGGAGAGAATATAAAGAAAACATCTGAAAGTGCTCTTTATGCAATTTCTGCACACATTTTCACAAATTTAATTTCATTTGACTCTGAAAAGAAAGGTGTTAGAATAATTCTCATTCTCACCTTGGCTTCTTGCTTGCCTTCAAACAACAGAGGCTTAAAGTCACCGTCTGTCTCTTTCTTGGTGAAAAATTGGATAGTCACAGACACAGGTTTCTCAGTTCCAGTCGGAGATGGTGTTGAAGAAGATGATGATGAGATAAGCCGTATGCTGATTGCTCTGATAAAGGCAGTTCTTGTTAAAATTCCGTCAACACTGGGCGGATTGTTGTCACCTTTATCTAAAGGCAAGCTGTCCAACTTGATGTAAGTTGTGCCATTTTCTACTTGTATAGTAATTAGATCTGAGGTAGGTGTTAAACTTTCCTGAATGCCGTTTTCACCATCCATATTCTCCAAACAGTAACCTGCAAGGTAAATAAATTATTAATCGTATGAAAGTCTTGTTTATCAGTGCAAAAACCAGTAAAGATTGAAGGCTTGGTTGATTATCAGTTAATTACCTGGAGTTGTTGATAGCTGAGGAGGTGTGGTGCTAACAGTAGTGCTAGTTGTGGTTTGCGTAGTCGTTGAGACTTCTAAAATGGTAAGAAAGATTTTGTGTTAACTAATTCCATCTGTGATGATATCCAATCTTAACAAACGTGTATCGAGTCAACGAAATCAGAATACGCTGGCAGACCAAAATATAGACTGTTTGCACAAACTGAGTTTTTTCGAGAGAAAAAGGTCCTTCAAATATCAAATATTATACGAAAACTATCAAATGCATAATCAAACAGCAGAATGTGACCTCTTTCTGAAGTGAACGGACTGACCTGACTTTATTGAGGTAAAAGATATATTTTTATTTAGTATCTTGGAAATGACCCAACATGCATTACATAAAACAAGCAAAATGTAAAGTGACTATATAACGTATTCGCTTACGAGTACGACGGCCCCTGGTGGTAGTAGAAATCTGAACTGATTCGCCCGTTTGCAGACCTATAGGGTTAATCAAATTATTTGAAAACTTCAAAACAAAACAAAAAGAATGCGTTCATGAATATCGTAACTTTTTCCTAACATATAATAATACGTGTATTTGTTATCAAGACTCTTCTTTAAATAAATAAACATTTTCTACCTTGAGTTGTTGGGGTTTCGGTCATCATGTATTCAGTTGTTGTGAACTCTGGAAAAACAAAAGTGACTGTGCAATAATTAGTTGAACCTAAACCATTATTCTTGTATGGATTTAACTAGAATAACAAACACAAATGTGCAATGATAGCAAAACCTGTCATCAAGAATTCCAACAACCCTAGTGGATACCAGAGTAAAACGTTGCCAAAATGACTTTGAGAGAAGTAATACTATCTGTGGCGACGTGCAATGTTAACAAAATCATGTGTATTGGTATATGTGAAATCATGATATGCTGACAGACCCCAAAACAGTCTGTTTGCTCAAACTGTGTTTTATTGAGTGACAATGTTCTTTCCTTGGTACAAGGAAAGGATTACCTTCAGCACATCCAAGGACGGTTAACTCAAAAGTAGCTCCGCTGACACCTGTGACCTCGGTGAATTTGACCTGAAGTTCCTTTATACCTTCTAGTAATGGTTCGCCCATGGGAAATATCTTCACTTCTGATTGATTGGCCTCAATAGAAAGGGTAAACTGTGAAGAGGAGAATGGCAGCATTTGCTTTACTACAAGATATTCAATCAATGGCCGCATTGTTAATTTAAAACTTGAAACAATTAAAACAAGTGGATTAGTTAAAAACTTTTCTTGCTCACCTCCCTGGTTGTATTTCCGATCACCACTTGCTTGAAATCTGTCTCGTCTACTTTCCTAGTATACAATGTGAAAGTGATCTTGACTGACTGTGGTGAAGTTGAACCAGCCTTTGGTGTGGTCATTCCTTCTGCTTGTCCAGAGGTGACACTTGATGTGGTTTTCATCAAGGTAATAAGAAGTCCGCGCATATTGATAATGTTTGTGAACTCTCGCTTGAGAATGGCACTCTTCCAAACAGCCTGGTCAATTTGTAAGTCGGAAAATGTTAGCAAGTGTGTGTCATTGGCAATGACGAGATTTCCGCTTGTCTTGTCTTTGGACTCTACACCATTTTCGCTATCCATATTTTGAAGACAGTACCCTGAATGGAGAGAAATGGGTGATATATACACCAAAAGAATTAATCAAACAAAGGTTATTGGTATAGTCGTGTTTACTTGAAGAAACATAACAATTGTATGTCCTACCTTTTGTGGTTGAAACCTGAGATGTTGTTGAGGTTGTTGTTTGTTCTGTGGTTGTCTGAGTTGGTGTTGTAACTGCCATGGTGCTTGTGGATTCTTCGGTTGTCGTTGTTGGAGTTGTCACAGAAACTGCTGTAGTTGTAATCTGAGTTGTGGTAAATTCTGGGACCAAATCAAAGAACCATTGGGTTTCAGAACAGTTTGTGATACCAAGAAAAGAAGTGGGTCTTAAGACAATTCAAGTCAAAGCGTTGCGTTTCTGTATCAAGCATTTGGGTTTTTACTAATTTCTTATGTACAAGCGACAGAAAGACTGTATATCCTGCTACTACCAGCTTACCTTCTGCACAGCCCAATACATGCAGTTCCAAAGTTGCAGAATCAACACCGGTGACCTGTAGGACAGACACACGGAATGCCAGAACCCCTTTAAGGATTCCATTTCCACTCTGTAGGAGCTTCTGCAATGGTTGTTTATTGACTGGTGAGAATGTGATCTTCTGAGAGGAGAGAATATAAAGAAAACATCTGAAAGTGCTCTTTATGCAATTTCTGCACACATTTTCACAAATTTAATTTCATTTGACTCTGAAAAGAAAGGTGTTAGAATAATTCTCATTCTCACCTTGGCTTCTTGCTTGCCTTCAAACAACAGAGGCTTAAAGTCACCGTCTGTCTCTTTCTTGGTGAAAAATTGGATAGTCACAGACACAGGTTTCTCAGTATCAGTCGGAGATGGTGTTGAAGAAGATGATGATGAGATAAGCCGTATGCTGATTGCTCTGATAAAGGCAGTTCTTGTTAAAATTCCGTCAACACTGGGCGGATTGTTGTCACCTTTATCTAAAGGCAAGCTGTCCAACTTGATGTAAGTTGTGCCATTTTCTACTTGTATAGTAATTAGATCTGAGGTAGGTGTTAAACTTTCCTGAATGCCGTTTTCACCATCCATATTCTCCAAACAGTAACCTGCAAGGTAAATAAATTATTAATCGTATGAAAGTCTTGTTTATCAGTGCAAAAACCAGTAAAGATTGAAGGCTTGGTTGATTATCAGTTAATTACCTGGAGTTGTTGATAGCTGAGGAGGTGTGGTGCTAACAGTAGTGCTAGTTGTGGTTTGCGTAGTCGTTGAGACTTCTAAAATGGTAAGAAAGATTTTGTGTTAACTAATTCCATCTGTGATGATATCCAATCTTAACAAACGTGTATCGAGTCAACGAAATCAGAATACGCTGGCAGACCAAAATATAGACTGTTTGCTCAAATTGAGTTTTTATGAGAGAAAAAGGTCCTTCAAATATCAAATATTATACGAAAACTATCAAATGCATAATCAAACAGCAGAATGTGACCTCTTTCTGAAGTGAACGGACTGACCTGACTTTATTGAGGTAAAAGATATATTTTTATTTAGTATCTTGGAAATGACCCAACATGCATTACATAAAACATGGAAAATGTAAAGTGACTATATAACGTATTCGCTTACGAGTACGACGGCCCCTGGTGGTAGTAGAAATCTGAACTGATTCGCCCGTTTGCAGACCTATAGGGTTAATCAAATTATTTGAAAACTTCAAAACAAAACAAAAAGAATGCGTTCATGAATATCGTAACTTTTTCCTAACATATAATAATACGTGTATTTGTTATCAAGACTCTTCTTTAAATAAATAAACATTTTCTACCTTGAGTTGTTGGGGTTTCGGTCATCATGTATTCAGTTGTTGTGAACTCTGGAAAAACAAAAGTGACTGTGCAATAATTAGTTGAATCTAAACCATTATTCTTGTATGGATTTAACTAGAATAACAAACACAAATGTGCAATTATAGCAAAACCTGTCATCAAGAATTCACAATCCAACAACCCTAGTGGATACCAGAGTAAAACGTTGCCAAAATGACTTTGAGAGAAGTAATACTATCTGTGGCGACGTGCAATGTTAACAAAATCATGTGTATTGGTATATGTGAAATCATGATATGCTGACAGACCCCAAAACAGTCTGTTTGCTCAAACTGTGTTTTATTGAGTGACAATGTTCTTTCCTTGGTACAAGGAAAGGATTACCTTCAGCACATCCAAGGACGGTTAACTCAAAAGTAGCTCCGCTGACACCTGTGACCTCTGTGAATTTGACCTGAAGTTCCTTTATACCTTCTAGTAATGGTTCGCCCATGGGAAATATCTTCACTTCTGATTGATTGGCCTCAATAGAAAGGGTAAACTGTGAAGAGGAGAATGGCAGCATTTGCTTTACTACAAGATATTCAATCAATGGCCGCATTGTTAATTTAAAACTTGAAACAATTAAAACAAGTGGATTAGTTAAAAACTTTTCTTGCTCACCTCCCTGGTTGTATTTCCGATCACCACTTGCTTGAAATCTGTCTCGTCTACTTTCCTAGTATACAATGTGAAAGTGATCTTGACTGACTGTGGTGAAGTTGAACCAGCCTTTGGTGTGGTCATTCCTTCTGCTTGTCCAGAGGTGACACTTGATGTGGTTTTCATCAAGGTAATAAGAAGTCCGCGCATATTGATAATGTTTGTGAACTCTCGCTTGAGAATGGCACTCTTCCAAACAGCCTGGTCAATTTGTAAGTCGGAAAATGTTAGCAAGTGTGTGTCATTGGCAATGACGAGATTTCCGCTTGTCTTGTCTTTGGACTCTACACCATTTTCGCTATCCATATTTTGAAGACAGTACCCTGAATGGAGAGAAATGGGTGATATATACACCAAAAGAATTAATCAAACAAAGGTTATTGGTATAGTCGTGTTTACTTGAAGAAACATAACAATTGTATGTCCTACCTTTTGTGGTTGAAACCTGAGATGTTGTTGAGGTTGTTGTTTGTTCTGTGGTTGTCTGAGTTGGTGTTGTAACTGCCATGGTGCTTGTGGATTCTTCGGTTGTCGTTGTTGGAGTTGTCACAGAAACTGCTGTAGTTGTAATCTGAGTTGTGGTAAATTCTGGGACCAAATCAAAGAACCATTGGGTTTCAGAACAGTTTGTGATACCAAGAAAAGAAGTGGGTCTTAAGACAATTCAAGTCAAAGCGTTGCGTTTCTGTATCAAGCATTTGGGTTTTTACTAATTTCTTATGTACAAGCGACAGAAAGACTGTATATCCTGCTACTACCAGCTTACCTTCTGCACAGCCCAATACATGCAGTTCCAAAGTTGCAGAATCAACACCGGTGACCTGTAGGACAGACACACGGAATGCCAGAACCCCTTTAAGGATTCCATTTCCACTCTGTAGGAGCTTCTGCAATGGTTGTTTATTGACTGGTGAGAATGTGATCTTCTGAGAGGAGAGAATATAAAGAAAACATCTGAAAGTGCTCTTTATGCAATTTCTGCACACATTTTCACAAATTTAATTTCATTTGACTCTGAAAAGAAAGGTGTTAGAATAATTCTCATTCTCACCTTGGCTTCTTGCTTGCCTTCAAACAACAGAGGCTTAAAGTCACCGTCTGTCTCTTTCTTGGTGAAAAATTGGATAGTCACAGACACAGGTTTCTCAGTTCCAGTCGGAGATGGTGTTGAAGAAGATGATGATGAGATAAGCCGTATGCTGATTGCTCTGATAAAGGCAGTTCTTGTTAAAATTCCGTCAACACTGGGCGGATTGTTGTCACCTTTATCTAAAGGCAAGCTGTCCAACTTGATGTAAGTTGTGCCATTTTCTACTTGTATAGTAATTAGATCTGAGGTAGGTGTTAAACTTTCCTGAATGCCGTTTTCACCATCCATATTCTCCAAACAGTAACCTGCAAGGTAAATAAATTATTAATCGTATGAAAGTCTTGTTTATCAGTGCAAAAACCAGTAAAGATTGAAGGCTTGGTTGATTATCAGTTAATTACCTGGAGTTGTTGATAGCTGAGGAGGTGTGGTGCTAACAGTAGTGCTAGTTGTGGTTTGCGTAGTCGTTGAGACTTCTAAAATGGTAAGAAAGATTTTGTGTTAACTAATTCCATCTGTGATGATATCCAATCTTAACAAACGTGTATCGAGTCAACGAAATCAGAATACGCTGGCAGACCAAAATATAGACTGTTTGCTCAAACTGAGTTTTTATGAGAGAAAAAGGTCCTTCAAATATCAAATATTATACGAAAACTATCAAATGCATAATCAAACAGCAGAATGTGACCTCTTTCTGAAGTGAACGGACTGACCTGACTTTATTGAGGTAAAAGATATATTTTTATTTAGTATCTTGGAAATGACCCAACATGCATTACATAAAACATGGAAAATGTAAAGTGACTATATAACGTATTCGCTTACGAGTACGACGGCCCCTGGTGGTAGTAGAAATCTGAACTGATTCGCCCGTTTGCAGACCTATAGGGTTAATCAAATTATTTGAAAACTTCAAAACACAACAAAAAGAATGCGTTCATGATTATCGTAACTTTTTCCTAACATATAATAATACGTGTATTTGTTATCAAGACTCTTCTTTAAATAAATAAACATTTTCTACCTTGAGTTGTTGGGGTTTCGGTCATCATGTATTCAGTTGTTGTGAACTCTGGAAAAACAAAAGTGACTGTGCAATAATTAGTTGAATCTAAACCATTATTCTTGTATGGATTTAACTAGAATAACAAACACAAATGTGCAATTATAGCAAAACCTGTCATCAAGAATTCACAATCCAACAACCCTAGTGGATACCAGAGTAAAACGTTGCCAAAATGACTTTGAGAGAAGTAATACTATCTGTGGCGACGTGCAATGTTAACAAAATCATGTGTATTGGTATATGTGAAATCATGATATGCTGACAGACCCCAAAACAGTCTGTTTGCTCAAACTGTGTTTTATTGAGTGACAATGTTCTTTCCTTGGTACAAGGAAAGGATTACCTTCAGCACATCCAAGGACGGTTAACTCAAAAGTAGCTCCGCTGACACCTGTGACCTCGGTGAATTTGACCTGAAGTTCCTTTATACCTTCTAGTAATGGTTCGCCCATGGGAAATATCTTCACTTCTGATTGATTGGCCTCAATAGAAAGGGTAAACTGTGAAGAGGAGAATGGCAGCATTTGCTTTACTACAAGATATTCAATCAATGGCCGCATTGTTAATTTAAAACTTGAAACAATTAAAACAAGTGGATTAGTTAAAAACTTTTCTTGCTCACCTCCCTGGTTGTATTTCCGATCACCACTTGCTTGAAATCTGTCTCGTCTACTTTCCTAGTATACAATGTGAAAGTGATCTTGACTGACTGTGGTGAAGTTGAACCAGCCTTTGGTGTGGTCATTCCTTCTGCTTGTCCAGAGGTGACACTTGATGTGGTTTTCATCAAGGTAATAAGAAGTCCGCGCATATTGATAATGTTTGTGAACTCTCGCTTGAGAATGGCACTCTTCCAAACAGCCTGGTCAATTTGTAAGTCGGAAAATGTTAGCAAGTGTGTGTCATTGGCAATGACGAGATTTCCGCTTGTCTTGTCTTTGGACTCTACACCATTTTCGCTATCCATATTTTGAAGACAGTACCCTGAATGGAGAGAAATGGGTGATATATACACCAAAAGAATTAATCAAACAAAGGTTATTGGTATAGTCGTGTTTACTTGAAGAAACATAACAATTGTATGTCCTACCTTTTGTGGTTGAAACCTGAGATGTTGTTGAGGTTGTTGTTTGTTCTGTGGTTGTCTGAGTTGGTGTTGTAACTGCCATGGTGCTTGTGGATTCTTCGGTTGTCGTTGTTGGAGTTGTCACAGAAACTGCTGTAGTTGTAATCTGAGTTGTGGTAAATTCTGGGACCAAATCAAAGAACCATTGGGTTTCAGAACAGTTTGTGATACCAAGAAAAGAAGTGGGTCTTAAGACAATTCATGTCAAAGCGTTGCGTTTCTATATCAAGAGTTTGGTTTTTTAACTAATTTCTTAGGTACAAGGGACAGAAAGACTGTATTCCTTCTACTACCAGCTTACCTTCTGCACAGCCCATTACATGCAGTTCCAAAGTTGCAGAATCAACACCGGTGACCTGTAGGACAGACACACGGAATGCCAGAACCCCTTTAAGGATTCCATTTCCACTCTGTAGGAGCTTCTGCAATGGTTGTTTATTGACTGGTGTGAATAGGATCTTCTGAGAGGAGAGAATATAAAGAAAACATCTGAAAGTGCTCTTTATGCAATTTCTGCACACATTTTCACAAATTTAATTTCATTTGACTCTGAAAAGAAAGGTGTTAGATTAATTCTCATTCTCACCTTGGCTTCTTGCTTGCCTTCAAACAACAGAGGCTTAAAGTCACCGTCTGTCTCTTTCTTGGTGAAAAATTGGATAGTCACAGACACAGGTTTCTCAGTATCAGTCGGAGATGGTGTTGAAGAAGATGATGATGAGATCAGCCGTATGCTGATTGCTCTGATAAAGGCAGTTCTTGTTAAAATTCCGTCAACACTGGGCGGATTGTTGTCACCTTTATCTAAAGGCAAGCTGTCCAACTTGATGTAAGTTGTGCCATTTTCTACTTGTATAGTAATTAGATCTGAGGTAGTTGTTAAACTCTCCTGAATGCCGTTTTCACCATCCATCTTCTCCAAACAGTAACCTGCAAGGTAAATAAATTATTAATCGTATGAAAGTCATGTCTATCAGTGCAAAAACCAGTAAAGATTGAAGGCTCGGTTGATTATCAGTTAAATACCTGGAGTTGTTGATAGCTGAGGAGGTGTGGTGCTAACAGTAGTGCTAGTTGTGGTTTGCGTAGTCGTTGAGACTTCTAAAATGGCAAGAAAGATTTTGTGTTAAGTAATTCCATCTGTGATGATATCCAATGTTAACAAACGTGTATCGAGTCATCGAAATCAGAATACGCTGGCAGACCAAAATATAGAGTGTTTGCTCAAACTGAGTTTTTATGAGAGAAAAAGGTCCTTCAATTATCAAATATTATACGAAAATTATCAAATGCATAATCAAACAGCAGAATGTGACCTCTTTCTGAAGTGAACGGACTGACAACTAACGTTTGGTAATGACTCAAAACAAATATTATTAGTGTAAAAACTTACTTGGTAACAACCCCAGTGGATATCAGAGTAAGACATTGTCAAAAATGACTTTGAGACAAGTAATACTATCTGTGGTGACGAGCAATGTTCACAAAATCATGTGTATTGGTAGATGTGAAATCATGATATGCTGACAGACCCCAAAACAGTCTGTTTGCTAAAACTGTGTTTTAATGAGTGACAATGTTCTTTCCTTGGTACAAGGAAAGGATTACCTTCAGCACATCCAAGGACGGTTAACTCAAAAGTAGCTCCGCTGACACCTGTGACCTCGGTGAATTTGACCTGAAGTTCCTTTATACCTTCTAGTAATGGTTCGCCCATGGGAAATATCTTCACTTCTGATTGATTGGCCTCAATAGAAAGGGTAAACTGTGAAGAGGAGAATGGCAGCATTTGCTTTACTACAAGATATTCAATCAATGGCCGCATTGTTAATTTAAAACTTGAAACAATTAAAACAAGTGGATTAGTTAAAAACTTTTCTTGCTCACCTCCCTGGTTGTATTTCCGATCACCACTTGCTTGAAATCTGTCTCGTCTACTTTCCTAGTATACAATGTGAAAGTGATCTTGACTGACTGTGGTGAAGTTGAACCAGCCTTTGGTGTGGTCATTCCTTCTGCTTGTCCAGAGGTGACACTTGATGTGGTTTTCATCAAGGTAATAAGAAGTCCGCGCATATTGATAATGTTTGTGAACTCTCGCTTGAGAATGGCACTCTTCCAAACAGCCTGGTCAATTTGTAAGTCGGAAAATGTTAGCAAGTGTGTGTCATTGGCAATGGCGAGATTTCCGCTTGTCTTGTCTTTGGACTCAACACCATTTTCGCTATCCATATTTTCAAGACAGTACCCTGAATGGACAGAAATGGGTGATATATACACCAAAAGAATTAATCAAACAAAGGTTATTGGTATAGTCGTGTTTACTTGAAGAAACATAACAATTGTATGTCCTACCTTTTGTGGTTGAAACCTGAGATGTTGTTGAGGTTGTTGTTTGTTCTGTGGTTGTCTGAGTTGGTGTTGTAACTGCCATGGTGCTTGTGGATTCTTCGGTTGTCGTTGTTGGAGTTGTCACAGAAACTGCTGTAGTTGTTATCTGAGTTGTGGTAAACTCTGGGACCAAATCAAAGAACCAATGGGTTTCAGAACAGTTTGTACTACCAAGAAAAGAAGTGGGTCTTAAGACAATTCAAGACAAAGCGTTGCGTTTCTATATCAAGAGTTTGTTTTTTTCACTAATTTCTTAGGTACAAGGGACAGAAAGACTGTATTCCTGCTACTACCAGCTTACCTTCTGCACAGCCCATTACATGCAGTTCCAAAGTTGCAGAATCAACACCGGTGACCTGTAGGACAGACACACGGAATGCCACAACCCCTTTAAGGATTCCATTTCCACTCTTTAGGAGCTTCTGCAATGGTTGCTTATTGACTGGTGTGAATAGGATCTTCTGAGAGGAGAGAATATAAAGAAAACATCTGAAAGTGCTCTTGTGCAATTTCTGCACACATTTTCACAAAATTTATTTCACTTGACTCGGAAAGTAAAGGTGTTAAAATATTTCTCATTCTCACCTTGGCTTCTTGCTTGCCTTCGAACAACAGAGGCTTGAATTCACCGTCTGTCTCCTTCTTGGTGAAAAATTTGATAGTCACAGACACAGGTTTCTCAGTTCCAGTCGGAGATGGTGTCGAAGAAGATGATGATGAGATAAGCCGTATGCTGATTGCTCTGATAAAGGCAGTTCTTGTTAAAATTCCGTCAACACTGGGCAGATTCTTGTCACCTTCATCTAAAGGCACGCTGCCGACCTTGATGTAAGTTATGCCATTTTCTACTTGTATAGTAATTAGATCTGAGGTAGTTGTTAAACTCTCCTGAATGCCGTTTTCACCATCCATCTTCTCCAAACAGTAACCTGCAAGGTAAATAAATTATTAATCGTATGAAAGTCATGTCTATCAGTGCAAAAACCAGTAAAGATTGAAGGCTTGGTTGATTATCAGTTAATTACCTGGAGTTGTTGATAGCTGAGGAGGTGTGGTGCTAACAGTAGTGCTAGTTGTGGTTTGCGTAGTCGTTGAGACTTCTAAAATGGCAAGAAAGATTTTGTGTTAACTAATTCCATCTGTGATGATATCCAATCTTAACAAACGTGTATCGAGTCATCTGTAATCAGAATACGCTGGCAGACCAAAAAATAGACTGTTTGCTCAAATTGAGTTTTTATGAGAGAAAAAGGTCCTTCAATTATCAAATATTATACGAAAATTATCAAATGCATAATCAAACAGCAGAATGTGACCTCTTTCTGAAGTGAACGGACTGACCTGACTTTATTGAGGTAAAAGATGTATTTTTATTTAGTATCTTGGAAATGACCCAACATGCATTACATAAAACATGGAAAATTTAAAAGAACTATATAATGTATTCGCTTACGAGTACGACGGCCCCTGGTGGTAGTAGAAATCTGAACTGATTCGCCCGTTTGCAGACCTATAGGGTTAATCAAATTATTTGAAAACTTCAAAACAAAACAAAAAGAATGCGTTCATGATTATCGTAACTTTTTCCTAACATATAATAATACGTGTATTTGTTATCAAGACTCTTCTTTAAATAAATAAACATTTTCTACCTTGAGTTGTTGGGGTTTCAGTCATCATGTATTCAGTTGTTGTGAACTCTGGAAAAACAAAAGTGACTGTGCAATAATTAGTTGAATCTAAACCATTATTCTTGTATGGATTTAACTAGAATAACAAACACAAATGTGCAATGATAGCAAAACCTGTCATGAAGAATTCACAATCCAACAACCCCAGTGGATATCAGAGTAAGACATTGTCAAAAATGACTTTGAGACAAGTAATACTATCTGTGGTGACGAGCAATGTTCACAAAATCATGTGTATTGGTAGATGTGAAATCATGATATGCTGACAGACCCCAAAACAGTCTGTTTGCTAAAACTGTGTTTTAATGAGTGACAATGTTCTTTCCTTGGTACAAGGAAAGGATTACCTTCAGCACATCCAAGGACGGTTAACTCAAAAGTAGCTCCGCTGACACCTGTGACCTCAGTGAACTTGACCTGAAATTCCTTTATACCTTGTAGTAATGGTTCGCCCATGGGAAATATCTTCGCTTCTGATTGATTGGCCTCAATAGAAAGGGTAAACTGTGAAGAGGAGAATGGCAGTATTTGCTTTACTACAAGATATTCAATAAATGGTCGCATTGTTAATTTAAAACTTAAAACAATTAAAACAAGTGGATTAATTAAAAACTTTTCTTGCTCACCTCCCTGGTTGTATTTCCGATCACTACTTGCTTGAAATCTGTCTCGTCTACTTTCCTAGTATACAATTTGAAAGTGATCTTGACTGACTGTGGTGAAGTTGAACCAGCCTTTGGTGTGGTCATTCCTTCTGCTTGTCCAGAGGTGACACTTGATGTGGTTTTCACCAAGGTAATAAGAAGTCCGCGCATATTGATAATGTTTGTGAACTCTCGCTCAAGAATGGCACTCTTCCAAACAGCCTGGTCAATTTGTAAGTTGGAAAATGTTAGCCAGTGTGTGTCATTGGCAATGACGAGATTTCCGCTTGTCTTGTCTTTGGACTCTACACCATTTTCGCTATCCATATTTTCAAGACAGTACCCTGAATGGACAGAAATGGGTGATATATACACCAAAAGAATTAATCAAACAAAGGTTATTGGTATAGTCGTGTTTACTTGTCGAAACATAACAATTGTATGTCCTACCTTTTGTGGTTGAAACCTGAGATGTTGTTGAGGTTGTTGTTTGTTCTGTGGTTGTCTGAGTTGGTGTTGTAACTGCCATGGTGCTTGTGGATTCTTCGGTTGTCGTTGTTGGAGTTGTCACAGAAACTGCTGTAGTTGTTATCTGAGTTGTGGTAAACTCTGGGACCAAATCAAAGAACCAATGGGTTTCAGAACAGTTTGTACTACCAAGAAAAGAAGTGGGTCTTAAGACAATTCATGTCAAAAACGTTGCGTTTCTATATCAAGAGTTTGTTTTTTTCACTAATTTCTTAGGTACAAGGGACAGAAAGACTGTATTCCTGCTACTACCAGCTTACCTTCTGCACAGCCCATTACATGCAGTTCCAAAGTTGCAGAATCAACACCGGTGACCTGTACGACAGACACACGGAATGCCACAACCCCTTTAAGGATTCCATTTCCACTCTTTAGGAGCTTCTGCAATGGTTGCTTATTGACTGGTGTGAATAGGATCTTCTGAGAGGAGAGAATATAAAGAAAACATCTGAAAGTGCTCTTGTGCAATTTCTGCACACATTTTCACAAAATTTATTTCACTTGACTCGGAAAGTAAAGGTGTTAAAATATTTCTCATTCTCACCTTGGCTTCTTGCTTGCCTTCGAACAACAGAGGCTTGAATTCACCGTCTGTCTCCTTCTTGGTGAAAAATTTGATAGTCACAGACACAGGTTTCTCAGTTCCAGTCGGAGATGGTGTCGAAGAAGATGATGATGAGATAAGCCGTATGCTGATTGCTCTGATAAAGGCAGTTCTTGTTAAAATTCCGTCAACACTGGGCAGATTCTTGTCACCTTCATCTAAAGGCACGCTGCCGACCTTGATGTAAGTTATGCCATTTTCTACTTGTATAGTAATTAGATCTGAGGTAGTTGTTAAACTTTCCTGAATGCCGTTTTCACCATCCATCTTCTCCAAACAGTAACCTGCAAGGTAAATAAATTATTAATCGTATGAAAGTCATGTCTATCAGTGCAAAAACCAGTAAAGATTGAAGGCTCGGTTGATTATCAGTTAAATACCTGGAGTTGTTGATAGCTGAGGAGGTGTGGTGCTAACAGTAGTGCTAGTTGTGGTTTGCGTAGTCGTTGAGACTTCTAAAATGGCAAGAAAGATTTTGTGTTAACTAATTCCATCTGTGATGATATCCAATCTTAACAAACGTGTATCGAGTCATCTGTAATCAGAATACGCTGGCAGACCAAAAAATAGACTGTTTGCTCAAATTGAGTTTTTATGAGAGAAAAAGGTCCTTCAATTATCAAATATTATACGAAAATTATCAAATGCATAATCAAACAGCAGAATGTGACCTCTTTCTGAAGTGAACGGACTGACCTGACTTTATTGAGGTAAAAGATGTATTTTTATTTAGTATCTTGGAAATGACCCAACATGCATTACATAAAACATGGAAAATTTAAAGTGACTATATAATGTATTCGCTTACGAGTACGACGGCCCCTGGTGGTAGTAGAAATCTGAACTGATTCGCCCGTTTGCAGACCTATAGGGTTAATCAAATTAATTAAATAACTTCAAAACAAAACAAAAAGAATGCGTTCATGATTTCTGCAACTTTTCCTAACATATAATAATACGTGTATTTGTTATCAAGACTCTTCTTTAAATAAATAAACATTTTCTACCTTGAGTTGTTGGGGTTTCCGTCATCATGTATTCAGTTGTTGTGAACTCTGGAAAAACAAAAGTGACTGTGCAATAATTAGTTGATTCTAAACCATTATTCTTGTATGGATTTAACTAGAATAACAAACACAAATGTGCAATGATAGCAAAACCTGTCATGAAGAATTCACAATCCAACAACCCCAGTGGATATCAGAGTAAGACATTGTCAAAAATGACTTTGAGACAAGTAATACTATCTGTGGTGACGTGCAATGTTAACAAAATCATGTGTATTGGTAGATGTGAAATCATGATATGCTGACAGACCCCAAAACAGTCTGTTTGCTAAAACTGTGTTTTAATGAGTGACAATGTTCTTTCCTTGGTACAAGGAAAGGATTACCTTCAGCACATCCAAGGACGGTTAACTCAAAAGTAGCTCCGCTGACACCTGTGACCTCAGTGAACTTGACCTGAAATTCCTTTATACCTTGTAGTAATGGTTCGCCCATGGGAAATATCTTCACTTCTGATTGATTGGCATCAATAGAAAGGGTAAACTGTGAAGAGGAGAATGGCAGTATTTGCTTTACTACAAGATATTCAATCAATGGCCGCATTGTTAATTTAAAACTTAAAACAATTAAAACAAGTGGATTAGTTAAAAACTTTTCTTGCTCACCTCCCCAGTTGTATTTTCGATCACTACTTGCTTGAAATCTGTCTCGTCTACTTTCCTAGTGTACAATGTGAAAGTGATCTTGACTGACTGTGGTGAAGCTGAACCAGCCTTTGGTGTGGTCATTCCTTCTGCTTGTCCAGAGGTGGCACTTGATGTGGTTTTCACCAAGGTAATAAGAAGTCCGCGCATATTGATAATGTTTGTGAACTCTCGCTGAAGAATGGCACTCTTCCAAACAGCCTGGTCAATTTGTAAGTTGGAAAATGTTAGCCAGTGTGTGTCATTGGCAATGACGAGATTTCCGCTTGTCTTGTCTTTGGACTGTACACCATTTTCGCTATCCATATTTTCAAGACAGTACCCTGAATGGACAGAAATGGGTGATATATACACCAAAAGAATTAATTAAACAAAGGTTATTGGTATAGTCGTGTTTACTTGTCGAAACATAACAATTGTATGTCCTACCTTTTGTGGTTGAAACCTGAGATGTTGTTGAGGTTGTTTGTTCTGTGGTTGTCTGAGTTGGTGTTGTAACTGCCATGGTGCTTGTGGATTCTTCGGTTGTCGTTGTTGGAGTTGTCACAGAAACTGCTGTAGTTGTTATCTGAGTTGTGGTAAACTCTGGGACCAAATCAAAGAACCAATGGGTTTCAGAACAGTTTGTACTACCAAGAAAAGAAGTGGGTCTTAAGACAATTCATGTCAAAAACGTTGCGTTTCTATATCAAGAGTTTGGTTTTTTAACTAATTTCTTAGGTACAATGGACAGAAAGACTGTATTCCTTCTACTACCAGCTTACCTTCTGCACAGCCCATTACATGCAGTTCCAAAGTTGCAGAATCAACACCGGTGACCTGTACGACAGACACACGGAATGCCACAACCCCTTTAAGGATTCCATTTCCACTCTTTAGGAGCTTCTGCAATGGTTGCTTATTGACTGGTGTGAATAGGATCTTCTGAGAGGAGAGAATATAAAGAAAACATCTGAAAGTGCTCTTGTGCAATTTCTGCACACATTTTCACAAATTTATTTCACTTGACTCGGAAAGTAAAGGTGTTAAAATATTTCTCATTCTCACCTTGGCTTCTTGCTTGCCTTCGAACAACAGAGGCTTGAATTCACCGTCTGTCTCCTTCTTGGTGAAAAATTGGATAGTCACAGACACAGGTTTCTCAGTTCCAGTCGGAGATGGTGTCGAAGAAGATGATGATGAGATAAGCCGTATGCTGATTGCTCTGATAAAGGCAGTTCTTGTTAAAATTCCGTCAACACTGGGCAGATTCTTGTCACCTTCATCTAAAGGCACGCTGCCGACCTTGATGTAAGTTATGCCATTTTCTACTTGTATAGTAATTAGATCTGAGGTAGTTGTTAAACTCTCCTGAATGCCGTTTTCACCATCCATCTTCTCCAAACAGTAACCTGCAAGGTAAATAAATTATTAATCGTATGAAAGTCATGTCTATCAGTGCAAAAACCAGTAAAGATTGAAGGCTCGGTTGATTATCAGTTAAATACCTGGAGTTGTTGATAGCTGAGGAGGTGTGGTGCTAACAGTAGTGCTAGTTGTGGTTTGCGTAGTCGTTGAGACTTCTAAAATGGCAAGAAAGATTTTGTGTTAAGTAATTCCATCTGTGATGATATCCAATGTTAACAAACGTGTATCGAGTCATCGAAATCAGAATACGCTGGCAGACCAAAATATAGAGTGTTTGCTCAAACTGAGTTTTTATGAGAGAAAAAGGTCCTTCAATTATCAAATATTATACAAAAATTATCAAATGCATAATCAAACAGCAGAATGTGACCTCTTTCTGAAGTGAACGGACTGACCTGACTTTATGGAGGTAAAAGATGTATTTTTATTTAGTATCTTGGAAATGACCCAACATGCATTACATAAAACATGGAAAATGTAAAGTGACTATATAATGTATTCGCTTACTAGTACGACGGCCCCTGGTGGTAGTAGAAATCTGAACTGATTCGCCCGTTTGCAGACCTATAGGGTTAATCAAATTATTTGAAAACTTTAAAACAAAACAAAAAGAATGCATTCATGATTTCCGTAACTTTTTCCTAACATATAATATTACGTGTATTTGTTATCAAGACTCTTCTTTGAATAAATAAACATTTTCTACCTTGAGTTGTTGGGGTTTCCGTCATCATGTATTCAGTTGTTGTGAACTCTGGAAAAACAAAAGTGACTGTGCAATAATTAGTTCATTCTAAACCATTATTCTTGTTTGGATTTAACTAGAATAACAAACACAAATGTGCAATGATAGCAAAACCTGTCATGAAGAATTCACAATCCAACAACCCCAGTGGATATCAGAGTAAGACATTGTCAAAAATGACTTTGAGACAAGTAATACTATCTGTGGTGACGAGCAATGTTCACAAAATCATGTGTATTGGTAGATGTGAAATCATGATATGCTGACAGACCCCAAAACAGTCTGTTTGCTAAAACTGTGTTTTAATGAGTGACAATGTTCTTTCCTTGGTACAAGGAAAGGATTACCTTCAGCACATCCAAGGACGCTTAACTCAACAGTAGCTCCGCTGACACCTGTGACCTCAGTGAACTTGACCTGAAATTCCTTTATACCTTGTAGTAATGGTTCGCCCATGGGAAATATCTTCACTTCTGATTGATTGGCATCAATAGAAAGGGTAAACTGTGAAGAGGAGAATGGCAGTATTTGCTTTACTACAAGATATTCAATCAATGGCCGCATTGTTAATTTAAAACTTAAAACAATTAAAACAAGTGGATTAGTTAAAAACTTTTCTTGCTCACCTCCCCGGTTGTATTTTCGATCACTACTTGCTTGAAATCTGTCTCGTCTACTTTCCTAGTGTACAATGTGAAAGTGATCTTGACTGACTGTGGTGAAGTTGAACCAGCCTTTGGTGTGGTCATTCCTTCTGCTTGTCCAGAGGTGACACTTGATGTGGTTTTCACCAAGGTAATAAGAAGTCCGCGCATATTGATAATGTTTGTGAACTCTCGCTCAAGAATGGCACTCTTCCAAACAGCCTGGTCAATTTGTAAGTTGGAAAATGTTAGCCAGTGTGTGTCATTGGCAATGACGAGATTTCCGCTTGTCTTGTCTTTGGACTGTACACCATTTTCGCTATCCATATTTTGAAGACAGTACCCTGAATGGACAGAAATGGGTGATATATACACCAAAAGAATTAATTAAACAAAGGTTATTGGTATAGTCGTGTTTACTTGTCGAAACATAACAATTGTATGTCCTACCTTTTGTGGTTGAAACCTGAGATGTTGTTGAGGTTGTTGTTTGTTCTGTGGTTGTCTGAGTTGGTGTTGTAACTGCCATGGTGCTTGTGGATTCTTCGGTTGTCGTTGTTGGAGTTGTCACAGAAACTGCTGTAGTTGTTATCTGAGTTGTGGTAAACTCTGGGACCAAATCAAAGAACCAATGGGTTTCAGAACAGTTTGTACTACCAAGAAAAGAAGTGGGTCTTAAGACAACTCATGTCAAAAACGTTGCGTTTCTATATCAAGAGTTTGGTTTTTTAACTAATTTCTTAGGTACAAGGGACAGAAAGACTGTACTCCTGCTACTACCAGCTTACCTTCTGCACAGCCCATTACATGCAGTTCAAAAGTTGCAGAGTCAACACCGGTGACCTGTACGACAGACACACGGAATGCCACAACCCCTTTAAGGATTCCATTTCCACTCTTTAGGAGCTTCTGCAATGGTTGCTTATTGACTGGTGTGAATAGGATCTTCTGAGAGGAGAGAATATAAAGAAAACATCTGAAAGTGCTCTTGTGCAATTTCTGCACACATTTTCACAAAATTTATTTCACTTGACTCGGAAAGTAAAGGTGTTAAAATATTTCTCATTCTCACCTTGGCTTCTTGCTTGCCTTCGAACAACAGAGGCTTGAATTCACCGTCTGTCTCCTTCTTGGTGAAAAATTTGATAGTCACAGACACAGGTTTCTCAGTTCCAGTCGGAGATGGTGTCGAAGAAGATGATGATGAGATAAGCCGTATGCTGATTGCTCTGATAAAGGCAGTTCTTGTTAAAATTCCGTCAACACTGGGCAGATTCTTGTCACCTTCATCCAAAGGCACGCTGCCGAACTTGATGTAAGTTATGCCATTTTCTACTTGTATAGTAATTAGATCTGAGGTAGTTGTTAAACTTTCCTGAATGCCGTTTTCACCATCCATCTTCTCCAAACAGTAACCTGCAAGGTAAATAAATTATTAATCATATGAAAGTCATGTCTATCAGTGCAAAAACCAGTAAAGATTGAAGCCTCGGTTGATTATCAGTTAAATACCTGGAGTTGTTGATAGCTGAGGAGGTGTGGTGCTAACAGTAGTGCTGGTTGTGGTTTGCGTAGTCGTTGAGACTTCTAAAATGGCAAGAAAGATTTTGTGTTAACTAATACCATCTGTGATGATATCCAATGTTATCAAACGTGTATCGAGTCATCTGAAATCAGAATACGCTGGCAGACCAAAAAGTTGAATGTTTGCTCAAACTGAGTTTTTATGAGAGAAAAAGGTCCTTCAATTATCAAATATTATACGAAAATTATCAAATGCATAATCAAACAGCAGAATGTGACCTCTTTCTGAAGTGAACGGACTGACCTGACTTAATTGAGGTAAAAGATGTATTTTTATTTTGTATCTTGGAAATGACCCACCATGCATTAAATAAAACATGGAAAATGTAAAGTGACTATATGATGTTTTTGCTTACTAGTACGACGGCCCCTGGTGGTAGTAGAAATCTGAACTGATTCGCCCGTTTGCAGACCTACAGGGTTAATCAAATTAATTGAAAACTTCAAAACAAAACAAAAAAAATGCGTTCATGATTTCCGCAACTTTTTCCTAACATATAATAATACGTGTATTTGTTATCAAGACTCTTCTTTAAATAAAGAAAAACATTTTCTACCTTGAGTTGTTGGGGTTTCCGTCATCATGTATTCAGTTGTTGTGAACTCTGGAAAAACAAAAGTGACTGTGCAATAATTAGTTGATTCTAAACCATTATTCTTGTATGGATTTAACTAGAATAACAAACACAAATGTGCAATGATAGCAAAACCTGTCATGAAGAATTCACAATCCAACAACCCCAGTGGATATCACAGTAAGACATTGTCAAAAATGACTTTGAGACAAGTAATACTATCTGTGGTGACGTGCAATGTTAACAAAATCATGTGTATTGGTAGATGTGAAATCATGATATGCTGACAGACCCCAAAACAGTGAGTTTGCTTAAACTGTGTTTTAATGATTGACAATGTTCTTTCCTTGGTACAAGGAAAGGATTACCTTCAGCACATCCAAGGACGCTTAACTCAACAGTAGCTCCGCTGACACCTGTGACCTCAGTGAACTTGACCTGAAATTCCTTTATACCTTGTAGTAATGGTTCGCCCATGGGAAATATCTTCACTTCTGATTGATTGGCATCAATAGAAAGGGTAAACTGTGAAGAGGAGAATGACAGTATTTGCTTTACTACAAGATATTCAATCAATGGCCGCATTGTTAATTTAAAACTTAAAACAATTAAAACAAGTGGATTAGTTAAAAACTTTTCTTGCTCACCTCCCCGGTTGTATTTTCGATCACTACTTGCTTGAAATCTGTCTCGTCTACTTTCCTAGTGTACAATGTGAAAGTGATCTTGACTGACTGTGGTGAAGTTGAACCAGCCTTTGGTGTGGTCATTCCTTCTGCTTGTCCAGAGGTGACACTTGATGTGGTTTTCATCAAGGTAATAAGAAGTCCGCGCATATTGATAATGTTTGTGAACTCTCGCTCAAGAATGGCACTCTTCCAAACAGCCTGGTCAATTTGTAAGTTGGAAAATGTTAGCCAGTGTGTGTCATTGGCAATGGCGAGATTTCCGCTTGTCTTGTCTTTGGACTCTACACCATTTTCGCTATCCATATTTTCAAGACAGTACCCTGAATGGACAGAAATGGGTGATATATACACCAAAAGAATTAATTAAACGAAAGTTATTGGTATAGTCGTGTTTACTTGTCGAAACATAACAATTGTATGTCCTACCTTTTGTGGTTGAAACCTGAGATGTTGTTGAGGTTGTTGTTTGTTCTGTGGTTGTCTGAGTTGGTGTTGTAACTGCCATGGTGCTTGTGGATTCTTCGGTTGTCGTTGTTGGAGTTGTCACAGAAACTGCTGTAGTTGTTATCTGAGTTGTGGTAAACTCTGGGACCAAATCAAAGAACCAATGGGTTTCAGAACAGTTTGTACTACCAAGAAAAGAAGTGGGTCTTAAGACAATTCATGTCAAAAACGTTGCGTTTCTATATCAAGAGTTTGGTTTTTTAACTAATTTCTTAGGTACAAGGGACAGAAAGACTGTATTCCTTCTACTACCAGCTTACCTTCTGCACAGCCCATTACATGCAGTTCCAAAGTTGCAGAATCAACACCGGTGACCTGTACGACAGACACACGGAATGCCACAACCCCTTTAAGGATTCCATTTCCACTCTTTAGGAGCTTCTGCAATGGTTGCTTATTGACTGGTGTGAATAGGATCTTCTGAGAGGAGAGAATATAAAGAAAACATCTGAAAGTGCTCTTGTGCAATTTTCTGCACACATTTTCACAAATTTATTTCACTTGACTCGGAAAGTAAAGGTGTTAAAATATTTCTCATTCTCACCTTGGCTTCTTGCTTGCCTTCGAACAACAGAGGCTTGAATTCACCGTCTGTCTCCTTCTTGGTGAAAAATTGGATAGTCACAGACACAGGTTTCTCAGTTCCAGTCGGAGATGGTGTCGAAGAAGATGATGATGAGATAAGCCGTATGCTGATTGCTCTGATAAAGGCAGTTCTTGTTAAAATTCCGTCAACACTGGGCAGATTCTTGTCACCTTCATCTAAAGGCACGCTGCCGACCTTGATGTAAGTTATGCCATTTTCTACTTGTATAGTAATTAGATCTGAGGTAGTTGTTAAACTTTCCTGAATGCCGTTTTCACCATCCATCTTCTCCAAACAGTAACCTGCAAGGTAAATAAATTATTAATCGTATGAAAGTCATGTCTATCAGTGCAAAAACCAGTAAAGATTGAAGGCTCGGTTGATTATCAGTTAAATACCTGGAGTTGTTGATAGCTGAGGAGGTGTGGTGCTAACAGTAGTGCTAGTTGTGGTTTGCGTAGTCGTTGAGACTTCTAAAATGGCAAGAAAGATTTTGTGTTAACTAATACCATCTGTGATGATATCCAATGTTATCAAACGTGTATCGAGTCATCTGAAATCAGAATACGCTGGCAGACCAAAAAGTTGAATGTTTGCTCAAACTGAGTTTTTATGAGAGAAAAAGGTCCTTCAATTATCAAATATTATACGAAAATTGTCAAATGCATAATCAAACAGCAGAATGTGACCTCTTTCTGAAGTGAACGGACTGACCTGACTTAATTGAGGTAAAAGATGTATTTTTATTTTGTATCTTGGAAATGACCCACCATGCATTAAATAAAACATGGAAAATGTAAAGTGACTATATGATGTTTTCGCTTACTAGTACGACGGCCCCTGGTAGTAGTAGAAATCTGAACTGATTCGCCCGTTTGCAGACCTATAGGGTTAATCAAATTAATTGAAAACTTCAAAACAAAACAAAAAGAATGCGTTCATGATTTCTGCAACTTTTCCTAACATATAATAATACGTGTATTTGTTATCAAGACTCTTCTTTAAATAAATAAACATTTTCTACCTTGAGTTGTTGGGGTTTCCGTCATCATGTATTCAGTTGTTGTGAACTCTGGAAAAACAAAAGTGACTGTGCAATAATTAGTTGATTCTAAACCATTATTCTTGTATGGATTTAACTAGAATAACAAACACAAATGTGCAATGATAGCAAAACCTGTCATGAAGAATTCACAATCCAACAACCCCAGTGGATATCAGAGTAAGACATTGTCAAAAATGACTTTGAGACAAGTAATACTATCTGTGGTCACGTGCAATGTTAACAAAATCATGTGTATTGGTAGATGTGAAATCATGATATGCTGACAGACCCCAAAACAGTGAGTTTGCTTAAACTGTGTTTTAATGAGTGACAATGTTCTTTCCTTGGTACAAGGAAAGGATTACCTTCAGCACATCCAAGGACGCTTAACTCAACAGTAGCTCCGCTGACACCTGTGACCTCAGTGAACTTGACCTGAAATTCCTTTATACCTTGTAGTAATGGTTCGCCCATGGGAAATATCTTCACTTCTGATTGATTGGCATCAATAGAAAGGGTAAACTGTGAAGAGGAGAATGGCAGTATTTGCTTTACTACAAGATATTCAATCAATGGCCGCATTGTTAATTTAAAACCTCAAACAATTAAAACAAGTGGATTAGTTAAAAACTTTTTTTGCTCACCTCCCCCGTTGTATTTTCGATCACTACTTGCTTGAAATCTGTCTCGTCTACTTTCCTAGTGTACAATGTGAAAGTGATCTTGACTGACTGTGGTGAAGTTGAACCAGCCTTTGGTGTGGTCATTCCTTCTGCTTGTCCAGAGGTGACACTTGATGTGGTTTTCACCAAGGTAATAAGAAGTCCGCGCATATTGATAATGTTTGTGAACTCTCGCTCAAGAATGGCACTCTTCCAAACAGCCTGGTCAATTTGTAAGTTGGAAAATGTTAGCCAGTGTGTGTCATTGGCAATGGCGAGATTTCCGCTTGTCTTGTCTTTGGACTCTACACCATTTTCGCTATCCATATTTTCAAGACAGTACCCTGAATGGACAGAAATGGGTGATATATACACCACAAGAATTAATCAAACAAAGGTTATTGGTATAGTCGTGTTTACTTGTCGAAACATAACAATTGTATGTCCTACCTTTTGTGGTTGAAACCTGAGATGTTGTTGAGGTTGTTGTTTGTTCTGTGGTTGTCTGAGTTGGTGTTGTAACTGCCATGGTGCTTGTGGATTCTTCGGTTGTCGTTGTTGGAGTTGTCACAGAAACTGCTGTAGTTGTTATCTGAGTTGTGGTAAACTCTGGGACCAAATCAAAGAACCAATGGGTTTCAGAACAGTTTGTACTACCAAGAAAAGAAGTGGGTCTTAAGACAATTCATGTCAAAAACGTTGCGTTTCTATATCAAGAGTTTGGTTTTTTAACTAATTTCTTAGGTACAAGGGACAGAAAGACTGTATTCCTGTTACTACCAGCTTACCTTCTGCACAGCCCATTACATGCAGTTCCAAAGTTGCAGAATCAACACCGGTGACCTGTACGACAGACACACGGAATGCCACAACCCCTTTAAGGATTCCATTTCCACTCTTTAGGAGCTTCTGCAATGGTTGCTTATTGACTGGTGTGAATAGGATCTTCTGAGAGGAGAAAATATAAAGAAAACATCTGAAAGTGCTCTTGTGCAATTTCTGCACACATTTTCACAAAATTTATTTCACTTGACTCGGAAAGTAAAGGTGTTAAAATATTTCTCATTCTCACCTTGGCTTCTTGCTTGCCTTCGAACAACAGAGGCTTGAATTCACCGTCTGTCTCCTTCTTGGTGAAAAATTTGATAGTCACAGACACAGGTTTCTCAGTTCCAGTCGGAGATGATGTCGAAGAAGATGATGATGAGATAAGCCGTATGCTGATTGCTCTGATAAAGGCAGTTCTTGTTAAAATTCCGTCAACACTGGGCAGATTCTTGTCACCTTCATCTAAAGGCACGCTGCCGACCTTGATGTAAGTTATGCCATTTTCTACTTGTATAGTAATTAGATCTGAGGTAGTTGTTAAACTTTCCTGAATGCCGTTTTCACCATCCATCTTCTCCAAACAGTAACCTGCAAGGTAAATAAATTATTAATCGTATGAAAGTCATGTCTATCAGTGCAAAAACCAGTAAAGATTGAAGGCTCGGTTGATTATCAGTTAAATACCTGGAGTTGTTGATAGCTGAGGAGGTGTGGTGCTAACAGTAGTGCTAGTTGTGGTTTGCGTAGTCGTTGAGACTTCTAAAATGGCAAGAAAGATTTTGTGTTAACTAATACCATCTGTGATGATATCCAATGTTATCAAACGTGTATCGAGTCATCTGAAATCAGAATACGCTGGCAGACCAAAAAATTGAATGTTTGCTCAAACTGAGTTTTTATGAGAGAAAAAGGTCTTTCAATTATCAAATATTATACGAAAATTATCAAATGCATAATCAAACAGCAGAATGTGACCTCTTTCTGAAGTGAACGGAATGACCTGACTATATTGAGGTAAAAGACGTATTTTTAATTTGTATCTTGGAAATGACCCACCATGCATTATATAAAACATGGAAAATGTAGAGTGACTATATGATGTTTTCGCTTACTAGTACGACGGCCCCTGGTGGTAGTAGAAATCTGAACTGATTCGCCCGTTTGCAGACCTGTAGGGTTAATCAAATTAATTGAAAACTTCAAAACAAAACAAAAAGAATGCGTTCATGATTTCCGCAACTTTTTCCTAACATATAATAATACGTGTATTTGTTATCAAGACTCTTCTTTAAATAAATAAACATTTTCTACCTTGAGTTATTGGGGTTTCCGTCATCATGTATTCAGTTGTTGTGAACTCTGGAAAAACAAAAGTGACTGTGCAATAATTAGTTGATTCTTAACCATTATTCTTGTATGGATTTAACTAGAATAACAAACACAAATGTGCAATGATAGCAAAACCTGTCATGAAGAATTCACAATCCAACAACCCCAGTGGATATCAGAGTAAGACATTGTCAAAAATGACTTTGAGACAAGTAATACTATCTGTGGTGACGTGCAATGTTAACAAAATCATGTGTATTGGTAGATGTGAAATCATGATATGCTGACAGACCCCAAAACAGTGAGTTTGCTTAAACTGTGTTTTAATGAGTGACAATGTTCTTTCCTTGGTACAAGGAAAGGATTACCTTCAGCACATCCAAGGACGCTTAACTCAACAGTAGCTCCGCTGACACCTGTGACCTCAGTGAACTTGACCTGAAATTCCTTTATACCTTGTAGTAATGGTTCGCCCATGGGAAATATCTTCACTTCTGATTGATTGGCATCAATAGAAAGGGTAAACTGTGAAGAGGAGAATGGCAGTATTTGCTTTACTACAAGATATTCAATCAATGGCCGCGTTGTTAATTTAAAACATAAAACAATTAAAACAAGTGGATTAGTTAAAAACTTTTCTTGCTCACCTCCCCGGTTGTATTTTCGATCACTACTTGCTTGAAATCTGTCTCGTCTACTTTCCTAGTGTACAATGTGAAAGTGATCTTGACTGACTGTGGTGAAGTTGAACCAGCCTTTGGTGTGGTCATTCCTTCTGCTTGTCCAGAGGTGACACTTGATGTGGTTTTCACCAAGGTAATAAGAAGTCCGCGCATATTGATAATGTTTGTGAACTCTCGCTCAAGAATGGCACTCTTCCAAACAGCCTGGTCAATTTGTAAGTTGGAAAATGTTAGCCAGTGTGTGTCATTGGCAATGGCGAGATTTCCGCTTGTCTTGTCTTTGGACTCTACACCATTTTCGCTATCCATATTTTCAAGACAGTACCCTGAATGGACAGAAATGGGTGATATATACACCAAAAGAATTAATCAAACAAAGGTTATTGGTATAGTCGTGTTTACTTGTCGAAACATAACAATTGTATGTCCTACCTTTTGTGGTTGAAACCTGAGATGTTGTTGAGGTTGTTGTTTGTTCTGTGGTTGTCTGAATTGGTGTTGTAACTGCCATGGTGCTTGTGGATTCTTCGGTTGTCGTTGTTGGAGTTGTCACAGAAACTGCTGTAGTTGTTATCTGAGTTGTGGTAAACTCTGGGACCAAATCAAAGAACCAATGGGTTTCAGAACAGTTTGTACTACCAAGAAAAGAAGTGGGTCTTAAGACAATTCATGTCAAAAACGTTGCGTTTCTATATCAAGAGTTTGGTTTTTTAACTAATTTCTTAGGTACAAGGGACAGAAAGACTGTATTCCTTCTACTACCAGCTTACCTTCTGCACAGCCCATTACATGCAGTTCCAAAGTTGCAGAATCAACACCGGTGACCTGTACGACAGACACACGGAATGCCACAACCCCTTTAAGGATTCCATTTCCACTCTTTAGGAGCTTCTGCAATGGTTGCTTATTGACTGGTGTGAATAGGATCTTCTGAGAGGAGAGAATATAAAGAAAACATCTGAAAGTGCTCTTGTGCAATTTCTGCACACATTTTCACAAAATTTATTTCACTTGACTCGGAAAGTAAAGGTGTTAAAATATTTCTCATTCTCACCTTGGCTTCTTGCTTGCCTTCGAACAACAGAGGCTTGAATTCACCGTCTGTCTCCTTCTTGGTGAAAAATTGGATAGTAACAGACACAGGTTTCTCAGTTCCAGTCGGAGATGGTGTCGAAGAAGATGATGATGAGATAAGCCGTATGCTGATTGCTCTGATAAAGGCAGTTCTTGTTAAAATTCCGTCAACACTGGGCAGATTCTTGTCACCTTCATCTAAAGGCACGCTGCCGACCTTGATGTAAGTTATGCCATTTTCTACTTGTATAGTAATTAGATCTGAGGTAGTTGTTAAACTTTCCTGAATGCCGTTTTCACCATCCATCTTCTCCAAACAGTAACCTGCAAGGTAAATAAATTATTAATCGTATGAAAGTCATGTCTATCAGTGCAAAAACCAGTAAAGATTGAAGGCTCGGTTGATTATCAGTTAAATACCTGGAGTTGTTGATAGCTGAGGAGGTGTGGTGCTAACAGTAGTGCTAGTTGTGGTTTGCGTAGTCGTTGAGACTTCTAAAATGGCAAGAAAGATTTTGTGTTAACTAATACCATCTGTGATGATATCCAATGTTATCAAACGTGTATCGAGTCATCTGAAATCAGAATACGCTGGCAGACCAAAAGTTGAATGTTTGCTCAAACTGAGTTTTTATGAGAGAAAAAGGTCCTTCAATTATCAAATATTATACGAAAATTGTCAAATGCATAATCAAACAGCAGAATGTGACCTCTTTCTGAAGTGAACGGACTGACCTGACTTAATTGAGGTAAAAGATGTATTTTTATTTTGTATCTTGGAAATGACCCACCATGCATTAAATAAAACATGGAAAATGTAAAGTGACTATATGATGTTTTCGCTTACTAGTACGACGGCCCCTGGTAGTAGTAGAAATCTGAACTGATTCGCCCGTTTGCAGACCTATAGGGTTAATCAAATTAATTGAAAACTTCAAAACAAAACAAAAAGAATGCGTTCATGATTTCTGCAACTTTTTCCTAACATATAATAATACGTGTATTTGTTATCAAGACTCTTCTTTAAATAAATAAACATTTTCTACCTTGAGTTGTTGGGGTTTCCGTCATCATGTATTCAGTTGTTGTGAACTCTGGAAAAACAAAAGTGACTGTGCAATAATTAGTTGATTCTAAACCATTATTCTTGTATGGATTTAACTAGAATAACAAACACAAATGTGCAATGATAGCAAAACCTGTCATGAAGAATTCACAATCCAACAACCCCAGTGGATATCAGAGTAAGACATTGTCAAAATGACTTTGAGACAAGTAATACTATCTGTGGTCACGTGCAATGTTAACAAAATCATGTGTATTGGTAGATGTGAAATCATGATATGCTGACAGACCCCAAAACAGTGAGTTTGCTTAAACTGTGTTTGAATGAGTGACAATGTTCTTTCCTTGGTACAAGGAAAGGATTACCTTCAGCACATCCAAGGACGCTTAACTCAACAGTAGCTCCGCTGACACCTGTGACCTCAGTGAACTTGACCTGAAATTCCTTTATACCTTGTAGTAATGGTTCGCCCATGGGAAATATCTTCACTTCTGATTGATTGGCATCAATAGAAAGGGTAAACTGTGAAGAGGAGAATGGCAGTATTTGCTTTACTACAAGATATTCAATCAATGGCCGCATTGTTAATTTAAAACCTCAAACAATTAAAACAAGTGGATTAGTTAAAAACTTTTCTTGCTCACCTCCCGGTTGTATTTTCGATCACTACTTGCTTGAAATCTGTCTCGTCTACTTTCCTAGTGTACAATGTGAAAGTGATCTTGACTGACTGTGGTGAAGTTGAACCAGCCTTTGGTGTGGTCATTCCTTCTGCTTGTCCAGAGGTGACACTTGATGTGGTTTTCACCAAGGTAATAAGAAGTCCGCGCATATTGATAATGTTTGTGAACTCTCGCTCAAGAATGGCACTCTTCCAAACAGCCTGGTCAATTTGTAAGTTGGAAAATGTTAGCCAGTGTGTGTCATTGGCAATGGCGAGATTTCCGCTTGTCTTGTCTTTGGACTCTACACCATTTTCGCTATCCATATTTTCAAGACAGTACCCTGAATGGACAGAAATGGGTGATATATACACCAAAAGAATTAATCAAACAAAGGTTATTGGTATAGTCGTGTTTACTTGTCGAAACATAACAATTGTATGTCCTACCTTTTGTGGTTGAAACCTGAGATGTTGTTGAGGTTGTTGTTTGTTCTGTGGTTGTCTGAGTTGGTGTTGTAACTGCCATGGTGCTTGTGGATTCTTCGGTTGTCGTTGTTGGAGTTGTCACAGAAACTGCTGTAGTTGTTATCTGAGTTGTGGTAAACTCTGGGACCAAATCAAAGAACCAATGGGTTTCAGAACAGTTTGTACTACCAAGAAAAGAAGTGGGTCTTAAGACAATTCATGTCAAAAACGTTGCGTTTCTATATCAAGAGTTTGGTTTTTTAACTAATTTCTTAGGTACAAGGGACAGAAAGACTGTATTCCTGTTACTACCAGCTTACCTTCTGCACAGCCCATTACATGCAGTTCCAAAGTTGCAGAATCAACACCGGTGACCTGTACGACAGACACACGGAATGCCACAACCCCTTTAAGGATTCCATTTCCACTCTTTAGGAGCTTCTGCAATGGTTGCTTATTGACTGGTGTGAATAGGATCTTCTGAGAGGAGAAAATATAAAGAAAACATCTGAAAGTGCTCTTGTGCAATTTCTGCACACATTTTCACAAAATTTATTTCACTTGACTCGGAAAGTAAAGGTGTTAAAATATTTCTCATTCTCACCTTGGCTTCTTGCTTGCCTTCGAACAACAGAGGCTTGAATTCACCGTCTGTCTCCTTCTTGGTGAAAAATTTGATAGTCACAGACACAGGTTTCTCAGTTCCAGTCGGAGATGGTGTCGAAGAAGATGATGATGAGATAAGCTGTATGCTGATTGCTCTGATAAAGGCAGTTCTTGTTAAAATTCCGTCAACACTGGGCAGATTCTTGTCACCTTCATCTAAAGGCACGCTGCCGACCTTGATGTAAGTTATGCCATTTTCTACTTGTATAGTAATTAGATCTGAGGTAGTTGTTAAACTTTCCTGAATGCCGTTTTCACCATCCATCTTCTCCAAACAGTAACCTGCAAGGTAAATAAATTATTAATCGTATGAAAGTCATGTCTATCAGTGCAAAAACCAGTAAAGATTGAAGGCTCGGTTGATTATCAGTTAAATACCTGGAGTTGTTGATAGCTGAGGAGGTGTGGTGCTAACAGTAGTGCTAGTTGTGGTTTGCGTAGTCGTTGAGACTTCTAAAATGGCAAGAAAGATTTTGTGTTAACTAATACCATCTGTGATGATATCCAATGTTATCAAACGTGTATCGAGTCATCTGAAATCAGAATACGCTGGCAGACCAAAAAATTGAATGTTTGCTCAAACTGAGTTTTTATGAGAAAAAAAGGTCTTTCAATTATCAAATATTATACGAAAATTATCAAATGCATAATCAAACAGCAGAATGTGACCTCTTTCTGAAGTGAACGGAATGACCTGACTATATTGAGGTAAAAGACGTATTTTTAATTTGTATCTTGGAAATGACCCACCATGCATTATATAAAACATGGAAAATGTAGAGTGACTATATGATGTTTTCGCTTACTAGTACGACGGCCCCTGGTGGTAGTAGAAATCTGAACTGATTCGCCCGTTTGCAGACCTGTAGGGTTAATCAAATTAATTGAAAACTTCAAAACAAAACAAAAAGAATGCGTTCATGATTTCCGCAACTTTTTCCTAACATATAATAATACGTGTATTTGTTATCAAGACTCTTCTTTAAATAAATAAACATTTTCTACCTTGAGTTGTTGGGGTTTCCGTCATCATGTATTCAGTTGTTGTGAACTCTGGAAAAACAAAAGTGACTGTGCAATAATTAGTTGATTCTAAACCATTATTCTTGTATGGATTTAACTAGAATAACAAACACAAATGTGCAATGATAGCAAAACCTGTCATGAAGAATTCACAATCCAACAACCCCAGTGGATATCAGAGTAAGACATTGTCAAAAATGACTTTGAGACAAGTAATACTATCTGTGGTCACGTGCAATGTTAACAAAATCATGTGTATTGGTAGATGTGAAATCATGATATGCTGACAGACCCCAAAACAGTGAGTTTGCTTAAACTGTGTTTGAATGAGTGACAATGTTCTTTCCTTGGTACAAGGAAAGGATTACCTTCAGCACATCCAAGGACGCTTAACTCAACAGTAGCTCCGCTGACACCTGTGACCTCAGTGAACTTGACCTGAAATTCCTTTATACCTTGTAGTAATGGTTCGCCCATGGGAAATATCTTCACTTCTGATTGATTGGCATCAATAGAAAGGGTAAACTGTGAAGAGGAGAATGGCAGTATTTGCTTTACTACAAGATATTCAATCAATGGCCGCATTGTTAATTTAAAACCTCAAACAATTAAAACAAGTGGATTAGTTAAAAACTTTTCTTGCTCACCTCCCCGGTTGTATTTTCGATCACTACTTGCTTGAAATCTGTCTCGTCTACTTTCCTAGTGTACAATGTGAAAGTGATCTTGACTGACTGTGGTGAAGTTGAACCAGCCTTTGGTGTGGTCATTCCTTCTGCTTGTCCAGAGGTGACACTTGATGTGGTTTTCACCAAGGTAATAAGAAGTCCGCGCATATTGATAATGTTTGTGAACTCTCGCTCAAGAATGGCACTCTTCCAAACAGCCTGGTCAATTTGTAAGTTGGAAAATGTTAGCCAGTGTGTGTCATTGGCAATGGCGAGATTTCCGCTTGTCTTGTCTTTGGACTCTACACCATTTTCGCTATCCATATTTTCAAGACAGTACCCTGAATGGACAGAAATGGGTGATATATACACCAAAAGAATTAATCAAACAAAGGTTATTGGTATAGTCGTGTTTACTTGTCGAAACATAACAATTGTATGTCCTACCTTTTGTGGTTGAAACCTGAGATGTTGTTGAGGTTGTTGTTTGTTCTGTGGTTGTCTGAGTTGGTGTTGTAACTGCCATGGTGCTTGTGGATTCTTCGGTTGTCGTTGTTGGAGTTGTCACAGAAACTGCTGTAGTTGTTATCTGAGTTGTGGTAAACTCTGGGACCAAATCAAAGAACCAATGGGTTTCAGAACAGTTTGTACTACCAAGAAAAGAAGTGGGTCTTAAGACAATTCATGTCAAAAACGTTGCGTTTCTATATCAAGAGTTTGGTTTTAACTAATTTCTTAGGTACAAGGGACAGAAAGACTGTATTCCTGTTACTACCAGCTTACCTTCTGCACAGCCCATTACATGCAGTTCCAAAGTTGCAGAATCAACACCGGTGACCTGTACGACAGACACACGGAATGCCACAACCCCTTTAAGGATTCCATTTCCACTCTTTAGGAGCTTCTGCAATGGTTGCTTATTGACTGGTGTGAATAGGATCTTCTGAGAGGAGAAAATATAAAGAAAACATCTGAAAGTGCTCTTGTGCAATTTCTGCACACATTTTCACAAAATTTATTTCACTTGACTCGGAAAGTAAAGGTGTTAAAATATTTCTCATTCTCACCTTGGCTTCTTGCTTGCCTTCGAACAACAGAGGCTTGAATTCACCGTCTGTCTCCTTCTTGGTGAAAAATTTGATAGTCACAGACACAGGTTTCTCAGTTCCAGTCGGAGATGGTGTCGAAGAAGATGATGATGAGATAAGCTGTATGCTGATTGCTCTGATAAAGGCAGTTCTTGTTAAAATTCCGTCAACACTGGGCAGATTCTTGTCACCTTCATCTAAAGGCACGCTGCCGACCTTGATGTAAGTTATGCCATTTTCTACTTGTATAGTAATTAGATCTGAGGTAGTTGTTAAACTTTCCTGAATGCCGTTTTCACCATCCATCTTCTCCAAACAGTAACCTGCAAGGTAAATAAATTATTAATCGTATGAAAGTCATGTCTATCAGTGCAAAAACCAGTAAAGATTGAAGGCTCGGTTGATTATCAGTTAAATACCTGGAGTTGTTGATAGCTGAGGAGGTGTGGTGCTAACAGTAGTGCTAGTTGTGGTTTGCGTAGTCGTTGAGACTTCTAAAATGGCAAGAAAGATTTTGTTAACTAATGCCATCTGTGATGATATCCAATGTTATAAAACGTGTATCGAGTCATCTGAAATCAGAATACGCTGGCAGACCAAAAAATTGAATGTTTGCTCAAACTGAGTTTTTATGAGAGAAAAAGGTCTTTCAATTATCAAATATTATACGGAAATTATCAAATGCATAATCAAACAGCAGAATGTGACCTCTTTCTGAAGTGAACGGAATGACCTGACTATATTGAGGTAAAAGACGTATTTTTAATTTGTATCTTGGAAATGACCCACCATGCATTATATAAAACATGGAAAATGTAGAGTGACTATATGTTTTCGCTTACTAGTACGACGGCCTCTGGTGGTAGTAGAAATCTGAACTGATTCGCCCGTTTGCAGACCTGTAGGGTTAATCAAATTAATTGAAAACTTCAAAACAAAACAAAAAGAATGCGTTCATGATTTCCGCAACTTTTTCCTAACATATAATAATACGTGTATTTGTTATCAAGACTCTTCTTTAAATAAATAAACATTTTCTACCTTGAGTTGTTGGGGTTTCCGTCATCATGTATTCAGTTGTTGTGAACTCTGGAAAAACAAAAGTGACTGTGCAATAATTAGTTGATTCTAAACCATTATTCTTGTATGGATTTAACTAGAATAACAAACACAAATGTGCAATGATAGCAAAACCTGTCATGAAGAATTCACAATCCAACAACCCCAGTGGGTATCAGAGTAAGACATTGTCAAAAATGACTTTGAGACAAGTAATACTATCTGTGGTCACGTGCAATGTTAACAAAATCATGTGTATTGGTAGATGTGAAATCATGATATGCTGACAGACCCCAAAACAGTGTGTTTGCTTAAACTGTGTTTGAATGAGTGACAATGTTCTTTCCTTGGTACAAGGAAAGGATTACCTTCAGCACATCCAAGGACGCTTAACTCAACAGTAGCTCCGCTGACACCTGTGACCTCAGTGAACTTGACCTGAAATTCCTTTATACCTTGTAGTAATGGTTCGCCCATGGGAAATATCTTCACTTCTGATTGATTGGCATCAATAGAAAGGGTAAACTGTGAAGAGGAGAATGGCAGTATTTGCTTTACTACAAGATATTCAATCAATGGCCGCATTGTTAATTTAAAACTTAAAACAATTAAAACAAGTGGATTAGTTAAAAACTTTTCTTGCTCACCTCCCCGGTTGTATTTTCGATCACTACTTGCTTGAAATCTGTCTCGTCTACTTTCCTAGTGTACAATGTGAAAGTGATCTTGACTGACTGTGGTGAAGTTGAACCAGCCTTTGGTGTGGTCATTCCTTCTGCTTGTCCAGAGGTGACACTTGATGTGGTTTTCACCAAGGTAATAAGAAGTCCGCGCATATTGATAATGTTTGTGAACTCTCGCTCAAGAATGGCACTCTTCCAAACAGCCTGGTCAATTTGTAAGTTGGAAAATGTTAGCCAGTGTGTGTCATTGGCAATGGCGAGATTTCCGCTTGTCTTGTCTTTGGACTCTACACCATTTTCGCTATCCATATTTTCAAGACAGTACCCTGAATGGACAGAAATGGGTGATATATACACCAAAAGAATTAATTAAACGAAAGTTATTGGTATAGTCGTGTTTACTTGTCGAAACATAACAATTGTATGTCCTACCTTTTGTGGTTGAAACCTGAGATGTTGTTGAGGTTGTTGTTTGTTCTGTGGTTGTCTGAGTTGGTGTTGTAACTGCCATGGTGCTTGTGGATTCTTCGGTTGTCGTTGTTGGAGTTGTCACAGAAACTGCTGTAGTTGTTATCTGAGTTGTGGTAAACTCTGGGACCAAATCAAAGAACCAATGGGTTTCAGAACAGTTTGTACTACCAAGAAAAGAAGTGGGTCTTAAGACAATTCATGTCAAAAACGTTGCGTTTCTATATCAAGAGTTTGGTTTTTAAACTAATTTCTTAGGTACAAGGGACAGAAAGACTGTATTCCTGCTACTACCAGCTTACCTTCTGCACAGCCCATTACATGCAGTTCCAAAGTTGCAGAATCAACACCGGTGACCTGTACGACAGACACACGGAATGCCACAACCCCTTTAAGGATTCCATTTCCACTCTTTAGGAGCTTCTGCAATGGTTGCTTATTGACTGGTGTGAATAGGATCTTCTGAGAGGAGAGAATATAAAGAAAACATCTGAAAGTGCTCTTGTGCAATTTCTGCACACATTTTCACAAATTTATTTCACTTGACTCGGAAAGTAAAGGTGTTAAAATATTTCTCATTCTCACCTTGGCTTCTTGCTTGCCTTCGAACAACAGAGGCTTGAATTCACCGTCTGTCTCCTTCTTGGTGAAAAATTGGATAGTCACAGACACAGGTTTCTCAGTTCCAGTCGGAGATGGTGTCGAAGAAGATGATGATGAGATAAGCCGTATGCTGATTGCTCTGATAAAGGCAGTTCTTGTTAAAATTCCGTCAACACTGGGCAGATTCTTGTCACCTTCATCTAAAGGCACGCTGCCGACCTTGATGTAAGTTATGCCATTTTCTACTTGTATAGTAATTAGATCTGAGGTAGTTGTTAAACTTTCCTGAATGCCGTTTTCACCATCCATCTTCTCCAAACAGTAACCTGCAAGGTAAATAAATTATTAATCGTATGAAAGTCATGTCTATCAGTGCAAAAACCAGTAAAGATTGAAGGCTCGGTTGATTATCAGTTAAATACCTGGAGTTGTTGATAGCTGAGGAGGTGTGGTGCTAACAGTAGTGCTAGTTGTGGTTTGCGTAGTCGTTGAGACTTCTAAAATGGCAAGAAAGATTTTGTGTTAACTAATACCATCTGTGATGATATCCAATGTTATCAAACGTGTATCGAGTCATCTGAAATCAGAATACGCTGGCAGACCAAAAAGTTGAATGTTTGCTCAAACTGAGTTTTTATGAGAGAAAAAGGTCCTTCAATTATCAAATATTATACGAAAATTGTCAAATGCATAATCAAACAGCAGAATGTGACCTCTTTCTGAAGTGAACGGACTGACCTGACTTAATTGAGGTAAAAGATGTATTTTTATTTTGTATCTTGGAAATGACCCACCATGCATTAAATAAAACATGGAAAATGTAAAGTGACTATATGATGTTTTCGCTTACTAGTACGACGGCCCCTGGTAGTAGTAGAAATCTGAACTGATTCGCCCGTTTGCAGACCTATAGGGTTAATCAAATTAATTGAAAACTTCAAAACAAAACAAAAAGAATGCGTTCATGATTTCTGCAACTTTTTCCTAACATATAATAATACGTGTATTTGTTATCAAGACTCTTCTTTAAATAAATAAACATTTTCTACCTTGAGTTGTTGGGGTTTCCGTCATCATGTATTCAGTTGTTGTGAACTCTGGAAAACAAAAGTGACTGTGCAATAATTAGTTGATTCTAAACCATTATTCTTGTATGGATTTAACTAGAATAACAAACACAAATGTGCAATGATTGCAAAACCTGTCATGAAGAATTCACAATCCAACAACCCCAGTGGATATCAGAGTAAGACATTGTCAAAAATGACTTTGAGACAAGTAATACTATCTGTGGTCACGTGCAATGTTAACAAAATCATGTGTATTGGTAGATGTGAAATGATGATATGCTGACAGACCCCAAAACAGTGAGTTTGCTTAAACTGTGTTTGAATGAGTGACAATGTTCTTTCCTTGGTACAAGGAAAGGATTACCTTCAGCACATCCAAGGACGCTTAACTCAACAGTAGCTCCGCTGACACCTGTGACCTCAGTGAACTTGACCTGAAATTCCTTTATACCTTGTAGTAATGGTTCGCCCATGGGAAATATCTTCACTTCTGATTGATTGGCATCAATAGAAAGGGTAAACTGTGAAGAGGAGAATGGCAGTATTTGCTTTACTACAAGATATTCAATCAATGGCCGCATTGTTAATTTAAAACCTCAAACAATTAAAACAAGTGGATTAGTTAAAAACTTTTCTTGCTCACCTCCCGGTTGTATTTTCGATCACTACTTGCTTGAAATCTGTCTCGTCTACTTTCCTAGTGTACAATGTGAAAGTGATCTTGACTGACTGTGGTGAAGTTGAACCAGCCTTTGGTGTGGTCATTCCTTCTGCTTGTCCAGAGGTGACACTTGATGTGGTTTTCACCAAGGTAATAAGAAGTCCGCGCATATTGATAATGTTTGTGAACTCTCGCTCAAGAATGGCACTCTTCCAAACAGCCTGGTCAATTTGTAAGTTGGAAAATGTTAGCCAGTGTGTGTCATTGGCAATGGCGAGATTTCCGCTTGTCTTGTCTTTGGACTCTACACCATTTTCGCTATCCATATTTTCAAGACAGTACCCTGAATGGACAGAAATGGGTGATATATACACCAAAAGAATTAATCAAACAAAGGTTATTGGTATAGTCGTGTTTACTTGTCGAAACATAACAATTGTATGTCCTACCTTTTGTGGTTGAAACCTGAGATGTTGTTGAGGTTGTTGTTTGTTCTGTGGTTGTCTGAGTTGGTGTTGTAACTGCCATGGTGCTTGTGGATTCTTCGGTTGTCGTTGTTGGAGTTGTCACAGAAACTGCTGTAGTTGTTATCTGAGTTGTGGTAAACTCTGGGACCAAATCAAAGAACCAATGGGTTTCAGAACAGTTTGTACTACCAAGAAAAGAAGTGGGTCTTAAGACAATTCATGTCAAAAACGTTGCGTTTCTATATCAAGAGTTTGGTTTTTTAACTAATTTCTTAGGTACAAGGGACAGAAAGACTGTATTCCTGTTACTACCAGCTTACCTTCTGCACAGCCCATTACATGCAGTTCCAAAGTTGCAGAATCAACACCGGTGACCTGTACGACAGACACACGGAATGCCACAACCCCTTTAAGGATTCCATTTCCACTCTTTAGGAGCTTCTGCAATGGTTGCTTATTGACTGGTGTGAATAGGATCTTCTGAGAGGAGAAAATATAAAGAAAACATCTGAAAGTGCTCTTGTGCAATTTCTGCACACATTTTCACAAAATTTATTTCACTTGACTCGGAAAGTAAAGGTGTTAAAATATTTCTCATTCTCACCTTGGCTTCTTGCTTGCCTTCGAACAACAGAGGCTTGAATTCACCGTCTGTCTCCTTCTTGGTGAAAAATTTGATAGTCACAGACACAGGTTTCTCAGTTCCAGTCGGAGATGGTGTCGAAGAAGATGATGATGAGATAAGCTGTATGCTGATTGCTCTGATAAAGGCAGTTCTTGTTAAAATTCCGTCAACACTGGGCAGATTCTTGTCACCTTCATCTAAAGGCACGCTGCCGACCTTGATGTAAGTTATGCCATTTTCTACTTGTATAGTAATTAGATCTGAGGTAGTTGTTAAACTTTCCTGAATGCCGTTTTCACCATCCATCTTCTCCAAACAGTAACCTGCAAGGTAAATAAATTATTAATCGTATGAAAGTCATGTCTATCAGTGCAAAAACCAGTAAAGATTGAAGGCTCAGTTGATTATCAGTTAAATACCTGGAGTTGTTGATAGCTGAGGAGGTGTGGTGCTAACAGTAGTGCTAGTTGTGGTTTGCGTAGTCGTTGAGACTTCTAAAATGGCAAGAAAGATTTTGTGTTAACTAATGCCATCTGTGATGATATCCAATGTTATCAAACGTGTATCGAGTCATCTGAAATCAGAATACGCTGGCAGACCAAAAAATTGAATGTTTGCTCAAACTGAGTTTTTATGAGAGAAAAAGGTCTTTCAATTATCAAATATTATACGGAAATTATCAAATGCATAATCAAACAGCAGAATGTGACCTCTTTCTGAAGTGAACGGACTGACCTGACTTTATTGAGGTAAAAGATGTATTTTTATTTTGTATCTTGGAAATGACCCACCATGCATTATATAAAACATGGAAAATGTAAAGTGACTATATGATGTTTTCGCTTACTAGTACGACGGCCCCTGGTGGTAGTAGAAATCTGAACTGATTCGCCCGTTTGCAGACCTATAGGGTTAATCAAATTAATTGAAAACTTCAAAACAAAACAAAAAGAATGCGTTCATGATTTCCGCAACTTTTTCCTAACATATAATAATACGTGTATTTGTTATCGAGACTCTTCTTTAAATAAATAAACATTTTCTACCTTGAGTTGTTGGGGTTTCCGTCATCATGTATTCAGTTGTTGTGAACTCTGGAAAAACAAAAGTGACTGTGCAATAATTAGTTGATTCTAAACCATTATTCTTGTATGGATTTAACTAGAATAACAAACACAAATGTGCAATGATAGCAAAACCTGTCATGAAGAATTCACAATCCAACAACCCCAGTGGGTATCAGAGTAAGACATTGTCAAAAATGACTTTGAGACAAGTAATACTATCTGTGGTGACGTGCAATGTTAACAAAATCATGTGTATTGGTAGATGTGAAATCATGATATGCTGACAGACCCCAAAACAGTGTGTTTGCTTAAACTGTGTTTGAATGAGTGACAATGTTCTTTCCTTGGTACAAGGAAAGGATTACCTTCAGCACATCCAAGGACGCTTAACTCAACAGTAGCTCCGCTGACACCTGTGACCTCAGTGAACTTGACCTGAAATTCCTTTATACCTTGTAGTAATGGTTCGCCCATGGGAAATATCTTCACTTCTGATTGATTGGCATCAATAGAAAGGGTAAACTGTGAAGAGGAGAATGGCAGTATTTGCTTTACTACAAGATATTCAATCAATGGCCGCATTGTTAATTTAAAACTTAAAACAATTAAAACAAGTGGATTAGTTAAAAACTTTTCTTGCTCACCTCCCCGGTTGTATTTTCGATCACTACTTGCTTGAAATCTGTCTCGTCTACTTTCCTAGTGTACAATGTGAAAGTGATCTTGACTGACTGTGGTGAAGTTGAACCAGCCTTTGGTGTGGTCATTCCTTCTGCTTGTCCAGAGGTGACACTTGATGTGGTTTTCACCAAGGTAATAAGAAGTCCGCGCATATTGATAATGTTTGTGAACTCTCGCTCAAGAATGGCACTCTTCCAAACAGCCTGGTCAATTTGTAAGTTGGAAAATGTTAGCCAGTGTGTGTCATTGGCAATGGCGAGATTTCCGCTTGTCTTGTCTTTGGACTCTACACCATTTTCGCTATCCATATTTTCAAGACAGTACCCTGAATGGACAGAAATGGGTGATATATACACCAAAAGAATTAATCAAACAAAGGTTATTGGTATAGTCGTGTTTACTTGTCGAAACATAACAATTGTATGTCCTACCTTTTGTGGTTGAAACCTGAGATGTTGTTGAGGTTGTTGTTTGTTCTGTGGTTGTCTGAGTTGGTGTTGTAACTGCCATGGTGCTTGTGGATTCTTCGGTTGTCGTTGTTGGAGTTGTCACAGAAACTGCTGTAGTTGTTATCTGAGTTGTGGTAAACTCTGGGACCAAATCAAAGAACCAATGGGTTTCAGAACAGTTTGTACTACCAAGAAAAGAAGTGGGTCTTAAGACAATTCATGTCAAAAACGTTGCGTTTCTATATCAAGAGTTTGGTTTTTAACCAATTTCTTAGGTACAAGGGACAGAACGACTGTATTCCTGCTACTACCAGCTTACCTTCTGCACAGCCCATTACATGCAGTTCCAAAGTTGCAGAATCAACACCGGTGACCTGTACGACAGACACACGGAATGCCACAACCCCTTTAAGGATTCCATTTCCACTCTTTAGGAGCTTCTGCAATGGTTGCTTATTGACTGGTGTGAATAGGATCTTCTGAGAGGAGAGAATATAAAGAAAACATCTGAAAGTGCTCTTGTGCAATTTCTGCACACATTTTCACAAAATTTATTTCAATTGACTCGGAAAGTAAAGGTGTTAAAATATTTCTCATTCTCACCTTGGCTTCTTGCTTGCCTTCGAACAACAGAGGCTTGAATTCACCGTCTGTCTCCTTCTTGGTGAAAAATTTGATAGTCACAGACACAGGTTTCTCAGTTCCAGTCGGAGATGGTGTCGAAGAAGATGATGATGAGATAAGCCGTATGCTGATTGCTCTGATAAAGGCAGGTCTTGTTAAAATTCCGTCAACACTGGGCAGATTCTTGTCACCTTCATCCAAAGGCACGCTGCCGAACTTGATGTAAGTTATGCCATTTTCTACTTGTATAGTAATTAGATCTGAGGTAGTTGTTAAACTTTCCTGAATGCCGTTTTCACCATCCATCTTCTCCAAACAGTAACCTGCAAGGTAAATAAATTATTAATCGTATGAAAGTCATGTCATTCAGTGCAAAAACCAGTAAAGATTGAAGGCTCGGTTGATTATCAGTTAAATACCTGGAGTTGTTGATAGCTGAGGAGGTGTGGTGCTAACAGTAGTGCTAGTTGTGGTTTGCGTAGTCGTTGAGACTTCTAAAATGGCAAGAAAGATTTTGTGTTAACTAACAATGTTATCAAACGTGTATCGAGTCATCTGAAATCAGAATACGCTGGCAGACCAAAAAGTTGAATGTTTGCTCAAACTGAGTTTTTATGAGAGAAAAAGGTCCTTCAATTATCAAATATTATACGAAAATTATCAAATGCATAATCAAACAGCAGAATGTGACCTCTTTCTGAAGTGAACGGACTGACCTGACTTTATTGAGGTAAAAGATGTATTTTTATTTTGTATCTTGGAAATGACCCACCATGCATTATATAAAACATGGAAAATGTAAAGTGACTATATGATGTTTTCGCTTACTAGTACGACGGCCCCTGGTGGTAGTAGAAATCTGAACTGATTCGCCCGTTTGCAGACCTATAGGGTTAATCAAATTAATTGAAAACTTCAAAACAAAACAAAAAGAATGCGTTCATGATTTCCGCAACTTTTTCCTAACATATAATAATACGTGTATTTGTTATCGAGACTCTTCTTTAAATAAATAAACATTTTCTACCTTGAGTTGTTGGGGTTTCCGTCATCATGTATTCAGTTGTTGTGAACTCTGGAAAAACAAAAGTGACTGTGCAATAATTAGTTGATTCTAAACCATTATTCTTGTATGGATTTAACTAGAATAACAAACACAAATGTGCAATGATAGCAAAACCTGTCATGAAGAATTCACAATCCAACAACCCCAGTGGATATCAGAGTAAGACATTGTCAAAAATGACTTTGAGACAAGTAATACTATCTGTGGTGACGTGCAATGTTAACAAAATCATGTGTATTGGTAGATGTGAAATCATGATATGCTGACAGACCCCAAAACAGTGTGTTTGCTTAAACTGTGTTTGAATGAGTGACAATGTTCTTTCCTTGGTACAAGGAAAGGATTACCTTCAGCACATCCAAGGACGCTTAACTCAACAGTAGCTCCGCTGACACCTGTGACCTCAGTGAACTTGACCTGAAATTCCTTTATACCTTGTAGTAATGGTTCGCCCATGGGAAATATCTTCACTTCTGATTGATTGGCATCAATAGAAAGGGTAAACTGTGAAGAGGAGAATGGCAGTATTTGCTTTACTACAAGATATTCAATCAATGGCCGCATTGTTAATTTAAAACTTAAAACAATTAAAACAAGTGGATTAGTTAAAAACTTTTCTTGCTCACCTCCCGGTTGTATTTTCGATCACTACTTGCTTGAAATCTGTCTCGTCTACTTTCCTAGTGTACAATGTGAAAGTGATCTTGACTGACTGTGGTGAAGTTGAACCAGCCTTTGGTGTGGTCATTCCTTCTGCTTGTCCAGAGGTGACACTTGATGTGGTTTTCACCAAGGTAATAAGAAGTCCGCGCATATTGATAATGTTTGTGAACTCTCGCTCAAGAATGGCACTCTTCCAAACAGCCTGGTCAATTTGTAAGTTGGAAAATGTTAGCCAGTGTGTGTCATTGGCAATGGCGAGATTTCCGCTTGTCTTGTCTTTGGACTCTACACCATTTTCGCTATCCATATTTTCAAGACAGTACCCTGAATGGACAGAAATGGGTGATATATACACCAAAAGAATTAATCAAACAAAGGTTATTGGTATAGTCGTGTTTACTTGTCGAAACATAACAATTGTATGTCCTACCTTTTGTGGTTGAAACCTGAGATGTTGTTGAGGTTGTTGTTTGTTCTGTGGTTGTCTGAGTTGGTGTTGTAACTGCCATGGTGCTTGTGGATTCTTCGGTTGTCGTTGTTGGAGTCGTCACAGAAACTGCTGTAGTTGTTATCTGAGTTGTGGTAAACTCTGGGACCAAATCAAAGAACCAATGGGTTTCAGAACAGTTTGTACTACCAAGAAAAGAAGTGGGTCTTAAGACAATTCATGTCAAAAACGTTGCGTTTCTATATCAAGAGTTTGGTTTTTCAACCAATTTCTTAGGTACAAGGGACAGAAAGACTGTATTCCTGCTACTACCAGCTTACCTTCTGCACAGCCCATTACATGCAGTTCCAAAGTTGCAGAATCAACACCGGTGACCTGTACGACAGACACACGGAATGCCACAACCCCTTTCAGGATTCCATTTCCACTCTTTAGGAGCTTCTGCAATGGTTGCTTATTGACTGGTGTGAATATGATCTTCTGAGAGGAGAAAATATAAAGAAAACATCTGAAAGTGCTCTTGTGCAATTTCTGCACACATTTTCACAAAATTTATTTCACTTGACTCGGAAAGTAAAGGTGTTAAAATATTTCTCATTCTCACCTTGGCTTCTTGCTTGCCTTCGAACAACAGAGGCTTGAATTCACCGTCTGTCTCCTTCTTGGTGAAAAATTTGATAGTCACAGACACAGGTTTCTCAGTTCCAGTCGAAGATGGTGTCGAAGAAGATGATGATGAGATAAGCCGTATGCTGATTGCTCTGATAAAGGCAGTTCTTGTTAAAATTCCGTCAACACTGGGCAGATTCTTGTCACCTTCATCTAAAGGCACGCTGCCGACCTTGATGTAAGTTATGCCATTTTCTACTTGTATAGTAATTAGATCTGAGGTAGTTGTTAAACTTTCCTGAATGCCGTTTTCACCATCCATCTTCTCCAAACAGTAACCTGCAAGGTAAATAAATTATTAATCGTATGAAAGTCATGTCTATCAGTGCAAAAACCAGTAAAGATTGAAGGCTCGGTTGATTATCAGTTAAATACCTGGAGTTGTTGATAGCTGAGGTGTGGTGCTAACAGTAGTGCTAGTTGTGGTTTGCGTAGTCGTTGAGCCTTCTAAAATGGCAAGAAAGATTTTGTGTTAACTAATACCATCTGTGATGATATCCAATGTTATCAAACGTGTATCGAGTCATCTGAAATCAGAATACGCTGGCAGACCAAAAAGTAGAATGTTGCTCAAACTGAGTTTTTTTTGGAGAGAAAAAGGTCCTTCAATTATCAAATATTATACGAAAATTATCAAATGCATAATCAAACAGCAGAATGTGACCTCTTTCTGAAGTGAACCAACTGACCTGACTTTATTGAGGTAAAAGACGTATTTTTATTTTGTATCTTGGCAATGACCCACCATGCATTACATAAAACATGCAAAATGTAAAGTGACTATATAATGTATTCGCTTACTAGTACGACGGCCCCTGGTGGTAGTAGAAATCTGAACTGATTCGCCCGTTTGCAGACCTATAGGGTTAATCAAATTATTTGAAAACTTCAAAACAAAACAAAAAAAGAATGCGTTCATGATTTCCGTAATTTTTTCCTAACATATAATAATTCGTGTATTTGTTATCAAGACTCTTCTTTAAATAAATAAACATTTTCTACCTTGAGTTGTTGGGGTTTCCGTCATCTTGTATTCAGTTGTTGTGAACTCTGGAAAAACAAAAGTGACTGTGCAATAATTAGTTGATTCTAAACCATTATTCTTGTATGGATTTAACTAGAATAACAAACACAGATGTGCAATGATAGAAAAAAACCTGTCATGAAGAATTCACAATCCAACAACCCTAGTGGATATCAGAGTAAGACGTTGTTCAAAATGACTTTTAGACAAGTAATACTGTCTGTGGTGACGTGCAATATTAACAAAATCATGTGTATTGGTAGATGTGAAATCATGATATGCTGACAGACTCCAAAACAGTCGGTTTTCTCAAAGTGTGTTATAATGAGTGACAATGTTCTTTCCTTGGTACAAGGAAAGGATTACCTTCAGCACATCCAAGGACGCTTAACTCAACAGTAGCTCCGCTGACACCTATGACCTCAGTGAATTTGACCTGAAGTTCCTTTATACCTTGTAGTAATGGTTCGCCCATGGGAAATATCTTCACTTCTGATTGATTGGCCTCAATAGAAAGGGTAAACTGTGAAGAGGAGAATGGCAGTATTTGCTTTACTACAAGATATTCAATTAATGGCCGCATTGTTAATTTAAAAATTAAAACCATTAAAACAAATGGATTAGTCAAAAACCTTTCTCGCTCACCTCCCTGATTGTATTTTCGATCACTACTTGCTTGAAATCTGTCTCCTCTACTTTCCTAGTATACAATGTGAAAGTGATCTTGACCGACTGTGGTGAAGTTGAACCAGCCTTTGGTGTGGTCGTTCCTTCTGCTTGTCCAGAGGTGATACTTGATGTGGGTTTTTTCAAGGTAATAAGAATTCCATGGAGATTGATATTGCTTGTGAACTTTTGCTCTAGGACGGCAATGTTGCCAACAGCCTGGTCAAGTGGTAACTCGGAAAATGTTAAAAAACCTGTGTCATTAGCACGAATGAGTTTTCCAGTTGCCTTGTCTCTTGACTTTACACCTACTTCGCTGTCCATTTTTTCAAGACAGTACCCTGATTAGACACAGAAGGATGATGTACACATTAAAAGGATTCAACAAAGCAAGGGTTAATTGTAAAAATCGTTTCTACTTAATAAGAATAAATTTGTTACCTTTCGTGGTGGAAATTTGAGATGTTATCGGGGTTGCCTGTTCTGTGGTTATTGGAGTTTTCACAGTAACTGTTGTTGTTTTCTCAGTTCTTGTATATGCTAAAGAAGATGAAGAAAACAAATGTCAGTTACAGGCGAATTTTCTCGCGGAATGCACAGAGAATCTTGCTAAAGTTTATTGACTATTATTTCAAAGTGTATCACCATGTGTTCTAAAGGCTCACAGCCCTGATTTTCAAGGTATGTTTATTACCTTGTGAAGGCCCAAGCCCAGCTTATCTTCAGCACATCCTATTATATGCAGTTTTGTCGTTGCAAAATCTAATCCAGTGATCTCTTGGATGTGTCATCAGTGCCTTATATTTTTATGTTTTTTATTTATTTAAATATAACAGGATATTCAAATTTGATAAATTGCAACTTTACCCGTGGTACATCCCAATACGTGCAATTCCATATGCAATGAGCTTGCTCCAATGACGTCGACGATCTCAACCCGGAGTTCATCGACGCTGTCTAGAGACTCGCTGTCGCTTGAAAATATATGTAGTGAGGTTTTGCTGTTAATGAGATTGAAGGTGACTTTCTGTGATTTAAAAGGGAAAAAGTGATAATTTACAAAGCAAAACATTTCTTAAATTTGATGTCTTATTTCTCTTACTGATTTGATTTGATTACTTGATCAACAATTATGCAGTGCTGTTTTTGTTTTGCTTTTGTTACTGTTGACCAGATTGGACTGACATATTATTTGTAAGTGACAGTGCCTTTTTTACTGGTCCTGGCAAACCATTTGCTAACTTGTGTTGTTGCTTGTTCGTATGTTTGTTTGTTTGTTTGTTTGTTTACATCAAGTAATAATAAATATGTGATAAACGGGATGTTTTATGAAGGCTTCATCTGCTTGTTTGATTGTTTGATTTGTAAGCTACAAAATGCAACAAAGATTATAACTATGCCAGTAAATGTGATTCAGGGAATGTGATTTTTAAAGTTTGACCTTCCTGTTTGGACCAGAAGGAAAGGGCAAATTGGGTCACTTTTCTGAATAAAACGTCAAATGTGTCATAAGCTACAAGATGGCACAAATATTATGACTCTATGACATATGGTTAAAAAAATGTGTTGAATTTAAACTTCCTGTTTGGACCGGAAGGAAAGGTCAAAGTTGGGTCACGATTTAACAATAACATGTCAAAGGTGTCATAAGGTACAAGACTGCACAAAGATTATGACTCTATGACATAATTTTAGAGCTTCCTTTTTGAACCGGAAGTAATAGTCAAGGTGGGTTGTGTTTCTAAATAAAATGTTACATGTGCTGTAAGCTACAAGACGGCACAATGGCGAAAAACAAGTTTTTCATACTAATTTTTTGTCCCCATGCAATGCCTTCGAACGAAGTCCCTGAAAACTTGTAAGATTTGTCACTAAATAGTTAATTATCGTGGAAATACTTTTAATGGCCTGTAATAACTCTTAATGAAAGCAGTTGTGTTTTTAAAATAATTTTTGTATTATAGGTAACTAAAATTTAACTGATTTTGACCAGCCAAATATTATTACACTTTTTAGAGCCATCGGTCACACAATAGTTTAGCCCAACAATCACACTTACAGCATCCCACGATTATATAACTGGAAAAAAGTTTGACGATCGGTGGTAATACTTTTAGAGATATGGCAGTAACAAAGTTGGCTAATTAATTATTCACCTCGTTGAAACAAGTATAATTAATTAAGGATTTTAAATATAATTAAATTTAATGTGGTTCATATAATAATCTTCAATTTGATATAAGATCTGACTCTTTCATATTTACTCATTTTGATTTTAGGATTAAACAAAAATCGGGCGGAAACATAGAATAATAACAGTAATAAAAATCTCGACAAAAACCCCTTGTTCCAACTTCTAAGTCAGAAAAGCTAATACAAATTCAACTGAGTTGTTCACCTCGTGTGTGGTCGTCGAATCCATCAGTTCTAAAAATTGTGTCTCGTTTGATTTTCTTGTGGACAGTACCACCGTGATTTTCACCGTTTCACCAACAGATGATTGTGACGCGGCAGATGTTTTTGGTATCAATCTGAGGCTCATTCCACTGATAACGATGGGTCTCAACATTTTATATTGCAGGACTGGATGTCTTTCTGAATCCTGAAGTTTTTCAATTGCCCAATGTCCGCTTCCTTCTAACTGTATCAGGTCGTGTGATTTGACACCTTCAATCAGTGATGAATCACCATCCAAGGCATCTAAGCAGTTACCTTTAAATATTGAGACGGGAAGAAAGAAGTTGAGAGCGCGAAACATTTCAAAGATAAAACAGATGTATACATGTATCAAAAAAAATATATATATTAATAAAACACAACTAAAAACGTTTATATACCTACCTTCTGTTGTTGATGTCTTGGTTGTGGTTGTTACACAATTTGGACTCATACGACATCCCATAACAAACGATGAGTTTGACGAAACGACTATTCTCATGTCAGGAATTTCCTCGGATAATTTATGAACGCACTTGCATATTTCACAGTCTTGCACAACTGTTTCACCCTCCTGTAAAATTCAGTAATGTTCAATAAGTCAGAGATCATCAAAGTAGAGAAAACTTTAATAGGCACAGAACTTCATGAGCGTTAGTTTGTCAGTACTGTCTGTCATCATTTTATAGTGACACTTTAGGTTTAGACGACTGTTCATACTATTTCTGCAAAAAGGAAGAAAGAGTGTCAGATAGAAAATTGCCTGATGATTTTAGTGTTTCTGGTATTTGTGGTCGAACATGTAAATATTTCCTCTTCTAGGATTGCAATTTGATCCAGGTTCTCATTGAAAGAATGATAAACTTACATAGAAGGTATGGTTTTTCAAAATGCAATCTGGTCTACAGCTGTCCACTTCAACACACATGGATGTATTGTACTGGAAACCCAGTTGCCTTAAGGTTTCAGCATTCCCGTCTTTCATGAAGCCCTCTCTGCATTCACAGAGTGTTGTGTAGTTGAACATCTTTGCAAACTCAGGCATACAGGCAGTCGTGTTATAGAATAGCTTGCTACCAGATGACTTGTCACAAGTCACGTGGCATATATCCCTGCAGTCTTGGTCAACAAAAACAAAGGCAGATACATCAAACATCAAACATGTTGTACCGAGAATGATTTGTCGAGCATTTAACATAGAAAAATGTTAATGCTATTAACAACACTGCGTGATGCCATCGCTCACTTATTGAGTGTCAGTTTTTAATTAAAAAGTCGGTACTCCGCCAAAATTTTGTCTTTTAATCCACAACTACACCTAGCCAAATAGCATGCCAATTGTCTTATTATCATCGGGTTTATTTTTTCACACAAAAAACATCAATGACCAGCTCTCCCGGAATTCCTATACAAAATTGTACAGCAGTTACTTGACCTTGGGGTCAATAGCCACTACTGGGTGAAATGAATCATATGATTTCCAGATGGCTTCTTCTGTATACTTGTACAATGGCTGTAAGCAGTGTCATTGTTGTTTATTTTGATGAATTGAGTGGGGTGGTGTTGCAAGAATAAGTCAGACCATGGAGCTCTATGTATTACAAGTTTTTATAAGCAGACTGTAAAAAAAAGGTCATAATAGTGTAAGCGTGTGCATATTTTTATGGTGTCAAGTAAAGTTGTATAAAGTCTACACAGAGACAAATGTGGGGTCATCTAAAAATTATTTTTACTTGAATTTGTTTGAATTAGTCAGAAGGGTCTATATCTAATGCTTTGGGCGATTTAAAGGTGATTGGGTTCTCCACAAAAATGTATTAAATGCTAATATAAAACTGTTACTCAATAAGTAAGGGAGGGTGTCCGAGGGTGATTTTTGTTGATGTGTCACGCAGGGCAACACAAATAAAAATGCACAAACTTACAAACTTTAACAGTTGTGGAAGGCACTGCTGCAGTTGTTGCTTCTGTTGATTTATGAATTAATCCTGTTTAGTGAAAAAAAAAAGGATAAAATATTTAGACACTTTGTGAGATCACCATTGTAATTTGAAATATTTTGAAGCGGCATTGCAAGAGAATAATCTTAAAACAATCAAAAAACCAAAAACAAAATGGAAGGGGATGCAAACCCTTATGTTGATCCCCTTACAATGCCGCTTTCAATATTTAAAAATAAACTGGTTGGCATGCTCTCTGGCTATATGGAGGTATACGCCCGAAGCATTTGTCGTACAAATTCGACTACAGCAAGAAGGAAAAAATTGACAGAGAAAGCAGAAGATACATTTTACCCGGTATTAGAAACTGGTATTTATGTTTTTATCTTTGTAAAATGTCGGGCAAATCATCCCTTCTGCCAAAACTAAAGGATCCTCATACAACTATGCCCCTAACAATGATATTGAAAATAAATGTGGAGATTGTCATTATAGCTAGGTTAGAGCGCTGACAAGTAAATCTGGAGGTCTGGTTTGTTATCCAAACGTAAAAACAATTTAGGATTATAAATAAGGAAACAGTTAAAATTTAATACAGAAATACAGACAAATACGGATACAAAAAGGCAAACATCTACTCACTGCAATGTGCACAACACTCTCCAACAACTTGGTAAGGCTCGAATCCCTTCAAAATAAAGAATATAAATTTACCTTAAAGGTATCGTACACGTTTGGTAATGACTCAAAACAAATATTAGCATAAAAACTTACTTGGTAACAAACAACGGAGAGCTGTTGATAGTATAAAACATTGTAGGAAATGACTCCCTCTGAAATAACATAGTTTTTGAGAAAGAGGTAATTTCTCACTAAAATAATAAAAACTTCTTGCAAGAAGTTTTTATTCCTATCTGAAAGCACACAAATTTGTACAACAAGGGTGTTTTTTCTTTCATCATTTTCTTGCAACTTCGATGACCAATTGAGCCCAAATTTTCACAGGCTTGTTATTTTATGCATATGTTGGGATACACCAAGTGAGAACACTGGTCTTTGACAATTTCCAACCTTGTTCAGTACCTTTAATATTTTCTTTTAGATACCAAAAGCAGAAATAACTCCCTAATCATTACACATAACAAATTAAAACGTTGAGTTAACGGGATTGTATGCATTTGGTAATTAGAACCCACTGTTTGTTTCACTGTAGATAAATACTATTAAACTAACCTGTGAAAATTTCATTTCAAAAGGGGATAGCATTTTTAAGATATTGCCAAAAATCGGGAGCGGGTTATGTCCACGCAGGAAACGTTACTCCAGTGACGCTTCTCAGATTCAAATTTTGGGGGATAAAAAGTGATATCTTTTTCCATAACAGAAGTGCTTCAAAGTGAAATGTTTCTCAAAATCCAAAGCTGCTGTACTTCTTACCAAGTAAGTTTTTATTGCCATTATTTTCAGAGTAATTAACAAACGTATACAGACCCCTTAAGTCTTTTGTGAGATGTGTTGTAATGAAAATGCAATACTAATACGTTGCATTGTCCTGAAATTTTCTCGAACAGCAACACGTAACTCATATACTAAACATATCCCTCGCCCAATTCCAGTAAATGTTTTACTTACATATTGGCAGGGTGGATCCTGACACTCTTTCGAGCGACACATTACATTGTTTTTGGAGCTGCATTCACATTCTTCACACTTGCTTGGCTTCCAAACTTCACCAATCTTTGAAAATAACGCATGAAAAAAATTTCAAAAATAAAAGTTGTATGCATATGATTGTCAACACTACTTAATACAGCAGGTGGAACAACCAGAGCATTTTCATTGGGGGAGGGGAGGGGCAAGCGGGGGGGGGGACAAATATAATTTAAATTCATGTTTGTATCATTTTATTTTATTTATTTATTTTTTAATATATTCTTCTTCTAATTATGATCATACATAAATAAACATACATTTTTGGGGCTATTAAATGTATCAAATAATTAATTTGTGCAATTTTTCGATATAACATTGAAAGCGATCCCCATCCCCCCCAAAAAACTTTCTTATACATTTTTCTCAATTCATTTAATCTGCGTACAGTAAAACATTTTTTTCTAATTGTACCTCGTGCACATTTCAGTAAAGTTGCAGTGACATTTGCATAAAAAATGTGCTTAAAAATTTTATTCACAAAAAGCTATAATCCCGATATTGGTAACGTAACTTACGTATCTGTAAACATCACTGGCATCATCCTTATATTTACATCGGTCTAAAAAGGAAACAGATAAATGCATGATGGATTGGTGACATCAACCAAAACATACAAAATGAAACAAAATGATACAATGAAACAAACAAAAGTATCGTAATTTTCAGTAGCACATCATTGTTTGCTTAATTTTTGTTTTAAAGTTTTTTTGTTTATTTGGTTAAGAATTGAGTATTTAAATAATCCTGTATTTAATAAAAATAATGATAAAAATAATAATAACAATAATAATAATAACAAGTTCTTGTATAGCGTATTTTACAATAAACGTACCAAAGCGCTTTACATTAGTGCCCTGGTCATTGGGCCAAAAACATTCCTTTAATCTTTCTCAGCTCCCTGGGGAGTATACAGCCCTGGGCTGCCGTTACCCATTTATACCCATGGATGAAGAGAAGCAATTATAGTTAAGTGTCTTGCTCAAGGACACAAGTGTCATGACCGGGATTCGAACCCTCACCCTGATGACTTAACCACCTGGACTTGACACTCGGCCACGACACCATACATATTTATATGTGAACTATGAACTTCAAATTTCAACTTTGTTATTTCAGTAAATATTGATACCTTTTGGGACACAATGGCAACAAATCATGTCGTCTGGGTCCTCATTGACAAGATCCATCTGTGAAAAGATATAACATTTGTTTTTTAAATTGTTGATATGCAGGCATGTGTATATTTTGGAAAACGGCAAGTGTAATCAAACGAGACAATACCATTTTACATGCACTCATTTTATTTTATCATAAATAATTATTAAGAAACTAATCGTATACAAAACTATGCCAGTATTTTGTACAAAATAAAAATCAGATATCGAAGAATTTTGTGTGCTTTATAAGCACACACCGATTAAGTAAAATCTGAATTAATTGATCAATGCCTACATTGCAGGAATAAAATTTGGCTGAAACTTACTTCTTCGCCACAGGCATCTTTGATATCACAGAACTCATGACAGTCTACCAAACAGTTGTTAACATCCTTCCATTTACACTTCGTACAGTTTTCTTGGGTCCAGATATCGTCAGTCTAGTTGTTTTGGATGGAAAAAAACTTAATATATAACTATAAAGGACTAATATATGAATGTTTATTATTATGTTGTTCTACTTGTTTTTACTCAAATTTAATTAGATATCTTTTCCAACATAAGGATACAACAAAATGAGTTGAAGCACTTTACAGTTATTTCATTTTAAGCACAGAATATTGACTTACCAAGTGTTCCGTGTAAAGGCATGTACACTTGTCAATACACTCTGTTCCATTCCAAAACATGTCTTTCGAGCAACTACATCCTGGTTCACAGTCTTTTGAGCAATCCATTGTTGGGTTCTCACAGGTACGATTGCATGCGCAGTCACTGTACACCATACCGTATTGGCATTCTAATAAAAATAAATATTGTTATCACAAAAGTGTCTTTAGACAAAATGGATGACCCTGGTTGCACTGCTTATGGTGATTTGTCTCCTCCATAAACTCAAAAGAAGTCTAAAAAACAGAAGATCCGCCGAAACACATGCTTTGTACATACATATGAGCCAGTGGCACGCCCAAGGGGGTTGGTTGCCCCGAAGGTTCTGCCGATTAAACTCTACAAATAGTTTGTTATTAAGAGAGACAAATAAAAAGGAAATGGTGAATTGTTACCAAAGGGTGCCTTTAAGGGAACTTGATTGGCACACCCAAAAAATTGTGTGTTAATTTTTAATTTTTTTATATCACATGACCCCACCCCCATCCCGTCCCCAACATACAAAGGCATTATTTTTACAGAGGCTTTGTAGTTGTGTCACTGCTTTTAAGCTGGATCTGAATTTGTTGATCCAAGTTGGAGAAAAATTTCAGATGGATTGAACTCACCTGGTACACAGGAGCAGCATTCACCAGGATTTTCCACAAGCATCATTCGGTCTGTGCAGTTTTCAATGTTACAATTTTGTATCAAAAGTGATTGATCGTCTAGTCTCTGTGTGTTAATGCTGTCGCATATACTAATGTAACAATCGTTGATCACAACTTCAGCACCGTCCTTCAAACAAAAAGAAAACAAATGTTCGCCAAATTATGAATGAATTAAGGAATAACTTGTAGAAATCTGTACTTTTTACCGTTTGTCCCCATTAACAAATTTTTAAAAAGAGGCAAAGATATAATATATCTTTCTGGTAATAAAACCACGGGACCCTAAGAAGTGACTAACACTGTGGCCGCGCAGGCCTGAAGATACAAGTGTGTCATGACATGACATGTTTTTTCTTGTTTGCAATAGGTGCTTGTGTTATTTATTTTTCTGTGCGCCTTGAGAGAAGACTAGGCATTCACACATGAGTTTCTTTAAAGATTACAACATAACGTTTGTTCTCCAGATTTCCTTTTTTTCCCCCCGTTTTTCGCTGTTTAAGGAATCACACAAAGTTGTTGAATAATCTTGACTACGATTTGTGTACTTGAATACTACGTTGAACTGTATTGCGTATATTAATGAAGAAGCACAAAAATATGTTTAACAGGCACTTTCTTGTCATATTGCAACAGCGTGTCAGAACTTTACGATCTCGTAATAATGTGTATACTGATACTGAATTTGTAACTACCTTATAGAAGGTGCCATTGTAGTAACACGGGCATTCCTCTGCTTTTATACATTTATCTTCATTTGTCACCATGCCTTTAGGGCAGCTGCATCCTGGTTTACAAGTTGTTTTATCACACAATGGTGCCATTCTTGAGGCCATATCTTTACACTTTATTTCACAAGCGCATTCCTGCCAGACCATTTCTCCCTCACAGAGTGCTGAAAAGAAATATGTATACAAAAAGTTCTTCTGAGAATCCCTTGATTACTCTGTAGAATTCCTTGAATAAAAAACAACAACAGCAGCAGCAGCAGCAGCAGCAGCAGCAGCAGAAATGGCAACGGCAATGGCAACGGCAACAGCAACAGCAACAGTAACAGCATTTGCAACAATAACAACAAACAACACGGTTTCTTGAGCCAGGATTAATGTGTCATTAATATAGCCTCCTTAATTTAAATGTCCATGAATGCAGTAGATGATTAACAACAATATATATTTTAAAAAAAAATTTTTATTCACACATAAACATATATAAATACGCTAAAAAATAAACACATGAAGGGAAAGCCCACTTTCTCCTTTGTTTTAAGAGCAATTCGCAGTTATTATTGTTATTATTTTTTACTTTTAGAGTTGCACAGTTTGGACCAGCTATAGAAGAGGATCTATCTCCGAGAACAGTTTTAGTTGATGTAATTTATTGTGTTATAACAAATATTTTCATATTCGAGTTGGATAATGTTTTCTCTTTGTTGAGGTTCCCATTTTAATGTTAAATTTGTTTTGTATTGAATGTGAATGTTTGGTAGTTTGGGGAAAACATTGTTCACCTATTATAGCTGAAAAAATCAAAGAACAGTGCTTTTAACAGAAATGCAATCCGAGAGATAATAATTGTGTGTTTCTGTTTGAAATCAAATTTTAAGCAAAATGAAGGGATTCAGTCAAAGCAAATGCAATATATCGAGATAGGAGACAATTCACCTTTGACATGCCCTTATTTTGACTTTAAATGTGCCTATCAAAACCTAGACCTAACCTTCATTCTGATAGTGACTCTAAAACTGAACAGGTCTCACAAGTTAGTACAAAAAGCAAAATACCCCCTTTTTTTCAAGGAACAGGTCTCATAAGTCAGTTCGTAAAGCGAACTAAATTCCACATCAAGGAACAGGACTCACAAGTTATTACGTAAAGCGAACTCCTTATATAAAGGGAAATACCCATTAGAATTACCCATTATACAGGAACAGGTCTCACAAGATCAAGGAACAGGTCTCACAAGTTAGTACCTAAAGCGAACTACCCCTCATATCAAGGAACAGGTCTCAAAAGTCAGTAGTAAAGTGAACTAACCCCTATATCAAGGAACAGGTCTTACAAAAAAGTTAGTACGTAAAGCGAACTACCCCTCATGTTCAATGTGTGGTTTAGAAGTTATGATTTTCTCAAACATTGAATTTTATCTTCTGGATTAAACCGGAAGTAAAGGTCAAACGGGGTCACAGTTTGTGTAGCTCGTGTTTAGTTTATTAAGACCTTTAAGATGATGTATGGATTGTAAATATCCAATGAGTGGTTCAGGAGTTATAACATTATCAAATATTAAATTTCATCTTCGGTTTGAACCGGAAGTAAAGGTCAAACGGGGTCACATTCTGTATATCGTTTCTTAATTTGTTAAATAATTTCCCAATATAGTATAGATTGTAAAATTGAATGAGTTGTTCAGAAGTAAGATTTTTTTTAAATATTAAATTTCATCTTCCGGTTTGAACCGCAATGTTAAGTTTATTAAGACCTTTCAGATGATGTATGGATTGTAAATATCCAATGTGTGGTTCAGGAGTAATGACATTTTCAAATATTGCATTTTTCGCTCGTTGTTCCTTTGTATATTCACAGTCACGCCAAATGTATTCCTACATGTAGCTGTACAGTACTTAGGCCTACATTAGTCTTCAACAGGGGCGTCTTGGAACCAAGACTATTTACAATGTAAACTTAACTACATGTGCTATGTGCATGTACAGGTTCAGCGTGCGCATAGGGCCTACATATGTTAATACAGTGTCGTGCCGTTGTGCGTTGTCAACGTGAGTCAAGAGATAAGTGCGCTTTAACCAACGTTGACTATACACAATATAAACTATACTACAAGTGCTATGTGCATGTACAGGTTCAGCGTGTGCGTAGAGCCTACATATGTTAATACAGTGTCGTGCCGTTGTGCGTTGTCAGCGTGAGTCAAGAGGCAAGTGCCCTTTAACCAACGTTGGCTTTAATGTCCTGTTTTGACCAGATGTACAAGTCAAAATGTTGTCATCTGTGTGCAAAAGTTTGAGCAGGTCCACTCATCTATATCCTGATGCAAAAAAAAAATTGATAACAAAATACGTGGTTTCTGAGATATGAATTTTGTGAAATTTTCGACTTCTGGTTTGGAAGAAGAAGATGAAGAAGACAAAAAAAAACCCCAAAACCCCCAGAACAAAAACAAGAAGGTGTTCGTGCTTGTTATGCACGAACACCTAAAAACAGAACAAAAACAAGGAGGTGTTCGCGCTTGTATTGCACGAACACCTAAAAAAAAAAACAGAACAGAATCAACACCTGTTCCGCTTGTATTGCACAAACACCTTAAAAACAATTTGGACGAACGATTGACAAAAATGATAAACTACCGTAGTAAACCGACAGTGTATTGCACCAAGGATATAAACTTTTACAAAGATTTTAAAGTCTTGCAATAGCCAACATATTTTGCCTGAATAAACAATTTATATTATGTGCAGTAGGGATGGTCATCACTTGTTATCGATCTTCACTTGAAAAGACGTATTCTTCTGTTCAGCAGCATAAGAATTACATCGTAATGATTGTGAAAATGTAAAATTAAATGCAGCCATTACCGGTACCTGCTGTAGTCGAGGTTGACGTTTGGGTTGTAGTTGTAACCACTGCAAATAGATAGATCGTAATCAATTGTATTGCAATACCATGAGATCAATTCTGGCATTATTTCTGTTTTTTTAATATTGCTTCTATAGATGAGAGTTCACATGTCATTCTGACACTGATTTTGAAAAGGAAAAAACACGTGGAATGATCACTACTCGCTAAGAGAAATTACAGAGTTTATATTTAAATCATGTAATATAAACATACAAAAATAACTAACATAAAAACCGAAGTCAGACACCGCATGACTTTTTTTATGGCGGGGGTTGGAGGACAATAATATTTAAATGTACCTTTAGTCATTGTGACAACTGGTGTAGTAGTGGAGATTTATATTTATAATAAAGAAGAATTCATCGTTAATAAATAACAGTTTTGACATTTTTTGTCAATGTCATTTACTGTATATATATACATATTTTCGAAATCGACATGAATAATGTATTCTCTTTTTTGAGATTCCCTTTTAAATTGTATATATTGTTATGAATGAATTTGAATGTTTAGTGCAATTAGGGAAAATACCTTTCACTTCTTATTTGTAAACTTTGATGAAACAAATAAATAAAATTAAATTGAAGTGAATTGACTTACCCTCCTTGCAGCCAAGAACATCGAAACGCAAACTACCAGCTCCGGAATCGTATTTATCTATGGACTCAAGTTGCAAGCGAAGAGCCAGCAAACCATTTAAGGGAGAAGGTAGCACGACGGACTCAATTCTTTGGTTGGTCAATTCTGCCCATAGTTTTTCGTCCTTCTGCAGTACAAATGTTTCGTTAGCTTCGTATTTAGCCAACAGAATGAATTGCAATTCCTTGACATTATCACCACTGCCTTGCAGCTTAAATCCGTGCACTTCCACCTTGGACTTGAACTCAACAGTCACCGTAGGGATTTTCTCTGCGTCACCATCCGACAGTAGCTCGAATGTCCAGGGACTTTCAGCATTGATATCAGTTGATTGATCTTGATCTTGCTGTGGTAATAATGAACGCCCTTCTTCTAGATCCTGCAATGGTTCCATACACTTACCTGGAAGTATCACAATAAAAATAATGTTGAAAAAATAGTTATTGACACAAAAGTAGAGGGTCTAAATAAGCCAATACAGATCAGAGTCAACAACAAGGGGAAATACTCTTTCGCTGAAAATTCAACATTGGTTTACGGTATTACCTGCTGTAGTAGAGGCTGACGTTTGGGTCGTACATGTACTTGTAATAACTGCAAATAATCAGAGGCAACACTCCTCCCAACAGAGATACACTTAAAATTGTACTAGTGCCTATACTTACGGGGTTTAGGAGGCGGTGTAGACGTTGAGGGCGTCGTTGACTGACAAAGTCCCGTTTCATAACATGTTATTCTGTTGTAGTGACATGTACACTCCCGACAGTCAGCAGTTTCCCATTTATCAAACGGCTGGAAGATCCAGATCAAACAAATTTACAGTTTTAGTAAACTAAATCCTCGTAAGTTTCCAAGCTTTATTCACAACAAATTTAGTTGTACTACAATTTTTACAATATGGTTTCAAACAGTTTGAGAAAAGATTCTCTTTTAAAGCTTTCACCAATATATATATATGCCTCTGACGAAGGTCCGGTTTGGATCGAAAGCTAAGGCCATCTCCCCTACAAATTTTATATATATATATATATATATATAAAATTTGTATATATACATGTATAATAATTTTGGGTTGAACAAAGAAAAATTGACTAGAGTGGGATTTGCACCAACGACCTCCGGTTTAACGTGCCGGCGCTCTACCAACTGAGCTATCTAGCCCTATGTTGGCGGTCTCCCTATTTTGTCAATATCTTTGTTCGGGGGGTGCCAGTCAGAAAGCCATTCAACCGCAAACTGCCGTGTAGCCAGGGATCACACCCATACGATACAACCTGGGAAGCGGCAGCCGGGGATCACCTTAAGGGGATGCGACTTTTTTTTTTTATATCAGATATCAAATAATAAACCACAAGGGAAACTGACTGGGTGAATATTAAATGATTTTGGGTTGAACAAAAAAAAATTGACTAGAGTGGGATTTGAACCAACGACCTCCGGTTTAACGTGCCGGCGCTCTACCAACTGAGCTATCTAGCCCTATGTTGGCGGTCTCCCTATTTTGTCAATATCTTTGTTCGGGGGGTGCCAGTCAGAAAGCCATTCAACCGCAAACTGCCGTGTAGCCAGGGATCACACCCATACGATACAACCTGGGAAGCGGCAGCCGGGGATCACCTTAAGGGGATGCGACTTTTTTTTGATATCAGATATCAAATAATAAACCACAAGGGAAAATGACTGGGTGAATATTAAATGATTTTGGGTTGAACAAAGAAAAATTGACTAGAGTGGGATTTGAACCAACGACCTCCGGTTTAACGTGCCGGCGCTCTACCAACTGAGCTATAAATATATATATGTCAAATAATAAACCACAAGGGAAACTGACTGGGTAAATTTTTAAATGATTTTGGGTTGAACAAAGAAAAATTGACTAGAGCGGGATTTGAACCAACGACCTCCGGTTTAACGTGCCGACGCTCTACCAACTGAGCTATCTAGCCCTATGTTGGCGGTCTCCCTATTTTGTCAATATCTTTGTTCGGGGGGTGCCAGTCAGAAGCCATTCAACCGCAAACTGCCGTGTAGCCAGGGATCACACCCATATATATATATATACATTTTTTTTTTTTTTTTTTTTTTTTTGGGGGGGGGGGTGGGTGTTTTGGTGTGTTGGGTTTTTTTTTTCTTCGTTTGTTTTTTCACTTCCTTACCAAACGAATGTTGCCATTTTCATCGAGACACTGGCAGGCTTTCGGATGAACACATTGTATGCCGTTGTAAACGGTGCCTTGCCTGCACTCACAACACAATTCCAGTGACATTTCAAAGCACTCCATGTCGAGGCAAACTCTTTCACGACAGTCTTTGCAGACAGCGGCTTCCTCTGTTTTGGCACATGCTATTAACCAAAAATGTATTAAGTTATTTGCGAGAAATACTTAAAGGGACACGTCCTTAGATTGGGCGCTTTGGACTGTAAAAAGCGTTTATGTAATGTTATGAAATTAATATGGTTGGAAAGATGTTATAAAAGTAGATTATAAAGATCCACACAAATAAATATGACTCGAAATAGTGTGGTTTTCCTTTTACTTCGTGAAATCGCACGGTCTGTCATTCTGTGGAGTCAAAAAGCCTACAAAATGGCAGACCATGTTCGTTCACGAAGTTAAAGGAAAACCACAAAATTTCGAGGCACATTTGTGTGGATCACTATATTTTACTTTTAAACATCTTTCCAACCGTATTAATTTCATAGCAAATGCTTTTTATAGTCCAAATCGCCAAATCCAAGGCATTATGTCCCTTTCACAACCCAGAGGGAATTGTGTTAAGTACACAATAATGAATCTATCGAGAGCACCATTCAAGGAGCTTTATTAAGACAAGTAACTTGAACTCTTGAAATGAACAGAGAATTTAATTCTTACATAAAATGCATGTCGGTACATTTTGTTTCATTGTACAGAATTTTCCCCTGAGAAAATTTACTATCAATTCGTCGCAGGTTTCACGACGTTGCGTTTTACTCAAAAGTCAAAATTGTTATGAAAATGGGTTTAGTCACTATTTGGACTGCAAATATATTTATCTTTCATTCTACCAAGTCTTAATCCTCAACTATGTTTTCAAAAAAGTAAACAACTTGTTCCAAAAACCAAGGTTTTTCGTTTTTACGAAGTGACGGTTCAAAAGATGTCACTTCGTGAAAAATATAATGTGAGAGCAACCTATCGCGTAAAAGTTTTCATGAAGTGACGTGGCAAGCTCGATCTCAGGCGTGCTTATACGGGGGATACGCAGGAGTAGACGCGTTGCTTTCAAGGGGATACGCAGGAATAGACTTGTTGCTTTCAACATCGAGTACTAAGTTGTTCTGTTTACACACACAATGGACGTAAAAATGGCAGCCGACATGATAGAAAGGATTGAAAAAGAACGTACTTCGACTCATATTTGTTTTAGCCCCATAGGTATTTCAGTGTCTATATTTAGTTCTGGTTTTATATCCATGTGTTTAAGAATTATACGTAATTAAATTGTAATCGGTTTTTGTATGGATACCCCAACAATTCACATGACTTTCTTTTTTTGCAATGTTTGTCAATCCCAGCAATACATCCAATTTGAGTGTCTGTTTGTTTATCAAGCGTGTTTATGACTTGATATTTTCGTTACTTTTTCTGAAACTGGTGTATTAAGGACAACCAAAACAGCTACAATGCATACAAGAGAACTCGACCCAATACCTCTCTCAGTTTTCACGAAGTGACTGTTTAAATACGAGCAAGCCGACATCTGGGTATGAGTGCTTATGCGTACAAGACAAGTCGACCCACTGACACTTTTAGTTTTCACGAAGTGACAGTTTGAATACGGGCAACGCGGTATGTGTTGTGGTGTGTAAACGTTTTTACAAAGTGACTGTTTGAATGCGGACAAGCCGACATCTGGGTGTGAGTGCTTATGCGTACAAGACAAGTCGACCAACTGACACTTTTAGTTTTCACGAAGTGACAGTTCGGATACGGTCAACTTTCACAATTCGCGGGGTGTGTTTGTAAGTTTTCACGAAGTGTCTTTGTGGGTTTTTTGAACGATTTCTCATTAAATGTGAATTTGTTGTTGAAAAGTAAATAATTGGCTAAAAAGTTTAAGGTTTCAACTTTCATACCCTCACTTTTTGGGAAATTCTCCATGACACAAATCCGTCTAAAAAACGATATTAAAAGATCACTAACTTCAATTGCAATTATCTCTAAACCAAGTTTTACCTCTCTGAGGTCGGTCGCATCAGTTCGTGAAACCTGCGACGAATTATACTCATTGACAAAAAGTCATGACAAGTGATCGCGTAAAAATGTATTAACGTAATGCCCTTACCTGGAGAGGGTGGTGGCGTTGTGGATGGCAAGGCTGAAATACACAAATTATAATATTATTTATAAAACACAATCAACGGAAAGAAATATAATCTTATAGACAGGTTCAAATTATTAAAAAATATCGGACTTCAGTATTACCTTTTTAAATTTGTATTTTATTTTTGTATATAGTACATTACTTGCAATTTAAACAAAACATTCTTTAATGAAATTAAAAAGCTGTATGTAAGAGGTGCTTATTTCCGATTAAGACAACTTACGGCATTTCTCTTCATCATAACCGTTTGGACAGTCCATTTTTTCATCACACACCCATTTATTGGGGATGCAGAATGTCGCATTGCAGTTGAAGTCTCCTACGCAAATGTCTGGTACACAGTGGTAACAACAATCTTCATCGTTCTTCACTAAAACATGTCCCTAAACAAATAGCAACCATGCAAAAGAAGTTCATTTACAAAAATAGAATACTTTCAAAGAAGAAAAAATCAAGAAAGTAAGAATTTTCCTTCTTTGAGAATTACCAGAAGATTCTACAGACAGAGGGCTGAGATGTCAACTTAAAACCATTGTTAGAAAGATTTGCCAGAGGCGGGATATAACCTACAAACTGTCAAACATATTATAAATGATTCAAATTTTTGCTCCATGACTGTATATCTTTTACATCTTTGTCTTCATACTTCAGTATCATATTTGGAACATTTTAAGTTTGTGTGCCCTTACACGGGCCAACTTACGGAGTATTTTTAACAGTGGAACAATGCTACCCCACAAGGTTTTCTTTGTTCAGTGGTACCCCACAGAGAGTTTCTTCAGAAAAGGGTTAATAGAACAACAATAGCGGGACCCCACATACTGGATCCTAAAGGGTGCGTGCGTGGTGTGTCATAGTTAAACTGATGTTTTTCAATGTGTGCTGCAACCAACCCGCTCACTGTAATGTGCACAACAACATTATCTCATGTGACGTGTAATTCCAACCACTCACATAAACAAGGCTTTGCTACATTTTAGAGGGGATCGAATGTCAAAATAAGTTTTAACTTACTTCTTTGCATTCCAGGTCCTTTCCGCATTGCATGTGCTCGCAATTCATGACGAATTCGTTTTTATACTTGCATTCACATGTTGTACACACATCGTCCTTCCATGATGTGTCATCCTGTTGAAAAGAGATATACAACATTGAAACTCATTTTTTTAAAGTTTTTATATTTCAGAATCTATCCAAGACAAATTTAGTTTCATTCAATTCTTTTGACAAAAAAAAAACCCACTGTTAATTATTAGTTCTTTTGCACATTCATTGACAAGAAATAGTTATTGTAAAAGGGTGGAAAGAGTTTTGACAAAAACATCATTCGCTGGTATCAAAGAAACAATTTCGAACAGGACAATTTTTTACGGTAATGTTTTTTATTGACTAAAGATGAGACTACACTTGCTGCCAACAGGTATAACAACGATGTTCTAGGATTCAACATTGACAAACTTACAGCATGGCATGTGTCTGATTTATCGTCGTAACATCCAAAGCACTCTCCAGATGGAGTTGTTGTTGCTGTTGTTGTTTCGGGAATGAAGACTTCTGTTGTTGTCTCAGGTACTGTGGGAATAACAAGAAATAAATATGTATGACGTTGGTGGTTTAATACGTCAGCCAAAGTATTTCTTGATCGAATATTTCCCTCTGGAAAAAGGTTAGGCATGGAGAAAGAACATGCTCTAACAATAATTATAATGGTGATAAATAAGATTAAGAATATTGCGTTCTCGATCTTAGCATGAATGAGTAACCCGTGAGTAATACTTACTTGGTTCACAGTAACAGCACATACTTCCTTCCGGATCAACAAGAACTTCTTCGTTCTAATAAAAACAAATGTCCGATCACAAACGGTTATGATTGAGTACAGATTTCGATTACGATTGTTATTGTTGTACACTGTACACATTTCATGCTATGAGTTTGAAAAGGAATTGCATGGTATTAAGCTAAAAGCTCATGGTGTTGAATTGCTGCAATATTTCAAAAGTAATGTAATAATGGACAAGATAAAAGCAAAATTACGATACCTCATCGCATTTTAAGTCACAGGTCTTCAAACAGTCGATGTTCATGTTTTCATAGCAGAAACATTGTTGGCACTCGCTTTGAGCCCACATCTCACCAAACTAGAAGTTGAAACAATTAATATTAGTTGTATTTCAAACTACATTGAGCTTCTAAAGTAGTTTAACTGAGCTAATACATCAAGTATCACTATACAACAAAAATCATAAACAGAAGTCTATTGGGCTGCGTTAACTAATGACCAAAAAGCAGTCGTGAGACAGTTATACTTGAATGATTAACGCTACCCTTCCAAATTTCAAAGTCAATACCAAAACTTTAAAACTTAGTTTGCATAACAGGTCTGAAATCTTTTTGCAAAACATATCTATTGAAAACCCCTTTTTGTCCTGTGCTACAAAATATTTTTTTTAAAATAAGGAGGTCCCCCCCAAGCGCTTTAAAGGATACCTCACTGTACATGTACCAATAAAAGGCTACAAACCTTTCTTTTGATTCCCAATATATCTTTGCATGGACATTGGTGGGGAGGAATGCATTCCTTTTCGTTCATGAGTTTTCCTTTAGGACAGAAGCACCCTTTTTCACAATTCACTTCCTTGGTATCATTCCCCAATGTCTCGCACATTACGTGGCGTTCACAACTCTCTCGGTAGACAAACGGAGCAACGCAGGCTGTCAATGATAAAAAAACAAGTTCTTAGACTTGTGTGAGAATGCGAAGTAAACAAACAGGGGAACGGGGAAACATTGTTCATTTAAAATAACAAGCATGTCACAAATGGACTATAACAAACCTGGGAGGGTTGTGGTTGGAACAATTGTCGTCGTTTCAATTGCTCTGCATTCGCAACACGAATCTCCGGTTGGAAATACAACTTCACCCTGGCAAAAACAAAACAAAAAAGATATCGATTCAAAAAAATTAATTGACTGGTTATTTAAAAAAAAAATTTTTTTAATGAGAGAATGCCTTACATCACAAGGCCGGACAGCCACTTCAAGGTGAGGGCTACACTTAACCGATTTGGGATATAATAATAATAATAATAATAATGCAGTTCTTATATAGCGCTTTATACTCCCGAAGGGTGTCTCAAAGCGCTCAGTATTTTTCCTACAAGGTAAGTGGAGTTACATGTTGAAGTATGAGACCTATTCCTTTACATAGCACCATGTAATGGTTTACAAGGTGCTGTGGCGCAATATGCAGCCAATCAAACCAGGAACACCGGGGTGAACCCCTTCTCTTTGCGATAAGTGCACTGGGTTCTTTTACGTGCATTACACAACACACGGGACCTACGGCTTAACGTCCCATCCGAAGGACGAAGCATGTGGTTAAGTGTCTTGCTTAAGGACACAAGTGTCACGACTGGGATTCGAACCCACACTCTGCTGATCAGAAACACCAGAGCTTGAGTTCGGTGTTCTTATCTGCTCGGCCACGACCCAAATCAACTGCCACCAGGGGCACGTTGTCACCTACTCCTGCAGCTGAAACAGGGTTACCCCCACACTGTCCGTAAGGATGTAGGCATGGGTATCATCCACTAGGAGCCTGGCTGGGAGAGCAGAATGCAATACCTTCCCAACTTATTCAACATCACTATTTCAAAGACGTTTAAGCCTAAACACCTGTCTATAAAACATGTACTGGATACAAACAAGTATGAAGACAAAGCTTTCCCTCATATTTGTACCTCGTCTATGGAATTCACTACAAATCTATAGAATTGACTCAAGACACACAGCATAGTCGACCATGCTTCTAACGACAGTTCAAGCCTCATCTCTTCAAACGAGCATGTTAAAGCCTGGGCTTTCTCTTTGCGAACCAGAGCCATTGAATGGCATTTTATGCAAGATATGGTGCGCTTTATAAGTGCTGTATTAGTATCATAATTATGAAATTGTGTCTATTTGAAGTAGACAACATTAAAGCGCCAAATGTGGTCAACTTACCTCTTCACAGTCCTCTTGTGTTAGTTTACATTCACTTTTTACACAAACTATGTCGTCTAGACAAGTGCATTCTTCGCAAGCACCGTAGGCAAATACTTCTCCATACTAAAAGTTAACATTTCAAAAGAAAAAAATCAATATGTTAAGTCATTCAACTTTAAAGCTTCTTTTAGCTAAGAATATGTCAGGTACTTTTGTGAAAGAAACATTTAAAATGTGCGTCTGTTTAGACGTCAGTCTTCTGTGGTCAGCGAACATTTAAAACTAGCGTATTTGAAACTACTGACTTGCTGTTTCAATAATGGAAAAACAAATTTGCATCAATGTTATCTCAGTTGCGAAAGAAAAAGAAATGAATTTTCGTTTTAAATAAAACAAATGCAAAGGTAACTCACTCTGTAAGTCTTCCCAGAATACTCGTGATAGCATGTTTTTGGAGTGGTCGTTTCTTCTATGTCAAACATAAATATTAAATATTATAAAGCACTTATGCCATGGGAAAAAAAATCTAAGATCGAGTAATTGTTCGTTTGTTCTTCGAATCATGACCAAACTGGCAGAGTTTGGAACATTGGAATAGTAAATCTAGTTTACTACCTCTAATCGTTTTGTTAAATTTTTGTTTGAGTTGTTGTAATAAAATCATTGAACCATGTAACAACTTCAGCTGCAAATCGAATACAACAACAATACAGATGGTCATCATTTGTTATCAATCGTCACTTAAAAAGACAAATTCTCCTGAAATTGTTTTTACATTGATCAGGGATAGTCAAAAACATTTTCAAGTTGTGCAGATATTTCGTCGTCATTCATATTGTTGTGTGTTCATGTCTTTTGTATTTGATGACAAGGCCAATTTAATCCACGATTTTTTTCTTAATATAACAACTAATATATAACAGGGTTTGTAAACTTGTTTAAATAATGTAACAATGTAAGAAATTCAAAAATGTGTAGAAAAATCATTTACCTTGCTTTGGAGTTGTTTCATCTGATTTGTGTGCAAAGAAAGAACAACAGTTATTAGAAATATAACATTAGCAATGTAGTTGTACAAGCCTTAATTCATTTTTTCAATCTCACCATAAAGGAAACCTAAATGAAGCTTGCAAAAACTATACCCCCACACCCCAAAAAGGTACATGATCGGTCGTAAATTATATATGTAAATTATCTTAGTATTTAAAGGTAGGCTATATGACAGGTGAAGAGAAATATATCAAAAGAATATTCATTGTACTCATATAGTTTACACTATAAATACAGCAAGAAATCAAACTGGGGTGTGTTTTTTTACAGATGGAAAATTTCCACTGGGCAATCGATACTTGTATCAAGTATACAAAAGGTTAGCTTTCACATCGAATAATTGTTCGTTTGTTTTTCGAATCATGACAAAAATTGCAGACTTTGGTACGACGGAACAGTACAATTGAGTTTACCTTTGCACACAGCACAGCATTGTCCAGGAAGATGAACGTAATCCTCCTGGGAATGATAAAAGCAAATTCTTGAAAACAATATTTATATTTATCTAAGAACTGGAAACGTGAGATACACTATGAGACATTGAATCACGTTTGGTAGTATTAGTCTTCTGTTCAAGTCTTTAACAATTAGCGTTTGTGGGTATTCAGTGCTATCAAACACCGCTATAAATTCTCTAAAATAGTAAAATCTCAATAGACCTTCTTATTACTCTACAGCCGATACACAAGAAACATTGGCTTTCGAACGAATCATTATTTAGTTTTTCATTATTTGGATCTTTTTAAACACTAACCTCCGAGCAGTCTAACATGTTGTCATCACAGTTTTTATCACGACATTCAATCTTGTTATTGAAACACGTGCAGATGCTGCAGTTTTTCTCTGCATTTTCCCAAGATTCTCCGGGCTGCCGGTGATGAAAAAAAAATCAACAAACAAATTAAATTAAGAAATATGTTTTCTCAAACAAGTTAAATTCAACACAATGTAATTTAAATATACGATATTAAAAGACTTAAATCTAATTAAGGTACTTCACTTTAGAACTTCAATTGTTTCAAAAGCAAGAGTTTACATGAATAAAAATAAGGCTAAGATAACCCATCCTGTCAAACATTTGCTCTGCTTTTCTGCATCGTCAAGATATCACTTGTGTTACCACGAATTTTGTTTTCCATGTTCAATCACATGGTGTTAAGACCTTATGACCCTATAAACCTACCAGGTGGAAGCCGACTTTGTCTTCGCACAGACATTCATTCGGGCGCACGCAGTCCGTTCCATTAAAGACAAGTTGCTCTCTACAAGCATTGCAGTTCTTTGATCCAGAGAACTGAGTGCTTATGGCGCAGACATCCAGGTACTGACAGCAAGTTGGTTCCCCAACAACAAATGGATCAACGCATACTAAAGAAAAAACATAAAAAACACAGTCAACGTTTTATCCAATTTGTGCTACCCATCAAACTATAAAGAATGTGTGGAGTTACACCACTATTCAAATTCTTTTTCAAAAGAATTAGTAGATTAAGATATCAAAATTAAAAATAAGTAAATATCAAGACTGATACTTACCAAATTTCGTTGTCATTATGACAGTAGTTTCTAAATAAAAAAGAAATACAAAAAACAAAGATTTTCACAGATGAACTTTAAACATCCTATACCATATTGCAAATCATCGCTTAAATATTTAATCTTTGACAACACTAATAGGGAATGTTGATAGAGTTAAGAGTATTACCTTGTGTTGTTGATTGCGTTGTGGTCGTTGTAGACCCTTTTTTAAGGAGAGAAAGAAAGACACAAATTAAGGTTCCATTTAACCAAACTTCTGGGCACCGTTCTATTAGCCGCCCTAGAACTGCTTAGTAAATGGTTCAGTAAATAACTACGTGCGCAAATTGTTTAAGACGCTCGCTCCCTTGAGACAACTGGTAAAAGGTAAGACTTTGATGCACCACAGCAATTAAGGAAAGAAGACTGAAATAATGAAGTAGCACACTTCTAGCACGTAAATAATGTACGAGGTTGCAAGAGAAAATACAGAATATACTGGTGATGACGACGCTGGGAAAGCTTTTTTTTCTGTGAGGACAGAAATTAAGCTACTTTGAAGTGGTTGGATTGTTCTTTAATAGTACGTCACCTTTCAAAATATTATTTAAAAAGCTCTATTGTGAGGATTCGGAAGAAGCAGGTGCAGGATCCATGCATTGATTATACTCCTTATACAACAACAGGCGCTCCATACATTATGTTAAGGTCAGAGATCAAGTGAATAAATAAGTAGTTCCATCACGTAAACAGAATGCAGTTGTTCCATGTTAATATGTTGTGTGAATTGCATCAACAATTATCAAGGTCAAAACATTACAACAAGGAAGAAGTTGACAAGTTTGAATTAATAGTTCTACTTACGCCTTGGTGGTCGGGTTGTTGTTTTTCTGTCAGTATGCTGTCCTTCACCTAAAACCAATATTTATCATAACAAAGAAAATATTTCAAGAAGATGTGTTCAAACCTATTTTTAGATATGAGGTTTTCCTGCACTCTCACTGAATGTTTTTCAACAGAACACGCACAGTTTGTGCTTAGCCATATGTATGTGTTCAGTGGCGTAACCCAAATTAATGTGAATAAGAGTATTACTGTTTCCCATTTGATTCTATACAGTAAGTTTGAGGGTTCTGGAGGATGCCAGGGTTCTGAGTAGCCCCCCCCCCCCCTTGTTACGCGACCGATGTGTATTCCTGATATATTATACATCATCCCTTGAATAACCTAAAACCAGTTTTACATAAAAATGTTTAATTCAGTTCAATCTGGTTTAAAAATTATGTGATTTTTTAATGGTAAATTAAAAAGCTGGAAGTAAATAGAATAAAACAATGTTTGCGTTCGGTATTGTCCAACACAGAGAAAAACAAACGCGTTCTTTGCTATCAAAAAATAACAACAAGATACTTACATCTACAACACTCCCTGTCGTTATCCTCGTACAAATTCAACATTTCATGGAGCTAATAAACAAAATGATATTTATACATCTGCTATAAGAAGAGTACTAAGTATAACCGTTCTGGCCAACGACCGATACAATGGCTAACATACATGCACCAATTAAAATCAGAGCCAAGTTTAGTTGAACTTTTGTCCATACAGTTTCATAACAGTTTTAGTTCTTCTGTAAACTTTCTGGGAACTAGTCATAAGCATTTACCAATTTGTTTGCCTGCATGATTTTTCTAAATAAATCTTTCAAAACGTACAAATACAAGCTAGCAGTTCTAATGAGAGTGATGTCTAATGAATAACCAGGAAATCAGTAATGGACTAATTGAATTTAACAATCTCTACTTGCTAAGCAAAATCATACAGTAATCAGCTGTATGGAAGCAGTTTCATTACCTCGCACTTGAGCTCACATTTCTTGGAACAATTTGTTCTACCAGCTTCACACTTGCAATACTCACAGGCTCCGGTACCTGGCCATTCATCACCAGTCTGAAAATAAGAAGCAGAAAGAGAAGAAGAAAAACAAATAATAAAAATAACTACTTCTTATGTAGCGCATTTTCAATAATGTATCAATGCGCTTTACATTTAGTGCCCTGGTCATTGAGCCAATAACATTCCTTTAATCTTTCTCAGCTTCCAGGGGAGTATACAACCCCGGGCTGCCGTGGCGCTCCGAAGGCTCTTTCAAACACATTATCAACCTGATCTACCCTCGCAGGTACCCATTTATATCCCTGAGTGAATTAACAATTAAAGGCACTGGACACTATTGGTAATTTCTCAAAATAATTGTTAGCTTAAAAACTTACTTGGTAACGATCAATGGAGAGCTGTTGATAGTATAAAACATTACGAGAAACGGCTCCCTCTGAAGTAACGTCGTTTTTGAGAAAAAAAGTAATTTCTAAGTAAAATATTTGAATTAATTTCGAGACCTCACGCGTGAAGTCTCAAAATCAAGCATCTGAAAGCACACAACTTCGTGTGACAAGGGTGTTTTTTCTTACATTATTATCTCGCAACTTCGTTGACCAATTGAGTTCAAATTTTCACAGGTTTGTTATTTTGTGCATAATGTTGAGATACACCAAGTGAGAAGACTGGTCTTTGACAATTACCAAAGGTGTCCAGTGTCTTTAACCTTTATTAAAAGATCACTACGCACACACTCATTTTTTTGAATTTTTGTTCTGCGATTCTTTTTTGGAATTGATTTATTGCAATAGAAATATAAAACAAAAAAACTTACTTGATAAACTATGTTATTGTAAATGCAGTTGCAGTGAATTTCGTCAGAGAAGTCTTTGCAGTTGTACTCGCCATCGCAGAACTTACTGTCGGATATACAAACACTCTTATCCGCACAGCAAGAGAAGTTAGGAGCACACGTGCATTCTTTCGACTTATGCGCACAAGGTGTGGTCGTTTCAGGAACAACTATTAAGAAAAATAACAATTTGATTTTATTTGGATCCTGTTGAAAAGGTATTGTATTGAATAGAATTTGTACACAATGGAGATAACAATTCATCTTCTTAGTTGAGATTGAATTATGTGAAATTAGATTTAATTGATTTGAGGCGAAACTAGACAAAATGGGAAGAAGGAGGGTGGCTAGTCTTCCGTGTAGATGTCGTTGCTTTCAGGCAACGACCGGAAACTGTTTTCTCATAGCTCTTTGGTATTATAAAACAAAAGTTTGCTTTACAAAATAAAGGCCACTGAAGCCACTCACACAGAACACGTCCTCGTTACATTTTTTTAATGATTTAATAAAGAAATACATATTTGGCTTACATATCATGGAGAAGAGATTCAGATTACTAAATTTACTAAAATAAAAACTTGATTATATCATAAAACATACCAATATGCATTAATATACCCTACAATTAAAAACAATTTCACTAAAATCATTGCATAATTAATTACTTTGAAATCGAACCAAATTCTGATACTTCAACATTTATGCAATCAAATGTAAAAGTTATGATATGGACGATGACACATTAGCAAGAGCAAACAACTACAACAAAGTTTATTTATGTTTCAAAATATACAAAATATGTAAACATTGAAACATTAACAGTTTCCCTGTTAACATCCTTTATAAATTAACTTATAAATACAAACCCGATTCTGAGCAGTTTCTTCCTGTGCATTCTAAATGGCCACCATTACACATACTGCAATATGGAAAAGGAGTTAAAAAAAGAGAAAAACAAAATAAACAAACATTGGCGAAAGCCGGTCTTCAATGTGAATGCAGGGGTCGATTTCACAAAACTCTTCCTAACTTAGGACTAGTCTTAGGCAATGCTAAGAGATAGGACTAGTCTTAAGTTAGGACCAGTACTTAAGATTAGTCCTATCTCTTAGCATTGCCTAGGACTAGTCCTAAGTTAGGAAGAGATCTGTGAAATCGACCCCTCAGTTTATATTTTAAAAAAAATTAAGAAGGGTCTTGACCTAAGAAGAAATTGAACTTGTTAAAATCCTTATGCAGTCCGTCTGTCACATTTTAAATCACAGTGCTTGTTTGTGAATGTATGCGAAACTTACCATTGCATGCAGTCTTCAACAACAAGTGCACCGTGTCGGATCTCCTGTTGCCCATTGTTGATGAAACACGGACAAAGTTTTCTCTCGATACATTCGTCGCGGAATAGAACTTTTCCTTCTGGGCAGTGGCATCCCTCCACACACCTTTGTTCACATCCGTAGTTCTCGTCAGAATGTGAAGGAAAACATTTGTCGGGGCAAACTTTCCCACATGCCTGGTATACTCTCCCGTTCTCGCATTGCAACGCTGAAAATGCAACAACAATAATAAATCGAATATTTAGTTTCCTTTGTTATTGAATAGGTGATATTTCGGGAATAAATAACGGTAATAATCTTTTACATTTCACACCTTTTTAAAGGCACTGAACACGTTTGGAAATTGTCAAAGACGAGTGTTCTCACTTGGTGTATCCCAATGTATGCATAAAATAACAAGCCTGTGAAAATTTGGGCTCAATTGGTCATCGAAGTTGCAAGAAAATTATGAAAGAAAAGCACCCTTGTTGACAAATTTGTTTGCTTTCAGATAGGAATAAAAACTTCTTGCAAGAAGTTTTTATTATTTTAGTGAAAAATTACCTCTTTTTCAAATACGTTACTTCAGAGGGAGTCGTTTCCTACAATGTTTTATACTATCAACAGCTCTCCGTTGCTTGTTACCAAGTAAGTTTTTATGCTAATATTTGTTTTGAGTCATTACCAAACGTGTACGATACCTTTAAGAGATTAAAAACTGAAATAACCAGTTGGATTTTTTTTAAAGTTGATATCACTGATACAAAAAGAAAGAAAAAAATGCATAATTGCATAAATAAAAATGAAGATTAGGAAGAAGAACGAAAACTTACGACAGTATCCCTCTGCCCTCCACGCGATTGCAACGTTGTTTTCATTGCAAGCCGATGCGTATGCAGTGACGGCAGTACACATACACTCACAGTCAGCCCCTCTGTCGCAGGAACAGGTGTCTTCGACACAAACTTGGTAGAAAGGTTCAGCATCGACCTGGGAAGAAAATTTGTATCTCAACAACATTATTTTTAAAACTACTCTTTACACCATAATCAATATCGAGGAAAATAAACAGTATTGTCAAGTAAGTGAGTTTCGAGTACGGAATGTTTTAGGAAGTTGAGGTACTGCCCTTATGTAACTTATTTTTCAACGAGGCCGGTAACCAGGAAGGCATGAGAAGGCCACCACCCCTCCCCAAGAAAAAAAAAGTAAATAAAGAAAAAAATAAATAAGGTATACGTATATGGGGGTTTTTAAAGACCGAAAAAATAAAATAAAAATAACAAACAATGGTGCGCAAAAGAAAAACAAATCCCAAAAATGGACCAAATGGCTTGAATTGGGCCTTCATTTAAAACAAGGGTCCAAGTCCCCCATGCGTTGCTAACGCGCCGATGTACACTTTCTTTCATAATCGCCCCCCTCCCCCCATTACAAAAAAAATAAAAAAATAAAAAAATGCCCCCTTTCCCCCTAAAAAATAATAATAATAATAATAATAATAATAATAATAATAATAATAATAATAATAATAATAATAATAATAATAATAATAATAATAATAATAATAATAATAATAATAATAATAATAATAATAATAATAATAAATAAAATAATAATAATTCCTAGTTACGGGCTTGCTTTCAACATACATATATTAATTACGGAAAATGATTGAAAAGGCTTCAGAATGAAACATTTACAAAACTATAGATGCCTATAAAATCTTACAAGGTTATGACATGAAGCAAAGATCGACTTCTTGATTATGCTGCATACAGACTCAGCCCAAGCTCGTCGGTGAGGCTCCGTTTTACACGGGAAAGCCAGTGCTTTGGGATCTGGGCAGGTTTCTGTGGTTCTCCAACTCCTACCAAAGATTTGTGGTAAAGATTCCAATGCACCGGTTCTTGTCATGAAATCATCAGACGAGTCCCCGTTGAAGTTACCGCAAAGACCACACACTTTTCCTGCGTGCGAGGGGTCCAGGGTCACTAACACACTAGTGCCGTAGTCCCATTTCAACAGAATTCCTGAAAATAAATGTCACTCAAATCCATCAACATGCATCAATTTGGCATTGTATTTTGGAGCCCCTTTCATTTTTGTCTCATTTTTTCCCAAACGATGAGCATGTTTTCCTTACTTAAGAACTGATCGAAGAATGCGAAAAGTAGGGGAGTGACAAAAACAAAACCACATAAAATAACTACGTTTTTAAAATTTCCACTTATGTCGTTCATTAAACTTCTCATATAAATAATGAGGTAAATTATATAACCAATACCTTCAGCTGTCTTAATGACAAGAAAGACCCCAGCATCTTCCATCTTAAATCGGGCTTTTGTGGTTACTTTAGGATCTTTGGCTACAGTATACTCTGCTCCCCGAACCAGATGAATCGTGGTGTCGTGAAGCGTGAACTTCACCGCTTTGGTGCAAGTTACCCCGTTTTTACCACAAGGAACGTTTTCGATAGTGACGCGGAAGAACCCTTCAATGGTACCGCAGAAATTTTCCACCAAGGTGTATTCGCAGTTGCCTGTACAGAACATGGAAATGTTATTGTATTTCTTTCAATTTATGAAAATAAATAACAGTAATCTGCAACGTGCATATAATAACATAGCTCTCATCCTATATCATTCTCAAACTTTTGAAACATGAAAGGCATCAATTTAAGTTGTTTGCAACTCCCAACTTGGCTCTAGTGATCGTTCGGGCCTGATGAGTTAGTCCTGCCGTGAATTTTTCTCTTATAGAGATACCTATTAACTATTTGCAGCAATGTCGCTATGAAAGAAGTGACCCAAGCCAGGGGTCTTATTTATGCATTATAAATTAACATGACTGTTATTATCATCACATACAAACTACTAGAACTGAAACTAAATTTAAATCACTCCTAAATGTTTTCCTATTGTACAATTTCCTGTTATGTTGTTCCATTGCCTTTTATTGTAAAGCGCATTGAGACTTTTGTGTGATGCACTATAAAAAAAACCTGCGTTATTATATTATTACTAATCAAGTTGACGGACATTTTATGACTTACCTTGAAACGAGTACCATCTGGCGTCTAGTGTTTGGAAGTGTGAAGCCCCATATGATCGACAAGTAGCTGTATGTAATTTAAACATGTAAAGAACATTTATCATATACGGTTCCTTATAAGATCATAGATACCTTAAATTTCAGTCACCCAGTTTTGTCTCCGTAATATTCTTTATCGCTTGAAAGTAATTTTGAGACTATAATTTCATGCGCATTCATAAAAAATTAAGAGATAATCACTTAGATGGTGGAGTGTGATAGCAACAAAGTTCGATATAATATCTGAAATTTCAAGGTTTTATTTGAATACTTACATGGACATTGGTCATCGTCACAAACCCATCGGTAATCTACGTTACACTTGCTGAAATAGAAATAAAACAATAAATGCTGACAACTGTTCAAAGAACGTTTCGATGCAGAAACGATTTTCTATTTGCTATATAACTCTATAAAACCACTTCATGAACGTATAAAAAGTAATTTCTGTTTGTCAAAAAAGAAAGTGTTGTGTTATTTTCACCTTGTTTGTCAAGTTTTCCCTCATTATTTATATGGTCTGATAAAAGGTCTTGTGAAAGACAATTAGATTAATTATACAAAGTAACCGTGTTCAAAACACAAGTTTTCTCTTCCATCGGGTTATTGATTGAAAAGGGAGGTTTTTTTTCAACAAAATGCATTTAAAGCATTTCAACAAACTTACCACTGATGGCAATCCATTCCAATCGTCTCGTACAGCTTATAGCTTTTATCATTGTATTCGCAGGTACAATATTCTTCATCTATACACGTCCCTTTGTGTAAGACTAGACCTTTTGGACAGCCACACCCAGGGGTACAGCTGCTTTTACTACACGGCTTGGCGGCATTTTGGCAGGTTCTCTCACATTGCAGACAGGAAATCCATTCCATACCATTGGCACAGGTCTCATAAGCTATACCGCAAATAATATGAAGACAAAAATTAAAACAATGTATTGCAAACACTTCAGCAAGTCATAATAAATTAATGTAAACCTACCTTAATGGTCTAATGGTTAATTTATATGAACAACATCGCTCCGTATTTCATTTTTGAAATGTAAAAAAAAAGCTGTTTGTATAAAGGTTCGTTTAACTGTTTTCAATAACGCTTGAATTACAAATTATTAGTATCCGTGAAGAAATTACAACACAACATTGAACGAAAATGTCAGTGGATTTTATTTACTGTTTAACATTCTAAAGGCTTGCCTATCAGTACACTTTTCCCCAAATTTTTTGTATAAAAATCTATACTTTCAATTTTAAAACATCTCACCTGAACAGTCGAGCTCTGTGCAGGTGTGTGTCCCTGAATAACAAAAACTATGTTGGGGAAAAAACAGAAGATCTTGTAAAACTTGTTGACGCCGCAGATTGATTAGCAGTTAATGTTACCATTGCAAAGTGTAGGATAATTGTCAAAGGCTGAAATTTGTCGAAATTTCTTTTTTTTGTTTGAATAATGAAGTGTGATGTGGATTTTACCATTCATTGCAGCCCTTCTTCCAAGCCTGCTCAGCTTGGTACACGATACCGTCAACTATGCATGGGCAGTAATAAACGTCTACACACTGTCCCGACTCGTCGTCTCGAACCTGTTGTATCAATAATGAAATTTCTTGACTAATATAAAACATCGTTTAAAAATGTCCACACAAACATTGAACAGACCAACAGAGGTGATAACCGTGTTCACGCACCTTGTTTAACTTTATTAAGCTATACCGGTACTTTTACTATTAACGTATATTTACTTTCACAAAAGTATAAAGGTAATTACGACGTTGAACTGAAAACTTCATTAAACGCGCTATATAGCTAGACGCTCTGTGTGTACATTATCATCAACATGCTTAAACCCTACCGTTCCACGTCCGGATGAAAACCCAACATGACATCGCTCAAAAGAAATCTTTTCTCCATCATTTCTGATGGTGAAGCCGGTTCCTTTCTTTCACCGTATGCAATCTAGTATTTGTTGGAGCCATGTTTTGTATGTCCTTCCGTTGTTTTGTGTAATCAATTTCACTGTGTAGTGCAACTCTGGTATACTGTATTTATGTCTTACTAAGTTGTAACAACTTAATTTGTGGGCCGAAATGTTGATATTTATACGTAGAGGTAAATTTATGCTCTGGTGGAGCGAAAGAATGTGGTTAATTTGCTGTTACTTACAGTATTTTCTGGGCATTGGCAGCCTTCTACACACTCCTCATGACAAGGTTGGTCCGTTAAGAAATCTTTGCAATTCACGTGACAATTTGAGCCACACATCTTGTAAACCTGGCCAACTGGACACTTTATGGCTAAACAAAAAAATTAAATGAATTATTGATTATGGATGTATTGTCTGTATATAGGGTATAGTGTTTTTATAAAGGGCAAAACGTATATGAAAGTACAACATAAGGTAAAACAAGAACTTCATTTGTTAACAGTTGTGTCGGCCGCTCAAATCTCTACACGCTTCTTTTGTTTTTTTGCAAGGGATCAAAAGGAATACAAAAGAAGCAATTTAATTGTGTTTGTACTTACGACAATTGTGGAGGCCTCTCCACAAAAAGTCAAAACCAGCCATTGAGCACTCACGAGCATAGGTAGCAAAGGCTAGACACTGGCATTCACTGTCACTAGGAGGACAGTCACAGACATCCTGCTGACATTGCTCAATGTACTTATCAACTGGGATCTCCTGGTTACAGTTATCAAATGGTGCTTCTCGGAGTTTCTGGCAAGTCGTCTCGGCCAGGGGTTGCTGCTGGGATTTCAGGTCGCACGGTCGGAGGTTCTTCTCCTCGACGTCATCGCAGCGAAGGCTGGTTTTCCAAGAGTTGCCAAACTTGTTGATGTTAGCTTTAGCGTTCAGTCCAGTCTGAGTGGTGAAGTCGTCTATTTGCTTGTTGTTGTAATTTCCGCACAGACCACTTACCTAGAAACAAAAGAGTCGTTAAACACGTTCTGTCACTGTCATTAATTTGATTTTTTGTTTTGTTTTCGCTTTTATAGGAATTGATAGGATTTATAAATAAATAAATAAATACAAACAAATAAATAAACAGTAAATAAATAACGAAAGAAATAAACAATAAAAATACAAAAATAAATAATACAACCAACATAAAATGCAAATAAAGGATATGTCCGTATTTCTTCCGGCACTATTGAGTATACAAAAAACGACAACTGATTTTGTTTTTCAAAAGAATTGAAAATTGACAACTTCTAGTAAACTGCCAGCGATGTACAACATCTCGGAGCATTATGGTACGTTATAATTCTATTTAAGTGGTTACCTTTCCTTGCAAGCTGGGATTCAACGTGACATAGACACGCTTGTCTAATCCTAATTGTATGTCAATCCCAAGATCAGCAATTGTCATACGTGAAAATATCGAGGACACCTGACGAGCAATCAGTGTTGAGCCATCCTTCAGCTTCATCTCAAATGGTAATTTTTGAGAATGTGACTGTTCTCCCGTTGAAACTTTTATAGATCCCTGTGCATTTAGTCTGTTCAAAGAAAAACAATTGTTGTATGCTAAATATTACTAAGGTTTCCATTTTTCTGAAGCCTGAATCCTATTTTTCAGCTGAAGACTACATGTTTTTGTTCATCTCTGTTTTGATGCAAAGATCCGCTCCAATGTGACATTTCTTTCCCTTCATTATAGTGCCATGTCACACGAAGCAATTTACTGGCAACCATTTCCAGGCAATCGCCAAGAAAAAAACCCATTAGGGCCCTAATAATTAAACTTTCACATTAATATTCTTTAGAATGGTACAAACACTGTGTCAAGAAAAACCTCATCGATTACCAATGTGTTCCTTATGTACTCAGTGCACATGGCTGAAGTTTAATAGTTTAATCCGGATAGTTTTAAATTAAGGTTGTTGTCTTTTTATAAAGAACCAGGTCTTGTGGTCGCCAGCAACGGAACCAGGGTGAAATTGTACGGGGGAACAAGGGCGTGCACCCTTGTTTCCGGGGGCACTTCTGGCCAATAAAAACTGTAGTTTTCAGTTGCATTAATCTTAAACAAACCCCTTTTCAGCGCTCTCTTTATATTGTTTGCAATTTTTTACAAGATAATCCGACGTGGAGGTAAAAACAAAATTGTCTGCAAATAGAAAAATAGTTTTTAAAACATTGAAATTACTACATAAAAACGTATGTAACATTGTATTCTGGTAATTCCAAAGTCCTGACTTCAAATGGGGGCGGAGCACGGAGGGCAAATACATCAATTGGGGGCATGTTCCTCCCCCCGTTACGTCACTGTGGTCGCAGGTTTGAAGTAATGGAATTGTTTTTTAAAAAGTCCGCTTACTCTAATATGTGATCAGGCGTGGATACGCTCACGAGTATCAAACACGATTGCAGACTCGCTGAACAGTCATCGAATCGCCCCAGGATTCTAATCTCACTTTGAGTCTTAGGATCGGGAAGCTCAGCAAGGAGGTATTCACAAAAGCTGTTTGCTGGAAACAGGTAGTTAGAACCGTCAAATGTCTTGAAGTGGTGACCGTCAGACACGCTGCAAGTTGCGCTGCACTCTTTGTTTACACACTCCCATACGCCTCCAACACAAGTGCTAGAAAAATCGTAAATTAAAAACAATAACCTCTATTTCACATACCTACTTCGAAGATACAATGGATTTTTTTTTGCAAAGAGAGGGATGATTCCATGGTGTTGTTGTTTTGATTTTTATATTCAACATCGCATTATTGTTTAAGGTTGTTTTATATTGGAAAATAGATCAACAAATCGTCATTATCTAATGTTTGATTGAAGTTGGACGCAAGTTATGGTATAATTAAGCTGTAATTGAAAACAAAATTAACCTCTACTTTAGGCCTACATCAGTTGGAACTTAAGCGTTTGATATTATGTTTTTGTAAAATGTTTATTTATTTAAACACCAAGCAAATACCAAAACCAAGCATTTATTTTGGCAGCTCTACAGAAATGTTCTCTGGCTTTCTAACAACCATTTTTGTTGTTGTTAACCTAATTCATCTCCAACTTCAATCAAGATCTCCTGTACTTAACAAAGGGGGAAGAAGGGGGGGGAGAAGGAAAAACAAAAACAAACCGTTGAACAACAAAAACAAACGGGGCAACATTTAATCTTGACGCTTTTATAAAAAATGTTCCCATGTTATTATTAACAAACAACAGGAAACATTCCATCAAAATCGATTGTTTGAAATATCCATTGTTAATTGGCATTGTTAATTGGCAGATCTTACGAAATGTACATTCTGCTGATACATTTCATTTCGAGGCAGCAAAACACCTGTTTCCGTTTTTGCTTGTTCATCAAAAAAAGAGAGACCTTCAGACCTTAATCTCTCTGCTGAATTTCACACTCGGTTTGTTCAGGTTTCGATCGTTTAATATCTACAAAAGAAAATGACCTCGTTGCCATTAACAGTGGCACTAGTGTTATTTCTGTTAATAGGAGGGTTGATTACAAACAAGATTCGATCTGTTGTTTTGGACATTTTAAACAGACATGCCTCAATATCGATCAACGTTAAACGTTTGGTATAGTGTGGGATAATTTCTGATTACAGTATTAGTGACGTGAGCCATACAGACGATAACTGTCGAAAAATTCGAGAAGTTTCTGAGCGTCATATTGCGTACATCATGATTACGAACATGCTTCCACCTTCTGTGACACGATCTAGATTTGCAATGGCCATAACGATTTTTATATATTTATACTTTAATTTTTTTCCCACAAAATCATCTCTATATAAAAACTACACAACCCCGTCGTGCATTTATGTTCTCTCAATGATTCGGGGAAACAAGCAACAAAAAGGGAGAAGCTGCAAAATGTTATGGTCTTTATTCTGAAATTTTTAAGGCCTCTTCAACACAAGCTACGCCAGCTTTGTCTAAATTTGCGGCCGTGGCTGCGGCTGGATGGCCGTGTTTGATAGCGATGAAGCAAAGTAGGCCTATAGCAACACCCTTAACAACAGCCGTAGCCGTAGCCCTAGCCTGAACATCTGACGTCACACTTCGAAGCTCGTGAATAACGCCAGATACCTGCCTTGAGTGCCTGGCAAGATCCTGCCAGATGTACCTTTGACCTCGCATCCAATTCACATGGAGATGTACATTTACACATAATTATATAACATAGTGAATAAAACAACATTACATGCACATTATGAACAAGCTGCATGCAGACGATCGAAAGTGCAAGCTGACAAACTACATCACCTTGGACCAATCAGAACACAGATATGGAAAGCTTACGTCACTGCACGTTTATCCAATGAAATCATTTTATCCAATGCGGATAAAGACAGGGGACCAGTCTATACCGTAGCCCCAGACACAACTACCAAGTCGGACAGGTTACCAGTCGGACACGGCCATACACTCTTAAATTTGGCCCCTTTAAAAAAACCATGCATTTTGGATTCGGCTCAGCCGGCGTAGTGCACTTTTGGCAGGGGTTTCAAATAGACGGACAAAGCCTACAGTTGAGCGAAAGTCAAGGTTACGATTCTGAGAGGTTTCTCCGGTTTTAAGTTACATGTCTACAGAATTTATCAAACATTGACAAATAAATATTTTCATATTTGTTAACAGAAACAAACTGTGAATGAAAAAGTGCTTTGAAGCAATGTACAGTAATTTCCTACCAGCTTTTACAGTTGGTAGATATGACGGAGCCGGCATCCATAAGTTCAGTTCCTCTTTGGCATGGACATTCCTCCCTTGGAACACATTCTTGTCTGTTCCAAAATGTTCCTGCGGAAAACATCAAAACGGGTATATCTAAATAAGGAACCTTCAAGGAAATTTGTGTCCACATTTTATTATTGTTAGAATTATTATTATTATTATATTATTATTGTTCATTTAAAAAAAAAAAATTGTACATAATTTGGTTTTGTACAATACAAGTAAAAAAGGCTGTTCAAGCCACTCACATATTAAATGTTGTCTCCTTGTCTTATGTGGTAACAATATTGTACATGTAAGTAGTATTGCAATGTAAGATTGCTTTTTGTTGTTGTTGTTTTTGGGGTTTTTTCTTTTCTTTTTAAAAAACTGTGTGAGAGAAAAACCCTCAGGTCCTTTAGATCGAGAACTATAAAACTTTGTTGGCAACGCAAAGAAAGAATACACTGAATATTATGTACATTCCGATAATGAAAAATTGTGTTGTATTGACACTTTTTGTCCAACACCAAAGAAAGACAAATCCAAAGAAATTGATGTATATAATTTTAAAAAGAAGAAGAAAGATAGGATGCCTATGGATGCCTCAAGCTGGTTCTAATACCTGTGGGGCACTGACAACCATCTACACAGTAGGGATCACATTCGTCTTCGAAGTCCAGATTTTCACATGTTCTGGGGCATGGCGAGCCACATTCAGAGTACTCCATTTCGTTCTCACATTGAACCGCTGTTTAAAAAAGGTAAAGGTTTAAGAACTGATTAAATGAATGAATAAACATTCCTTCAACGAAAAAGGGAATATTATTGTAGATAATGATATTGCATCAATTAATTATTACTATTGTAACTAGTATAGAGAAAAATTGTTTGAAGAAAAAAAACCTCAGAACTCGGTATCAACCAAGAAGCATTTATCATCAATTTATTTTTTTAGTTGTGAGATATTTGTATTCTTTATCCAATGCAAGGCTGCAGTGATGCATTTTTACAAATGTCACCTGTGTGTCCACATGTGGATGTTATCAAGTAGTCTAATAATTTTTTGGGGGTGAAATCGTTTAGCCTCTTAATTCCTGATATTCGCCACAGAGAAATGGTCCATCCGTTTTCCAAAAATGTCATTTTGAAATTGAAACTTACGACACAGGTATTCAGTTCGCCAATCTAGAACTACCCCTTTCTCGCTACAAGCTCTGGAATACATTGTGAACACATCGCAGTACGTCTTACAGGACTTCAGATCATGCATCGATGTACAGTAACACATAGAGAATACACACGCATAGAAATAAGAATAGGCAGATACGGTAGAGAAGCAATCTTTGAAATGATCTGCTGTTGAAAGTGGTTCACAACGCATATAGATGCTCTCTATTTCGTTTGCTTTGATGTCATGACAAGGGTTACTCTGTCCCATTTCCTCAAATAAATCTCCCTTAGGTTTAAGATCAAACAACAGCAGCAACTCTCCGGGTGGCAACCCTTGATTGTCATCATCAGAATTGAGGTTGAAGTTTCCACACAGCCCAACTGTGCTATCTTTGTACAGTTGTGATAACTTGATGTCAAGGTTACCGTTGGTGTCTAGTCGGACAGTAATATCTGAGATTGGAAAAAAATAGGACAAACAAAGACAAAACTTTTTTTGTTATTAGCATTTGTTTTTTAGTCATACGACATTCAAAATAAATACGATTCCGCAATCGTGTATTTCCACTGCTTCGAATGCATATTACAAATGAATGCGTATTCGTACTAAATGCATCATTAACAAAAATTACGAATGCCTACTGTGCAAGATTTATGAATTTTAATAAATTAGTAATTTTTGTACTGTAAAGACAACATGTGAGGCAGAGGGTGCATGTGCTTTTAACACCCCATTTTTTCAAATCCTTTCCTTTATATTCATTTTTGTTTCTCTTTAAACTTGTTTTGTGTAGGATTATTGTTAAGCGCTATGAGGCTGTTGCATAAGGCACTCTCTTAATTCATTGTTCGTTATGATTATGTTTACCATTATCATATTCTCATGTAAAAAACTGAACCGGATAAGCCATGTTGCAAAATCAATGTCTCTATGAGTAACATTTTCTCCCTTTTCAATTAAGTTTATTCTTGATTGTGAAAAGGATAACATGTATTTCTCAATGACACGATTTGAAAATTTAATACAGTTGTTAAGAAATATTAGGCTTTTTATTTATTTTACAATTTTGAATGAAAACAGATGTTTAAAGACAACGATGCCTATATAAAAAACATTTTAGTGATAACAACGTTACCTTCTCCACTAACTCCTTTGAAGACTGTATGAGCACCGATCTTTGATACAGTTCCGAAGTTGAGGCTATGTGGGAGTTCGGGTATATAATTGTTGTTAAACTTAACCAAATGGCCTGGAAGCAACTCCAACACGAAGGTAGAACTCGCGATGCTTAAATTCAGAAAATAAACATGTTTCTTTAGTAAACTGCTCCAAAAAGATTTTACAGGTGAATTTAAAAAACATTGTAAAGTTTTTTTTCTGGCTGCATATCTTTTAAAAAGTGAATGTTATTGCTCATGCCCGACCTTTTCCCAGCAAAACTTCATCATGCTCGCCATTAGTGGCCAACTCCAACCAAACCCCACCGTCACTCTTGTCAAATGGATTTCTGGTTCCAGCCCTGCTACATGCGTAGAACCTTTACCAAATAAAAATATTTGTAGATGTAAAATATCAAATCTTACTTGCAATTAATGATCACTTTATTATGAGGACGGCACACACCGGCGTCACAGGGGTAAGATGTTTCAACAGTGACTATGATTTTTCCGGAATCACCATAATCCAACTCTACAAGAAGGTACTTGGATGTAGCCGGGGAATCAAAATGGTATCCATCAAATGTCGTGACGGAACCTCCGCAGCAAAAAGAGCATCTGTGAAAATTGTTGGACACGGAGCCTGCACAAAGAAAGCCAGACAGCGAGTTTTAGATAAAAATCGTTCTGTGATAATAAGCCACCTAGATATAAAAATGGACAAATCTGTCAAATGTTTGATTATGTGCACTTCATCATTCCTAAAGGGAACAATTGTTTTTATCTGAAAACCGATCTCTGGATTTTATTTTCATTAGCTTCCTATATGTATTAAACAAGCTACAATATGGTCAAGTTGATTAATACATTCCAAAAGTACTTTTGAAAAAATACCCTTAATTATATTTCCAACAAAATCTGAAATTTTGATAGACTTTTAGATCTCAGAATAATACTTTTTAAGCATACCTGTTTCGCAGTAGTCACCATCATGGCCTGGGTAGCACTGGCAATGGTTAGGAGCAATACAATCACCATTTATGCAATCAGGTGTACATGTTGCTACAAAGGAAAAGAGAAGGTTGTCCTTGTTATATAGGCCATATGTGTTACTTGAATAATGGGCCAAACTGTTGTTTACAAAACAAAATATGCTATTAAAATAGAAAATTAATCATCTTAAAAAATGAGATCAATTTGTTACAGTAACTTCTGTGCTTGAAATTCTTACCCGAGTCGCATGCTAACCCTTCGTAGCCATCGTTACATTTGCAGTCATTAGGTTCGACGCACACTCCATGCTCACAGCCTTCCTCGCAGATGGCTGATGATCAAATATAAAACAGTGTCAGTTCATCATAACTGTACATAATTTACCAAATAAACTTGTTTAAGTAGTGTGTAAAACTTGAGGATGAAAGTAAATGTTAATGAGGTCACGCTTCAACAAAGTTTGGTTTAAAATCGGCAAATATAGATGGGAAATATTACATCAAAGTTTAAGCAAAATAATAGAGCAGAATACCATGGCTGTGGTAATCGCTATGATGACGCTTTATTATCAATGTCAATAACCGGATTCACAAAAGACATTTCGTTGTTGTGATGTTGTTCTAAACGGGTTCTCAATGGGGTTTTTGGGTGTACAAATTTTAAAATAGTTATACAATTTAAGATTTTTCCCCCGGAAATTATCAGGCATGACATTTGGTCCTATAGGAAAAAAGTAGAACAACTTTCTCGAGTACAAGGGCTAACCAGCCCACACCATGGTGTGGGCTGTATAATATACTTTTCAGGCCTTATTAGTAAAAACTGTTCTGATTTGTCCAAGGGCAAACAAATCAGACTTAAGTAGGAAGAATATCAGGCTTGAATTGTTCTTTTTCCCCAACAGGGCATATTGCAAAGGATCACTTTTCAAATAGAACAATACTGACATTCGAAGAAGTGAAAATGCAGGAATGCGAAGAGTTTCGTTGATTGTTGTAAACAGAGAATCAAGTGAAGCTTGCGGAGACACCATATTTTCCCTGAATGCTATTTCACAAGAGAATCTTTCGGTTTCCATTTCCACAAAAACGTCATAGGTTAACACCAAGATGTTAAAATACCACGTGATTTACCTTGATTGCAAGTGGGTCCTTTGTAACCGTAATCGCACTGACATGAATCAGGCTCAACACATTTGCCATGAACACAAGGTTGTTCGCAAAGAGCTGAAAAATGTAACAATTGTTCATTTAAATAGTTACGATCGTTGAAGGGCTCCAATTGGTTTCGGAAACGAAATGTGTCATTACAGTTCAAATTGATATTAACCAAACTAATGGTGACAATTTTAGTAAACCAAAATACGTTGTGTTGTTTGATGACAATTATTTGAATCTTGAACAAAATACGACATTCTTTTACTATAGATAATGACAGATGTAAACACTTATTATATTCAATATAGCATATTAAACTAAAATGTTGTAAATATATTGATACTGTTGTCGATAATGCTTTCAATACTCGTGATCAAACAATTTATAAATAATTGTTGTTTCACCCCCCACAATTAAAATAAAACAAATTGATAGGCCTGTTACTGCCACACTTTTTACAGCTTATTGATTTTGAAGGTTTAACTCAGATACTGCATTAATCGTTCTCATCAACATCGATTGAAATGAAAATCATGTCGCCATACTCACGGGTGTCACACGATTGACCTGTATAGCCGTAGGTGCAATGGCAAAGGTCGGGAGGGGAGACGCACGTTCCGTATTCACAGCTTGGACTGCAAACAGCTGTTAAGTTTTTAAAACATTATAAATAACGTTTTAAATAAAGATACAAAACTGCATCTTGTAAATTGGTTTATTAACAGGGTATAAACATGATTCCCTTTCAATTAAAATGAGTCATTATCCGCACAATCTTCACATTTATCATTAATTTTTTGTTTCAGCTGAAAGCCTTGAAGATAAATAAATTCACATGTTTTAAAGATGCCATAACAGAGCCACACTGTTTGTAAGTTTTTAAACCCGTAAACCCGTTCCCGTTTGTATTACATATTCTTCTTGCACACTAAAAACCTTATACACTAGATTAAGACGCAATGAAAATAACATGGCTACAACACCGTTGATATGGTAACAGTATTTAAACAATCCAAAAAGATTTCAAAACCGTTTGTTCATACCTAACAAGGTTAGCTGTTAAATGTATCATTCTTAAAGGTATCGTACACGTTTGGTAATGACTCAGCATAAAAACTGACTTGGTAACAAGCAACGGAGAGCTGTTGATAGTATAAAACATTGTAGAAAACGAATCCCTCTGAAGTAACGTAGTTTTTGAGAAAGAGGTAATTTCTCACTAAAATCATAAAAACTTCTTACAAGAAATTTGTATTATTCCTATCTGAAAGCACACAAATTTTTACAACAAGGGTGATTTTCTTTCATCATTTTCTTACAACTTCGATGACCAATTGAGCCCAAATTTTCACAGGCTTGTTATTTTATGCATATGTTGGGATACACCAAGTGAAAACACTGGTCTTTGACAATTTCCAAACGTGTACGATACCTTTAACGTCATAAACTTGAGTTCGAAATTGGAGTTTGAGTCATTGAGTTTAATTTTTTGAATTTGAGTTTAAGATTTAAGTAACCAGCTTACCTACTGCGCACTCATCCCCACTCCAACCGTCGCAGCAGGCCACCACGGATCTAGTCTTAGGCACACTTACGGTACGATAACGTTTGACCATAACAGGCCTACAAGAAACAGCAAGATTGGAAAAAAAAGACGATGTCTGAGATGTTATCGTTTGTAAAGCTGTAATGAAATGAACTCTAAGAATAGCAACTTCACAACATCATGAAATGTCGCGTATAGTGAAGTGTCGTGGGCGAGCAGTCTGGTGCATCGGACTTAACTTTTGATGGTTGAATCAGCGGGGTGTGGGTTCAATTCCTGGTCATGACACTTGTATCGTTGAGTAAGGCACTTAACCACAATTGCTTCTTTTTAACTTAGGTATTTTAAAGGAACCTGCGTGGGCTGAAATGTTTTAATGCTGGATTAAGATTAGTGCTAAAAAAGGCCGTTTGTAGTTGTAACCGCCTCATGGGAATTAAACATGTTTGAGGAAGGGCGTCTAATATTTATCATTATTATTGATATTATTTTTGTATTATTATATAATTATTTCTGGTAACTAAACCAAGGATGCCTCATAAGTGAACGTGTTCAGTGTAGCTCACAAGCCTGAGGAAACCTGTAGACAAGGGTGCTTGCAATGAGCCAGAAACACCAGGGTTAACCCCTATACTCTTCCGTGATAGGTGTTCTGGGTTCTTTTACGTTCACTACCAATCCGATACGATAATGAACTAGGATAATAATGTTGTCAAGCGCCTTTATCTAGGTACTCAGAACCGCGTATTATCATTATCCTTATTGTTAAATACAAAAATTCACAAATAACTTAAATAATAGGTCACATTTTGACCCGTCGTAACAACCCTTTATCTACGAACAACCTAACAGTAATTAAAGCTTTTATAACATAACATTTTTGGTGATCCCATCATCATATAAACCATTCAAGGACCATTTTGACATTTTGAAATCCTTTCGAGTGTTGTTAACAAACATCACCGGATTCCTGAGAAAATGAAAGACAAAATAATCGCGGGACTCTTTTTGCCGTTTCTGGAATCCACCGACAGCCTATTTGCTCGGCTTGATACAAACTTACACAAGTTTTTGAAAAAGGAACGATCCAAAGAAACCAATCAGTAAAATAGGTTGGTAAAATAGGGAACATCGGGCCTTTTTGTATGGGGCTAATGGTTGCGAGGTGCATACGCGTTTGTGTGTCTGCATAGCGCACAACTCTATAGCATTTACCAACCAATAGTGTCTGTACGCATTCATGACTGTTACTTTATCTCATGCGGGAAGGGTTAATTGATTGACGATGTCAACTGTAGAGGCAAAATCTCTTTAAAAATAATGCATGAAAGTGATATTATATGTTTTGATTTGCCAAAAAATGTCCGGGAAACCTGTTTTATTTTAAATGACTTACACCTTGACTTCACACATCCCCGATGCGTCATCTCGTGACACTAGGACTAGTTTTTCCCTCTTACTCAAACGGCCTTCATAGTCGCTGCACTTTATTGTGTCAAGTTGAAGTTCCTCTTGTTCGTAACTCTGGGAACTGTGAGCGTTGTACTTCTTTATCTTATTGCAAAAGTGGCCGCTGTCACCTTGGCATCTTTAAATGAAACACAATATTGAGATTCTCTGAAATATTCAGCCATAAAGAGACAGATAAATGTAAACTATTAGGAAACGTTTTTTAATCAAGTATATTTTTGTAATTTATTACTCTCTTCGTGTATGTTATATATCAATGCAGAGCTGAAGTGTTCCTCTTTAAAATGATACCACATTTGCAATGATTACATGTTGCTGAATTTGGCTACATGAATGACAATGAGGCAAAGTCACAAATCAAATGTGCCAAAATTACCGCATGTTTGAATTACAATGTCAATTTGTTTGTTCACACAGTAACACAAAATTGCTAATTTTGGCACATTTGATTTGTGACTTTGTCTCATTCTCATTAATGTGGCCAAGTCCAGCAACGTGTCATCATTGCACATTTGGTATCATTTTAAAGAAGAACACTTCAGCTTTCTATTGATATGAACATAGTACAAGAGGGTAATAAATAATAAAAATATACATGATTAAAAAAAAGTTTCCTAACTTTTTGTGAGCAGTTTAGTTCAACGCTGCAGTACAACAAGTTTACTCGTGCTCCACAGATAAAAAGCTGTTGGTCAACCATGCTCCTGAAACTCGCTGCAGTACAACAAGTTCACCAGTTTATTTCTACAATCTCAGATCAAGACAAACAATTAATTTTGTTACGTGAAATTAAAGCAAGAAACAAAAATCGGAAAGTATTCATAAACAAGCTTTTCACATTCAATTGATTTACATATTTGCAGAGTGGACATGCACCTAACTAACTGCCCAATACCCTCTACCTCGCCCATTCTATTTCTGGTCAGAAAAAAACCCCGAAATAACGGGTATAATTAGGGAGAATAAAAACAATGCAGAACTTTGAAAATAGACTAAAGACAAAAAACACATTTTTATCATAATTGTAAACAGACTTCGTGCGTTCAAAAAGCGAACAATTTCACTTACTTCGTCGTCTGTAGGCAGAAATTTGTCAAAAGGATTAGGACCAAGACGTATTGCGGTGGCATGATAGCCATCACCAATACAGTGGTCACGTCAATGTACTATTGAAGCCTTTGTTTTCTTGATGGCGTCTCAAGTATTCCAAAAGTGAAAAGTTATAGCATCCACATGTAGTGCGTCCGCTGTATCACACAAGAGACGTCTACCAGTTTCTCAACTAGTGGCTATTGAGAAGCACACGAATTAACTGTTCATTATACATCCTGGCGGTGCTGAACTTTATTCGCGATGATTGGTAGATTTGTATCCAGCTGCGTTTAGATCTGAAATCCGATTGGTTGTTAATATTGATGACAGAGCAAAAACAAAATTGCTGTGTTTGTGTTATGTAAAAGAATTATTTCTTAACCAGATGTTCTGGGTCATTGATTTCTATAGAAATTATTTCGGCGATCAATTGGTTATAGACATTTTGTTGTTTAATTTAGAGACCTTGAAAGGACTAAGGCCCTTTGTTCTTTTCAACGTTCCCGTGGTACAGGCGCGTGTTGCTCATCACGGGCAAATTCCCAGGTTTAATATATATATTTTAGAAGAACGCGGCGAAAAAGGATACTTGGACACACCTTTTAACATTCTACTTCTAGGCACAGTTACTGAATTCACGAGAGAAAAAAACCCCGTGTATGTGTGATTGTTTTGTTTACTTGGTCAAGCTAATAGAGTGTTTCCAAAGTGACTTTTACGGAAAGTTTCGTTTAATAAAGTATGATGTTTTTATATAAAACAAAATTCAATTTAATTGTTTCGAAGTTTAATTGTAAGTGCTTTTAATTCGAAAAAAAAGTATGGATCAATGCATGACCACTTCAATTATTCTTCCTTTTCAGCCTCACATAATGAGATCTTGTTTATAAGAACTTTTAACATTTACAAACCTATCGAGTTTGAAATTCTGACTGTCTAAAAAAAAAAAAGGCCAGCACAAGGATCACCCCAGAAAATGATACCAGCAATTGTTTTATTAATTTGCATCTGTTTATGACATTTCTTTCCCTGATGGGGTTACCCAAAAGCTGTTAAACCTTCATTGAAATTCTGAAAACGCTATACTATACAACTTAATATTATATTTACCGGTACTACACAGTTAGCATTACTTACACGGTAAATTTACTTCAAACTTGAAATTCTAATGTTTGCACTTAGGTTATGCTATAGACATTTCAGGCATATTATTACGGTTGTTTAGAAACTATTCTGTTTTTACTTCCCATGGGAACAAAACACCTGTCCAATCTTCAGCAGATCTAGCAGTGCCCAGAAATGCAAGGTCGGATCGATTTATAATCAATATATTGACTAATATTATTCTCTACTTATTTGAAAATTGTACATTTATTTTCAATAAGGAAAATATTGATTATCGCAACTATTCCCACAATAAGTATGTTATGCTGAACAAAAATACTGAACTCTTCATCCTGGTCCTATCCCCTTCCAAATGCGACGGCACTTGGTTCTCAATATAATTATTTAAGGAATCTAATTAACACTCTACTTGACTTAAAACTGGTAGGCCCTATGTGTCCCCACACCTTGAGAAATTTAAGCAACAACATTTTGCCAGGGCCCAATTTCATAGAGCCGCTTAAGCAGAAAATATTGCTTTAAAAAATTCGGCTTAGCCAAAATAAGCAGGATACCAATCATAGATTGTACATGTGACATGGCATTTTGGCTGGTAAATTTATTCTGGTAAGCATAATTTTGTTGTGCTGAGCAACTTGTTGTGCTTAAGCAGCTCTATGAAATTGGGTCCTGTTCACAGTCCATAACCTCGCACCCCCTCCCCCACATCCCCAAAATGGTGGCGCAGATCACCAAACGATATATATATTGACCCGAGCAATATTGCTCCAAGCAATATTTCTGTTTCTGTTTATTTGTTTGTTTGTTGGGGTGTTTGTTTGTTTAATGTTTATACTGTATTCCCTTTCTTATGTGTATTCATTCTTTTTTCAAAAGTGTCCCACAGTCTCAACACAATAATCTAAGAGTTTGCGAGGACACTAATTGCAGCGTGGCTAAAGATTGTAAACTATGTAGGCCTAGTAAACAGATGACAGTCCTACTATTGGATAAATTCGATGCGACGAGCAATTGCGTCAGTACGAGACAATTGGCCACCAGTTGATCACGTTTTCGACTGATGGTATGAAAATGCTTACATTTGCAGTTTCATTCAGGATACAGTCTCGTCAATAATTTCAAACCTGGTTGTTCGTAGCAATTTTTTGCGTGTATCCTGTTTTATCTTATAAATGTGTGTTTTACTATATTTTGAAAATACAGTGACGGTTAATGATAGAATTGCTGGAAAAACGGGTTTCTCAATAATTGATCATATTTTTGACTGCATGAGGGCGCTTCTTCGGGGAATGTCATGCATCACAAATTACAGTTTCATTTTATTTTAATTGGCCGAAATACATAAACATAATAATAAAGAAAATGAAAAAAAACCCGTTTGTTAACTTGTTTTTCATCACGTAAAAATTGTTCCACAAGCGCCCTCACGCGGTCAAAAATACGGTGAATTGGTCACCTTTTAATTTGATGAGGATGTAAACTTCAAAATACTTTGTATACCATAATTCTACAAACTCTTATTTAAAATACATGATCCAATTCGTTATTTGTTTTATTCTTCTCATATTGACAGACAAACACGGGCCTTATTTAAGCTTTAGTCATGATGATATCTCAAGTTATGTAAACAGCCTTAAGACAGCAAATGTTTGAATAACTTCAGATGCTTTTTGTATGCAGTTATTTACTCCATGTTACCCACAATTCAAATACGCTGAAACGTGTCAGAAAACGAGATGGCTTTACGTTTTTGATTTTGTATATTTCCATTTGGGTGCACACCTTGTCAGCTGTCTCTGAAAGATACTTCAGTCTTGTTAATGCCATGATATACCTTGACATAACAAACATATTTTTTTTTGTTATCACAGTTGTTATTGATTTTGTAACCTCAAATAATGTACCCAAGCTAATAATAATAATAATAATAACCATAGTTCTTATATAGCGCATTTCACAATAACGCCTCAATGCGCTTTAAGTGCCCTGGTCATTGGGCCAATAACATCACTTTAATCTTTCCCAGCTCCCTGGGGAGTATACGGCCTCGAGCTGCCGTGGCGCTCCGAAGGCTTTTTCAAACACAATATCAACCTCTACCCTCGCAGGTACCCATCTATACCCCTGGGTGAAGAGAAGCAGTTATAGTAAAGTATCTTGCTCAAGGATACAAGTGTCATGACCGGGATTCGAACCCACACCTCGATGACTTAACCATCGGAACTTGAATTCGATGCTCTAAACCACTCGGCCACCCTATTGTTGGCGAAAATGCAAACGGAATCACCTCACAGGCAAAAGTTATGTCTTCAATTAAATTCAATTCGGGGGTTTAAACAAACAAAATTATCATTATTTCTCAGCAGTAAGCACTTTCACTGACTTCAACCAACTAAACACAATATTCACATCTTGTCAAGTGATGATTTCCTTGAACATTTTCAGACGAGAAATTTCGAAAACGTTGAATCTCGACCCTGGACTTCTGCGTGTTTCATCTTGAAAATCACAATAACAACCAATCATCGACAATTACATCTGGGCAACAACTTTTTTACAGTTGGTATATAATCATTATATGTTGAATAAAATTAAATAGTTTTATTTACCCAGTTCATCTATTTATGTTTATTTACATTTCAGAGTTGCCACAGCTTCAAAGTATGTTTTATCTGACATGTCAAGTAGCGTTGCATTTTGCGATGATGTCACGAACATGTGTAGTGTATATATCTTCCTGGATCGTGAGGATCCTCTATTTGTTTATATAGGACTACTTAAGCGTTGGTTGGAGACAGGTTAATCAAAATTGGCATCGAAAGCCTCACATCCGGAACGAGTGGAGAAGAACCTGCATGCGGTACAACAAATCATTACTGCTCGGCACTTCATTTTCGATGCTTTCAGATGAACATCTGCACCATTTTCACGTTCTTTTAAGAGAGTTGACGTCGTAAGAGTATGACAGAATTACCGTCTGAGGTATCTCCATCTGAGTGTGTAGTCTCTGGACTGCCTCTCCACCGAGCAATTCGAGCAACCTACATAGGTCTTGACTTCGTTCTTACTCTAGTTGGAAATATCCTGACAATCGTTGTTACGAGAAAAGTTGAAGAGTTTTCGGAAAGCACGAAGATTTTCATAACTTCTCTGGCACTTGCGGACTTGGGTGTAACTGTAGTTGCTGCAACATCTTTCGTTGCTGAGGTATTTGGTGGATGGCCGTTTCCAGATTGGATATGTATTGCTTCGTTTCTGTTCTTCTATACCTTCACAGCTGTTTCTATAATAATGATCAGCATTTTGACTTTCGATCGTTTAATTGCCGTCGTTAAACCACTTCACCATGATATGATACTGGACACAAAGAGAAGCATGGGCTTTGCTTCTATAACGTGGGCTGGATGCACTATTGGTGCCGTATTTACGACTTTCTCTAATCCAATAAAATACATGGAATGTTCTGCACTTTGCTTGACTACTCAAAGGGGCGTTTCCCATAGTATTGCATCTGTTTTAGCATTTTATATCATCCCCTTGGCTTGCATAATGTTGATGAACATTAAGCTAATTTTGATCGCACATCGGCACGCCGTTCACTTTAGACGTGCCCGAGTGGCAGCTTTAGTACTTAGCACCCCTGGACAACCAAAGTCTTTCCCACGGAGCGTCAGAGGAAAAGCTGTAGGAGTCATCTCTCTGGTAACTCTTGCTTTTGCCCTTAGCTGGTCATTTTACCATGTGAAACTAATTCATATGACTTTTTCTGATAAGGAGGCAGTCTTCCCTGAATGGGTGGAGTTCACTGCTGTTTGGCTTGCTTTGACGAACAGTTGGTGGAATGTCTTTATCTATTCCATTATGAACCGAAGTTTCAGGAGCAATATGAGATCTGTCCTAATTCGTTTATGTCCGAGATTTCGCCAACACATTGAAGTAGAGCCACTTGAGATGTACTAAAATTTTCGCATAAACACGAAGTTAGATTGCACACACAAGTGGAGTTTGACACACCTTTGATTCCCATCCGAACCAACTAATTTAATTTTAAAAGATATTAATCAGTGACATTGCTTTACATTGGTTAATCTTGTTGGTATACCTTTTCCCCCATCTTCATATCTTAACTTTTGCTGTTTTACTGTTCAACCTTAATTTGAAAATATTAACCTATATCGTAAACCTATATCCATATACGCGACAAGGTGACCTTTTACTTTAGCTAGTTGGGCCTGTAAGCATTTTAAGTTGATTTAATAAATTTAGCTCTAAGTATATCGTGTTAACCAGTATGTTATATTAATTTAATAATATGGCCATTGAGTGATATAATACTTCGGCACATCCATGGCAACCAAGTAATCAAGTTGATATGTCTGTTAATCGGTAAACCAGCAGTGACCATATGTCACAACTTTAGGAATAACTATATACTTAAACGTGATGGGCCTATAGTTAATAGAGAATGGGTAGTCCTGAGCATTTCACCTAAAAGCCTACGTTTAAGTATCAAGAAATGTATTTTACTTTGTGGAAATTATAAGTGTTAAGTATTATAAGACTTAAACATGTATGGTAGTTGTAAATGTAAGGCTTCCGGTAGCACCATTATAAAAAGGTGCTACCTCAAACATGACTATGGATTGTAACCTTTATTTTGGTTTAAAATAGCTGAACTCGATACCAATGAAGTTCCTATACAATATATTTCGCGAGCGCAACAGTACACAAAGAGCACAACTTATAGACCGACAATAGACCGACAAGTAAAGCTTCTGGTCGCATTTTCACAGGGTGCTACCTCAAACATTACTTTAATGTGACCTTTATTTTGGTGTATTTTTTAAAGGCAAAATAGCTGAACTTGATAGGCCTATACCATTGAAGTTCCTAAATACAATATATTTCGCGAGCGCAACAGTATACAAAGAGCACAACCTATCGAATCTTTAGCCTGTAGTTTTCAACAGGACCCGTTTTAGTTATACCACTATTTTCATCTTTATAATTGTAATGTTGTTTGTAGAATCTTAAACTTTTACTGAGAGGAAAACAATTTATATGGAAACATTGTGTGAGAAGTAGAAAATTTACCGGTATTGGATTTGTAAAAATCAAAGACAAATCAAAGATTGTATAGTGTACGATCCAATTCATTTTGCAACGTCGAATTGGTTGTGCGAGAAGAACAAACGTGTTCTATGAATAGACCAATCCGACGCGCACCGGGCACGCAAGTGTTGAGCACCGCGCGCCACTGCTGCGGTGTACACATGTGCCTAGTTTTGTGCACAAAGACATGAGGAAATCATGTTCCTTTTTCACTTTTTATGGAAATTAAATGTTTTCCTCAACGACTTACACGATTTCCTTTCCAGGACATCATGATATACTAATGTAGATCACTGACCACAGATATTTGCAACTAAATAGAAACCGAATCATCTTGAAAACGGTGCTTGTCTAAGGTGAGTTAGGGGAAAAAGACGCGGAAACTGCATAAATAGTCGACATCGGCAGAGTATTTTGTCAGAATTTCAGTATTTTACTCTGTGCTTAACTTTAAAAAATTATCAAGAATGTAGTAAATCGTCATATCATGCAGCCATGTCAGAGAAATTTCATAGATTGTCGAGGAAGACATTAAATTTCCATAAAAAGTGAAAAGGGAAACGATTTTCTCGTGTCTTTGTGCACAAAATTAGGCACAAGTACACCGCAGCAGTGGCGCGCGGCGCCCATGGCGGCACCCAGCACTTGCGCGCCTGGATTGGTGTATAAAAACAAACGAATCAGTTATAATTAAGCTTTCCAGTTATAGTTGCCCATTCCCTTCCCCCAAGGAACCCGGAGTCTGCGCAGCAACGAGAGTGAGTCTTCATGAAACAAGAACACTAAAATATCCACACACATTGTAGGTTTCTTCTTATTGATTGTGGGTAAATAATAATCTAGAGGATGCAACCCAAGTCCCCAGTTAATTACTGTGATAGTTGCAGTATAGTCATTCCATAATATGGCACCCGCGTTTCCCGGTGATTGCTTCGCAGCAACAATTCCATCCATCACTAGGGTAAAGTCAAACATGTCACACTGACTTTGACATATTATTGTCGTCACATTTAGAGTGTGTTATACAAACAGATTGGTCATAAAAATTGGTGGAAACTGTACGTAACCAAGACTACTTTGCACGCAACAGGACCTTTTTAAGTGACTTTGTGGTGCATCTTTATTACCTTGTTCATTCTACAGGCTTGCTTTTCCTCTGAATTTTGTTTGCATTTATGTACAAGATAAATTTCTTAATCCATTTGAATTGAATATCGTGAGGTAACTCAAAATTGAACTTCAAATGTATATGAAACTATCAATAATAAAACATTGCACTTTTTACCTAATGCTTACCGGTATGTGAAGAAATTGTTTCCTATATATTTGAACCCCTTACGTGTTCTATAATCTTTAAGAAATTATTCTTCAACAGCTTTAATAAGCCATTTTGAGATAAGGTGACACAATACTACGACACTATTAGGTTTGGGTAAATGTGTCGGTATACACCCAAACCAAACAGTGCACTCAAATAGTGTCCACCATATTTCAAACAGGCTAATGGAGTGCATGCAACCCGCAATTTCAGTTTCATCATTATTAATTTAATTAAAGCTGGCTGTCACGCCCTCTGTGCGTGTCTTGATAATAACAATAAAAAATGCTGCGCCAACAAATTTTGATTTCCAATCGATTCCAATGAAAGGGGATTACGGAAAACACACAATGAACTTGTCTATGTAATTATCATCCAAAAATAATACTTTGAATGATATTACACAGACAATTAACATAGGCCTAATTTGTTTTAATAAATTGTTTTTAAAATTCGTTTTTAAAAATTACTGTTATTTGTAGTAGTTATAAAGGGAACTACAACAAATAAAAGTAATTTATAAAAACAAATTATGTTAATTGTATTTTTTCTTCTGATAAAATTGCCTTTCAGAAAAAGAAAGAGACGGGTCGGAACGTGATGCTACTTTTGCATTTGTACTTTAGATCAATTTGATTGTATAAGCAGTTTGCCACAGCCAATTTTCTTGTTTTCTTAAGTGATACTTTAACCAAATTTAAGTTGATATCAATATCCGAGGGTTGCAATAGCAGTCGGTTGCCAATTTAAAATCATCGATTTTTAAAGACTAACGAAATAAAGGGCAGTATTTGGATTTCGACTTAAATATGGTATTTTACGTTTTCGCATAGCATTGTCATTAATTTGTAGACTAACAATAAATCCAATATCTTGTCAGAGTATACCAGAGAACTGATTTAGTAAATTTTGCTATCTGAAAAATTCAATATTTAAAACTGAAAACAGAATTTGAGCAAAATTAGTTTAACATTTCTACATTTTGTCGATCAATAACCTACCAACTGAAACTGGATCTGCAATAATAACATGCATGATAAGCCAAAGTGAACCCAATTGTAAATTCTGTGGGCTGAACAGCTTATAGATTAAATCGGTGGAAAGTGTGGCAAGCAAAGAGTTGAGTTAGAGGGACGATGGTAAACTATTTAGCATTTTTTATTTCAGGCATAAGAAACAAGCGACCGTAATTTATTATTGTCGGTAAGCGCAGATAAAATAAAAGCAAAGCTTATGGAAATTCCAAAAAATGAACTTACTAAATAGTATTGGTAATTAGAAAATAGAAATATAACTTGTATGTGAACAATTTAGATTTTTATGTACGAAAAGTACACGGTTTACAAACGAAAAAAAAAACAACTTAAAGGCATCGTACACGTTTGGTAATGACTCTGAACATTATGGCAATAAAAACTTACTTGGTAAGAAGTACAGCAGCTTTGGATGGTATAATGCATTTTGGGAGACTTTTTACTTCGAAGGACTGCGGTTATGGAAAAATATATCACTTTTTATCCCCAAAATATTTTGAATATTGAGAAGCGTTACGGTAACGCTTCTCAGAGTGTGTATTCCTGCGTGGACATAACTGCTCCAGATTTTCGGCAATATCTCAAAAACGCTACCACCTTTTGAAATTAATTTTTCACAGGTTAATTATATAGGATTGAAACAAACAATAGGTTCCAATTACCAAACGTGTACGATGCGTTTGAGTATAATAGTATCTTCCAAGCTCATTCGGTTTGAAAGTGATTTTGACGCGATGTTCATGTTTTAAAATAATGTTAACGTTTAAAGAGTGTTAATTGAGAGTATTTATTTCAAATGTTTAAGCATAATTATGTTGCTTGGTGTAATAAAGCAATTGATATGTTTGCTTTGGTGTATTTATCATGTCCCTCTATCCATCGATTTTGAAGGGTTGAACAAAATAGTTTACATCAAAACAAAACAGTGACTTATTCAACTATTAATTTCAGTTCGGACTTTCAACCCCTACGCGAATTGTTTGCTGTTGTCACACCATCGGAGTGTATAAAGCAGGTGGTCCATATTTAGTTTGGACTGTTCTTAATTTGGGTATAGTTTGTGTAACGTATTAAGGTAAAACACTGAAATGCTTTCCCTTTTGAATTGTCTGTATGCTCTCCGTAATCACCATCCACACGCACCATAATTCAATCACGTATGAATATGGTCTCTGAAGACTTCTTCCCATTTGCTCGGAACGACACGTTGACTTGGAGACTCCTCTATATACGTGCATTGTATTATTAACTTTGCCAATACGTGTTTGGGGGAGGGATCAAACCTTACAATGAAATCGAAAACCGTGGACTGTTGGTTATTAATGAATCTGCTCACAAGAAGCACAGAGACCAGTTGTTGAAATTCTACATCCTGTTGATGAGCAAAGATCACTGCAAATGGAGGCTGTTAAGAATGAAACTGGTGGAATCGTGTCCTCCGACTGTGTTGTCTCTGGAGATACTCTTTACCGAGTGCTTCGTGCAAGCTACATTGGTATTGACTTCATTTTGACTTTGTTTGGAAACATACTGACAATCATCGTCACGAGAAAAGTTGAGGAGTTCTCGGATAGTACTAAAATTTTCATCACATCCTTGGCCGTTGCTGATTTGGGCGTGACGGTCGTCGCTGCCACATCCTTTACTGCTGAAGTATATGGAAAATGGCCATTCCCTGAATGGATATGTCAAGTTTCCTTTTTAACTTTTTACATCTTCACAGCAGTGTCTGTGATCATGATTATTATTATGACTGTGGATCGTTTAGTTGCCGTGATGAAGCCACTTCGCCATTCCTTGATTCTAACCAAAAGACGAAGTATCGTAGCAGCTGTTTGTGTGTGGTTTGGTTGCATTCTTTGCGCCTCTTTCACGACGTTTTTCAATCAAGTTGAGTACAGTGAATGTTCAGCAATCTGTTTGACAAAGGGACGGAGTATTCCTCAATCTATCTCATCCGTTTTGTTGTTTTATATAATACCTCTGATTTGTATCCTGCTGATGAACATCCGGCTACTTTTGATAGCACGGCGACACGCACTTCACTTTAGGCGGGTAAGGGTTGCTGCCTCCCTGCCGAACACCGCTGATCAGCCGAAACACCCTCCACCAAGGAATCTCAGAGGAAAAGCGGTTGGGGTTATTTCTCTTGTGACACTTGCATTTGCTTTAAGTTGGTCAGCTTACCAGGCGATATTGATACAATCAGCATTTTCCGATGGTGTTCCGTTTCATGAGTCAGTGGAATTCATCGCCGTTTGGCTTGGACTGACGAACAGTTGGTGGAACGTGATTATTTACTCTATCATGAACAGAAATTTTAGGAACCATTTGAAGAGTGTTCTGCTACGTCTTTGTCCGTGGTTTCGAAGGCAAGAAGTGATAAACTACCCAGAGATGTCATCTGTGGACAACCACTCAACAAGACCAGTTGACATCGAGTGAAATCAAAGAGGATAATCTTTTAAGAAGATTTGTGTGGAAGTCAAAATCACAACGAGTACGCCTACCTCAGAGTCACTCCATTTCTGGAATGAAGTTTTCGAACCTTCGTCTGGAAAGTCTATTTGTGCGTGTTGTGATAATGAACAGTATTATAGACGTACGGTAAACTAAATCCTAACATCATGAGGACAACAATAATCACATTCAATACGGTAATTTGAATTCAAATACAAAGACTGCGCTTGCAATGACAGTATTTGTGAGTTTCAAGTTGAGTAGGTTTTATCTTGTAAAATTAATCGAAGAGTCCTTTCCTTCAAACATCATTGTGTTTTAAAACTTAACAACTCGTGGTTTCTTGTATTAGTGTGAATTTTAAACTACATGTATAGTGTTCAATCTGATTTGTAAACACATGCCTTATACCTAACCGAGACAAACGGAAACAATTGCATTTATTGGTCATTTGCCTTGCAGCCCCTTTGATTTGTTTACATTAGTTTAGCTCATGAAAATACCATTTAGAGGTAAAACTGCCTACCCTTAAAAGAACAATGTTCTGCAACCTGAAACGTTGGTGTAATGTGAAGACAATAAGGAGTCTTAAGAGAAAATCTGCTTACATGTCATTGTGAAAAAATATTCACTTTGAACTACTGCACTTCAACGAAATATGCTTCAAGTATCTAATATTTAAGGGTTTTATTTATTTTCTTTCTTTGAAATATGTTTACTGCAAGCATTTAATGAATTCCATCGTTTCCCAACAACACTGTATTTTCGAAAACATTTATGTTAGCAATGACTTGAGTCACTCCTGTTAATGTGATCATATATAATTACGTGTACGATTCCGTCGTTGGTATCAAAGACCTCCTGTGTTTGGTGTTTTTTTACGGACCGTGCCTGAATAAAAAGACAACTGTCTCTACGGACTAATCAATGTAAAAGCAACACTACCGTTAACAGGCCCATTTTTATGGCTCTGCTGGCCCCGAATTCTGCGCTTGTGATCACCATTCTTCGCTTACAGGGCAAGCGCCGAATTTCCGCGCTAGCTGTGTAAGCGAAGAATGCCTATAGTGGACTACGCACGCGCACAAGCAGAAATTCCCTGCTAACCTGTGAAATATGCTTGACGTAAGCGCGGTATTCCCTGCTTCCGTAAGCGCCGATTATTTGCTTACGGTAAGCAGAGCCATGAAATTGGGACGATTTTCCTGATTGTTCGTTAATTCAAGGGTAGTTTCATTTGCCGCTGCATAACAATTAAATTAATTAAAGAAAATCGTTAAACTAACAAAATTACGGCGAAAATGGTAAACGTGCTCGTCAAATTGCGACGGGGTCATTAAAACGCCGATAAAAACCCGAGTAATTAAAGGAATGACAGGTAGGCCTGTTGTTGCAATAGCATTTAACCATACGTTAAAAAGTACAAAGACATGTTGGTCATAATTACCACATAAAGTTGAGCAGGTAGGCCTACTTCTCTAAAGCCAACAGTAGTTGTGTTTTCTTTTGTATTAATTAATTAATACTAAATAGCAACAATTCATACCTTTTCTTCACGAATGAATCCTCCTTTTTCCTCCGTGAACATTTAGCAGTGGATCTACAGGAGATGAAAGCTGTTATAATAAATGGAGATTTCTGGGTCAAATATCCAAATTTGTGGGTGGTTTTGGATGTAGATCGAATTGTTGCTTTTAAATTTACATTGAAAAGTTAACTTAAGTCAAAGTATGCAAAGTGACCATATGTTAAAACAAATTTGAAATACAATCCTTTCACCGATGTGTGAACGGTTTTGTGTACATCTCAGTGATTTCCGAGTCCTGTGGTGAGGGCAAATTCCGCAAGTTTATACTACTCAGGTGGGATTAGAACCCATGATGCCCTCATTATGAGGACACATTATAATATCAACTTACTGCTTGTAATTGGTTCCCATTACTAAGTTTTGCTTTATAGGGGATACATTATCAAAGCAGCGTCATTACGTTAAACAGTTTTATGAAATTAGGCCCATGGTTCTCACGCCAGCTACTCGCTGTATAAAGAGTCTATTGAATGGCACTTCAGATCTAACAAAAATTCACTCGAATCTGTTAATATAATATGGAAATTGGTTGTCCAGTTGATGCATTTATCACACCGTTCGGCCTCCTTACTCCGACACGGGACTTCAGACCCACACTTACAAGAAATAAATGAGTCGTTCTTTAACGAGATTAGATTTGGACAAAGTTATCCATAAACAAAGACCTGTCTTTCTCTTACCACTTTCTTAATTTCACACTGATATAGAGTGTAACTTGTATACAATTGATAAATGAACGGGGAGAAGGCGGTAGTATAGACACATGCGTCTTAAATAATTTACATTTGCCTCAAAATTTGAAATTACAGACGCGAGGTGGAACGTTGTTTAAGGCAAACGTCTTTTTTTCCTTAAAAAAAAAAAACTTGGATTCAGGGACCTGATGAAAACATCAAAAAGATGAAAAGCGGAAAATCTAGAATCAAGTTGCATAAAAGAACTACGAAAAGTAAGGACCAATATAATAGTTCTATGAACAGCGAAAGGGAAGTGAAGCTGGTAGTCTTGCAGTCCTGAAACCTCAGGCTACTAATGAAATAATGAAATCCGTTTTTGATATCAGACTTATACTGTTGCCAATTGCATTTTTACAAATAAGAATATTAAGTCAGACAGAGTTTGCGTTAGAAACTACAAGTTTTTATTATCCCTGTAATTTATTCCTTGTCTGCCGCTTTAAACACTGTATACTTTAAAGGTAAATTATATTTTCTGACTGATCCAAACAATATAGAACGAATATTTGTATGGGAAATGTGTACATTATAAATAAAGAAGGGGCCAAGGGCAGTACGTCCATCATTTTAACTTGCCTTCGCTAAAACATAATAAATAAACAAACGTACACATTGAGTAAACATGTCCGTCTGTATTTTGATCCCCAACATAAGGCCACGTAAAACAAAAATTGTTGATCGTCCTGTTTTGGTGGGAAGTGGGGGTTGGAGGGCGTTTTATTTTATTTTGTTGACATGGCAAAATATGAAATAAAGAATAAATCATCAACATCACAATAAAACAGAGGGTTAGTGTGATTCTGATGTTTTTAATTGTTTTGTTAAACCCATTCAATTCCTAGATGACATTTTCTGTAAACATTTTCAAAGTAAATATTTGAAGAATTGTTTTTGTTTTTTCCCAACATGAATAACCTTTTTTCAAACACCTTTTTCCAACCTATAGATTTTGAACAAATATCAGCTGAACAATCTGGGAGCCAAATTTTACTGAACAGATCATTGAAAAGACAATTTGTTATGATAAAAATAATAATAATAAAAAAATAAAAATGGGATCGGGGGTTTCATAGGGTCAGGCGGGGACGATCAACAATTTGTTTTCTTTTGGTGGCCTAATTATGCGAGAAGCTCTTCGTCCCTGTCATCAAGAGTCAATCGTGGGGGAAATGCTTCTAAATAGTTGCAAGTTTTTAAGGGGTCACTTGTCAAATATTAAAATCTCTGGTAAATATTTACGTTCTATGTAAAATCAATACAGAACATATTTTAGCATGCCAAATGGAACTAATAAACTGTCAGCGTTTGACACAGCAAGGGGACTTTCTAAGTATTTGCAGCGCGCCCTAAAAGCAAATCAATGAATGTTTCTCTAGCACACGGTATGACAAAATGATGAACGATTTTCCATCCCGTTTTCTATCCGTGTTGACAAATTGACGGTGTGAACATGTTGATCTTGAACACGCTCTTGTCTTGTACACATTGTCTTACTTTTGATGGAATGTGAAAATAGTTAATTGTATGGGTATTTTAATGCCGTCTGTTCTTTCAGGACTACCCGTATAGTAGTTATAAGGATTAGCCTAATTAGGGATTTTTCAAACGTTTGTTTTTTTTTCAAATGAAAAAAGAATGAAGCAGTTTGCCAATGATAATAATTGATTGTTTTTTACTTACATTTGTACACCTTTTCCCCCTGTTTCGAAATTTAACCAAATTAAAACATTACAAAATAAAATCAAAACAAACTATATTACAGCAAAAACTCGACTACCTTAACACATTTTTACATTCGAGCTAAATTTTACATTGTTATTTTATTTAATTGTTTAATTTCAGAAGTTTAAAATGAAAGTTTACAAAAAGGAAATGTCCACGAAATGTAAGAGAATGTGACGCTGTCACGCCGAACAAGCACTTAATTTTCCCATCCACTGGCTTAAAGGCAATGTACAACCACCGGGTAAATGTACACTTACGTTCGGAGTGCAATTTTTAAAAACGTAATAAAAATGTGGATGGTCCGATCAGAGACCCTGGAAGTCAAACATCCAACAGTTGTCGCGATTACCAGGCAAAGCTCGAAAGGTTTCATTGATGGGAGGATAGGAAAAGGGCAAAATATTCAAGTTTCTTGTACTTAATTTTGTTTAACCCCACCCCCCCCCAAAAAAAAAGTGAAAACAACTACAAAAACAGTTTACAGCTGGAGGAGAGCGAAAACATGAATCCTCTTTCTCTTTTGAACAAAATAAAGCTATCATATGCATTTACTCAATCTAATTATTCATCCACTTTTTAGCAGCCAAAAAGTGACTGTTGACATATCAAACAGCGGTCTAATGAGAGAACACTTCCTTTATTAAACAATAACGTAAATGTAATTATGTTATGATTGTGTGTACCCCCCCCCCCCACCTAGACTTCTGTATTCTTGTTTTGTGACTACCCACCCAAGGCATTATATCCAGGGCAATAAATCCAGGGCATTATATCCAGGGCATTGTCATCACCCACGTTCACTTCCAGCTGAGCCTGATGGAACAACAAATAAAGAATTTCATGACATGCATGGATAGGTCTTTATGCTAACCTACCTTGTTGATGTTCCCTTCAACTGTGTGGTTATCTTTTATACTGATCAGATGTGCAGCTAGCCTATCTCCAGATGGATCTATCTACGTCTACTTGATCTTTCCTCTCTATGGCCTATGGGATTTCTCTCTCTGTGTTTGTAATGCGTGTTTTTTTGTTTTCTGGGCGGGGAGGAGGACTCTGATTTATCTCTGTGTCTGTCACAGTATTCGCCTGAGTGTCTATGTGAGCGCTTTGTGCTCTTATCCAGTGAATCAGAATAAGTCCCTTTTCTATTTGCAAAATCTCTTTGTTTATGCCTTGATGAGATCGCCTCATCCCACTGCCTTGATTGGTGACTACCTCTTAAAGTTGACTTTTCATGCATGTTTGTCCTCCTAGGTTCAGTGTCAGTGTGTAATTTTCGATGCTTTGCTCTTCGGTGTTCATCATCATCATGAAAGCTGTTGTGCAATTTTCTTCTGCAACAGAAAAAAATAATTATCAGCCATGTAGTACTACCTGCTAAATGAAAGTTTATGCTATATTTTCAAGATGAAGACAGTAACATTTACATAAAGCGTTTTACAACTAATTGTTTCATGGCCCAATTATCGCTTTTTAATTGAATTTTGACAGTTGATGCCTTTTCAAAAAATTTAAAAACATACACAAATTTCATATATATATGCCATGCACAAAGCACAAAATACATGGAAAATGCAAAGTTGTTTGTACATGGCTGATGGTTGTGAGATCCAGACAATAAAACATTTCTAGATTTTAATTAACTACCACTTATCAATTGGCAGATTTGTTTTCGTGCAAAACCTGAAATAAAAGTGTGTAAATCTATAATAAAAACAGCAATTTAACATTGAAACCTAAATTTGGGGTTCAAATTCGCCAAAAATAGAACCTAGCATTTTTAAAGACTCTGCAGAAAAAAATGCTACCTAAACAAGAATCAGAATGATTTTTGTCTGAAACGAGTTTACACATGAGGGCTAGAGGGTCAAAAAACAATCAGCTACACTTCACTAATTCTTCTATAAGTAAAGACGGCTGTCAAAAAATAAACCAATCAATCTGAAGCAAGCCTTTTCATACACTTGATCTGAAAAACAGGAATGAATAAAAGCATAGGTCCTTTACTGGGTCAGAGGGGGGGGGGGGTGGATGGGCAGGTCAACTACCTTTCCGTGTTTCATAAAACAACCAGGTATTTGATTGGGTTTCATGCCAGCAGAGTGGCAGCATGTGGGCGTTGACATTCAGTATCCAATTAAAGGGACACGTTGCCTTGGATCGGACGAGTTGGTCTAAGTTGGTCTAAAAAAAGTGTTTGTAACCATTTGTTATAAAATGTATATGGTTAGAAAGACGTTATAAAAGTAGAATACAATGATCCAAATATGCCTCGAAATTGCGTGGTTTTCCTTTTACTTTGCGAACTTTTACTTTGTTGAGTCAACCACAAAATGGCGACCATGTTTGTTCACGATGTAAAAGGAAAACCACGCAATTTCAAGACATATTTGTGTGGATCATTGTATTCTACTTTCAAAACATCTTTCTAACTATATGTATTTCATAACAAACAGTTACAAATGCTTTTTATAGACCAACTTGCCCGATCCAAGGCAACGTGTCCCTTTAATCAAACAATAACAGGAACTAAGAAAAAATCACCTATGGGTCAACTTTTCTTCATCAGAATCAGCCGAACTGGATGAATCAGATTCACTTGATGAGTCTGAAGAACTTGACTCTGAATTAGATTCCGAACTTGAGACGTTATGCCGTTTCTTCTTCTTCTTTCCTTGTGACTTTTTTGATTTCTTTTGTTTCTCCTTTCTTTGTTTTTTCTTCTTCCTTTTTTCTTTGTGAGATCTGAAAATAGAGCCAGAAGTATATAAAGGAGAATATTTTTTATTAAAACTGCTAATGATAAGTCATAATATTGATGAAGGGATAAAATACCAACAGCAAACATTCCTTTGATGATAAGAATGTTCCTACCGTTTAGAATGTTTTTTTGATGGATGCTCTGTCTCAGCTCTTGAGGTTTGGCTGTGTGGCTTCAAATACTATAACGAAAAAACAAAACAAGGATATTTAGTTCAAAGAAAAAAGAAAGCCTAGAATTAAAAACAAAGTGCGTCCTATAAACTCTCCAAATCTCAAAGTGACAAATTAATTGAATCAGTAAAACCATTTGTGTTTGTAAGTGTGTTTATTATCAGCCTACCTGTGTTGAAGCTGCTGCTTGTGGGTGGGTTTTCACAACCTTCTGTCCCCTAAAAACAAATAAAATAAAAATATTATGTCTGATGTCATAAAGCATGTAAAATACTAGTTTTGTTGTAGCAACGTTAAAACACTAATACAGAAGGCGGTCACTGTACGAATATCCTAAAAGCATGTGGACAATAATGGTAATTTTTAAAGAACAGTATCCGCACTTTATGTGACCAAAACAGACATGATATAAATAACCTGTGAAAGGCTAAGCTCAAAATACACAATCTGATAATTCTCAGATTCAAATTTTTGGGGATAAAAACTGATATCTTTTTCCATAACCACATTACTTGAAGTGAAATGATTCTCAAAATGCGTTATACTATCGAAAGCTGCTGTACTTCTAACCAAGTAGGTTTGTATTGCCATTAATTTTAAGAGTGATTACCAAACGTATATCTTCCCTTTAAATTGATATTCTTGTAACAAAAAGGGTACTCGTAATAGACCCCTTGCATTTTACGACACAAGCTCAAACAGCTCCCTCACACTTTATGAGGTCAGTTAATGAAGACCTAGATCATTAGCTGAGAGTTGAGCATGGTGCGTACACGCATGCACATTTTTATTGTTTGAGCTCAGCGATGGCAGCCAATGCAAAGGGTCTATTGCAGACTTAGGCCATATCCAAATTGGCGGCTACAGCTACGGCTACGGCTGTTGCTAAGGGTGTTGCTAAGGACGTCCTATACTTCAATGCATAATGACGCGGAAATCTAGCCGTAGCCATAGCCGGCATTTCGGACACGGCCATAGATGGTTGGAAACTCTACATACAGTGCTGCCATCATGGCTTCCTTCTCAGCCTGTTTAATGCTCTGACGCTCGTCACTGAGACTGCTTTCTCCATCCTTCCTATCCTTACTGAACCATTGCAGATCTTTTCCATCTTGCCAACGCCCTACTGGGGCCTTCAAAGAGTGACCTAAAAGAGTACACAAATTTAAAACAAATCATTATTCTTGTATCAGTATGTTTTAAGTATTAGGCTAGTTGCACACTTGTCTAGTCGACTCAAGTATGTAAACAAAATTGATTTAATTTTTTTTCTCCAATCAGTCAATACAGTGTCAGTACATCATCAACTGCATTGCCTGTACTCAACATGCATGTACAATGTACACGTACATGTAGCACTCGCAAAACAGGCTGGCAGTGGCACCCGGATAGTTGTGATATTTTGTAACCCTCCATCCTCTCTCGACGGTCTACCAAGAAGTGGAGGGAGTCCAGCGTATTGCACTATTTATGGGGCTATAAATATAGTCCAACATCCATTAAAAATATCAAATAAATCCCTTAAAAAGTGGTGGCCAGATGCGGATATTCCCCCCCCCCCACGACACTACACTACAGTATTTGGTTAGAATGGTCGGCGACGACAGTAGGCCCCCTATTTGACAGAACAGAAGATTTTTAACGGATGCATTTTTGCAGGAAGAATGGGCAGGACCTGAGAGGATGGGCAGCACTTTTTACCAAACTATCCCGACGATTTGGCAGGAAGTTAATAATGGGCACTTCATTGGGATATTGCTTTCTGCCTTATTATTACACAAGGTAGTTCCATCGTCCTTCCCCTTTTTAGCCAGGTTTTTGTAAAGGGGAAGTCGATGGAACTACCTTGTGTAATAATAAGGCAGAAAGCAATTTTTGCTGGAAATTAAAAAACTGGGTGTCCAAATTTTTCACTTACATACAATACATTTACATGTAAATGACAGATAATACAGGGTATCCAAAAGACAGCCAGACACCCCTCTGGCTAACACGAACACTACAGTGACTCACTATGCAATCGTAGAGGAAAAGTTTCAATACCTAATTTTATTAAAAGTAAAAGTACTACAAAAACATAGTTCAACTTGCTCCCTGCATGCCTGCACACGCACCCCACACAGGTTTTTCCACTAAAGTGATTCTCTTACTTCACCAGAAGTAAGATGCTAATGAAATTTGCCCGTTGTAGATAAGATATGAAATATGGTCAAAAACAGGCATCTCAAAACAACAGCAACCAAACAAAAATTCATCACTCGGGTGGGATTCGAACCCACGACCTTTGCCAATCTACAGCAGGGCCCAATTTCATGGCTCTGCTTACCGTAAGCAAAGAATCGGCGCTTACGGAAGCAGGGAATTCCGCGCTTACGTCAAGCGTATTTCACGGGTTAGCAGGGAATTTTTGCTTGTGCGCGTGCGTAGTCCTTGTTACTAGGCATTCTACGCTTACACAGCAAGCGCAGAATTCGGCGGTAAGCAGAGCCATGAAATTGGGCCCAGATGTCTTACCAACTAGACCACCGAGATTGCCCGGTAGCTAGAGGCAGTTCGAATCCTATATTTTAGCAGCGGGGACTGCGACAATTTAATAGATGTTAAATTTGCATCGGGTATAAAGAATACTGTTATTTGGTTTTACCCGTACACCGATGTGTGTAAAGCACTGTATACTCAGTACTTTCCCGAGTCCTGTGAAAAAAATCACAGGCATATTACTCGAGTGGGATTCGAACCCACGACCTTTGCAAATCTAGAGCAGATGTCTTACTAGCCCTGGTAGGACGTCAGTCAGTGCCACTGCACTGACGTCCTGGGTATAAAGATCCTTTACAATGTGAACAAAATTTAGAGTAACATTTTAAAATATTTTTACCTAATTTGAGAAGCTGAAACTCCATTCAATTATTCTTGGTGCCTTTAATTACACTTTTGCTGAGTTCAAAACCTATCAAATACATCCATGAATGACATTATTTCCGAAAATAAGTCCAAGTTGTGCACTGGCGCTGCGACTCCGTCGTGTTGCCGCCCCGAAGAAAAAGCGTTCAGTGTTACGGGTTAGACAGCGCCCTCTTTTGTGGACTTGGTTCCATGTCAGTTGAGGTTGTCGCAACGAATGCGTAAATTTCCATTTTATTTTCACAATAATGTCATCGAAGGATAAAATTGGCAATTCTGAATAGAGCAGGCGTAAGGTTCAGGATACAAGGAACATGTGAGTCACGTTTCAGCTTCCTCAAAAAGGTAAAAATATGATAAAAAATGGTTATAAATTTTGTTGCAATGCCTGAGGACCTTTATACCCTGGACCCCGTCGCGTTGTATGCAACCTGGGCTAATGTCTTACCAACTACCACCGAGTACACATCGGTGTACGGGTAAAACCAAATAACAATATTCTTTATACCCGATGCAAATTTAACATCTATTAAATTGTCGCGGTCCCCGCTGCTAAAACATAGGATTCGAACTGCCTCGAGCTACCGGGCAATCTCGTGGTCTAGTTGGTAAGACAATCTGGGCCCAATTTCATGGCTCAGCTTACCGCGGATATCTGCGCTTACGCCCAGCTGCGTCCTATAGAAATGCACACGTTTCAATGCGCGTAAGCGCCAAATTATTTGGTAAGCAGTGCCATAAAATTGGGCCCAGCTCTAGACATGCTAGATTGGCAAAGGTCGTGGGTTCGAATCCCACCCGAGTAATATGCCTGTGATTTTTTTTTTCACAGGACTCGGGAAAGTACTGAGTATACAGTGCTTTACACACATCGGTGTACGGGTAAAACCAAATAACAATATTCTTTATACCCGATGCAAATTTAACATCTATTAAAAATTCATCAGCAACGATGCACAACGCACGTGTTTTGTACGTTTTTAATTTTATTTTACCACAAAGACAAAATAATACCGACCCAAATAATACTCTCTGTCTTTGTCCGTCTTCACACTGTCCCAAGTGAATTGGTCAGCACCCCCTCTCGTTCCTCCTCGGGGAATGTAATACATAACTAATTAGTATTTTTCTACAAACAAACTTATGTAAACCAAACGTTTCTGACAGCAGAAGTTCCACTCAAGATAGACGACATTTCCTAAAGTGGCATAAAGTTATGACGATTTCCATTTCCATATCCATACAATTCAGTGATGTTGACTCAAATTTTGTAGACTGATACATACACAATTATAAGTATAGTAGTCGGGGTACAAGTCTACTGACCTACCACAAAGGCATGGGTTCTAAAAGTAAACGAATGGTACAGACAGAAAACTGGTACCCGTTGTGGAACTTTTCCTTTTATTACGTTAGATTTATAAAAAACGTAAGTGTTACCAGTTAAAAGCAGCATTGGCAAAATTAGTCAAGATGGCGGCCATGGAGTTAGAGAAAGCAGAGGCTCTTTACGAAACAGATAAAAGTGCTGCAATCGCTATCCTTCATGGAATTGGTGAGTTTATTTTTATGTATATTGTAAGGGGACATATATTGTGACATTCTTGATGTGTTTTTTCCCTGTGAATTTACTTAAATCGATGGGAATTACTCTGATCGAGAAATGTGTTGAGTCACGTCAAACAAACAACACTCATTCACTCATGTCATTCGCACACATGCACAAACAACATTTTTTACATTAACATTAACAATAACATAATGTAATACTTTGATAAGCACGGTTCTAAAAATTTTAACTTCTAGTTATAGTTTTATTCATATCAACCAAAGCAGGTCTGAAATTTGAAAACAGGTTTGTTTTCATTTTCAATAATGATTTTGGTGTTTTGATTCTAATTTTGATTCATTGAAATCTTATTCTTTTCTTTACTGATGATGTCAATTCAATTCATGAATTGTGCAGGGTGTTCAGGTGTTTGTCAATTATTATACTAGTCTATACTGTGTTTCTTTGTCTTACTCTTAGGTTATGTATAAAATAATGTTAAAAATGTTTTGATTGTCAAAAAAAAAGTTATTTCTTTCATATGAGTTGCATCATTTAGTTAGGCCAATGAAAGTTGAATACTATATTGTTTCTCATCAGTCATTTATTTATCAAGTTTAATTATTAAATTTAAATTTTTCATTATTCATTATTCTATTTTTCACAAATCTTACATTTTACTAAATATCTACTTTCACGATATACACTGCCAAAGAAAATATTATACAGCAAAAAATTACACAAAAGACACCTTACTTAAAAACAGCAAAAATCTACTCGTCGATGCACCCCAAACACCAGAAGTAAACAACAAAGTAATATCGACCTCGACCACGGCGAAAATGCATCATGAGTTTTATGTACAAAACGCGGTGTGGAATCGAGGACACTTCAAACCAGCAATTGTTTGCAAGCTCAGCCACTCTTCACCATTTTCCCCTCGGCCCACCCCAATGAGTGGATAAGGTACACTGCTCTCACATGCTGGAGACTCCATACTGGATTTTATTTTGCGAGGAGCTAGTTTGTGTCAGGATTTCCCTATTCTTTTTTTTTGCAAAATAATGAAATTCCAGTGAAATTACATTTTTAGGCGCAGGGCCAAAGTTACATGTGGGCGCTGACGGGAAACTAGTAATCTACTTACATTGGCCTTAACCATAGTGTTAGCCAGAGGGGTGTCTGGCTGACTTTTGGACACCCTGTTCTAAATGTTTACACCCTGTTTCATCTGTCATGTACATGTATGTATTGTAAGTGAACAATTAGGACACCCAGTTTTTAAATTTCCAGCAAATTTTTACACCCTTTTACCAAATCCTGGGTAAAACCTTTGCCTAAACCATGCAGCATTTCATCGTTAATTGAATAAGCTTTATTTTTTTACTCACAGTAAAGCAAGATGTACATGCTTCAGACGAGGATGGAATCAGGGTCAAAGAGCAAAGCATTACGGCACTTGGTGGACTCCTTGCTAAAACCAAACAAGCAGATGGTTAGTATCAAATGTAAACGCGAACATGATAAACTGTAGTTGCAATAATCATAACCTTTGATCCTGCAGACAAGCGTAGACCGGAGGATTACCATACCAGTAACAATGCATTTAAGTATTTGTAACTCTTAAAGTTTTTGTCATTTTTGTCAGTCTAGTGACCAGATTTGACAGATGTTTACCACTAAAAATCAAAACACATCAGCGTATAAGTGTTTAAGCTATGATTGTTTGCGCCATCCTAACCTCATTTAAAAGTAGTGTCTACATTCTACATTACTACAATCAAGTCACATAAAAAAAGGAAATACCACAGTGAAAAATTGTGTTACCTTTCAGTTAAGTGCCTTTAATCACATTTTAATGCCTGTATATTTTGTTGTATATAAATGTTGTCCTTGTTTTATGGAATTTTATTGTTAATTACTAATTCCTTTATCCATCAATTTCAGGCACTTGCGCTCTGGATAATGTATGAAACAAATAAATAAATAAATCTTGCTAACAGTATGTACTTTTGCTATGCACTGAACCTCTGATTTGCAAACAAGTTCATCACAGTCTCACTGGTTTGAGTTCAACCCTTCTCATATTTTTTTTCCATTTCCAAGAGCTGGGTGGTTTGATTAAGTTCACCAGACCGTTTCTGTCCTTCGTAAGCAAAGCCAAGGCAGCCAAGCTGGTCCGAGCCCTAGTAGACCTGTTCCTTGACATGGAAGCGGGCACAGGAAATGAGGTAAGGCAAAGTTGTAACTGATCGGCTTAGTTGGATTTGATATCTTGGTAGAGATGAGGTTTGCGGTAACATCTTGTACATGAAATATCTCTCTATGATTTGTGTGGTGCCGATTAACAACTCAACGTTACGATTGGATGCTCTGATCTTATTCAAGAGGAAGCTGGACTCTGATAGGTTAACCCTCATACTTTTGATGCTCATTGCAGGTTGTACTTATCCACTTCAAATCACTATTCTAAAAAATATTCTGTGTCCATGTGTGATATATATTTTTGTTTTAATACTTTTTGAGCTTCTGGAGTAATCGTTTTCCTTTGAAAATATCCCTGCCACAATGAAATCCTGACTTGACGAAGGAAAAACAACAAAGGTTCTCATAGTAAGCACTGGGATGTGTTGTTGTCTTGTGAGAAAATATGAGTAGGCCCTCACCGAGAGTCGCATCCAATAATCTTGATCTCAGAGCGCTCGGACTTACCTCCCATTGAGCCGATTACAATGATAATGATGGTGGCAGCCTATCCATTCTTGTATACCACATTTGTTTTAACAAAAGGACAAAAGGTCTGGGATTGGGGATTACACAATAACCCCCAGAAAAAAGGATATTACAAGCATTATTTCCAGTACCTTATGTACCTCTGTGTACAGGTGAAACGAAGCTTAGCATGGTACATGTAGGTGCAAGCCTGTGCACGCTACACAATGGAATGTTCAGGTGGATATTCACTTTAGCTGTCTGACTGACAGCAAAGAATTTAGAGCTCTCTGTAGCTATGTAGGGTGGTCTGGTTGGCGTAGTGGTATCTTTCCTCGCCTTCCACCTATAGGACCCCCGTTCAAATCTCGCCAGGTTACCAAGACAAACACAAAAGAGACAATGGTCTTCTAGTCCTTACTCTTTCCATGCTTGCTTTGTCAAGGCAAGCCATTTAAACAGACCAAAACCAAGGTACGCATTATTCACGGCTTTCAATTTTCTTTACAACTTTTAACAGGTGTCACTCTGCCTAGAGTGTATAGAGTGGGCCACAACAGAGAAGCGCACATTCCTGAGACAAGCCCTTGAGTCCAGACTTATCGCGCTTTACTACGACACAAAGAAATACACTGATGCTCTGGCAGTGGGTGAGTAGAGATTAGAGAAGCAGTCATCAAGCTTAGTTTATATCATTGAATTTGTTTTGATCTTGTGTAGAGGCTGTTTACTTTATTATTATTATTATTATTATTATTATTATTATTTACTTTTTGTGTTTGCTATATTTGTATAAAGTGTATCAGATTAGTTGAGTTTTGTGCCATGTTGACTATTTTTCTTAGCTTCTTGGAAAACTCATAGCACTTCAGTATTTTCAGTAATTCTTCCCAATGTGCAAAATTTAGACATAAGAGTCAACTCCTGCTTCACCGTTTAGAGAGTTTTATTTTGTTTAAGGTTCTAGGGTATACAGTGAATAATTTTCTGTGTATAGCGTAGCAAAATGCTACACAAAATGTACCAGTTGCTACTCAAAAATCACTAAGTTGCTACTCAATATTAGCATTAACAGTGCACAAAACAAGTTCAGTCTGAATATTTTGCTATTTAAATTTGGCTGGACGAAATCGATCCCTGGTACAAATATCTACACTGTTGGACTCACAGGTTCCAGGTTACTGAAAGAGTTGAAGAAAATGGACGACAAAGCTCTTCTTGTGGAGGTGCAGCTTCTGGAAAGTAAAGTGTACCACTCCCTGGGAAATCTCCCAAAATCAAGGTAATTTGTAAAGAACCCCAATACATGTGCAAATACAGTGAAATATTCTTAAATTTTCCCAACAATCATTTGTAAAAAGATTTATTTCTCAATTTATTTCAATGTAAACTGTTGATTTTATTTGGTGTGCTTCTGTTTTGATTGATTGATTGATTGTATTAAGGGAGCGTTTTAAAAGTCGGGCGTGTTGTAGGCTTGAAAGAACACTCCCATAGGCATACGCCCGCAATCCAATGAACCGCCAGAATGTTATGCTGGCCCACAACATTGTGCTGAACTTCAGGAACAATCCTACATAAAGTGAACACACGCGTTAGCATTTTGAACTTTCTAAAGGAACATTCAGGCGGTCCAACTGACAAGGACATGTACACGCACTGGAATACTTAGAACGTTCTTACCGTTCGGACTTTTGAGATGCTCCCTACCCCTCTACTGTCTTACCATTCAATATTACCCCTTGGGGTTATGGATGATTTATAACTTTGCCAGTCTGCAATATGTTAGTATGTGCCTAATGCATACAATACACACATGTACAAAGTTTATTCTGTACACAGTTGTGCCACCATACAAAACCTGTCTATATGAATGGTTTCAAATGGTCGATCAACTTCTTGGAAAGTGTTACCAAGAGTATTATTGTTTACATTTTTCAGAGCTTCTTTGACGTCTGCGCGCACCACAGCCAATGCCATCTACTGCCCTCCAAAGCTACAAGCAGCACTAGATTTGCAGTCAGGTACATCACTGTTTGTCATTCTGGGGTAACCCACATTCTATCATTCCATTACTATTTCCACTTTGGCTTGTCTTCGGTTCAATCATTCGATACTTGCAAGTATCGAAGAAAGACGTGTAAAGAAGAGGAAACAATTTAAATTGTGCTGTGATAAGAAACTCTCGAAGGTCACCTCCAAATTTAATCTTACGGTATTATACAGGATTGGCAGATCCGACAAAATAGTCGCAGACAGTGTTCATGTTTTGTGTGATCAACCAGATACATTAAATAACAGACCTGTGAAAATTTGGGCTTAATTTGTTGTGTGAGTCAGGAGAAAATAGTGAAAAACCATGCACAATTTTCAGCATGTTGGCCCATACACATTGGCCTTAGTTTTGGTTGCATTTGTTTTGGTTTTCAGAAACAGTTTTCTCGAATATGACTTAATTTCAGAAGGAAATATTTTAAAGAAAAGTGGTTCCAGTTCATAATCTGTCAGCTTTCCGACTAAAATTAAACCGTGATATTTTTTATCCTTACCAATCCTGTATAATACCTTTAATCATTAGTTTGATTGTTTTTAGTATCCTGTTATTCATGCATTATAATTTTAATTAACATACCTGCATTTTACCATTTTTTAACTTTACCTCATAAAAAAGTCTTCCTTGTCTTTATTTTGTAATGGAAAACTTATTGGTTCACACACTCCCTCTCAAGGTGTCCTTCATGCGGCGGATGAGCGTGACTTCAAAACAGCCTTCTCTTACTTCTACGAGGCATTTGAAGGATATGACTCGGTGGAAAACCCCAAAGCCATTGATGCCCTTAAGTATATGTTGCTTTCCAAGATCATGTTGAACAGGTAGGTAAAGTCAATATCAACAACATTGACTGATTTCCCATGTATAGCAGAGCAAAATGATTCACAAACAAAATGTACCAGTTGCTACTCTAAAATCATCATTTTCTACTCAATATTAGCATTCAGTGCACACAAAACAATTTCAGTCCAAATATTTTTGCTGTGCAAAATTGCTGGACGAAATCGTTTCGTGAACAAAACGATTAATTTAAATTAATGGACCATTGTAGGGTCTGATACTTTGTGTAAGGGCAAGGCAGTTTTTCCTCAGTAAAGGGCACCTCTATGAGGGAAATTCCTATATCTACCTGTACATTCCATGGGGCACCAAGGCATTGACTATGGGCATGGAGGCGATTGTTGACTGTTAAGTATCAGGCCTGCATTGTTATTATGAGGGTAGACTGGTCCCGTCTTTATCCGCAAGGATAAAGACAGGCACTGATCTTACAGGCCCAATGATTTCATTGGATACAAGGTTTTCATTGGATTAACGTGCAGTGACCTAAGCTTTCCATATCTGTGTTATGATTGTCTGAGGTGATGTAGTTTGTCAGCTTGCACTTTCGGTCGTCTGCATGCGCTATGCAGGGGGTGCATAATGTTTGTACATGCTTGCATGTGATGTTGTTTTATTCACTATGATGTGTACACAATCATGTACTTGTGAATTGACTGCAAATCTCCATGTGAAGTGGATGCGAGGTCAAAGGTATTTACGATCCTCAAAGTGTAACGTCAGGTGTTCAGGCTAACATGAGGGTTAACCTAGAGCTGTGTATTGAGAGAGTTGCAACATAGAGGACCAGTTTTGTTTTGGGTCACGTGGTTGCCGGACGCCATTTTCAGTCCAAATGCAGCACAACCCAATGGACAGACTAGTCTGGCACCCTGTGTTCGCCAATGTGGGTTTTTTTTGACACAAAATGGCTTATTATCTCAAGTTGTCGCAACTCTCTCAATATATGGCTCTGGGTTTAACCCATAACCACCTGACTGGTCACAGTACATAAACACTGTTCCTGCCTAGTCCATGTTACGCTTATTGGTGTATTGCGATAAATACTCAATATTTACTGCCTTGCAAATAACATTTCCCAACAAACTGTATACTGTTGGAAAGAGCCTCATTCTCTACAATGTAGTACATATTTTGCCATGTTCCCCCTTTCATGTCACTAGTAGTGAGAGTATAAAGAAAGACACTAACTTCTTGTTCATGTTCGGGTTTACCTGTAGTAAGGCGCTAACAGTGTTGTTGTGTTCTGTGGGTAATCACATACAGGCACGTAGGAAGATGACTTCAACAGGGGGGGCCAGGTTCCTGTGAAATTTGCCTGGTCACTCACCTTTATCATTAATAACTTTACCCACATCCCCAGATCACCAGAATTGCATAAAATCGTTTAATGTACTATCAGTTAAAATCCGCGATGTAAAACATGAAGTTAAAATATTTAAAAAAATAAAACTGACTCGGTGTATAGTTGATGATGGTAGAAACATCCCTCGAAATATTGATGCTAAAATACTGTTCGATGCTATTTTTTTTAAGAAATGAGCATGCGCGGACCCAGGATTTTTTGAACCGGGGGTCATAACAGCGCACACAGGCTTCTTCAATTGTGGCTCAAATAAATTTCAGGGTTGGGGTCCAGGGGCCGGCCTCATGGCCCCTGGTGGGGTCCAGGGGCGAAGCCCCGGTGGGGGTTCAGGGGGCGCAGCCCCCTGGAGCTCTGAGCTTTTGGCATTTTGGGGTCGATAAATCAAGCTTCCGTGTGCCTAAATACAGAGGAAAAGAGCACTTCTGATCAATATCAAACGTCTAATTTTACAGGAAAAATTTCCTGTAACATCAACGAAGGACTCCTAGAAAATGTTAATCCCACGCTGGCTTTTGTATACACGCATAAGGAATGGGCGCCTCCTAGGATCCCTTCACTGTTGACCCCATACACATACTGTTTGGTACAAAAAAATTGTGGCCGGGCGTTCCTGCGCACATGTTCAATATGCGTCTGTTGCATGGGCGGAAGCACCGACGAAGAAACTTCAAGATTCCGTAAGCAAATTTATTCAAATAGCCACTTTGTCAATGTTATCTGATTAAATGGCCTACAGACTGCAGTACTATTCCCTCAGAACATATGAACAAGCCAATTTATCATCCGGACAACATTTTTTTAGGGGGGGCCCGGCCCCCCCTTATGTTTTCAGCATGTTTTCAGCGGGGGCCAGTGGCCCCCACGGCCCCCCCGGTTCCTACGTGCCTGACATAGTAAGGCAGATGTTGGTTAAGTAAGGTAAAGAAAGGTCTGTTGTTGAGCTCTTTATGGACATTTTGTATTGGTTTTCTTTCAGTGCGGACGATGTCCAGTCAATAGTGAGTGGAAAGTTGGCTTTGAGATACGCTGGACCAGATGTTGAAGCTCTTAAATGCATAGCAAGTGCCAGCAAGAACAGGTCCCTCTCAGAATTTCAACAGGTACATTTCATTCCCTACCTTCTTCACTATCTGCTTTCTGTCTGCTTTCTGCACTCGGGTCCACTGGACTTTAATTACCTTTTTTTGCTGTCTGAGAATCTGTATAAAACAAGTGCATGTGCCACGTCACTCACTGTGTATACAGATGGAGAAGGGCAATTCCTTATTGGGTCTTGTAATAGTGACCTCATAATGTATTCTCTTTAAGATGAACAAAGTGCACTACTCGAAACGTAGAGTCTCTGTTCACTCACCACTGGTTCTTTTCAGAACCATCATTAACACGAAAATTGTAGCAAAATAGAGAAGTTATTTCCTTCCTGTCATTAACTGTTGCTTTTTTGTGATATTGTAAATTTGACAATTCCAGACAAAAAGCAAATACACAAAAGAGTTAGAGGATGATCCCATTATCCGAGCCCATCTGGATTCACTGTACGACAATCTCCTAGAGCAGAATCTCTGCCGTATCATCGAGCCATTCTCAAGGGTACAAGTTGCACATGTCGCCAGCATCATCAAACTCCCACTGGTCAGTATGAAGTAATTTTCACAAGAAGAACAATCCACAAGACTGCAGGGCTTGTAGCTCAAAATGTTTACTGGACCAGATGTGTTTTTTTACAAGACCAGTCATAAGAAAAAATTTGAACTGAGAGAAGATTTATCTCATTGGTATTATTGGCAAGTATTCTTCAATACTCAACAGAATTGAAAGATTTGTATCGGACTGAAAGTCAACATTTGTACAAAAACACAAGACAGCCGGACTTGTCCAGTCATGAGTTACTGTGTTGAGGTTGTCCAAGAAATCAAGTATTTGGGTACAATTATCGATAGCAAACCAAACTGGAATACAAATACTACCCAAATGTGTAAAAGAGCTAATCAACGGCTTTACTTTTTAAGAAAACTGAAATCGTTTAACGTAAGCACCAATATTCTTAATTTTTTTTTATCAGAGTACAATTCAATCTATCTTAATTTTCTGTTGTATTTGTTGGTATAATTCACTCTCCCAAGCAAATTGTAAGAAACTCCAGCGCATCACCAAACAGGCTAGCAGGATTATTGGAGCAGACACTAAGAGCATGCAAGAAATCATGGAAGATTACATTATGACTCAGCTCATAAGATTCTTTGTAACCCAACCCACCCTCTTAACCATCAAATTTTTCTTAATCACTCAGGCAGGGTCCGACAACTTTGTCTCAAGACCAACAGATTTAAGAATTCGTTTCTACCTAGCGCAATTAACCTTTTTAACAGTAGTTGGTCGAGATAACGCATTTTTAAAATTTGTTGTAAATTATTGTGTATTTTATGATCTGTTTTATCCCCCTTTTTATTACTGTATTTTGTAAATTTGTATTCTTGTTTATTGTCTTTATGCCTTTACTTGTATTGGATTCTCCTTATACACAGGGAAAACAAATTTCATGCTTTTTATCATGACAATAAATATTTTGAATCTTTGAATCTTGAATCTTTGAATGAGTTTACTGGCCCGGTGTTGAAATCACTGGCCTATGGCCTACGGTCCAGTAGTTTCAATCCCTGCGACGTCATGTAGGTCAATAGACATATCAAGGTGTTGCCATGTTTTTACTCCAATCCAACTCATGTAACCAAACCAAGGCTGTAAGAAAAATTAGTCTGGTTCCATGTTTGTGCTATGATTATTAGAATATTAGCATTCATTACTGTTATGGGATACAGGTTTGTAAGAATGTTTTGTGGGTTAACAAAGAATTCTTGTTTGTGCATCGAACCTCACAGAACAAGGGATTACCGGCTTAGTAAAGAAGTCTGGTATATACTCTATATTTTCTTAATTAGTCAATATTTCAATCTTAATTGCATTCTGTGTTTCCCCAACAGAACCTGGTGGAAAGAAAGCTGTCACAGATGATCCTAGACAAGAAGTTTCATGGTGAGAACTTGTTTTATTATTTTTTGGTTATGCTTCTAGCTGGTCCAAATTGTTTCATTATTTCCTAGCATTATCTAATGCTATGTTATGTTATGCAAATGTTTGGATACACCAAGTGAGGATACTGGTCTTTGACATTTACCAAAAGTACCCTGCCTTTAAATGAACACTGTCAATTTTCACTAATTGATGACTTTTATCTCTTTATAGGTATTCTTGACCAGGGTGAGGGAGTTCTTATTGTATTTGATGAACCTGTTGTTGACCAAACCTACGAGATGGCGCTCAAGACTGTACACAGTATGGGAAAAGTTGTTGATGCACTCTACAAGAAAACAATTAAGTTGTATTGATGTTTGAATACATAGTGTAATTAATTTACCCATAACAAGTTGCTTACTATTTGTTTAGTGCTCTGTAAAAGGAAGTGGTTCAGGATGGTTGGATCTTATCATATGTGTCACTGGGGAAGATTGCATGAGCCGAAAATAAAAGGAAAGTTTCTAAAGTAAAAAGCACTGTTTGCTTTAAATGAGGGAACTCTTCCCGTGGCTCAAAATGGAATTTCCTGACAGTGAATTCTTCTTGCTCTTGGAATTTTTTCAAAAACTAAAACCCTAACCTTGGTGAAAAATTACGAATTTGCCATAATGCCCGTTATCTTATGATGTACATCTTTGAGAAAGTCTCAATGGTTTATTTCACAGACCTTATCATCAATTGAAGTGTATCTATTAACAATAGGCTTTTGTAGTAAATACGAAAATGTTGGATACATCTACATGTAGTGTTGTCATTTAGCCTTCGAGAAAGACTCTGCTATATGGTCGAAACGTCAGGCCATTAACTATTTTTTACATATACATTTATTGAGAAAGCATTGACTCTTAAAATGTTCTCATCGGAAATGCCAATGTGAAATCGGATTTTATAAGACCTAGTTTTTGAAATTCTGAGTTTGGGGATTTCATTTAAAACACTAGGAATGTACATCACGTGATCATACATGTACGAAGTTCTGTATACACATGTTCAAAACAACATCAAGTGCTCGTCCCAATTTTTGTAAACATCTTTGTAAGAAATGTGTTTGCTAGCGAACAGTCTGTACCCCCAAAGGAAACGAATTCAAAAGTGTATCTGTGACAATATGCTTTGTAATAAATATGAAAAAGTTCATTACATTTATAGAGTTGGGTATTTGATTTCTTAAAACTAAAGACGAGGAATAGGAACTGCCATGCTCGTTACTAATGTAAAGCCTGTGATTGGGTAAGATTTTTTCCTGATTCCAGATTTTCTTTTGTATTTCCTTTCTCCTTCGTATTTTCGTGGAAGACTTTTTCTTAACCATCAAAGGAAAACGAAAAAGGGACATAACATCCTGAAATAGGCCGTGTCCGAATTGGCGGCTACAGCTATGGCTGGATCGCCGTGTCATTACATGTATGTGTTGGAGTATAGGACGCCCTTAGCAACAGCCGTATGGCATCAACGGCTATGGCTGGATCGCCGTGTCATTATGTGTTGGAGTATAGGACGCCCTTAGCAACAGCCGTATGGCATCAACGGCTATGGCTGGATCGCCGTGTCATTATGTGTTGGAGTATAGGACGCCCTTAGCAACAGCCGTATGGCATCAACGGCTATGGCTGGATCGCCGTGTCATTATGTGTTGGAGTATAGGACGCCCTTAGCAACAGCCGTATGGCATCAACGGCTATGGCTGGATCGCCGTGTCATTATGTGTTGGAGTATAGGACGCCCTTAGCAACAGCCGTATGGCGTCAACGGCTATGGCTGGATCGCCGTGTCATTATGTGTTGGAGTATAGGACGCCCTTAGCAACAGCCGTATGGCGTCAACGGCTATGGCTGGATCGCCGTGTCATTATGTGTTGGAGTATAGGATGCCCTTAGCAACAGCCGTATCCATAGATGTAGCCACCAATTCGGATACGACCTAACCAGATCTGCCAACACTTCCTGATTCTACAGAAAGTTCCCTGAAAATAAACCAACCTTTCCATGTTCTGATGAACAAATTTGAAAATCTCCATGATCGTAGACGCTTGTTATCATATTAGATTGTGTATGGTGGAGCAACCGAGTACAGAACTCATCTGTCATGTCTATGTACTTTGTACATACATGATATCATAGCAGGCTGGCTCAGTGCATTTATCATTCATTCAAATGTTGAATGTAACTCTAAATATCTCCCTGATAGCAATATTAATGTGTTGTCGGCCCTGTTGTACAGAGTTTGTCAATTCTTTAAAATTTAACCTGAAGGAGTTTTAGATTAGAAAAGATGCAACTGCTATACCCATTTTCGTGATTTGTTTTTATTGTTGCATGATCACAATCATGTGTTGTGTCGGTTTTATCAGTTGAAGGCAGCAGTCTAATATCCGCCGATTTGTTTTGTATATCGTTATGTTTTTTAGAACCCAAACTGGTCATGGTTATTCTGAATACCGCCCTCCTATGACGATTCGTGCAATCTTTAGCTGTTATCTGGGATGCCTGCGATCATAGGTGACAGCAATTAGGTGTTGATTATAAGGAGATTCGATTTTGTTGTCTTGTTATGTTTGAAATAATATTTTATCTGTCTTGTTGATTCCATTATACATTACAAAACACTGAAGTGTTCGTAATTACTGCTCTGATGAAACACGTATATTTTTCCAGGAATGCTATACATCCCTGGTGTCGTAATAGGCAGTATTTCCGATTAAACGGATACACAACCGCTTTCGTTGTCTGAAAGTTTGGATGGACTAATGAACTCGTTGGCAATCATATAAATGTTAAGTTCGGAGAAACGTCAATTTAACCAGGAAGCAGCAACATCTTTCCAAACAATGAGTGAATTGAAGCTTTGTCAGTGTAATTGCTTGTCTCCATCACAATGCCCGTACATCAAACAGACGAATCCACGCGACAATCATTGTGTATAGGCACTATTATTCCGTAAATTGCGCCAATCATTCATTTTGCTAAGCACATGCCTCTTCGACCAAACATTTGAAGCACCAGCAAGACGGCGTGTTGTGGCCGACCGGTTTAGTGCATGATGTGGGTTCGAATCCCGGTCATAACACTTGTTTCCTTGAGCAAGAAACTTGACTACAATTGCTTCTCATCACCCAGGGGTTAATGGGTGTCTGTGAGGGCAGAGATGGTTCTTGTGATTGATTTAGCTTAGTGCGCTACATACATGACAGCACAGGCTGTATACTCCCCGGGGAGCTGAGATGGTTTAAGGAATGACATTTATGGCCCAGTGACCAGGGGTAATCATGTTTGAAACGCAATAATCATTCTTTGGAATTGCGCTATATACAAATTTATATCATTATTATTATTATTGAGAAAGAAAAATGTATAAATATATATTTAAAAAACACCGGATGCAGGCCTACGTTGGTTTAGTCGAGTATTAGCCGTCCCAGTAACGGCTGAAACAATTGCAAATGGCTGGAAAATGGATTGATCAAGCGAGGTTTGCGGTAACAGCATGTGCATACTTTTGAGTAGAGTGGTTCTGAGAAGAACTGGTGGTTAGACAGCACGATGTTTCAATCAGTATGCTCTGATCGTCTTTAGGAGAATGAAGATAGATTGGTTTAAAGCTATAGTATCAGTAAAACAAATTACCCCCAAGAACGACGAAGGCAATAGGAACCAGGGCAATAGGGTCTACGTTTGGTAATGACTCTGAAAATTAATGGCAATATAAACTTACTTGGTAAGAAGTACAGCAGATTTGGTTGGTATAATGCATTTTTGAGAAACTTTTCACTTTTTACTGCGGTTATGAACAAATATATAACTTGTTATACCAAAAACATTTGAATATGAGAAGCGACGCGTAACGCTTCTCAGAGTGTGTATTCCAATTCAAACTATTCTTCCTGCGTGGACATAACCGCTACAGATTTTCGGCAATATCCCAAAAACGCCTACCACCTTTTTGAAACGAAATTTTCACAGGTTGGATTTATGGTACAACTATATAGGTTTGAAACAAACAATAGGCTCCAATTACCAAAGGTGTACGATACCTTTAAACATCCTTATTGCGGTGACATCATGTGCATACTTTGCTTATCTCACTCTCATGAGACATGTTTGTAATTTCACAGGGCGAAATATTTGTCATTCTACCTTTAAATAAATAATAAATAATAAATAACAAGTTCTTATATAGCGCATTTTACAATAAACGTCTCAATGCGCTTTAAATAAAGAATTCCGAATTCCGAAACTGTTATTATTATCGATGCAGTTACATGTAGATGTCTAGTTCTTTTAAGAACTTATAATAAACTAAATAATATGCTTGACTGTTACTGGCGTATCTAATGGGGGCCCGTGCCCCCCCCCCCCACTCGATGTCCGTGCCCCCGGGTGCCCCCCCTATTTGAAATCTGGACTTTTGTCATTAGAAATTTCCAGAGTAAAATGTTTCCTTTTATACGCTTTAGGGCATAATGTGATAATGTCGATGATTTTAAAAACTATTTTCCGTTTACACACGACAATGTATTTGTTTTTATACTAACACCAGATTATCTTATGAAAGATACCGGTAGTAAATTATATACAAATGGCGCTGAAAAGGGGCTTGTTTAAGAAAAAGGCAAACGGAAACTTGGCCAGAAGTGCCCCCTAGAAAAAATGGTGCACCCTCTTGTGCCCCCCCCCCTGTTCTGTTGACGGTGTGTTCTCTTTAGTCTTACCTATACATAGCCTATTATAAACATTTTAAGAATTTAAGAATCACGTCAATGTACAATTTTTGGACAATTTGTGCCAATTTATTATGTCCTTCCTGATGTGTTTTCTCTGCAGTTATTCTTATTCAAGTCTCGTCGCTACACACCGATGTCGAAATTGAATAAGTACACATGCCTGAGAAGAAATTGTTTTTAAGGAGCAAGGCCGATTCTCATCGTGTGATCAAGTTTCATTCTCAATTCCCCAGTAGCCACATTTTTATGTGCACTCCCTTAGTGGTCTGATGTGTGTTTAGCCTGGCCGTGTATTCGATCTCCGGGCCCCACGAAAAATATCATGACTCACGCTCTCACACCACCCATTCTTCGTCTGTAATTCAGAGGTTTTTTTTATATCCTGTGGGCCCAAAGCCATTCAGCATACATTAATAAATCTAGCGCAATTAACCTACATTCTCCTTCTCGGCTCTTCTTAAAAGGGTTGGAAACTCTACTCATACTGATATTGGCGATTCTCGTTTAAGTTGAGGCTTGGGTTTCGTAAATATCATTAAATTTGTGAAATCGGTGTGTTAAAAACGCTGCGCTGGAATTTGGTGACAGTAATTTGATGTGATACCTCAAGTGTTTTTTTCTTCTTCGTTTTCCTCATTTATTATTAATTCGGCCAAATCTAATTTTAGCTGTAAGTGGATGATTTTCGTTTTTAAATGCGTCAGAGATTACGAAATTAAAATAATAACATTGGTTTAAATGTAGGCTATGTATGCTGCTTTGGCGAGATCTATTGTGTTTCTATTGACATAAAAAAAATCTACGCTGTTATTGTAATGGATGCCGCCGTTGTAGACTACTATAGATTTGTGAAGAAACTTCAATTTTACTTCATATATTGTCAATGAAACAAGATGCTGCTTCGTTTTACGAATTTGAAAATAAAGTACTTGTATTTCATCGGATACCTTTCATCACAACCAGTAAGGAAGTGTGTAGTATGTTTTGATATTCGGAAAAACAGTTCGTGGATTCCACGAACGTAATTTTGTTTTTTATGTTTTCCTTCCTTCTCGAAAATCAGAGTGTTAAAACTCTGCAGCGAGGGCCCTGTTTGGTAGCAACGCCCCTGTGGTACAATGTCAGCACCCCCCCCCCCCATGCTGACAAGCTTTTTCCCATTAGGTTCGTTTTTGCATTTTGTTCATGGATTATTAAAATCTAAGTGTGTTGTTTACATGTCCAGGTATATTGCCTGGGTTAATTTAAGCTTATTTCTTTTCTTAAAAATTAAGTTTATAATTAAGTTTCATCTAAAATTGACAATTGACATACCGATTTTGTACAAAAGGATGCTGGCAGAGTTTTGACCTGCCCCTATTATAACCAAATCACTGACCCCTGTTGGTTGACACCCCCTCTATAGGACGTTTTAGGTCCAGTTTAGGGTATCATGGCAATGGGGTTAAGCCAGCATACTCTGACAACATCCCTCAAAAGCACATTAACATCATGTGGAAAAACACGTATTTGCTGATAACAAGACAGCTAAATACAATAACTATATTTATTTTGAACTTTCACATACAGTAAAATTACAAAATTAACCCATGCAGTTGAAGAAAATCGTTTATGATTTGAAGTTGAGAATATGTTTAATATTTTTGCATCTTATATCTCATACAGTCTGATGACAACGTGTTGTTTGTGACCTACAAAATTTGTGCAAAGCGGAAATGTGTGGTGGCATAACGTCCGTTGTCTTTAGTCAGGTAACGAATAGTGAAGGTTTTTGCATGATCATTGAACTCTCTCGTTCATGGCTGGCTCAATGAATTAAACGAGTATCAGTAGCTTCTTTTTATGTTTGTCATGATAAATTTTGTATAATTTTACTTAAAAGTATTATACAAGAGTGGTGAGCTGACAAAGTAGTCGCAGACAGTGTTCATGTTTTGTGTGATCAACCATACGAAATAGGCCTAACAAACCTGTGAAGACTTGGGATTAATCGGTTGTGTGAGTCAGGAGAAAATAATTAAAAACCTCATAATTTTCAGTATTTACCTTAATTTTAGTTGTAACAACCAAAATCGGCTGTTTTATAGATTGTTATAGAAATGTCTTCAATTCAGTGGGATATATTTCATAGTAGAAAATGGTTTCAGTAAGAACTAAATAATCAGTAAGCTTTCAGACTAAATTTAACTATGATGTTTTTATCATTGCCAGTCCTGTATAATACCTGTAAAAGTGAAAGTACATTTTGTTTTTCGGAAGAGTAAAGGTATAGTTCACAACCTCGGTTTAGTTTTTAACAACCACAAGTTTATCAACGGGTGGTAATATTAAATCATAGCGCAACTATCGCAAGGACGGTTTTTTCTTCTTTTTTTCTGGAATTTTGTGCACTGAATCCTCAAAAGTGTTGAAACGAGAGAGCTTCAGATCGAAAGAAATCCAAAAATAATTATTCGATTTACCAATTTAACTTTGTCTTTTGTTTTACTAGATGTAGGCTAACTCTCAGATGAAGGTTGAAATAAATATTTGTTTACCACTCAGCAAGACTTTGATAAAGTCAACGACCATCCATTGGGGTCATCTGTCTTGTTTCAAACCGATCGGTTCACTGCATTTGGTTGAAATATTGTGTGGATTATCTTCTCAAATTAAAACCTTTGATAGCCCTGTGAGTTTCAGTCAATTTCAGGGGGGGCGTAAAACCATGCCAGGTTTCCCACAGATAAATTTGTTTTCACTTTTAGTGTTGAATTTCAGGTTTTCCTGGAAAATTATACATCATCAGGAAACCAAGTGAGGAAACCCTGTCCAGGATGTTTGTTGCTTTACATTGTAAAGGAATTTCGCAATTCTGCAGAAAAGGAAGTTTGTTTAGCAGTATTTCGTGATTTTTTATTTTTTTGTTGTATTTAATTATTTATTGTTGAGCTGATTCTCAGTGTTCCCATTGTATACACTTTACTTGCTTACAGACATCTTTATTATCTTGTTGTTAAAATAATGCTTGTTATTGATTTTTCTCAGACATGTTTAGTAGAGCAACATTGTGGGCTATCCCTAGTACAGGTGTTATCCATGATCCCTTTTCTTTAATCTTTCCTGTTAAAACATTGTGGGGTGCACCCCACAGTGTCGAAACACCCCAAAATACAGTTTCTACCCCAAAATCACCCCACAATGTCCATCTTGTTGGCCCATCTAATCATACTTGTCTGTCTAGTCCAATGTCTGTCTAGTCTTTTGTCTCTTTGGCGGTCTGTCTTGTCATATAGGGCTGATTTCTACAATGTTCGAATTACTTAATCAGCCCCCATACTGTTTAAATTGACTTCATTAATTGGTTATTTAACTTTGTTATTGATTATACATTATTTTTTCTTGTTTGAGAGTACGGACGTGTTTTCTGAAAGGTAAACCTTATTTTTTATTTTTTTTATGAGATATCGCCCAACTCACAAGGCCGGACGGCCACTTCAAGGTGAGGGCTATACTTACCTGATTTGGGCTGTTGACCCAAATCAACTGTCACCGGTGGGGCACATTGCCACCTATACTCCTGGGGCTGAAACAGAGATCTTTTAGAAATGTTCCAATTTAAGTGAGAATTTTTGAAGCATGATTTTTATAGCAATTTCAACATTTTATACCAAGTCATTGTTGCAACAAAGTCTTGTTGTTGTTGTTGTTGTTGTTGTTGTTGTTGTTGTTGTTGTTTTGGGGGTTTTCATCAACGAAGTGAAATATTAATTATATTAGTATTTTATTTCTCTCCACAAAATTAAATAAATCACAAACTAAAATGAAACAAAATTTGAAAATAATCAAGTGAAGAAAAAACACTAAATACGTTATTTATAGATGTTGAGAAGGCTAAACTGAGGAGGAAAATTATATTAACAAATGCATACAAACAAAAGGTTAAATATAATGTATTTTAAAGTCGAACGATCAGCGAGACACTTCATTATTTCCTCTTATAGGTAAACCGAACACACTGCATGCTGGGAGTGACGTCATTGGAGCGATACGCTGAAGACGTCTGGTGGCATTAATTTAACCATAGAGCAAGATTTAACCCGTTTCGCACGCACGAGGCCTTGGGCAACGGGGCCATTATTTTTTAATATATCCCACACAACACACACTTGAACATACATCAGAGCAGATTTAGCGAGGTGAATACTGCTAAATTTAGCACAGGAAACTCTGATGTAGGTCTGCTAGCTTTAATTAAGCTAAACTCATTAGATTTATATTAATGTCATTTATCAGCATACAGTTATATCAAGCCATTCACAACAGTTATGGACGTTTTGGGGGCTTTTCGCGTGAAAAACCTATAACGAATAATCAATTTGGATAATCACACCATTCTTTTAAGATAAATGAAAATTGACCTGTAAAAAAAGTTAAAATCATCTTTTATTTACTCCAACAAATCCTCATATGGGAATACAAATAATTAAAGAATTAAGAAAAATATATAAATGTATAGGTCCTAACGTTACAAAAATACTTTTAAAAAGAACGAACAAGTTGGACAATCGCACAAACTAATGGTGAATTGTTAACACGTAATAGACACAAAACAACTGAAATGTCAATTCTCAACATCATGATTCAACAAGTTAACCCAACATCAAATACAATTGTTGAAGAATATATTTTCATTGAGTTAGTTGCAGCATTTGTTAACGCCATTTATTAAACACGCATGAAGTTTAGATGATTGGTTATATCTATATCTATATATGAAAAACCGTCTGAAATGCTAAGAAACGTTGTATTTCAAATTGTCCGTTCTCGTTCAGATACGAAAGTCTCTGACACAACACATCAACAACCCCAGAAAACATAACCATGCATATTCTGTTTGCGGTAACATCATGTGTATAATTATCTACTTTGCTGTTTAGATTTTGTTCTTTAAGAGTTTTTGTTCTTTAAGAGTTTTAGTTTTTTAGTTTTTTTCTTCTTAATTATAATTTCTTAAATTCATCATCGTGGTTTAGCTCGTTCGTTGTGGTCCGTCTTGTGTGGTGTTTTGGTCTTTGTTTGTTTGTTTGTTTGTTTGTTTGGTTTTTGCGCTTGTAATACCCGTCTCGTTTTGATCCTTGTTTGATCTTTTGTTAATCTGTATTGTTTTATTATATAATTGTAATATTATTTAATTACTTTCCATCTTTATTTTGTTTTGTACAGGGCATCACAGCCTATAAGCTTTTGCTCTAATGGGTCATGCCTCCATACAGTTTCAGTCTCTGTTAACTAATCTAATCAAGCTGTTTATTTTGATTTATGTATGGAAATAAATGTTGTTGAATTGAATTGAATTGACAATAAATATTTTGAATCTTGAAAAAAAGAAAAAAAGAACTTGTTTTGCTATGCAGTGAAGTAATTGACGAGAAGTCCCCCCGATCCGCTAAGCGAAAGTAGTAGTCCCGACCGATTTCCTACCTTCCGCCCAGGTAGTTAAGAAGCAGGACAGTTCCGTTTCAGAACTTGGTAGTCTCCCGAATTCCGAAATCTACTCTGCGGCAATAGAATAGTCTCCCGAATTCCGAAATCTACTCTGCGGCAATAGAATAGTCTCCCGAATTCCGAAATCTACTCTGCGGCAGTAGAATAGTCTCCCGAATTCCGAAATCTACTCTTCGGCAGTAGAATAGACTCCCGAATTCCGAAATGTACTCCGCGGCAGTAGAATACATTGCAAGACAAGTTCTCAAAGAACAAAATCTACACAGCAAAGTAGATACACAAATGGTGTTACCGCAAACCGAATATACATTCGATACCTCACCGTGCAATGACTCAAGTCCCATAAAAAATAACTAATCAATAAATCAACGTTTTGATATCATTCTTATGAAGCCAAGGATGGGTGACGCACTGGGCAAATGAAGGCTTATGATTCTTGTCGCATTGCTGGTTACACATAAAAGGAATATAAATAGAAATCAAGACGTCACTGTCGGAGTTTCCCCCTCAAGAAAGTCTTCAGATGTCTATAAATTGCATTTTTTCATTTCATGAAGTGTGTGATTTGTTTTTGAGCCTGGAGATTTGTTGGATGATTAAAATTGTGTAATGATGATGAGGCATTCAATGGTTGCGTAAGATTACATGAGAACAAATTACTACATTCAGATTATAGTCAACAACATCGGTCTATGTAAATTCTTCTAAGATGCAGTATTACAGTGTACATGTATCCTTAGGCAACATCGTGGTATCATGTGGGATTGCCTCTACGATGGCACGCTCAATCTTAAATATGGAGACTTGTCCCTCTGCAGATTCTTAAAATGCTCCTCTATCTTCCCATAGTGGAAATACTGCCCGCTGGGTGTGGTTTATTTTAAGGGCCAAGTAGCGCGTTGCAATATGGCGGCTTATGACCAAATTTGGGGATAAGCATTAATAGCTGTTCGTCTACGTTGACTACACCTATCTTAGAATAAAGGGACGTCCCTTTGCCGAGTCTTAAAGTGTCACATCGTCTTCCGAGACGAAGAATTGTTCCATTTGGGATCATTGCTTATATTTAGTACTTGATGTATACGTGTTGAAATACAGGCTGTTTCATCGCAGTCGTATTCTTTCGCCATAGTCGGGTCCCTTTGCTGGTTTTAAAGTAGTTAAACTGCCCGTTGGTGAGCTCAGGACACAGATCCTTGGGGTGTTTGGGCGTAGGTCTGTATTTGGAGGTTGAGCGTTACATCGTTTTTTTTTCTCAACCTACGACATAGGGAGGTCCCTTGGCTTACTTAAACGACGCTAATCTGTCCATTGGAGAGCTTGGACTCAAGTCCTTAGTGTGTAAGGGGTTAGGTTGCGCGTTCGATGGGCGTCGATCGTGGGGTACACATTTGGGGGAGGGGTTTATTCATGACGTAGTCGGGTCCCTTGGTTAGTTCTTAAAATGTCAGTCATCTGGATGAACTCTGGTGACTCTTAATGTGTAGGTTGATCATGCGAGGGTAGGTTTTAACCGGAGTTCTGACGTTACAAAGTGGTGTTGATTTACCACCTGTGGTACAGTCATGTCCTTTTGGCTACCGTTGGGATGTTTCGGGTTTGACGACCTGAGAGCAGATTTGCGCGTTTCAATAAGTTTGACGTAAGCTATGGAATGAAATGTGGTTTGTTTGCAACAGGTAAATAAAACCGAAACAGCTTAGTATTTGTTGTAATCTGTCTTTTCCTCTCAATTGCTCGAGATTAAAGTCGATAATTATGTTTATACCTTCGCAGTATAGATGTCATGCGTCGGTGACATGATGAAGTGCACTACCTTAAATTAATTAATTTTACCAGAAACAAAATTCCTCGCTAAAAAAACCCATATGGAGGGGCATTAATACTTTTTTATGACAAAATATATAAATGTAATACATTTTTGGCAGCCTTACACTGGCTCTCATATTAATTTAATAAGCAATATACACAGTGATTGTCAGTTCAAACAGTGAATCAAACAAAGATGGCCGCTGTAGAGGTCCTTAGCACCAGACCAAAGAACCGAGGGCAAATGTTTACTCTGCCTCGTTGGTTTATAAGTTAAGGCCTTGAAAACAATGAATTCATGGAACACGCTACCACATAACTGACCGAAGGTAGAGACAGTGTATAGTATCAGGTACCGGACAACCGTTTCCTATATCCTATGACAAATGGATAGAACCACAATTTGTAACAATAGAGGCGTGATATAGGTCATTTCTGATAGGAAGTTACTCTCACTTGCTTAAAGGTAGGGTCATAGATTGGGTTTTGTCAACGTAATGCTGATTAATTTTATTGGCAAAATTTTAAAAGAAAGATACAGTAAAAATCACCTGTGAAAGTTTCAGCTGAATTCTGTGTCTACTTGTTGAGAAAACAGCATAAAATTGTCACGGTATTTTCACAAGAACGTCAAATCTATCCACGTTTAGCGAGGTGACAGCGGGTACCAGCCGCATCTCTGGCCGCAGTATTCGCGAACGGACACCAACCCTCAGAAATATGAGCTTTTGGGGGGGGGGGAATTATCTCAACCATATTACTTCGAAAAAGGGAATCCTTTCTCAAAATATTTTATGCCATCAACAGCTGCAGTGCTTCTAACCACTAAATTATGGTCATTAATTTTTGGAGTATTTTACAATGACCCTATACCTTTAAATGCAATACCATAAGTGTCATGGACATTACCAATGGGTTTACTCTATACCTGAGGATAGAGCAAGGACGGTCTGAGTGATCTTTCGTGCGCTTCTCCAAGCGAGTGGCAACTACCTCCACCTGCCTCCTTTCTTGATACGTCCCATCACGCTCTATCTACCCAAGTCATTGATATTGTCCTTGATATTGTCAAACCATCTTGTCTTTAAGGGATTGTATACGTTTGGTAATTGGAACCCTCTGTTTGTTTCAGTCCTATATAGGTGTAGATATATACCATAAAACTAACCTGTGAAAATTTCATTTCAACAGGTTGTAGCGTTTTTGAGATATTTCCGAAAATCTGGAGCGGTTTGTCCACGGAGGAAGAATAATCTGCAATTGGAATATACAATCTGAGAAACGTTACTGTCAGTAACGTTTCTCAGATTCAATTTGTTTGCGATAAAAATTGATATCTTTTTCCATAACCGCAGTGCTTCAAAGTGAAAAGTTTCTCAAAATGCATTATACTATCAAAAGCTGTTGTGCTTCTTACTAAGTAAGTTTTTGTTGCCATTATTTTTCAGAGTCATTACCAAATGTAAACGCACCTTTAACCTTCCCCATGTTCTTGTATCTACCTGTGTCTTCTGTAAAACTCCACTCTTATGTAAAAAAAAACCCACCACAGTGACAACATTGCTTTGGTTTGTCTCTACTTTCTCTGCATGACCCTTTTGTGATGTGACCCTTGATACAAAGCCAATGCATGGAGTAGAGCTTGGGTCAAGGCGAGATAAGAGCAAGTTCAAGGGAAAACGTAAATGAGATGTCAATACAATTGCTTTTTCTAATTGTATTTTTGTTGTTGTTTTGTTTCTTCCGAGCAAAATGATGAACTGTGAAAAAAGTATGTAGTTATACGTCTGTTAAGCTCAAATTTTTCTAGCTGGTCATACGTTTTCTGATACGGTGAGGTAAGAAAGTCCTGTAAGATCATCCCGGAAAAAAATATAACAAAATAATACTGAATAATATTTATATTCATGAAAAAGTTAACGAAAGGAAAATTACAAACATTTGTGTTACAATTTAACACAATTATTGACAGTAATCACTAAGGCAAGCAGGTAACCATAGGGATGTTCAATATTCCCACACAAATATGGTGCTTAACTCGCGGCTAATTCATGTAATTAATCACAGCCTTGCCGACTCGGCATTTTTGGTATCAGCCGCATGCATAATAATCTGCTCATAAAATCTGCAGAAAGGAAAGTAAATGTCGAGAGACCATCAATCCATTACAGGGATGGAAGAGCACGCAAATAGCTGCAGCCTGGGAGATACTTATGCATTCGTCTACAAGGACCCGAAGAGCGGGTCCGTCAAGAGCGTAAATGCAGGAGCAGTGGAATTTCATAGCTCGGACTGTCACCATACGGCTGTTTTATGTATGTGTATATTGTACAGATGGAATTTACGTCAAACTTAAAACGAGATAGAGTGCGGAAGTAACGTATTGTTAATCTTGTTGGTGAAGGGTTGGGATCAACGTTACATCCTCTTTCCCAACGTAGGTCTGTGGCCAGCCTCTTTCTTTTATACAGACTATTATTCGTGGTATGTGCCACCTGTGTTGTCCGACCTAGTTCAGGATGTTTGAGCGTGAAACCAGGCTTTCTGCTTCTTCTCACACATACACTCTTGCTTTGCTGGGATGTAGAACACAGAGCCATTCCAACAGCTTTATTGTGACGTACTGCATCTCTTTGGAACTCCTTGCCTGGTGCATGTTTCCCTCAATCCTACAATCTAGACTGTTTTAAGGGGAACATCAATTCCTAACCTCATCTCCCCTGCGTTATTTCCATCTTTAATATTTGTCTTCTTGTAGAGTGGCTTTTAGCCTTGTTTGGGGCAACCTCGCATAACAATTAAAAGAAAAGCGAGGAAGGCCAAACTTCTGCAGAATATGTCACAAACTGAATGTAAACTAATTGAACAAAATTGTAAAAACTAGCTGGATGAAAGTATTGTTGGTCAAAAACTGACAAACGGGAGCGTTGAGAGGGCAGCTGGTTAAAATGAGCTGGTCAAAACCTGGTTGAAAACAAGGAAGATATAATTGGAAAACTGCGAAAGACCTAGTCGAAAAAAAGCTACTGGTCAGCAACAGACTGTGGGTAAAATCTGGAATAAATAACTCGTCGAAAACTTAACAAATATAAACCATTGAAAACTGTAACAAAAATAAGTCAGTAACTAATTTTATCGATATTGAACCCCTACAAGTGCATTTTTGTATTTATTTGAGTTTCTACCCGCAGAAGCGTTTACTGATTGTTTATTCCCTAACAGTCTTAAGCTTTTCGTTTTGTTTTGAAGTAATTAAGACCTAAACATATGTTTTCGTAATTGTAATTGCCCTTACACGCCTTACACGCCGAGTAAGCCATTATAACTTTCAAAATACCCCCAAACATGGCATTGTCTGCTAACATCTCTTTCTACACATGTCAATATATTTTTGGAAACACTTATAAGTGATTTGTTCCGTTTACACCATCTTTGTCTGATTCTTTTTGTGGCGGTTATGGGACCTGATAATCATACTCAACAAGGCACCAGACTAAATCCACTTCAATCTCAGTTTGACGGCTAAAATGGAAAACAACGAGATTACACCACAACGAGTAAAGGTCATGAAACATGAATAATGTCTAGTGGTATGTTGCCGGTGACGAATTGCATCTCATTAATCAAGAAACATTAGCAGCTCTTGTCACGTCTCATAAAAATCGTCTTCAACTTTGTTCTCTCGTTTACCGCGCATTCGTGGCGTGGTCGTGGCCGAGCGGTTAAGGGCACTCCAGCTGAACTCAAGCTCTGGTGTTTCTGGAGCAGAGTGTGGGTTCGAGTTCCGGTCTTGACACTTGTGTCCTTAAGCAAGATATTTTACCATAATTGCTTGTCCTTCGGATGGGATATTAACCCGTAGGTCCCGTGTACGAGGACGGTAGAGTGCACGTAAAAGAACCCAGAACACTTATCGTGGAAGAATAGGGGTTGACCCCGATTCTGGTTCACATAGCAAGCACCCTTGTTTACAGGTTTCCTCCGGCTTGCGAGCTACAGTCATAAGTTAACTTATGAGGCATCCTTTGTTTCATTACCAGAAATATATTATAATAATATAATAATCTCCTCTGGTGGCGTGATTGATATTTTTCAATGACAGGTAAACGAATCCCATTCACCTGTGCTAAGTGATGTCAGACATTGTGAATGTCTGCGTCAATAGTCAGGTGTAACCTTGACCTGGGGTCAAGTTTTGTTTTATGCATTCCTTGAACGTTGGCCTTTGGGGGTTACCGCATTCCTATTTTCCCTTCTAATAAAAGATCAGCATAAAATCTTCGTATTGAATGTAAAACATTTCTGAAAAATTTCTCGGCCATACACTGTTACATTGCACTTGGCGTTATTGTTTCAAATTGCACACTTTAAGGCACTGGACACTTTTGGTAATTACTCAAAATATATATTAGCATAAAAACTTACTCGGTAACGAGCAACGGAGAGCAGTTGATAGTATACATTGTGAGAAACGACTCCATCTGTAGTAACGTTGTTTTTGAGAAAGAGGTAGTTTCTCACTAAAATATTTGAAGGAGTCTGAAAAAGACTTCAGGCCTGAAGCCTTTTTCGGGCATCTGAAAGAACACAAATTTGTGCAACAAGGGTGTTTTTTCTTTCATTATTTTCTTGCAACTTCGATGACCAATTGAGCCCAAATTTTCACAGGCTTGTTATTTTATGCATATGTTGGGATACACCAAGTGAGAATACTGGTCTTTGACAATTACCAAACGTGTCCAGTACCTTTAAAGGGTGTGTACAGCATTGGTAATTGCCAAAGACCTGTATCCAAACTCGATGTGACCCAACATATACATGAAATAACAAACCTGTGAAAGTTTAAGCTAAATCGGTCTTAGGAGTCATGAGAAAACAGTGAAAAACACACTTATGTGTTTTAACTTTTTTTTCAAACCTCGGAATTTATCCTGCAGGATAAATACTATTGTTTTACTCATTTCGTAAAAACTATGGCATTTCAAGCAAAACTATTTCAAGGGAAGTTTTCTACCATAACAATCTTTATACCATGTGAGTTATGTGCAAATCTGTGAGCATTTATATTTTCATTCTTACCAATGTTGTACACACCCTCCAAGAGGCTGTATCGTCATGATCCCGATCCCCTCGTATCATTATCTTTGGAGAGCGCGCGCGCGTTCAGTAACTGGGTAAGAGTTCATGACTCCATGTTCAGGCCTGCTTTGATCATGACGACATAGCCACTTTAATGATTTTGAGGAGACTGTGTCGATCAGCCCCCACTCGCCCAGCCCCCTACCAGCTACGTAACGGATGAAAATCGGATGAAATCAAAAGGGGTAATTTCTTGCATATTTTTTCCAAAATGGTCTGAAATTTGATAAAATCACAATGGATTGCCCCTTGTGACTTTATCAATGTCAGCCCATTTTTAATTTCTTTATTGTCCACTCTTTAAAAAGATACAAATGGAAAATTTACACGTCTAAAATTGATTAAAGCTCCAGAATGGAACCTGTTGCTCGCTGCTCATTTTCTGGATCGCACTATGGCCCCTTTCCTCGATCCACCCTCGTTTTTGTACCATCTATGTTGAAATGTCGAAAATATTACCAACACCTCTCTATCTGCACCATCCACGTATATATGTATTGGTGTGGCTTATAGGCTTTCCTGTACTTACACTTTCTTATACTTATTTATACTTTCGTATACTTTTTATAGTGTTTCTTATACATAACTGTTCAACTCTTAAAAGAGAGAACTCACAGTCAAATGCTGCTGACATTGTTCTCAAGAATGAAAACGCAAACCACAAAACCAGTACAAGAAAGTTATCACACGAATTGAAAACAGCAAATTTTGTTTTGTCCCCCCCCCCCCGTTCTGATAAAACTTTATCTGACAGTGATTGATGCCATATTCTACACAAATATTGTGTTTCCTTCAATAGCATACATAATGTAAATCTCTTAATGCAGGTATTTATCATTGAAAACATTCACCCTCAAGCCTACATACTAATTGGCAATTTGTCTTGCCTAATCACACATGGTGTACACAACCTTCCTAGATGGTTCAACCATACAACAGTCGTCTGTTTACCAGGGTGTAGCGGAAGAAGCTGACGGCTCTCTTGTCCGGCCCTCAGACTGTCCCTGCGTTGAACGTGCATTAAAAATGTTGATGAGGTGGTGACGTAGTGTTTCCTCACGGGGAGTGCTAGGCAGCCTATAAGCACAGACGACGGCTCGGTGTTCGACATTACTTCATCCTGCTCATGTACACTGTGAATGGAACTCGTCTCTCTCCTCCGCTCCTCAATCGATCTACACTGCGATGTACAACCAAAACAGCCATTAAAAAACATCCAGTACAAACCAGAGACAAGTCTCCGACAGCAGAGTTATCTAGTATCACCGTTGGTAGATATATACCACAAAAATAGGTCTTCTAAGTAGAAAGCAGTTCTGCTTTTTCAAGAGCCGAACTGCGTGCAAGGAGGATAAACCAGTCGCTATGGGGACTGTTCTATCCATCTCACCCAGGCCGCATAAGGATAGCGGTAATTATGGCGACGCTGCATCGCTCAGCGTTAGCAATCTCAATATGCTCTACAACAGCAAGAATTCGTCCAACAACAACGCCAAGGAAAACCTTCTTTCTGACACCAGGCCGATGCGTAAGCACTCGGCTATGTTTATCAGTGCATTGGGCTGGAAGATGTTCAATGTTTCCAGCAAGAAGAGAACGGCTAACCAGGGTGTCTCCACCACGTCATTCACAAACAACCAGTTTTACACTGGTTCGGACAAAACCAACAACAACCATGTTCTGAAACCAAAGAATCAACTCGCCAACAACAATACCAACCAAACTCTGCAGCGCCAGCGGTCGGAGATTAACGGCACGGTCGGCCAAGATGTGGATTCTAGCATCAAGAAATCTTTCTCTTGTTTCAACTTGAATTCCCACTGTCAATCCAACTCCAACAGCCAGCACCAGAACCAGAATGTTAAGAACAATAATACCACCTTCTGCGGTATCAGAAAGTCCTCCAGCGGTCAGCTGAAAGCACCGACTGTACCCCCTAAGAAGGTGGTCCAATCGTCCACAAGTGAACTCCTCAAATGCTTGGGGAATTTCCTCAGCAGGCGTTGCCCGCATCTTCGCAGCTTCGACGCCAATGATGCCATCGTCTGGTTAAGGGCCGTCGACCGGTCTTTACTCGTCCAGGGATGGCAAGACATCAACTTCCTAAACCCAGCAAATGTTGTCTTCGTCTTCATGCTGGTCCGAGACCTCGTGTCTGTCCAAGACGTACAGAGTGAATTAGAACTTCAGGCTACAGTACTAACATGTCTCTATCTATCGTATAGCTACATGGGGAATGAGATCAGCTACCCACTCAAACCGTTTCTGGTTGAGGAAGACAAGGACAACTTCTGGACCAGATGTCTAAGAATCATAAACAATTGCAGCTCCAAGATGTTGAGGATAAACAGAGACTCAAACTACTTCACTGACGTCTTGGGTGAACTAAAATCCTATGGCAAAAGCTAAAGGTACTTGTGTGTTTTAGGTTTATTAATGTATTCATGTATATGTAAATGTTTGAACTGTTGTCACAAGGCGAGACAAAACAAAATGCGACTTTTCCCAAAATAACGACCAAGGAATGTAGTCTGGTTGATCTTACCTTTTAATTAACTTCGTACCATAACTTCAAACAGTACTGCTATCCCATCGATAACTTATTCAGCTTCTAAACTGGCTTTGAATAAATTATCTCTATCGCATACATGTAGATGTTATAGGCTTTTTAACAAAAATCAATATTGTACTTAACGATGACAAATAATAAGCCCTTATGTTTAATTGGCGTGGCCCTTAATACAACATGTGGACGAAATCTGATCAAACTTTGTTTTGTACCGAAATTGTAACCAATACTGTTTGTTACTCAGCGGTTTTTATTTCAAGGAAGTTCTTGTCTGACACCAAAGTTCACCACCACCACACGTCCCTCGTTAACACTATGGTTGAGGGTGCGTGCGTTCTATTTATGGGATTGTATACCCATCAGTGGATTAGTCGAATAGCTGTACGCGAAAAATTGCAAGCAATGCCAATTCACATTACTGCAACAGCTAGACTATCATCTGTTATCACTTCTCGGGTATTATTTTCATTCGAAGTTTGATCGAAGCAAGATACTGTCACAATAACAAAAGGTGGCTTATTATTTGTCATATTCTGTTTTTCCAGTGTGATAAGACGATATTGCAAAACAACTTCATCGTTTTTGCCCGAAAGGGGTTATTTTTGTTGTGGTTTCGATCCCAGTTGTTCTCACGCTCGCAACGAAACTGGTACATTTAGGCATGACATGCAGCAGAATTTCTGCTGAGATCAAGTTTATTCGATAGGATATCGCTTCCCTGAAAACAAAAATTTGTCAAGAAAAGTAATTTATTACAGTATTGGCTGGGGGGTATAATGTCTGCTTTTGCAATATCTTCTTGAAATATCGTCTATCTAACACATTATAAATTGCTGTCCCACTTTTCTATCATTTCAATTAATCCATGACTGTAGTACAAATTTCATTCCAAATGTATCATGTGTATTGAAGACTATTCGACAATGTATGGAAGAGTTTATGAAGACATGCGGTTTATTCTTGGTGAAGGTGGACACAGCTGTTTCTTCACCGATTTCCAATATGGCTGACTACTTAGAGTCTTTCCTTGCTTCTGATTGGTCCGTGCGAGGCGCGCACTCGTTCTAGACATGACGAATTAATTATGGAATGATTATGCTAAATAGGATAATTCGTCTTACGCGCGAGAGAGACCATGTACAAAATGATACCGATGGATAATTCTGCAGTCTAAAATGTACAAATAATTTGTGTGTGATATTTATTTTGATATACATATTTAAGAAATAATTTTGTATTGTGAACGGGTGTTACATGCGTTTCTTAACTAATACAGACAATTTTGGCGCGCAGGTTTCGCTAGGAAAAATTTATTTGTTAATATTTAATGTATTTTTGAGCGACCGTACAAGCATCTATAATTTTTTATACCCTCGCTGCAGGAAAGAGAGAACGTTGATAAATTAATCGTGTTTTTCTTGCCCGTGCCCATTTTAAATGAGGATGCCTCTGCTAATTTCCCTGATGATGCGTTATTTTGGCTCTCCTGGAGGGGTCACCATGGCAACGGCTTTTGACTGCAGATTATTAAGCGATGCCATGGTCTCGGTGCCTCGGTGTTAAGTGAATTTCAGTGCCGATACACACATCGATTTGGACAGGTTGGCGCTTGTTTTCCAGCACCAGACCGAGGGCTGCAATTACTTAGATAAATTAATATTGGGGTTTTTTGTAGACCGTGCTTTAACAAGAAAAAACAGTACATAAAACAGTCGTCAGACATTACATGGAAAAACTTAGAAGATAAGCGTTACCTATTCTGACTTTTTAAATTTGAACATTCATCTCAAATTATGATCTCTGTGTATGAATAATAGCTGATATATTATGACGACTGTTCAATCCTCTTTTCAGCATCCACATAATTCAGGTAATTAGTTCAAAGTGAAAGTGTGATACCAAAGAACACCTTGAGAGGGGGGGGGACACAACGAAACTGTTTTTAAGGCGAATTAATGGAACACGTTTAAGCGAATGCAAACCGAAACGAAAAGGCTTTCCCTGCTGGTTAAAACCACAACCTCTTAAAAATAAACAATGGATCTGTCATGTATCCGCATTTTCATATTGTCATGTAGTTTTCGGATTCAACACAGCCTGTTCGAAAGGATTGTGTATACAGGAAGCGTACATCTTTGCTAGAATGTCTGTAATTCGATGCTAAGAATCAATAAAACGTCAAAACAAGAAGGAGATAAATAAAATTCAAGTGTGTTACTCTTCCCAGAATTGATGTTGTTCTAATGAATGAAAACGGTCGCTGATAGTTGTTCTAAAATATGAGAAATCTGTTTTTCTCTAAAATAATTAAGCTTTTTACTGACACTTCACCAATTTAATTCTGATACATTACAATGATGTACTCGTCCTGCAATGAGTCAAACATAATATTTCCTCATGATTCTTTCTGATATTTGTTTATATTCATATCCTGTGTTCGAGTTCTGAACTCTAGTTTCTGAAACTATAAAAAATAAGGATGTAGGTATTATTTCTCTCATAAAGTCTTAAGACACCCGGAAATTAGAGCGGCGAAGGGAAATATTTAAAGTGTTGGTATATAAATATCATGAGAGTTGTAAACTCAGCCAAACGTGGACAGCGTAGAAAATTGAATCTTTTTTGCAGACTCTAACATATGCCACTATAATATCTTAAGATTGCAACGCGAGAGGTGACCAGTGCCGTGCTAATGCCCGTGGTATGACGTCATTGCTCGATTGAGACAGCCAAGACGAAGGTGGGGACAGAGTCAAGACAAACACTCATCTCTCTTTGGCATTTAAGAAAACATGAGATGGAAATTTATAAAATTGCAAGCCTGTTATGACAGACGGAGAAAGTGGATTTACTGGTTTATTACGCACATCTGCGATATAACTGTCCATCCACTCGCAATCGCATACAAACGAATCTCGGTATCAGAAAAATGCAAATCTGTGCAGTACAAAATAAACTATCTTTATCCGTGAGACTTAAATATGGCATATTGTTTAATCCCTTTCGAATTTGAATTATAGCTAATTGTCGCCAAACTTGTATACTTGTCAGAATAGAAATGAACATCACAGTTTAAACGGTCACAATTCTTGAAGAAGAAACATCAGAGTAACAGTTCGTTTTGAACAATTCGTGGGGTTTTTTATATAAATAATTTGTGTTTATGTTGACATCTTTGTCTTATGGTATTCTAATTACCCATAATGCACTGCGTGATGACTCAATGGATCAATCGATCATTCTTTATGTACATACATTTACTGCACTGTGTCCGACAACTCAAGCACTTAATTATACAAACAGCAAACAAATACGGCTCGCAATATATTAGACAAGTCTTCATGTTGTAAAATTGTACGATATGTGATGCTTTTCCTGTGCAAAGTGTAGTGTCGAAAAGAATTGTTACGTATTTTGATTTTCAGCCAAATAACATTAAAACGTAAGCGTTCTCATTGTAAAAGAAGTAACAATTTGATATAAATAATGTGTATATATTGTACGTAGAATTAAATAATTCAATTATACTTTGTACCGTGTAATTTTAGATAAGTCCACCCAGCAATTACCATTATAGCTGCTGGCAGACTAGACTGTGGTGTACTTTTCCCCAAACGTGTACTATTCTTAAAACAATGTAAATAAACAAAATATTGTCCCTAAAAACTCTTTCGCAAATGGAACAAAACCTTTATGAATTGTCTTTCTGAAAAAAACTCTTGCAAATATTATAGAGTTTTTTCCTAGATCTAGTGCAGTTCAGTCTATGCAGTTATCAGAGACAAATATATTTCGTTTCTGAAGTCAGTATTATAACTTACAGTCGGGGCTTTCAAAATATCTTCATCGTTGTAAGAGAGAATATTGCCACTAGAGTGGAATATATATGATTAGTTCGTTTATTCAAATACGAATATTATAGTTGATACCCCTATGGTATAAAGCGATGACGGTATAAACGAATAACAGAATTCGAATCAATGTAATCGACTCTACGTCTGGTGATGACTAAGACAAGACACGTTAATAAATGCAATGATGCAGAATATGTCATCGTCTCTCTTTCGACATCAACTTCATGTCTGTGCAAACCGCTCTCTTTGAGTTGCTCGCAAACCACCCGTCTCGCAGCCTCATCCTAGCCTGTAACTCAGTCTCTCTCCATCCATCCATACACCAGACAATGCAGGAGGAGACTCGAACCAAGCTATGTCAATTACTCGGCCACACAGGCTTGTTGACAATACGGATGCTGCTGGAAACGACCTTCGGTGTGTTCCGAAGTTGATTAGACGGAGTTGAAAGCTCGTGGGATATTGGTTTTAAAACAGAAATTATGGGATAACATACAAATTGAAGATTACGATTGTATTTCAGATTGATCGGGTAGTTTTATTGTCCATGGAATCTACGTCAATATGTTTGTCTCTGAATTCTTCATTAGGAATAGGGATGTAGATACCAATATGTCAACAATGGAATGTGAATATTACGATATTAAAGTGAAGCTGTGATAAATGATCCCTAAAATTAGACTTGTCCATTATATGGGGACTGCGTGTCATATGTCAATACGATATAGCATACATTATTCATATTGAATCAAATTACTAATGTAGGAACATTCTTGGGTGAAAACATTTGACATGGCGTCAAATTTGATATGATTTGTTGTATTTGAAAGTGGTCATCCCGACGCCAAATATTAGAAAGTGTCTGCTTGTGGCAAGGATTTATAAGGTGTTGAGTTTCACCATCTTATTCCAAAGCCACGCTATCAAGCATCATTTACTTTCCCATTAAGCTTTAATGTCTTAAACGCCAGATGATGCTTTTAAGAAAATACACCCGGATATCTTTGCCACATTTGCTCAGAAGGTTTCAGTAAAAGTGTGCACACTCGCTGTAATCAAGTGTCTCACATTACAAAATTTGACATTTGAATGATTAGTTGACATTTCTGATTCACCAGATCGCGTGTGAAGACTATTAGATCTATGAGTCTATTTGCTTTTATTTCTCCACACGACCTTTCAATCAAGTTTTTTATTCGCGCCATTTTGCTCTCTGACTAATTACACACGTGACTGGGATGCATTGTCGGGCAATGGCGTGGTAATGTTCGTTTTAGAACGTGACTTAATCATTAGCGGCCATTTTGGTTTGGTTCCTTGTGCACCCCCATTGGATAACAGCATTTTATTACAACACTTTGAGAGGAACCTGACTATTTTACCCCAATATTATTCCATATTAATATCATCGGAAGGATTGGATTGGCGCATCTTTTAAAAATTGTTTTCTTCATTTGTTAAACAAAGTTGTTGCTCCAAAAAAATAAATATGCTTTGGAAATAGATATGCAAATTTCAACAGTATTAGAAGTTGTACAATATCTATCAATAAATAATGACCTCGATTGTTTATTTAAATGGTCAACAAATAAATAAATATTTAAACAAAAATACTAAGGTGTTGTTTTAGAAATAATACATTTATGTGTGTAATATGACGCAGGTCACATCGGAACCTTGCAAAGTAATGCATTTAAAACTTTAATGTTATTTGGCTGAAAATCTGTTTAAAAATTTAAAAACATAAATTTACTTATATGTGTACCAGAACACAGAAATGTCAATGTGTATATACAAAGATTCTACTGTTATTGTTTTAAGTATGTAAATTATACGTGATGTGGTGTACATAATTTTTGCAAGACTGTATTTAATTTAATGGAGGTTTTTAATTAAGTCACCCACCCACCATGTGGAGTACCAGCCAAGATGGCGGTGCGATCAATGTTTTAGACTCGTTCGGTTATCATTAAAAGTACCGTTGAGAAAAATTACTGAATTTGTCTACGAGTTATTTTATCTGCTTCGTAAATCTGTGTTTTTCATGACTTGGTGTCGGCAACATTATCAGTCTTCACTTCGAAGAATGTAAAAGCAAAATACATTTCAAGCTTTTGTTAGGAAGGTAGTGCATTCTGCTCTACCAGCCACGCTCCTATAGTGGATGATACCCATGCCTACTTCCTTACGGACTGTGAAGGGGATAACCCTGTTTCAGCCCCAGGAGTAGGTGGCAACGTTCCCCTGGTGACAGTTGGTTTGAGTCGATAGGCCAAATCGGTTAAGTATAGCCCTCACCTTGAAGTGGCCGTCTGGCCTTGCGATTTTAGTTTATTGCAAACTGCTTTAAACCAACTACAATGACATGTGTTACATTCAGAATTGACCCGGATTCGGTTACCGTGGGGCTTGACCCATTTCAAAATTACCGATAAATGGGTCAAATTGACGAAGAATCCGGGTAAAAAATCCCATTTCATAACCACTTTCCGGGTCAGCCTGACCCAGAATTGGGTCATGTCCCCTAGGACCCGAAATCCGTGACAATTCTGGCCCGTTAATTGTTAGAATGTGTATGAATGCACGAAGTAGCAAAGGTCTCGACGCTACAGCAGAGTCTTTTAACCTTTCTGAAAGACTAATGCTAGAGTTAATGTCAGGCAGTGCCGAATTTTGTAAGTTAAAAGAGAGAAGAAAAATGGTCATCCGATTAAGAGTTATTTTTACAATATTGGAAACTTCGACACATAAAATAGCGACACGTTATACTAGTGAATAAATTATATGGACATGTACTGAAGAGCTTTAAAATTAACACTTTCAAACTAATGAATGATCCATTCTATTATTAAATTTTATATTAACAAATTTCCATGGACGTCGGGGGTTTTTTCTCGATAAAAGGTTGACTTTTAACAATTCCAGAAACAACGCTATAAAGTAAAATGATGTTTCCCCCATAATAGCAATGAGGTAATTTGTGTACACTCCCTCTTTTTCCACCTTGGCCCCACCCTCAGCTTCTTTTTATGTATAATGAGTCATAACACCAAGGGCATGCCCCTGTGTTCGAAGCTGGAAATATAAATATGAGGAGAAAATGTGAAGAAATTCAGAGGTCTAGAGATGGATAATAACCAACATAATCCCAGGTGGTTTTCTGAATTAGGAATGTGTATGTCACCCACCAATCGAAAGGCTTGAGGAGGCTTGTGCCGCCCCCTTTTACCACATGGATCCGCCCATGACCTCCAGCTCCCGGTATTTCTTTTGTAACAAAGCCATTTTCACTAAATGTCAGAAGCGTATATCTGATCAAAACACCGGAATGGATGTTTCCTGGGTTAGAACAGGAAGTAGGGCTAGTCTTTGTTATTCTATTGACGTAGGATATAGTCTTTTAGATTCCCGGGAGTGCCTGATGAATTATAATGCACCTAAATGCGTTAAACAAATAAATAAACATAACTATTGGATTTTTAAATGCAAAACAATTAGTATTTACACTCTGCAATTAGTTGTTTTTGTCAACAAACACACTATGTTGTCTACAAACGTTAGCAAGAACAATGCTTTTAATATTAATTACGGCATAATTAGTCATTGACTCTCATCTCTACTTAAAGGTATTTTACACTTTTGGTAACAGCTCAAAATTAGTGTCCACATTTTGTGTGATTCAACATATGCATGAACAAACAAACCTGTGATAGTTGTAGCTCAATTGGTCATCGAGGTTACGAGAAAACAGTGAAAAGAGACCTTATGTGTTTTCTGTTTTTTTAAACATCGAGTTTTTATCGCGCGTGATAAAAACTATTGTTTTACTCATTTCTCAGAAATGGTAGCATTTTAGGCAGAAATATTTTAAAGAACCCTTTCTACCATTACTTACTTTAAATCAAGTAGGCCTAAGTTACGTGTGAATCTGTGAACATTTGTGTTTTTCGATCTTACCAATAGTGTACAGGGCCTTTAAGAAAACAGTTTTTTACAAAAATGCAAAAAAAAAGGATACGACAACATGTCCAAGTAAGATTACGGGGCTATAACTAAAAATCTCAAATGCAGAGGGCACTGTGGACAAGGGCTGGACTCGCTAGACAGGTATTCTATTTCCGGTCTTATGTTCTTGACCATGCCTCTCATGCCTTTTATCTGTGACAACTAAATCAAAGAAATATTTCAATGGCTTATTTGAAACACATTTTTATATTAATTGTAAAAACATTAATGTACCGAAGATCTGGGAATAGGTGTAAGGCTATTAACAGTCAGTGGCGTAGCCAGGGGCAGGGGACGGGAGCCCCCCCCCCCCTTGCCCCCAACATTCTTACCTTGTAGGAAAAATATTGAGCGCTTTGAGACACCCATCGGGAGTATAAAGCGCTATATAAGAACTGCGTATTATGTCTCTTGCCCCAAAATGAGAAAGAAATGTACGAATAAATTGGTTTGATACATTAAGTAGCCCCCCAACAACAACAAACAAACAAACAACTCCCCCCCCCCAAAAAAAAAAAAACCCAAAAACCCAACAACAACAACAAGAGCAACCAACAAACAAACAAACAAATTATGTCTTTGCCCCCCCCCCCCAAAAAAAGGGGGGGAAACCAAAGAAAATAAAATTAAAATAAAGACAATGTCTGGTTACTAACAACAAAGGCAGGTCTCTGTAATCCTACCTACATGCTGCATCTACCACCCTTGCGGGTGTACGGTCTTATCATAGTGTAGGCCCTTTTCGAAACCACGGAATTGGACTTGGGCTTGGACTTGGGCTCCGTCCATCTATTTCAATCCCAATAAGGAAAACACACGTTTTCTAAATAACTGACGTTTCGAAAAGGGCCATATAGACTCAAAAGAAGACTAGAAATTGTACAAACCAAACCCTGCCAGATGTATTGTCTCCCGTGCAATTACTCACAGTGAAACGAATTGAGGTGTTGGTTAGCAACAGAGGTTTCGTATTGATCGGTTGTTCATTAGAGACACATCCTTGTGCCCGTACTGCAACTTCAAATTGTTATCACACAGATAGGTTTACATGGTGTCGATCACCATTGGTGACTCACGAACGAGGGTGCAGTGTGATTAAGACTGCTATATATAAGTTGTTACGAATATTTGTTGTTGTTGACCTGAGAAAGTAGAACAAGGATCATACCATTGAGATACTTCTAAGAAGTAGTCACTGAAATAAAAAGGATGGTGCAATAAGAAATGATTCACGTCGTGGCCATCTTGGTCTTGATCCCTGTATACGCATTTTAGAATAGAATCGTTAGTTAGCAGACACTACAGGCACCAGGCTGCTCATACTCCTAGCTAACTTTACGCCGATTATGCTAATATGCATTGAGTACAACGCTTTGTATTATTTGTTGTTAAAAAATACAGCCTTTAGTTTTGTGGGAGGTTTTTTTTCCAATGAGAAAATAAGTTTTATTCGTAGAAATATTTTGAACAATCTCACCAAATCAAAATGGGTTCGGTCTTGACAGCTACACTGCAGAAACTGGGGTGTTAAAATTGACACAATTGGTTGTTGTCACATATTATAAATACCGAAAAACGATTCAAAATTTAAACCATAGGGTGTTAAAATAACACTAAATTTTGCCAAAACAATTACATGGTGTTTTTTAACACCGTATGATGTTAATTTTGATTCTCTCTTGCCTGACCAAATAATTATGTGACAACACCCATGATGTCAGTCATCCCAGTTTTTGCAGTGTAGCATTCCATGTCCCTGCCCACCGCCACACCCTCGGATGTGTATCGATGATTGTTGCCAAGTCCACAGCAGACGAAATGATGATGACAACCGTGCTCAGATATCTCACTCTAAACAAAATCGCGAACAGTCATTTGATTAATGAAAAATAAACATTCAAAATATACTTGGAGTACGACTTCTGACACTTGTATTTCGATGATTTCACCTTGAAGTATGGTTGGTTGAATATCCTCCGATTTGATCAAAAAGACTTTTGCGAGTGTAACATGTATTTTTAAACGCCAACGCTATCATCTTAGAATCAACAAACATTCAAAACGCCTTCTTCCATTTGTAATTCAATATCGCCCTCCAATATATTTGCTATTCACTTTATTTTGTCTATGTGCTCAACAGACATTGGGGTTTAAATAACAGTGGGTCTACGACAAATTAGGTATCGTATTGCATGTCTAACGTGATTACTGGAGGCACTGGATTGTGTTACGATCGCCTTAAGACGGTCAGTAATGCATATGAGCGTGCTGCCTGACCAAAAATAGTATAATTTCTGATGGGCGGATTATTTTTTTGATTCCAGAATAAAGCTGGAAATTTTAGTAATAAATTTGAAAGAACATTGCCTTTCTGGTATTATGTATAATGATGTGTTTATTTTGGTGTGGGTATAATCCAGGCATAAGATATGTTAATGATCGTTAGTTTCATGCTGCTGTTATATTTATTTATTTTATCTTTATTTATTTAATGTTTATCCTGGGGAAACCTTTCAGTGAAACACTGTTTTTCAAAAGTGCCCAGTATTTACAAACATTCATTAATAATATAAGAATAGAAAATTGTACGAGACAATACATGTACAAAGATATTACTGAGAATATAACAAATGAATAGACAGTGAGGCAAAGTTGATGAAATCAATACACAACAGTATAACCAAAACAACAAATCTGGGCCAGCCAGAAGAGATGAACAGAGACAAATATTTAAAATTGCACCTACGTAAACGGAAAACACCCCAAAAACAATTCCAACATAATACATCAATATCTCGAATTATTGTACTAATAACTTAAGTCGCAATGCAATGATCAAAATTGATAGCTGATTGAATGTTTTTCCTCGAGGAGCATACATCCCTCCCACAAACTGCCCCAAACTTACGTAAGAGCTTCTTGGTGCATAAACTATAGCCTCCCCCATATTCACCCACTATATAGCCGTTGGATTTTAAACGATATGTTTCGCAACCTGTCAATTGAAATCATATCTATCTCTTCACATCAAACGTGTCTTAGAGAAAAGGTTAAGCTTTGCCAGACAATGCTTGGGGAATACATCCACACCCTTCAGATGGTATCCAAGGGGTGTATGGTTGAAAATGTAGGGGGCATGTTTGGGGGATTAACTCCCCCTCCTCCTCAAAGGTTCATCCATCAGGCGTCTGATTTAAAGCATTGTGTTGTGTTAGACCATACCGGTTACGTAAATCACATTCTCTCCCTCTCCCTATACAAGTTTCGCCTATTGGGTGTTATGATGGGAGAGTTGTTTTGGGTGGGCATGATCGAACTGTCTCTTTCAAATCTTATGAAAGTTAAACCCACGCATTGCTTTGGGTATTGCCTTTGGACTCACCGACATTGATTTTCTGTAGTCGGACTGCGGCTCGGTGCTGCTTATGTCCAAATCACGGACTGTCTGACATGAGCAATAATAACACTCATCACAGCAACTATTGTGAAATAGCAATAAACTCTTCGGTGTGCACCTGCATTGACTATCCACATATTGGACATATTCATAAGAACAGTAACCTCTTCAAGTTAATGAGCTTGTTTATTAAGGGCGTTGTACTTTTCAGAAGAGGCTGATATATTCTTATTCTTATTCTTTATTTGGCCATTAAATACACACAAACAATTAGTAAGTAACAACATAAATAAATAAATAAATAAATAAGTATTTAAGTATAATAGCAAAATAAACCAAAATAAACCAAAAAGCACATGAAATTTACAAACAAAATAGAATGTGATGGCCAGGATCAACAAAATTATACTAAAACACTGTAACTCGAAAGCCTGTTGACCCAGTAAAAAATATCTATTTGATAAAATATTGTATATGTTTATATAATATGGAAATATACAATACACAAACTGATAAAATAAATAAATTAACTTCAAATAAAAGTAAGAGGGGAAGCTATAACGACAAGAACAACATGGTTACAAAATAAATAGAAAATCTATAATAAAAAAAATAATAAAATAAAAATTTAAATAAGCGAATAATTTTACAAACTTTAAGGGTAAAGAACAACATGGATAAAAATAAATAGACTAATGAATCCATACAACAACAATAAAACAATCAAAATGAAACAATACCGATCATAGTTTTCAGCATCAAAACATCACAACATCATCATCAGTGAGAGACAACCTGTCAGATAGCTGGTCGAGTGTTTGAGAAAACATCCAGTATACGGCGGTATGTATGGTTTCGTCTGTGTCTATTTCGATCTTGCACATCGAAATAAGAACTGAGCGTAAGAAGGACTATGTATCCATTTCCCACGACAATTTGGACCAGTATCAAGTTTACCACAATGAGAAAAGTACAGCTAAAATAAAACTGTTTTGTTGTTTTTGTTTTTGTTTTTTTAATTGTTGGGGGATGTTTGCTTGTCGTTGTTGTTGTTGTTGTTGTTGTTTGTTTTTTGGTTTTTCTCTCTCGATAGATTCCATTTAGGTATTACCTACAATAGACTCATGGTTGCATGCGCGGATGGATAAAGCATTAATAGCAAGTTTTAAAGACGTAAATAACTTCAAATTCTTAGTCTTTTTTTTTTCATATCATAAAAACGAAACATTTTGATGGTGATCTAATAAGCCTCTTTGTCAGAAGGAATTTCGTTTGGAATTTGTTATAAGTCAAACATTCCACACTGGTAAACATTTAGATATGTAACCCTTGTCATTCGGTTATTGTTTCATTGGGGCCACTGCCAAAAAAGTGTTATTTCATATTTCAAGACAAAAGATACGCCGGGAATTGTTTACATAGTTTACTATGTTATCTTTTACCGCATTACAGACGGTTAAAATTCCCTATTCGCAATTAGTGTTCTGTTACCGTCACTGTTTTTGGCTGCCGTTATTATGAAGTGTCAACCAAATTTAAATATGAAATTAGTGTTAGAGATCCTTTGTTGATTGTATTGGTTTACATGGATAGCTGCCATCCTGTAGTTATTTGTATACAGTGTCAATCTAAATATGTCAGGTGGTACGGATAATATGCAGGGTAAAATAAAGGATGTGTTATTACACGCGATCAACACTGATGTGGTCCAACGGGTCACAGATATTGAGTTTGTCTTTTATAATAAGCCACGGGACGTTTGGGGACCGATACACAGACCGTCTGTGTTTAACCCTATTAACCATAAAGAGGTGTTTTGTTTAGAGGTACTTGTGGGATGGGCTTGCTGAAGTTCATGGCCGATGGGGTAGAGGGGAGGGGGTCACCGCAAAGTTTAATGACTAATGCTCACCTCACAGACGACGTATTGTTCATTGTAGATGCGAATGTTTTCTTGAAACAGTACACTGTCACATTTTTTGCTCCATGCAAGCAACATGATGCGTCACTAGTTTTATCAAACACAAAATTACAAAGCTGCTTGTGGTGCCCACAAATCTCAAGACTTGGACGAAGAATCCATTAATTGCAGGCATTTGTGTTTGGTATTGAGAAACAATTTTATGGCTCCCTAAGGGGAAAGTATCTCATGTTATAGCTTGATGAATAAACACAGAAGAACGCCAAATCCAAGTGTCTGGCTATGCATATCATCATAAGAGTTATGTGGTTCACTCTTGTTCCCCAGTATTAATATTACATTTTCTGGTATGAACCCAAGGATTCCTAATAAGTGAACTTAATCACTGTAGCTCGCAAGCCTGAGGAAACCTGGACACAAGGGTGCTTGCTGTGTGAACCAGAAACACCGGGGTTAACCCCTACTCTAAGTATTCTGGGTTATTTTATGTCCACTACAAATCCTAGTACACGGGACCTACGGCTTAATGTCCCATCCAAAGGACAAAGCAATTATATGCATCTTGCTCAAGGATACAAGTGTCATGACCGCGACTTGAACCCACACTCTGCTGAAAAGAAACACCGGAGATTGAGTCCGTTGCTCTTAACCGCTCGGCCACGACACGCCACTAATGATTTTCATGGTTTTCGAAAGGAGAAAGTTATAAATTTAGTTATAAACATTAAACATTTATCTTCTCGGATGTGGTTTTTCATCCTAAAACCCTTGCAACGCCCCTCCGGTACATTGTCAGCTCATGCTGGCAAGCTTTTTAAATAGGTTAAAGAGGGTTTGTTTTTCATTTTTTTCAACGATTTTGTTTTATCTAAGTGTCGTTTACATGTCCAGGTAATGCGTGGGTTACTTCTAAGCTTATTTGTTTGCTTAATTAATCAAGTTTAATCATTTGGTTTCATCTACCATTGACAATTGACATACCGATTTGACATAAGGATGCTGGCAGAGTTTTGTCCTATACCCCCCCCCCCCCTGTAACCAAATCACTGACCCACGTTGATTGACACCTTCTCTAGGATGTGTTGCATGGTCCAGCTTGGATATCAAGGCATGAGCTGACAAGTGTGTACGATGTGGTTCAGATAATGGAAATATTATAGTATGTCAGCATGTGCTGACAGTGGCCCTCACTGCAGGGTTTTAAAACATTTTCGGATAACCGCTAGTCTATAGACGATGTGACCTCTGACGTCATTCGAAAATCATAACATGATGTGCGCGCATGTCGCCGGGCAAAACCTTTGTGTACTGACAGCCAGCTATAAAGGACACGCAATGTTACCATGAGTACGCGTCTTCTTGCCCGGCGGAAACATGACTTTTGTCAACAGAGGGCGGTTTGAATGTAAACAGAGGTCACATCGTCTATAAAATGATTGTCGATACATGCATTCATTTACACAAAACAATGTTTCAATGTGGACTCTTAAATTTACCATGGGCTGGCTAAAAGAAAAGTAGGTCGAAAGCTTTTCAATAGGAGAAATTATTTGCTGTTTTTGAGCATAGCTTATTGCATATAATTATTTGTGTACCCTCCTCTCGTCCAGCAAAATATGAGAGAAGTGTTTAGTGAGGCGGCATCTCCTCAGCGGAGGCCAACGGCATATTTCGATGAACTAATTCCTTCAGGAATAATCCTGTTCCAGCGTGCCTGTCCGGATTTCTGTGCTCCATATTTCCTATCCAAAGAGAGACCATGAAATGATAATAAATAGTGACAGATGCATGATGAGTTTATTAATGGTGTGCAGTCAGGTTGAATCCTGGCCCAGTTTGTGATGTTAACAAGGTACGTTGTTTTCGTGAGAAGGAAAATGTCAAGTTAATTCTACTCCCTCAAACTGGCTACTTCCTCAAACTTAAAGGGATTGCGTACACATTTGGTTATTGGAACCCACTGTTTGTTTCAATCCTACGTAGTTGTAGATATATACCATAAGATTAACCTGTAAAAATTTCATTTCAAAAGGTGGTAGCGTTTTTGAGATATTGCTGAAAATCTGGAGTGCTTATGTCCACGCAGGATGAATAATCTGCAATTGGAATACACAATCTGAGAACCGATACTGCAGTAACGCTTCTCATATTCAATTTTATGGGGATAAAAAGTGATATTTTTTCCCATAACAGTACTTCGAATTGAAAGTTTCTCAAAATGCATTATACTATCTAAAGCTGCTGTACTTCTTTCCAAGTAAGTTTTTATAGCCATTAATTTTCAGAGTCATTATCAAACGTATAATACAGACCCTTTAACCAGTAAAATAATGTGTTTATTTTGTGTTATCAAGTATTACACATTTGCCCCCCCCCCCCGCCCCAAACAAGGCCAACAGCCACTCTTTGTAAGGGGCTACAAGAAGAAAACATTTAAGATGAAAATAACTCGGGAGCTGAAGGTAGGAACTTATATTCCCTCTTAAAACAGTCTAGATTGTTGGATGGAAACATGCACCAGGCAAGGAGTTCCAAAGAGATGTAGTAGGCCTACGTGGAATCATCTCAGCAAAGCAAAAAGTGTATGGGTGAGGACAAGCAGAAAGCCTGGTGTCATTCTCAATCATCCTGACAGGAGGAAACGGGTCAGACACACTAGGTGGCACATTTACCATGACAGATCTGTGGAAAAGAGAAAGAGAAAATTGAAATATGAGCACATAATATTATTTTTATAAAACAGAATGAAACCAACCCTGGACAGGTTTGATTAAGCTCTACTTTCACAAGGAAATAACCAGTTTATTTTCATGTATAATTGTTTCTGGACAGACATCAGCACTTTTATTTTTATTAAAAAGGGGGCACTGGTCGTGATCGTGTTGTGTCGTGGCCGAGCGTTTAAGAGCATGGGACTCAAGCTCTGGGCCAAGTTCCATAGAGCTGCTTAAGCGCAAAAAGTAGCCAAGCACAACCACATTATTCTTACCAGAATAAGATTACCAACCAAAGTATCATTCACACTCGCATCTGTGACTGGTATCCTGTTGATTTTTGCTTTAATAGTAAAAACCTTTTAAGCACAATTTGCTCTATGAAATTGGGCCCTGTCTGCTCAGCAGAGTTCCGGTATTGACAACATTGCGTCCGTGAGCAAGGATTGGTTGTAGGATTGGTAGTGCACGTAGAAGAACCATGAACAACCTCAGTGTTTCTGGTTCACATAGCAAGCACCCTTGTTTACAGGTTTCCTCAAGCTTGCGAGCTACAGTGATTAAGTTCACCTATGAGGCATCCTTGGTTTCGTTATCAGAAATATATAATACTAATAATAACATTATAGCTAACTTGCACAAGGAAACATGGTGTATTAAACAAAAACTGTTTTCGTCCATGAAAAGAGAAAGTTTGAACAGCAGAATTATAACATCGATACATATATAGATTTCATAATTAAACAGTTGTTGATTACAGCTGTAATCGTTTGCGATTCCTTTAAATCAAATCGTGCAATGTCATCTATTGATTATATATTTTCTTCCTTAGACTTGTGTACACTTTGTGCCGGTTACACTTTGACCTTATGCGTCATTAGTCATCTACAACGAAGACTCACTAAAGACTATGAAAGTCTTGCGCGTACATCTCCAACGTTCGGCGGCCCCGTAATAAGGGACACGTTGCCTTGGATCGGGCGCTTTGGGCTATAAAAAGCGTTTGAAAGCGTTTGTTATGAAATAAGTAGTATGAAATGAAGTAGTACCAGTAGTTAACGTGGGTCATTGTATGAACAGGAAAAAAATGTTGTCTCTTGGGGATTTAGTTTTTATAAAATTAGTGAAAAAACACAACAATTTATTAAATAGGTAGGGACCTTTCCCTATTTATTTTGTTCATCCATTGCTGAACACTATTGCTGTGTAACAATTTTTCTAGTAAGCACTCGTGGCAAAAGGCATCAGATTCAGAGTGTCTTTTGGGTGCTGTTTAGGTTCTAATGAGCCCTTGCATTGACGTCGCACGCAGCTAATGACTGTCTACAGACATACAGACTGCCATTTTAAGAGCCAAGTTCCATGTAAAAGTGGGGAGCGTCCAAACGCACTCACGTAACGTAAAAATACACGCTGCCCAGTAACCCACTGAGGAACTGGGTCCCAAAATGGCGACCAAGATTCAGTGCAGTGATGACGTCAGATGAATTGGGTCTTATTGAGCTGAGCAGTTTTATTAAAAATAACAATAATGATACTTTAAGGCTTTGATGATGCGCTTTTCCCCAAAATGAGCAAAGCGCATTACGTATTACAAGAAGAACAATAAAATAACAAAATACAAACTATAAGCGTTGGGAAACAGATACGTCTTAAGATCACTCTTAAAAGTTACAATTGAAGAATAATAACATAATAAAGAGAGATTTATAAAGCGTACACAGTTGCAAATCGGTTCCGCCTCAAGAAAAGTCCTGAATGTTAAGTGGAAGACTGTTACAGAGAGCAGCAGCCGAATGTGAAAACCCGTATTTGCCAAAGAGTAATCTGGTATTAGGAATGTTGATACGAGATTTATCACGGAGAGGACGGGTGTTGGTTGGATTGGTGAAGTTCAATGTTATTTGCAAGAGAAACTGGAGCAATGTCACCCTTGCTCGTATACGTATACATAGATGTTGAATAGGTCTGCTTAGTTGTTTTTGTAAATGATTGTTTGGACTCGATTCTTGTAAACCAAGCTTGCTGGCTTCCTTCCTTAATACTATTATATTTCTATGAGCCGGAGGTTACCGTGTAGACATTGAAAAAACCACTAGGACCCAGTGAGTGATTGACATGTTGTTGAGTAGTTTCTTTTCCATGATTTTTCCTTGTCTCGGTTTCCTTTTCAGCATGACTGTGACGAAAAGTAAGAAATACGTCAGGAAAACATGACAAATAGGATTTTTCGAAGAATCATTGTACCATTCACCTATTAATTAAACAGTTTCTTCCTCACTCGGATTTTTATATAACTAATTCCGCATTGATCATAGACAATTTGTCTACAACGGGACTTGCGACCTCCGAATTAACGTGCCGGCGCTCTACCAACCGAGCTACTTTTTTCTAGCCCTAATGCTGGCGGTCTCCCTATTTTTCCAATATCTTTGTTCGGGGTGCCAGTCACTTTAAGAGATAGAAGTTTGAACAATTAATTGACCAACACTTTAAAAGAAAGAAAATGAGCACTTTCAAAACGGTACCATGGTATTATTTAGTTTCTTTCTCGCAAAATTAATTTTTCTAAAATTGCTTTTGGCTGTTTCAGTAATGAAAATAAGCCCAAGTTATTGGCCTTCGCCTGTTATTCTCAGATATGGTTCTTCAACTTTTTTCGAAATTTTCTTATTTTATTTCATTTATATTGAGCAACGATTTCTTGCTCTATTTTATCATAACTTCTCAAATAAAATCAATCCATCACCCACGCCCGAATTTATCCATTTTAAAAACATGCTTACATAATTTTCTTTAGAACGACCTTATCAAAGACAAATACACTTTGAATGCGTTAATATGAATAATTTCCTCTGCTAAGTCATTATCTACACGACACCGAATCGAAATTCAAAGTTGTTAGTTTTACCATGTTCTTCTGGTGAGGGGTGTAGGCCCTAACCATTTCTCCCATTAATTCATAACCTATGAATTGTACAGGTGAAACCATAAGATGTTGTTGCGTGCAACAAAATCATCTCATATGCCTTGAACATAGTTATTCAGAAGTGTTGTTTTGATCGAAAATAAGTATCACCAACGTCAATTGAGAGTAATTAGGGGCTTTGTTCACCCTCAAGCAGGTCGTTTACAAACTTGAGTTGCAAGATTATTGTTTCTTAATTAAAGAACAAATTTTTCTCGCGGCGGTATTTCAACATGCATTACAAGAGACGAACGAGAATTGAATCTTTCTGTCACGCCTTGCAACACCCCCACCACGACCTCTTATGTACCGTGTTAGCCCGTTCGTTCAGCTTATTTGCCCTTACTATGTTTCTCCTTAACGTTCTAGTTTCAAGTTCCATGTCGAGTTTTGTCATGTACAGTAGCTGTGTCCCGTTCTACAGCAAGAATACCTGTTGAACCCCAACCCGATCATACAGTCTGTCAATTGCAGTTGGTCGACGGACCCATTCCGGCATCAAGTTACACTTATTTGTAATGAATTTTTCTTCGGGTTTTTTCACCGGAGAGATGGTCAAGCACTGAGATTATGGTGATGTTATTCATATTTCAACGGCTGTTTTATGAAATTGTGAACGTTCCAAGAACTCGGAAGTTTTGGAATTGTAATATCCTGTTTACTCGCTAGTTATTATACGTTTTTTACAGCAGCTTTAACATACACAATTTGTAACCACCCGTTGTCACTCTTGCAACATCTTTTTTTATCAGATAACCTGTTTAAAACCCTTTTTTAATTTGATTTAATGTTTTCCGCGATTTTGTTTTCTCGTTAAACAAAACAGCCGTTGAATATCAAACTGTGACGAATAGACGGCTGTTTATTACACACGGCAAACTACTGACATGCGGTTGTTATGGTAACAGCAGCGACATCTTTGTCAGAGTAATAAGAAGCAGAGCCCGAAGGAATTTAAAGTAGATTTTCGTTGACCAAGTACAAGACCTCTTTCTTGGATTAATTCATTCTCAGGTAACATTGCTATGGTAACCGAAGAGTATAAATTCAAAGAAGACGATGGCGTGATTTCAATAGCAGAATAAGCGGATATATGAGATTTCCCCATACTGTCCGCTGTATACTTAGGGCATAATATGCCTGTCGCGTTGATGGGTTGGCAAGTTGCAGATCTTTTCAAATCGTACAGGATCTATTTTAAAGTCCGGAACAGTGAGACGGTGTTGTTATTTACGATTAAAATAAATCCACTGCCTTGCTAACTTGTAAACAAACTAATTTGGTTGCCGCGATCTGGGAATAACGCACCTTCTACTTATAAAAACGAGCTTCCTGTTTATCAAAATAAAAGCTACGAGCTAAAAATTAAAAAAAAAATCGAAACGTTTTCTTCAGTCAATAATAACTCATTATTAACTTTACCGTGTTAATTTAGGTGGGAGGTTAAAAGTAACAAGTAATCACTCAAACCGTAATTAATTATTTGGTCTAATCATGAATTTCATTTGTTAATTCTGGTTGTGAAGCCAAGGACTCTCAGAAAAGCTAACTTAATCACTATACATAGCCAAGAACCCCATGGAGAGAAGACAAAGAAGGAAGTTTCAGTTTTAGATGTGGGAGGAAAACCCCGGAGAATTCTTCCAGGGAAAACCCACGCAGGGACTGAAAACCCAATCCACATATAGTGCACCGGTGGGATTTGAACCGGGGTTCCCAGAGGTGGAAGGCGAGGAAAGATACCACTATATACACCAACCTGAAATCCTAAAATTTAGTGATCAAACCATGTCTGTAACCTTTTATTTGCACCAATGTAAGTCAAAGTAAATTCATGTAGTGTGGGAATACGACGCAGACAAATGCAGCTAATTTTTTAAAATATTGCACTTTCATGATGTTATTATGATACTTGCAAAATGGATTTTCAACTCTTCACCTTGCTCAAACAAAATCAATATAATTTCCAGGGTATTTATGTTATTTTCGTTAACAAAACAAGTTGTGGCCTTGTGTTGACATTATTTGAAAATATTCAAAGGGCTCGAAACAAGTTACTCGGAAGGTTTGTTTGTGTGTTCTGTCCAATTTAATATAAATTCGATTAGCGAATAATGGCTTCAGATTGATAGGAAAGGGGTGCCCCTAGAGGCCTACGGTAATACCCTTGGCGTCCATTCCAGCGTGTAATGAAATTACTCTTTTGATGCAATTAATGAATCACAAAAGTGCCTGTAAGACGCCCACCCCACATTTAATTAAATTAATAAACGCATATGTTTAGATAATATCAAAATATTGAGATATCTCTAGACGTATTGCGTTGTATTATGCTTATTGGAATTTACAAAGGCACGCATATCACACAAGTGCAAGTCTCACACGTTCACATTCTTAATGTTGGAACCCATTTGGAACCCGTTTTCCTTCGCGATCATCAACGATGGCCACCCGAGATTCAAAAAAAATATTTTAAAAGGCAGAACTTTTGATTTTATTTGGCAATGACAGTATAGCTGCATTACAAATACACTTTATGTCGACCAAAATAGTGATATAGAGGGATTCCGTTCTAACTGTCCAATCACTTCGGCCACACTCTTGTGTTATGTGGCTTGATTGCCTTTGAGTTCTTAAAGGACTGGAGATTTCAAGTAAGATCCAGCCAGGATTGCCTCGACTGGCCTGCCGGCTACTGATGCAAATTTACTCCTTGGCAAATTGAGCTTTCACGCTGTTTGTCATTTTGCCTTCGGACATTCTGGATAATGAGTTTTTCTAGCTGTGAAGTATACACGAACGTGTAATTATATTAAACATGGTTGCAGGCGTTAAATCAAGAAATAAAATACCGCAAGTAATTTTAATTCAAATGTACATATTAAAATAGCATTAAGGGAGAGTTTCCGCATAAAAGGAGTTTATAATATACCCAAAAAGGTATTAAGGCAACCACTGGCATTTTGGTCTTGTACCTTGTTGCTGCTTAAAGGAGGACTCAAAGGTCAAATTCAGATTCGTTATCCACTCATTTTCCAATAGATTACAAATTTTCCCAATTTTCAAAAGGACGCTCCTTTTGAAAATGGGGAAAAACACCAAGTCTCTAACCTCACGTTAAAATGGTGTAAAACGCCACAGTGTTTGATACCCTTCAAGTGCAATTTTTGTCAACATCCCAAAACATTCGACGACGTCACATTTCAAATACAATGGTGTGCACATTTTTTACCAGAGAGTTTTCAGTTTTTTTCCTGAATTCTGATGACATTTTAATCAAAACAGCATTTAATTTGAGCTTATGACTGGCGCAGAAATTCCTCTTTGGAATGTACAAACCCATTTGTTTTTTGCTGTCCGATGACGTCATGTTTCAAATTTCGCTCTGAAAGAATATCAAATAAAACGATATCTTTTTAATGTGAGGTAGGACTTTTAAATTTCCCCTTCTTTTATGAGGACTCTATCTAATGGCAAATGGGTGCATAACTAAACTTAATTTGACCTTGGAGCCCCCTTAACAAAATTTGAAATGTTTTCAAATATCCTAAAACAGAGCGTATGCTACGTTTTACGTAACAGTTTAGACATGTTTGGTTTCTCGCTAAGAAAGTATTTATCTTTGCATCATGTTGACTGTGCACCAGATTTTCCTACTGTTTCATGGAGAGACAGTGTGTGTAAGTTGAAGGCCGCTCTTTCTAAAAGGTGTGGGACAATAAATTATAGAAATCACTCATGGTTGTTATACCAAGAGTGGAATTTAACGACTCTGTGTGATTTCTAATTTCGAGCTGCGTGAAAAAATGAAGTCTTTTTTTAAAGCATATTGCTGTATAATAAACAGCGTGCAAATCTGAGCTATATATATTTGTGTATAGGGCTATACTCTGATAAAGAACTAAGGTATTACGTATTTCTTTGTACTTTATCTTAATTTTCAGTAAAAACAATCCGCTATGTATGCTTTGTTTGTTCTATTCAAATCAGTATGAATGTTTATTGTTTTGTAACAAATCTCTCTTTCCTGACGGAATGTTTTGGGCTGACTTGCTATTTTGTTTTCCTTTTTTTTGTAAATTGCTCTTTTATATTTGTAAATAACCTTTATTCTTTTGTTAACAATGTTATTTCGGCTACTTCGATAACCATGTGATTTTTAATACACCAACTATATAATAGATCTTATCTTTCCAAAGAACAAACAATTCCGCACGTGTTTTTAATGTTTATCTTGATACCGAAATAATGACACGCGCAGATTCTATATTTAACTTGGAAATAGAGACTTCACAATAGGCTATTTCATAGGTGATATTTTATTTATTTGTATGTAGCCAGTGGCATCGGATTTAACGCCTTTCGAGGCTGTTTATACTTATTGTTAATTCCAGGCATGCGTCATGGACCCCTTGCATTGGCCGCCACCTTTTATGACAAACAATGGAAACGTGCACGCGCGTACGCGCTGCACACGACTCTCAGCCAATGATAGCTCTTCACGCGATGACAGCCAATGCAGGGGTCTATTGTCTATCTTGTGTTGTATTGTTCTTGTTGTATTTCGCATTGTTCTTTTTCACATGCCGAATAAATGTTAATAATCCGGTAATCATTATGCATGTCATTCCACTTAAACGAATCATCGGTGTATACGTAACAAGTGTGCGCCCTGATTCGGTATAACGATGGCGATCGCTTCAAAGAGCAGTGATCAATCGTTTTCGCTTTTTGGGAATTTGCCTGATAACGACGGTATGCGTTATTCGCTTCCAAAGCTTCCTACCAATTTTAAAAATACATTTTGTTTAGATTTCTCTTCCTGTCAGTATCCCACAATAATGATACAAGCTGGCACCGACACTTCCCAAAATAATTGTGTTTAAAGTCACGACGTTGAACTTTACAAGAAGGAAGACTGCAACATGTATTATAGGCATTGTGAAACCTATAAGTGGAAAACTTTGTTTATAATTTGTGTTCTTCTTTGTTTAAGACATTAACAAATTATCCTAGAATAATATTACAGGCTTGAGAAGCGTTGTTATGCATCTGATATGTCCGTACCAAACTATTTGTGGTAAATTCCTGATAGAAGTCAATTATCACCTAAATCTCCAGGGACGGGTTTAATCAGAATCCTACAGGAAATTGTGAACTGTAGCTGCAGTAAGAGTAATTTTTTATTTATTTTTATTTTAATGAAAGAATTTGTGAAGTTGACTTTTGGCTTGCAACTGTTTGATCAATATTTATTAATGTCCTTACGGAGTATTCCAATATTCAGATCTAAAAAAAAATAATTTAATTAAGTTGGCTGACTAATTACTTGTTTTGCGTTTGGCTATTAACAGGTGTTCCAATAGATTACATAATGGCTAAACGAATTTGGGAGTAGTATTTTCTAAGTTGATCCTTTGAACTGATGTAATTAAAATGCAATGGAATCGGACTATCTGGAAGGGTGGGGGTAAATTTATAATTTGTGAGAGAGTTATGCACTAATTAGTGGTTTTGCTGATACAGCGTTTTACAGACACGTGCTTCCCCCAAAATAAATTAACCGCAAGCCATATGCTACTTTGCCATTTTTGAAATTTTATTACATTTGGGACTATCATTTTCCCGCCTGGTCAAGAGAAAAAATTTGTCCGATTGGGACTAGAAAAGAAACAAACCTAAACCGGAAATTGTCAGTCCAAACAAAATCCCGAGGGATGCGTCTTTAAGCTGAACAGACACAAGGGTTTCGTGTGTATACATCGCTGGGTGAGAGCGATTCATTATGCATGGGTTGGCCGGGGAAACAACACTGACGACGGTATGCCGTGCTGGGGTGAAGTTCGAGCAGCGTATACACACATAATTACAGGTCGTCGGTCTGCATGTTTTTGCTTTTTTAGCGAGGGGGGGGGGGGACACAAGACAACAGCAACTGTTTGTTGCTTCACAACTTCAAGTTTCCATTTCTACAAATGTCATATACATATTAATATCGTAGTGTCTTAAAGGTGTTAAAAAGGATTGGTATGGATACAAAACATTATTGTTTAATTTAGGATGAAAGCTTACTGATTACGAAGTTCATACTGGAATAGTTTGTGTATGTGAATATAATTCCCTCTGAAATGAAGCCATATTCGAGAAACTGCACCTGGGTTCGATTTCACAAAGATCTTAACTGCGAATCAATCTTTGCTTAGTGATGTCACAATACAAATTAATGTGGTTGTGTGCTTTGTGTAATCGGCCCAAGGTAGCCTTAAAAAACGCAACAGCTGAATTCGGTTGCTATACAACCAAATTGAGGACAATGTGTTTACATGCTGATAATTTTGCTGACTTGTTCACTATTTTCTCCTGACTCACAAAACGGAACAAGCCCACATTTTCACAGGTTTGTTATTTCGTTTAATACATGGTTGATCACACAAAACATGAACACTGTCTGTGACTATTTTTGTCAGCTCTACCAATCCTTTGGAGATTTTAAAGATTTGTAAGACCTTTAAGATTTTGTTTTAAAAATGCACAAGAGTTGAAAACAGGGACAATACATGTCGATTGGATTTTTCATGTCAACCAAGTTGATAAATATATGGCAATTTGACTTTTGATTAAACTTTTGCATATTGAGACAGAATCGGTGTATAAACCCACTATTATTCTTAAAGTTCCACAGGGCAATGACAAACCCCCTTAACCTTTCTCCTCCTCCCTTTACAAATTCATAGACCATTTTTTTGTTAGGTCAATCACTAGTTGAATGTTAGAGATGACAGTGCAGAAATGAGAAAGTGCAATCTTTAAAAATAATTGTTTTCTTGGTTCACCAACATTGATTAGTTTAAGGTTAACGTAAAAGGTGGCATTTCATTTGATGATCCCTTCATATCTAGGGACTCGAATTAAAATAAAAAACCTAATTGTGATCATGAAACTTAACTTATTTCAAACCCTTTAACGCGGCAGTTATTCTTTCAATGTAGGTTTTTGTACACCTAACTTATAGTAGGCCTACTCCCAAATAGAGCAAACCCACACGTCTAAGATTGTGGGCTTTTGACAAATGAACCGTGGGAACTCACACAATGCAATCATTAGTTTTTAAGACCTAAGACTTTTGGCTTGAACTCTCCAAGTCACGAAGTCTGTATTTCTCTTCACTGCAGACATTTCTTTCTTGGGAGACAGCTCCGATTACCACCTTGTCCTAAAAAAATTCTTCAGAACGTGCTTCTATACGGTTTAAAATTAACCACGGGGGGATTTCTAAAGGCCCATTGTCCATGATGCGCTGGCATGGCAACGCAACCTAGTAAATTTTCATCCTCTTTGTTGTTGCCTCACCTGGTGACATTTTGTAGTACGCGACACATAAAGGTTGGGTTGCTCCCTGCGAGGTATGAGAATCAAAATGGCGGACGGGTAACGGGAGAGCGGTTGTATTCAACCTCGCGTAGGCACGCTGTATTGCCACGGGACTTCATTTTCACCTGATCTGACCATCCGGCGGAGGAGGGTGATCAATTCCATGATCCCAACGGCTGTTCATGTGCACTAAAATCTTAAAAACTAATCCGTTCAACGAGTGTTTATGAACATTACCAATGCAAATCTTATTCATAATTGACATCAGACGTACATAATGCTAAAATTTACGCCAGTGTGTTTATCTGTATTGCAGAATTTGCGCCAAGCTCCTTATTACTGTTGGTGAATAATCTGTTTTGAAGCACATAAAACAGCCGTAGTGGCACAGCTCAAAGGCGATCAAGGGGACGAGTGCAGGAAACCTTCGTACTGGTTGGTCCATGAAAGACTAGGAACGTGCAGGTTGCCGGAGTAGGGATTATGTTTCAGTCTCCACATGAGCCATTTCTCTTCATCTTCCGGATGATAATAATTTTCATCTTCCACCTTCTTTCAGAGAGTGAAGATTACGATAAATGGAAGGTACGGAGTGATCCCTTTTTAGAGGCAGCCTTTGGTTTTATGATTGTTCGGGGAATTCAGATAAAGGGGTCTTATCAATTTAAAAGACAAAGAAAGACTTGAGCGATGGAATTTTGTTGTCCCTTTTATCATGAACGACCGGAACTATTGCCGGAAGAAAGAAGAGCTGTGTATTTATTCCTTTCCTCCAAAATTAACATGAATTTAAGTGACAATTTTCCAAATTCTAGAAAAAACATCGGAAGAGGTGGAATTAGTTTGTGTTTTTTAGAAAAGAGTCATTCATACAAATATTGTGAATTGAACACATACCAGCAAAATTACATACTTTCCACGTGACGTCACTCAGTGTAAAGTCGGCCATTCTTACGGGTAAAATAGTCTCTCTTTTTTTAACACACAAACAACTGTGCAGTGACGCTCGCGTAAATACTTCGTGCAGAACGCATGTTTTATAGAATTCCTTGCATGATTGGTCGGTGAATCACTTGGCTTCGTACAAAAGTTAGAACGCTAGACGCAGCTCAAAGCCAAAACCCGAGTTGCCCGTAAAGATGGCGTCTACTGGGAACTATCTATGGTCTTCGTGATGAATACAAAATAATGACCCAATGATATCCTAGAGCAAGGTACGAAAAGGCATAACAGTCACGTACAACTGAAACAAATCAAACTATAGGAAAACATCCAAACAAAATTCATGGAAAATTTGTAACTATTGGACAAAATGCTCGTTTAATCACATGTTATACATGATCCCGCCTCCCTCAGAGAAGTGTTCAAAGCTTTTTCTTTTCTCGAAACGCAGATTGAAACACGTGTTTTGTAAAGGACTGGAGTTTGTAGATGCTTGACGTTTTAACCGTCAATATGGCTAATAGGCCCTATTTACGAATATCATGAAAGATTGGGTTTTGTCAAAGTAGGGCTGATTTATAGGCCAATTATCAATAAAGATACCATGAAGGCACTTGCATAAGTTCTAGCTGAATACAGTGTCTACTTGTTGAGAAAACAGCGAACAGTCTCAGTATTTTCATCAAGAACGTCGAACCCGTCCACGTTTAGCCAGGTGACAGCGGGTACCAACCGCATCTCTAGCCGCAGCATTCGCAAACGGACACCACGGAAATTTGAGAAAGCTGAGAGACGATTAATGCATGAATCGTTCTTCAAAAAATTATCCAAATCATATTACTTGGGAATCCTTTCTCAAAATAGTTTATACTTTCAACAGCTGTAGTGCCTCTTACCTAGTAAATTGTTATGGTCATTCATTTTTGGAGTCATTACCTATCCATGACCCTACCTTTAAACGTGCATGTGACTGTTATGGTATCTTTATTGAGTCATTACCAATCTATGACCCTACCTTTAAAAAACGTTACTTTTTTGTAAAAAATATACTCGTAACGTTTCGACTTGTGCCTCAGTAAAGAAAGCATGCCACAAATTCGCAATGAGAATATGTTAAGATGTGAACATATGGGAGGTCATTGAGGTTCATAATAAGGCGAGGCATAATACGCAGAGGTGTTGATCAGTAGCCTCATACATAAAATACATTCCCCTCACGTAAATATTGTCAAGAAAACTGTCAAGAGGGTTGTTTAAAACATTAGCGTTGAAGTACTTCCTGAGATGGTGGTCCCTTTTTTTTGCACACGGCCGCGTGCTATGACGTCATCACGGCCTTCGCAAATCCATTTCCAGGGGGGTAATTGGATTGATTATTTGCACGTCCACACTGCTGTCCTCACTACATCGTCACACTCAGGAGGTTTCAGATGTGAGGGCTGGCTGATCTCTTACCGATAATCCAAATTGCAAATTCATCGCAGAGTTCTCTTAGTGCAGCTAAATTTAGCCTGTTTTTCAACACCGGGTAAAATCATCTTGGTTGTAGACCTATTTTAATCATCAACTGTCCATTTGAAAACAACATCACAACCAAGTGCTCTGTTTTTCTCCCCACAGTACCCGCTAACATACACAGCAAAAACTGGGGTGTTAAATTTGACACCATGGGTGCTGTCACATTATAGAAACCAAAAAATTACACTAATTTCTGCCAACACAATTACATTGTTGTTGATTTAACAACATGTGGTGTTAATTTTGATTCTCTCTTGGGTATCTATGTGACAACACCCATGGTGTAAATTTTAACACCCCAGTTTTTGCAGTGTAAAATTTGAAATGGTTAACGCAACAGTTGTAAGTAATCATTCTTATGCCAAACAACTTGTGTGAAGAAGGTTTGTGGGTTCGAATCCACAGACATTTCCATCCTCAGAACTCCAAAAGCAATGGCTGTATATTATTTCTTTTATTACTACACTTCAAAAAATTGGGTGTAAAATTTACACCATGTGTATTGTCACATATAGATACCCAAGAGAGAATTAAAATTAACATAATAGGGTGTTAAAATAACACCAATGTAATTGTGTTGGCAGAAACTAGTGTCATTATAACACCCTATATCCCATGGATTAAATGTTGGTTATTTGCTGTTGTATACATATATGGTGTCAATTTTTACACCCAGTTTTTGCAGTGTGAGTAATGATACTTATGCCAAATAACTTAGAAGATAATTAGAAGAAACACTAGTTTGAAGATTTTGTGTTTGAATCCACACATTTCCCAGTAGATTTATCATCAGAACTCCAAAAGCAATGGCTGAAAATGTATGTTTTACTACACTGACGAACGACTTCATAGTTAATATTTTGTAAGGAGATATTCATCCTCTAACGAAAAGGATTAAGACTTGGAATCTGAATTTTTTTTCGGTTTTTCTCGAACGAAGATATACTTGGAAACTATTTTTAAGTCTATAATTTGAATGTAAAGTATTTCAGTTGACCATACGATCTGAGGAAAATTATTTTGCTGTGTGTTCAAAATGCGCTGACGTGTAGAACATTATGCAGCGATGGGATGAGAGAGATGTGCAATGTTAAACGTTCACCCACGACGAACGTGCGTCAGACGACAGCATAACCATTAGTGCATCTTGCCAATAGTGGTTTGAGTTTCGATTTAAAGACAACCTTTCAAGATTGCTAAAAATAACACGACTGCCTCGGACAAAGAATCATTTAGAAACTAGATAATTACAGCCGGGAAAGTTTTTTGTTTTTTTTCGTCTGGATTACCTAAAAGTATGGTATCTCTGTAAGTAGTCACTAAACTAACCCACAGAAATAAGACAACGTTAAATTGGAAAAGCTGTTGCTACTGGTTTGCTTAATTTCTATGAATCAAAACAAAGTACGGTTTTAATTTCTATGAATAAAGATAAGAAAGGTAATCTCTATGAATCAAGATAATGTACGGTTTAATCTCTATGAATCATGACAAGGTACGGTTTAATCTCTATGAATCAACATAAGGTATGGTAGAAATCTCTACGAATCAAGATTAAGGTACGATTTTTAATCTCTACGAATCAAGATAAGGTATGGTTTAGATCTCTACGAATCAAGATAAGGTATGGTTTTAATCTCTATGAATCAAGATAAGGTATGGTGAAAATCTCTACGAATAAGATTAAGGTACGATTTTTAATCTCTACGAATCAAGATAAGGTATGGTGAAAATCTCTACGAATAAAGATTAAGGTATGGATAGATCTCTACGAATCAAGATAAGGTACGGTTTTACTCTCTATGAATCAACATAAGGTATGGTATAGATCTCTACGAATCAAGATAAGGTATGTTATAAATCTTTACGAATCAAGATTAAGGTACGATTTTTAATCTCTACGAATCAAGATAAGTTATGGTATAAATCTCCACGTCTCAAGATTAAGGTACGATTTTTAATCTCTACGAATCAAGACAAGGTATGGTAAAGATCTCTACGAATCAAGATAAGGTACGGTTTTAATCTCTATGAATCAAGATAAGGTATGGTAGAAATGTCAACGAATAAGATTAAGGTACGATTTTTAATCTCTACGAATCAAAACAAGGTATGGTTTAGATCTCTATGAATCAAGATAAGGTACGGTTTAATCTCTATGAATCAAGATAAGGCATGGTATAAATCTCAACGAATCAAGATAAGGTTCGGTTTTTAATCTCTACGAATCAAGATAAGGTATGGTTTTAATCTCTATGAATCAAGATAAGGTATGGTATAAATCTCTACGAATCAATATAAGGTACCGTACAGCATTGATAATGCAAATTGATCGCTTCTGTGCAACGATTACTTTCTTTGGAAAACCTGCTAGTGCTGGTAAAATGCTCACTCTCTTTGAATCGAGATACTGTGAATATACATTCACAGTATCAGCAAACCTACTGGTACGTCATATGCTGAGTCTTATTGAATCAAGTTAAGGTACATCTTCTGCAAGTTTTTAGCAACATTGTTTCTTCTGATGGTCTGTCTGATGGGGAACAACGTCATCATTTTGTGCAGATGGTGCGGTATTTGTTGGCTTCAATGTATGTTAAATATTATCTTTGACTTACTCTAAATATAACCTTGCAACAGTTCATCTTTCCCTGTAGGCCTACTGTTTAGTTTTGACGAATTTGAGAGTTTTAACATTTCATTCTTAAGTCAAAGACTCGGGGGGAAATATCCCTTTCTAAAATTCAAAGCAGATAGTGTTTCCTAATCTTCACCCTAAAAAAATCCAACCGTCTCAGATATGAGTTTGCTTTCGAGAAATGGCCTAATTTGCATTGAGATCATGCATGTTGCAAAATGATATCTTTAATCAAGAGTCTCATTCTCGTCCTACACGATTTCTCGGTATTTCTTTCAAATCATCTGATCATGCAGAGAGGGTGTATTAATATAGCCCCAGGCTCCACCGTCAGTCGGCAGGCAAGAATGGTCGTCATCCCTGCGCATGCATCGATTGAACCCCGCTTCCACCTGCGAGCCCCGGGTCCTAAGCTCTCTTTTCCGGGCACGAGAACGGCCCCGACTTGGGTGCCCGGCTTACGGGGCCTGTTCTTCGAGGGAAATTTATTTAAGTACAATGCAACGGACTAGAAAGTCTCATACTGCTGTTTTATTAATACTTTTAAAATAATTGGTGTCCTTGAAAGAGGCTGAAAATAGAGAATAGACTGTTCCCCTTACCCCCCCCCCCACCCATGTTCATTTTATTTGGTGGTTTCTATGTGCAAAACATGACTCAGATAAATGCAAAAAAAGAAACGATGGGGCCTATGCACACCAAAATTGGATGCAACCCTTGTATTTTTGTTTTCCATATTGAAATGAATAGCCTCGCACTTTTATAAATTATTGCTTTAACAACTTTTTGTGACTAATTGCAAAGACCTCCACTACCCTATAAATAACATTTACTTATATTCAGAATTCTTTTATAATAATGCAGAAAAGTAAGTGACTCGTTCACGACTTTATAACATATTTTGATGTAAGAATATCATACAAAATGTATATTGCTTGTGACAATATTTTACCGTATCTCTAAATTACGGGACAGATCTAACAAACTTTGTCCCCGATGAAAATCCTTGCTCTGACCGGCCCTGGAATCGGTATGTCTCGAGGCGGAACCCTGACACGACTTCAGCCTAGAACGGCTGAGTGTACGGCTTTAAAATCGACTGGTGCACGGTGTATCTGCAAGAAACTAATAGACTTCCACGGACAAAACAGCGAAGCATCCCTAGATCAGGAAGGACACTTTTTAATGAGACGAACCAAAGAACTAAAAGGTCCTCGTTTCCTCCTCTTTCTTCATTTGTGTTCATCCATTTATTCAGTATTCATTCATTAATTTATTCATTCATGCATTTATTCATTCATGCATTTATTCATTCATGCATTTATTCATTAATATTATTAGTCGCAGCTGATGCAAACCTGGGAATGATTTACAATAACAGCAATGCAGTAAATCCGGCCAAATATACATTATATACATTTGCTACAAAGTTTACATTTGTTCAACTTGATTTGGGGTAGAACAAAGACAAATTGACTAGAGCGGGATTTGAACCAACGACCTACGGTTAAGTGACGTGCCGGCGCTGTTAACGCTAAACCGGAGGTCGTTGGTTCAAATCCCTCTTTAGTCAATTTGTCTTTGCTCAACCCAAAATCATTTAAACATTTACCCAGTCAGTTTTCCTTGTGGTTTATAACTTGATATTTATTCAACTTAGTAGATAAATCTCCTTCGTAAAATCATAGGTGTTATCATCTCTATTGATAATAAAGAAATATCTCCCATAGAGATGTCAATATTTTCTGATTAATGTTACGGAAGTACAGCAAACAGTTTCAGGTTGGTGCTTGATATGGTAATAAGCAAAGGCCTACTGCAGTAGGGGATTGAGCAAAGAACAAATTGACTTGAGCGGGATTTGGACCAACGACCTCCAGTTTAACGTTAACAGTGCCGGCACGTTAAGCCGGAGGTCGTTGGTTCAAATCCCGCTCTAGTCAATTTGTCTTTGTTCAACCCCAAACCAAGTTGACGAAATTGTTTAATAAATATTTGGAAATTGTTTAGATGCAAGAAACTGTTGTTAAATGGCGTGGAGAAGGCTTACATGAGAAAATGTTGAACTAATTTTTGTGACGCAGCATAAGATTTGAGCTTTCAGTGAAAATAGGGATAATGAAGGCTGATTGATGCAAATGAAACCTTTCAGTGGCAGTGAGGGACAGTCTGTCACATGTCGAACACGTGTCGAACTTATGTAGAACACATTTCGAACGCGTGTTAAACACGTGTCAAACTAACCTATTCATCAAAAAATTAATTGTATCGTTGATTTTTCTCCCAGTCCCAGGTTCAAGCAGTGACTAGTATTAATACGTATTTGTGCTCTCACCTTATACTCCAAGTCGCAATCTTCGCTCTACAAACAAACTTCTTCCAGCTGTCCCCCAAAAAACAACTACATCCTGTGGCGATCGTGCCTTTTCAGTATCCGCTCCCAAACTCTGGAACTCTTTACTATTAATTATCCAAGCTGTAGAATCTAGACTGTTTCAAAAGCATTCTTAAAACACATTGTTCGACATTGCTTAATATAATGATTGACTCTGTATAAAGTGGTTTTCAACTCGTTTTTTATTAGTGTGAAAATCTCCCCTTATTGTGTGCTCTAAATTACATCATCTGTATACTTTGAATATCTAAGTATCCTGCAATATTTCCTTTTCTTATTTTTTTTTTCAACTCCTCCCTCGGAATAATGTTTGGCCAAAGCAAGATGGCGCAAATTTTGTATTATTATTATAATTATGTTTACTCTATAAATCGTTAATACTGGATTAATTATTTTGGTTACAATTATCTAATCATATAACACAGTTGGGAGTGAGGAAAATTGTTATTTTACAATTTCTATAAGAGTATAACTATGTGACGTGTCTAACCAAGCAGGTTTTTATAAAGAGAAAGGCATTCTTAGATTTGTGAAAAGAGAGACAAAGATCTTAAAATAGACTCCATCGGTTTCGTAACTGAGATAGCAAAACATGCAACAGCCGTCTGTGTATAACCAATCAGTTTGCACATGCGCCTAATGGTGCCTATAATCCCTGCAGACAGTCGTAGATTGATTTGAGTCGATATCGGGCGCGCATTCTGCCCTTTCGAAAAATTAAAATGAAAGAACACCCAAAACAACCCACGGGAACATTACTGACCCTTCCCACACGTGATGTAAGATATTGTGTTACGAGGTGTGGATTGTCCTAAAGTTTTGTTACTTAATACCCCCCCTGGTTAAACACTGACTAAAGATTAGTGTTTATAACTCACACTTTCAAATCGAACAGGAGAATAACAATCTCCTGTTTGTTTGTTGGGTGTTTGTTTGTTTGTTGTAGTTGGGGGTTTTCTGGAGATGATCAGAGCATACTGATCAAAACGTTGAAGAAGTTCTTATATAGCGCTTTATCACACCTGATGGGAGTATTAAAGCACTAAGTTGTTTTTTTTCTGCAAGGTATGCGGAGCTACGTGTTGAAGTATGAGACCTATTCCTTTACATAGCACCATGTGATGGTTTACAAGGTGCTGTAGCGCAATCTGCTGCCGATCAAACCAGGAACACCGGGGCGAACCCCTTCTCTTTGCGATAAGTGCACTGGGTTCTTTTCCATGCATGATACAACACACAGGACCTACAGCTTTATACGTCCCATCCAAAGGACGCAGCAATAATGGTTAAGTGTCTTGCTTAAAAGGATACAAGTGTCACGACCGGGACTTGGACCCACACTCTGCTGATCAGAAACGCCAGAGCTTGAGCCTGGTGTTCTTATCCGCTCGGCCACGACACGCCGAGTTATTAAACCACCGACTCACTTCAGAACCACCATAATTCAAAAACAAAAATTACAATTTTTCTAGGGAACTGTCTTCTTTGACCTTTAATAACATGCAAAATCTGTCATCACTTTACACAGGAATCCATTCAGAATTTTCCTTGACGTCAAAATACATAAAAACAAATTGCACCAATACTGCTAGGAGAACCACCTAAAAGATCGATTCATCACTCCCTTCTAGTTAAGTGCCGCCATGGACTCAAAATGTCAATGCCATCCTCAGTTTTGCACACGGATTTCCATTACTTTACATAACGATCCCTTTATTTATTCACAAAATCTAAGCCACCAAATTAACTGTCAAGTTCGATTAATCGTCCGAACAATGTTCAATTAAATGGCTTGTGTACGTTTGGTAATGACTCTGAAAATTAATGGCACTACAAACTTACTTGGTATGAAGAACAACAGCTTTGGATAGTAGGCCTATAATGCATTTTGAGAAACCTTTCACTTCGAAGTACTGCGGTTATGGAAAAAGATGTCCCTGTTTATACCCAAGTTTGAATCTGAGAAGCGTTACTGCAGTAACTTGGGTTAAATCCAGGGACCAATTTCATAGACCTACTTAAGCACAAAAAGTATCTCGGCCTAAACATAACAAAATTATGCTTACCAAAATAGGGTTACCAGCCAAAATACGATGTCACATGCACCATTTGTGACTGGTATCCTGCTCATTTCTGCTAAGCACAAAATTGTTAAGCAATATTTTCTGCTTAAGCAGCTCCACGAAATTGGGCCCTGTTTGTTAAATACATTGATTGTTGGAGTCGAGCATAGAGTCCACTTGAAGGACCTAGTGATGATTGTGCTCTGTACAAAAGAGTTCAGAAGCACCAGGCGCTATTTATCGCAGAACTCAGCGCTTATGGAGTCCGTAGGGAGTTTTTTGACAGAAAGTAAATATTGTTCAAGTGACTCCGTTTAACTTTGTTGGATGGTTCCCCAGCAAATTGAACTATGTTGACGCTGTTCGTAGCACTTTTGACTCTTCAGTCCCAAGGAGTTTAGAACAATTATTGAGATATTGGGTTAATATTCGTATTTATTGATGACGATAGCAGTATGACCTTCTGCAGTCGTCATGGCGAAATTTAAACATGTGTTAGTTGAAGCAGCTTTGTAATAGGTTTTGACCAAAACAATATGTTTTCTCACTGTCCTGTCATTTCCTAGGCTGTAGTATAGGGATGAATTGTAACCGTGTTTTTTTGTTAAGTTGTCATGCAGCAGGTTCTTTGAATTTGAATTAAACACTACCTCTTACATAGTCTCGTTTCGAGGCGCTGTTTTTGCTAAATCGATGAACAGTCTGTTCGAGTCAAAACAAAGGACGCAATATCCACCATATGTCGTTCATGTCTACGTAAAAGCATTGTGTGATGGAAGTGGACATGACAACGGAAGCCAAGGGTAGTCTGTTTTATGTGACCTAGCAAAAGTCTGTCTGTTCGTGGTGGAAGTCAACTTATGAGTAGCATTGATGCTGAACTTGCGTCATAATATGATCAAAGATGACTTGATTGACGTGTAAATAAAAGCTAACTCGTTGAATGGTATTCTATAGACCTTAGTACCGATGACGTCACAGTTTTTTTACCACTTTGCAGACGAATGGCAACCATTGTGTCTCCGCATAACTGTCGGAAATGCAGTACCCAGTTATACAGCACTTAAGTAATGCAGTAAACAAACCGTGATGTCATTAGTACATGGGTCTATGGGTAGGGCGGTGTGACACTTGGAGATACCCATGTTTGTAGTTTTTAAGTTTGTTAACGCCCTCAACGATTCACCCCGATAGTGTCCTTCAGCGTATGCGATGTAGAGCTCAGTTGCTTTCCAAGTCTGACTTCAAGTGTCACAAAATAGCACATGTATTAACCTCTAAACCCTTCCTGGTCAGAATTAACCCGGGTCCATGGCCCCGCGGGGCCTGACCCACTTCTGGGTCAGATGATCCGGAATATACGTCCAAATGATTTCTTGAGGTCACACTGACGCAGAATCCGACTTAAGATCCCACTTTTTAACCACTTTCCGGGTCAGCCTGACCCAGAAATGGGTCATGTCCCCTATAGGACTCGGAATCCGAGTCAATTCTGACCCGGGAATTTTTAGAGTGTACCGTTGGTTTTTTATGACATTATAATCCAATTCGCTCTTTAGCCAGGGCCCAATTTCATAGAGCAGCTTAAGCACAAAAAGTTGCTAAGCACAACAAAATTATGCTTGCAAGAATAAGGTTACCAGCCAAACTACCATGTTGCATGTACAATTTGTGACTGGTATCCTGCTCATTTCTGCTAAGCAGAAAATTGTTTAGCAATATTTTCTGCAAGAAATTGGGCCCTGTTTTGAAACATAAGGATCCTTTTGGCTCTTGCCCGTTGTGATTTGTATATAGGCTACAAAAACACCGACTGTTAACAGTAACTACACTGTTTGAAAGTGCACACTCTAAAAACTCGCGGGTCAAAATTGACTCGGATTCCGGGTATCAGAGGAGCCTGACCCATTTCTCGGTCAGGCCGGAAACTGGTTAAAAAGTGAATTGTAGCTCGGATATTGCGTCAGTTTGACCCCTTTTGGGGCTATTTTGACACAGATTCCGCGTCACACTGACGTGGAAATGGGTGAGGCCCCTTGGGACCCGGAACAGGGTAACTTGTGACCCGGGAGTTTTTTAGAATGCATTATGGTACACATTACATTATAGTCAACTGCTGTTAGATTATAGATTATCAAACAAAATGATCTACACTCATCAGTGTACCCAACCCTGTAAGATCATTTTGAAATATCAACTTTTCCTCAATATGATGATAACATCTCGTCCCGCCTTTATACTCTTGTAACCTATTTACACAGCGGTCCAAAATTAAGATTAATCTTTGAGATGGCATTACGATTTATGGTACATCTTCACCGGGTATTGGCATCATTTCATCGTGATCTGGGTAACATTTTTTGCAAGGAAGGCACTTTATGGCGTCAAAATAGTGCAGTTGACCTTTATGTAAAGCAAATCGGTAAACACCATCAGACAATCGATGTGAGCGAACACACCTGAAGGGAGCTGCATATCGAGTCATCTATTGCTAAGGTTAAACTTATAGTCTACTGAAGCTACGGAAGTCTGGCTATGTTTAAAGGTACCGTACACGTTTGGTAATGACTCAAAACAAATATTAGCATCAAAACTTACGTGGTAACAAGGGAGAGCTTTTGATAGCATAAAACATTGTAGGAAACGACTCCCTCTGAAGTAACGTAGTTTTTGAGAAAGAGGTAATTTCTCACTAAAATAATAAAAGACTTCTTGCAAGAAGTTTTTATTCCTATCTGAAAGCACACAAATGTGTACAACAAGGGTGTTTTTCTTTTATCATTTTCTTGCAACTAACTTCGATGACCAATTGAACCCAAATTTTCACAGGTTTGTTATTTTATGCAAATGTTGGAATACACCAAGTGAGATCACTGGTCTTTGACAATTTCCAAACGTGTTCAGTGCCTTTAAAGGGATCTGCACACTGTTAGATAACTCAAATGTTTTTGGCAGAACTATCTGCGGGGATAAATTTAAACCTCTTTTTATAAAGAGTTCGTTGAAAACTTACAAGTATTCAAAATTACAATCACTAAAGAAGAAATAGGTTGTTGTTTATCTTACATGACCGGTCTGAGACGGGCTCCTGCGATTATGATGAAAACAACATGACATGTTATTGATATCAGTCTGTGTGATACGATATTTTGTGGAGATCTATCTTGATTTTGCTGAAGAAAAAAAAGACGAGTTTATGAGAATTTAGCAAAGGTACATTCTCTTTAAGGCAAATTGCTCATCAGACGACGACCTGCGAAGTGCCTGAACGGGGTGCCGTTACACACTCCTATACCGAGATAATTAAATTTGAGTTCGGCGTTTATTTTTTGCTTGACCGGTAGAGTGCCTTGGAGTAGTAAAGATGCAGTCTTTGATTAAAGCTGTAATGTATTTCATCAAGGTCTTTTCCACGGGGGGATCCTTGTTCGGCGGTAGTTATGTAGGCTAATGTATAATATGCGGGCTGGCTACGTGCCTAGATTCAGAGACGTGTAGAGCTGAACAGGTGTTTTATATGTAGTGTATTTTCATCCGTCATCGCCTCTATAGCTGAAGACATGGTGATACGCTGAATGAAACGTCGCGTACACACATACATACAGGCATTTTTATAGCGCCCACAAAGATCGGAGCACTTTGCAAAATCTGACATGTAAATAAAGATACATACAAACAAACAATGCATTGGTACATCCATGACAAACATTTTACAGCTTATTAGATATAATTTCAATTTGTTTTCCAGACTTTATCACGATTATGCCCTAATGGTAAAAGAAAATGTACCAGCCAGTGCAAATTGTAGTTTCTTTGGATTTACAGCGGCCAGTCCAGAATAGGCCTGTATCGTAGGGTACTTATTTTTGGTGTTCTGCTCCATTCAAACCGGTGTCACGAAATTGAGACTGTATCCGAATTGGCGGCTACAGCTACGGCTACGGCCGTTACTAGAGGTGTTGCTAAAGACGTCCTATATTTCAACGCATGATGACGCGGCGATCCAGCCGTAGCCGTAGCTGTATAGCCGCCAATTCGGACACGACCTGAGGCTGGAAGGACAAAATAGTCTGCTTCCGTTTTAAGAATCTTTATTATTATTATAATGTACACAGGACACCTGCCCAAAAAAAATTCCACGCCATGAATATCTAAACCTACTGCTGGATAATTATTAATCTTGACGTGGTTTATGAATTTTTTCCCTCAGGAATAATCCTATCTCTTTTATTATAATCGCTTCTTTTTGTGTGTGGGGATTACAATTAAAGCCGAAGTGAAGCTCAGATGAGGTAGGTGTCCTGAGAGATTTATCATGTTCTTATCTTTACATAATTAATGACAAACAGAAACATGGCAGAGCATAAATGCATATTGCAGTGAGCTACATTGAATGTATATGCACATACATGATAACTATCCAGGCACGAACATAATATGCATATAATTACGGTAGTAATGTTACCATCCATGTAGGGCCTACCCCAAATCTGGGGCAAGCATGTATAGTTTGAATACGGAGCAAGCAGTCTCGATTGTGTTTGATCAATTCATCGATCATTATTGCATGGGAAACATCAAGATGTGATCTATCAACGTGGACCGGGCGTTAGAACTCTTGGTGTGCATAATAATATCCAAGAATGTGGAACTTGCTAAAAGAAAGAATGTTGATGATTATGCGGTTTCTCGCTTTTAGTTCGATTCCGTTCGTACATTTGGTGCTCGATATGTGGCATGGTGTACCCCCCCCCTCCCCATTGTGTCTTCATTGTATTCTGTGAATCTCAGGAATTCTATTAGAGGATTTCTTTTGTTTGGAGGGGGCTGCCGTACAAGAGGAAATGAGTGTGTTAAAGTATGGGAACATTTGGGGGACACCCTCTGCCACATAATGGTATAGAGAAGCAGGGTATGAAGGAAAAAATTTCCAAGATGCATCCATTGAGTGTCGGTACACTGCAAAAACTGGGGTGTTACAATTGACACCATGTGGTCACACCCAAGAGAGAATCAAAATTAGGGTGTTAAAATAACACCAGTATAGTTGTGTTGGCAGAAATTAGTGTTATTTTAACAACCTATACTGTACATGTTCATTGTTTTATTTGGTATCTATATGTGACAACACCCATGGTATCAATTTAAACACCCCAGTTTTTGCAGTACAACAGTCATCTTCAACGTTAAGATTTTAAGGTCATTAGTTTCCTCAGTTGCACCGCGTAGGGCCTGCCGTTCCTTCACCAGATTTTCTTCCGTGAACCTCCAGTAAAGTCGTCGCTGAGAAGGGCCACGCCTCGTGCTATGAGTGCCAGTGGTATCTACCTGGTGCTAAAGCTGACGAGGCGGGGAATAGACGTCAGACTTTACCAAACAGTTGGCTTGAGACTAGAGTAAACTGGGCGAGCGGGAGAGTTGTTCACCAGCTGGCTCAGGTACCTGTCGGGAGACACCTACAACGGTACTGAGCATCAGATGTAAGCATACTAAACTTTTCTTTTCTTCGAGGAGCAAATCATCCAAACATGGTTCTTATCGATAAACAGAGTGAACTTTTATGTGAACTTTTAGTATAATCCTTTCTGGCTGCTCGCCCCGTAACTAAAAGTACAAGTATATAACAAATTAGGAAGTACCTATAACTTGTAAACTTGCGGGTACATGGATGTGTACATCTCATTTTAGGAGGAATGTTGGCTCTACCTTCTCGTTGTCTGGTTTGTTTGACAATTTTTGTTTCCCCTGTGTTGCTTAGGGTCGCGAGTCGAAATTGGCCTTCAGCATTCCTATAATAGAATAATTTTATTCGGGTTCTAACATCGCCATTCATCAACAGAACATAACTATCAATATGCATACAGGCATGCACGGTACATCTACGCGTATCACACCGTCCTGGCGGCAACACACGAGCACCAGCCAAGGGCAAGGTCTGTGTAATTAGCAATTCGTATCAAAATATTATGCAGTGTTACCACCAATGATTTAGAATTAAAACCTGTTTTATAAAGATTGCTTAAAGGCACAATCGATGTGAGCGAACACACCTGAAGGGAGCTGCATATCGAGTCATCTATTGCTAAGGTTAAACTTATAGTCTACTGAAGCTACGGAAGTCTGGCTACGTTTAAAGGCACTGTACACGTTTGGTAATTACTCAAAATATCTATTAGCATAAAAACTTACTTGGTAACGAGCAATGGAGAGCTGTTGATAGTTTAAAACATTGTGAGAAACGACTCCCTCTGAAGTTAACGTAGTTTTTGAGAAAGATGTAATTTCTCACTAAAATAATAAAAACTTCTTGCAAGAAGTTTTTATTCCTATCTGAAAGCACACAAATTTGTACAATAAGGGTGTTTTTCTTTCATCATTTTCTTGCAACTTCGATGACCAATTGAGCCCAAATGTTCACAGGCTTGTTATTTTATGCATATGTTGGGATACACTAAGTGAGAACACTGGTCTTTGACAATTACCAAACGTGTTCAGTGCCTTTAAAGGTAAACTGGTAAATCTTTGGTTTTTGGAACCGTTCGATTGTTTTAATTTTATATAATGTAGATATATACGATACAACTAACCTGTGATAATTTCATTTCAAAAGTTCGTAGCGTTTTTGAGATATCGCCGAAAATCTTGAGCGGTTATGTCCACGCAGGAAGGATAATCCGTAATTGGAATACAGTCTTAGAAACGTTTCATGCATAAACGTTTCTCAGATTGAAATGTTTTTGAATCCCTTTCTTCAAAACCACATTCCTTAGAAAGGAATGGTGTTTCTAAAAATTAATGGTATTCATTATCAACAGCTGCAGTGCTTCTTATCATTAGTAAGTTTTGGTAATTAGTTTTGGAGTAATTACCAAAGAAATAATCCAGGGGTCAGTCAAGGGAAAAAGAATGAGAGGTCGTCCAGCAACATCATGGACGATCGACATTATATAAGTGGACCGGACAGGGAATGGCAGCTGCAGCGAGATCAGCAGCCTGCTCAGATCGAGATAGTTAGCGTGAACTTGTGATGACCACCGCAGCGCAATTTTCGCCACCGGACTGAAGAGAGAGATACCCTGCCTTTAAATGACGCTAATACTGCACTAAATGGCATAACGATAAGTCAATCACGCTTATAACAGATATCAATGTTCCAGAGATTCTGCTGAAGGAAAGAAATTGAAACAAATAAGGGCATGTAAAACATAACATTTCTGTTGATACTACAATACCTCGTCGTAGTGTGATATTAAACTATGTAACTATTGTTATTTATTTTGTACAGCTTTGCATTCACCTGTTTCCTGACCATCACAAGTTCGACTTGAATCACACATTGCTTAGTGTGTGAACTCAGCCCTCGGGTTATATCCAAACTCATACAGCAAACATAACATATTGATTGCCTGGCTGCAACGCGACACCGGCTACTGCATATATTTACCTTCCTTAAAGTTGCATGGCCTGATTTTTCTCTGAAAGAATTTTGAAAGATAATGCTGTTTTAAAAAGAAAAAACATAATATAAAAACTTTCGTACATGCCACGGACAATGCACAAAATACATGTAACATGCAAAATATTGTTTGCGGATATTTTTTCGAGCAAATACCTTAAATGAAAGCTTATAACTTTCTCGAATCTATACTAATACCTGTTTTACATTTAAATCAAAAAATTTTGGTCAAATTCCCCACAAATTGCACCTAGCATCTTTAAAGGAATAAGTGCATAAAACTCACATCTAAAATGTTTTCTCTCAACTAATACAAATTGCTTGAATATAATTTGATACACAATAAACGTTTCCTTTTACAATGCCACATGACAGTCTTTATTAGATACTACCTACAGCTGTTCTTCCGTCCAACCTCGATTTAAATGTCTGTTTGTTGTTTGTTTGTTTGTTTGTTGGTGGTGTTGGTTTGTGTTTTTGTTTGTTGGGGTGTTTGTCTGTTTGTTTGTTGGGGGTGTTTCATTGGGTGTTTTTTTGTCTGTTAGGGTGTTTGTTTGTTGGGGTGTTGGGGTGTTTGTTGTTCTGTTCAAAAAAACAAAAACAAAAAAAAATCCCCAATTAATCAATTAATAAAACCTGAAGATAAAAACAATTACATCAAAAAGGCTACTGCGCCGGAAAAGGTCTATCGTAAAAAACAATATTATTAAGGATTGGCTGAATCGGAGTTTATCGTTCAGATCTTACTCACTCACATGAGCCTTCTCCAAAGAGCAGTTTTCAGCAACAAACAGATACTCCCTAAGTACCGGGGGTACCTCCACGCAAAAGCACCCTTCGTAAAGACATATTTAATAAACGACCGTAATCAGTTTAGCCCGAAATACTCTAGGGACCAGCGATTTGCTCAACATTTACACTTTTCCGGTTGTTTCCGCTTTTTATTTCCCGTCACATGTTTCCTGGTAAGATCTATCCATAGAATATTAGCAAATGAATGATATTCAACACCCACTGAATGCTTAAGATTTCCTCCAATTGTTTGAGAAGTCTTTAGTGTCTCGTACATACAGCCCAAGGGGGTTGTCCATTTCCTATTCAAGATTTCTGTGTAGGAATCAAATTATTCAATGCATTAGAAAGCATAAGCGTAAACACCTCAGTTTTACAGTGACTTTCATTCGTTTACAGTGCTCTTATTAAGTCCATGCTTTCTCTTGCATTTTGAAAACCATGAATAGCATTTTGAAAACCATGAATGGCATTTTGAAAACCATGAATGGCATTTTGAGCGATTTCCTGGTAACGGATGTTTTCGTGTTTTCCTATAATTTTATAGGTGGGGTCACAGATTTTTTTTATTTTTATTTTTTTTTGTCAACGTAATGCTGATTTAAAGACCAATTTATCAATAATGATACAACACAAGTCACCCGTGAAAGTTTCAGCTGAATACAGCGTCTGCTTGTTGAGAAAAAAAAAACAGCAACAAACTGATGGTCACTGTTTTTTTATCAAGAACGTCTGTGCTCATCCACGTTCAGCGAGGTGTCGCGGGTACCAACCGCATCTCCGGCCACAGCAATCACAATCGAACGCCACGGATATTCGCATTTTCGGCACACTGTTGTTGCTTTCTAATCAACGGGGTCATTTCAGAGGAAATAATTTCGCAGGATGCTTAGTGCTACAATTATACTCTTTATAACAAGTAGGCCTTCATAGAAATTACACAATTGTGTTGTTGTCTTTACCAAAGTATGGCTGTAGCTTAAATTTTTCATTCCATGGTGTTGTTTTTAATGTTTACTGGGCCTTCATTCTTGAATAGTTTCTCAAAATGCATAACTAATTACATAGTTGAATATCATTTGTCGCTAAAATCGGTTTAATACGTTAGATTCGATTCTACATACAAATTGTCTTGTTTTATCACTCACTGTAGCAAGTGGATAATATTATTTGTGATGAGTGAGCGTTGATATAATCTAAAGACCTGGAATTTAAATAAAAATAGACTCCACTTTCAGACAACTAATAATAATGCTGTACAGCGTCATGTTAAAATGACACATTTTTGGTGTTAGTTGTAGTGCCATCGTCATTGAACGCCCCACATATAACAATTCTGCTCGTCGATGAAGGAGATATCAACATTTCTATGGTAGAAGACCTTGACTTGGACATTATCTTATCTGTGTGGAAAAACCTGACAATAATCACATCGGCGTCTGGATGTCTGATGCCATAGAATGTCAAGGGAACCGCCACTGTACACTTGACATTGTACACGCAATCTTACCTTGCCTTTCCATCCTTTTCAATTTTCCACAAAAGTGGTTTCTAACTTGCCCGGGAGTTGTCATAACAACGAGCCTTTATTGCCGCGGTAAATTGAAGGACATTATGGAAAACGGGTGTTACATCCAGTGCATCAAGCTCGGGTAAACGAGGCTTTGACACTGACTTATCAAAACATACGCTTCGGTTTGCTACTACGATTGCTTTTAAATAGGGTTTTAATTTCTGAGAAAACTGCACACAAGAGAAGCGGAGTTTTTTTCGATTATTATTAAACGGGCTGATGTTGATGATGTATTTTTAGGTAATGCGCACTCCCAAACTGTGGTTTTATTTTCACCATTCACAGTATCAGCGTGAATCCTTGTCCTTAGTTTCAAAATGATAGATTGAGAAAAAAAATGTAATTCCTTGCAGCAGAAGGGAAATAGCTTTTGAAAGGCAAAGCTTTTTGCCATCATAAAAAACGGTCACTTTGCTTCATTTACTATAACACGATTTACAATCTAAAGAATGAAAGTGGCATCGAGATTCACCAGGAAAGAAATTCACACAATCGGTTTTAATCTTCCAGTGTTTTTAAACTTCATTGTGTTGGTAAAACGCGAAGCAAATAACAGTTTTAGGCCGTATCTTAAAGGGAGGGTATGTACCTTTTACTTACTCAAAAAATGAATGACCATAAAAACTTACTTGGTAAGAGGCACTGCAGCTATTGATAATAACAACATTTTGAGAAATGATTCCCTTCTGTAGAAGGAATGTAGTTTTAGAGAAAGGGATTCAAAACAGTTTCAATCTGAGAAATGTCGCTCAGATTGTGTTTTCCGATTAGGCCTACGGATTATTCTTCCTGCGTGGACATAACCGCTACAGATTTTCGGCGAAATCTCAAAAACTCAACCACCTGTTAGTTTTATCGTATATAATCTACCTTTTTATAGAATTAAAACAATCGAACGATTCCAAAAACCAAAGGTGTGCTTTACCTTTAATTGGCGATTACGTATACGGCTACGGCTACGGCTACGACTGTATAGCTTAGAGTTTTGCTAAGGACGTCCTATACTTCAACGCATGATGACGCGGCGATCTAGCCGGAGCCGTAGCCGTCAATTCGAACACTGCCTATACCCCAAACCCAGCAAGCAGCGCGTATTCGGCCATTCTCTTAAACCTGGGTTCCTCGTACATTGCTTTAATGTGTGATGAGTCAAAAGTGATCACAAAAATAGAGAAGTATAGAACATATTCTTATTGTCCTTTTCAATGACACTTTTCTACCGTTGAAATCTAGACTGGGGCTATATATACCCTTTTGTTCGTTGAAAACCATTATTCACGATCCAAGTTGGTGCAGGGAACGTGACCAATGTGACTGGAGAAAAATGTCACTACAGTGTCCAGCATCATCTGCTCGTTCACACCTATCTCTTACCTTTTAGGAAGGTGTGCGAGAAACCTTAATGGTGTGTTTAATAATGCATTATGGCACTGGACAGAATACAAATGGGATTCGCCCGACGTCTGTTACAAAAGATGAGTGGGTTTTGCATTTCATATCACTCATAGATCTAATCAAATTATGGTTGAAGGATTGAGAGATGACGTCAAAGCCCACAGAAGCGATGGTCAGAGGAATGATCGGCCGAACTCGGTGTTGTCGGACTCGAATTTGGTGACTCGGACACGACTTAATCACAACGGCAAAAGACTCAAACTCGGACTCGGACTCGACAATCTAAACTCCCCCTTGACTCCAAGGACTCGTAACTCGCGAGTCACATTGTTGAAGTTTTACAAATATTATGTTAAATACATCATTCTGGTGCCTAAATTTCGATCGTAGTTGCTAGGAAAACTGTACTGCATGAACCACAGCAAATGTCATGTTCAGCACACAGAATAAAACATGGAAATTTTTGTTTTGAATTTTGTCCTTTCTTATTCTTAATTTGGTTAGCAATCAAAATGTGTTTGGAATCCGGGTCAATACTGACCCGGGAGTGTTCAGAGTGCAGACTCGGACTCGACCCAAGCGACTGCAGACATTAACAAGGCATTCGTGAATTTTGTTTTCACTAGAAAAAGTCTTCACCTCTAAGATTCAAAATACATTCCTCTAAACAATGCTACTTTAAACGCATCCTTTAACTGTGCTAAGCAACCGTACTCAATTTCGAAGAAAATCGAAAAATCAGTTACCTGGGATGGTAAGAATATGTGGCTCTTTTGGTGACGTTACAATGCTGCCATCTAGTGACAAAAATATGCCAGCATTTTCCTTCACGCCACAAATTTATTTCAAGGCACGCTTTGGCGTTTTGGGGTTTTTTTAATAGATCGTCATTAAATTTCAGTTTGTAAAAAAAAACAGGGATTCGGCACCGGTCTTCAAACCAATGAAATTTGAAACGTCTATAGGCATTGCGTGTATCAATATGCCACCAAAGTTCACAAAGTACTTGGCTTTATTCAACATGGCAAAAATATTTGAAGATTTAGAAGAGAAGTTCCTTCTTTTTTACCGTCATCCTTGCTGTCGAGCGATTACAATCCCCACTTAAGGGGTGAAATGCACATTCAAAGTACAACATATTCGAATCTCACGTCTTGTTGACAGACAGACTGTACGTAAATCTCTAGTGTAGAGTTCTTGGCTGGGAAGATGTTTGTATTGAAACGCTGCGGCGCAGGATAAAGCAAATAGCATAAAGTGGATTTGCCGTATGAATCGCTAGACAGCGTATTTGATTCTATCAATCATGCGTGTTATGTAGCACACTACACGGTAAACAAAACAAAAATACTAATTTTACGGTGATTTCACATAAATCATCGTAACAATTACGGGTATCGTTATATTTTTAATTTACATCAACTATAACTATTCCCTTATTGATCACTTTTAGTGTGTCTTATATTATCACTGTTCACTTGTGTACTTTTTGTCAAACGGTATCCGTCAATTTTACGATATTTTGGCACGCAATGCTGCCAGAACAAAAACATCGTAAAATTCTGGAGTTTTTAATACAGTGATGTGTAATAATTCTTTAATAAAATTATTCGGCCAGTTTCTTAAAATCGAGAGTATTTTTTTCTTACAAAAAGAGTAGAACTTGTGTAAAGTGGATTTGTTAAATCAGAATTTGGCTACCTTTCCCTATCTTGGGTCACGTGGAAATTTGTCTATAGTCAAGCGCGGATTTTATTTCTGCGTGGACAAAAACAACCAACTTGTTACCAATCAATCATTGACAAACCCTGATACAGTTTAAAAGATACCGATGGATAATGTTGACATTTTAAGCAGATTGTAACCCCTCCTTACTTTGTGTAGAACTCATCCCATCCCATAATCCGTATTACTCCTTTCTGCCATTTGGTAGACCAGGGGGGTGTTTGCGGGAGAAGTAGGGGTACACCTTGAGAGTATCTCTGAATTGTAACCCCTTCTTTGTCCCCGTCCCCCTCCTCCCCACGACCCACGGTGGCCTCCCGTCCACATTCCATGTCCCCCCTCATCCCTTCCCCAGTCCCCTCAAGTCCCCTTTCTGAATTCATAAAAGAGTAAATCCTCCCCAGCTTTCCAAACTCCCATGTCACTTTCCTGTCGCACAAAAGTCCACCTCCTGGCATTCTCGTCAGTACTCTCCTCCGTACGAACAACAAACGTATTTTCTTCTGCTCCGAGAGAAGGACCGTCCACTTACAAACTCCTTCAAGTACATGACTTGTGCTTTGAGTTGACTAGCAGCGGTCAGCACTTTGTACACAACGCGTCCTGCATTTTAATTGCACCTGTAGGCCTATAGCCTTTCAAGTATAACTCCGTTCGCCCCAAAGTGCCTGGCGCATTACCTCACTCAAGGAAGCTTCTGATGGACTGTAGATTTTTTTTAAACTGCCATTGCGCTAGCTGCCGGTTGTGAGAGTCCTTTTTTTTGTCCCATTTTTCTTTCAGTTTGCCTCCTCCCCTCATTCGTTCACCTTCCCCACCCCTATCCCCTCCTTTAGGATGGCTCTGTAGAGGTGCTGGACACCTGTTCCATCTTGCCACTCACTGGCGATTTGTTGTAACGTGTTTTTATTTGTATGTATGTAATTGCATATGTTATATTTTATATATTTATCTTTTTATTACCTTGTATATTTTTTCCTGTAGTGTTGTACCAGAGAAGAAGTTTAATAAAAAATAAAATAAAATAAATAATTAAATAGAATGTTAGTTCCTGGTGGCTCGTTTCATATTGCATGAATGTATTTGATATCATGAATTAAATAACTGCATTTCAAACCCGAGCGCACCAGGCCTGTTTTTCACGAAATGCGTTTTTGAGGCCCTTTCGAAACCGCGGCTCCGTACTGAAAGCGCACGTTTACAAAATAACTGGCGGAGCCTGAGCTGGAACCCAAGCAAAAGCCGTGGTTTCGCAAAGGGTCTGAGTAGAAGCGATGACTCATTCTGATGATGATTCTGTGTTACGGTGTCCCGAAAACGCCATCGAAAGGATTCCATTTTCCACGGGTTGCTATCTTATATCAACCCATAAAATTTAAAATTCTGAGTCCAGAAAACTGTTTCTTTTCAAAATTCAAATAGAGAACAAATGATTAAAACTGTACTGGTGAAGCCTGAATTAGAACCCGCACTGCAAACTAGTTACCATGCTTGGCATAACCTGTTTTAGTCTCTGTGTTCAATATTGCAATAACGAATGTCGATTATCATTTTATCAATAAGGGACCAGACTCACCCTCGAACCTCGGTTTGGTTACATTCTTTTGAATAAGCAATTTGCGAGTTAGATTTGAATTATGTCTGGTACAATGACTTGCTTAGTTACAAGGTACCAGTTAAATTTGAATTCCTCAGACTATAGAGGCAGTCACAATGGTTCGGGGCAAGCTTTTGTATAGCAACCTCCAGATGAGCTAACCCTGGTAATTGTGACATACACATATTTTGTATGAGTGTTCACCTTCTCAACTACGCAAAAGCTTGCCCTGAACCATGTGACATAGCAACTGTCTTTATAGTTTGAAGATTTCAGATTTAAGCGGTAAGTTGTGATTCAAAACAAGTCATTGTACCAGACATTATTCAAAGCTAACTCACAAATGGCTTGTTGCAGAAACACATAAGATGGCCGACCTTTACAAAAGACTAATATGACAGCAATGCATGGACAAATATTACTTCGCGTTGGCAGAATTATTCTGGATGTTGCATACAAAGCTGCCCTTGTACAAAACCCAATTAGATGCCAATTAGGGTCCGGTAATCTATTTTAGACCAGTCCACTCAACAAATCGCAAGGGTCTCCATGCAAAATGAAATACATTTAACATGACAATCAAATTCGCAGACAAATTGTTTGTGAAATGAATTTATGATAATATGCCGCTGGCTCAGATTTTCTGTACAAGCACCGGTCCAAGAAATTGTCAACTAAGTATTGAAGCCCTAACCATTTTCTACATAGAGAATCACGTTGATTTTGTTTATATATATTTTTTCTTCTTATGATTCCCAAGGAAATCATGAATAGTTTTAAAACAGTATCCTTGATTTTTAAGGGTTTTAAGTCCTATTGTATGAAGCTGAGGGAGGATATTTCGGGATTTTTGTAAAATTTTAAATTTTATTGTTATTGTTTTATTATTCCTGCTGGATGCGTATGTTTTTAAGGGTGTTTTGATTCTGAAAGGTTTTGTAATTGCTTTTGTTTTAATGTTTTATTTTTGTGTAATTTAAAAAAAAAATATTGTGTGCAATTCCACTTTAACAATTTAACTAATGACATTGTTAGTGTTGTCTGGTGTCTGGTTGTACACATCTTTTGATGACAGTTTTTATACTTCTGTACTTTCTTGGCAGCTCCTGTTAAACTTGTATTCAATGTATGTTTGAAGATTTTAAAAAATTATAAATATATCTTGAGACAAAAAGGTTTAAGTGTTGTGTTTTTACTCTCTTACAGCGTCGTGTACACATTGAACAAGATTTTGAAGCGAATTCGAAGTGTCCCCGCTTACTCGTCGTTTCTGGACAGAAGAAGCCAAAGAATTGCCGTAAAATTTGCTGTTGGGGGTGCAGAACAACTAGAGCTAACTGCAGGTGAAACGATTTCCCTCTAGTCTACTTATTTCAATACAAATTTAACGTTAGAGACTTGTGATATTTTGTACACCTAGGACATTATCTATTGGGAAAATAGCTACTGGCTTCAGGGTATATTTGTGGAAAACTAATTAGTTTGGAGAAGTAAAACTCACTTTTCAGGAAACCATTGATGTACGCCTCCCTTTAATTAGAACAAGGAAAAAGGGACAGAGGCAACCTGGGCATTAATCATTCCAGAGCCTACGTGCCATCAATTCCAATATATAAAAAATTATCGATTTGGAGAATGTTTTTGTAAGCTGTCAACTGGAATACCTCATTCCGATGATACTGGAAGGCTATGCCACAGTGCTGATGCATAACTTGACTTTTAACCAGTGGAGTGCAATTAAAGAGACAAAGTATATTTTTGTTCTCTTCCAAACATGGCTGCCCAGGGCAGTCTAAAACCTAAATAAGGACTGAATAATTATGTCACATTTAGCTGAGGTTGCCTTAAGCCATGTCCCAGTCGTGTGCTCTGTCTGTCTGTCTCGTCTGCCCTGCATATTTGCCCACAATGTCTGCTTGCCGTTTCAAATGTTTACGTCGTTCAAGTGCCTGCAAAACACGTCACAAGCACAAGGGTCAGGCAGAAACGTCCGGGTCCGAATTGACCCCGGATCCGGATCCCGTGGGGCATGACACATTTCTGGGTTAGTATGATCCGGACAATGTGTCAAAATGACCCAGAAATGGGTCAAAATGACGCAGAATCAGAGTTAAAATCCCGCTTTTTAGGCATTTTCCGGGTCAGCCTAACCCGGAAATGGGTCAGGCCCCATAGGAACCCAGAATCCGGTCAATTCTGACCCGTGAGTTTTTATAGTGTACTGTAGGGGCCTAAATGTGGAGAGGAAAACCAAAGAATAAGGATGTGATCTGTGCGCTGTAGATCTGCCCACTTAAATAGGTTTGCATGCCAATTTGTCTGCCAGCCATTTCTGCCTGGCATGTCTGTATACCTGCCACACATCACCACTGCACTGACGCATGTAAGTCCAGGACATAACATGATATGGCCAATTACTATTTCTGTTATTGTGTTGTCATTGTGCAGTATTATTGTAAAGGAGGAACCCATATAATTGCTAACAAGGATCACATACAGTTTGCTTAATGACGTCAAAAATTACTACCAATACTCATCAAATGGGGAATCTTTAGCCAACAGTCATAAGGAAAACGCACTGTTTGCACCAATCAAAACCTTTTTACCCCACATCTTCTTGAAGGCCTGTAAATATCAATCATTAAAAGAACATTTTGTTTTTTATGTTTTGAAAACAAATCACTTCACCTCGGGAAGCTAGCTGGGGTAATTTTTTTTTTTTTTTTTTTTTTTTTTTGGGGGTTGTTGTTGCGTGTGCATGTGTGTTTGTTGTTGTTGCTGTTATTTTGGGGTGTTTTGTTCCTTTTTGGGGGGGGGGGGTTACAGTATAATATGACCCCAGAGATTTGTGAACAAACGCATTGGGGTCAAATATTCACATTGTTGCTGAACAGGCTGAACGAAGTGTCTCAGATAAGTAAACATTTTCCTGTTTGTTTGCGCTGGTGAGGATAGTCTATACAGAAAATGAGATTATTTGATAGCAAAATTAAATAGTTATTAACTATTAGTATTCGTGCTGTCAGATACAGTAGGGGTGCCATTGCGCAGGGTTTTAAGATGTCTTTCTGGGGACATATACCATAAAAAGACGCCATTTTGATTTGATGTAGCTGCATGGCGTCCATTATGTATTCTGGATCGTGAAAGTACATCATATCACAAAGATGTCTACGTCTGGTTTGAGAACACGGAAAGTCACATTAGTTATGTAGGTTTTATGTCTTTTATTTTAACTTGAGAAGTGCGACCGGTCATTTTAAGCTTCCATATTATGTTTGGGTTGATTACTTTGCATAATGGCAGCGCTGTACGCTTCGGCCACCTGTTTTAAAATTGATTTGTAAACCATTGTCTATTACATGGCTGTAAAGTACGCCGTTCGGTTGATCTTGCAGGCGGTAACAACATGTTTTAGCCTCGCGTATCGTTCAGTACCTAATTCAAAGAAGAAAAAACAGAAACAATTTGCCTATGTTTCATTTCGAGAGTTTTCCCGATGTTTGTCATTTGAAGCAACATTAGCATAATGTCACATGAACTGGACAGATCGTTTATCTTAAATGTCATGTCGGTAGAAGTTACACGGAACATGTAGAGCGCCCGCTAGTGACAAAACTCCAGACGAGGTCTAATAGTCCAATCTGTTTTGTTCTTTCATTGACACATCACTGGAGCCAGAAACGATTTACGCCTACTTCACTTCCCATGCATTCTGATTCCCGACCCCTGATAAATGTGTTTCTAGTAAATGAGTAGGCTTTAAATTCCTTTTTGTCAAACAACATCTTCACATTCTTTCCTGTTCGCCGCTTCTCATTAACGCCGAATACACCTTGTGTATTAATTAATTCTTGTTGAGAAGCAATGGATTCTCAAAAAGTGAACTTATAAACTAGCCAATAACCCCATGGAGAGAAGACAAGGGAGGAAGTTTCAGTTTAAGATGTGGGAGGAAAACCCCAGAGTTCCAGGGAAAACCGACGCAGTCAGGAAGGGACTGGAAACCCCAATCCACATAAGTGCCCCTGGCGGGATTCGGATCGGGGTCCTAAAGGTGGAAGGCGAAGAAAGATACCACTACGCCAACCCAACCTTACGAGACAGCTAGCCCAAATAAAATTTACCAACTCATTCGTTAACTCATTGTTTACTTCACTGAAAGAAAATGTACAAAATATAACCCCCCCCCCCCCCACCCGGGGCAAGGTCTCCGCAGAACTGTTCCAAGTAAACACGTCAATGCGATCTTCTTTTTTTACAAAAGAATTCAAAGTCTTCTTTATTTTCAAAACTTACATAGCAGGGATATTGTTTGATTTATAATATTAATACAATATTACAATAGCTGAAAAAATAGTTTAAGAATTATTGAAAATGGGAGACTCTTATTAATTGGATCACAATACATTGCGTATAAGAAAGTGCTCACTGCAGTTTAGATTAAGGTTTTCCTTATTATTAGATCAACAACTTTTGAAATTATTGCTAGTACAAAACTTCCTACCCCCATGCAGAAAAACCTAATCGTTCATGAAGTTTTCCAAACAATTTTGTGTCAGATTTACCAACAGAAAACACGAGAATAAAATAAACCTTCCAAAATATCTATCCCCATTGTTCTAAAAAGGATTATTTTACGAAAAATCGTTTGAAGGTCGGTTGAGATATCATGTAATTTCTTTTCAACACATTATAAAATGTCTAATTGCTTTTTTTTAATACCCATTTAAGCTACACAAACAATTGTTTAATTCTTATTCCTAGATAAAGTATTCCCTTCATCCAATACTACTATGATACTAAAACACAGTGTATATAGCCTCAGATAGAAAATAATATATAATATATTTTATTAATATTATATTTTTCAAATAAATGCATTCGGACTCCATGTTCTACACGTACGTCTTAGGCACTTATGTCAGATTTGTGGTTTTAATAATTATTTTAAAAAAAACTACCTCTCTATTTTTCAGATAAGTTATGTATAAACAATATTATTGTTACAGTTGTACCTCACAGTGTACTCTAATCATTACATATCCAGTTTTCATAGTAAAATATACCAAATATTTGGCGGTTTAAAAAATACTTTTGGACTTTAAATTATACGAAAAAGTTAAATACTGCCTTTAATCATCATAGCATAATTTAAATAGAAATACTTATGTTGTCATAATAATTATTATGATTGATTACAATCAGTCTAAGACGATATATTTAAAACAAAAATAATAATAACAATGTTAATTTCTTTTAAAACCACAACCATTTATTGCGCCATCCTTTTTCAACTGAAAATGTTAAGAGAGAAAAAATCGAGAGAATTACTCTTAAAAAAAAAACCATAACCATGAAAAACAGAGACACACAAATGACGCAGTTGTTATTTCACATTAAAGTCTGATACCCAGGCAACAAATGTAACATCCCTATAAGGTCATGCATCACATCATAGGTACCAGACTTTCACAAGCCTTTACAAAACAAAATATAAAGACAAGATGGCGACTAACTTATATACTATGGCATGATGCTCTAACAATGAAATATTTCAAGATAATATCTTGAATTCATTCAAATTAAATAAAATATTAAAGGGGCTGTGTCGAAACGTGTGCTCTGATTTGATACGGAGTGAGTGCGCGCACGTGCAGTAACTGGGTGAGAGTTCATAACTCCATGTACAGCCAAAGGCCTGCTTTGATCATGACGACACAGCCTCTTTAAAATCTACGATTTTGTTGTCAAGGTACAATTTGCAAATATTTATAACATACTATAAGCAGGGTGTAAACCGAAATGGAAAGCTTTACAACCAAGAGAACCGTCCGTCAAATGCAAAACAGTTTTTTTACTTAGGAAAAGACCCCCAAAAAGGCTTTTTTTTAGTATCCTTCAAATAACCTCAAAAATACAAATGCATACATGAAGCATTATAAATAATTACAACTTGTTATGAACGACCAACAAACTTGTTATACTGGTAAAGGACGTGACTATTTTCATACCAATGTTATCTCTCAAAAAGGCATCAAAGTTTAAACTGCATCTGCAATACATCGTTAAGGTTTTCATAAGCCTTTTCTTGAGTTATTCTTAGGTTTAGCACACACCTCTCATAGAAAAAAAAATTGAAAACATTTTCCGGGACAAGGATAAAAAACTTTGCGAAACAGTTCTCTGTCATAAATATTGATAATAAAGTTTCCTAATTTCAGTATTCTGGTAAAAAACACACAAACGAAAACAAAAACAGAAAACATGTTATTTAAGAAGAATATACAGTTTGCTTAAAATGAGATTCTTCCACGAATAGATGCTAATTCAAATGCAAAATAAACATTTAACAAAATGATAATAGAATAAAACGTCTGGAAATTGGTTCTGACAAAAGGTCAGAAGTGGCAAAAACAAAATAGAATTTGCATCTTTTTCAAACTGGTTTTCTTTTAATTCTTTGCTTGAAATATATCAGGCTTTCTAGCTCACAGTTTGCCGTAGTTTTTGCTGGCTTAAAAGCTTTCAAATAATGTCATGATACGGAAATTGAGAACATAATTAATTCATCTGTTAGATTTGGTAATTTGTCAGTTTATCTGATATGCATTCTTGCCTTCAATTAGCAAGTTATGATCAAAATTAAACACATTATTCAGCATAATCATACTAGTATTATACACATAAAAATAATAAAACTTTGTTAAGAGTAATTACTAGTTTGTCTATGGCATTATCGGTAATTAAAATTTCAATTTAAAGTGAAATTATGTTAACTTTCAATGCCTACATAAATATTCATAGATATCCAAATAATTTGGCTGCCAGACGTCATTGACTGATTAGCATAGTGCAAATTAATGACCACTCAAAATTACTCATAAGTAAGCCAGCACACAAATAGCCTCATGGCGACAAGAAAGACAGTCTGTGATTGGTCAGCTTTAGTTTAAAACTCGGGCTAACTAGTAAGTCCAATCGAAGCTATAAATTGCAAGAAATATGTCATTTTCAAGAAATTTTCAGGCCAAAAATGACAAAATCCACAAACAAAGTCAACTTGATAGTGCATCAACAGTACTTAGCAAATTAAATTGTTTTTGGTAAATATTGTTAATAAAGCACACACATTAAATCCTTACACATATTTAGGCCTAAAATAAAACTGGTTTCCTGACTTCTATACGCAAACAAATTAAATCATTCCACACTGTGTCATAAATACTTGAAAGGCACCCGTCTTTGGCAACCAATAGCCTTGTGTTTAACCGTTTACCAAAAACCACGCATGCAGGATATTGAGAAAACAATTATACAATAAGAACAAAATTCCAGAGAAACATACAAACAAGAATCTTTCAGAAGTACTGCTTGGAAATAATACAGGAAAATGACGGTATACAAATTCAAACGCTAACATGACTTTAAAAAGCACAAAGACAACATTGGTAATTGTCAAAGACCAGTATCAACACTTTATGTGACCCAACGTATACATGAAATAACAAACCTGTGAAAGTTTTAGCCCAATCAGTCATTGGAGTCACAAGAAAGCAGTGAAAAACCAAATTATATGTTTTCACTGTTTTCAAACATAAGGTTTTGGACTCACGAGATCAAAACTAGTTGTTTTACTCATTTCTCAACAACTATAGCATTTCAAGCCAAAATATTTCAAGGGAAGTTCTCCACCATTACCATCTTTATACCATGTAAGTAATGTGCAAATCTGTGAACATATATATTTTCACTCTTACCAATGTTGTACACACCCTTTAAAGCACAACACAGAACCTGAAGACTTTGACAGAAGCAAGGTTGTATGACGTAGTTTAAACTATTATACATTTAAGTGAATTTTATTCAACAAATATTGTATAGGGTTTCCAGCCAAAAAATGTATCCTTTTACGATATACGTGTGTAAAAAATTATCTTTAATTAATTCATTCACTTTCAAGTCTTAATCAAAAGTGTATACAAAATCATTTTTCCCAGATGTTTTGACGAGTAGAGCAAAAATAGAATCTAAAAACAAAACTAAATATCAACTTGATAAGATGCACACACACAGAAAGCTATTGCAAAGTTTGGTGTAAAGTCAAAGATAGTCAAATAATAAAATGCTTGTTAAACCTACGTGACTATTTACAAGTACTTAGTTAGAGCCTACTTAATACCTATATCTTGCAAGATATTTCAAAAGTTTGTAGTACTAATATTTTTATTTTATTACTTTTGCTGAAAACATTTTGATTTTTAGATTTCCACACTACTGAAAGCTAAACAAATACGGTACAGCAAGATAATGTGTGGTAACCACAGCTAGGTTTGACGCAACCGTGCATTAATTTCAAAGTATATTGGCTTGATGTACAGGTAAGACATGGAGAACATTCGTAGTCAATTATAATTTGTATTTTACCCTATAACACCGATGTGTTTTAAGCGCTGTATACTCGGTGCTTTCCCGAGTTCTGAAAAAGAAAAATCCACAGGCAAATCACTCGGGTGGGATGTGCCTGTGTACTTTTGTTTTGTATGGAAATGCCTCAACCGACTCGGATCATGCACCGGTCGCTGCAAAGTAACGCTCAAGAAATGGGGCTATCTGAACGACCAGTATGTGACCTGAATATGCGGTTCTGAACCACAAACAATGGATCACCTACTCAGATGTCCCCTACTGGAGGCTGGAGACCTATAGCTGAATTCAATGAAAGTGCCAAAGACTGTGCTCAGTTCTGGCTGAAACACAACATCTAGCGTGTGTGGACACGAAAAGAAGAAGAATACCACATCGGTGTAAGGGTAAACAAACCGAATTATATTCTTTATTCCCGACGCAAAATTGACATCTAGTTTCTTAGTCAAAACGATAGAAGAGAACACAAAATACACAATATTGCGAATGTGTATGTTGTATACATGTATTTGGCTTGCGGTAACACCATGTGTTTATTATTAAATTGCTGTGTAGATTTTTGTTCTTTCAGAACTTGTCTTGCTATATTCTACTGCCGCGGAGTAGATTTCGGAATTCGGGAGACTATTCTACTGCCGCAGAGTAGATTTTCGGAATTCGGGAGACTACTAAGTTCTGAGAAGAACCGTTCTGCTTCTTTTGGCAGTTTCTATCTTCACATTCCATTTGCATAGAACATTTTACAACATAGATAGGAGTAGATACACTAATAAAAAACCAATGACGTTATTTCATTCGAACAATGAAATACTCTAGTACAAATATGCAGTCAAACTGTTAAACTTGGTTTTCGAATTAGGATACAAGATCCACACTTGGACAGTTTGGGTGACAAAATCCTCAAGAAGCCTCATCAGTTGACACCAAAAAGATAATTAATACAAATCAATAATTTCTAAATTACATATTAACACTTATAGCCTCATAAAATTATCCCATTTTTTGCTACATTAATTATATTGCAAGGTAGTCCTTTTAGTATAAAATTTATGTTAGTTTTTATTTTAATTTATAGCACAAGTACTTCATGACAGTTACTTCTTTACTAAATAACAAAAATACATCCTTTTAAATTTTAATTCGCCGTATTTTTGACCGCGTGAGGGCGTATGTGGACCAATTTCACGTGATGAAAAACAAGTAAACAAACGGTGTTTTTTCTGCATTTTTGTTATTGTTATGTTGATTTAATCATTGATAAAAGCAAACTACATACAGTCAATTAAAGTAAGATGAAACTGTGGTTGTGATGCAAGACATTCCCTGATGAAAGCGCCCTCAAGGGATCAAAAATATGATCAATTCCACAAAGTGGACAAAATAAACAGTCTGTTTGTCTACTAGCAATTTGATTTGTCCAGATTTTTGTGGGGAAAACAAAGAGTCAACTTTTAGTTCTTTCAAATGGACTGTGATTGCTTCATTTAGCGAAAGCTGCATCGGGCAAGAGTTTCCTTTTTTGGAAAAGAGGACGGTGAAATGTAACAAATCATCATAAAATATATTGGCTCAACTGGCGCATAGAGTACTATAATTATTTAACCTTCACTTGTGAAAGGTTGAGCTGATTTTAAAAGATACAAACTTTATTAAAAGTAGCCATTCACTAGGCGAGAAAATTATTATCTAGTAAAAATTAGTACTAAAATTTGTACACCTGGGCCCAATATCATGGAGCTGCTTACATGGCTTAAGCACAAAAAAAGTATCTCAGCACAACAAAATTATGCTTACTAGAAAAAGGTTACCAGCCAACATACCATGTCACATGTACAATCTGTTACTGGTATCCTGCTTATTTTTGCTAAGCAGAAAATGTTTAAGCAACATTTTCCCGCTTAAGCAGCTCTGTGATACTTGGCCCTGTTGTGGAGTTGCTCAAGAACACCTCCACTGGCGAAAACATCTCCCCCTGGCTTACAAAATGGAACAGTCCACCTCATTGGTAGACCCAGTGGTGTCTTGAAGGGGCACAGCTTCTGATATGATGGTTCACTGAATTCATGGCTGCCGCGTTCTCTGAAAATAAACTCTCAGGCCCCTCGGTAATTCATTCTTGCCCCCCCCTTTGCAAAACCTCTTTCCGTATCCACCCAGTTTAAAACTATGATGGATTGGTTATGCCTCCATCGGCCATAAAAGTACTAAATTCTGACCTTCTTTCTTGAAGAGGGGTCGATCAGCTGATACTTTCTGGACACTGACTGTCTTTTTGTGTTTTCCGAGCTGGCAGTGGATGGTTGGCATGACGATTATACGCAACTCACGCTTCTTGGCCCTTTACACAAAACAAAAAGACAACACATAGACAAAATTTAACTCAAAAATGTGTCATTCCTTTTATTGGTAGGTTAATACTGTAGTAATTATGCTTCTAAAATCAACAATGAGTTGAACTGGATCTGAACCCAACATCTCCAATCCTCAAGCCTGGTTTTCAAGCTTTCCTGGTTCAACTGAAGGTATTCCCACATTAATTAAGTTTTTACCCTTTTAACTCCTGCATCATAAAGCAATGTATACTTTCGTCCTGCAGGAAAACAAATCCACAGAATACTTGTACAGGATTCGAACCCACAACCTCCCTTATTCTAGATCACAATAATGAATGCACTAAACCAGCTCACAATATGATATCATGTGATAAATGCATCTACATATTTCACAGATAGTTGTGTGCACAGTTACTGTTGAATTGCTTATAACAAACTCGGGAAGATGGGAAGGTAGTGCATTCTGCTGAACCAGCCAGGCTCCTAGTGGATGAAACCCATGCCTACATCCCTACAGACTGTAAAGGGGGTAACCCTGTTTCAGCCCCAGGAAAAGGTGGCAACGTGCCCCTGGTGACACTTGATTTGGGTCGAAAGCCCATATCAGTTAAGTGTAGCACTCAACTTGAAAATAAAAGGGCTGTTTACCAGAGGATGCACAGTGCTGGATAAATGCATCTAGACATTTCAAAGATAGTTTTGTGCACAGTTAATGTTCAATTGCCCAGTGGGGTTTGTGAACTAACTCACTTGTGGCAGTTACAGAGAGCAAGAAGGTTCACATAGCTTTGTACTTACACCATCCATTGCCTACATAGCACACCAATCAACTCTGCCACTCTGTTCTCTCCCCTGGTATTGGTCAGTCCAACTACGATGTCATTGTCACCTGACAGGTGCAAGATTGCCAATTGGTCAGAGCCAGGTGTTATGCTAATTCCAGTCACCTGTAGTTGGGCATGATTAGTCAAGAAAAACAAGTGCTTAAGATGAACCAATAATTGATTTTACAAATCATAAATGGCCACTGAAGAACAAGACTGGCTCGCCAAACCTGTACTCTAAATTTGTTCTTTGCCGGAAGTGGCTTTTACCAAGGTTAAGCGATTAATAAGAAAGCATTTAAGAAAGCATACCACACCTCAATTAAGTCCAAGATCACGACGTTTATACATTAATTGCTCCTCTCCATCTCAGAGTACATACAACCCTATGTGATGATTCTTGTATAAGTTGCGAGACAATTTTTTACTTCTGAGACATTATTTGGTATCTCAAAGGTGCATACACTCCCTAGGGAGACAAGGGATTCTGAATGAAATGGTTGTTCCCATCTTATTTTACAATTTTTATTTTGTTTACCTCTGATAAATGCGTGCCAATCCTCATAGGTTTGAAGCTTTTCTTAGGGTCTAGCTTGTAGATGAACTTGTCAGTAACCAGTAGAGCTCGTTCTGCACACTTGTTGTGCTTGTTGATCTGGAGGGAAAAGCAGTTACCATTTAAAAAAAAAAAAACATTTTCAGCAATCTGGCATCTTGATTTTAGACGTGTCAATGTGGCAAAAAATACAAATAACGTTTTCTCTAGACTGGCACTACCACAGTTTGAATACATATTAAGGTGATTTGTCTGAGGTCATAAGGGAACTACACCATAATTTTACCTTATGGTTCAAATTAATTTGTAAACTTCAGTTTCCCAATAGACCATATGAATTTATCTCATTTTGATGTAGCAGCCATTTTGGTTTTCATGCACACTTGTCCATGTGCCTCACAGTGAGGTCAGTGTCTTAAGTAGTCTGGCGCCCTCTAAGTTTGCATATGGTGATATGTGACTAGCAGTCAAGGATCCAGTTAGCCTTCTCTAAACGTACCTTTACTACAGAAGACGAGAACAAGATACTTTGAAAATGATCTTTGTTCTTCAGTTGGCCACACATTGAAACAAAGGGTGCGGTTTGGTTGTTCTCGGAAATCTGTTTCGGAAAAAGATAACAAATTCAAACAAATTCTGAAAAATGCCATTGAAGCAATTGTCTTGTCTGTTCTTTTCCAAATGGTATATGTCGGCAGAGAATAATTTGACTGAATTTTGTCATAGTAGTATGTCTCAAAAGTCCAAACAGTAGGAATGTTCTAAATGCATCAGTTAAGTGTCCCGGTGTGCTTTCTTGGAACGATCCGTTCGACAGTCCGAATGTTCCACTTGAACGTTCAAAATGCTAAGTGGACGATTCCTTTGTGTAGGATTGTTATCGCAGTTCAGCACATGGTCCCGGTCCAGCAGAACGTTCTGGCAGACCACTGGATTGCAAACGTATGCCCACAAGAACGCCCCTTTGCACCCAGAATGTACCTGACTTTTGAGACCCTCCCTAAGACCAACGACATGTACAGAGCAGGCTAGTCGAAACATTGAGACCAACTAGGACTCGCTCTGCGCCAGTGAAGTTAATAACGAGAAGTCCCCTCGATCCGGCCGATTTCCTACCTTCCGCACAGGTAGTAGTTAATAAGCAGGACAATTTTTTCAGAACTAAGTTGTCTCCCAAATTCCGAAATCTACTCCGCAGCAGTAGAATGTATAGCCAGACAAGTTCTCAAAAGAACAAAATGTACACAGCAAAGTATATACACATGGTGTTACCAGAAACTGAATATACATGCACATAAAGCTTACCGAAGCAAGATAGTTGCCCTGCCATTTTCTTTTGTAACCCCAGTCTTGGCAGCGTCCATTCAGGGCATCCATGGCAGCGATCTTGATTTTCATCTCTGGCCATTCCTCCTTAGCTAATTTCTTCAACATGAGGCGACACATCCACCTGCGGTAGTAGAAATAAAAACCGATTCAAATAGTTGGACTACTTAGCTCGGAATTGCTATATTGTGGGTTTGAAACCAAAACTGTTTCATCATTACAGTGACTCATCCCTAGTACTTTCACAATTATCAACATTTTCACAAGCGTACAAACCGTACGCTTGGGGGAGGGGGTTCTCCACTTGTTTTTGGTTTTGTTCCCCTCCTGCATGCTCCACCCTCACTCGCTCAATGTGTTTTGGTCCCTAGATGTTTTTGGGGGTTTTTTTGCCTTTACTATTTGTTTCTTTTATTTACTTTACTTTATTTTGTTTTCTCCTGATTTTTTTTTACCTGTAATTATTTATCTAGGGCTTACTTTATTTTGTTATGTTTACTAGTGTTGTTTACATATTTGTTTTGTTTGGTTTACTTCTTTATTCATCTTCATTTACTTGTTTCTCTGTTATTTTTGTATGGTTTGTCTTGGTCAAATAAATAATAATAATAATAATAATGCCCGCCATACGCTTTCGTTTTCTGAAAAAATGTCGAACTATAAAAACATAGCATCATGGCCCTTTTTGCAACGTTAGATAAGACGCAGTGATTTGGCTTTCTTTTCTTTTTTCATGTTTTACCTTTTGAAAGTCGGATAAGCCGCGTCTTGTAGGCAGGAAATTACGGTATTATATATCTGTTAGAGATGTGTACGTTCTTTGTATATTGCTTATATCTGTGCTCATAACAAACATGGTTTGCATGTAATTCACATACAAGTACCCTATGTAGAATTGTGTGGAAAAAAAACAATTTTTCTTTGTATACTTTTAGGGGAGAAGGAGTGGGTATTGAAAGTGTGTACGATATGTTCGCTTGTGAAAATATTGATAACTGTGAACGACCCCTAAGTGAGGACAAAAAAGTGGAAATAAAACATCACACTGTACCGTCTGTGACACTTCTGCATCATCTTGTGGAATCTCTTCAGCACCTTGGGGGGTTCAGGCCATTCCAGGCTCTTCCCGTAATCATTCAAACTCGCAACATCTCGGAATGTTTCCTGTAGTTTGTCCAAGTAGCGATGGATCTTAAAACGCCGGTAGAAGGACATGATGAAGTAGATGGCTCGCATCTTGTGGGCTCGTTGTCTGGCAAGAGTCCCTCTCCAGATCTGGAAAGGAAAGGCAACAGGATGACACAACTTAATAATAACAACAACAATAATGGACACTTGTAGTGCGCCATGTCTGTCAGAAAGACACTCCTGGCGCATAGAAAAAGAACTCTGCTAATGACGGTACTAAAAGCCTAAATTGAACAAGTGTGTTTTCAAGTTAGTTTTGAAGCTGGAGAGAGTGTCTACCAGTCTGAGGTTCAGTGGAAGAGCATTTCCAAAGAAATGGTCCAGCATGTGAGAAAGAACGGTCTCCCCAAGTGTGTTTGGAACGAGGGATGTTGAGGAGTATTGTGTTTGTAGAGCGAAGCCGTCTTATAAGAAACACAGAGCTGTTTTGAATCCTGGATGTATCTAGGAGATGTGCCAAGGACAAAATGATAAATGAGGAGTAGAACCTTGAAATGGATGCGTTCATGAACCGGGAGCCAATGAGATGCTTGCAAGATTGGAGAGATGTTTGTCCATACTTCAATTGCAGAGGGTATTGAACAACGCAGATAGAGTTCTGGGCCATGTCACAAAGTACGAAAACATAACCCCAACACTGGCTTCTAGCGCGAAAGAGAATTTATTTTAAGATCTTGACTTTAACAAGTAGTGCAACCTACTCGCTTCGTTCCGTCTCCTTACCAGTCCTAGTTGTTCCCAGGTCCACGAGAGTACACTATGGTGACCCGGGCCTTTTCACACATTGGACCTGTTCTCTGGAATAAACTACCCGATTCTATCCGAAACATTGTTTCTCTGGAAACTTTCAAAATAGAACTAAAGACACTGCTCTTTACTGTGTCTAGTTTCTTAGCAACAAGTTTTTCTCAATGTTTAATGATTGTACATCTTTTTTCATGTAGCGCATTGAGTAATTTATTTTAGAATGTGCGCTTTATAAATCCATAAATTATTATTATTATTTCTGATATGTGTCTAGTGAGGGACTAGTCTTGCAGCCGAGTTTTGCAGACATTGAAGACGATTTACTTGGTTTAACTTGTAATCATTTTCTCCTATTTGCCCTGTAATTGTACAAAACTAAAAAACTCAAGACAACATTCTTACATATGAAATTGCCAAATTTCCATCAGTTTGGGAGAGAATATATCAAAGTAAAATCGCATCTGCTCCTACCTTCTGTAAAAATACAGCAATAGCTGGTAGGAGCCGCCCTCTTGCCTCCTCCAGAATGTAGACAGACCTTGGTGTTCGGATGAACAACTTGGTCTTACCATACGCTACATCATCCTCAAGTCCTTGCTCACGGAGGAGGATTTGAACTCCTTGTTTGTCCACGCCTCCACGGAAGTTGGGCCATGTGAACTGTGATAACATCTTATACCTACAAATAAAAGGTAAAACAGTTTGATGGTGAATTGTTTTTTACTCTGCCCAACAGCTTTTTTGTAGAGTCCACAAGTTTTTTTGTGGAGTCGGCCAATTTGTTTGTGGAGTAGGCCAGTATGTCTGTGGAGTGGGCCAGTTTCTATGTGGAGTGCACCAGTTTGAGGGTGGATTACATCAGTTTGTCTGTGAAGTACACCAGTTTGTCTCTGGAGTCAAATTGTTTGTTTGTGGAGTCCACCAGTTTGTTTGTGGAGTCCAACAGCTTTTCGTGTGGTCCAACAGTTTTTGTGAGGTCCAACAATCGGTCTTGAAGACCAACAATTTATTTGTGAAGTCAACCAGTTTATTTGTGGAGTCCACCAGTTTTTGTGAGGTCCAACAGTTCAGTCATGGAGTCCAACAGCTTGTGGAGTTACCAGGCGGTGTTAGATTTTGTCAGGATGAGGAAGAATCTTAAAAAATCACACAGGAGAGTCAGAGTTTAAAGAAATTACCTCTGTAGGAATCTTGTGTAGTGTTGACGAGAAGCGAAGCCCGCCCTCCTCACTCTCACATTCTCTAATAATCCAAGATAACGCACTTGATGAAGGCACCGTTCGACATCAAATAAGATTGGAGATTTGATCTCATTTGGTTTGACACAACGGATATAGTACGGCTCCTGTGAAAGTATCAATTGGAAATGTATGTATGAGAGGTTAGGTTCACTTCAGATTTAAGGGTCAGTACGGTAACACAGAAACACCAGACATAGTCTGGCTCCTGTAAAGAATCAATTGGAAATGTATGTATGAGAGGTTAGGTTCCCTTAGGACTTTAGGGTCGTTGGCTGTCAGTGAATTGAACATCTTTGGAATTTTTGTATAAATTTGGCCATCGGTTTCAGGGAACAGAAGCAGTGACGTACCTTAGATGCTAGATTCTTCACAAGCTCAATCATTGAATTCTTGAATATTGTTCCTGCTGTTAACGGTCGCTTCGTAACCTAAAACAATAAATCACAACAAACTGTCTATTAAAAAACAATCCAAGAAAAAATGCATCAAACGGCTGTAAAATTCAAAAAGCACATCAGCTGAGTGTTAAAATCAGACATTTCCCGTAGCAAAATAAACAATTATTAACCCTCATATTCTTTAGTAATTTTTCCAGCAAGTTGACAGTTGACTGTCATGACTGTGTGCTGTGTAGATGCATTCACTGTAATATAATACTGCAGGCTGACATAGTTTATCATCCAAAACCACAGTGGATGATAATGAATGGTCAGACAGTAGGAGGATTAAAGTTGTGGAAAAAAAGTTGACTTGTGGTTTGAAAAATAACACAATATTGAGTTTAGAACTGACCTCTGTCACTTTCATCTGGCCCTCTGGCCACATCTCTGAGAGGACGGGATTAGCGCTAAGGAAGAGAAGCCTCTTAAAGTCTTGGAAGAGCGTGTCTTTATTCTTATACATGAATCCTTCCACATCATACCTGAGGCAAAGTTACAGGGAAAAGAAATCCAAGGATGAAAACAGAGGTCAGGGGTTAGTTTGATAAAAAATATAGTGTTTAAAAGACATGAAAGCAACCTCGTTCCCAGGGGTGATCGATCTCACCGCACCCATTTTTCCCCAGCACGCAGACGTTTGGTGACACTAGGTGGCAGCAGACTTACTAGGTAAATCCATTGTTCTCGGGAAATGTTCGCATGTAAACAATGAAAATTAACCCGATAAGTCTGCTGCCACTTAGAGTTCCAAAGTCTCCCATTGCAATCTCATTATTTTATTTTGTTAAACTTCTGTGTGTGTAAGGAAATCTCAGGCCTGATACTTTGTTCTTGTAAGGGCAAGGCAGTTTTTCAATAATAAAGGCCACCTCTATATATGAGCAAAAAACATGCTGTAACATATCCTACATATTGGAATAGTCGCAGCGATTCTTTAAAATCTGCACTTACTTTGGCTAATTTTGCAAAAAAACTAAAAGCTCAGTTCCTTAATTCTTAATAGTAAAAGAAAAGTTATGGCCTATTTCCGGTTGATGATTTGTCTTAGTGCATACATGTTTGTTTGTTTAGTCAGAGGGGCACCATGGCAGTGACCAGGGGCATGAAGGCAGGTTGTCTGGTTGCCTCTGTGAAGTAGCAGGCCTGCACCTGGTGCTTGTTATGCTTATAGCAGATGGCATCAGAAACTACCTTGTATTTGGGCAGTTGAATACCTATTGGTTTGCCAAGAGTAATTAAAGAACATGTGTCACTTGGTTATTGTCAAAGACCGGTATCCACACTTGATGTGACCCACCATACACAAAATAACAAAAAAGTTTAAGCTCAATTTGTCATTGGAGTCACAAGAAAAAAGTGAAAAAAATGTTTTCACTGTTTTCAAACATTGAGTTTTGGACTTGCAAGATCAAAACCAATTGTTTTACTCCTTTCTCAAGCAAAAATATTTCAAAGTTCAAAGGGAGTTTCTCACCATGACCAACTTTATACCATGTACGTTGTGTGCAAATCTGTGAACACTTATATTTTTACTCTTACCAATGTTATGCATACCCTTTAAATGCACTAATGTAGTTTAGGACACATTCGTTAGTAGCCAGAGAGCAAACTGGTCAACCAATAAACAGACGTCAACCTTGCTGTGTGACTTGATATCATGTTTGAGAAGTTTTTCACAAGGGACCTTGGACAGTTCAAACGTTTTTGTTTCCTTTCACACAAAGTGCAATTTGTAAAGTTTTACAACATGCTAAAATAAAGCAAGGGACCCCTGCTAAATTGCTCTCATGTGAAAAGGGCTATACTCACTTGACATCACCAGCGTAGTGCCTGACACAGAAATCTCGGTCGTGTTCAAGGGTCTTGTCCCCAGGCTGCAAGGCACGGCTCATGTAATGTGCATGGTTCACCAACTTCTGGTTCATAGCCTCTAAAAACATCTGCCAGGATTTTATAACAGAAAACTAGTCAGGATTTTTCCCGCACAAAATGGCACCAGACTATTCTACACACAAGCCTCACTATGAACCTCATAGACTTGTGACTACAAAAGAGTCAATATGGTTTCATTTATTAATTTTGGTTGTGAAGCCAAGAACTCTCTGAAAAGCGAACTTCAGCTTTACTAGCCAAGAACCCCATGGAGAGAAGAAAGTTTCGGTTATAGATGTGGGAGGAAAACCCCCAAACAATTATTCCAGGGAAAACCTGCTCAATGAATGAATGTGTATGGCACAAGGGTACCAGGCTTTGCCCATTCGAGGTACAAAAGCTTGCCCTGAACCATTTGAAATAGCAACTGTCTCTATGGTCTGAGGAATTCAAATTTAAGCGGTAACTTGTGACTAAACAAGTCATTGTACCAGAAGTTATTTGAATCAAACGCGCAAATTGCTCATTGAATCGTATGCAAATAAAACAAAATGGCCACCTACCTTATCTGTCACCTTGCCTACATTAAGGCACGCTTCATCCAGTATAGAAATGATACCCTTGTGCTGCTCCTCGACCAAGTCACATATGATGCGATTATTGAAGTACTCAACGGTGACCCACTCAATGCCTTCTCTCTCATACTCTTCCTGTTCTTGCTTCAGCACTAACATAATGAAGAGCTGTTGGAGTTTCTCATTGCAGTAGTTGATGCAGAATTGCTCAAAGCTGTCCAGATCAAAACAGGGGTGAGAGATCAATGCTGGCAAAAAGGTTTGAAACTAAGATCCAAATGTTACGAGGTATGTAGAAATGATAGCATTTCCACCTTTCGATAACCCCTGGGACCGATTTTACGTAACGCTAGGATTAATCATATCTCGAGTTAGGACGAGTAACTCGTCCTAACTTAGGATTAATCTTAAGGTTTACATGTTACAGTGCAATGTTTAGACTCGTCCTTAGACCTAAGATTAATCCTAAGTTAGGAAGAGTTTGGTGAAATCGACGGCTGGCGTTATAGATTTCAAGGAGCTTTTGGGAACAGTATCCTCAATGCTAGAAAAGACATTCAAAGAGCAGAATTTCTAGAAATCTGAAGAAAATAACAGCTACTTTTTTCACAAGGCAGACATAAAAAGTCTGAAATCTGATAAAAGTCTGAATTTATCATCGCTGTTAAAATCTTTCAAACCGCTACAAAGAGTTGACTGGAAAACTGTTATGACTAAGAATTTCTTTTCCACACATTTCATTTCATTTATTAATTCTGGTTGTAAAGCTAAGGATTTTCAGAAAAGCAAACTTAATCACTGACTTAGCCAAGAACCAAATGGAGAGAAGACAAGGAAGGAAGTTTCAGTTTTAGATGTAGGAGGAAAACCCCAGAGAATTGTTCCAGGGAAAACCCACGCAATCAGGTAGCAACTGAAAACCCAATCCACATAGTGCCCCAGCAACAACTGTTGTGCCTTTTATTGCTGGTTGTGGACCTTAACTTTTGGCCTGCTAAATTTTTGTTTGCTGACAGATGATTCAAAGACATCATTAAGGCACTAAAAAGTGACAATGTTGGCCACAGCATTCGCAAAGGACACCAACCCTCAGAAATCTCAGAAACAATTCATGCATGAATCATTTCTCATATTCAAATGTTTTGGTGTGAAAAATTATCGAAACCATATTACTTCGAAGTGGAATCCAATCTCATGTTTATACTATCAACAGCTGCAGTACTTCTCACCAAGTAAGTTTTTATGGTCATTAATTTTTGAAGTATTTACCAATCTAAGACCTTCGCCTTTAATGTAAGCAAAACATTTACTTATAGTTACCTGTTGTCATCAAATATTTCAAACCCATAGATATCCAATACACCAATGACAGTATTCTTGCCGTGTTGTAGACTGGTACCCCGTACTTCAATAGCGGTGTTGATCATTCCTACAATCCAGGTGAACAGTCTCTCATAGATTGCCTGCCGAAAAAAATGTTCAGCTCATGAAAGTCTTACGTTGGATGGTGGTACCTACTCCTATGTTGAACTAAACCTGGCCTCTCCACACTGGGCTAGATTGGTTGAGTGATGATGGAAACTGCTTTACAGTTTTGGGGTTCGAGTCCTCGATGATTTTAACCCCCTCAGTTTTCAACTGGTGTTTAGCTGGGTAAACCAGTTTACCACTGGAAAATCTCTTCTCTCAAGACAAGTTGACAAGAACCAGTAGTGAGAAAAGTCTTGCCACAGCATACTCTGTTTATCTTTAGTTAATGACTCATGTTATGGATTGCCCTTTATAGTTCAGCGATCAAAAATTCGCCTTTTTTTAAAGCTGAACCAAACTTCCAACATCTACATTTTCTCCCTAGCAACGACCCAACAACCTGGTGCTTGAAACTATGACTGGAACGGAATGACACTCATTTGTATTAATGGTTTTCAGTTTTCAGTGTTCTTCTTCATGTGCCTAGGACTAGATATCTAAATAAATGCCCTTTATAAGAAGACCACCAATATTAGGGGTAGATAGCTCAGTTGGTAGAGTGCCGGCACGTTAATCCAGAGGTAGCAGGTTCAAATCACGTTCTAGTCAATTTTTCTCCATTACCCCAAATTTAATCACAATTTACCCCGTCAGTTTCCCTTGTGGTATATTTAGGCAATAATAGTGCTGGTCTTCACTGCGTGGTAATCTCTTACACATAATAAACTATTTACAAAAACCAGACAATGAGCTTTGGTCGGTGTTCAGCTTTATGCTTTGCATTATGTTGGTTTCATGCATGTACAAGCTACCTTAAATTGATACATTTCTGCACGTACGCGTGGTATGCACGTGCACGCGGCACATCTGTCCTCGAAAAAAAACCTTTAAAAAAGTACGCAGAAAGAAAACAGTTGATTTGATAGCTACCCGCACAACAAGCACAGTGCATACAGAACTTTAACAAAACATAATAACTTAGTATATTCACTAGTTCACAGCGCCGATCTTTAGATCTTTAGATCACATGTTTTCAACCGATTAGAGAGCATAAACTCTCTGAGGTACTTATTCTACACTAAATAAATGCCTGATACAAATAATGTATACTATTATTATTAGGATTACATGTAGCTCTCAACAAGTCATCTTTCCAGATGAAACAATTTCGAAAGTCCCTTCTTAAAATCATTCATACTCCTGCCTCACTTACTTTAGCAAAGGCATCCCTGCCGTAGTAAGCTTGCTCATCTGTATGTCTCTTCTCCATGACTTCCCCTTTTGCTGCGACAACGCGGTAACACAGCGCCTTCTCTAGGTCCTCTTTGCTAACGTCGAGTAGCTTCGCGATTGTTGATAACTCTCCAGGATTACTGATGGAGCAGGTTTCTTTATCCTCACTCTCAAAATTAATATTCCCCTTAAAAAAAAAATGCAAAAAATGTAAAATAATACAAAACCAACATCTCGTGGCTGAGAAGTTAAGACCACCAGACTCAAGCTCTGGTGTTTCTGATCAGCAGAGTGTGGGTTCGAGTCCCAGTCATGACACTTGTGTCCCTGAGCAAGATACTTTACCATAATTGCTTTGTCCTTTTGATGGCACATTAAGCCGTAGGTCCCGTGTACGAGGATTGGTAGTGCACATCAAAGAACCCAGAACACTTATCATGGAAGAGTAGGGGTTAACCCCTGTGTTTCTGGTTCACATAGCAAGCACCCTTGTTTACAGGTTTCCTCAGGCTTGCGAGCTACAGTGATTAAGTTCACTTATGAGGCATCCTTAGTTTCATTACCAGAAATGTATAATAATAATAATTAAAATTGTGTAAAAGTGTGTACCTTTTATGTAGCAGTTCTTAAATCATACTCATGCATACAAGGAAAGACTATTCCACTTTTCTTGGACAATTAGTGGATGTTGTTGATACGTACCAGATGCAAGACGACAGCAAGTAGTTTCCACATCGTCGCTTGCTGATCCGCTGAAAATCCAGCATCTCTGAGTGCCTCCAGGGTAGCTTTGTGGTTCTTTTTATCGTTGAAAGAGACGGGCTGTTTAGAAATGACAGAAAATCTTGTTGTCAACCTGTATTGACACATTTGGTAATTACTCATAAAATTAATGGCAATAAAAACTTACTTGGTAAGAAGTACAGCTCAGCTTCTGATAGTATAAAGCCTTTTGAGAAACAATTCACTTTGAAGTAATGTGGTTATAGTAAAGATATCAGTTTTTATCCAAAACAATTGAATCTGAAAAGTGTTTCTTTCACTCTCAAATTGTGTATTCCAATTACAGATTATTCTTCCTTCGTGGACATAACCGCTCCAGATTTTCAGCAATTATTATTTCAAAAACGCTGCCACCTTTTGAAATTAAATTTTCACAGGTTAGTTTTATGGTATATTTACAACTATATAGGATTGAAACAAAAAGTGGGTTCCAAATCACCAAACGTATACAATCCCTTTAATACAACCCTAACATAAACTCTCAAAATTCCTTTCTCTATAGTTTGTCTGAGTTTGATCGACTTAATGCAGCATAGTCAAATCAGCTATGCTTAGCATGGGGACAATTTAAATTGAGTCAAAAGGTTTGAAATGTGTATAATTTTGATTAATGTGCTGCAGCAGTTTCTGGCCACAATGTCTTGAGCCTTCAGTTCTGATGGAACTTGAATAAACTCTTAAATTAGATGAAAATCTGTCATCACCATGGCCACAGTAAGTTAAAGTCTGGCATCCTACCTCCCCATTGCGTTGATTAACAAAATTGTAGAGTGTGAGATCCCTCTTGAGTTGCAAATCACCAAGCTGCTGCTCGCTGGCTCCAGTTAGTAACTGATAGAAGGAATGGAAACTTCTTTCGCCTTTCTGCTGCCTGACGACCCTTGACTGTAAATCAAAACAAAAACAAATCCTCCTGATAAGATCCATGTACTTCAAGACTTATTTAAATCGTCACCAATTTCACCAAGGGCATTTGGGTTGAAGTTTAAGATGAGTAGGAGACAGTGTACACCAAAATCTTGAATTTGTTATTTAGGCGACCTGACAGTTATTCACGATACATAAAGTATGTGGTCAGATATGGTTGTCTAGATTATTTTTTAGACTTGACATATTATTTTGTGGCGTGTCGTGGCCGAGTGGTTAAGAGCACCGGACTCAAGCTCTGGTGTTTCTGATCAGCAGAGTGTGGGTTTGAGTCCCAGTAATGACACTTGTATCCTTGAGCAAGATACTTTACCATAATTGCTTTGTCCTTCGGATGGGACATTAAGCCGTAGGTCCCGTGTACTAGGATTGGTAGTGCAGGTAAAAGAACCCAGAACACTTATCGTGGAAGAGTAGGGGTTTAACCCCGGTGTTTCTGGTTCACATTGCAAGCACCCTTACAGGTTTCCTCAGGCGTGCAAGCTACAGTGATTAGGTTCACTTGTGAGGCAGCCTTGGTTTCATTACCAGAAATATATAATAATAATAATAAAATAATAATTATGTCGCAAGAACACTCAGAAGAACATAATTGGTTATGATAAGCAATCTGTGTGCCCATTTGGCTGCCGGTGCTGCATACTCCTAAGGAGTTAAGATGTGGGGTTTTTTTTAGGAATGCTCAGGGCCTGATGAACAGGGCTCACGATACTGTTAAGCACTTTGAGAAGCCTACTACATGTTCTTGGCTTCAGACAGCGCGCACTAAAGACACACTATTACTAGAATAAATATTGTGACAAAGACTAAGTAAATCCGATACCCAGACTAGCGACTAACAATTCAGGAAGTTATTTATCCTTAAATACACATTTATAATTTCATGTCTGATTTCCTTGAGTCATGTCAAGACATTTCTTCCTAAAAAGTCTGATTTAAAAATTCCCTCAGATACTAAAAAAAAAACAAGGAAGAACAATAGAGCCTTCAGCCCATACAGGGATACATTTAAAGCAGAACAATTTTCTTACCACTAAAAAATAATGCTCAGCAGAAATGGGTTACCAGCCAAAGAACCATGTCATGCACATTGCTTGTAACCGGTTGTCTGCTTAGTTTTGCTTAACAAAATACACAATTGTTCAAAGCAGAAAAGGTGCTAAGAAATTACATACAGGTATCCAGCAAAATTTGGTAGGAAAGAAGTCACAAGCAGTGACATGTAAATGGCCTGGTTTTATAGTCTTTTCCTAGCAAGAAATTTTCCTATCAGAACCAAGAGAACCATGCTTTTTTTGGACTAACAGGGACCAGGGGAGGGGCACATAGTGCCCCCTCCCCCATATTTTCTTGAGCAATTGTTCATTTCACCAAGTTCTACATGATGACACATCACTACCACTTTCTTGGAATGGAATTCCAAAAACAAGTGAAAATTTTGTTGAAAACGAAACCAAATCACTTTAAAAATGTCAAACAAATGGTTGCCATGGTTACAGCTGACCCCCCCCCCCCCCCGATAACAACTTCTTTTTTACAATATGATTCTAGATACATATTAGGGAAAGTCCGAGAATTTGGTGGTGATCAGATGCCGCGTTTAAAAGTTACGGGCAAAAATATGGCGGTTAACCAATTTTTGTCAATAGCAGCTTCATAAAATTAGTGTATGGTCCGACTAGTTTCAGCAGCTATTTGTTCCATCCAACATAATTCACTGAAATAAATGTGACCTTTAAGATGGCACAATCGCTTTCTGGCAAAATAACAAAACAGATATGTTTTGATTTCAGACAGATTTGTATCAGCGCTCAAAATCAATTTTCTTCCCTCTGAACACGAGACAAAATGTCATCAGTGGCAAACACTCCAAATATGTCCTTCGTTGGAGAGTCCTAGCCAACCCTATTAACTTTACACAAATTGTATTGTATTTAAACGCTATAATAATATTCTACTACGACCCTCTGTTTGGGATTTCCTGCCCAACGAGGGACTCAAGGAAATGCATTGTGTGATTATTCCATGGGTTGACATTTCAGTTCCGATTGAACCTTGTTTTGTTAGTGGTTGGTCAATAGGAAACGTGTCGAATAATGAAGGGACCTTGATAGGTTGAATTGATAGGAACAATGTCAGGAACAATGTCATAAGAACAACATGTACAGTACTATCACTGAATTTATTTAACATTGGAACCAAACAAATATACTGAGCAAAAAGAGAATTATTCTATAGCTGGAATACTCGTTAGGCAGGAAATTTTGACAACATAGCAAAAGACTTGGAATATTTTGTAAGATATGGGAGAGACTCTAGCCAAAGGTGCTTAAAGGCACTGGACACTATTGGTAATTACTCAAAATAATTATTAGCATAAAACCTTACTTGGTAACGAGTAATGGGGAGCTGTTGATAGTATAAAACATTGTAGGAAACGACTCCCTTTGAAGTAACATAGTTTTTGAGAAAGAGGTCATTTCTCACTAAAATAATAAAAACTTCTTGCATGAAGTTTTTATTCCTATCTGAAAGCACACAATAATGTACAACAAGGGTGGGTTTTTTTTTCATTATTTTCTTGCAACTTCGATGACCAATTGAGCCCAAATTTTCACAGGCTTGTTATTTTATGCATATGTTGGGATACACCAAGTGAGAACACTGGTCTTTAACAATAGACACAATCGGCGACTCCAGCTAGCGGTGGTCACGTGACGTATAGTGGGTACAGAATCATAACAAACCCTCGCGCGCAGTGTTTAAGCACGGGGAGCTCAATGGGATTGTCGGCAGTTTGCTTGAAAACATCGAAGAAAAGCTCTGTTTTAACCATCACCTACTGACTTTTTAACCTACCAACTTGAACAATACACGAACTTGGTAATTTTCAGAGACCACACCGGAGCCATGGGACATAAGTTACAGTACACAACGGTTCCCTATACCGATTGCTTTCTCTCATTGGCTACCGCCGTAAATAGTTATATTTAGTCCCGCACTCCCATCAACACATCATTAATTTTCTGCAGACTGTCTGGGCGGAGCCGGTGCTTTGGCACTCCTCTGGCTTCTGCCTCGGTCCGTCTGTCCTTTCCGTCCGCCCCTCCCGGCCCTCCCGCGGTTTTTCTTTGCCCCTTCCTCTGTTTTTTTCTCTTCTCCCCCCGCCCCTTTCTAAAAAGAACTATACTTGTCGCATCAAACGTTTTTTCTCACTCGTTACGAGGGGAATCTTCATATAAACCATAACAAATTATAAGCCTTTTGACACCTTCAGTGCGTATAAACCGGTCTTGACCAACTATTTTCTTTGCGTGTCCACTAAAAATCCCTCATAAAATAATATGATGCCTATATCGAATATCATAAACAAAAATTTGTGGCTACATGATGATCTCATCCTCTGATTTGCTTGAACACGGCTTCATGTATGATTTCACTCTTCCCTTTATAAACAAAACTTCCAGGATTGTTTGTGTGCCACTGTTTTTCGGAGCTTTACCAAACCATTTCGACAACGTTTGAAACTTGCAAAACTGGCCACACTTCCGTCTTTTTTGACGGATTTTGGCGCTACATAAGTTTACGTTATTATTGTTATTAATATTATATTTACTTCAGATGGATTTAGAAAAGTTAAAATCGTGTTGCAACTTGCAACCAACAAATGCAACATGAATCATGACCCCTTACAGCAGTGGCACTCGGATGCTGCCATGTTTTTCCATACACACCGCGCTGTTTGTTTACATTGTATACCCACTATAAGTCACGTGACGCCGGTCGCCGATTGTGTCTATTTCCAAACGTGTACGATGCCTTTAATTATAGCGTTTTTCACATTTAACATTTAATGACTTCAAACGCTCTATGATCAAAAACTTAATCCATCCGAACTACTTGACCTGTTATATGTACATACATGTATTTACAGAAAGGTGGTTTATAAACACAAACTGAACACATGCCTTTGTCCTTGTGTGGGAAAAACCCAACCTATCTAGCAATTATTGTTGGAGTAAACTGATATGGTATCTATTTGTTTTCATTCTATACAACTTCAAAGTTTCAACAACTGTGTAAGGAATGTCAAGTTTGTTGTTACTGCAGAGGATTTGTTTTTGTTTAGCTTTTTGTAATGTAAACTTTGACGCCCCAAGGTGGGAAACTTGTGAAAGCTGTTGCAGACAAGGGCACAATTTCATGGCTCTGATAGAACATGGAGGTAGAATTAGAAATCGCCTTTCACTACCGAATTGTTTGAACATAAACAACCCCTGGAGACCGCATTGTTTGACCACTCAAAAGTGAAGCGCACATTTTTTACACAACAGAAAGCTTTCCTTCAAAGCCCATTATCACAAACTCTATTATCTCATTATAAAGATATCATTTTACAGCAAAACAAATATTTAAACAGATCTTACTTATTGAATTCCCTTTCATATAATAAACAAATCATAAAGATAGGCCAATAAATATCAAGGTTCTTTGTATTTCTTTCCTCAGTATGATCTGTAATCTCAAACACTTTTTTGTACACAACCATAATGGTGCTCTGTAGGTGTTTAGCATTTCGGATCTTTCAACACCGATTTGAAGAGATTGCATAATAGCAACCCTATTTTTTTTTTACCATTGGAAAGATCTGATCTTTCTCTTTCCAATGATGGTAAGCTTGGGTATGGACGGTGAACATGGACAAAACTACAGGTCTACAGACTAGTGAAAAAGCTGCTGGGCTAGTTAAATGACAAGCTAATAACTGGTCCTGCTGGCCAGTCACTAAAAATTTGAAGGGCAAACCCCGTGGGGGGGGGGGGTGCCAGTTAGAAGCCCATCAACTTGTAACTGCCCTATAACCAAATCTCACACCCAAGTTTCTGATACAACCTGTACCCTTTAATCTCTTCCAATCTTACCTTTTCCAACAGGTAGTTGTTGATATGGCCGCCGATAGGGTCCCCTTTAAAATCAAAGTTGATGTCCATGTATTTGCCAAAGCGGCTGGAGTTGTCGTTACGGTTTGTCTTTGCATTCCCAAATGCCTCTAAGATTGTGTTGGACTGAATCAGGATGTTCTTAACTCTGAAATTGTAAAAGAAAAAGTAGGATTTGAAACTTTGAAGGGTGAAAACAAAATTGAGTCAGGTTTGCAGTAATACTATAATAATAATAATAAAACGCAGTTCTTATATATCGCTTTATACTCCCGATGGGTGTCTCAAAGCGCTCAGAATTTTTTCCTACAAGGTATAAGTGGAGTTACGTGTTGAAGTATGAGACCTATTCCTTTGCATAGCACCATGTAATGGTTTACAAGGTGCTGTGGCGCAATATTGCAGCCAATCAAACTAGGAACACCGGGGCGAACCCCTTCTCTTTACGATAAGTGCACTGGGTTCTTTTACATGCATTACGCAACACACGGGACCTACGGCTTAACATCCCATCCGAAGGACGAAGCATGTGGTTAAGTGTCTTGCTTAAGGACACAAGTGTCACGACTGGGATTCGAACCCAAACTCTGCTGATCAGAAACACCTGAGCTTGAGTTTGGTGTTCTTATCCGCTCGGCCACGACACGACAATATAGAAATATTCTCTGTAATGATCTACAGGTTATAATTTTTGTTTCTATCTGGTTATGAAACCAAGGGACCCTCAAAAGCAACTAGCTTTGTGACCCGTAGGCCTGATGATACCTGTGTAGAGAAGACAATGAAGAAATTGTAACACTCGAAATGGGTGCTACTTGAGCAGGGCTCGAATTTGGGGGAAATATCCACAAGACCACAGGGCTTATTGCTCAAAATGTTTACTGGCCCAGAATTATCTAACAAGACCAGAACAGTTTAACATGCATGCTGTTTTTATTTTGAACAAGCACTATGACATACGGTATATGATAAGGTTTATCTCATTTGTCTTTATGTGCATATCATTACTCAATAGAATTGGAAGGAGTTTATCAGACTCAAAGTCAACATTTGAACATAGCTTGTTTTTGTTTACAAATTACACAGTGAGGTTCTATTATTCAATTGAAAAACACAAGACTGCTGGACTTGTCTTGTCCTGAGTTTAAAGTCCCGACACTAAAACTACTGGCCGCGGGCCTGTGGTCCAGTGTAAAATTTGAGCCCTGGGGAGTTGGGACCTATGTGGAACAATGAAGCCAGAATCTTGGCTTACAAAATCTTAGTTTTAGGTGTGGGAGGAAAACCCATGCAATCAAGTAGGGATTGAAAACCCAATCCACATGCAGGCTCCAGTCCCGGATTCAAACCGGGGTCACAGAGGTGAAAAGGAAGGGAAGGAACCACAATTCCCCGGTACCACTGCTATGTGGATTGAACAACTTTGTCTTTTACCAATACCAGGCCTGGAATTACACTAATCACAGACGCCGTGGCCTCCGTGGCCCCTGGGCCCAATTTCATAGAGCTGCTTAAGCAGAAAATATTACTTAGCAATTTCCTGCTTAGCAGCAATGAGCAGGATACCAGTCACAAATTGTACATGTGACATGGTATTTTGGCTGGTAACCCTGTTCTGGTAAGCATAATTATGTTGTGCTTAGCTACTTTTTGTGCTTAAGCAGCTCTATGAAATTGGGCCCCGGTCTTGACCTTGGTGCCCCATCAAACAGTTCTCATAGACTTGTAGATTTTCCCAAGGAGAGAGTGCCCTTTGCAAAACAAAATAGCCCTGCCCTCTCAAAGATGAATTCCAGGCCTGCAATACTACTCGAAATCTCAAGTTCTAACAACACTTGGTCTAAATTCATACACTTTTTTTGTGAAGAAGTCTATGTTTTTAGCCTTTGAGAAAGATTCTGCAACATGTTGGGTCAAAACATGAGGCCATTTACAATTTGTTTGGCGAAATCTACATGTATTTTGCCTAGACAAAATTTGGTTAGCGAAAAAAACTAAAAAAAGTCACATAGTTTACATTGGTTGTTCTGAATCTAAATCTGAATTATATAGTCGGTAGAGCATCCTATTCCTAATTGACACATTAAACCAACTTTTGGAGAGAAGATAATGAAGATATTTCAGTTTTAAGCTGTGGGAGGAAAAACCCCAAATAGAGGTTGACTTTTGTTGCCTTTTTGAACAACAACCGCCAGTAGGAGATATTTTGTTTGTGGTGTAGGCCTACTGTAAATTTGAAACCTCCCTAGAAACTGAAAGATCACTTCTGTATCGTGTGTACTTTACGTTGCAAAATTTTTTGAGATGTCCTTTTGGACTCTAGTGCAAATGATTTTCCGAAAAAAGTAAACATGATAGTTTCTTTCCTGCTAAGTTTAGTCTATTAATAGAAAACTGACAGTGTTCTCCAATTTAGGACTCGAATTTCTGTATTGAAACAAGAAGTTTGTCTTCAGAACTAATTGTTTGTGTGAAACTAATGCTATGTATACATGGTGTGAGGTAGGCCAGGGCGACTAGTGAAATTCACTAACCGACTAGTCGCGCTTCAACTAGTCACGACTTCGACGCAAGTCATGACACATTTTGTTTATTTCGCCAGGTTCTCAAAAGTGCACTGACCTGGGGGAGCCACAGTCCTAGATATTCTAGACTGGACCATTCCACATAAGAGGGGGCTCAGGTCCCAGAGTTGTGTCCTTTTTTTTGTTTTTGAGGGTGGACAAATGTTTTGCAGTCATATGACTTAGTGCAATATCCCATGTCAAATAAAGACCTACCCAGATCAAACCCTCTGATAAGTGCAGCCATCTGTTCTTGTTATCAATTAACACATAATAAATTAAATAAACAAGGAAAAGTAAGGGTCAAATCGTTTTAAACATTAGATAGGCATATATGTATAGAAGTCACAAATAGATGTAAACATCATTGGGAAATGCACAGAATTTTTTAAAAATTGAATTGGATGGTTTTCCAGTAAAAAAACCCCACACCTTCCAGCATTGGGATAAAGACTGTGGCTGACACGCCTACAAGGGTTCAATTTGAGGGGTTTTATGGGGGGAGGGCGGGGAGGGAATTGGGAAAGTTTGGAATACCTTGCATTTTACCTTTCTACTTCCTGCTGTTTACTGACGTTGGTTACCGCTGCTATGTACCTCATGATTATCTTAGAGGCTTCTGTTTTTCCTGAGCCACTTTCACCTGAAATTTTATTTTAATTCAAAATGTTAAAAATATCAAATCATTTTTGTGTAGTGTCGAGCCCAAGCAATTTTCTGTATCAGACTCAAGTATTGATGGTTGAATCATCGGGGTGTGGGTTCGATTCCCGGTCATGACACATGTTTCCTTGAGCAAGGCACTTACAGTAACCATAATTGCTTCTCTTAACCCAGGTGTGTAGATGGGGAGCTGAGAGGGCTGAGACAGTGTTGTGTTGGATTAACCCCTTAGCACCAATTTATGCAGCTTGGGGTCGTATGCTCCCCAGGGAGTTGAGAAAGTTTGAGGAATGGTCTAAAAGTATGCCCGATGAACAGGGATAATAAAGCGCCTTAGTCTAGCTACTAGGATAAGTGCACTATACATGTTAGAACCAATTATCATTATTTTAAAAGAATGCAAGGACACAAGTTCACATCCTTAAACAAGTTCAAAACTAAGCCAGGAGAAGAACCATGAAAAAAAATCCTGAAATCAGGACACATTCTGATAACTGATGAACTGCTTTTGTCTGTATTTTTTCATTATTTCATTCATTAGGCCTAACGGTTTATTTTTTATAAAACAAATTTCCCAAAGCGACCAAAGGTCAAACTTAAAGAAGTTATACAGGGAATACAAAATGTAAAAAGGCGATAGAACTACACAATTACAAAGTTGAAAACAATATCAAAGTTTGTTTAAAAGGAAAAAAAATTATAGACGATATAATCTAGCCTCACCAGATATAACAATACAGGTGTCCCTTGCTCTGCGTTTCATGCTTTTATAGGCTGCGTCAGCGATGGCAAATATATGTGGAGGACGTTCGTAGATCTCTCTACCCTTGTAACTCTCAACAACGTCTGCCCCAAAGATGTCCACAGTCCTGTACGGGTTGATCGACACGCAAACCTCTCCGATGTATGTGTAGATTTTACCATTTTCAAATCTGGAAACAGGTCAGACAAATTTACTTTTAAGTTTGCTGACATCCAATGTCAATCATACCAGAATCTGCAATGTGTCTTCCATGGACCAATCCATAATGTTAGCCAGAGGGGTGTCTGGGTGTCTTTTGGACACCCTGTTTTAAATTTGGACACCCTGTTTTATCCGTCATTTACATGTAAATGTATTGTAAGTGAACAATTTGGACACCCGTTTTTTTTAATTTCCAGCAAATTTGGACACCCTTTTACCAAATCCTGGCTAAAACCTTGGACCAATATATCAGTCTCAGTAAAGAGTATAATTTGATTAACGGTTTTTTATGTTCTGAACACTTTAAACGGATAGCAACTTTGCAATTGAAAAACAACAAGAAATGTTGAGTCACAAAACTTTGTATATTTTAGGGGTTAAAGGTATCGTTACACATTTGGTAATGACTCAAAACAAAAATTAGCATAAAAACTTACTTGGTAACAAGCAACGGAGAGCTGTTGATAGTATAAAACATTGTAGGAAACGAATCCCTCTGAAGTAACCTAGCTTTTGAGAAAGAGGTAATTTCTCACTACAATAATAAAAACTTCTTGCAAGAAGTTTTTATTCCTATCTGAAAGCACACAAATTTGTACAACAAGGGTGTTTTTTCTTTCATCATTTTCTTGCAACTTTGATGACCAATTGAGCCCAAATTTTCACAGGCTTGTTATTTTATGCATATGTTGAGATACACCAAGTGAGAACACTGGTGTTTGACAATTTCCAAACGTGTTCAGTGCCTTTAAGTTTCTTTGCCAATATTATATTTTTATTTGCTTATTTATTTATTGAGCAAACCAACAGCGGACGCGGCTGCCAATTACAGGATAGGATAATATACAAAAATACTCATAGCCTAGGGTTTGTTAAATGACTAGCCAGCAGGACCAGTTAACTTGTCATTTCACAAGTCCACCAGTTTTTTCCCTGGTCCATATTTTATATAAAATAGGGCTGCTTTTCAACACTGGCGAACTAGCCAGCCGGACCACTTGTCACAGTGAATTTTGACTGGTCCTCGGGTGTTTTAACTGGTATGGCCAGCGGACCACTGTTAAGGGAGGACCCTGTACACATGCATATAATTAACAATTAAATAAAAAAGTATTTGGTAATAGGCCTAACGTGTTGTTTTATGAAACAATTACAAATTAAACAAAATAAGGGGAAAAGAAACAAATAAGCATGTACAAATATGACTACAAAATACTATTACAAATACGTTTAAAAAAACAAACATTAAATTATAAACTGTGGTTTTGGGTTTTTGTTGTTGTTGTTTTTTGAGAAAGTTTGTACTCTTTTATTAAATTGATCCTGATTTTTGTATAGAATATTAATCATCTAAATTATTACACTTTGACTGTAAAGCAATATTCAGCCTTTGTTTTGACTGTCTGTGGTGCTCTTTTATTAAATTGATCCTGATGTTTGTATAGAACATTTAATCATAAATTATTACACTTTGGACTGTATAGCACTGTCCAGCCTTTTTTATTTTACTGTCTGGGGTGTTTCCTTTCGGATCCTGCAACAAATTTCCCAGGGCTGTACATTTAGTTTGAGGGTTGGTTAACAAAGGAGGTTAGATTTTAGTCATCAATTTAATTGTTTTATCATCACATGAATGCTTTTTTACAGGGACGGGCTGCGAGTTTTGCTACTGATCACAGTTATTTTTGTCAGTCTAATTTATTAAAGGGTTAGGGTTAATACTCCAAAAGTTAATGACCGCAGGATAGAAACTAACTTGGTAAAGACCACTGAAGAGCTGTTGATATTATAAAACATTGTTAGAAATGACCCCCTTTAAAGGTATCGTACACGTTTGGTAATGACTCAAAACAAATATTAGCATAAAAACTTACTTGGTAACAAGCAACGGAGAGCTGTTGATAGTATAAAACATTGTAGGAAACGACTCCCTCTGAAGTAACGTAGTTTTTGAGAAAGAGGTAATTTCTCACTAAAATAATAAAAACTTCTTGCAAGAGGTTTTCATTCCTATCTGAAAGCACACAAATTTGTAACAAGGGTGTTTTTTCTTTCATCATTTTCTTGCAACTTCGATGACCAATTGAGCCAAAATTTTCACAGGCTTGTTATTTTATACATATATGTTGGGATACACCAAGTGAGAACACTGGTCTTTGACAATTCCCAACTGTGTTCAGTGCCTTTGAAGTAATGTAATTTTTCGAGAAAGTGGTAATTTTTCATCCCAAGATTTTGAATCTTTAGGCATGAAGCCTTTCTCAGGAATCTGAGAGCCACAATTCTATGCAACAAGGGTGTTTTTTCTTTCGTTATTTTCTTGTAACTTCGTTGACCAATTGAGCCCAAATTTTCACAGGTTTGTTATTTTATGCATAGGGATACACCAAGTGAGGATACTGGTCTTTGACAATTACCAAAAGTATACCCTGCCTTTAAAGTCAATGACAGAGTAAAGTAAGGAAAATTATCCATGTATCACTCTGTACTACATTTTTAACAAACAGCTTATTTTGTGCTTGCTTGAAGAAGTTGATTTACATGAGTGGCCTTCCAACATGCTGACAAGCTTTTTTCATGAGGCTAAGAGAGTTTGTTTTGCATTTTTTCAAGGATTTCTTTTATCTAAGTGTGTTGTTTACATGTCCAGGTTTTGCCTGGGTTAATTTAATCTTGTTTGTTTGCATAATTAATTAAGTTTTATACTTTGGTGTCATCCACCATTGGCATACCAACTTTGTACACAAACGATACTTTGTTTTGTCCTGCCCCCTTCTGACCAAATCACTGACCCCTGTTGATTGACAACCCCTATAGGACTGTGTGGCATGGTCCAGCTTAGGATATCATGGCATATGAGCTGACCAACTGTGTATGATGTGGTTTTAAAGACAATGGAAATATTATAATATGTCAGCACTGCAGGGTTTTAACCACACACTTTTCTGTATTCAAGAAATTATTTTACTTTTTATTTTTTTCCCCTTATTTTTGCAGAGCTCTACAAACTGAATCTTTAAATCGTTTATACTTTGGGGTAATTTTCTTTTTCCTTTTTTCATTTTTTAATTTTTTTTAATTTTTATCTTGAGGTTGCCATCTCTCTTGTAAATTATAATTGATACCCTGAACTTGAGCGTTAATAACATCCACCTTAAGTGACAAACGGATGATAGGAGACGAAAAATAATCAATTATCTCCAAAGAGATTTACATGGTGAAGACCTGGAACTTGTTATGTGCATGAGCGATTAACAAAAATATCTTAACTGAATGAAACTGAAACCTTGGGATTTAAAATGTGGCAGGAAAATAACAGAAATGTATACTTAGAAGGTAGCGTAGCCTTCAAATTGAAAAAGCTAAGTGCCCTACACACAAACACACACAGTGAGGTGACGGTTTATTGACAATGAACAAAAGTCTCATTGGATCTTGATGCACTTTTGTATACAATTTATAATGCTGCAGTCATTTTTTTTTTTTGTAGAAGAACAATTTGGACATAATATGATTTTTTTAAATTTTCAACAAAATCCTGGTTAATCCCCTGGGCCCAATTTCATAGAGCTGCTTTGGAGCACAAAAAGTAGCTAAACACAAAGAAAAAAATGTAATTTGGGGTTGAACAAGGATAAATTGACTAGATCTGGATTTGAACCAACGACCTCCGTATTAACGTGCGGGCATTCTATCAACTGAGCTGTCTAGCCCTATGTTGGCGGTCTACCTATTTGGTCACTATCTTTGACTTCATAAAACAATTTTGTTTTTAAAACAGAATATGGTTACCAGCCAAATCACATCTTCCATCTATGACTGGTATCCTGCTTATTTTTGCTCAGCAAATAGGCCTAGTTGTTAAGCAATATTGTTTTTGTAAGCAACTCTGTGAAATTTGGCCCAGATCCTATGATAATAAATTTCAATCCATACACAAGTAACTGTCTGAGGGATGTTAAGTGTAAATAGTGATGCAGCACAAACACATTAAACAGGGTGTGTACAGATTTATGGCATATAACTGAACACAGGTCATCATACATAGTTACAATGTATAGCACTGGCAGTTCAGGAAAACACCTGCACGAACTACATGTTGTAAAATCAATTTGACCGAAGAACAATAGTTTTAAATTAGGCCACAATTATGGCGCTCTAGATACATAGACCACTAGAAATATGATGCCGAACGAGGATACCACTTTGAGCAGGTGTATTTCATTTCATTATTTATTACATTCCTTTTTAGAAATGGGGTTGGTCAACTCATATCAAATTGAAAACAAAATATCGTTAAATTATAGTAAACTTGTGTTTTTCAATCTTTTACTGAACATTCATTAATCAGTCTTAAGTTACTCATTGACACTTTAGGTACAGGTCTGAAATTACACCCAGGCCACTGGGAAGCCACAGACTTTTTGAGATATGGTGGATTGCAACATCACAGCCCCAGTTTTTGCCAACCAAAGGTTGGGAAAACTATGGGAAGCCATACATAATGCAAAGCAAATAGCCACAGTTTGTAAGAATGTTACAGAAATTTTCAAAAATAGTGTTGAATTTATTGGAAACAATGTAAACAACCATGGGATGTGGTTTTTGTTTAATAAAAAAATTGTAGAAATGTTGAATTTGGAAACAACATCTGTTGACACGGTTGAATGTTTTGCTAACATTCGGCCGCCCATGGCAACTAGCGAAGTTTGTTTTTAAATCAACGATAGAAAGATCTATAATTATAGGAGTGCACATGTTTGGTTTGGGTGTCTACCATGTCTACAGACAAATTTACCCAAACCATGCCCAAACCAAATAGTTTTAAATTGTCTCCAGGAGCCGCATTTCACAAAGCAATAAAATTCATCGCAAGACAAATTTTCAGTATCACCATAGTGATTTGTATTGTGACATCACACTTTACTAAGCAACTACGATTGATTTGCAGTTACGATCAATCTTAGATCTTTGTGAAATCGGCCCCTGGCCCTGGTCTTGGCCTTGATGTCCCTTACTGTATAAGAATTTCCACAGACTTCAGCATTTTTCAATGGAAGTGCCCCTTCACAAAAAGAAAAAATCCTCGCCTCTCAAAGATGAAATTCCAGGCCTGATAAACAAAGGGAAATCAGAACAATCTAACTTGCTGGGTTTGCCCTTAACTTTTTCAGTGACTGGCCAGCAGGACCAGGTAGCTTGTCATTTCATTAGTTCGTCAGGTTTGTCACTAGTCCATATTTCAATGGGTGGTTTCAACACTGAACTGGACAGCCGGTCAGCCAGGGACACCTGGACTTTCATGAAGAATCTATCCATTGAAAAGTGAGTGCATCACAAAACTTAATTTGACCTTTGGAGCCCCTCTTTAAAGGGGGGGATCATCATCGAACAAAAAATTGTCAAAAGTTCATCTGTTGTTGACTCACGTCCATAATCGGTAACCACGTATCAAATGGAAATGTCAATGTATTAAAAAAGAAAAACGCATTCAGCCTCCCACTACTTGACACCAAAACTAGACTTCAACCCCTCCTATACCCAGGCTCCTGCTAAACACTACACCCATTGAAAGTAACTGCATGGTCTCCCTGTGACAACATTCCTAAGTCTTGATTCACTTGGGGGTTTCAGTTACTTGGGCGACAAGTTCACCAGACTGAACATAAGTTGGTGTTCAGTAGAAACTACTAACTGTAGTTACATCAAGTGTGACTAAGTGAGTGCGGAGATTGTGTTGGGATGGAGAAATCGAATGCGCAAGATAGTTGGGATGATATGAACATGAGGCGAGGGGCTTTGCCATGTGGGAGAAATTCCTTAATAAGTCCAAGTCTGTAGGAATTGGCAGACAGCCAAACTCACAATGAAACCTACGTTACACTGTGATAATGTACTAGGCCTATACAATTTGGAGGGAAATGTACAGTTTACAAGTTTGCTAAAACATTATTCGGGGGGGGGGGGGTTATTTATTTATTTATTAATTTTGGTTGTGAAGCCAAGGACTCTCAGAAAAACGAATTTGATCATAATAATAGGCCTACTAGCCAAGAACCCTCTGGAGAGAATACAAAGAAGGAAAAGTGTTTCTTATCAAGTAGGCCTAATAAACCACAAGGGAAACTTACTGGGTAATTTTATTAAAATTATTTTTATTTTTTGATTGCAGAAAGAAAAATTGACTAGAGCAGGATTTGAACCTTTGACCTCCGGACTAACTGCCTGCGCTCAAACCAACTGAGCTATCTAGCCCTATTAATGGTGGTCTCCCCATTGAGTACACTGTACTTTCTTACAATCTGCAGTCAGTACATGTACATACATAATTGGTGGGCACAATCTTTCCTTGTGTTCGGTATGAAACATTTCCTGAAGTAAAAAACAATTTAACCAATGAAGATCAATTACAAATTTATTATCATATTTCCTTAGACAAAATAATCAATCATAAGCTCTGTTTGAAAATTAAAAAAATAATTCATTTGACAGATGACTGAAAAGACTTAATCTGTGCTAGAAAGATTATATCCCATTTATTTATTTATTTAACTAAACAGTGTATTTGGTTTCTTTAGTTACTCAGCGTGAGCCAAATCAGTAACAAAATTAGTGTCCATTTGTGCCACCTGCAAAATAAAATACATCTAATTTTATTTAAAATTACATATCAAATAAAGCTTAGGCCTATGTGTGTCAACCATCATACTTTTTACAGTCAGATGACCTGAAAAAGTAAACAATGAATGCACCAAATCAACACAAACTAGTAAATACCATTAGTCTGTGTTTTTGGTGAAATATTGTGGGGGAAAAAAAACAATTTTGATTGGCAATTTTAAATGGCTGTTTGTGGTATGATGCTCGAATACAGTGACACAAAAAGACAGGGAACATTTTTTGTCAACAGGTTACAGGGTGAAGTTTTGACTGACATGTCTTTAACTGCAGCTTGTCAAACAAAAGGAAAGTGACAGGCAAAGCAAGACTTTGTACAGTTTTTCACTTTTCAATTGCACAGAATGAGAAACCGAAAATGAGGAAATAACACTATAGGCTAAATAACAATTTAGATTTGTTAAAATGATTAATGAGTTCACAATGATTTGTTTACATCTACAGTGACACAGACACAGTAATCAGGGCCCAATTTCATAAAGCCTGTAACTGTAAGCACAAACTTGCTAAGCAAAGAAAAATCTTGCTTAGCAGAAACGGATAACCAGCTAACATTCCATAAGTTTATACTGTTGCCAAAGGTGCCGCACTCAATTTTTGCTTAGCAAAAAAGGCTGGTAAGCAGCATTTTCTGCTAAACAGTTTTAAGAAATTAGGCCCAGCTGATCAGCTGAAAAGCTACATAATTAGTGTTCTAACTTTACAGTGGTCCGCTGGTCGAATGCCAGTTAAAACACCCGAGGACCAGTCAAAATTCTGTCCGACTGGCTAGTTGATTACCTCCCACCACTACATGTGAACCACTGATTGTTCAATATTACTTGAAATGACAAGTCCCAGGCAATATTGCAAGGAAACCTTAAAACAGGAAGATGGAGGACCAGTGAAATGACTTGTAAGTTGTAAGCTAACTGAGTGGCCCCCACCCCACCCCATAGCAGAGTGTTAGCCAGAGGGGTGTCTGGGTGTCTTTTGGACACCCTGTTTTAAATTTGGACACGCTGTATAAAAGTGTTTTATCTGTCATTTTCAATAATGTAAATGTATTGTAAGTGAATAATTTGGATGTGTACCCAGGTTTTAAATTTCCATTAAATTTGGACACCCTTTCTGGCTAAAACCTTGCCCCCCTTGGCCCTAGACAATGAAAAAGTTAAGGGCAAACCTTGCATACATTCCTGTACTGAGAGAGACTTTCACCCACAGGAGTAACTTACACGAATTTGTATAAAAGTAGACTAAAAAACCCTCTGGAGACTTCCGTCTGAATTAATCTTTTGTGTCCTGGTGTAATTTCAAGGCTGTGCAGAGTCCACATTCCAAAGCATTGAGTGTGCATTGTGTGGGGATCAGACTCATGAATTCTCAGATTATTTTTAAAGGGTATTTTTGATTATCACCAAAATAAATTGCATAAAACTAAACCAAGATATAATCCATACCTCAGAATTGTTCACAACAAATTTATTCAAATAAAACTATAATTTTTGTTTACATATATTTTTGGTCGCGTCCTTTTAGTGCCATTGCATTGGTCTATGACCCTCGAGGGTTATACTGATTCATCAAAACTATGTATAGCATACGCCTATTTTTTTTAGCCATGATAGTATAACCATGGAGGAAGGAATATGATTATGCTTTTGGTCATAAAAAGTGAAAAAGCAGCACTTAGGTACAGCACATTCAATCCCTTATTTATAACAGACACAATTTAGTGTCCAACTCCAAGTTGCTTAGTTTTACTGTTATTTTTTTAGCCTGTTTATTAGCCTGTTACAATTTTCTATACTATTTGTCTAAAAAAAAGATTCAATAAAATCTCATCATAGTAATTAGTACATGATGAGATTTACCTTTATTGGTAAACTGATTTGTTTGTTTAAATTTATTTAAATATTAATTCACAATAATATTATTATAATTTTTTTTTTAGATCGGTGATAATTTAAACATGTAACGACACCAGAAAAAAATTACGATCAAAAGTTTCAAACGAGAATCATATAAAAAGTTAGCACAATAATTAAACTGATCCCTCAACAAACAGATCAGGGTGGCTATAATAAAATACACGATTGCTTTTAAAAAGGTGAAGTCTTATTCTGATACTTATATGATATGATCTGGCAAGAAATGTTCACACTGTCAAAACAAAATCGGAATGATGATGATCAAAAAACACAAAACTCGATCTTCTCACCTTAATCTCAGGTTAGCCATAAATGCATCCTCTGTGATTTCGTCCAGTAGGACAAAATCTCCTTTCCCATATTCCGCTCCTTCGTCATGTTCGGCCATCGCAGCGAACCCGCCAGCATAAAATTGTGAAAAAATTCACCCCCAAAAAACACAGCACACACAGTGTGTAACACACACGTCCAGCACTAACTAGACCGTTGGTATGTTATGATCATCATCAGCAGATACATGTTGAAAAATGGGCTAAAAATTTGCAGCATTGATCGAGTGACATTGAAGATTGGTCTGGCCCTGTGTACAATTCCAACTGGTATAACACAAAAGCACGTCTAGGACGTTGACAGCACATAATCTATTTTTATACCGCGTAGTTGGCGTTTTTGTTAAAGGGGCTCACAGTTTCCATTTTCTGTTGGATGAATGGATGTTGATTTCCTGCCCTATTTCTAAAGACTCCACGTTTTATTTTTCCTCTTTTATTTTTATTTGTCTGTAATTTTACATTTAATTCAAGTTTTTGGACACAACATCCAAGTTTGTTTTAAAAGAAATGAGTATTAAAGTTTATTTTAAAAGAAGTGTAGTATAAAAAAAAAACTTACGTTAATTCAAACTGTCCATAGAAAAACAGCAGAGGGCGATCTTCAATTTTAATGGGGCTTTTTTGTCGTCTGCAAACGTTAATTTCTTTTCTTTGCCTTCTCCTGCACATACGTGTAAGTTGATAAAAACAAGATTTTGAACTTTTTTTAAATAACGACAGTACCGACACAAAATTTAAAAGAGTGGCAGGATTATATTTTAAAGGAAGGCGTTAATACCATTTCCGTTATTAAAATAAACTGGTTAGTACTAAACGACAGAGGGCGGACTTCAAATTTAATGGTGGCGATTAATTTTCTCTCTTGTCGTCTGCTAGGTTTCGACCATTGATCTCTATTACATTTCGACAGCTTTGCTCTACTAGATAAACTGTGAGTGTAGTAAGGAGATTTGGGGAAATTAACACTGCAATTTGTCGTGAAAGTTGAACACGGTTCATGCAACAACCACATTACAGCAACAGGACGAAAACCACAGACGTAAAAACATTTGAATGGTAAATAAAAACAATACAATTTACAAATAAATAATACCAGAAAACTGTTAGGGCGCCCTCTCGTAGTCACAAAGACAGGTACCAGAACTTTTTATATTACGGTGCATACATTTCTCATTCAATAATGCATAGATGAGCACATCATCCGTCCGGATACCAGACTCATAAGAAACGCATTTTGTAATCGTTTACCAGACTGAAGCTACCCGCGTATTGGGCCAGATTTTCCATCCGCGGATTCGGGGGTTTGCTAGCCGCGTATTCAGGAAAAATAGAATCCATGCGGTTAAAGGTGGTAACATTTCTGTCTCCTAATTTTTTCCAATTTTAACGAATTTTCAATTAATCCTACTTTATCGGTAATTTTTTTTCAAATTTCAGAGATAAAATATCACTGAGCGTACTTGAGGGAAGATTTAGATTGTTTAGCAGCCTAATTAGTGAGTAATTAGCCGCCACAAGTAAGACCTCGTCAATCAGACCATTATACACAACTGTTGGAAAACTTGCAGTCGCCCAAAAGTAAATGTACCCTTCATGTTGCAAAATTTTAAAAATATTATTCTTTAATCTGATAGACCACACCACTGGGCACACTTAATTTTGGAGGTGGTTAAATCCGACCACTAATTAATACCTAATTAGCCGCTAGAATACACGCCATTTTCTATCACAAGTTAGGGTATGGTACAAAGACTCTAATAAATGTACTCGCCGTAAAGTAAATGTACCCTTCATGTTGCATAAAATATGAAATTTTATTCAATAATCTGATAGACCACACCACTGGGCACACTTTATTTTGGAGGTGATAAAATCGAATCTCTAATTAATACCTAATTAGCCGCTAGAATACACACCATTTTCTATCACACGTTAGGGTATGGTATACTTGTACACAAGACTCTATATAATAAATGTACTCGCCGTAAAGTAAATGTACCCTTCATCTTGCATAAAATATGAAATTTTATTCAATAATCTGATAGACCAAACCACTGGGCACACTTAATTTTGGAGGTGATAAAATCGGATCACTAATTAATACCTAATTAGCCGCTAGAATACACGCCATTTTCTATCACACGTTAGGGTATGGTATACTTGTACACAAGACTCTATATAATAAATGTACTCGCCGTAAAGTAAATGTACCCTTCATCTTGCATAAAATATGATCTTTTATTCAATAATCTGATAGACCACACCATTGGGCACACTTAATTTTGGAGGTGATAAAATCGAATCTCTAATTAATACCTAATTAGCCGCTAGAATACACACCATTTTCTATCACACGTTAGGGTATGGTATACTTGTACACAAGACTCTATATAATAAATGTACTCGCCGTAAAGTAAATGTACCCTTCATCTTGCATAAAATATGAAATTTTATTCAATAATCTGATAGACCAAACCACTGGGCACACTTAATTTTGGAGGTGATAAAATCGGATCACTAATTAATACCTAATTAGCCGCTAGAATACACGCCATTTTCTATCACACGTTAGGGTATGGTATACTTGTACACAAGACTCTATATAATAAATGTACTCGCCGTAAAGTAAATGTACCCTTCATCTTGCATAAAATATGAACTTTTATTCAATAATCTGATAGACCACACCATTGGGCACACTTAATTTTGGAGGTGATAAAATCCGATCACTAATTAATACCTAATTAGCCGCTAGAATACACACCATTTTCTATAACACGTTAGGGTATGGTATACTTACTATTATGAATGTACTCGCCGTAAAGTAAATGTACCCTTCATGTTGCGTAAAATATAAAATTTTATTGAATAATCTAATAGACGACACCACTGGGCACACTTAATTTTGGAGGTGATAAAATCGGATCACTGATTAATACCTAATTAGCCGCTAGAATACACACCATTTTCTATCACACGTTAGGGTATGGTATACTTGTACACAAGACTCTATATAATAAATGTACTCGCCGTAAAGTAAATGTACCCTTCATCTTGCATAAAATATGAACTTTTATTCAATAATCTGATAGACCAAACCACTGGGTACACTTAATTTTGGAGGTGGTTTAATCAGCTCACTAATTAATACCTAATTAGCCGCTAGAATACGCGCCATTTTCTATCATAAGCGACATATCACTTGTACACATATACTTACTATTATGACTGCACTCGCCGTATAACCCTTCATGTTGCCGAAAATATGAAATTTTAGTCCATAATCTGACCATCTGACAGACCACACCACTGGGCACACTTCATTTTGGAGGTGGTTAATTCGGCTCACTAACTAATAACTAGTTAGCCGCCTAGAATACGCGTTATTTTATACCATGCGTTATAGGTTATAGCACTGTACACAAATACTTACTTTTATGACTGCAATTGCCGTAAAGTAAATGTACCCTTCATGTTGCAGACACAATGAAATTTTATTCCATAATCTAACAGACCACAACACTTGGCACAATTACTTTTGGAGGTGGTTTAATCAGCTCACTAATTAATACCTAATTAGCCGCTAGAATACGCGCCATTTTCTATCATACGTAAGCGATATATCACTTGTACACACTTACTATACTACTAGTGGTACATGTACTTTGTGCACCACGTTTATCAGTCGTCGTTGGATTTATTATGATTTTTGGATTTTTTCTTGTTGTTCTACCATAATTTTAGGTTTATTTCTATGTGTTTTGGGGGTGTCGATCTTTGGATGTCGAAGGAACGTAGATTGGACCATAAGCATTGGACTGACGCGTGTATTATGGCGGTTGTTTATCTATATTCCTTCCTCCATGTTTATACCCGCCTTTGAGTTGGATGGATATGTAGACTGGATCCTCATGCCTCGCCGTAGTAATAACATTTACATAAACAGAGCACTAGTCTACTTGCAACAACAGAGCGCAGCAAATTGACACTTCCAACGGCTGGTAAAGCGTATACACGCTGACCTTTGACCGCTTTTGTTTTTTTCCGATCATTTCTCGTTAATTACGTGACATTTATGTGAAAAAACAAAAATCAAAAACATCTAAAAATAATTGTCCATAATTCTACGTCACTAAATTACGTAAACAGTAAACCGGTATATGCATTTTAAGAATAGAAGTGGATTTTTTAGTACTTGAAGACTGTTTCGTTTCCCCTTATACCTCTCTCAGTCCCTCTTGGTTTCTTTATGATGACCATTCCTTTTATGAAAAGCGTTATCAGCTTCATATAAACTCAAACGTGAAAGATCACCATAATGTAAACCGGTTCGTAAAGAAAGCGGGGGCCAGTCTGATTAATGTAGACACCCAAAATGACGGTAAGCGTCGACGGATTCTTCAAGGGCTGGAAGTTATCACCTAGTCGGCGGGGCAGATGGCCGGTTTCCTCGGTGGACCCAAGGGCGCAAGGCGTAGTTGATGAACATGGCTTTATGCCAAGAAAACCCACCGGCTCTTTTCAGATTCACCATAACAAAAACAGATTTTGACCATGTTTGTTTTTATATAAAAAAAAACTGTACAATAAACACATAACGGAACGTAGTACGCACGGAGCGATCAAAAAATAAACATTCACTACACTGTGCGTGCTATGTACGGGGAGAGCGCGCGCGATGTATGTCAGATACGGGCTGTACCACTTTGACACGGGGGTGGAGTACAATAATCATAAGAATGGGCGTTGCGTATTACTGTGATACTCGAAGTTTCACGCAGTCATTGTGGTTTAAGACAATAAAACGTGAGATAAAGCTTATATAATTAGCTATCAGATCCAACTTTTGCAATGACTGCATTAAACAGTATTTTCCTGTATGGACGCCCCCACTCTCCCAAAATGAGCTGTCCTTGTACTAAGTCAATGGCCATATGTTTACGTTAACGCGCGCTTGCACACACAACACGGAAAGGGTTATGCTGCAAAACTATGGACAGCGTATGTTCCGTTCTAGGGCAACAGGTTACAGTTAACCAATCATCAAAATTGTTACATGAATGAACATATAAACTGTTCAGCTTCAAGAAGCCGTTTGATCCAGGCAACTGCGCGGCGCAGTTCACGAGTTATGGCAGGTTATGTAAAACGAGTAGAGGCAATTTCGATAGTTTTTCACTCCCCGCCATAGGCACGAGAAAGAAAGTTAATTTGTTTAAATAAAAAGGGCAACAAGTTCCCTATTATATAGAACTGAACAACGTACATGAATTGAAAAAGAGTAAGTTCCTCTTCAAAATACTGAGTGATCCATAAAATTCGCTTGTTGCAATCTCGAGTTATTGTGAATTTTGTAAGAAATTATGCATTTTAAAAGTATATTTTGTGCGTATTCGGGGCCGGACATAGAATTTTGTAAGAAATTATGCATTTTAAAAGTATATTTTGTGCGTATTCGGGGCCGGACATAAAACGCTCAATGCAAATGAGCGCTATGTTCCGTTATGGTACCTTTATTTATTTTTTGTTGGCCTCTAGCATGTCCTACTCACTCCTGAACTATCGATGTCTATCTATTTGTTTCGTTTCCCCTTATACCTCAGTCCTTCTTGGTAATGTAGAGACATGGGAAGGAGGCCGGTCCTCTATTTAAAAAGGACAAGCATTCACCAGAATACACCAAAATTAGCAGAATCCATATGACATCAAAAATATACCTGTACTGATTTTAATCCTCCAATACTACTACAGCACACAATACACAATATAATTGTATACACAGTCACTTATATTAAGGGCAAAAGGTCAACACAACATGAGGCTGGCCATACACAAGTTTACAATGATTTAATATTTCTGGAGTAAAATGATGATTTGATACAGAACAATGCCCACAGATAACTCTATGAGCTTATCCCTCCCAGATAAATATTATATGGAGCATGGCCATCAGAGCCATGCTCCCTACAAAACATAAATGTGCTTGCTCTCTTGCTCAAAGATAAAATGGAAAAGAGAGTGAGCCCAAAGGTCGCGACCCCAAACAGAACTTTTTAAAAATAAATTATGCTAATCACAAAGTTGGATCAGACACTTGAACACTGAAGGCGCACTTGGGTTCCCTGCAGGTTCCCTTTACGACCACGCGACCCGAGTGGTCCAAAACAAAACAAATACAAGTGCGACCTAGTATGATTTATGAAAATGACATTTGGCCTATATGATTTACAATGATTTACACCTTTAAACCATTATGCATATTTTTAACACAATCTCATAAATGATGCACCAGCTCCATCCTACTACACATTTAAGATGTACAAAATAATTTACACATCAGAAAAATACACTGCAATACTGCATAATGATACCCACTGAATGTTCACAAAGACCAGGTTTTCTAAATACAAACTGACACACACTATGCATGAACAATACAATCTTTGACCTAATCTCAAATACCCAAATTGATACAGTGTTATACATTGAGGTCAACCACAGGGTTGAACCAGACATAATACACTCACATGACAATTGCTTGTCTCTATTTATGATAGAGCAACCATGACAATACACTATACAACCAAATGGTTATTTAAAATCATGTCAAAACTCTGAATAATTTACACAGCACTTGGTGTAAAACCATTCAAAAAATGCAAAAACCTGTCGTGAAATCCCAGTCACATTTATCCTGGATCTCACTACAGACATAAGTGTTTCTTTTATAAACTACAACATACAAACATGAAAAATTGGATCTAAACAGGCAGGCAAAACAGTTTGGTTCCATTCAAGGCCAAGATTACACTGGAGAATAAAATACAACTGGCTAACAGTTCACTTTGCGGCTTGGAAAGCAAAAAGGTAAACTTATATTATCAATCACTAAAAAATGTATGCGTCCACAAGGGTATAGCATGGTAGATCATAAATAGTCTCACCCACACTGTGAGAACAAAACAGAGTTGGACAACACAACCAACTTCAAAATACACACTAAACCATATCAGGCTGGGTGACTAAATTATTTCAATTCTCCCACAAATAACATCTACACTTGAGGAAGCAAAGACCCATCACTAATAGTAGGCCTACTTAGGGCAACAACAACAATTAAATACGAGAAGGGAATTTAATACAATACAAGCATTGCCTGAAAAATGGTCCTAAAAATGTCAGACACATGTCATATATCTCACTCCAAAAGGTTATATACTATCCCATTATTGGTGAGCACAAACAGTTGGATTACACCAAACTACAAAACTGCTGACAAAAATATTTCATTTAGCAACTACATTAAAATTAGTAACCCACAATTCCGTCACTACACACACTCTGATGGCAATACCATTACATGTTCTTAGGGAACAAATTTAGAAATGCAAAATCAGACATCATCAAATTCCCATACCACAAAGATTGTGAAAGATAAATACATGTACATCACAACTATCTCCATGAACCAAACTTTGACGAGTCAGGATATAAACCTGAATAAAAGCAACTCCACAATCATGAGATATTATACAGATCCAAAAGTCAATACACTATACATGCAAACGTCATTATGCCAAATTTTCAATAGCATGTACAGTAACAGTTGTACAAAAACATACAAGGAAACTTGAACTTCATACAATGAAAAGGAGTAGGGCCTACACAACTGATGGTGCGGCAAAAACATCCTATCTCTTTCACAAGAGCTGACACCAATATGTGGATCAGAGGCAGCTTGAGCTGGCACCGGTAATATGCGGGACTCCTCTGTTAATATATTCCACAAATTAAGTAATGGCATTTGGCAACTGGCCCCAGATAAAATATACTGTGGGCCTACTCATGGTCACCAGGACTGCCAAAACAGGTACACACATGTGAGAATAAATTGCAACCCCTAAATACAAGGGAAACTTCCCTACTTTTTCCTTCGCTTTGCCATCTGGCAAACTAAATGAGTGGCCATTGAAGCTGACATGGTGGCTATCACTTAAAACACTCACAGTAGGAGAAACAAAAACTCAATTCTCATGCCACCTCTACATTACAAAAACTAGCAGCTTCAAGAACAACTGGCTTAATAGTAAGCGGCTCAGCCTCCTCAAAAAGTAAATCTTTCGTACAAGAAATCGAAGGAGAAAAAGTAACTGGGTCAGGTGACTGCAATTTATCAACCCTGTCTGCATTCAAATTTTCAGAACACTTGAATAATAGAAAATCTAGCATCTATGCAGCTTTGATGCTATTGACCACATTTGTATTAACAGGACAAGCATCTTCATCCTCTTCACGTAAACAATTTGTGAAGGCACTCAAAATGATTTAAGCTTAAACACCGTTTGACTTTGAAATATTGTCTGGCACATACATTATTGAAATGAAATACTAGCAATGTACGTACAAAATATGACTTATTAAAATACAATAAGAGGCATAAATCATTGACCATACAAAACAGTCTGCGCACATACAGACAATAAAAATACAAATCCAAAATTTGTCTAACCTTACTGTAAACAAAAAGTACAAATTGCGACTCAAAAATTTCCAACTGACATAGTCTTACAAAGACTTGTTAAATGTTACACAGTAATATGCCAAGGCAATTTAAATGCACAAAACGTCATTAAGTGTATATACACCCTTTTCACAGGTGTAAAATGTATAAGAAAAATGCAGTTAGCTGAAAACCTTAAGTTTTCACATTAATATGTGTGCAACAAAAAATCTATTTGACATAAAAACACTTGATCCAAAAGCACAGGCCTACCACTGGCTCTAAAATTATCTGTTTATAAGAATAATTAATGTTTAAAAGATCCACAAGGGACACAACTGCCTTCAAAAAGTAAAACAGATCTGCAAAATAGCTTGCATAAAAATGTCAATTATTACATAAAATTCCATAAATGGAACTTTACAATTTAAGTAGCACAACATACAATTTAAACAAAATATATCCGTTGATGAAGTCCTCAGGTTGATGCAGGGAAGGCAAAAGCTAGATGGTGACCATCACATCCATTGTTCGCGACGAAAACGCGAAAACGATTACATCAATCCTCAGGAGAAAACCTATAGACCAGGATTTAAATCCGGGTAAAAACCGACATAATAATATTTAAATATTCAACTCAATGTTAAAAAGGCGTATTGAGTAGCAATATTGAAAAATGTCGAAAAATGGCAAATACAATCCTGTCTAAGATGCCATTTGTAGAGACAAAATGGAAAAGAGAGTGAGCCCAAAGGACACGACCCCAAACAGAACTTTTTATTATAAATTATGCTAATCACAAAGTTGGATCAAACACTTGAACACTGACATATGACATCAAACATATAAAATAATCTCCTGTACTGATTTTAATCCTCCAATACTATAGCACACAATACACAATATAATTGTATACACAATGCACAGCACAGTCACTTATATTAAGGGCAAAAGGTCAACACAAAAGGACCCTGGCCACACACAAGTTTACAATGATTCAATCAGACCTAAACATGACAATATTTCTGGAATGATATGATGATTTGATACAGAACAATACTCACAGATAACTATATGAGCTTATCCCTCCCAGATAAATATTATATGGAGCATAGCTCTGACAAAATAGAGAGAAATACCTTGACAAAAAATAAATGAGCTCTCTCTTGCTCAAAGCTAAAATGAAAATGAGAGTGAGCCCAAAGGTCGCGACCCCAAACAACCTTTTTTTTAAATAAATTATGCTAATCACAAAGTTGGATCAGTTACTTGAACACTGAGGGCGCACTTGGGTTCCCTACAGTTATGTCAGGAAATGGAAATTTTCCTCCATAATATATTTTATAGAATTACTAAATTTTTGTCTTCTAGATTTAAAAGCCATTGCAGAACCTCACCCAAATTCCTTATCAAAGGTTCCCACAATGAGAGCTCACAAAATTGCTGACTAAAGTTAATGGATATGTCCATATGTTCCCCAGAAAAGTAACATAAATTTTTAGTAAAATTATAATTATTAGTGAAGGTAATCTGATGACAAGCGAATTACAACAATACCTTTGTAAACCCATTGTTTTAAGGGTGACTGCTCTATATTCCGACAACCCTATATTCCGACACCCCTATGTTCCGACAACCCCTCATGATTTACATGGGGTTAGGGTTAGGGTTAGCGTTAGCATTAGGGTTAGCGTTATCGTTAGGGTTAGGGTTAGGGTTAGGGTTAGGGTTAGAGTTAGGGTTAGCATTAGGGTTAGGGTTAGGGTTAGGGTTAGGGTTAGGGTTAGTGTTAGCGTTAGGTTTAGCGTTAGGGTTAGCGTTAGGGTTAGGGTTAGGGTTAGGAAAATACACCAGGGTTGTCAGAACATAGAGGTGTCGGAACATAGGGGTGTAACCGTTTTAAGGGGTTTTTCCCCACAACCTACTTCCTTATGACCAATTATTCCAGTGGGTCAAGTGGAAAAGCTGAGTGTCCCTTATGGACTGCTAGTCCTGAGCCCTGACCTTAACACTGACTTTTTGGGTCAAGTTGGAAGTTTGAACAGAGAACAAGGAGGACTTCCTTTGTCAGCTAAATTTTAAGGTACACCACCCCAGGATAGGTGACTATGGTGTTCACCTTTGTTCCGTTTTTTGTTACCGTCGCATTTTTTTTCTCAGCACATTTTTTTTGCTTCGCATTTTTCAGTCGCATTTTTTTACGGTCACATTTTTTTCCTGTTGCTTTTTCCCGTCTCATTTTTATTTCTGTGGCATTCGTTTTCTGTCAATTTTGTTTCCTGTTGCATTTTTTTCCCCCCGTCTCATTTTTTTGGTCGCATTTCTCCACCCCCCCGCATTTGTTTTGATGCGCCACATTTTTTTTCGCGGAGGAGGTTGAACTTTGACCCTAAGTACAGCTTCACTCATTTCAGCCAGCGACAAGCCTATGGTGTTCCATATGTGCTACCTTTTGTCAGATTTTTAAATACTTAAAAATTTGTTTTTTCGTTACGTTTCTTTTTTTTAATCCTATTTTTGTTTGTTTAACGTCGTATTTTTTTTTGTCGCATTTTTTGGGGGGTCGTTTTTTAATTTTTTGCATTTCTTTTCTGCAAAACAACCAACATAAAAGAGAAAGTAGCATTACATAAGTAGAAATAGAGTTAACCAAATGCTTCTTTATACAGATAGGATTTTAAACTGTTCTTGAATATGCCAAGTGAATTTGAAAGTTTCACAGTTTCAGGTAGGGAGTTCCAAAACTTCTCTCCCCCATTGATGATTCGCCATTTTTTCCTGAAGGAGTTTTTGTTGTGCAGACCGTAAGCCACGATGCCCTGGGGCATATAATCGCACAAGATCACTTCAATATGCTGGGGCATCACCTTGTAAAATCTTGAAAATAATGAGGCACAGTTTATGTTTAACTCCTTGTTGGATGGGGAGCCAGTGCAAGTCGGCAAACACGGGTGTGATGAGGTCTGTTTTCTTGGTGTACGTGATCATCCTTGCCGCGATATTCTGTAGCCGTTGAAGACGAGAGGTGTATGCTGTTAATTCCATATAAAAGCGAGTTGCATGAATCTATCTGGATGTTATAAAAGCATGGACAATGGTTTTGGCAGCATCCCTTGTGAGGTGATCCGGTATTCTGCCAATATTCCTAATTGACATAAAAACAGCCTTAGATATTGCTGTCACCTGGCTTTCCATTGTCATAGCTGAGTCATCAAACATCACACCTAAATTACGAACATTAGTGGAAGGCTCAATGTGAGCATCACCAACTCTAATGTTCAATATTGACTTTCCTAATTTGCTGTTCGAAACCTAGAATCCTGAATTCAGTTTTTTGCATCATTTAGCTTAAGAAAGTTCTGATTCATCCATGTTCCGACATCGTCGATGCAGTGTTCGATGACTTCTCACTCCAGCCGCCAAACTCCAGCCGCCAAACTCCAGCCGCCAAACTCCAGCCGCCAAACTCCAGCCACCAAGTTCCAGTCGCCAAACTCCAGCCACAAACTCCGCCACAAACTCCAAACACCAGACTGAAATGAAATAAAATTCGGGACAATATGTTAAGGAAAATGTGTTTACATGCTGAAAATTGTGCATGGTTTTTCACTATCTCCTCCTGACTCACACAACAGATTAAGCCCAACTTTTCACAGGTTTGTTATTTCATGTACATTGTATATGGTTGATCAAACAAAACATGAACACTGTCTGTGACTATTTTGCCCACAATAGTAGTGGGAGGGACTGGCCAGAGGTCAGAGGTCAGTGACCACGTCCGACCAAATCAAGTATTTTTACATTTGGTCACTAAACTCAAACAGAGGAAAGTTTACCCTACATGTACAAACTGCTCCGTGATTTTAAAATTGTTTGCCTCTGCTGGATATCCAATCTGGATTGAGCCTGACCAATACTCTGACTATGCATTCATTTCTTGTCCTGTTCTATGATAATTGGTGGAGTGTTGTGGCCTACTGATGCAGACCTCACTGAACAGATCATACTTGTTATCATCACCACACAAAAGGACACTTTAAATGTAGTTCCATCAGCCTGCGTGGCTTACGTTTTGATCTGAAAGTCTCCAAACTATTAATGAATGTCAATCACTCAAAAATAACAGCGATGCTGTTGATACCCCTCAGCCCTTATGTTGTAGCTACCGCAAAATATCACCAAACCATGTTTGTATACCCAAGCATTGTGACCTTCACATTTAACCTGTGAAATTGAACTCATCACCTTTGACCTTTTCAACCACAAAACAATCCCAACTTTCCTTTCTCTAAGAGCAACCCCCCACTTAAATTAAGGTCCGGAAACCAGATAGCTATGACTCAACACAAAGACCTGGACCTTTGACCTTATTCAGCCCCAAAACAACTTTCCTTTCTCTAAGAGCAACCCTCCACCCAAGTTACATGTCCAAATACCCTTTGTAACTCAAGTTACAATCCGGAAACCATTTAGTTATAACTCACCATCGTGACCTAGACCTTGACCTTTTCAAGTAAGTGGCATGGAAAATGTTATCTTTTGTTATTTCTTTTTCGGGAATTAAAATTGCTGGAGAGTGCAGCTTTTTTAATTCAAGCAAAAATGAATACAGAAAACTAAAAATAGCGAAAGAAGTTCTAAGAAAATCGTGCGTTTCAGGATTGTTTATATTTTTGCAATAAAAATAAGCAACACAAATTTGAGGGGTTCTCTTGACGATTGGTGTTGGTATGAGCTTTCTTATCACTGAGTCCCCAGAATGAAACTAATCAAGAAAGTAGCATGGACAATTTGAATAATCAAAAGCTAAATTTTGTTATTTCTTTATTTAGGAATTTACCTTGCTGGAGAGTGCAGCTCCTTTACTATAGGCCAGTCAAGACATCTGCTTGTTGCCGGGTAGATCACTTTGCCCTTTCGAGATGGTGAGCCTCAGATGCAACACAAACAAACGATTAAAACAGTCAGTTTCAGAAAAATTGCTTTACCTGAGAAGTTGGTGTAAACTTCAAGCAAAACTGAATACAACAAATGAAAACAGCCAAGAAAAGTTCTTGGAAACTCGTGCATATCAGGATTCTTTTGGCTGTTGCCATTAAGATAAGCAACAGACATATGAGGCGGCATCTCAAATGCCGCAAAGAGTTCTCTTGACAATTGGTGCTGGTATGAGCTTTCTTATCACTGAGTCCCCAGAATGAAACTAATCAAGTAAGTGGCATGGACAATTTTAATAATCAAAAGCTAACTTTTGTTATTTCTTTATTTAGGAATTTACCTTGCTGGATAGAGTGCAGCTCCTTTACTATATGCCAGTCAAGACATCTACTTGTTGACGGGTAGATCACTTTGCTCTTTCGAGATGGTGAGCCTCAGATGCAACACAAATAAACGATTAAAACAGTCAGTTTCAGAAAAATTGCTTTACCAGAGAATTTGGTGTAAACCTCAAGCAAAACTGAATACAACCAAAATGAAAACGGCGAAAAGTTCTCGAACTCTTGCATATCAGGATTCTTTGGCCATTGCAATCAAGATAAGCAACAGACATATGAGGCGGCATCTCAATTGCCTCAAAGAGTTCTCTTGACAATTGGTGCTGGTATGAGCTTTCTTATCACTGAATCCCCAGAATGAAACTAATCAAGTAAGTGGCATGGACAGTTTTAATAACCAAAAGCTAACTTTCAATTCTTTATTTAGAATTTACCTTGCTGGAGAGTGCAGCTCCTTTACTGTAGGCCAGTCAAGACATCTACTTGTTGACGGGTAGATCTCAGATGCAAAAAAGAATTCAAACAAAATTCCACAGATGAAAAAGTGATTTAATAATGAAAATATCACAACTTCAAGAGAAGATCTTACACTCTACAAAGAAGAAGATCTTACGGGATAGGGCTTGCACAAACTCCAAACGGCAAACTTGAAACTGCAAACATGAACATACAAGCTGGAAACTACAAACTGTTAACTACAAACTGGAAACTACAAACTGGAAACTACAAACTGGAAACTACAAACTGGAAACTACAAACTGGAAACTACAAACTGGAAACTACAAACTGGAAACTACAAACTGGAAACTACAAACTGGAAACTACAAACTGGAAACTACAAACTGAAACTACAAACTGAAACTACAAACTGAAACTACAAACTGAAACTACAAACTGGAAACTACAAACTGGAAACTACAAACTGAAAACTACAAACTGAAACTACAATCTGGATACTACTAACTGGAAACAACAAACTTGAAACTACAAACTGGAAACTACAAACTGGAAACTACAAACTGGAAACTACAAACTGGAAACTACAAACTGGAAACTACAAACTGGAAACTACAAACTGGAAACTACAAACTGGAAACTACAAACTGGAAACTACAAACTGATAACTACAAGCTGGTAACTACAAACTGGTAACTACAAACTGGAAACTACAAACTGGAAACTACAAACTGGAAACTACAAACTGGAAACTACAAACTGGAAACTACAAACTGGAAACTACAAACTGGAAACTACAAACTGAAACTACAAACTGAAACTACAAACTGGAAACTACAAACTGGAAACTACAAACTGGAAACTACAAACTGAAACTACAAACTGGAAACTACAAACTGGAAACTACAAACTGGAAACTACAAACTGGAAACTACAAACTGGAAACTACAAACTGAAACTACAAACTGGAAACTACAAACTGGAAACTAAAAACTGGAAACTACAAACTTGAAACTACAAGCTGGAAACTACAAGCTTGAAACTACAATCTGGAAACTACAAACTGAAAACTACAAACTGAAAACTACAAACTGGAAACTACAAACTGGAAACTACAAACTGAAAACTACAAACTGGAAACTACAAACTGGAAAACTACAAACTGGAAACTACAAACTGAAACTACAAACTGGAAACTACAAACTGGAAACTACAAACTGGAAACTACAAACTGGAAACTACAAACTGAAACTACAAACTGAAACTACAAACTGAAACTACAAACTGGAAACTACAAACTGGAAACTACAAACTGAAACTACAAACTGAAACTACAAACTGGAAACTACAAACTGAAACTACAACCTTGAAACTACAACCTGGAAACTACAAACTGAAAACTACAAACTGAAAACTACAAACTGGAAACTACAAACTGGAAAACTACAAACTGAAACTACAAACTGAAACTACAAACTGAAACTACAAACTGAAACTACAAACTGGAAACTACAAACTGAAACTACAAACTGGAAACTACAAACTGAAACTACAAACTGAAACTACAAACTGGAAACTACAAACTGGAAAACTACAAACTGAAACTACAAACTGGAAACTACAAACTGGAAACTACAAACTGGAAACTACAAACTGGAAACTACAAACTGAAACTACAAACTGGAAACTACAAACTGGAAACTACAAACTGAAACTACAAACTGAAACTACAAACTGGAAACTACAAACTGAAACTACAAACTGGAAACTACAAACTGGAAACTACAAACTGAAACTACAAACTGAAACTACAAACTGGAAACTACAAACTGAAACTACAAACTGGAAACTACAAACTGGAAACTACAAACTGGAAACTACAAACTGGAAACTACAAACTGAAACTACAAACTGGAAACTACAAACTGAAACTACAAACTGAAAACTACAAACTGAAACTACAAACTGGAAACTACAAACTGGAAACTACAAACTGGAAACTACAAACTGGAAACTACAAACTGGAAACTACAAACTGAAACTACAAACTGAAACTACAAACTGAAACTACAAACTGGAAACTACAAACTGGAAACTACAAACTGGAAACTACAAACTGGAAACTACAAACTGAAACTACAAACTGAAACTACAAACTGGAAACTACAAACTGGAAACTACAAACTGGAAAACTACAAACTGGAAACTACAAACTGGAAACTACAAACTGGAAACTACAAACTGAAACTACAAACTGGAAACTACAAACTGAAACTACAAACTGGAAACTACAAACTGAAACTACAAACTGGAAACTACAAGCTGAAACTACAAACTGAAAACTACAAACTGAAACTACAAACTGGAAACTACAAACTGGAAACTACAAACTGAAACTACAAACTGAAACTACAAACTGGAAACTACAAACTGAAACTACAAACTGGAAACTACAAACTGGAAACTACAAACTGAAACTACAAACTGGAAACTACAAGCTGGAAACTACAAACTGAAACTACAAACTGGAAACTACAAACTGGAAACTACAAACTGAAACTACAAACTGGAAACTACAAACTGGAAACTACAAACTGGAAACTACAAAGTGTAACTACAAACCGTAAACTACAAACTGGAAACTACAATCTGGAAACTACAAACTGGAAACTACAAGCTGTTAACTACTAACTTGAAACTACAAACTGGAAACTACAAACTGGAAACTACAAACTTGAAACTACAAACTGGAAACTACAAACTGGAAACTACAAACTGGAAACTACAAACTGGAAACTACAAACTGGAAACTACAAACTGGAAACTACAAACTGGAAACTACAAACTGGAAACTACAAACTGGAAACTACAAACTACAAACTGGAAACTACAAACTGGAAACTACAAACTGGAAACTACAAACTGGAAACTACAAACTGGAAACTACAAACTGGAAACTACAAACTGGAAACTACAAACTGGAAACTACAAACTGGAAACTACAAACTGAAACTACAAACTGAAACTACAAACTGAAACTACAAGCTGAAACTACAAACTGAAAACTACAAACTGGAAACTACAAACTGGAAACTACAAACTGAAACTACAAACTGGAAACTACAAACTGAAACTACAAACTGGAAACTACAAACTGGAAACTACAAACTGGAAACTACAAACTGGAAACTACAAACTGAAACTACAAACTGGAAACTACAAACTGGAAACTACAAACTGAAACTACAAACTGGAAAACTACAAACTGAAACTACAAACTGGAAACTACAAACTGAAACTACAAACTGGAAACTACAAACTGGAAACTACAAACTGAAACTACAAACTGGAAACTACAAACTGGAAACTACAAACTGAAACTACAAACTGGAAACTACAAACTGAAACTACAAACTGGAAACTACAAACTGAAACTACAAACTGGAAACTACAAACTGAAACTACAAACTGGAAACTACAAACTGGAAACTACAAACTGGAAACTACAAACTGGAAACTACAAACTGGAAACTACAAACTGGAAACTACAAACTGGAAACTACAAGCTGGAAACTACAATCTGGAAACTACAAACTGGAAACTACAAACTGGAAACTACAAACTGAAAACTACAAACTGGAAACTACAAACTGGAAACTACAAACTGGAAACTACAAACTGGAAACTACAAACTGGAACTACAAACTGAAACTACAAACTGAAAACTACAAACTGAAAGAAACTACAAACTGAAACTACAAACTGAAACTACAAACTGGAAACTACAAACTGGAAACTACAAACTGGAAACTACAAACTGAAACTACAAACTGAAAACTACAAACTGGAAACTACAAACTGAAACTACAAACTGGAAACTACAAACTGGAAACTACAAACTGGAAACTACAAACTGAAACTACAAACTGGAAACTACAAACTGGAAACTACAAACTGAAACTACAAACTGGAAACTACAAACTGGAAACTACAAACTGGAAACTACAAACTGAAACTACAAACTGGAAACTACAAACTGGAAACTACAAACTGGAAACTACAAACTGAAACTACAAACTGGAAACTACAAACTGAAAACTACAAACTGAAACTACAAACTGAAAACTACAAACTGAAACTACAAACTGAAACTACAAACTGAAAACTACAAACTGGAAACTACAAACTGAAACTACAAACTGGAAACTACAAACTGAAACTACAAACTGGAAACTACAAACTGGAAACTACAAACTGGAAACTACAAACTGAAACTACAAACTGGAAACTACAAACTGGAAAACTACAAACTGAAACTACAAACTGGAAACTACAAACTGAAACTACAAACTGAAACTACAAACTGGAAACTACAAACTGAAACTACAAACTGGAAACTACAAACTGGAAACTACAAACTGGAAACTACAAACTGAAACTACAAACTGGAAACTACAAACTGGAAACTACAAACTGGAAACTACAAACTGGAAACTACAAGCTGAAAACTACAAACTGAAAACTACAAACTGAAAACTACAAACTGGAAACTACAAACTGGAAACTACAAACTGGAAACTACAAACTGAAAACTACAAACTGAAAACTACAAATTGACAACTACAAACTGGAAACTACAAACTGGAAACTACAAACTGGAAACTACAAACTGGAAACTACAAACTGGAAACTACAAACTGGAAACTACAAACTGGAAACTACAAACTGGAAACTACAAACTGAAAACTACAAACTGAAACTACAAACTGGAAACTACAAACTGAAACTACAAACTGGAAACTACAAACTGGAAACTACAAACTGAAACTACAAACTGGAAACTACAAACTGGAAACTACAAACTGGAAACTACAAACTGGAAACTACATACTAAAACAACAAACTGGAAACTACAAACTGGAGACAACAGACTGGAAACTAAAAAAGGAAAAGACATACTGGAAACTACAAACTGGAAACTACAAACTGAAACTACAAACTGGAAACTACAAACTGGAAACTACAAACTGGAAACTACAAACTGGAAACTACAAACTGAAACTACAAACTGAAAACTACAAACTGAAAACTACAAACTGAAACTACAAACTGGAAACTACAAACTGGAAACTACAAACTGGAAACTACAAACTGAAACTACAAACTGAAACTACAAACTGAAAACTACAAACTGGAAACTACAAACTGGAAACTACAAACTGGAAACTACAAACTGAAACTACAAACTGGAAACTACAAACTGGAAACTACAAACTGGAAACTACAAACTGGAAACTACAAACTGGAAACTACAAACTGAAACTACAAACTGAAACTACAAACTGGAAACTACAAACTGGAAACTACAAACTGAAACTACAAACTGGAAACTACAAACTGAAACTACAAACTGGAAACTACAAACTGAAACTACAAACTGGAAACTACAAACTGAAACTACAAACTGAAACTACAAACTGGAAACTACAAACTGGAAACTACAAACTGGAAACTACAAACTGGAAACTACAAACTGGAAACTACAAACTGAAACTACAAACTGGAAACTACAAACTGAAAACTACAAACTGAAAACTACAAACTGAAACTACAAACTGAAACTACAAACTGAAACTACAAACTGGAAACTACAAACTGGAAACTACAAACTGGAAACTACAAACTGGAAACTACAAACTGGAAACTACAAACTGGAAACTACAAACTGGAAACTACAAACTGAAAACTACAAACTGGAAACTACAAACTGAAACTACAAACTGGAAACTACAAACTGGAAACTACAAACTGGAAACTACAAACTGAAACTACAAACTGGAAACTACAAACTGAAACTACAAACTGGAAACTACAAACTGAAACTACAAACTGGAAACTACAAACTGGAAACTACAAACTGAAAACTACAAACTGGAAACTACAAACTGAAACTACAAACTGGAAACTACAAACTGAAACTACAAACTGGAAACTACAAACTGAAACTACAAACTGGAAACTACAAGCTGAAACTACAAACTGGAAACTACAAACTGGAAACTACAAACTGGAAACTACAAACTGGAAACTACAAACTGGAAACTACAAACTGAAACTACAAACTGGAAACTACAAACTGAAACTACAAACTGGAAACTACAAACTGGAAACTACAAACTGGAAACTACAAACTGAAACTACAAACTGGAAACTACAAACTGGAAACTACAAACTGAAACTACAAACTGAAACTACAAACTGGAAACTACAAACTGGAAACTACAAACTGGAAACTACAAACTGGAAACTACAAACTGAAAACTACAAACTGGAAACTACAAACTGGAAACTACAAACTGGAAACTACAAACTGGAAACTACAAACTGGAAACTACAAACTGGAAACTACAAACTGGAAACTACAAACTGGAAACTACAAGCTGAAACTACAAACTGGAAACTACAAACTGAAACTACAAACTGGAAACTGCAAACTGAAACTGCAAACTGGAAACTGCAAACTGGAAACTGCAAACTGAAACTACAAACTGGAAACTACAAACTGGAAACTACAATCTGGAAACTGCAAACTGGAAACTACAAACTAGAAACTACAAACTGGAAACTACAAACTGGAAACTACAAAGTTCAATGTTCACACTCCAAGCTCCAAACTCCAAGCACCAAACTCCAAGCACCAATTTACCTTGCTGGAAAGTGCAGCTCCTTTACTATAGGCCTGACGGGTAGATCTCTTTGGAGAAGGTGAGCATACTGCAACACAAAATACAATTAAAACAGTTCATTTCAGATAAATTGCTTTTAAGTAGGCCATTACATGAGCATGCATCACCGGTTTGGTGCCCGGCCTTGTCCAACCAACAAGACACTTTGGAAAGAGTTCATTTGAGTTTTCTTTTTTGTCTAGGTATTCCTAGAAAGGCTTTAAATATTCCTGACAAAGAACAGTGTTATCCAGTCCGATATATAAAGTTGGGACTTTCATTGTTAAATAACAGGGTCCATTTCCGTGCCAGTTTGGGGTTAAATTGCTTCTATAAATGTTTGATTTACCAATTGCTAATTGTTGTTGTTTACCCTATAGACATTATGATGTAGTGAAATTTCAAGACAAATGGGCGATAACAAATGTTGCTCATCACGCTCTTTTTTTATCGTTTTCCAAGGCTGTAGGACGTGATTCCCTCTGAAGTAAAATAAACCATTGTTTTTAGCATTCATTATTTTACTCAATCATCTAATGGCGCTGGGGTTGGGGTTCCTCTTTTTGGGGTTCCTCTGACATAAATTAAATAAGGGGTTGCAAGGAACCTGTTTTTCTGTTCCTTTTCTTTTTTAATTGGCTATTTCCACTGAACTATTTTTTTGCTATACATTTTAGTTGTTAAAAGAAATAATGTTCTAGCGCAGTTTGTATTGTTTTCTTTTCTATGTGTGCTGTGATGCAGCCTTAAAAAGCTACGGGCAATAACAAATCGTAGGGGGCACAATGTGCCCCCACCCGTCTGCCATCCCCACCCACCCCCGGTCCTGATACAGTTAAGAACACAGATTTGGTGAACATTCATCTCACATTTATAATAAGGAAAAAACACAAGTTAACTACTCTTAAAGATCCTGTAACTTTGCTAGGGGAAAATTGACCTATTATCAGAGTTTTAGCACTCGAGTCCAGGACTCAAACTCGAGTCCATCTCAAGTCACAATTTCGGTGACTCGGACTTGACAGTAACTTTTCTCAGATAGTGTATTCCAATTGCAGATTATTCTTCCTGCAGGGACAAAACCGCTCCAGATTTTTTGCGATAACTCAAAAACGCTACCACCTTTTGAAATGAAATTTTCACAGGTTAGTTGTATGGTATATCTACAACTATATAGGATTGAAACAAACAGTGGTTCCAATTTCCAAACGTATACAATCACTTTAACCATTCTTTGCACATATATATACCATAGGTCCCCCTGGTTGGTAGGCAGCTTGCAGCAGCTAATTATTTTTTCTCATTTTGAAAAGAAGACAAAATACTATAGGAATTATGTCAACCTTTTAATCAGTAAAGTGATTGTTTGTTGTTGTGTTTTTGATGCCCCGATTTTTAATTACAAATAAATATAAAACTTGTCCCTTGTCCTGGATAATTTTGCATCAAAGATATTTGGTACAACCCACCTGGACAGAATTAGGGTCAACGCTACTAAAAAGGGGTTTCATTCATCTCATGACTTTGTTGTATAATAAACTTTGGATGTGAACAGTTAAACAAAACGTAGATAATTTTTTATACCAGATCATTTTTATGTTTAATTCTGTCTGTGTAGGATTGTAGTTTTAACCATAGCACAAGTAAAAGCAGTCAATTTTTGTTTTAACACCCCAAAGTGTGCCTAGATGCCTTGGTATCAAGAAGCTGCTGTTGCTATAGGTATAATACACTGGTTGCTATAAGTATACTACGTTCGGTTGCCACAGTTATAGTAGTGCCTCGCGTTCGCACAGTTTTCTAGTAAAAATAAGACATATCATGTGACGTGCTTTAAACCAATCAAAGGGAAGAACCATTTGAGGTGTCTACTACTATCTTGATTGAAACCCTCGTCTCACAATCGATTGATTTAGCTTGATGCGCTACATATTTGGCAGCACAGGCTGTATATTCCCAAGGGAGCTGAGATGGTTTAAGGAATGAAATAAATTGCCCGATGATCGGGGTGATAATGTTGGAGCACCATGAGCATCACTGAGTGACGGATTTGAGCGCTATATAAGAAACCACTATTAATATTATTATTGTTACTATTATTAACCCATACTTACCCAAAGCCTGATAATTGTTTGTCAGTTGCACCAAGTCTGGGTTGAGAGTCCCAAGAAAGAAAAACATGTTGAGTTGAAGCAACGAGAACCAGATGAGCAGGAAGAGTGAAGGCAAATATAACAAACAGGATCTGAGAGATGGATAGCGTAACTTCTTCACGGCTTCAGTCACGCTTTGTGCGGAAGCATCTTCTGTAATGGAGAGATCCCTGTCCTGTGGTGATTTAGAGTTCCTTTCTTCAGAACTGTTTCCATTAATGGATGTGTTCTCAGTGAGTTTGCTCTCTGTGGCTGGTTGTGTCCTGTGTGCTGTCGAGGTGTTTGTCATGGCTGGGGATGCCACACGTACACTTCTCGCCCCATGGTGTGGCTTCTCTGATGTTGAAGGGTGTGGCTTCTCTGATGATTTGGTGTCATCTGTTGATGGGTGTGACTCTTTTTGTGATGATGTGGCATCCTCCGTTGCTTGGTGCAGCTCTGTTGATGATGCAGTGTTATCCGTTGCTGGGTGTGGCATCTGTGGTGACGTGCCATCCTCTGTTGCTAGGTGTGGCTCTGGTGATGAGGCGGAGTCATCCATTGCTTGGTGCGGCATCTGTGGTGATGTGGCATCCTTCATTGCTGGGTGTGGCTCTTGTGATGAGGCGGAGTCATCTGTTGCTGGGTGTGGCTCTTGTGATGATGCAGTGTCATCTGTTGCTGGGTGTGGTTCTGTGATGATGTGGTGTCCTCTGTTACTGTGTGTGATAGCTTTGATGTGGTGTCCTCTGTTTGTGTGTGTGGCACCTGTGATTTAGTGTCCTCAATTTCTGGATGCTCAATCTTGATGATGTGTTGTCCTCGATGGCCACATCATTATTGAGCATAGCTCTATTCTTTTCTGTATTGAACAAAATAAATGACGTTATTCTTTCTATGAGTTGAATGGAAGTATGGCAAAACTAAAATGATATTGTTCCTTACAAGGTCACTAGTGCATGTCTATGCAGTGTGAGAGACTGTGAGTGACCAGAAGATCTGGTCACTCACAGGCCCTAGTGACCGAATTATAATTTGCAGTGTCCATATGTGTTTTATAACACACCTCTTACCCAAATATGAAAAACAAACATATATCATTATTTTTTAGCTGAACTGTTTAATTCAACAATTGACTCATGAGCAAGACAACCATGAGCAAAAATTAAAGGGATTGTATACGTTTGGTAATTGGAACCCAGAGTTTGTTTCAATCCTATATAGTTGTAGATATATATACCATAAAACTAACCTGTGAAAATTTCATTTCAAAAGGTGGTAGCATTTTTGAGATATTAATCTTGAGCGGTTATGTCCATGCAGGAAGAATAATCTGCAATTGGAATACACAATCTGAGAAGTAACGCTTCTCAGATTCAAATTTTGGGGTATATAAAGTGATATTTTTTTCTATAACTGCAGTTCTTTGAGGTGAAAAGTTTCTCAAAATGCATACTATCCAAAAGCTGTTGTACTTCTTACCAAGTAAGCTTTTATTGCCATTAATTTTCAGAGTCATTACCAAACGTATACAGACCCTTTAAAGGACCTCTTTTAGTTTCCCTAGTTTATATTTTTTAACTTGCTGTTCACTGTTCACTGTTCACATCATGAGAGGGCGCTGTAACCAGTACAAAATGTTGAGTATGGTGCCCGGTTTTGGAATTATTTTCTGCAAATTATGCGCGCGATGTCTTGACGCACATCTAGGTCATAGTTGCACAAACTTCATGCACTAGCCTATATTATGGGGGTTTTTTGCCAACCAGGATAGAGAACCAGCAAGAGGTGTTTTATACTATACGAATAATGAATGTTTATGAGTGCAATGGTGAAAATATTACGAGTTGAAAGATGGAATGCTCCATTCACTGAGGTGAAGCCGAGTTGAATGGAACAAGCCATCTTTCTACGAATTAAAATATTCTCTCCAATGCATGAATGCAACACCCATCAAGTAAATCTTAAAAATTTCGAGCAGAAAAACAAAATTTTCAGAATAATGTAGGCCATTCTGCTATTTATACTTATTTATTAATTGTAAAAACAAGAGCCTGTAAGCTGCTGTGTACAGCGCCTGCGCCCACATAATGCTATGGTCTACCATGCACAGGTGTGACACGTGTGAGCTTGTGGCAGTCTAGCGTGCAATAGTACAAAAAGATAGTACCAGAAATGCACGCTGTATAAAACCAAAAATGCACGCTCAGTGACATACCATGAAATGGTGTGAATAATTAATGTCTCGTGAACTCCAATCCTCCAATCAAATGACAAGAATTTACTTGGGTGGTATATAAAACACATTATTGACTTGTCATAGCCCGTTTGTGGAATAATATACATGTTGAGTCTTTGTTTTCACTAAAAAGTTACCTATCACTGGAGAATACTGTCCCTCTTCTTCTGCATGAGATTCCTCCAAATTGAAAGTATAGATACCATCAACTCCTTCCATGTCACCAACAGGCACTTTCTTCCTGTAGTCATCAGGGGTAGTGGGTAGGAGACATGTCCTCTCTTTGATAGTAAGAGACAGAGTATTGAGCACAGCCCCGCCCAGATGAAGAATGAAGTCTGAAGTGAGAACTCATAGGTCTCGTAGCCAAACTGAAAACAAGACGAGATATTTGGTTTCAAAGGACAATTGGTACAATCTCGATCAGGACAGAATAGACCTCTAGCATATGACTTCATAAGCCAGAAACAGCACCCTCATTGAGGTAATTGAAGACCTATTATTGATTGAGAGTTGTGCGCAGCGCATACACATTTCCATTGAAGTGATTTGAAGCTTTGTATGGTGTGGACAATAGGAAGTAACTATGAACAATACACTTGGGTACAACCTTGTGTAAAATCTCTTTTGGAGGAGTGTTGGCTCTGAAAAGAGACAGTTTTGGCCTCGACGTTCGAACAGTAAATCTCCTGAAGACGAGCAGAGTATACTGTTCGAAATGTCAAAACTGGCTCTTTTCAGAGCCAACTCCTAGCTCCCAAAAGAGATTTTACACATGGTTGTACCCGCAAGTTTACTATTTATAGTTACTTCACATTTCCATTGTTTGACCTCAGCAATGACAGGTCAATGCAAGAGGTCTACTATATACTTTCATCCCAATTCTAGCCTCCCTTTTACGCAGGTTTCCCTGCCGATTTAAAAAAATTCATTAAATTTCGTTTGAAAATGGACAATCTGTCGCATCAGCATTCAACAGCCTAAAGGGGTAATTCAATTTAAACAGTTCAGCATTTACTGGTTGAATAAGATCATTCAAATTCAATAGGCCGCAAAGATCATTAAATTTTGTGAAAGCAAGCAGCAAGAGGCTATAATTCATCCATTTGTTCTTTAATGATAGTCCTTTTGTACATTGTTAGGGTTTTTTATGTCCCTCTTTAAGCACCTCCAACCAAGTCTTGTCTTTTTTAAAAATTTTTATCTTTGATGTTTTCTTTTATACTACATGTACGTGAGGGCCCCAAATGATCAGCTGTGCTGGATGGGTTACCCTCGTTAAATATGGTTTAAATAAATAAATAAATAAATAAATAAATAAATAGTCAACCAATCAATTTCATCAATTGTAAATAGGTAGTAGAAATTCAAATGAATACCTACCAATCAAATAGAATGACTAAAACGAACCTGAATGATTGAAATATTCTAGATGAATAGTCTAGATTTAAAAAACAAATGCTGACGAATCAAAGCATCCAGACAGAAGAGATTATTCTCTTTATTTCCTCCTGTTTCGTTGTCAAATGTAATCTTCTTTCCAAATCTTTCCTCCGAATGCGCACACGCTGTCAAATCTTCTAAACCATTTATGAAATACCCTTTTGCTCACACCTGTTTTTCTGCTATATAGTTAGCACATATATTCTTGCCGGTAAGCAGCTTTCTGCTATATAGTTAGTCTTGGTGAAAGACCTTCTCTGGTTGATTTGTCAATTTTGCTCTCACACACGAAACGCTCCAAGAAAAGGTCTAAACACTAAACACTAAACGGAACGCTAAACATGTTATTTTTACTTCACCTCAGACAGAAAAATTTATAAAATAAACTTACCTGCATATTTACAAATAAGATTTCAACTCCACTGAATATCAAAAGACAAATAGCTGGAAAGATGATGTAAGAAGTCTCTCTGGAACTAAATGCTACTAAAAGCAAACTGGTCACCAAAAGACTGCCGAGTCAAAAAGAAAGAAAAAACTAATATTTATGTTCAGTAATAGGTAGTCAGTTAATTATACACTGATAATACAAAATATAAACACAACGGACTTGTCTGACATTTTTCTGTCACAGCTCAAAACTGGTTTTATTGAACCCACAAGAGCATGTCTTTGCCCATATCAATTAAATAGCCAATACGTGACAATGTAGGGTCGAAACGTCAGGCCACACTTAGTATTTTTTGCGTTTTCTTTTTTCCTGACCACACGTTACCTGTTTAGTTCTCGGCTAAAATTCTGTATTTGACTTTATCTACTTAATTTAGGTCATTCTATCCTAACCTGTCCGGAAAGGCGGATCATTCCTTGAAATCGTCAAATCATGGTTACAAAAACGACAAAATAAACTCCAGCCTGCTCCCCGATCATGTCACCAGACTGCTGAAGCCCTCGCACACAAACAAATTTGGTGCTGGCATGCACCAAAATAATTTCAAAAAACCTTGTCAACGACCGTCACTGACAGTGCCGAATTCAATGGCAATGTTTTCATCGTAAAAACGAGAAATCTTTAAAAAAAAAATAATAATAATAATAATAATAATATATTGTATCCCAAACCACAATGCAGATAAGCGCCCCAATTCATTATTTAACTGGTTAGCCTAATTTCTCAAATAGAGGCCGGCATGTTTGAATCTATAGGAACGGTAGCCGTTAGGCACAAACATTTTTAATGGGATGATATACTTCGGAATCGGAACTATCAAATTATTCCTTCTATGATACAACTAAATGCATGATCATGTATCCATCAATCTAACTGAGATTAATCTTAATTATACTTACATGATGATCAAAGAATACGAGTACAGAATAAAGTGATAACTTGAAAAACAACGCATAAACTCAAGAGCAGAAAATCAAGATGTCATCGGGTCTTCGTACAGTATATAACAGCAAAACCCGCGAAAAATAACAAAGGATTGTATTTTGCTGCGAGGGCGCTGTACAATAAAATAAGCTACACCACAAGTAAACAATACGTCACTAGTATGCTACGTCATCAAAGTAAGCGCAAATGAACTGGGGGGGTACTTCATACACTCGTCACATTCTTCCCCCTTTTGAGAAATTAGTCATCCTTGATCTAGCAACTTTTCTGAATTCAGTAATCAAGATTAAATAAATAAAAGTAAAATAAATAGTGCATGTTATTGTAATCTTAAAATTGCATACATTTACTTAAACAAAGATTTAAAGGGTGTGTACAACATTGGTAAGTATGAAAATATAAATGCTCACAGATTTGCACATAACTCACATGGTATATAAAGATGGTAATGGTAGAAAACTTCCCTTGAAACAGTTTTGCTTGAAATGCCATAGTTTTTACGAAATGAGTAAAATAATAGTATTTAAATTAAGTGTGCCCAGTGGTGTGGTCTATCAGATTATTGAATAAAATTTCATATTTTATGCAAGATGAAGGGTACATTTACTTTACGGTGAGTACATTCATAATAGTAAGTATTGTGTACAAGTACCATACCGCTAACGTAGAAAATGACGTGTATTCTAGCGGCTAATTAGGTATTAGTGATCGGATTTAATCACCTCCAAAATTCAGTGAGGCCAGTGGTGTGGTCTATCAGATTATGGAATAAAATTTTGTATTTTATGCAACATAAAGGGTACATTTACTTTACGGCGAGTACATTCATTAATAGAGTCTTGTGTACAATTAGTATACCATACCCTAAGGTGTGATAGAAAATGGCGTGTATTCTAGCGGCTAATTAGGTATTAATTAGTGATCGGATTTAATCACCTCCAAAATTAGTGTGCCCAGTGGTGTGGTTTATCAGATTATAGAACAAAATTTTAAAAAAATTTGCAACATGAAGGGTACATTTACTTTTGGGCGACTGCAAGTTTTCCAACAGTTGTGTATAAATGGTCTGATTGATGAGTTCTTAATTGTGGTGGCTAACTACTCACTAATTAGGTTGCCAAACAGTCTAATTCTTCCCTCGAGTATGCCCAGTGATATGTTTTCTCTGAATTTTGAAAAAAAATTACCGATAAAGCAGGATTAATAAAAAATTCGTTAAATTTGAAAAAAATTGCAAAACAGAAATTTCACCACCTTTTACCGCATGGATTCTAATTTTCCTGAATACGCGGCTGGCCAACCCCCGAATCCGCGGATGGAAAATCTGGCCCAATACGCGGGTAGCTTCAGTCTGGTAGTCGTTTCGATGTTGAATGGTCGTCTTGACACTTTTTACTTGAAAACGTCGAGTTTGTGAGTTGGAGAACGCAATATGTAAGTCATAACATGATAAGTCATGATGATTATTGATAGTATTTTTAGTTTATTCATAAAACAATAAATATACATTCATCCAGGTGCAGGTAGGCACCATACTTAGCTAGCGGACTTGAGTTGTAATTATTATATGGCTCTCTTTTAATTATTTAACATCGGTCTCAAACACTCACCATTACAATAGAGTAGACCGATGTTAAAAGAGGGCCATTACAGCTCAACAAGGTGGGCTAGCACCATACCCAACTAACTAAGCCTTGGTTTTAACTACCTCCATGGTTTTAATAAAATAAAAGAAGACTCAAGACAAGTAAAGACTGATGTTCATGTTGCAGAATGCTGAGTCATCATTTATGGTACTGTTTATGTAAGACGAGTAGACTGAGACTGTGACTCGAGGTTTGTAATTCGTCTCACTCACTCTGTGGCATCGCTAGCTCCAAGTGGAGAATACCGACCTCGGGAGCCTAGAACTTCCACTTGTTTTGTGATGTTTGGTTGTTAAAGCTTTGATTTGAAGCGTGCTAAGGCTAAGGTAAGGGCTCTGCTAGCCCAGGTGGTAGGACGTCAGTGCCACTGCACTGCTGAAGTTCTGGGTATATAAAGATTCTCTACAAGTATATCGTACGAGGTCCTGTTTTCAGGGCGTCCCTGAAATCGATGCAAATCTTTTACCTCTCTGCGCGCGATGTAAACAGTCCCTAGATACAATTTTTGTGGTTTGACTTGCCAAGCAAAGAGTCTCCTCTCATTTGACCAAAACTTAGAATTATGTGAGGCAAGTTGCACTTGTATTACAACAATTTGTGGTATTTTAGGCATTTCTACAAGGTAAAAAAATATGTCATACTGTCGGGGCCATAAAAAAAAATTTGCCCGCCGAAAAAGTTTCATCGAACAATTTTTCAATTCACAATTCACGATGATAAAATCATGTGACTTAAAATTCTGCTGAGCATTAGGGGGGAAAAAATACAGAGGCTTAAAGAAGCCATGTGCCTTATATCATTTTCTAACAGTCTGGAGAATTTTTGTTTAAACCCTCATATCATTTATTATTAATAACATTAAAATTTAAACATTGGCTTGGTGATTCAAATATCACTGTTTATTGATATGCTTTATTATAAATGTTAAGAAACATAAAAAGATTCAAAACTTTTTTAAAAATCAGATTTGAAAGCCAAGACTTATTGACACTTTTTTAAAAAATTTTTTTTAAAAAGTTTTTGCAAATTACCATCGTAATTTTTAAAATTAAATAAAAAATATTTTGAATAAAATGAAGACAACTGCTGGCTATAGAGTCATACACAACGTCTCACAGAACACTTGAAGTCACTGCAGATGTTTCTTCTGCGTATGGCTTCACCAGGACACCATACTTTCTTGTTTGCCTCGAAAACAGGTCAAACTCAAAACACGGGGACGCTATTGAAGTCATCGAAGATCGGTGCGTGGTGTGAAAGTTTCAATGTCTATCAAGTTTTAATATATTTTTACATACTTCTTATAAACAAAGGAAGGTAATTAGGGCATCAGTTGATATATGGCATCATTATTTATTTTTCAATTCAAAGAAAAAGGCATAGTACATCGAAAATCGGACACGGGAGGATACGACAATGCAAACAAAATTTTAACTAACATTTTTTTCATATTTTTACCTGATTTAAGAAGCTGAAATTCTGTTCATATCATTCATGTCCATAACTAGACCCAGTAACTGGGGCGCTGTACTCGATTTTTCAAAATTTTGACATCTGCGGTCGTACTAGCGCCCCAGGAATGCATTGTATATTTGCACAGCAATCGCGCGCTGCGGTTCACACAGTATGAATGTCGGTCCAACTGAGAGTTGGTGGTTTCTCCGAAAATCGTAAATTTGCAGCTCAAAACCAAATCGTGAGTACATTTAAATGCCTGATGTTGCATCTTAGACATATATGGAGAAGCCATTTTTTTTTTTTTTTAAGGCGTTTTTGGTTGGGTATTTTTGTCGTTCTGAGGCATTTTTTGTGTCAACTTATATCAATTTGAAGATCGCTGTGCGTATATGCAACGCATTCCTGGGGCGCTAGTACGACCGCAGATGGCAAAATTTTGAAAAAACGAGTACAGCGCCCCAGTTACTGGGTCTAGTCCATAACCACACTTTTGATGGGTCCAAAAATAACAAATATATCAATGGGTGACGTTATTTCCGAAAATGATTTGAGGAATATGTGAACAAAGTTTCAGCTTCCTCCATCAAGTATAAATACCTGTTCATGTGTGTTGTCTTGTCATTTAGCCTTCGAGAAAGACTCTGCTAGGGTCGAAACGTCAGGCCATTAACTATTTTTTGCAAGTATAAATATGAAAATATTTTGTAATAAAAAATTTCGCAATGGTACAGGACCTTTATACCCTGGACTCCGTCGCGTTGTATGCAACGGAGGAGTCCAACCTGGGCTGGGGCTCTGCTTGATGTCTATCTATAATCTAGAGATTCACATTGTGACTTTTCCATCTGTAGAATTTTTTTGTTGGTGTGCGCATTGGGGCGAGGGGGGGGGTAGGTCACTTAGGTGTTTAAAACAAACCGGAAAAACATAGAAGTTTAATGAGATTCGCATTCTGTTTTTCTTTTTCTTGCAGATAGGGGGCCTAATATTTTTTTTATCAGAAGCTTGAGGTTTTATGTATGAACCAAAATGAGCAGTCCGCAATACTGTCCCGGCAACACCAGCCTCATCCCAGTATGGGTCGACGACGGCATCAGTCGCTGTTTCCTAGCAACCGTCGTCTCCTCCGTTCTCCTCTTCATTCTTCTTATCCCTGGAGGGATTCAGATTCTTCTGTACTTGAGAGGAGCGCAGAAGGTGGAAGAACGGTTTATGGTTCGGCCTTTATGGTTTCATCTTCAGATTGTGCTGTCTATCATGATGGTGTTGCAATATTGTGCTTGGATGGTTACCTTGGAAGTGCTCGGTATGTATAACTTTTCCTGTGGTGAGTTTTTTGTTTGTTTGACTTTTGTCTCAGGTATTCTTGCTTGGTTTTTTTGTATATCTTTTAGGCCCTATGGTCTATGGTCTTGTTTGTAGGAATATTTTCCTGTGGCAAATGATTTTTTATTTTTTTTGTCTGTCCGTCTTTTGTCTGCCTGCCTGTCTGTTTTCTGTCTGTTTGTTTGTTTTGTGTTGGCGTGGTTGTTTTGTTTGGGTTGTGTTCTTGGTTGTTTGGTGTGTATTTTGTAGTTTGTTTGCTTGTTGTTTTACTGACTGCATGTTATGTTGTTGTCCGTTTGTTATGTGGGGGTGTTTGTTTTTGATCAATTTTATCAATTGTTTTTGTAATTTAATGTTTTTAGTATTCTCATATATTTAGGGTTTTTTTTATGACCAGGGGCTTGTGGAAGACGCATCTTTTTGATGACAGTTTTTAAGGAGATGCGACTTTGTACATGTGTTTCAAACAAATATCAAGTAATAAACCACAAGGGAAACTGACTGAGTAATTTTTAATTTAGTTTGGGTTGAACAAAGAAAATTGACTAATGACTAGCCATAATTCGTCCCGACTCGCGTCAGTGCAAAAAGGTTGTATCTCAATTTTGAAAAAACGTTCTAATCTCGACGAAAATGCTCCGTGCAAAAATGTTGTATCTCGGCGCATACTTGTTATGTGTGTACATCCGGGCTATTTTAGGCGAGATACAACGTTTTGTCAATCTTGTGCGTAGCGTAAGTGCTATTTTTAGGAGTCTATACAACGTTTTTGCACTGACACATCAAATTTGAAGATTTCCTCAAATGATCAGCATTTCGCTTTCTACTTATAGGAACTGATGATAAGAAGGTGGACCTGTATGGATACATAGAACTGAGTTCCTGTTTCAACATGGCATGTTATCTCGTCTCCATTGTCATCCTCGCCATGGAACGGTCACGAACGATGATGAGACGTCACCGACCGGGCCACGGCTTGATCCTCCTCCTATTCTGGGCTCTAGCCTTCATCTACGAAAACATCGCGTTCGTCTCCTGGTCCAGCCCCCATTGGTGGTGGGGATTTGATAGTGACATCAAGCAGGCAGAGCTGGGGTTGTGGGTCGTGCGGTATGTGTGTACACTTCTATTGTTTGCTATTGGGTTAAGAGCACCAGGCTTGCCAAGGAAAAGTTACAATCTACTAATCAATGCAGACAGAGATGGGGAGATGGAAGTTGTAAGTATTGGATTTCTTAAATTGACCCCCCCCCCAAGCTTTATTAAATGATTAACTACAGACATGCTACGGTGCTCTGTCCTATTTGTGAAAAAATACCGTTTTTTCACCTGCTTAGGTAACAATGTCCGTAAGCTTTTCAAGAGACTTTGCATATGACCTCGCAAGCTCAAACAGCGCCCTCACTGTGGTCAAAGGAAGACCTATCATTGGATGGGAGTTGTGCAGTTTTCAATTGTTTGACGAGAGCGGGACTTGAACCTGTGACCTCAGGATTAACGTGGGGGCACTCTACCATCTGAGCTATCTTGGTAGTCTCCCTATTTTGTCAATATCTCTGTGCCGGGTAGGAGTCATTCAACTTCAAATTTACCATATAGCCAGGGATCATACCAAAGTTTACGATACAACTTGGGAAGCAGCAGAAGAGAAATCACCTTTTTATTTCAAATATTAAGTAATAAACCACAAGGGAAACTGACTGGGGAAAAATTTTTGGTTGAACAAAGACAAATTGACTAGAGCAGGACTTGAACCTGCGACCTCTAGATTAATGTGCTGGTACTCTACCAACTGAGCTATTTAGTCGGAAATTAAAAGTTGTTTACAAAATACAATAATCCCTAGCGACGTTTCTGTGTGAAATGTAAATTAATTGAAGTGTTTTTTGTTTGTCTGTTTGTTTTTTTGTCCACTGCACCAGCCACCGATTGACAGTGATGATGCTGCACAACCTAAATCTACCTGGGCGGATGCATGGACTAAGACCAAGATGGTGTTTCCTTATGTTTGGCCAAAGGGTCGTTACATTCTCCAACTTCGCATCATCATCTGCATTCTTATCCTTGTTGCTGCACGTGTCATCAATGTCTATGTGCCAGTTTTGAGCGGTGAAATAGGTAAGATAGTATATTTTATTAACTCTTTCAGTGCCCGCTTTTATTTTGCGTTTTGAACCTTTAATGCCCAGCTTTTTTAGGTTGTTCAAAATTCTGTAAAAAAAATAATAAATAAGTCTTTCTCACCAAACAAAATGTATCTTGCTAATTTGTGTTGCCTTTGTACATTCCAAAGTCAATAGTATTTCTCGTTACAGTGATAATGCCCTCTTGTGATAACATTGTTATTACCTACATGTAATTATAAACTTCTGGTAATGAACTCAACTTTACCCCAAACCCCTTGGCCCCTTTATCCAGAAACTCTCCTGAAACCTCCAGAGTACTACAATCTGTTTCAATTAAATCTCTGCTACCAAAAAAACTTGGTTTCAAATTCAATGTACAAATTAAAGAACACTCTTCCTATTTGTCTATTTTTCAACTCAAGTGAATGCGCTGACACCTGTCGAAAAAGGAGCAAAGGTAGTTTTCCCATGGCAACTTATCGCTATTTATGTAACCCTCAAGTTCCTCCAAGGTAGTGGATCAGGTAAGTGCGAGTTCTTCAAAATTTCTAAACATTCTGGTCTAGAATCTTATCTTTGAGAGGGCATGGCCATTTTCATTTTGCAACCCAGTTACACTTATCGCTAAGAGAAGGGGTTTGTCCAGGTGTTTCTGGCAAGGGCTGCTAATTTCACCGCAGCACCTTGTACGATTTTAAGGTGCTACGTAAATTGGTCTCATAATTCAAAAAAATCAAAAACCTGTCTTAAAATGTTTCTGTTTCCTCAAACGCCTGAGTAGATACGTGCGCTGTATAAGACTATAATATATTATGATTATTTTTTATTTCTAGCTGGTATTGGTCTTATCAGTAACGCTCGGACTTTCATTTGGATCAGGGTCCAGCAGTACACAACGAAGAGTATTATGGTTCGTCTGTTCGGTCACTTACATAGGTAAGTAGAACTTAACCTGGTTGGGTTGGCATAGTGGTATCTTTCCTTGCCTTCCACCTCTAGGACCCGGTACGAAACCCCACCGGGGGTACTATGTAGGTTGGGTTTTCAGTCCCTACCTGATTGCATGTTTTTTTTTCCTGGATTAATTCTCTGGGGTTTTCCTCCCACATCTAAACCTGAAACTTTCTTTGTCTTCCACCTCTCTGACCCCAGTTCGAATCCCGCCGGGGGCACTGTGTAGATTGGGTTTTCAGTCCCTAATTTGCAGGGTTTTCCCTGGAACTCTGGGGTTTTCCTCCCACATCTAAAACTGAAACTTCCTTTACTTTCCACCTCTGGTACCCCAGTTTTAATCCCGCCGGGGGCACTGTGTGGATGTGGGTTTTCAGTCCCTAATAGCTTGGGTTTTCCCTGCAACTCTGAGGTTTCCCTCCCACATCTAAAACTGAAACTTCCTTCCTTGTCTTCTCTCCATGGAGTTCTTGGCTAGTACAGTGATTAAGTTCACCTATCCAAAAGTCCTTGGATTCACAACAAGAATTATAAATTAAAAGGAAATTGAACAAAAAAACACCAAAAAGCCATTGTGGTCTGGACGTTTCTAACAGTATACTTTGCTCGTCTTCAGGAGAATCTTTGTGGTTTTGTTTTTTTCTCTGTGTAGTTTATCTCTGCGCTGGCATCTGAACAGAAAGACCGGTGAGGTACTTAGAATGATGGACCGTGGTACAACGAGCATCAACAGTTTACTGAGGTGAGACAAGTAACAATAAGGGTATCAAAGTGCGGTGACGAGGTTTCTAGTTGCTTAAACACGCTGAGGCCTGGTTCGTGATAATTTTATCGATACGAAGTCGAGGTAAAATGATGAAGAAGCTGGCCTCACCGTGTTTAGACAACACACTTTGAATCCGATTCATAAATTTATATACCAATTTCTTTTTTAAACTGTAAAAGTTTAGAACAAATCAGTTTAGCTTCGGCTCACCTTGACTCTGCGTTGTATTTCTGCGCATGTGTTGAATGCTGTGTAGCTTCTCACGCAAGTTTCGAACATAGATATGCGACATACCAAATTAAATTGAAATTTGCACGCTGAGCGCAATCATCTCATAGCGCCCTCTTTTGACTCTATAAGGTCAGGTCATGTTGTCATGTTTAATCACTTTGAATTGTGTTTATATCGCATGTTTAAACATGGCCACATCATCTCCTCTCGACCAATCAGAATGGATAAACTGTCCAAAGTATTTATGAATAGATGTTATTAGTTTTTAAAATTGTTGATGCACCTCTCTTTTTTTTTCAGGGCCCAATTTCATAGAGCTGCTTAAAGCAGAAAATTGCTTAACAATTCTCTCCTAAGCAGAAATGAGCAGGGTACCAGTCACAAATTGTACATGTGACATGGCAGTTTAGCTGGTAACCTTATTCTGGTAAGCAAAATTTTGTTGTGCTGAGCTACATTTTGTGCTTAAGCAGCTCTGTGAAATTTGGCCCAGAAGTGGCAGTGACTCTGAAAAGATCTGGTTGGTTTATTCTCAACGTTTAGAACCACTTTCTTGACGGAAATATTTTCTGGTGTTTTTATTTCAGTTACGTGCTCTTCCAGATTGTGCCTACCATTATTGATATCGTGATCGCTATTATTTATTTTGTGACATCCTTTAATGCCTGGTTTGGTGTCATCGTTTTCATAGCAATGGTTTTCTACATTGGTAAGTCCACTATAATTTGCAATATCAGCGTTCTCTCTTAGCAGTGGTCCGCTGGCCAAATGCCAGTTTAAAAGGCTGTAAGCAATAAATGGCTCCTCTGACAAAACAAAATATGGCATTAATGTTACATTTTTGTTACTAGAATTACCCCAAAAACATTTTCTTATTCCATGCAGAATTTATCCTTCCTATAATGACTTATGAAGGGCAAAAATTTGCATTCGATTGCTTACGCCTTTTCTCCAGTAACTTTTCGTTACGACCTTCTTGCGGGCACATGTTCAAAAAGATCCTACATGTACCACTCGTTACCGTAAAGAAGTCGTGATTTGACAAGTTTTACTGAAGATTGAACTTTGACCTTTGCTTTACAGCTGCAACTGTAGTCATCACTGAATGGAGGACAAAATTCCGTCGTGATATGAATCTCAGCGACAACAAGATGAAGCAGAAAGCTGTGGATTCAATGCTCAACTTTGAAACGGTAATTTTTGGCTGCTTTCTCCTCAGATATTAAGATTTTCCTTTATTTATTAATATGTTTAATTTTATTTATATTTTTCATAATTTGTTTTAATGTTTTTTTTTATTTATTTATTTGTTACATTTATTTATTTTATGTATTTATTATTTATTTACTTTTTTGGGGGCCTAAAAATCTGTTAGTGGTATGCTTTTGACCTTCCACGCTCACTCTTATTGCAATTGTCAATCTAGTTCCTTTTTTAAGTTTCGAGACAAAACCTTTTTTACTTTTGTCTTCCAGCAGCAAATTCCATTGAGTTCCTTAAACTTTCTTTTTTTTGAAAGAAATACAGGCACGTGATTTTTCAGGATTTTTCCTGATTTCATGATTTTCTCAAAATCTCCTTGAGCCTTCAAACTTTCTTGAAAGAAGTAAAGCAGTCACCAAAAAGGGAGAAAGAAATAGTCCACATTGTGTCAAAACCTGTAGTGTAGCGTTTCTGGTGACATCTGGGAGGTTTCAAGTCCAGAATAAAGGGATCCCAGGGCCGCAAGCCATTTGACAGAAATTTTTACATTCTTCAACTCTTATCCCTGCCTTCACTGTTATCTTTTAGCAGCAAAATCTATTGAGTTCCGTTAACGTACTTGCCTAGAAATAGCCAGGCATCATGGTAATAATGAATTGTTCCCATTTTCAGGTGAAATACTATGGAAACGAGGATTTTGAAGTCGGTGTGTATAACGAAGCTATTACATCATATCAGGTAATGTTTAGATCCTTGACTACCTACCACGTTTTAAACATAGCCCAATAGGCACCAGTCTACTTGCACACAAGACTCAGTTTGATGATGATGCTCAGGAATGGTCAGTTTTAGATGTGGGAGGAAAACCTCAAGTGGGGAAACCCAGGCAATCAGGAGGGACTAAAAAAAACAATCCACATGCGAGGCTCCGATCCGGGATTCGAACCAGGTTCCTCAGTTGTGAAAGGCAGGGAAGGAAACCAACCTGAATGCCTTATCTTTATTCAGATTTATGTTAAAGACAGTGTACACTATTGGTAATTGTCAAAGACCAGTCTTCTCACTTGGTGTATCTCAATATATGCATAAAATAACAAACCTGTGAAAATTTGAGCTCGATCGGTCGTCGGAGTTGCAAGATAACTATGAAAGAAAAAACACCCTTGTCACACGAAGTTGTGTGCTTTCAGATGCTTGATTTCGAGACCTCAAGTTCTAAACTTGAGGTCTCGAAATCAAATTCGTGGTAAATTACTTCTTTCTCGAAAACTACTCCACTTCAGAGGGAGCCGTTTCTCACAATGTTTTATACTACCAACCTCTCCCCATTACTTGATACCAAGTAAGGTTTTGTGCTAATAATTATTTTGAGTAATTACCAATAGTGTCCACTGCCTTTAAACATATATTCGTTCTTCTTTCACAGCATAGTGAATGGAAGTCCATTGCTACACTGGTAATCCTCAACTGTTCACAGAACATAGTCATCACTGGTGGTCTGCTTGTTGGTTCGTTACTATGTGCTTATTATGTCAGCATTGACCAACTCACTGTAAGTACAGAGACATTTGAGCATTGCTCTTGACCCCTTTCTTCACCCCTAATCCTTCACTTGAGCCCCTCGCACCCCCCTCCAAAAAATACAAACAAACAAACAAACACCCCAACAAAACAACCTCAAAACAACACAATTTCTCTGCATTTTTGAACATTTTGTACTGACACTATTTGGTATTCTTCCAACCATCTGGGCTAAATTTCAGAACAATGCAGACAAATCTTGCTTAGCAGCAACAGGTTGCCAGCCAGAGTATCATGTATTGTGTATTGTTTGTCACTGGTTCCCTCGTATTTTTTGCTGAGCAGAAAAAAACTTGCCTTGAAACTGGGCACTGTTGAGTATTGAAAATTTAGTATTTATTGAGTGTGGAGTTTTTAGTTATTATTGAGTAGTTGTTGACAATTGAGTATTAATTGAGTATTTATTTAGTATTGAGTTTTTATTGATTATTGAGTATTTATTGAGTATTGAGTTTTTATTGATTATTGAGTATTTATTGAGTATCGAGTATTGATAAACCAATAATAATTCATTTTAGTATTTTATTTACTGTTGAGTATTTTAGTATTTTATTTAGTGTTGAGTTTTATTGATTACTGAGTATTTATTGAGTATTTGTTGAGTATTGAGTATTTGTTGAGTATTAAGTATTGAATTTTCTGTACAGGTTGGTGATTACGTCCTGTTTGCTTCCTACATCATTCAGCTCTACGGTCCCCTCAATTTCTTTGGAACCTACTACAGGTATGTCCATCAACCTTGCAGAAACAGAAGCCTATGTGCAAATTCATACCATTGGTTTGTTCTTCGGATGGGATGTAAAAGCCAAACATCCCAAGTGCTGTGACATGCACGTTAAAAGCAGGGTATACCTTTTGTAATTACTCCACAAATTAATGACAATACAAACTTACTTGGTAAAGAGCACTGGAGAGCTGATGATATTATAAAATGTTGTCAGAAACGACCCCCTTTAAAGTAATGTAGTTTTAGAGAAAGTGGTAATTTTTCACCAACAAATTTGTCTCAAGGCAACTGAAAACAAACAATTCTATGCAACAAAGGTGATTTTTCTTTTATTATTTTCTTGCAACTTCGATGATCAATTGAGTCCAAATTATGAGTGCTTTGACAGGCCTATAAGTAAAAATGCTATATAAAAATTGTGTTTAGTAGCATTCATCGATAGTAAACAACCCGTTTTTAGGCGTACTGACACAAATTATCTTTTCCCTCTGCTGCCGCTTCCTAGGTTGTATCGTAAACTTGTGTGTGATCCCTGGCTATACAGGTTGAATGGCTTCTGACTTGCATCCCCAAACAAAATATTGACAAAATAGGAAGCTCAATTGGTAGAGCGCTGGCACATTAATCCGGAGGTCGCGGGTTCAAGTCCCGCTCTAGTCTATTTTTCTTTGTTCAACCCAAGATGACAAATGAATTTGAAGAGACCTCGGTTTCAGTTCTGAATGATATATAAGTGATATTTTTGTTTATGTTTTCTATTAGAATGATCCAACAAGCTTTTATTGATATGGAAAATATGATTGATCTACTCAAAGAGAAGCAAGACGTAAGTGTCCAATTATTCTAATTTGTTTAGAAGACATTGTCTGATTTGACTTTACCGATGTAAATTAAAATGTGGTCTGGATGATGTTTTGCTGTAAATATTGACTTTGTGCGTTTTTCATGACATTGTGTTTATCGATGCTTTCTACCATTGTGTATTTTTGTTGTTGATGTTTTGCTGTAAATTTAGTTTTTCTGCATTTTGACCTTATTGTGTTCATATATGCTTTCTTTCATTTTGTAATTTGTTGATGATGTTTTGCTGTAAATTTTGATTTTGTGCATTTTTACTAAATTGTGTTTATTGATGTTTTCCTTCATTGTGTATTTTCTGTAAAAGTACATTTCAATATTTCATATTATTCTATATTTACCTATATCGATGTATACTCTGTATATGTTTTTTATTATGTTTTCTCTAATGTTATTTGGGGTTTTTTTGCCCTTTCATCAATGTGTATTAAGCACTTTATACTCGGTACTTTCCCAAGTTCTGTGAAAAAAATCCACAGGCATATCACTCAGGTGGAATTCGAACCCACAAACTTTGCTATGCTAGAGCAGATGTCTTACCACTAGACCACCAAGCTAGCACGGTGGCTAGAGGCAGTTCGAATCCTAATAGATATTAATTTTTTGCTTCAGGGACAATGAAGATTATATGTTTTTTTGCCTCTCTAATTTTGTAAGATAAATCAATCTCAACCAACGCATGGAATTTGTTTGAAATAATCTTTACGTAATGGAACTGAACGGTGTACTGGTTGATGTTGTAACCACAGGTCGCTGACTCTCCACACGCTAAGAACCTTGAGGTCAAAAAAGGAATCGTTGAGTTTGACAACGTCAGTTTCTATTACAACGAAGCGTAAGTAAAAAAACATGAAATGCAACCAATCACTGGTGGAGATATACCGGCATGCCCCCCTCGATAACCAATTTGAAGTTACAGCAAAAAACTTTGGGATTTTGCAAGTTTTTGAAATGGTGCATTTTGTGAAAAGCCTAGGATAGTAAATGCAGTTTGTCTTTTCCAATGATCTATCACTTCTCACTCATTCTTCATAAACAATATTTTCCTGGAAGATTCTTCACGGATGTGTCTTGTCTGTACAGCCGGTTCTCATGATAACAAGATCGCTGGGACTGGCTGAAATACCTCTTTTTAACAGGAACATTGTTTTAAGAGGACAGCTAAACAAAGAAACACAAAGCAAAAATGAGATTTGGGGACTTTAGAATGTACTCTTTTATAAGCAGAACCTCTTTATAAGAGTGCTCTTTATATCCAGGCTTGACTGTATTTATGTTTCTTTTGTTACAGAAAACCTATTCTTAAAGGAGTTTCGTTTACCGTTTTGCCTGGTCAAACCCTAGCACTGGTAGGTAGCAAGTAGAATTTCATCAACCAAGAAAGATCCGGGATGTGGGATAAATAAACCTAAGCAAAACTAATTGCATTAAACTGTTGATTTTCTTTGGATAAATAACGGGGATGACAAGATATTTCAGACTTTTATCTGACTTTTTCATCTCTGCCTGGTGAAAAAAAAATGCTGTAAATTTCTCCTGATAGGTAGCAAGTAGAATTTCATCAACCAAGAAAGATCCGGGATGTGGGACAAATAAATCTTAGCAAAACTATTATTGCATTGTATTGTTGATTTTCTGTGCATAAATAACGGGGATGACGAGATGTTTCAGACTTTTATCTGAATCCAGACTTTTTTATCTATGCCTGGTGAAAACAAATTGCTGTAAATTTCTCCTGATACAAGGAAATCCTGCTCTTTGATCTACTTCTCTAGTGTTGAGGATAGTGTTCCCAGAAGCTCATTCGAAATATCAACAGATTGAAATGTCATCATTTCGACATACTTCCTAAGATCTGGATCTAAGTTTCAGACCTTTTATCAGCAATAACTCTCACCCCTGAACTAATAATTTTTTATTTCAATGAGTTTTATTAATGTTTTCCTTCAAAGGTATTATTCAAGATTGGTAGAGCTGAAAAAATAGTCACAGACAGTGTTCATGTTTTGTGTGATCAACCATTATACACAAAATTACAAACTTGTGAAAATTTGGGCTTAATCCGTTGTGTGAAAAACCATGCACACTTTTCAGCATGTAAACACATTGCCCTTAATTTCGTTTTTGTAACAACTGAAATCAGCTGTTGGGTTTTTAGGTTTTCAGATTCAGTTTTCTTGAGTATCACTTAATTTCAGAGGGAAATGTTTCACAGAAAAAATAGTTCTAGTATGAACTTCATAATCAGTAAGCTTCCAGACTAAAATTAAACAACGATGTTTTTTATCCTTACCAATCCTGTACGATTCTTTTAATGTATGTTTTGGGTTTATTTTCAGGTTGGACCGTCAGGCGCTGGGAAGAGCACAATTATTCGTCTCTTGTTTCGTTTCTATGACATCCAGGACGGTCAGATAAGAATTGATGGACAAGACATTAAAAAGGTAAGCGAAAAAAGAAAAAAAAACCTGAAATACTTTTCCAACATCACTTCTTTTTCCTTTCATATTGCTGTGAATTGATCACCTGGTTGATTTTCATTGGATGGCTATTCAGTGAAAATCATTCAAAAGAAACTTAAAATAGAAAAGATATAAAAACAATTGTATCATTCCTTTTCATCTTATCAATAACTTTTCCCCCACTATTTTTAAACTAGGTGACGCAAGGTTCTCTACGGAAGGTTATTGGTGTTGTACCACAAGATACAGTCCTCTTCAACAATGACATCAAGTAAATTATTTTGCTTTTTCTTTGTGCTTTCTGCCTCTCTCTCTATCTTTTCTTTCCACTTGACTGCTTCTGTTACACCAGTACACTTGTTTATGTGTGTTGTGTTGTCATTTAGCCTTCGAGAAAGACTCTGCTAGGGTCAATACGTCAGGCCATTAAAGGTACGGTCATAGATTGGTAAATACTCCAAAAATAATTGACCATTCAAACTTATTTGATGAGAAGCACCTGGGCCTTATTTCATAGAGCTGCATAAGCACAAAAAGTAGCTAAGCACAACAAAATTATGCTTACCAAACTTTGGTTACCAGCCAAAATGCCATTTCTCATGTACAATCTTTGACTGGTACCCTGCTAATTTGTGCTTAGCAGAATTTGTTAAGCAATATTTTCTGCTTAAGCAGCTCTATGAAATTGAGTCCTGTTGATAGAATAAATTATTTTAAGAAAGCATTTCCTTCGAAGTAATATGGTGTGGATAATTTTTCACCTGAAAATATTTGAATCTGAGAAATAATTGATGCATGAATCGTTTCTCAGATTTCTGAGGGTTTTTGTCCATTTGTGAATTCTGCGATTCGAGGTGCCGTTGTTACCCACTGTCCCTCACTAATTGTGGATGGATTCAAGGTTCTTGTGAAAATACCGTGATAGTTTTTTGCTGTCTTCTCAGCTAGTAGACACTGTATTCAGCTGAAACTTTCACATGTGACTTTAATTGTATCTTTCTTTATAACTTTGTCAAAAAATCAGCATTACATTGACAAAAACCAATCTATGACCCTACATATGAGAAATTTTTGAAAACAAAATAGGTAATAAACTTCCTCTTCCATTATAAATCATATCAGTCTTTAGATTTGTTAAACCCTCGTTTCTGAAAATGTACTTAATAATAATATCGAGTCTTATATAGCGCAATTCCAAAGAGTGATCATTGCGCTTTGAACATTATTACCCCTGGTCACTAGGCCATTTTTTCATTCCTTAAACCATCTCGGCTCCCTGGGGAGTATACAGCCTGTGCTGCCAACTAATGTAACGCACTAAGCTAAATCAATCACAAGAACCATCTCTGCCCTCACAGGTACCCATTTACCCCTGGGTGAAGAGAAGCAAGTGTCTTGCTCAAGGACACAAGTGTCATGACCGGGATTCAAACCCACACCCTGATGACTCGACAACCAGAACTTTAGTCCAATGCACTAAACCGCTCGACCACGGCACGCCAAAAGAATCGGGCGCTAACAATTTTGTTTTCCTGCTTAGGTATAACATTTGCTATGGGAAGATAGGTAGCACTGAGGAGGAGGTAAGCAATGCAGCAGAGGCAGCAGACATACACCAAAGGATTCTAACATTCCCTAGCCGTGAGTAGGAATTAAATATTTATCTTCACCAGTTAGCTTGTCTTTTCACTAGTCCGCCAGCTTGTTTTCATATTTCATATGGAATAGGGATGCTTTTCAACACTGAGCCAGCCAGCCGGAGCACGTGGAGAGATTTTTGACTGGTCCTTAATTGTTTTAACTAGCATTTGGCCAGCGGACCACTATAAAGGGAGAACGCTGGCTCTATCTCAAAATTTTTGTTTGAACATTTGCTATTGTTTGGTATTAAAAAAAACAGAAAGTTAGTTTACATATTGCTGTAGTGCATGGGTAATATCAGGGATACTTTTAAAGTTGTCTCCCAAATTCTTTTAACCTTTGCTAATATTTTTGTTTTTCCAAAAAGAGCACTGCACCTTTAACCCTTTAGAGACCATTCATTTCTGTATTATCATCACAATACGCCCATACATGGATACTATTGTTTACTCCATTTTTGTTTGTAAAATGACTTAAAAAACAACAATATGATACAGAAATTCTGGGTTTTTTTACAAATGTAAATAGTATGTCAACATTGGAAACATTGGAAAAGTCAATTCTGGACATGACTTTCACTTTGAAGTCTTTTGGTGAATTAAAGTAGATTAAATCTCGCAGCCGTATGCAGCCGTATCCGGCCGTTGTGGGCATTTTGTTACAAGCCGATTGTGGCCGCTATGCTCTCTAAAGGGTTAATGTGGCACTTAGTTTACACGTCACTCTAGATACATGTGTAATATCTGGGACAGTTTCTTGTACAGACAGGCTTTGTCTGGCAATATTTGTAAACACTCTTGAGTTGAATGACATTTGGCACAATATGTCACTTCACAAGTCCTCAGAATGTTACTGGAATGTCATTTGTGGGAATAGTTGACTTGGGATTATTTATGTTTAAAGGAGAGGATACTCTGACAAATTTTTGAAAGAATCGATTAAAAAACTTACTTGGAAGAAGTACAAAAGGATTCCTTTCAAAGTAATATGGTTTGAATAATCTTTCACCCAAAAACATTTGAATCTGAGAAACGATTCACATTACTGAGGGTTGGTGTCTGTGGTAATTTGAATGGTCTTCTTGTGGTTTATTTTCACAGAGTACAAGACGATTGTTGGTGAGAGGGGATTGAAGCTGAGCGGAGGCGAGAAACAACGAGTCGCTATCGCTAGAACTATTCTTAAAGCACCTGAGTTTGTTCTTTTAGATGAGGTAAGTACTTCATGAGAGAGGGACCCAGTTGATTGGGGCTCGATTTCTCAAAGACCTAAGATTAATCTGAACTGTGTGTATCAATCTTAATTGCTAAGCAAAGTGTGATGTCACAATACAAATCACTATGGTAATACTGACAACTCATCTTAAGATGAATTTTAGTGCTTTGTGAAATCGAGCCCTGATCACTTTATTAAGTAGGGGCAGGCCATCAACCCAAGGCCTGCCGCCTTAGAAGTTGATTAACAAACTCACCAGTTTTCAATGAGTTTAACGGTACGTCTGTTGTCAAACCAAAAAGACAGGCCAGGAATTACATGGAGGCCATGGCCTCTGTTGCCCTGGTCTTGGCCTCGATGACGTCACATGTTGAATGTATGGTCTGAATTTCTCATTTCATTCCTGTTTTCTGATGATATTCAATCAAAATGGCATTGAATCTGAGCTTATGACTGGTGCAGAAATTCTTCTGTGGAATGAACAGACCCATTTGTTTTTGCGATGATATTTTACACCATTTTAACGCGAGGTTAGAGACTTGTAACTTTTTCCCCAATTTCATGAGGACTCTATCTTTTGGAAAATGAGTGCATCACAAAACTCAGCTTGACCTTAAAGCCCCTCTTTAAGGGAGGCAGGGAATGATTGCACCCTGTAAACTTGACCTTTCTCACTTTTCAAAATTTACATTTGTGAATTTGTTTCTCTCCACAGGCTACCTCAGCCCTCGACACAAAGACAGAGCGAAACATCCAGTCATCTCTAGCCAATGTGTGTGTGAATCGAACAACGATCGTCGTCGCTCACCGATTATCGACAATCATTGGCGCCGACCAGATCCTGGTCCTGCAGGATGGGCATATCGTTGAAAGAGGAAGGTGGGTAACAACCGTAATGGTTGATATGTTGGACTCCTCTCAGTCCACATTAGTAGTATACAAAGATTGACTGCTTCGCGTGCTATGGTTAAAGCTATGGCTCCCGAGGTGATCCTCGACACTTTCTATTTTTCCCTGATTTTGTCTTGAATTTGTTTTTTTGTTTCAGACACGAAGAGCTTCTGTTGGATGACGGTGTCTATGCCGAGATGTGGCAACAGCAACTACAGGCCGAGGAGGAAGTTCAAGATACTGACAAGGAGGAATCTACAGGATCTGGCCCTGAAAAACTGGACTGATGAATCACACTCACAGGTATAAAAATGTTAGTACCCATTTACCAAAATGTTAGTACTCAGGTGTCAGAATGTTAGTACAAGGGTACCAACATGTTAATACCCAGGTACCAAAATGTTAGTACCCAGGTACTAAATGTTAGTAACCATTTACAAAAATGTAAATACCCAGGTACCAGAATGTTAGTACCCAGGTACAAAATGTTTGTACCAGGTACCAAAAGGTTAGTACCATGTACACAAATGTTAGTACCAGGTACTGAAACCTTAGTACCTATGTGTAAAAATGTTAGTACACATGTATTAAAATATCAGTACCAACTCACCAAATTTTAGTTGTGAGGTTCTAAAAAAGTTATTACCCGGGTACCAAAATGTTGTTACCCATGTACCAACATGGAAGTACCTAGCTATCAAGTTTTAAGAAATTGACCTGTACTCGGACTGTGTAACTTTTGTCCATTAAGGTACTAACATTGTACAAATCAAGTGCTAAAGTTATAGTACCTGTACCTGTACATAAAACAAGGTGTTTGATATGTATTTATTTTGAAGAAAAATAATAATTTAGTCTGGTTTATTTTGGTTCCCAGACTGTAAAACATAAAAAATCAAAAGGTTAGTTGAGGAATTAAAAGGTTTTTAAAAATTAATTTGGAATCTTATTGGGACTTTTGCCGTCAAGCCTCACTACTGCAAAGGTATAGGCCTACTGTTATCATATGTTTCTGATTCTGTAAAAGGAAGTAAATTTTCCAATGCAAGATAAAACATCTGTAAAAATATTCTTATAGACCTAAAACAAACGATACTATAAATTTAATTTTAAAAAACTCTATTTAGATTTATATGCTATTTTCATGGTGATTGTCAATACAAGAAATATAATGACAGGCAATTGTGCTTTTTCTAAATACGTGATAAATAGGTTTTATGCAATTTATTGCTGTCAAATCAATATGCAAATATGTAAAAACGTGGTGCAGTTTTACTTTTTATTTATGTAGCCGTTACTTTGATATCATTTTGGGAAAATAGTCAACTTTCTTTGTTGAGTGTCCTGCAAATTGTACCTCTCTGAAACATTTTTCCTTCTCAAACTAATTCAGGCTCTGTAGCTACAACATTTATGTATCACTTTTGAGGATTTTTTATGGTGTATTATGTTCCAAAAAATATAGAAATACTTGAAAATTTTAAATACGAAAATAAAATTAGGTTTATCCGTGTTTTGTAGTTCAAAACGCTCTCAAAAATTGGCAAAGTAGTGGCTCTCAATCAATGTTAAAGGTATTACAGGATTGGTAAGAATAAAAAACACGACTGTTAAATTTTAGTCTGAAAGCTTAAAGATTATAAGGTGAAAATTAGAACCATTTTTTCTGTAAAATATTTCCCTCTGAAATGAAGTCATATTTGAGAAACTGTGTCTGAAAACCTCAAAAAACGCAACAGCTGATTTCGGTTGTTACAACCAAAATTAAGGATAGTTGTGTTTTACATGCTTAATATTGTGCATGGTTTTTCATTATTTTCTCCTGACCCACACAACGGATTAAGCCCAAATGTTCACAGGTTTGTTATTTCATGTATGTGGTTGATTACACAAATTATGACCACTGTCTGCGACTATGTTGTCAGCTCTACCAATCCTGTATAATACCTTTAAACCCAGTGTTAATTTCAACTGTTTAGATATTAGTTTTGGACTATTGTACATTAAACTTGTAATAAACACCGAACCAGAACCTGAAAAGTTTAAATGAAGAACTTAGCAGTGTGTGATATTAATATTTTTATGTGCAAATAAATACACTTACTGGGGGGGGGGGGGGTAAATACATTCCTTAAATTGTAGAGCTAATGCCGGTTGTCAGCAGTGTGTTAATTTGTATATTCAAATGAGAAGTTGACAGTAAGTGGCAAAATGGTTCTGTTTATAGAAAATTCAAAGCAGCTGGTCGTTTCAAATCAAGTATCCAAAATGGTAAATCGGAGTGTTTTGAAATTACACTCATTGTATAATTTCTTTTGTTGATGATAATTAATTGGTACGTGGATTGTGTAATCTGGTTCCGGAATGCTAAGTTGAAAAACAAACTCTACACTTGGTATTCAAAACAAAGATCACCGACCCCACAGCACTGTCAAAACAACGAGAGCTTTATATGAATAACCGGTACTTCAGAGCAAAGTTCACCCGAAGAGAGAAGCGAAACGCGGGCAATGCCTTCTGGGCCACTTCGCTGTTTTTCTTCCAAGGTGTGACAAGGTGTGGAAACATAAACCACATTTTTGCCGCCAATAATAACATCCGATTTGCTGGTAGTGTGTTGTTGGGGCCAGGTGTGGTGATGCCTGTCCCCTCGTAGGTCGCCACAAGGAGTGCCGTTGGTTCCCTTGGCTCACCCCTTGAGGTTGAACCAAAACATATGTCTGCTCTTTCGCAATTTTCACTCTCCTTTTTCAATAACCAATCCTGGATGGTATCGCCGTAAATGGAAGGCGTAGAAGCTCTACGGTGTGACAAAAATACACTGTTTGTTTAATCAATGCATAATAACTTGTTGAATTTATAGTGTATGGAACTAAACATGTGACTGACTGGTATTTTGGGGCGAGAGCTGCTTGGGTCATACTTCAGTTTTTCAGTATTTATACTTTTTGACCTTTCGATAGGGGGATTGTCCCTCTGCCGTTGTGTCTGTGTAAATATAGATTTCTATCATGGAAAATATTGATACATATCATGGAGGAAGGAAATACATATCAAGTGCTGTTTTGTTTAACCATGGAGGCTTTCCTTCCTCCATGGTTTAACACATCTATAATATTTATTTCTCACCAAACCATCGAAAAGTAGTTTATGTCAATATCTTTGGTTTAAATTTTCAATTTACCCATTTGAACGAGATTATGAACAAAATACAGACGTTTAACGTTGATTTTAATAAGTTCACCATACTAACAAATGTTTGCAGTAATACCATGTAATAATCGCTATAGTAAACGGTGGTGGTTTTTAAATGATTGATAGTGTCATGGTGTTATACGGCCGTGTCCGAATTAGCGGCTACGGCTACAACTGGATCGCTACATCATCACGCGTTGAAGTATAGGACGTCCATGGCAACTCCCTTGGCAACAGTCATAGCCGTAGCTGCAGCCGCAAATTCGTAATTCGCCAATATGTAAACCATAGTTTCTTGTTTTACCATCATGTGAAGTAACAATCCCCTACGTCACCATCAGTAAGTTTTTATTTGTTAAGCCAATCGGTAGCGAACTCCAGCCGTGCGGCTATACTTGCTGGTACCCGAAGGGAAATCGTCTAGCCTGGACTATTATTAATACACAACCAAGGATCTGCCCCGCGTCTACTTACAAATTAATGTGTCATATCGAATAGAGGGCGGCAGGCCAACAAACAAAACATAAATCAGGGCCCAATTTCGTAGAGCTGCTCAAGCAGAAAATATCGCTTATCAATTTTCTGTGAAGCAGAAATGAGCAGGATACCAGTCATAAATTGTACTTGTGGCATGGTAGTTTTGCTGGTTGCCTTATTCTAACCGCATAGTGCATAGCTACTTGTTGTGCTTAAGCAGCTCTATGAAATTGGGCCGAAATCAGTTGCAAACTTCATAAAGCTGTTGAGCAGAAAACTATTCAAAGCAAATGTTTTTCTGCTAAGCAAAAATAACCAGGGAACCAGTCACAAACAATCTTGTCTGGTAACTTGTATCTGTTAATTGTCTGGGCTAAGTAATTAACAGCTTTATGATGTTTGGTCCAAGCAGTTGCATATTTCAGACTAAGCATATAAAATCTGCTTATCAGCCGAGTGGTTACTGTACTATGTGATATGTGATATGTATTCAATGTTGTGATTGTATATGCTTAGCAAGAGAACTTGTTAAGCCAAAGGAGTTATGACATCTGGCCCCGCTGTGCATCAAACTCATTAGATAGTAACGTTACAAGACAAAAAACTACCAATCTAGTTTTGATTGTACCAACAGCCAGGTCATTCAAAGTTTACTGCTGGAGTCTGTCTTTTTAAAGGGCTAATCGTCATTGGTAATTATATGATCATAATGGGGGATTTTTACTTTGGCGTTTGCTTGACTTAGAGATACGAATCCGAATCCCTGCAAGTAAATGTGATAAAATAGGCCTGTGTCAGAGGGTTCCGTTGGGCAGTTTTGAGAAACTGGGGAAAGTATGCACAATCTGAATGGAGATTCGTTCAGCCCGTATTGTGTTGCAGTATGTGACTAATGTGAGTGCATTATACAATCATTGTATCAAGTCCATGATATTGGAAATCTTACACAATATTTACCCCACGGTAAAAATGTATGCTTGGCAGAGCTGTCAACTCTCCCTGATTCTGCAGAAAGTTTCCCTGAAAGTAAACCAGTCGTTCCATGTTCTGATGAACAAATTCGAAAATCTCCCTGATTATGATAACCCTTTTCCCTGTTTGATGGTAATTTTGAACATCTCCCTTATTGTTGTATGAAATCTACCTGATTGCAAGATGCAAATGTTTGCAGCTCTGGTTTGAGGGTAAAGACAATAGCTCTGTTAGCTATAATATTAACACTAACTTCAAACTTTCGTCAAGTATTGATGTAAAGTTACAACCACGTTGAGAAACTGTTCACGTGAAAGGTTCTTTTCTATCATTTTTTCGCTTAGGCCTGACAACCATAAGAAGCCATTATTTGAATGTTATAATAGTCTGATCATGTCTTACTACCAAAGTACGTTCGTGCTAAAAACCAACGGTGTGCATTTCCTTTAATCGACGGCTAGCCGACATAGATCCCGGTACGTTTATCGACCATATTGTCGTGATTACGGTACATTTTGGGGGCGCGTCCTTTATCCCCCACGCTCGTCGCCCTGGTCGGTGACTAATTCAACCCGACATAACGAGCCGCCAGTAGCAGCAATTTCACCATGGGGTGCTAACCATCACAGGCCCCGCCGGTCCAGCGGGAAGGGCGCGGTGCGGTGCGCCAGTCCGAACCAATCAGTCGAAAATCTCGTATCCCTTTTCTTGCGAACTCCGTAATGGGGGAAGTTATATTGTCTTGACTTGTAATGGGGCTTAATTTAACTGGCGACAACAGTAAGACAAACTTTTTTTGAGGGATAGTTGCCCCCTGTGCAACATGTTTTCAGTAATTTGGGGAGGTTTTTTGGTTTTGTGGTTCACTAAATCAGATCATTGTTTACTAGACAAATCCTGTTATTTTTGTCATTTTAAAGGTATTATAAATGATTGGTGGAGCTGGCAAAATAGTCGCGACAGTGTTAATTTTGTTGTGTGATCAACCATATTCATGAAGTTACAAACCTGTGAAATTTTTGGCTTAATTCACGTTGTGTGAGTCAGGAGGTAATAGTCAAAAACCATGCACAATTTTCTGCATGTAAACATTAATTTAAGTTGTAACAACCGAAGTCAGCTATTTTTTAAAATATTTTTTAAAGGTTTTCAGCCCCTACAGTTTTCTGGGATATGACTTAATTTCAGAGGGAAATATTTCACAGAAAAAAAATGGTTCTAGTATGTACTTCAAGTAAGCTTCCAGACTAAAATTAAACAATGGTGTTTTGTTATCCTTACCAATCCTGTATAATACCTTTAAGTTAGATATTTACAGCTTTGAATTACGACTTGTGTGCATTTATTATTATCAAGGAACAAACTGGCAACAAAAGGGAAATAAACTGCCAAACTAAAATATTTTTGTTGTTATTCAAAGACTAAATTTCTTAGAAACGAGATTGTCCACATTGTTTAATAATGTTTGGTTGCGGTGAAATTTAAACAAATTCCGTCATTAAAACCCAATAAAGAAACAATTAAGTTTAAGTTTATCTATTTCAGCTATTGTTGTTTATAGTCTTGATAAATCCGGTGCCTCTTTCTACTTCTGATTAATAATTACCAAAAGATAACTAAATGGAATCAATAAAACTATACATACAAATTTAGTGGCGTGTCGTGGCCGAGCGGTTAAGAGCACCGGACTCCAGCTTTGGTGTTTCTGATCAGCAGAGTGTGGGGTCGCGTCCCCGTCTTGGCACTTGTGGCCTTGAGCAAGATACCGTTATTGCCTTGTCCTTCGGATGGGACATAAAAATGTTTACTATTATATATCTTTATTTTAATAGAATTTTAGTTTTTAATAATAGTAACCCTTTAAGCCGTATAGGCCTCGTGTACTAGGATTGGTAGTGCACGGAGAAGAACCCAGAACACTTGTCGTCGAAGAGTAGGTGTTAAACCCGGTGTTTCTGGTTCACATAGCAAGCACTCTTGTTTACGGGTTTCCTCAGGCTTGCGAGCTACAGTGATTAAGTTCACTTATGAAGGCATCTTTGGTTTAATTACTAGAAATGTATAATAAGAACAGAATACTATAGGCCAACTGTTTTTAATGTAATTGACTCAGTCATGTTTGTGCACACAATGTTGTTGTATGTTTTACTGTAATTTCTTCTTGTCCCGTCCATAAATTACCACACAAATCCAAACAGTTGGTTAACCACTTTAAGGGAAAGGAAATGTTTCTGTTAATTATACCTTTCTGTGGTTTTGGAACAAAAATATCGTAAATAATTACTTGCTTTTTCTCAGAATTGGTTTGGGTTGCAAATTTGAATTGGACAAATATTATTTTATGATTTTGTTGTAGGCCTATCTAAAAAGCTTCTCTCTTTTTTCAATCGCGTCTGTATTTTGTAGAGTAAAGAATTTTTGTATAAGTCTTCCTTGAGGTTTTTGTTTGAAGTTTTAGAAGTGGTAAAGACGTGTGCTCAAGGTTCAAAATAGAAACATTTTGATTTTTTTTCTTTCTCAACTTTTCGAGGACAAGTTTGCTCTATAGTCGATGTGAGAAGAATTTGCGAAAATTTCTTATACAACTTTGGTGGAAATAGCTTTATTTTAAACCCTGTCGCATATTGCTAAACAGACTTGCCTGATACATTCAATTGATTTTTTGTTTTGTAGATAGATGAAAAGGAAATTGATGCGGGGTGTAGCCTCAAATCGCAGTGTCAATCGGTGGCGCAAAAAATTAGCTTGCGCGACAGGGGGCTAGTCTACTAAACAAACAAGACGTCAGTACCACTTACCGGGGCCTCTCAAAATATTTACGCCGTGCCCTCGTCGCTTTGGAGTGGGTCACAATCCTACTCCACCGAGCGGTGCTTTTGTAGAAAGTGTAATCGCTTGAAGAAATTCCTCCAAAGGACGCTTGTGACAATGCAAAGATAGCTGAGGGAATTGGGCTAAAATATGGGGTTTTCAGTGGCAGGATTAAGTGGTGGAAAAGGCTTTTGAACTTAATTGCTGATCGTTTTGGAGTTGTTTACGTGTATTGTTTTATAAAGAGGTAGGTTTTAGAGATAAAGGTCAAATGTAACAGAAATGGAAAGTGGCGTTATAAGCTGTACCGGTGGGAAATTGTGAACAAATGGTTTTGGGGGGGTTTCAGCCAGTCGTGACGATTCTTGAAAGGAATAAGTACGGTGTCCAAGAAAGGTCATTGGTTACACCGGCAAATATCTCATAACTGTGTTTTACGCAATAGTAATAATGGCGCCGGCATGCAGGTTACTTTAGTTTGTTTAGGTGAAATTTTGTGTTTAAGCATTACATACGAAACTGAGAACAAAAGAGGTCCACACAATGAAGGGACTTGAAACACAATGTGGACTTACACACGTCCACACAGTGTTTTTTTTTACAGTGTTCAGGAATATGATTTTTTTTCTAAAGTGCACACAACAAAGGAATGTCAACAGAGTGCATGCAACATAGAGCTGCTTGAGTTATTGTGTGCTCACTCTTATTTGCTTTATCTGTTGGGGTGTTGTTTGTTTGTTTGTTGGGGTGTTTGTTTGTTTGTTTGTTTGTTTTATAGGGTAGGGATGGTGATTTGTCCCTTTCTTTAAAGTCAATGACATTTTTTACTGCCACAGACAGAGAAAAACAGAAATGCAAGCCCTCGCGTGTTTACATGAGTTCCGAATTACAGGTCGTCATCAAATCCAGCCGCATTACTATGAAGTTAGATCCATATCAGACAGCAAATTGTATACGTGCCATAAACCACATGTGTATTGTATATAAACAAGCAGAGAATAATGCAATTTGCATTACAAGTCAATATTAAATGGAATATCGGGTATAAACCCTCGCCGCCAAAAAATAAAGCCAGGACAAAATTTCTTCTCATTTAGACCGCTCGAAGTCGGTACCATTTCAAAAAGGCCAGCGCGGTATGAGATCACGTTTACCGCTGAGCTTTTAATTACGAGCTTTTTCGGTGTACCATTTGCGGAGACCGGCGCCCGTGTATAATTCCGGTGGAGGGACCGTCAAATAAGGACCGGTCGGTAGGGGGGTGAGTGCTCCGGCGCATGGCCGAGGTTACACCGCGATCACACGGCACCGAGCTTTTAAAGAAGCCGTATGTGGTTAAATTCACATGGATTATCCTAGACTAATGAAATACTTGGAAAGTTGCGGAATTTCAAAACTGTCTCCCCGAACGGCTTGTTTGATCTTCCTTTTATGATATCTTCGGCTCGACAAATCAGTTTGTTAGAATTGTTTAGCAATTTGCCCGTTCAAGTAATTCTCTGTGAGCAAGTTCTTCACAGTAAATTAAAAATAGTTTTGGTTATATTGACTTGGGTAAAGGTCCAAGTCAGCCATATTCGGGTACCAGGAATCGGTCAAAAACAATCTATCCGGACAAAACTCTTGGGCCCAATTTTATAGAGTTGCTTAAGCACAAAATGAAGCTCAGCACAAAAGTTGCGTTACCAGCCAATATACTATGTTATACGTACCATTTGTGACTGGTCTCCTGCTAAAGTTTGCTTAACTGACAATTTTTAAGCAACATTTTCAGCTTAAGCAGCTCTATAAAATTGGGTCCTGATCAGTGCGACCCGGAAGGAAAACAGGTCCCGGCTGACCCCGATATGGGTATGTCCCATTGGGATCCACCTCGGGGTCAATTTGATCAGGAACTTAAGTGGGTTTGAAATTTCGGTTATTCACAAAGGTATACAATCATGATTGTAAGAGCTGACAAACCAGTCACAGACACTTTTCCTGTGATCAGCTATATAGGCCAACATGAAATCCGTTGTGTGAGTCAGGAGAAAATAGTGAAAAACCAGGCACAATTTTCAGCATGTAAACACATTGTCCTTAATTTTTGTATATATAGTAACAACCGAAATCATCTGTTGCATTTTGTTAGGTTTTCGGATACAGTTTCTCGAATCTGACTTCATTTCAGATGGATATATTTCACAGGAAAAAATGCTCTAGTATGAACTTAATTTAATCAGTGATCTTTGAGACTCAAATTAAATAATGTTTTTTTATCCTTACCAATTTTGTATAATATCTTTAACATCTTTTTGAATACCTCGAAGAAACTAGTGCATATCTTTCCCAGTTTCACAATTTATGGTGTACACTTTGATTTCAATAATGACTATTTCTCACGATACTGATTCTGTTTTCTCCATCAAGGAACAAAATCACATTACCATCATTATAGTAACATTGCCAACGAATGTTAGTTATTGTTGAAAGTATGGTAGAATCATTTCGCTTACACACATGAGATTATAGCATTCGACGTGTGTACGTGTGAAGTTACATTATTCATCTATAGAACACATGTTGCAAAACATTTCTGTAAAGGTTTTAAGTTTTAACTTTGTTTGGCCTATTACTGATACAAATTACGTTTACACTGCAAAAACTGGGGAGTTAAAATTGACACCATGGGTGTTATTATATAGTGACCCAAAAGAGAATCAAAATTAACATCCTATGGTGTTAAAATAACACCACTGTAATTGTTTTGGCAGAATTTAGTGTTATTTTAACACCTATGATGTAAATTTTGATTTTTTTTTGTATCTAAGCCTTTATGTGAAAACATCATCCGGTTTTTGCAGTGTAGCGCAGGATTTCAGGTGCCGGTGCCAGTTCTGACTTTCAAAATCATCTTCCTTTTCTTTCTTGTTGTCCTTTAAATAAAACAAAACAAAATATTAATGTTATTTTTTCTCCTTTTTTTAATTTTAAATCTTACCCCTACAGAATTTTGACATCACGAAAGTCATCAGAGGGTGCCCCCTCTGCCAATTGTTCCTATACTTTAACACGCTCTTTTCCTCTTGGACATGAGTACCCCCCCCCCCGTTCCAGAACACAATGAAAATAGAATAGACCTTTATCATGGTGCCGCCATCTTGATTTTTCTCCACTCCAAATCGTTGTAACCAAATCGAGGCTGGAAGAAAAAACAGTCTGGTTCCTTTTGTGTGCAATGAACAGCAGCACTCATTACTGTTACTGGATACAGAGAACATGACCAAAAGGGTGGCAACATGATAATGCCATAGTTGGTATATAAGGTCAAAATTTTACCTTCAGAAACTTTCAGGCCAGCTGGTGTTGCACACTTATTCTTTCATTATCGGTATTGGTAAATGCATTAGAGCTACGTACGTAGGTTCTCAATAGGTGCTTTGCTCTATGATGAGTCTGCTACCGGTATATACCTCTGTTTTTCGTCTAGTGCCCTCTTTCTTTAGAAATTCCTCTGCGCGGTAGTATTGTTCTTTGAAAGTCAATGTTCGTCACAAAGGACATTGCCCGACTGTGAATAGGATCAGTTTATTATTTGAACATTTTCAAAATATATTTTAGTATTTGAAAAAAAACTCTGCTAGGGTTGAAATTAAGGCCATTCTGCCTTTTATATTACCGCAGTTCATTGCTTGGTAAGCAGTTTACAACATCTTTTCCCCATTTTTTGATAAAAATGCGATTCCACTTTTAACTATCACAGCAGGATGACCACCCCCCCTACTCTCGTTTACCCGAGAAAATACGGCCATGATGCTAAGATACAACTGGTTTTATGCCCAATTCTTCCGTGGTCTTTCATGATCTTTATTATTTTATTTTAAACCCTCACTTTATTGAGACTTCACTTCATGAAAATTTCCCCATGTTGTCGTACAACCTGATATGCCGAGAGTTATGCCCTCCGTCTTCGGAGTTGACCATAAAGAAGAGCCGAGTAAATACAAGATGTCCAAATAGCACGTCTGGGACCTGCCGTAAAATGTGCCGCAAGGACCCATCAATCACGGAGCTCGTTAGGCCTGTCACAACACCTTACACCCACCATACTGCCACGGGCCAGAACCACATCAAACCGTACTTTTTATCCCAAACTCCAGACCAGATACTACTCCATAAAGTACCCAAAAGTTTCCCAACATGTTTAAGGAAGTACTGTACAGATTTTTTAAGACCCCACCCTTTCTTTATAAAAAAAAAACATTTTTTAATCATCATCTTGCAAGTTGACCTATCTGTTTTCTTCACTTTAAAGGCATTGGACACGTTTGGTAATTACTCAAAATATATATTAGCATTAAAACTTACTTGGTAACGAGCAACGAAGAGCTGTTGATATATGTATAAAACATTGTGAGAAACGACTCCCTCTGAAGTAACGTAGTTTTTGAGAAAGAGGTAATTTCTCACTAAAATATTTGAATCTGAAAAAGAAATCAGGCATGAAGCCTTTTTCAGGCATGTGAAAGCAACAAGGGTGTTTTTTTCTTTATTATTTTCTTGCAACTTCGATGACCAATAGACGATGTGACCTGTGACATCACATGTTTACAAATGAGCCACAGAGCCTGGACTTCCTGCAGGCACGATTTGTACACAGACTAATGGAATAAAACATAAAATCTTATATTTTATGAAGATTGCACTGTCTAATTCCTATCAACTTTTGATATGATGAAAGGGGGCACATCTCAAAACTTGTCCAGCTTTTACTTTCATAATTCTTGGATTTATGTGGAAATTATGACACAAAATGTCAACTTTCCCATAGGACCTGTGTAGTATCTTGCCTGCCAGAATACCCAAAGAATGCACAAGGTCACACTTATTGTAAACAAAGTTCACATGGTCTATTGAGCCCAAACTTTCACAGGTTTGATAATTTATGCATACGTTGGGATACACCAAGTGAGAATACTGGTCTTTGACATTTACCAAACGTGTCCAGTGCCTTTAAAGACAATACATGTAGCCTACATGATTGGTAATTATTGGGAAAATTTATTAGTTTAAATCTGAAAAGCTCACTGATTATCAAGCTATAGTACTTATAGGCCTGAGTTTTTAGAGTGTCAAGAAAGTATTGTGAACATAGCTGTACCCTCTCCCATATCTTATACATTTTGTTCACACTTTTTTTTTCGTTTTCTTGAGTTCTCGTCAAATGTAATGCCCAAATCACCTCAGATTTCACTCGATGTCTCCTCCTACAACTGAAATTGTATTGATTTGACAATAGTGGAAGTTCCTCCATGATTTGACCAAACTCTTCCCACCTTGCCACTCCCGAACACCGCAGAACGGCTCTTCGACCACGGGGGCGATTTGCGTTTCGGCTTACATGAGTAGAACGAAACGTGGACCCACCATCGCCTGGGGGTAGAAAGGGTTAATTAATGGGCACTGTAATAATCGTACCCCATGGCCAGAGGAGTGTCTTTTTCAAATAGTTTTAAGGTAATCGGAATGTATTCATTGATTCGTTTAACTTTCGCTTCACTGATACAAAGGCTATGATGGATCCTCAATTTATTGTTTGTCAGTTATGTATAATCACTTTCGTCATCTTATTTTATTCATTTACATTTTATAGTTTAAAAATGGACGGCTCTATGATTTAATATAGGGGTGATGTAGGTTTAAAGTGGCGCTGAAACTTTGATTTCATGAACAATGTATCCATTCTAGACTACGAAAGTTTGTTGGAACTAGTGAACTTTATACAGCTTTAAAGTTTTGTTTTGGATACTTAACTCTTCTTCAGCATCGTCTGTTTCTTTTTTGCAGAGATGTGCTCTCTGATCCGTTTACAATATTTAAAACAATACTTTTAATATTAAAAATGAAGTCATTATGGATTATTATTATGTTTGTCTTTAGACTCGTAGATTTATTATTTATTATAATTATTTCACAGGGTAAGAAAAGGCAGTTACACAACATACATTAAAAATACAAAATAATACGCTAAAATGATACAATGATTACACAAGACTGTACAAAGTATACCTGCTGACAGTACCACCGCCCCCCCCCCCGGATTACCAAATGCGAACTAAACCACAATATTGAGTAGATGTTTTGTGTTGTTGTTTTTTTTGTAAGTGAGTTTTGTTCCACCGTATACATTCTGTTTTCTTTCACAAGAATTGAAGGACACAAGTAAAAACTGCCAGGCTCTGCTGTTCGGGTCTCCAGTTTTATGTGATGTACCGCATGATTTACAGGGAACGGATGACAGAGCCAACAAGCAATAGTCGAATGGTCATTTTATTGGGGTGTGGTAATTGCTTAATCGGCCGTAACGACCCGGGTCCTCAACTCCGTCAAACTTTCTCAGGTCCACCATGGTCCTGGAGTTGACGAGAACGCACTTGACTTTCGACAAGAAGGTGGTATACTGTGGGGAAACCCCCCTGAGGATTTGAAAACTTGAGGGGAGGACGTGGAAAAGACCGATGGGAAACTATAGCAAAAGCACGTGGTTTATTTGAGATTCAAACCCACGCTCAACGACATCGGATTAACCGCCAGAGGCTTTATGTACATTATGTACAGTGTTAAAAAAATATCATCATCATCATCAAGGCTTTAGTTCGTCCACCTGTTGGACAAAGCCCTCCTCATAAAATTCCAAGTTGGCCTTTCTCTCTAGCCACTCTGGTCCGTGTGTAGTCATGCCCATGTGTGCCGTTGTTATGTCATCTTGCCATCTTCTCTTTTGCCGTCCTCGCTTTCTCTTGACCGTTCTAGGCTGCCATTCTGTCAATCGTCTAGTCCACCTGTTGTATTGGACCCTTGACCCATCTCCATAGTATGATCTCCTTTACCTTTTTCAATGATGTCCATAACTTTTGTTTTCTCTCGTAAGTTCCTCTTATATTAAAGCCGGTGTAATTTATTGAAATGGATTGACCGACCGGTGCTAAACTTGGGTCATAGAGATCTGGAATTCGTGTAGAACGGATCTGTAATCTGGATCAGGGTTGTTGTTGTTTCTTCTTAGTATCCAAAATTCAAGATGCCGTTACAATGGATTTCAGCTTAGAATCGGATCCGGATTCATTTTAACCCGACTTTTTTTTTTTTTTTTACTTAAATTTTGTGTTTTCAAGAATGTTCGAATGGATATCTGAAGAGAATGAAACCACGTTCACAAAAAGTCAATAGTAAATCTTCGGCAGTGCAGCCGCTGCACGGCAGACCAAGGCATCAAGGTTTGGGCCGCCGTCATCCCACACCGAGGTCGTTTAAGGTCCCCTTTTCCAAATAAACCACGGAAGCTTTTTAGAGTTAGAACTCACCGCCACAAAGTTCTCCCCTTGTGTATGTACTTCCAAGTCACCGTTTGCACCCTGTAGCCGTTTTTTAAATCGACCCTTTTGTTCGTCTTCGCTTAAGGATCGGAAATATCGCCGCGTAAATAAAAGAATACCGTAAATCAAGAATTTGTTTGAAAAGTTGGGTCATTTGCGATATTTGGATTGCGTGTTTTCACAACTTCACGTTCGAACACCGTGGCTCTGTATAGCGCCAAGGTGGTATAAAGGCACTCTGTTTGCAACATATGCTACTGGCTGGTGCAAAGGAACTGACAAAGTTTTCTCGACAGTTGCTGTTGACAAGACAGGTTGTGTATAGGACTAAATCGTGTGTCAACAACCATTGACTATTTTACTTTCTCTAAAATGAAGAAAAAAAATTCTCTGAAATGTTTTGAATTATTTCCACACCTTTGATTTAAAAAAAAAACTACAGTCGCGGGTGACCTAAATGTGTTTGTACAGTTGCCATTGGTCAATGCAACAGCAATGACTTGACAAGATTGCTAAAAAATGAAAGATCCGAGAACTGCGCGATAGGTATACGGGAAAAGGCCAACTTCTTTGGTGAATTTTATTTGACTTGCTTTGTAATCCATCTTTGATTCAAATTGAAATAATGTCTTTTTATTATTTCGCGCCATTGGCAGGCTCCCAAGCCCAATCGGCAATTCTTCAGCTCTTTTTTTACTTCCGACATCTGCTGGGAATAAAAGTTTGAACTTCTTGTTTTTGGAGCCGCCGCTCTTTAACAATGTAAACCGACTCAGCGGAGCGCCCGACTCGCGGTCCGCCGGGACCACGGGAGTTTTTACCCGTGCCGAAATCATCTGCGGTCTGGTGATCGGAGGGAGGTATAGGTTTTTATCCTGAGCGAGATGTCGAAATGTAACAGTATCGTTGGATAGTTGCACCGCTTGTCGCATTTGATTAAGGATTTCTCTGGAAGAGACGAAACAGGACAAGGGTTGATGCTGTCGAAAGAGACCAATTCCCAGTCGAGACGTTACTTTGCTGGGAACGAAGTATAATTGTGTTTTGAGTTTCTATATAAATGCCCAAGTCGAAACTATTTCTTTTCTTTTGTTATCAGACAGGAAACTACGGATCTCCATGCGTGCCATCCAGCTTTTCGAGTACACGAGTTGGATGGCACTCACGAAGCTCCGTAGAAAATAGATGTCCTTAAGGCGTATTCCGGTTCGTGCGTAGTTTCCGTAGACTGGGGGCATCTTTCAGCACAAGCTACGCAATATACTCCTCGTAAAAATGGGAACTACAAGACTTTTAGGGCTTCATCACAGCGGCTAAAAAGGTACTTAAAAAGCCTCTGTTGGTTAAACTTTGGTTAGATGCCGCCTTTCGTCCACGCATCCCCCTTTGTTGGATGCGACAATGACGATTGCTGCTTAATGTTTTCATTCCCTTCTCGAGCGCACATTGGCTTACCACTTTGTTAGAACTAACATCAACCGGAGAGAAATTATTCACTCAAATGGGTGAGAGCAAACTTTTATAATTATTATGGCTTCGGGAATGTTTCTTCCCCATCAAATGATTCTTTACAAGACAATAGTTTTTATAGTTTTGTTTTGGCGGTCTTTTTTGGATACCGGTAATGTTCGTCGAACGGAAGACAATAAGCAAGGGTAGACAGAAAACTGTATACTTTGACGGTAGCAGGGCGGCGCCGCAGGGCACAGCCATTCCTACAGCTTCCTTTCAAATAGTGGACCGACCGTCTGCCTTGAAGCATGGGACCTACTTTGGCTTCCCCCATGGGTGGCACAGGGGAACCAAGAGCCCCTCCTTAATTTAAAAAAGCAGTAAATTGGCTCTTGGCTTTTTACTTTAAGTTGACCTTCTGTGTCGACTTGTCCATATCTTTGTATATTGTTAAGGGGACCGAGTGAGCAAGTTCCGCCTGATAATTCAATCCATCATGCAAGCTACTCAGGATTTCTCTTGAAGGGACGAGTTGGTGGGAATGATCCGAATGCACATAGTATCTCTCCATGATAATGCGGAGGCTCGTGTGATAGCGGTCCGGTTATTTTTTTGGGGTGGGGGTGGTGGTTTTTTTTACCACTTTAAATATAGGCTATACGTATAACAGGTGGCTGCCCGTTCCTAGTTTGAATATTTAGCTACCAGTAGGCCTACAGCACTACAAAGTCTAACCATTAGACGGCTGAAGTTGTACTCTTTTAGTTTTGACCATTGTGCTAGAGTAAATTTGAACTAATTTGTACATTTATTTCCCCTTCCATTGTCCTTTGCATTTTGATAAATGCCGCCACCAAATACGTGAGCCTGGAACAGGGGAAATCTTTTGATTGGGCCCTAAGTATAAAATTTCCATCCATAAAATTGGACCACAAAGCACGGTGCGTCCACAGGACAAGCCGTATACTGTGGCCCCAGCAAAATCCCAAGGGATCAATTCAGTCAAATTTGTTCCCTGTTCAAAATACGATCCTAGGTACAATGAGTATACAGCCGCCATTCCACTTTAAGACACGTTTTTATGAAAAGACACTCTCCCACGCTGCTCTCCACAGAAACCCCGTGTGGCGACAGCGATGCCGTCAGACACCTACCCCGCCACGCCTGGACAATTAAGAAACGTTTAGTTGTAACCGATGCTGTTGTGACTCCGGGCAAGATAAAGGCTTCGATTTAACCAACAAAACTTTTCCCGGAGCCTTTGCTTGTTGCTTTGGAATTTAACACTAAAGCACTAAAGAGTGGTGTCTGAATAAGTTGTAGGAGTCCCGAGTCTTTGAGTGGTTCTGTAAGTGGCTTCCAAAAGGCGATAGGCTGACAAAAAGTTCAGTGCCTGCCGGCAAACCTCGGCACTTAAACACCACCTTTATAGACATTATACATTGTATGTCCCATACCACTATGTGGGACTTCCCCCAGCGTACAGAGATCCCCTTCATTTCCCCTTAAAGAGAGGGGATACCTTTGGTGATTACTCCAAAAATTAATAATGACCATAAAATCTTACTTGGTAAAGAGCACTGGAGAGCTGTTGATATAATTATAAAACATTGTTAGAAACGACACCCTTTGAGCATTGAGGTAATGTAGTTTTAGAGGAAGAAGTAATTTTTCACCAACAATTTTGAATCTGAGAAAAAGGCTTTAGGAATGAAGCCTTTCTCGGGCATCTGAAAGCACACAATTATTCTATACAACGGGGGTGGTTTTTCTTTCATTATTTTCTTGCAACTTCGATAACCAATAATTGAGCCTAAATTTGTACAGTTAGCCTAGGCCCCTATGCTGTTATTTTATGCATATGTTGGGATACACCAAGTGAGGATACTGGTCTTTGACAAGGTGACTGCTCTATATTCCGACACCCCTATATTCCGACACCCCTATGTTCCGACAACCCCCTCATGATTTACATAGGGTTAGGGTTAGGAATAGGAAAATACACCAGGGTTGTCGGAACATAGGGGTGTCGGAACATAGGGGTGTTACCTTTGACAATTACCAATAGTGTACCTACCAAAGAACAATCACACAAACATAGTACGAATGACGCGATTTCAATTTCAGGTATTGTTCACTGTTTTATTCTAGATAAAACTAAAAGAGCGTAGGGCCTACTTGTAGGCCTACCGATTAAATTAAAGTCAGGTTTCACAACGCCAAACCACGTGATCTCTCCGTTATTGGTAAAATTATCTCACGACAGAAACCAAATTAAGCTTCCAAAACTTCAAAGAAAGCGCTAATCGTGAATTGCACCGGCTTACCCCGGACCTAAAGCTCAAGGGATTTTTTTCTGGACTTTTCTAGAATTGAAAATATTAAAAAATAAATCTTTATTCGAGAGCTTCCGGCGGAGTAATGATTCCAGAAAGTCTTGTTTTCTTTCAGGATTTTTGTTTTTGTTTAACAACCGCGCCATATGTTATAAACTTCATTTGTCAAAATGCTTTATCAACCATTTCACCACAAAACGAATTCGTTGTTGTAAAGTTTCAAAGACGCCGCCATTTTGTTTTGCCTTTTGCTCTCTTGTTAAAAACTAGTCGGTTGAAACAACCATTTCCTGCGACATTGCACATTTCTTTTAATAATCTCACAGCGTGAATTTTGTTTCCATTCTGGGTATTTCATTTTGATGCAAAATCAGGGTGCAGAACTGACATATTGATTTGAATTTGACCAACCGTTCACATCAATTTGATTGTTAAACATTTTGCAACAAAACCAAAAATATTCAGAACTTCAAACCAAAAGATAACCTTCATACTCCTACGAAACAATTTCCGTTTTATAAAAGTTCGTGTGGGGACTCGAGCCTCGCAAGGACTTGACCAATGTTTATTCCAGGCGCTCTCCACCGAAATATTTGTCCAAATTGTTATATCAACAAGTTATAATAGCATTAGAGCATTAGTTAAATATGTATCACAAATATAACTTATACTACACAAATACAGCATGACAATAGGGTATTCTAGAGGTATTTGAGTACTATTCCAGGGCTTTTGTCGGTCTCTCTAAGTCACACCTGAGAGGACACAGGTGCATGCGGCACTCGGGAGAAAGGTTTTTTGACGTTTACGTTGTTTGCCTCTTTTGGGATACACTCAAATAATTCCATAGAAATTGTGCTTTGTTTAGGGAAAGCATGGGAATGGATAAAGAACCAAAACATGCGGTTCTTTTTGTCAAAAATCATAACAAATTGTATGGATAATTGTGTTTTTGTGTTGAACAAAGGTAGAATGGCTTGACGACGTTTTTATTATAACTGATTGATGCTAAGCCCTTAAAAGACGTACAAAGCTAAGCATGAATGCATCCCAAAAAGGTGATCCAATATAGGCATGTTAGACATTAAAGGCATCGTGCACGTTTGGAAATTGTCTAAGACCAGTGTTCTCACTTGGTGTATCCCAACATTATGCATAAAATAACAAGCCTGTGAAAATTTGGGCTCAATTGGTCATCGAAGTTGCAAGAAAATGATGAAAGAAAAAACACCCTCGTTGTACAAATTTGTATGCTTTCGCATAGAATAATAAAAACTTCTTGCAAGAAGTTTTTATTATTTTAGTGAGAAATTACCTCTTTCTCAAAAACTACGTTACTTCAGAGGGAGTCATTTCCTACAATGTTTTATACTATCAACAGCTCTCCGTTGCTTGTTACCAAGTACGTTTTTATGCTAATATTTGTTTTTAGTCATTACCAAACGTGTACGATACCTCCCGGGTCAGAATTGACCCGGTTTCGGGTCCCGTGGGGCCTGACCCATTTCTGGACCAGTGTGACCCGGTATCTGTGTCAAAATGACCCAGAAATGGGTCAAGCTGACGCAGAATCCGAGCTAAAAAAAAATATAAAAAAATACTTTCGCATTAAAGGCACTGTACACGTTTGGTAATTACTCAAAATATATATCAGCATAAAAACTTACTTTGTGAGAAACGACTCCCTCTGAAGTAACGTAGTTTTTGAGAAAGAGGTAATTTCTTACTAAAATAATAAAAACTTCTTGCAAGAAGTTTTTATTCCTATCTGAATGCACACAAATTTGTACAACAAGGGTGTTTTTTCTTTCATCTTTTTCTTGCAACTTCGATGACCAATTGAGCCCAAATTTTCACAGGCTTGTTAGTTTATGCATATGTTGGGATACACCAAGTGAGAATACTGGTCTTTGACAATTACCAAACGTGTTCAGTGCCTTTAATTATGCGAGTTTACTCTATGGTATAATCATAATTAATTAATTAATTAACAATTTTATTTACTGGTTTACTGGTTTACTGTATATTTTGTTGTGATTTCCTGTACAGCGTTTTAAGATTTTATGTAAAAAGCTATACAATATAGGCTAGAATATTAAAAAAAAAAAAAAATCGGGTCAACTGACCCAGAAATGGGTCAGCAGTCGATTTCACCAAGCTCTTCCTAACTTAGGATTAATCCTAGGCAATGCTAAGAGAAAGGACTAGTCTTAAGTTAGGACCAGTACTTAAGACTAGTCCTATCTGTTAGCATTGCTTAGGATTAATCCTAAGTTAGGAAGAGTTTGGTGAAATCGACGGCAGTTCCCTGGTACCCAGAGTCCGGGAATATACACACTCTTAAAAAATGCAATGTTCTCATAATTGCGCATGTCATCAGTTTTATTATTTGTCTATTTCTTTGTGTTCAAATAAATGCGATTACACTTGACTAAATGTTAATTATATTTATGGTAAAAAAGACAGTTGGAATCGACTTAACAACCAACATGACATGTGGTGTAAATGCTAATGCAGAACGTGGTCATGGCCTCGCGTTGTACCCGAGCAGAGTCTTTCTCGAAGACTGAAGTTGAATAAGTTAATGACGTACGGAAGGCTTTTAACACTGAATTTACAAGGCGTATTGTTTTTATTTTAAAAAAACATTTGTAATCGCTTTTATGCTAGTGTGATAAAACTCGTGCAGCCATTTTAAATTTTCAAACTTCCAGAATATACCCACTGGGTGTGAACAAATATAACAAAATCCACAACTTTTATAGGCAGTAAGCTCTTTTCTCTGGAACGAAATGGCTCTATTTCAACTGTGAAGTTACAAGATAGCCGCCGAATGTTTTTTTCTTTTTCCCATGTATTCGAATTCTGTTGAGACACACCGCCAATGTTTGATTTATTATACACGGAGGTTACCGGGCTATAAATGTGAACGTGTTTATCTAATTCCTTCATGCACCTGAACATAACATTCGGAATCTTTATCTTAAAAAAGTGTTGGATTCCCTCCAAGATAGCATTCCATTTTATTCCGGCACCCACGCTTTCGCGAGAAGATGTCTGAGGAATTCCAATCTGAGGATTAAGCCTGGAAATATAAACTGACGTGAATAGTATAAACTGAATTCGGGATCTCCAGTCAGGAAAAAGTTAAGAGCACGAAAGGCCAATCTACTCTATCAAGTCCATTGAAACTGAATAAATAAAGGCGCATGCCTGTCGTCAGGCCACTCATTATGAGGTTTTGATTGGTCGCTGGCCTGACAGTGATTTTATAGACGTGCGTTGATTGGCTAAGACGCCGGAGCCATTATCGCCTCATTGCGCATGAGCCTGAGAAAACCCCGGATTGTCGGTGTTTCCTTTGAACACGAGCCGAACGGCGAGTTTCAAATGGGCGCTTGCTTTGTTTGTTTTCCCGGACTTTGGGCAATCCCTTTGATGAGCCGCCGGTCTTTGGTCCTTTTGTCCAACCCACCGATGGCTGAACTCATTAATTTTGTCATTTATTATTTTACCTTGCCGTGCCGTGCATTACATGCTCTCTAATACTAATTCCTCTCCCGATGTTTTAAACGTGCTATACTACTACTAGAAGCAAGGCAGACTCGTTTGACAGTAGTGGTGAAGTTTCCACCGGAGCAGGAAGTTAGTTTACATCAATCCTCTAGGATATTATAAACTTGCTCTCGGAGTAGAGAAAACAAAAATACTTAAGTTACAGCTTGAATATTAAGTTCAACCTCGAGCTGCCTTTTTGTTTTTGTAGTGGAATGCACGAGGATTTTTAGTCAAAACAAAACTTGTGCTTGGGACACATTTTGTAGGTCAACTTTAAAGTTTTGCACGTGAACATTATGAAGGACGCAGTTATGGAGTGCTTACGATGTATTCTTGCGTTGGTTTGTGTGGGATTTGGACTTGTGGAGCAGAGCCAGGCGTTGATTGATAACTCATTCCGATCGTCATCTTTGGAGTCATCTTCCTCCTCAACAACAATACGGATGACAACATCATTATCCTCAACGCCACTGGTGTTACCAGACCCCCGGCTGTCCCACTGGGCCAGAGCTGCTAGCGACTACCTCCGTAGTCTGGACTGCACCACCGTGACATTCACCTCACAGACCGAGTGTCAAAAACTCCAGTCCCTCGACACCAGGCAGATGAACGTGTACCTTGCAGGTCCTCGCAGCAGACATACCCTGGTAGCGGTGCTACCGGACGGTGGACTGAGTAGGGGAAAGAGTCACGATGCTGTCCTGGTAATTGACCCTTATCCCGCTGCCGCATTTGGTCACCTGGTCGTCGTTTTCTCATTGGATTTGGATACAGATTGGGAAGAATGCCGTAATCGTCTGGGATGGTATATTGGTAAGTCTTTCCACAGATTAAGCTTTCCAAAGTAAAGGAGTCTGAAAATGTTCACAACTATTGCAATAATCTATAAATACCTCCCACAGATTTTCTTCACAAACCATACTGCAACCTTTATATCAAAGATCAAAATGTGGTTCGTACTTTTTAACATTGTGATAAAATCCGATCATATAGCTATAATCCAACGTACATGTATGTTATGTACTTCGTCACCATTCATGCACAATATCATGACAGATTATCACATATCCACCGTACAGCGAGACAAGTATACAGTTTCTGTCATAAGTTCACAGTTCTTTCAATCTATCCTTTTTCATTCAAAACAAACAGGCTCATAAAACACATACACTCTATTAATATCCTTTATATCACCGGTGTTATTTTCCATATGACAAGGTCTTATGGGGGTTTAACGTGTCACTGTACGTTGACATTGGCATACCGTCATCATATGGGGATGGCATGTGGTCTAAATTTAGCATACCTCAGCCCGTGTTGGAATGGCAGTGTGTTGAACCATTGCAATAGAGCAAGGTTTGGTTGTACCTAGGGGTTATTTACACGATTTCAAGTCTGCATTTGGATTTGGGTTGGCACGCAATGCTAAATAACGCTTGTAATTCACGTATTTGGGTTTCTTGCGGGTGTCCTTGGAGCTTACGTTTGCACAAGAAGTGTGGGGTGTTTTTTTTCTTTCTCCTGTAGCCAGATCTTCCATGCTGTTTTACACCTAAACAGTGGTTTGGGGACTTTGGGGTTATTTAGGGGGGAAACAAATTAGGTGGAGGTAACTGTTGAGGTGACATAGAGGGACACCCAAGCTGAAGGCCAATTTCGCAAAAGACCTCTATAAGGAATTGAACAGGACCAAGAAAATCCCTTTAAAGAAATATCCATGCCCTTTGGTCAGTTTAATAGTACTTTACTTGGATTCGATAAGACTGGTAATGTTCCTTTTAACTTTTAGCCTTGGTATTGCTATTGGCCTTCAGGCATAAATCTTCAACTCGATTTGTAATTTTTTCTAATGTGTTTTGTATTGAATTTTCGAACAAGGGAAGAAGACCTTGCCTTAAACGAGGCACGGTATTTAACATACGAGATTAGCGAATGAATTCATCTTTAACACGAGAAACAAAATAAGCCCTGGTGACCTTTATGTTATTTTCCTTAGTTTGAGTGTAGATCATACTATTACGTAATCCACAGAGAAGCTTGTGAGAGGTTTTGATGTTATAATAAACATTGACCCCGAAAATATCACCTTCTTTATAAGTTCCACCTTGAATGTTTTCTTGGTAACCTAGATCTTCTAATCTTCATCATCAACACTACCCCTAGATGCAAATTCAAGAGTCACTATACCAAACCTGGGGCTTGAAAATCAACATTGGGATAATTTCTTTTCTTGTAGTAAGATAATCTCGTTTTGCTAATCCGCAAACATACTGTCTTTGTTTCTACTGCTAGCGCGGGACTCATGTCGACTAAAATAGTCAGACGTGTGTGAAGCGGAGGAGCACGTGCCTCAATGTAGCGATTTAAATTGCGGGGGAAAAATACGCTGTCTAAAATTTGCTGCTTATGTGTAGTTTTGTAAGCATAAAAACGTCTGTAGCTGTATGTCTTGTTTTTATTTGGCGAGGGTTGCTACAGACTTGCATTAATTTTTTTGTTAAATTTTCTGGCAATCGTTCTCATCATAACAAGATGTCTCTTTTGATATAGTAAAGTCGTCCAGTGTATCATATATTTTGTTCAACTGGCCTTGTTACAATTTCTAGCTGAATTGTTACTTGCGATAGTATTGAATTTACTCCGCTGTATTGTCGGCTCTTTTGAAATCATTCTTCTCATTGTTAAAGTTGCGTATTCACGCCATTCATGTCGGCATGTCTTACCCCATTGATACAACTCTACTGATATCCGCGTTATTGGGCATTTCGACGAGTGAAGATTGTTCAAGCCCAAAGACTGTGATTGCCGGCGGTGTTGTTGCCTTTGATCTAGCGGGCTGTCAACCACTCAAGTCTCCCGTGACAATCTGTGAATGACGGCGTGCTACCCGCTTGAGTAAATCTTCTGCCGTCAACCAAAGATCCCACCAGCAAGTCTGTCAAATTGAATGGGAAGGGTTACCACCATACATTAAGCCTGTGCCGTCCCCAATTGTGCGTAGCAAATTTTCCAGTGAACAGGAAACCAACATTGATGCCTCAGTTTTTTTTCTTCTAAACTTTGGCATTTGCTTCATAATTCAAAGCAGCAACTTTTTAAAGAAATGCTGCATGATTGTTGTCGTTCGGTTCCCACGAATTTTCTAGAGATTTCAATATGCACGAGTCGTATTCACGTCTCAGATCCGATGACTTTTCAAACCGTAGATAAAATAATAATATCCAACTCTCATCAGTTTTGTGATGTATCGGGTTGCGGAGGATTGCGATGGTGGCAATCTTTGAATATCTCAATGTTCTTTAGTTGATTTGCTGAGACCTACGAGGGGATGTTCAGCACTTTGCTAGGGGCATAGGCGTGCCGCCAGATGACAGGTTCCTACGCCAGCCGATTCTTGTGTTGTCATATTCGAGAGCATTTCCTATACCTCCGCGTGGTATCACCAAAGACATTCGAAATGTACAACTCGTTTAATATTGACAAAAGAATTTGACAAATTGTCAAAGATGAGAAAACAACGGTTCAATAAGAGTGCGAAGGAAGGGTAACATACCACTAAGTACACTAACCCAAACAACGTACATTAGAGCGGTTTTCCCAAAGGAAAGACAAACAAACACGAGCCCGATGGTGACGTTGAAACTCTGTCATCACCAGGCGACAGCCAGCCGGAGCTGCCCGACCTGACCCCGCAATGGGGGTTCACGGAGCGGAAGCCGGGGGTCGAGGGCCGTGAGTGGTTACGACGTGACGTTCCTATACCCCCTTCACAAAATCAGCCACAAAAGAGTTACGTACAACAATTTTTAAGGTCATTTGGGGACACTTAGCGTCTTTCAACACGAAGGTTCGATTACAAAATACCAATTTTTTTTATGCTGAACAGTGGAACGTGTGAAAACGTGTATAATGAGCTTGATGTATTGAGGTACGGTAGATTTAAAGGCAGGTTATACTTTTAGTAATTTTCAAAGACCAGTATCCTCACTTGGTGTATCCCAACATGTGCATAAAGTAACGAACCTGTGACAATTTTAGCTGAATTGGTCATCGAAGTTGTAAGAAAATGTTGAAAGAAAAAACACCCTTGTAGCATAGAATTGTGTGCATTCAGATGCCTTGGAAAGTCTTCATGCCGTTCTCAGATTTAATTGTTTGGGGGAAAAATTACCTCTTTCTCTAAAACTACATTACTTCACAAAGGGGGTCGTTTCTAGCAATTTTGTATAATACTAACAGCTCTTTACTAAGTAAGTTTGTATGGTCGTTATGCTTTGGAGTAAAATAATTACCAAAGGTATACCCCCTTTAAAGGCAACGTACACGGTTGGTAATTGTCAAAGACCAGTGTCCTCATTTGGTGTATCCCAACATATGCATAAAATAACAAGCCTGTGAAAATTTGGGCTCAGTTGGTCATCGAAGTTGCAAGAAAATGATGAAAGAAAATACACCCTTGTACAAATTTGTGTGCTTTCAGTTAGGAATAAAAACTTCTTGCAAGAAGTTTTTGTTATTTTAGTGAGAAATTACCTCTTTCTCAAAAACTACGTTACTCGTTACCAAGTCAGTTTTTATGCTAATATATATTTTGAGTAATTACCAAACGTGGAGAGTGCCTTTAAGTCCAAGGTGAATCCTACATTCATGGTTATAGTCACGATACGTACGTGCCAATGATTTCACGTGTTGAACCATAGATCTAACTAAAATACTTACCCGCCTAATCACAGAGAGAGGGTTTGTATACGTTTACTCATAAAATTAACGGCAATAAAAACGTACTTGGTAAGAAGTACAGCAACTTCTGATAGTATAAAGCATTTTGAGAAACATTTCACTGTGAAGTAATGTTGTTGTGGAAAAAGATATCAGTTTTTATCTAAACAAATTTGAATCTGAGAAGCGTTTCTGTCAGAAACGTTTCTCAGGTTGTGTATTTTTATTTCAGATTATTCTCCCTGCGTGGACATAAACGCTCCAGATTTTCGGCAATATTATCTCAAAAACACGACCACCTTTTGAAATGAAATTTTCACAGGTTAATTTTATGGTCTACAACTATATGATTGAAACAAACAGTGGATTCCAATCACCAAACGTATACAATCCCTTTAATGCTTACGTAACAGTTTTACAATTTTCACTCTTAAATAAAAGCCGTTTATGAGGGACTGTTTTTATGAAAAAGATAACATGGCGATTTCTGCAAGAAGGAATCTTGCAACCATGGAGCCTATAATAGCTCCATGGTGCAACATACAAGCTTTTCACTAGACAGTCATCAGTCCTTCTTAATATTGGTTTTAATATTAAGAAAATGGTTGCCCCCTCCCCACATTCCGCAATGTGTAGCCCCGCCCCTAACAGCTCGCCAAGGGCCCTCACAAGTTCCAAACATAGAAGATGAGATTCAAAACAATCACGCACCTCTTCGCATTCCACGTGATAAGACGACTTTAAAAACAAGTATTACGGCAGTCATATAAATAGGCGATAGGGAGAACTGGGGCCAGATACGCTCTGGTGGCTAGACAATCCCACACAACAAACAAACAACCAGCCCCCTTCAAACTTTGATAGGGAAAAAAACCAACTTGGCTTCTTCTGCAAGTTCTGCCATTAACAGCAATAGAGCTCTATGGTTCTGCGGTGGTGGGCAATTTCACGGAATCGCCCATTTCACACCTGGTTTCAAAACACACATGTTATTACACCACCAGTTGATAGCCCCCCCTATTACACCATTGGCTCCCGTACAAAAGATCAAAGGGGCAAAGCCGGCACTGTTATGGTACCATAACAAAAGTAGGGGGTACTGTTGTTTGTCAACACGCTCCCACCCCATCAGGTTAGGAGTGGTGGTAGACATAGCTGAACGACATTGCAGTGTACCTACCCCTATTGTTTTACAGTCACGGCCGGGTGTCAATGTCAGCCCCAAGTGGTTGAGGTAACCGATAGCCCAACAGGAGTGGAGCGGTCTTGTCTTGTAGTCGTAAACAATTCAAATTCTTTGAGATCAGAAGGTTGCGCGGGGGGGGGGGGGGAGAAGTAGAGAAGAAGAAAAGTAGAGAAGTAGGGGGTACGACGATTTTAATACATTTTGGTGTTAGATTCTGCTGGTTGCAAATACAATTTTGTGCATATACACAAACTATTGTTATTTTGTTTTACCACCAGGTGATGGAGAGTGTATTCAGATTGTTGAGAAGCGAAGATGTCGCAACAAGCTCCACCGTAAGACAGGTCGTAGACGGTGCGAGATTAACTTTCTTCCACTCGTCCATCTCGAAGGAGATGCCGTAAGTTCTTTTCAACATTAATCCCCAACCTTGACCACCCCTTGACCATGATACGGGTTTAGATCTGTGTTGTTGTTGTGGTGGGTTTTTTTGGTTGTTTTGGGGTGTTGTTTTTTGTGTTGTTTTTTTTTGGGGGGGGGGGGGGTTCTGGCCTGTGGCCTTGGTGCCCCTTCAAAAGTTTCCCATAGACTTAACGGTTTTCCAATGGAAGTGCCCTTTGGAAACTCAAAATGGCCTTGTCCTGTCAAAGATGAAATTCCATCAGGCCCATATTTATTTATTTTATTACAATTCAACAACATTTATTTCCAAATTCCTCAATCAATATAAATACAATGTAAACAAAGAGATACAATAATTTTAGGAAATTGGGGCACAGCCAAGTAAGCACAGCTTGTGGTAGGGAGTGCACATCCAAAAGCACAATTATCGCCACTAACATGATGAATAGGAAACGCGATGTGAGGAAAACCCCAATTGGGAAAACCCACGCAGTCAGGCAGGGACTGAAAGCCCAATCCACATGCAAGGATCCGGTCTGAGGTGGGGTTCGGGTCCACAGAGGGAAAAGATACGGAAAGGATAAGTTTCATAATAAATCTGCTTATTATAGAAAATATTGCTTAATTAAAATTGGTAGGGAGCCAGTCACAAGCCATGCACATTGCGCCTGTATTTAAACTGGTAACACGTCCGTTGAATGGTCAACTTGACTCATTTTGGATCACAAAATGTGTCTCAGCATTTTTAATAAATAAATTCATAATTGATTTACTGAAAAAAATAATAATGAGCTGTTACAAACTGCTTACCAACCAAAAGGACCTATAATGGTTGCCTGACGTTTCGACCCTGGCAGTCTTTCTCGAAAGGCCTTCGAGAAAGACTCTGCTAGGGTCAAAACGTCAGGCCAATTACTTGTTCTTTTTTTTTGCAATTTATTTACTTTTATGTGTTTTCTTTAGCCTCAAATGAACTTTAATCGCTGTTATAATATAGTTGTATCATCATTGACACATAATTCTAGGGTTTTTCAAGCCTCGGAATCCAGGTGCGCTTTTGAGATTTTTGGGAGTTAAAATCTCCATGTTACAAAAAGCCAGAAGTGAGTTTTATAAACATGCCCAGATTATAGAGGATGACAATAAACTAAACAGTTTCAAGTACGCACCAATATAAAAGCCCACCCACTTCCACACTGCGGGCTGAGATTTCCGCGAATATATATATACACCTTAAATCTTGTCGCAAACAGCGAATAGATTTGCTAGCGTACAAAACAGACGTATAAAAACCAGAGTAATTCCAAGAGATTCCTTACGAAATCCTTACAGCCTTAAGCAAAAGGGTTCGTCACAAAAACAAGACCCAGTGACTTGTATATATAAGGCTTCGCCTGCCTTTGATTTTTTACCGCCAGTGCAATTTTACGACTACTTCAAAGACGCCGTGTGAATTTATTATTAGCGCGAAGGGGTTCATCAACCGAACGTGCATAGCTCACCACATGGGCAGACCATATCAAATGGTAATTTACCTACCCTCCATGGATAGCCATGTGTGATTGTGGTAACTTGGACTGTTTTTATTTTGAATGAGATTTGTGCCTGGTAAAGTTTCAGGATCATCATTTTTACCCCCAAGGGTATTTATACATTCACTTAACTTGAGATGTTTACGCAATGATATGCTGGTGTTCGTGGATATTTCAGGTTTGTGGAATTTATGACCACACTTACAGATCTGCCAACTCTCCCTGATTCTGCAGAAAGTTCCCTGAAAAAACGCACGATCTTTCCATAATCTGATGAACAAATTTGAAAATCTCCCTGGTTATGGAAACTTTGTCCCTTTATTTATGTTGAATGTAATTCTAAATATCTCCTTGATTGTTGCACAAAATCTCCCTGATTTCAACATGCAAATGGCAACTCTGCACTAACTCTGACTTGGAACGCAGTATTTAAATTACGTCCATGGCGAGTGCGGTTTAACAAGCTATTTTGCGAAGTTCATCGAAGCCTAGCTAGCCACCACCCCTATAAAGTTGTACCTTCAAATTGTAATTTCGAAGATGAACATATTGTCAATTTATGCTTTTTAACTTCTTGGTGTTTTGACAGGACAACGAGCAGCAGTTACGCTGTTTCTCCAATGTTGGATCTTTCGGAGTTTGTCCACAGTACCGGTCAGACAGTGGGAACTATACCAACCGATGTGAGCTGTCTCATAACACTTACCGATGTGAACTACCAGTGCAACATGTAAGATAAACAATTGTGAATACTTGAAAGGAACCAGACTAGATTCTGTCCCAACTTCACTTTGAAAATTCACTCTAAAAACTTCAGGATCAGAACTGACCCGAGTTCCACAGGCCCACATCATGGGTCAGAATGTGACCCCCCTAAGATGTGTCAAACTAACCAGAATCCTAGTCAAAATCTAATTTTTTGACCAGTTTCCGGTTCAGCCTGACCCAGAAATGGACCTTGGACCCGGAATTCGGGTCAATTCTAACTTGTTTAGTCACTGGCCAGCAGGACCAGTGAGCTTGTCAATTTACTAGTGTCCATCACCTTTTTCGTGGTTTATATTTCAAATGTAAGGGGCATGCTTTTCAAACTGAACTAGCCAGTCGGACCACTTGGAGTAAATTTTGACTGCTCCTCTGGTGTTTTAACTGGCATTTTGGCCAGCGGACCACGGGGAGAACACTGTACTTGCCAATCTAGTACTTGGTATATTGTGTATACATGTATATATTTGATAAAGGGGTTAGACGTTTTTCATGTCAGTTCCAACAATATTTATAAACATAGACTTAGTCATTACATTTTGTTTTACCATCGGGCGTTTGTGGCACTTAATTAAAAATAGTGAAGATAATCGTCAGCATTCCGTAGCCTCTAATCAAGTTCATCCTTTCCAGGTCATCGCAAGGTGTAAGATCTATGAGATATGCGACCAGGCAGTGTTGATATCCGGCGGCTGGAACAGGCAGACTAGTCAACACCGTCACGTGCAGAATATCCGTGGGGTTTATTCGATGTTGAGAGAACATGGGTTCAAGAGGCCAAATATCAAGACATTCTTTGCAGATAGTGGTGATATCTTATGTAAGTATTTTTTTATAGAGGCGTGAGATATTATCAAACAGAGGGCGGTGTTGTTTTCAAATCCCAAGGGTCAAAGGGTTAGATTTGTAGTTGTTTGACCTCGGGGACAAACTAGATATGCTTCATTGATTGATGATCCATGGTACCGTGCATGAATGTCTGTTAAAAAAAGTACATTAACTACACTCTAAAACTCCCCGGTCAGAAATAAAACCAGAATCCTGGTCCCAGGGTGCCTGAAACATTTCCGGGTGAGGCTGACCCACAAAGTGGTCAACAACTCCTTAAAAAACTCTGCTTTATAAATGTTGTACATGTATTTATATAAAAGTGTCACCCAGTCGCTATTTATAATTGTGTGCAATTTCTTGTTGGCAGTGGAAGAGGATGAACTGAGCAGCCGGAACTCCTACCCGGCAACCCAGAAAGACTCCATCAGGAATCACATTAGCACATTGTGTAGAGTCACCAACTGTGTGGAAACCTTAGTCATCTACCTCAACAGCCCAGTAATGAATGATGGAACCAGTCTACTGTGGGACACTGACAGCGATGGATTGGTAAGACAATGCAAATTTACAACTGCTTATTTTACCACCCCCCAAAAAAAACAAAAAACAACAACAACAACAACAACAACAACAACAACCCTCAAACAAACAAACAAACAAACAAACGTATAGTATTTAACAAAGGTGTTAAAAATGTTTCACATCTCGGTGATGAATTAAGTCAACCACAATCAGTCATTTAATAGTTTGTCTTGTTCAATGTTGAGACCACATCAGATCTGTGTGTTGAAAGAGTTGCGACATAGAGGGACCAGTTTTCGTTGGTCACGTGGTTACTGGATGCCATTCTCGGTCCAAATGTCACCCAAATGTCACCCTGTGTGCGCACATGCATTTTTGGGACAGAAGTGGCTTCTAATCGCAAGTTGTTGCAACTCTTTGGACCACATGGCTGTACAGCGCCACTTCTCATGATATTCTGAAAAACTTTACCATTTAAATTACAAAGGTTTGAAGCGTTTGCGTTAGCGAATTGACTTTTTGATAACAAATGTCTTTGTCATCATTATTTTGCATCTAATCTTTTGTTTATTTTTCTATCAGGCCTCGGAAACAGAAACCTACACAGCATCAGAATTCCTTGGAGACATCGAAGAGTGTCGAGCCAAACGGATATACGTCATTGCTGACCAGAGCTTCTCTGGTCTATTGGCTGAGACTATCATTACGTCAGAAAAGCATAAGAATGTTGTGGTGTTCGCCAGTGGGGGCGCTACCGAATATTCGTGGAATGATGAGCTAACGTGGCAGTGGGTGGAAGCTAATCATACCACGCAATGTGTGGATGGAATATTTGAGGTAAGTACAACAAAAATCATTTCTAAGCATTCTCACACAAAAAATCTTTTAGAAATGCACATCATGCTTGAATAATATCACTTAGAGTCGCAGCAAAAGTATTATTTCATTTTGCGACCAAACAATAAAATAACTTATGTTTGACATTGTTGCTGCAAAAAAATATTCAGTGGTTATGTGGTGAATATTCAAAACTATTTTATAACAGGAGTATTTTCATGTGTGCAACTTTTCCTTTTCAACTGATCAATTGTTTTGAGTTTTTAACGAAAGTATCATGGAAAACTTTTTAAAAGGCATTGTGCAAAGTTAACTGTGGTTGGCCATTTTCTCCGTTTTTTTCTTTTAAATAACTAAGTCTTTATTTTGCATAAAATAATGCGTTTAAGTTTTAAAAGATACATGACCCAAATAAAAATCGATGATTTCGTCGCATAAAATCCACAATAATAATTAAGCAACTTGTCTTTTTCTTTTTACCCCAATCAGGACTATGTTGACACGATGACGTCACTTCCCATCATGGCGGAGGGTGGTTTCAACGCAGCTAACAGTACAATCTTCGGAGCGCCTTGTAACACGTTACCGTTTTTCACTCAACACGAGATTAAACTAAACTTCATGGGTTGCCAGAACCTCCCCATGAAATGGTGGTTGGTCAAATTTAAGGAGTCCAGAAATTCAAGGTCGTAAGACGGCCGCGAATTCAGCTTTTTTGTATTATTTGAAAATACTCTTTATGTCTTATCTGTGTGAGAAATATTTCATGTTTTGCTTTGTATTGGTTGGTAATTTCTTTTCCTCATAAAAGACTACACTGTAGAAGAAACACTTCAATTCTTCACATTTAATGTAAAGATTTGGTATTACTTGCTGACACTTTTTGTAAAGTATGACGTCAAAATCGAACAAAATGTCAATGTGTGTATTCCGTCCCTCGGTGTGATTGTGTCCTGTAAATTATCATGGGCTGAAGAAAGTTGATTTCAACAGAGGGCGCTCTCAGACAAAATATCTACACAATTCGCCGTGTGGGATGGGGGACAGAATGTCCTGTCACAACGGCACTGAAGTTGTTTCGATGAATGAATTTCAAGAAAGGATTATTCAGATTTATTGAAATATTTTTCACGCAGAAATTGTTTAGTTGTAAAAATGTAAATACAGAAAATTAATTGGTATATATCAGTGTTACCCATCGACGATGCTCATTTGCTAATTCTGACCCCCTCCCACCTTTAAATTACTAAATTATGTTACGTGAAAATAGAACTATTCGACCAAGTATAAATGAGCTTTAGCAGTGGTGCATGATGGGAACGATTGTACTGCAGTCGGCGCAATGCGCACAATCACAATTATGTACACACACAATAACACACACAATGATAATGCATGGAGGCTCTATGGTTTATGGATAATGTGTGACGGTTGAACCAGGTAAGAAGAATGATGGGATCGAGCCCTATTTTTACTACAAGGCAAAGAAATACATGCAATGGATTTACAAAATAAGGCTACATTATTGCTAGTCGAATCTTTCGTAAGCAGATAGAGGTGACCGATGGCCATTAGGTCATGGGCATGGGGTCATTGCGCATGTCACGTTAGCCCATCCCAGTGCCTTTGGATGAGGTGCTGGGACCGAGCGAACGTCAGCCCTATCGTGGAAAGTTGATGACGTCACAAACGCATGAAACAGCCGCGTCTGTTTTTCCCAGTTGTCCTGTTCATTCCTTTTTTTCCAAGCATGTAACTTACGTAGTGGCCGTTTCAAATAGTTCAAAGTGATGGCTAGAAACTTCTCCGTCATTTAAAAAAGGCCTCGTCGGGAAAAGTTTGTACAGAAAAAACCTTTCCAAGTCCAGTGTGAAAGTTAGTCAAAAGTTGTATCAACATTGTACTGACTTCTTAACATGTTATAAAGCCGGTAAGCAGAAGATAAAGCTTAGCCAATTTATTTGTTGAGCAAGAAGACCGGGAAACCGGTCACAACAATGTAAACTATATAGTGTACAGGCGCGGATCCAGGGGGGGGGGGCGTGGGGGGGGCCCCCCCCCCCCCCCAGTAAAAAAAAAAAAAAAAAAAAAAAAAGGAGAAAAGAAAAAAAGAGGGAGAGAGAGAGAAGGGGAGGGAGAAGTGGGGCAACAAACTTCATTTATCATTTTGCTGCTTGGTATATTTTCACGCCCCCCCGTTTGGAAAATCCTGGATCCGCCCCTGGTGTACAAGCAAGAACGTCGTGTGCTTAGCAAGTTTAAGTGCATGCTTTCAAGCTTTTGGCCCAATTTTGACCGACTTGTATTGTTAAGCTAATCGTAAACAAACTGGAAATTTTATATTGTGCTGTAAATATTACAGTTTCCTCGTACTACTAAAAGTATGTAAATCCTAATGTATTATAGTAAGGTGTTATTAAAGACAAAAAAACAAGTATTATATTTTTTGGGAAGCATTATTTCGTTGTTTCCTGTACACGTGTTTGTTTTATCCAACGGGCTGATATAACAGGAGTTATTTTAAAGTCTTTTATCATTTTGGGTTTTACTTACAGAAACTTAAACTATTATTTTGCTTTTAGTCTCATTTCTGATGAGAGATCCCAAGACAATAGTTGGAAAATAGTTTCGACAGAGTACGAACTTGATGTCGTCAAAATAAAATATTGGTATGAATTCCCGTTGGCTACGGCTAAAAGCAGGATATCCCATGACGTCACAACGTTACAAATTGTAGTGAACGGTGTCAACACTAAAAACAAAAGCGGGTCAGAAGTGGCCCGGATTCCGGGTCGCAGGGTCCTGACCAATTTGTGACTGATCCGGAAACTGGTTTAAAAAAATTTTTTATTTCGGATTCTGCGTAAGTTTGACCTATTTCCGGGTCACTTTGACACAGAAATGGGTCAGGCCCAACGGAATCCGGGTCAATTCTGACCTGGGAGTTTTTAGAATGCAGATTTTATTTAGATTAAGACATGCTGGCAAGATTCTGTTACTTCTTGCTTGGAAACTCACGTCCTCAGCAGAATGTTTAAAGATCCCATAATGGCGAGTTTCCTTGACCTAGGAGTCCGTAGACGGGCCGGCATCGTAAACAAATTCTTACATCATGCACAGAGTGCTGGCTTGTGTATGGAGGGCGGACAGTACTTAAGGAAAGCCGCCCCCTGATTTTATACATGACTTCGTTTTCAATAATATAAACGCATGCATGTAAATACTATATAAAGGTTGTTTATGCTTTGTCTATACATTATTGTGCCTTTATACGTGATGTACATAATGTGAGAGATTGGCTGTGTTAGGGACGAGGTTCGTAAAGTTTCATGTAAATTTACATTATATGACATTATTTGATCTCTGTCTTACATTCTACAGAATTAACGAAGAAATATCTAACGAAAATAACCAACTGCTTGCTGACAATATCAACTTAAGTGTTTAATAGACCGTGCAGGGCCCAATTTCATAGAGCTGCATGCTTAAGCAGAAAATATTGCTTAAAACAATTCTGCTTAGCAAAAATAAGCAGGGAACCATTTATAAACTGTGCACACAACATGATATTTTAGGTGGTAACCCTATTCCAGTAAGCAAAAATGTTTAGTGCTTAGTAAAATTTATCGCACGTAATCGAACATTTTGGGACCCGTTAAAGTGTGCGAGTTCGTTATCTTAACGCGTCAAAGCAATGTACAAGGGACCAAAGTGGTCCCCAAAAAGTTCGAATCAGACTTGCACGGTCTTGAGTTTGGCAAAAGATGTTAGGTACATTCGTTCAAGATCTCCACGACGGTAATTTGTCATCGTCACTTTTAAACCAGCTAAAATAATGGGTAAACCTTAATACTCAAGTCCATATTTTCTGTTGTTGTATTATAAGCAAAATCTCCAAAGAATAGTGTAGCTACATTTTGTTTTAAAGGCAGTGTTTACTTTTGGTAATATTGTCGAAGACCAGTATCCTCAGTTGGTGTATCCCAACATATGCATAAAATAACAAACCTGTGGAAATTTGGGCTTAATTAGTCATCGAAGTTGCGAGAAAATAACTCCCTTGTTGCATAGTTTGTGTGCTTTCAGATACCTGAGAAAGACTTCGTGCCTGAAGCCTTTCTCAGAATCAAATTTTGTGGTAAAATAAAAGCTCTCCAGTGCTCTTTACCAAGTAAGTTTTTATGGTCATTAATTTTGGAGTAATTACCAATGGTCTACCATGCCCTTAAAAGACTGGGAAACAACTATGTATTATAAAAGACTTGGAATAAAGTTGATGTGTACTAAAATGTGTTTCATTGAACTTTGTTGTCATTATTTCTATCTGTCGCGTCAGACAACATCTGGTTCTGGGAGTAGACTAAAAAGTGAATTTTCAGAAAACGTTACTATTTTCTGCAACAGGAAAACTATACTCGCCGTGGAGTTTGTAAATGTTTCTGCTTTTAGATATTCGTTGTAGCCTTATAATTGTGAATTTTCTTTTGTTCAAATTCCATTTCCTGACCTACTCATATTTTTCCATTTGACGGACAGATGGTTTTACTTCATCGATTATCAATTCTCATACCTTTGTAAAAGAGTTTTGAACATCTGCGTTCGGTAACGCTAGGGTGATTCTGCATAAGTTGAAAGCACCAAGTATAATTTATATGTTTTAGGAAATAATTAAAATCTTTTATCCATTTATCAGAGCTGCCAACTCTCCCTGATTCTGCAGAAAGTTCCCTGACAATAAACCAATCTTTCTCCATGTTCTGATGAAATTTTTAGAAAATCTCCCTGATTATGGAAACTTTGACCCTACGTTTCCTGAGGCCAATTTTTCATTTTTGGAATTTGAAATGATGTGTACCTAATAATGTGTGTGACGGTCATGAAACTATCTTGCGCATGCCCACAATTAATTTGTGTGTGCATTATATACTGTTACTAGAGTAGCGCCCTCAGCGACTTCATTTTCGCGGGCTTCCGTTCAGAATATCCTAAGAAAAGTAAGAGACGACTAAACTGTATCATCGTTATCTTCGTCAACAGGTAATTATGTTTTATGGTACTTATTGTTTACTTTTTCATTAATATCGTTGAATCAAACCAGTATCATCATATCGCTTTACCTTCAAAGACTAGGTTGTATTTCCTATTAACTCGTTGAGTTATTGACTCGTTTGCCATTCCGTTTCAAATAGTCGACTTGTCAAATTAGACAAACAATTGTAAAGAACACATACACATTTCGCAGCTGCAGCAAAACATTGCAAACGCCAAATTCGGGAGCTGGGAAGGTCAGTACACTGCAAAAACTGGGGTGTTAAAATTGACACCTTGGGTGTTGTCACAAATAGATACCAAAAAAGAATTTAAATTTACACCTAGGGTGTTACAATCACACTAATTTCTGCCAACACAATTACACAGTGTAAGCAGAGAGTGACATGAAATTGGGCTGTAAAATACGTAATACAATTAGTTGACGCTGACATTAAAATCATCTAGGACTATGTTTCGGTTGTTTTTTTTCAGACATGGATTAATAAACTTGTTAAATTATTAATTTTGTTAAGTGAAGTTTATGATTAAAAAAACCTCGTCAGCAGTTTTGTTTTGTTACAGAATGAGTTATGGAATAATTCATTAGGAAAGATCGATATTATGCATAATGTGATTATAATCGTCCAATCAAATCGTCTCTTTCATTTGTAAGGTTCGTTACTAACCTATGGAAAAAGGCCTTATTTTTATCTCTTATTAATGATTGGTCATTCTATGTTCATCAAAAGCAAACTTTGTTTTATTTGTTATTTTAATATAATATTATTCCCATCAAGATCGTATCATAGAATCTTGCTCTCTCCGCAAATCTGTTCAGCCAATCACATTTCATTTTATGATGAAATTATTTCACCCAACCAATCAAAGCTAAGTTTCGCTGATTGATTAACAAGTATGAATTGGTACATAAGTCGATGTTTCTGCTGTGATCGGAAGACGAGACGTACCCCGGGAAAGCTTTGGGGTGTTGGCTGATTTTACCCAATTTCGTTGACACCGTACCTGACAGAAATCGAGGAGGACATTTCGTCACTATGGCACGGGAATTGTGCCCCTACCTCCTGCTATTGGTTGTCGTCATACTGTGTTTAAAAAGGTACAAAATGTAGGCCTAGCTCTTAAAACACTTTAGGTTTCACAAAACAGCGGGAGCTTTCGAGGACAATGAATCTTAATGGTACTATACAGGATTGGTAAGGTTCAAAACGTTAACGTTTAATTTTAGTCTGAGAGCTGAGTGATTATGAAGTTCATACTAGAACCATTTTTTGTGTGTGAAATATTTCCCTCTGAAATGAAGTCATATTCGGAAAAAATGTATCTATTCAATCCCTCTGGGAAAGCTGTGTTTATCTTTCAGTCTTCGCCTCGGCCTCGGCACTTCGAGGCTGCCTGTTTCGACTCAAATTTCCAACTATTTACTTTTCCAAAAAATAGCTATCGTGACAAAGTACAATATTACTGAAGCGGACCTGATGAGGTTTTGCGGACCGAAATTGGGCATATTGTACGAGTGAAAGACGCAACTCACGTGCGCAACCAAACCCTACATCGGGCAAGGCTATCCCAAAGATTTTTTTAATACATTTTTTTAATGAGATATTGCCTTACTCACAAGGCCGGACGGCCACTTCAAGGTGAGGGCTACGCTTAACTGATTTGGGCTGTTGACCCAAATCAACTGTCACCAGGGGCACGTTGCCACCTACTCCTGGGGCTGAAACAGGGTTAACCCCTTCACAGTCCGTAAGGATGTAGGCATATACGTATCATCCACTAGGAGCCTGGCTGGTAGAGCAGAATGCACTACCTTCCCAACTTGATGCCGGAGACCCTGTGTTTTTAAAATGTAATGAACATGAACTTGAATTGAAGGAGTATAACATAGTTCATCTTACATTCTATGATTTGGAATGTTAACAAAGCAGTTTGTCACATCTGTCTACTGATTGTGGCTTTGAGGTACATTTACATTCAGCCTCATTAAAATACACGAATACAAAGGAAATTCACATCAATAGCCATCACTGCCAGAGATTTTATGTTATTTTGTAGAATTTTAATGAAGTTGCTAGACACCTCAATCCAAGCCACAACGAAACAGATAGATTTCACAAATGCAACAGTCAGGGAAGCCAAAGTATTTGCTTTGATATAATAAAACCGTTTAAAAAAAACATCACCTCAGCGTAAAGTTTAGCTCTGTTTTATTAAATGTGTGTGCATATAAACTGGCCTTGGCCTCGGTCTCGAATGCTGTGACTCGGACTCGGCCATGGCATCGAAAGTCGGGGACTCGACCACAACACTGAATTCTTTATTATAGTATTTAAAGGCCCTGTACACTATTGGTAAGATAAAAAAAACACAATGTTCACAGATTTACACATAACTTACATGATTTAAAGTAAGTAGTGGAAGAAAGGGTTTCTTAAAATAGTTCTGCCTAAAATGCTATCGTTTCTGAGAAATGAGTAAAACAATAGTTTTTATCACGCGCGATAATTTGAAAAAACAGAAAACACATAAGGTCTCTTTTCACTATTTTCTCGTGACCTCGATGACCAATTGAGCTAAAACTTTCACAGGTTTGTTTGTTCATGCATATGTTGAATCACAACAAATGTGGACACTGATGTTGAGCTGTAACCAAAAGTGTACAATACCTTTAAGTGGCATGGCGTGTCGTGGCCGAACGGATAAAAACACCGGACTCAAGTTCTTGTGTTTCTGATCAGCAGAGTGTGGGTTCGAGTCCCGGTCTTAGGCAAAACACTTTACCATCATTGCTTCGTCCTTCGGATGGGATGTAAAGCCGTAGGTCCGTGTTGTGTTGTGTAATGCACGTAAAAGAACCCAGTGCACTTTTGGGCCCTATCATAAAGAGAAGGGGTTCGCCTCGGTGTTCCTGGTTTGCTTGGATGCATATTGCGCCACAGCACCTTGTTGCATGGTGCTATGTAAAGGAATAGGTCTCATACTTCAAAAACGTAACTCCATGTACCTTGCAAGATAAACACGGCAGCGCTTATATAGAAACGTAAGCGCGGTATATGTGAACTATTATTATTAAGTCGTTGGTGTTCCACCAGGCCAGATAACAAATGTAGTTATAGGCCTATAGCTCGTAGAAGTACAATTATTTATACAAAAACCTACCACTGTTACGCCATTATACGGCGATGTAGTGGTTTATGTGAAGGTGAAAGTTCTCCAAGTGTATTCACATTGCAAACAAATTCAGATTGTCGAACAGTGTTTGTACTTAATATCGAGTACTTTTTCCGGTCAAATTGGTAATTTTCAAGCCGAGTTTCAATGTTGTTCTTGTATCATAGATCCAGCGCGTCTTTGGGTCTCGTCAAAGTCCATGAACCTTGCAGACGAATCGAGAGACTTCTCTACAATCCAAGTACGTGGCGAAACGTCAGCAACGTTTTCGAGCGCAGAGCAGAAAATAACTACGTATTGAGGTATGTCGACGTATGGCCGGGCACCGGACTCAACCTCTGCTGTTTCTTGTAAGCAGAGTGTGGGTTCGAGTCCCGGCAGTAGTGCAAGATACCTTTACCATAACTGCTTTGTCCTTGGGGTGGGACTTCAAGCCGTAAGTCCCGTGTGCTATGATTGGTAGTGCACGTAAAAGAAGTTAAGAACGCAGACCACTTATCATGGAAGAGTTTGGGTTAACCCCGGTGTTTCTGGTTCAAGGGAAAACATCCTATAGTTTACATGTTTCCTCAGGCTTGCAAGCTACAGTTGTTAAGCTCACTTATGAGGCATCATGACGATGACTAGAGCAAGCTAGTCGAGACGTTGAGACCTATTAAGACTAGTTGTTACCGCAAACCAAATATATATTGATACCTCAACATGCAATGCTTCAAATCCTATACATCAATGGTTTCATTATCAGAAATATACAATAATAATCATCATCATTAGGAAATGCCATTTGATTTTTGATTTTTGCTTTTGCTATTTTTCTCATTCGTTTTATATTGTTTTGCCCCTGGGATGTAGATAATAAAATAATATGATATTTTATAATGTTGATAAACGACCATTCGCCAAATTTTAGCATCAATAATCTTGTATTTCGTGTTTATTTTACACCGTAGATGGGTTTGCTGTGGCGGCTTTTCATTGCCAAACATCTGTGGAGAACGTGAGTTATTTTTTTAAAATGATTATTTCGAAGTCTTTATTAGCAATCCGTATCAATTTCTAGTAATTTAGTAGAGTACCGGTACATTTTTCATTTTCCCTCCAAGAAATGCTTCAAACTTATTCTTCCTTTTCACCTTATAAAGCTATTTGCAGACCGTATTGTTCCGAGTTCACGGAGCTATGCCGGAGAGAAGACCGTAAATGTGTCAGTTCAAACCCCTCCAAACTGAGAGCATTAGGTGAGTGCTTTTTGGCAATAGACCCCTTGCATATGACGTCACAAGCTGCTCGAACAGCACCCTTAAGATCAACCTATCATTGGCTGAGAGCTGCGCGTAGCGCGCGTTCACGTTTCCTATTGTTTGACTTGGGATGCGAGGTCAAAGGTACATCTGACAGGCGGGCAAGGTCGGTATCTGGCGTTATTCACGAGCCTCGAAGTGTGACGTCAGATGTTCAGGTTGATGTTGACACTCCGAAAATGCCTTGCGCTTGATATTGCCTGATATTCCTGTTTTTAGGTTTGACGCAAAATGACGGAAGTCTTTCACATCTACCAATCAAACCTTCGATGACACCATTCTTCGACGGTCACATTGACGGTAAGTCAAAAAGAGCGTCATCTAACAGCAAAGTGTTTTAGTAAAAGATCGTCATCTTTAGAATGTTAAAAATAAATGGTCGCATTAAAACCGCTGGGGTACTATCAACTGTCACATTAGCTTGTACGTAAAAATCAAAATCTCATTGAGCAAAATAATATCAGACCAGTGCTTATCACAACATAACACAAATCACACCAGCTCGCATTTCTTTCTGTAGAACCAATATGCACTGTTTGCTGTAGCGGATCAATCAGGACATTTGACGGCTTGAATTACAACTACCCAGCCAAATGTCGTCACGTATTGGCATGCTTTCATGCAAAGAAGAAGTTAACCGTAGATTGGAGTCCAGCCCATGATTGCAACAATCTGACAAAGCCATGCAAGAGTGCGATAGAAATCGGGTAAGGCGCCCTCTTCTGTTCAGCTGTCGTTGATATCATTTTTTTTAAAGATGACAATTATGTCATAATAATTATAACCAATGGCGAAAAGGGGGGGGGGGTTGCGTTTTCACAAATGGATGTACCCTCTCCCACATTTGAAATCCTAGGCCTACCCATCCATCCGGCGTTCACAGCCGCAAGTGCAGCCACCAGCCACCAATATATGAAAAATATCTGTACAAAAAATATCTCTATTAAGATTAATCATTATTAATATCTATACAACCTAGTAACTGTTAGATTCAATCAGGTATTTTGAACTGGTTTTATTCCCCCTTTTCAGTGATGGCGATATAAGCATTGACCTTCTCCCAGACGGAGTGGTTCACTATAATGGAAGAGCAGTTGCGCTGCCCTACGAAACTACTGAAGGGGCCTTAATTTTCAGGAGGGGGATTGAAGTAGTCTATGACACTGATGGTAAATTTGGTATCTTTATTCTTTCATAATGTTGTTGATTAAGTTAACACGTAGAGGGATATCTTCAAAATTAATGTGCTATGGGGTTGAAATTGTGTTCACCGCTGTCACTGTGGTCAGATTGGACTAGGCCTAGATTACATCAATCTAGAGGAATATCAATTCGTACCTTCAGCTCCCTTAGTTAATGTTCATATTATTTTAATATACTCTTCTTTTAGCCCTTTACCAATAGTGGCTTTTAGCCTTGTTTGCGGGGCAAACTTGCATTACAAAAAAAGAAATTAATAAGAAAGAAAGACAAGGGCTTGCAGCTTAGATTGCAGGACTCTGTGTTGTGGGTTCGCAAAACCTGTGCCAAGCTAACCACTGAGATTTCACAGTGACCGAATAACTAAATCACAATTTTGGTTTGAACAATTCAAAAATCATAGACGTTAAAGGCATCGTACACATTATTGGAGCCTGTTGTTTGTTTGTTTCAGACCTATAGTTGTAGATAGGATATACCATAAAACTAACCTGTGGAAGTTTCATTTCAAAATGTGGTAGAGTTTTTGAAATATTGCCGAAAATCTGGAGCGGTTATGTCCACGCAGGAATAATCTGAAGTGGAATAGACCTACACACTCTGAGAAGCGTTACGCGTAACGCTTCTCAGATTCAAATGTTTTTGGGGATAACAAGTGATATATTTTTCCATAACCGCAGTACGTCGAAGTGAAAAGTTTCTCAAAATGCATTATACTATCCAAAGCTGCTCTACTTCTTACCGAGTAAGTTTTTATTGCCATTGATTATCAGAGTAATTACCGTACCAAACGTGTACGATGCCGTAAAACCAATGTTTATGAGAGATATTGGCTGTTACCTGCCAGCTTGGTGTATTTATACTACGTGGGAGCTTTGCAGACTCACTCTTATAGGGAAGGGAAGATCAGATCATGGAGGTCCTAATCCTACCTCCATGATCAGATTATCTATAAAAATATAAAAAAAAAACTTAAAAAAAAAACCCACCCCAACAAACAAACAAACAAACAAACACCCCAACACCCCTAGACTTGATTTCAAGTCTGAGCTTGCGGTTATTTCTCTGCATCAGCCACGCAGAATTCCCCCGCAGATTTGCTATCACGCGCTCTAACTCGTAGGTTCAAGACGGAGGTTTATCCACAAGAGGGCGCTGTTTCAGCCAATAATGCTCTGCAATAATGTATCGGCTATCAGGACGACTAAAAACCACGATCACAGACCTGGAACCAAGTCTACAACACCCCCAACACCCCAACGGTGAGCATAACAACAAATGAAATAATTATTGTTCACATCAACAACAGAGGGCGCTAATACGTCAACATCATTATCTCAAATTCCAAATGGATGGAGGTCAATGGCACCGGCACCGTGGACGCGCGACGTACGAAACTGATGAAAGGAAGGGCAATAAAGTTAGTCTCTAATTATATTATAAGCCAAATAATATTATCTGAAAATCCTGTTGAAGTTGGAGATGGATAAGGGAATGCAGGCTGAACACGGGTGATCAGTTATAATCTCTCCAAATAAGTGTCGGCAAAATATACCAGATCGCAATGATTGATGCACGTCAGTGCTTGTATGTTGAGCTGTATGGCTCTGAACACGTTTGGTAATTGTCAAAGACCAGTGTTCTCACTTGGTGTATCCCAACATATGCATAAAATAACAAGCCTGTGAAAATTTGGGCTCAATTGGTCATCGAAGATGCAAGAAAATGATGAAAGAAAAAACACCCTTGTACAAATTTGTGTGCTTTCCCAGTTTCAGATGGGAATAAAAACTTCTTCCAATAAGGTTTTTATTATTTTACTAGTGAGAAATTACCTCTTTCTCAAAAACTATGTTACTTCAGAGGGAGTCATTTCCTACAATGTTTTATACTATCAACAGCTCTCCGTTGCTTGTTAATGTTACCAAGTAAGTTTTTAGGTAGTTGCGATAATCGTAACCCTCCTCCCGACCGTCGGGAGGAGGGTTACGATTATCGCAACTAGTTTTTAGGCTAATATTTGTTTTGAGTCATTACCAATCGTGTACGATACCTTTAACATCGGTCTCATAATACTCACCATTTAAAGAGAGCCATTACAGCTTAACAAGGTGGGCTACGTCAGTACATGCTGTACGTCGTGCGGGTTGACACGTTGTCTGAGATCCAGGTACTGGGCTTCATTATTTAGCATAGTGCGAGTTCTATTCTATTAGCTTGGGACGCTAGCATGGCTAGGTAGGTAGGTGGTGGAAGCATAACTGGTTTGTCTAAGTGACAACTAACTAGCATGCCGTGGCCGAGCAGTCTCCCTAGCGCCTTCAAGTTGTTGTGGCTGAGGGGAGTCATTACAATGTGGGTTTGAATCTCGGTCTCGGTCCCTTGAGCAAGACACTTCTAAGTAATTGTTCCTTGACTTTTATGTCCTATGGATCCTGCCGAATAACGAAGTAGAAGTAGAAGTATCCAAAGTTTCTCAATGACGTCTTGTGGATTGGCCTTTTAAATAAATGTGTCAATCTATTGTTGTTATACAATATAGGCCTGCACTATAAAACAAACGGTTAAACTTTTATTTGTGCATTGATTTTGAGCTTTGTTCTCTATTTATATAGATTTACTGGTCACTTTTGATGGCGACACCAATGTTGCCATATGGCCTGCTGACATCTACAAGGCTGACGATGAGGGGAATAGCCTCAGAGGCCTGTGTGGTAATTATGACGGCAATCCACAAAATGACCACGGGTCCGAAAGTGTGGAAGTTTTCGTCGATAAATATAAGTTCCCTGATGCTCAATGCCCACTGCCCCCGGCAATTCATCTGCAGCCGTTTAACAAAAACTTGCCAAATCAAATCCAGGAAGAATGCTGGAGGTTTGCCACAAATGGCCTCTTCAGGGAGTGCAGGATGGTCATCCCGATCGAACCATTTTTCGATAGGTGCATGTTTGCAATGTCAATATGCAACAGAGATGGATCATTTTGTGATATATGCGAAATCTATGCTTCGTACTCCAAGGAATGCTCACGTCATCTTATAGAAGTAGAATGGAGAACGGAGAATTTTTGTAGTAAGTTGTAAATGAAAGTATACTTAGTTTATCTTAAAGGGGGGCTCCAAGGTCTTATTCAGTTTTGTGATGCACTCAAAATATAAAATGGCATTTTTTTAGTTGATAATCTTTCAGAGCGAAATTTGAAACATGACGTCATTGGACAGCAAAAATAAATAGGTCTGTACATTCCAAAGAGGAATTTTTGCGCCAGTCAAAAGGTCAAATTCAATGCTATTGTGATTGAATATCATCAAACTTCAAAAACAAACTGAAAATTCTGTGTAGAAAAATGCATGTACAGACTATAAATGAAATGTGGTGTCATCGAACGTTTTTTGATTTTGACAAAAAGTGCACTTGAAGGGTATCAAACACACTGGCATTTTACACTATTGTAATGTGAGGTTAGTTACGGTTTGGTCAGAAAAGCTGCTTCACCGTGGCTGAAAAGAGCCTTTGAAAACATTTGACTGACATGACCAATGACCGAGATTCAATGTTGGGGTCGCTAAAACACCCCAAAGATTGCTGTACATCTATTTTGATTTTTGATCTTGTCTTTTTCCTAAGACATTCAGTGTGACAACGGTAAGCAGTACAAGGAGTGTGGATCTGCTTGCCCAATGACTTGCAAGAGTCTCTTCTTTCCTGAGAAGAGTACAATGCCCTGGGTCTCCGGCTGTCAGTGCCCAGCAGGTATGACACAGTTCCTCCCTAAGCAATAGGTCTACAGACCTGTTGTATATGACGTTGCAAGCCCAAAACTGTCCCTCATGTTTGCATTGTTCTGCTTAAAGATGGCAAGGTTGTTGAGCCAGTGGGGGGGGGGGGTGTGTGTAGTGGTGGAGCCAGCGGACTAGTGGTAGAGCCAGCAGATCGGTGGTAAAGCCGAGGGACCAGTGGTAGAGCCAAGGGACCGGTGGTGGATTCAATGGACCAGTGGTAGAGCCAGGGGACCAGTGGTAGGGCCAAGGGACCGATGGTGGATCCAAGGGACCAGCGGTAGAGCCAGGGGACCAGTGGTAGAGCCATGGGACCAGTGGTGGATCCAGGGAACCAGTGGTGGATCCAGGGGACCAGTGGTGGATCTAGGGGACCAGTGGTGGATCAAGGGGACCAATGGTGGATTCAGGGGGTTGTGGAATGGTACAAGCTCCTTGTTAAATTAATTGTACACCTGCTTATATGGTAGTACACTTTATTAATGGCCGCCTTGCCCCTGTAGAAAAAGACCCACAGCCCCCTCGGCAGAGCATTCATTGGATCTGCCTCTGGTTCCTATGGTCAGAAAAGGACTTGGATTTGCCGCCAACTTCAGACAAAGTGGTGTCACCCTGCTTTGTATTTGGATGCACTGCTCAGTCTGTCATTTACATAGGCCTTAGTACTTGGGCTACAATTTATTCAATTATTATTATTATTTTTTAATTGTCAGCAAATTTAGAAACCCTTTTCCCCAGATCATTACCTTTAGGCCTTTAGCCTTCAGTGAACCAAACATTCTCGTTCAGAATCAACATGCAAAGCAGTTTCAACACTAGACTTGTGGACATGTCGTGAAATGTTTTTCACGGTGCATGCTCTCACGCGATTATACTGCTCTAGCGATATTGCTGGCCCCTGACTGCTGCCGCTGTAGTTGCGAGAGGATTAGCATGGCGCAGAGCAGCAGTCTCGCTAGCCTTTAGTCAAGGCGCACGAGGCACCCCCAGATGTCACGCACGAAAAAAGACCAGCGCTAGTCTTTTTTCATGTGTAACATCTAGGGGGGTGCCGCGTGCGCCTTGACTAAAGGCTACAGTGGTGAGAGAGCCGTCATGCTATCACCGCGACAAACATTTATTGACTTGTCTAAAAGTCTATTTCATCACTTGAAGCTTCTTCTGCAAACTTCCTAGATTAAGAACCTTTTGGTGTTGATTTAAATTCAGGCACTCTGGAGGAAGGATCTGTTTGTGTTGAAAAGGAAAGCTGCTCTTGTGATCAGTATGGTGAAATATACCCATCTGGTTCTCTTATAGAGGAAGACTGCCAAGTTTGGTGAGTGGATACCTACATCATCTAAAGTCCTTTAGGGAACAATTGAATGGCATTGCAACCTGTTGCATTTGTGTTACAGTTGTCAGGTTACCAACTAAAAAGTCATATGGGCATGGAGTGTCATGACCTCGGACTATCGAGACAGGTGCTGTGTCACATGATTCAGGGCAGGCTTTTACGGAAGAGACGATGAACACCCGTACACAATTTTGAATGAATGTGTATGGCACATTGGCTTGAGGGTTTGCTTATCTGGAGGTTGTTACACAAGAGCTTGCCCTGAACCATTTGACACAGCAACTGTCTCTATAGTCTGAGGAATTCCAATTAAAGCTTAACTTGTGACTAAGCAAGTCATGGTACCACACTTTATTGGACCATGCTTGCAAAGTAAGTTGTATTGAAAGTTTACATAACAATCTCTTCGTCTTTCTTTTTCATGTTGAAACAGTGTCTGTATGGAAGGCAAACTTGACCAATGCACTCCCAAAACACCTTGCCAAGCAACCTGTACCGTCCTAGGCAGTCACTATTTCGAAACTTTTGACCAGCTAAACTATGAGTTTGATGGCAGCTGTGAGTACGTGCTTGCCCAGAATGCTTCCTCTGAAGTTCCACAGTTTGTCGTCTTTTTGGATCAGAGCCCTTGCCATGGAAAAATGACAGGGTGTACGCCTCACATCAGTCTCCTTGTGCCCGATGGTACCATATATGAGTAAGGATGGATATTGTATTACCCCCCCCCCCATTTGTCTCCTTCTTCATTGTTTATCCCTTGCTTTTTCTGTGTGCTTTCTGCTTCTCTCTCTTTTCATCTCTTTAGTTTCAGCCTGACTGTTTCTGTTACACCAGTTCATGTGTGTTGTGTTGTCATTTAGCCTTTGAGAAAGACTCTTCTAAGGTCGAAACATCAGGCCATGAACTATTTTTTCTATATATTAACTTATGGGATCATATCGTTTGCTCAGGACTATAAGGTTGATAGTGCAGTTTGTATGGATTTTATAAATGGATTATGCATGTTTTTCGAGCTCCTAGTATATGGAGTTTATTGATCAAGAGTGGTCCCAAAATAATTGTTTGGCAAAAACAACCATTCAGTTATTTACTTTTGGATTTTGATTTTGATTTATTTGTATTTATACGCATTTTTTATTTCATGCCCTTTTGATCATTACGAATATGAAACAGTGGCGTAACTAAAGGGGGTGGGGGGCACGTCCTCCCCCATTGATGTCCGTGCCCCCCCCCCCCCAATTTGGACTTTTGGGATTGACAATTTTTTGCAGAGAGTTAATGTGATAATTTTGATGTTTTTAAAACTATTCTTCCATTTACACGCAGACAATGTATTTGTTTGTACAAATTATCTTATATAAAGATAATAAGATACATAAGAAGAGGCGCTGAAAAGGGGCTTGTAAGAAAAAGGCAAACGGAAACTTTTCCAGAAGTGCCCCTTAAAATTTTACCCCAGTTATGGCGCTGGCAACAGGCCTGCTTTGACCATGACGACATGGCCCATTTAATCTTTAATAATTTCAGTTGAATAACACTCACAGTTGAAACACTTTAGCTTAAAGGCATCGTACACGTTTGGTAATTGTCAAAGACCAGTGTTCTCACTTGGTGTATCCAGACATATGCATAAAATAACAAGCCTGTGAAAATTTAGGCTCAATTGGTCATCGAAGTTGCAAGAAAATGATGAAAGAAAAAACACCCTTGTTGTACAAATTTGTGTGCTTTCAGATGGGAATATAAACTTCTTGCAAGAAGTTTTTATTATTTTAGTGAGAAATTACCTCTTTCTCAAAAACTACGTTACTTCAGAGGGAGTCGTTTCTCACAATGTTTTATACTATCAAAAGCTCTCTGTTGCTCGTTATCAAGTCAGTTTTTATGCAAATATATATTTTGAGTAATTACCAAACATGTACGATGCCTTTAAACTTTTTTTTTGTAAGGTATCTTTTGTTCCAAACTAATTAACTAATGTTTTATTGTTTATGTACAATGTTTTGAGATATTTAATGTAAGATGCTATGATAATTATCAACTATTATTATTATTGTAATGGTGAGCATAACACAGTATTGTTATTGTTGTTGTTATTATAATCTTTTTAAACAGAGTCAAGGTCGCTGATGAGCTAATAGTCTATGGAGTCGACCAGCCTAAACAGAACCTGAGGCTACCTTTCCGTTATATTGATGGAAACAGCTCAATTATAGTGAAACGTCTCTCTTCGATGGTTTCTCAGATGCTGTTACCTGCGCTTGGCATACAGATTCTTTTGGGAAACGACAATCGCATTTACATCATTGCTGAAGATAAATTACTTGGCAAGGTCAGATTTGTTTTATTTTTGGGTTGAACAGAGAAAAATTGACTAGAGTGGGGCCTGCTACCTCCAGATTAACGTGCGGGCGCTCTACCAACTGAGCTATCTAGCCCTAATGTTGGTGGTCTCCGTATTTTGTCAAAATCTTTGTTCAGTCAGAAGCCATTAAACCCAGCTTGTATCGTTAACTTTGGTGTGATCCCTGGCTACACGACAGTTACTGGTTGAATGGCTTTTGACTGGCACCGCCAAACAAAGATATTGGCAAAATAGGGAGACCGCCAACATAGGTCATAGGATATTTTGAGGTCAGGGGTTATAAAGGTGACAGGTTATAGATTTATTCTGCTCCAGAGTCGTGAACGAAGTCACAAAGTTATTTTGAATCCGAGTTTTATCAAGATAAAAGGTCACGTTTGGATTGATCCTGCAATTGTAGGTCAATTTAAATGTCACTAGTAATCAAGTTCACATTTTAATAGGTTAAAGGGATCGTACACGTTTGGTAATGACTCAAAACAAATATTAGCATAAAAACTTACTTGGTAACAAGCAACGGAGAGCTATGGATAGTATAAAACATTGTAGGAAACGACTCCCTCTAAAGTAACGTAGTTTTTGAGAAAGAGGTAATTTCTCACTAAAATAATAAAAACTTATTGCAAGAAGTTTTTATTCCTATCTGAAAGCACACAAATTTGTACAACAAGGGTGTTTTTTCTTTCATCATTTTCTTGCAACTTCGATGATCAATTGAGCCCAAATTTTCATAGGCTTGTTATTTTATGCATATGTTGGGATACACCAAGTGAGAACACTGGTCTTTGACAATTTCCAAATGTGTTCAGTGCCTTTAAAGGTCTGATAGGCAAATTTCAATCAAAAGGTCAAACTATGGCGAAAACACCGACAATAAAGTAGTTAATCCCTGTGGTTAACTACAGATCAACGGTCTGTGCGGAAACTACAACAAAATACACTCTGATGATTTCACCCTGGCATCCGGCGACAGTGTTTCAGTCGTCAAAGATTTTACCCCAGCATGGAGCTCAGATTTCACATGTCAGGAAGAGCCTGGTGATTTACCGCTCAACTTCTGTGAAATGTACTCGTCAGTTGACGCAAAAACTAACACAGTCTGTGGTTTACTAAAAGGTAAAGTTTAACATCATTAATTCGACCACCTGTTGTCTCTTTTTGACTCGTCTTGAATCTTTATCACTTGAAACAACTTCACGTCGGTATTTGAAAATATTGTCCATGCCCACCGGCTGTATTATTTTTCAGATCTTTTTGGAGCTTCTTGAGTAATCGTTTTCCTTTGAAACTATCGTTTTCCAATAAATGTCGTTCTCCAATAAATGATTCCTTATGAAAGTGGGGGAAAATATTACAAGTCTCTCACCACAGGTTGAAATGGTGTCAAATGCCACTGTGTTTGATAGCCTTCAAGAGCATTTTTTGTAAACCTCCAAAAATGTTCAATGACATCACATTTCAATAATTATGGTCTGTACATTTTTGTTCAGAGAATTTTCAGTTCATTCCTGAATTCTGATGATATTCAATCAAGACAGTTGTGAATTTTGAGCTCCTGATTGGCGCAGAAATTCCTCTTAGGAATGTACAGAACAAATTTTGTTTTTGCTGTCCAATAACGCCATGTTTCAAATTTTGCTCTGAAAGAGTATCAAATAAAATGACATTGTGGCTTATAACGTTTTCCTCCACTTTCATGAAGACTCAATTTGACCTAGGAGCACCTCATTACGATTGTTTATTTTAAATCTGTTGTACTTTTTGGGTGAAGCTCATCCTTTTAGTAAGTGTAACTCAAGAGTCGACACCACTAAGTACTACAAACAGTGCAAGTTGGATAGCTGTATCCACCCTAAAGGGGCAGATTGCTTGGCCCTGTCAGCCTACGCCCAGGAGTGCTCTAGAAAGGGTGTTGTGATTGAGTGGAGGACTTCTGAACTCTGTCGTAAGTTATATTCCTCTTTCTTCTAGAGCTGCCCTCGGGTCGACCTTACGATGACACAAAAACAGTTGGGGACTGACTTTTCAGGATGATGCTGCGCCTGAGCTAAGACCGTCGGAACGTATCAGTCGCCAATTGTGTCCAACTACGTAGAACTACGATGATGTTAAGACAATCGTCATCAGTTACCGTGGTCAGAAAAAAATTACCAGTCAGAGTAGAAAAGAGTAGAAAAGTTCCTACATCTATGAAGTGTTTCCCAACTGGCAGGAATCAATCAATAGATTTAACATTCATACATTGAGTACCTTATTTATTTATTCCATTACGCGTTATTAGCGCCCGCGTAAGCTTGCGTGCCAATGTACATACGGTTTTTAACGCTGAACGAGCTTTAGCAACCGGTCTACGATCGAGGGTGACATGAGCATGGTTTTGTCAGGGTGACACTTGTTCCATGACAATGACATAATTCTCATTTACAGTGACCTGAGGGTTAATTTTCTGCTTGAACCCTTAATGGTTCTGTTGCAGCGCAAGCAAAATGCAGGTTGACCTGAGGGCAGCTTAAGTTGAAACAAAATTGTAAAGTCCTTGCAGAACTTTTGGTGTTACTCATCAACATTGGCCACCATTTTGTATGAAATTGAAAGGCTGTGTGTTTTAAAACTGCTGGCATTTGAAAATTTACTTCTGCTGTTTAAAACTTTGTGTTGTACTTTTTAAACAATTACAAATATGTGTATGTTGCCCTGATGGCTCTCCATCATTTCACAGCCAAGGGTTGCAAAAAAATCTGCAAGTGTGATGTTGAAAAATGGTGCTCAGTAAATTTCTCCGCTAACTTTTGCTATTTTCCTTTGACAGATGTGCCTTGCATTTTGGGTCAGGTTTATAAAGAGTGTGGGTCATCATGCAAGGTATCATGCCTTGATCTCGGCAATACTGATTGCAAAGAGCATTGTATTCAGGGATGTCAGTGTCCTGATGGTGAGGTAAGTTCCACATAATAGAGCTCTGTGTGACTAGAGAGCTAAAAACTGACCCTGTGTTTTGAAGCTGTGTGGCACATCCATCAAGGGCATCCTCGACCAGTGATGTTGACACAACTATGCAAAGCGCCAGTGAGACATGAGATCAATCATGTACATCAGCGTTGCTGTTTCCATTAATGGCAGAAAAAATGGTGCACAGGAAATAGACAAATGACACAAGATGGATTGGTTTACATACAGTATGGGATCGAGGCCAATTGTTCAAGAAAGTGTTCTTCATTTGCAGCACACAAATCAATCTCATGCTTGGGTTCATGTTTGTGGTTGAAAAATCTTTTTCATTTCTCTGCGTGGTATTATTGTTCGGAACTTCTGGAGTAATTATTTTCTTTTGAAAATACTGTTGTCCGATGAAACCCTGACTTGACAAAGGAAAGACAACAAAGGTTCTCTTTTGAGAAAATATGAGTATGCGTTCACCTTAAATTGCAAAACCTCGGCCGTAGCTGGAATCTCGGATCACTTGGACTTGCCTCCTCTAGAGCCGAGTACAAGGATATGGCAGCCTGTCCATTCTTGTAAGCCACATTTGTATAACAAAGGACAAAAGTCGGGAATCGGGGATTACACAATAACATCCGACAAAAGGGAGATTTCGTTCATGAAATCCAGCACCCATTGTTTCTCTTTGCACAGGTGTAATAAAGCATAACACGGTGGGTGCATGCTCGTGCACACCGGGTGAATATACAAGAGAGGATGATCCGAAGTGGTTCTGGGTGTTTGAAAACGTTTGTCGTAGGCCAGTTCTGAAAAATTTGGCACATAATCACGTCATCCGTCATGAAGTGGTTAATTGTAGAGAAGAACAAAAAGTCTGCTTTTTTTTTAGGTGCACTCATACCTCTTATGTTTGTTTAATGATTTTCAGGTCCTTGACGATGAAACAGAGACATGTGTCAAAGAATCAGAATGCTTCTGTCAGTTTCAAGGATTTTTTTACTCGCATGGACAAAAGTGGGACAGCGACTGCAACAATTGGTAAGTCAGGGCTCAAAATTTACACTGGACCGTTCTATTTTCCCGAGGCGAAGCCGAAGGAAAATAGAACGCTGCGGGATCACCGAGGGAGTCGTAGTTTTAACCGTAGCACAAGTAAAAGCAGTCAATATTTGTTTCATAAAACCCTATACATATATTGTTCCTAGACATCTAAGCACGAAGAAGCTCCTGTTGCTATGGGTATAGTAAACTGGTTGCTATGGAATAGCACATTGGTTGCTATGGGTACAGTAAATTGATTACCACAGGTATTTACATTGTATAGAGCATTGCGTTGTTGTGGCTTTCTAGTTAAAATAAGACCTATCATGTGATACGCTTTAAACCAATCAAAATGCAGAATTCTTGTAAGGGGTGTTATAAAAATCGCTGTTTGGGCTGCAGTTCCATATTCCACAAGGTGACCAACATCCTGAGTAGATTTTTGAGGATTTGGGACCAGTTGGGTTTACACTGGTCTGCAGGCCCAAGACCCCGTGGTTTTAGCATTGGGCCAGTAAATTCCAGACCTGAAAACGTGTAGCGGTCTTGTGCGTTTCAATTGTATAGTAATGCATCACTGTGTATTAACAAAATGATATTGTGGACTTTTAGTCTGAAATTTTTTGGGACCGTTAGAGTGAAAAAATGCCACAACTTATAAGGCCTGAGAAAATTAGGGAGCTTAAAGTATTAACCAAGTTCTTATAGCCTAACAAAAGGTCATATAATATCAAGCAGTTGAAGAAAGATATTAGATTAATTATAATTTTGTTCTTCTTCCATATTTCCTTTCAGCGTTTGTATAAATGGTGTGGCTAACTGCACGGATAAAATCTGCACCAGTAAGTTATAATCTTTTGTGTGTTTTCTTTTTTGGGGGGATGGGGAGGGTTTATGTTAGCTCGACCCCACTGGCCTCATCCAAGATCGCTGGGATTGGCTGATGAGCTTTAATGCATGATGGGAGCGATTGTACTGCAGCCGGCGCAATGCGCGCAATCACAACATGTACACACACTATATGATAAAGCATGGAGGCTCCATGGATAATGTAAATGATCTTTTTAAACCAAAGTTGCAAGACGAATGTTGTGATCGAGCTGTGTTTGTAGTACAAGGCAAATAATGGCAATAATTATTTTGGATGGGTTTACACAATAGAGCTACATTATTATTATTATTATTAGGTCACGGGGATGGTCAAATGCGTATGTGCATACATCAGCCCATCCTAGTGCCTTGATGAGGCGCTGGGACTGAGCGAAGGGTGGAACAAAATTTTAAAAATATTACATCCAATAAAAGTATCAGATATTTTGACGATTTATTGTTAATTCAGACAATTTTTTTTTACAGTGGGGAAGGACCCTATTTAATCACTTCAAACATTTTACACGTTAACTTTTCATTTACACTTTACGTACTTTTGTCAAATGTGTTGTAAAAGCGTGCTTGCTGTCTATTTCTCTCTATTCATTTTCTTTCCAATAGACAGTTTCTATAACCTCGATATATCTGGGCCCAATTTTATAGAACTGCTTAAGCACAAAACGTAGCAAAGCACAACAAAATTATGCTTAGTTGAAAGAGGACCAGCCAAAATACCATTTCACATTTACCATTTTGTGACTGGTATCCTGCTCAGTTTTGCTTAGCGAGGAATCGTTAAGCAATATTTTCTGCTTAAGCAGCTCTACAAAATTGGGCCCAGTTAAAGTTTGTTGTGCTCTCATTTGGCCTTTGAGAAAGGGTCGAAACGTCAGGTTTACTATTTTAAAAGAAATTAATCAAGCTATTGAAATATTTTGTTTAAGGTGAACATCAGGAGTGTCCACAGAACCAAGAATACCTTGACTGTGAACACTGCGAACGTAAATGTGAGAATATTCATTTGGCGTGTAAAAAGATTTCTTGTACCCGCGGATGTGGGTGCCCGGAAGGGATGGTACGCATTGGAAATGATAAGTGTATGCCGCAGTCGCAGTGTCCATGTTACGTTAACGGACAATCTTATCATTTCGGTGATTCATTCTACATTGGATGCAGGAATTGGTAACTAAGATTGATATTAACATTAAATGTTTTTTGATTTCATTAATTACACATTATTATTATTATTTATTTTGTTGCCCTCCACAAATTCAATAAATATCAAGTTATAAACCACAAGGGAAACTGACTTGTGGTTTATAACTTGATATGTGGCATGTCGTGGCCGAGCGGTTTAGTGCATCGGACTCAAGTTCTGGTTGCTGAGTCATCATGGTGTGGGTTCGAAACCCGGTCATGACACTTGTGTAAGACACTTAACTATAATTGCTTCTCATCACCCAGTGGTAAATGGGTACCTCTGAGGGCAGAGATGGTTCTTATGATTGATTTAGCTTGGTGAGCTACATACTTCGCAGCACAGGCTGTATACTCCCAAGGGAGCTGAGATGGTTTAAGGAATGAAATATCTGGCCCAGTGACCAGGGGTCGATTTCACAAAACTCTTCCTAACTTAGGACTAGTCCAAGGCAATGCTAAGAGATAGGACTAGTCTTAAGTACTGGTCCTAACTTAAGACTAGTCCTATCTCTTAGCATTGCCTAGGACTAGTCCTAAGTTAGGAAGAGTTTTGTGAAATCGACCCCAGGGGTAATAATGTTTGAAGCGCAATGATCATTCTTTGGAATTGCACTATATAAGAATCAATATTATTTTTATATTTGAAATAAAACCGTCAAATCCCCTTAAGGTGATCCTCTGGCTGTCGCTTCCCAGGTTAATTTGGGTTTGATACCTGGCTACACGGCAGCTAACGGTTGTATAGCCCGAACATCTGACGTCACACTTTGAGGCTTGTGAATTACGCCAGATGCCTGCCAGCCAGTTGTACCTTTGACCTCGCATCCCAATTCACACGGACAGAGATTCGTAGTATATACACACACATGTACACACACACATTGTGAATAAAACGTACAACCATTATGCACACATGGACTCAGCAGCAGTCGATCAAAAGTACAGTTAACTGCTGCTGGTATAGCTGACAAGTACATCACTTCGGAGCAGACCAGTCATAACACAGAAATTGAAAGCTTACGTCACTACAAGTTTATCCACTAAAATCATTGGGCCTGTAAGACCAGTGCCTGTCTTTATCCTTGCGGTTAAAGACAGGGGACCAGTCTAGCGGTTGTATGGCTTCTGACTGGCACCCCTGAGCAAAGATATTGACAAAATCGAGAGACCGCCAACATAGGGCTAGATAGCTCAGTTGGTAAAGCACTGGCACGTTAAACCCGGAGGTCGTTGGTTCAAATCCTGCTCTAGTCAATTTTTTTTTGTTCAACCCCAAAATCAAATAAGTTTGTGACGCAATGACTTACCAACCGGACAACGAGTGTGTATCTTGTGCAATAACATAACACAAAGGTCTTGTCTTTTGCCAATCTATTGTTTCAAATAAGCGGGGTCTGGGAGGGCACATCTTTTTTATGACAGTTTGTTTTGTACCCTTCCCTGCACGGTCGCTGCTCGTCTATTGTATTGCCCAAAGAATTAAAACAAATAAAATAAAGTAAACAATGATTTGTGCATACATCTGAGAAGATAAACAACTTTATTGAATTAAACATCAAAAGGTATACTTGATTATGAGCAAGTTTTATTTATACATTTTTTTGTAATGATGTTCTTTCCGGATTTGTTGTTTGTTTTTTCCTTTTAGTACATGTGGAGAATCGGGTTATAATACTTGTGACGACAAGTCGTGTGGAGGTAAGTATTTTTTTTATAAATTAAAGGTAGGGTCATAAGTTGGTTTTGTCAACCAATGCTGACTTATATGCAAAATTATAAAGAAAGATACAATAAAAGTCACATTTGAAAGTTTCAGTTGAATCTGGTGTCTACTTGTTGATAACACAGCAAAAAACTGTCTCATTGAATTCATTCCTGTTTAGTGAGGTGACAGCGAGTACCAACAGCATCTCTGGCAGCAGCATTCACGAACGGACTTCAACCCTCAGAAATCTGAGATATGGTTCATGCATGAATCGTTACGCAGATTCCAATAATTTTGGTTGAAAACATTATCCAAACCATAATATACTTCGAAGGGAATCCTTTCTCAAAATAGTTTTTACTATCAACAGCTGCAGTGCTTCTCACCGAGTATTAATTTTTTATGGTCAATAATTTCTGGAGTATTTACCAATCTATGATCCTGCCTTTTAGTAAAATTATTTTGGTTTTCATAATCAAACATGATTAGATAACTGTAATGACCATAATTATGACTCCTTTTCTAAGTATTTAAAGTCATTGCTTTCTTATAATTCCAACTAATTTTCAACAAGACAATTCACCATTTTCACAAGAAAAAAACACTTTTTTTGTGAGTAAAAACTGTGAACTTAAAAAACAAATTGTGACTTAAAACCATACTTCACTCATTGTGGCATGTCGTGGCCGAGCGGTTAAGAGTACCAGACTCAAGCTCAGGTGTTTCTGATCAGCAGAGTGTGGGTTTAATTCCTGATCCTGGCACTTGTGTCCTTGAGACAAGATACTTTACCATAATTGCTCTGTCCTTCGGATTGGGCATTAAGCCATAGATCCCATGTATTAGGATTGGTACGTAAAAGAACCCATAACACTTAACATGGAAGAGTAGGGGTCGACCCCTGTGTTTCTGGTTCACATAGCAAGCACCCTAGTTTACAGGTTTCCTCGGGCTTGCAAGCTACAGTGATTAAGTTCACCTAAGAGGCATCCTTGGTTTCATTACCAGAAATGTATAATAATAACAATAATTGAACAATTGTACACAGGGTCTGGAGTTTCATCTTTGAAGGGGCAAGGCCATTTTTATTTTGCGAAGGGCTCTTCTATTGGAAAATCTTAAAGTCTATTGGAATACTTTGAAGGGGCACCAAGGCTAAGACCAGGGGCATCAGAGGCAGTGGCATCTGTGGTCTGTAATGTCAGACCTTGTGTTGTACAATCTCCAAGCCCCAATCCCAACGTTGTTGGCACCCATTTTTAATTGACACAAACATTTATTTTTATTTTTCTAGGCACATGCAGGGCTTATGGTGACCCTCACTACATCACATTTGATGATTTTCAATATGAATTCCAAGGTAAGTCTTTCAAACTGAAATCTTTTGCTCATTTGATGTGTTTTTTTCTGCCGGCATAAGTACATTTCGCATGGTTGGCTGTGAACTACTTACCCCCATCTTGAAATGGATCAGTCCAGATTTCACCTCTTGATTATATTCTGCTATAGTGTACTCATATGCATGCTCATAGGCGTGTCGTGGTGGAGCGGTCTAGTTCACCGGACCCAAGCTCTGGTGTTGTCAGTAGCAGAGTGTGGGTTCGAATTCCGGTCATTACACTTGTGCCCTTGAGCAAGGCACTTAACCATAATTGCTTCGTAAAAAGTTGGGAAGGTAGTGCATTCTGCTCTACCAGCCAGGCTCCTAGTGGATAAATGCCTAAACATCCTTACGAACTATGAAGGGGGTAACCCTGTTTCAGCCCCAGGAGTAGGTGGCAACGTGCCCCTTGTGACAGTTGATTTAGGTCGACAGCTCAAATCAGTTAAGTGTAGCTCTCACCTTGAAGTGGCTGTCCGACCTTGTGATGTTAGGCGATTTTTTATTAAATTTATTTTAATAATAATTGTATAATGTGACTCTCCCCCATCTTTTAAACACACCAGGAGAGTGCAGCTATACCTTGGTGACTGACAAATGTGAAGATCAAAGCACTGCAACCATAGCAGTCGAAGTCGAGAACGTACCTTGTGGAACACAGAAGCTGACCTGCACCAAGTCTATCACAATCACCATCGAAGATGCAGTCATTAGGCTGGTCCGGGGTTCAGATCCAGAGGAGAGTAATCCAGGATCTACGGAGGCCAAATATCAATTATTTAACTCGGGCATTTACCTCATTATTCACACACTTAACGGTAAGGATCAATTCAGTTTGAAAAGTTAAATAAAAATACTGGAAGGTACAATATTTTTTTTCTGAACCTATCTTGGATTCATGGGGATTCAGGCATGTGATTTTTCTGGATTTAGGATTTTTCTTGAAAAAGGCAAACTTGCCATCACTGATTTGAAAAAGACTTGGCTCTTGTTATGACCAAACTGTCGGATGTTTATTTGAAATGATGTAGAGAATCTGTAACATGATGTACATTCAGGGAACTTCATTTCCACCATCAAGAGGAAATTGTTATCAAATTTTTAGGATTGTGCATTTTCATACAATCTCATCTCTTGGATTAAAGTTTAAATCAAAAGTTGTTTTAAAGGCACTGAACACGCTTGGTAATTGTCAAAGATCAGTGTTCTCACTTGGTGTATCCCAACATATGCATTAAATAACAAGCCTGTGAAAATCTGGGCTCAATTGGTCATCGAAGTTGCAAGAAAAAGATGAAAGAAAAAACACCCTCGTTGCACAAATTTGTGTGCTTTCGGATAGGAATAAAAGGCTTCTTGCAAGAAGTCTTTTATTATGTTAGTGAGAAATTACCTCGTAATCACAAACTACGTTACTTCAGAGGGAGTCGTTTTTCACAATGTTTTATACTATCAACAGCTCTCTGTTGCTCGTTACCAAGTCAGTTTTTATGCTGATATATATTTTGAGTAATTACCAAACGTGTACAGTGCCTTTAAGAGAAAAACTACCCAACTAACGTAACTTCAGATGCAGTTTGACTTGAGGACTGTGAATTCTGATTGTTTTTAATAAGATTAAGAAACACGTTTTTTAATTTCTCAACAGGAATTCGGATAACATGGGACAGAGGAACGTCTGTTTTTATTCACTTGGATGATTCTTACAAAGGGAAGGTTTGTGGATTGTGTGGTAACTTTGATGGCGACTCTGAAAATGATTTCAAAACAATTGGTGGAGAGTTGCAGGCGACTCCAAGGTTATTTGGACACGAATGGAGGACGAAACCGAGCTGTGTGGTTCCTCCTGAACCAGTTAATCCATGTGAAACGGAAGTTGGTTTGACACGGAAGGCGTGGGCCGAATACTCCTGTAACATCATCAGAGGGGACATCTTTAAATCATGTCACAAAGTGGTAATGTAAACCCATCTTGATGTATACGCAAATAAACACACATCAAAGTTGACCATTATTAGGTGTTCGGGCTTCAGTTGAACATCTTTTGTTATTGTTAGGTGTTTGTGCAATGTGCACAAACACCTCTTGTTTTTGTCCTGTTTTTTGTAAGTTTTTTTCTTCTTCAGAATCTTCTTCTTCTTCTTCCACGGAACTCTTCTTACTTGAACCTTAACATGAAGACGGCACAAGAACATTGACGTCATAATGATGTCATCAGGTGTCAAATTACAAGGTTTTTCAATTTTAAAAAATTACCATTATTTGCTAATCGCTGTATTTCATTGAATTTTACAGCTATGATGTTCATAATTGGGCACTGATAGATCAAGACTGGGGCAATATCGTATGACCTTTACTTTCCGTTTATACAGGAAAGTCAAAGTTTACCTTTAGTTTTCTAAAAAAAATCATTTTCTGGGCTTATCTACAGGATAACTCAAGATTAAAAATGAATTGAACATTGAAACTCAATAGACAATTGAATCTCAAAATAAAGATGACACAAACTTGATGATGTCATAATGACATCAGATATTGAATTACATTAAATCAAAGTTTAAAATTTGAAAATATCATATCTCCTGAACCGCATGTTGGATTTTTACAATCTATACATCATCGGAAAGGTCTTTAAATATTAAACATATGCATAGTGTGACCCATATTGACCTTGACTTTTGGTTCAAACTGGAAGTTGCAAATTAAAAAAATTCTTATCTCATGAACTACTTATCATTTCATCACAATTTTTGCATCAGGTTAGAAATCTTTGAGCCTGGTCAAATCTTTGCACAGAGATGACAACAGTTTGACCTTTACTTCTGTCTGGTCAAAACTGGACGTTAAAGCGCACGTACAGTTGACTCACATTGATAATGCACATAGTGTAATAACATACATACACACGTAAGTTTAGTGTACAATGTACATGTACACTGTACGAATGTATTCAAGATCAATGTTACTTTGTGTATTTACCATCCAAAAATTTTCAAAATGTTAACCAAACGCCCTCCTTAATGGTTTGCAAACTCATAACTTTTAAATTGAACTTAACTGAACCTTAAAACTCATCAGACAATTGAACCTCAATATAAAGACGGCACCCGAACAATAACACAGAGTTTGGGTTCAAGTCCCGGTCGTGGCACTTGTGTCCTTGAGCAATGGATGGACATTAAGCCATAGGTCTCATGTACTAGGGGTGGTAGTGCACGTACAAGAACACAGAACACTTATCGTGGAAGAGTAGGGGTTAATCCCAGTGTTTCTAGTTCACAGTAGCAAGCACCCTTGTTTACAGGTTTCCTCAGGCTTGTGAGCTGCAGTGATTAATTATACTTATGAGGCTTATAATAAATGGTGGTAATGTCTGAAGGAAACCAAATTGTGCAGGTCCTGTCATTCAAACACGGAGGACACTTCAACTTGCTTTATTTATCCACTGGAAGTATAAAAAGTGGCATGCTGAATGATGTCTTTGAATCAAGATAAGGTACAGCATTAGTAAAGTTGGAAAAACAGCTGCTTCTGGTATCCTTAAGCCCTTTTCACACGACAAAGTCAAACTAGGGTTCTTGGTCTCGGGCGCCAGTTGTCTTGACCAAGGACGTTGGTCAAACTCAAACAGGACCTTTCACACGGTGCAGAAACCAACGTCCCGTGTCTCAGAACCTTCGTCTTTTGTGGTGCTAAAGGTCAACATTGTTTATTGTCCGTTTCACTGATATCCGCACAGCTAGCATAACATCGCTAATGCATGTGTTGACTACCATTCATTTTCCCGCGCTGTCGTACGTGAATCGGCCCCTAAAAAAAATTTTGTTTTGGGACGAAGAATAAATGTGTAGTTGTGATCTACGCTCGAAACATTCATTCCGACCACCAAATTCCAAGGACAGAAAAGGTAACAATCGATAATAAACTGGGGAGTGCATATTCTTACCGTTGAATGTTGTCATAATTCTGTCACGCATTCCTATTTTATTGCCCACTGAAGTTTTCTATAAATTCGTACTGTTCTTGATCATGAAACTTACCGATCGAATGCTACGTATTCCTAACTATGGGGTTCTTTCCGCTATTGTCTCGAACCACATAGTTCTACAGGAGTAGCCCTAAATTTAAGGTGCTGGAATTTGATTCAAAAACATCTAACGTTTTTAGGGAAAATCAAATGATTTTCGAGAGTGAACTTTTCAAAACATCTCTCAACGATCTCATCTTGAAAACTTGAAGGAGTCGTGCACACACGTTCTCATAAACACGTTTAAAGGTTTCTTTTCAACGTTATCGTATAACGGGGTCGAGCATCTTGATTTACTTGCATCATGCGTTTCTTCTTGCGCGCATGTGTGGTAGCTCCAGCTACACCAAGGTCCTTCGTTACGCAAGCGGTGTTCATTCACACAGCACGCATCGTGGTATAATTTACACAACGTTGTGTTTTTAAGACGCTGGTCTCGACCATGGTCTTAAAAGGACTAGGGACCCGTGCTTATTTAAGCAGAGGTACATTTCACACGATGTGAATTAAACAACGTTGTGTTCTTAGGACCAAGGACCCCCTGCTTATTTTCCTCGTGTGAAAAGGGCTTTTCTGTCCTTGGAACAGCCAACCTATATTTTTTACCTCCATATAGGCTATGTCTGTTGCTAAGGGTGTTGCTGAGGACATCCTATACTTCAACACATGATTATGCGGAAATCTAGCTGTAGCCACTAATTCAGACACGCCCTAATATAAAATGATGACTTTAAGAGAGGTTCCTCTTAGTTTAGCAGATGATATAAAAAGCCTTTCCTTTGGTGTTGCTTAGGTCGAACCCCAGGACTACTATGACAGCTGTGTGTATGATAGCTGTGGCTGTGACAGGGGTGGAGATTGTGAATGTTTGTGTACAGTCATCGCTAACTATGCTGCTGTTTGCAATGAGATGGGTGTTGCCATACAATGGCGTTCCCCAGAACTTTGTGGTAAGTGTGACTGTAGTCTGTCTCTGAAGGTGTTTGTTCTCAAACATATTTAGTGAAGTTCAAACATTCTTGCAAGATAAGTAGAGCAATTTCAATTCTGCACTGGTAATTGTACAGAAGAATTTGACACTGGATGCGTTACTTCATGGGTCCAATGTAATTCTGCAAGCAGTTGTGACCCATGAGCTCTCCTACAGTTAACAGCTGCAGGATATTGAATTCCAGTTAGACGTCTAGGATTCTCTTTGGTGGTGCCATATAAAAGTGAGTTACATTAATCCAAGCAAGCGGTGACTGAAGAGCAACCAACACGGTGACAAGTATCTTGGGCGGGGTAGTCTTTGCCTTCCACTTCTAGGACCACGGTTCAAATCCCACCGGGGGCACTATGTGGATTGGGTTTTCAGTCCCTACCTGATGGTGTGGGTTTTCCCTGGAATAATTCTCTGGGGTTTTCCTCCCAAATCTAAAACTGAAACTTCCTTCCTTGTCTTCTCTCCATTGGTTTCTTGGCTAGTACAGTGATTAAGCTCGCTCTTCTGAGAATCCTTGCTTTCACAAACAGAATAAATCAATAAGTGTCTTGATCAATGTATTTCCTTGCAATGTTACAAAGATGAAAATTAGTTGATCTACATATAGATGTAACTAACACTGGTATTGCAGAAATTTGAAGGGGTTAATACGTGCATGGTTTTTTTCCTAGTGTAGTCTGATTTTTGATTTGTTGGACTTCAGAGAAATCAGTTAAACTGTTATAGCCTGAAAAAGTCTATAAAGCATCTTCAGTTACCATCCATGTATGTACAACATGTAGGTCAGCCAATGTATTATTTTTCCAGGGCCACATATCATGCCTGTTTGTAGATATTTTATCTTAAAGATGAGCAGAGTATATGCCACGCCTCTTTTCAGAGCCATCACTTCTCCTAAAAGAGATTTACAAATGTTGTAACCACAAGTTTACGAGTAATAGTTTATGTACTTCTCAATAGACCATCGTTAGCTGTGAGAAACTTAGTGAAGTTCACCGTTCTTTTTCATGTTTTTTTGTGTCCCATTTAAAGCTATGCAATGTGCGAATAACATGACGTACAAAACGTGCGGTGATGTTTGTGCTGATAGGGTCTTCCCTGCTCCGGCTACACCAAGCTTCAACTGCCATCAGGTTTGTATTGATGGATGTCACTGTCCAGAGGACACCAAACTCTGGCGGGGTGTCTGCGTATCGGACGTCAACTGTACCGACAATGGCACTGAGTACACACCCGGTAACCATGTAGAAGGTTGTTATAACTGGTAAGTAACCCACACTCCTCCGAAAACCCACACTCCTCTGGAGGTGTCCCCTCCCACCTCCAGAAAGTGAAAGGTTAGAAGTTAAAAGTGGTCTTAAAACCCATTTGACAGAAATGTTTTTCTAAATGGACGTTTGACCATAGCAGAATCTATCTCGAAGGCTAATTGACAGTACAACTTATACTGGGAATATTTTATTCTTATTTTTTCTCTAAAGCACTTGTCTGAATGGAGAGCTCACCTGTGTCGATTTACCAAGCTGCATCAGTAAGTACAACCAAAATATTTGTATTTGAATTCAAGATCAACATGAGCAAAATTAACATTATTGTTCTTTTGTTAGACAGGTAAACGAGTGTGTAATGATGAGTGTATAATTGAGTAAAACTCAATTAAAATGGTTTAATTATGTAAAAATAAAAACATATTTTGATCAGTGTCACGCTTGCCAAAATGCTCAGTTTCACGAAAACCCCAATGCTTTTAGGAATCAAAACAGCACTGCGACGTCACTTTATAACCATAAGATCTAGTGACTTAGGTTCAGTCAAAGCAAATGTAAGTATCTTGGTCTTGAAACAATAAACTTGACCCGAAAGGCAAAGTTTGAAATCCCAAAACCACAGAGATTACCACTGTGGAGACAACTTCAGGTAAGTACAATAGGATAATCCTAAGCATTACTTTTGAAACCTTACTCTGGGTTTTACAGACAACTTGCTGAATCTTTCCAGGACCACCCACAACAACAGTTACAACTGCTGGACCAACAACTACACAAGCATCAACAACTACGACTAATATCACTACAGTATCGGTACCATCAACTACAGCTGCATCTACAACCTCAGCTGTACCTACAACAACTGAAGTGGTCACAACAACTGCTGCTGTTTCAACCACCACTCCTACAGGAACGACCACAGAGGAGACAACTGTTGTGACTACCAGCCCAGTGTCAACTACCACTGGTAAATGAGATTTGGCAGGAAGATCTTTTTGTCTGAGATGATTAAAATTGTTGCCTGTTAGGTTTTTTAAAATGGATTGTTAGGCTTTAATAGCTGCAGTATCCAAAATTCTTCATTATTATTATTATTATTATTTTATTTCTCTCCACAAATCCAATACAAATTTACACATAAAAGATATACAAAGGATATGGAGAAGGCTAGACTGAGGAGGAAAATAAAAATTTTCCTATAACCTAAAGGTTCAGTCTGCCGATGTAATTATGTAATATTTGCTTCCTTCACAGGACAACCGACAAGTACTGAAGTTTCAACCACTCGTGTGACAACCACCGCAGCTGCTACAACCACTGCCGGTCCTACTTCAACAGTTGGGACCACTTCTCCGCAGGCAACAACAACTGCACAAACAACCCCAAGTAAGCAGTGTAGAATTATTTGCAGATTACTGTTATGATTTTGTTGTCAATATGATCAGAGAGGTTTTCAAATTGAGGCAAACACTTGTTCTCGTTGAGATGTTGATATTACATGTATATTTCAAATTGTTTAAATGTTCGTTATCTTAGCTATGTAAACTTTGTAGATATGTTAAATTTTCATATTTCGGTTCATTAAAGAATGTATTAAAAAAAAGTGCAATTTTTAAATTGTGTATTCCTCATGTTTTCCTTTTTTTAAACCTTTTTGTTTTCTAGGTGTGACTTCAGCACCATGTTTGGATAACCTGGATGATGTAGTTACAGTCCATAGAATAAATACGGATGACTTCTCCGATTTGTCCCCTGATGATTGGTCGGTACCATCGAACCCCCCACAAAATGAGAATACACCATATACTGGTTCTTCGTTAATTACCACATTCAACCCCTCTGTCAAGTTTGTTGCAATAAAGGTTGAAAAAAAAGGCGATGTGGTTGAAGACATCAAGTTTTCACTCACTGGAAAGTCTAGTTCTGCAGAAACAACGTTTACACCAATAGAAAATGCCGATGGTGGAGTCATATTTACTGGCAAAACATACAGCTTCATTTATTTACCTGAAGACCTGGGGCCTATTGCTATACTATCGTTCAGAATTATTCAACCAGCTCCATCCTCCGAATACAGAGTGAAGTTCTATGGGTGTGAAGGTAAACATTTTCTTCTTCACCAATTTTTTTTTTAAGCTTGCTATTTCTTGAAGAAAATGACTTTACTTCCATTGCATTTTTTATTATCTTCAAGCGGATTCTTCATATTATTTTGTCTTAAAGAAAAGTTCTTTGTCTCACAAAAATCTTACAAAATCAATGATTTACTTATCCTCTATAACCCTAAGATCTAAATAATAATAACAATACTGGGCTCTTATATAGCGCTTTATCACACCCCTAGGGGCAAATCAAGGCGCTCAGTATTTTTCCTGCAAGGTATGCGGAGCTACGTTGAAGTAAGAGACCTATTCCTTTATAGCACCATGTAATGGTTTACAAGGTGCTGTGGCGCAATATGCTGCCGATCAAACCAGGAACACCGGGGTGAACCCCTTCTCTTTACGATAAGTGCACTAGGTTCTTTTACGTGCATTACACAACACACGTGACCTACGGCTTTACGTCCCATCTGAAGAACAAAGCAATAATGGTTAAGTGTCTTCCTTAAGGACACAAGTGTCACGACTGGGATTCGAAATCACACTCTGCTGATCAGAAACACGGAGCTTGAGTCCAGTGTTCTTATCCGCTCGGCCACGACACACCAAGATCTAGTGGTTTAAGTTCAGTCAAAGCAAATGTAAAATCTTAGTCTTGAAGCAATAAACTTGACTCGAAAGACAAAGTTTGAAATCCCCAAACTTCCAAAAAGCTTGAAAATATTAAGTACCTATTTTCTAGGATAATTATTTTAGAAGATAAAAATAAGTATTTTTGCCTTTTCCAATGCTTATTTGTCCACTCTACTCCACAACCAACAGCTTTGCCATTAACACCTGCAGCAACAACAGAGGAAGTAACCACAACAGTTGTGACAACTTCTCCTGAGGCAACCACCACAGAGATAACCACTGTGGAGACAACTTCAGGTAAGTACAATTAAATGATCCTAAACGCTACTTTGAAACCTTACTCTGGGCGTTTGAGACAATTTCCTGATTCTTTATGTTTGATTTGTTCTTCTTAATTATGTGTTTGTGTTTGATTTATTAAAGGGCCACCAACAACAACAGTTACAACTGCTGGACCAACAACTACACAAGCATCAACCACTACGACAAATATCACTACAGTATCGGTACCATCAACTACAGCTGCATCTACAACCTCGGCTGTTCCTACAACAACTGAAGTGGTCACAACAACTACTGCTGTTTCAACCACCACTCCTACAGGAACAACCACAGAGGAGACAACTGTTGTGACTACCAGCCCAGTGTCAACTACCACTGGTAAAATTAGATTTCATATTTTACTCTTACTTCAAACCACAATTTTTCATTCTCTCTGAAGTGCAAAAATCAAATACTGGGCATCATTTTTTTAGAAAACGTGTGGTAAGCTAACTAAATACTTGTCAAGAAACCTTTTGTTAACCTGTAAATTCCTTCCCAGGACAACCGACACGTACTGAAGTTTCAACCACTCAAGTAACAACCAGCGCAGCTGGTACAACTACTGCCGGTCCAACTTCAACTGAACAAACCACTACCACAGTTGTGACAACTTCTCCTGAGGCAACCACCACAGAGATTACCACTGTGGAGACAACTTCAGGTAAGGATAAAAAAATGATCCTAAGCGTTACTTTTGAAACCCTACTTTTTGTGTTTCAGACAACTTGCTGATTCTTTCCATTTGATTTGTTCTCCTTAGTGATGTGTGCGTGATTGAATTTTTTTGCAGGGCCACCTACAACAACAGTTACAACTGCTGGACCAACAACTACACAAGCATCAACCACTACAACTAATATCACTACAGTATCGGTACCATCAACTACAGCTGCATCTACAACCTCAGCTGTACCTACAACAACTGAAGTGGTCACAACAACTACTGCTGTTTCAACCACCACTCCTACAGGAACGACCACAGAGGAGACAACTGTTGTGACTACCAGCCCAGTGTCAACTACCACTGGTAAAATTAGATTTCATATTTTACTCTTACTTCAAACCACAATTTTTCATTCTCTTTGAAGTGCAAAAATCAAATACTGGGCATCATTTTTTTAGAAAACGTGTGGTAAGCTTACTAAACAGCTGTCATGAAATCTTTTGTTTCCTGTAAATTCCTTCAAAGGACAACCGACAAGTACTGAAGTTTCAACCACTCAAGTAACAACCACCGCAGCTGGTACAACTACTGCCGGTCCAACTTCAACTGAACAAACCACTACCACAGTTGTGACAACTTCTCCTGAGGCAACCACCACAGAGATTACCACTGTGGAGACAACTTCAGGTAAGGAAAAATAATGATCCTAAGCGTTACTTTTGAAACCCTACTTTTTGTGTTTCAGACAACTTGCTGATTCTTTCCATTTGATTTGTTCTCCTTAGTTATGTGTGCGTGATTGAATTTTTTTGCAGGGCCACCTACAACAACAGTTACAACTGCTGGACCAACAACTACACAAGCATCAACCACTACAACTAATATCACTACAGTATCGGTACCATCAACTACAGCTGCATCTACAACCTCAGCTGTACCTACAACAACTGAAGTGGTCACAACAACTACTGCTGTTTCAACCACCACTCCTACAGGAACGACCACAGAGGAGACAACTGTTGTGACTACCAGCCCAGTGTCAACTACCACTGGTAAAATTAGATTTCATATTTTACTCTTACTTCAAACCACAATTTTTCATTCTCTCTGAAGTGCAAAAATCAAATACTGGGCATCATTTTTTAGAAAACGTGTGGTAAGCTTACTAAACACCTGTCATGAAATCTTTTGTTTCCTGTAAATTCCTTCAAAGGACAACCGACAAGCACTGAAGTTTCAACCACTCAAGTAACAACCAGCGCAGCTGGTACAACTACTGCCGGTCCAACTTCAACTGAACAAACCACTACCACAGTTGTGACAACTTCTCCTGAGGCAACCACCACAGAGATTACCACTGTGGAGACAACTTCAGGTAAGGAAAAAAAAATGATCCTAAGCGTTACTTTTGAAACCCTACTTTTTGTGTTTCAGACAACTTGCTGATTCTTTCCATTTGATTTGTTCTCCTTAATTATGTGTGCGTGATTGAATTTTTTTGCAGGGCCACCTACAACAACAGTTACAACTGCTGGACCAACAACTACACAAGCATCAACCACTACAACTAATATCACTACAGTATCGGTACCATCAACTACAGCTGCATCTACAACCTCAGCTGTACCTACAACAACTGAAGTGGTCACAACAACTACTGCTGTTTCAACCACCACTCCTACAGGAACGACCACAGAGGAGACAACTGTTGTGACTACCAGCCCAGTGTCAACTACCACTGGTAAAATTAGATTTCATATTTTACTCTTACTTCAAACCACAATTTTTCATTCTCTCTGAAGTGCAAAAATCAAATACTGGGCATCATTTTTTTAGAAAACGTGTGGTAAGCTTACTAAACACCTGTCATGAAATCTTTTGTTTCCTGTAAATTCCTTCAAAGGACAACCGACAAGTACTGAAGTTTCAACCACTCAAGTAACAACCAGCGCAGCTGGTACAACTACTGCCGGTCCAACTTCAACTGAACAAACCACTACCACAGTTGTGACAACTTCTCCTGAGGCAACCACCACAGAGATTACCACTGTGGAGACAACTTCAGGTAAGGAAAAAAAATGATCCTAAGCGTTACTTTTGAAACCCTACTTTTTGTGTTTCAGACAACTTGCTGATTCTTTCCATTTGATTTGTTCTCCTTAATTATGTGTGCATGATTGAATTTTTTTGCAGGGCCACCTACAACAACAGTTACAACTGCTGGACCAACAACTACACAAGCATCAACCACTACAACTAATATCACTACAGTATCGGTACCATCAACTACAGCTGCATCTACAACCTCAGCTGTACCTACAACAACTGAAGTGGTCACAACAACTACTGCTGTTTCAACCACCACTCCTACAGGAACGACCACAGAGGAGACAACTGTTGTGACTACCAGCCCAGTGTCAACTACCACTGGTAAAATTAGATTTCATATTTTACTCTTACTTCAAACCACAATTTTTCATTCTCTCTGAAGTGCAAAAATCAAATACTGGGCATCATTTTTTAGAAAACGTGTGGTAAGCTTACTAAACACCTGTCATGAAATCTTTTGTTTCCTGTAAATTCCTTCAAAGGACAACCGACAAGTACTGAAGTTTCAACCACTCAAGTAACAACCAGCGCAGCTGGTACAACTACTGCCGGTCCAACTTCAACTGAACAAACCACTACCACAGTTGTGACAACTTCTCCTGAGGCAACCACCACAGAGATTACCACTGTGGAGACAACTTCAGGTAAGGAAAAAAAATGATCCTAAGCGTTACTTTTGAAACCCTACTTTTTGTGTTTCAGACAACTTGCTGATTCTTTCCATTTGATTTGTTCTCCTTAGTTATGTGTGCGTGATTGAATTTTTTTGCAGGGCCACCTACAACAACAGTTACAACTGCTGGACCAACAACTACACAAGCATCAACCACTACAACTAATATCACTACAGTATCGGTACCATCAACTACAGCTGCATCTACAACCTCAGCTGTACCTACAACAACTGAAGTGGTCACAACAACTACTGCTGTTTCAACCACCATTCCTACAGGAACGACCACAGAGGAGACAACTGTTGTGACTACCAGCCCAGTGTCAACTACCACTGGTAAAATTAGATTTCATATTTACTCTTACTTCAAACCACAATTTTTCATTCTCTCTGAAGTGCAAAAATCAAATACTGGGCATCATTTTTTTAGAAAACGTGTGGTAAGCTTACTAAACACCTGTCATGAAATCTTTTGTTTCCTGTAAATTCCTTCCCAGGACAACCGACAAGTACTGAAGTTTCAACCACTCAAGTAACAACCAGCGCAGCTGGTACAACTACTGCCGGTCCAACTTCAACTGAACAAACCACTACCACAGTTGTGACAACTTCTCCTGAGGCAACCACCACAGAGATTACCACTGTGGAGACAACTTCAGGTAAGGAAAAAAAATGATCCTAAGCGTTACTTTTGAAACCCTACTTTTGTGTTTCAGACAACTTGCTGATTCTTTCCATTTGATTTGTTCTCCTTAATTATGTGTGCATGATTGAATTTTTTTGCAGGGCCACCTACAACAACAGTTACAACTGCTGGACCAACAACTACACAAGCATCAACCACTACAACTAATATCACTACAGTATCGGTACCATCAACTACAGCTGCATCTACAACCTCAGCTGTACCTACAACAACTGAAGTGGTCACAACAACTACTGCTGTTTCAACCACCACTCCTACAGGAACGACCACAGAGGAGACAACTGTTGTGACTACCAGCCCAGTGTCAACTACCACTGGTAAAATTAGATTTCATATTTTACTCTTACTTCAAACCACAATTTTTCATTCTCTTTGAAGTGCAAAAATCAAATACTGGGCATCATTTTTTAGAAAACGTGGTAAGCTAACTAAATACCTGTCATGAAATCTTTGTTAACCTGTAAATTCCTTCAAAGGACAACCGACAAGTACTGAAGTTTCAACCACTCAAGTAACAACCACCGCAGCTGGTACAACTACTGCCGGTCCAACTTCAACTGAACAAACCACTACCACAGTTGTGACAACTTCTCCTGAGGCAACCACCACAGAGATTACCACTGTGGAGACAACTTCAGGTAAGGAAAAAAATGATCCTAAGCGTTACTTTTGAAACCCTACTTTTGTGTTTCAGACAACTTGCTGATTCTTTCCATTTGATTTGTTCTCCTTAGTTATGTGTGCATGATTGAATTTTTGCAGGGTCACCTACAACAACAGTTACAACTGCTGGACCAACAACTACACAAGCATCAACCACTACAACTAATATCACTACAGTATCGGTACCATCAACTACAGCTGCATCTACAACCTCAGCTGTACCTACAACAACTGAAGTGGTCACAACAACTACTGCTGTTTCAACCACCACTCCTACAGGAACGACCACAGAGGAGACAACTGTTGTGACTACCAGCCCAGTGTCAACTACCACTGGTAAAATTAGATTTCATATTTTACTCTTACTTCAAACCACAATTTTTCATTCTCTCTGAAGTGCAAAAATCAAATACTGGGCATCATTTTTTTAGAAAACGTGTGGTAAGCTAACTAAATACTTGTCAAGAAACCTTTTGTTAACCTGTAAATTCCTTCAAAGGACAACTGACAAGTACTGAAGTTTCAACCACTCGAGTAACAACCAGCGCAGCTGGTACAACTACTGCCGGTCCAACTTCAACTGAACAAACCACTACCACAGTTGTGACAACTTCTCCTGAGGCAACCACCACAGAGATTACCACTGTGGAGACAACTTCAGGTAAGGATAAAAAAATGATCCTAAGCGTTACTTTTGAAACCCTACTTTTTGTGTTTCAGACAACTTGCTGATTCTTTCCATTTGATTTGTTCTCCTTAATTATGTGTGCATGATTGAATTGTTTTGCAGGGCCACCTACAACAACAGTTACAACTGCTGGACCAACAACTACACAAGCATCAACCACTACAACTAATATCACTACAGTATCGGTACCATCAACTACAGCTGCATCTACAACCTCAGCTGTACCTACAACAACTGAAGTGGTCACAACAACTACTGCTGTTTCAACCACCACTCCTACAGGAACGACCACAGAGGAGACAACTGTTGTGACTACCAGCCCAGTGTCAACTACCACTGGTAAAATTAGATTTCATATTTACTCTTACTTCAAACCACAATTTTTCATTCTCTCTGAAGTGCAAAAATCAAATACTGGGCATCATTTTTTTAGAAAACGTGTGGTAAGCTTACTAAACACCTGTCATGAAATCTTTTGTTTCCTGTAAATTTCTTCCCAGGACAACCGACAAGTACTGAAGTTTCAACCACTCAAGTAACAACCAGCGCAGCTGGTACAACTACTGCCGGTCCAACTTCAACTGAACAAACCACTACCACAGTTGTGACAACTTCTCCTGAGGCAACCACCACAGAGATTACCACTGTGGAGACAACTTCAGGTAAGGATAAAAAATGATCCTAAGCGTTACTTTTGAAACCCTACTTTTTGTGTTTCAGACAACTTGCTGATTCTTTCCATTTGATTTGTTCTCCTTAATTATGTGTGCATGATTGAATTTTTTTGCAGGGCCACCTACAACAACAGTTACAACTGCTGGACCAACAACTACACAAGCATCAACCACTACAACTAATATCACTACAGTATCGGTACCATCAACTACAGCTGCATCTACAACCTCAGCTGTACCTACAACAACTGAAGTGGTCACAACAACTACTGCTGTTTCAACCACCACTCCTACAGGAACGACCACAGAGGAGACAACTGTTGTGACTACCAGCCCAGTGTCAACTACCACTGGTAAAATTAGATTTCATATTTTACTCTTACTTCAAACCACAATTTTTCATTCTCTCTGAAGTGCAAAAATCAAATACTGGGCATCATTTTTTAGAAAACGTGTGGTAAGCTTACTAAACACCTGTCATGAAATCTTTTGTTTCCTGTAAATTCCTTCAAAGGACAACCGACAAGTACTGAAGTTTCAACCACTCAAGTAACAACCACCGCAGCTGGTACAACTACTGCCGGTCCAACTTCAACTGAACAAACCACTACCACAGTTGTGACAACTTCTCCTGAGGCAACCACCACAGAGATTACCACTGTGGAGACAACTTCAGGTAAGGAAAAAAAATGATCCTAAGCGTTACTTTGAAACCCTACTTTTGTGTTTCAGACAACTTGCTGATTCTTTCCATTTGATTTGTTCTCCTTAATTATGTGTGCATGATTGAATTTTTTTGCAGGGCCACCTACAACAACAGTTACAACTGCTGGACCAACAACTACACAAGCATCAACCACTACAACTAATATCACTACAGTATCGGTACCATCAACTACAGCTGCATCTACAACCTCAGCTGTACCTACAACAACTGAAGTGGTCACAACAACTACTGCTGTTTCAACCACCACTCCTACAGGAACGACCACAGAGGAGACAACTGTTGTGACTACCAGCCCAGTGTCAACTACCACTGGTAAAATTAGATTTCATATTTTACTCTTACTTCAAACCACAATTTTTCATTCTCTTTGAAGTGCAAAAATCAAATACTGGGCATCACTAATTTAGAAAACGTGTGGTAAGCTAACTAAATACTTGTCAAGAAACCTTTGTTAACCTGTAAATTCCTTCAAAGGACAACTGACAAGTACTGAAGTTTCAACCACTCGAGTAACAACCAGCGCAGCTGGTACAACTACTGCCGGTCCAACTTCAACTGAACAAACCACTACCACAGTTGTGACAACTTCTCCTGAGGCAACCACCACAGAGATTACCACTGTGGAGACAACTTCAGGTAAGGAAAAAAAATTATCCTAAGCGTTACTTTTGAAACCCTACTTTTTGTGTTTCAGACAACTTGCTGATTCTTTCCATTTGATTTGTTCTCCTTAATTATGTGTGCATGATTGAATTGTTTTGCAGGGCCACCTACAACAACAGTTACAACTGCTGGACCAACAACTACACAAGCATCAACCACTACAACTAATATCACTACAGTATCGGTACCATCAACTACAGCTGCATCTACAACCTCAGCTGTACCTACAACAACTGAAGTGGTCACAACAACTACTGCTGTTTCAACCACCACTCCTACAGGAACGACCACAGAGGAGACAACTGTTGTGACTACCAGCCCAGTGTCAACTACCACTGGTAAAATTAGATTTCATATTTTACTCTTACTTCAAACCACAATTTTTCATTCTCTCTGAAGTGCAAAAATCAAATACTGGGCATCACTTTTTTAGAAAACGTGTGGTAAGCTAACTAAATACTTGTCATGAAATCTTTTGTTTCCTGTAAATTCCTTTAAAGGACAACCGACAAGTACTGAAGTTTCAACCACTCAAGTAACAACCAGCGCAGCTGGTACAACTACTGCCGGTCCAACTTCAACTGAACAAACCACTACCACAGTTGTGACAACTTCTCCTGAGGCAACCACCACAGAGATTACCACTGTGGAGACAACTTCAGGTAAGGAAAAAAAATGATCCTAAGCGTTACTTTTGAAACCCTACTTTTTGTGTTTCAGACAACTTGCTGATTCTTTCCATTTGATTTGTTCTCCTTAATTATGTGTGCGTGCTTGAATTTTTTTGCAGGGCCACCTACAACAACAGTTACAACTGCTGGACCAACAACTACACAAGCATCAACCACTACAACTAATATCACTACAGTATCGGTACCATCAACTACAGCTGCATCTACAACCTCAGCTGTACCTACAACAACTGAAGTGGTCACAACAACTACTGCTGTTTCAACCACCACTCCTACAGGAACGACCGCAGAGGAGACAACTGTTGTGACTACCAGCCCAGTGTCAACTACCACTGGTAAAATTAGATTTCATATTTTACTCTTACTTCAAACCACAATTTTTCATTCTCTCTGAAGTGCAAAAATCAAATACTGGGCATCATTTTTTTAGAAAACGTGTGGTAAGCTAACTAAATACTTGTCATGAAATCTTTTGTTAACCTGTAAATTCCTTCAAAGGACAACCGACAAGTACTGAAGTTTCAACCACTCAAGTAACAACCACCGCAGCTGGTACAACTACTGCCGGTCCAACTTCAACTGAACAAACCACTACCACAGTTGTGACAACTTCTCCTGAGGCAACCACCACAGAGATTACCACTGTGGAGACAACTTCAGGTAAGGAAAAAAAATGATCCTAAGCGTTACTTTTGAAACCCTACTTTTTGTGTTTCAGACAACTTGCTGATTCTTTCCATTTGATTTGTTCTCCTTAATTATGTGTGCATGATTGAATTTTTTTGCAGGGTCACCTACAACAACAGTTACAACTGCTGGACCAACAACTACACAAGCATCAACCACTACAACTAATATCACTACAGTATCGGTACCATCAACTACAGCTGCATCTACAACCTCAGCTGTACCTACAACAACTGAAGTGGTCACAACAACTACTGCTGTTTCAACCACCACTCCTACAGGAACGACCACAGAGGAGACAACTGTTGTGACTACCAGCCCAGTGTCAACTACCACTGGTAAAATTAGATTTCATATTTTACTCTTACTTCAAACCACAATTTTTCATTCTCTTTGAAGTGCAAAAATCAAATACTGGGCATCATTTTTTTAGAAAACGTGTGGTAAGCTAACTAAATACTTGTCAAGAAATCTTTTGTTTCCTGTAAATTCCTTCCCAGGACAACCGACAAGTACTGAAGTTTCAACCACTCAAGTAACAACCAGCGCAGCTGGTACAACTACTGCCGGTCCAACTTCAACTGAACAAACCACTACCACAGTTGTGACAACTTCTCCTGAGGCAACCACCACAGAGAGTACCACTGTGGAGACAACTTCAGGTAAGGAAAAAAAATGATCCTAAGCGTTACTTTTGAAACCCTACTTTTTGTGTTTCAGACAACTTGCTGATTCTTTCCATTTGATTTGTTCTCCTTAGTTATGTGTTTGATTGAATTTTTTTTGCAGGGCCACCTACAACAACAGTTACAACTGCTGGACCAACAACTACACAAGCATCAACCACTACAACTAATATCACTACAGTATCGGTACCATCAACTACAGCTGCATCTACAACCTCAGCTGTACCTACAACAACTGAAGTGGTCACAACAACTACTGCTGTTTCAACCACCACTCCTACAGGAACGACCACAGAGGAGACAACTGTTGTGACTACCAGCCCAGTGTCAACTACCACTGGTAAAATTAGATTTCATATTTTACTCTTACTTCAAACCACAATTTTTCATTCTCTCTGAAGTGCAAAAATCAAATACTGGGCATCATTTTTTTAGAAAACGTGTGGTAAGCTAACTAAATACTTGTCAAGAAACCTTTTGTTAACCTGTAAATTCCTTCCCAGCACAACCGACACGTACTGAAGTTTCAACCACTCGAGTAACAACCAGCGCAGCTGGTACAACTACTGCCGGTCCAACTTCAACTGAACAAACCACTACCACAGTTGTGACAACTTCTCCTGAGGCAACCACCACAGAGATTACCACTGTGGAGACAACTTCAGGTAAGGAAAAAAAATTATCCTAAGCGTTACTTTTGAAACCCTACTTTTTGTGTTTCAGACAACTTGCTGATTCTTTCCATTTGATTTGTTCTCCTTAATTATGTGTGCATGATTGAATTTTTTTGCAGGGCCACCTACAACAACAGTTACAACTGCTGGACCAACAACTACACAAGCATCAACCACTACAACTAATATCACTACAGTATCGGTACCATCAACTACAGCTGCATCTACAACCTCAGCTGTACCTACAACAACTGAAGTGGTCACAACAACTACTGCTGTTTCAACCACCACTCCTACAGGAACGACCACAGAGGAGACAACTGTTGTGACTACCAGCCCAGTGTCAACTACCACTGGTAAAATTAGATTTCATATTTTACTCTTACTTCAAACCACAATTTTTCATTCTCTCTGAAGTGCAAAAATCAAATACTGGGCATCATTTTTTTAGAAAACGTGTGGTAAGCTTACTAAACACCTGTCATGAAATCTTTTGTTTCCTGTAAATTCCTTCAAAGGACAACCGACAAGTACTGAAGTTTCAACCACTCAAGTAACAACCAGCGCAGCTGGTACAACTACTGCCGGTCCAACTTCAACTGAACAAACCACTACCACAGTTGTGACAACTTCTCCTGAGGCAACCACCACAGAGATTACCACTGTGGAGACAACTTCAGGTAAGGATAAAAAAATGATCCTAAGCGTTACTTTTGAAACCCTACTTTTTGTGTTTCAGACAACTTGCTGATTCTTTCCATTTGATTTGTTCTCCTTAATTATGTGTGCATGATTAAATTTTTTTGCAGGGCCACCTACAACAACAGTTACAACTGCTGGACCAACAACTACACAAGCATCAACCACTACAACTAATATCACTACAGTATCGGTACCATCAACTACAGCTGCATCTACAACCTCAGCTGTACCTACAACAACTGAAGTGGTCACAACAACTACTGCTGTTTCAACCACCACTCCTACAGGAACGACCACAGAGGAGACAACTGTTGTGACTACCAGCCCAGTGTCAACTACCACTGGTAAAATTAGATTTCATATTTTACTCTTACTTCAAACCACAATTTTTCATTCTCTTTGAAGTGCAAAAATCAAATACTGGGCATCATTTTTTTAGAAAACGTGTGGTAAGCTAACTAAATACTTGTCAAGAAACCTTTTGTTAACCTGTAAATTCCTTCAAAGGACAACTGACAAGTACTGAAGTTTCAACCACTCGAGTAACAACCAGCACAGCTGGTACAACTACTGCCGGTCCAACTTCAACTGAACAAACCACTACCACAGTTTTGACAACTTCTCCTGAGGCAACCACCACAGAGATTACCACTGTGGAGACAACTTCAGGTAAGGATAAAAAAATGATCCTAAGCGTTACTTTTGAAACCCTACTTTTTGTGTTTCAGACAACTTGCTGATTCTTTCCATTTGATTTGTTCTCCTTAGTTATGTGTGCGTGATTGAATTTTTTTGCAGGGCCACCTACAACAACAGTTACAACTGCTGGACCAACAACTACACAAGCATCAACCACTACAACTAATATCACTACAGTATCGGTACCATCAACTACAGCTGCATCTACAACCTCAGCTGTACCTACAACAACTGAAGTGGTCACAACAACTACTGCTGTTTCAACCACCACTCCTACAGGAACGACCACAGAGGAGACAACTGTTGTGACTACCAGCCCAGTGTCAACTACCACTGGTAAAATTAGATTTCATATTTTACTCTTACTTCAAACCACAATTTTTCATTCTCTCTGAAGTGCAAAAATCAAATACTGGGCATCATTTTTTTAGAAAACGTGTGGTAAGCTAACTAAATACTTGTCATGAAATCTTTTGTTTCCTGTAAATTCCTTCAAAGGACAACCGACAAGTACTGAAGTTTCAACCACTCAAGTAACAACCAGCGCAGCTGGTACAACTACTGCCGGTCCAACTTCAACTGAACAAACCACTACCACAGTTGTGACAACTTCTCCTGAGGCAACCACCACAGAGATTACCACTGTGGAGACAACTTCAGGTAAGGAAAAAAAATGATCCTAAGCGTTACATTTGAAACCCTACTTTTTGTGTTTCAGACAACTTGCTGATTCTTTCCATTTGATTTGTTCTCCTTAGTTATGTGTGCGTGCTTGAATTTTTTTGCAGGGCCACCTACAACAACAGTTACAACTGCTGGACCAACAACTACACAAGCATCAACCACTACAACTAATATCACTACAGTATCGGTACCATCAACTACAGCTGCATCTACAACCTCAGCTGTACCTACAACAACTGAAGTGGTCACAACAACTACTGCTGTTTCAACCACCACTCCTACAGGAACGACCACAGAGGAGACAACTGTTGTGACTACCAGCCCAGTGTCAACTACCACTGGTAAAATTAGATTTCATATTTTACTCTTACTTCAAACCACAATTTTTCATTCTCTCTGAAGTGCAAAAATCAAATACTGGGCATCATTTTTTAGAAAACGTGTGGTAAGCTTACTAAACACCTGTCATGAAATCTTTTGTTTCCTGTAAATTCCTTCAAAGGACAACCGACAAGTACTGAAGTTTCAACCACTCAAGTAACAACCAGCGCAGCTGGTACAACTACTGCCGGTCCAACTTCAACTGAACAAACCACTACCACAGTTGTGACAACTTCTCCTGAGGCAACCACCACAGAGATTACCACTGTGGAGACAACTTCAGGTAAGGAAAAAAAATGATCCTAAGCGTTACATTTGAAACCCTACTTTTTGTGTTTCAGACAACTTGCTGATTCTTTCCATTTGATTTGTTCTCCTTAATTATGTGTGCATGATTGAATTTTTTTGCAGGGCCACCTACAACAACAGTTACAACTGCTGGACCAACAACTACACAAGCATCAACCACTACAACTAATATCACTACAGTATCGGTACCATCAACTACAGCTGCATCTACAACCTCAGCTGTACCTACAACAACTGAAGTGGTCACAACAACTACTGCTGTTTCAACCACCACTCCTACAGGAACGACCACAGAGGAGACAACTGTTGTGACTACCAGCCCAGTGTCAACTACCACTGGTAAAATTAGATTTCATATTTACTCTTACTTCAAACCACAATTTTTCATTCTCTCTGAAGTGCAAAAATCAAATACTGGGCATCATTTTTTTAGAAAACGTGTGGTAAGCTTACTAAACACCTGTCATGAAATCTTTTGTTTCCTGTAAATTCCTTCCCAGGACAACCGACAAGTACTGAAGTTTCAACCACTCAAGTAACAACCACCGCAGCTGGTACAACTACTGCCGGTCCAACTTCAACTGAACAAACCACTACCACAGTTGTGACAACTTCTCCTGAGGCAACCACCACAGAGATTACCACTGTGGAGACAACTTCAGGTAAGGAAAAAAAATGATCCTAAGCGTTACTTTTGAAACCCTACTTTTTGTGTTTCAGACAACTTGCTGATTCTTTCCATTTGATTTGTTCTCCTTAATTATGTGTGCATGATTGAATTTTTTTGCAGGGCCACCTACAACAACAGTTACAACTGCTGGACCAACAACTACACAAGCATCAACCACTACAACTAATATCACTACAGTATCGGTACCATCAACTACAGCTGCATCTACAACCTCAGCTGTACCTACAACAACTGAAGTGGTCACAACAACTACTGCTGTTTCAACCACCACTCCTACAGGAACGACCACAGAGGAGACAACTGTTGTGACTACCAGCCCAGTGTCAACTACCACTGGTAAAATTAGATTTCATATTTTACTCTTACTTCAAACCACAATTTTTCATTCTCTTTGAAGTGCAAAAATCAAATACTGGGCATCATTTTTTTAGAAAACGTGTGGTAAGCTAACTAAATACTTGTCAAGAAACCTTTTGTTAACCTGTAAATTCCTTCAAAGGACAACTGACAAGTACTGAAGTTTCAACCACTCGAGTAACAACCAGCGCAGCTGGTACAACTACTGCCGGTCCAACTTCAACTGAACAAACCACTACCACAGTTGTGACAACTTCTCCTGAGGCAACCACCACAGAGATTACCACTGTGGAGACAACTTCAGGTAAGGATAAAAAAATGATCCTAAGCGTTACTTTTGAAACCCTACTTTTTGTGTTTCAGACAACTTGCTGATTCTTTCCATTTGATTTGTTCTCCTTAATTATGTGTGCATGATTGAATTTTTTTGCAGGGCCACCTACAACAACAGTTACAACTGCTGGACCAACAACTACACAAGCATCAACCACTACAACTAATATCACTACAGTATCGGTACCATCAACTACAGCTGCATCTACAACCTCAGCTGTACCTACAACAACTGAAGTGGTCACAACAACTACTGCTGTTTCAACCACCACTCCTACAGGAACGACCACAGAGGAGACAACTGTTGTGACTACCAGCCCAGTGTCAACTACCACTGGTAAAATTAGATTTCATATTTTACTCTTACTTCAAACTACAATTTTTCATTCTCTCTGAAGTGCAAAAATCAAATACTGGGCATCATTTTTTTAGAAAACGTGTGGTAAGCTTACTAAACAGCTGTCATGAAATCTTTTGTTTCCTGTAAATTCCTTCAAAGGACAACCGACAAGTACTGAAGTTTCAACCACTCAAGTAACAACCACCGCAGCTGGTACAACTACTGCCGGTCCAACTTCAACTGAACAAACCACTACCACAGTTGTGACAACTTCTCCTGAGGCAACCACCACAGAGATTACCACTGTGGAGACAACTTCAGGTAAGGATAAAAAATGATCCTAAGCGTTACTTTTGAAACCCTACTTTTTGTGTTTCAGACAACTTGCTGATTCTTTCCATTTGATTTGTTCTCCTTAATTATGTGTGCATGATTGAATTTTTTTGCAGGGCCACCTACAACAACAGTTACAACTGCTGGACCAACAACTACACAAGCATCAACCACTACAACTAATATCACTACAGTATCGGTACCATCAACTACAGCTGCATCTACAACCTCAGCTGTACCTACAACAACTGAAGTGGTCACAACAACTACTGCTGTTTCAACCACCACTCCTACAGGAACGACCACAGAGGAGACAACTGTTGTGACTACCAGCCCAGTGTCAACTACCACTGGTAAAATTAGATTTCATATTTTACTCTTACTTCAAACCACAATTTTTCATTCTCTTTGAAGTGCAAAAATCAAATACTGGGCATCATATTTTAAGAAAACGTGTGGTAAGCTAACTAAATACATGTCAAGAAACCTTTTGTTAACATGTAAATTACTTCAAAGTACAACTGACAAGTACTGAAGTTTCAACCACTCTAGTAACAACCAGCGCAGCTGGTACAACTACTGCCGGTCCAACTTCAACTGAACAAACCACTACCACAGTTGTGACAACTTCTCCTGAGGCAACCACCACAGAGATTACCACTGTGGAGACAACTTCAGGTAAGGATAAAAAAATGATCCTAAGCGTTACTTTTGAAACCCTACTTTTTGTGTTTCAGACAACTTGCTGATTCTTTCCATTTGATTTGTTCTCCTTAATTATGTGTGCATGATTGAATTGTTTTGCAGGGCCACCTACAACAACAGTTACAACTGCTGAACCAACAACTACACAAGCATCAACCACTACAACTAATATCACTACAGTATCGGTACCATCAACTACAGCTGCATCTACAACCTCAGCTGTACCTACAACAACTGAAGTGGTCACAACAACTACTGCTGTTTCAACCACCACTCCTACAGGAACGACCACAGAGGAGACAACTGTTGTGACTACCAGCCCAGTGTCAACTACCACTGGTAAAATTAGATTTCATATTTTACTCTTACTTCAAACCACAATTTTTCATTCTCTCTGAAGTGCAAAAATCAAATACTGGGCATCATTTTTTTAGAAAACGTGTGGTGAGCTAACTAAATACTTGTCAAGAAACCTTTTGTTAACCTGTAAATTCCTTCAAAGGACAACCAACAAGTACTGAAGTTTCAACCACTCAAGTAACAACCACCGCAGCTGGTACAACTACTGCCGGTCCAACTTCAACTGAACAAACCACTACCACAGTTGTGACAACTTCTCCTGAGGCAACCACCACAGAGATTACCACTGTGGAGACAACTTCAGGTAAGGAAAAAAAATGATCCTAAGCGTTACTTTTGAAACCCTACTTTTTGTGTTTCAGACAACTTGCTGATTCTTTCCATTTGATTTGTTCTCCTTAGTTATGTGTGCGTGATTGAATTTTTTTGCAGGGCCACCTACAACAACAGTTACAACTGCTGAACCAACAACTACACAAGCATCAACCACTACAACTAATATCACTACAGTATCGGTACCATCAACTACAGCTGCATCTACAACCTCAGCTGTACCTACAACAACTGAAGTGGTCACAACAACTACTGCTGTTTCAACCACCACTCCTACAGGAACGACCACAGAGGAGACAACTGTTGTGACTACCAGCCCAGTGTCAACTACCACTGGTAAAATTAGATTTCATATTTTACTCTTACTTCAAACCACAATTTTTCATTCTCTCTGAAGTGCAAAAATTAAATACTGGGCATCATTTTTTTAGAAAACTAAATACTTGTCAAGAAACCTTTTGTTAACCTGTAAATTCCTTCCCAGGACAACCGACAAGTACTGAAGTTTCAACCACTCGTGTAACAACCAGCGCAGCTGGTACAACTACTGCTGGTCCAACTTCAACTGAACAAACCACTACCACAGTTGTGACAACTTCTCCTGAGGCAACCACCACAAAGATTACCACTGTGGAGACAACTTCAGGTAAGTACCATACAGTGATCCCAACTGTTACTTTTGAAACCTTACTCGATGTGTTTCAGACAACTTGCTGATTCTTTCCGTTTGATTCGTTCTCCTTCATTATGTGTACACAATTGATTTTTTTGCAGGGCCACCCACAGCAACAGTTACAACTGCCGGACCAACAACTACACAAGCATCAACCACTACGACTAATGTCACTACAGTATCGATACCATCAACTACAGCTGCATCTACAACCTCAGCTGTTCCTACAACAACTGAAGTGGTCACAACAACTACTACCATTGTAACAACCACTCCTACAGGAACCACCTCTGAGAAGACAACTGTTGTTACCACTAGCCCACAGTCTACAACTACAGGTATTTCTGTGATTTCAGACAACTATTCAGCTATTTCTTTAAAAAAAATCTAAAAGACGCATTTTTTATTTATTTAATCTACTCTTATTAATTTGTACTGTTGTAAGTGGTGTGATTTAGTTTGACTGGTAAGAGTGCGTTTTTTATGCCTGCTATTATTATTAGTTTTTTGTCCAATAGTAAAATTTATAAATGTTGCCAGGAGTTTTGTTTTATATTCAAGACCAAAAAATATTCTGTTTTCCAAACTGAATTATTTGTTTATTCTTGTGTAAAGCAGGACTCCAGCCTTCAACAACAGAGGCTGTGTCAACCACCACTTTTCCAGTCTCTACAACCATCACACCAAACGCTACCACAACAGGTAAGGCTCTTGTCTGTGTTAACATTTTGAATTAATCATTACTCCCTCCTCTTGTATGATATTCTCAGTAGACATTCTGCATATACTGTCTGACATTCTGGCTTAATTCTGCAGACCATCTGATGTTAGTCCAAAGGGAGACTGTTGAGATGCAGGAGTCTGCCGACATTCTGTAGTCATTCTAAGACCTCCTGTAACTCTGCAGGGATTCAACTTTAAGTCTATTATATAATCTTATGAGATACAGCTGACATTCTACTGAGTCTGCAGACATTCTGTAGACAGTCTAAGACCTCCTGTAACTCTGCAGGAATTCAACTCTAAGTCTATTATATAATCTTATGAGATACAGCTGACGTTCTACTGAGTCTGCAGACATTCTGTAGACAGTCTAAGACCTCCTGTAACTCTGCAGGAATTCAACTCTAAGTTCATTATATAATCTTATGAGATACAGCTGACATTCTACTGAGTCTGCAGACATTCTGTATTCAACTCTAAGTCCATTATATAATCTTATGAGATACAACTGACATTCTGCTGAGTCTGTAGAAATTCTGTGGACAGTCTATGACATTCTTCTTTAATTCTATAGACGATCAAGTCTAAGTCCATTATATAATCTTATGAGACACAGCTGACATTCTACTGAGTCTGCAGCATTTTGTAGACAGTCTAAGACCTCCTGTAACTCTGCAGGAATTCAACTCTGAGTCCATTATATAATCTTATGAGATACAACTGACATTCTTCTGAGTCTGTAGAAATTCTGTGAACAGTCTATGACATTCTTCTTTAATTCTATAGACGATCAACTCTAAGTCCATTATATAATCTTATAAGACACAGCTGACATTCTACTGAGTCTGCAGCATTCTGTAGACAGTCTAAGACCTCCTGTAACTCTGCAGGAATTCAACTCTAAGTCCATTATATAATCTTATGAGATACAACTGACATTCTACTGAGTCTGTAGAAATTCTATGGACAGTCTATGACATTCTTCTTTAATTCTATAGACAATCAATTCTAAGTCCATTATATAATCTTATGAGATACAACTGACATTCTACTGAGTCTGCAGACATTCTGTAGACAGTCTAAGACCTCTTGTAACTCTGCAGGAATTCAACTCTAAGTCCATTATATAATCTAATGAGATACAGCTGACATTCTACTGAGTCTGCCGACATCCTGTAGACAGTCTAAGACCTCCTGTAACTCTGCAGGAATTCAACTCTAAGTCCATTATATAATCTTATGAGATACAGCTGACATTCTACTGAGTCTGCAGACATTCTGTGGACATTCTTCTTTAATTCTATAGACAGTCAACTCTAAGTACATACATAATCTTATGAGATACAACTGACATTCTACTGAGCCTGCAGACATTCTGTAGACATTGTTTGACATTCTTCCGTAATTCTACAGACACTCGACTCTAAGTACATACATAATGTTATGAGATACAACTGACTTTCAACTGAGTCTGTAGAAATTCTGTGGACAGTCTATGACATTCTTCTTTAATTCTATAGACGATCAATTCTAAGTCCATTATATAATCTTATGAGATACCTCTGACATTCTATTGACTCTGCAGACATTCTGTAGACATTCTTTGACATTCTTCCATAATTCTACAGACACTCAACTCTAAGTACATACATAATCTTATGAGATACAACTGGCATTCAACTGAGTCTGCAGACATTCTGTGGACAGTCTTTGATATTCTTCTTTAATTCTACAGACAATCAACTCTAAGTCCATTATATAATCTTATGAGATACCACTGAAATTCTTCTGAGTCTGCAGACATTATGTAGACATTCTATGACATTCTTCCGTAATAGACCCATTGCATAACACGAAACACTACAGGGACGCTGAGGTCACGCGCATGTTTTTACACACAAAGAACACCTGTCCTCCAATGATTTGCCTCCTTTGGCCTCAGTGAGGGCGCTTTTTGGCCTCAGTGAGGGCGCTTTTTGAGCGTGTGATGTCATATGCAAGGGGTCTATTCTTTTTCTACAAACAATCAACTCTTAAGTGCATACGTAATCTTTCAAGATACAGCTGACATTCTACTGAGTCTGCAGACATTCTGTGGATAGTATTACATTTTTCTTTAGTTCTATAGACAATCAACTCTTAAGTACATATGTATTCTTTTGAGATACAGCTGACATTCTACTGATTCTGCAGACATTCTGTAATCTAAGTTAACACAATTTTTGCTTTTCCTAAAGCTTCCATTATACAAACCTCCAAGCTGGACTTAAGCAGGTCAACAACTACAGAAGGTATTGTCATTGATTTAATTTATTCCTGTATTTATTTATGACCCTGTATTTTCTGTTACACTAAAAAGCCCTGTACACGCTGCTGAGCCAATTCCCTGAAAATGAAAAGATCCCCAACCCATATTCATTTCATACTTGATTCAATTTTCCTTGGAACGATTACGTTCAGATTGCTATTCCTGGACATATCTCATATAAAGGTAGGGTCATAGATTGGTTTTGTCAGCATAATGCTGATTTATTGGCAAAATTATAAAGAAAGATACAATAAAAGTCACATGTGAAAGTTTCAGCTACTTGTTGAGAACACAGCAAAAAACTGTCACTGTATTTTCACAAAAACGTTGAACCCATCCACGTTGAGCAGGTAACAGCGGGTACCAACCGCATCTCTGGCCGTAGAGTTCGCGAACAGACACCAACCCTCAGAAATCTGAGGAATGATTCATTCTAAGATTTAATTGCTTTTGGGTGAAAAATTATCCAAAAGATATTACTTCGAAGGGAATCCTTTTTCAAAATACTTTATACTATCAACAGCTGCAGTGCTCCTTACCAAGTAAGTTTTTAATGATCATAAATTTTTGGCGTATTTGCAAATTTAAGACCCTACCTTTTAACCCTACTCCCAACCTGTAGTGTGAAAGGGGCTGCAGAGAAATTAAAGTGTGCTGAAAAATTAATTTCTGATTTCTCAGGATTTTTTTCTGTTTTTCGGGATTTCCCAAAATATCCTTGAGCCTTCTCAAATTGTGTTGAAAAGAAGCTAAAGCAATCACCAAACGAAAAAAAGAACAGTCCACATTGTGTCCAAACCTGTAGTTTTGTATCTTTGCTGATGCAGAGTCTGTATGTAGAATAAGGGGGAACCCAGGCCTGCAAACCATTTTCAGGAGTTTTCAAATTTAGCAAATCTCATCCCTGCTTTTGTAAACATTTTTGGTACAACTTAACGCCTTAATTGAAAGTTTAAGGGTTTTGCCCTTAACTTTTTCAGTGATAAGCCATCTGGACTAGAGTTAGCTTTAAAATACAACTAGCCTACAAGTTACTCCACTGGTTGATATCGACATGTAAATGTACCCTTCCAAATTCCAACATTTTTCAATTCTGGGAGATTTTAGTTAAAAGCCATTTGAATGAACTGAGCTTTCAGTGGTTTTAGTGTAGCACTGGCAAATGAACTAGCCGGCTGAACCATATTGCAGAGAGTATTTACTTGTCCTCAACGGGGGATTTGTTAGGCATTTGGCCAGCGGACCACTGTCATGCATTTAACCTTCTAGTTACCGAATTCTTGTGAAATAAACAACTTCTAGTGCCCACACTGTTTGACCAAGCGAGAAGCACACATTTTCACCCAACAGAAAGCTTGTGTTCAAAGGTCAATTTTACAAACTCTTTACCTTTAAGATTTCATTTTGAAGCATAATAAGTAATACAAAATGTCTTACTATTGAATTTCCTTTCATTTAAAGATGCATTGCCCGTGTTTGGGTGAAAGGATTACAAATTTGATTTGGGGCTCTAAGCAGGGTATAGTGCACAGTCGACTAAAGTTGCCATTGGGGCTCAAGCAGGGTATAGTGCACAGTCGACTAAAGTTGCCATTGGGGCTCAAGCAGGGTATAGTGCACAGTCGACTAATATCATCATTGGGGCTCAAGCAGGGTATAGTGCACAGTCGACTAATATCATCATTGGGGCTCAAGCAGGGTATAGTGCACAGTCGAATAAAGTCACCATTGGGGCTCAAGCAGGGTATAGTGCACAGTCGACTAAAGTCACCATTGGGGCTCAAGCAGGGTATAGTGCACAGTCGACTAATATCATCATTGGGGCTCAAGCAGGGTATAGTGCACAGTCGACTAATATCATCATTGGGGCTCAAGCAGGGTATAGTGCACAGTCAACTAAAGTCGCCATTGGGGCTCAAGCAGGGTATAGTGCACAGTCGACTAAAGTCGCCATTGGGGCTCAAGCAGGGAATAGTGCACAGTCGACTAAAGTCGCCATTGGGGCTCAAGCAGGGTATAGTGCACAGTCGACTAAAGTCACCATTGGGGCTCAAGCAGGGTATAGTGCACAGTCGACTAATATCATCATTGGGGCTCAAGCAGGGTATAGTGCACAGTCGACTAAAGTCGCCATTGGGGCTCAAGCAGGGTATAGTGCACAGTCGACTAAAGTCGCCATTGGGGCTCAAGCAGGGTATAGTGCACAGTCGACTAAAGTCGCCATTGGGGCTCAAGCAGGGTATAGTGCACAGTCGACTAAAGTTGCCATTGGGGCTCAAGCAGGGTATAGTGCACAGTCGACTAAAGTCACCATTGGGGCTCAAGCAGGGTATAGTGCACAGTCGACTAATATCATCATTGGGGCTCAAGCAGGGTATAGTGCACAGTCGACTAATATCATCATTGGGGCTCAAGCAGGGTATAGTGCACAGTCAACTAAAGTCGCCATTGGGGCTCAAGCAGGGAATAGTGCACAGTCGACTAAAGTCGCCATTGGGGCTCAAGCAGGGTATAGTGCACAGCCGAATAAAGTCACCATTGGGGCTCAAGCTGGGTATAGTGCACAGTGGACTAAAGTCACCATTGGGGCTCAAGCAGGGTATAGTGCACAGTCGACTAAAGTCGTCATTGGGGCTCAAGCAGGGTATAGTGCACAGTCGACTAAAGTCGCCATTGGGGCTCAAGCAGGGTATAGTGCACAGTCGACTAAAGTCACCATTGGGGCTCAAGCAGGGTATAGTGCACAGTCGACTAAAGTCACCATTGGGGCTCAAGCAGGGTACAGTGCACAGTCGACTAAAGTCGTCATTGAGGCTCAAGCAGGGTATAGTGCACAGTCGACTAAAGTCACCATTGGGGCTCAAGCAGGGTATAGTGCACAGTCGACTAAAGTCGTCATTGGGGCTCAAGCAGGGAATAGTGCACAGTCGACTATTAAAGTCGCCATTGAGGCTGGAAGGGTTAATGCACCAATGATATGGTGTAGAAGCAGGATGGCCACTGATAGAGTATTCAGTCAAATAAAAACACGCATTGAATGAACTCTGCCTGGGTGCCCGGGGTAAAGGGGGTCACACCCTATTTTATACCAATTGAATCTGCCATTGTGACAAATACGTAGCAATGTGTATTATTTAAATGTTGAGTGGCGTTTATTTCTACGCAGCGCCTGGTTGCAGGGATAAGAGAATCTTTAACTTTGTGTATATTGGGGACTGCAGATCAAAAACGCCGATCCAACATACAGATTGTGCTGGAGACTGCGACTCAATCAGCCACGTGATCACCGGGACTGGCTCCAGTGTTGAGGTCATCTGCAACTGTTGCACTCCTGCTGTTCTACACAAGAACTTCATTTTGATGCGCTGTCAGAATGACACAACTTTTATACATCCGTATTATGAGATCAAAGAATGTGCCTGTAATTCTTGTACATACGATCCGTTTGAGTCATTGGTAATCAATGAGTACAATGAGGGTTAAACGTATAGCATCTTCCGCTTTAACTTTCTACGTTCCAACAATTTGTTTACACAGACTTAATAATGTCAAACTAGATTTTTTCTAATTTATTTATTTATATATATATTTTTTATTTGTAGTTAAAGGTATCGTACACGTTTGGTAATGACTCAAACCAAAATTTAGCATACAAACTTACTTGGTAACGAGCAACGGAGAGCTGTTGATAGTATAAAACATTGTAGGAAACGACTCCCTCTGAAGTAACGTAGTTTTTGAGAAAGAAGTAATTTCTCACTAAATAATAATAAAAACTTCTTGCAAGAAGTTTTTATTCCTATCTGAAAGCATACAAATTTGTACAACAAGGGTATTTTTTCTTTCATAATTTTCTTGACCAATTGAGCCCAAATTTTCACAGGCTTGTTATTTTATGCATATGTTGGGATACACCAAGTGAGAACACTGGTCTTTGACAATTTCCAAACGTGTTCAGTGCCTTTAAGCTGGTGAAGCTGCTTTTTAACAAAATGTAACTCTCACAGTATGTTTGACCTCTGAAAATGATGGTTTTATTTGTTTGTTTTTTTGTTTTGTTTTCTTATCCAAATTTTACCTTGTATTTATTTTTATTCATTGGATATTGACAAAATAGGGAGACTGCCAACATTAGGGCGAGATAGCTCATTTGGTGGGGCGTCGGCACATTGATCCGGAGGTCGCAGGTTCAAGTTTATTTGTAGTCAGTGTTTCTTTGTTCAACCCAAAGCTATTAACAATTTACCCAGTCAGGTTTCTTTGTGGTTTATTACTTGAAATAACATGAATTAGAAAAACAACATTAATTTAGAAGTGCCGAGAATATCTTACCTGCTCAATTGCAGTATTTTTTTAAGCTCTTTATTGAATTTTTGTTGTTCTCTATGGAGAAATACACTTGTTTTGGGTTTGATGTAATCAAATTGATGGAACACCAGGTTGTTAAAACAGCAAAAAGGAAAGCAGTGGCAAAAGTGACCACTAAGTTTACAAAGTTACTTAGCACAGATACATTTTGCTTTTGCTTTAGGTAACCAGCTGACGTGTCATGTAATGTTAATTGTTGATAACTGGTTTCCTGTTCTTTTATTATTCTTGCTCAGCCAGTAGTTTGCTCAAGTATAAAAAATATCGCTCAACGATGGACTTTTAAGCAACAATTAGCAGGGAATTGGTTCCAAACATTATTTATCTCATGTTGTTTTTGCTGGTAAGCTAGCCAATAACTGCTGAGCATATTTCTGTGCGATCTAGTGGCGTGGTGAACCTAACTCCTGATGACAATGACAACACAACGATTAATGATTTAAACGCGTTTAGTTATCGTAGATTGTGCAGTAGTTGCTTTTGTTTCCATTTTGACATTCTTAACATGCATGTTTAAATATTAAATAATTCAATATTTGAGAGTTGCTAAGTAAAAACAAATGTTGGGAACCACTCAAAAACACCATACCAGTGTTGTAGTATTTGTACTCTGGACTCGTAGCAAAGTACTCGTACTTGAAGTCCTACAAAGTACTCGTACTTGAAGTCCTACAAAGTACTCGTACTTGAAGTCCTACAAATTACTCGTACTTGAAGACCTACAAAGTACTTGTACTTGAAGTCCATACTCGATACTCAACTGAAAAATGACCTGTACTCAAAGTCATGTACTCGATACTCGACTGAGAATGTACTCGGATATGAGGTGAAATACTTGTCAAAATTCGGTTGTCCAAATTCATGTTGTGTTAATGTAAATTTATGCCATTGCTACCCAGGTAATAGAAGAACAATGCACGGGAAAAAGTGAAACGAATTGTCTTTGTGTTCACCATTAAAAGATAGTTATCTATAGCAAGCACACATTGACGAAAATCAATAAATGTGTTGATACCGGTCATTTTGCTGTATTTTTGTTTATAAAGTACTCGTATTCGTACTTGGAGATCCAAGTACTTGGTACTCGGCTGTTGGACTCGTCACTTTATTATCAGACTACTCGGTATTCGGACACTTGTACTCGGACTCGATGACCCAATTACTCGTACTTGAGTACTACTCGGCCACCCTAGTACTCGGCAGTACTTGGTATTGACTGAAAAGTACTTGACTGCAACACTGCATCATGCATTGCATGGTGATTCATATCCACAGGGTCCCAACCGTAAGCCAAGCAAATGGCACACCAACTTGTTACGCCCAATTTTCATAGAGCTACTTAAAGGCACTGTACACGTTTGGTAATTACTCAACAACAAAATAGCATAAAAACTTACTTGGTAACGAGCAATGTAGAGCTGTTGTTAATATAAAACATTGTGAGAAACGACTCCAACTGAAGTTATGTAGTTTTTGAGAAAAAGGTAATTTCTCACTGAAATGTTTAAATCTGAAAACAAACTTCTGGCCAGAAGTCTTTTTCAGACATCTGAAAGCACACAAATTTGTGCATCAAGGGTGTTTTTTCTTTCATTATTTTCTTGCAACTTCGTTGACCAATTGAGCCAAAATGTTCACAGGTTTGTTATTTTATGCATATGTTGGGATACACCAAGTGAGAATACTGGTCTTTGACAATTACCAAACGTGTCCAGTGCCTTAAAGCGCAAAAAGTAACTAGCAAAACAAAGTTATGCTTACCAGAATAAGGTTACTTGCCAAAATGCCATTTCACATGTACCATCTGTGACAGGTATGCAACTCATTATTGCTTATCAATAGCAGTGTTTTCTGGTTCTAGGTTCCCTCTGTGGTTCCAGCAAACAGATGAGTGGTGCAATAATGCAAATCATCTATGAAAACACACACACTGTCAAGTAATGTTTTGTTTTTCAATTATTATTTATATGGAGATTTCACATAAAAATACAAAAATATGTTTACCAAGAAAACGTTGTAAAAATTTACCTTTTGATCCAGACTAGAGGTCATTCTAAAATACGCATATGCTTATGAAGGTTTTTCTGGCACAGAAAACACACAAATTCCCCTACCAGTAAACAGAAAACTACATCAATGATTTGGTTATGTGAAAACCATACATGGAACAATTACTGTTGTAAATGATGTTATTTTCATGAAAATTGTATTCAAATCTCATTTACCCAAGAAATTAAACAGAGCATTAAACATGTATGAAAATAATATATATTTAATGCTGTTGTTCGAATGGCACTAGCGCAGGAAATTTGCATAGGTTATTTTAATGACATGCTGAGAAAAAGATGGTTCCAAAAGTCAACCAAAATCAGCTACTTTTGGAAATGTAACAAATTCAGAAGCTGGATGCTTTTATCTACTCGGGGTAGTAATCCCTAAAAGCCCTGCTGCTGCTGCTGTTGCTGCTGCTGTTATTGTTGTTGCTGCTGATGTTGTTGCTGCTGTTGTTGTTATGGCTACTGAAGCCGTTGCTGCTGCTGCTGTTATTGTTGTTGCTGTTGCTGCTGTTGTTGTTGTTGTTGTTTTGTTTTTGTTGTTGTTAATTTGTTATTTATTTGATGATTTGTTTTTACAATTAAATTCAATTAAACTAAATTCAATCAAATGAAATATATTCTTAAGATGTTCCAAACTATTTATTGCATAAATGGCTTAGACACCACCAAAGTTTAACTTTAAAAAAAAATCGAATTGATTTAATCAAATGATACAAAATTAGAATCCAGAATTGATCAATGAAATTATAAAAATATACTCGAAGCATCTACAAAACTGACGAGACAAAAATACCACAATATTTATAAAAAAATATTTTAAAAACCTTTACCGAAAATACTTCATGAAAAAAGGGTTACTCCGACCGAAATTCGTATTTTAAGTCGTATATTTAATCGTTATTGCATGGGGACTTTAATTGGGAAAGTTTTTTTGAATAGAAAATTGCATTTTGTTTTGTTTGATTCGATTTTAATTTTCTCTTGACTTACGGTATTTGATTGTGTTGAAATGTTTAGGGTTTTTCCCGAACGATTTTCCCGTTAATGATTTTATCAATGAGAATGGTGTTCTTTTTATTAAGAATTACGAGATTATTTGCATGTGTTTTGTTTATGTTTTCTTTCGAGATTGTACCAAATTAATGTTGGTTGGTATTTATTAATTCAAAAATATTGGTTTAAATATAATCTGCTTGATAGTGTAATTGCGCTGTAGATGCAACATTAAAATGAATAAATATTGCAAATAATTATGCCATTTCGCGTTCTCTTTTCTGTCTTCAAATTTTCCCTTTTGGCAAAAATTGAAACGTGATTTCCATAGTTGTGTTTTATTTACTCTTCCGTTCACACACGAACTTTATATTATTCCCTTTTGTTTTTTAAACACCACACGAACATCACAATCTTTTCGTGAACATAATCCATCAAAATAAACGTCGAATACTGCTCCTGTCTGAAATATATTTTTTTTAAATTAATTGGTCTGTTTTACACGAGAGTAAATTGTAACCAGCCACATTAACGCGACATCGTGCCTTGAAAATGCCTATCTCACCACCTATCTCACCACTTGTGCAACCCTGTTTGGACCCATATCCTTCACTCGGAAACTTCTTGAATGTTGGTAACTCTTTTTGATTAAGACTGCATGCAAATCTACATTCCACTGCATCTGATGAAGTACAAAGCGTCAGTCATGTTTCTGTAATTGTAGTTACTCTGGGTGCTACCACCATTTCACTTCCAAATTGTATAACTGATAGTTCTAACCACCATATTCTTCACACATCAGATTGACCTCAACGTGCTGTATAGGAAAAACCCATAGTTGCCTACAGGCGCCCACACCCAGTCTCAGGGATCTCATTGTCCAGGCAAAAGTCCTCCTGTAATGATAATGTCAATCCCCCTTTGCCATAGGGAACTTTTTTAGTTGTTCCAAATGCATCGTCTGTCATATCAGCGAATCGAACTCCTTCACCAGCCATACCGGTGGTACCACACGTACACCACCACGAACATCTTTCAAAGTTTGTGGTGTTCAATGTATAGGTGAATTCCGGTGTCGCACGCAATTATGTCCTTTATGCAATACTATCCGGCGGACATGATTGCATATGCAATCATGTCCGCCGGACGGTTTTGCATAATGCAATCGTGTCCGCCCGGACGCTGCTGCATAATGCAATTGTGTCCGCCCGGACACATTTGCATATGCAATCGTGTCCGCCCCCGTGCAAAACCGTCCTTGCAGGAAATTAAACGCCCTCTATTGGTCGACGGAACACGAAGTACGTTCGCCATTTTTTTACAAGCTAAGTGCATGTCATGAATGACATGAATGATGATGTGGACGGTTTGTAATTTTTAGCTCCATCCCTAGGGTTGCTCATAGTCTTCCTGTACATATTCGCCAGGCTAGTTCTTTACACTGTTTTAAGTCTCTGTTAAAAACTCATTTGTTTGAAGCTGCTTATTTGTAATCTGCTTACTTTAATTATCTTTCACTTATTGTATAACTATTTTTCTTGTTCTCTTTATGCGCTTAGAGGCTTTGGCATTAGGCGCTTTACAAATGTCTTTATTATTATTATTATTATTATTAACCTGAAGCATAATGACAATATTGTCCGGTTTTTAGTTGTTGGAGCGAGTGGTAGCCGTTATGAGAGTGACAGAGGTACCCCCACCCCCTTCGTTATGGGCAAATTTTCGGCCGTTGGGTATTCCATGGGTATTCGCTGCAATCATAAAATACGTGAATATTCATGCTGCACATGTGCTTACATACGTTCAGTGCATGCACGCTCGCTTACGCACATTATTACATGTATACATGTACATGTCCGCCGGACGGTTTTGCATAGCCCCGGACACGATTGCATATGCAAAAGTGTCCGGAGCGGACAGTATTGCATGGCGGACACAATTGCATCTGACACCGGAACTACACCCAAGTGGCGTTTCTACGACCATATTATACCCACAGTCAACACCCAAAAGCTGGATACACCCATAGGACATCACTTCAATCTTCCTAATCACTCCATTTCGGACATGATTTCACATGGCATTATAGGCACTATAGGTAACCACAGCTGTGGTTACCTAGTACCTAAACGCCCTGTAAAATCATAATTCTGTGCATAGAGAAACTGTTCGTCTGAGTAGGGAGAAACTGTGGATAAGGCGCCTCCATACCATTCAACCCCATGGACTGAACATCCAAGAAGGAAAACACCAGTAACTTTTGCCTTTCTCTTTCCTTTTTCCACAGATATCCCCCTTTTCAGTTTGTCTCATGTACTAATTAATTACTTTTTCTCCCTCTTCCCACTTTTCATTTTGTCTTTTGTGTTCCCAAACTTTTGTGGTTAAACCAGCCCTTTCAATCTATACTACCCCCCCTTCGTCTCCTTCATTGTTCATCCCTTGGTTTTTTCCGTGTGCTTTCTGCCTCTCTCTCCCTCATGTCATTTCTTTCCACTTGACTGCTTCTGTTACACCAGTCCTGTTTATGTGTGTTGTGTTGTCACTTAAGACTCTGCTATAGGGTCGAAACGTCAGGCCACTATTTGTTTGCGTGTACATTTCTATTGAGTTCAAATTCAATGTGATTAAACCGAGGCAGGAAGGAAAAATAGTCAGGTTCCGATTCTTGCGTGAACACAGCATCCGTTTTATTGAGTACCCACACAGGGGCCATGATCTGCCGAATGTTGTGAACTCACATTGTTAAATCTAGACTGACATATGGCGTGATATTGATTATGCTGATTGCGACATCAACAAGTCCCGATGTTTTCCGGTATTTGTTGACACCAAATTTCCAGCGGCGAGCTTAAAAATTGATTTATAATATTTGAAGTGTTTGCAAAGAACATCTGGGTTTTTTCAAAGTTAATTTATTCAGGCAGAAAAGAAAATCGAAGCAAACATTAAAGATAGGGACATACTTTGGTAATGCCCCCGAAAGATATTGTGTATCTTTTTATTAAACTGAAAGCCTTGTTATTGAGATGGTAATGGATGTAATCAGTCTGCGAATTTTTTTCATCTGAAATGCACGCGTTTATCAATAAAAGTACGTCGACAATTTATTCCTCCAAAGATCGCCTAAAGGCGACTTAGTAGGAAGATTCAAATTTCCGTAGTGTCCGTTTGTGAGTTCTGCTGTCAGAGGTCCCAGATGTCACCTCGCTAAACGACGTTCTTGATGAAAATACCGTGACAGTTTTTTCAGCAAGTAGACACTATTCAACCGATAGACTTTAATTGTAAGATCTTGATAATTTCGCCTATAAATCAAGATTACTTTGACAAAAAGCAAACGATGACCTTACCTTTAAATTATTTTGTGGTGTTTTTGTTTTATAAAACTAACACGGTCCGCCATTTTGTAGAACCAAATTTTTGACTCCACAAAATGGTGGACCGTGTTAGTTCACGAAGTAAAAGAAAACCACACAATCTTAAGGGAGGTTTATGTGAATCATTATATTCTACTCATTAAAACATATTTCCAACCATATTAATTTCATAATAAACACACTTTATAGCCTAATTCAATGCAACGTTCCCTTTAAGTTCGGGTTGTTTCATGTATTTCGGATAGGCCTGTTGGTCTTCGACAGTTACAAATTTTTGTCCGAGTGCTTTTGAAACTGAAGTGGTAGGTGTGCTTTGGAAATTTCCGGTTTTCGAAGATGCGGTTGAGTGCACTTTATAAAATGGCGGGATATCATGGTCCAACTTGTCATTAAAGGGATTTGGATTTTGAACAACGTCCAGGCTCGGCGTTTTAAAGAAACTGCTGACGCACAAAATAAACCTAGGGGACCAGTCTAAAAAATAAACCCAGCTACTTCAGTTCTTGGTTCGTATTTGCATCACGTCAGCGCAGTCAGCTGTTGTTAAGCTTTCATAGACGCACGTACGAAGTGCCTACCCACGATGTCGAATAATATTAACGATTTTGTCGATTTGCAACCGTACTTGGCGATAGGCAAACACTTTTCTTTGATTTTGCATAGTCTAAAAAAATCAATGCTATTTACCCAAAACACGCTATTTCGCCTGCTAGCTCAGCACTTCTGTCCGTCCAATCAAATCCAATCAATAAAGTTATGTTTTGTGTTTTAACCAATTGTAGCGTTTCTATAAAGTTCACTCTGACCAATGAGAAGTCATTACCGAAGTCAGGGAGGGACTTCTGCGCGCCATATAAACCAACTCAGATGTTCTAATCTTACAACCATTCTCGGCATACAGGGGTTGGTGTTCGTTTTTTAATCACTGGCTGTCAACAGAAAGATTACACCTCCAAAAGTAAAACAAAACCAGAAACTGTGCAAGTGTCGTCATGGCACGCAACAGTTTACTGTGGCTTGCTTTGGCCCTCCTCGTCGCAAGAACCAAAAGGTAAAACCGTTTCCAGTATTTCTCTTTATCATCGATTTGAGTTTACAATATGCTGTCTCCCTTAAAGGCACTGAACACGTTTGGTAATTGTCAAAGACCAGTGTTCTCACTTGGTGTATCCCAAATATGCGTAAAATAACAAGCCTGTGAAAAATTGGGCTCAATTGGTCATGCGAAGTTGCAAGAAAATGAAGGAAAAAAACACCCTCGCTGTACAGATTTGTGTGCTTTCAGATGGAATAAAAGGCCTCTTGCAAGAAGTCTTTTATTATTTTAGTGAGAAATTGCCTCTTTCTCAAAAACTACGTTACTTCAGAGGGAGTCGTTTCTCACAATGTTTTATACTATCAACAGCTCTCTGTTGCTTGTTACCAAGTAAGTTTTTATGCTAATATATATTTTGAGTAATTAACAAACGTGTACAGTGCCTTTAAAGGTATTTTAATACCTTTAAAGGCACTGTACACGTTTGGTAATTATGGTTTTTTTTATCCTTACCAATCCTGTTTAAAAACAGGATTGGTAAGGATAAAAAACATAATTGTTTGATTTTATTCTGAAAACCTACTGATTATGAAGTTCATACTAAAACCGTTTCTTCGGTGAAATATTTCCCTCTGAAATGAAATCATAGGCCTGTTCGAGAAAACTGTAGGCCTATCTCAAAGAAAACCTTTATACAAAACTTTTAAATAACAAACAAACCCGAGAGCTGATTTCGTTTGTCAATGTTACCACCATAATTAAGGACAATGCGTTTTACATGCTGAAGATTGTGCATGGTTTTTCACTATTTTCCCCTGACTCACGCAACAGATTAAGCCCAAATTTGTACAGGTTTGTTATTTCATGTATTTTGTTGATATGAACACTGTCTGCGACTATTTGTCAGCTCTACCAATCCTTAAATACCTTTAAAAGCGAAACAAAATAGGCCTACGTAAGAAAACTTACTCTAAATTCAGTTAGGCCTCAGTGTCGTTTTTGTTTAGTGATTAGACGATGTCCATTTACGATTATACGTAACTCATGATTATCTCTATAATAAGGAAAAGATGGGCAGTTTCAGCTTCTGCTCAAATGTGTACATACACAATTGCAATAAGTTTTTTTCCAGAACTTCACACTGAAGCATAAATCTGAACTAATTGTGAATTTCTGGTTTTTAAAAGGGCACTTTGTCGCCATGATCAAAGCAGACCTGTGGCTGTAGGCCTACTAAGAATTATGTACTCACACACAGTTGCTGCACACGCGCGCCCTCCCTCCGTATCATATCTATGGCAAGCGCAGCCCCTTTAATTTTATTATTTTCTTATCGAGATGCAGTGCCGATGTCGACGAAGGATCGGAACTTTGTAGGTACAAGGAGAAAATTACATATCTAGGCCTACGAGGAACAGAAAATGTGATTACCCATGTCTTCAAAGAAGATTCCATGGCGAAGGGCGAAGAGACACCTGCATACGCTGTGCGGTAAGAATTTCGATACACACACGGGACCTTTCCTACGGAGCTCTGGAAGTGCCATCCAACTTGTTGAGATCCTGAGATAATTCCGGTGTCGCATGCAATTATGTCCTCTATGCAATACTATCCGGCGGACATTATTGCATGATGCAATAATGTCCGCCGGATGGTTTTGCATATGCAATCGTGTCCGCCCGGACGCTGCTGCATAATGCAATTATGTCCGCCCGGACACATTTGCATATGCAATCGTGTCCGCCCCCGTGCAAGTGTCCTTGAAGTAAATTAAACGCCTTCTATTGGTCGACGGAACACGAAGTGCGTTTGCCATTTTTGTACAAGCTAAGTGCATGTAGTGCGAACGTGTGTCAGCCAGACCACAACAAAAAATAGCGCCCTCATCATAATACGTGAATAATTATTCATGCTTCACATGTGCATACGTACGTTCAGTGCAAGCACGCTCGCTTACGGACAGACAATCGTGTGTCTGTACATCCGCCGGACGGTTTTGCATAGCCCCGGACACGATTGCATATGCCAAAGTGTCCGGAGCGGACAGTATTGCATGGCGGACACAATTGCATCTGACACCGGCAGTAAATTATCTCCGGATCTCAATATGTTGAATGGCACTTCCACAGCTCCGTAGACAACACCCTACTTGCAGGTTGTCGTCATCCGTAGATTATATATACTTGGACGACGACATTCTACTTTCAAGCTGTCGTCATCCCGAGCTGCTCGGGATGTCGCCATCTGATGTCATCATCCTGCAGTAAATTATCTCAGGATCTCAACAAATTGGATGGCACTTCCAGAGCTCCATAGTTGTCTTCCCACTTGGGTGCTCGACACTTTCAGGATTTTATCATCCCATTGAATTATCTCGGGAAATCGACATACGTCGTTCAGGATGTGGTCATCTCCAGATAATTTATCTTGGGAAGTCGACGTCTTACTTTCATGATGTCGACATCCTACGATAAAATATGTCAGGAAGACGACATCTTATTTTAGGATGTCTTCATCCCGAGATAAAGCGTCTTAGGATGTCGTCATCTTACGTTCATTGCATGTTAAGAATCTCTGCAAATCTATTGCCTACAAGGTGTATTCTTTAAGTAGGATTAGGCACACAATTAACAGTCGTTTACTTGACACGCTTTACAAGACAACCATTCAACCCTGCTTCGATTATGCATGTTCTGTTTTGGGAAATTGTTCAATGAATATAGTAAAAGGGCACTTCTCAGACTGCAGAAAAGAGCTGCATGGGTTGTCTCCAACAATTTTGATTATATAAACTTTCGTGATGAAGACATTATTAATCACTTATCTCGGCAAACCCTAGAAAAGGGAGGGATTTTTTATTTAGCCTGTCTATTTTATAAGTGTCCATGGACTTGCTCCAAGTCGACTACATGTAATGACCTAGAAATGTACTTCGATATGCATGGTATTAATCCACAAAAAACAGACTCTCTTAATGCTGTTGTCCCTAAACTGAACGTCGAGTGTTTTAATTAATCTTTTAAGTTTGCCGGTGCCAAAGTTTTGAACAATATTCCTTCTTCTTTTCAAAGTTCCTCCTCCATTGAAATTGTTAAATGGTTGTATAAGAAACTGTACTTTAAGTAGTTGTACTTTTTATTCTTCTTTGTTCTATTCTGTTGTTAATGTTGACCATTGTTTAACAGGACATTGATGTAAAACAGCTTTTGCTGATCTTTTTCCTGTATAAAGATGTTGAAATAAATAAATAAATTAATAATCCTGCAGTAATTCAAATCAAACCAAAACCATTAATGAACTGGTTGAAGACGCGAAAGAACGAAGGCTGTAGTTCGGTTTATGCCACCCGAAATCGATCTGGTCAACTGGATGGGTTAAGCTCTAAGTATTTATGTGGATAGGTATCAATCAAGTGTAGGCCATACGGCATCTCGAGCCATACCCAGTGATCTTGGTCCTGGGCCCAATTTTATAGGGCTGCTAAGCACACGATTTGTGCTTACTGAGCGAGTTTCCATTTCATAGCGCTGCTATAACCGTAAGCACACAAAAAGGCACGCTAACCTTGCGGTGCTTGGTGTATGAATGACGTAACAATGCAAATTCATGGTGAACGCGCAAGATGGCCGCCTAATTTTCTTGCTAACCTGTGAAATACGCTTATGAACAAGTAAAACAAATGCTGCTACAGTTAGCACAAAGATTTGCTTACCGTTAAGCACCGCTATGAAATTGGGCCCATGCAGATGACCCGGTCAAGCAAGCAAGAACGCAGCTCGTCAACGCTGGTCAAGCCGGTGTCCCGTTTCAGCATATTCACGGAGGAGGGACATCTGCGCCGCACGTTGGCTCCCATGGGATGGTTGGGCTAGCTGCAAGCTCCAGAGAGACTTCCATTTGCATTTTGGGTTAAAATTCCGCATCCGGCCACCACTTATCTCCCTTAATAAAGGTCAAATTATAATCCTTCCTGTCCAGAAGGGTTGACAGAATGTATCAGAGAGGCACAGGCACTTTGAACTGTACAAACAACATAAAACAAAACAAGAAGTAGTTTTCGGGTTGGTGGCCATTGACAACGCTGCTTGCTGCACTCCATTTTAGTTCCTCAGGGCATGAGTGCGCGATGAAATCTGGGCTTGATTTTTCTTGTTATAGTTCAAAATTTAGCGTTTCAGCTACCAATTCCTCAAGAGGAATATATAAAAAAGGAAATAAAGTCCAACATCCATTAAAAACATCAAAAAAATCCCTTAAAAAAGTGGTGGCCAGATGCGGACATTTTTACGCATTTTGGCTTCGGATTTCTCGCAGTCAGTCATTATTCTCAACTTGCCGGAGTATTTCATAAACGGGCGATCTGCTCCAAACCTTTGTAAAACTGTCAACACTAGTTCTCTGTAGTATTATGAATACCTCGCATTGTACGCGAATTCTGTTTTTTGTTGTTTTACATTTCTGGAAAATAATTTTTCTATACAAAGGTGAATATTTAACTTTTTCAGATGGGCATGCTGTCCCAACAAGGACGACAAAACACAATTGACCGTAAAAGATCGCTCTGACTACTGCGGAAAACGTAAGTTGTTGTTTATTCGGGAATATCATAGAAATAAGCGCTATCTTGTTTATGTATAGGGAGACCAAGTGCGCCCTCAATATTTCTGAAAACTTATAATTGGTATTTTAGCTATTTACAATGTTAATTTGTGTGTGCGACCTTTGGATTCGCTCTCTTTTCCTTTTAAGCTTTGAACAAAAGAGCACATTAATCTCGATAAGTATTTCTCTCTATTTTTGTAGGGAGCATGGCTCAGGATTTTAAAGCAACGAATTGTTACTTTACCATTTTCTCCTCCAAATTGTGAAAAACATGCTCCAGATTTTACGATTCAATCTAATTTTTCTAGGCTAACAATTAAAACATTGATAAATTCCAGTTATTTGTTAGCAATGTATCGCACATTTTGTCATGTTTAAGGTTCAAGGGATAAACAAATCTACAGGCCCCGCATCTTTTTCGCTTGGTTTGAGCAGCAAATGATAAAACGAATTATCCCTTCCACTTTTCGGCTAGGTTTGAGGAACAATGGATACAATAATGTTTAAAAGTGCACCCGATTCTTACTTTGTTCCTCCACCAATATTTTATGAAGAAAAACAGCATGATTTTAACATTTTGAAAACAACTTCAATAAAAGTTGCTATATTATTACCAACAAAAGTGACAAATTTAAAATTGTAGTTAAAAATGAACCTGTTAAAATAAACCACAAGGGAAACTCAATAATAAACTAAATAATTTTGGGTTGAACAAAGACAAATTGACTAGAGCGCGCGGGACTTAACGTTCAGAACAAAGATTATTGCCAATAATAGGGAGACCGCCAACATAGGGCTAGATAGCTCAGTTGATAGAGCGCCGGCACGTTAATGCGGAGTTCGCAGGTTCAAGTCCCACTCTAGTACATTTGTCCGATTGTTCAACCCAAAATTAGAAAACAAAATTCTAGGTAGATAAGACAAACTTATTTAGTCATAATGAGTGAAAAGTGGTGATCGTACTCATAATGTTCCCCCAGTATGTGGGTAGACATGATGTTGTGCTAGCTCACAAATGTTATACATTTTTATCATTTTTAGCTTTTTGTAGTGAGAAGTGTAACTTTACAAAAGGAATGGAATGTGACTTGGAGAACAAAGCCTGTGTGAAGATAGCTCAGCAGTCTCCACGTAAGTTTACGTTATTTTTACCTCACTGTTTGATTGATTTTGTGTGAGTTGTTGGTATTATTGCAGAGTGTATTAGCTTCATGATATTCCCTGACGTGGTCGGCAATGTATCCGATTACAACCTCGTTCCCAGTGGTGTACGATCTCACTACGCCATTTTTCTTTCTTTCCCAGAATGCCTTGCTCGATCATAAACCTGGAAGTGTGACTTTGAAATATCCAAATAATAAATGGATAGTTTAAATAGTCCTGTGGTTGATTCACTCTGTGTTATATAGACAATACGCAGAGCGCGCTACCAAAAGACGCATCAAGTCATAGAGCAACTGGTCCACTCTCATTCTTTTTTGAACGTGTGATACGTCTAACTGTTTGCAGTTTAGGGTCACCGCGTAAAAACACGTGATCTTTCTTTTGCATGCTGTGATAAAATGAAATAATAATATGCACGTAGCCAACACGCACTTTTATCACAACATACGAACGTTTCCATGACGTCACGCAGGACATTACACGTTCGCGTTAAGAGAAAACGTGTAGCTTATCGATTGTGAAAACATTAGCCAATATTGAGCCAAAGTATATTATTTGTAAAGTGAACGACAAAAATACTGTTATTTTTTGTCCTACGTCTCGGAGTAAACAAGTCTTTCTCGAATGCCAGTGGCCTGACGTTTCGACCCTAGCAGAGTCTTCCTCGAATGCTATGGCCTGACGTTTCGAACTAGTAGTGAGAAGAATTTGTGACGATGTTTGTCTTTGATTCTAATCATTATAGCTGAGGTTCAGAAAAGACAACATTTGCAAGAGGTCTTCACTCCATCCATGGAACCATTTGCAGACAAGCTGATGTACGGTAAGTGACGTCACAGGGAGTAGCCATCTTGTTTTATCTTTCATTCGAGTCAGTGTAACCAAAACGAGGCTTGAATGATGGTTTGAAACATGACGTCATTGGAGTTCAACAAGTAATGAATCTTTACATTCCAAGGAGGAATATTTCGTCAGTCAAAAGGTCAAACTCAAAGCCATTTTGATTGAATTGAAAGTCAGTTATGAACCAAACATTTCCGTACAACAACAATGTATATAGAGACCCATTTAATTTTTTTCTCAGAATGATGTCATCAGGGCCCAATTTCATAGCGCTGCTTAACGGTAAGCAAATTTCTCGTGCTTACTGTAGCAGAAAAAATTGCTTGTTCATAAGCGTATTTCACAGGTTAGCAAGAAAATTAGGCGCCATCTTGCGCGTTCACCATGGATTTGCATTGTTACGTCATTTATTTCCATACAGTAATCACCGGAAGGTTAGCATGCCTTTTCGTGTGCCTACGGTTAGCAGCGCTATAAAATGGAAACTCGCTCAGTATGCACAAAACGTGTGCTTAGCAGCTCTATGCAATTGGGCCCAGATGTTTTGGATGATGAACTATTTTTTACTGGGAGGGTATCGAATACAATGGCAATTTACACCATTATTTTTAACGTGAGGTCAGAGACTTGTCATTTTTCCCAACTCACATGAGGACTATACATTTTGGAAAATGAGTTACATCACAAAATTGAATTGGTCATTTCCCTAATTCCTCTTTAACTTACGGTAGATCAACCAACCTGCACATATTGCTGTGGTGGTTCTATCAGGACTTTTGACGGCTTGAATTACAACTACCCACTCCAGTGTCGACAAATGATGATAGGGGACATCGACGCAGAAGTCAAACTTACTGTCGACATAGTCCCAAAATACGACTGTGGTAGTGATGGTTGCAGGAGTGCAGTTAATATTTCGTAAGTACAGAAGATTACGTTTCTTGATCACGATGAGTGCCGGTGTGGCAGGGGATTCCGTCCCCCGGAGATTCTGTCCCCCATACGGCGAACTGTGTAAAACTACTTTTGATAGCGCACTCTTTTGAATCATCCTCCTTCAGCCCACGTAAACTTCCTGAGGGACAGAATCTCCGGGGGACATCCCCTGGGACACCGGATCGCATTCCATTGTTGCATATTTTGCGTGATATGCTTGTTTTCCATCACTCTGCATGTTGGGGTTTCGTTCCTTGTGGAACAATTTATTCGGGTCAATTCTAACCCGATTGTTTTTAGAGTGCATATGACGAAACTCTGTCCAGACGGACTTTTTAATTGTTATATATTTGTTAAATGTTCATGAAATAACGATCTACGCTATGGATGTTAGTCTTTGCCTTTTCTCTCATGTCGTCCATTCCTTTTTTGGACTCTTAGAACGTCAACAGCGACTGTTGAACTCCTACCAGGCGGTGTTGTGCGCTACGACCAGAGAGTGGTAGATACGCCTTATGACGGAGTTCTTGGTATCAAGATATTTAAGCGTGGGATTGACACCGTCTTCCAAGCGAAGGACGGTAAGAATAGAAGACAATTACGGAAAATATTGAGATTGTTGTTTAACTTGAGTTTTTTAACAAGATATTATCACAATGCGAAACAATAGTTGTCAACGGGAATGCTATTTAAACTTTTCTGTAATGTGTTTATCGTTTAATTGTAATTTCGATATTTTTCCACTTCTGAATTTATCGTAATTATCGATCAAAAAAGTAGGCCCCCAACCTCAAGGTTTTGTAAAACTAGCTACACTTCTGCCGTTGACGGCGTACGTCAAAACGACAATACTTTTACGTCATTTGTGGGATGTTGCTTTTTTATTGCAATAAAGCAGCATGCGAAACTTCCACAATGACGTAACATGAGTGATGACGTTACATGGCTTTTCGCGAATCTTCTGAAAAGCACTGGAGAGATGTTTTTTTTTCTTTTTACAATAATTTAAAATCTGTTTACTCCCAGTGAACTCAATTTCCGTGTTGACTGAAAACGCTTGAAATGAATTTCAGCAAAGATCACTTTTTGCCGTTTCCGTTCAAGCTGTTCTTTAAACAAAATAATCCCTTGTTGGCTGGCCTTTACGCAGTTTTTAATTTTATACTTCGCATTTGGTAAATCAATTAATTAAAAACAAAAGCAATTATGGTGCAAAATAACATGGACACAATTTGTAGGCCTACGGGTGCGCTATGGGTGGGCTTAGTGAAATGACAAGATTTTAAAAGTTCTTACGTCGCCATATTTTCACCATTATATTGTACGCACTATGTTCCTTCATAATTGTCGGTATTGTCAGTGTCAATCCATACAATCTAGTGACGTTTGTGGAGACACCATGGTAATAAATCTCTCTTATTGGCTGCAGTGGTCCTGAGAAGAACGTGGTTTAACCGTGGATGCAGAGAAGATCCAGTGGTTTAACCGTGGATGCAAGCATATAAATTATAATAGTTATGATACTAATCAAACTAGAGGGCGTACAAAAACCATGTGACCGTGCGGCCCGACAACTGATCGACAATAAGCATTTTATGCCATTGCTGACCCATCGCGACAACACAGGTCACGCACCAATACACAGGCCAACATTTTTTTCCTAAGGGGAAACTTGTTAGTGTAAAGTTTACCCATAGGGATTCGAATCCATTTTGGCCCAGCGTGGTCACGTGTGTGTAATTGGAGTGCCTCCAGAGCTCTATAGACGATGTGACCTCTGTCGTCACTCGAAAACCATGCGCGCGCATGTCGCCGGGCAATACTTAGAAAGCACACGCAATCTCAGGCCGTATCCGAATTGGCGGCTACAGTTACGGCTACAGCTGTAGTGTGCTAAGAACGTCCCATACTTTTATGCCGGCACGATGACGCGGAAATCTAGCCGTAGCCGTAGCTGTAGCCGGTGTTGCATGCAATTATGTCCTCTATGCAATACTATCCGGCGGACATTATTGCATATGCAATAATGTCCGCCGGACGGTTTTGCATATGCAATCGTGTCCGCCCGGACGCTGCTGCATAATGCAATTGTGTCCGCCCAGACACATTTGCATATGCAATCGTGTCCGCCCCCGTGCAAAATCGTCCTTGCAGTAAATTAAACGCCCTGATAATTGTCAACCTCGGGCCCCTGATGGACAATGTACAATACCCATGATAGCGCGGGGTCGACTCAATTATTGAGTCTTGGATACAAGGTTCCGTTCATCAACTAAAAATGTAGTCAGGATGCCCTGCGACACAGAGAAAAATGCACGCGAAATACCGTTACGAAATAGCTGACTTCTGGGTACCAGTCGCTGCACACTATTAATACAAAAAGATCGATCTACTGTACTAGCGCATTGAAACGGTGGTTTGTGTTCGTCGTAAGTATTTTTTGTCCGGGCGCACGACGATTCTGTCAGGGCGCTACATTTTTTGTCCGGGCGCATTTGGTATTTTGAGAATTTTGGACGGGCGCAGCGCCCGGACAAACTTCGCGTGTGGAGGGCAGCCGTTGTGTCCTTTGTTCTATTGATGTCAGGACCCCACAAATGCCCTTCCGGCCGTCAGCCCAGGCTCGCTCACGTACATGTACATCCGCCGGACGGTTTTGCATAGCCCCGGACACGATTGCATATGCAAAAGTGTCCGGAGCGGACAGTATTGCATGGCGGACACAATTGCATCTGACACCGGCAGTGTTTTGTCAACAGAGGGCGGTTTGAATGTAAACAGAGGTCACATCGTCTGTCTTTGGATGCAGGTCGCATCCCCTGCTCCTTAGACACGGTCCTCCATACCCTCAGTCTACCCATGGAGGAAGGAAATACACCCTCCATGGTCTACCCTAGGTTCCATTTCATGCTTGTTACCAACTAAGAAAGTTCAGTGAGCCATGAGTGAGCACACAATCTCAACCCACTCCCACTAGGATCCAGTTCCAGTTCCAGCCTACACGCATCACCAAGCTAAGCCCAGCTTATCATTATCCTGTTCCAGTTTTCGCCTTCACGAACCACTGAGCTAAGCCTACCTGCAAGCTAAACTTCTTCAGCAGTACTTAAGCAGCATACAACAACATAGTCCAGCGTTTTCCTGCAGAAGATCAGAGCATACTGATCAAAACGTCAAGTTGTTAAACCACTGGTTCTTCTCAGAACCACCGCAGATCGTAAGAGAGATTTATTACATGGTGGTGTCTCCACAAACCTCACTTGATTGTATCTTCACCAAAGTTTCAAATCCTGACCAATACCGATTTCCTAAATTGCGCCGATACAGACACTTTATGAATTCTTTTTTAGCTCTTCATGACAAATGCAGGAAAGAGTCGTGAACCACCATTTTCTCATAACTTATATCATACTTCAATTTTTTTTTCAGATACTCGCGTCTACTTTGACGGTGACAACAGCGTGACTGTAACTTTCGGCAACATTAATGAGTATTTAGAGGGGTCTTTGAACTTTGAGGTGCATGGACTTTGTGGTAACTATGACTACAATGCCACTAACGACCTAGGCGATAAGACAGTTGCAGAATTCATCAAGGATAATACTGAATCCAAATACAACTGCTCAACCCCGAGCGAAAACTCTCTCAACCCATTCGATGCGCTCAACGATATCCAACAACAAAACATCCGGGATACCTGTGAAAGATTTGAAACCGATGATTTGTTCGACGGCTGTCGATCAGAGGTCAAAGTTGAACCGTTCATCAACTCCTGCTGGTTTTCCATGTCACTGTATACTCTGCAAAGTTTGACATTTGACATATGTACTATATATGCAGAATACTCCAACGCATGCGTACGCAAAAATGCAGAACTATCCGTTGAATGGAGATCAAGCAGTTTCTGTCGTAAGTTTAGACCATTTCGTGCGGTGTTTTTACTCCTTATAAATAGTATATTTTTAAAACATTGTTTGTTACAGAAAGAGAGATCCGTCCGTGACGGAGATCAGACACTGACCCGGCCGCGAGATTTTTTTTCCTCCAAACTTTTTGTCCCCCCATACGGCGAACTGTGTACAAACTTCTTTTGATAGTGCCCTCTTTTGAATCATCCTCCTCCAGCCCATGTTAATTTCCTGTATGGGGACAAAAAGTTCGTAGGAAAAAAAATCTTGCGACCCAGGCGTACATCAATTGTCTTGGCACTCGGTCGAATTGTCTCACTGATGACTTGTCAAGCCGTGGAGTTGTCCGACTGTCGAGTTGTCCAGATCCAACGATCTAGTTTTCTGAACTCCCATTGTTTAAATAGTTCCAAAAGTCGTCCGGCTGGGTTTGATTTTCACAGTGGATGTGATTATCGACGGAATGGAGGCTCGGGTCCAACACCAGTGGGCGTCTTTCCAATAGCCCATAATAATTATGCACAAGCGCCATCTTTTCAAAATATACAGCAATGCATCCCGAGGGAAACCGAGTGCATTTAAAAAATAGATCAAGCTGCCAAGATGGACGCCATGCTGTAGTTTACAAGCAACTAAGCCAGGTTTTGTAGTTGTGCACCGCATTGCTTCAAAATCAGCGCGCCAAGATGGTTGCCGGAGTTACTTAGACTCGGATTTCACCCAGAATCCTTTGCGCACCGATCATGCGCATTGGGACATGCATAGGGGCTATTCATGGATGCACGCTGATGTCATGTTCTAATGCAAGTCTAGTTATGTAACAGCTTATCCTGAACGGAATCCTTCCATTGTTGTGTTCTAATAAAACTCTTCTATGTTGTGACATTATTTTCTCTCGGTGTCTGTCTTTTTACCCACTTTTTGTTTGTTTAGCTCATGAGTAATAAAATAATTGCTTAGAAATTGAAAATGTTTTGATTCTGCAGCTGCTACCTGTGATCATGGTATGATATACATGGAATGTGCATCGGCCTGTCCAAGGACGTGTGAAAATCACTTCTATAGTTCAGAATGCAGAGAGCCATGTGTCCGTGGTTGCCAATGCCCACCAGGTAAGTTTTAGATTAGCCACTTCAGAAGACATTACATATGTTTTAGTTCATACTAGTGGAAATAAAAAATAAAGGGACTGCAAACAGTCATTTATCACAAAACCTGTTGTAACAAGTGCACAGATGTGTGTTTTTTTGTTACAAGTTTGAACATCTTCCACTTTAACTTATCGTGCCTTAAGGCAGAAAACTCCCCATCAAACAATTAATAATGAGAACATATTTTCATGATCTTTTTTGGGGGGGGGATTTCATTTGCGAGCTGACGACAATTTAATTTCAGACCCGTTCGTCAGTAGGGCCCACACCAAATTCTAACCACAGCTCAAGATATGGACAACTGAGGGCGTGCGTACCTCATAATTGCAGACGTCATCATTATTAGCTTTAGATCAGGTCAAAGGTGGGAGTTTACGCGATAATACAACGAAATGGTACCTTTCGATTTTCATAAGAACTATTTATTTGTAAATTTACTTTAGAAACCTTTTTTAACGGAGATATGTGCGTCGCTAAGGAAAACTGCCCATGTCTCCAAGCTGGCGAATACTCCCCGTCCGGTGCTTTGATGAAGGATCATTGCTTTGATTGGTAGGTTGAAAACTATAGGAAGATTTCTGAGACGTCAAAGAACAATACAATAATAATAAAAAATGTTAATCTGCCAAACTTTGCTGAGCAAAAAATAGTGGGGCACCAGTCACAACAAAGTAAACTTTTTTATAGTATATTTTGTCTGGTAACAGATTTCTGCTAATAATATTTTTTTTGTGGTTAGGAGATTTTATATAAATAATAATAATAATATTAATACAAAGCATTTATATGGCGCCTCACAAAAGTTGGAAACAAATGAACAACAACTAATATGAAAACAAACCAACGACTTGTCAAGAAAAAACAAAATGAAGAATAAAGTTAGGAAGAAGCAAATTTTTAGGATTCCTGGAACAGAGGTGTCTTGAGGGAGGCGTTTGAAAGTTTGCGTTTTACTATACTAGGTTTGAAAACTTGTATTTTTTTATTTGCATTATGATGTTTTTTATATCAGTGTCTGTATTGAGGGGAAGCTGCAGCAGTGTACACAGCATACCTGCCCTCCAACCTGCACTATCTTAGGAGGGCGCTCTTTCAGGACCTTCGATGGTGCTAGCTACTCCTTCGACGCTCGTTGCAAGTACGTTTTAACGCAGAACTTGCCAAATAAAGACGTCCCTGAGTTTAGTATCTTCATGGTGTCAGAATGCCAACCCGAAGCACCACAGACTTGCAACCAGTATGTAACCGTCGCAACACCCGATGGGACTGTTTACGAGTAAGCTATTTGGAGGAATCTTTTTAAAAGTCTTTCAGTGGTTAGGTTGTGCCTTAAACCAATTAACGGGCCACATAAAACCGTAGAGTTCACTGGCGCAGGCTGTTAGTGTTAGTGTTATAGACCTTATGCATTGACGTCATCACGCCGCCGTCTAAGAGGTGAAACGATGACGCAACAATGGAAAACACATGTACGCGCGGCGCACATGATCGGCCAATGAGCAACTTTTGACCTCTAGCCGAGGGCGCCCTAATGACGTCATTTGCATAAGGTCTATTAAATGCCCAGCGCTCATTGTTCGGGACGCTCATTGTTCGTGACGCTCATTGTTCGTAACCCAATAGCCTGTGTTCTAGTTGTGTAACATTTTCATTCGGGGGGGAGGGGGAGGGGGGGCAAGCGCGGGTAAAGAACAAATGAGGGGGGGCTTTTGATGTATCGCACCCTTCATTTTGTGCATTTAAAAAAACAACTTCTGCAGTGGGGTGGGGAGGTGAGTGGGCAAGGTTTCTGAGCAGTGTGTAGTATGTGCATGCACGTGGTGTGGTCTAGTGTGCAGTATTAAAAAAAGGATGCGACGAACATTTTGAATAGTACCAAAACACACGGTTTATGACGTAGGCCTTGGTTTGAGTAATAAATGCCACGTGACAAACAATCCTCCAATCAAATGACAAGGTACTACTTTGGTGTTACATTAACAATATCAACACCTGGCTGGCTTCAGGCTACGTATACACAATACATTTATAGTAATGACTCATCTAACACTAAATTGTTCACTTGCTCAAACAACAGTACTGTATTATACACCCAAGCTTATACTCAATGGGAATTTCTATAAAGTTAACTCTCCCACGTCATTAGCATTAGGGGCCACGGCCAGAGCCTTGCTCCCCACAATAATCGAGAGAATTGACTGAGAACACAATATGGTAGTGTTCTTCTCTGCGTAGAGACACGCTTTAATTGTATTTGCAAATATTGTATAATTGCTGTATTCCAAGTATTAACACTATCAATCTGAGCTGTTAGTCTGTGCAAATACAAAGTAAAAAATACATTCTGTTCACCAAGGCTCAAGTTTCCCGGTGCAGTCACCGTATCCACCACCGCAAACCAACCGAGGTCAGAGTTGAAACTCCCGTATGCCAGATTCGACGGCAACAACACTGTTACGGTCAGGAAGATATCATCCATCTTCACCAGGTTCGAAGCACCAATTCTTGGTATTGAGATAATGTGGGGCAACGACAATCGCATCTATATCACTGTGCAGGAAAAACTTTTTGAAAAGGTAAGTTTTGGTTTATTGTGTGGTTAGAATTTCATTGGTGACGGTCGTCTTCTGAGCTCCTCATTGTTCTAGGTACACAAGGCATGTGGGGAAGTCACTAACAATGGTACCAATTCAAACCTATGCATTGGCTGGGCGTAACCGAGGTTCAAGCGGCTTCATTTTCGTATAGTGTAACTGTGGTCAAGTTCACGCAAGGACCAATGGTTAACTATAGTGGTTGTCAACGCGACTGGCGGCTCAACGTGCGTAATATCATATTTTCTGTTAAAATGGTCCTCTCTGCACTGTGCTATGAAAACGGCTATTGATAACCAGCGATGTGAACATGCCCTGTAGGCTAGTTCAATAGTCGACTAGCATAGTCCAACCACCATCGTTGACTAGACAATAGTTTGGGCTTACTTAGTCGAACTATGGTCAACTATAGTTCTTGCACAAACTTGACCCAGAATTAAAGGGGCACGTCACCTTCGGATTGGGCGCTTTGAGCTATAAACGCGTTTGTTATGAAATTAATATGGTTGGAAAGATGTTTTAAAAGTGGAATATAATGATCCAAGAAAATATAACTCGAAATAGTATGGTTTTCCTTATACTTCGTGAAGTGACATAGTCCACCATTTTGTAATACAAAATGTTTGACTCCACAAAATGGCAGTTTGCAACTTTTCGTTTTTAAGTCGTGTCGTAGTGGTCAACATTTTGAAATGTAATTATCATCTGAAAGCCAACGCGTAGGGTTCTAAAACCAAATTGAAGTTTCCTCTTAATGGGAGACTTTGGAAGGCTAGGTGGCAGCAGACTTACCAGGTAAATTGTCATTGTTTACGTAGTTCTGAGCATGCGAACATTACCGAGAATATTTGATTTACCTGGAAAGTCTGCTGAGTGCTGCCACCTAGCGACTCAAAAGTCCCCAATATTGATGGATGCATAAGGAAACAACGTACACATTGTTTAGAACTTTTTATTTTGTATTTATTTTGTATTAATGTGTGTCTAGATCTACGGTCTGTGTGGGAATTACGACAGTAAGTCGATAAACGACTTACAGCTACCGTCAACTGGCTCGACTGCCGTCATCCATGACTTTGTTAGAGCTTGGAAATCCAACAACATATGCACCGATAAAAAACCAGAGTTTGTTTCCAACTTCTTGGAGAAAGAAGCAGAGGCTTTCTGCTCTAAAATAAGAAAGTCCCCTTTCGATGCCTGTAAACGGAAAGTGGATGTCAACAAGTATCACAAGCTGTGCTTAGCGGACTACATGAATGACAGAACAAATCTGGGTGGGACTGAGTGTTTGTCATTTGTAGCGTACGCGCTGGAGTGCGCAAATGCTGGTGTTCCGATTGACTGGAGATCTGACGAAATGTGCCGTAAGTTCCATAATTTTCGTTCAAATTGAATTGAATTTCATTTTATTGTCATCACATTCTGTGGCCCAAAGGCCAAAATTGCGTCTAATGTACAGCAATAAACAGTAATACGGTAAGTGCATGGAATTGACAACACATGTAGTTAATATAATAAAAAAAAAGAATTAAAGGAACGTAAAAGTATAATTGTGTCTTATTATACACAGGATTGGTCAGGATGCAAAAATATCATTGTTTACCGATTTTGAAGTTCATATCTAGAACCATTTTTTCCCCTGTGAAATACATCCCTCTGAAATGAAGTCATTGAGAAAATTGTATCTGAAAACCTGATGCCACGAAAAATTAAAAACTATTACAGAAAATTGAGCTGTGTCCAAGTTGTTTTGTTTTTTAATGACTAGGCTTGCAAACCATTGTGGGTCAATTATTGTGTGAACAATTTTATTCCGTTTTCAGGTAATCATTTCAAACATCAAATGAAAATCTTGCAATATTTTGATTTGTTTCCCGCCTTTTCCCCAGCCATTTCTTGTCTAGAGGGAGAAGTATATAAGGAGTGTGGTTCCATATGTAATGTTTCGTGCAGTGATTTAGGGAACACAGACTGCGATGAGCATTGTGTTCAGGGCTGTCAGTGCCCACAGGGAGAGGTGAGTATTAGACGGGGGGTTAAAGGTTAAAGGTACAGGGTCATACTTTGGTAATGACCCCGAAAATAAATTGTGTAAGTTTTATCCGAAAACCTACTTGTTGTAAAGATGGTATTGGTAGTAAGCATCCTGCTAAGTTATTTCATCTGAAGTGTCCCCGTTGATTAGTTATTAAAGTATGTTTATAAAACTTTAAAGTTTTGGAATTTTTTAAATTTTTGTTTTACATTTTCATTTAAACAATGGGAGACGTTGGAACACTAGGTGGCAGCAGACATACCAATGCGTATTTCTGAGCATGTGCTTTGTCTGCTGCAAGCTTACCGCAACCCCGTTTTGAGGCATTGCATGATGAGGTACCGTCATCACTCATGTCACGTCATTTGTGGGAGCTCCGTTTTGTATGGCGCTTTGTTGCAGCATAGAGGTATAACAAAGCAACATCCCACACATGACGTCAAAATATTGTCATTTTGACGCACGCCGTCAACGGCAGATCTGAAGTGTTTCTAGTTTTTCAAAACCCTGAGGTTGGGGCCTAATTTTTTGATCGATAATTACGAAAAACTAAGAAGTGTACAAATATCAAAATAACATTTAAACGATAAACAAAAACATTATAAACAAGTTTAAATAGCATACCCGTTAAAAATGTTCGCTTAAGTAGCTGTTTAATTAAATTGTTTGTGCTTTTAAGGTGTTTGACGATCAAACCAATAGGTGTGTGCCCGCAGCAGAATGCCTGTGTGAGTTGAATGGAAGGTCATATAAATCGACTGCGAGCTGGACGAGCTCTTGTAACACATGGTAAGAAAATCCAAACGAAAAAATAAAAAATTTGTCCATCAACTGCAGAGATACCAATATTTGCATTAATAATAGCAATGAAAATAGATTGATTGATTGACTATCAGTCGGTTAATGATCACTCAATCGATTGGTTGATTGGTAATTATTTGACTGATCAATTATATTTATTTTTATTGCCTTTCCATTTTTTATTATTATTTTTAATGTCACCATTGCTTTCGAGTCTCGATGTTTATCGGGTCTATTGTCAAAGTTTTTATCACACGGCTACGTGAAGTTTGATTCATTTTGTTCAAACGGGCGTATGTTTTTTTTTTCCAGCACGTGTACAAACGGCAGAGTCATCTGTTCTGACAAAATATGCACAGGTAAAAATAATATTGATTTCTTATTGGGGACAAGTCGCTTGACGCAGAAAACCCATACCGGATTAATAACAATAATCTCTCTTGCAAAATAATAGGGCTTAAAGTATTAAGGATTGTCCTATCATTATTATATTATTTCTTTCTTGTGTGAAAATGACCAAGAAATGAGTCAAATTGATGATAATCCGAGTCAAAAATCCCATTTAAAAAACCCATTATCCAGGTCAGCCTGATAATGCAGAAGTGGGAAAGGCCCCCTGGGACCAGGAATCAGGGTTAATTCTTACCCAGGAGTTTTTAGAGCGTTGCCAAAGCGCAGCAAAGGAGTTGTTCTCTTCTAGATACCAAAACTATAAGGCAAAATAATAAAAACAAATCATGTTTAGCGTCCCAGCCCGCTTTCTTTTTAGAGTCTGCCCCTTTTTTTTTTTTTGGGGGGGGGGTTTATGAAAAAAATGATACATTTTTAAAGATCTCCGACCAAAAAATAAATTAAAAAATAAATAAGGTCGTATTTTAGACTTTAGCACACCGAAAAAAAGCACACCGGAAAAAGCTGGCAACCATCTTGAAAAATAGCCTGTTTAATGCCTCAACAAAATGTGTCGGGCGGCCATTTTGGAAGAAAAAAACAAAACAATAAAACTAAAGCCCTCCTCATCCCTTTTTTCAAAAAGGCAGGACGCTAAACATGTTTTTCTTTTAATTTGGCCTAATAGAAGAGACCTTGATTATTATTTCTTATTATATATTATTTTATTGTCTAGCTTCTGGTGAGGACTGTCCGGATGGGCAGGAATACATCGAGTGCGTGGAATGTGAGCGTGAGTGCAGCAATCTTCACCTGTCATGCCTTCAAGGGGAGTGTACGCCCGGATGTGGCTGCCCCGAAGGAACGGTCAGAAATGACGGAGAATGCATGCCAGAGGAACAATGCCCATGTTACTATAATGGACATAGTTATGGCACATACGAACAATTCAACAAAGACTGCAACATGTGGTAAAATTAATACTATTTGAAATGAAGAAGTATTAAGATTTTTCTTTGTAAATTTATTTTAAATATCAAGTAATAAACTGGAAGGGAAACTGACTGGGTAAATTTTTAATAAATTATTTTGGGGTTGAGCAAAGAAAAATTTATTAGAGCAGGATTCGAACCAACGACTTCTGGATTAACGTGCCGGCCCTCTACTAACTGAGTTTTCTAGCCCTTTGTTGGCCGTCTCAGTTTGTCAATATATTTGTTTGGGGTGCCAGTCAGAAGCCATACAACCGTTAACTGCCGTATAGCCAGGGATCACACCCAAATTTATTTTGACTATTCCTCTGTATCTTTTAATTCTGGAACGAAACCCTCACTTGTTTAAATAAACAAATTTATGAATAGGTTTTGGCTGCTGTGGATTAAGAACATACCTATTACAGAAACAGCTTTATAATACGCCTTTTGACCAATTATAATACATTAAATGTACAATTATAATGCCATTAAATGTTGTTTTTTTGTTTTGTTTACAGTATTTGTCTTCCAAGTGCGACTATTTTTTGCGAAGAAAAGATTTGTCCAGGTGATGATTTTCTTTGTATTTGTGGAAATTGAAGAAGCGTTCCGGAAATTTGCAAAATTTTAATAATATTTTTGTTTAAAATGTAGCCTACTTTCTCCACCAAGGTAAATGTTCAATAAATTTGTCTCAGAAGTACAAAATAGTGGTTAATGTTTGTATAACAGAAAAGAAAAAAAAAGTCAAAACAATAACAACAGACGAAACTATAACAAGGCCCTCTGTTGGCTGCTTTATTTTGAGCCAATAATAATAGTTATTTAGATCACGTGATCTGTCACATGACCAGCTAAGCCCCATATTGCCAACGACATGAAAGAGGTGACAGAAGTCTGCGCGATGCTATTTAAAATCATTTTAAAAAAGGAATTTTCAGTATGATGTTAGATATTTTTGTTTGAATTGACGTGAGTTGTTCAGAGTTACTTTTTGGAGAGAATGTTGAGTCAGTAGAGTTTAGATTTAGTTTTGTATTCTCATCGGTTTCTTGCAAGTTGTCAGTGACTCAGAGAAAATGTTGGGTTGCGTACGTGTAACGTTTAAGAAGATAGTTTGTGTTGAGTTGGTTTGAGGTCGAGTTGGAGCTGTGGCGAGTTGGTTTGTGGTTTGAGAATCATTATTGTTTAGAGCGCATGCAAACAATGCTGTATCTGACTTCACAATCTTACATGTCTAAATCTTAATATTTGATACATTGTGAACAATAAAAAGCCTGGCTTGTGTCAAGGGGATTTTGTAATTGTACCTCGGTGTGTGTGTCCCCCATCAAAAATCATACACAGTAAATTAACATCGTGAAGGAAGGTGATTCAGAAGAGGGCACTACCAATATCAGACAAAGTTTCTACACAATTCGCTGTACTGTATGGGGGGACAGAATCTCCGGTTAAGGGGGGGGGGCAGGGGACAGAATCTCCTGCCAGTCCGGAATGGGGCACTGAACATGAATTGTGACTGGGTTTTTTTTGGGGGGGGGGAATTTTTATGTGAAATATGTTGTTATGGTTTCGTGCCAACATTGTCGTTGTGACTTGTATTCACAAGATGGGAATCAGACCATTTTACAATAAAGAAATCCGGCGCTGGTAAGATGCACTAGCCACACTACCAATCCATTATGGAATAAGGACTGCCGAGTTTCATTAGTGTTACAAAAGAAAAGTACTTGACAATTTTGACTATTTTATTTTGACTGTCAAATGTTCTGCTAATTTTCCAGCTACCTGTCGTGGATATGGTGATCCGCATTATCTTACCTACGATGGACGCAAATTTGAGTTCATGGGTAATGTAGCATTCACCTTCTTTTGTATTATTTAATCAGAAAAGAAAGAAAAGGATAATGTGATCAATATAAGTTTTGAATTCTTCTTTTTAAAAGTTGAAACATCAGATTGAGTTTCAGTTCTTACCTGGGCCTATTTCATAAAGCACAAAGCACTTTCTAAACACAGACAATCTTGCTTTATTTTGTACTAACTGTGAACCTTTACTGTTGCAGGAGACTGTAGTTACGTGTTAACTTCGGATGATTGCGGGGAAGCTGGCTATGAGAGCATCTTCACTGTAATTGTAGAAAACGTTCCGTGTGGAACAGGTCAAGTCACGTGCACAAAGTCAATTTTCTTCACTCTTTTGGACGTGCAGATTGTCCTCGTGCGTGGAGCAGATCCATTCATTTTTCCTACAACACCGACTCAAGCAATCTATCGCATCATCAAGTCGGGAATTTTCCTCATCATTAACACCGGCCATGGTAAAGTATCGTCTTGTCAATTCAATATCAATTCAAATCATCGCAAATCAGAACTTTCGCTCGGCCCAACTGGTCTCATCCAAGACTGCTAGGATGCAAGGTTTTAGCTAGCATTTGGTAAAAGGGTGTCCAAATTTGTTGGAGGGTTTAAAAACTGGGTGTCCAAATTGTTAATTTACAATACATTTACATGTAAATGACGGATAAAGCAGGGTGTCCAAATTTAAAACAGGGTGTCCAAAAGACACCCAGACACCCCTCTTGCTAACACTATGCTGGGATGAGCAGATGCTTGTACAAATTCTTGTTCGGGATGTAGTGATGCATGATGAGACCATTTGTAATAACAATCACAACATGTACACACAAGACATGGCATTCTGGACAAAATCGTGGAAGTTTGGCCAAAGCGTGCGAATTGAAACAAAGTCCTGGGAATGTTTTCTATTTGGTGTTTATCTTGGTTTTAAAAGCCCTACTGTGCAATCTGGAGAATTCTAAATGGTTTCATCTTGTTGATGTTTGTGAATTTGATCTGAAGTCAAGAACACTTTTTTTTGTATTTTTTGTTTAGCGTATTGGCTGCAATTTGCACATATCGGCACGCAATTCGCGCGTATCGGCCCGATACGCTAGCTTTTGCATTGGGAGAACCCTGCCTTTCCCTGCCCATGTATCCATCACTGCTTATTTAACACCTTATTGTTTAGAGCATTGGCCTCAAGTTCTGGTGGCTGAGTCATCAAGGTGTGGGTTCAAACCCCCCTCATGACACTTGTGTCCTTGAGCGAGACACTTAACTACAATTGCTTCTCTTAACCCAGGGGTAAATGGGTACCTGTGTGGGCAGAGATGGTTCATGTGATTAGTTTAGCTTGGTGCACCACATATTTGGCAGCACAGGCTGTATAATCCCAAGGGAGCTGAGATGGTTTAAGGAATGAAATAAATGGCCCAGTGATCAGGGGTAATAATGTTGGAGCGCCATGAGCGTCACTGAGTGACGGATTTTAGCGCTACATAAGAAGCCACTATTATTATTATATTAGTAACAAAGCTGCAGTAAAATGACCATGTTTCTCAAGAATGAGAATGAAACAAAGTTTTCTTATTGTTTACCATGTATACAGGTATAACTTTGATGTGGGATCATGGCACATCCATCTACATAACCTTAGATGGGAGGTTTGCAGAAAAAGTTTGTGGCTTGTGCGGTGATTACGACGGCAGTGCCGAGGATGATTTCAGAACCAGATCGGGAGAGGTCGAGGCGACCCCTCTCCTATTCGGTCACAGTTGGAAAACAATGGATAGCTGCCTGGTGCCACCAGATCCAGTTCATCCATGCGATGTGAATCCTGAACGCCGTGATTGGGCACAGTTTGCTTGCGGAATCATCAAGAAAGCTATCTTTGAACCTTGTCACCATGTGGTAAGCGAAGATCCTCAGGTTAACTCCTGGAATGAGCCCAGGATTTGTCCCAAACTTGGCCGGGACCTTTCCCCAAGTCCTCAAGTCATCAACCTTCTGTTTGAGTGTTAGCCCCATTCCAAACAGTCAAAGGACGTCAATACATTTGTTTGTATGGTATTTTAATAAGCACCTTCACGATTGTATTCGCCATCTTGTTCATGTGTTGCTGTCTGCAACTCAGCGCTCCAACTTCCATGCACCTTCCAGGGTCCAATTTCATAGAGCTGCTTAAGCACAAAAAGTAGCGAAGCACAACAAAATTATGCTGACAGGAATAAGGTTACCAACCAAAATACCATGTCCCATGCACAATTTCTGACTGGTATCCTGCTAATTTTTGCTAAGCACAAAATTTGTGAGCAAAATTTTCTGCTTAAGGAGCTTTATGAAATTGTGCCCTGGGCCCAATTTCATAAAGCCTGTAAGCACAAAAAGTTGCTCAGCACAGAAAAGTATTGCTTAGCAGAAAGGGTTACCAGCCAAAATTACGTTGAGTTTGCATTGTTGTGACTGCTGCCCTGTTCAATTTTTGCTTAGCAAAGAAATGTGTCAAGCAGTATTTTCTGCTTAACAGCTTTATGAAATTGGGCCCTGATGCTTGCGTGAAGTTTTCAGGGAAAACGATTGACGTCCCTTTTGTTGGTGGAACTGGCTTATCATAATCCCCTACAAAAGTAATACATTATTTTCAAACCCCTGCACTTTGTTAAATACCATTGCCAGTCTTAACAGTCACAACACCACAAATCATTTGTGGTGCTGTGATTGTGAAGACTGGCCATGGTGTTCTATTTTTAATCCTGGTTAATCCCGGAAAGTATGTTGACATTTGCTTCTTTTACAAATTAGCTCATAGTTCGGATTGGACTTGTTAGAATTGGTTAAACGGTTAACCAGTAGTCACAAGTTCTGTTAAAGTTGGGAAGGTAGTGCATTCTGCTCTACCAGCCAGGCTCCTAGTGGATGACACCCATGCCTACATCCTTACTGTGAAGGGGGTTCTACCCTGTTTCAGCCCCAGGAGTAGGTGGCAATGTGCCTCGATCTGGTGGCAGTCGATAGCCCTCAATCAGTTAAGTGTAGCCCTCACCTTGAAGTGGCCGCCCGATGTTAGGCGATCTCTCATAAAAAAAAAACCTGTTTAGGAAAATATAATGTAGATGCACAACCCTATGCAATACCAATCAGAACATCTAAAATGTTAAAAGGCTTCTTCGTTCATTTCAGGTGGATCCCCAAGATTATTACGACAACTGTGTCTTTGATACTTGCGGGTGTGATCGAGGCGGTGATTGTGAGTGTCTTTGTACGGCAATCAGTAACTATGCTGCGCTCTGTAACAGCATGAATGCGCCAGTCCCGTGGCGATCCGATGGAAACTGCGGTAAATTTTTAACAATTGAGATAGAAGTTTAAACATAAAACCAATCTGAGATCAAATTAACTAATTTAGAAAGTTATAAAAACTAAAGCTAAATGTTTTGACATGACCATGTGGAAAGAAGGTGTCCCCATTTGTACCAGGGTCTGAATGCCAGTTTATGTAGCACCTTGTATAAGGGTTTGCAAGGTGATGCGGACAGTGGCATAACCAGAAATTTTAATTTTGGTACTAAACAAAACAAAACCATTTTTTTTTTTTTTTTTTTTTTTTTTGGGGGGGGGGTGGCAAGCGGGAGCAAAGACATTATTTTTGGGGTTGCTATTTATTGTATCGAACTATTCATTTGTGGATTTTTTTGATCTCGTTTGGAGGGGGGGGGGGGTAAGGGTTCTGAGTGGGGGGGCCTCCCGCTCCCCCTGTCCTCTTATTACGCCACTGGGTTCCTTTACTTGTATTACATAACACATGAGACTCGTGGCTTTACGTCCCATTTTAAGGAAGAGGCAACACCAGAACTTGAGTCCAGTTCACTAAACTGCTGGATCATGCAGGCCTGGAATTTCATCTTTGAGAGGGCAAGGCCATTTTCATTTCACAAAGGGCGCTTTCATTGGAAAATCTTAAGGTCTATGGGGAACTTTTGTAGGGGCACCCAGGCCAAGAGCAGGGGCTAAAGAGGCCATGCCCTCTATGTATTTCCAGGCCTGGCCACGATACTTCATGTCTTCAGATATACATATTTTGAACCATATTTTTGAAGAGTATTTTGTTCTTTTATTAATTCTGAAGGTCTTCAGTGCGAGAATGGTATGGAGTACCAACCATGCGGTGAAGTTTGTCACGGAGATTGTTACGACTCTCCAGAAGTTGCCGCCGTCGACTGTCAAGTGACTTGTGTGGAGGGTTGCCACTGCCCGCCGGGTACCAAGCTGTATGATGGGGAATGTGTGGATATGTTTGATTGCGTGTGTTTGTATAACGGTCAAGAGGTACAGCCAGGGTATACAATCATTGAGGACTGTCAAACTTGGTGAGTACAATCAGCAAATTTACAATATGTGGGTTTTGAGGAGGTATCATTGTATATTCAGTTTGCGGTAACACCATGTGTATATATTTGTTTGCTGGGTAGATTTTGTTCTTTGAGAACCTGTCTTGCTCTTTATTCTACTGCCGCGTATTAGATTTCAGAATTCGGGAGTACTGTTGTCACATTTTGGCCGGAGCTTCTGCCTTTCATTTATCATTCATTCATTCATTCATTCAGTAACATTTATTTCAATGCTGTCACAATACAATAATACAATAACGCACATTTATGTCGAAATTACAAAAGCAATATAGTATGGGGTATGATATACTAGGTACACAAAGGTTCAATAATTAGCAGCAATTTAAAGACAACATTTAGGTATAAGGTTAAGCGAGATGCTTTTGTTCCCTAACCTATGGACAGACAAACAAGGACAGACGAACACATGTAGGTGTACCAACAATAATATACACAAAAGGAAGCCATCATTAAATTGACTCCTGCTATTAAAGTCATGAACTATATAGTTATAATTAATATGCATTGAGTAGTAATTGTTTTAGTTTTTTGGTAGATAGAGTGCAGAAGCGTAATTATTAATCTTGTTGGTGTAGGGTTGGGATCAACATTACAACCTCTTTCCCACTGTAGGTCTGTAGGCAGCCTCTGTCTTTTCTCAGATATTTTTATGGTAAATGTGCCACCAGTGTGTCCGACCTGGTTCCTCCTATCAGGACGTTTGAGCGTGAAACCAGGCTTTCTGCTTGTTCTCACCCATACACTCTTGCTTTGCTGGGATGTAGAACAAAGAGCCATTCCAACAGTCCACGTACTGCATCTCCTTAACACTTCTGCTTCTCTTTTGGTTAAAGTACATGTGTGAATGGATCAATGATCTGCCAGGGACCTACATGTACGACACGTAAGTACAATCAATAAGATGGTCAGATTGGTGTAGTGGTAACTTTCCTCGCCGTCCACCTATGGGACTTTGGTTCAAATCCCGCCAGGGGCACTATGTGGATTGGGATTTCTGTTGGACTGTATTTCTATGACAGACATGGTTTTACTCGCTGAAAGGCACGCAGTTCTCCGATGCACTAAAAACATGCTCCCCTTGCCATTGAACCCTGCTGAGCGCTCTGCGGTTTGACTAGCATAAACAAACTTGCGGTTTTGGAGTGATCTGGAAGGTTTGGAGGTCATTGTATTTAACTAAGATGTGTAGAGGAGTTGATTTTAGTGAGCCATGTAGAGACCCCATGCTTGTTTTCCAGTAGATAGCAATCTAAGTCTCTGCGGTTTGTAAAAAAATGTAACCCAAGGCACTGAGAAGCTCTTCCATGGTTTCTCCGACACCCAATTTCAAACAAGGTGAATTAACGGCGGGTAAAAAACCTTGTCCTGGGGCCGATTTCACAAAGAGATAAGACTAGTCTTATCTGAAGTTAGGACCAGTAACTGGTCTTAACTAGACTAGACTTAACTTAAGACTTAAGACTATCTCTTAGCGTTGCCTAGAACTAGTCCTAAGTTAGGAAGAGTTTTGTGAAATCGACCCCTGGACGGTAATTATCCACTGGTTGTCCTGGACTTATTTTGACAAGGTCCCTAACACAGGTAAAACTCTTACGTGGTTTTTTGTTTACAGCCGGTGGTACTACAACAACTCCGCTATTTGTTACAACACCATGCACATGTCCTCCTGGTGACTTTACATGCTACGACTGCTCCAGATGCGTCTCACCAGACGGGGTTTGCGATGGAGTTAACGATTGCGACGACATGTCAGATGAAGAAAACTGTGAATGTTACTATGGTGATCAAGTTTACCCCGTAAGAAACTATTATCTTTTTTGGGGAAAAAATAAATAAATACAAAACAAAAAAAGGATTGGACTTTGATGATGGTTGGTTGTAAAAAATAATAATGTGTACATTTATAATGCACCATGTCTGTCATTAATGACACTCAAGGTGCCGAAAAATCAAATTAGGTGCAGCTTGTTTAGAGAGATTTTATGAGACGCATACACAATGGAACTTTGAACCTCACAATGTTTTTCTTTGCTCAACTTGATCCCCACAGGGGAATTCTTCAGAAAAGAGAAATACTAGAACAACAACAGCAATTCTCCTCAAATTTGCAAACAAAAGACTGTGTCTACTTTCCAACTTGTACCTTTCCTTTTTGAAATCTATGAAGTATGAAATAAAAGTTTGAAAGAAAAGTTGTTTTTATCAAAATAAATTTGTTCTCGCTTAGGTGAACCAGCAATTTGATGGTGACGGTCCTTGCGAGACCTGTAAGTGTGAAATTGGCTCAACGACCCCAACGTGTGAAAAAATATGCAGCATCACATGTGCTCCAGTAAGTATCCATTGTATCTGGTTCTACCAATTTTTTAAACATTTTGTTATTATGTGTTCTCTTGCATTGTTTTCCATGATTCATCTTTTTGCTCTTGACTAGGTTCGTCTGTTTTTGTTACTTAAATTTCTTGTTGGTGTTTTTTGCCGTTTTTTGTAAGGACCCCAATGGAAATAAGTCTAAGTTATTGGCTTTTTTGGGCTATCCTTGGATAATTTTGTGCAGTATTTCTATCTTGTGTTCTATTTTGGTTTATCTTATTTCATTGTCTTTTCTCCTGTTGTTGTGTATGTATTTTTGGCATGTTCTTGCTGTATTTTTATCCGAATAAATTCAATCAATCAATCAACCAATCAATCAATCAATAATTGCAGTACAAGTCATACACATTTTATCAAATGAGCATGGTAGACCGAGCAAGTCCTGCACGTTTTCGAACATTTTGGGGACCACTTTGGTCCCATGTACATTGTTGTCGAGCAACAGTGTGTTGTAATTAGTGAGTAGTGGAAATACAACCAGCGGAACATACAGACCATGTTCTGTCATGAAATTGCACAAAAACCAAACAATGTTGAGGGATATATGTGAATCATTATATTAAACTTTTAAAATATCTTTCCAACCATATTTCAATTGTTTTTGTTTTTTTCCAGGGTGAAATATTACACCTAAATGAAAACGACAACTCAAAATGCTGCGAGTGCCAGTCACTAGGTCAGGAACTTTTTATGCAGAAATTCTGTCAGTTTGAAAATTGTTTAGATTTGGGTTTTTTTTTTTTTTAAATGGGTGTGACAAAGGGTATTATTTTTATTTGATAAAATGTGATGCGATCAAGCAAAATGAGTCGTTTGTCGACCCAGGTCATTTTTTCATTTTTTTATACATTTGAAAAGAGCATAATCTATGTTTTAATACTGTTAAAACCCCATGTTGATACCACCTTTGGTACAAAAGTTGTGAAAGTAGAAACACCAAGAGATGCGAGAGAATGAAACTGAGAAAAGGGGGTTTAAAGTCGAGTTGTTTATTTGGCTTGTTTCTCTATACTGATATTTCCGACAAACGACTCATTTAGCTTGATTGCATCACAAATGATGCTTTCATTCCTTTGAAATGTTGATGTGTTCATCTGCACCAAGTTGTTTTTTGAGGGTTTTTTTCACCACAATTAAAATTACTACGCATAATAAGCTGTTCCGACTTCGCAGTCGGAACATGATTTGTTTTCATCAAGGTTTTTAATTATTTGTATTATTATTGTTATACTTTCCACCCAAAATCCTATTGACATAACACATGACTTTTCTTGGCTGCAAAAGGCCTTCTCAGAATTATCAGAAAGAGGCACAAGATATTGCATATGATCGGCTTATGCCTGGACTTAGTTTTTTAAAGTAAATATATTAAGATTCTTAATTAATTAAACGTGTGATGATCATGTGAATATTTAATTTATGTTTTAAATTGTTTCATTCATTTTTTATGGTACAGCAACAACGTCACCAACAACAACTGTTGTAACAACAACAGAAACAGGTGAGAAATTCTAGAATGTGTCAAATTTTCAATTCCATTCCAGGCCTAGAGTTTCATCTCGTCCTTCGGATGGGACGTTAAGCCGTAGGTCCCGTGTGTTGTGTAATGCACGTAAAAGAACCCAGTGCACTTATCGCAAAGAGAAGGGGTTCGCCCCGGTGTTCGTGGTTTGATCGGCAGCAGATTGCGCTACAGCACCTTGTAAACCATTACATGGTGCTATGTAAAGGAATAGGTCTCATACTTCAACACGTAACTCCACTTACCTTTTAGGAAAAATACTGAGCGCTTTGAGACACCCATCGGGAGTATAAACCGCTATATAAGAACTGCATTATTATTATTATTATTATCTTTGAGAGGGCAAAAGGCCATTTTTATTTTGCAAAAGGTACTTCGATTGGAAAATCTTAAAGTCTATTGGCAATTTGAATGGGCACCAAGGCCAAGACCAGGGGCAGCAGAGGCCATGGCCTCCGTGAAATTCCAGGCCTGCATTTATTTTAATAGAATGTGTCGCATGTTGTCATCAGATTTCATGCAAAGTGAATAATTACAGCCGTTTTTTTTTCATTTAAAGGGTGTGTACAACATTGGTAATTGCCAAAGACCTGTATCCAAACTCGATGTGACCCAACATATACATGAAATAACAAAAACATGTGAAAGTTTAAGCTAAATCGGTCTTCGGAGTCATGAGAAAACAGTGAAAAACTCCCCTATGTGTTTTAACTTTTTTTCAAACATCAGAATTTATCCTGCAGGATAAATACTATTATTTTACTCATTCCGTAAAAACTATGGCATTTCAAGCAAAACTATTTCAAGAGAAATTTTCTACCATGACCATCTTTATACCATGTAAGTTATGTGCAAATCTGTGAGCATTTATGTTTTTATTCTTACCAATGTTGCACACACCCTTTAATTGATCTCCATATCATGAACAAAATCGCATGTACCCTAGTTTTTTATTTTGTCTGTTGAATATTCAAAACTGAAACCAATTTCTGTGTTTTTTTTCTTTCTTGAATAGTGTGCCCAACTGGATGCGTGTGTACGGAAAACTGTCAGGGTGTTGATAACTGTGTGTACGACCTTGACTGCTCCTCGTGCGTGTGTCCACCAGACCATGTATATAACGGGGAACACTGCGTCTTGTACCCATCCAACTGTGCTTGTGTTTATAATGGTGCTACGTATGAGGTTAGTATGATCGGAGAGGCCATTTTGGGTTTCTGATATGCAAGTCTTATCAAGATGAATGTGAGGCTCAGTGGCATAACTAAGGGGGTCCCCCCAATTGATGTCCGTGCCCCCCACCCCCAGTTTTCTCGAATACGACTTCATTTCAGAGGGAAATAGTTCACCAAAAAAAAGGGTTCTAGTATGGACTTCATAATCAGTAAGCTTTCAGACTCAAATTAAACAATGATGTTTTTTATCCTTTACCGATCCTGTATAATGACTTTAAAACACTGGTTATTTTTTAATTAGTTTAATTAGAGATAACTGATGGTATCACTGCAAACCAGAGTTTCCAAACAGTTTTTTTGATCTTGCAAAAAATCAATTTCTATTTTTAATTTTGTTGTTATCCTGTACAGGAAGGAGAGGTGTGGCCGGAAGGACCATGTCAGCAGTGCACCTGCCTGGATCATGTTGCTCATTGTATACCACACTGCAATATCGACTCATGCCCAGGCGTAAGATCTGTTCAATAATTAGTCTTCTGTTTGATATTTGAGTAATATTGTGCAGTTAGTTTTTGTTCTGTTTTCATTGTTTTAAATTGCCCACCAATTTTATTTGTTGATGTCCTTGTAAGTTATTTTCTTTTTCAAATGTTCAACATTTGCATGTGTTCTTTTAACTTTCCGTATGTTTTTGTACCTTCTGTTGTAAATAGGGAATGATTGATGTCAATAAACGGAGTTTAACTCCACTTGGAAAAAAAGAAAGAAAAAAAAGATCTGATAACCTGTATTCCCAAGTAATCTTAGCATTGATAATATGAACTGAGAATAGGTACCAACCTATTTTGAAGATGAACACAGCTTTATCAGAGAAAAATAAAAACAGTCAAAATTAAACTAAAATGTTTAGGTTGGCGTTGTGGTATCTTTCCTCACCTTCCACCTCTGGGACCCCGGTTCGAATCCCACCGGGGGCACTATGTGGATTGGGTTTTCAGTCCCTACCTGACTGCATGGGTTTTCCCTGAAATAGTTCTCGGGGGTTTTCCTCCCACATATAAAACTGAAACTTATACTTCCTTGTCTTCTCTCCATTAGGTTCTTGGTTAGTACAGTGATTAAGTTCGCTTTTCTGAGAGTCCTTGGCTTCACAACCAGAATAAATAAAATAAAATTAAATGTACTGTTTGGAAGGCAAATTGGCTACAGTTGGATAACTAGAAATATAAGAAATTGTTTACAAAAAAATGTCCAAATTCTTTTCCATGTTTACATTTCAACTTTGTTTGATCTATTTGTTCTTTCAATTAAAAATTGATTGTTTTCATCTTTGAGTCTTTAGTGTTAACACTCATGAATAAGCTAGTTTTCCTTTAGAATATTATTTTTGGGGTGTAATTTGTGAATTTTAAAAAATGGTTATTTTGTTTTTGTTTACAGAATCAAGAATTTGTTGATGAAACTGATGTGGGAGGTTGCTGTTTCTGTAGACCTATTCGTAAGTACCAAATGTATTGTCTTGGATATTTGCGATAATACAATTTCTTTTAAAGCACTCGTGGTCTTGCATCTTAACCCTTTAGAGAGCATCATTTAAGAATAATTATAGCATTAATAATAATATTGACTCGCGGAATTCCAAAGAAATGATTATTGCACTTCGAATATTATTACCCCTGGTAACTTGGCCTTTTATTTCAGTCCTAAAACTATCTCAGCTCCCTTGGGAGTATACAGCCTGTGCTGCCAAGTATAGCACACTATAATCAATCACAAGAACCATCTCTGCCCTCACAGGTACCCGCTTACCCCCTGAAGTGTCTGCTCAAGGAAACAAGTTTCATGACCGGGATTCGAACCCACACCCTGATGACTTGGCCACCGGAACTTGAGTCCAATGCACTAAACCGCTCGGCCATGACACGCCACGCCATTAACCCGGACATACATGTAGCTAATATTGCTGAGTTTTTTACTCAATTTTCTCCTGTGAAATGTGTGGGAATAAAAATACAAAACAGAAGTTTTGTTTTGTTATAGAAACTAAGTTCTATGTTAACAAGCAAGTCATTGGAAAATGTCAATTCAGGACAAAACCATTTTTTTAAGGTTTTTGGTTGAGTGGAAGTAGGTCAAATCTAGCGGCTGTTTGTGTCCGCTGTCGCTATTTTGGTACAAGCCTCTTTAGGGCGCTATGGTCTCTAAATGGATCTAAAACCATTTGTAAATCTCAACTGCCTAGGGAGCCTACATTGCTGAAATCTCCCCATGTTGATGAAGTAAGATTTTAACCCTCCTGAACAAACATTCAATTTATTAAGATAACCATTGTTTTTGTAACCTCAGCAACAGAAGAGCCTACCACCACAGGACCGCCTACCACCACAGGACCGCCTATCACCACAGAAGGACCCACCACAGGACCACCAATCACATCAGGACCGCCTACCAAATCAGGAGCGCCTACTACATCAGGAGCGCCTACCACAACAGAAGCGCCTACCACCACAGCACAACCAACAACTGCTCAAACTACAATAGGTATAACATTAAACTTGCAGGCTCTTGAAATTTTCTTACATTAGTTTTTCAATCAAATTAATTTTTTCAATCAAAATTGTTTTTCAATCAAATTTGTTTGAAAAACACTGTGCAAACTTTTGTTTGGTTAGCGATTTTTCTTTGTAGCAGTTACAGTATTGCATGTCTGTAAGGGTTAATCAATTCCACTGACTAGGAAGAGGTAAACAGATTTAGTTCAGTAAAGTTCTTTACAGTTTAAAAGTTTTTCGGCCAACATTTGTTTTTCCTTCTATTTCCACAGCTTCAACGACGGAGATTTATTGTCTTGAAGATCTTGATGATTACACACCGGTGACGTTAACCCGGTACTTCTCAGAGATTCCGAATGTTCCAATCAGCCCCAATATACCATGGCTACCTCCTGATGTACCCGAACCAGAAGATGAGGCCCAGATATACACCCAAACAAACATGATCATCAGGTTCGTACCAAGTGTAAAAGTCACCGGAGTGACGGTTTCCATCCCGACCGGAGTGCGTCAACCGATCCGAGTGGCGTTTATGTTTTCTCCGAGTGATAGCTTCCTCACTATTCCACTGACGGATGATGGGAATCGGATCTTTACTGGGTTCACTGGAGAGATGATTCGACTTCCGAGTGATACACCATTCATGAGCTCGTTGCGAGTGTTCCACGTCGGGTTGCGAGATACAACATCTGGGTACATCGTCAAATTGCAGGGCTGTGAAGAAACGAGTATGTTGACTTTGTTAAAGGGAGGGTATACCCTTGGCTAACTACTCCAAAAATTAATGACCATAAAAACTTACTTGGTAAGAAGCACTGCAGCTGTTGATAATGTATAACATTTTGAGAAACGATTCCCTTCTAAGGAATTTGGTTCTAGACAAAGGGAGTCAAAACAATGTCAGTCTGAGAAACGTTTCATGCTTGAAACCTTTCTCAGATTGTGTATTCCGGTTACAGATTCTTCTTCCTGCGTGGAGATAGGTGCCAGATTTTCGGCAATATCTAAAAAAAACGCTATCACCTTTTGAAATGACATTTTCACACGTTAGTTTTATTGTATATATTTACACTTAGGTAGGATTAAAACAAATGTGTGGTTCCAAAAAAATAAAGGTATACTTTACCTTTAAAACTTATTTTCCAAAACCCTTCCTGCTCCCTCCTTGGTTTTCCACAATATATTGCTGTGTATCTTTTTATAACTTTTGAGAAAATCGAATTAGCTGTTTCAAATTGCTTACCAACCAAAAGGACGTATGGTATAAATGCAAAAAAAATAGTTAATAGCCTAATGTTTCGACCCTAGCAGAGTCTCTCTCGAAGGCTAAATGACAATACAACACATATACAGGTATATAAGTGTAACAGAAGCAGTCAAGTGGAAATACATGAATAGAGAGAGAGAGAGGCAGAAAGCACACAGAAAAAGCAAGGGGTAAACAATGAATGAGGAGACAAAGGGGGGAGTAGGGGCTTTGACCACAAGAAGTTGGAAACACAGGACAAAATCAAAGGTGGGAAGAGGGAGAAAAAGTAATATATATTTTATAACTTTTAGTAGAACTGTTTCTATATGTCTCAATTTATGTTATTTTCTTCACTACAACAGTACCATACACCACAGGGCCAATCACAACCGTCCACACCACACCTAGCCAAACCACGCTCGTCAAGACTACGCCTATTGGCACCACGCCTGTCCAAACAACACGCATCTGGACCACACCCGCCCGTACCACAACTCCAGAGGAGGACTGTGCAGAGGATCTCGACTCCTACGCGCCGGTGGCCTTGAATAGATACAACTCTGATACCGACAATCTGCTCTTGCCTGATGACTGGTGGAAACCGACTAGCCCACCAACGGCCGAGTCCAACCCGTACGCTGGATCGCATATCCGGGCAACCTTCACTCCCCGAGCGAAGCTTACGTCGATCGTTGTGAAAAGTACCGAAGGCAACAATCAAGAAGTTCACGTTGCGATAAAAATCAAACCGAGTGATCGAGATGCTCTGTATCCACTTTACAGCTCAACAGGTTTACAGGTGTTTGTCCAATTTACCGGATCCAAGATTCATATCCCAAAAAGTACCCCGTACCTCGGTGGACTTGAAGTGTACATCATCAGCCCCAACCCGGATTCCAGCTATCAGATTGACTTCAATGGCTGTGGACATGTTGGTGAGTCATTGTATGCCATTCATAATTGTGGCGTGTCTTTGCCAAGCAGTCTGTTTCACTTGACCCAAGCCCAATTTTCATGAAATTGGGGGTGGGGGGGTCATGTTTTAATCACAACAAATAAAAATTTTAGTTTCAAGGTTAAAAGGTAAAAAGGACACTATGTAAAACATTAATGTGACTCCCAAGATGGCGCAACCAAAATTATTGGGATGATGACATTAGAGGAATTTGGTCAATACACAATGGCCGAAGAACTGTTCAAAAATTCAAATTCTTACAACTGTTTTTACCTTCAGAGCCAACTCCATCTGTATCACCGTCCACATCTTTTCCTCACTCAACCAGCAGCAGTAAGTATGAACAATTCCTAGTTTGAATTTGTCTAGTAGAAAGGAATGAATGATCTATATAATAGTCAGTTCATTTGAAGGAACAAGAATTGGATGTCATAATGGGTGATTAAAAATACAGTGCGCCCTCTACATTGTTCCCAGAAGTAGCCTTTTTCCAAAAGGGGTCAAAAAAAATAATACAAAAAATCTCCCAACTCGGTGGTGCACAGGCATTTAGGGACCTTGAAATGGCATAAATGTGATAAACTTTCACTAGCCTCACAAAAAAATACCATCTTTATGACATAAACACAGCAGAGAAATATTACCTTGCTACTTTATTGACCACTAACAAGCATAAACAAACTGTTGGGCGCAATAAATAAAAAATTCACAAGCGCCTTGGTAGGGATTCGAATCTCTGAACTTCTACACTCTCCCAGGAGTCCCCAATGCAAGAATTACATCATATAAACTTGATACCTTGTTTTACACTGTTGCAACGATATTCTACAAATTTGTTAAATCTAATATATTTTAAACAAATTTTCCATTTCAGGTCCAGAGACTACAACTGTTTCTGGAACAACACAGCCAGGTTTGTACCAGAGTTGGGATGTTTAACCGGTTAATCATGTAACCGTTTAACAGGTTAATCGTGTAACCCTTTAACCGGTTAATCGTTTATCCATTTAAACGTATAAAATTGGTGAAATCCGTTTCCGAATTCCCCTCTTACGGTTAAATGAAGCTGACAGTAAAAAAAACCAAAAAAACTTAAGCCGACAGTTTAAACAAATATTTAAGAAAAGTGGGACCTTCCTTTTCTTTAAACTTTAGCCCCAGATAATATACAGGGAGAAACATCCCTTTTTGTTTGTGGAATTGTCTTATCTTAATCCCATACATTGTACCTGCCAGCTGTTCAGACTTAAATGGAATTGTCATTTTTTGAGATTCCAGACTGCAAAAAATTCAGAGCAATCCTATTTGTAACAAGAGACAGCAATGAACTAGATCAACAAGTTCTGGCTAAAGAGGGTGCCATTTGCTTGCAACAGTAGATATTTTCTCACGGGATACAGTGATTTATGTACATTGTTTTAAATACATACATCATATGTGTACAACTTCTTGCGTCGCTATCTGTGGACTGGTAAAGCTGGTATTTCTATTTCTGTTTCAATGTTAGGTATGTAATCCCTCACAAAATGTAAGACATTGTTTTCAATCCCCTACAATTTGTTTATACATTTTGCATTGTCTGAAGCTCACAACTACTCCTGTTTTTGTTGTCAGTGTGTCAGTACCCGTTGTTGACGGACAGCCAAACACCGCGAGAAATCAAGTTCTTTTCAGTGGATACGTCGGTCATTGAGAGCAACTCTTCTCTAGGGTTGCTAGATGGACAGCCGTGGTCTCCCGATGGTAACTCAGGTCACATTGAGGTAAAAAAATATGTTCTGTCACAGTCCCTCTCTTCAACCTTGTTACGTGAATCACCCATTAAAAGCAGACCCGAGTTTGCCTATTAAAAACACTGGTCGGTACTCACCGGTTTGGGAATGAGCAGATTTCAATCTTTCTTATCTGATCAAAAGTTCATGAGGCGTAAACATGTGGTTTAGAGTGTCACTGCCTGTGAGTTTACTGACACAAATATCTACAAAATTTCACTTGTTCATAATGTGAAGTAGTGGGAAACAGTGTTAAAAGTTATCATGAAAGCAACTTTGAATCATAAAAATCAACCAAATATATCGTGAGAAATCGAATGAGAAACAGTAGGACTTTCTCTCTGCTCTTCAGCCTTTCGGTTATTTGAGGCTTGTGGGTCAGGATCACTGGTCTTGGGCAAATGGGTTCCAGTGAATGTTTATATTACAACTACTTTACTGATAATAGCTGATAAGAGTCGCAGTGAAACTGGTGAGTAGAATTCTGAGATGTTGGCTAATGGGAAATTCACGTAATGCTCCACACCTCCCTGCTAGATGAGTCGGCAAACTACAACCGCACACCGTCCCAAAGAAAATACCCATGCTTCACGTTTATTTCAATTACAGAGCTGCCAACTCTTCCTGATTCTGCAGAATGTTTCTTGAAAATAAACCAATCTTTCCATGTTCTAATGAACGTATTTGAAAATCTCCTTGATTATGGAACCTTTTTCCCTATTATGTTGAATGTAATTCTAAATATCTTCCTGATTGATGCACAACATCTCCCTGATTGCAAGATGCAAATGTTGGCAGCTCTGCAATTAGCTTTAGTTGAAACTTAAGCATGTACATTTATAAAATCCCTGATAAAGCATTAGCAATTATTTGGTGTCATTACAAATCACTTAGCGATATAAAACCTATCGCAAGACCTATTCTAAAAAATACTACCACCTTTTGAAATGAAATTTTCACTGGTAATTTTATGGTATATATCTACAACTATATAGGATTGAAATTAACAGTGGGTTCCAATTACCAAATGTATACAGTCCCTTTAATGTGGAAGTTAAAGAAATGAAATACAAATTGAGTTCTTTTAAACCTTGTCTTAGGTGCATTTCCTAGAGATTAGACGAGTCACGGCCATCACAGTGATTGGTGCTGAAAACCACGTTGATGGATTTGTGTCTGAGTTCACCATTGAATACACAAACACTCAACGAGATGATGAAAGACGCACTGTACAGACGTCAGATGGGTTTGAGGTACAAACATTTGTTGTCGTTGTCAAAAACGTATCTCCTCAAATAGCACTTACGTTTCGCTTGAGTTTGAAATTGTCAACACGTTGTATCTCGCTTAAAAAGAGCATGGATGTACACGCAAAACAAGTACATGCCGAGATATAAATTTTTTGCATGGAGCTTTTACGTGCGAGATGCGCTGACACAACGATACTTTGTCATCGTCGTCAGTGCGAGATAAGCCTTTACGTCACATGTTTCACACTGCACAAAATTCTCGCTAAAAGCTATCAATAATGTCCTTGATGTAATATTAATAATACTGGGTTCTTATATAGCGCTTTATCACACCCCTGGGGGTGTGGAAAAACGTTCATTATTTGTTTATTAACAGAATGAGTGGTACTATGTTTTGAATTATGAGACCCATTTATGTAGCACCTTCTAATGGTTTACAAGGTGCTGCGGTGCATTCAGCAGCCACTGCCAGAAACACCGGGGCAAACCCCCTTCTCTGCGCAATAAGTGTTCCCGTAGTTAGGCAGATATGGGTGAAACCAGTTTTAAATATAAAAGCTGCCCTGAACTTTAAAAGTGAATATAAAATAAAACCTGTGATTTCTTTTGGATGTCTTTTTCATTTTATGTATGAAAAATATATCTTGCAGACTTTTACAACGGATGGTGTAACGCCAGTGGTTCAGAAGTTTCAACGGAGTATTGTTGCCGATCATGTTTATATCATCATCCAGAGATTTACGACGATGCCATTCATGCGTGTTGAGCTCTATGGCTGTCCGCTCAGTAAGCCCACTGATTTTATTATTTTGGATGTTTACACTTCCCTGAAGATAAAAGAATCAGTATAACATTTGTGATTTATCAAGTAACAAACCACAAGGGAAAACTGACTGCTATACGGCAGTTAACGGTTGTATGGCTTCTGACTGGCACCCCCGAACAAAGATATTGACAAAATAGGGAGACCGCCAAGACAGGGCTAGATAGCTCAGTTGGTAGAGACCGCTGGCACTTTTTTCCGGAGGTCATTGGTTCAAGTAAATTTTTCTTTGTTCAACCCCAAACATTTGTGATTTGTCAGATTTTGTTCACAATTCTCTTCACAGATTTGTCCGCAATTCTTTAATAATAAACTGCAAGTGCCACGACCGGGACTCAAACCCACACTCTGCTGATCAGAAACACCAGAGCTTGAGTCCGTTGCTCTTAACCGCTTGGCCACAACACGACATAAATAGTTACTTGTTTATTTTGTTTTCAGTTATTCCACCCACATCTGAGAAACCTACTCGGCCGACGACGGAGAGACCAACAACAGGTAAGATTCTAAACATTTAAATTAGGTTATAAAATGCCTTATAGATCCTCCATTATTTAAGAAAAGAGAGAATCAGCAATCTGGGCGGTTGGGTTGGTGTAGTGGTATCGTTCCTCGCCTTCCACCTATAGGACCCCTTTTCAAATCCCACCGGGGGCACTATGTGGATTGGCTTTTCAGTCCCTACCTGACTGCGTGTGTTTTCCCTGGAGTATTCCTCTGGGATTTTCCTCCCACATCTAAAACTGAATTTTCCTTCCTTGTCTTCTCTCAATGGGGTTCTTGGCTAGTATAGTGATTAAGTTCGCTTTTCTGAGAGTCCTTGGCTTCACTACTAGAATTATTAAATGAAATGAAATGAAAGATGTTCATAACTTTCTACTTATTGGAGGTCAAGGTAGATATAGACAGTGTTGGTTTGTGTACAAGAAGAGCGACAGATGTTAAATTTGCATCGGGGATAAAGAATATTATTTGCTTTTACCCATACATCAATATATGTAAAGCACTGTATACTCAGTACTTTCCTGAGTCCTGGCATATTACTCGGGTGGGATTCGAACCCAAGACCTTTGTCATTCTAGATCAGATGTCTTATCACCAGAACACCGAGATTGCCCAGTGGCTAGAAGAGTGACGTTGTGCATTCCAGTTCATTTCCTTGCAGGCAGGATGCACATGCTGCTGATATGGAAAGTTTTGCTTTAAAGAGGGGTTCCAAGATCAAATTCAGTTTTGCGATCCACTCGTTTTCCAATAGATAGAGTCCTTATGAATTTGGGGGAAAAATACAAGTCTCCAACCCGAGCCTGTGGTTCACTCAGGTTGCTGGCTATTGAGAAAACTCCGTTATGGAATACAACCTTACTAATATCCCAGGACTTGCACGCTTCAACCTGTTTAAAGACTTCGCAGCTTTTTAAAGATTCTATATCATTTTATTCCATCATTTGATTTTCTTTCTTTCTTTCCTGAAATCCTGTTTCAGGACCAGTAACGACTGTTAAGGAGCACACTTTCCTGCCAACGACACCCCCAGTATTTAGTAAGTCTGGTTCAATTCAGGCAATTCATAATACAGTGCGCCCCCTACAGTTAACCCAGGAGAGGCCTCTGTTGCCCTTGGCCCAACTCATAGAGCTGTTTAAGCAGAAAATGTTGCTTTAAAAAAATTATGGTAAGCAACAATAAGCAGGATACCAGTCACAGATGCTACATGGGAAATGGAATTTTAGCTGGTAACCTTTTTCTGGTAAACATAAATTTGTTGTGCTTAGCTAGTTTTTGTGCTTAAGCAGCTCTATGAAGTTGGGCCCTGGTCTTGGCCCTGGTGCCCGGTCAAAGGTTTCTCATAGAAATGGAAGTGCACTTTGCAAAGTGAAAAATTGCCTTGTCCTCTCAAAGATGATGTTCCAAGCCTGTGATGTAGGGTCCACAGTTTGTTTGTCGAGTGGTGTCCTCTGCCAATGATGTCATGAGCGAAGTGTCCCCAGATCTCCCTGTCTTTCATGCATGTAGATATTTCATCTGTTGTCACAAAGCCAGTGTCTCTGCATAGTATGTTCCCATCGTTCAGGTCGACCTCGTCCTCTTTGGGCTCGACCTTGCTTGGGCTCCCAAAGCACAAGCTCACTGACTGGAAGTTCAGGGTGGAGATAGCAGTGCCCTGCAAACTTAACTCTTCTTGCACAGTTTTTTGCATTAAGCTTAGAGAACCCGAGATAAAGATCTGAATTGGTTATGTGGTCTTCCCTTCAGACACCAAGCACCTGGCGCAGCATTCTGGTGTAGCAAACATCAAGTTGTTTTTCTAGAACAGTTCGTCGTGTACCCTGAAGAAGGGCATAAGGCTCTACGCCCTTCTTTCCGGGCACACAAAGTACTTTTTTTCAGTAACCAAAGGCTGTAAACAATAAAATGGCTCCTCTGACAAAACAAAAAGTGGCATTAATGTTACATTTTTGTTGCTAGCATTACCCCAAAGGTATGATGTCTCATTCCATGCATTATTTAACCTTCCTATAATGACTTATGAATGGCAGAAAACCGATCAAACTTGCACACTCAGTTTTCTTGAAACGCAATTCTGCGCATCAATTGATTTTGTCCTCTTCTCTGGTAACTTTTTGTTACGTCCTTCGTCGAGTTGTTAATGTCCATGCTTCAGACCCATAAAGTTGCACTTTCAACAGTGGCTATGAAGATCTGTAGATTCTAGTGTCTACACATGTTGGTGCACCATACAATGCTGTACAGTAATCGATAAACTTATTTCATTTTCTTCAAATATCCTTTTTTTAAAAAATATATTTTTCTCTCAGATTGCGACAATAATTGTCACTGCATGGAGAATTGCGACGGTGTTGTGATTTGTCCAGCGGCCGTGTCACCCTGTAACACCTACTGTGAGTGTGACTCCAGTGGAAAAATGCCTGATGCAAACGGGTACTGCGTTACCAAACCATCTGACTGTGCTTGTGTTTACAATGGCCAACAGTATGAGGTGAATACAGCTTAAGTTAACACTGGTCCCCAACTTTCCAGGCTTCGGTGCTGCATGCATATGCTGGGAAATGTAACATATGAAAGGGAGGGTATACCTTTGGTAACTACTCCAAAAATTAGTGACCTTTAAAAGTTACTTAGTAAAGAGCACTGGAGGGCCGTTGATAAAACATTGTTAGAAACGACACCCTTTGAAGCAATGTTGTTTCAGAGAAAAAAAGGTAATTTTTCACACAAAAAATTGAATCTGAGAAATGCTTCAGGCATGAAGCCTTCGAAGTTGCAAGAAAATAATGAAAGAAAAAACACCCTTGCTGCATAGAATTGTGTGCTTTCAGATGCCTGCAAAAGGCTTCATGCCTGAAGCCTTTCTCAGATTCAAATTTTGGGGTGAATAAATGACCTCTTTCTCTAAAACTACATTACTTCAAAGGGGGTCGTTTCTAACAATGTTTTATAATGTCAACAGCTCTCCAGTGCTCTTTACCAAGTAAGTTTTCATGATCATTAACTTGTGGAGTAATTACCAAAAGTACACCCTGCCTGTAACAAAGATACGATTTTGTTGCGCTACGCAAACTTGTGTTTTCCACAAAACAGGGTTTGCCCTTAACATCTTTAGTGACTGGCCAGCAGGACCAGTAAGCTTTTCATTTCACTAGTCCACCAGCTTTTTCACTGGTCCATACTTGAAATAGTGATGCTTTTCAACACCGAACTAGCCAACCGAACCACTTGGAGAGACTTTTAACTGGTCCTCAAGTGTTTTAACTGGCATTTGGCTAGCGAACCACTGTTAAGGGAGAACGCTGGCCATAAGGTCATAAGTCATTATCGGTGACGTCTTGTTTTCTTGTGACTTTAGCTTGGTGAGACATGGAATCAAGGCCCATGTGAGGAATGCATCTGCAAGCCAGGCTACACCAAAGACTGTGATGTCATTGAAGGATGCCAAAGTAAGTTCAGATGAACAGGCATTTCCAAGTTAACCACTTCATGTCGATATTTATTTTAAAAATTCCATGCCCACCTGCGGTATTATTTTTCGGAACTTTGTGGAGCTTCTTGACTTATCGTTTTCCTTTGAAAATATCATTGCCACAATGAAACTCTGACTTGACAAAGGAAAGACAACAAAGGTTCTAATAGTTTGTTCCGGGATTTGATGTTTTGGTGTGAGAAAATTGGGTAGGCTCTCACCGTGATCCGCAGAACCTCAGCCGTGAGCCATGGCCGAAAATCTGCCGTGGTATGCTGGAATCTCGGAACGCTCAGACTTGCCTCCTATTGAGCTGAAGATAATGACGTGGCAGCCTGTCCATTCTTGTAAGCCACATTTGTACAACAACAGGACAAAGGTCTGGAATCGGGGGGGGGGGGGGGGGTTACACAGTAACCCTCAGAAAAGGGATGTTACAAGGCATGTTTTCCAGAACCTGATACCCGCTTTGTACAGGTGAAACAAAGCGTATCATGGTGGATAAAAATGTCGGCTGTTCGGCTGTCAGCAAAAAATTGAGGAAAATCTGACGTTGTTCCAGGTGTTAAAAAATGTCCTCCATACGTCAGTCCTAAAAAATATTTGCAGAAAAACAAATCATCCGACGTGTAGTGGTTAAAGGTAGGATCATACTTTGGTAATGACCCCGAAAAGAAAGTGTATTATTTTTATCCGAAAGCCTACATGTTTTAAAGATGGTAATGGTAGTAAGTATCCTGTGAAATTATTTCTTTTGAAACCCCTATTGATTAGAAATCAATAAAAGTATATGGATTTGAATCTCCAAAGATCGCCTGCAGGCAACTTTTGGAAATTTCTGTGGTTTCCGTTTGAATGCTGCCCTCAATACAGCCAGAGATGCGGTTGGTACCTGCTGTCAATTCGTTGAACGTGGATAGATTTGATGATCTTGATAACAAAAACTAGGTGACAGTTTTTTTCAACAAGTAGGCACTGTATTCAACTGAAACTTTCACAGGTGACTTTTATCGTATCTTTCTTGATAATTTTGCCTAAATACAGAAATACATGGGAAAAAACAACTGATGAACCTTCCTTTAACATGTATTAATATGAAGTCAGTTCTAGCAAATATCCTTCTAAATCACTTTCAATTTTATTTAGAAAAATTAAGGGTTTTTAATTTTTTTTTTTTTTTAACACTTTGCTGTTTTGTTTTAACTTTACTTAGCGACCACACCCAGCATCACAACTAAACCAATCACAGCGCCAACTACAAAGGTAGTTGTGACAACTGCTGAAATTATTACCACTACCATCACTACAACATCGGAAAAGACAACTACTGAGACCACAACAGTGCCCTATAGTACGACAATACCACAGATTTGTGAGGTAAGTAAACTGAAAGGTTCATTTACCACTTCACGCCAGTAGTTTTAAATATTTACCTTGCCCACCCGCAGTATTATTTTTGGGAACATTTTTAAGCTTCTTGAGTAATTGTTTTCCTTTGAAAGTATCGTTGCCACAATGAAACCTTGACTTGACAAAAGGAAAGACGACAAAGGTTCTCACAATTAGTTCTGGGATTTGATGTTGTGTGATAAAATTGAGTAGGCACTTACCGTGATTCGCAGAACCTCGGCCGTGAGCCACAGCCGAAAATCTGCCATGGTATGATGGAATCTCGGAACATTCAGACTTACCTCCCATTGAGCTGAATATTATGACGAACAATGGTGCCAGCCTGTCCATTCTTGTATGCCACTTTTGTACAACAACAGGACAAAGGTCTGGAATCAGGGATTACACAATAACCCCCGGAAAGGGCTTTTACAAGGCATGTTTTCCAGAACCTGGTGTAAAACGAAGTGTAGCACGGTAGGTGCCTGCCCGTATATGAAAAGTCCGGGTGGATAATAACGTCAGCAAAAATTTGAGAAAAATCTTAAGTTGTTCCAGGAGTTTAAAAACGTCCGCCGTAAGGCTGTCAAAAAAAAAAACTGCGGATAAAGACGTCATCTATCGTGAAGTGGTTAAAGAAAAATGTAGATCCTCCCTCATCCTCTGCCCCATACTTTCCACTTCCAGACAACTTTTCTACCTGTTTACTTCTGTTAAACTTATATGTTCTCATTTAGCCTTTGAGAAAGACTCTGCTAGGGTCATAACTAGTTTTTGAATTTAAACTTCAACTGAAGTGACCGGTGGTATTCAACATTCTTTCAGTGTTGGTCATTTAGGCCCTTGAGAAAAACTCTGCCCAGGTTGAAACATCAGAGCTTATAAAGCTGCTCACTACAACAATTTTGCTTAGCATAAAAAACCTTGCTTAGCAGAAACAGGTTACCAGCCAAAATACCATTGTAATGTGTATTGTTTGTGACCGGTTCCCTGATTATTTCTGCTTAGCAGAAAAAATAGCTCTATTTTCTGTTTATTAGCTTTATGAAGTATGGGCCCAGGCCAGTGCCACTTTTTACCTTTATGTCACAGGTCATTTTTTTTTGGTGAGCAGTTTGAAACATCTAATTCTTTTTCATTTTTTAAATTTGTATTTGTTACAGACCGGTTCAACTACTATACCAGATGATTGCAGTACATGTGTCTGTTTTAACAATGAATATTTCTGCCATAAGGACTGCCACAAGACATGCCAACCTGTAAGTAAAGTTCTAACAAGGAATGATTGACCCAGAAAAATGTCGTTTTGATCATCGCAATGTTTTGATTCAATCCTCCCTTGGGTGATTAACTCGTAGGGTGTCGTGGCCGAGCGATCTAGGGCGGGGGACCCGAGCTCTGTAATTTACAGTATGTGGGTTTGAATCCTGGCCTGGTCAGTCCCGACAATTGCGTCCTTGAGCAAGACACTTTATCATAATTGCTTCTCCCCACCCAGAAGTACAAATGGGTACTGGCCGAGAGCTGGGGAGTAACCTGCTGTAGACTGTGGCTTTTTAATGTAATGCGCGGTTGATCATTTTTGTGGAAATCACGCAATATAAATCTCTAATTATTATTATTATTATTATTACTGGCATCCTGTCCAGCGGGGAAAGAAATAGTCTCAGACGTTTAAAGGCCACTGTACACGTTTGGTAATGACTCAAAAAAAATATTAGCATAAAAACTTACTTGGTAACAAGCAACGGAGAGCTGTTGATAGTATAAAACATTGTAGGAAACGACTCCCTCTAAAGTAACGTAGTTTTTGAGAAAGTTTTTCTCACTAAAATAATAAAAACTTCTTGCAAGAAGTTTTTATTCCTATCTGAAAGCACACAAATTTGTACAACAAGGGTGTTTTTCTTTCATCATTTTCTTGCAACTTCAATGACCAATTGAGCCCAAATTTTCACAGGCTTGTTATTTTACGCATATGTTGGGATACACCAAGTGAGAACACTGGTCTTTGACAATTACCAAACGTGTACGATGCCTTTAAAGCCAAGGAAACCGGATATAAACACCAGCCTGATGAGCCATATTGGCCTCGGGACAGACTTTACGTTTTTATAGTGATTTACCAGGACCTTCCTCACTCTAACAAATTCCAAAACCGTAAGGTAATTCGGCACCGAAACTATCGATCTCTGATTATGGTGGTGTGCTTGTAAAGCGTGATCAGTTTATTTGTGCAGTCCTCAGTCAAACAGAATCAAACAAAACATGCAGTTGGATTTTTGATGGTTTGGGAATGGCTATGGTGAAGAGTTGAAGAGTTGTTGTAAAACTTGCCAATTTTTAATGAACTTTTAACCCTTTGCAGACCATGAATGAAGCTTGCACCAAAACAATTACAGCGGCCACTAACGGCCACAAGTTTTTACTTCTTTGCATTCCACCAATTTAAAGAATTCTTGACCCCAAAAACAAACAACTATTGAAATATAGTAAAATGTAATTGCTTCTCATTGCCCATGAGTATAAACAGGTACCTTGAAAGGTAACAATTGTTAATGTGATGATTAACAACCTGTGGGCCCATTTGGCTGCCGGTGCTGCATACTCCTAAGGAGTCATAATGGATTCAGGGTTGCTTAGAGCCCAGAAGAACATGGGATAGTGCAGGGAGTGCAGGGAGCTATAATTAAATACTAACAAATTATTGTTATTGTGGGTTTTTTTTCTTGCAGGGCGAACAATTAATCTCTTATGGTGATTCGGAGACATGCTGTGAATGTGTTCCAGCTACAAGTAAGGTTTATTGCTTCATCTTTGATTTTAAAAAACAAAGTTTTAACAAAAATATTTGTTTAAATCATACAGTGGGACAACATGCTTCCAAGCAACAGTGATTTAGTTTACTTTTGTTGTCCCTGACCCACATAGTATTGTTTTGTCCTTTTGTTGGGTAGTTTTCTTGTTTCCTTCCCCAGATTAACTTTTTGTACTTGCATGCTCCCCTCGTACACTCATACACTCATTTTTCATTGTTCTAGTTGCCCACGTGATTTTTGTATATTGTTGTGCCGTCTGTTTTAGGGCTGGGCCTGTAACTATTTGTTGCTTTGTTGTTTCGGTTTTACAGTTCTTCGATTTGCCTTGTATTGTATTTTTTGTTCTTGTATTGTTCAGGTCGAATAAAATAATAGGCCTAATAAAATAATAATAATAATAATACAAATTGAAATATGTAAATTTATTTATTTTTTCCTTTTCAGCACCTGTGTACACAACTGTTACCGTACAGACAACAGAAGAAGGTAAATTATCTCTTTCTAATAGACATAGGCTTTGCCCGTTGTCTCCTCCTTAAATTGTACCCCGCTGGAATCACTTATACCGCTCCCACCACAGCCCTTCTTTCCAGTGCTGCTGCTTTCATTTTGGTGGTACCAAGAATTATGCATTAATAATATATTAATAAAGAGAGATTTATAAAGCGCAAACAGTTGCAGATCGGTTCCGCCTCAAGGCGCTGAATACAAGCAAAATGAATTAAACAAAAACAATAAATTAAAGACAACGATATAAACCTTTCATCAATTTACAATGTTACAAAAATACTGTCGATGGTCGACGACTCCATTAAAGAATTTTACTGTGTAGCATTTGGATTCAAAGAGTATTGGCAGTAGAAGCAGCCCTTCAAACATTGCTGATGCTGTACCATATCTTGATTCAAAGATAGTAATCATCATTACGTGAATTTCTCATCGGCCAAAATCTCTGAATACTACTCACTGGTTTCACTGTGATTCTTATCAGCTGTTATCAGTAAAGTAATATTGTATCATAAACATTCACCCTGGAACCCACTTCCTTAAAACCCATTGATCCTCAGCCACAGGCTGTAGGTGTCAAATAACAGAAATGCTGAATAGCAGGTTGAAAGGCCTACTGTTTCTTATTCGATTTTTATGATTCAAAGTTGCCTTCATAATAACATTTAACCCTTTTTGCCCAATACTTCACATTATGAAAAAGAACCTGTGAAATTTTGTCGATATTTGTGTCAGTAAACTCACAGGCAGTGGCACCCTAAACCACATGTTCATGCCTCATGAACTTGTGATCAGATAAAAAAGATCTTGTTGAAAACTGCTCATTCCCATACCGGTGAGTATTCGCCGGAGTTTGTCATCGGCAAACTAGGGTCTGGTTTTAATGGGTGATTCTCAAAATGTGGTACTTGTAGCAGGTTTGCTAATTTTACCAAGCTGTACCTTTTCTTGGTACAAAAACAGAAGCACGCCTCCAACGCATGTTCACCAGCCTACTGTACTTTATCTTGATTCAAAGAGAGTTAGTGTCCCTGTAGAAGAAGTTTTTCCAACAATGCCAAACGAATCAAAATGTCTGTTATTGATTCTCTTGACAGTGTGCCGAGACCCTTTCGAACACAGTTCCAACCCAGAATGCTGTAATTATCTCGTTCCAAACTGCACCGTACCTCTGGAGTATTCAGGCTTGCCGTACTGTAATGCCTGTGAACCACCCAAGGTTTTCAACGGTACCCACTGCGTCATGCCTATAGATTGCCTGTGCTTGGATGAGGTCGGTTACCACAAGGTAGGGATTCTGTATCTATGCGGTTACTTATTATGTATTATTATTGTAGGGAGACCAAGTGCGCCCTCAGTGTTGAAGTGTCTCATCCGTTTTTGTAGTAAGCATATTTACAATAAAAAGTTAAGTTAGTGTCCGCGATCCTTTGAACTCGCTTTATTTTTAGCTTGGAGCAAGAGAGAGCACGTTTTCTTTCTATGGGTATTTCTCTCTGTTTTGTGTGCCTCATGTGTACATGTTTCTTTGTGACTGAAATGTTTCTTTTCTGATTTGGGGGTTGAACAAAGAAAAATTGACTAGAGCGGGATTTGAACCAATGACCTCCGGATTAACGTGCCGGCACTCTACCAGCTGAGCTATCTAGCCCTATGTTGGCGGTCTCCCTATTTTTTTCAATTTCTTTGTTCGGGGAGGGGGGGGGCACTGCTGTGTACAGCCAGGGATCACACCCAAGGTTACGATACAACCTGGGAAGCGGCAGCCAGGGGATCACCTTATAAAAATAAGGGGATGCCACTTTTCATTTTAAAATTTACCTATTCAGTTTCCCTTGTGGTTGATTATTTTTGATGTTTCTTTTCTGTCTCTTTTTAGCCCGGTGATAAATGGAACGATCCAAACGAGGAGTGTAGCGAGTGTACCTGCTTTGGTAATTCCATCTCCTGCTTTCCCATACACTGCCAGATACTGACGTGCTTGGTAAGTATCGACAGGATATCTGTCCATCTTAGAATTGAGGCAAACTGAGATCCTATCCATGGCCCAATTTCAAACAGCTGCCCAACAGAGAATATTGCTTAATACGTTTATGTGTTAAGTAAGAGTCAGTGTGGTACCAGTCAAGAGCAGTATACTTCAAATGGCTTTTTAGCTGGTAACCTATATTACCGAGCAAGATATTTTTCTTTACTAAACAACTTTTCGTGTTTCAACAACTCTTTAAAAATAGGTCATGCAAGTCTCTCGAGTGGTCAAACTTGTTTGGAGTTGCTTGAACATAATTACCCTGGACATTGGGCCATTTATTTCATTCCTTAAACAATCTCAACTCACTTGGGAGTATACATGCAGCCTGTGCTAGCAAGTATGTAGCACACCAAGCTTAAAAAATCACAAGAACAATCTCTGCCCTCACAGGTACCCATTTACTCCTGGGTGAAGAGAAGTAATTATAGTAAAGTGTCTTGCTCAAGGACACAAGTGTCATTACTAGGATTCAAACCCACACCCTGATGACTGAGTAACCTTTGCCCAATTTCATAGAGCTGCTTAAGCAGACAATATTGCTTAACAATTGTCTGCTCAGCAGAAATGAGCAGGATACCAGTCACAAATTGCACACGTGACATGGTAGTTTGGCTGGTAACCTTAGTTTGATAAGCATAATTTTGTTGTCCTTAGCTAATTTTTGTGCTTAAGCAGCTCTATGAAATTGGGTCCAGAACTTGAGTCCTGTGAACTAGACCAGTTGGCCATAACACACTGGCAGTTATTGCTTTTTGTTGATAATACTTGTATTATTATTATTATTATTATTTTTTAGAATCAAATAACAGCCCCCGGAGAATGCTGTCCACATTGCCCAGGTAAGCAAACAAGTTTTGAAACAAAAACAGATTTGGGGGAAGATTTGTTTATGAATAAATGATCAGCACCAGTTAGTAGTCATGTTTTTAAAAATGTGACAAAAATACAAACCATGAAATCATCAATAGGAAAATATAACTTTTGACTGTAACATAAACCTGAGTAGGTGAAACAATAGAAGACGCTTCATTTATTTTTAATGGACTTGATTTTACTTTAAATATTATCTATAGAGAGCACAAGCTATGCAATGTTTAAAGTTCTTAATTATTGCATTGATTCTAAGAGTAGGACTATATTTTATTTTAATAGATGTCAAATTTGCATCAGGGATAAAGAATATTATTTGCTTTTACCCATACACCGATGTGTAAAGCACTGTATACTCAGTACTTTCCCGAGTCATGTGGAGAAAGAAACATCCCCAGCCGCATTACTCTGGTGGGATTCGAACCTTCTACCTTAACTTACATAATTTATTGATGATTATGTTTGACTCAATTCACAACAATTAAAACAAATTCTATTTTGTTACAGAACCAACAACACCAACTGCCCCAACAACAAGTAAGTAGCAATTTTACATTTGTGATTTTTCATTTTCTTCTATAAAAGCTGTGTACACTTCATGCCTGCTGAATTCTAGCGCTCTTTTGAAAACATGTGATGTCATAAGTCACATGATCATCTGCACTGATACTAGTTCTAACTATTTTTAAATTGCTGTAGTTTTTGAGACAGAGTGCAGGATTTGTAAGTATCAAAAAGGAAACAAACAATTGTTTCTATCTGAAAGTTCATGCCAGTACCAATCCTCCAGAAAAATATTTTCATCTGAAAGCTCAATTATTCTAAAGTTCATATCAGTGCCAATCCTCCAGAAAAATATTTCCCTCTGAAAGCTCACCGACTATAAAGTTCATACCAGTACAAATCCTCCAGAAAAATATTTCCTTCTGAAAGCTCACTGATTCTAAAATTCAAACCAGTGCCAATCCTCCAGAGAAATATTTCCTTCTTAAAGCTCACTGATTCTAAAGTTCATACCAGTGCCAATCCGCCAGAGAAATATTTCCTTCTGAAAGCTCACCGACTATAAAGTTTGTACCAGTACCAATCCTCCAGAGGAATATTTCCTTCTGAAAGCTCACTGATTCTAAAGTTCATACCAGTACCAATCCTCCAGAGAAATAGTTCCATCTGAAATTCTGTGAAAACAATAGAGAATTGAATCTTCCAAAAACCAACAATGTAACATATTTTAATGATTTTTGGATTATTGTAGGTGCACCTCCTACCACACAGAGAACCACACCCATCCCGCTCTGCTACATTGTAGAAGAAGACCGATACGTTGAGGTAATTATATTTGCTTCTGTAAAAAAACAAATTGTTTTACCCCTTTAGCAGAGCTACCAACTCTCCCCGTTTCTGCAGAAAGTTCCCTGAAAACATACCAATCTTAATTTCCATGTTCTAAAAATCTCCCTGATTATGGAAACTTTTCCGCTATAATGTTGAATGTAATTCTAAATATCTTTTTTGTGTTGTACACAATCACCCTGATTGCAAGATGCAAATATTGGCAGCTCTGCTTTTGGTCTTGAATGTCATGTCTGAGGTCAAATTCAATGCTGTTTTGATTGAATCGTCAAAATTCACCAAATTCTCTGTAATCATGTACAGACCATATAATTTTAAATGTGACGTTCATCAACGCTTTTAATTTTTGACAAAAATTGCACCTGAAGGTTATCAAACACAGTGGCATTTTACCCCAATTTAATTAGGTTAGAGACTTGTTATTGTTTTCCCCATGTTCATAAGGACTCTATCTTATGGAGAATGAGTGGATCACAAAACGGGAATTGACCCTGGACCACCTCCTTAAATATTTACTGGATAATAAGGTTTATCGCGATTAGCAAAATACCAAGAGAGGGCGCTGTTTTGCCAAGCATGTCGGGTGTAGTAAAAGGGGGCAACCCGGGAAAGCGGTAGCCTGGGCGCACGACGACCGACTGTGTTGTTTATAAAATTGTTGCGACGTTCAATTCATAAGCTTGTTTACTTTTTTAGTTTGCGCAGGGCCTAGGCCATGCGTGCAAACATCGTGTACCGCGGTATGCATTTGCTCCCTATGCCTTCCCATGATGCATTGTGGTTCTGAATCGCGATAAACCTTATTGATTGTATTGTAAATAACCGATTTCTGTTCTTTATCATGTTGTGTGTAGGTGTTTGAGACGTGGTACCAGGGAAACTGTGAATTTTGTATGTGTCAACCCAACGGTTCCTTATGCGAGGAGGGTCACTGTAATCTAAGAGACTGCCCTAATGCGGTGAGTACAAATACTCGCTCTTCAGTCTGACTGGAAAAGGAAAGAAAGACGGGGACAAGGGGAAGTTGCATTCTTAATTATCGACGTTTCCTGAGTCAGTTTTCTCTGCCAATTTTTTTTTAAATTTTTTTATTTTTCTTATTATTGTTTGATTGATTGAATTTAAATTTAGACTTAATTTTAATAGTCTGCTGATGTTGATGTTTAAAGTATGAAATAAATAAACCATTTATCTATGAGGCCAGTTTAGCAGATACTGTCAGGGCTCGAATTTAGAGCTTGTAGCTCAAAAAGTTTACTGGACCAAAATTTTGTTTACAAGACAAGAATTGAATTGAGGAAAAAATAATATGCCCCAAAACATTTGAACTGTATTAATTTGAACAAGCATTAGGAGAAGATGTATCTCATTTAAATTATGGGTATGTATAACTCTTCAATACTCAACAGAATTGAAAGAGATTTAAACAAAAACACAAGACCACCGGACTTGTACAGTCATGAGTTTACTGGCCCGGTGCTAAAATTTACTGGCCTCGGGCCAGCAGTCCGGTGTAAATTTCGAGCCCTGACTGTCCATCTATTCCTTCTCTCTATCAAAACATATTCCATGTGTTCGTCAGCGTTGTACCACAGGTTAAAGGTATTATACAGGATTGGTAGAGCTGACAAAATAGTTGCAGACAATGTTCATGTTTTGTGTGATCAGCCATATACATGAAATGACAAACCTGTGCAAATTTGGGCTTAATCAGTGTGCAAGTCAGGAGAAAATAGTGAAAAAACATGCACAATTTTCAGCATGTAAACACAATTGTCCTTGATTTTGGTTGTAACAACCGAAATCAGCTGTTGCTTTTTTTGTAGGTTCTCAGATACAGTTTTCTCGAATATGACCTCATTTCAGAGGTAAATATTTCACAGTAAACCTAAACAAATGCAACAGCTGATTTCGTCGGTTACAACCAAAATTAAGGACAATTTTGAAAATTGTGCCTGGTTTTTCATTATTTTCTTCTGACTCACACAATGGATTAAGCCCAAATTTTCACAGGTTTGTTATTTCATGTATATGGTTGTTCACACAAAGCAAGAACACTGTCTTCGACTATTTTGTCAGCTGTACAAATCCTCTAAAAACCCTTTTATAAGGGATTGACCCACTTGTCTGTGTAGAAAATTTAGAACGCTTGATGCAGCTCAAGCCAAAATCCAAGTTGCCTTTAAAGATGGCGTCCATCAGGAACTATCAATCAATGATTATAAGAGTTGTTATACAACTTTCTTATTGTGTTTTTCTAGAATGAGTATGTACACTATACAGCTAACTGTTGTGAATGCAGACCAGTGCCGACAAATAGACCCTCTACAACCTCTCCTGGTAGGTGTCATCAAAATCTTTTATCTTCTTCAAATTCTTGGCGAAAATTTTTCTTCATACTTAATGTTCTTCATAATGTATTTGAAACTTTGCATAGAGTGGGATGCGGTCTTGCACGTTCGTTTCGGCTCGGTCCTTTATCGTGCCGCGACGACCTTGCAAGGTTTTAAACGAACTTTCAAGGCTGAGTCACCACTCTTTTTTTCCAATTCATGAATATTTCTCCGCTATAAACATAAAAAAAATCTTTAAAAGTTCAGTCAAATTCTGACAATTTAGCCTCAGCTCACCTCGACTCTGCTACGTTGATTTATCCGTGTTCAGCGCTAAGTACCTCCTCGCGCAAGTTACGAACTTGCACGGTTAAGTTTCAAACTAACATTTGCAATTTTCAAAATTGTGCGACACTTGGACCTACCAACCTAAACTGGGCTGTGAAATTTGGGGCATTTTGCACAACCATCTGATAGCGCCCTCTTTTGACACAGGTTCATTAGGATTTTAGTTTGATGCGCTACATACATGGCAGCACAGGCTATATCCTCCCAAGGGAGCTGAAATGGTTGAGGAATGAAATAAAACCAGGGGTAATAATGTTGGAGCACCATGAGTGTCAATGAGTGATGGAATTGAGCGCACTTGTAAGAAGCCACTATTATTATTATTATTATTATTATTTTAATTTTTTGTTTGTTACTTTCTCTGATAAGTTTGCCTTGCGCCGTACGTGTATCGTGAAATCTGTAGCTGCCAGAGGACCTGTGCCGATCTAGACAGCGGATGTCAAGACCGGAACTGCAGTTACGCCTGCGTCTGCCCAGAAGGCTATCTAGAGAATTCCCCCAATGAATGCGTGCCGGTACCAGACTGCCCCTGTGTGGATGCTGACGGAAATAAATACGAGGTAAACTTAGTGTGTTTTAGTTTTGCCCATTCCTTTTTTTTTATAATGACTCCTTTATTGTTATAATTTTTTGTATACTAATTTTGAACTTAATCACAGTGTAGTTTGCAAGCCTGAGGAAACCTGTGCTTGCTATGTAAACCAGAAACACCAGGGTTAACCCCTACTCTTCCACAATAAGTGTTCCGGGTTCTTTTATGTGCACTACCAATCCTAGTACACAGCAATGGTAAAGTATCTTGCTCAAGGACACTAGTGCCACGACCGGGACTTAAACCCACACTCTGCTGATCAGAAACATCAGGGCTTGAGTTCGGTGCTCTTAACTGTGTGGCCACGACACGCCAAATTTCACTTTTGTTTTGATCCTACCGAATCTCTGTTTTCAAAACCCCATCCCTACACAAAGGCTGATTTTTTTAATGAGATATCGCCTTACTCACAAGGCCGGACGGCCACTTCAACTGATTTGGGCTGTCCACCCAAATCAAATGTCACCAGGGGCACGTTGCCACCTACTCCTAGGGCTGAAACAGGGTTAACCCCTTCACAGTCCATAAGGATGTAGGCATGGGTATCATCAACCAGGAGCCTGGCTGGTAGAGCAGAATACACTACCTGCTGACAACACCAAAGCTTGTGTTCGGTGAACTAGACCGCTCGGCCACGACACGCCACAAATACTGATACTGATAATTGCTTTTAAATCAACAGAATGGAATGACTTGGAACAAGAATTCCTGCACAACATGTAGCTGTGTGGACCATCAAATCACTTGCAATAAAGAATGCCAACTGACATGTCAGACAGATGAAAATCTTATCCGACCACCGGGAGACGAATGCTGTTATTGTGAGCCAAGTAAGTTTACAAGAAGACAAGAACCCAATTTCATGGAGTTGCTTGAGAGAGTGACTTAAAGGCCCTGTACACTATTGGTAAGATCGAAAAACACAAATGTTCACAGATTCACACACAACTTACATGATTTAGAGTAAGTAATGGTTGAAAGGGTTCCTTAAAATATTTCTGCCTAAAATGCTATCGTTTCTGAGAAATGAGTAAAACAATAGTTTTTATAACGCGCGATATTTTGAAAAAACAGAAAACACATAAGGTCTCTTTTCACTATTTTCCCGTGATCTCGATGACCAATTGAGCTCAAACTTTCACAGGTTTGTTTGTTCATGCATATGTTGAATCACACAAAATGTGGACACTGATTTTGAGCTGTTACCAAAACTGTACAATACCTTTAAATGCCGGGCACGTTCCAGGCAAGGAGGAACGAATTTTCCAATGGACTGGTCCGCCGGTACGATGTACGCCAGCTTGAATACTTAACAGATTAAACTAAAACGCTCCTACCATTCTGAGTTTTGAGAAGCTCTCTAAGCAGAAAAGATTGCTCAACAAGTTTCTTCTAATAGAGCAGGCTATTTGAACAAATTTGTAGCCCAAAGCGCCCAATCTAAGGCAATATGTCCCTTGTGTTTGTTGTGGGCTGGTGAGCCTCCAGTCTGTACAACAATAGCTGTCTTTATGTATTATATTTTTGAGGGTTGAACAAAGAAAAATTGACTAAAGCGGAAGTTGAACCTGTGACACCTGGATTAACGTGCCAGCGCTCTACCAGCTGAGCGCCCAATCTAAGGCAATGTGTCCCTTTAAGTTTGTTGTGGGCTGGTGAGCCTCCAGTCTCTACAAGAATAACTGTCTTTTTGCATTATATTTTTGGGGGTTGAACAACTAAAAATTGACTAAAGCGGAAGTTGAACCTGCGACACCTGGATTATCGTGCCAGCGCTCTACCAGCTGAGCTATCTAGCCCTAAAGTTGGCGGTCTTCCTATTTTGTCAATATATTTGTGAATATCTCATTCAATTTTCTATTTTTCATACTGTTTGCAATTGCTGGGTGTCTTTGAAAAACAGTGTTTCACTGAAAGATTCCCCAGGATAAACAATAAATTAATTCATAAATAAACAAATCTTTGTAATATCTCATACAATTTTTTATTTTTTATATTGTTTGCAATTGCTTGGCATCTTTGAAAAACAGTGTTTCACTGAAAGCTTTCCCCAGGATAAACAAGAAATTAATACATAAATAAATAAATAAATTACAAAATAAATAAATAAACAAATGGAAAGCAGAACTACTCCATCCTTTTTACAGTTAAATTTATAATTATTTTGATTCAGTTTAGTTTGTAAAATTGATTGAACTACATTTTCTTTACTTCGGTTCATATTCCAGAATGCACCGGGTGTTTCTATGAAGTTGACCAGACATGTCACGAGGTAAAGTATTTCTGACTACTTCAAAATAAGACATAGTTTCAAAAAAACAAAACTCAGCTCAGTTATCTAAGACTGTATCATTTAAAGGCACTGTACATGTTTGGTAATTACTCAAAATATATATTAGCATAAAAACTGACTTGGTAACGAGCAACAGAGAGCTGTTGATAGTATAAAACATTGTGAGAAACGACTCCCTCTGAAGTAACGTAGTTTTTGAAAAAGAGGTAATTTCTCACTAAAATAATAAAAACTTCTTGCAAGAAGTTTTTATTCTTACATCTGAGAGCACACAAATTTGAACAACAAGGTTGTTTTTTCTTTCATCATTTTCTTGCAACTTCGATGACCAATTGAGCCCAAATTTTCACAGGCTTGTTATTTTATGCATATGTTGGGATACACCGAATGAGAACACTGGTCTTTGACAATTACCAAATGTGTACGATGCCTTTAACTCTTGCTGAACAAAAAGCAGCTGTGAACCAGTGAAATACAGTGTACATGACATTTAATTTTGGCTGGTAACATAATTTTGAATAAGTAAGATTTGAAGCTAAGTACAATAATAAATTAGCTGTCGGGTAAAATTTGAGTTATAAACCACAAGGGAAACTGAATGTAAATTTTTAAATGATTTGGGGTTGAACAATTTTCTTTTGGTCTAGAGCGGGATTTGAACCAATGACCTCCGGTTTAACGTGCCGGCACTCTACTATTTAAGCTATCTAGCCCTATGTCACAGACTCGCTATTTTGTCAATATCTTTGTTCGGGGGTGCCAGTCAGAAGCCATACAACCTGTAACTGCCGTATAGCCAGGGATCACACCCAAGTTTATGATACAACCTGGGAAGCGGCAGCTAGGGATCACCTTAAGGGGATGTGATTTTTCTTTGTTCAACCCCAAATCAATTGTTTATAACTGTTGACAAAAATTGTGGTACTTTCAAACAGGTTAATGCAACATGGGAGGATTTATGCTCGCGTTGTTCTTGCAAACACCACGGCAATGAGTTTTTCCTACAGTGTTCTGACATCAGCTGTCCCCACCTCGAGTGTCCACCGGTTCGTAAAAAAAAACCTCACATTTATTTCCATACCAAAATAATTGAAGTAGAATAAACTTACCAAGAAATAAATATAGTAATAATAATAATAATAGTTGGTTCTTATGTACAATATAACGCAAAAATATCCTAGTAGCTAGATAAAGGCGCTTTACAACATTATTATCTCTGTTATCCCATTATTATCCCCATACTTTTAGATTATTCCTCTAACTTTCTCAACTCCCTTGGGAGTATACATGTACAACCTCAAGCTCCTTAAATTAGCGCCAAGGGGTTAATCCAACACAATACTATCCCAGCCCTCTCAGGTTCCCATTCCAACACCTGGGTTAAGGGAAACAATTATGGTTAAGTGCCTTGCTCAAGTTCATAAGTGTCATGAACGGGAATTGAACCTGCACTTCGATGATTCATCCAAATATATACAAGATCTGCAAGAGACATATTCAAAAAAGCCTCTGCAGGATTCGAGCCCATGACCCACTGCATTCTATGGCAGATGTCTCAACCACTAGGCCACTACCATCACCCAGTGATGAGGCTTGCATGAAATCCAGTGCTAGTTTTTTTTATATAACACTGAAGTATATCCTTGTCATTTGATTGGCGAATTGGAGGCCACACGGTATTCATTATTCACACCATTTCATGCCTACGTCATTAAGCATGCATTTTGGTACTATTCAGCATGCATTTTCGTTCCATCCTCTTTGCACTATTGCACACTAGACCACCACGGGAGGCAAGCATAGGCGGTTGGTCGCGCGGCTGAAAACTTGACACGCACAGTTTGTAGTTATCGCCGAGGCATCAATGACTATTCGCTGAAGACATGCGCATCCTTCAGCAATGATTGTCATTGAGTGAATCTACTTGGGTTTAATATAAAATGAATAAAGAAAAGTTTTGCATTTGTGCAATGGAGAGAATATTTTCATTCGTTGAAAGATATCAAACGCTGTAATATTCTCCAGATAGTGAGCACTTTGAGGATTTGTGCTCTATACACCAATCCAGGCGCGCAAGTGCTGGGCGCCGCCATGGGCGCTGCGCGCCACTGCTGCGGTGTACTTGTGCCTAATATTGTGCACAAAGACACGAGAAAATCGTTTCCCTTTTCACTTTTTATGGAAATTTAATGTCTTCCTCGACAATCTATGAAATTTCTCTGACATGGCTGCATGATATGACGATTTACTACATTCTTGATAATTTTTTTAAATTAAGCACAGAGTAAAATACTGAAATTCTGACAAAATACTCTGCCGATGTCGACTATTATGCAGTTTCCGCGTCTTTTTCCCCTAACTCACCTGAGATAAGCACCGTCTTCAAGATGATTCGGTTTCTATTTAGTTGCAAATATCTGTGTTCAGTGATCTACATTAGTATATCATGATGTCCTGGAAAGGAAATCGTGTAAGTCGTTGAGGAAAACATTTAATTTCCATAAAGAGTGAAAAGGAACATGATTTCCTCATGTCTTTGTGCACAAAACTAGGCACATGTACACCGCAGCAGTGGTGCGCGGTGCTCAACACTTTCGCGCCCGGTGCGCGTCGGATTGGTCTATATATGTTTTCATTATCATTATTATTATTATTGTTATTATTATTATTAACCCTTTCATGGACCATTTATTTTCGTGATAAATTTATCATATGGACACATGTTTTGCAAATGGCGAATCCCCCAAAACAGTTCACAATAGCACCCTCAAGAGTCCTTTTTCCCATTCTAAAAACTGTGTGGCCGTACGATCTTTTTTTTTTTTTGCAACTATTTTTCTGAAGGGATTTCAACCGGTTGCTAGCGACCGGTCGGTGCTTGAAAGATTTTTTATTATTGTTATTCTGTACCAGGGTTATAAACTTGTTCATGATGATGGAGAGTGCTGTCCCAAGTGCATCACGGATAACTGTCCCGGCGAGTTTTACTGTAATTCTACGTACTGTATCCCCATCACTTGGCTCTGTGATGGGAAAGAGGACTGCCAAGACGGAAGTGACGAAAAGGATTGTGGTATGTAATTTATCATTATAACTTTTGCATAAAACAAACTTTATTATTGTAGCATGGAAACTTAATTGAACCTGTATACAAGGGTGCTTGCTGTAAACAAAAAACACCAGGGTAAATCCCTACTCTTACAGCAAACTTAATAATTACTGTAGCTTGGAAGCCCAAGGAAACCTGTATACAAGGGTGCTTGCTATGAAATAGAAACACCAGGGTTAACCCCTACTCTGTCAGCAAACTTAATAATCACTGTAGCTTGGAAGCCTGAGGAAACCTGTGTGAAATAAGGGTGCTTGCTATGTGAACCAGAAACACCAGAGTAAACCCCTACTCTTCCATGATAAATGTTCTGGGTTCTTTTACTGAAACTAACTATCCTCATATATAGGACCTATGGCAGAACATCTGAATTGGTTTAAGTTGAACCCAAATTTGTACTTAACCTGCTTATAAAATGTGCTCAGCGTAAGAAAATGTTGCTTAGTACAAATAGGCTGTCATGTAGTGTGTATAGTTTGTGAACCGTTATTTTTGCTTAGCAGATAAATTTTTCAAAGATCTTTGTAATTAGGCCCTATTAAGATTTGATGTCCAATGATTTCTGGGAAAACAAGAATGGCAGTGACAAAAGCAAAGATTTAGGAAAATATTCCCCAAAATATTATTTGCACAGATATGATAATGTTCTGGGTTGTAATGAATGAAATCTTTTCCAAGGTTTTTTTTTTAAATTAAAGGTATTATACAGGATTGGTAAGGATAAAAAACACCATTGTTTAATTTTAGTCTGAAAGCTTACCAATGATGAGATTCATACTAGAACCAATTTTGTCTGTGAAATATTTCCCTCTGAAATGAAGTCGAATTCGAGAAAACTGTGTCTGAAAACCTAAAAAAACGAACGGTTGTTACAACCAAAATTAAGGACATTGTGTTGTGCATGGTTTTTCACTATTTTCTCCTGACTCATACAACGTATTAAGCCAAAGTTTTTTCCCAGATTTGTTATTTCATGTATTTTGGTTGATCACACAAAACATGAATACTGTCTGCTACTTTTTTGGCAGCTCTACCAAAATTGTACAATGCCTTTAATAATCATCATATTTTATTTTATTTTAGCTACGACCCCACCACCTGTGACAACGACTCTTCCTACCACTCCAGAAGCTACAACTGGCACTGCAGAAGCTACGACTGGCACTGCAAAAGCAACAACGCCCACCCGTAGGTCAAACCAAATCTTTCATTTCGTTCTAGCCTATTTCACTCCACTGCAGAAGGAAAAACCTCTTCACACTATTCTGAGCCGATACTCTGTTGCCAAGCAATGCCCCTATAAGTTATTAGTTCATCTCTCCATCTTCTGTTTTGTCTCCCTCATTTTCTTGTTCGGTTTCTTGGAGTCCAATTGGTTGTTGTGCATGCCCACCTGTTGTCAAACCTCCTTGGTTTTCTGCCCATCTCCACTTCTTTGATTTAATGGTTGTAATAATATCCCGCACTCTTGATTTATTTCTCAGCTCCTCATTTGTCACCCTGTCCTTCTTTGTTATTCCTATCATTATTCCTTCTATCCCCCTCTTTGTCACCCTTAGTTTGTTCTCAAGACGTTCGGTGGTAGTCCATGTCTCTGCACCATATGATAGGACAGGTATGACGCACTGATCGAATAGACCCCCTTTGCATTGGCTGCCATCGCTGAGGTCAAACAATGGAAAACGTGCATTGACCTCTCCATTGACCTCAGTGAGGGCGCTGTTTGGGTCTGAAAGATGTAGCTGAGTGTGCCAAACTTTACCCAACCTAAATGGATTCTTCGCTTTATTTCCTCCCCCGTTTCATTATTGAATGTGTTCTTCTTTCCCAGATAGATCTCCTAATCTTTTTCCTGAACTGCTATCTTTCTTTGTAATTGACCAATTGAAAAGATAATACATGGAATGTCTACAGAAGCATCAAAAAGGAAAGCAAAAATGGCTGCATTCTAGAAATTAGCGTTTTATTTCCCAAGTAAAGTTCCACCAATAAGCACTCTCCTCCACTTCTTCCTGGGGGTTAAAGATCAGGCTCATTTGACCTAAGCCAGAGCCCTGTCCTTTCTCTTCAAACTATTGACTCAACTTTTGGGCAAATCTTCCAAATCTCAAATCAATTGTTCATAGTGTGTCTATGAACAGACACAAGTTTCAACAAAAAAAAGCAAAATAATTTGTTATTTTATCTATGTTTTTTCTGTACACATACTTTTTGTTATTGTTATAATGCGTACTGTGTTATTAATTAAGCTATTTTGTATTTTGCTTTGTTATTGTTGCTTGAACTTGTTTAATATATTTTTATTTATTAATTTTTATCTATGGTATCATCGCATCATTACAAATTTGTTGTATCTTGATTTTTTGCAAAAGTCTTTTTCTCGCATGAAAATGCTCTGTGCAAAAACATTGTATCTCTGCACATACTTGTTTGGTGTGTACATCCGGGCTATTTTATGCGATATTTCGATGTTTTGACAATCGCTCTTAACGTAAGTGCTATTTTAGGAGATGCAATGTTTTTGCACTGATACAACGATATTGTTTTGAAATGTGTTGAGGGTGGGGGCAACACAGCATTCTAACTTCATGTCCATGATTTAACTTTTATTTATTTTATTTAACATTTGTTCTTACCACTCCAGCGACACACACGCCAAGTTTTCCGAATCCCAGTGAGTATTCTAATACTTGATTTTAAATCAACATTTTGTTCTTTCGATGGCATTACTTTCAATTTAAAAAAAGCATTGTAAATTTGTCAGACAAATATAAGGAATTAAAGAATAATAGTAACATTTTTTTTCAATTTCTTGTCATTGCAAACTTTCTCGTTACTTTTTAAACCTTCTTAACTGAAAGGCCGTTATTTTTTTCCCTTTCCTAAATTTGAGGAATTAATGGAAATTGTGAAACTTTCTTTTCAATGTCTTGTTTTTGCAAACTTTCTTGTTACTTTTTAGACTTTGTGACGCTCAACTGAAAAGGCCTTATGTTTTTCCACTTCTCAAATATTAGGAATTAAAGAAAAATGTGAACCTTTCTTTTTAATGTCTTGTTTTTGCATACTTTCTTGTTACTTTTTAGACTTTGTGATTCTCAACTGAAAAGGTCTTACGTTTTTCCACTTCTCCAGGTTCAGTTCCCTTTATTGTCTGTTTCTGAAGTGACCCTCCAAATGTCTTGTTTCTTTTGCAGCTTGTCCACATCTTCAGGTCCTGACAAACTGCTCAGAACCTTGTTATGAGAATGCATGTATAGACTTGCCCTGCTACGACAACCAGTTTGTGGATACCACCACCAATAGGTCCTACTGCTGTGAGTGTTTTCCTGGATTCGTCTATAACGGTCAGGAATGTGTGGATCCCAAGTACTGCCCTTGCTTGGACAATAACGGAGTTATCCGACAGGTAATAGTTAAAATTATCTTCAAGCAAACTCGAATCCTGGTTCTAATTGGTCGATCCATGGCAACAAGCGTGTGATATTAACTCTTTCAAGTGGTTGGTTTCGAAACCGGGTCCTAGAAGGTGACATGCAGGGAATGAAACCATTGAGCCAACCTGAATGCCTGATCTTTTAACAGGATAGTGAATAGGAAATGAGAAGAAATGTTCAAATGGGAAAACCTACGCAATCAAGTAGGGACTACAGATTTGAAAGGCATGGAAAGAAACCACTGAGCCAATCTGTTCTCCCTGAGCAGGGGTCTGTTGGCCGATTGCTAGTTCAAGAGATTTTTTTACTGTTAAACAGCTACTTGAGCGAAAAATTGTATACAGGAATTCTATTTAAACTTGTTTATAATGTGTTTGTTTATCAATTTATTGTAATTTTGATATTTTTACACATCTGTGTTTTTCATAATTATCAATCAAAACTTCAAGGTTTTGAAAAACTAGCTACACTTCTGCCAAAGATGGCGTGCATCGAAATGACAATACTTTGACATCATTTGTGGGATGTTCCTTTTAAACCTCCATGTTGCAACAAAGCAGCTATAAAAAACGGATCTCCCACAAATGATGTAACATGAGTGATGACATAACAGGGCTTATTGCAAATCTTTCTGAAAAAGCACCGGAGAAGGGTATTAAAAATGATCGCGTTTTTTTTTACATTAAAATCTGTTTAATCTCATGTGAACTCAATTTCCTTATTGATTGAAAACATTTTAAATGAATTTCAGCAAAGATCACTTGTTGCCAGCTGGTCGTTAATATTTTGTGTGTTCCACATTTCAGTTCACTTGTTAATGTTTTTCTGTTGAATAGCCTGGCGATACGTGGGAAAGTTCCAACGACTGCGAGGAATGCAAGTGTGATCTGAACCAGATGACTTGTTACCCTGACTACACTCCACCAGGATGTGAACCATCAACCACTGCCCCTCCAACAGCCACAAGTGAGCTTTAACTTGACTTCAGTGGCATAATTTCATTTCAGGGGGGGGGGGGCAAGCGGGGGCAGAGACTTAATTTTTTAAATTTTTGTTTTATTATTATTATTATTATTATTATTTTTATTTTTATTAAAACAAAAATTTGTGGGGGGGGGGATACTTAACCCTTTGCAGACATGACTTCAATACCTGTGTTACATTGTCAATCCATATAAACTGAAGCACTATCATCGCTATCGTCTCCCAAAACATTCTCAAACTCCGATTTTCCCGAGTCAGAATCCGCGAAAATCTCCCTGAATGCTGCTGTGACGTCCATGGTTACTGCCTTTTGTTTTACGCTGATAACAGGCACCGAAAAACACGGAAATTACAGGATTTTTGTATTCGTTCGTATTGTCGTGTATTCGTTCGTAAGATGGCCTCTGTGTGTTGAAGTGTACAAAAAGTACCTGGATGGATGTCAGGGTCAAAAGAAAGGTCGATTGTATGCAAAACAAATAGCCACTTCTCCTGGGCGCCTTGGCGCCCAACCCAGGGTGGGAATAAACGTTGCGGGTGCAAATTGGTGCCCATAGCTTGCAAAGGGTTTATGAATAGAACCATTCATTTATGCGTTAAAACAAAAAATCTAGGGGGGGGGCAAGGATTCTGCCGCACTCTTGTTCTGCCACTGCTTGACCTCTGGCACATTTCATCATTTCCCATTTGTCCTGCTTATTCTTGCTCAGCATAAAGTTGAGCATCATTTTCTGCTTACCAGCTCTATGACATTGGGCCCTGGTAGCCAAGTCGTCAGGGTGTGGGTTTGAATCCCAGTCATGACACTTGAGTCTTGAAGCAAGACACTTATGTCATGTGGCCGAGTGGTTTAGAGCATCGAATTCAAGTTCCGATGGTTAAGTCATCGGGGTGGGGTTCGAATACCAGTCATGACACTTGTATCCTTGAGCAAGATACTTCACTATAATTGCTTCTCTTCACCCAGGAGCATAAATGGGTACCTGCAAGGGTACAGGTTGATATTGTGTTTGAAAAGCCATCGGAGCGCCACGGCAGCTCGCGCTGTATACTCCCCAGGGAGCTGAGAAAGATTACAGGAATGTTATTGGCCCAATGACCAGGTCACTAATGTAAAGCGCATTGAGACGTTATTGTGAAATGCGCTATATAAGAACTAGTTGTTATTATTATTAACTATAACTGCTTCTCTTTGCCCAGGAGTAAAATGGGTACCTGTGAGGGCAGAGATTGTTCTTGTTATTGATTTAGGAACATACTTCGCAACATACATTGCAGCGCAGGCTGTATACTCCCCAGGGAGCTGAGAAGTTATTATTTAAGTTAATTCAAATATAAAGAGTGAACATTTGAGATTAGAACATTTTGCGTCATAATCTTCGTCTTTCTTCAATCTTGTGAAAGGAATTGAAATGGAAAGTTGTTGTCGAATGAGTGAATGAAAGTTTCCCTTTTTAATTGATTGTATAGCAACGAGAACTACAACTACTATGACGTATACCGGTGAAGTTACCACAACCACGAAGGAAGTCACTACTATCATAACTCCAGGTATGTTGTACCATAATTATTTATTTATTCATTTATTAGATTACACATCCAACAGCACAATATGCACCAAATAACAGGATGAATAGGAAACGAATAGAAATGCTCAGTTTTAGATTTGGGAGGAAAACCCCAACAGGGAAAACCCACGCAATCAGGTTGGGACTGAAAACCCAATCCACATGCAAGGCTCCGGTCTGAGGTGGGATTCAAACCGGGGTCCACAGAGGTGAAAGGCAGGGAAAGAAACCACTGAGCCAACCTGATCCCCCTTATTAAATACAGGATTGGTTATTGCCAGCATATTTGATTAGTTGTTAAAAAGTTCACTGATTATAAAGTTTTGGGTTAAGCAATACAACAATTACCAGGTTGGGACTTGAACCTGCGACCTCCGGATTGCTGGCGCAACTGAGCTATCGTGCCCTCAATGTTGGCAGTCTCCCTATTTTGTTCAGGGTTTCCAGTGTCGTGTACTAGGATTGGTAGTGCACGTAAACAAAAACAGAACACTATTGTGGAAGAGTAGGGGTTAATCCCAGTGTTTCTGGTTCACATTGCAAGCACCCTTGTTTACAGGTTTCCTCAGGCTTGTGAGCTACAGTGATAAAGTTCACTTATGAGGCATCCTTGATTTCATTAACAGAAATATATAATAATAATAATCCTACAATCTAGACTGTTTTAAGAGGAATATTTGTCCTACCTTCAGCTCCTCTGAGTTATTTTCATCTTAAATATTTTCTTCTTGTAGCCCCTCACCAACAGTGGCTTTCTTAGCCTTGTTAAGGGCAAACTTGCATAAATTATTATTTGTTTAACATTTTTTTTAAATGACCATTTGATTGTCTTTTCTCTGAAGCTTATTGCTACGATGACATGGATACCATCCCCGAGCTAAACGTCCGACGATTCGACTCCAGCAATCCTTCCGTCGAACTCTCTCCCGATGATCCGTGGTCTTCCACCGGTGAATTCGGTCCCAAGTTCACGATCGAGTTTACCAAGCCGGCGCGAATCAACCAATTAGAGTTTATCACATCGTCGGGATACAGCGTGAAGGTTACGATTGGCGTGTCTTTTAAACCGGTACCCCTCCCGATAGACTTAATGTTGTTTGGCGGACAACCAGTTCAGGTGAATTCTGGGGAGAGACTCGATATACCTCCAGTTCCGGAGATAACCAACGTGTACTTCATCCATTTGATATTCCACTTCTATGACTCGCAGACGATCAAAATATTCGGCTGTGTAGAGAAAGGTTTGCATCTTTTAGTATTTTTCAAAATAATAACAATAATAATAATGGCCGTTTATATTGCACATAAGGAATAAACTCTTCTGTGCAAAAGAAATGCAGAAAACAAAAATACAAATTACCCTTCCTTCAAAAATAAGTGGTGGGCTGCCGTGTTAGTCAGGTAATTGCAGAAAGTATTCGGCTGTGTAGAGAAAGGTTTGCTTCTTTTAATTTGTTTAAAATAATAATAATAATAATAATGGCCATTTGTATTGCACAAAAGGAATATACTCTACTGCGCATCACAAAAAATGACAAAAGAAATGCAGAAAACAAAAATATAATGTACTCTTCCTACAAAAATAAGTGGTGGGTTGCCGTGTTAGTCAGGTGATTGTAGTATTTTACAGTATTTCAGTATTTTACAATAATAATAATTGACATTTACTGAATATTGTGCAATGCCTATACTCTACTGCGCATCACAAAAATTGACAAAAGAAATGCAGAGAAAAAATACAAGTTGCCATTACTACAGAAAATATGTGGTGGGTAGCCGTGTTAGTCAGGTAATTGCAGACAGGAAAATAAATTGTGGCACTTTAATGACTAATTAGTAAGAAATATTTGCTTATGCTTTCGTAGCAACAACCACTTCATCATAAAGTTGATAAACTTCATAAACTTGTTTTAGCTATACTCGCAACACTTTATGGCAGCAACTGCAGAAATGTGGAGATTAGATATCCCTAAAAATTACTTTTTGCTTTAAAAATGTTTGCATTTTTTTATAGTTTTGACAACGACTTCAGTTGTGGTCACAACTGGACCACCAGCAACAACACCTGTTGTAACAACAACAGGTAAGAAAGTAACTTTTTCTTGTCCACATCATATCCTTCAGAAACAAGAATTTGTGAGAATGGGTTTTTCTTTGTAACCTAGAACGAAACTGACACATCTGTTCTTAATCTACATTTTATCCTTAAAAAACAAGAATATGTGAGAATTAATTTTGAAAAACCTGGAACGAAAGTGATGTATCTAGCTATAATTTCTCCTGTTTTTCAACAGGAGTGCCAATTACAACAGGAGAGCAAATTACCACTTCAGCAGGTACAACACCTAATGGTAAGTTCTTTTCATTGGAGAATTTCTACGTCAAGCTAGCAACATTTTTGCATTTATACCACAGGTCATTTTGCTTTGTAAGCCAGTGGAACAACCATTTTATTTTATTTCAATAACAATTTCTGCTTGACATTTCTGCTTGACATAAGGAAAATAGTTTTGGCCCATATTGCAGTCATTCACACCAATCCCCCCCTCCAAAAAAAAAGAACAAATTAAAAACAAAAACTGATACTATTTTTCTTCTGACAGGTGATACTTGTTTCCCACGATGCGTTTGTAACATGGACTGTGAAGGGGAGGTTGTTGATCCCAACTGCCCAGTTGAGGTTCCAGAACACTGCGTTGGTTGCTTCTGTCCAGAGGGGTCTAGAAGATTAGGAGACTACTGCATCCTACCACCACCAAGAGACCAGTGTACGACTACTGCAAAAACAACTGCAGCACCAACAACTGCAGCACCAACAACTGCAGCACCAACCACTACAGGGTTGCCAACAACAACGGCACAACCACCAACAACCACTGCTGGAACAACAACAGGTAAGAAAGTAACTTTTTCTTGTCCACATCTTGTCCTTCAGAAACAAGAATATGTGAGAATGGTTTTTTTTTTGTAACCTAGACAGAATGACACATCTGTTCTTAATCTACATTCTATACTTAAAAAACAAGAATATGTGAGAATTAATTTTGAAAAACCTGGAACGAAAGTGATGTATCTAGCTATAATTTCTCCTTTTTTTCAACAGGAGTGCCAATTACAACAGGAGAGCAAATTACCACTTCAGCAGGTACAACACCTAATGGTAAGTTCTTTTCATTGGAGAATTTCTACGTCAAGCTAGCAACATTTTTGCATTTATACCACAGGTCATTTTGCTTTGTAAGCCAGTGGAACAACCATTTTATTTTATTTCAATAACAATTTCTGCTTGACATTTCTGCTTGACATAAGGAAAATAGTTTTGGCCCATATTGCAGTCATTCACACCAATCCCCCCCCCCTCCGAAAAAAAAGAACAAATTAAAAACAAAAACTGATACTATTTTTCTTCTGACAGGTGATACTTGTTTCCCACGATGCGTTTGTAACATGGACTGTGAAGGGGAGGTTGTTGATCCCAACTGCCCAGTTGAGGTTCCAGAACACTGCGTTGGTTGCTTCTGTCCAGAGGGGTCTAGAAGATTAGGAGACTACTGCATCCTACCACCACCAAGAGACCAGTGTACGACTACTGCAAAAACAACTGCAGCACCAACAACTGCAGCACCAACCACTACAGGGTTGCCAACAACAACGGCACAACCACCAACAACCACTGCACCAATCACAACTGCAGAAGAAACCACGACCGCTCAGCGAACAACCACGACGCGTACACCTACAACCATCTCGTGGACAACCCCATGTAAGTGTTATTTAATGCTTGCTTCACAAAGCTAGCACAGAAATTTGGCGCTTGCCCTGTAAGGGAAGAATGGTGATCGCAAGCGCAGAAGTCAACGGTAAGCAGAGCCATGAAATTGGGCCCTGGTGAATTCGGTCGATACAGAATTGTCGTAACTAGCAATTGCAGATTAATATCATTGCAAGTCAAGCTAGATTAGTGAGTAAGTTATTTAAGTCAAGTTCGTCAGTGTTCAAAACTTACCAATGAAAGGTCATAATAGTTTCTTTGTAAACTCTTTAAAAGTAAAATCTGGGCACGGTATATGTTCAGACTATCCACAGATTAAAGGGACTTTTGTTCTTGATTGTGATCCATTATTAATTTGCTCAAATTGTTAAAGGCAGGCCTAATGCTTTGTTTTTGAAATGGCAATAGCACCAAGGCATTTTTCTCCTTGGTGAAGGGCACCTCTATATTAAGGAAATTGTAAGTTTCTCTTGGAATATTTAATTGGGCACCACGGCAATGACTAGGGGCAATTGCCTTTGTTGCCTCCGTGAAGTATCAGGCCTGTAAAGGTGATCAGCACTCGGCTAAATGGACATTTGTTTTCTTTCTTGTTTTCTCTTTTAGTAAATATTTGTGGGCCGCGGTGTGTTTGTAGTGTTGACTGCAAAGGACAATTTGTCGATGATAACTGTCCTGTGGGTGTTCCGGTTCACTGCTTTGGCTGTTTCTGCCCTGGAGAATCAAGAAGAAATGGGTCATACTGCATCTTGGCACCACCAAGGGAAATATGTATAACAACTATAGTACCAACGACTGCTGCACCAACAACATCATACGCACCGACGACAACACGTGTATTGACTACAACTGCAGGAAGTACTGCTGGACCAATTACGACACATGCCGGAACTACTATTTCTAGAGTGCCAACCACTACAGGATTGCCAATAACAACGGCACAACCACCGACAACTACTGCACCAGTCACAACTGCAGAAGAAACCACGACCGCTCAGCGAACAACCACGACACGTACACCTACAACCATCTCGTGGACAACCCCATGTAAGTGTTATTTAATGCTTTCTATAAAGAGGAAGGGAAATGACCAATTCAATATTGTGATGTACTCATTTTCCAATAGATAGAGTCCTCATGTGAGTGGAGAACAAATTACAAGTCTCTAACCTCACGTTAAAACGGTGTAAATTGCCATTGTATTCGATACCCTTCCAGCGCAAAATTTGTCAACATCCAAAACATTTGATGACATCATTCTGAGAAAAATGTGTCTCTACATTTTTGTACGTGGATGTTTTTGTTCATACTTGACTTTCGATAATATTCAATCAAAACAGCCTTTAATTTGATCTTTTGACTGACAAAAAATTCCTCCTTGAAATGTAAAGATACATTAGTTGTTGAAATTTAATGATGTCATGTTTCAAATTTTGTTCTGAAAAAGTCAGTTATGAACCAAAACATCCCCGTACAAAAATGTAGAGACCCATTTTTCCCAGGATGATGTTATCAGATGTTTTGGATGTCGACAAATTGTGCACTGGAAGGGTGTCGAATACAATGGCAATTTACACCATTTTAACGTGAGGTCAGAGACTTGTAATTTTTTCCCCACTCACATGAAGTCTCTATCTATTGGAAAATGAGTACATCACAATATTGAATTTGACATTTCCCTTCCTCTTTAAATGGTGATTTTGACCCCTTTTATAAATGCACATGCTGCTACTGTCGTCCACGTTGCCATTTTAGGAGTCAAAAATGCTCACGGTAAGTGTGTAAACACTGCATTGCCCTAAAAGCGCATTACAATGTGTTAACTCACAGGGTCATTGACTCCCAAACTGGCACAACCAAGATTAATGTGATGATGACATCAGGTGGATTGGGGTCAATACACAGTCATCTTGCAATTGCAGCTTAGTATCAATGTAAGTCAAGCTAGTTAAGTGAGTAAGTAATTTTAAAGTCAAGCTACAACTGCAGCACTATGCAACTGCAGGATTGTCAACAGCATGACTGCGCAAACAACTGCAGCCCCAACCAGAACAGAAGAGCAAACCACTTCAGCTGCCACAACACCAGGGCCCAATTTTCTTGAAGCTGCTTGAGCACAATAAGCAGCTAAGCACACAAAATTATGCTCAGCAGAATAAGGTTACCAGCCAAACTACCATGTCACATGTACCATTTTTGACTGGTGTCCTGCTCGTTTCTGCTTAGCACAAAATGTTTAAGCAATATTTTCTGCTTAAGCAGCTCTATGAAATTGGGCCCAGAAGGTAAGTTCATTTCATTGGGCAATTTCCACTTCAAGCTAGCAAGGCACCAATCAAAACACATGCTGGAACAACTGTAGCACAGACTAAACCAGGAACAACACCTTCATGTAAGTACAGTCTGCCAATTAATTATTGCCCCAAAGGTTAGTTTTGCTTTTTTTCTGTACATTTTGTCCAGAAAATGTATTATAGTATATATTTTTTTGCAATAGCAAATATTTGTGGGCCGAGATGCGTGTGCAGCGTGGACTGTGAAGGTCATATCGTTGATGATAACTGCCCGGTAGAGGTCCCAGAAATCTGCTCTGGTTGCTTCTGCCCAGAGGGGTCTAAGAGAAATGGAGTCTACTGTATCCTTCCGCCACCAAGAGAGCTCTGTCAGACCACAGCCGCACCAACTACTCCGCCAACCACTGCTCTGCCAACCACTGCTCCACCATTAACCACTACTCCATGGCGTAAGTTGTACAATTTGGGCTCTCAGGTTGGTGTAGTGGTATCTTTCCTCGCCTTCCACCTCTAGGACTCTGGTTCAAATCCCCACTGGGGGCACTATGTGGATTGGGTTTTCAGTCCCTACCTGACTGCGTGGGTTTACCCTGGAATAATTCTCTGGGGTTTTCAGTCCCTACCAGACTGCGTGGGTTTTCCCTGGAATAATTCTCTGGGGTTTTCCTCCCACATCAAAAACTGAAACTTCCTTATTTGTATTCTCTCCGCTGGGTTATTGGCTAGTATAGTGATTAAGTTCGCTTTTCTGAGAGTTCCTGGCTTCACAACCAGAATTAATAGATAAAATAAATGAAATGAATGAAATGAAATTTCTATCAGTGTTGTTAAACTTTTTCACAAATAAAATGTTATGTCTGAAAACAGTTGAAAACTGTTTAACAATGTAGATCTGAGCCTCTCTGTTGAGTTGTGTTTAAATTCAGGATTTATTTAATGGGGTTACAGTTATTAATTTAAAATTATTCTTTTTTAAGTGTCAGAAAGCAATCATTAAAACAAAACCTCCTTTTGTTTCCCTTTCTTTTCTTTTCATTTACCAGAGAATTGTGGTCCTCCATGTGTTTGTGAGCTTGACTGTTACGGTGTCCTTATTGATCCGACCTGTCCGTTTGACATCCCCTCGTACTGCATACGATGCACCAACTGTCCGGAAGATTCACGTAGGAGTCCGACAGGAACGTACTGCGAAGCGCAACCTCCACATGAAGTCTGCGCCACAACCGGAGCACCAACCACAGGTCAGACAATCTTGTTAAGCTGAAGGCAAAATACATCATCATTGTGACGTCCATGCGTGTGAAGCTCATGGACATTGCTTAATTGACTAAATGTTATTTATTCGTTTCCATTGTTCGGCATTTTGAGTGGCTCAGTAAAGCTGATTCAATCCAATACCATCCTCGGAATATTAGAAAGTTGCTGTTTGTAGGTTCGCATAAGTGCGCTGCCTCTCGGTACTGTTCTTTAAGTTGGTTGTTCTTGTCCAAGAGTAATGAAGAGTGGAATGTCACGCCTAGTTGCGTGTCTTATCAGTTGTAGGCGCTGCCTGGAAAGTGTTGTTGGGACACGAAGGGTCTGCATTGATGATGCGTTCAGGGTATCTGACATTCAGTGCGTAGCGCAGTAAAGGCAACAAGGTTTCATACAGATAAAGTTTTGCATTAGGATCCTCCTACTCTTAATAACCTTTTCCAGCAGGTTCAAAACCACAGCAGATGATTTTGAATGGTCAGAGAGTAGGAGGGTTAACTGTGTACTGTGTAGATGCATTCACCACTTACCATCATACTGCAGGCTGGCAGTCTAAAAGGATAGTGGGTGATATGAAATGGTCGGACAGTTGGAGGGTTAACTGTGTACTGTATATAGATGCATTCACCACATAATATCATTTTGCAGGCCTGGCACAGTTCATCTATCGTCCAAAACCACACTGGGTGATATTGAATGGTCAGAGAGTAGGAGGGTTAACTGTGTACTGTGCAGACGCATTCCCCACATATAATGCAGGCTGGCATAGTTTATCTATCATTCAACATTTCATTAGATGATATTGAAGGGTCACTGAGACAGTTTGTTTCAAATTAGGCATTTTTAAAAATAATTATAACGGAAATTATTTTGTTTTGATTGTAGGCATCCTTGGTTTCTTTACTATCTTTCCATTAATTTGTCTTGAAAAGTGCTTGTTTAATGTGTAAACTGAATTATTTTGTGACTTACAGTGTATTACAATGTATTTACTCTCTGCTGCGACAAACTTTTTTTGTTCACATTTTAGAAGCAACAACAAGATCAACAACAACTAGTATTGTGACCACTGCAGGTAATAAACAAGAAATATACAAAATAAAAATAAAAATAATAAGAAATAACTTAATATTTGTGGGTTGAACAAAGAAACATTAAAGGTATCGTACACGTTTGGTAATGACTCAAAACAAACATTAGCATAAAAACTTACTTTGTAACAAGCAACGGAGAGCTGTTGATAGTATAAAACATTGTAGGAAACGACTCCCTCTGAAGTAACGTAGTTTTTGAGAAAGCGGTAATTTCTCACTAAAATAATAAAAACTTCTTGCAAGAAGTTTTTATTTCTATCTGAAAGCACACAAATTTGTACAACAAGGGTGTTTTTTCTTTCATCATTTTCTTGCAACTTCGATGACCAATTGAGCCCAAATTTCCACAGGCTTGTTATTTTATGCATATGTTGGGATACACCAAGTGAGAACACTGGTTTTTGACAATTTCCAAGCGTGTTCAGTGCCTTTAAGGTCTCTGTCAGTGTCTGTCCACAGGCTGATTACTACAAGCCTCGGCTTATCAAATCAGTCTCCATACTGTTCCTTTCTTTGCTATTTCAAACCTATAATAACTCAGTATAGTCTGTTCATTATTACCTTGTATATTGTATCACTTTGTCACTTTGACAGTATGGAAATAAATGTAAATGTAATTTTTTTTCTTCCTTGGAAGGATATTGTTTGGAGGCAATGAGCCCTTTTGGACAGAACTTGGAAAGAGATGATTCCCGCTGGACTCAGCCGTCTCATGAACCAGAGTTCACAACCTACATCAACCAGGAAACGCCTTGGAAGCCAGGAGTCCCCAACGCTAAGGTCCACATCCTATTCAAGGAGCAGATACGCGTCAAGGCCCTGAGGCTACAGGCAGGCTTTACACCCGATCGATCGGGCACGTATTATTTTCAAGCGCTTTATATTCACTTGAATCCAGACACCAATGAAATCACCGAAACTCTTGATGTAAGTTGATTCAAAACACTTTCTTCTAAGAAGCTGGTAAATTTGCCAACTGATTGGTAAATTTTGTTCGGGATTGAACAAAGAATAATTGACTTGAGCGGGATTTGAACCTGCGAGCTCCGGATTAACGTGCCAGTGCTCTACAAACTTATCTAGCCCTTTTGTTGATAGTCTCCCTGTTTTGTCAATATCTTTGTGAGTTTGTTGATCATCAATTGTAAATCGTTTACCTTATCAGACGAATCAAGTTGGCTAAGGGGTCTTGTCAAAATTAATCCAGGACAGGTAGTCGGATAACAATTCTCCGAGGATTTTAGTTGGATTTCCATCTAACTGTATTTCTATGACAGGCATGGTTTTACTCGCTGAAGGGCACACAGTTCTCCAATGCACTAAAGACATGCTTCATGCCATTGCACCGTGCTGAGCGCTCTGCGGTTTGACTGGCTGATTAAATGTAGTATAAATAAACTTGCGGTTTTGGAGTAATCTGGAAGGTTTGGAGGTCATTGTATTTAACTAAGATTTGTAGAGGAGTTGATTATAGTGAGCCATGTAGATGCCCCTGCTTGTTTTCCAGTAGATAGCAATCTAAGTCTCTGCGGTTGGTAAACAAATGTGATCCCAATTTCTAACAAGGTGAAATAACGGTGGCGGGTAAAAAACCTTGTCCTGGACAGTACGTATCCGCTGTTTGTCCAGGAATAATTTTGACAAGGTCCCGTGGGCCGCAGTTCATTTGCTGCTTTGGTCCACAGCCTTGCAGATGGAGTTTTAGTCCTTACCTGAATTTGTTGGTTTCTCCTATTTATGGTTTTCCTCCGACATCTAAAACTGAACATTTCTTCAACATCGTGTACATTGTACCTTCTTCATCCTGTTACTGATGCTTGTGCTCTTGGATGTCTAACAAAATAATAATAAACGAAAAACAGTTTTCAAAGAATCGCTAGTAATTTTAGTATATTTTGTGTGATCTTGGATACACAGTGCTTCAAATTTACAATGTTGTAATCCAACAATATAATTAACTCTTAAAGGTATTGTACACTTTTGGTAACAGCTCAAAATTAGTGTCCACATTTTATGTGATTCAACACATGCATGAACAAACAAACCTGTGAAAGTTTTAGCTCAATTGGTCATCGAGATCACTAGAAAATAGTGAAAAGAGACCTTATGTGTTTTCTGTATTTTCAAAATATCGCGCGTGATAAAAACTATTGTTTTACTCATTTCTCAACAAACAATAGCATTTTAGGCAGAAATAATTTAAGGAACCCTTTCAACCATTACTTACTTTAAATTATGTAAGTTGTGTGTGAATCTGTGAATATTTGTGTTTTTCGATCTTACCAATAGTGTACAGGGCCTTTAAATGCAATAACAACTCCATGTCTTGTATCTTTTTTAAGACTTTCAGTGTGAAGTTGGAGGGGGAAGTCAGCAGCGACCATTTTTTCCTGTCAGACATGCGCAACGTGATGAATGTGACGTTGAAAATCAGGTCACATCCATATTCATCTTCCCTGAGGCTTGAATTCCTTGGCTGTAGTGAAGGTAACGAACCTCTTGACATGCCCTCCAGTTGAACTACAGTACAGATGTCCTGTTATATCTCCTTATTGGTACTTTGCTTCAAGAGTACCTCACTTTCCCTGAGGTTTGAGTACCTCGGCTGAACCTCTTGACATGCCCCTTCAAATGAATCATAGAGGTCCTATTGTATCTCCTTGGTACTTAACCTCATGAGTTCCTCACCTTTTCTGATATTCTAATACCTCGGCTGTAGTGAGGGTAATAAACCTCTTGACAGGCCCTCCAATTGAACTATAGAGGTCCTGCTGTATCTTCTTATTGGTAATTGACTTCAAGAGTACCTCACTTTCCCTAATGTTTGAATACCTCGGCGAAACCTCTTGACATGCCCTTCAATTGAATTGTAGAGGTCCCACTATATCTCCGTATTGTTTTTGGCCGCATGAGTTCCTCACCTTCTCTGACGTTTGAATACCTCGGCTGTTTTGAAGGTACTAAACCTCTTGACATGCCCCCCAAATGAACAATAAAGGTCCTATTGTATATCAATATTGGTATTCGGCCTCGAGAGTACCTCACCTTCCTGGACGTTTGAATACCTTGTATGTATTGAAGGTACTAAACCTCTTGACATGCCCTCCAATTGAACTATAAAGGTCCTATTATATCTCCATATTTGTACTTGGCGTCAAAAGTACCCCACCTTCCCTGACATTTGAATACCTCTTATGTATTGAAGGTACTAAACCTGTTGACACGTCCTCCAATTGAACTATAGAGGTCTTATTATATCTCTGTATTGGCACTTGGCCTCAAGAGCACCTCGTCTTCCCTGAGGTATACCTCAGCTTTTGTAGTAAATGTACTGAACATCTTGAAAAGCCCTATTCCAAACTTAATTATTTTACACCAGTGGAATTTTCGGTTATACCTCATTATGACCTCTTTTTATCTACATCCCTGCAAGTCTTTACAACTAATAACGTATTGCTACATTATGGCATCATTAGTTGTTTGGTTGCTTCAATTATACTTTACAAATACCTCAGTGGTACCTTTCCTGTACCTCTCAGCAAACTAACAAACCTCATATTTGGACAAATCTTGCTTTACCTCACTTCTGTCTGTACTTGGTTGTTTGTTACTTTTACAGTTAATCCACCCGCTACACCAGAGGCAACTACAACTGTCATCACCACCAAAGCCCCAATAACAACAGCGGCAACAACCACTGCAGGTTTGACCACCTCACTTTTAAAAAAAACCCAAATAAATACATTAAAAGCAAAACAGCAGAAGAAACAAATGTCAAAGTTTGCCTCAGTAACTTAAACACTTGGATCAAGGAAGTTTTAAGAAATACAACTTTATGTGTTTTGTCATTTAGCCTTCGAGAAAGACTCTGCTAGAGTCAAAACGTCAGGCCATTAACTATTTCTTGCTTTTATACCATAGGTCCTTTTGGTTGGTAAGCAGTTTGCAACAGCTAATTCTATTTTCTCATAAACAACTTTTGCTGGAACACAAATTTAGTTCTCACACACTAAAAGAGAAATAAAAACACTACAAGTCTTTGAAAGGACATTTCATTTTCTTTTCTCGAAGTGACCACAACTGAGGTGACAACAATTCCAGCCACTACGACCAAAGAGTCAACGACCAAAGAGTCAACGACCCCGTTTAAACCAACAGAGGTAACCACCGTGATTAGAACGACAACACCTGAGGCAACTACCATACAGACAACTGTTATTCTAACAACTACAGGTTGGCATCTCTTAAGAGAAAAACTAACTTTTTGTACAGCTGTTAACCCTTTCACCCCAAATGGTGTCTTTAGTCTACTGTGCACTATACCCTGCTTGAGCCCCAAATGGCGAATGTAGTCAACTGTGCACTATACCCTGCTTGAGCCCCAAACGGTGACTGTAGTCAACTGTGCACTATACCCTGCTTGAGCTCCAAATGGCGACTGTAGTCGACTGTGCACTATACCCTGCTTGAGCCCCAAATGGCGACTGCAGTCTACTGTGCACTATACCCTGCTTTAGCCAAAATGGTGACTTTAGTTGACTGTGCACTATACCCTGCTTGAGCCCCAATGGTGACTGTAGTTGACTGTGCACTATACCCAGCTTGAGCCCGAATGGTGACTGTAGTCGACTGTGCACCATACCCTGCTGGCTTCCGAACAAAGATATTGACCAAATGTGGAGACCGCCAACCTAGCTAAGGGCTAGACAGCTCAGTTAATAGAGCACCGGCTCGTTAATCCGGAGGTCGTAGGGTCAGATCCCGCTCTAGTCATTTTTTCTTTTTTCAACTCCCAAGTCATTACAAAAAGAAATTGCTCAGTCACTTTTCCTTGTGGTGTATTATTTGATATCTTAAATATTAACTGTAACTTGTTTTCCAGAAGAAGCCAAGACGACAGTTGTTACAACTCAAGAGACAACAACTGAGCCAAAAACAACTGAGGCGCCAAGAACCACAAGGGAGGCTACCACCACCTCCGTAAAAACCACCTCACCCGAGGTTACAGTCATTGAGACAACAACAGCATCATTCACAACAACTGAAGCTACATCTACGGGTGAGGCTAAATCTGGGTCGTAATCGAGGGAGGGGCTAGCCTTTAAAAGAAGGAGGGGACCATACAGATCATACTTTGAAGGGGCACGTTGCCTTCGGATTGGGCGCTTTGGGCTATAAAAAGCATTTGTCTTGAAATGAATATGGTTGGGAAGATATTTTAAAAGTAGAATATAATGATTCACATAAGTATCCCTTGAAATTGTGGGTGTTTTTTTTTTGTAATTGCATGACGGAACACAGTCCGCTATTTTGTAGAACCAAATGTTTGACTCCACAAAATGGCGGACCATCCACCATCCTTGGTTATATTCCAAGGAGCAAATTTGGTTACTACTCACTAATTTTAAAACACTCTGGGTGTTTTTGGGGCATGAGCAACTCTTGAAATGGATAAGGAGCAATTCCAAACAGTTAAATTGTGAGAGATTTGAAGGCAATGTGCCCCTTTAAAGAAAACCGGTTTACTTGCTTAATTAAACCCCACAAAGAATTTATAGTTTAAAATGATGATCATTTATTAAATGATTGATTTAATAAATATTGTTTTCATTTATGAACAGAAGCCCCAACAACTACTGAGGCGACAACTACTCGGTTAGTCACCTCCAAAGCGCCTACCACTGAAGCGCCTATCACCACAGCGGAACTGACTACTGAGGCGCCGAAAACTACAGCTCAACCGACGACCGTACAAGAAACCACAACTGTCGTCAAGACTACTCCTGAGGCAACAACAACTTTCCAAACCACAGGTAAGTCAGTAAGCACAAAGATTTGGTTACTTTAAACCAACATGGGCCCAAATTCATAAATATTGCTAAGCAAACATTCTCAGTGAATAACGTTGCATTTTGGCTGGTAACCTGTCTCTGTTAAGCGAGATTTTTCTATGCTTAGCAAATTGTTTGTGCTTAACCAGCTTAATCAAAGATCTTTTCTAAGCAAGAATTGAGTGGGGTACCAGCCGCAGCAGTGTAAACTGTATGGTATTTTGGCTGGTTACCTATTTCTGCAAGCAATATATTTCTGTGCTTAGCAAGATTTTATGCTTGCATGCTTTATAAAATTGGGCCCTGGTGAAGCTCTTTTTAATATTCTACTTTGTATTCCTACAAACATTTTCTTTGTGATTTAAATTTACAATGAGAAAATAGAATTAGCTGTTGCAAACTGCAATACCAACTATGCACAAAATAGTTAGCGGCCTGCCATTTCGACCCTAGCAGAGTTTTTCTCGAACTGGCTAAGTGACAACACAACACAACACACATAAACAAGTATACTGCTGTAACAAAAGCAGTCAAGTGGAAGTCAAAATCAAAGGTGGGAAGAGGGAGCAGAAAGTAATTAATTAGTGGATGAGGCAGACTAAAAAGGGGGATATCTGTAGTAAATTTTATAATATGACACCCTTCTAAATAACTTGAAATGTTAAATTGTTCACAGTTGTAACTACAACAGAAGCAACAACCACTGGAGAAGTTACCACAGTGACTACTAAAGAAGCAACGACAACTGTCCCTACGACAACGGCTGAGGCAACCACCACGACGGAAGAAGTGGTAACTACCACAGTTACTGGCACAACAGAGGGCGCTACAACTGTTGAACAGACGGCAACTGTAGTAACAACAACTGGGGCCACTCCCACTGGTACGGGTTGAGTTGAAGTTTGTAGAATCTCTGTGTGTTTTTGTGGGTTTTTTTTATGCAATTTCACCCCAAACAAGGCTAAAAGCCACTCTTGGTGAGGGTCTGCAGGAAGAAAATAAAATTTAAGATGAAAATAACTCTGGTGATCTGGGCCCAATTTCATAGAGCTGCTTAACCTAAACAGTTGCTAAGCACAACAAAATTATGCTTACCAGAATAAGGTTACCAGTTAAAATACCATTTTACATGTACAAAATATAACTGGTATCCTGCTTAGTTGTGATTAGCAACAAAATATTAAGCAATATTTCTGCTTAAGCAGCTCTATGAAATTTTGCCCTGAATGTAAGAACTGATATTCCTCTAAAAATAGTCAGATTGTAGAATGGAGGCAATTATTTCAGTAAAAAATCTGCAGATTGAAGATGAACTCAGTTTATCCAGTAGGATTTTATAATTTTTGTTTTTCATCTCAGTACCTGAAGTAACCACGGAGATGATAACCCATTTGACCAGCACTGAGAAACCCACAACTTCTGGCCCTCCTACAACAACTGAAGAAGTCATCACAACAGTTGTGACAACTTCTCCTGAGGCAACTACAAAAGAGATAACCACTGCGGAAACGACTACAGGTAAGCAAGATTTGAAGCTCTGCATAGTGTAAAGGTAACGATAACAGTAATAATAATATAATGAGACATTTATACAGCTCATAGTGCAGGAGCCCGTTTGCGCAACACACCAACGTGGCCCTGGTTCAGTTCCTGGCTAAGGCCATATGTGAGTAGAGTTGTACGATGGTTCTCTCCTATGCCACGGGGGTTTTTCTCCGGTTTTCCTCCCTCCGGAAAAACCAAACACTTTTGATCTCTGGCTGTGCTCCGTGGTCTTAGTTGATGTGGTAGGCTGCCAAAGGGCATCCTTAAATGCCTGCAGCTCAAACATGTTGTAGCCGCTTCCTCCGCAATTTAGCTTCTCAGCTGCAAGTATGGATGATTAGCCTCCCAAATTATTATCATTATTGTTATTATTATTAATGAAATATATGAAGGAATTTGTTACAAAAATGTAGTTTCAAACAAGTGAGTCGTTAAAACTCCCTTGAAAATCAGAACAGAGTTAGCTTGGCGAATATGAACTGGTAAGTCATTCCATAATGAAGGTGCAATGAGGTTGAAGGCTCTTAAACCATAGTTTGTGTAAGTAAGGATTGGCCAGCAGAACAAAGAGGACAAACAGAAATATATTTATGCAGAAAGTCAGATAGATAGTCTGAAGATAGTGTATGAAGAGCTTTGAAAGTGAGGAGAGTTAACCTATACGCGATACGCATTTTAATCGGGAGCCAGTGGAGTTGGTGTTAGAGGTTCTAAAAAAAAAGCATTTGAAATAAGCAGTGGTTCCTAAAAAAAATGTACAAGTGATTTAAAATACATGTAGCTCTGATTTCTACAGGGAAATACCTAGCAATATTTCTGTATCTTTTTTTAAGGAACAAAATGAGCTGGCCTTTAAAAAATTATTATACTCTTACCAATACACAAGAAAATATGATGAATCTGAATTGCCTGTTTTGTCACAGCTTAAACTGATTTTATTGAAAACTGAAATTTGGCCTTTCCTGACCGGGAACAATTACACAAGTCAAGTAGGTTTATACAGTTACACTGTAAAATAATAAACTAAATGATAGACAACAATCACATACTAAATGTGAGGGCGCCACCACTGTTTGCGTAACGCGGCACATAATGCATTGAAACGTGTATATGATAAAATGAAACATACTTCTTGGTGAATATCAGTTTGTTCTATCTCGAACCTCAATTTAGAGGAAGCAACTACTACTGTGGTAACCACACGTGAAATCACCACTGCACCCACAACTACAGCTGCACCTACAACTACCGAGGTGGTCACCACCACTGCTGTACAAACCACCACTCCAGAGGCAACAACCACTGAGGAGACAACGACTGTACGCACCACTACACAGCCAACAACTACTGGTAAGATTGAAGTTTTTTGCTTTTTTACTCTTGGAACAAATTCAAAAGTTACCCTATCCTCAGGTCTTTATTCCTCTGTTTTAATTATCTATATTTCCAGAAGCTCCAACAACTTCTGAAGCGACTACCACTCGTGTGACAACCACTGCAGCACCCACAACTTCTGGCCCTCCTACAACAACTGAGAAAGTCACCACCACAGTTGTGACAGCTTCTCCAGAAGCAACTACAAAAGAGATAACCACTGTGACCACCACAGCTGGCCCTTCAACCACACCTGAAGAATGTGCTGAGGACCTTGACGTGTATCCACCAGTGAATGTCTCAAGAAAAAATTCTGACACTTCTGCACCAGTTTCACCTGATGAATGGTGGAAACCAGTCAGTCCTCCAGAAAACACTGGTGATCCATATGAAGGATCCCACTTGATTGTGACCTTCATTCCAAGAAGTCGAGTTACATCTGTGATTGTTACAAATGAAGAAGGAGTACCTGAGGAAGTCACCATTGCCTTTGAATTTCAGCCAAGTGATCGTGCTGAATACATACCTCTTTTTGATGACAAAAATTCAAACATCTCCATAAGAAACACTGACACTAAAATTCCCTTACCATCAAGCTTGCCGTTCGTAACAAGACTGAGAGTTTTCCTTGTTGGACCAAATCCAGATGCAAGTTACAAAATAGTCTTCAATGGCTGCGAAGAGAGAGGTAATTGCAATCTTAAAGAAAACTTTTTAGATATGGAGACATTTTTGAACTTCATCTAGAATATTTTTACTTCTTACTCCTCGAATATAAAATAATAAATGCCCATTTCTACACATTTTGTATGTTTTTAATTTCAGTTCCTACCAGCACAGAGGTGTTCAGTTCTACTGTCAGCACCACACGGGAAACCACAACTGCACCCACAACTACAGCTGCACCTACAACCACCGAGGTGGTCACTACCACTGCTGTACAAACCACCACTCCAGAGGCAACAACCTCTGAGGAGACAACTACTGTACGCACCACTACACAGCCAACAACCACAGGTAAAATATTCATCTTCTAATACCAAATGCCTTGTTTATGTTTGCCTCGTTATTTTACAAAATATCTTTCAAGAATTTTGTTTTCATTTTGTTTATGCTAAAATGATTTAAATTTTTCCAGAAGCCCCAACAACTACTGAAGCAACTACCACTCGTGTGACAACCACCGCAGCACCTACAACTTCTGGCCCTCCTAAAACAACTGAGGAAGTCAGCACAACAGTTGTGACAATGTCCCCTAAGGCAACCACCACAGAGACAATCATTGTGGATACAACAACAGGTTAGTTATTTTAGAAATCTGTTTATATTATTATCAGCATAAAATGAGATGTTCGCTTTTTAAGAAAGACTCTTGCATAATATCTTCTTTCATCTCTTCATAAAACCAAAGAGGAACCAATAACTACTGTGGTAACCACACATGAAATCACCACTGCACCCACAACTACAACTGCACCTACAACCACCGAGGTTGTCACTACCACTGCCGTTCACACCACCACTCCAGTGGCAACAACAATTGAGGAGACAACCACTGTACGCACTACTACACAGCCAAAAACTACTGGTAAGATTGAAGTTTTCATCTTTTTTACTCTTGGAACAAATTCAAAAAGTTGCCCTATCCTCAGGTCTTTATTCCTCTGTTTTAATTATCTATATTTCCAGAAGCTCCAACAACTTCTGAAGCGACTACCACTCGTGTGACAACCACTGCAGCACCCACAACTTCTGGCCCTCCTACAACAACTGAGAAAGTCACCACCACAGTTGTGACAGCTTCTCCAGAAGCAACTACAAAAGAGATAACTACTGTGACCACCACAGCTGGCCCTTCAACCACACCTGAAGAATGTGCTGAGGACCTTGATGTTTATCCACCAGTGAAGGTCTCAAGAAAAAATTCTGACACTTCTGCACCAGTTAGACCTGATGAATGGTGGAAACCAGTCAGTCCTCCAGAAAACACTGGTGATCCATATGAAGGATCCCACTTGATTGTGACCTTCATTCCAAGAAGTCGAGTTACATCTGTGATTGTTACAAATGAAGAAGGAGTACCTGAGGAAGTCACCATTGCCTTTGAATTTCAGCCAAGTGATCGCGCTGAATACATACCACTTTTGGATGAAAAAAATTCAAACATCTCCATAAGAAACACTGACACCAAAATTCCCTTACCATCAAGCTTGCCGTTCGTAACAAGACTGAAAGTTTTCCTTGTTGGACCAAATCCGGATGCAAGTTACAAAATAGTCTTCAATGGCTGCGAAGAGAGAGGTAACTGCAATCTTTAAGTGAACTTTTTTTAAATGGTGAAATTTTGAACTTCATTTTGAATATTTTTACTTCTTACTCCTCGAATATAAAATAATAAATGCCCATTTCTACACATTTTGTATGTTTTTAATTTCAGTTCCTACCAGCACAGAGGTGTTCAGTTCTACTGTCACCACCACACGGGAAACCACAACTGCACCCACAACTACAGCTGCACCTACAACCACCGAGGTGGTCACTACCACTGCTGTACAAACCACCACTCCAGAGGCAACAACCATTGAGGAGACAACTACTGTACGCACCACTACACAGCCAACAACCACAGGTAAAATATTCATCTTCTAATACCAAATGCCTTATTAATGTTTGCCTCGTTATTTTACAAAATATCTTTCAAGAATTTTGTTTTCATTTTCATGCTAAAATGATTTACATTTTCCAGAAGCCCCAACAACTACTGAAGCAACTACCACTCGTGTGACAACCACCGCAGCACCTACAACTTCTGGCCCTCCTACAACAACTGAGGAAGTCAGCACAACAGTTGTGACAACGTCCCCTAAGGCAACCACCACGGAGATAATCATTGTGGAGACAACAACAGGTTAGTTATTTCAGAAATCTGTTTATTTCATTATCAGCAATAAAATGAGATGTTTGCTTTTTGAGAAAGACTCTTGCATAATATCTTTTTTCATCTCTTCATAAAACCAAAGAGAAACCAATTACTACTGTGGTAACCACACATGAAATCACCACTGCACCCACAACTACAGCTGCACCTACAACTACCGAGGTGGTAACTACCACTGCTGTGCACACCACCACTCCAGAGGCAACAACAACTGAGGAAACATCGACTGTACACACCACTACACAGCCAACAACTACTGGTAAGATTGATATTTTTTTGCTTTTTTACTCTTGGAACAAATTCAAAAAGTTGCCCTATCCTCAGGTCTTTATTCCTCTGTTTTAATTATCTATATTTCCAGAAGCTCCAACAACTTCTGAAGCGACTACCACTCGTGTGACAACCACTGCAGCACCCACAACTTCTGGCCCTCCTACAACAACTGAGAAAGTCACCACCACAGTTGTGACAGCTTCTCCAGAAGCAACTACAAAAGAGATAACTACTGTGACCACCACAGCTGGCCCTTCAACCACACCTGAAGAATGTGCTGAGGACCTTGATGTTTATCCACCAGTGAAGGTCTCAAGAAAAAATTCTGACACTTCTGCACCAGTTAGACCTGATGAATGGTGGAAACCAGTCAGTCCTCCAGAAAACACTGGTGATCCATATGAAGGATCACACTTGATTGTGACCTTCATTCCAAGAAGTCGAGTTACATCTGTGATTGTTACAAATGAAGAAGGAGTGCCTGAGGAAGTCACCATTGCCTTTGAATTTCAGCCAAGTGATCGTGCTGAATACATACCACTTTTGGATGAAAAAAATTCAAACATCTCCATAAGAAACACTGACACCAAAATTCCCTTACCATCAAGCTTGCCGTTCGTAACAAGACTGAAAGTTTTCCTTGTTGGACCAAATCCGGATGCAAGTTACAAAATAGTCTTCAATGGCTGCGAAGAGAGAGGTAACTGCAATCTTTAAGTGAACTTCGTTTAAATGGTGAAATTTTGAACTTCATTTAGAATATTTTTACTTCTTACTCCTCGAATATAAAATAATAAATGCCCATTTCTACACATTTTGAATGTTTTTAATTTCAGTTCCTACCAGCACAGAGGTGTTCAGTTCTACTGTCACCACCACACGGGAAACCACAACTGCACCCACAACTACAGCTGCACCTACAACCACCGAGGTGGTCACTACCACTGCTGTACAAACCACCACTCCAGAGGCAACAACCACTGAGGAGACAACTACTGTACGCACCACTACACAGCCAACAACCACAGGTAAAATGTTCATCTTTGAACACCAAATGCCTTATTAATGTTTGCCTCGTTATTTTACAAAATATCTTTCAAGAATTTTATTTTCATGCTAAAATGATTTACATTTTCCAGAAGCCCCAACAACTACTGAAGCAACTACCACTCGTGTGACAACCACCGCAGCAACTACAACTTCTGGCCCTCCTACAACAACTGAGGAAGTCAGCACAACAGTTGTGACAACGTCCCCTAAGGCAACCACCACGGAGATAATCATTGTGGAGACAACAACAGGTTAGTTATTTCAAAAATCTGCTTATTTCATTATCAGCAATAAAATGAGATGTTTGCTTTTTGAGAAAGACCGTTGCATAATATCTTTTTTCATCTCTTCATAAAACCAAAGAGAAACCAATTACTACTGTGGTAACCACACATGAAATCACCACTGCACCCACAACTACAGCTGCACCTACAACTACCGAGGTGGTAACTACCACTGCTGTGCACACCACCACTCCAGAGGCAACAACAACTGAGGAGACATCGACTGTACACACCACTGCACAGCCAACAACTACTGGTAAGATTGATATTTCTTTGCTTTTTTACTCTTGGAACAAATTCAAAAAGTTGCCCTATCCTCAGGTCTTTATTCCTCTGTTTTAATTATCTATATTTCCAGAAGCTCCAACAACTTCTGAAGCGACTACCACTCGTGTGACAACCACTGCAGCACCCACAACTTCTGGCCCTCCTACAACAACTGAGAAAGTCACCACCACAGTTGTGACAGCTTCTCCAGAAGCAACTACAAAAGAGATAACTACTGTGACCACCACAGCTGGCCCTTCAACCACACCTGAAGAATGTGCTGAGGACCTTGACGTTTATCCACCAGTGAAGGTCTCAAGAAAAAATTCTGACACTTCTGCACCAGTTAGACCTGATGAATGGTGGAAACCAGTCAGTCCTCCAGAAAACACTGGTGATCCATATGAAGGATCACACTTGATTGTGACCTTCATTCCAAGAAGTCGAGTTACATCTGTGATTGTTACAAATGAAGAAGGAGTGCCTGAGGAAGTCACCATTGCCTTTGAATTTCAGCCAAGTGATCGTGCTGAATACATACCACTTTTGGATGAAAAAAATTCAAACATCTCCATAAGAAACACTGACACCAAAATTCCCTTACCATCAAGCTTGCCGTTCGTAACAAGACTGAAAGTTTTCCTTGTTGGACCAAATCCGGATGCAAGTTACAAAATAGTCTTCAATGGCTGCGAAGAGAGAGGTAACTGCAATCTTTAAGTGAACTTCGTTTAAATGGTGAAATTTTGAACTTCATTTAGAATATTTTTACTTCTTACTCCTCGAATATAAAATAATAAATGCCCATTTCTACACATTTTGAATGTTTTTAATTTCAGTTCCTACCAGCACAGAGGTGTTCAGTTCTACTGTCACCACCACACGGAAACCACAACTGCACCCACAACTACAGCTGCACCTACAACCACCGAGGTGGTCACTACCACTGCTGTACAAACCACCACTCCAGAGGCAACAACCACTGAGGAGACAACTACTGTACGCACCACTACACAGCCAACAACCACAGGTAAAATGTTCATCTTTGAACACCAAATGCCTTATTAATGTTTGCCTCGTTATTTTACAAAATATCTTTCAAGAATTTTATTTTCATGCTAAAATGATTTACATTTTCCAGAAGCCCCAACAACTACTGAAGCAACTACCACTCGTGTGACAACCACCGCAGCAACTACAACTTCTGGCCCTCCTACAACAACTGAGGAAGTCAGCACAACAGTTGTGACAACGTCCCCTAAGGCAACCACCACGGAGATAATCATTGTGGAGACAACAACAGGTTAGTTATTTCAAAAATCTGCTTATTTCATTATCAGCAATAAAATGAGATGTTTGCTTTTTGAGAAAGACCGTTGCATAATATCTTTTTTCATCTCTTCATAAAACCAAAGAGAAACCAATTACTACTGTGGTAACCACACATGAAATCACCACTGCACCCACAACTACAGCTGCACCTACAACTACCGAGGTGGTAACTACCACTGCTGTGCACACCACCACTCCAGAGGCAACAACAACTGAGGAGACATCGACTGTACACACCACTGCACAGCCAACAACTACTGGTAAGATTGATATTTCTTTGCTTTTTTACTCTTGGAACAAATTCAAAAAGTTGCCCTATCCTCAGGTCTTTATTCCTCTGTTTTAATTATCTATATTTCCAGAAGCTCCAACAACTTCTGAAGCGACTACCACTCGTTTGACAACCACTGCAGCACCCACAACTTCTGGCCCTCCTACAACAACTGAGAAAGTCACCACCACAGTTGTGACAGCTTCTCCAGAAGCAACTACAAAAGAGATAACTACTGTGACCACCACAGCTGGCCCTTCAACCACACCTGAAGAATGTGCTGAGGACCTTGACGTTTATCCACCAGTGAAGGTCTCAAGAAAAAATTCTGACACTTCTGCACCAGTTAGACCTGATGAATGGTGGAAACCAGTCAGTCCTCCAGAAAACACTGGTGATCCATATGAAGGATCCCACTTGATTGTGACCTTCATTCCAAGAAGTCGAGTTACATCTGTGATTGTTACAAATGAAGAAGGAGTGCCTGAGGAAGTCACCATTGCCTTTGAATTTCAGCCAAGTGATCGTGCTGAATACATACCTCTTTTTGATGAAAAAAATTCAAACATCTCCATAAGAAACACTGACACCAAAATTCCCTTACCATCAAGCTTGCCGTTCATAACAAGACTGAAAGTTTTCCTTGTTGGACCAAATCCGGATGCAAGTTACAAAATAGTCTTCAATGGCTGCGAAGAGAGAGGTAACTGCAATCTTTAAGTAAACTTTTTTTAAATGGTGAAATTTTGAACTTCATTTAGAATATTATCACTTCTCACTCCTCGAATATAAAGGAATAAATGCCCATTTCTACACATTTTGTATGTTTTTAATTTCAGTTCCTACCAGCACAGAGGTGTTCAGTTCTACTGTCACCACCACACGGGAAACCACAACTGCACCCACAACTACAGCTGCACCTACAACCACCGAGGTGGTCACTACCACTGCTGTACAAACCACCACTCCAGAGGCAACAACCACTGAGGAGACAACTACTGTACGCACCACTACACAGCCAACAACCACAGGTAAAATATTCATCTTCGAACACCAAATGCCTTGTTAATGTTTGCCTCGTTATTTTACAAAATATCTTTCAAGAATTTTGTTTTCATTTTCATGCTAAAATAATTTACATTTTCCAGAAGCCCCAACAACTACTGAAGCAACTACCACTCGTGTGACAACCACCGCAGCACCTACAACTTCTGGCCCTCCTACAACAACTGAGGAAGTCAGCACAACAGTTGTGACAATGTCCCCTAAGGCAACCACCACGGAGATAATCATTGTGGAGACAACAACAGGTTAGTTATTTCAAAAATCTGCTTATTTCATTATCAGCAATAAAACGAGATGTTTGCTTTTTGAGAAAGACCGTTGCATAATGTCTTTTTTCATCTCTTCATAAAACCAAAGAGAAACCAATTACTACTGTGGTAACCACCCATGAAATCACCACTGCACCCATAACTACAGCTGCACCTACAACTACCGAGGTGGTAACTACCACTGCTGTGCACACCACCACTCCAGAGGCAATAACAACTGAGGAGACAACGACTGTACGCACCACTACACAACCAACAACTACTGGTAAGATTGAAGTTTTTTGCTTTTTTACTCTTGGAACAAATTCAAAAAGTTTCCCTATCCTCAGGTCTTTGTTCCTCTGTTTTAATTATCTATATTTCCAGAAGCTCCAACAACTTCTGAAGCGACTACCACTCGTGTGACAACCACTGCAGCACCCACAACTTCTGGCCCTCCTACAACAACTGAGAAAGTCACCACCACAGTTGTGACAGCTTCTCCAGAAGCAACTACAAAAGAGATAACTACTGTGACCACCACAGCTGGCCCTTCAACCACACCTGAAGAATGTGCTGAGGACCTTGACGTTTATCCACCAGTGAAGGTCTCAAGAAAAAATTCTGACACTTCTGCACCAGTTAGACCTGATGAATGGTGGAAACCAGTCAGTCCTCCAGAAAACACTGGAGATCCGTATGAAGGATCCCACTTGATTGTGACCTTCATTCCAAGAAGTCGAGTTACATCTGTGATTGTTACAAATGAAGAAGGAGTGCCTGAGGAAGTCACCATTGCCTTTGAATTTCAGCCAAGTGATCGTGCTGAATACATACCACTTTTGGATGAAAAAAATTCAAACATCTCCATAAGAAACACTGACACCAAAATTCCCTTACCATCAAGCTTGCCGTTCGTAACAAGACTGAAAGTTTTCCTTGTTGGACCAAATCCGGATGCAAGTTACAAAATAGTCTTCAATGGCTGTGAAGAGAGAGGTAACTGCAATCTTTAAGTGAACTTTTTTTAAATGGTGAAATTTTGAACTTCATTTAGAATATTTTTACTTCTTACTCCTCGAATATAAAATAATAAATGCCCATTTCTACACATTTTGTATGTTTTTAATTTCAGTTCCTACCAGCACAGAGGTGTTCAGTTCTACTGTCAGCACCACACGGGAAACCACAACTGCACCCACAACTACAGCTGCACCTACAACCACCGAGGTGGTCACTACCACTGCTGTACAAACCACTACTCCAGAGGCAACAACAACTGAGGAGACAACGACTGTACGCACCACTACACAGCCAACAACTACTGGTAAGATTGAAGTTTTTTGCTTTTTTACTCTTGGAACAAATTCAAAAAGTTTCCCTATCCTCGGGTCTTCATTCCTCTCTTTTAATTATCTATATTTCCAGAAGCTCCAACAACTTCTGAAGCAACTACCACTCGTGTGACAACCACTGCAGCACCTACAACTTCTGGCCCTCCTACAACAACTGAGGAAGTCACCAGGACGGTTGTGATCACTTCTCCTGAAGCAACTACAAAAGAGATAACCACTGTTAAGACAACATCTGCTGGTATGCTTAAAACAATACCAAACATATGTCTTAAATCTAAACTAAAAGTATTGTGTTTCTTTTTAATAATCAGAAAAACTACAGCAGTCAATTGATTTATTCTTTTAGCTCCTTCAACTACTGAGGTTGGAACAACTGTAGCCAAGACAACGGGAGCAACAACAATTATCACAACTGCAGCGCCAACAACGACTGGTGAAGTCATAACCACAGCGGCTCCTACAACAACTGAGGAAGCTTCTTCGACCATTATTTACACAACTACCCCTAAGGGAACAACAAAAGAGGCCACAACAATTGTGCTGAAAACTACAGCGGCAACAACTTCTGGTAAAACTCGTTTCTGTGATACTTTTCTGATCTGAACATTCATCACTGTTAATCAACTTTTTTTGTCAGCTCGTTATAGTGTGTTTAAAGGGATTGTATTTGTTTTGTAATTGGAACCCACTGTTTGTTTCAATCCTGTATAGTGTAGATATATACCATAAAACTAACCTGTGAAAATTTTATTTCAAAAGGTGGTAGCGTTTTTGAGATATTGCTGAAAATATGGAGCGGCTATGTCCACGCAGGAAGAATAATCTGCAATTGGAAAACACAATCTGAGAAGCATTACTGCAGTAACGCTTCTCAGATTCAAATTTTTTGAGATAAAAAATGATATCTTTTTCCATAATCGCAGTACTTCGAAGTGAACAGTTTCTCAATATGCATTATACTATCCAAAGCTGCTGTACTTCTTACCAAGTAAGTTTTTATTGCCATTAATTTTCAGAGTCATTACCAAACGTATACAAACCCTTTAAGCACTACATACGAAGTGTGGACCTGAGAACAAAAGAAGTAAACTTAATGTAGGAACTTGAAAAACTATGTGGACTTACACATATCCACACGGTGTTGAAGATTATTATTTTTCTTAAGTGCACAGAACAAAGGAATGTCAACGGATCGGAGTGTATGCAACACAGAGCTGTGTGTTTGTTTTGTGTGTTTGTCTGTCTCAGTTTTGCCGTTTTCTAATCTGTACTTTTTGCTTCTCTTTTTAGCTGTTTTGGTGTACACACCGAAACAGCTCTTGTTTTCGTTAAGATTTTTTTTCTTGTTTTTCTTTTTTTTTCTTTTTTTACTTCTCCTTTTTCAGACTGTTTCTCCATAGGTTTAACACACGTTTCTTTCTACCCATCCACTTTGGCACTTTTTTCAAACCGATTGATTTGGGACTTGGTACACACTTAGAACACCACCCACAGATGGTCCTAGAAGAAATTCGTGATCGTGACGTCATCAGATGCGGGGTTACGTAACATTAAAGATGCATTCTGTGATTGCGCAATCACGGCTAGGCGTCAAAGACTGTCGTGGCGATATACGTACGTTGTAATAGGGTTTTCGTTAAAAGGCATTGGATTGGGATAAGTTACATACCATCGTGTACCTTATCAAATTTATTAGTATGAAAAACACATTTTTGTTACTGTGACGTCATCAGGTGTCAAATTATGGTAATTAAAAGCTTTAATGAGTTAATCTTTGCAGCACCATATCTCAAGAAGTACACAGCCGATTTTCAAACTGTTTTCAGTTATTGACTCCTTGGGCATTGGAAAGTAGCCTTGGGTAACCGTGACCCCATGTTGACCTTTAGTTCCAGGTCAACCGGAAGTGGGACCATATCTCAAGAACTACCCAACCGATTTTCAATTTCTTTTCAGTTATAGACTCCTTGCCCATGGGAGATTAGCATTGGGTAACCCTGACCCCATGTTGACCTTTACTTCCTGGTCAACCGGAAATGGGACCATATCTGAAGAACTACACAACCAATTTGTAAACTTTTTTCAGTTAAAGATTCCTTTGGCATTGAAGATTAGCCTTGGGTAACCGTGACCCCATGTTGACCTTTACTTCCAGGTCAACCGGAAGTGGGACCATAACTCAAGAACTACACAACCGATTTTTAAACTACTTTTCAGTTATAGACTCCTTGGCACATATCGAAACAGCTTGTGTTTGTGCACAAACACATTTCTAGTTATCTATTTATGTTCATTAGCCAATTACAACAATGCCTGTCTTTTGAATTCTTTCATACTTTGTATTTTTCCCTGTATCAATGGATTTGTTTGCGTTATGGAAATAAATGTAATGGATGTATGTGTGTGTAATAATGATGGATAATTGACCATCTCTCAATAGAGCATCATACCTGAAAGCCTAACATGTGCACTCCCAGTCAGTTGCCTGTGGGTTCAAATCCTGGCCGTGTCAACCAAGATTCTTACGTCTTTCGGCAAGACACTTTATTGTTACTGTGCTGTCCTTGGGCTGGTTAGTGGAGCTCAGAGCTGTGTATCCATAGAGTTGCAACATAGAGGGACCAGTTTTTCTTCGGTCACGTGGTTGCAGGACACCATTTTCGGTCCAAATGCAGCACAACCCATTGGGCAGACTAGTCTGGCATCCTGTATTGACCCATGCGGTTTTTTGTTTACACAAAATGGCTTCTAATAGCTAGTTGACGCAACTCTCTCAATATACGGCTCTGTTAGAGCTGCGGTCTTGTTCGCATGGCAGTAAAGAAGTTGCAACCGAACTCTATTCACATCACGATAGAGTGGGGGTTTAACGCCCTCCCCTCCCCCTTCCTGCATCCTCTGCATTTTTCATTCACAAACTACGTACACCACATTATCTCATAGATGCTTGTTGGCTGTTCAGTTGAGAGCGAAATGAATCATTAAATCTTCAAACCCTAGTAACCAAATAATGCTGTCTTGTAAATTTCCAGAAGCCCCAACAACTACCAAAGAGACTACAACTCGTGTGACAACCACCGCAGCACCTACAACTTCTAACCCTCCTATAACGACTGAGAAAGTCAGCACAACAGTTGTGACAACCTCACCTGAGGCAACCACCACAGAGATAATCATTGTGGAGACAACTACAGGTGAAATGTCAATATTCCTAGACCTTAAAAGTAGTTTAAAGTTCAGTTGTCTAGACAGATTTTTGCATTTGTGTTTTATATAAAACAAAACGTTTTCAAAAATATCAGTTATTAAAGTCATTTTTAAAATTAATTTACACTGTAGAAGAAGCGACTACAACTTTGGTAACTACACGTGAAACCACAACTGCACCCACAACAACAGCTGCACCTACAACCACCGAGGTGGTCACTACCACTGCTGTGCACACCACCACTCCAGAGGCAACAACCACTGAGGAGACAACGACTTTACTGACCACTACACAGCCAACAACTACTGGTAAGATTTAGTGTTGGATTTTGCATTCATGGACAAAAAAACTCTGCAATTTACCATTGCTTTTTGCCGAGGCCATCATTCATCTCTGTTTTGTTTTTTTCTTCCTAATTTTTAGAAATCCCAACAACGACTAAAGCAACTACCACTCGGGTGACGACCACTGCTGCACCCACAACTTCTGGCCCTCCAATAACAACTGAGGAAGTCAGCACAACAGTTGTGACAACCTCCCCTGAGGCAACCACCACGGAGATAATCATTGTGGATACAACAACAGGTGAGTTGTAATTGAGAAATCTTCAATTACTTCATTATCAGCAATGTAATCAGATGTTTGCTTTTTAAGAAAGACTCTTCCATAAGATTTTCTTACTATCTCTTTATGAAACCACAGAGGAAGCAATTACTACTGTAGTAACCACACGTGAAATCACCACTGCACCCACAACTACAGCTGCACCTACAACCACCGAGGTGGTCACTACCACTGCTGTGCACACCACCACTCCAGAGGCAACAACCACTGAGGAGACAACTGCCGTTAAAACTACAACTGAGGCAACAACCACAGGTGAGCATAATTTCTTGAGAAAGTCTGGCTTTTTCATTAAAACCAACTGTTGTGACTATTTTGAAACTGATGTTTGTTTTCTCAAAATAAATGCTCAGAATCTCCAACAACTTCTGAAGCAACTACCACTCGTGTGACAACCACTGCAGCACCTACAACTTCTGGCCCTCCTACAACAACTGAGGTGGTCACTACGACCGTAACAACTACCACTCCTGAGGCAACCACAACGGAAACAACGACAGTTGAGACAACCGCAGGTAGATTATTTTAAAGATTAATAATTTCTTAAGGTAACCCAAGGTTTTTTTACATCATGATGGTTTGATATGGTTGCTAAGGAAATAAAATGCCTGGTACCTTTTTTTCATGAGTTTGGCATGTGATTTCTCAGGATTTTCTCAAAATCTCCTAGAGCCTTCAAATTTTGGTTTTGGTTTAAAGAAGAAAGAAATTCACCAAAGGGAGAAAGAAATAGTCCACATTGTGTCCTATTCTTTAATTTTGTATTTCTGGGGATGCACATAGAGTGTAAAGCTCTGGTTCTAGAATAAGGGGAACCCAGACCAGACCATCAATCCATCTTTCAGGATTTTTTACATTCCTTAGGCGCGTGGTCCAAATAGAAACGGTTTGGCTACCGTCGAACGGTTGCCCCAAACGTTTCATTTTCTCAGCTTCAACCGTTTGGGAACCTGAAAGCTACCGTTTCACACCTTGTATCCCCTGTCTTAAGAAGCACGCTCGGACAAAAGAACTGATACTTGACTGTGGTTTTACCTAACAAAGGAGCGTCAGCTGGTCTGGACGTCAATTCAAGGCTGCCACTAATCTGTTACTAATCCGTTACTAATCCTCCACGGCCGTGGATGTCAAGAACTGATACATGTACATGGAATTATGTCCATTGCTTGGCGGGTACTTTTATTGTTATGCACTGCGCATTACACACAATGGATGACAGACACATAGATTTCCGACCAAATAATTCATAGTGCGCAAATTTAGAATGGATAATTTTGTTTCAATAATGTGTAGTATATTTCAACTTACTCTAAAGCTTACTTTAATTCTAATTTGACTTATGACAGAAATTGTGAAAGAAAAAAAAATTATGTAATCTTGATAAAAACATTTTGCTATGATATAACAACAGTAACCACAAGAGCGCCCTCAACGACAACCCCAGAAGAATGCGCAGAAGATCTTGACTTGTACGATCCGGTGACGGTGACAAGAATCAACTCCGACACAGGATCTACAATATCCCCTAACAGTTGGTGGCAACCGGAAAACCTACCCGAAGATGAAGATTTCCCCTACAGCAGCTCGTACCTGGAGTTCCAATTCACCCCCCGGGCACTAGTGACCTCTCTGGTAATTAACAGCGTCTTTGGGCGTGATCAGGAAGTCGCCATTGCGTTGAGAGTCCAAGAGAACACTAACACAGATTACTACTCGCTTGTGGATGAAGCAGCTCTCTCAAGGATCTTTGTCAGTACCACAGGAACTCCAATTGATTTGCCACCGAGCACGCCATTTGCTACTGGGCTGAGAGTCTTTATAATTAGAACCGGACTAGGTGCAATTTACCAAGTGGTTCTGAATGGTTGTGAAGAGACAGGTACGTAAGGAAGGGTTTTATTTAACCCTTTCATTTACCATTTATTTTATTGATAAATTGATCATATGGACACATTATACTTAATTTTTTTGCAATTGGTGACCCCCCCCCAAAAAAAAAAACAGGTCACAATAGCACCCTTGAGAGTCCTCTTTCCCATTCTGAAAACTGTGTGGTCGTGCAATCTTTGTTTTTCGTTGTACAACTATTTTTCTGAAGGGATTTAAACCGGTGGCTAGCTTGAAAGAGTTAAGAGACAGGTGTTGAACCAAGAGTTGAGTAAAGTTATGATGATTTTGTTTAGACTTTGTGGAGATATTTCCTGGCTTAAATTAATAGTGAATTTAGGTTGAACAAAAACATGACTAGAGCGGAACTTGAACCTGCAACCTCAGGATTAACGTGCCCGCACTCTACCAACTGAACGATCTAGCCCTGTGTTGGTGGTCTCCCTATTTGTCTATCATTGTTCGGAGTTGCCAGTCAGTAGCCTTCATTCTTAGGGTTCAATTCACACCATGGGGTCAAGTACATCAGTCATTATCAACAACATCAACGGAGGGACAGAGAAGGTCCTCATAGCGTTTATGTTGGAGTCGAGTGAGATTCCGGGGTTCTTTCCGCTGCGAGATGAGGCGGATTCGCCCATCTTTGCCGGTTTCAGTGGGAGCTAAATCCACCTCCCACCAAGTAGATCATTTTTTCGCTGACTGAAAGTTTACATTGTCAGCCCTGTCTCTTCAACTGAGTACCAATTAATATTTAACGGCTGTGAGGAAGAAGGTAAGGTCCTTGAAGCCTTAAAGGATTAAAGCATGAAAGATTAGTGATAATCCAATCCATTAAGCCCCTCCTTTAAAAATTACTGATGTAAATTTCACTAGTTTTCAGGATTGCTCTTCCGAAATTATAAATTGTGTCTCATTTAAAATTTCTCCTGGTTTTTTTCTTACACTATTTGTCACAACAGAAGCACCAACAACAGCAGCACCAACAACAGCAGCACCAACAACAGCAGCACCAACAACCGGTATGCTCAAAGATTTTGGACGTTTTTGATTTGGTTTTTCTGTGCACAGAAAAACGTTTTTCAAAAGTCTGTTCATTTTTTATTAATTAAGACTGGATAATTTTGTTTCAATAATGTGTAGTATATTTGAACTTACTCTAAAGCGTACTTTAATTCTAATTTGACTTATGACAGAAATTGTGAAAAAAAGAAAAGATTTCTGTAATCATGATAAAAACATTTTGCTATGATCTAACAACAGTAACCACAAGAGCGCCCTCAACGACAACCCCAGAGGAATGCGCAGAAGATCTTGACTTGTACGATCCGGTGACGGTGACAAGAATCAACTCCGACACGGGATCTACATTATCCCCTAACAGTTGGTGGCAACCAGAAAACCTACCCGAAGATGAAGATTTCCCCTACAGCAGCTCGTACCTGGAGTTCCAATTCACCCCCCGGGCACTAGTGACCTCTCTGGTAATTAACAGCGTCTTTGGGCGTGATCAGGAAGTCGCAATTGCGTTGAGAGTCCAAGAGAACACTAACACAGATTACTACTCGCTTGTGGATGAAGCAGCTCTTTCAAGGATCTTTGTCAGTACCACAGGAACTCCAATTGATTTGCCACCGAGCACGCCATTTGCTACTGGGCTGAGAGTATTTATAATTAGAACCGGACTAGGTGCAATTTACCAAGTGGTTCTGAATGGTTGTGAAGAGACAGGTACGTAAGGAAGGGTTTTATTTAACTCTTTCATTTACCATTTATTTTATTGATAAATTGATCATATGGACACATTATACCTTTTTTTTTGTGCAAATGGTAACCCCCCCAAAACAGGTCACAATAGCATCCTTGAGAGTCCTCTTTCCCATTCTGAAAACTGTGTGGTCGTGCAATCTTTGTTTTTTCGTTGTACAACTATTTTTCTGAAGGGATTTAAACCGGTGGCTAGCGTGAAAAAGTTAAGAGACAGGTGTTGAACCAAGAGTTGAGTAAAGTTATAATGATTTTGTTTAGCCTTTGTGGAGATATTTCCTGTCTTAAATTAAAAGTGAATTTAGGTTGAACAAAAACATGACTAGAGCGGAACTTGAACCTGCAACCTCAGGATTAACGTGCCAGCACTGTACCAACTGAACTATCTAGCCCTGTGTTGGTGGTCTCCCTATTTGTCTATCATTGTTCGGAGTTGCCAGTCAGAAGCTATTCAACTTGTAATTAAGATTGAAAAGAAATAGCATGAGGTAAAAGAAAAATGCCAAAACTGTCAATGGCTACATTTTTTAACCTAGGCAGGGTCTTTCTCAAAGGATTGGATCAAAGGGTTTACAGTAGTTTAGTTTCATTAGCGTGTCGTGGCCGAGCGGTTTAGTGCATCAGACTCAAGTTCTGGTTGCTGAGTCATCAGGGTGTGGGTTTCGAATCCCAGTCATGACACTTGTGTCCTTGAGCAAGACACTTAACTACAATTGCTTCTCATCACCCAGAGGTAATTGGGTACCTGTGAGGGCAGAGATGGTACTTGTGATTGATTTAGCTTAGTGCGCTACATACTTGGCAGCACAGTCTGTACTCCCCCAGGGAGCTGAGATGGTTTAAGGAATAATATATAATGGCCCAGTGACCATGGGGAAATAATGTTCAAAGTGCAATGATCACTTTTTTGAATTGCGCTATATTAGAGTCGTTATTAATTATGTAATAATTCTTGAACTAGTGTGGAACATCATTTCACTTCATGTTTTTGGTTTGTTTTGTTCTTAGTTGTACCTACATCTGCACCTACAACAGAAGCACCAACGACAACTGGTAAGAAAAGTCACCATTAGCTCTGAGACTGTTTTGGTTGACACTGCAGAGTTGTGAGACCAACAACTCATTTGATAAATTGCTTGCTCTTTTGGGGGAAATATTTGAACATTTTCAGTGCTCTCATTTTAATAATAATAATAACAATATTGAAGTCTTACATAGTGTACGTATCCACGCATAAGGTGCTCAAGGCACTTTTTAAAGACAGGTTTTTGAAGTTTTTATGAATTATGAGACCCATTTATGTAGCACCTTTATAAGGGTTGACAAAGTGCTGCGGTGCATTTGGCAGCCACTGCCAGAAACACCTGGGCGAACCCCTTCTCTTAGTGATAAGTTTCACTACTGGGCTCTTTTACGTGCATTCAACACACGGGACCTATGGCTTTACATCCCATCCGAAGGATGGAGCAATAATGGTGAAGTGTCTTGCTGAAGGACACAAAAGTGTCACGACCAGGACTCAAACCCACACCCTGCTGATCAGAAACACGAGAGATGATAAAATATCTCACAAAATTATTTTTTTTGCTAATATTTTGTTGGTTAGTTGTCACAACGAAACAAACGACCCACCCTGCATCCACCACAGAGGAGGGTTATTGTAACGAAGATCTGGACAATTACGTCCCAGTCATCGTTCAACGACATCTCTCAGAAGCAGCGGACTCGCCACTGCTCCCAGATGATTGGTGGATCCTTCAAGATCTACCGATGCCTGAAGGCGAAGAAGATGTTTACCTCAGACCGCACATGATGGTTGATTTTAACCCAAGCGTTAAAATCACTGCCGTGCGGATCCAGTCCCAGGATGGCTTACAGCATCCGGTGAGCGTTGCCTTCACCTACACCTTGAGTGGAACATCCACGGATACCGAGATAATGAGCGGGACTAACAACCGAATCTTTTTCGGTCTCACTGGAGAGAAGATTCATCTTCCAGACGATACACCGTTTCTGAAACGACTGAATGTTTACATCATAAAGAGGAATGACGTTGCGAGTAATCTGGGTTATACAGTGAGTTTGGATGGCTGTGAAGAAACAAGTGAGTAAAATTGGTTTCAGTTCTTTAAAGGCACTGAACACGTTTGGTAGTTGTCAAAGACCAGTGTACTCACTTGGTGTATCCCAACATATGCATAAAAAACAAGCCTGTGAAAATTTGGGCTCAATTGGTCATCGAAGTTGCAAGAAAATGACGAAAGAAAAAACACCCTTGTTGTACAAATTTGTGTGCTTTCAGATAGGAGTAAAAACTTCTTGCAAGAAGTTTTTATTATTTCAGTGAGAAAATACCTCTTTCTCAAAAACTACGTTACTTCAGAGGGAATCGTTTCCTACAATGTTTTATACTATCAACAGCTCTCCGTTGCTTGTTACCAAGTAAGTTTTTACGTGTACGATACCTTTAATAAACTGGTTCGGAATAGACTGTGCAAGTCTTGCGCATATCGAAAACAAGAAAAAAAATCAAACTAAGACTATATTTTTCTATGAGATCAAATCTTCTTTATGAAATCAAATCTTCTTTTTAAATTATGTTTATACAAACTTCTTGAAAATAAAAAAAACACTAAGCAAGTTGTTATAAATTAATTTTCAATTTTTGTATAATACAAATAATTTGTTTGGATGAGGATGCTTATTGTTAGAAACCCCGTTTGCCAATCATGCATGAATGTGTGCGTCTATTAGGTTTGATGACAACATGACCGTCAGGCAAACACTTAATTTTTTACCAGTAACCGGAAACGGAGGTCATGTCTTATTCTCAGGTTTTCTTCGTTATTTTGTTGAATTGATTAAGTTACTTTTATATTGTTAATCACTTAGTATTACATTCCCAACAACATATATAATTTTCATAGCCATAAACTACGTTAAACTAAAATAATTGACAAAACAAAATCCCGCCCACGTAAAACTCCATATGGTTGGGACCACAATGGTCCCGAAAGTTCAAATATGCACAGACTTGCACAGTCTAAAGCTAGTGTCTTTCTTTCTATTTAACATAGTTCCAACAACAACCGCATCAACTACCCCAATTCTAACCACAACTGAGACGGTTACAGAAGTAACAACAGCGAGCCCGACCACATCAGCCCAACCAACTACATCCAAAACAACCACTGTGGTCGCAACTACGCCTGAGTTGACAACGACGGTCCGTACCACTACCATCTTAACAACTACAGGTATTTAAGGGGTCTTGTCAAAATTATTCCAGGACAGGTAGTCGGATAACAATTCTCCGATCGGACTGTATTTCTATCAGAGACATGGTTTTACTCGCTGAAAGGCAGACAGTTCTCTGATGCACTAAAGACATGCCCTATGCCAATGCACCCTGCTGAGCACTCTGCGGTTTGACTGGCCGATAAATTGTAGTATATAAACAAACATGCGGTTTTGGAGGTTTGGAGGTCATTATATTTAACTAAGATATGTAGGTTTTTTTTTAGCGAGACATGTAGAGACCCCCTGCTTGTTTTACCAGTAGATGGCGATCTAAGTCTCTGCGGTTTGTAAACAAATGTAACCCGAGGCACTGTGAACTTCTTCCATGGTTTCTGCAACACCCAATTTCAAACAAGGTGAATTAACGGCGGGTTAAAAACCTTGTCCTGGACAGTACTTATCCGCTGGTTGTCCTGGACTAATTTTGACAAGGTCCCTAACACATTGTAATGGTATCCAATCTCAATACATCTCATTTATTGGTTGTTTTGGGTCATCCTCGGGGGGGGGGAACATTCCAATTGGATCAGATAAGTATTCCAGTGCCAGACAAATTTGCTTAAGCGTAAGCGTATTTCACAGGTTAGCAAGAAAATTAGGCGGCCAGCTTACGCCTTCACCATGGATTTGCATTGTTTCGTCCTTCATTTTCATTCAGTAAGCACCGGAAGGTTAGCATGCATTTTCATGTGCTCACGGTTAGCAGCGCTATGAAACGGAAACTCGCACAGTAAGCACAAAATCGGCCGCTAAGCAGCTCTATGAAATTTGGCCCAGGTGACTTTAAGGATAAACCTTTTCTTTTCTTTTCTAAGTGTGTGTTCCAAAATATGAAGAAATCTGTACATGGACTGATTGGCTGGATGATGAAATTGACGGCAGCAAGGTCACGGATAGTGACTACGAATTTGAGCTCATTAGTGATCTTAGAAACCTCTACAGCTTCTGCCAGGTACCGTCAGATATCATCTGCGTCTTGAAAACCAACAGAGGGGTGTCCAGCGAAGCTGCTGGCCAGCAGACGTCGTGTAGTAAATCGGATGGGTTCCGTTGCGTACATGCTGATCAAGTCGATTTCCCTCCGAGATGTTTTGATTACGTGATTCGATTGATGTGTTGTGAGGTTGTGCATGTTGGTTGTGGTTCTACAACAGCAGCACCTACGACTTTACCAACTACTACTGCACCACCCATCACTACAGCGGTTACAACAACACAAGTATCAACAACTCACAGTAAGTATTTTTGGGTGGGCGGTCGGGTTGGCATAGTGGTATCTTTCCTCACTTTCCACCTCTAGGACCCGGGGGCACTTTGTGGATTGGGTTTTCAGTCCGTACCTGATTGCAAAGGTTTTCCCTGGAATACTTCTATGGGGTTTTCCTCCCACATCTAGAACTGAAACTTCCGTCTTTGTCTTCTCTTCATGGGGTTTTTGGCTTGTTCACTTTTCTGGGAGTCCTTGGCTTCACAATCAGAACTAATAATATATTATACTGTTTAGTGGGGTAAAAAAAAACAAATAAGTCATATTTTAAGAGCTTCAGAATCCTTACCTCAAAATTGTTGAACACACAGTTGATTGTCGAAGCCAAATCAAGGGAAAGAGAAATTTAAACATTCAATTCCTGATCTGTTGTGTGATATGAGAATATTTTAGAAGGTTACTTGTAAAATATCAAGTAATAAACCACAAGGGAAACTGACTGGGTAAATTTTAAATAATTTTGGGTTGAACAAAGACAAGTTGACTAGAGCTTGACTTGAACCTGCGACCTCCGAATTAACATGCCGGCACTCTACCAACTGAACTATCTAGTCCAAATTTTGGCAGTCTCCCTATTTTGTCCACATATTTCTTCGGAGGTGCCAGTCGTGACGGAGCAGTTAAGAGCACCGGACTCAAGCTCTGGTGTGTCTGATCAGCAGAGTGTGGGTTCGAGTTCCAGTCGTGGCACTTGTGTCCTTGAGCAAGATATTTTACCATAATTGCTTTGTCCTTCGGATGGGATATTATGCCCTAGGTTCCATGTAGTAGGATTGGTAGTGCACGTATAAAAGAACCCAGAACACTTATCGTGGAAGAGTAGGGGTTAACTCCGGTGTTTCTGTTCCACAAAGCAAGCACCCTTGTTTACAGGTTTCCTCAGGCTTGTGAGCTACAATGATTAAGTTCACTTATGAGGCATCCTTGGATTCATTACCAGAAATATATAATAATAATAACAACCTGTAACTGCCGTATAGCCAGGGATCACACCCATATCTTATCGGATCAAGAAACAAGTTTGCCAACTGAAGCCACCTTGTCTTGCTCCATCTCCAAGCAAGACATCAACGATTTATGTTTCTGCTTTCTTCCACAGTGCAATGTGATTCAGGTCTTGTTTACAAAGACTGTAACTGTCATTTAGACTGCCTGGCCATGGCAGAGTTCCCAGGCGGTCGACCTCCTCTGATCATCGACTGTGACCCAGAAACCTGCACCCCAGGTTGTAGCTGTCCATCGGGCTTCGTCCTTCATGAGAATGTCTGTATATCTCGGGAGAGATGTCCGTGTTATTACGATGGGAAGTTCTATACAGTAAGTCAAATAAACAGGGTGGTTGGGTTGGCATAGTGGTATCTTTCCTTGCCTTCCACCTCTGGGACCCGGTTCGAATCCCACCGGGGGTACTATTTGGATTGGGTTTTTAGTCCCTACCTGATTGCGTGGGTTTTCCCTGGAATAATTCTCTGGGGTTTTCCTCCAACATCTAAAACTGAAACCTCCCTTGTTGTCTTCTCTCCATGGGGTTCTTGGCTAGTATAGTGGTTAAGTACACTTTTGTGAGAGTCCTTGGCTTCACAACCAGAATTAATAATAATGAAGTGGAGTAGATTTTTTCCTGCTGTCTAGCTCTCCATCAAATGTAGTGGTCCCAATTTCATAGAGCTGCTGAAGCACAGATTATTGCTTGACAATTTCCTGCTGAGCAACAAATGAGCAGGATACCAGTCTAAAGTGGTACTAATTTTTTGAAATGGTATTTTGGCTGGTTACCTTAATCTGGTAAGCATATTTTTGTTATGCTTAGCTACTTTTTGTGCTTAAGCATTTATCTGAAATTGCTCCGTGGTTTTAATTATTTTGATTGAGGGATTTGGGAAGGGACCTCAAAACAAAAATGCTAGTTCTATTATTTCTTAAAACTAATCCCCCCCTCTCGGATTATTGCCAATCCTGTACTTGTCTCTAACGTGTCACTATCGTCATAATCATTGGCCTGTGGCTGTACTTGGAATTATGAACTCTAAAACCCAGGTACTGCACACACACGCACACCTGCCATAGATCTTGTACGAACAGCTCCGCACACAAGTGCGGTAACTTGCTGAGAGTTCATAATTTCATGTGCAGTCACAGGCCTGCTATGATCAGGACGACAGCCACCCCCCCCCCCCCCCGATAACAATAAATAATAAAGGTAAAACCTGGTTTGTTAATTTATTGATTGATTGATTTCTTATTTTAACTGGGTGGCCCATTCACTGGTAACCACTGGTTTCCCATGGGTCCCAGCAAGTACAGAGACACAATAAAATTTAAACAATAAGAAAGGACCTTTGTTAGAATGTTTAAACAAAATGCTTAGTAAAAAATTTGGCCATCAAATCGAGGAATAATGCTAATCTGGTTGGTATAATTACAGTATGGTGACACCATCGTAATCGATGACTGCTACTCGGCCATCTGTGATCAGCACGTACTACACATCGACGATGAGTCCAATCTCATCATAACTTGTAACTTGGTCTGTCCAGAGGGAGAAATCCTGATCAACACACCGGGGGAGTGCTGCAAATGCGTTCCAGGTATGTGTCCTTGGAGGTTTGAAGGGGACAAAATGAAACTCCCACCCAGCGTTGGCAACAAGCTAATGTCGTTGATAATATCAAATGGCAGCTGAACTTGATGTAAAATACGGGTATTTTTAGAAAATTAGAGTAACAATTGCAACATTTGGGAATAATGTCTGGTACAATGACTTATTGCTCACAGGTGAACACTCAAATTGTATTCCCAAGACCAAAGACAGTGTTGCTATCGCACGTGGTTCAGGACAAGCTTTTGTATAACAACCTCCAGATGGGCAAATCCTGGTGCAGTTGTGCCACCTACTTTTATTTAGAACAAAAGCTTGCCCCAAACCATGTGACATAGCAGCTGTCTCTAGTCTGAAGTATTCAAATTTAAATGAACATTACAGAATTGGTTTTTGCTAACAAAACAGTTGAGCACTTGATATAATCCACCATATACATAAACTGACAAACCTGTAGAAGTTTGAGATCGATCGGCCATCTGGGTCACAAGAAAAAAGTGAAAAACCGATTACTCATTTGCATGTGTTATACAATGCATGAATAAAACGCTCATGAGCGATAAACTCCAATCGGAAATTAGTTTTAATTATTTCTCATCAAATATGGCATTTCAGACAGAAATATTTCTAGGGATGTTTTCTACTATCATCATCATTAGACCGTGTAAGTTTTATGTAAATCTGTGATCTTAAAGAAAATTTTAATTACCAGTTCTGTAACGTTCCTTTAAGCTGTAACTTAGCAAGTCATTTTTTGAAAACATCATGGAAATAAGTTTGGGTTGAACAAAGAAATATTGACTACAGCAGGATTTGAATCCGCGGCCTCCATTTGAACGTGCCGGCGCTCCACCAAGTAAGCTATCAATGTTGGCGGTCTCCCTATTTTGTCAATGTGTTCGGGAGTGCCATCAGAAACCATTCAACCTGTAACTGCTGAACAGCCAGGGATCAAGTTTACAATACAACCTGGGAAGTGGCAGCAGAGGGATCACATTATTGAAAAATAACTCACAAATAGCATTAGCTGCATCATCTCTACATTGATCCCTAGCAAACAGTTGCTGCAACAAAGGCCAAGTTCGTGCAAGGACTATCGTTGACCATAGTTCGACTAAGTTCGCCCGAACTCTGTCTAGTCGAAGATAGTTTGACTACACTAGTCGACTATTTGGAACCAGCCTACTGGGCATGGTTGAATTTTTGGTTATCAATTGCTGTTTTCATAGCACAATGCAGAGTGGACAGTTATCGGTCGCGTTGACATGATATGACTACAGTCGTTCACACTTCAACTTCTGTGTGATGCCCTATGTATGTCTCTAAACAACCATAGTTAACCATTGGTCCTTGCGCAAACTTGACCAAAGGTGCTAGCTACAAGTTGAGTTTTTGTGAATTGGTTTTCGTCTTTCCTCCAACCTACAGATTGTACACCTATGACGTATCAAGAATGTCCATGTCCTCGTAATTGTGATCAACTACTTGCGCCATGTCCCGTACAATGTACCCCTGGATGTAGCTGTCCACCTGGCCAATTTTGGGACGGGGAGAAATGCATTACTGACTGCCCTTGTGAATATTCCGATCATGAGGTAAGCATTTAAAGAAACACAGACTGATGAAAGAATAAAACATATTGTCAAGCAGTTTGGGTACTTTGATGAAGAACCATCATTTAATACTATAATTGGCAGGCCACTTTGGGTAGACCTAAACAAAAGGGCCTTACCATAAACTAGCTACTAAAAGTAAAATAAACAGTTGGTGCAAGTGCTGCCGAGATTGGAATGGTTATGAGCTCCTTACACCAAAAAGCTTGCAAAGCAATGTTCTAAAAATACAACTACATCACATAGTTAAAGTGTCCTTCTGGCCACCTGGCATGTGGCCCTCCAGTGGAGGGCAATAATGAATGACCATGAGCAGTAGCTAGAAGGCACCCCAGGGATAATTGCTTTAATAAAAAGAAGTCAATGGTTTCACCAAAAGCAAAAGCAAATTTGATTTTCACCCAAATTTACTCTCCGCGACATTTCTAAGGGGGTCAGGTTGGCTCAGTGGCTTCTTTCCAAGCCTTTCACCTTTATGGATCCGGCGATATCTATATTTCCGCGAAATCTTAGAAACGCTACCATCTTTTGAAATGAAATTTTCACAGGTTGTTTTTATTGTATATATCTACATTTATATAGGATTGAAACAACCGAACGGTTCAAAAAACCAACTGGATACTTTGCCTTTAAAGGCAGGGTATACTTTTGGTAATTGTCAAAGACCAGTATCCTCACTTGTTGTATTCCAACATATGCATAAAATAACAAACCTGTGGAAATTGGGGCTCAGTTTGTCATCGAAGTTGCAAGAAAATAATGAAAGAAGAAACCACCCTTGTTGCATAGAATTGTGTGCTTTCAGATTTCTCTAAAACTACATTACTTCAAAGGATGTCGTGTCTAACAGCATTTTATAGTACCAACAGCTCTCCAGTGCTCTTTACCAAGTAAATTTTTATGGTCATTAGTTGTTGGAGTAATTACCAAAGGAATACCCTTCCTTTAATGAAATTTTGATATATATATATTTTGTTTTACTTTCAGACTTATCAGTTTCAATTTTTTGTCTTTTCTTAGATGGATGATGTTTGGTATGAAGGTGAATGCATCATGTGTAAATGGGAGAATGTTGCTCTGTGTAACATCAGCTGCGGTGAATACTGCCAGTATGAACATGGCTGCCCAGAAGGAGTAAGTGACATCATAGAAAACTAAACCTTCGATTGAAGTTATTTCTACCAATCATTTTAATAACACTGAAACCGGGTTGTTAACTAGCTACGAAGATTGTCGCGTCAGCGCAATAAGTTTGGTCAAAAGGTCATATCTTGCACACTTGTAAATACACAATTTGCAACCAGGTCAACACTTCATCTAGCGGCCTTTTTACATTTGTTACACATTTTAATCAATTAGTCATATTTTGGATTATACCTGATATGTTCATAAATGTTATTTTTAAAATATTAAAAGTCTGACTTAAGAAATAGGTATTTTTTGTGCAATTATTATGTTTGTTTTTTTTGCAACAGTATCAACTCGTTAATGAATTTCCAAATGATCTGATATGCTGCCATTGTATTCCAGAAGGTAGGTTAAGCTGTAACGTTATATTTTCATTTTCATTGTGCTGCCTTGCAAATCTTAAAGCTGGACGATTCTTTTCCAATCAATCTTGTGTTTTGTGTTTTACCCATACACCGATAAGTGTTAAGCACTTTATACCCAGTACTTTTCCGGGTCCTTTGAGAAAGAAAAAAATCCACAGGCATATTACTTGGGTGAGATTCGAACCCATGACCTTTGCCATAATAGAGCAGATGTCTTTCCACTAGACCACTGAGTTTGCTGGGTAGCTAGATGCAGTTTGAATCATCTATTTTAGCAGCGGGTACCGCAACAACTTTTATTATTTGAACTGCCTCTAGCTACCAGGCAGTCTGGGTGTCTAGTGGTAAGACTTCTGCTCTAGCATGGCAAAGGTTCGAATCCCACCCAAGTACTATGCCTGTTGATTTTGCACTCGGGGAAAGTACTGAGTATACAGTGCTTATCACACATCGGTGTATGGGTAAAACACAAATAATATTCTTTATCCCCGATGCAAATTGAACATCCTGGTGTTATTTCAATGTTTCATCTTAATTTGGTTTTTCTTTTTAAATATCAAATTTGGTTAACCAAAAGCCTTGAAGCTGTTGATAAACACTTAGTGGAGGTAGATCTTTTGAATCTTAAAAACTCGTTCATTTTCTTTCAGATCTGGGAGTTTTTTGGGGCAGAGGGGATGGGATAGTGCATCTTTGAAATGTTTTTAGTGACCACAAAATATATTGAAATTTTAATTTGTCTTTCTTTCAGATCGCTGTCAATATGTCAATGATCCACCAATGGTCTATAGAGAGGTAAAGTAACGATGCGTTTTATTCATGTTTTCCTGAGGGCAAGAGAATCAGCAAGAACAGGGGAAAGTGGAAGGAGCTTGTTGCAAAATGTTTAAAAGCACTGTACACGTTTGGTAATTACTCAACAACAAAATTGTATAAAAACTTACTTGGTAACGAGCAACGGAGAGCTGTTGATAGTATAAAACTATGTAAGAAACAACTCCTTCTGAAGTTACGTAGTTTTTGAGAAAAAAAGGTAATTTCTCACTGAAATATTTGAATCTGAAAAAGACTTCTGGCCAGAAGTCTTTTCAGGCATCTCAAAGCAAACAAATTTGTGCAAAAAGGGTGCTTTTTCGTTCATTATTTTTTTGCAACTTTGATGACCAAATGAGCCCAAATTTTCTCAGGTTTGTTATTTTATGCATATGTTGGGATACACCAAGTGAGAATACTGGTCTTTGACAATTACCAAACGTGTCCAGTGCCTTTAAGGGGAGCGTTCAGAGACAATGATCAATTCTGCAATCAAGTCTGTTTGACTTATGAAACAAAATGTAAAGTCAGTTGGAGAACAAAATAATATCTTCAGCTCGGGACTATGAGGTCGTTAGTGCAGTTTGTATGAATTTCATAAAACTGGTTTTGAATATTCTGGAGCGCCTGGTAAATGGAGTTTATTGATCAAGAGTGGTCTCCAAAGTAATTGTTTAGGAAAAAGAAAACATTCGTTTTTAAAGAAAAACATTTGTGTAGATTTTGATTTAGTTTTTCAAATCTATACCAATTTTTGATCATTACGAACTGCAATTTACGACCTTTATAGTACTGAGCTGACAACATATTTTTTTTGTCATGAAGATGTGTGTATTAGCCTTGACCCTCCTTGTGTTTTTGACGAGAGACGCTTCCATGTCTTCCAAAATTCTCCACTCTTTGGTAACTTAATAACAAAATGTTTGGACTTGGATAAGATTGGTATGTCATGGCGTGTCGTGGCCGAGCGGTCTAGTTCACCGGACCTAAGCTCTGGTGTTGTCAGCAGCAGAGTGTGGGTTTGAATCCTGGTCATGACACTTGTGCCCTTGAGGAAGGCACTTACCATAATTGCTTTGTAAGAAGTTGGGAAGGTAGTGCATTCTTCTCTAGCAGCCAGGCTCCTAGTGGATGATACCCATGCCAACATCCTTACGGACTGTAAAGGGGGTAACCCTGTTTCAGCCCCAGGAGTAGGTGGCAACGTGCCCCTGGTGACAGTTGATTTGGGTCGACAGTTAAGTGTAACCCTCACCTTGAAGTGGCCTTCCGGTCTTGTGATGTTAGGCGATATCTCATTAAAACAAATTTAAAAAATGCCTTATCCTATGTCTTTTCCTGCAGTACCATATCCTACGAAGTCGGACAACTTCCTGAAATTGATTGTGGAAATGTTTGTACTAAGGTTAAACAATCAGCTTTTATAATTGTGTGGTATTGTGGGTTGATGTTTTGCAGGTTGGAGAAACATGGAAGCCTGATAAATGTACGGAATGTGTATGTGAAGAATCCTACACTGTTACATGTATGTCCATGTCATGCATGCCAGCCCCTTGTGATAACGTAAGTTTTTTCACTCTCATCATAATCTGTTGTTGTTTTGTACCAACTATTCCAACTAAAACTGAAAATACAAACCAAATAATATTCTTTATCCCCGATGCAAAATGAAAATTTTTGTGGTACCCGCTACTAATTTATAGAATTTGAACTGCCTCTAACCACCGGGCTAGCTCGGTGGTCTAGTGGGACATCTGCTATAGCATTGCAAAGGTCGTGGGTTTGAATCCCACCAGAGTGATATACCTGTGGGGTTTTTCCACAATAATCAGGAAGTACTGAGTAAACAGTGCTTAATACACATCGGTGTAAGGGCAAATACCAAATAATACAACTGAAAAGATTACAACAAGCCCAATTAAAACCACTGCAGCAACTACAACCCCTAGCAAACCAAGTAATTGATACATATATTTCAGATTTTTGTCCCTTACATTCAAGTTCCAACGCTCAATTTTTTGCTGGAAGACCAAGTTGTTGTTGTTTTGGAATGTTGTTATTTACTCATTTTGTATCGCGCCATGAGGGTCAACACTTGGCGGATACCAAAGCATAATAAGTGCTCTATTATTATTGTTATTATTAATCAAAGAGACAAGTATTTGTAATTATCAAACAAAGTGATCAGTCTCAATCTGAAAGCTCGCTGATTGTGAAGTACATACCAATATTCATCCTCTAGTTTGAGCTGTGTTTTTGATGTACTGTTGTTCTTGTTCTGATAGCCCATTGACGATCCTGATGTCTGCTGTCCGTACTGCCGTAAGCATCTATCTTTTATCTGTCCAAATGAATTAAGTCATGCTCTTTGATCTACTTCTCTAGCACCGAAGATATTGTTCCCAAAAGCTCCTTGGAATCTATAGACTATAACCCCAATGGTTATCAAAAGGTGGAAATGCCATCATTTCAACGTACCTCCGTATCTGCATCCAAGTTTCAAACTGATTTTGTCAGCAATGACTTTCACCCTCGTTTATAAAGTGTCATAAAAAACTCAAACACAGCAACTGTCTGTGTACATTTTCGTGAATTTGTTTATTGATCGATAGTTTGAGAAATGTTTTAAAGGCGTCGTACACGTTTGGAAATTGGCAAAGACCAGTGTTCTCACTTGGTGTATCCCAACATATGCATAAAATAACAAGCCTGTGAAAATTTGGGCTCAATTGGTCATTAAAGTTGCAAGAAAATGATGAAAGAAAAAACACCCCTGTTGTACGAATTGGTGTGCTTTCAGATAGAATAATAAAAACTTCTTGCAAGAAGTTTTTATTATTTTAGTGAGAAATTACCTCTTTCTCAAAAACTACGTTACTTCAGCGGGAGTCGTTTCTCACAATGTTTTATACTATCAACAGCTCTCTGTTGCTCGTTACCAAGTCAGTTTTTATGCTAATATATATTTTGAGTAATTAACAAACATGTACGATGCCTTTAAACACCTCCCAATTGCCTTTTTTTTTACATGCTGGTTTGTTTTCTTCTCAATATTAACTCACAATTCGCAATTTGTATCACGCGAGTGTAAAGTTATACGTCAATTTTTTCTTGATTTGTAGCGCCAACCACAACCGAGCTACCAACTACCACTGCTCCTACTACAACAGAAAAGATTACAACACGCCCAATCATAACCACTGCAGCAACTACAACCCCTGGAAAACAAAGTAATTGTTATATATATTTCAGTTTTTCTTCAAATAAGCTTGCATCACCCAATTTTTTGCTAAAGACCAAAATGTTTTTCTCACATTGTCAATAAAGTGAGAGCAATAATAATAGTCTTATATAGCGCACATATCTACCAATAAGGTACTCAAGGCGCTTGAGCATAGAGAAACATTAAAAGACAGGTTTTCAATTTATTTTTAACTATGAAACCAATTTATGTAGCACCTTATAAGGGTTAACAAGGTGCTGCGGCACACCCAGCAGCCACTGCCAGAAATACCGGGGCAAACCCCTTTTCTTAGCGATAAGTGTATCTGGGTTCTTTTACGTACATTACACAACACACAGGACCTCTGGCTTTACTTCCCATCCAAAGGACAAAGCAATAATGGTTAAGTGTCTTGCCAAGGACACAAGTGTCAAGACTGGGACTCGAACCCACACTCTGCTGATCAGAAACACCAGAGCTCGAGTCCAGTGCTCTTAACCGCTCGGCAACGACCTCCAAGTGCATGGTTCCCTAAAATGTTCACATGATGCATGTGGGTCTTCTACCAGTTACACACCTATGTTCCGACACCCCTAGTGTATTTTCCTATTCCTAACCCTAACCCTTACCCTAACTCTAACCCTATCCCAAACTCTAACCCTAATCCTAACTTTAACCCTAACCCTAGCATGTAAATCACGAGGGGTTTTTCGGAACATATGGTTGTCGGTACATAGGGGTGTCGGAATATAGAGCAGTCACCCTTCCACCCTTTGGCTTACCTTGAACTCTTCTTCATTCCAGTTTGTCCGAGTCACTGCCACGTCACCGAAGAGATACCATGTGATAAGCAGTTTTATGTCGGAGGCAATCTTCCATTCGATAGCAAGTTCATCTGTAATCCTATGGTTGATCCGAGCATCGATCCCGACTGCAAGTGTGAAGAGGGCTATTACAAAGATGGACCAGACGGAGATATCGATAGCTTGTACAATTTCAATTATGGATCCCCAATGTGTCTGAAATTCGAGGAGCACTGTGACGAGTGTCTGAATGAATTTGGTGTTTACATACCTGTAAGTCTCTACACAATGTTTTTTCTTTTTTACGTAATAAAACACAAGGGAAACTTTACTGGGTAAAATTTTCATAACTTTGGGTTGAACAAAGACAAATTTACTAGAGCCGAACCTGAACCTGTGTCCTCCAGATTAAAGTGCCGGCGCTCTACCAACTAAGCTGGCGCTATATTCAGGCATGAATCATTTCTCAGTTTTCTGAGGGTTGGTGTCCCTTCACGAGTGCTGCGGCCAGAGTTGTGATTGGTACCCGCTGTCACCTTGCTTAATGTGGATTGATTCGACGTTCTGTGAAAATACTGACAGGTTTTTGCTGTTTCTCAGCAAGTAGACTCTGCATTCAGCTGAAACTACATGTACTACATATTAAGCTGTTAAAGTTTTGTATTAATGTTTTTGTTTGTTTTTTTAGGAAGGGGAGTCTTATGTGCGAGGAGAGTGTGAAGTTTGTGTGTGTCGCTACATGTTCTCACAATATATTTATGAATTTGAATGTGTCTATGATGGAAGACTACCGACCTGTGTCACAGAAGGTAGACATCTTTTTTAACGATTTGAATATTTGTAGACATGAAAGGTTATTAAAGGCACTGGACACGTTTGGTAGTTGTCGAAGACCAGTATTCTCACTTGGTGTAACCCAACATATGCATAAAGTAACAAACCTGTGTGAATTTGGGCTCAATTGGTCATCGAAGTTGCTAGAAAATAATAAAAGAAAAAACACCCTTGATGCACACATTTGTGTGCTTTCAGATGCCTGAGAAAGGCTTCAGGCCTGAAGTCTTTCTCAGATTCAAATATTTTTGTGAGAAATTACCTCTTTCTCAAAAATACGTAGCTTCGGAGGCAGTCGTTTCTCACAATATTCTATACTATCAACAGCTTGTTACCAAGTAAGTTTTTATGCTAATATGTATTTTTAGTAATTACCAAACGTGTCCAGTGCCTTTAAAGAGCCACTTGAGAGAAACAAATTGTTAACGGGAATGCTATGCTTGTTTATAATGAGTTTGTTTATCAATTAATTGTAATTTTGATATTTTGACATTTCTAAATTTTTAGTAATTATCGATCAGCCACCATACATAAGCCTGGGTTTTAAAACTAAATCTCTTTTTCAATATTTCATCTCTTTTTTCATTAGCACCCACTACAACGGTACCAACAACAACCACTGAGGCACCAACAACTACCGGTAAATCTTATACTTCTTAAAAATGTATTTGTTAACAAAATAACTACTAAAAATAGTCTTTTATCAGGGCTTAAAATCTCTACTGGACCACTGGCATAGGATAGCGGAAATACTTTTTGTTGTGGTCGGGTTGGTGTAGTGGTATCTTTCCTTGCCTTCCACCTCTTGGATCCCGGTTCGGAACATGCCGGGGGCACTATGTGGATTGGATTTTCAGTCCCTACCTGAATGCGTGGGTTTTCCCTGGAATAATTCTCTGAAACTTCCTTCCTTGTCTTCTCTCCTTTGGGTTCTTGGCTAGTACAGTGATTAAGTTCGCTTTTCTGAGAGTCCTTGGCTTCACAGCCAAAATAAATGAAATGAAATGAAATGAAAAAAAATAGTTTTATTAATGTCTTTGTTTTCCTTTTTTCTTTTTTCCAGCTGGTACAACAGTGATAACAACACCTGGTACAACTCCATTCTTACCGAGTTAGTATCTTCTTTTGAAAGAATTGGTTTAATAAGTTTAACTGATCTCGGGAGTTCTGTTTTTTGTAAATTGCTAAGTATTATTTCCTTTGCTCATAAATAGTTATTCCTTACCGGTGATCATAACACACAAAACTTTTTAATTTTTTTCGTCTTTTCATATAAACATAAATTTTTGAGATTTTTTGAGATACCTTTTGGGATTGTTGGTAGTGCAGCGACGTAGCTTGCGATGGCCTCAAGGTATCTTCATTCAGCGTAGTGATTTAATCCTCCGTCATGTGTCTGCCTTTTGGCCACCAACAATGATCTGATCATGTGATCATAGCTTTTGATGTGATGCTAATAAATATTTGATAATTTATTTTTATCCTTTTGTTAGTTTGTGATGACAACTGTCACGTGATCGAACCGATTCCGTGCGAATCCCAAGACATAGCAACCAAGAAAGATCATGCCCCGTTTACATCCGACATTTACTGCAACCCAGCCTTTGCCAAGATAATGAACTACACAGATCCTTGTAAATGTCGCGAAGGATACATCCGAGACTACAGTGGAGATTTGAGCCCAAACTCTCTGGAATTTCACATTGGGTTCTCATGGAAAACATACATGTGTGTGAAGCTCGATGAACCGTGTGAAGTCGGTCCCTGCTCGATAGACGGCACTTCTGTTTTGGTATGTCGTTATATGCAATCATTTGAATCTTTGTTTCCTTTATTGTCACTCCTTTTTTTCGCCTGACTGCATCTGGTACACTTATATACTTGTATTTGTGTGTTAATAATAATAATAATGATGTCTTCTGATAAAGTTCCTCTGTGGATATCTTCGAATGGTGCACATGCAATAAAATGTGAAAAAAAGAGGTGCTGAATAAAAACAGCAGCAGAATAAGTGGTTGGTACCCGCTGTCACCTCGCTAAACATGAATGGATGCAATGTTCTTGTGAAAATACCGTGACAGTTTTTGCTGTTTTCTCAACAAGTATAGACTGTACCCAGTTGACTTTCACATCTGACTTTCATTGTATCTTTCTTTATAATTTTGACAATAAGTTAGTATAATCTTGACAAAAACCAATCTATGACCCTACCTTCAACAGAAAGGGGAGCTAAACATCTAGTTTTGCACGTTTCATGGTTCACGTGAAAGTGAAGCGAATTCCTTGACGCAAAGTGAAGGGAATTACCTGACACAAACCTGAATCACATCAAGCAAAAGTGAATATGAAGCGAATTATGTGACGCAAACAATTGCTCCACGCGAAAGTGAATATGAAGCGAATTACGTGACGCAAACAATCACTTCACGCGAAAGTGAATATGAAGCGAATTACGTGACGCAAACAATCACATCACGCGAAAGTGAATATCAAGCGAATTACGTGACGCAGACAATCACTTCACGCGAAAGTTAATATATAAAGCGAATTATGTGACTCAAACAATCACTCCACGCAAAAGTGAATATGAAGCGAATTACGTGACGCAATCAATCACTTCATGGGAAAGTGAATACAAAGTGAATTATGTGACGCAGACAATCAGATATGCGCTGTTTTCCAATTGCGCTTCACTTTCACAATATTTGCGTGTAGTATGAAACGGGCTTTACAGAGTCTGGGGAGTGAAGTTTGACAAATTTTGTGTCTTGTTTGTGAATCTTTTTGCAGCCAGGGGAAACCATTCAGAAAGACTGCCTGTTATGCACCTGTAAGTCTTATATTGGTAACAACAGTGAAGATACCCATCATGAATTGGAATGTGTACCAGTGGTGGACTGTACTACGACACCAGGTAGGTTAATAAACACTTTTAGAGCACTGTTGGTTTCCCAATACTCTGCTTTAGCTTCCATTGGTGTGTCGTGGCCGAGCGGATAACAACACCGGACTCGATCTCTGGTGTTTCTGATCAGCAGAGTGTGGATTCGAGTTCCGGTCATGACACTTGTTTCCTTAGGCAAGACACTTAACCATTACTGCTGCGTCCTTTGGATAGGACGTGAAGCCGTAGGTCCTGTGTGTTGTATAGTGCACGTAAAAGAACCCAGTGCACTTATCGTAAAAAGAAGCGGTTCACCCCAGTATTCCTGGTTTGATTGTCTGCATATTGTGCCACAGCACTTGTAAACCATTACATGGTGCTATGTAAAGGAAAGAGGTATCATACTTCAAAATGTAGCTCAGCATACTTTGCAGGAAAAAATACTGAGCGCTTTGAGACATCCATCGGGTGTGGAAAAGCACAATATAAGAACTATGTATTATTATTATTTCTTTACTTCTTTTATGCATTTCTGCCTTGTTGCCAAACTGTTATGTAAAATTCTTATCATCATTCTGCATAATCCTTCTTGTCGTTGTTATTATTACCTTTAAAGTATAATTATTATTATCATATTTTCATTAATATTATTTTCTTTCAATATATTCCTCTTTAAGTTTAGTTGTTAATATTTGTTTGTTTGTTGCTTTTTGCTGTAAATTGTGTCGGTTTGTGTTTGTCAGTGGGCATTTCAATACAAGCCTAATTTTGGGCTTCTGAAAATGCCCCCATATTGTTCTTAATCCATTTCATTATTTTATTTCTATTTATTTTTTCAATCGGGTCTTGATTGTCTTTGAGTTAAATAAACATTCTAAATTTGTATATTTTTCTTTCTTTTTACCAATATGGAACTAACAATGAATTGAATTGAAATATAATATGGTTTATTTTGGGGGGACAGTCGATATCAGCTCCCTGAGGAAATGGAAATTGACTTGTTCCCAAGGCGAAGCTGATGGAACCAGTTTGTCAAGTTCCATTGGAAGCTAATACTTGGAGCTAATACTTCTTCTCTACAAAGAACATCTCTCTTAACACAATTGACCATTCCATGATTTATATTCCAGGAACAACAACTACGATTATTACGACTCGCAGCACAACTCCTCTGATAACTACTTCAAGAAGAACAACCACACTAGTACCAACAACTACACCCATCAGGACAACCACACCCATACTAACAACCACGCCCATCAGGACAACCACGCCCATCAGGACAACCACGTCCATATTAACAACCACGCCCATCAGGACAACCACGTCCATATTAACAACCACGCCCATCAGGACAACCACGTCCATATTAACAACCACTCCCATCAGATCAACCACACCCATCAGAAAAACCACACCCATCAGAACAACCACACCCATCAGATCAACCTCGCCCACATTACCAACCACACCCATACTAACAACCACGGCCATAAGGACAACCACACCATTTACAACAGCTGGGCCAGTTGTGACGACCACGCCTACGAGGACAACTCCAATCTTTAGTACTACCGGAGCTCCAACAACAGCTGAGAAAACAACTCCCATAGTTGAAACAACAACAGGTACGCAATACAAAAAACAGAAAGGAATGTTAAATTGTTGTAAATTTCCAAAATTTTGTTTTCAAGAACTTTTGTGACTTCAAAGTTTTAGCCTCTGAACAAAACCATAAAATATTGGATGCATTTGCGCTGCATATATGAAGCAAAACTTGATGTCGGGAATCAAGTTGTGGAGGCATTTTCTTGGATGATGCTATGAAAGCTCTGAAGTAAACATCTCAGTTTTAGCCAAAGAAGTGAGCGACATTTTGTGTGATGCAAGAAACTGACAGATAAGTATTCTTTCTGCAAAGTGTTTTGAATTCTTAGAATTATCATTTTTCCCCTGAGAGTCTAGCTTCCATTTAAAAAAATACTCCATAGTAGATATAGATTGTAGATCAATTTTAAAATTGTAATCAGTGCCCAGTTTTATAGAGCTGCTTAAGCACTAAATGTAGCTAAGCAAAGCAAAATTATGCTTGCCAGAATATGATTTTCATCCAAAATACCAGGTTACATGCACCATCTTTAACTGTATTTGCTTATTTTTGCCTGCAGAAAATTTGTCAGCAATAGTTTCTGTTTATTAAGCAGCTCTATGAAATTGGGCCCTAGTTTTAGAGCGTCATCCACAAATCTGCTTACCAGTATTTGAACTTTTAAATATGTTTCTGAAGCTATGCTAATTTGTTTTAAATGTCTATAAGAAGTAGTACGTAGTTTTCTTAGTAAAAATGTAGAACTTGTTCCAGTTAATGCAAATAATTAAATGCAATATGAGGAAGGCTTTTTAAAAATTACAATTCTTTTTCAATTTGTGGACAAGTTTTTTGCATGACACCTCTTCTGGAGCTGGAAATAGAAGAAATGTGGACAATCTCCGATGGTGTAAACGATAAAATTCTTGAAGATCGAAATGCCCCCTGGAAAGTGGATAGCATCATCTTGTTCCCCATCATCAAGACTATGCTTCGTACCTCGGCAGAGATCAGAGGTCTTCAAATCAAGGGGATGGTGACCCAACTACTGGAGATCTCACTGGGCTACAGCATCAACAGAACTCTGGACTTCCAGTACATGGTAAAACATTTCATCCGGCTAAATTATACATTTCAAAATATTACACAAATATTGGATGCATGTGAGTATAGGGTGTCATGGCCGAATGGTTTAGAGCATCGAGTTCAAGTTCTGGTGGTTAAGTCACCGGGGTGTGGAATCGAATCCTGGTCATGACACTTGTGTCCTTGAACAAGATGCTTTACTGTAATTGCTTCTCTTCACCTAGGGGTATAAATAGGTATCTGCAAGGGTAGAGGTTGATATTGTGTTTGAAAAAGCCTTTGGAGCACCACGGCAGCTCGGGGCTGTATACTCCCCATGAAGCTGAGAAAGATTAAAGGAATGTTATTGGCCTAATGACCTGGGCCCAATTTCATAGAGCTGCTTAAGCAGAAAATATTGCTTAACAATTTTCTGCTGAGCAGAAATGAGCAGGATACCAGTCACAAATTGTACACATGTCATAATTTTGTTGTGCTTAGCTAGTTTTTGTGCTTAAGCAGCTCTATGAAATTGGGCCCAGGGCATTAATGTTGAGCTACGGCTCCGTCATAAATTTTGGAGCAGTACATTCTGCACGTTTTTTTTCAACATCAAATGGAATCTGGAGCCGGTGACGGAACCTAGAGCCGGAGACGGAGCCTAAGCCGAGGTTTGCGAAATGCCCCAGGTTTTCCAGAGGATGAAATCAATTCTGCTAATTAAATACCTGTGATATTTCTTTCTTCTTTTGTTTGATTTTGCAGGACCTGTCAATAGAGCTCATTCAGAATAAATCCATTGACGTACTTTTCACTGAGCCTCTAAGATTTGTCTCCGACTTGGAGTTCAGGTTGCAGAAAAATCCCATGGAGAATACTCCTCTGCAATTGGACTACTTAGGGTGTCTTGAACGTAGGTTTAAAGGGATTGTATACCTTTGGTTTTTGGAACCTAAATATAAATGTAGATATACAATAAAACTAACCTGTAAAAATTTCATTTAAAAAGGTGGTCATGTTTTTGAGGTATTGCCGAAAATCTGGAGTGGTTATGTCCACGCAGGAAGAATAAGCCATTATTGGAATACACAATCTGAGAAATGTATATGACAGTAACGTTTCTTAGATTCAAATTTTTGGTGATCAAAACTGATGTTTTTCCATAGCCACATTACCTTAAAGTGAAATGTTTCTCAAAATGCTTTGTACTATCAGAAGCTGCTGTACTTCTTACCAAGTAAGTTATTGCCATAATTTTATGAGTAATTACCAAACGTATACAGACCCTGTTGAATTCTGTAAAAAGACAAAAAAATTATACCTCGGGTCATTGCGTTTGGTAAGCAGTTTGCAACAGTTTGCTTTTTCAATTTTGTGTCATTTAAGAAATTTAAATCGCCTCTTTAAATTTGCTACTCACTTAAACTGATATTATCTGTTGCCATAGCGATTTATGGGACAACGCCTGAATTAACCACTGTTAGAAGTACATCAGTGTCTGCTACCACAGGTTTGTCTCAGACAAGATTCTGAAGAATGTATTTTGGTTCATCTTGGGGTTGGAGGTTGTAATTTCTCCACAAATTTGTTCATTTTGACATTTTCACATTTATATTGATACAAATTTTCACATTTTGTTCTCATTTTGATTCTTTAATGTTCATGGCTCGAAATTAACACTGGACTGCAGGCCCGAGGCCAGTGATTATTTGCCTTGGGCCAGTAATAGCAGGCATGATATTCTTCCTTTTTTAGTCTGCTTTCCGACTTTTTTTGCCCTTGGAAAAATCAGAACAATTGTCGATTACTTAGCCTGAAAAGTCTATTAAAGCCTACACCATTTGTACATGTAGGTCAGCCCTAGTACTCGATAAAATGTCCCTACTTTTTTCCTAGGACCAAATATTATCACTGCAGTAAACTCAAGATCAGACAAGTCCGGCAGTCTGGTGTTTATCAATTGAATAATAATACCTCACTGTGTAATATATTTAAAAACAAAACGTTATGTCCAGACCTTAACTTTGAGTCTGCTCTGTACACAAAATTCTGGTCGGGTAAAAATTTATAGTTACAAATCCTGCAGTCTTGTGGATTCCCCCCAATTTGGAGCCCTGAAGTTGTTTTGAACAACACCACTATTCGCCATTTGTATTTGGGATTTTGACTTTTTGTTTGACCATAATCTTCTTTTGAAGTTTTATACTTTGGTTTCTTAATCCTTTTACAATTTTTTAAATTGCATTTTTTAACATTAAGTGAATCACCCATTAAAAGCAGACCAGAGTTTGCCTATGACAAACTTGGGTCGTACTCACTGGTTTGGGAAAGAGCAGTTTTCAACAAGATCTTTCTTATCTGATCAAAAACTCATGAGGCGTAAACATACGGTATAGTGTGTCACTGCCTGTGAGTTTACTGACACAAATACCAACAAAATGTTTCAGGTTCTTGTTTATAATGTGATGTATTGGGAAACAGTGTTAAATGGTATCATGAAGGTAACTTTGAGTAAAAAAAATCAACCAAAATATCTAGAGGAAATCAAATAAGAAACAGTGGAACTTTCTCTCTGCTCTTCAGCATTTTGGTTATTTGAGGCCTGTGCGTCAGTATCACTGTAGTTGGGGAAGTGGGTACCAGGGTGAATGTTTATATTACAACTACTTTACTGATAACAGCTGATAAGAGTCACAGTGAAACCTTTGAGTAGAATTCAAATATTTTGGTTAATGGGAAATTCACGTAATGTATACTAAATCAGGAAAATCATTTTGACTTTTTGTTCAACCATAATTTTCTTTTGAGGTTTTGTACGTTGGTTATCTTTATCTTTTTACAATTTATATTTTGTATTTTTATACTAAATCAGGAAAATTCTTGTAAGATGTTTAAAAAACTTCAAGGTTTTATCAATTTTGTGATGATTTTGATATTCATGTTTTGATATAATCCCTTTTTAAGGTGAACAGTTTTCCATGTTGGCTACAGATTGGTCTTCCTTTTGGAAATTGCATGTATGGTTGTTAGCATTGGACATTTGTTAAACGTTTATGATTAATAAAGGATAAAGAAAAGGTTAACTGATTTGTGTCTCATTTGCATGTTGTTATAGTCAACAATTTTCAAGATCAAAAGGTTACATATTCTTGCATGAATGCTATTTTGATTTTATACACTTAATTGTGATGTTTGATATGATCTTTTGACAATTTCTTGACCGTTTCACTAAACAATAAAATCATAGAAACTCATTTCAATAAGATTTCAGAAACTTAAACTTGTGAAGTGGATGTTTAAAATTACAGAAGAGCAGCCTCTTACAACTGTGGTAACTACTACAGAGGGAGCGACAACAACTGTTGTAACTACTTCACCTGAACTGACAACTACAGAAAAAACAACTGTCTTAAGCACAACAGGTAAAAGCAGTCACAACTTTATCTGTCCACATTTTTGTTATGAATGTAAACACTTTGAAATTTAGTGTTTATACAAGAATTTAATTGTTTTTTTCAATTATATGTTTGTTTAACAACAATCTCTGCTTTTGTTTTGTTTTGTAGAAAAGCCAACTACAACTGTGATCGTTACAACAACGATTACCACTCGAGAAACCACAGCTGTTCCATCAACTACTGGCACCCCGATCTTAACAGAAGAGGTCATAACTACTATTGTAACTACCTCTCCAGAGGCAACAACAAGTGAGGAGACAACAACTGTACGCACGACTGCACGGCCAACAACTACTGGTAAGACTTTCACTTTATACCTTAAAATGACTTGAGAATTTAAACTTTGCTCCTTGCTATATAAGGCCTAGTTTAAACACATGTCGACTCATTTTTCAGAAGCCCCAACAACCACTGAAGCAACTACCACTCGTGTGACGATCACTGCAGCACCTACAACTTCCGGCCCTCCTACAACAACTGAGGAAGTCACCACCACAGTTGTGACAGCTTCTCCAGAAGCAACTACAAAAGAGATAACTACTGTGACCACCACAGCTGGCCCTTCAACCACACCTGAAGAATGTGCTGAGGATCTTGACGTGTATCCACCAGTGAAGGTCTCAAGAAAAAATTCTGACACTTCTGCACCAGTTAGACCTGATGAATGGTGGAAACCAGTCAGTCCTCCAGAAAACACTGGTGATCCGTATGAAGGATCCCACTTGATTGTGACCTTCATTCCAAGAAGTCGAGTTACATCTGTGATTGTTACAAATGAAGAAGGAGTGCCTGAGGAAGTCACCATTGCCTTTGAATTTCAGCCAAGTGATCGTGCTGAATACATACCTCTTTTTGATGAAAAAAATTCAAACATCTCCATAAGAAACACTGACACCAAAATTCCCTTACCATCAAGCTTGCCGTTCATAACAAGACTGAGAGTTTTCCTTGTTGGACCAAATCCAGATGCAAGTTACAAAATAGTCTTCAATGGCTGCGAAGAGAGAGGTAATTGCAATCTTTAAGTAAACGTTTTTTAAATGGTGACATTTTGAACTTCATCTAGAATATTTAGGTGTTCGTGCAATTAAGCATGAACACCTCTTGTTATTGTTCTGCTTTTTTTTTTTTTTTTTTTTTTTTTCTCCATCTTCTTCTTCCGTGGAACTCTTCTCTACAGCATAATTCAAGATTGAAACTGAATTGAACATTGAAATTCATCAGACAATTGAACCTCAATACGAAGAAGGCACAGTTGTCATCACGTCATGATGACGTCATCAGGTGTCAAATTACAAGGTTTTAAAGTTGAAAAATGACCTTTTGCTTTTGCTGTATCTTTACGAATATGAAAGCTATGATGTTCATAATTGGGCATGTGATAGTTCAAGACTGGGGCTACATTTGAAAAGTTAATGCCAAAATCGTATGACCTTAACTTCCGGGTCGTTACCCTGAGTCGAAGTTCGCCTTTGGGTTTTTTCTTGAAAAACATCTTTTTCGGGCTTATCTACAACATAACTCAAGATTGAATCTGAATTTTACATTGAAACTCATCAGACAATTGAACCTAAATATCAAGACGACACAAACTTGATGATGTCATGATGACGTCATCAGGTATTGAATTACAATGAATCAAAGTTTAATATTTGTAAACAAATCATAACTCTTGAACCACATTTTGGATTTTTACAATCTATACATCATCGAATAGGTCGTTAAACGTTCAACAAACGCTACACAAAGTATGACCCCATTTGACCTTGACTTCCGGTTCAAACCGGAATTTAAAAAAGTCACAAAATTCGTATCTCAAAAACTACTTATTAATTTAGCATAATTTTTACATCAGGTTGTAGAACGTTGAGCCTGCTCAAACTTTTGCACAGAAATAACAACATATTGACATTTACATCTTGTCTTATAACCACAGGCATTAAAGCGCACGTTTGTGTTGATCCACGTAGATAACGCGTGATAGTGATAACACGTGTACAGATACGTGTACAATTGTACGTGTAGTTCAGTTTACATCAACTACATGTAGGAATACATTTAGCATCGCTCTATATTGCGCACCCCGGCATCAAGTTAATCCATCTAATAATTGAAAAATTCATAACTCCTGAACCACACATTGGATATTTACAATCCATACATCATCTGAAAGGTCTTAATAAACTGAACACGCGCTACACAAAGTAAGACCCTGTTTGACCTTGAATTCCGGTTCAAACCGGAAGTAGAAATGTAGTATTTAAAAAAATCTGAACTTCTGAACAACTCATTCGATTTTTACAACCTATTCATCATTGGGAAAGTATGTAACATTTTTAAAAAAGATATACAGAATGTGACCCCAATTGACCTTTACTAATTGTTAAAACCGGATGATGAAATGTAATATTTGAAAAAATTAGAATTCCTGAACCACACATCGGATTTTTATCATCTATACATCATTAGAAAGGGCTCCAATGATTTAAGAAACGCTGGAAACTGTGACCTCATTTGACCTTGACTTCCGGTTCAAACCAGAAAGTGGAGGTTAATGTTTCAACAAATCGTAACTTCTAAACAACACATTGGATTTTTACAATCTTTACATTATTGGGAAAGTATGTAACAACTTCAGAAACAATACACAGAATGTGACCTCATTTGACCTTTACTTCCCGTTCAAACCGGAAGTTGAAGTTTAATATTTTAACCAATCATAACTCCTTAATCAGACATTGATTTTTTAAATGTATACATCATTGTTAAGGTCTTCAAAAAGTCAACAAACGCTGCACAAAGTGTGAACCCATTTGACCTTGACTTCCAGTTTAAACCAGAAGTTGAATTTTTATAATGAACAAATCTAACTCCTAAACCAGACGTTGGATTGATAGGGTAACTTGTCGACACCAAATCATTCACTCATAATTTGATGACATTACTCTCGAACACCTTGTTTTTGTAACCAACAAAAACTGAATCTCTAGTTTTACTTCTTATTCCTCGAATATAAAATAATAAATGCCCATTTCTACACATTTTGTATGTTTTTAATTTCAGTTCCTACCAGCACAGAGGTGTTCAGTTCTACTGTCAGCACCACACGGGAAACCACAACTGCACCCACAACTACAGCTGCACCAACAACCACCGAGGTGGTCACTACCACTGCTGTACAAACCACCACTCCAGAGGCAACAACCACTGAGGAGACAACTACTGTACGCACCACTACACAGCCAACAACCACAGGTAAAATGTTCATCTTCTAATACCAAATGCCTTGTTTATGTTTGCCTCGTTATTTTACAAAATATCGTTCAAGAATTTTGTTTTCATTTTCATGCTAAAATGATTTACATTTTCCAGAAGCCCCAACAACTACTGAAGCAACTACCACTCGTGTGACAACCACCGCAGCACCTACAACTTCTGGCCCTCCTACAACAACTGAGAAAGTCACCACCACAGTTGTGACAGCTTCTCCAGAAGCAACTACAAAAGAGATAACCACTGTGACCACCACAGCTGGCCCTTCAACCACACCTGAAGAATGTGCTGAGGACCTTGACGTGTATCCACCAGTGAAGGTCTCAAGAAAAAATTCTGACACTTCTTTACCAGTTTCACCTGATGAATGGTGGAAACCAGTCAGTCCTCCAGAAAACACTGGTGATCCATATGAAGGATCCCACTTGATTGTGACCTTCATTCCAAGAAGTCGAGTTACATCTGTGATTGTTACAAATGAAGAAGGAGTGCCTGAGGAAGTCACCATTGCCTTTGAATTTCAGCCAAGTGATCGTGCTGAATACATACCTCTTTTTGATGAAAAAAATTCAAACATCTCTATAATAAACACTGACACCAAAATTCCCTTACCATCAAGCTTGCCGTTCGTAACAAGATTGAGAGTTTTCCTTGTTGGACCAAATCCAGATGCAAGTTACAAAATAGTCTTCAATGGCTGCGAAGAGAGAGGTAATTGCAATCTTAAAGTGAACTTTTAAGATATGGAGAAATTTTTGAACTTCATCTAGAATATTTTTACTTCTTACTCCTCGAATATAAAATAATAAATGCCCATTTCTACACATTTTGTTTGTTTTTAATTTCAGTTCCTACCAGCACAGAGGTGTTCAGTTCTACTGTCAGCACCACACGGGAAACCACAACTGCACCCACAACTACAGCTGCACCAACAACCACCGAGGTGGTCACTACCACTGCTGTACAAACCACCACTTCAGAGGCAACAACCACTGAGGAGACAACTACTGTACGCACCACTACACAGCCAACCACAGGTAAAATGTTCATCTTCTAATACCAAATGCCTTGTTTATGTTTGCCTCGTTATTTTACAAAATATCTTTCAAGAATTTTGTTTTCATTTTGTTTATGCTAAAATGATTTAAATTTTTCCAGAAGCCCCAACAACTACTGAAGCAACTACCACTCGTGTGACAACCACCACAGCACCTACAACTTCTGGCCCTCCTAAAACAACTGAGGAAGTCAGCACAACAGTTGTGACAATGTCCCCTAAGGCAACCACCACAGAGACAATCATTGTGGATACAACAACAGGTTAGTTATTTTAGAAATCTGTTTATTTCATTATCAGCATAAAATGAGATGTTTGCTTTTTAAGAAAGACTCTTGCATAATATGTTCTTTTTATCTCTTCATAAAACCAAAGAGGAACCAATAACTACTGTGGTAACCACACATGAAATCACCAATGCACCCACAACTACAACTGCACCTACAACCACCGAGGTTGTCACTACCACTGCTGTTCACACCACCACTCCAGTGGCAACAACAATTGAAGAGACAACCATTGTACGCACCACTACACAGCCAACAACTACTGGTAAGATTGAAGTTTTCATCTTTTTTACTCTTGGAACAAATTCAAAAAGTTGCCTTATCCTCAGGTCTTTATTTCTCTGTTTTAATTAACTATATTTCCAGAAGCTCCAACAACTTCTGAATCAACTACCACTCGTGTGACAACCACTGCAGCACCTACAACTTCTGGCCCTCCTACAACAACTGAAAAAGTCACCACCACAGTTGTGACAGCTTCTCCAGAAGCAACTACAGAAGAGATAACCACTGTGACCACCACAGCTGGCCCTTCAACCACACCTGAAGAATGTGCTGAGGACCTTGACGTGTATCCACCAGTGAAGGTCTCAAGAAAAAATTCTGACACTTCTTTACCAGTTTCACCTGATGAATGGTGGAAACCAGTCAGTCCTCCAGAAAACACTGGTGATCCATATGAAGGATCCCACTTGATTGTGACCTTCATTCCAAGAAGTCGAGTTACATCTGTGATTGTTACAAATGAAGAAGGAGTGCCTGAGGAAGTCACCATTGCCTTTGAATTTCAGCCAAGTGATCGTGCTGAATACATACCTCTTTTTGATGAAAAAAATTCAAACATCTCCATAAGAAACACTGACACCAAAATTCCCTTACCATCAAGCTTGCCGTTCGTAACAAGATTGAGAGTTTTCCTTGTTGGACCAAATCCAGATGCAAGTTACAAAATAGTCTTCAATGGCTGCGAAGAGAGAGGTAATTGCAATCTTAAAGTGAACTTTTAAGATATGGAGAAATTTTTGAACTTCATCTAGAATATTTTTACTTCTTACTCCTCGAATATAAAATAATAAATGCCCATTTCTACACATTTTGTATGTTTTTAATTTCAGTTCCTACCAGCACAGAGGTGTTCAGTTCTACTGTCAGCACCACACGGGAAACCACAACTGCACCCACAACTACAGCTGCACCAACAACCACCGAGGTGGTCACTACCACTGCTGTACAAACCACTACTCCAGAGGCAACAACCACTGAGGAGACAACTACTGTACGCACCACTACACAGCCAACAACCACAGGTAAAATGTTCATCTTCTAATACCAAATGCCTTGTTTATGTTTGCCTCGTTATTTTACAAAATATATTTCAAGAATTTTGTTTTCATTTTGTTTATGCTAAAATGATTTAAATTTTTCCAGAAGCCCCAACAACTACTGAAGCAACTACCACTCGTGTGACAACCACCGCAGCACCTACAACTTCTGGCCCTCCTAAAACAACTGAGGAAGTCAGCACAACAGTTGTGACAATGTCCCCTAAGGCAACCACCACAGAGACAATCATTGTGGATACAACAACAGGTTAGTTATTTTAGAAATCTGTTTATTTCATTATCAGCATAAAATGAGATGTTTGCTTTTTAAGAAAGACTCTTGCATAATATGTTCTTTTATCTCTTCATAAAACCAAAGAGGAACCAATAACTACTGTGGTAACCACACATGAAATCACCAATGCACCCACAACTACAACTGCACCTACAACCACCGAGGTTGTCACTACCACTGCTGTTCACACCACCACTCCAGTGGCAACAACAATTGAGGAGACAACCATTGTACGCACCACTACACAGCCAACAACTACTGGTAAGATTGAAGTTTTCATCTTTTTTACTCTTGGAACAAATTCAAAAAGTTGCCTTATCCTCAGGTCTTTATTTCTCTGTTTTAATTAACTATATTTCCAGAAGCTCCAACAACTTCTGAAGCAACTACCACTCGTGTGACAACCACTGCAGCACCTACAACTTCTGGCCCTCCTACAACAACTGAAAAAGTCACCACCACAGTTGTGACAGCTTCTCCAGAAGCAACTTCAAAAGAGATAACCACTGTGACCACCACAGCTGGCCCTTCAACCACACCTGAAGAATGTGCTGAGGACCTTGACGTGTATCCACCAGTGAAGGTCTCAAGAAAAAATTCTGACACTTCTTTACCAGTTTCACCTGATGAATGGTGGAAACCAGTCAGTCCTCCAGAAAACACTGGTGATCCATATGAAGGATCCCACTTGATTGTGACCTTCATTCCAAGAAGTCGAGTTACATCTGTGATTGTTACAAATGAAGAAGGAGTGCCTGAGGAAGTCACCATTGCCTTTGAATTTCAGCCAAGTGATCGTGCTGAATACATACCTCTATTTGATGAAAAAAATTCAAACATCTCCATAAGAAACACTGACACCAAAATTCCCTTACCGTCAAGCTTGCCGTTCATAACAAGACTTAGAGTTTTCCTTGTTGGACCAAATCCAGATGCAAGTTACAAAATAGTCTTCAATGGCTGCGAAGAGAGAGGTAATTGCAATCTTAAAGTAAACTTTTAAGATATGGAGAAATTTTTGAACTTCCTCTATAATATTTTTACTTCTTACTCCTCGAATATAAAATAATAAATGCCCATTTCTACACATTTTGTATGTTTTTAATTTCAGTTCCTACCAGCACAGAGGTGTTCAGTTCTACTGTCAGCACCACACGGGAAACCACAACTGCACCCACAACTACAGCTGCACCAACAACCACCGAGGTGGTCACTACCACTGCTGTACAAACCACCACTCCAGAGGCAACAACCACTGAGGAGACAACTACTGTACGCACCACTACACAGCCAACAACCACAGGTAAAATGTTCATCTTCTAATACCAAATGCCTTGTTTATGTTTGCCTCGTTATTTTACAAAATATCTTTCAAGAATTTTGTTTTCATTTTGTTTATGCTAAAATGATTTAAATTTTTCCAGAAGCCCCAACAACTACTGAAGCAACTACCACTCGTGTGACAACCACCGCAGCACCTACAACTTCTGGCCCTCCTAAAACAACTGAGGAAGTCAGCACAACAGTTGTGACAATGTCCCCTAAGGCAACCACCACAGAGACAATCATTGTGGATACAACAACAGGTTAGTTATTTTAGAAATCTGTTTATTTCATTATCAGCATAAAATGAGATGTTTGCTTTTTAAGAAAGACTCTTGCATAATATGTTCTTTTATCTCTTCATAAAACCAAAGAGGAACCAATAACTACTGTGGTAACCACACATGAAATCACCAATGCACCCACAACTACAACTGCACCTACAACCACCGAGGTTGTCACTACCACTGCTGTTCACACCACCACTCCAGTGGCAACAACAATTGAGGAGACAACCATTGTACGCACCACTACACAGCCAACAACTACTGGTAAGATTGAAGTTTTCATCTTTTTTACTCTTGGAACAAATTCAAAAGTTGCCTTATCCTCAGGTCTTTATTTCTCTGTTTTAATTAACTATATTTCCAGAAGCTCCAACAACTTCTGAAGCAACTACCACTCGTGTGACAACCACTGCAGCACCTACAACTTCTGGCCCTCCTACAACAACTGAAAAAGTCACCACCACAGTTGTGACAGCTTCTCCAGAAGCAACTTCAAAAGAGATAACCACTGTGACCACCACAGCTGGCCCTTCAACCACACCTGAAGAATGTGCTGAGGACCTTGACGTGTATCCACCAGTGAAGGTCTCAAGAAAAAATTCTGACACTTCTTTACCAGTTTCACCTGATGAATGGTGGAAACCAGTCAGTCCTCCAGAAAACACTGGTGATCCATATGAAGGATCCCACTTGATTGTGACCTTCATTCCAAGAAGTCGAGTCACATCTGTGATTGTTACAAATGAAGAAGGAGTGCCTGAGGAAGTCACCATTGCCTTTGAATTTCAGCCAAGTGATCGTGCTGAATACATACCTCTATTTGATGAAAAAAATTCAAACATCTCCATAAGAAACACTGACACCAAAATTCCCTTACCGTCAAGCTTGCCGTTCATAACAAGACTTAGAGTTTTCCTTGTTGGACCAAATCCAGATGCAAGTTACAAAATAGTCTTCAATGGCTGCGAAGAGAGAGGTAATTGCAATCTTAAAGTAAACTTTTAAGATATGGAGAAATTTTTGAACTTCCTCTATAATATTTTTACTTCTTACTCCTCGAATATAAAATAATAAATGCCCATTTCTACACATTTTGTATGTTTTTAATTTCAGTTCCTACCAGCACAGAGGTGTTCAGTTCTACTGTCAGCACCACACGGGAAACCACAACTGCACCCACAACTACAGCTGCACCAACAACCACCGAGGTGGTCACTACCACTGCTGTACAAACCACCACTCCAGAGGCAACAACCACTGAGGAGACAACTACTGTACGCACCACTACACAGCCAACAACCACAGGTAAAATGTTCATCTTCTAATACCAAATGCCTTGTTTATGTTTGCCTCGTTATTTTACAAAATATCTTTCAAGAATTTTGTTTTCATTTTGTTTATGCTAAAATGATTTAAATTTTTCCAGAAGCCCCAACAACTACTGAAGCAACTACCACTCGTGTGACAACCACCGCAGCACCTACAACTTCTGGCCCTCCTAAAACAACTGAGGAAGTCAGCACAACAGTTGTGACAATGTCCCCTAAGGCAACCACCACAGAGACAATCATTGTGGATACAACAACAGGTTAGTTATTTTAGAAATCTGTTTATTTCATTATCAGCATAAAATGAGATGTTTGCTTTTAAGAAAGACTCTTGCATAATATGTTCTTTTATCTCTTCATAAAACCAAAGAGGAACCAATAACTACTGTGGTAACCACACATGAAATCACCAATGCACCCACAACTACAACTGCACCTACAACCACCGAGGTTGTCACTACCACTGCTGTTCACACCACCACTCCAGTGGCAACAACAATTGAGGAGACAACCATTGTACGCACCACTACACAGCCAACAACTACTGGTAAGATTGAAGTTTTCATCTTTTTTACTCTTGGAACAAATTCAAAAAGTTGCCTTATCCTCAGGTCTTTATTTCTCTGTTTTAATTAACTATATTTCCAGAAGCTCCAACAACTTCTGAATCAACTACCACTCGTGTGACAACCACTGCAGCACCTACAACTTCTGGCCCTCCTACAACAACTGAAAAAGTCACCACCACAGTTGTGACAGCTTCTCCAGAAGCAACTACAAAAGAGATAACCACTGTGACCACCACAGCTGGCCCTTCAACCACACCTGAAGAATGTGCTGAGGACCTTGACGTGTATCCACCAGTGAAGGTCTCAAGAAAAAATTCTGACACTTCTTTACCAGTTTCACCTGATGAATGGTGGAAACCAGTCAGTCCTCCAGAAAACACTGGTGATCCATATGAAGGATCCCACTTGATTGTGACCTTCATTCCAAGAAGTCGAGTTACATCTGTAATTGTTACAAATGAAGAAGGAGTGCCTGAGGAAGTCACCATTGCCTTTGAATTTCAGCCAAGTGATCGTGCTGAATACATACCTCTTTTTGATGACAAAAATTCAAACATCTCCATAAGAAACACTGACACCAAAATTCCCTTACCATCAAGCTTGCCGTTCATAACAAGACTGAGAGTTTTCCTTGTTGGACCAAATCCAGATGCAAGTTACAAAATAGTCTTCAATGGCTGCGAAGAGAGAGGTAATTGCAGTCTTTAAGTAAACTTTTTTTAAATGGTGACATTTTGAACTTCATCTAGAATATTTTTACTTCTTACTCCTCGAATATAAAATAATAAATGCCCATTTCTACACATTTTGTATGTTTTTAATTTCAGTTCCTACCAGCACAGAGGTGTTCAGTTCTACTGTCAGCACCACACGGGAAACCACAACTGCACCCACAACTACAGCTGCACCAACAACCACCGAGGTGGTCACTACCACTGCTGTACAAACCACTACTCCAGAGGCAACAACCACTGAGGAGACAACTACTGTACGCACCACTACACAGCCAACAACTACAGGTAAAATGTTCATCTTCTAATACCAAATGCCTTGTTTATGTTTGCCTCGTTATTTTACAAAATATATTTCAAGAATTTTGTTTTCATTTTCATGCTAAAATGATTTAAATTTTTCCAGAAGCCCCAACAACTACTGAAGCAACTACCACTCGTGTGACAACCACCGCAGCACCTACAACTTCTGGCTCTCCTACAACAACTGAGAAAGTCACCACCACAGTTGTGACAGCTTCTCCAGAAGCAACTACAAAAGAGATAACCACTGTGACCACCACAGCTGGCCCTTCAACCACACCTGAAGAATGTGCTGAGGACCTTGACGTGTATCCACCAGTGAAGGTCTCAAGAAAAAATTCTGACACTTCTTTACCAGTTTCACCTGATGAATGGTGGAAACCAGTCAGTCCTCCAGAAAACACTGGTGATCCATATGAAGGATCCCACTTGATTGTGACCTTCATTCCAAGAAGTCGAGTTACATCTGTGATTGTTACAAATGAAGAAGGAGTGCCTGAGGAAGTCACCATTGCCTTTGAATTTCAGCCAAGTGATCGTGCTGAATACATACCTCTTTTTGATGAAAAAAATTCAAACATCTCCATAAGAAACACTGACACCAAAATTCCCTTACCATCAAGCTTGCCGTTCATAACAAGACTGAGAGTTTTCCTTGTTGGACCAAATCCAGATGCAAGTTACAAAATAGTCTTCAATGGCTGTGAAGAGAGAGGTAATTGCAGTCTTTAAGTAAACGTTTTTTAAATGGTGACATTTTGAACTTCATCTAGAATATTTTTACTTCTTACTCCTCGAATATAAAATAATAAATGCCCATTTCTACACATTTTGTATGTTTTAAATTTCAGTTCCTACCAGCACAGAGGTGTTCAGTTCTACTGTCAGCACCACACGGGAAACCACAACTGCACCCACAACTACAGCTGCACCAACAACCACCGAGGTGGTCACTACCACTGCTGTACAAACCACTACTCCAGAGGCAACAACCACTGAGGAGACAACTACTGTACGCACCACTACACAGCCAACAACCACAGGTAAAATGTTCATCTTCTAATACCAAATGCCTTGTTTATGTTTGCCTCGTTATTTTACAAAATATCGTTCAAGAATTTTGTTTTCATTTTCATGCTAAAATGATTTACATTTTCCAGAAGCCCCAACAACTACTGAAGCAACTACCACTCGTGTGACAACCACTGCAGCACCTACAACTTCTGGCTCTCCTACAACAACTGAGAAAGTCACCACCACAGTTGTGACAGCTTCTCCAGAAGCAACTACAAAAGAGATAACCACTGTGACCACCACAGCTGGCCCTTCAACCACACCTGAAGAATGTGCTGAGGACCTTGACGTGTATCCACCAGTGAAGGTCTCAAGAAAAAATTCTGACACTTCTTTACCAGTTTCACCTGATGAATGGTGGAAACCAGTCAGTCCTCCAGAAAACACTGGTGATCCATATGAAGGATCCCACTTGATTGTGACCTTCATTCCAAGAAGTCGAGTTACATCTGTGATTGTTACAAATGAAGAAGGAGTGCCTGAGGAAGTCACCATTGCCTTTGAATTTCAGCCAAGTGATCGTGCTGAATACATACCTCTTTTTGATGAAAAAAATTCAAACATCTCCATAAGAAACACTGACACCAAAATTCCCTTACCATCAAGCTTGCCGTTCATAACAAGACTGAGAGTTTTCCTTGTTGGACCAAATCCAGATGCAAGTTACAAAATAGTCTTCAATGGCTGCGAAGAGAGAGGTAATTGCAATCTTAAAGTAAACTTTTAAGATATGGAGAAATTTTTGAACTTCCTCTATAATATTTTTACTTCTTACTCCTCGAATATAAAATAATAAATGCCCATTTCTACACATTTTGTATGTTTTTAATTTCAGTTCCTACCAGCACAGAGGTGTTCAGTTCTACTGTCAGCACCACACGGGAAACCACAACTGCACCCACAACTACAGCTGCACCAACAACCACCGAGGTGGTCACTACCACTGCTGTACAAACCACCACTCCAGAGGCAACAACCACTGAGGAGACAACTACTGTACGCACCACAACACAGCCAACAACCACAGGTAAAATGTTCATCTTCTAATACCAAATGCCTTGTTTATGTTTGCCTCGTTATTTTACAAAATATCGTTCAAGAATTTTGTTTTCATTTTCATGCTAAAATGATTTACATTTTCCAGAAGCCCCAACAACTACTGAAACAACTACCACTCGTGTGACAACCACTGCAGCACCTACAACTTCTGGCCCTCCTACAACAACTGAGAAAGTCACCACCACAGTTGTGACAGCTTCTCCAGAAGCAACTACAAAAGAGATAACCACTGTGACCACCACAGCTGGCCCTTCAACCACACCTGAAGAATGTGCTGAGGACCTTGACGTGTATCCACCAGTGAAGGTCTCAAGAAAAAATTCTGACACTTCTTTACCAGTTTCACCTGATGAATGGTGGAAACCAGTCAGTCCTCCAGAAAACACTGGTGATCCATATGAAGGATCCCACTTGATTGTGACCTTCATTCCAAGAAGTCGAGTTACATCTGTGATTGTTACAAATGAAGAAGGAGTGCCTGAGGAAGTCACCATTGCCTTTGAATTTCAGCCAAGTGATCGTGCTGAATACATACCTCTTTTTGATGACAAAAATTCAAACATCTCCATAAGAAACACTGACACCAAAATTCCCTTACCATCAAGCTTGCCGTTCATAACAAGACTGAGAGTTTTCCTTGTTGGACCAAATCCAGATGCAAGTTACAAAATAGTCTTCAATGGCTGCGAAGAGAGAGGTAATTGCAATCTTAAAGTAAACTTTTAAGATATGGAGAAATTTTTGAACTTCATTCAGAAAATTTCCTTCTCCTTAAATGTAAAAGAACAAATGCAAATTTTTTACACATTCGTATGGTTTTTAAAAATTTCAGTTCCTACCAGCACAGAGGTGTTTAGTTCTACTGTCAGCACCACACGTGAAACCACCACTGCACCCACAACTACAGCTGCACCTACAACCACCGAGGTGGTCACTACCACTGCTGTACACACCACCACTCCAGTGGTGACAACCTCCCCTGAGGCAACCACCACAGAGACAATCGCTGTGGATACATCTACAGGTGAGTTATTTTTGAGAAATCTTTGTTTGTTTCATTATCAGCAATAAAATCAGATATCATTATGACATTTATGACAACTCCTCAGGCAACCACAACAGAAGCAATACAATTTACTACCTCTTTAGGTTTGGATTGCGTTTAGTGTTTCAGTCCCGTGTTATATTCTGCTTTGTATTGGTAATAGGTAGAACACCAATCCATTATTGAACTTTGAGAATGCTGGTTCAAATCCAACTTCTGTCAACTTAATTTTCAATTTACTGCTTAAAGCAGCACCAACAACCATAGCAACTACATCGCAAAAGGTGATTACAACAGCAGAAGGGACAACTGCTGAACGCACAACAACTATTGTCCAGACCACCACTCCAGAAGCTACAACTACTGAGGAGGCAACTACTGTGTTGGTTACAACAGGAGCAACTACCACAGGTATGACTGTTCAATTTTATTCTCCGTCTAAGTTGACTTACTCCTGAGATGGAGTTAAATAATAGTAATAATAATAATACAAAGCATTTCTATAGCGCTCTTACAAAAGTTGTATCACAGCGCTTAACAAGCAGAATAACAGAATAACAAAACAACAATAACATTGAGCATGACGACTGGTATAGGGTAACTTGTTCCACATAGTTGGCCCAGCAGCATAGAATCCACAGTTACCAAATAATGTACGAGTGTGTGGGATGATGAGAAGTCTATTATCTTGAGCAGATCACAGTCCACTCCTTGCTGGATCATAATAATGAGTTCTTTGAGATACAGTGGTACATGGCTTATGTCACAGATACATTTGAAGACAAATGTGAGCAGTTTGAATTGGATACGTTTTGAGATACCGAGCCAGTGAAGTTCACGGATCAGGGAGAGACATGTTCATATTTCTTGACCTGGAATTAAAGGGGGAGTGCCGTCTTGATCGTCGCAGGCCCCTGACTGCACATGGAGTCATGAACTCTCACCTAGTTAATGACGGCGCCCTTTGTGATGTGACGGCCAGCAGTAGCTGGGTTAGAGTTCATAATTCCATATTCCATGCACAGCCACAGGCCTGCTATGATTATGACGACAGTTTCCCTTAAATGTAGGTAGAGTCATAGATTTGTAAATAATCCAAAAATTAATGACCATTCAAATTACTTGGTGAGAAGCACTGCAGCTGTTTAGATAATTTTTCACCCAAAAACATTTGAATCTGAAAAATGATTCATGCATGAATCGTTTCTTAGATTTCTGAGGGTTGGTGTTCGTTCACAACTGCTGTGGCCAGAGATGCGGTTGCAGTTGGTACTCGCTGTCAACTTGCAAAACGTGGATGGATTTGACGTTCTTGTGAAAATACGAGTCCCAAGCGAGTAATATGCCTGTGGATTTTTTCACAGGACTTGGGGAAAGTACTGAGTATACAGTGCTTAACACACATCAGTGTATGGGTAAAAACACAAATAATATTCTTTATCCCCAATACAAAACAAATTATTGCGATATCTGCTGCTAAAATATAGGTTTCATAATTTTAGTCTTGAGAATAAATAGCTTTATAGGGAAGTATTATAAACACTCCAAATAATTTTATATTCAGGAGCCCCGACAACCACTGAAACCACTACAACGCATTTGACGATCACCGCAGCACCTACAACTTCTGGCCCTCCTACAACAACCGAGGAAGTCACCACAACAACCGAGGAAGTCACCACAACAGTTGTGACAACTTCTCCCAAAGCAACTACAAAAGAGATAACCACTGTGAGCACAACTACAGGTAAGATTTGCTAGACCAATTCTTTGATACTGGACTTGTCTACCCCTTTTTGATGGAGATCACTTTCATGTGAGGTTGTATATGCCCCGCGGTTGGCAAAGCTACTGAAGGGCATACTGTTTCCGACATGTGCATGCATGCGTGTATGTGTGCAATCATTGACCATAACTCAAGGACTTTGCATATCAACTCAAAACTTGGTGTGTGGATTGGTCTTGGGATCCCCCAGAAGCATGTTGTCTTTGGACCCCCTAGGCCAAATGTCAAGGCTATTATGGCTATAACAGAAGAAGACTTAAGATAACTCGAGAGGGACTTGGCACATTATCTCCGAATTTGGTTTGTGGATTGGTCTTGGGATCACCTAGAAGCCTATTGTTCGTTGGACACCCTAAGTCCAATGTCAAGATCATTATGGCTAAAAGAAAGGAAAGGTTATTTTAGCGATAACTCGAGAAGGACTTGGCATAGCATGTCCAAAATCGGTGTGTGGATTGGTCTTGGGATCCCCCAAAAGCCTATCATTTTTTTGCCCACCTAGTTCAAATGACAAGAAATGGACTGGATTGCGGGGCATTTGTGTTAACCAAACACAACTTTTCTTGCTTCTTTTTGTAATGAAACGTTGCAGTTGCCACAACAACGGAGGAGACAGTAACAACAAGAGTCACCCAAGAAACAACGGCTGCACCAACGACAACAGAGGCTCCAACTACAACTAAGCAACTCACCACAACATCTGTAGTCAGGACGACCCCACTTGTCACAACGGAGGAAGTTGTAACGACTGCTGCTACAACAACTGAGGCCACAACGACTGGTAGCTATAAGATTTAACAGTTGTTTTGATGGTTTCCTCTTTCCACTTTAGATTATGTTGCTTCTTTCTTGGTTGCTGTGCTGTAATATTAAATCCTATTCTCTTTAAATTTCCAGGAGCCCCGACAACTACCGAAGCAACTTCCACTCGTGTGACAACCACCGCAGCACCTACAACTTCTGGCCCTCCTACAACAACTGAGGCAGTCAGAACAACAGTTGTGACAACCTCCCCTGAGGCAACCACCACAGAGACAATCATTGTGGACACAACTACAGGTGAGTTTTTACCTCTTGCTTACAGTACAGAGTTTTTTAAAATCTAAAAAAATAACTTTTTAATAAGTTTTTTTAATTATGATTTTTTATAATAACTTTTGTATTTGTCTCGGTTTGTACAACAGAGGGAGCAACAACGACTGTCACCACAACTAAAGAAACGACTGCCGTTCCAACGACCACTGAAAAGCCAACAACAACCAAGGAAGTCATAACAACAACTGTTACCATTACAACCCCTGAAGCAACAACCACAGAGGAAACAACAACAGTGATTACCACAGAGGCCCCGACCACCACAGGTAAATTTTCATTTGAAAGCGCTCATAATTTTTTCTATAAGGTATGCTGAGCTATGCTGAACACCATGTAACGGTTTACAGGGTGCTGTCATGGCTGTGGCGCAATCTGCAGCCAACCATACCAGAAAACACAAGGGCGAACCCCTTCTTTAAATGATAAGTGTACTGAGTTATTTTATGTGCATTACACACCACATGGGACCGAAAGACGAAGCAATAACTGTTTAGTGTCTTGTTTGAGGACACAAGTGTCAAGACCAGGACTCGAACCCACACTCTGCTGATCAGACACTCGAGTGCGCTTGACTGCTCGGCCAAGTGTCAAGACCGGGACTCTAACCCACACTCTGCTGATCAGACACTCAAGTAGGCTTGATCGCTCGGCCTCGACACGCCATTACACACCGCAAAATATTACAGACCTCTGGAGCACACAGATTTCTAATATGTATTAAAATGTTAATTTTTCTGTATTGTCATTTATGTATTTATATTTTGCAATTTATATATAAATATGTAGCATTTGCATTTTGTATTTTATCTGTACATAATTTTGAGAAGTGGGGTGAAAAAATTAAACATAAATAATTTTTTGTTATGTACTTAAAGAGCTGACAACAACACAACTACCAACAACTGTAAGCAAAACAACAACAAAGACCGTAACAAGTGAGTTTAATACCAGAAATTTATTAATTTTGAACCCTTTTTAAAGGCAGGGTATACTTTTAGTAATTGTCAAAGACCAGTATTCTCCCAAAATATGCATAAAATAACAAACCTGTAAAAAATTTGGCTCAATTGGTCGTCAAAGTTGCAAGAAAATAATAAAAGAAAAGTACACCCTTGTTGCATAGAATTGTGTGCTTTCAGATGCCTGAGAAAGGCTTCAGAAGCCTTTCTCAGATTAAAATTTGTGGGTGCAAAATTACCTCTTCCTCTAAAACTACATTACTTCAAAGGGGGTCACTTCTAACAAGGTTTTATAGTATCACCAGCTCTCCAGTGCTCTTTACCAAGTAAGTTTGTATGGTCATTAACTTGTGGAGTAATTACCAAAAGTACACCCTGCCTTTAATAGATGTTAAATTTGCATCGGGGATAAAGAATATTGAAATCCTATTAAAACAGGATTCGAACTGCCTCTAGTTACTGGGCAATCTCAGTGGTATAGTTGGTAAGATATCTGCTCTAGAATGGCAATGGTCGTGGGTTTGAATCCCACCTGAGAAATATGGTGTGGATTTTGTTCACAGGACTCGGGGGGGGAAGTACCGAACATATAGTGCTTTATACACATCAGTGTATTAGGGTAAATCAAATAATAAATTTCTAACCTATTATTTGGAACGTTTTAAATCAAGGACTAAAAGATGCAGAACACTGAAGCAATTAACCACATGACACCAACCTGGTATAATTTTTCAGAAAGAAATAAAGTGTTCAATATTTTGTCATGATAATACTTCAAATAAGAGTTTTAAAAAAACCTTCTGTTTTAGAGTTGTTTCATTCTATCAAAGACAATCAGAATAAAATTGAAAAGATTTGATTTTAGAGGACAAAATTTATTCCAGTAAAAGTATAATTTTGTTCATACATAATTATATTCCTATAAATTATTTCGACCACAAGTTTTATCAAAATATAATAATTCATAATTTGAACTTAAATTTTCTAAAGCCTCAACTGCTGCTGGGACAACCACAGCTATCATTCGAACCACCCAACCAGGCGATGGAGGTAAGCTTTAGAACTGAAGATCAGTTCTGTTCTGAACCGGTTCTGTTTCTGTTCAGAACTATCGCGGCTCATAAGAGAATTTAATACATGGTGATCTTGGTTTCTTAGTACAGGTTTTTGAAAAATCGGTCACAAACCATTTAAAGATGAACTCCAAGGTAAAATTCAATTTTGTTGGTTCACTCCTGACTTTTTCAGAGCTTATTTTGAAACACGACATTGGATTTCAACAACTAGTGCGTCTTTACATTCCAAGGAGGAATTTTTTGTCAGTCAAAAGGTCAAATTCAAGGCTGTTGATTGAATATCATCGAAAGACAGGAATAAACCAAAAGTTCCCCGTACAAAAATGTATACACCCATTTATACCAGAATGATGTCATTGATGTTTTAGATATTGACAAATTTCGCAGACTAGGCCTTATCGCCAATGCGGTTTGTTTTGGACACAAAATGGCTTCTAATCACAGGCTCTGACCTGGTCCATTGACATTATATAAAAAGTCTTTTAGTTTCAAATTTATTTCCATTGATAAATACAGTGTACATAAAATATTCAAATTTTTGTTTTTTTAAACTTACCTGTTTCTTTAACTTCTTTCTTTCTTTCAGAACCACCGTACTGTAAGTTCCAGGGAGAGAAATATGAGGTAAGTTAATACAAAATCTATTAAATAATGAATTGTAAATGCTTTAAAGGTACTATAGTATATTTTTGGGGTCAATGATTTGCATTGATTTGGTTTGCATTAATAAAAATTGAATTTATACGGATGAAAGTCCAGTGTGTTTGAATTGGTGTTTAAGTGTTACGTACGAAGTGTAGACCTGAGAACAGAAGAGGTCCACACAATGTAGGGACTTGAAACACTATGTGGACTTACACACGTGTCCACACAGTGGTTTTTTTACCGTGTTGAAGAATATGATTTTTCTTAAGTGCACAGAACAAAGGAATGTTCAAAGAGTGTATGCAACACAGAGCTGGGTGTGTTTGGTCAAGCACTTAACCATAATTGCTTCTCTTCAGCCTGAATGCCTCCAGGACTCATCCTTCACAAGGAAAACACTTTGATATTTCCCTTTTCTTGTAATACTCTAGGAAGGCGAAGTGTTACCAATTGGTCGGCCATGTACAATCTTGAAATGTGGATCGAACGGTAACATAATCATTGAGGATGTCATTTGCAACAGGACCTGTCCAAATGTAAGTCTCAAAACATTTGTTTCATCTGTGCTCTTTGAAAATTAAAAAAATCAGATTTTTGTAGTATACATGAGCTTTTAAAGGGACATAATTGAAAACGAAAAACAAGAAAAAATCTTAATTCCAGTGAAAAAAAATCTTTGTTTTAACAAAATCAATCTTTGTACCCAAAAAACTCCCACTTTGTTCGAATGAAAATAATCTTTGTTTGAACAGAATTTTTTTTTTTTAACCTGCGGCGCGTGCATGTGCCTGCATATAGACACAGCCGCCCCTGTTGACGACGCTGCAGACTGCCAACGTGCAGGCTGTAGATGTGACTACTAGTGTGCGTCCACTTCGTCAACAATGCATCTGTGTTAAGATTAGTCTTCATCCCCTTAAAAGCTCAAAAACAATAAGATGAGCTTAAAGGCACTGAACACGTGTGGTAATTGTCAAAGACCAGTGTTCTCACTTGGTGTATACCAACATATGCATAAAATAACAAGCCTGTGAAAATTTGGGCTCAATTGGTCATGGAAGTTGCAAGAAAATGATGAAAGAAAAAACACCCTTGTTGTACAAATTTGTGTGCTTTCAGATAGAAATAAAAACTTCTTGCAAAAAGTTTTTAGTATTTTAGTGAGAAATTGCCTCTTTCTCAAAAACTACATTACTTCAGAGGGAGTCGTTTCCTACAATGTTTTATACTATCAACAGCTCTCCATTTTTATGCTAATAGATATTTTGAGTAGTTACCAAACGTGTACAGTGCCTTTAAAGGACAAACTTCTTAAAAGTGATTATAAATCAATTAAATTACATACAGTCGTGACTAATATTTTGTGTTTGTAATTATTCAATAGGGAAAACTTGTGGAGGTGAACCCAACAACTTGCTGCCCAATATGTGGTATGTATAAAGAAACCATACTGGTTGGTACCAGTCGGAACCAGTTGAAACTGCTTGAACCTAGTTGCCACCGGTTTACCCCAACTGGCCCTAGATGAAACACACCCTAATAAACAGAGAAACTGAATTGCAGCGTTTCTTTCATTGTTGATGAAATATGATCATCTGAAGAAAAAAAAAATCTGTTATGGTAAAGTCATAACTGGATTGTAAAACTGTTACCATCGAAATATGTCCACTATTCCATGTTGTGATATGTGGTACTTTATGGTGCTGTCAGTTTTGATGATATATTATTTTGAGAAAACAGAATTAGCCGGTGCAAACTGCTACCAACCAAAAGAACCTATGGTATAAAGGCAAAAAATAGTCATTGGCCTGACGTTTCGACCCTAGCAGAGTCTTCCTCTTTTTAGCATTCGAGAAAGACTCTGCTAACTAGGGTCGAAACATCAGGCCACTGACTATTTTTGTGCATATATTATTTTGGCTAAATACAGGTATGTTAAGAACCAACTATTGCATATTGCTATGTACAGGAATGAGAAAGGAGGCCAACCCTCTTAAAAAGGACGAGCATTCACCAAAAACACAACAGCAAATTCCGCACGAAGCAAATTCCGCACGATTGCATCTAAAAAATACAACATCATCTCCTGCACTTGAATTGATTTTAATCCTCCAATCAATAGCACACAATACAAGTAAAACAACCCAGTCAAGGGCACCAGTTTAAAACCAGATACTATTACTAGCCCTCAAAATTACAATATTTCTTGATAAAAAAGATGATTCAAACACAAAACTATACACAGAGACCTCTCGGACATTATCCCTCCCAAGTGAATAGCATTCGGAGCATGGCCAGAGCCATGCTCCCTACAAAGCAGAGAGAATTACCTGTACCCACAGATAGTAGATGTGGTCTCTCTTCTTCTTGGTTGCTCAAAAATATTAGAAATACAATGGAAAAGAGATTGAATCCAAACGTTAAATTGTTCTTGTAGATATGCTAGTTAAAAGTTTTCAGAACTATTGAGGGCGCACTTGGTCTCCTAACAGTTATTTATATATTTTGTTCACAGTTCCGGAGGAGCAAGGCTGTTTCTTCCGCTCCCATCCCAACTACATCCAAATTGACGATTGTCAATCGGAAGAGAGAGTCCCCTACACTGATTGTGAAGGGTTGTGTGCCTCCAACAGTCGTGTCACCATGTTACCGGATACTCGTATCAGCTTCAACTGCGGCTGCTGTAAGCCAACAATTCTAAATCAGAACTTTGCGAGTATGCTGTGTAACAACGGCACCAGGTTTGCACATCTGTACTACGAGATCGAGGGATGTGCGTGTAATTCATGTAGCTACGATCCGCTACAGTCACTAGTGGTGAACCAGTTCCCCATCCCGCCATAGACAAAACAAATCTTGACTAAATATCACCTTCCCGCAATATTTTTGTCATTGTGCGGATTTTGAACTTTCAGTTAGGTTTGTGTGTGCAATTAAATTAAATATCAAAATAAAGATGATTATAAAAGTTACATGTATAAAAAGATGAAATTTAAACTCTGTAAACTCAAAATTTCATAACATTTGTTGACAGTGAGTTTGGAAAATGTTTCTGGAATACATATACACAAATTTTATTTTGTTTGATACCCTTTCATGAAGATTGAAACATGACGTCATCGAACATCAAATTCAAATGGATCTGTACAATACAAAGAGGAATTTGATTTGCCAGTCAACACTAACAGGTCAGATCCAATGCTGTCTTGATTGAATATCACCAAAATTCAGGAATGAACTAGAAATTCTCCATACAAAAACGTACAGAACATATGTTTGCAATGTGACTTCATCGAACGTTGTTGAATTTTTGACAAAATTGCACTTGAAGGGTATCAAACACAATGGCATTTAGCCATTTTCATGTGGAGTCCCTTGTTAGAAATACAATTTTGTTAAAGTCTGTATACAAAAATATGGTGGGAGACAGATGTTTAGTCAAAGAAATTTTGTTTGACAAAGTAAGTGAACAGGTGACTCTTAATTGTTTGACGATGGCCTGGAATTTAAATTAATTAAATAATAGTTTTTATTTAGGATGCATAGGCATTAGTTGTACTTGCTTCCAATGAAAACAATTTTAATGGTGTTCTGTGAATTTTTGGCATAGTGGAAAATATACTTCAATAGTTCAAGCAAATGTTTATTGATTATGCTAATTAACTAATATTGATTACATGATGACCATGTGAGTTAGAATTTTGTTGCATGATACTTTGGGATAACAGGTGCAATTGTAGGGTGAAATTTGTGCAATATTTAAATTTCTTAAAGGTATTATACAGGATTTGTAGAGCTGACAAAATAGTCGTAGACAGTGCTCATGTTTTTTGTGATCAACTGTAATGCATGTAATAACAAACCTTTGAAGTTTTGGCTTAATCAGCTGTGTGAGTCAGGAGAAAATAGTTTTTAAAAAAAATGAACAATTGTTAGCATGTTAAAACACTTTGTCCTTACTTTTGGGTTGTTACAACCGAAATCAGCTGTTGCATTTTGTTTTTATTTGTTTTTAATTTTTTTTTAGATTTTCAGATACAGTTTTCTTGAATATGACTTCATTTCAGATGGAAACATATTTTACAGAAAAAATGGTTTTAGTATGAACTTCATCTTTCAGACTAAAATGAAACAATGATGTTTTTTATCCTTACCAATCCTTTAAAATACCTTTAAATAGATAAATTATGCTTAAAAAGGGTTAACTATAAGACTTCTTTTGATGGAATTCAGTCCATGATTGTAGTGGGTGAAACTTGTTCCTGTTTTCTTTGATGGGATAGCTACATGTATGATGTGATATTTAACGAGGATGTGTAATTAATTAACCAAGAAAGGTTCAAAACAAGGTGTTTAATGGTGAAAACTATTATTTTATTAACAATCCTAATCTATGATTTGTTTAATTTTGCTGTTTATAGTTTGCACTCAGAATGTTTATAAAGTAACACTTGCAAATTATTTAAGAGTGAAGTTGTTTTATTGAAGTTTTTGTCAAATTTGCCCAAAATTTTCAGTCTAAGATACAAGGCTTTTGTCAATTTTGAGCCAAATTCTCAGTTTAAAAGACACAAGGCTTACCCCTCGCAGTTTTTGTAAATGTTGCCCCAAATTCTCAGTTTAAAAGACACAAGGCTTACCCCTTGCAGTTTTTGTCAGTATTTTGACAAAAATTCTCACTTTAAAAGATACAAAGCTTACCCTTGCAGTTTTTGTCAAATCTGCTAAAGATTCTCAGTTTGAAAGATGCAAGGCTTACCCCTTGCAAATTTTGTCAATTTTGGGCCAAATTCTCAGTTTAAAAGACACAAGGCTTACCCCTTGCAATTTTGGTCAAATTGTGCCAAAAATTCTGTCTAAGACGCAAGGCTTACCCCTTGCAGTTTTTGTCAAATTTGCCCAAAATTTTCAGTCAAAGACGCAAGGCTTACCCCTTGCAGTTTTTGTCAATTTTGTGCCAAATTCTCAGTTTAAAAGACACAAGGCAAATTTTGTCATATTTGGGCCAAATTCTGTTTAAAAGACACAAGGCTTACCCCTTGCAATTTTTGTCAAATTTGCCAAAAATTCTCAGTCTAAGACACAAGGCTTACCCCTTGCAGTTTTTGTCAAATTTGCGAAAAAGTCTCAATCTAAGACACAAGCTAACCCCTCACAGTTTTTGTCAATTTTGTGCCAAATTCTCAGTTTAAAAGACACAAGGCTTACCCCTTGCAGTTTTTGTCAAATTTTCCCTAAACTTCTCAGTCTAAACGCAAGGCTTACCCCTTGCAGTTTATGTCAATTTTGTGCCAAATTCTCAGTTTAAAAGACGCAAGGCTTACCCCTTGCAGTTTTTGTCAAATTTGCAAATCTCAGTTTAAAAGACACAAGGCTTACCCCTTGCAATTTTTGTCAAATTTGCCCAAAATTCTGTCTAAGACACAAGGCTAACCCCATACATTTTTTGTCAATTTTGGGCCAAATTCTCAGTTTAAAAGACGCAAGGCTTACCCCTTGCAATTTCTGTGTATTTTGCCCAAAATTCTGTCTAAGACACAAGGCTAATCCCTTACATTTTTTGTCAATTTTGGGCCGAATTCTCAGTTTAAAAGATGCAAGGCTTACCCCTTGCAATTTCTGTCTATTTTGCCCAAAATTCTCAATCTAAGATGCAAGTTTTTGCAGTTTTTGTCAAATTTGCCCAAAATAACCAGTTTAAAAAACTCAAAAGGCTTACCTCTTGCAGTTTTTGTCAATTTTGTTAAAAAATCTCAGCGCCACTAAGGTAGTAATAGTTGGATGTCAGAACAAACACGATCAAAATAGGCATGGTGTAGGAGGTTGAGCATTCTCACAAGATGAGAATCAGTTGACAAATGCACTTGATCACATCCAATGCGAAAGAGATTCCGACTGAATCTGGAGGCTCGCATGTGGACTGCTTAATGACGGTGTGGGGATGGCTAAGTAGTGATGCGCAGTGGTGACAGCTGAGGCTAACGTCGTTAACAGACTTGTCTAAATTGAGGGCAAAGAAGTAGCGTCGAGTCACAGAATTGAGTTGGTGGCGTGTTGGATGGTCGAGTTGTATGTGAAGTGTGGTAAGGAGGCCATGGAGTACTTGACGAGGAACGATGATGCATTCTCGTGTAGAGAACAGTGGCTCCTCTCTGCGAACTATCAGTAGCCCATCCTTAGCAACTGATGCGACTTGTAGGTAACGCTTGACACCCTTGATGGTTGTGGCTTTTTTGGGAGGATTGGTGCCCTGGACCAGGTGAGCGTGGGTACGAAGCAAATCTGGCCACTCTGACTGAACTGCCAAATATGCAGCCCTGCTGGTAAATGGGAGCTTAGCTTCACCGGAGAGGACACTCGCATGACCGTGGATTCCTCAATGTGTATGACAAAGGTAGCTACTTGGCAAGTAGGGTCAGAGCAATCTGGGGCAGTGCGGCTGGCAAAATCGGCGGGGACGTTTGCAGAACCGGCAAGGTGGCGAACGGTGGCTTGGAAACGACTTACGGTGGATAAGAATGTTGAAATTAGTGGGCTTGCTGAGAATTCACCACGGCATAATTTTTCATATGCTTACATGCATGGTTTGCTCAACAGCTGTTGGTGAGGCCACATGCATGATGCTGGGATTGAATGATGAATGGGCCGAAATGTTTGGTGGAGGCTGCAATGGAAAGAGCCTCTACCTTGCAGGGTATCCTGGTTGGCTGTCATCCGCGTAGTTTGGCCCTGAAAAAACCTGCGAGACAGGGTTTGCCCTGGCGAGTAATGTACAGAGTTTAACCAATGCTGTGTTTCTTGGCAGAGTTATCGGTCACAATCCATAATTGGTCATCGGGACAAGGGAGAGTAATGTGTGAGTTGAAGACAGAGCAGTTTGTGCCTTCTGGAGAGCATCGCGGAGATCATCGAACCAATTCAACTTCTCTTGAGTCTGACGACCAGCTACTGCCTCTTCTAAGGGGGAGAGGAAAGATGAGCAGTTGGGAATAATGCGGGCAAGAACTTTGAAGGCCCTGATGAAGGATCGCAGACCTCCAACCTTTACTGGCGTAGCGCAAGTGGAGAGTGTTGCTACGAGGTGGGGGCTGGCCTGGATGAAACCGTTGGACCAAATCCATCCCAAGATAGTGGTGCTTTTCAGGCAGATGATGGTTTTGTAAGACGAGAGACGGAGGGAGACACTGGTGTCATTGCGGGGCTCGAGTGCGAAAAGATCGTCGTCTGTGAAGACGTCGCTGGGAAGTTGTACTTCGATGAACTCACCTGGCCATACAGTATAGTGCTGTGGGAGGGGGCTTGAAGTACATAGGCTCGACATTGGTTTCCATGAATGGGGTACCAGCCAAAATTTTGACGTCCAGATTTTCTCCAAGAGGCCCTTGAACTGAAAATTTCTGCTATCTCGCGTGAGGACGAGTTTGGTCTGCCCGATGATGTTTGGGGGAATAAGCCGTCTGCCTGGTGTGCAGATTGGGAACTCTTTGAGACTTTGACCCAAAGCTTAGTGGCTGTAGAGTTGCGAATCAGATTTCCAGTTGCTCTGCTGTCAATAATGATACGAGCCGCATGATGGCCATGAAATGTGTCGAAGTATGGAGACTGACGAATTTTGACAAAAAGTGCGGATGGTTCATGGAACCTTTCGACTGATGCACATGTTAGCTCAGGGGTTTCCTCATTGACATCATCTGCCTCCTCATAAATGCCAGCAACTTGGCAAGCTCTCGCTATGTATTTACGGTCTTGCGCGGGTAAGTGTGGGCACTCACTAAGGAAATGGGGAGAGTCTGATTGATCGACCTGCTTACACAGTGGGCATGACTTAAACGGTTTACTGTTCTGGGGCAGCGGTGTCGTCTGTCTGGGTTTCGGCCTTGAGATTGAGGTGGGCTGAATGGTGGAAGTGTGAAGTTCGTACAGGAGGGAGGCGAGGGCTTGTGAGTTTTCGGGTTTGATAGATGCTAGTGTGCGTGAGTAGAGTTTGGTGCACTGTTTGATGAGTCTAAGGAGGGTGGGGGGATGAGCCGGAGCCATGTGAGTACTACGAAATTTTCCAGTGTAGGAGTGAGCTCCTCATCTTCTGGAATGGGCTGGCCATGATGGCATATTCCGGAGTCACGAAGGAGAAGGCTATTCTCGACAAAGGCAACAAGACGTTGATACAGATCCTCCAGGCGCTCGTCTGGTTTTAGTTGTATTGAGGCAAAGTCAATGAAGTGACCTCCCGTTGATTGAAACACGAAATGTAGGCAAACTGCCTGCCAGATGTTGGGAATAGAGGTGGAGTTACGAACAATGGTGTTACGGGGTACGACTGGGCAGTAGTTTGCGATTTGCCCGAGCATGAGTTCTCACATGGTGACCTTTTGTTGAGCGGTGCGGCATTTTGTATCTTCAATGTCAGGACCACCGTCTGTGAAGCCACGGATTTGGGAAGACTTGGACTTTTTCTCCCACTTGAAGTCTTCGGTAAGAGATAGGGGCGAAGTTTGGATCGAGGGAGAGGGTGTACTGAAGATTATGCTTCAAATTTTCAAAGGAATTAACTGTCTCAATCTTGCTGTGGGAGCATTGTTTCGGAGCCCTATGTGTTGATGACATAATGGGAAACGGTGTGAAGAGTCCGTAGACAAATACGAGTACTATATAAAACAGCTGCGTGTTCAGCTGGCTGACCGCTCACCTTGATTCGTGAACTGCTAAGTACTCAGTAGAGTAGAGTAGAGACTGGAGTCCATAGACGGCCAGAAAAGGGGGACTCCCCTTTGTGGTGAATAGCGTCCGTTTACTGGATTCAAGATGCGTAGGTTTGTTTCGAAACGCTGCCACCAGGCCACTAAGGTAGTAGTAGTTGGATGTCAGATCATACACGATCATAATAGGACACGTTTTCATGAGAAACGACGGCTTTTAATACTGCAAGCAAGGCAGGTATTGTCACCAACAACAGTAATCAAAACAGGAAGTGAAGAACATGCGACCGCAAGAGGGCGTTAGACTGAACTGGTGCAGTATAAAAGACACAAGGCAGTTTTTCCACATTTTGCCGAAAATGTTGGTTTTTCCAAATCGCCTGATATTTGAAATAGAGGTGAAATGGAGTGCAAGGAACAAAACATTATTGGTCTTGGCAACTTTTTAAGATTTTGACTATTTCTTGATATAGGTGCCTCAAAATGAAGCTTTTTTTTAAATGTAATTTTTAGTCCATACATCTTGTCCCTAGCACCTGTAACTTGGCGACTGTCTTCTACATACAAAGGAGTTCCTTTGATTTAATTTTGAGGCAAATCGTAGAGAACAAAATTTCGAGGCTGGAAAAATGGCAAGTCTTACCCCTTGAAAAAAATTTCAGAATTTGGTCGAAAATCTTTGGTTTCCGAAATTTTAAATTTTTTCTTAGTTTTGGGGCACCGTTATATCAAGAAAAAGTCAACATCTTGAAAAGTGTATTCGAGTAAAGCAAATTTTGTGCAGAAACTTAGTGACGACCAGGCGTTCAGGGGACTCAAAGTCTGGTCGAACCAGCAGGGTGATCACCCATATACTCCCTTTGTGTGATTGACTAGTCCTGGTCCCTCCTTGTCCTTTGCCATCCGGAATATTCACCCTACCTAATTTGGGGAGAGACATGACGGAACCCCAATCCATTACAGCGGCCAGCAGTAAAAGTCATGTCCCTTTTGGTACGGGTAGGATTCGAACCGGGTGTACCAGCTCTGGACTGCACGCAATTGAACAATTGGGCACCGAGGGCACTGGGCACCGAAGTGACCGTTGGTGTTTTGGGGTGAAAATATGTTTTTTGGGTCCAAACCCCTTGTCCCAAGCACTTGTAACTTATAGACCTTTCTTTTGCAACGTCACAGCCCGAGTTTTTGCCAACCGAGGTTGGAAAACTATGGAAAGCCATAAATGCAAAGCATAAGCAGATAGCCACAGTTTGTAATAAGGCCTAAAAAAAAAAGAAGTTTTTATTGCCCTTTTCCGACCGACCCAAAAAATCTGAAATCCACGGTCGCGTTTTTTTTTATTATTATTTTTTTTAAATGGCGATTTTTTTATTTTGTTTGAAGTATTTTATACTTTGATTCCCAGTAAACGACATTTAAGATAGAAACCTCGATGTTTTTATTTTTCTTTTGCAAAATTATATTGTTTTATGTTGCAGGCCTGTGAAATCTCCGCTTTCTCATTGACCGTGCCGATTTTTTATTTCCGCCTTTTTAAAATGTGAGATAAAAAGACGTGACGAATTTTCCCGGTCGGCCTGCTACATATACATCATACAGCACACACACGACACGAAGTCCGTAAATCCTATGTCCTTGCTCCATGCTGGCATGCAGTGCGCAACGTGAATGGGCGGGTATCCATCACGCACTTGTGTTGCAACTCCTTGCCAATAGAGGGCGCTGTGTGATCGTTGGCATTGCATGTACATGTACATATCCATGTACATGTACATGTATATCCATGTACACGCACTTTTAAGCACGGCTCGGCGTGGTATTGAACGCGTCATGTTTTCGAACATCATGATCAAGATGTCGGTGCAACCATTCCTCCATGGTGCAACACAAGTGCGTGATGGATACCCTGGCTGAACAAAAATGATTATTTTACAGAATAATGTAAGATTTCTTTCCGTCTTGGTCCGTTTTTTAAAGTTTTTAAAACCTTTTCCTTGCGTGGCAGTTTTCATCGCACGCGTCAATGTCTCTTCCGATTGAACGTTAGTGTTTAGAGCGGCATCTATCAAGAGTTTCGGCGTGGCGGAGCTCCACTCCCATCATTGTTACAGTACATGGATGTATTTTTCCGCTTTTTTTTAATGGTCCACTCACAGGCCTGATGTTGAGAAACAACTTCATATTTATATTATTATTTTATTTATTCATACATCAAGTTTTTAAAAGTTTATTTTTGTTTTGTATTCACCATATGAATGTATACTACTTTGAGAACATTAAAATGGTTGAAAACATAAAGTTGTGTGTATATCTACTGTGTTTTTTCCTCCTCTAACGTATTCTTAAAAAAAAAAAAAAAAATAAAATAAAAAAAAAAGCGACCGACCGACCCTCCCGATTTTTTAGCCAAAAGGGCAATAAAAAGTTGTTTTTTTTAGGCCTAATGTTACACAAATATTCAAAAATAGTGTTGAATTTGTTGGAAACAAAGCAACCAATCATGGTATGTATTTTCGGTTGATTGAAAGTTTACAGAAATGTTGAATTTGGACACAACATTTGTTAACACGATTGAATGTTTTGCTAACATTCGGCCGTCCATGCCAACCAGCACGGTTTGTTTATCAACAAAAGAAAGGTCTATAGACCCATTGCACATGCGCATATCCTGGGTGTCGAAATCGTATACAAACATGCACAAAAGAGAGTTTTGACACCCAAAATGACGCGCATTGTCGGAAGCGCGTTCCCGGGTCTGTTTAAATCAATAGATCCCCCTTGCTTAACGCGAAACGCAACAGATACGGGTCACGCGCACGTTTTTACGCACATAGAACAGCTATCGTCCAATGATCTGCCTCCTTTTTGAGAGTGTGACGTCATATGCAATGGGTCTATACCATTGATCTCTATTATATTAGAGATCAATGGTCTATAGACCCATTGCACAACGCGCAGCGTACTCACTGCGCCTATCCTGGGTGTCATTTTGGGTGTCAAAATCGTATACAAACACGCACAAAGAGAGTTTTGACACCCAAAATGACGCGCATTGTCGGAGGCGCGTTCCGGGTCTATAGAAATCAATAGGTCCCCCTTGCATAACGCAAAACGCTACAGATACGCTGAGGTCACGCGCACGTTTTTACGCACAGAGAACAGCTATCGTCCAATGATCTGCCTCCTTTTTGAGAGAGTGACGTCATATGCAATGGGTCTATACCAACCTCTGGGTCTATACCGGTAATCAATGGTTTGCAGCGCGCAACGGTGGTCACAATTACCAACGGCTTATGTTTATACACGTGAACCGTTGGTTATCGTTTACCAGCGTAGTGTGCAGCACACCAACTGTTCATTCCGCTGCATTGCATTGATCGACACGTGGGCGCGCGTGCTTCCGGTGATGATAGCGGCAATCCCCACAGCATAATTTAAATAATAATTCTTGGCTTTGAATACGACTAAAGTTTGTTTTACTTTATTGTAAATGAAGGCCTACAAATAGCAGATGTATTTTGTTTTGTAATGTTTTGTTTTCATTCTTTTAACTTTCGTTTTGTGTGGGCACTATTGCAATTTTTTTCATGGGGGGCACCTAGGGGGGGGCACTGGAAATTTGTGGGGGGGGGGCACCTGCCCCCAGGCCCCCCGTGGCTACGCCGCTGCTGACAAATAAAATGACAACTAGTAAAAAACGTAATCGGTGGTTCTGTTAGGAATATCATGAACATGGAACAACTGCATTATGTTTACAAGATAAACTACTTATTTATTCACTTGACCTCTGACCTTAACATAATGTTTGGAGCGCCTGTTGTTGTATAAGGAGTATAATTCAATGCATGGATACTACACCAGCCAGTAATATTTATTATTGACATTTTGTTCACCTTAGCGTATACCCGAATTAATGTTTATTCCATGCCTTTCAATTTGTATATAGCTGTTTGACAATCCACCGATATCTTTTATACTATGGCAAAATAGTAGACATCTTAAATATTGGTAGAATTACAATTTGGTATGTCGATCACGAGGGGAATACAAACTTGCTTAGCGCGGATGCTAAGCTAAAATTTTTTACTCATTAATGAAATTGAGTTTGCATGATATTAAACATATTTTAACTGTGAAAAAACAATCATTTTGAGCACCCTTCTTCAGCGCTTTTCAGAAAGATTCGCCCTGTTTTGAAATGACTCATATTACGTCATTTGTGGGAGCTCCGTTGTGTATAGCCGCTTTGTTGCGACATGGAGGAACAAAGTATCATCCTACAATTGACGTCAAAGTGATACCATTTTGACGAACGCCGTGAACAGCAGAAGTGTAGCTGTTTTTTTTCAAAACCTTGAGGTATTGGGGGCCTAATTTTGTGATCGATAATTACGAGAAATTTAGAAGTGTAAAAATATCCAAATTATAACTAGGCCTACATGATAAAACAAACACAATTCCACGTAACGCATAATGTTCGTAGATATTAACCTCATTATTTCATACTTTACTACACAACCTTTTGGCTTTCTAGCATAATTCATATAAATGCTTGCTTATTTTGTCTACAATAATAACGCAGCCTTAACCTAGAGGAATAACACATCTAAAAAACGCAAAATATAATTCAAATAAGAAGTAAAATTCTATGAGGTGAGTTCATACATGCGAACTGACCTAAATACGACCTGTGAAGGTGGAGATCTTTTGTTTCGAGCTAGGCCGCAAGACAAATAGGGCCTATAGACATAGACAAACTTCTTCTTTTTGAAACAAGCTGTATTTTGTTTTTCTCGTTGCATTTTGCGGTTGTCAGGGGCGGATCCAGGATTTTCCAAACGGGTGGGGGGGAAATATACCACGCAGCAAAATCTTACCTTCCCCATTTCTCCCTCTCCTTCTCTCTCTCTCCCTCTTTTTTCTTTTCTCCCTCTTTTTTTTTTTTTTATATGAAAATGGGGGGGCTGGCCCCCCCCACGCCCCCCCTGGATCCGCGCATGGTTGTGTCCATCACTTATTATGTTTAATTATTACATATTGAAAACGGTTTTAAAGACCCCTTTACAAAATGTTTTCTTCTTTTAAACATTGTTAAGCGCCGGGCAGGAGTCAAAATAAATGACGTCATCGCAAAGGTCCGTGGTGACGGATAAATGCAGGGGACCAGTCTAGAGTGAGTTATGATAATGGGAGGGAGTTTATCTCAAGGGTTTTCGCACGAAAAAAAGTAGTCAAATGAAGAAACAAACCCCAATTCCAAACGCAAGGACTACATTTCTAAGAGATGTATAATCTTAAAGTCACGGTGAAACTTTTAATGCCGAGTGATGTTTGCCTAAAAGCCCCCATCGTCGGTGGAATGGTCAGTGTTCTCCCTCAGTGGTCCGCTGGCCAAATACCAGTTAAAATAACCAAGGACCAGTCAAAATTATGCCCAACTAGTCCAACTGGCTAGTTCATTGAGCTCCCACTGCTGAATGTACATCACTGATTGTTCATTGCTTCAAATTACCAGTCTCACAGTGTTGAAAGGGAAACCATGAAACATGGATCAGTGAAAAGGGACTACTGAAATGACAAGCTAACTGGTCCCCGCGGCTAGTCAGTGAAAAAGTTAAGGGCAAACCCTGACGGTTATAACTATATTAAAACAAAAGAACCCGGAAAATTGTTGATGAAATGGGGAAGGATTTGACAAATTTGTTGACTGGTGCGTTGAATTTTGCAGGTTATTTTTTGCACAATGGAACAATGGACCCCACCAAGTTTGTCTTTACTCAACTTGGACCCCACAGAGGAATTCTTTTAGAAATTGGAAGAATAGAACAAAAGCAGGTGGTGTGAACTGACTTTGAAACGACGTAAGTGGAGTTCTTTCGTTTCCAGCAAGGCCACTCAAGCGGGAAATATAATTTTGTTCATTGAAAGGAATTTTAGGTTGTTTTTCTCGTTGCATTTTTGTGCACTGATTTGTTTATTGTTACTATTCAAAATGGTTTTAAAAACAATATTGTTTCTTCTTCTTTTGAACAGTGTTTAGAGCCGGGCAAGAGTCCAAATATGTGACGTCATCGCTCCAAGGCCCGTGGTAACGGATAAAACGGGTGACATGGCTCAATTTCATAGAGCTGCTTAAAGACATCGTACACGTTTGGTAATTGTCAAAGACCAGTGTTCTCATTCGGTGTATCCCAACATATGCATAAAATAACAAGCCTGTGAAAATTTGGGCTCAATTGGTCATCGAAGTTGCAAGAAAACGAGGAAAGAAAAAACACCCATGTTGTACAAATTTGTGTGCTTTCAGATGTAGGAATAAAATCTTCTTGCAAGAAGTTTTTATTATTTTAGTGAGAAATTACCTCTTTCTCAAAAACTACGTTACTTCAGAGGGAGTCGTTTCTCTCAATGTTTTATACTATCAACAGCTCTCTGTTGCTCGTTACCAAGTCAGTTTAATGCTAATATTTTGAGTAATTACCAAACGTGTACGATACCTTTAAGCACAACACTTTGCTTAAAACGAATTTATGCTAAGCAAAAATAAGCAGGATACCAGTCACAAATGGTACATGTGACATGGCTAATTAAAAGAATAATTGTGCTTAGCTTCTTTGTGTGCTTAAAGGGGAGGTATACGTTTGGTAATCTCTCTTAAAATTAATGGCAATAAAAAACATACTTGGTTAGAATTACAGCAGCTTTCGATAGTATAAAGCATTTTGAGAATCATTTCACTTCGGAGTAATGTGGTTATGGAAAAGGATATAAGTTTTCATCCCCAAAATTTGAATCTGAGAAACGTTACTGTCAGATACGTTTCTCAGATTGTGTATTCCAATTACGGATTATTCTTCCTGCGTGGACATAACCGCTCCAGATTTTCGGCTATGTCTAAAAAACGCGACCATTTCCACAGGTCAGTTTGATTGTATATCTATATATAGGCCTATATAGGATTAAAACAATCAAACGGTTCCAAAAACCAAAGGTCTCTACTTTCCCTTTAAATGGACACGTTGACTAAGATTGGGCGCTTTGGGCTATATAAAGCGTTTGTTAGGAACTGAATATGGTTGGAAAGGTGTTTTAAAAGTAGGATATAATGATCCACACAAATTTACCTCAGAATCGCGTGGTTCTCATTTTACTTCGTAAACTAACACGGTCCGCCATTGTGTGGAGTCAAACATTTGGTTCTAAACATCTTTCCAATCATATTCATTTCATATGTTATACATTATCAACAGCTGCAGTGCTTTTTACCGAGTAAGTTTTTACGGTCATTAATTTGTTGGAGTATTTACCAAAGGTGTAGCCTCCCGAATTCCGAAATCTACTCCTTGGCAGTAGAATATACAGCAAGCTAAGTTCTCAACGAGCAATCTACACAGCAAAGTAGATATATATAGGCCTACACATGGCGTTACCGCAAATACATAGAAACCTCCAATGCAATGCCTCAAAACCCATAAAACCAAAAGTATTACTCTTTAAACCTCTGCACTTTTTACTTCTAATAAAGGAAGGGTACACTTTTGGTAATTGTCAAAGACCAGTATCCTCACATGGCGTATCCCAACATATACATACAATAACAAACCTGTTAAAATTTGGGCTCAATTGGTCATCGAAGTTGCAAAAAAATATTGAAAGAAAAAACACCCCTGTTGTCTGAGAAGCTTTACCGACAGTAACGTTTCTCAGATTGTGTATATTACAATTGCAGATTATCCTTCCTGTGTGGACATAACTTTCGGCAACATCTCAAAACCACACCACCTTTTGAAATTAAATTTTCACAGGTTAGTTTTATGTTATATATCTACAACTGTATACGATTGGAACAAACAGTGGGTTCCAATTACCAAACGTATACAATTATCCCTTTAATACAAAATCAACGGGACTAATTCACCACGTACAGAAACCCCCGAAATAGAAAGAAACTGACGAACAGTGAGCCTTCGTCGATCACAGATGTCATGTTCTGCCAGCAGGAATTGTCATTCAAAATGGTGACCCCCAATTGGCTGCTAGATATGTTCGTATTTATACTCCAGTCAAACCTAGAAACAACGGATAGTAAAAAGCAGTAAACCATCAATTTCACCTTTTGTTTCATTGTATTCGGTCTCCATTAGTTAGTGAATTATCAAAGGGGTACGTTGCCTTCTGATTGGTTGATTTGGGCTATGAAAAGCGTTTGAAAGCGTTTGTTATGAAATCAATAAACTGTGCAAGTCTCGTGCGTATTCGAACATTGGGACCCGTTAAAGCGCGTGAGTTTGTTTCCTTCACGCGTTAAAGCATCGTACGTGGGACCAAAGTGGTCACAAAAATGTTCGAATACGCGCGAGACTTGCACGGTCTATAGGGTTGGAAACATGTTTCAAAAGTAGAATACAATGAACCACACAAACATGCCTTGAAATTGTGTGGTTTTTCCTTTTACTTCGTTAACTACCACGATCCGCCATTTTGTAGAACCAAATGTTTGACTCCACAAAAGGGCGGACCGTGTTAGTTCACGAAGTAAAAAGGAAAAACCACACAATTTCGAGGCATATTTGCGTGGATCATTATACTTCTAACCATTTGGGCTATAAAGGGCGTTTGTTTTGAAATTAATACGGTTGACAAGATTAAAAATAGAATATAATGATTCACATAAATGTTCACTGAAATTGTCTGGGTTTTGGGGTGTAATTTCATGACAGAACGCTATATTTTGTAGAACCACATTTTGACTCCACTAAATGTTCCGATGGTTTTTTCATGGGGTCAAATTTGTGTTGTTTTTTTAAATCACTATCTTACTAATTACAAAACACGAAATGTACTTTTGTGCAGAACAACTCTTGAAAAAGATAAGGAGCAATTCCAAACAGCAAACGTTTGAGAGATTTGAAAACACTGTCTTTTACAGTGTGTCTAAAAAACTTGAGCGGAGAGACATTCCAGCTTGTTGAACTGGTTGGATTAGGGTTAAGAGCCATAATGATCCCACGATATGAATGACTCAAGAATAGACTGTGCAAGTCTCGCGCATATCGAAAACGAGAAAAAAACTCGAACGAAGACTATATTTTTACTATGAAATCAAATCTTCTTTTTAAATTATATTTTCTACAAAATTCTTGAAAAGTTTTCAATTTTGTGTAATACAAATAATTTGTTCAAATTAACATTGAAACAAAAATAAAAATTGGGACGAGGATGTTAGAAACCCCATTTGTCAATCACGCCCGAATGTGTGCGTCTATCACATGGGTTTAATGACAACATGACCGTCAGTTGGGCAGCATTCTTAATGTTTTACAAGTAACCTGAAACGGAGGTCAAGTCTTATACTCGGGTTTTCTTCTTTATTGTGTTGATTTGGTTTTATTTTCATAGGTTTTATCAATTAGTACATTCCCAACATCATATGTAATTTGCATGGCCACAAACTACGTTAAACTAAAATAATTGACGAAACAAAATCCCGCCCACGTAAATCTCCATACGGTTGGGAGTACAATGGTCCCGGAAGTTCAAAATTATGCAGGAGACTTGCACAGATACTACAAAACATTGTTAGAAACAGCATCCTTTGAAGTAATGTAGTTTCAGAGAAAAAAGGTAATTTTTAACAAAAAATTTGAATCTGAGATCAGGCACCTTATGAAAGCACACAATTATTTGCAACAAAGGTGGGGTTTTTTTCTATCATTTTTTTCTTTCAACTTCGATGACCAATTGAGCCAAAATTTTCACAGGTTTATTATTGTATGCTTCTGTTGAGATACACAAAGTAAGGATACTGGTCTTCGACAATTACCAAAGTATACTCTTCCATCCTTGAATGAAAAGGGAAATGAAGATATTTGTATACTTACTGCCCGTTTTCGCCCGGCGTGTTGTAGGTCCCGTCAGCTTGCAATTGATGTAACCCGTACAGCCCACCACCGGTAGTGAACGCGGCAATCAGATATTCGTTCACAGTGATATTTGAACTGTCACCATCAGGTAAGGGCTGTGTGCAACATTTCGCTTCCTGAAGGCTTGAAGACATGAAATTGAAACAAAGACAGACACAATCCACAATGTTATAGAGCTTGGTACATTTATACCCCTTCCTCGTACACCAGCTTCATGAACCTTGAGCTGGTCTTGGCCCAAGACTTTTGTGATCGATAGTGGATACTCTGGCCTTTCGTCAAGGCCGTCGCAGCTTAGAGCTGTGTAGCCGCGAAGCGACTGGAAACGGAGACCACACGCGCGAGTGGCGAGAAGCCACGAGGGCCGTTTCCATTTTGTCAGGAATGTCTATTGTTTTGCATTATTTCTATATGTTTGCTACCCTCCCGATAAGCGATGTGGTCGGCATACATATGCATTGTGATTGATTAATCTTTCAGCACTTTACTTCTTTGCATAACAATTTTGAATAATCTATGTTTGAATCTTTATACGAAAAAGAAAAAAAAAGCCAAAACAAACAAACAAAGCTTTAAAGGCATCGTACACGATTGGTAATGACTCTGATAATTAATGGCAATACAAACTTACTTGGTAAGAAGTACAGCAGCTTTGAATAGTATAATGCATTTTGAGAAATCTTTCACTTCAAAGTACTGCGGTTATGGAAAAACATATAACTTTTTATCCCCAAAACATTTGAGTCTGAGAAGCGTTACGCGTAACGCTTCTCAGAGTGTGTATTTCAATGCAGATTATTCTTCCTGCGTGGACATAACCGCTCCAGATTTTCGGAAATATCTCAAAAACGCTTCCACCTTTTGGAATGAAATTTTCCCAGGTTAGTTTTATGGTATATATCTAGCAAACAAACAAACAATAGGCTCCATTTACCAAACGTGTACGATGCCTTTAAAGGCGATGGGATTGTCTGACATGTGCACATGCGCATTGGACCATTCCCCTGACCTAACCCCCGGTCACCTCTTCCTGTTTACGAAAGATTCGACTATCAATTTAAGAAAAGTTTTTTTCTCGGCATATTGGCAATTTCACTGTATAGCATGAATCGAGTAGTTAAAAAGACAGGTTTAAAAGGTAGGGTCATCGTTGGTTATTGTCAACGTAATGCTGATTTATAGGTAAAATTGTAAAGAAAGATACAATAATAGTCATATGTGAAAGTTTCAGTTGAATACAGTGTCTACTTGTTGTGAAAACAGCAACAAACTTTCAAGGTATTTTCACGAGAACGCTGTACCCATCCACGTTTAGCGAGGTGATACTCTGGTCGCAGCGTTCGCGAATAGACACAAACCCTCAGAAATCAGAGAAACGCTTCATGCGTGAATCGTTTCTCGGAAAAAAAAAATTGTGTGTGAACAATTAGCCAAACAATATTACTTCGAAGGGAATCCTTTCTTGAAATAGTTTATACTATCAACAGCTGCAATGCTTTTTACCAAAGTAAGTTTTTATGGTCATTAATTTTTGGAGTACTTACCAATCTATGACCCTATACCTTTTAAGTGAATAGTTCAATATCACTTTCATAGTTACGTGAATATAAGCGGCGAAATTGCACTGTGAAATCTACTAATTTGTGGCTTTTAAAAACATGTTTTTTTATTCGGGTGAAAGTTTTCTGTGATCATGTTAAATGTTGGATATTGTTGGATTGCATTTGAGACAAGCGTTGATTTTATAACATGTGAGCAGGGCCAAAGTTCATACGGCATGTAAGCACAAAAACTTGCTCAGCACAGAAAACTCTTGCTTAGGAAAAATAGGTTCGCAGCCAAAACACCACACAGTTGCCATTGCTGTGACTGGTACCCCCTTCTTTTCCTGCTTAGCAAAGAACTTTGCTTAGCAGAATTTTCTGCTAAACAGCTTTATGAAATTGGGCCCAGTTAGCCACCACTCACACATCGTACTCAGATCACATAAAAAACACATTATAAGAAAAACAGCAGCGTGCATTTTGCATGAACAATTTTTAGGCGATAGGATTAAGTGGGGCAAAGTTTGTACGCCCTACATGACACCCTCAAGCCATACGGACCATGAAAAAATTGACACACATATTATTTGTGTCAATCTTTTTATGGTCCATTTGGCTTGAGAGTGATTTTGTTCCTGTCACCCAAGTTGGGTGATTCTAGAGCATATATTTGTGTCAATCTTCTCATGGTGCATTTGGCTTGAGGTGTCATTGTTCAAAATGGTGTCTGCGATTTTGTTCCTGTCACCCAAGTCGGGTGATTCTAGATCATACAAACAACTACACAAAACCACACAAATATTTGCAGTACCTTGGGCTTTGACACACCATACAATCAGATGTTTTGTTGTAGTAACACACCGTGGATAACGGTTCGTCCGAGGGGCTTTCTCCCAGGTTGCTGAATTCGTCCGGCTCATTCCGTTGGCCAACCATTCCCAAGCAACAGCTGAGAAATGAAAACACAAAAAAAAAAGAAAGAAAGATGATTTCGGAATAACAAAAAACAACAACACTGTTTGCAGAACGGTGCTATTTTTTAAAGATAAGGCCATACTTTGATAATGACCCCGAAAACAAATTGTGTGTAGTTTCTATCCGAAAGCTTACTTGTTATAAAGATGGTAATGGTGGTAGCATCCTGCGAAATTATTTCATCTGAAATGCTCCCGTTGATTAGAAAAACCCAAAAACATTTGACTCTGAGGATTTCTATAGGTTGGTGTCCGTTCACGCTGCGGCCAGAGATGCAGTTGGTACCTTTTGTCACCTCGCTAAATGCATGGATGGGTTCGACTTGAAAATACCGTGACAGTTTTTTGCTGTTTTCTCAACAAGTAGACACTGTATTGAGCTGAAACATTCACATTTTTTTTATTGTATCTTTCTGTATAGTTTTGCCTATAAATAAGCATTACGTTGACAACAAAAATCAAACAATGACCCTACCTTTAAAGACAAAGTGCAGGAAGATTTGTAACTACCAGGTAATAATTTTAGTTTAAATCTCAAAGCTTAATGGTATCGTACACGTTTGGTAATTACTCAAAACAAATATTAGCATAAAAACTTACTTGTTAACAAGCAACGGGGAGCTGTTGATAGTATACAACATTGTAGGAAACGACTCCCTCTGAAGTAACGTAGTTTTTGAGAAAGAGGTAATTTCTCACTAAAATAATAAAAACTTCTTGCAAGAAGTTTTTATTCCTATCTGAAAGCACACAATTGTACAACAAGGGTGTTTTTTCTTTCATCATTTTCTTGCAACTTCGATGACCAATTGAGCCCAAATTTTCACAGGCTTGTTATTTTATGCATATGTTGGGATACACCTAGTGAGAACACTGGTCTTTGACAATTTCCAAACGTGTACAGTGCCTTTATTGATGATAAAACTCACACCAGTACAAATCTTCCAGCATATTTACGTCTCCACACTCTAAACACTTCCGGGTCAGAATTGACCCGGATCAGGGTCAGGTGGGGCCTGACTCATTTCCGGGTCAGTGTGACCCGGAATCCGTGTCACAAGTGACCCAGAAATGGGTCAAATGAACGCAGAATCCAAGTTAAATCCCATTTTTAACCACTTTCCAGGTCAGCCTGACCCGGAAATGGGTCAGGCCCCACGTGACCCGGAATCTGGGTCAATTCTGACCCGGGTGTTTTTAGAGTGCATTACGTCTAAATTAGAATCCTTACAAACTATGGGCAGTTTGGCTAGAGTGCAGCCCAAATAATCTTCGTCCAGCCTGTTCTGTTCATGTGTGACACTTCACCCAACTGTCTTTCTTTACACACCCCGAGGCGTCATAATGGTGTTAAAAAAAATATAGGTTTTCCCGGCCAACTTCAGCAAAAATTCATTCAATTTCTCTAACACTCATTCAAATTCACGCATTTTCCCCTAGTCCACCCAAACTAGGGTTTCTTTTTAGCTATTAATGCATTCAATTTCGTTTTCGTGCACACATGATTTCGTTTTTCTCATTCAGATTCGTTTCAGTCATTCTATTCAAGACTACAATTTGATCATTCTTTAGTTGAATTTCTACGACCTATTTACACTTTGATGAAATTGAATGGTTGACCAGCTCTTACTGCTGGCTTTTACGAAATCCAATGATCTTATTTGACAAGTGAATGCTAAAATGGTGTAATTGAATTACTCCTTTTGACTGTTGAATGCTGATTCAACGGAGCATTAATTTTCAAACGAAATTGAAAGAGCCGTGTGTTAAACTGAATGAATTTTTGTTGAAATTGGCCGAGAACACCTACAATAATAAGTAAATAAAAAAGCTAACTTCCCGAGATCCAAGATGAAATGTAAGTAAAAAAAGAGTTCTGAAATAGATGAATTGAATTGTTAAACCTAATTAATCTAGCAAGCATAAGTCAGCTTAAAGGTATCGTACACGTTTGGTAATGACTCAAAACAAATATTAGCATAAAAACTTACTTGGTAACAAGCAACGGAGAGCTGTTGAAAGTATAAAACATTGTGAGGAACGGCTCTTTCTGAAGTATGGTAGTTTTTGAGAAAGAGGTAATTTCTCACAAAAAAAAATAAAAACTTCTTGCAAGAAGTTTTTATTTCTATATCTGGAAGCACACAAATTTGTACAACAATGGTGTTTTTTCTTTCATCATTTTCTTGCAACTTCGATGACCAATTGAGCCCAAATTTTCACAGGCTTGTCATTTTATGCATATGTTGGGATACACCAAGTGAGAATACTGGTCTTTGACAATTACCAAACGTGTTCAGTGCCTTTAAATTAACCAGGCAAAACCTGGACATGTAAACAACACACTTAGATAACAAAAAGTCTAAGTTGGTGGACCGCTGGCACGTTATTTTGGAGGTCGCAGGTTCAAATCCCGCTTTTTCAGTTTGTCTTTGTTCACCCCCCCCCCAATGTCTTTTGTTTGTTTAATGATAAAAAATGAACAAAAATGCAGAATATCCTCATAACAGATGGAAAAGCTTGGAAGCATGTGCTGACAACGTACCACACGGGGCGTTGGAACCAAACATGTCCCTCGCTGCTGGGTTTTGATCGCGAAAACCTCACAAGTTAATAGGCTAAAACTTTATTTTTAAAAGTTAGATCCCATTATAGGGAAGGGGTGGAGTGGTGAGGGAAGAGGGGTTAAAGTGGGGGGGGGGGGTCTAGCCACTCGATCTCCTTCCCCGTCCCCTTCTTGATACTGCCCAAGCAGAGAACATTTTTGGACTCACGTGTTTTCCGGGGTGTCAGGCAGCGGTGTTGTGGAAGGCTCCGGCGTAGTGGAAGGCTCCGGCGTAGTGGAAGGCTCCGGCGTGGTGGAAGGCGGATGGTGGTAGGGCGGGCGCCAGGGACAGCCGTCAGAAGTGGTCAAGAAGACTGCCATCAAAACCCAAATCAGGCGCCTTATTGCGCGAAACGCTGCCATTATCTCTCTGAATCGACCTCTACAACGGAAAGCAGAGACAAATCTCGGTCTTGGTGCAATTTTTCCAGTTAAAGACAAAATACGAGATTATTAATTATCGTAAAATAAATTTACTCGGCTTACTGCTTACAAAGGTGCATACCGGCACCAATCCTCTGTATAGAGAGATAGTTCCGTCTTGAACACTGTCAAAGTCTATATGGATTTTGAGACATTGCATGGTGAGGTATTAATGTATATTCAGTTTGCGGCAACACAGTGTGTACTATCTCTGTGTAGATTTGTTCTTTGAGAACTTGTCTTGCATGCTATTACTGCCGCAGATTAGATTTCGGAATTCGGGAGACTACTTAGTGCTGAAAAGAACTGTCCTGCTTATTAAGTACTAGGCCTACCTGGGCAGGAGGAAGGAAATCGGCCGGGACTACTACTTTCGCTTATTAGTGGAGCGAGAGAATTTCTCACTATTAACTTCACTGCCGCGGAGTGAGTTCTTAATTGGTCTTCAACGTTTTTACTGTCAAAGTCAAAAATAGCCCCCCCTTCAAGCCCCCTCAAATCACCCTCGGTTATTTCAATTGCCGCAACCGAAATAAACTTGTGAACATTGCACTAAATCCTTATCCAGATCATAAACTATTTTTTCGTTGTTGTAACTTCAACAAGCCCCGTCAAATCACCCTCGGTTATTTCGATTGCCGCAACCGAAATAAATTTGTGAACATTGCACTAAATCCTTATTTAGATCATAAACTATTTTTTCGTTGTTGTAACTAAATGATTCACTTCATTGTGACAAATGATCTCAGGTTGGCTTGACAGTTTATTTGCCTGCGTTACGGTTGTCCATAGCAGGCAAAATTTGTCTGATCGGTTATCAAAAGCATTCCAAAAGGTTAAGGTATTCGAGGAACAAAAGTAGGCCCCCTATTTGGAAAATTGCTTTTTGAAGAATGTGAGGACTCGTAGTTGGTCATTCTAGATTGCGACTTCGGTTCAGCTTATAACACAGTGGAATGTATTTGAAAACGATCAGAAAAATTATGTTAGTATCAAAAAACAAACCTTAAAGAGGTATAATTTGCTGATAGTCAAAAGGTTTTCCAGAGTTTTTTGCCCATTGAGTTTTATCTCTGGTTTTTAATCCTGTGGGACATTTAAGTTGCTGAAAAGGTAACGAGCAACAAGTTATTGATTGAATGCGTGTAAATACGTAAATGACAGACAATAAAGGCGAATATTAAGTGCCAGCTCCATCTGGTGGACGAGCCTCCAGGCACGCCATAACCTATATTGGTGTAACAAATTGTGTAATGCTTTATGGCAGTTCTTTTAAAAAAAAGAACAACGACCAATGATGCTTCGTACAAATTTTGCCCCGGAAGGTTATCGAATACAATGGCAATTTTACACATTTTTAACGTGAGGTTACAGACTTGTAAATTTTTCCCCATGCACCCACATGAGGACTCTATCTATTGGAAAATGAGTACTTCACAAAATTGAATTGGACATTTCCCTTCCTCTTTAAGGAGCATGTCATTGCACGAAAAGCGCAGTAGGAAAGCACGTTGAGATAAAACATCTAATTTTTTTCTAAAACAAAACTGACCTGGTTGGAGATTGTTGGAGCACCGAGTCTTTTCCCGCGTCAGGCTGAGACAGATGACGATTTGAATGAAGGACAAGTTTGAAGGCTGCTCGTTTTTATCCGGCCGACAGAGCAACGTGCCATCCTCAGAATTGCCCAATCATGTGTGCTGCGATGTGTGATGTTTGGCCACTGGGACCCAACGTGCCAGGTAAAAGCTGAAAAAAAGCTGAAGGACAGAAAAAAAGCTTAGCAAACACAAATCCTGCTTTTTGAGGTGACAAGTTACCAGCACGTGTAAAAATGCGATTTGCTTTTGACTGGTTTCTTTTAGGCTTAGATGAAAATCAAAAGAAATACTTAGCACAATTTTTCTGTTTATGCACAAGAGGAGTGGGATCATGGTTTTGGAGTGTTTACCAGTCTTTGACCCTACCTTTAAAGGAACGTTACAGCTGGTAATTGAAATTTTCTTTAAGATCACAGATTTACATAAAACTTACACAGTCTAATGATGATGATAGTAGAAAACATCCCTAGAAATATTTCTGTCTGAAATGCCATATTTGATGAGAAATAAATAAAACTGATTTCCGATTGGAGTTTATCGCTCATGAGCGTTTTATTCATGCATTTATAACACATGCAAATGTGTAATCGGTTTTTCACTATTTTCTCGTGACCCAGATGGCCGATCGATCTCAAACTTCTACAGGTCTGTCAGTTTATGTATATGGTGGATTATATAAAGTGCTTACACTGTTTTGTTAGCAAAAACCAATTATGTAATGTTCCTTTAAGTCGACTGAGCTCGAAATGCTGATGAGCCTATAATACACAACTTACCACAACTGAAGAAATACATTGACCGTGATTATTCCTATTGAAGTTAGACCGATGGTGACAGGTAGCCGCACCTCCTACTCCTTGCTGATGATTGGATTCTAACCAGAAAAAGTACGGTAACAAAGTTTAATTTGACGGCCTATATTATATCTGTGATCCACGGTGCGGCGCGCAGTGTAGTCGCTCTAGACGGCTAACAACTGAAAACACGCACGCGCAAGGGACTTTCTCACATACAAACGTACAAAAACAAAATGTCTAGGCCTGCCTATTCATGGTAAAGTTTACGTACATGTAACGTCTGATGATAACCTCCTTAAAACAGAGGAGTTTGCTGGATAAAATACACATGCGGAGGAATCAATTCCATTTAAGATATCGTATACGATTAGGATCTTACAGTGATCAAACAGATCCGGCAAGAAGACAAAAGACTAGTAGTCAAAGTATAACGGTAAGCAGATAATAAAAACAGACTAAAACACTTACGTGGTGAATGGAAATTCAAATTTTCTGAACATCTGTGCGTCTGGCGTTCTGAAAACCTATAACTGCTCAACAGTTCACCATTGTTGTATTTGAACCTTTAGATTTGAATTAAATTTCATTCACTCTTGTTCAAAAACTGAGGAGATTATGACGGATCTTAACTTTTTCTTTGTTTTTCTGCAAATCTCCTCCGACTTTTCGGGGGAGCCAATTAGAGATCGCGTTTTACTTGGGTTATGGATAATTAATCAATGTTGTGCATGGGAAGTAGTACGAGTTCAATGCAGCTGTACTCCGCACTGGACATGCGACGATTACACTGTTTAATTGTGCGGTGCAGTCTTGGTGAAAGACCTTCTCTTGATGATTTGTCCCAATTTTCCACACGAGAGGGCGCTATCACCCACGAGACTGCAGAGCTCTGCGAGACTGTGAGCGTGAACTTTCTGGCGAGTGCGGTCATCCGCCGAGCATTGATCGACTCAGCAGCAGCCGGCAATCGTGTAGACGATGGCCGGTTCTACTAGAAGTGTGCGGTCGTGCTTATTATGCGGTACACAATTAATTACCTGCAAGCATTATGTGTCTCTAACGCCGAAACCAATCCACCGATCATTAGTTTACCGTGTAGTGCGTTTAACCCGTTTTTTACATTTCCCTCTACAACCCCGGCTGTTTTCTACTGGGTCAGTTAAAAGGCACTGAACACGTTTGGTAATTGTCAAAGACCAGTGTTCTCATTTGGTGTGTCCCAACATATGCATAAAATAACAAGCCTGTGAAAATTTGGGCTCAATTGGTCATCGAAGTTGCAAGAAAATGATGAAAGAAAAAAACACCCTTGTTGTACAAATTTGTGTGCTTTCAGATAGGAATAAAAACTCCTTGCAAGAAGTTTTTATTATTTTAGTGAGAAATTACCTCTTTCTCAAAAACTACGTTACTTCAGAGGGAGTCGTTTCTCACAATGTTTTATACTATCAACAGCTCTCTGTTGCTCGTTACCAAGTCAGTTTTTATGCTAATATATATTTTGAGTTATTACCAAACGTGTACGATGCCTTTAATTAACCCTTTCAACCCCAATAACGACTTTATTCGCCCAAGATAACACGCAAAAAAGCACTCAAGCCTGAGCACATAGGCCATTTGTTAAAATGTAGTTTTGTCCACGTTCACCTTCCATACCCAAGCTTACCATCATTAGAAAAGAAAGATCGGATCTTTCCAATGATGGTAAAATATAATAGGGTTGCCACTATGCAATCACTTCAAATTGGAGTGGAAAGTTACGGTTGTGTGCAAACAAAGTGTTTGGGTTTACAGGACACACTGGGGAAACAAAGACCAAGAACTTGGACATTTATTGGCTGATTTCAATGATTTTTAAATTATATGAAAGGAAATTCAATAAGTAAGACAACTTTTTTACTTATTATGTTCTAAAACCAAATTGTCAAGGTAAAAATCGAACTTTGAACACAAGCTTCCTGTTGAGTAGTCAAACAACGTGGGCCCCAGCGGTTGTTAATGTCAAAAGAACTTGAGGCTGAAATAAGCTTTTCCAATTTGTGTTCGAGCCCAACACCTTTCAGAGGGTCTAGGTATGATTTTAGCACACACACAAAATTAGCCTATATAATAATACAAATATGTTTTGAGGGTAATTAACTTTTCCCAATCAAATAACATTAACCTTGTTTTGCCTTTCGCTGTGGCACCACCTGCTATTTTATACAGTAGGTAGGGTAAGGAAATCTAAAGAAGCCTAGGTCAAGTGCGAACTTCATAATCAGTAGGCTTTCAGACTAAAATAAAACAATGATTTGATCTTCACCAATTCCGTATAATAACTTTAGGATAAAGAAAAAACAATGTTAATTTCTTTAAATTTACAGGGTTCCAATTAATATTTTACGCAATACTCAACATGCCAAAGTGTACCAATTGCAAATGGATTGTGATACTCCAGAGATAAGAGGGAAAATGAGTATTGAGTGGAATGGAAAGTATTTCAACTTTCTTGATGATTTATAGACAGACCTCATTGCCTGGGTGTTCCTGTAATTACTTTTAATTATACTTTCCATGAGATGACCTAGCATTAATATGTTAATGTTTATATAATTATTTAATAGAAGTGTACATGAAAATGTGGGTAATTGTGTGAGAAATTCATGCAGCTGAAAGAAGGAACTTAAAATAAAAAATGGTTCCATAAAACAAGAAACAAATGTGAAAGTGTTGTCATTATGGTGGTAAACAATTATTAAATTAATGAACCTGACCAGCCCCCACAAGAAATGTAAAAAAAAAAATAAAAAAAAAAATGTAGGATGGAGCTAGTGATGGTGGTGCCTTAAAAGGCAATAGTGCATCTAAAATAAAAGTATTAAGCCATGGCGATTATCTACGGAGGAATGGAATCATGCTTAAAAATAGGGGTTTTGCGGGGTTTTTTTTCAATGGGCTTGGGCGGCAGGCCTACATTAGACAAATAATGCACCAAACATTTGGAAAGCCAAACGCGAGGAAGCCAAATTTAAAAGTTTGTAAGACCAAAATATCGTTAACAATGTTCCCCCTAGTAATCAAGAAAAACCAACAAAACCTTTGGTTATAAACAACGGCGAAATAATGTATTACAACGCGTGAGTCTTCTCACTGCAATGTTTACACGACTTCACATTCAGTTTTACGTAGTAAGTAAAGAGCCAGACATGACCATTTTGCCTAGCGTTTCCTTACGCAGCAGCTGATTGGTTGCACGGGCAAGACAGTACAGCGAGTTTGGCTCACAGTTTGACCAATCACGTTTAGGCTCTCATTTTACAAGCGAGCCATGGCGGACATTTCAATTCTGAACGGTTACGCTGACGAAGATAAAGTGAACTTGACTGTTTCGAGTTTCCCTAGAAATAATGAATACAGCGAAAGACTACATCAATAGTATAACTAACATTCTATTGGTAAAATTCTTTCTGCACAATTTCGTTAACTACCGTATTAAAAAAATGGCTTTTCCGGGGACCCTTATTTCTGCACACAGAGGCTAATGTTTTTGGTCTCATATTTCTTTATTTTGAACAAAATTATATCATAATTTTGTTAGGTACAATGAGTTATTATTGCTTTGTTATTTGATGTTCTTGTTTTATTACTAGGGTTAATTTTCCCGAAATGAATTTTCGTGACCTCCGAGCTCATTGTTACGCATAACCGTGACGGTCATGCATACGCAGCAAATGAAAGGAAGCACTTTTCGGACCGCTGCTCACTGACTGGATCTGTCGTCTACGGCAACAGATTTCTGCGTCTAATGTATAGGCCTACTACGGAACCGCAGCTGTATGCAAAACCAGTAGTTGGAAACAGACGCCTATCATTATGGCTCGTTACATATTTCGTAGAAAAATTGCTTGTTTTATTATCCCCATTGTCTTCCTGATGGTGTTATGCGTTTATTCAATGATGGAAAACCCTTTCCACCGACAGAAGTTGAAATCTCCAGATCTACCGGTACTCAACAGAGTGATGAATAGCAATAGCACATCTACAGTTTCACATCACAACAAAAGCATCAGTGTAAGAACTCGGCTGGAAACTGATGCAATAAAGAGACTCACCGCGGGTAAAAACATTTATTTATTTATTTATTTATTTATTAAAACACAATTAGAGGCTGTTTTACATTATGGTCCTAGATATAGAACAATTAAAATAAAGAAACAAGCAACAAACTAGACACTAGCTGTTCGTCCTCATGATGAACTAGCGTGCATCTGCTTAACGCCTTTACGGCGATCCGTTCAACACAGGAAATTCCCTTGAAATTATGCACTTAAGAGACGTATTCCTCAGTGTTTCGGAAAAGTACCTTCGTTAAACATGCAACGTCACTCAGCATTATATGGTATGTATATTCCTCTTTCAAAAAAATATAACTCCTATTTAATAAGGAGGCAGCAAAGACGGGCACTATTTGATTCAAAAAAGTGCATTTCGACTCAAATTTTCAGTTTTATATGCAGGTCGCACCACATGTTGTAATTTTTCCTGGGGGTTGTCCTGTAGCGAAGTAGTGAATTACTCCTTTTCATGATTGGCCCCAAAACGCAGCCAGGTGTACATGTACATTAATAAAGAGCATTTAGAATACTCTCCCATTCATCATAATATTTGGTGCAGAACACGAGTAACAAAAAGCTACTGAGCGAGCTTCAATCAGCCCACTCTCCGTCCTACCTCCAACGTGCGACGCGGTTTACCGTCTACAGCATTTGTTTATAGTCTCGTCATCTCAATTACTATAGTACGCCGAGGCTACGTGGACCCTGAAACTGGCTCGGTGGTGCTTGCCCCTTACAGCAGAGGGTCCGAGTAACCAAGGTTTAAATTAGTTTATTTCAATAAGTGCCAGAAGTCTACGGGCATTTTCTTGTATAAATATAGTAAATTATTCATTTAAGCCTCAGAGATTACGGGCGAACTTATATATTTGTTCGGCCTAGCGAACATTTCCTTCTTCTTTGATAAGTATAATCATCTAAATAAAAAAATTATTATCCACTAAAGTCCCATTAAATAATTGTATGGCAAACTCGCTAGCAAGCTCACAAAAATGTATGGCGCACGGTTTATGAAATTAGCTTTCCATTCATGTATCTCCTGGCACTATTCGACTTCCATTAAAACAATGTGCAATATAAGTTTATGTATACTTTTTGAACGCTTACTGTTTCTATTGTAAATTTTACTCTGAACTTTACTTTATTGAATTTAGTCTACGGACTTTACTGCAGTAAATTGTTATTTACAAATTAACCAAGGCGAACTATTTTAAGTCTCATTTTCCATTCCACTCGGGTAGATCTAATTCCCCTCATGTAATGCTTATCAATTTTACCCTGCCTGAGCCTCTATATGGGGATAAAAATTGTGCCGTGAGGTATTATAATAATTTATTCACGAAAAATTTGTTTGTCATTGTGTTGTACCTTTTTGCAGTAGTTCAAGGCTTTTCGTGCTTTGTGAATGTGCCTTTGTTAACGTCTGCATGTCTCGACTAACCAATGTGACCTTTATTGTGTGGGATATTTTACGTGTTTTGTGAGGGAAAATGTTTACAATTCACCACTATGTGAGCCGTTGTGTGCAAAGCCTTAATCTTTCCCAAAGTTTCGAGAGAAAAAAACAAACATTATTCATGAATATTTTGCTCAGGTTGTTTACGGTTTCACGCTGTCATTTTTTTCTTTTTCCTTTAAAGCATGAGAAAGCAAGATTGTGTTCAAATTCCTTTGTCAATTATATCTGACTAAAAAACATCGATTCTCATGACGAAATTAAAAACCAGTTGCAACTCGGTATCAACAACTACGTTTCATTGAACTATAGACTGACCTCGGGCACAATGGAAATGGAAATATTAAATTATGTCAGCATGTGCTGACGGCTGCCCTTACTTCGACTTTGACGATATTTCACACGTTGAGAATCGGGACTGGTATAAACATGATAAAATGATGAACCTTCAGATTTATTAATGATGATCCAATGCCACCAGGCCGTTGTATAGAGATAGAACTATGCTGATGAAGAAGTGTAGAATATTGGACAAAGAGCGCCATTAATTAATTAACATGCACAGGCCACGTTCATGGACAGGACAAAAAAAACGGGTCAGAAATGACCCGGATTCCGGGTCTCCGGGTGCCTGACCCAATTCCGGGTCACGCTGACTCGGAAGCTGATTTTCAAAAATGGGCTTATAACTCGGATTCTGCGTCAGTTTGACCCCCTTTCTGGGTCATTTTGACACAGATTAGTGGTCATAATGACCAAGAAATGGGTCAGGCCCCATGGTACCCAGATCCAGGTCAATTGTGACCAGGGGTCGATTTCACAAAACTCTTCCAAACTTAGGACTAGTCCTAGGCAATGCTATGAGATAGGACTAGTCTTAAGTTAGGACCAGTACTTAAGACTAGTCATATCTCTTAGCATTGCTGCCTAGGACTAGTCCTAAGTTAGGAAGAGTTTTGTGAAATCGACCCCTGGAGGTTTTTAGAGTCAAGGAAGTGTTAGTCATGGTCTTTATAATTAGTGAGCTTTCAGATTAATTTTGAATCACCAGTATCGATTTGTTTCTTCAAAAGATTCGGATACTGTACGTTGTCTTTTATACTAGTTTTACAAGCTCAGAGGTTCAAATACAGGCGATTATTGTTTTGGTCACCTTTCCCTCTCACAAAGTACACATAACCTGGCGAGGTGACTTAAGAGTTTTTGGTTGTTTAGTTGGTTTGATTAGCGTGCAATATTTTTGTTTTGGGAGGAGTCCGGGGTCAGCATTGACCCGGTTCAAGGTCCAGGGGGAGGCTGACCCATTTCTGGATCAGTATGACCCAGAATCAGTGTCAAAGTTACCCAGAAATGGGTCAAAGTGATAAAAGAATCTGAGTTTATATCTAAATTTTTTTTTACCAGTTTCCAGGTCAGCCTGATCCAGAAATGATTTTGGCTCCAAATTAACGGGACTGTCAAATGTTGTGTTGCTATGGTTCGTTGAAGACATAAAACACCATTATAAAAAAAAATCATAAACAATGATTATTTTTTGTCCTCTAGGACCTTTGAGGAAAGTTTCCCCGACTGATTCTCCCAATTTGCGAAAGGTAAAATTACTTTGCTGGATAATGACGTCACCACAAACTCTGTATAAAAAGGCCCTCCACATCAACGAAACGTGGGGTCCACGATGTGACGTCACTCTCTATATGAGTAGCCAAGCTGATCCTAAATTTCCAGCGGTCGGACTGCCTGTAGCAGAAGGACGCCTAAATCTGTGGGAAAAAACAAGGACGGCCTTCGACTACATCTACCAGAACCATTTCAACGACGCTGATTGGTTCATGAAGGCTGACGACGATACCTACGTCATCGTGGAAAACTTGCGCTACTTTCTGGGTGACAAAAACAGCAGTGAGCGCGTATACTATGGTCACCATACACATTTTGGGGAGTATTCAAAGGAAGGGTACATGAGTGGCGGTGCTGGGTACGTCTTGAGCAAAGAGGCACTGAGGCTGTTTGTGACAAAAGGTCTTAAAGGTTCTAAAGACTGCGAACGTTCTCAGATTAATGAGGATGTTTTGGTGGGAAAGTGTTTGATGGCAGTTGATGTCCATCCTGGTGATTCAAGAGACTCACAGAAGAGGGCGCGATTTCTCCTGTATCCACTCATCAAGTTTGTTAACGGATATTTGCCAGACTGGTATTCAAAATTCGTAACGTATGACGTCGAAAGGGTAAATAGTATGTCTGTTTCGTTGTTGTTGTTGTTCAGGGAGATGGGTTGACCTGACCCCGTCCTAATTGATAAGTTGTGATATGATCCAATATCATGTGGCAAAAACCCCCCAACTAAATCAATAAATCAAAATAAATAAATAAATAGGCCTACATAAAAAAAAGATAGAAATAAAATAAAATGTAAAATAAAATACTACTGCTACTAGGCCTACTACTTCTAATACTATACTAATGATAATAAAAAGGCATATCATAATAATCAAATAAAACAATAATAATAATAATATAAAATAATATAAAAAATATAAGAAATTACATTAAAAAAAAAAAAATACCGAACACAAAAATGGTAGTTATATGTAGCCCATTACAAGCAAACTAAATATATATATTATTAACAGAGCCCTCAGCATACCTCGCCATACTATGTTGACCAACACGGGAACCAAACAAAATTCCCGACCAAGAGAGTTGCCCTGGTCACCCCCTTCCACCCTGAACTATACCTAAACTTTCCTCAATCCTCAATGACAATATAACTATTATTTACTACTCTAAGAGGTTACGCTCATCAATCCCTGAGCTCCCCTTGCATTCTGCCTCCCTAAAAACCCGGGAGACATCCTAGCCAGGGCCAAACTCCCCCAGGTACGGGCCAAACACAACCCTTAACAGAAATACAGGGTTGTCACAAAATGTACCCGTACGTGTCTCTACATCAAACCCGCACTTAAAGTGAAGAGTCATGGCACTGGCTCTTCTTACAACACTCAATGTAGTCTATGTTATATCCTGTAAGAGATGTCGACTACGATATGTGGGAGAGACTAAAACCAAACTTAGTCTTCGCTTTGCGAACCATGCCTCTTCAAAAAAGACCAAGAAACCGTACCCTAATAAACACAGCGTCAAAGATGTTGAACTTATGGTGATTGAGGTTTGCAATGGTGATGAGAATCACACTGGATTCACCAACTCAAGACAGTCCAACCCTTTGGACCTAACATAAACAATGGTGTTAAATAACTTACCATCACCCCTCTTTCACTTCTGCTTGCTTCTTTGATGTAATATAGATACAGTTACTGTAAATAACCCGCTCTCTCCGAAGGTTCCTCTGCCTATTTTCAATTTCTTACATGTCATCCTGTCCATTGATTCTGTTCTTCTATATTACCTCCATTTTGACAGAGTCAACTTGTTGCTCTCTTCACTAGTTATTATGTCCTGCCCCCTATTGTTAGTTGCATTATCCTGATGCACTATTGCCCTCTAATCCTGCCCTTTCATTCTTTCTGCATTACCCAGAATGCAGTTACCAACCTCATGGTTCAGTAATCCACCCTTTCACATTGATCATCCTTTTGTCGTCACTACTTTACCGTGATTGGTTCTTAGCCACCCCATTGCTTGTAAATTAATAAACTTTGATTGGCTATAATTGTCTCGCCCTTTCTGGATACCTTCCCATAATCCTTTGCTCCACTTTTTGCTATAAATGGATATGTTTGTGTTTGTGTTTATGCCACTGACGAAGGTCCGGTTTGGATCGAACCATCTCCCCTACAGGTTTTATATATAATAACAAATAAATAATACAATTCTCATTTAAATAGTCTTACAATTGTCGCACTATTAGGCAACACTGTCGGTCGTGCTGGGTTACGCTTATGTTTAATAGTTTCCCTCCAAGTTGCCTTAAGGACATTTTTCCTTTGTGGCGTGTCGTTAAGAGCACCCGGACTCGAGCTCTGGTGTTTTCTGATCAGCAGAGCGTGGTTCGAGTCCCGGTTGTGGCACGGGTGTCCTTGAGCAAGATACTTTACTATAATTGCTTTGTCCTTCGGATGGGATATTCAGTAAGCCGTAGGTCCCGTGAACTATGATTGGTATGTGCACGTATAAGAACCCAGAACACTTATCGTGTAAAAGTAGGGGTTAAATTCCGGTGTTTCCGGTTCTTATAGCAAGCACCCTTGTTTGCAGGTTTCATCCTGCTTGCGAGCTACAGTGATAAAGTTTACTTTGAGGCATCATTTGTTTCATTACCAGAAATATCATCATCATCATCATCTTCATCATCATCATCATCATCATCATCTGGTTGTGTTCGTCCATTGTTGGATGAAGCCCTCCTCATGCATCTTCCATTAACTCCTTCTTGCTATTCTGGCCCAAGATGTCGTGTTCGTGTATTTGGATTACGTCTCTCCATCTTCTCCTCTTCCTTCCTCTTTTTTTTCCATTTCTTGGTTACCATTCGATTAGTCTCTTGGTCCATCTGTTGTCATGTCTTCTTGATGAGTGTCCTGCCCATCTCCATTTCATTTCCTTGATTTTGTCCATTTTTTATTGATCTGAGTGTTTCGCCTTACGTTGGTATGTCATAACTTTGTCGTGTGGGTGGAGTTAATCCGAGCATCCTCCTTTCAATAGAAATATAATATAATACTACATGTAACACACTAATACAACGCCCTGAAGTGACGTAATGTTATGTTTTCCTTTGTGACCTTTGCCACAGGGTCCTGGATGTTGTTCCGACTACCTCATCAGTTGCCATTACGTGACCCCCGAAGATATGCATTTGTTAGACTTTTGCGTTTATCATCTCCGCTTAGCTCATAACGATGGACGACACGTTTACAGGATCGGAAATAAAGATGTCCCAGTTTGATTGAACCATTGTATAATGTTAAAGGGAATGTATCCGTTTGGTAATTACTCTTAAAATTAATGGCAATAAAAACCTACTTGGTTAAGAGTAAAACATAGTATAAAGTATTTTGAGAATCATTTCACTTCGAAGTAATGTGATTATGGAAAAAATATCAGTTCTTATCCCCCAAATTTGAATCTGAGAAACGTTACTGTCAGATACGTTTCTCAGATTGTGTATTCCAATTACGGATTATTCTTCCTGCGTGGACATAACCGCTCCGGACTTTCGGCGATATCTCAAAAACGCGACCATATTGTATATCTATACATTATAATAGGATTAAAACAATCAAACGGTTCCAAAAACCAAAGGTATACTTTCCCTTTAAAGGTCGTTTAAAAATCCCGTAATGTATGGGAGTAACCCCTATGAAATTACACAAATGCTGGCATGTAATTAACATAATGTATATTTTGTACGAACCTGTGTGGATATGGCATGTGCCCATGCTACATATACCATTACGCACAGATTGATCAAGTGCCTGTGTTACACGGCTGTTATGTGTTGGTAAGTGGTGTAGGGATAATATGAATATTAATTAAGGACGGTCGGGTATTACTTCATTCAGGGTGCGGCCTATGGTAAACAGTAGCTGTTAGCCATGGTCTGTGAGCTTAAAGTCTCTGTCTCTAGTTTATGTAAGTTACGTTAACATATGTTATCAAATAAATCAATTGATTTCTCCTGCAAGAGAAGTTTCACTGGCCTGTTTCAATTTGAAGTTATGTGTAATAGGATCGCGGTGGGCTGTTGAAAGCCAAAATACGGCGAACTGGTAGAAAAATGGAGTCTCGTAAAATAAGCTGTTTTCAAACTGGTAGAAGCCAGATCGAATTCAACCAGTATGAGTGACGTCAGCCATAAAATAAGGTTCCCATTCCTGCAACCAATAATCTGTGGAATTGTATTTTTAAGTTGAATCGCTTCTGTAGCCAAACAATGTGCAGAAATTGTGTGTTTACGTGAGACTGTTTTGCGTGGTTTATTTGATGAAAGGGCAAGTTTGTGAATTGCTTCAACTGCCTGTTACATATTGCCTGCAAGAAAGACTCTGCAAGGGTGAAAACGTCAGGCCATCAACTATTTTGTGCCGTTACGTGTTGCGTTAATTCAAGATCTTTGGTATAATTCGGTAGCCAATCGAACTAGTTTCGGGACCGCTCGCTCACAATCGGAGATATTCGGCCATGAAGTGGTCTACAATCAAATGCTTCTTGTTTATAGGACAAATAATAAATTTACGTGAGCAAATGCATAATCGTTGTATGGATGTATGTGAAGAACTCATGCCACATTTTAATAAATACCAATAGTACAACAAATACAATTAAATAAACGCTTTGCAACTCTAAAAACCGTGTACAAAAAAAACCCTAAATCACAACCCAGACGTTCCCGATAGCCTTTCCAGCTTACACAAGATTGCCAAACCTCCAATAACCCTGTCCAGCAGGTTATCATTAAAAATCATTACCGGTTTTTTTTACTGACTACTTTTGATAGTTAACCTTCCTACTGCAGTTCCTACTAAAACTCCCGAGTCAGATCTGACCCGGTTCCGGGTCCCGAGGGACCTGCCAAATTTCTGGGTCAATATGACTCGGAAACTGTGTTTAAAAATGACATAGAAATGGGTCAAACTGAAGTAGAATCAGAGCAAAAAAACCACCGTTTAACCAGTTCTCAGGTCAGCCTGAACAAGAAATGCGTAAGCCCCCCTGGGATCCGGATCAATTTTGACCCAGGAGTTTTGCGAGTGTACGGGAGCGATTTTGTGTACATACGTATTCGTCAACCCGTCTGAAATAGCTTACCGAGGGACTCCAAGGTCAAATTCAGTTTTGTGATGCACTAATTTTCCAAGTCCTTATGAAAGTGGGAAAAAATACAAGTCTCCAGAACCTCACGTTAAAATGGTGTAAAATGTCATTTTATTGTACACTCTTTCAGAACGTTGAATATCAATAACAAATGGGTCTCTACAGCCCAAAGAGAAAATTGTGCGTTATTCAAAATGTCAAATTCAATGCAGTTTTTATTGAATGTCATCGAAATTCAGGAATGAACGAAAACATTTTTCTACTTGTACACATTTTGTTTGACTCATAATAATTTGGAATGTGACGTCGTTGGACGTTTTTTTATTTGACAAAAATTGCACTGGAAGAGTCAATCACAATGACATTCACACTGTTTTAACGTGAGGGAAGAGGCTTGTATTTGTTTCCCCACTTTTATAAGGACTCTATCTATTCTATTGGAGTTCCTCTTTAAACCAAAACTCTATGACTTTGCTACGGAGCTCTAGAAGTGCCATCCCACTTGTTGAGATCCTGAAATATTTATCTCGGGATATGGCGATATAAAATAGGCAAATACACGACATCCAATTCTTATGATAAATTATTTTGAAATGATAACATCTTGAAGATAGGATGTCGACTTCCCAAGCTAATTGACTTCAAAAATGACGACATCTTCGGATGGCACTTCCAGAGCTCCGTACTGTGTGGATTTATTAGGGGTTGTATTAGGTTAAACAAAATGAATTAGATCCCATGAGTCGGTGGAAGTGCTACCGTGCATCAAACCTTTGTCGTGGTTCTTTCCCCAACCTTCCCACATGACAAAGATTGGTAAACACTTACAGGCTCTAATGTAATAATTAAAAGGGGCCATTACAGTGCTTCGAAAGGGAGAATACATTGTAACATGGAAAGAACATGAACATTAATGTGTAGATATCCTTCATAAAATATTTCTTTTCCATTACAAAGAAAATGGTGTACAAGTAAATAAATTAATAATTCAATTAATTATTCAGGCATGTATTGTTCCCCGACTGCAACATATTGTCTATATTATAGATATGCACATACAATACCCAGACTATGTTTTGTAAGTTTGTATTATAACTTTGCTCTACACTGTCAATTAATTTTAGTATAGTACCCTCATACATGTGGATATAGAACTAAAATGTGCCAGAAACACTGCTTTTTTGCAACAAAAGAGGAATCTCCCGAACACACAAAACTTGATTCACTGTTTTCAGTTTTCTATGGCACTAAAGTAATGTAGTGCACGCAAGTGCGCCCTCAATCTTACCAGGGCCTGATGCAACTTTCTTATTTGAATATTGACTGTACAAACTTTAAGTTTGTGTTCGCGACCTTTGGACCTTTCTATTTTAGCTTTGAGCAAGGGAGAAAACATTTACTTTCTGTGGGTTAGTTCGCGACCTTTGGACCTTTCTATTGTAGCTTTGAGCAAGAGAGAACACATTTACTTTCTGTGGGTATTTCTGTGAGTGTTTAAATCATCTTTTTATCAGAGAAATATTTGCATTTTTAGAGCTAGTTGAATTGGGTTTGGTATTATTTAACCTTCTACGTATGTAGCCCCTCCCATAAGTGACTGTGTTGTGCTATAATCGCAATCGAACGAAGTGACAAACAACCGGCACCCATTACCGAGCGAGGACCTTTGTTGCTGGTGCTCGTGTAAAAGGGCCAATAATGTGCACCATAAGTTGCCTTCTAAATAAATACCTTTGGGTAGCATGCCGTTAATTTTTTGCTGTATTTTTGAGGAGAATAAAGTTTGCTCACTGACCACTTAATGTGCACGCTATCCTGCATCATACACCTTTCTTCTGTTTAAAAACATTGACCACAATTTCGTATGGGCGGCCTTCTGTATAACAAACTATATAAACTTCAATATAACAAATTAAAAACTTTTTTTAATGAAGAATACATGTATGTGTACTTTTTGCTTTGGGCAGCACAGTCGATTAATCAGTGAATTTGTGTTAAATGATAAATCATTGTTTTGTTTGTTTTCTGCAGTGAAGGTCGCCTGTACTTTTGAATTTCAGACCACACTTGAGTTTTGACCCTCAAAATATGAGACTTTTAAGGATTTTTAAGGATTTGAGACTTTACTAAAGGCTTGACCATAAGAATTTGAGACTTTACTGGAGGCTTGACCATAATAATTTGAGACTTTACTGGAGGCTTGAACCTAAGGATTTTAGACTTTACTGAAAGGCTTGACCATGATGATCTGAGACTTTACTGGAGGCTTGACCATAGGATTTGAGACTTTACCGGAAGCTTGACAATAATGATTTAAGACTTTACTAGAGGCTTGACCACAAGTATTTGAGACTTTACTGGAAGCTTGACCATTAGGATTTGAGACTTTACTGGAGGCTTGACAATAAGAATTTGAGACTTGACTAGAGCCATTACCATAAGAATTTGAGACTTTACCGGAAGCTTGACCGTGACGATTTAAGACTTTACTAGGGGCTTGACGATAAGGATTTGAGACTTGACCACAAGGAATTGAGACCATCCTGGAGGCTTGATCAAAGGATTTGAAACCATCCTGGAGGCTTGATCATAAGGAATTGAGACTTTACTGGAAACTTGACCATGAGAATTTGAGACTTTACTGGAGGCTTGAACACAATGATTTTAGACCTTCCTGGAAGCTTAAAAATAAAGATTTGAGACTTTACTGGAAGCTTGACTGTAAGGATTTGAGATTTTTATGGAGGCTTGACCATAAAGATATAACTGCTTTTACGAGAGGCTTGACCAGAAAAATTTGAGACCTTACTTGAGACTTTGACCCGAAGGACTTAAGATTACATGCAGGCTTAACTAAAACTGATACAACTGAACATAAACTGTGTAATACGAACAGCAGGGTCAAAATTCATAGTCCTATTATGCAGAAAAGTGTCTTATAAGAACCGGTCAAAAGCAAAATAACAATGATTATGTTATATGTTACCACATAACAAATTTATAATACTAAATAGGCAAAACTTTTCTTTGCTATAAAGCAAACTTGTTTAACCAGTTCGCTTCGGAAGACACAATAACAAGCGAAAATCTTATGCAACACACAGCGGTGGGCTTATAAGCTGGCATTCGAGTTTCTGTGTGTGTTGGCTGTGATGTGGTCACGTGTGGTGAGACATTACATTGTAGCGGATTGCGTGTACACAGGCAACTATTTCATGGAGTACACGGGTAAGAGTTCGGTGTCCCCGGTCAAAAGGCTCTGCAAACAATGAGCCGATTAACTCATTGCAAGGAGTTCCGCCTCTATGTGAAAGATATATTGCGCCTTATGCAGCGGAGCGCCTTATCTGATAACCCTTGAATCTTATTTTGGTAATTTGAGGTACTGCGCCTTACGCGCCGAGCGCCTTATCAGCAGGAAATTACAATAAATCCTTTATCGAAGACCTGTTTCTTTCACATACCAGCCAAGATTTTGTAAAGACAGATTACTACACTGCATTGTCATGAGGCCTTTAATCTTTCTCTGGGATTCTTTCTGTTCATCTAGGGGATGGGTCGATGATTGGCCGTTACATAACGGCTTTCCAATGGTCTGATTGTGTTTCAGATACAACCGTAAAAACAAAACCAAGCCATTAAAATTTGTAAATATCTATGAGAAACTTCATTGTATGGGTGTCTAAACTGAGTTTTATTGACAAATAAAATTAGTAATGGCTACAAAAACAGAAGCTTTTTGACTGAAAATACTCCCGCACGGGTAACAGGAAGAGGTTTTTTAACCCTGAAGCGAACTGGTTAATAGCAATTGGATGGAATTCGCCGTATTTTTGATTGCGTGAGGGCGTATGTGGACCAATTTCACGTGATGAAAAACAAGTAAACAAATGTTGTTGTTTTTTGGTTTGTTTGTTATTATTCGTCAATGAAGCAAGAAAACTACATACAGGTAATTAAAATAAGATGAGCTGTAATTGTGATGCGATACTTTCCCTGATGAAAGTGCCCTCATGCGGTCAAAAATAAGGTCAATTAGCTAGTGATCAAAGTCTCAGATAATTGATGGGTTTGCATTGTCTTTCCAGTCTACCTCACAGGTGGGCCATTTGGTTCTTAGACAGCATTTGATGGGGGTGGCGTCACTCAAACATGTCAAATCACTGGGGTCGGGAATGGAGGCTCGCCCCTCGATGTATGCAACCTGAAGAATAATAATAATAATTGAATGTATAATAACAATAATAATAATAATAATAATTAATAATTAAAGATTTATTTTGCGCCCCTTACATAAAATTGATCAAAAGCACATAACATGTTTTAAAATGCATAGAATGGAAGAAAAAGATATAGAAACAAGACTGGTCACCAATGCCTGTAAAGGCTCACTGAACAGAGGTTGTGGAAGTGTAAAGCTTTTTGATTCAGTGTTTGAAAGCGCCTCATAAAAACGTATTATTATTAATTTTAATTCTCACTAGATTGTATCTCCACTATGCTAAGTTTCAAATCCTACTCATGTAAATGGTGTTACCGTAAACCTCACTAGAGTGTATCTCCACCATGCTAAGTTTCAAATCCTACTCATGTACATGGTGTTACCGTAAACCTCACTAGATTGTATCTCCACCAAGCAAAGTTTCAAATCCTACTTTTAGGCTGTACATACCTGTCTATTTTGACAGGATCTCTTCAATCCATTGTAGTGATACAGAGTCAAATATTCTGGAATATTCCGCTCCGGCTGTCAACAAAAAATGATTGAATAAATAAATAAAATTTATCATAATAAATGAATCACAATAATAAGAATAATAGTATACCCGAAGCCATCGCAACACTGAATTTCGAGTCACTTCATAACCTCAAAGCATGCCCAAGTTAAAGCAGATGTTTTTGACATTGTTGCAGAATATAACTACAAAGTGAAATCTGGACTATTCCAGTTCACATAAAATTGTTATTAACACTTTTATAAATATTTAATTTACACTGTAAGACCTCAAAATTTTCTCTCACAATCTGACACTGAAAAACAACAGTGATTGGCTCCTAAAGGTGACTACTTTGCATGCACACTTATTAAAAACTTGTGAGCGCTTGTATGGCACTTCTAGGACGCTTAGTACGCGAGCGTCAAACGCGATTCCATTTCAAATGAATCATGTTTTTACACGGTCACCCTAAATTGCATACAGTTAGACATATCACACCATCAAAGCAGAACCAGAGGGGACCAGTTGCTCTTTGACTTGTTGCATCTTTTGTGGGTTACCATACTTGAGTGGCCACAGTCCTAAAAAAAATGTTCTTAGATAATGGCACATTTTAATTAACCAATTCCAGAGGTTATAAGCGAGCAAGGCATGCTGGGAAAAAATGGCCCGGCGAGATCAATCACCCCTGGGAACGAGGTTAAGAATCACTGTAATTGGTTGCCGGACATTCACCTTATTTGGGAAGAATTCTGTCATGAAGGAGTTGAGAAGAATAACCCCAAAGTCATCAGGGTCCAGACGCTGCTTGACAAAGTCAACACTGTATAAACAAACCAAAATATACCATTAAGAGTCGCCCACAAGTATATGCATCTTTACATCTAAATAAAAGAAAGCAAAACAAACCCCAAAACATTTTTTATATGTTCTAGTTACATTACAGAATTTGATTGAATAGCATTTTTGTTTAACTGTTCGTTTTCGGACCAACAAGCACGGCGAAAAAAATACCGTTTACACTGCATTTTTCTCACTTTTTGCTCACATTGACTAAAACATTTCTATCTTTATCATGGATGACACAATTAAAGCAAGGCCATGTGGACCTATAGACCGTGCAAGTCTCGCATGTATCAGAATGAGAAAGCATGACAAAGGAAGAACAATGCAAGCATGGCGAAAAAACAATGTCTTCACTGCATTTTTCTCACTTTTTGCTTACAATGACTAAAACAATGAAAACAATCTGAACAACAAAACTCTCATTACAATTTTTATAAAATGAGTTTTAGCTGTTATAATAGATACACAAATAATTGTTAAATTGTTATTGAAGCAAAATTAAAACGCTAGGACAAGGAAGCTTATTTGATCTTATCATTTTAGAAACCCCTTTTGTAAATCCACGCCTGAATAATGTGCAACTAAAAAATTAAAGCGTGACGCAGTTTATAGAGGACGCTGACGCCTCACAGAACCATGACTGCAATATTAAGGCTTAGTGCCCTGGCAAATACAGCGTCTGGCGATTATCATTGCGCGACCAAAACAAGCGTTTAAATAAAGTTTGTTGATCGGAGGTGGGCAAAAATTCATAATGATGCTGAGGCCAATTTCTTTCTTGGGTTTTCTTTGTTGTATTGCTGAATTGTTTTTACTTTTCATAATTTTTATCAATCACTATTACATTCCCAACAACATATATAATTTTCATGGTCATAAAACTACATTAAACTAAAATAATTAACAAACTGAAATCCTGCGTACGTAAAACTCCATATGGTTGGGTCCAAACAATGGTCCCGCAAGTTGGAATAGGCGCGAGACTTGCACAGTCTATTCTTGGCAGCATAATATGAACCTATGTAGCAGCATAATCTGAACCAAATGGCTGACAACAGCCACTGCCAACATAAAAATTACTCACTATTCTGGTATTGTGGCAAGTCCAAGGGAATCCAGTACCTCTTTAAGCATGATGGTTGTAATGAAGCCACTGCACTCCGTGTCATACATACTAAATATCCGACGTGCTTTCTCCCACTCAGTTTCCTCTGCTACTAAGGACTCCTCCTAGAAATATGAGTTAAAGGCACTAAACACGTTTGGTAATTGTAAAAGACCAGTGTTCTCACTTGGTGTATCCCAACATGTGCATAAAATAACAAGCATGTGAAAATTTGGGCTCAAATGGTCATCGAAGTTGCAAGAAAATGATGGAAGAAAAAACACCCTTGTTGTACAAATTTGTGTGCTTTCAGATAGGAATACAAACTTCTTGCAAGAAGTTTTTATTATTTTAGTGAGAAATTACCTCTTTTCAAAAACTACATTGCTTCAGAGGGAGTCATTTCCTACAATGTTTTATACTATCAACAGCTCCATTGCTTGTTACCAAGTAAGTTTTTATGCTAATATTTGTTTCGAGTCATTACAAAACGTGTACGATACCTTTAGTACCATCCAATAATTTATTACAAATTCAACTGAAATCTGTGTGAACAAATGCACAAAAAGGGTGATTTTGTTCGCAACTAATCAGCCTCGCTACCATGGGCAGCGCGCCGTATCGATACCTCTCGTCACTAACCCCTGGTAAGGATGTACTGAAAAACAACGCTGATTGGCTACCAAAAGTCCAAGCTTGTTAAAGTCAAATGTAAGACAAAGACACAAGTTTCAAGACGGGACTCAAACCCACACTCCGATGACCCAGCCATCAGAGCCCAATTTCATGGCTCTGCTTACCGTAAGCAAAGAATCGGCGCTTACGGAAGCAAAGAATTCCGCGCTTTCGTCAAGCGTATTTCACAGGTTAGCAGGGAAGTTCTACATGTGCGCGTACAAAGTCCATGTTACTAGGCATTCTTTGCTTACACGACTAGCGCAGAAATTCGGTAAGCAGAGCCATGAAATTGGGCCCTGAACTGTTCACAGGAATACCTCTAGTTTAGAAATTGGGACAACGACCGCAGAGCTGCCAACATTTGCATCTTATAAACACAACGATTTTGGACAACATTTAGGGAGATATTTAGAACTACATTCAACATAATAGGGACAAAGTTTCCATAATCAGGGGAGATTTCCAAATTTGATTGGATTGGTTTATTTTCAGGGAACTTTCTGCAGAATCAGGGAGAGTTGGCGGCTCTGATTACCTGAGTAAACAATACTGTAAGGTGTGTCTCGCTCCCTAGCACCCAAATAGGTTTCCGTGGGTTCTTTAAGAAAGATCCAACCTAATCAAAAGAAAAAGCACAAAATCCATCATCACTCAGAACTTACGATCAGTAATTTATATTGCACCAGTTATTTTAATTTCAATGCTTTTCAATAAATGGCCTGTCTAAACTCTGCCTCTTCAAATGTTAAAAATGATTTGAAATAACAATTCAATTATTCACTAAAAGGGTACACAAAATATATTGCTAATTTTGGGTTGAACAAAGAAAAATTGACTAGAGCGGGATTTGAGCCTGCAACCTCCAGAGTAATGTGCCGGCGGTCTAGTAACTGATCTACATAGCCCTAATGTTTGCGGTCTCCCTATTTTGTCGATATCTTTGTTTGAGGGTGCCAGTCAGAAGCCATTCAACATGTAACTGTTGTACAGCCAGGGATCACACCCAAGTTTACCATACAAATATACAATAAATTGTTACTACTGACAACAAATTGTAAAATAACGGGAATAGTTGGAACGTCTTACATTTTCGCTCGAAAATTACCATCAACTCTTCAAAATTGTTAAGTACAGCTGACTGGCTGCCCAACAAAAATAAAACTTGGCATGAGCATGCCGATTGTTAGAAACCCCATTTGCTAATCATGCCCAAATGTGTGCGTCTATCACATAGGTTTAATGACAACATGCCCGTCAGTTGGGCAGCATTCTTAATTTTTTACAAGTAACCATAAAAGGAGGTCCAGTCTTATTCTCGGGTTTTCTTCGTTATTTTGTTGAATTGATTTTACTTTCATATTGTTCATCACTAAGTGTTACATTCCCAACATCAATTTTCATGGCCATAAACTACATTCAACTAAAATAATTGACGAAACAAAATTAACATGGTGTTCAAGTAGCAGCAAGGGTCAAGTTCGCACAAGGACCAATGGTTAACGAGAGGTTGGTTAGTGACATACATAGGGCATGCGCACAGAAGTTGAAGTGCGAATGTCTAGTCATGTCATGTCAACGCGACCCCGCAGCTCACATACGTTATCATTTTCTGATAACTTGTTCACTCTGCACTGTGCTATGAAAACAGCTATTGATAACCAGCGACCATGCCCGATAAGCTGGTTTTAAATAGTAAACTAGCGTAGTCCAACTATCATCCACTAGACAGAGTTCTAGGCTAACTTAGTCGAACTATAGTCAACGATAGTTCTTAGTAAACTAGCGTAGTCCAACTATCATCCACTAGACAGAGTTCTAGGCTAACTTAGTCGAACTATAGTCAACGATAGTTCTTAGGCGAACTTGGCCAAGGTATCTTAGAATATATACTCACCTCGCAATATCTTAAATTTTCTAGAAGTGTCAGGAACCCGACATTGGTCTGCGTGGTGATTCCTCTCATTTCTGCCAAGAGATTCAAAAGGATTTTTTAAACAACCAGTGTATTAACCCATCCGTGTGTGCTACCAACTATGACATATGCTGCAGAAACATGAACAAAAAAATACCTAGAAAACATACAACACATAGCACAAAGGGCAGTGGAGAGAAAAATGTTACAAATATCCATCTTGGACAAAATATGACGCAGTGACATCAAGAAGCAAACGGGAGTTAAGGACTTGTACAATTCAAGGAGGTAAAGTGGAGATGGGCTGGACATGTGGTACAACAGATGGACCAGAAGAATTTCAGATTGGCAACCAAGAACAGGGAAGAGGAAACGACGGAGACAGAAAGAGGTGGAGAGGCGACATCACATCCTTCCTGGGTATGAAGAGGGCTACATCCCACACTGGATGAACACGGCCTAAGCAAGGACTAGGCAAGCCAGAGGCATTGACCCACTATTCACCTGACGTCATCACCAATAAGACATCTTGGTTTGCTCCATTTTAGGAGTCTATGGTTTCAAACTTGGATTCTGGGACCTGATGAAATCATCAAAAAGATAAAAAGCGGCCCACAGCAAAAGCTAGTTGCATGAAAGAACTACAAAAAGAAGGATCAATAGAATAATTCTATGAAACAGCGAAAAAATAGGGAAGTAAAGCTGGTGGTCAGGGAGTCCTGAAACCTACTGCTAATGGACGAGAGCCCTATTGTCCGACTAGGCGCGCTGTTCACCCACTTGTTATGGGCCCGGGCCTCGTAGGCTGTCAATTCGCAGGTCACAATCTCCTAGTCAGACACTAAACTAACCTACACTACACCATAACCACGAAAGGAAACAGTAACCTAAAATAGAACTTAGAAAGTTAAGACATTTGATCCTAGAGGAAGGTAATCACTTTTGTCTTTAAGACACATCTTGAGAGGCAGGGAAAACCGACGCTGGGAGGGAGTTCCACAGTCGACTTGTCCTTTGAATGGTTTGTCAACTCAAGCGCAAATTTTAATGAAAGTAGGTAGTCAGTCTCCTGAAGATGACTAGAGCCGGCTAGTTGAAACGTTGAGACCATTAAGAACCAACTCCGCAGCAGTGAAGTTAATAACGAAAATTCCCCTCGATCCACTCAAAGAACTCACTCTGCGGCAGTGAAGTTAAAAACGAGAAGTTCCCTCGATCCACTTATCGAAAGTAGTAGTCCCTGCCGATTTCCTACCTTCCACCCAGGTAGTAGTTAATGAGCAGGTAAGTTCTTTTCAAAACTAAGTAGTCTCCCGAATTCTGAAATCTACTCCGCAGCAGTCGCAGCAGTAGAATAAACAGCAAGACAAGTTCTCAAAGAACAAATCTACACAGCAAAGTACATTTACAGATATACACATGCTGTTACCGCAAACCGAATACACATTGAAAGTACATGTAGGTAGGTTTAAAAAGGTTATATATACATGTAGTACACCAATGGTTTGAAAGAGCAGGGCAACCAAGGATATGGCCCAAGTGGCCGCCGTGTAAATCAAGGCCTGTTGTGCATGTGTGAACCCTTTTGAAATATATCTGTACATAATGTATATTAGACTGAAACAAATAAATCAAGCACTGCACTTACTCAAACCGTCAACCTCCTTCTCGTTGTCGAATACATGTGATACTGCACTACCAGTAAGCATGAGGTTGATAAGACTTTGACTGCAAGGAAACATGAAATAGGTCAATTCGTTCAGAAATTATAAATTGGAAATGTCAAAGTCAAAGTTAAAGGCATGGCCATAGATTGGTAAATACTCCGAAAATTAATGACCATAAAAACTTACTTGGTGAGAAGCACTGCAGCTGTGTATATATTTACGTTTAATACAAAATACACAAACAAAAACAAAAATCCGAGTTGGAACACCTGAAAAAGAGGGCCTTGCAACATGAGGGCGCTCTTCCCAAGTTAGTGGGCGTGGCCAGCTGCTTCATGTCTAAATGTGCCCAAATCCTGGACCCTGCAGGGGGGCTGGGCAGCTCGTCCCTGGACCAGGCTATCAGACAGTCAGCACAAGCTTCTCGCTCCGCTGTGTGTCTCTACTTCCAAATTTAAAATGTTTGCAGTGAAGTTGTCATAGACCCCATGGTCTGAACATCCAAGAAAATGACTAATAACTTTTTGTCTTTGCATTCTCCTTTTTCCCACAGATATCCCCCTTTTTAGTCTGCCTCAGTCCCACCTTTGATTTTGTCATTTGTGTTTCCAACCTCTTGTGTTTCCAGCCCCTTCCCCAAACCCCCCCTTGTCTCCTTCTTCATTGTTCATCCCTTGCTTTTGCTGTGTGCTTTCTGCTTCTCTCTCTCTCTTTTCATGTATTTCCACTTAACTGCTTCTGTTACACTAGTTTACCTGTTCATGTGTACTGTGTTGTCATTTAGCCTTTGAGAAAGACTCTGCTAGGGTCAAAACTCAGGCCGCTAACTATATTTTGCATGTGTACCATTGGTCCTTTTGGTTGGTATGCAGCTTGCAACAGCTAACTCTATTTTCAGATTTACAGACTCTCAGCGTAAGCTGTGATTTTACAGAAGACAACCTTTGACCTTACCTTCCGTGCCCATAGATGCCATCAATGAGAGGCTCGGTGGTATCTTCCACCTCCCGTCTAATTTGATCTAAACCCTGACGAGAAAAAAAAAGTCAGCCTAGTGGTAAATCCGACAGTTTGCCGATTTGGACAACAAAAACAGTTTTTATTTATATTGTGTACACTCATCAAATGATTTTCAATACCCATAATTATTATTTTTGTTTTAAATATATAATAATAATAAATAATAATAACTAGTTCTTATATAGTGCTCCGACGGCTTTTTCAAACACAATATCAACTTCTACCCTTGCAGGTACCCATTTATACATCTTGCTCAAGAATACAAGTGCCATGACCGGGATTCGAACCCCCACCCTGATGACTTAACCACCAGAACTTGAATACGATGCTCTAAACCACTCGGCCATGAAACCCTATATGACATCACATATTCATGTCAGTGCAAAAATGTCCTATCTCCTAAAATAGCACTTACGTAACGCACGACTTTGAATTTGTCAAAACGTTGTATCTCGCTTAAAATAGCCCCGGATGAACACACAAAACATGTATGCGCTGAGATGCATTTTCGTGCAAGATACAATTTTTTTGCAAAATCAAGAACAGTACAATGTTTTTGCACTGACGCGACGGCATGTACTTGTAATATTCATAAATGTGGAAAGTTTTGTGAATTTTCCTGAGAAACTTCCTCAATGAAATATTTTGCAAAACTTTGCTCCAAAGCCTCAGCGTTCCTTACCTTGGTTAACAGTACAGAATATAGGAACAACAGAAGACCTGAATCGGCCAGGAACATTTCATGCGATGATTCTAAACCTCTGTTGACTTCTTCAATAGAATCGAACGGTTGTAACCTTAAATTGAAATAGTTTAGAGGTTTTAAAATGTTAAATTTTTGTTTTAAAATAACAAAACAAAATCAAATTTTTAAATATTTGTCAGATTTGAAGCTTTACTTGGTGGGAATACAATCTAGTCAGGTTTGTGGAGACACAATTTGTACATCTCTCTCTAGGAATTGTGGTGGTTTTGAAAAGATCCAATAGTTTTACAACTCAACGTTTGGATCAGTATGCTCTGATCGTCTACAGGAGAAATGAACTCCACTGCTACTTCTCCTGAAGAAGGTCAAAGCATACTGATTGAAACGTCCGGTTGTTAAACCACCGGTTCTTATCAGAATTCAGAACCTCCACAACTCATAGAAAGAGTTTTATGTGTCTCCGCAAACCTCCCTAGATTAAAATAACTTAAAAAGTGGAGTACTACTCTGTTCCAAACTCTCTTACCTCAAATTGGAGTGGAATATTCTATGGTTGTGCAACTCGCCCTGAGCTGCCTCTACGACGTTCTCAATAACTGCCCCTTCCTCCAGGATGGCGTCCTGTTTATCGTTCTTCAAGACCAGATAGTATCCTCCCCCGCTATTGACTGTCTGAAGCACCTCTGTCATGGCAGCCAGGAGGAGAGCACGGCACTGATCCCCTGAATGGAGGAAAGGAATTTTTTTTTTTTAGATCATCGACAGCATATCAAGCCTACTCTGGTGATTCGTTTTTGAAAGGGCAAGGGCACCAAGGCGTTTTCTCCTCAGTAAAGGGGCACCTCTATGAATAAACTGCAAATGGCTCTCTTGGTCTGCCCTGATACAGTCAGTAAAACTGCAAAGCCTGATGTTGTAAGGGCAATGCAGTTTTTCCTTCAAGAATGGCACCTACACATGTATGAAGATATTTAAATTTCTATTGGAAAGGACTATGGCAAAAGATCAGTGGCATGGAGATTCTCGATTGTCTCTGTGAATTACAATGACACTAGTTGCGACTATTGTTTTCAGTAGTTATGGCGGCATGGTTAAAGGGCAGTTGAATAGTGGTAGTTGCGACTGGACACAGCAATCAATAGTTGCGACTTTGACAATAGTGGCACTGTTCGCCCATGCCTAATGTCAGGTATCCTGCCTGTATTACAACCTGAGAACTATGGTCTAGTCTGGTCTGCCCCCCCCCAAAAAAAAAAAAAATCTTCACGGAAACTGTCATAGTTAATTTTGAATGCTCTGGTAATAATTTGGCAATTTGTTAAAGAGACTTTCAAGGCAAAATTTCTCCGAAAGGCTTGATTATAGTAGGAGTAACAAGTATGAAATTGAAAACAAAACTTTGTGAAAATATACAACTAACTAATTAATATCAACAATATACATGTAGTATCATTTTCAGTTTCATTTTGGTTTGTTAAAGGCATCGTACACGTTTGGTAATTGTCAAAGACCAGTGTTCTCATTTGGTGTATCCCAACATATGCATAAAACAACAAGCCTGTGAAAATTTGGGCTCAATTAGTCATCGAAGTTGCAAGAAAATGATGAAAGAAAAAACACCCTTGTTGTACAAATTTGTGTGCTTTCAGATAGGAATAAAAGGCTTCTAGCTAGAAGTTTTTTATTATTTTAGTGAGAAATTACCTCTTTCTCAAAAACTACGTTACTTCAGAGGGAGTCGTTTCTCACAATGTTTTATACTATCAACAGCTCTCTGTTGCTCGTTACCAAGTCAGTTTTTATGCTAATATATACTTTGAGTAAATACCAAACGTGTACGATACCTTTAACTCACAAGTTTACAAGCAAATAATAATGGGTATTTATGTAGCTTCACAGCAAACCTAGAACCGATAGCAACTCAAGCTAAACAGAAATAGAAAAGAGGATGTTTTAGTTCAAGGGAGGGTATACCTTTGGTAATTACTCCAAAAATTTATGACCTCAAAAACTTACTTGGTAAGAAGCACTGCAGCTGCTGCTAATGTATAACATTTTTTATATAACACCCAAGCAGATCCTTGCCATTTGATTGGAGGATTGTCCGTCACGTGATAGCAAATAAACGTACCATTGCACGCTACGTCATTCACCGTGCATTTTTCGTTCCATTCACCGTGCATTTTTCGTTCCATCCGATTTGTTCTATTGCACGGTGCATACCACATCATTGCGTGCGCGTGTCTTTGATAATGCAGCAGTACAGTTACTGCAAGGCTATACAAAAGGTGTCTCAAAATAGCAGTAGGCCCTTAGTCACTGTTAATCCAAACAAGCCGAACCAAAAGAAATGGGTCTAATGTCACAATTAAATATTGTACGCTTTGTTTGTTTTGAAAGTTGTATCCTCCAATCAAAATGACAAAGACCTACTTGGATGTTATATAAAACAAATAATGAATGTTTTTCATTCGTGCAATAGTGCGAATATTTTCATTCGTTGAAATATGGAATGTTCCATTCAACTCGGCTCCGCCTCGTTGAAAAAAACATTCCATCTTTCAACTCATGAAAATATTCGCACCATTGCACTCATAAACATTCATTAGTTGTATAATAACTGATTCCCTTCTAACGGATAGGTTTTAGAGAAAGGGATTAAAAACAATTTCAATCTGAGCAACATTTCATGCATGAAATGTCTCTCAGATTGTGTATTACAATTACGAATTACGATTCCTGTGCGGACATAACCACTCCAGATTTTCGGCGATATGTCAAAAAAGCTACCACCTTTTGAAATGAAATTTGCACAGATTAGTTTTATTGTATGGTATCTACATGTAGGATCAAAACAAACGAACGGTTCCAAAAACCGACTTTGAGTCTTTGCCTTTAACAATTATTTTGTGACTTACCGTTGAGATGTCTCCATTCCACGGGAGGTTCTCCTTGGAATAGAAGAGCCTTAAGGATGAACGCTTGTAAAGGAGCAATAACGGCACATGGCCCTCCTTCATGCTGTAATAGAGCTGTAGGCTCATGTTCACTGAATGTAAATCCTACAACCCAATAGATAAAATTTGTTTAATAATAAGGCCAAACAAAATAAATGTTGTGTTTATGGTAACCCGACCGACCTCAATTTTTTGCGGCCAAATTGCCGGTCTAAAAACTTTATTCTAAATATTTTGTGAGTTGGTAAAATTTAAACTTCTTTCTAGCCCGCCGGGCGAGTCAAAACAAATTTCCTTTTCACAATAAATGAAGGATACGGTGGTTAAATCTCGAGAGATTATTTTTAAGTTCGTAAAATTGTTTTAACAAGTCTTAATATTTGCTAGATTTAATGTGGCCTCGATCGCGATTGCAATCGTGATTGTTCATTTCAGTATACAAACGTTAAAACACGCATGCACATAACTACATGGTGCCGAGTATCCACCGGCACAACGTTCGGTCGCCTGCCGGTCGTCAATGCACACACAACACACAGCAGGTCCAGAGTCCAACATTCCGCACGCTGTGATTGGCCGTTGAAATTTCCATATTCATAAGAAAACTTGGCTAGTCTCCAACTCGGTACACGTTCATGAGTCGATTAAAGAATAGCTGCACAGTGTGGCGCACTCCTGCGGATTCAGTGCTATACACAGCCTTGGATTAAGGCTATTCAAACGTCGACAACTTTTGCCGACAGAGGGCGATGCTGCATGCGGGGCAAAGTTCATTGAATTTGTTCCCAATGTGCGTCGTCGACCGATCGTGTAATCACAAAGATTTCATTGCAAAAGAAGTTATATAAAACCAACCACAAATCCATTAAAATGGTTGTTGGTGGAAAAAGTATTATTAAGGGCAGAAATTAGGGGATTAGATCGTCCAAAAACTTAATTTTGTGAACTTTTTTTTCTTTTTTTCTTTTTGTACGCTTCGAAAATTGGGTGGGCGACCCAAAATTGAATGGTTGAATCGCCCGGCCGGCCGACTAACTCCTGCCCAGCAACCCGGAGGTTCATCAGTCTGGGTAAAGTACAAGTAAGTGTACAACAATGGAATGAAAAATGTGAACAAAATAACTACACCTCAAATTGAAAGTTGGTAAAATTGATATCAGCATTTAAAACATAGCCCTGATTGGTGAGATAACAAATTTCCTTGAAACTTCTGAAGCACTTGCAACTTGACCTCCTCTGTAATAGCCCATGTTATGTTTTTTTCTAAAGAGCCTAATAAACTTTCAGGGTTTACCACTTTCCAACATGACGATTTAAACTTTATGAGTTGAACAAGATTAGTGTAATGGTAACAGGTGTAAAATATTAACAAATAAGTCGAAATTCAAGAACTAAAAAAAAAAAAAAATTTACAAAATTATTTTCCGACCTACCTACCTGGAATTTTATTCAGGCCGTTACCGTAAACACAACATTTATTTTGTTTGGCCTAATATAATACACAGTTCTTATATAGCGCTTTATACTCCCGATGGGTGTTTCAAAAGCCCTCAGTATTTTTCCTACAAGGTAAGTGGAGTTACGTGTTAAAGTATGAGACCTACATGTATTCCTTTGCATAGCACCATATTGGTTTACAAGGTGCTGTGGCGCAATATGCAGCCAATCAAACCAGGAACACCGGGGCGAACCCCTTCTCTTTACGATAAGTGCACTGGGTTCTTTTACATGAATTAAACAACACACGGGACCTACGGCTTAACGTCCAATCCGAAGGACGAAGCATGTGGTTAAGTGTCTTGCTTAAGGACACAAGTATCACGGCTGGGATTCGAACCCACACTCTGCTGATCAGAAACACCATCCGCTCGGCCACGACACCCACGTAATATCAGACATACGCCATGTTTCACTGGTCTTAGATTCAAACTATAGACCGTACATGTACATGTACATATTACTCCTAGAACTATGAGGTTTGTTTCGCTACAGACCAATCCAAGTGCGCAAGTGCTACATGCCGCGCTGCCACCTGGGAATGCTGGCAGGGCAAGTTTTTGTGCACAAACACGTATGCAAAAAAACGTTGTCTTTTTAACTTTTTATTTGAATTAGGTGACTTTCTCAACGATTTACAGAATTTCCCTGACAGGACAGCATAACGATGTAATTTTCGATGGATATTTGCAACTAAACAGACAGAGTCCTGAAAACAGCGCAGACAATACATGTAGGTTGCCTTTTAGTGTGATACTACACGGAAACTGCACTGTTTGGTATAAAATGTGTTACATCAGCAAGTTTTTTTCGACAGAATTTCAGTATTCACTTTCGAATAGTTTCAAATATTCAGTAAGTATATAATACATATCAGTTTCTTAAGCTGTCCTGTCAGGGAAATTGCGTAAATCGTTAAGAAAGACACTTAATTCAAAGACTACCTTTTTGTAAACTTGAAGGGCAAAAAAGTTTCAAATAGGATTTAACAAGTGTATGCAGTGTATGCAGTAATAATAACCAAGTTTGTTATAATTACTCTACTTACTTGCAAATACAATACCAGATTAATTTCCCAAACCAAGTCTAACCATCAGTACGGGCGCACGCGCAAAAAAGAAGACTGTCCCTCAAACCGAAGAATACTTCAATCTCGCGGACATTTTCAGTCCCTAAATTCAGGGAATGTCTCCCATTTGAGAGACAACTTTTTTTCAATGCACTGAGCGGCCTTCAGATGGCCCCTGCGGCATTTGTATGTGTCAGAAATGGAATCCACGTCGAAAGACACCCTAGGTTGCCCGAGAATGTTGATTGGTTGGCCGAGTGTTTCTCGAATTGCGCGTGAGGTGCGAATTGTCACGATGCAGCCGCGTGAGACATCGCGCGCAATGAAATCGATTCTTTATCAAAACTGAATAATGAGTATCAAAACTTTAAGATTATAATGCTTTGCGCATTAGGGAAAAGAATCGATACTTGTTCTGAATGTTTATTCGATACTGTCGGTATTGACAACAATTTGCTGTTTTTCCAGAGCGTGCAATAATAATAAGTACATGAACAGTTCGGGAAATAATTATTATACAACAATAAATAATGACTGAGACCAGTGATGATATTGGAGAGACATAAGCTAGCAATGTTAGCAACACTGGAAGTAATAGCGAGATCATGTTCCTGTAACTTCAGACTTGCATTGCATGAACATGCCTCGAGGCTGAGGGACAGTCCAAGGTATGAGGGACAGTCTTCATTTTCGCGCGTGCGCCCGTACTGACCATGCTAAGTAACACAACATATTTACAGCCCTGGATTTTCGATTCTCTAGTCTCAATCATTAAAGGCATCGTACACGTTTGGTAATTGTCAAAGACCAGTGTTCTCACTTGGTGTATCCCAACATATGCATAAAATAACAAGCCTGTGAAAATTTGGGCTCAATTGGTCATCGAAGTTGCAGGAAAATGATGAAGAAAAAACACCCTTGTTGTACAATGTACAAATTTGTGTGCTTCCAGATAGGAATAAAAACTTCTTGCAAGAAGTTTTTATTCCTATCTGAAAGCACACAAATTTATTTGGTGAGAAATTACCTCTTTCTCAGAAACTACGTAACTTCAGAGGGAGTCGTTTCTCACAATGTTTTATACTATCATTCAACAGCTCTCTGTTGCTCGTTACCAAGTCAGTTTTTGTGCTAGGCCTAATAGGCCTATAGTAATAATAATATATTGAGGGTTAATTTAATTACCAAAATAATGTGTACGGTGCCTTTTTAATCAACACTTCTGCTCTGGACAGGTAAGGATTTAATTTGACCTAAATTAAGTGAGATAACTTGGGGCTTTCAATTCATCACTCAGTGTTTGAAGTGCTGTCGAAAATAGACATCTTTCCGTATAATAATGACGTTTCACTAATTTAGGGAAAACAAGAATCACCCACCTTGACACCATCTTGCAAATACATCTTCTTTAAGCTCCGGACCCCAGGTCAGACAAACTACCTCGTCTAATAAACTTGAACCTGACGATGTCCCCTGTTGTTCCTGCTTACTTGTAGAAGCCATAGTTCTCAGTGGACAAAGACACGGTGTACTTTTCGATTAACTTTAATTTGACGTTTGTTCGTTTGCAACATCAAGATGACAATATTTAACTAGCTTAACCTAAAGAGGGCGCCCTTCATTATTCCTCTAAAGCCGCACGTATGTTGTCGTAGTCTCTCCGATGGGTGCACAGTACAACACACTAAAATAGGCCAAAATTCATGCGCCAAACTGATTATTATAATTTGTAGGCCCTGATAAATCTTTTGAATATTAACGTATTGGGTGTCATGCAACTGATAGATTGTGTAATTGTAACAATTTACCACAACCTAGGGGTTCTGTGCTTCAACTTTTGAGGAGACTTGATAAATCAAGGCTTTACAGTTGGTCCTATTTTGGCTTGGGAAGTGGATAAGTGCTTCACGAATACTGGCAGCAAATCGGTTAGGGAAAAAGCACTTTTTCGGGGTGTTTTTTTCTGGGGTAATAAGCGACAATTCCAAATAGACGACTTGCCAAAAATTCAAAAGAAATCTGAAGTCGAAAAATTATGTTTAATTGGTTTTCATCAAGAGAGACTTTAAATATTTGTTGAGTATTTTTGAATATTTAGCATTTTGCATTGGTTGCTATGGAAATTTATTAAGTGTGGCGTTCCCGAGAAAATTCCCTGATTATGAAAGCGCCCTCTCTCATGCGGTCAAAAAATAGTTGGTCGCAGCCCAATGGTATTAGGATTCCAGGCTACTCACAATGTTAAGTCCCGATTAGGTACCGCCAGTCGGATAAGTGCCGGGACTGTTTCACGCTCAGACGCCCGGTCTTGGTTCGATTACAGTCTGCCCCTAATAAAAGAAACAGGACTTTTGCTAAGTGGTGGCAACAGTGTGATTAGGATATGCCTTAATATTTCCCCTAAAGGGACAGGGCCGCAAGGGTGGGATCGAAACAGGGGAGGACATGCTGTGAGTCGGGCGCCACACCACACGGGAACTATGAAAGCCGGTGAGGGGGCCAGTGAGGCCAATAAACCGAATCCGGCACCTGAACGCCTGACAATCACAGCGTAACTTTTTAACATTTTTTTTCTTTTTGTGTGTGAGATGCAACAATACAATATACAAATAATAATGCATTGTTTAATTTGCGTCCCATTTAATTTTGTTTACGATCAAATTAACTATACTGGGGCCGCGTACTATACTCCAGCAAGAAATTTGCTGCCAAAAAACCCCGTTTGACATCAATTCTGCGCTATGTTTGACATTAACTCCCAAACTAAGCATGCTAGAGAGACCCAGTTTGTACCTGCATGTTGCTGATATATCCATGCATTCGAAAATCAAACTTTTAAGGCCACTTTGCGCCATCTTCAGACCGGAAAAGACCAGCAAGTAGGGATACTCCGAATGCTCCTCAAGAGCATTTTTGTACACAGAGCTGTCCAAGAGACAAACAAAAGTTAAGCACGATCAAATCACCCTCAGAATATTGTTGGATTTGCACAAGTTTTATACCGTTGGAAAGCCCATCTCAAGGGCTATCGACTGGTTTCAATTTCGTTTCTCTGTCGATTTTGTAGACGACACGAGCCGCCCAGGAATGGAGCTACTAGCACCGCCAAATTAACTATCCTGGGGCTGTGTACTATACACCAGCAAGAAATTTACTGCCAAAAAAAGGTTTGACATCAATTCTGCGCTATGTTTGACAATAACTCCCTAACTAAGCATGCTAGAGAGACCCAGTTTGTACCTGCATGTTGCTGACATATCCCTGCATCCGAAAATTAGACTTTTAGAGCCACTTTCCGCCATCTTCAGACCGGAAATGACCAGCTAGTGGGGACACTCCGAATGCTCCTCAAGAGCATGTTTAACGGGATTTTTGTACACAGAGCTGTCCACGAGACAAAAAAATGTTAAGCACGATCAAATCACCCTCAAAATATTGTTGGATTTGCACAAGTTTTATACCGTTGGAAAGCCCATCTCAAGGGCTATCGACTAGTTTTGGTTTCGTTTCTCTGACAATTTTGTAGGCGAGGCGAGGGGCCCGAGAATGAGGCTACTAGCACCGCCAAATTAACTATCCTGGGGCTGTGTACTATACACCAGCAAGAAAGTTACTGCCAAAAAAAGGTTTGACATCAATTCTGCGCTATGTTTGACAATAACTCCCTAACTAAGCATGCTAGAGAGACCCAGTTTGTACCTGCATGTTGCTGACATATCCCTGCATCCGAAAATTAGACTTTTAGAGCCACTTTGCGCCATCTTCAGACCGGAAATGACCAGCAAGCGGGGATACTCCGAATGCTCCTCAAGAGCATGTTTAATGGGATTTTTGTACACAGGGCTGTCCACGAGACAAACAAATGTTAAGCACGATCAAATCACCCTCAAAATATTGTTGGATTTGCACAAGTTTTATACCGTTGGAAAGCCCATCTCAAGGGCTATCGACTAGTTTTGGTTTCGTTTCTCTGACAATTTTGTAGGCGAGGCGAGGGGCCAGAGAATGAGGCTACTAGCACCGCCAAATTAACTATCCTGGGGCTGTGTACTATACACCAGCAAGAAATTTACTGCCAAAAAAAGGTTTGACATCAATTCTGCGCTATGTTTGACAATAACTCCCTAACTAAGCATGCTAGAGAGACCCAGTTTGTACCTGCATGTTGCTGACATATCCCTGCATCCGAAAATTAGACTTTTAGAGCCACTTTGCGCCATCTTCAGACCGGAAATGACCAGCAAGCGGGGATACTCCGAATGCTCCTCAAGAGCATGTTTAACGGGATTTTTGCACACAGGGCTGTCCACGAGACAAACAAATGTTAAGCACGATCAAATCACCCTCAAAATATTGTTGGATTTGCACAAGTTTTATACCGTTGGAAAGCCCATCTCAAGGGCTATCGACTAGTTTTGGTTTCGTTTCTCTGACAATTTTGTAGGCGAGGCGAGGGGCCCGAGAATGAGGCTACTAGCACCGCCAAATTAACTATCCTGGGGCTGTGTACTATACACCAGCAAGAAAGTTACTGCCAAAAAATGGTTTGACATCAATTCTGCGCTATGTTTGACAATAACTTCCTTACTAAGCATGCTAGAGAGACCCAGTTTGTACCTGCATGTTGCTGACATATCCCTGCATCCGAAAATTAGACTTTTAGAGCCACTTTGCGCCATCTTCAGACCGGAAATGACCAGCAAGCGGGGATACTCCGAATGCTCCTCAAGAGCATGTTTAATGGGATTTTTGTACACAGGGCTGTCCACGAGACAAACAAATGTTAAGCACGATCAAATCACCCTCAAAATATTGTTGGATTTGCACAAGTTTTATACCGTTGGAAAGCCCATCTCAAGGGCTATCGACTAGTTTTGGTTTCGTTTCTCTGACAATTTTGTAGGCGAGGCGAGGGGCCCGAGAATGAGGCTACTAGCACCGCCAAATTAACTATCCTGGGGCTGTGTACTATACACCAGCAAGAAATTTACTGCCAAAAAAGGTTTGACATCAATTCTGCGCTATGTTTGACAATAACTCCCTAACTAAGCATGCTAGAGAGACCCAGTTTGTACCTGCATGTTGCTGACATATCCCTGCATCCGAAAATTAGACTTTTAGAGCCACTTTGCGCCATCTTCAGACCGGAAATGACCAGCAAGCGGGGATACTCCGAATGCTCCTCAAGAGCATGTTTAACGGGATTTTTGCACACAGGGCTGTCCACGAGACAAACAAATGTTAAGCACGATCAAATCACCCTCAAAATATTGTTGGATTTGCACAAGTTTTATACCGTTGGAAAGCCCATTTCAAGGGCTATCGACTAGTTTTGGTTTCGTTTCTCTGACAATTTTGTAGGCGAGGCGAGGGGCCCGAGAATGAGGCTACTAGCACCGCCAAATTGACTATCCTGGGGCTGTGTACTATACACCAGCAAGAAATTTACTGCCAAAAAAAGGTTTGACATCAATTCTGCGCTATGTTTGACAATAACTCCCTAACTAAGCATGCTAGAGAGACCCAGTTTGTACCTGCATGTTGCTGACATATCCCTGCATCCGAAAATCAGACTTTTAGAGCCACTTTGTGCCATCTTCAGACCGGAAATGACCAGCAAGCGGGGATACTCCGAATGCTCCTCAAGAGCATGTTTAACGGGATTTTTGTACACAGAGCTGTCCACGAGACAAACAAATGTTAAGCACGATCAAATCACCCTCAAAATATTGTTGGATTTGCACAAGTTTTATACCGTTGGAAAGCCCATCTCAAGGGCTATCGACTAGTTTTGGTTTCGTTTCTCTGACAATTTTGTAGGCGAGGCGAGGGGCCCGAGAATGAGGCTACTAGCACCGCCAAATTAACTATCCTGGGGCTGTGTACTATACACCAGCAAGAAAGTTACTGCCAAAAAAAGGTTTGACATCAATTCTGCGCTATGTTTGACAATAACTCCTAACTAAGCATGCTAGAGAGACCCAGTTTGTACCTGCATGTTGCTGACATATCCCTGCATCCGAAAATTAGACTTTTAGAGCCACTTTGCGCCATCTTCAGACCGGAAATGACCAGCAAGCGGGGATACTCCGAATGCTCCTCAAGAGCATGTTTAATGGGATTTTTGTACACAGGGCTGTCCACGAGACAAACAAATGTTAAGCACGATCAAATCACCCTCAAAATATTGTTGGATTTGCACAAGTTTTATACCGTTGGAAAGCCCATCTCAAGGGCTATCGACTAGTTTTGGTTTCGTTTCTCTGACAATTTTGTAGGCGAGGCGAGGGGCCAGAGAATGAGGCTACTAGCACCGCCAAATTGACTATCCTGGGGCTGTGTACTATACACCAGCAAGAAATTTACTGCCAAAAAAGGTTTGACATCAATTCTGCGCTATGTTTGACAATAACTCCCTAACTAAGCATGCTAGAGAGACCCAGTTTGTACCTGCATGTTGCTGACATATCCCTGCATCCGAAAATTAGACTTTTAGAGCCACTTTGTGCCATCTTCAGACCGGAAATGACCAGCAAGCGGGGATACTCCGAATGCTCCTCAAGAGCATGTTTAACGGGATTTTTGTACACAGAGCTGTCCACGAGACAAAAAATGTTAAGCACGATCAAATCACCCTCAAAATATTGTTGGATTTGCACAAGTTTTATACCGTTGGAAAGCCCATCTCAAGGGCTATCGACTAGTTTTGGTTTCGTTTCTCTGACAATTTTGTAGGCGAGGCGAGGGGCCAGAGAATGAGGCTACTAGCACCGCCAAATTAACTATCATGGGGCTGTGTACTATACACCAGCAAGAAAGTTACTGCCAAAAAAGGTTTGACATCAATTCTGCGCTATGTTTGACAATAACTCCCTAACTAAGCATGCTAGAGAGACCCAGTTTGTACCTGCATGTTGCTGACATATCCCTGCATCCGAAAATTAGACTTTTAGAGCCACTTTGCGCCATCTTCAGACCGGAAATGACCAGCAAGCGGGGATACTCCGAATGCTCCTCAAGAGCATGTTTAATGGGATTTTTGTACACAGGGCTGTCCACGAGACAAACAAATGTTAAGCACGATCAAATCACCCTCAAAATATTGTTGGATTTGCACAAGTTTTATACCGTTGGAAAGCCCATCTCAAGGGCTATCGACTAGTTTTGGTTTCGTTTCTCTGACAATTTTGTAGGCGAGGCGAGGGGCCAGAGAATGAGGCTACTAGCACCGCCAAATTAACTATCCTGGGGCTGTGTACTATACACCAGCAAGAAATTTACTGCCAAAAAAGGTTTGACATCAATTCTGCGCTATGTTTGACAATAACTCCCTAACTAAGCATGCTAGAGAGACCCAGTTTGTACCTGCATGTTGCTGACATATCCCTGCATCCGAAAATCAGACTTTTAGAGCCACTTTGTGCCATCTTCAGACCGGAAATGACCAGCAAGCGGGGATACTCCGAATGCTCCTCAAGAGCATGTTTAACGGGATTTTTGTACACAGAGCTGTCCACGAGACAAAAAAATGTTAAGCACGATCAAATCACCCTCAAAATATTGTTGGATTTGCACAAGTTTTATACCGTTGGAAAGCCCATCTCAAGGGCTATCGACTAGTTTTGGTTTCGTTTCTCTGACAATTTTGTAGGCGAGGCGAGGGGCCCGAGAATGAGGCTACTAGCACCGCCAAATTAACTATCCTGGGGCTGTGTACTATACACCAGCAAGAAATTTACTGCCAAAAAAGGTTTGACATCAATTCTGCGCTATGTTTGACAATAACTCCCTAACTAAGCATGCTAGAGAGACCCAGTTTGTACCTGCATGTTGCTGACATATCCCTGCATCCGAAAATTAGACTTTTAGAGCCACTTTGCGCCATCTTCAGACCGGAAATGACCAGCAAGCGGGGATACTCCGAATGCTCCTCAAGAGCATGTTTAATGGGATTTTTGTACACAGGGCTGTCCACGAGACAAACAAATGTTAAGCACGATCAAATCACCCTCAAAATATTGTTGGATTTGCACAAGTTTTATACCGTTGGAAAGCCCATCTCAAGGGCTATCGACTAGTTTTGGTTTCGTTTCTCTGACAATTTTGTAGGCGAGGCGAGGGGCCAGAGAATGAGGCTACTAGCACCGCCAAATTAACTATCCTGGGGCTGTGTACTATACACCAGCAAGAAAGTTACTGCCAAAAAAAGGTTTGACATCAATTCTGCGCTATGTTTGACAATAACTCCCTAACTAAGCATGCTAGAGAGACCCAGTTTGTACCTGCATGTTGCTGACATATCCCTGCATCCGAAAATTAGACTTTTAGAGCCACTTTGCGCCATCTTCAGACCGGAAATGACCAGCAAGCGGGGATACTCCGAATGCTCCTCAAGAGCATGTTTAATGGGATTTTTGTACACAGGGCTGTCCACGAGACAAACAAATGTTAAGCACGATCAAATCACCCTCAAAATATTGTTGGATTTGCACAAGTTTTATACCGTTGGAAAGCCCATCTCAAGGGCTATCGACTAGTTTTGGTTTCGTTTCTCTGACAATTTTGTAGGCGAGGCGAGGGGCCCGAGAATGAGGCTACTAGCACCGCCAAATTGACTATCCTGGGGCTGTGTACTATACACCAGCAAGAAATTTACTGCCAAAAAAGGTTTGACATCAATTCTGCGCTATGTTTGACAATAACTCCCTAACTAAGCATGCTAGAGAGACCCAGTTTGTACCTGCATGTTGCTGACATATCCCTGCATCCGAAAATTAGACTTTTAGAGCCACTTTGCGCCATCTTCAGACCGGAAATGACCAGCAAGCGGGGATACTCCGAATGCTCCTCAAGAGCATGTTTAATGGGATTTTTGTACACAGGGCTGTCCACGAGACAAACAAATGTTAAGCACGATCAAATCACCCTCAAAATATTGTTGGATTTGCACAAGTTTTATACCGTTGGAAAGCCCATCTCAAGGGCTATCGACTAGTTTTGGTTTCGTTTCTCTGACAATTTTGTAGGCGAGGCGAGGGGCCCGAGAATGAGGCTACTAGCACCGCCAAATTAACTATCCTGGGGCTGTGTACTATACACCAGCAAGAAAGTTACTGCCAAAAAAGGTTTGACATCAATTCTGCGCTATGTTTGACAATAACTCCTAACTAAGCATGCTAGAGAGACCCAGTTTGTACCTGCATGTTGCTGACATATCCCTGCATCCGAAAATTAGACTTTTAGAGCCACTTTGCGCCATCTTCAGACCGGAAATGACCAGCAAGCGGGGATACTCCGAATGCTCCTCAAGAGCATGTTTAATGGGATTTTTGTACACAGGGCTGTCCACGAGACAAACAAATGTTAAGCACGATCAAATCACCCTCAAAATATTGTTGGATTTGCACAAGTTTTATACCGTTGGAAAGCCCATCTCAAGGGCTATCGACTAGTTTTGGTTTCGTTTCTCTGACAATTTTGTAGGCGAGGCGAGGGGCCAGAGAATGAGGCTACTAGCACCGCCAAATTAACTATCATGGGGCTGTGTACTATACACCAGCAAGAAAGTTACTGCCAAAAAAAGGTTTGACATCAATTCTGCGCTATGTTTGACAATAACTCCCTAACTAAGCATGCTAGAGAGACGCAGTTTGTACCTGCATGTTGCTGACATATCCCTGCATCCGAAAATTAGACTTTTAGAGCCACTTTGCGCCATCTTCAGACCGGAAATGACCAGCAAGCGGGGATACTCCGAATGCTCCTCAAGAGCATGTTTAATGGGATTTTTGTACACAGGGCTGTCCACGAGACAAACAAATGTTAAGCACGATCAAATCACCCTCAAAATATTGTTGGATTTGCACAAGTTTTATACCGTTGGAAAGCCCATCTCAAGGGCTATCGACTAGTTTTGGTTTCGTTTCTCTGACAATTTTGTAGGCGAGGCGAGGGGCCCGAGAATGAGGCTACTAGCACCGCCAAATTGACTATCCTGGGGCTGTGTACTATACACCAGCAAGAAATTTACTGCCAAAAAAGGTTTGACATCAATTCTGCGCTATGTTTGACAATAACTCCCTAACTAAGCATGCTAGAGAGACCCAGTTTGTACCTGCATGTTGCTGACATATCCCTGCATCCGAAAATTAGACTTTTAGAGCCACTTTGCGCCATCTTCAGACCGGAAATGACCAGCAAGCGGGGATACTCCGAATGCTCCTCAAGAGCATGTTTAATGGGATTTTTGTACACAGAGCTGTCCACGAGACAAAAAAATGTTAAGCACGATCAAATCACCCTCAAAATATTGTTGGATTTGCACAAGTTTTATACCGTTGGAAAGCCCATCTCAAGGGCTATCGACTAGTTTTGGTTTCGTTTCTCTGACAATTTTGTAGGCGAGGCGAGGGGCCAGAGAATGAGGCTACTAGCACCGCCAAATTAACTATCATGGGGCTGTGTACTATACACCAGCAAGAAAGTTACTGCCAAAAAAAGGTTTGACATCAATTCTGCGCTATGTTTGACAATAACTCCCTAACTAAGCATGCTAGAGAGACGCAGTTTGTACCTGCATGTTGCTGACATATCCCTGCATCCGAAAATTAGACTTTTAGAGCCACTTTGCGCCATCTTCAGACCGGAAATGACCAGCAAGCGGGGATACTCCGAATGCTCCTCAAGAGCATGTTTAATGGGATTTTTGTACACAGGGCTGTCCACGAGACAAACAAATGTTAAGCACGATCAAATCACCCTCAAAATATTGTTGGATTTGCACAAGTTTTATACCGTTGGAAAGCCCATCTCAAGGGCTATCGACTAGTTTTGGTTTCGTTTCTCTGACAATTTTGTAGGCGAGGCGAGGGGCCAGAGAATGAGGCTACTAGCACCGCCAAATTAACTATCATGGGGCTGTGTACTATACACCAGCAAGAAAGTTACTGCCAAAAAAGGTTTGACATCAATTCTGCGCTATGTTTGACAATAACTCCCTAACTAAGCATGCTAGAGAGACCCAGTTTGTACCTGCATGTTGCTGACATATCCCTGCATCCGAAAATTAGACTTTTAGAGCCACTTTGCGCCATCTTCAGACCGGAAATGACCAGCAAGCGGGGATACTCCGAATGCTCCTCAAGAGCATGTTTAATGGGATTTTTGTACACAGGGCTGTCCACGAGACAAACAAATGTTAAGCACGATCAAATCACCCTCAAAATATTGTTGGATTTGCACAAGTTTTATACCGTTGGAAAGCCCATCTCAAGGGCTATCGACTAGTTTTGGTTTCGTTTCTCTGACAATTTTGTAGGCGAGGCGAGGGGCCCGAGAATGAGGCTACTAGCACCGCCAAATTGACTATCCTGGGGCTGTGTACTATACACCAGCAAGAAATTTACTGCCAAAAAAAGGTTTGACATCAATTCTGCGCTATGTTTGACAATAACTCCCTAACTAAGCATGCTAGAGAGACCCAGTTTGTACCTGCATGTTGCTGACATATCCCTGCATCCGAAAATTAGACTTTTAGAGCCACTTTGCGCCATCTTCAGACCGGAAATGACCAGCAAGCGGGGATACTCCGAATGCTCCTCAAGAGCATGTTTAACGGGATTTTTGTACACAGAGCTGTCCACGAGACAAACAAATGTTAAGCACGATCAAATCACCCTCAAAATATTGTTGGATTTGCACAAGTTTTATACCGTTGGAAAGCCCATCTCAAGGGCTATCGACTAGTTTTGGTTTCGTTTCTCTGACAATTTTGTAGGCGAGGCGAGGGGCCCGAGAATGAGGCTACTAGCACCGCCAAATTAACTATCCTGGGGCTGTGTACTATACACCAGCAAGAAAGTTACTGCCAAAAAAAGGTTTGACATCAATTCTGCGCTATGTTTGACAATAACTCCCTAACTAAGCATGCTAGAGAGACCCAGTTTGTACCTGCATGTTGCTGACATATCCCTGCATCCGAAAATTAGACTTTTAGAGCCACTTTGCGCCATCTTCAGACCGGAAATGACCAGCAAGCGGGGATACTCCGAATGCTCCTCAAGAGCATGTTTAATGGGATTTTTGTACACAGGGCTGTCCACGAGACAAACAAATGTTAAGCACGATCAAATCACCCTCAAAATATTGTTGGATTTGCACAAGTTTTATACCGTTGGAAAGCCCATCTCAAGGGCTATCGACTAGTTTTGGTTTCGTTTCTCTGACAATTTTGTAGGCGAGGCGAGGGGCCCGAGAATGAGGCTACTAGCACCGCCAAATTAACTATCCTGGGGCTGTGTACTATACACCAGCAAGAAATTTACTGCCAAAAAAAGGTTTGACATCAATTCTGCGCTATGTTTGACAATAACTCCTAACTAAGCATGCTAGAGAGACCCAGTTTGTACCTGCATGTTGCTGACATATCCCTGCATCCGAAAATTAGACTTTTAGAGCCACTTTGCGCCATCTTCAGACCGGAAATGACCAGCAAGCGGGGATACTCCGAATGCTCCTCAAGAGCATGTTTAATGGGATTTTTGTACACAGGGCTGTCCACGAGACAAACAAATGTTAAGCACGATCAAATCACCCTCAAAATATTGTTGGATTTGCACAAGTTTTATACCGTTGGAAAGCCCATCTCAAGGGCTATCGACTAGTTTTGGTTTCGTTTCTCTGACAATTTTGTAGGCGAGGCGAGGGGCCCGAGAATGAGGCTACTAGCACCGCCAAATTAACTATCCTGGGGCTGTGTACTATACACCAGCAAGAAAGTTACTGCCAAAAAAGGTTTGACATCAATTCTGCGCTATGTTTGACAATAACTCCCTAACTAAGCATGCTAGAGAGACCCAGTTTGTACCTGCATGTTGCTGACATATCCCTGCATCCGAAAATTAGACTTTTAGAGCCACTTTGCGCCATCTTCAGACCGGAAATGACCAGCAAGCGGGGATACTCCGAATGCTCCTCAAGAGCATGTTTAATGGGATTTTTGTACACAGGGCTGTCCACGAGACAAACAAATGTTAAGCACGATCAAATCACCCTCAAAATATTGTTGGATTTGCACAAGTTTTATACCGTTGGAAAGCCCATCTCAAGGGCTATCGACTAGTTTTGGTTTCGTTTCTCTGACAATTTTGTAGGCGAGGCGAGGGGCCCGAGAATGAGGCTACTAGCACCGCCAAATTAACTATCCTGGGGCTGTGTACTATACACCAGCAAGAAATTTACTGCCAAAAAAGGTTTGACATCAATTCTGCGCTATGTTTGACAATAACTCCCTAACTAAGCATGCTAGAGAGACCCAGTTTGTACCTGCATGTTGCTGACATATCCCTGCATCCGAAAATTAGACTTTTAGAGCCACTTTGCGCCATCTTCAGACCGGAAATGACCAGCAAGCGGGGATACTCCGAATGCTCCTCAAGAGCATGTTTAATGGGATTTTTGTACACAGGGCTGTCCACGAGACAAACAAATGTTAAGCACGATCAAATCACCCTCAAAATATTGTTGGATTTGCACAAGTTTTATACCGTTGGAAAGCCCATCTCAAGGGCTATCGACTAGTTTTGGTTTCGTTTCTCTGACAATTTTGTAGGCGAGGCGAGGGGCCCGAGAATGAGGCTACTAGCACCGCCAAATTAACTATCCTGGGGCTGTGTACTATACACCAGCAAGAAATTTACTGCCAAAAAAGGTTTGACATCAATTCTGCGCTATGTTTGACAATAACTCCCTAACTAAGCATGCTAGAGAGACCCAGTTTGTACCTGCATGTTGCTGACATATCCCTGCATCCGAAAATTAGACTTTTAGAGCCACTTTGCGCCATCTTCAGACCGGAAATGACCAGCAAGCGGGGATACTCCGAATGCTCCTCAAGAGCATGTTTAATGGGATTTTTGTACACAGGGCTGTCCACGAGACAAACAAATGTTAAGCACGATCAAATCACCCTCAAAATATTGTTGGATTTGCACAAGTTTTATACCGTTGGAAAGCCCATCTCAAGGGCTATCGACTAGTTTTGGTTTCGTTTCTCTGACAATTTTGTAGGCGAGGCGAGGGGCCCGAGAATGAGGCTACTAGCACCGCCAAATTAACTATCATGGGGCTGTGTACTATACACCAGCAAGAAAGTTACTGCCAAAAAATGGTTTGACATCAATTCTGCGCTATGTTTGACAATAACTCCCTAACTAAGCATGCTAGAGAGACCCAGTTTGTACCTGCATGTTGCTGACATATCCCTGCATCCGAAAATTAGACTTTTAGAGCCACTTTGCGCCATCTTCAGACCGGAAATGACCAGCAAGCGGGGATACTCCGAATGCTCCTCAAGAGCATGTTTAATGGGATTTTTGTACACAGGGCTGTCCACGAGACAAACAAATGTTAAGCACGATCAAATCACCCTCAAAATATTGTTGGATTTGCACAAGTTTTATACCGTTGGAAAGCCCATCTCAAGGGCTATCGACTAGTTTTGGTTTCGTTTCTCTGACAATTTTGTAGGCGAGGCGAGGGGCCCGAGAATGAGGCTACTAGCACCGCCAAATTAACTATCCTGGGGCTGTGTACTATACACCAGCAAGAAATTTACTGCCAAAAAAGGTTTGACATCAATTCTGCGCTATGTTTGACAATAACTCCCTAACTAAGCATGCTAGAGAGACCCAGTTTGTACCTGCATGTTGCTGACATATCCCTGCATCCGAAAATTAGACTTTTAGAGCCACTTTGCGCCATCTTCAGACCGGAAATGACCAGCAAGCGGGGATACTCCGAATGCTCCTCAAGAGCATGTTTAATGGGATTTTTGTACACAGGGCTGTCCACGAGACAAACAAATGTTAAGCACGATCAAATCACCCTCAAAATATTGTTGGATTTGCACAAGTTTTATACCGTTGGAAAGCCCATCTCAAGGGCTATCGACTAGTTTTGGTTTCGTTTCTCTGACAATTTTGTAGGCGAGGCGAGGGGCCCGAGAATGAGGCTACTAGCACCGCCAAATTAACTATCCTGGGGCTGTGTACTATACACCAGCAAGAAATTTACTGCCAAAAAAGGTTTGACATCAATTCTGCGCTATGTTTGACAATAACTCCCTAACTAAGCATGCTAGAGAGACCCAGTTTGTACCTGCATGTTGCTGACATATCCCTGCATCCGAAAATTAGACTTTTAGAGCCACTTTGCGCCATCTTCAGACCGGAAATGACCAGCAAGCGGGGATACTCCGAATGCTCCTCAAGAGCATGTTTAATGGGATTTTTGTACACAGGGCTGTCCACGAGACAAACAAATGTTAAGCACGATCAAATCACCCTCAAAATATTGTTGGATTTGCACAAGTTTTATACCGTTGGAAAGCCCATCTCAAGGGCTATCGACTAGTTTTGGTTTCGTTTCTCTGACAATTTTGTAGGCGAGGCGAGGGCCCGAGAATGAGGCTACTAGCACCGCCAAATTAACTATCATGGGGCTGTGTACTATACACCAGCAAGAAAGTTACTGCCAAAAAATGGTTTGACATCAATTCTGCGCTATGTTTGACAATAACTCCCTAACTAAGCATGCTAGAGAGACCCAGTTTGTACCTGCATGTTGCTGACATATCCCTGCATCCGAAAATTAGACTTTTAGAGCCACTTTGCGCCATCTTCAGACCGGAAATGACCAGCAAGCGGGGATACTCCGAATGCTCCTCAAGAGCATGTTTAATGGGATTTTTGTACACAGGGCTGTCCACGAGACAAACAAATGTTAAGCACGATCAAATCACCCTCAAAATATTGTTGGATTTGCACAAGTTTTATACCGTTGGAAAGCCCATCTCAAGGGCTATCGACTAGTTTTGGTTTCGTTTCTCTGACAATTTTGTAGGCGAGGCGAGGGGCCCGAGAATGAGGCTACTAGCACCGCCAAATTAACTATCCTGGGGCTGTGTACTATACACCAGCAAGAAAGTTACTGCCAAAAAAAGGTTTGACATCAATTCTGCGCTATGTTTGACAATAACTCCCTAACTAAGCATGCTAGAGAGACCCAGTTTGTACCTGCATGTTGCTGACATATCCCTGCATCCGAAAATTAGACTTTTAGAGCCACTTTGCGCCATCTTCAGACCGGAAATGACCAGCAAGCGGGGATACTCCGAATGCTCCTCAAGAGCATGTTTAATGGGATTTTTGTACACAGGGCTGTCCACGAGACAAACAAATGTTAAGCACGATCAAATCACCCTCAAAATATTGTTGGATTTGCACAAGTTTTATACCGTTGGAAAGCCCATCTCAAGGGCTATCGACTAGTTTTGGTTTCGTTTCTCTGACAATTTTGTAGGCGAGGCGAGGGGCCCGAGAATGAGGCTACTAGCACCGCCAAATTAACTATCCTGGGGCTGTGTACTATACACCAGCAAGAAAGTTACTGCCAAAAAAAGGTTTGACATCAATTCTGCGCTATGTTTGACAATAACTCCCTAACTAAGCATGCTAGAGAGACCCAGTTTGTACCTGCATGTTGCTGACATATCCCTGCATCCGAAAATTAGACTTTTAGAGCCACTTTGCGCCATCTTCAGACCGGAAATGACCAGCAAGCGGGGATACTCCGAATGCTCCTCAAGAGCATGTTTAATGGGATTTTTGTACACAGGGCTGTCCACGAGACAAACAAATGTTAAGCACGATCAAATCACCCTCAAAATATTGTTGGATTTGCACAAGTTTTATACCGTTGGAAAGCCCATCTCAAGGGCTATCGACTAGTTTTGGTTTCGTTTCTCTGACAATTTTGTAGGCGAGGCGAGGGGCCAGAGAATGAGGCTACTAGCACCGCCAAATTAACTATCCTGGGGCTGTGTACTATACACCAGCAAGAAATTTACTGCCAAAAAAGGTTTGACATCAATTCTGCGCTATGTTTGACAATAACTCCCTAACTAAGCATGCTAGAGAGACCCAGTTTGTACCTGCATGTTGCTGACATATCCCTGCATCCGAAAATTAGACTTTTAGAGCCACTTTGCGCCATCTTCAGACCGGAAATGACCAGCAAGCGGGGATACTCCGAATGCTCCTCAAGAGCATGTTTAATGGGATTTTTGTACACAGAGCTGTCCACGAGACAAACAAATGTTAAGCACGATCAAATCACCCTCAAAATATTGTTGGATTTGCACAAGTTTTATACCGTTGGAAAGCCCATCTCAAGGGCTATCGACTAGTTTTGGTTTCGTTTCTCTGACAATTTTGTAGGCGAGGCGAGGGGCCCGAGAATGAGGCTACTAGCACCGCCAAATTAACTATCATGGGGCTGTGTACTATACACCAGCAAGAAAGTTACTGCCAAAAAAGGTTTGACATCAATTCTGCGCTATGTTTGACAATAACTCCCTAACTAAGCATGCTAGAGAGACCCAGTTTGTACCTGCATGTTGCTGACATATCCCTGCATCCGAAAATTAGACTTTTAGAGCCACTTTGCGCCATCTTCAGACCGGAAATGACCAGCAAGCGGGGATACTCCGAATGCTCCTCAAGAGCATGTTTAATGGGATTTTTGTACACAGGGCTGTCCACGAGACAAACAAATGTTAAGCACGATCAAATCACCCTCAAAATATTGTTGGATTTGCACAAGTTTTATACCGTTGGAAAGCCCATCTCAAGGGCTATCGACTAGTTTTGGTTTCGTTTCTCTGACAATTTTGTAGGCGAGGCGAGGGGCCCGAGAATGAGGCTACTAGCACCGCCAAATTAACTATCCTGGGGCTGTGTACTATACACCAGCAAGAAAGTTACTGCCAAAAAAGGTTTGACATCAATTCTGCGCTATGTTTGACAATAACTCCCTAACTAAGCATGCTAGAGAGACCCAGTTTGTACCTGCATGTTGCTGACATATCCCTGCATCCGAAAATTAGACTTTTAGAGCCACTTTGCGCCATCTTCAGACCGGAAATGACCAGCAAGCGGGGATACTCCGAATGCTCCTCAAGAGCATGTTTAATGGGATTTTTGTACACAGGGCTGTCCACGAGACAAACAAATGTTAAGCACGATCAAATCACCCTCAAAATATTGTTGGATTTGCACAAGTTTTATACCGTTGGAAAGCCCATCTCAAGGGCTATCGACTAGTTTTGGTTTCGTTTCTCTGACAATTTTGTAGGCGAGGCGAGGGGCCCGAGAATGAGGCTACTAGCACCGCCAAATTGACTATCCTGGGGCTGTGTACTATACACCAGCAAGAAATTTACTGCCAAAAAAGGTTTGACATCAATTCTGCGCTATGTTTGACAATAACTCCCTAACTAAGCATGCTAGAGAGACCCAGTTTGTACCTGCATGTTGCTGACATATCCCTGCATCCGAAAATTAGACTTTTAGAGCCACTTTGCGCCATCTTCAGACCGGAAATGACCAGCAAGCGGGGATACTCCGAATGCTCCTCAAGAGCATGTTTAATGGGATTTTTGTACACAGAGCTGTCCACGAGACAAAAAATGATAAGCACGATCAAATCACCCTCAAAATATTGTTGGATTTGCACAAGTTTTATACCGTTGGAAAGCCCATCTCAAGGGCTATCGACTAGTTTTGGTTTCGTTTCTCTGACAATTTTGTAGGCGAGGCGAGGGGCCCGAGAATGAGGCTACTAGCACCGCCAAATTAACTATCCTGGGGCTGTGTACTATACACCAGCAAGAAAGTTACTGCCAAAAAAGGTTTGACATCAATTCTGCGCTATGTTTGACAATAACTCCCTAACTAAGCATGCTAGAGAGACCCAGTTTGTACCTGCATGTTGCTGACATATCCCTGCATCCGAAAATTAGACTTTTAGAGCCACTTTGCGCCATCTTCAGACCGGAAATGACCAGCAAGCGGGGATACTCCGAATGCTCCTCAAGAGCATGTTTAATGGGATTTTTGTACACAGGGCTGTCCACGAGACAAACAAATGTTAAGCACGATCAAATCACCCTCAAAATATTGTTGGATTTGCACAAGTTTTATACCGTTGGAAAGCCCATCTCAAGGGCTATCGACTAGTTTTGGTTTCGTTTCTCTGACAATTTTGTAGGCGAGGCGAGGGGCCCGAGAATGAGGCTACTAGCACCGCCAAATTGACTATCCTGGGGCTGTGTACTATACACCAGCAAGAAAGTTACTGCCAAAAAAAGGTTTGACATCAATTCTGCGCTATGTTTGACAATAACTCCCTAACTAAGCATGCTAGAGAGACCCAGTTTGTACCTGCATGTTGCTGACATATCCCTGCATCCGAAAATTAGACTTTTAGAGCCACTTTGCGCCATCTTCAGACCGGAAATGACCAGCAAGCGGGGATACTCCGAATGCTCCTCAAGAGCATGTTTAATGGGATTTTTGTACACAGGGCTGTCCACGAGACAAACAAATGTTAAGCACGATCAAATCACCCTCAAAATATTGTTGGATTTGCACAAGTTTTATACCGTTGGAAAGCCCATCTCAAGGGCTATCGACTAGTTTTGGTTTCGTTTCTCTGACAATTTTGTAGGCGAGGCGAGGGGCCCGAGAATGAGGCTACTAGCACCGCCAAATTAACTATCCTGGGGCTGTGTACTATACACCAGCAAGAAAGTTACTGCCAAAAAAGGTTTGACATCAATTCTGCGCTATGTTTGACAATAACTCCCTAACTAAGCATGCTAGAGAGACCCAGTTTGTACCTGCATGTTGCTGACATATCCCTGCATCCGAAAATTAGACTTTTAGAGCCACTTTGCGCCATCTTCAGACCGGAAATGACCAGCAAGCGGGGATACTCCGAATGCTCCTCAAGAGCATGTTTAATGGGATTTTTGTACACAGGGCTGTCCACGAGACAAACAAATGTTAAGCACGATCAAATCACCCTCAAAATATTGTTGGATTTGCACAAGTTTTATACCGTTGGAAAGCCCATCTCAAGGGCTATCGACTAGTTTTGGTTTCGTTTCTCTGACAATTTTGTAGGCGAGGCGAGGGGCCCGAGAATGAGGCTACTAGCACCGCCAAATTAACTATCCTGGGGCTGTGTACTATACACCAGCAAGAAATTTACTGCCAAAAAAAGGTTTGACATCAATTCTGCGCTATGTTTGACAATAACTCCCTAACTAAGCATGCTAGAGAGACCCAGTTTGTACCTGCATGTTGCTGACATATCCCTGCATCCGAAAATTAGACTTTTAGAGCCACTTTGCGCCATCTTCAGACCGGAAATGACCAGCAAGCGGGGATACTCCGAATGCTCCTCAAGAGCATGTTTAATGGGATTTTTGTACACAGAGCTGTCCACGAGACAAACAAATGTTAAGCACGATCAAATCACCCTCAAAATATTGTTGGATTTGCACAAGTTTTATACCGTTGGAAAGCCCATCTCAAGGGCTATCGACTAGTTTTGGTTTCGTTTCTCTGACAATTTTGTAGGCGAGGCGAGGGGCCCGAGAATGAGGCTACTAGCACCGCCAAATTAACTATCCTGGGGCTGTGTACTATACACCAGCAAGAAAGTTACTGCCAAAAAAGGTTTGACATCAATTCTGCGCTATGTTTGACAATAACTCCCTAACTAAGCATGCTAGAGAGACCCAGTTTGTACCTGCATGTTGCTGACATATCCCTGCATCCGAAAATTAGACTTTTAGAGCCACTTTGCGCCATCTTCAGACCGGAAATGACCAGCAAGCGGGGATACTCCGAATGCTCCTCAAGAGCATGTTTAATGGGATTTTTGTACACAGGGCTGTCCACGAGACAAACAAATGTTAAGCACGATCAAATCACCCTCAAAATATTGTTGGATTTGCACAAGTTTTATACCGTTGGAAAGCCCATCTCAAGGGCTATCGACTAGTTTTGGTTTCGTTTCTCTGACAATTTTGTAGGCGAGGCGAGGGGCCCGAGAATGAGGCTACTAGCACCGCCAAATTAACTATCCTGGGGCTGTGTACTATACACCAGCAAGAAAGTTACTGCCAAAAAAGGTTTGACATCAATTCTGCGCTATGTTTGACAATAACTCCCTAACTAAGCATGCTAGAGAGACCCAGTTTGTACCTGCATGTTGCTGACATATCCCTGCATCCGAAAATTAGACTTTTAGAGCCACTTTGCGCCATCTTCAGACCGGAAATGACCAGCAAGCGGGGATACTCCGAATGCTCCTCAAGAGCATGTTTAATGGGATTTTTGTACACAGGGCTGTCCACGAGACAAACAAATGTTAAGCACGATCAAATCACCCTCAAAATATTGTTGGATTTGCACAAGTTTTATACCGTTGGAAAGCCCATCTCAAGGGCTATCGACTAGTTTTGGTTTCGTTTCTCTGACAATTTTGTAGGCGAGGCGAGGGGCCCGAGAATGAGGCTACTAGCACCGCCAAATTAACTATCCTGGGGCTGTGTACTATACACCAGCAAGAAATTTACTGCCAAAAAAGGTTTGACATCAATTCTGCGCTATGTTTGACAATAACTCCCTAACTAAGCATGCTAGAGAGACCCAGTTTGTACCTGCATGTTGCTGACATATCCCTGCATCCGAAAATTAGACTTTTAGAGCCACTTTGCGCCATCTTCAGACCGGAAATGACCAGCAAGCGGGGATACTCCGAATGCTCCTCAAGAGCATGTTTAATGGGATTTTTGTACACAGGGCTGTCCACGAGACAAACAAATGTTAAGCACGATCAAATCACCCTCAAAATATTGTTGGATTTGCACAAGTTTTATACCGTTGGAAAGCCCATCTCAAGGGCTATCGACTAGTTTTGGTTTCGTTTCTCTGACAATTTTGTAGGCGAGGCGAGGGGCCCGAGAATGAGGCTACTAGCACCGCCAAATTAACTATCCTGGGGCTGTGTACTATACACCAGCAAGAAAGTTACTGCCAAAAAAGGTTTGACATCAATTCTGCGCTATGTTTGACAATAACTCCCTAACTAAGCATGCTAGAGAGACCCAGTTTGTACCTGCATGTTGCTGACATATCCCTGCATCCGAAAATTAGACTTTTAGAGCCACTTTGCGCCATCTTCAGACCGGAAATGACCAGCAAGCGGGGATACTCCGAATGCTCCTCAAGAGCATGTTTAATGGGATTTTTGTACACAGGGCTGTCCACGAGACAAACAAATGTTAAGCACGATCAAATCACCCTCAAAATATTGTTGGATTTGCACAAGTTTTATACCGTTGGAAAGCCCATCTCAAGGGCTATCGACTAGTTTTGGTTTCGTTTCTCTGACAATTTTGTAGGCGAGGCGAGGGGCCCGAGAATGAGGCTACTAGCACCGCCAAATTAACTATCCTGGGGCTGTGTACTATACACCAGCAAGAAAGTTACTGCCAAAAAAGGTTTGACATCAATTCTGCGCTATGTTTGACAATAACTCCCTAACTAAGCATGCTAGAGAGACCCAGTTTGTACCTGCATGTTGCTGACATATCCCTGCATCCGAAAATTAGACTTTTAGAGCCACTTTGCGCCATCTTCAGACCGGAAATGACCAGCAAGCGGGGATACTCCGAATGCTCCTCAAGAGCATGTTTAATGGGATTTTTGTACACAGGGCTGTCCACGAGACAAACAAATGTTAAGCACGATCAAATCACCCTCAAAATATTGTTGGATTTGCACAAGTTTTATACCGTTGGAAAGCCCATCTCAAGGGCTATCGACTAGTTTTGGTTTCGTTTCTCTGACAATTTTGTAGGCGAGGCGAGGGGCCCGAGAATGAGGCTACTAGCACCGCCAAATTAACTATCATGGGGCTGTGTACTATACACCAGCAAGAAAGTTACTGCCAAAAAAGGTTTGACATCAATTCTGCGCTATGTTTGACAATAACTCCCTAACTAAGCATGCTAGAGAGACCCAGTTTGTACCTGCATGTTGCTGACATATCCCTGCATCCGAAAATTAGACTTTTAGAGCCACTTTGCGCCATCTTCAGACCGGAAATGACCAGCAAGCGGGGATACTCCGAATGCTCCTCAAGAGCATGTTTAATGGGATTTTTGTACACAGGGCTGTCCACGAGACAAACAAATGTTAAGCACGATCAAATCACCCTCAAAATATTGTTGGATTTGCACAAGTTTTATACCGTTGGAAAGCCCATCTCAAGGGCTATCGACTAGTTTTGGTTTCGTTTCTCTGACAATTTTGTAGGCGAGGCGAGGGGCCCGAGAATGAGGCTACTAGCACCGCCAAATTAACTATCCTGGGGCTGTGTACTATACACCAGCAAGAAATTTACTGCCAAAAAAGGTTTGACATCAATTCTGCGCTATGTTTGACAATAACTCCTAACTAAGCATGCTAGAGAGACCCAGTTTGTACCTGCATGTTGCTGACATATCCCTGCATCCGAAAATTAGACTTTTAGAGCCACTTTGCGCCATCTTCAGACCGGAAATGACCAGCAAGCGGGGATACTCCGAATGCTCCTCAAGAGCATGTTTAATGGGATTTTTGTACACAGGGCTGTCCACGAGACAAACAAATGTTAAGCACGATCAAATCACCCTCAAAATATTGTTGGATTTGCACAAGTTTTATACCGTTGGAAAGCCCATCTCAAGGGCTATCGACTAGTTTTGGTTTCGTTTCTCTGACAATTTTGTAGGCGAGGCGAGGGGCCCGAGAATGAGGCTACTAGCACCGCCAAATTAACTATCCTGGGGCTGTGTACTATACACCAGCAAGAAATTTACTGCCAAAAAAAGGTTTGACATCAATTCTGCGCTATGTTTGACAATAACTCCTAACTAAGCATGCTAGAGAGACCCAGTTTGTACCTGCATGTTGCTGACATATCCCTGCATCCGAAAATTAGACTTTTAGAGCCACTTTGCGCCATCTTCAGACCGGAAATGACCAGCAAGCGGGGATACTCCGAATGCTCCTCAAGAGCATGTTTAATGGGATTTTTGTACACAGAGCTGTCCACGAGACAAAAAAATGTTAAGCACGATCAAATCACCCTCAAAATATTGTTGGATTTGCACAAGTTTTATACCGTTGGAAAGCCCATCTCAAGGGCTATCGACTAGTTTTGGTTTCGTTTCTCTGACAATTTTGTAGGCGAGGCGAGGGGCCCGAGAATGAGGCTACTAGCACCGCCAAATTAACTATCCTGGGGCTGTGTACTATACACCAGCAAGAAAGTTACTGCCAAAAAAAGGTTTGACATCAATTCTGCGCTATGTTTGACAATAACTCCCTAACTAAGCATGCTAGAGAGACCCAGTTTGTACCTGCATGTTGCTGACATATCCCTGCATCCGAAAATTAGACTTTTAGAGCCACTTTGCGCCATCTTCAGACCGGAAATGACCAGCAAGCGGGGATACTCCGAATGCTCCTCAAGAGCATGTTTAATGGGATTTTTGTACACAGGGCTGTCCACGAGACAAACAAATGTTAAGCACGATCAAATCACCCTCAAAATATTGTTGGATTTGCACAAGTTTTATACCGTTGGAAAGCCCATCTCAAGGGCTATCGACTAGTTTTGGTTTCGTTTCTCTGACAATTTTGTAGGCGAGGCGAGGGGCCCGAGAATGAGGCTACTAGCACCGCCAAATTAACTATCCTGGGGCTGTGTACTATACACCAGCAAGAAATTTACTGCCAAAAAAGGTTTGACATCAATTCTGCGCTATGTTTGACAATAACTCCCTAACTAAGCATGCTAGAGAGACCCAGTTTGTACCTGCATGTTGCTGACATATCCCTGCATCCGAAAATTAGACTTTTAGAGCCACTTTGCGCCATCTTCAGACCGGAAATGACCAGCAAGCGGGGATACTCCGAATGCTCCTCAAGAGCATGTTTAATGGGATTTTTGTACACAGGGCTGTCCACGAGACAAACAAATGTTAAGCACGATCAAATCACCCTCAAAATATTGTTGGATTTGCACAAGTTTTATACCGTTGGAAAGCCCATCTCAAGGGCTATCGACTAGTTTTGGTTTCGTTTCTCTGACAATTTTGTAGGCGAGGCGAGGGGCCCGAGAATGAGGCTACTAGCACCGCCAAATTAACTATCCTGGGGCTGTGTACTATACACCAGCAAGAAATTTACTGCCAAAAAAGGTTTGACATCAATTCTGCGCTATGTTTGACAATAACTCCCTAACTAAGCATGCTAGAGAGACCCAGTTTGTACCTGCATGTTGCTGACATATCCCTGCATCCGAAAATTAGACTTTTAGAGCCACTTTGCGCCATCTTCAGACCGGAAATGACCAGCAAGCGGGGATACTCCGAATGCTCCTCAAGAGCATGTTTAATGGGATTTTTGTACACAGAGCTGTCCACGAGACAAACAAATGTTAAGCACGATCAAATCACCCTCAAAATATTGTTGGATTTGCACAAGTTTTATACCGTTGGAAAGCCCATCTCAAGGGCTATCGACTAGTTTTGGTTTCGTTTCTCTGACAATTTTGTAGGCGAGGCGAGGGGCCCGAGAATGAGGCTACTAGCACCGCCAAATTAACTATCATGGGGCTGTGTACTATACACCAGCAAGAAAGTTACTGCCAAAAAAGGTTTGACATCAATTCTGCGCTATGTTTGACAATAACTCCTAACTAAGCATGCTAGAGAGACCCAGTTTGTACCTGCATGTTGCTGACATATCCCTGCATCCGAAAATTAGACTTTTAGAGCCACTTTGCGCCATCTTCAGACCGGAAATGACCAGCAAGCGGGGATACTCCGAATGCTCCTCAAGAGCATGTTTAATGGGATTTTTGTACACAGGGCTGTCCACGAGACAAACAAATGTTAAGCACGATCAAATCACCCTCAAAATATTGTTGGATTTGCACAAGTTTTATACCGTTGGAAAGCCCATCTCAAGGGCTATCGACTAGTTTTGGTTTCGTTTCTCTGACAATTTTGTAGGCGAGGCGAGGGGCCCGAGAATGAGGCTACTAGCACCGCCAAATTAACTATCATGGGGCTGTGTACTATACACCAGCAAGAAAGTTACTGCCAAAAAAGGTTTGACATCAATTCTGCGCTATGTTTGACAATAACTCCCTAACTAAGCATGCTAGAGAGACCCAGTTTGTACCTGCATGTTGCTGACATATCCCTGCATCCGAAAATTAGACTTTTAGAGCCACTTTGCGCCATCTTCAGACCGGAAATGACCAGCAAGCGGGGATACTCCGAATGCTCCTCAAGAGCATGTTTAATGGGATTTTTGTACACAGGGCTGTCCACGAGACAAACAAATGTTAAGCACGATCAAATCACCCTCAAAATATTGTTGGATTTGCACAAGTTTTATACCGTTGGAAAGCCCATCTCAAGGGCTATCGACTAGTTTTGGTTTCGTTTCTCTGACAATTTTGTAGGCGAGGCGAGGGGCCCGAGAATGAGGCTACTAGCACCGCCAAATTAACTATCCTGGGGCTGTGTACTATACACCAGCAAGAAATTTACTGCCAAAAAAGGTTTGACATCAATTCTGCGCTATGTTTGACAATAACTCCCTAACTAAGCATGCTAGAGAGACCCAGTTTGTACCTGCATGTTGCTGACATATCCCTGCATCCGAAAATTAGACTTTTAGAGCCACTTTGCGCCATCTTCAGACCGGAAATGACCAGCAAGCGGGGATACTCCGAATGCTCCTCAAGAGCATGTTTAATGGGATTTTTGTACACAGAGCTGTCCACGAGACAAACAAATGTTAAGCACGATCAAATCACCCTCAAAATATTGTTGGATTTGCACAAGTTTTATACCGTTGGAAAGCCCATCTCAAGGGCTATCGACTAGTTTTGGTTTCGTTTCTCTGACAATTTTGTAGGCGAGGCGAGGGGCCCGAGAATGAGGCTACTAGCACCGCCAAATTAACTATCCTGGGGCTGTGTACTATACACCAGCAAGAAATTTACTGCCAAAAAAGGTTTGACATCAATTCTGCGCTATGTTTGACAATAACTTCCTAACTAAGCATGCTAGAGAGACGCAGTTTGTACCTGCATGTTGCTGACATATCCCTGCATCCGAAAATTAGACTTTTAGAGCCACTTTGCGCCATCTTCAGACCGGAAATGACCAGCAAGCGGGGATACTCCGAATGCTCCTCAAGAGCATGTTTAATGGGATTTTTGTACACAGGGCTGTCCACGAGACAAACAAATGTTAAGCACGATCAAATCACCCTCAAAATATTGTTGGATTTGCACAAGTTTTATACCGTTGGAAAGCCCATCTCAAGGGCTATCGACTAGTTTTGGTTTCGTTTCTCTGACAATTTTGTAGGCGAGGCGAGGGGCCCGAGAATGAGGCTACTAGCACCGCCAAATTAACTATCCTGGGGCTGTGTACTATACACCAGCAAGAAAGTTACTGCCAAAAAAGGTTTGACATCAATTCTGCGCTATGTTTGACAATAACTCCCTAACTAAGCATGCTAGAGAGACCCAGTTTGTACCTGCATGTTGCTGACATATCCCTGCATCCGAAAATTAGACTTTTAGAGCCACTTTGCGCCATCTTCAGACCGGAAATGACCAGCAAGCGGGGATACTCCGAATGCTCCTCAAGAGCATGTTTAATGGGATTTTTGTACACAGGGCTGTCCACGAGACAAACAAATGTTAAGCACGATCAAATCACCCTCAAAATATTGTTGGATTTGCACAAGTTTTATACCGTTGGAAAGCCCATCTCAAGGGCTATCGACTAGTTTTGGTTTCGTTTCTCTGACAATTTTGTAGGCGAGGCGAGGGGCCCGAGAATGAGGCTACTAGCACCGCCAAATTAACTATCCTGGGGCTGTGTACTATACACCAGCAAGAAATTTACTGCCAAAAAAGGTTTGACATCAATTCTGCGCTATGTTTGACAATAACTCCCTAACTAAGCATGCTAGAGAGACCCAGTTTGTACCTGCATGTTGCTGACATATCCCTGCATCCGAAAATTAGACTTTTAGAGCCACTTTGCGCCATCTTCAGACCGGAAATGACCAGCAAGCGGGGATACTCCGAATGCTCCTCAAGAGCATGTTTAATGGGATTTTTGTACACAGGGCTGTCCACGAGACAAACAAATGTTAAGCACGATCAAATCACCCTCAAAATATTGTTGGATTTGCACAAGTTTTATACCGTTGGAAAGCCCATCTCAAGGGCTATCGACTAGTTTTGGTTTCGTTTCTCTGACAATTTTGTAGGCGAGGCGAGGGGCCCGAGAATGAGGCTACTAGCACCGCCAAATTAACTATCCTGGGGCTGTGTACTATACACCAGCAAGAAATTTACTGCCAAAAAAGGTTTGACATCAATTCTGCGCTATGTTTGACAATAACTCCCTAACTAAGCATGCTAGAGAGACCCAGTTTGTACCTGCATGTTGCTGACATATCCCTGCATCCGAAAATTAGACTTTTAGAGCCACTTTGCGCCATCTTCAGACCGGAAATGACCAGCAAGCGGGGATACTCCGAATGCTCCTCAAGAGCATGTTTAACGGGATTTTTGTACACAGAGCTGTCCACGAGACAAACAAATGTTAAGCACGATCAAATCACCCTCAAAATATTGTTGGATTTGCACAAGTTTTATACCGTTGGAAAGCCCATCTCAAGGGCTATCGACTAGTTTTGGTTTCGTTTCTCTGACAATTTTGTAGGCGAGGCGAGGGGCCCGAGAATGAGGCTACTAGCACCGCCAAATTAACTATCCTGGGGCTGTGTACTATACACCAGCAAGAAATTTACTGCCAAAAAAGGTTTGACATCAATTCTGCGCTATGTTTGACAATAACTCCCTAACTAAGCATGCTAGAGAGACCCAGTTTGTACCTGCATGTTGCTGACATATCCCTGCATCCGAAAATTAGACTTTTAGAGCCACTTTGCGCCATCTTCAGACCGGAAATGACCAGCAAGCGGGGATACTCCGAATGCTCCTCAAGAGCATGTTTAATGGGATTTTTGTACACAGGGCTGTCCACGAGACAAACAAATGTTAAGCACGATCAAATCACCCTCAAAATATTGTTGGATTTGCACAAGTTTTATACCGTTGGAAAGCCCATCTCAAGGGCTATCGACTAGTTTTGGTTTCGTTTCTCTGACAATTTTGTAGGCGAGGCGAGGGGCCCGAGAATGAGGCTACTAGCACCGCCAAATTAACTATCCTGGGGCTGTGTACTATACACCAGCAAGAAATTTACTGCCAAAAAAGGTTTGACATCAATTCTGCGCTATGTTTGACAATAACTCCCTAACTAAGCATGCTAGAGAGACCCAGTTTGTACCTGCATGTTGCTGACATATCCCTGCATCCGAAAATTAGACTTTTAGAGCCACTTTGCGCCATCTTCAGACCGGAAATGACCAGCAAGCGGGGATACTCCGAATGCTCCTCAAGAGCATGTTTAACGGGATTTTTGTACACAGAGCTGTCCACGAGACAAACAAATGTTAAGCACGATCAAATCACCCTCAAAATATTGTTGGATTTGCACAAGTTTTATACCGTTGGAAAGCCCATCTCAAGGGCTATCGACTAGTTTTGGTTTCGTTTCTCTGACAATTTTGTAGGCGAGGCGAGGGGCCCGAGAATGAGGCTACTAGCACCGCCAAATTAACTATCCTGGGGCTGTGTACTATACACCAGCAAGAAATTTACTGCCAAAAAAGGTTTGACATCAATTCTGCGCTATGTTTGACAATAACTCCCTAACTAAGCATGCTAGAGAGACCCAGTTTGTACCTGCATGTTGCTGACATATCCCTGCATCCGAAAATTAGACTTTTAGAGCCACTTTGCGCCATCTTCAGACCGGAAATGACCAGCAAGCGGGGATACTCCGAATGCTCCTCAAGAGCATGTTTAATGGGATTTTTGTACACAGGGCTGTCCACGAGACAAACAAATGTTAAGCACGATCAAATCACCCTCAAAATATTGTTGGATTTGCACAAGTTTTATACCGTTGGAAAGCCCATCTCAAGGGCTATCGACTAGTTTTGGTTTCGTTTCTCTGACAATTTTGTAGGCGAGGCGAGGGGCCCGAGAATGAGGCTACTAGCACCGCCAAATTAACTATCCTGGGGCTGTGTACTATACACCAGCAAGAAATTTACTGCCAAAAAAAGGTTTGACATCAATTCTGCGCTATGTTTGACAATAACTCCCTAACTAAGCATGCTAGAGAGACCCAGTTTGTACCTGCATGTTGCTGACATATCCCTGCATCCGAAAATTAGACTTTTAGAGCCACTTTGCGCCATCTTCAGACCGGAAATGACCAGCAAGCGGGGATACTCCGAATGCTCCTCAAGAGCATGTTTAATGGGATTTTTGTACACAGAGCTGTCCACGAGACAAACAAATGTTAAGCACGATCAAATCACCCTCAAAATATTGTTGGATTTGCACAAGTTTTATACCGTTGGAAAGCCCATCTCAAGGGCTATCGACTAGTTTTGGTTTCGTTTCTCTGACAATTTTGTAGGCGAGGCGAGGGGCCCGAGAATGAGGCTACTAGCACCGCCAAATTAACTATCCTGGGGCTGTGTACTATACACCAGCAAGAAATTTACTGCCAAAAAAGGTTTGACATCAATTCTGCGCTATGTTTGACAATAACTCCCTAACTAAGCATGCTAGAGAGACCCAGTTTGTACCTGCATGTTGCTGACATATCCCTGCATCCGAAAATTAGACTTTTAGAGCCACTTTGCGCCATCTTCAGACCGGAAATGACCAGCAAGCGGGGATACTCCGAATGCTCCTCAAGAGCATGTTTAACGGGATTTTTGCACACAGGGCTGTCCACGAGACAAACAAATGTTAAGCACGATCAAATCACCCTCAAAATATTGTTGGATTTGCACAAGTTTTATACCGTTGGAAAGCCCATCTCAAGGGCTATCGACTAGTTTTGGTTTCGTTTCTCTGACAATTTTGTAGGCGAGGCGAGGGGCCCGAGAATGAGGCTACTAGCACCGCCAAATTAACTATCCTGGGGCTGTGTACTATACACCAGCAAGAAATTTACTGCCAAAAAAGGTTTGACATCAATTCTGCGCTATGTTTGACAATAACTCCCTAACTAAGCATGCTAGAGAGACCCAGTTTGTACCTGCATGTTGCTGACATATCCCTGCATCCGAAAATTAGACTTTTAGAGCCACTTTGCGCCATCTTCAGACCGGAAATGACCAGCAAGCGGGGATACTCCGAATGCTCCTCAAGAGCATGTTTAATGGGATTTTTGTACACAGGGCTGTCCACGAGACAAACAAATGTTAAGCACGATCAAATCACCCTCAAAATATTGTTGGATTTGCACAAGTTTTATACCGTTGGAAAGCCCATCTCAAGGGCTATCGACTAGTTTTGGTTTCGTTTCTCTGACAATTTTGTAGGCGAGGCGAGGGGCCCGAGAATGAGGCTACTAGCACCGCCAAATTAACTATCCTGGGGCTGTGTACTATACACCAGCAAGAAATTTACTGCCAAAAAAGGTTTGACATCAATTCTGCGCTATGTTTGACAATAACTCCCTAACTAAGCATGCTAGAGAGACCCAGTTTGTACCTGCATGTTGCTGACATATCCCTGCATCCGAAAATTAGACTTTTAGAGCCACTTTGCGCCATCTTCAGACCGGAAATGACCAGCAAGCGGGGATACTCCGAATGCTCCTCAAGAGCATGTTTAACGGGATTTTTGTACACAGAGCTGTCCACGAGACAAACAAATGTTAAGCACGATCAAATCACCCTCAAAATATTGTTGGATTTGCACAAGTTTTATACCGTTGGAAAGCCCATCTCAAGGGCTATCGACTAGTTTTGGTTTCGTTTCTCTGACAATTTTGTAGGCGAGGCGAGGGGCCCGAGAATGAGGCTACTAGCACCGCCAAATTAACTATCCTGGGGCTGTGTACTATACACCAGCAAGAAATTTACTGCCAAAAAAAGGTTTGACATCAATTCTGCGCTATGTTTGACAATAACTCCCTAACTAAGCATGCTAGAGAGACCCAGTTTGTACCTGCATGTTGCTGACATATCCCTGCATCCGAAAATTAGACTTTTAGAGCCACTTTGCGCCATCTTCAGACCGGAAATGACCAGCAAGCGGGGATACTCCGAATGCTCCTCAAGAGCATGTTTAATGGGATTTTTGTACACAGGGCTGTCCACGAGACAAACAAATGTTAAGCACGATCAAATCACCCTCAAAATATTGTTGGATTTGCACAAGTTTTATACCGTTGGAAAGCCCATCTCAAGGGCTATCGACTAGTTTTGGTTTCGTTTCTCTGACAATTTTGTAGGCGAGGCGAGGGGCCCGAGAATGAGGCTACTAGCACCGCCAAATTAACTATCCTGGGGCTGTGTACTATACACCAGCAAGAAATTTACTGCCAAAAAAGGTTTGACATCAATTCTGCGCTATGTTTGACAATAACTCCCTAACTAAGCATGCTAGAGAGACCCAGTTTGTACCTGCATGTTGCTGACATATCCCTGCATCCGAAAATTAGACTTTTAGAGCCACTTTGCGCCATCTTCAGACCGGAAATGACCAGCAAGCGGGGATACTCCGAATGCTCCTCAAGAGCATGTTTAACGGGATTTTTGTACACAGAGCTGTCCACGAGACAAACAAATGTTAAGCACGATCAAATCACCCTCAAAATATTGTTGGATTTGCACAAGTTTTATACCGTTGGAAAGCCCATCTCAAGGGCTATCGACTAGTTTTGGTTTCGTTTCTCTGACAATTTTGTAGGCGAGGCGAGGGGCCCGAGAATGAGGCTACTAGCACCGCCAAATTAACTATCCTGGGGCTGTGTACTATACACCAGCAAGAAATTTACTGCCAAAAAAGGTTTGACATCAATTCTGCGCTATGTTTGACAATAACTCCCTAACTAAGCATGCTAGAGAGACCCAGTTTGTACCTGCATGTTGCTGACATATCCCTGCATCCGAAAATTAGACTTTTAGAGCCACTTTGCGCCATCTTCAGACCGGAAATGACCAGCAAGCGGGGATACTCCGAATGCTCCTCAAGAGCATGTTTAATGGGATTTTTGTACACAGGGCTGTCCACGAGACAAACAAATGTTAAGCACGATCAAATCACCCTCAAAATATTGTTGGATTTGCACAAGTTTTATACCGTTGGAAAGCCCATCTCAAGGGCTATCGACTAGTTTTGGTTTCGTTTCTCTGACAATTTTGTAGGCGAGGCGAGGGGCCCGAGAATGAGGCTACTAGCACCGCCAAATTAACTATCCTGGGGCTGTGTACTATACACCAGCAAGAAATTTACTGCCAAAAAAGGTTTGACATCAATTCTGCGCTATGTTTGACAATAACTCATGACTAAGCATGCTAGAGAGACCCAGTTTGTACCTGCATGTTGCTGACATATCCCTGCATCCGAAAATTAGACTTTTAGAGCCACTTTGTGCCATCTTCAGACCGGAAATGACCAGCAAGCGGGGATACTCCGAATGCTCCTCAAGAGCATGTTTAACGGGATTTTTGTACACAGAGCTGTCCACGAGACAAACAAATGTTAAGCACGATCAAATCACCCTCAAAATATTGTTGGATTTGCACAAGTTTTATACCGTTGGAAAGCCCATCTCAAGGGCTATCGACTAGTTTTGGTTTCGTTTCTCTGACAATTTTGTAGGCGAGGCGAGGGGCCCGAGAATGAGGCTACTAGCACCGCCAAATTAACTATCCTGGGGCTGTGTACTATACACCAGCAAGAAATTTACTGCCAAAAAAGGTTTGACATCAATTCTGCGCTATGTTTGACAATAACTCCCTAACTAAGCATGCTAGAGAGACCCAGTTTGTACCTGCATGTTGCTGACATATCCCTGCATCCGAAAATTAGACTTTTAGAGCCACTTTGCGCCATCTTCAGACCGGAAATGACCAGCAAGCGGGGATACTCCGAATGCTCCTCAAGAGCATGTTTAACGGGATTTTTGCACACAGGGCTGTCCACGAGACAAACAAATGTTAAGCACGATCAAATCACCCTCAAAATATTGTTGGATTTGCACAAGTTTTATACCGTTGGAAAGCCCATCTCAAGGGCTATCGACTAGTTTTGGTTTCGTTTCTCTGACAATTTTGTAGGCGAGGCGAGGGGCCCGAGAATGAGGCTACTAGCACCGCCAAATTAACTATCCTGGGGCTGTGTACTATACACCAGCAAGAAATTTACTGCCAAAAAAGGTTTGACATCAATTCTGCGCTATGTTTGACAATAACTCCCTAACTAAGCATGCTAGAGAGACCCAGTTTGTACCTGCATGTTGCTGACATATCCCTGCATCCGAAAATTAGACTTTTAGAGCCACTTTGCGCCATCTTCAGACCGGAAATGACCAGCAAGCGGGGATACTCCGAATGCTCCTCAAGAGCATGTTTAACGGGATTTTTGTACACAGAGCTGTCCACGAGACAAACAAATGTTAAGCACGATCAAATCACCCTCAAAATATTGTTGGATTTGCACAAGTTTTATACCGTTGGAAAGCCCATCTCAAGGGCTATCGACTAGTTTTGGTTTCGTTTCTCTGACAATTTTGTAGGCGAGGCGAGGGGCCCGAGAATGAGGCTACTAGCACCGCCAAATTAACTATCCTGGGGCTGTGTACTATACACCAGCAAGAAATTTACTGCCAAAAAAAGGTTTGACATCAATTCTGCGCTATGTTTGACAATAACTCCCTAACTAAGCATGCTAGAGAGACCCAGTTTGTACCTGCATGTTGCTGACATATCCCTGCATCCGAAAATTAGACTTTTAGAGCCACTTTGCGCCATCTTCAGACCGGAAATGACCAGCAAGAGGGGATACTCCGAATGCTCCTCAAGGGCATGTTTAACGGGATTTTTGTACACAAAGCTGTCCACGAGACAAACAAATGTTAACCACCATCAAATCACCCTCAAAATACTGTTGGATTTGCACAAGTTTTATACCGTTGGAAAGCCCATTTCCAGGGCTATCGACTAGTTTTAGTTTCGTTTCTCTGACAATTTTGTAGGCGATGCGAGGGGCCCGAGAGTGAGGCTACTAGCACCGCCAAATTAACTATCCTGGGGCTGTGTACTATACACCAGCAAGAAATTTACTGCCAAAAAAAGGTTTGACATCAATTCTGCGCTATGTTTGACAATAACTCCCTAACTAAGCATGCTAGAGAGACCCAGTTTGTACCTGCATGTTGCTGACATATCCCTGCATCCGAAAATCAGACTTTTAGAGCCACTTTGCGCCATCTTCAGACCGGAAATGACCAGCAAGCGGGGATACTCCGAATGCTCCTCAAGAGCATGTTTAATGGGATTTTTGTACACAGGGCTGTCCACGAGACAAACAAATGTTAAGCACGATCAAATCACCCTCAAAATATTGTTGGATTTGCACAAGTTTTATACCGTTGGAAAGCCCATCTCAAGGGCTATCGACTAGTTTTGGTTTCGTTTCTCTGACAATTTTGTAGGCGAGGCGAGGGGCCCGAGAATGAGGCTACTAGCACCGCCAAATTAACTATCCTGGGGCTGTGTACTATACACCAGCAAGAAATTTACTGCCAAAAAAAGGTTTGACATCAATTCTGCGCTATGTTTGACAATAACTCCCTAACTAAGCATGCTAGAGAGACCCAGTTTGTACCTGCATGTTGCTGACATATCCCTGCATCCGAAAATCAGACTTTTAGAGCCACTTTGCGCCATCTTCAGACCGGAAATGACCAGCAAGTGGGGATACTCCGAATGCTCCTCAAGAGCATGTTTAACGGGATTTTTGTACACAAAGCTGTCCAAGAGACAAACAAATGTTAACCACCATCAAATAACCCTCAAAATATTGTTGGATTTGCACAAGTTTTATACCGTTGGAAAGCCCATCTCAAGGGCTATCGACTAGTTTTGGTTTCGTTTCTCTGACGATTTTGTAGACGAGGCGAGCGGCCCGGGAGTGAGGCTACTAGCACCGCCAAATTAACTATCCTGGGGCTGTGTACTGTACACCAGCAAGAAATTTACTGCCAAAAAAAGGTTTCACATCACTTCTGCGCTATGTTTGACAATAACTCCCTCACTAAGCATGCTAGAGAGACCCAGTTTGTACCTGCATGTTGCTGACATATCCCTGCATCCGAAAATAAGACTTTCAGAGCCACTTTGCGCCATCTTCATACCGGAAACGACCAGCAAGCGGGGATACTCCGAATGCTCCTCAAGAGCATGTTTAACGGGATTTTTGTACACAGAGCTGTCCAAGAGACAAACAAATGTTAACCACGATCAAATCACCCTCAGAATATTGTTGGATTTGCACACGTTTTGTACCAGTGGAAAGCCCATTTCAAGGGCTATCGACTAGTTTTAGTTTCGTTTCTCTGACGATTTTGTAGGCGAGGCGAGGGGCCCGAGAGTGAGGCTACTAGCACCACCAAATTAACTATCCTGGGGCTGTGTACTATACACCAGCAAGAAATTTACTGCCAAAAAAAGGTTTGACATCAATTCTGCGCTATGTTTGACAATAACTCCCTAACTAAGCATGCTAGAGAGACCCAGTTTGTACCTGCATGTTGCTGACATATCCCTGCATCCGAAAATCAAATTTTCAGAGCCACTTCCCGCCATCTTCAGACCGGAAATGACCAGCAAGTGGGGACACTCACAATGCTCCTCAAGAGCATGTTTAACGGGATTTTTGTACATAGAGCTGTCCAAGAGACAAACAAATGTTAAGCACGATCAAATCACCCTCAGAATATTGTTGGATTTGCACAAGTTTTGTACCAGTGGAAAGCCAATCTCAAGAGCTATCGACTAGTTTTACTTTCGTTTCTCTGACGATTTTGTAGGCGAGGCGAGGGGCCCGAGAGTGAGGCTACTAGCACCACCAAATTAACTATCCTAGGGCTGTGTACTCTACACCAGCAAGAAATTTACTGCCCAAAAAAGGTTTGACATCAATTCTGCGCTATGTTTAACAATAACTCCCTAACTAAGCATGCTAGAGTGACCCATTTTGTACCTGCATGTTGTTGACATATCCCTGCATCCGAAAATTAGACTTTTAGAGCCACTTTGCGCCATCTTCAGACCGGAAATGACCAGCAAGAGGGGATACTCCGAATGCTCCTCAAGGGCATGTTTAACGGGATTTTTGTACACAAAGCTGTCCACGAGACAAACAAATGTTAAGCACGATCAAATCACCCTCAAAATATTGTTGGATTTGCACAAGTTTTATACCGTTGGAAAGCCCATCTCAAGGGCTATCGACTAGTTTTAGTTTCGTTTCTCTGACGATTTCGTAGGCGAGGCGAGCGGCCCGGGAGTGAGGCTACTAGCACCGCCAAATTAACTACCCTGGGGCTGTCTACTATACACCAGCAAGAAATTTACTGCCAAAAAAAAAGGTTTGACATCAATTCTGCGCTATGTTTGACAATAACTCCCTAACTAAGCATGCTAGAGAGACCCAGTTTGTACCTGCATGTTGCTGACATATCCCTGCATCCGAAAATAAGACATTTAGAGCCACTTTGCGCCATCTTCATACCGGAAACGACCAGCAAGCGGGGATACTCCGAATGCTCCTCAAGAGCATGTTTAACGGGATTTTTGTACACAGAGCTGTCCACGAGACAAACAAATGTTAACCACGATCAAATCACCCTCAGAATATTGTTGGATTTGCACAAGTTTCATACCGTGGAAAGCCCATCTCAAGGGCTATCGACTAGTTTTAATTTCGTTTCTCTGACGATTTTGTAGGCGAGGCGAGGGGCCCGGGAGTGAGGCTAGTAGCACCGCCAAATTAACTATCCTGGGCTGTGTACTATACACCAGGTAGATTGTTATAATTACACAGTCTATTAATTGCATGAACCCCATAACGTTATTTTTACGATGCCACAACCACGCAAAAGTGCCTTGGTTTTGGGTTCATACATCCGTTGCAATGTGCGTGGTTGTGGAAAGGAGTTGGGATTCATACGTCTGTTCGTGCGTGCAGGGTGCACCACACTAAATAAACTCACATAGCAACCAACGCTAAATGCTAAATATTCAAAAATGCTCAAAAAATATTTCAAAGTCTCTCAGCCTCTTGAAAACAAATCAGATATATTTCCCGACAACTAAACGCAAAAATGCTCAACAAATATTTCAAAGTCTCTCAGCCTCTTGAAAACCAATCAGATATATTTCCAGACAACTAAACGCAAGATTTCATTTCAATTTTTCGGCAGGTCAGCCGTTTGGAATTTTCGATAATTTTTTTACCCCAGAAGAAAAAACACACCAAAATGTGCTTTTTCACAAGCCGACTTGCTGCCAGTTTTCATCGAGGCACTGCTCTAATTCCCAATTGTTCGTGCGTGCAGGGTGCACCACACTAAATAAACTCACATAGCAACCAACGCTAAATGCTAAATATTCAAAAATGCTCAACAAATCTTTCAAAGTCTCTCAGCCTCTTGAAAACCAATCAGATATATATCCAGACAACTGAACTTAAGATTTCTTTTCAATTTTTTGGCAGGTCAGCCGTGTGGAATTTTCCATAGTTTTTTTACCCCAGAAGAAAAAAAAAACCAAAATGTGCTTTTTCACAAGCCGACTTGCTGCCAGTTTTCATCGAGGCACTGCTCTAATTCCCAAGCCAAATAGGACCAACTTTAACGCCTAAATTTATCAAATCTCCTCAAAAGTTGAAGCACAGAGCCCTCATGTTCTGCTAGATTGTTATAATTACACAGTCTATTAATTGCATGACCCCCAGAACGTTATTTTTACGATGCCACAACCACGCAAACGTGCCGTGGTTGTGGCTTCATACATCCGTTGCAATATGCATGGTTATGGAAAGGAATTGGGCTTCATACGTCTGTTCGTGCGTGCAGGGTGCACCACACTAAATAAACTCACATAGCAACCAACGCTAAATGCTAAATATTCAAAAATGCTCAACAAAATATTTCAAAGTCTCTCAGCTTCTTGAAAACCAATCAGATATATTTCCAGACAACTAAACGCAAGATTTCTTTTCAATTTTTCGGCAGGTCAGCCGTGTGGAATTTTCGATAATTTTTTTACCCCAGAAGAAAAAAAAACCCCAAAATGTGCTTTTTCACAAGCCGACTTGCTGCCAGTTTTCATCGAGGCACTGCTCTAATTCCCAGGCCAAATAGGACCAACTTTAACGCCTAAATTTATCAATCTCCTCAAAAGTTGAAGCACAGAGCCCTCATGTTCTGGTAGATTGTTATAATTACACAGTCTATTAATTGCATGACCCCAGAACGTTATTTTTACGATGCCACAACCACGCAAACGTGCCGTGGTTGTGGCTTCATACATCCGTTGCAATGTGCATGGTTGTGGAAAGGAATTGGGCTTCATACGTCTGTTCGTGCGTGCAGGGTGCACCACACTAAATAAACTCACATAGCAACCAACGCTAAATGCTAAATATTCAAAAATGCTGAAAATTTTTTCAAAGTCTCTCAGCTTCTTGAAAACCAATCAGATATATTTCCAGACAACTAAACGCAAGATTTCTTTTCAATTTTTCGGCAGGTCAGCCGTTTGGAATTTTCGATAATTTTTTTACCCCAGAAGAAAAAAAACACCAAAATGTGCTTTTTCACAAGTCGACTTGCTGCCAGTTTTCATCGAGGCACTGCTCTAATTCCCAGGCCAAATAGGACCAACTTTAACGCCTAAATTTATCAATCTTCTCAAAAGTTGAAGCACAGAGCCCTCATGTTCTGGTAGATTGTTATAATTACACAGTCTATTAATTGCATGACCCCCAGAACGTTATTTTTACGATGCCACAACCACGCAAACGTGCCGTGGTTGTGGCTTCATACATCCGTTGCAATGTGCATGGTTGTGGAAAGGAATTGGGCTTCATACGTCTGTTCGTGCGTGCAGGGTGCACCACACTAAATAAACTCACATAGCAACCAACGCTAAATGCTAAATATTCAAAAATGCTCAACAAATATTTCAAAGTCTCTCAGCTTCTTAAAAACCAATCAGATATATTTCCAGACAACTAAACTTAAGATTTATTTTCAATTTTTCGGCAGGTCAGCCGTTTGGAATTTTCGATAATTTTTTTACCCCAGAAGAAAAAAAACCCAAAATGTGCTTTTTCACAAGCCGACTTGCTGCCAGTTTTCATCGAGGCACTGCTCTAATTCCCAGGCCAAATAGGACCAACTTTAACGCCTAAATTTATCAATCTCCTCAAAAGTTGAAGCACAGAGCCCTCATGTTCTGCTAGATTGTTATAATTACACACTCTATTAATTGCATGACCCCCAGAACGTTATTTTTACGATGCCACAACCACGCAAACGTGCCGTGGTTGTGGCTTCATACATCCGTTGCAATGTGCATGGTTGTGGAAAGGAATTGGGCTTCATACGTCTGTTCGTGCGTGCAGGGTGCACCACACTAAATAAACTCACATAGCAACCAACGCTAAATGCTAAATATTCAAAAAATGCTCAACAAATATTTTAAAGTGTCTCAGCTTCTTGAAAACCAATCAGATATATTTCCCGACAACTAAACGCAAGATTTCTTTTCAATTTTTCGGCAGGTCAGCCGTGTGGAATTTTCGATAATTTTTTTACCCCAGAAGAAAAAAAAAAAAAGCTTTTTCACAAGCCGACTTGCTGCCAGTTTTCATCGAGGCACTGCTCTAATTCCCAAGCCAAATAGGACCAACTTTAACGCCTAAATTTATCAAATCTCCTCAAAAGTTGAAGCACAGAGCCCTCATGTTCTGGTAGATTGTTATAATTACACAGTCTATTAATTGCATGACCCCAGAACGTTATTTTTACGATGCCACAACCACGCAAACGTGCCGTGGTTGTGGCTTCATACATCCGTTGCAATGTGCATGGTTGTGGAAAGGAATTGGGCTTCATACGTCTGTTCGTGCGTGCAGGGTGCACCACACTAAATAAACTCACATAGCAACCAACGCTAAATGCTAAATATTCAAAAATGCTCAACAAATATTTCAAAGTCTCTCAGCCTCTTAAAAACCAATCAGATATATTTCCAGACAACTAAACTTAAGATTTCTTTTCAATTTTTTGGCAGGTCAGCCGTTTGGAATTTTCGATAATTTTTTTACCCCAGAAGAAAAAAAAAAAAATGTGCTTTTTCACAAGCCGACTTGCTGCCAGTTTTCATCGAGGCACTGCTCTAATTCCCAGGCCAAATAGGACCAACTTTAACGCCTAAATTTATCAATCTCCTCAAAAGTTGAAGCACAGAGCCCTCATGTTCTGCTAGATTGTTATAATTACACACTCTATTAATTGCATGACCCCAGAACGTTATTTTTACGATGCCACAACCACGCAAACGTGCCGTGGTTGTGGCTTCATACATCCGTTGCAATGTGCATGGTTGTGGAAAGGAATTGGGCTTCATACGTCTGTTCGTGCGTGCAGGGTGCACCACACTAAATAAACTCACATAGCAACCAACGCTAAATGCTAAATATTCAAAAAATGCTCAAAAAATACTTCAAAGTCTCTCAGCTTCTTGAAAACCAATCAGATATATTTCCAGACAACTAAACTTAAGATTTCTTTTCAATTTTTCGACAGGTCAGCCGTTTGGAATTTTCGATAATTTTTTTACCGCATAAGAAAAAACACCAAAATGTGCTTTTTCACAAGTCGACTTGCTGCCAGTTTTCATCGAGGCACTGCTCTAATTCCCAGGCCAAATAGGACCAACTTTAACGCCTAAATTTATCAATCTTCTCAAAAGTTGAAGCACAGAGCCCTCATGTTCTGGTAGATTGTTATAATTACACAGTCTATTAATTGCATGACCCCCAGAACGTTATTTTTACGATGCCACAACCACGCAAACGTGCCGTGGTTGTGGCTTCATACATCCGTTGCAATGTGCATGGTTGTGGAAAGGAATTGGACTTCATACGTCTGTTCGTGCGTGCAGGGTGCACCACACTAAATAAACTCACATAGCAACCAACGCTAAATGCTAAATATTCAAAAATGCTCAAAAAATACTTCAAAGTCTCTCAGCCTCTTCAAAACAAATCAGACATATTTCCCGGCAACTAAACGCAAGATTTCTTTTCAATTTTTCGGCAGGTCAGCCGTTTGGAATTTTCGATAATTTTTTTACCCCAGAAGAAAAAAAAACAAAATGTGCTTTTTCACAAGCCGACTTGCTGCCAGTTTTCATCGAGGCACTGCTCTAACTCCCAGGCCAAATAGGACCAACTTTAACGCCTAAATTTATCAATCTCCTCAAAAGTTGAAGCACAGAGCCCTCATGTTCTGCTAGATTGTTATAATTACACAGTCTATTAATTGCATGACCCCCAGAACGTTAGTTTTTACGATGCCGCAATCACGCAAACGTGCCGTGGTTGTGGCTTCATACATCCGTTGCAATGTGCATGGTTGTGGAAAGGAATTGGGCTTCATACGTCTGTTCGTGCGTGCAGGGTGCACCACACTAAATAAACTCACATAGCAACCAACGCTAAATGCTAAATATTCAAAAATGCTCAACAAATATTTCAAAGTCTCTCAGCCTCTTCAAAACCAACCAGATATATTTCCCGACAACTAAACTTAAAATTTCCTTTCAATTTTTCGGCAGGTCAGCCGTGTGGAATTTTCGATAATTTTTTTACCCCAGAAGAAAAAAAACCCAAAATGTGCTTTTTCACAAGCCGACTTGCTGCCAGTTTTCATCGAGGCACTGCTCTAATTCCCAAGCCAAATAGGACCAACTTTAACGCCTAAATTTATCAAATCTCCTCAAAAGTTGAAGCACAGAGCCCTCATGTTCTGCTAGATTGTTATAATTACACACTCTATTAATTGCATGACCCCCAGAACGTTATTTTTACGATGCCACAACCACGCAAACGTGCCGTGGTTGTGGCTTCATACATCCGTTGCAATGTGCATGGTTGTGGAAAGGAATTGGGCTTCATACGTCTGTTCGTGCGTGCAGGGTGCACCACACTAAATAAACTCACATAGCAACCAACGCTAAATGCTAAATATTCAAAAAATGCTCAAAAAATACTTCAAAGTCTCTCAGCTTCTTGAAAACCAATCAGATATATTTCCAGACAACTAAACGCAAGATTTATTTTCAATTTTTCGGCAGGTCAGCCGTTTGGAATTTTCGATAATTTTTTTACCGCATAAGAAAAAACACCAAAATGTGCTTTTTCACAAGTCGACTTGCTGCCAGTTTTCATCGAGGCACTGCTCTAATTCCCAGGCCAAATAGGACCAACTTTAACGCCTAAATTTATCAATCTTCTCAAAAGTTGAAGCACAGAGCCCTCATGTTCTGGTAGATTGTTATAATTACACAGTCTATTAATTGCATGACCCCCAGAACGTTATTTTTACGATGCCACAACCACGCAAACGTGCCGTGGTTGTGGCTTCATACATCCGTTGCAATGTGCATGGTTGTGGAAAGGAATTGGGCTTCATACGTCTGTTCGTGCGTGCAGGGTGCACCACACTAAATAAACTCACATAGCAACCAACGCTAAATGCTAAATATTCAAAAATGCTCAAAAAATACTTCAAAGTCTCTCAGCTTCGTGAAAACAAATCAGACATATTTCCCGGCAACTAAACGCAAGATTTCTTTTCAATTTTTCGGCAGGTCAGCCGTGTGGAATTTTCGATAATTTTTTTACCCCAGAAGAAAAAAAAACAAAATGTGCTTTTTCACAAGCCGACTTGCTGCCAGTTTTCATCGAGGCACTGCTCTAACTCCCAGGCCAAATAGGACCAACTTTAACGCCTAAATTTATCAATCTCCTCAAAAGTTGAAGCACAGAGCCCTCATGTTCTGCTAGATTGTTATAATTACACAGTCTATTAATTGCATGACCCCCAGAACGTTAGTTTTTACGATGCCGCAATCACGCAAACGTGCCGTGGTTGTGGCTTCATACATCCGTTGCAATGTGCATGGTTGTGGAAAGGAATTGGGCTTCATACGTCTGTTCGTGCGTGCAGGGTGCACCACACTAAATAAACTCACATAGCAACCAACGCTAAATGCTAAATATTCAAAAATGCTCAACAAAATATTTCAAAGTCTCTCAGCCTCTTGAAAACAAACCAGATATATTTCCCGACAACTAAACTTAAAATTTCCTTTCATTTTTTCGGCAGGTCAGCCGTGTGGAATTTTCGATAATTTTTTTACCCAAGAAGAAAAAAAAAAAAAAATGTGCTTTTTCACAAGCCGACTTGCTGCCAGTTTTCATTGAGGCACTGCTCTAATTCCCAAGCCAAATAGGACCAACTTTAACGCCTAAATTTATCAAATCTCCTCAAAAGTTGAAGCACAGAGCCCTCATGTTCTGCTAGATTGTTATAATTACACACTCTATTAATTGCATGACCCCAGAACGTTATTTTTACTATGCCACAACCACGCAAACGTGCCGTGGTTGTGGCTTCATACATCCGTTGCAATGTGCATGGTTGTGGAAAGGAATTGGGCTTCATACGTCTGTTCGTGCGTGCAGGGTGGACCACACTAAATAAACTCACATAGCAACCAACGCTAAATGCTAAATATTCAAAAAATGCTCAACAAATATTTTAAAGTCTCTCAGCTTCTTAAAAACCAATCAGATATATTTCCAGACAACTAAACTTAAGATTTATTTTCAATTTTTCGGCAGGTCAGCCGTGTGGAATTTTTGGATAATTTTTTTACCCCAGAAGAAAAAACACCAAAATGTGCTTTTTCACAAGTCGACTTGCTGCCAGTTTTCATCGAGGCACTGCTCTAATTCCCAGGCCAAATAGGACCAACTTTAACGCCTAAATTTATCAATCTCCTCAAAAGTTGAAGCACAGAGCCCTCATGTTCTGCTAGATTGTTATAATTACACAGTCTATTAATTGCATGACCCCAGAACGTTATTTTTACGATGCCACAACCACGCAAACGTGCCGTGGTTGTGGCTTCATACATCCGTTGCAATGTGCATGGTTGTGGAAAGGAATTGGGCTTCATACGTCTGTTCGTGCGTGCAGGGTGCACCACACTAAATAAACTCACATAGCAACCAACGCTAAATGCTAAATATTCAAAATGCTCAACAAATATTTCAAAGTCTCTCAGCCTCTTGAAAACCAATCACATGTATTTCCAGACAACTAAACTTAAGATTTCTTTTCAATTTTTCGGCAGGTCAGCCGTGTGGAATTTTCGATAATTTTTTTACCCCAGAAAAAAAAAAAAAGTGCTTTTTCACAAGCCGACTTGCTGCCAGTTTTCATCGAGGCACTGCTCTAATTCCCAGGCCAAATAGGACCAACTTTAACGCCTAAATTTATCAAATCTCCTCAAAAGTTGAAGCACAGAGCCCTCATGTTCTGCTAGATTGTTATAATTACACACTCTATTAATTGCATGACCCCCAGAACGTTATTTTTACGATGCCACAACCACGCAAACGTGCCGTGGTTGTGGCTTCATACATCCGTTGCAATGTGCATGGTTGTGGAAAGGAATTGGGCTTCATACGTCTGTTCGTGCGTGCAGGTTGCACCACACTAAATAAACTCACATAGCAACCAACGCTAAATGCTAAATATTCAAAAATGCTCAACAAATATTTCAAAGTCTCTCAGCCTCTTGAAAACAAATCAGATATATTTCCAGACAACTAAACGCAAGATTTCTTTTCAATTTTTCGGCAGGTCAGCCGTGTGGAAATTTCGATAATTTTTTTACCCCAGAAGAAAAAAAAAACCAAAATGTGCTTTTTCACAAGCCGACTTGCTGCCAGTTTTCATCGAGGCACTGCTCTAATTCCCAGGCCAAATAGGACCAACTTTAACGCCTAAATTTATCAATCTCCTCAAAAGTTGAAGCACAGAGCCCTCATGTTCTGCTAGATTGTTATAATTACACACTCTATTAATTGCATGACCCCCAGAACGTTATTTTTACGATGCCACAATCACGCAAACGTGCCGTGGTTGTGGCTTCATACATCCGTTGCAATGTGCATGGTTGTGGAAAGGAATTGGGCTTCATACGTCTGTTCGTGCGTGCAGGGTGCACCACACTAAATAAACTCACATAGCAACCAACGCTAAATGCTAAATATTCAAAAAATGCTCAAAAAATATTTCAAAGTCTCTCAGCCTCTTGAAAACAAACCAGATATATTTCCCGACAACTAAACTTAAAATTTCCCTTCAATTTTTCGGCAGGTCAGCCGTGTGGAATTTTCGATAATTATTTTACCCCAGAAGAAAAAAAAAAGGAAGCTTTTTCACAAGCCGACTTGCTGCCAGTTTTCATCGAGGCACTGCTCTAATTCCCAAGCCAAATAGGACCAACTTTAACGCCTAAATTTATCAAATCTCCTCAAAAGTTGAAGCACAGAGCCCTCATGTTCTGGTAGATTGTTATAATTACACAGTCTATTAATTGCATGACCCCAGAACGTTATTTTTACGATGCCACAACCACGCAAACGTGCCGTGGTTGTGGCTTCATACATCCGTTGCAATGTGCATGGTTGTGGAAAGGAATTGGGCTTCATACGTCTGTTCGTGCGTGCAGGGTGCACCACACTAAATAAACTCACATAGCAACCAACGCTAAATGCTAAATATTCAAAAATGCTCAAAAATACTTCAAAGTCTCTCAGCTTCTTGAAAACCAATCAGATATATTTCCAGACAACTAAACTTAAGATTTCTTTTCAATTTTTCGGCAGGTCAGCCGTGTGGAATTTTCGATAATTTTTTTACACCAGAAGAAAAAAATTTTTAAAAATGTGCTTTTTCACAAGCCGACTTGCTGCCAGTTTTCATCGAGGCACTGCTCTAATTCCCAGGCCAAATAGGACCAACTTTAACGCCTAAATTTATCAATCTCCTCAAAAGTTGAAGCACAGAGCCCTCATGTTCTGCTAGATTGTTATAATTACACAGTCTATTAATTGCATGACCCCAGAACGTTATTTTTACGATGCCACAACCACGCAAACGTGCCGTGGTTGTGGCTTCATACATCCGTTGCAATGTGCATGGTTGTGGAAAGGAATTGGGCTTCATACGTCTGTTCGTGCGTGCAGGGTGCACCACACTAAATAAACTCACATAGCAACCAACGCTAAATGCTAAATATTCAAAAATGCTCAAAAAATATTTCAAAGTCTCTCAGCCTCTTGAAAACAAACCAGATATATTTCCCGACAACTAAACTTAAGATTTCTTTTCAATTTTTCGGCAGGTCAGCCGTGTGGAATTTTCGATAATTTTTTTACCCCAGAAGAAAAAAACCCAAAATGTGCTTTTTCACAAGCCGACTTGCTGCCAGTTTTCATCGAGGCACTGCTCTAATTCCCAGGCCAAATAGGACCAACTTTAACGCCTAAATTTATCAAATCTCCTCAAAAGTTGAAGCACAGAGCCCTCATGTTCTGCTAGATTGTTATAATTACACAGTCTATTAATTGCATGACCCCCAGAACGTTATTTTTACGATGCCACAACCACGCAAACGTGCCGTGGTTGTGGCTTCATACATCCGTTGCAATGTGCATGGTTGTGGAAAGGAATTGGGCTTCATACGTCTGTTCGTGCGTGCAGGGTGCACCACACTAAATAAACTCACATAGCAACCAACGCTAAATGCTAAATATTCAAAAATGCTCAAAAAATACTTTAAAGTCTCTCAGCTTCTTGAAAACCAATCAGATATATTTCCAGACAATTAAACTTAAGATTTCTTTTCAATTTTTCGGCAGGTCAGCCGTTTGGAATTTTCGATAATTGTTTTACCCCAGAAGAAAAAAAACACCAAAATGTGCTTTTTCACAAGTCGACTTGCTGTCAGTTTTCATCGAGGCACTGCTCTAATTCCCAGGCCAAATAGGACCAACTTTAATGCCTAAATTTATCAATCTTCTCAAAAGTTGAAGCACAGAGCCCTCATGTTCTGCTAGATTGTTATAATTACACACTCTATTAATTGCATGACCCCCAGAACGTTATTTTTACGATGCCACAACCACGCAAACGTGCCGTGGTTGTGGCTTCATACATCCGTTGCAATGTGCATGGTTGTGGAAAGGAATTGGGCTTCATACGTCTGTTCGTGCGTGCAGGTTGCACCACACTAAATAAACTCACAGAGCAACCAACGCTAAATGCTAAATATTCAATAATGCTCAAAAAATATTTCAAAGTCTCTCAGCCTCTTGAAAACAAATCAGATATATTTCCCGGCAACTAAACGCAAGATTTCTTTTCAATTTTTCGGCAGGTCAGCCGTGTGGAATTTTCGATAATTTTTTTACCCCAGAAGAAAAAAAAACAAAATGTGCTTTTTCACAAGCCGACTTGCTGCCAGTTTTCATCGAGGCACTGCTCTAACTCCCAGGCCAAATAGGACCAACTTTAACGCCTAAATTTATCAATCTCCTCAAAAGTTGAAGCACAGAGCCCTCATGTTCTGCTAGATTGTTATAATTACACAGTCTATTAATTGCATGACCCCCAGAACGTTATTTTTACGATGCCACAACCACGCAAACGTGCCGTGGTTGTGGCTTCATACATCCGTTGCAATGTGCATGGTTGTGGAAAGGAATTGGGCTTCATACGTCTGTTCGTGCGTGCAGGGTGCACCACACTAAATAAACTCACATAGCAACCAACGCTAAATGCTAAATATTCAAAAATGCTCAACAAATATTTCAAAGTCTCTCAGCCTCTTGAAAACCAATCAGATATATTTCCCGACAACTAAACTTAAAATTTCCTTTCAATTTTTCGGCAGGTCAGCCGTGTGGAATTTTCGATAATTTTTTTACCCCAGAAGAAAAAAAACCCAAAATGTGCTTTTTCACAAGCCGACTTGCTGCCAGTTTTCATCGAGGCACTGCTCTAATTCCCAAGCCAAATAGGACCAACTTTAACGCCTAAATTTATCAAATCTCCTCAAAAGTTGAAGCACAGAGCCCTCATGTTCTGCTAGATTGTTATAATTACACACTCTATTAATTGCATGACCCCCAGAACGTTATTTTTACGATGCCACAACCACGCAAACGTGCCGTGGTTGTGGCTTCATACATCCGTTGCAATGTGCATGGTTGTGGAAAGGAATTGGGCTTCATACGTCTGTTCGTGCGTGCAGGGTGCACCACACTAAATAAACTCACATAGCAACCAACGCTAAATGCTAAATATTCAAAAAATGCTCAAAAAATACTTCAAAGTCTCTCAGCTTCTTAAAAACCAATCAGATATATTTCCAGACAACTAAACTTAAGATTTATTTTCAATTTTTCGGCAGGTCAGCCGTTTGGAATTTTCGATAATTTTTTTACCCCAGAAGAAAAAAAAAAACAAATGTGCTTTTTCACAAGCCGACTTGCTGCCAGTTTTCATCGAGGCACTGCTCTAATTCCCAGGCCAAATAGGACCAACTTTAACGCCTAAATTTATCAATCTCCTCAAAAGTTGAAGCACAGAGCCCTCATGTTCTGCTAGATTGTTATAATTACACACTCTATTAATTGCATGACCCCCAGAACGTTATTTTTACGATGCCACAACCACGCAAACGTGCCGTGGTTGTGGCTTCATACATCCGTTGCAATGTGCATGGTTGTGGAAAGGAATTGGGCTTCATACGTCTGTTCGTGCGTGCAGGTTGCACCACACTAAATAAACTCACAGAGCAACCAACGCTAAATGCTAAATATTCAAAAATGCTCAAAAAATATTTCAAAGTCTCTCAGCTTCTTGAAAACAAATCAGATATATTTTCCGGCAACTAAACGCAAGATTTCTTTTCAATTTTTCGGCAGGTCAGCCGTGTGATAATTTTTTTACCCCAGAAGAAAACAAAAACAAAATGTGCTTTTTCACAAGCCGACTTGCTGCCAGTTTTCATCGAGGCACTGCTCTAATTCCCAGGCCAAATAGGACCAACTTTAACGCCTAAATTTATCAAATCTCCTCAAAAGTTGAAGCACAGAGCCCTCATGTTCTGCTAGATTGTTATAATTACACAGTCTATTAATTGCATGACCCCAGAACGTTATTTTTACGATGCCACAACCACGCAAACGTGCCGTGGTTGTGGCTTCATACATCCGTTGCAATGTGCATGGTTGTGGAAAGGAATTGGGCTTCATACGTCTGTTCGTGCGTGCAGGGTGCACCACACTAAATAAACTCACATAGCAACCAACGCTAAATGCTAAATATTCAAAAATGCTCAAAAAATATTTCAAAGTCTCTCAGCCTCTTGAAAACAAACCAGATATATTTCCCGACAACTAAACTTAAAATTTCCTTTCATTTTTTCGGCAGGTCAGCCGTGTGGAATTTTCGATAATTTTTTACCCCAGAAGAAAAAAAAAAAATGTGCTTTTTCACAAGCCGACTTGCTGCCAGTTTTCATCGAGGCACTGCTCTAATTCCCAAGCCAAATAGGACCAACTTTAACGCCTAAATTTATCAAATCTCCTCAAAAGTTGAAGCACAGAGCCCTCATGTTCTGCTAGATTGTTATAATTACACAGTCTATTAATTGCATGACCCCAGAACGTTATTTTTACGATGCCACAACCACGCAAACGTGCCGTGGTTGTGGCTTCATACATCCGTTGCAATGTGCATGGTTGTGGAAAGGAATTGGGCTTCATACGTCTGTTCGTGCGTGCAGGGTGCACCACACTAAATAAACTCACATAGCAACCAACGCTAAATGCTAAATATTCAAAAATGCTCAACAAATATTTCAAAGTCTCTCAGCTTCTTGAAAACCAATCAGATATATTTCCAGACAACTAAACTTAAGATTTATTTTCAATTTTTCGGCAGGTCAGCCGTGTGGAATTTTCGATAATTTTTTTACCCCAGAAGAAAAAAAAACCCAAAATGTGCTTTTTCACAAGCCGACTTGCTGCCAGTTTTCATCGAGGCACTGCTCTAATTTCCAGGCCAAATAGGACCAACTTTAACGCCTAAAGTTATCAATCTCCTCAAAAGTTGAAGCACAGAGCCCTCATGTTCTGGTAGATTGTTATAATTACACACTCTATTAATTGCATGACCCCCAGAACGTTATTTTTACGATGCCACAACCACGCAAACGTGCCGTGGTTGTGGCTTCATACATCCGTTGCAATGTGCATGGTTGTGGAAAGGAATTGGGCTTCATACGTCTGTTCGTGCGTGCAGGGTGCACCACACTAAATAAACTCACATAGCAACCAACGCTAAATGCTAAATATTCAAAAATGCTCAACAAATATTTCAAAGTCTCTCAGCTTCTTAAAAACCAATCAGATATATTTCCAGACAACTAAACTTAAGATTTCTTTTCAATTTTTCGGCAGGTCAGCCGTTTGGAATTTTCGATAATTTTTTTACCCCAGAAGAAAAGAAAACAAAATGTGCTTTTTCACAAGCCGACTTGCTGCCAGTTTTCATCGAGGCACTGCTCTAATTCCCAGGCCAAATAGGACCAACTTTAACGCCTAAATTTATCAATCTCCTCAAAAGTTGAAGCACAGAGCCCTCATGTTCTGCTAGATTGTTATAATTACACACTCTATTAATTGCATGGACCCCATAACGTTATTTTTACGATGCCACAACCACGCAAACGTGCCGTGGTTGTGGCTTCATACATCCGTTGCAATGTGCGTGGTTGTGGAAAGGGCTTCATACGTCTGTTCGTGCGTGCAGGGTGCACCACACTAAATAAACTCACATAGCAACCAACGCTAAATGCCAAATATTCAAAAATGCTCAACAAATATTTCAAAGTCTCTCAGCTTCTTAAAAACCAATCAGATATATTTCCAGACAACTAAACTTAAGATTTTATTTCAATTTTTCGGCAGGTCAGCCGTGTGGAATTTTCGATAATTTTTTTACCCCAGAAGAAAAAAAAAAATGTGCTTTTTCACAAGCCGACTTGCTGCCAGTTTTCATCCAGGCACTGCTCTAATTCCCAGGCCAAATAGGACCAACTTTAACGCCTAAATTTATCAATCTCCTCAAAAGTTGAAGCACAGAGCCCTCATGTTCTGCTAGATTGTTATAATTACACACTCTATTAATTGCATGACCCCCAGAACGTTATTTTTACGATGCCACAACCACGCAAACGTGCCGTGGTTGTGGCTTCATACATCCGTTGCAATGTGCATGGTTGTGGAAAGGAATTGGGCTTCATACGTCTGTTCGTGCGTGCAGGTTGCACCACACTAAATAAACTCACATAGCAACCAACGCTAAATGCTAAATATTCAAAAAATGCTCAACAAATATTTCAAAGTCTCTCAGCCTCTTGAAAACAAATCAGATATATTTCCCGGCAACTAAACGCAAGATTTCTTTTCAATTTTTCGGCAGGTCAGCCGTGTGAAAATTTCGATAATTTTTTTACCCCAGAAGAAAACAAAAACAAAATGTGCTTTTTCACAAGCCGACTTGCTGCCTGTTTTCATCGAGGCACTGCTCTAACTCCCAGGCCAAATAGGACCAACTTTAACGCCTAAATTTATCAATCTCCTCAAAAGTTGAAGCACAGAGCCCTCATGTTCTGCTAGATTGTTATAATTACACAGTCTATTAATTGCATGACCCCCAGAACGTTAGTTTTTACGATGCCGCAATCACGCAAACGTGCCGTGGTTGTGGCTTCATACATCCGTTGCAATGTGCATGGTTGTGGAAAGGAATTGGGCTTCATACGTCTGTTCGTGCGTGCAGGGTGCACCACACTAAATAAACTCACATAGCAACCAACGCTAAATGCTAAATATTCAAAAATGCTCAAAAAATATTTCAAAGTCTCTCAGCCTCTTGAAAACAAACCAGATATATTTCCCGACAACTAAACTTAAAATTTCCTTTCATTTTTTCGGCAGGTCAGCCGTGTGGAATTTTCGATAATTTTTTTACCCCAGAAGAAAAAAAAAAACAAATGTGCTTTTTCACAAGCCGACTTGCTGCCAGTTTTCATCGAGGCACTGCTCTAATTCCCAAGCCAAATAGGACCAACTTTAACGCCTAAATTTATCAAATCTCCTCAAAAGTTGAAGCACAGAGCCCTCATGTTCTGGTAGATTGTTATAATTACACAGTCTATTAATTGCATGACCCCAGAACGTTATTTTTACGATGCCACAACCACGCAAACGTGCCGTGGTTGTGGCTTCATACATCCGTTGCAATGTGCATGGTTGTGGAAAGGAATTGGGCTTCATACGTCTGTTCGTGCGTGCAGGGTGCACCACACTAAATAAACTCACATAGCAACCAACGCTAAATGCTAAATATTCAAAAAATGCTCAAAAAATACTTCAAAGTCTCTCAGCTTCTTGAAAACCAATCAGATATATTTCCAGCCAACTAAACTTAAGATTTCTTTTCAATTTTTCGGCAGGTCAGCCGTGTGGAATTTTCGATAATTTTTTTACCCCAGAAGAAAAAAAAAAAAAAAAATGTGCTTTTTCACAAGTCGACTTGCTGCCAGTTTTCATCGAGGCACTGCTCTAATTCCCAGGCCAAATAGGACCAACTTTAACGCCTAAATTTATCAATCTCCTCAAAAGTTGAAGCACAGAGCCCTCATGTTCTGCTAGATTGTTATAATTACACACTCTATTAATTGCATGACCCCCAGAACGTTATTTTAACGATGCCACAACCACGCAAACGTGCCGTGGTTGTGGCTTCATACATCCGTTGCAATGTGCATGGTTGTGGAAAGGAATTGGGCTTCATACGTCTGTTCGTGCGTGCAGGGTGCACCACACTAAATAAACTCACATAGCAACCAACGCTAAATGCTAAATATTCAAAAATGCTCAACAAATATTTCAAAGTCTCTCAGCCTCTTGAAAACCAACCAGATATATTTCCCGACAGCTAAACTTAAAATTTCCTTTCAATTTTTCGGCAGGTCAGCCGTGTGGAATTTTCGATAATTTTTTTACCCAAGAAGAAAAAAAACCCAAAATGTGCTTTTTCACAAGCTGACTTGCTGCCAGTTTTCATCGAGGCACTGCTCTAATTTCCAGGCCAAATACGACCAACTTTAACGCCTAAATTTATCAAATCTCCTCAAAAGTTGAAGCACAGAGCCCTCATGTTCTGCTAGATTGTTATAATTACACACTCTATTAATTGCATGACCCCCAGAACGTTATTTTTACGATGCCACAACCACGCAAACGTGCCGTGGTTGTGGCTTCATACATCCGTTGCAATGTGCATGGTTGTGGAAAGGAATTGGGCTTCATACGTCTGTTCGTGCGTGCAGGGTGCACCACACTAAATAAACTCACATAGCAACCAACGCTAAATGCTAAATATTCAAAAAATGCTCAAAAAATACTTCAAAGTCTCTCAGCTTCTTGAAAACCAATCAGATATATTTCCAGACAACTAAACTTAAGATTTCTTTTCAATTTTTCGACAGGTCAGCCGTTTGGAATTTTCGATAATTTTTTTTACCCCAGAAGAAAAAAAACACCAAAATGTGCTTTTTCACAAGTCGACTTGCTGCCAGTTTTCATCGAGGCACTGCTCTAATTCCCAAGCCAAATAGGACCAACTTTAACGCCTAAATTTATCAATCTTCTCAAAAGTTGAAGCACAGAGCCCTCGTGTTCTGCTAGATTGTTATAATTACACAGTCTATTAATTGCATGACCCCCAGAACGTTATTTTTACGATGCCACAACCACGCAAACGTGCCGTGGTTGTGGCTTCATACATCCGTTGCAATGTGCATGGTTGTGGAAAGGAATTGGGCTTCATACGTCTGTTCGTGCGTGCAGGGTGCACCACACTAAATAAACTCACATAGCAACCAACGCTAAATGCTAAATATTCAAAAATGCTCAACAAATATTTCAAAGTCTCTCAGCCTCTTGAAAACAAACCAGATATATTTCCAGACAACTAAACTTAAGATTTCTTTTCAATTTTTCGGCAGGTCAGCCGTGTGGAATTTTCGATAATTTGTTTACCCAAGAAGAAAAAAAAAACAAAATGTGCTTTTTCACAAGCCGACTTGCTGCCAGTTTTCATCGAGGCACTGCTCTAATTCCCAGGCCAAATAGGACCAACTTTAACGCCTAAATTTATCAATCTCCTCAAAAGTTGAAGCACAGAGCCCTCATGTTCTGCTAGATTGTTATAATTACACACTCTATTAATTGCATGGACCCCATAACGTTATTTTTACGATGCCACAACCACGCAAACGTGCCGTGGTTGTGGCTTCATACATCCGTTGCAATGTGCGTGGTTGTGGAAAGGGCTTCATACGTCTGTTCGTGCGTGCAGGGTGCACCACACTAAATAAACTCACATAGCAACCAACGCTAAATGCTAAATATTCAAAAATGCTCAACAAATATTTTAAAGTCTCTCAGCTTCTTGAAAACCAATCAGATATATTTTCCGACAACTAAACGCAAGATTTCTTTTCAATTTTTCGGCAGATCAGCCGTGTGGAATTTTCGATAATTTTTTTACCCCAGAAGAAAAAAAAAAGAATTGTGCTTTTTCACAAGCCGACTTGCTGCCAGTTTTCATCGAGGCACTGCTCTAATTCCCAAGCCAAATAGGACCAACTTTAACGCCTAAATTTATCAAATCTCCTCAAAAGTTGAAGCACAGAGCCCTCATGTTCTGGTAGATTGTTATAATTACACAGTCTATTAATTGCATGACCCCAGAACGTTATTTTTACGATGCCACAACCACGCAAACGTGCCGTGGTTGTGGCTTCATACATCCGTTGCAATGTGCATGGTTGTGGAAAGGAATTGGGCTTCATACGTCTGTTCGTGCGTGCAGGGTGCACCACACTAAATAAACTCACATAGCAACCAACGCTAAATGCTAAATATTCAAAAATGCTCAAAAAATATTTCAAAGTCTCTCAGCTTCTTGAAAACCAATCAGATATATTTCCAGACAACTAAACTTAAGATTTCTTTTCAATTTTTCGGCAGGTCAGCCGTTTGGAATTTTCGATAATTTTTTTACCCCAGAAGAAAAAAAAAAAAAAAATGTGCTTTTTCACAAGCCGACTTGCTGCCAGTTTTCATCGAGGCACTGCTCTAATTCCCAGGCCAAATAGGACCAACTTTAACGCCTAAATTTATCAAATCTCCTCAAAAGTTGAAGCACAGAGCCCTCATGTTCTGCTAGATTGTTATAATTACACACTCTATTAATTGCATGACCCCCAGAACGTTATTTTTACGATGCCACAACCACGCAAACGTGCCGTGGTTGTGGCTTCATACATCCGTTGCAATGTGCATGGTTGTGGAAAGGAATTGGGCTTCATACGTCTCTTCGTGCGTGCAGGTTGCACCACACTAAATAAACTCACAGAGCAACCAACGCTAAATGCTAAATATTCAAAAATGCTCAACAAATATTTCAAAGTCTCTCAGCCTCTTGAAAACAAATCAGATATATTTCCCGGCAACTAAACGCAAGATTTCTTTTCAATTTTTCGGCAGGTCAGCCGTGTGAAAATTTCGATAATTTTTTTACCCCAGAAGAAAACAAAAACAAAATGTGCTTTTTCACAAGCCGACTTGCTGCCTGTTTTCATCGAGGCACTGCTCTAACTCCCAGGCCAAATAGGACCAACTTTAACGCCTAAATTTATCAATCTCCTCAAAAGTTGAAGCACAGAGCCCTCATGTTCTGGTAGATTGTTATAATTACACAGTCTATTAATTGCATGACCCCCAGAACGTTAGTTTTTACGATGCCGCAATCACGCAAACGTGCCGTGGTTGTGGCTTCATACATCCGTTGCAATGTGCATGGTTGTGGAAAGGAATTGGGCTTCATACGTCTGTTCGTGCGTGCAGGGTGCACCACACTAAATAAACTCACATAGCAACCAACGCTAAATGCTAAATATTCAAAAATGCTCAAAAAATATTTCAAAGTCTCTCAGCCTCTTGAAAACAAACCAGACATATTTCCCGACAACTAAACTTAAAATTTCCTTTCATTTTTTTCGGCAGGTCAGCCGTGTGGAATTTTCGATAATTTTTTTACCCCAGAAGAAAAAAAAAAATGTGCTTTTTCACAAGCCGACTTGCTGCCAGTTTTCATCGAGGCACTGCTCTAATTCCCAAGCCAAATAGGACCAACTTTAACGCCTAAATTTATCAAATCTCCTCAAAAGTTGAAGCACAGAGCCCTCATGTTCTGGTAGATTGTTATAATTACACACTCTATTAATTGCATGACCCCAGAACGTTATTTTTACGATGCCACAACCACGCAAACGTGCCGTGGTTGTGGCTTCATACATCCGTTGCAATGTGCATGGTTGTGGAAAGGAATTGGGCTTCATACGTCTCTTCGTGCGTGCAGGGTGCACCACACTAAATAAACTCACATAGCAACCAACGCTAAATGCTAAATATTCAAAAATGCTCAAAAAATATTTCAAAGTCTCTCAGCTTCTTGAAAACCAATCAGATATATTTCCAGACAACTAAACTTAAGATTTCTTTTCAATTTTTCGGCAGGTCAGCCGTGTGGAATTTTCGATAATTTTTTTACCCCAGAAGAAAAAAAAAAAAAATGTGCTTTTTCACAAGCCGACTTGCTGCCAGTTTTCATCGAGGCACTGCTCTAATTCCCAGGCCAAATAGGACCAACTTTAACGCCTAAATTTATCAATCTCCTCAAAAGTTGAAGCACAGAGCCCTCATGTTCTGCTAGATTGTTATAATTACACAGTCTATTAATTGCATGACCCCCAGAACGTTATTTTTACGATGCCACAACCACGCAAACGTGCCGTGGTTGTGGCTTCATACATCCGTTGCAATGTGCATGGTTGTGGAAAGGAATTGGGCTTCATACGTCTGTTCGTGCGTGCAGGGTGCACCACACTAAATAAACTCACATAGCAACCAACGCTAAATGCTAAATATTCAAAAAATGCTCAACAAATACTTCAAAGTCTCTCAGCTTCTTGAAAACCAATCAGATATATTTCCAGACAACTAAACTTAAGATTTCTTTTCAATTTTTCGACAGGTCAGCCGTTTGGAATTTTCGATAATTTTTTTTACCCCAGAAGAAAAAACACCAAAATGTGCTTTTTCACAAGTCGACTTGCTGCCAGTTTTCATCGAGGCACTGCTCTAATTCCCAGGCCAAATAGGACCAACTTTAACGCCTAAATTTATCAATCTCCTCAAAAGTTGAAGCACAGAGCCCTCATGTTCTGCTAGATTGTTATAATTACACACTCTATTAATTGCATGACCCCCAGAACGTTATTTTTACGATGCCACAACCACGCAAACGTGCCGTGGTTGTGGCTTCATACATCCGTTGCAATGTGCATGGTTGTGGAAAGGAATTGGGCTTCATACGTCTGTTCGTGCGTGCAGGGTGCACCACACTAAATAAACTCACATAGCAACCAACGCTAAATGCTAAATATTCAAAAATGCTCAACAAATATTTCAAAGTCTCTCAGCCTCTTGAAAACAAATCAGATATATTTCCAGACAACTAAACTTAAGATTTCTTTTCAATTTTTCGGCAGGTCAGCCGTTTGGAATTTTCGATAATTTTTTTACCCAAGAAGAAAAGAAAAAAAAATGTGCTTTTACACAAGCCGACTTGCTGCCAGTTTTCATCGAGGCACTGCTCTAATTCCCAGGCCAAATAGGACCAACTTTAACGCCTAAATTTATCAAATCTCCTCAAAAGTTGAAGCACAGAGCCCTCATGTTCTGGTAGATTGTTATAATTACACAGTCTATTAATTGCATGACCCCCAGAACGTTATTTTTACGATGCCACAACCACGCAAACGTGCCGTGGTTGTGGCTTCATACATCCGTTGCAATGTGCGTGGTTGTGGAAAGGAGTTGGGCTTCATACGTCTGTTCGTGCGTGCAGGGTGCACCACACTAAATAAACTCACATAGCAACCAACGCTAAATGCTAAATATTCAAAAATGCTCAAAAAATATTTCAAAGTCTATCAGGCTCTTGAAAACAAACCAGATATATTTCCAGACAACTAAACTTGAGATTTCTTTTCAATTTTTCGGCAGGTCAGGCGTTTGGAATTTTCGATAATTTTTTTACACCAGAAGAAAAAAAACCCAAAATGTGCTTTTTCACAAGCCGACTTGCTGCCAGTTTTCATCGAGGCACTGCTCTAATTCCCAGGCCAAATAGGACCAACTTTAACGCCTAAATTTATCAATCTCCTCAAAAGTTGAAGCACAGAGCCCTCATGTTCTGGTAGATTGTTATAATTACACACTCTATTAATTGCATGACCCCCAGAACGTTATTTTTACGATGCCACAACCACGCAAACGTGCCGTGGTTGTGGCTTCATACATCCGTTGCAATGTGCATGGTTGTGGAAAGGTGTTGGGCTTCACACGTCTGTTCGTGCGTGCAGGGTGCACCACACTAAATAATCTCACATAGCAACCAACGCTAAATGCTAAATATTCAAAAATGCTCAAAAAATATTTCAAAGTCTCTCAGCTTCTTGAAAACCAATCAGATATATTTCCCGACAACTAAACTTAAGATTTCTTTTCAATTTTTTGACAGGTCAGCCGTGTGGAATTTTCGATAATTTTTTTACCCAAGAAGAAAAACAAAAACAAAATGTGCTTTTTCACAAGCCGACTTGCTGCCAGTTTTCATCGAGGCACTGCTCTAACTCCCAGGCCAAATAGGACCAACTATAACGCCTAAATTTATCAAATCTTCTCAAAAGTTGAAGCACAGAGCCCTCATGTTCTGCTAGATTGTTATAATTACACACTCTATTAATTGCATGACCCCCAGAACGTTATTTTTACGATGCCACAACCACGCAAACGTGCCGTGGTTGTGGCTTCATACATCCGTTGCAATGTGCATGGTTGTGGAAAGGTGTTGGGCTTCATACGTCTCTTCGTGCGTGCAGGGTGCACCACACTAAATAAACTCACATAGCAACCAACGCTAAATGCTAAATATTCAAAAATGCTCGAAAAATATTTCAAAGTCTCTCAGCCTCTTTAAAACAAATCAGATATATTTCCCGGCAACTAAACGCAAGATTTCTTTTCAATTTTTCGGCAGGTCAGCCGTGTGGAATTTTCGATAATTTTTTTATCCCAGAAGAAAAAAAAAACCAAAATGTGCTTTTTCACAAGCCGACTTGCTGCCAGTTTTCATCGAGGCACTGCTCTAACTCCCAGGCCAAATAGGACCAACTTTAACGCCTAAATTTATCAAATCTTCTCAAAAGTTGAAGCACAGAGCCCTCATGTTCTAGTAGTGAACCCCAGAACGTTATGTTTACGATGCCACAACCACGCAAACGTGCCGTGGTTGTGGCTTCATACATCCGTTGCAATGTGCGTGGTTGTGGAAAGGAGTTGGGCTTCATACGTCTGTTCGTGCGTGCAGGGTGCACCACACTAAATAAACTCACATAGCAACCAACGCTAAATGCTAAATATTCAAAAATGCTCCAAAAATATTTCAAAGTCTCTCAGCCTCTTGAAAACAAACCAGATATATTTCCAGACAACTAAACTTAAGATTTATTTTCAATTTTTCGGCAGGTCAGCCGTGTGGAAATTTCGATATTTTTTTACCCCAGAAGAAAAAAAAAACCAAAATGTGCTTTTTCACAAGCCGACTTGCTGCCAGTTTTCATCGAGGCACTGCTCTAATTTCCAGGCCAAATAGGACCAACTTTAACGCCTAAAGTTATCAATCTCCTCAAAAGTTGAAGCACAGAGCCCTCATGTTCTGGTAGATTGTTATAATTACACAGTCTATTAATTGCATGAACCCCAGAACGTTATGTTTACGATGCCACAACCACGCAAACGTAAGATTTCTTAAGATTTCTTTTCAATTTTTCGGCAGGTCAGCCGTGTGGAATTTTCGATAATTTTTTTACCCCAGAAGAAAAAAAAAACCAAAATGTGCTTTTTCACAAGCCGACTTGCTGCTAGTTTTCATCGAGGCACTGCTCTAATTCCCAGGCCAAATAGGACCAACTTTAACGCCTAAATTTATCAATCTCCTCAAAAGTTGAAGCACAGAGCCCTCATGTTCTAGTAGATTGTTATAATTACACAGTCTATTAATTGCATGACCCCAGAACGTTATTTTTACGATGCCACAACCACGCAAACGTGCCGTGGTTGTGGCTTCATACATCCGTTGCAATGTGCATGGTTGTGGAAAGGAATTGGGCTTCATACGTCTCTTCGTGCGTGCAGGGTGCACCACACTAAATAAACTCACATAGCAACCAACGCTAAATGCTAAATATTCAAAAATGCTCGAAAAATATTTCAAAGTCTCTCAGCCTCTTTAAAACAAATCAGATATATTTCCCGGCAACTAAACGCAACATTTCTTTTCAATTTTTCGGCAGGTCAGCCGTGTGGAATTTTCGATAATTTTTTTATCCCAGAAGAAAAAAAAAAACAAAATGTGCTTTTTCACAAGCCGACTTGCTGCCAGTTTTCATCGAGGCACTGCTCTAACTCCCAGGCCAAATAGGACCAACTTTAACGCCTAAATTTATCAAATCTTCTCAAAAGTTGAAGCACAGAGCCCTCATGTTCTAGTAGTGAACCCCAGAACGTTATGTTTACGATGCCACAACCACGCAAACGTGCCGTGGTTGTGGCTTCATACATCCGTTGCAATGTGCATGGTTGTGGAAAGGAATTGGGCTTCATACGTCTCTTCGTGCGTGCAGGGTGCACCACACTAAATAAACTCACATAGCAACCAACGCTAAATGCTAAATATTCAAAAATGCTCAACAAATATTTCAAAGTCTCTCAGCCTCTTCAAAACAAATCAGATATATTTCCCGACAACTAAACGCAAGATTTCTTTTCAATTTTTTGGCAGATCAGCCGTGTGGAATTTTCGATAATTTTTTTACCCCAGAAGAAAAAAAAAACAAAATGTGCTTTTTCACAAGCCGACTTGCTGCCAGTTTTCATCGAGGCACTGCTCTAATTCGCAGGCCAAATAGGACCAACTTTAACGCCTAAATTTATCAAATCTCCTCAAAAGTTGAAGCACAGAGCCCTCATGTTCTGCTAGATTGTTATAATTACACAGTCTATTAATTGCATGACCCCCAGAACGTTATTTTTACAATGCCACAACCACGCAAACGTGCCGTGGTTGTGGCTTCATACATCCGTTGCAATGTGCATGGTTGTGGAAAGGAATTGGGCTTCATTCGTCTGTTCGTGCGTGCAGGATGCACCACACTAAATAATCTCACATAGCAACCAACGCTAAATGCTAAATATTCAAAAATGCTCAACAAATATTTCAAAGTCTCTCAGCTTCTTGAAAACCAATCAGATATATTTCCAGACAACTAAACGCAAGATTTCTTTTCAATTTTTTGACAGGTCAGCCGTGTGGAATTTTCGATAATTTTTTTACCCAAGAAGAAAAACAAAAACAAAATGTGCTTTTTCACAAGCCGACTTGCTGCCAGTTTTCATCGAGGCACTGCTCTAACTCCCAGGCCAAATAGGACCAACTATAACGCCTAAATTTATCAAATCTTCTCAAAAGTTGAAGCACAGAGCCCTCATGTTATGGTAGATTGTTATAATTACACAGTCTATTAATTGCATGACCCCCGGAACGTTATTTTTACGATGCCACAACCACGCAAACGTGCCGTGGTTGTGGCTTCATACATCCGTTGCAATGTGCGTGGTTGTGGAAAGGAGTTGGGCTTCATACGTCTGTTCGTGCGTGCTGGGTGCACCACACTAAATAAACTCACATAGCAACCAACGCTAAATGCTAAATATTCAAAAATGCTCAAAAAATATTTCAAAGTCTCTCAGCCTCTTGAAAACAAACCAGATATATTTCCAGACAACTAAACGCAAGATTTCTTTTCAATTTTTCGGCAGGTCAGCCGTTTGGAATTTTCGATAATTTTTTTACCCCAGAAGAAAAAAAAACCCAAATGTGCTTTTTCACAAGTCGACTTGCTGCCAGTTTTCATCGAGGCACTGCTCTAATTCCCAAGCCAAATAGGACCAACTTTAACGCCTAAATTTATCAAATCTCCTCAAAAGTTAAAGCACAGAGCCCTCATGTTCTGGTAGATTGTTATAATTACACAGTCTATTAATTGCATGACCCCCAGAACGTTATTTTTACGATGCCACAACCACGCAAACGTGCCGTGGTTGTGGCTTCATACATCCGTTGCAATGTGCATGGTTGTGGAAAGGAATTGGGCTTCATACGTCTCTTCGTGCGTGCAGGGTGCACCACACTAAATAAACTCACATAGCAACCAACGCTAAATGCTAAATATTCAAAAAATGCTCAAAAAATACTTCAAAGTCTCTCAGCTTCTTGAAAACCAATCAGATATATTTCCAGACAACTAAACTTCAGATTTCTTTTCAATTTTTCGGCAGATCAGCCATGTGGAATTTTAGATAATTTTTTTACCCCAGAAGAAAAAAAAAATGTGCTTTTTCACAAGCCGACTTGCTGCTAGTTTTCATCGAGGCACTGCTCTAATTCCAAGGCCAAATAGGACCAACTTTAACGCCTAAATTTATCAAATCTCCTCAAAAGTTGAAGCACAGAGCCCTCATGTTCTGGTAGATTGTTATAATTACACAATCTATTAATTGCATGACCCCCAGAACGTTATTTTACGATGCCACAACCACGCAAACGTGCCGTGGTTGTGGCTTCATACATCCGTTGCAATGTGCATGGTTGTGGAAAGGAATTGGGCTCCATACGTCTGTTCGTGCGTGCAGGGTGCACCACACTAAATAAACTCACATAGCAACCAACGCTAAATGCTAAATATTCAAAAATGCTCAACAAATATTTCAAAGTCTCTCAGCTTCTTGAAAACCAATCAGATATATTTCCAGACAACTAAACTTAAGATTTATTTTCAATTTTTTGGCAGGTCAGCCGTGTGGAATTTCCGATAATTTTTTTACCCAAGAAGAAAAAAAAACCAAAATGTGCTTTTTCACAAGCCGACTTGCTGCCAGTTTTCATCGAGGCACTGCTCTAACTCCCAGGCCAAATAGGACCAACTATAACGCCTAAATTTACCAAATCTTCTCAAAAGTTGAAGCACAGAGCCCTCATGTTCTGGTAGATTGTTATAGTTACACAGTCTATTAATTGCATGACCCCCAGAACGTTATTTTTACGATGCCACAACCACGCAAACGTGCCGTGGTTGTGGCTTCATACATCCGTTGCAATGTGCGTGGTTGTGGAAAGGAGTTGGGCTTCATACGTCTGTTCGTGCGTGCTGGGTGCACCACACTAAATAAACTCACATAGCAACCAACACTAAATGCTAAATATTCAAAAATGCTCAACAAATATTTCAAAGTCTCTCAGCCTCTTCAAAACAAATCAGATATATTTCCAGACAACTAAACGCAATATCTCTTTTCAATTTTTCGGCAGGTCAACCGTTTGGAATTTTCGATAATTTTTTTACCCCAGAAGAAAAAAAAACCCAATATGTGCTTTTTCACAAGTCGACTTGCTGCTAGTTTTCATCGAGGCACTGCTCTAATTCCCAAGCCAAATAGGACAAACTTTAACGCCTAAATTTATCAAATCTCCTCAAAAGTTGAAGCACAGAGCCTTCATGTTCTGCAAGAAATTTACTTCCAAAAAATTAAAACCGCCAAATTAACCTTCCTGGGACTGTGTACTATACACCAGCAAGAAATTTACTGCCAAAAAAAAAGGTTGACATCAATTCTGCGCTATGTTTGACAATAACTCCCTAACTAAGCATGCTAGAGAGACCCAGTTTGTACCTGCATGTTGCTGACATATCCCTGTATCCCAAAATCAGACTTTTAGAGCCACTTTGCACCATCTTCATACCGGAAATGACCAGCAAGCGGGGATACTCCGAATGCTCCTCAAGAGCATGTTTAACGGGATTTTTGTACACAAAGCTGTCCAAGAGACAAACACATGTTAACCACGATCAAATCACCCTCAGAATATTGTTGGATTTGCACAAGTTTTATACCGTTGGAAAGCCCATCTCAAGGGCTATCGACTAGTTTTAGTTTCGTTTCTCTGACGATTTCGTACACGAGGCGAGCGGCCCGGGAGTGAGGCTACTAGCACCGCCAAATTAACCTTCCTGGGACTGTGTATACACCAGCAAGAAATTTACTGCCAAAAAAAAGGTTTGACATCAATTCTGCGCTATGTTTGACAATAACTCCCTAACTAAGCATGCTAGAGAGACCCAGTTTGTACCTGCATGTTGCTGACATATCCCTGCATCCCAAAATTAGACTTTTAGAGCCACTTTGCGCCATCTTCATACCGGAAATGACCAGCAAGTGGGGATACTCCGAATGCTCTTCAAGAGCATGTTTAACTGGATTTTTGTACACAGAGCTCTCCAAGAGACAAACAAATGTCAAGCACGATCAAATCACCCTCAGAATATTGTTGGATTTGCACAAGTTTTATACCGTTGGAGAGCCCATCTCAAGGGCTATCGACTAGTTTTAGTTTCGTTTCTCTGACGATTTTGTAGGCGAGGCGAGGGGCCCGGGAGTGAGGCTACTAGCACCGCCAAATTAACTATCCTGGGCTGTGTACTATACACCAGCAAGAAATTTACTGCCAAAAAAAGGTTTGACATCAATTCTGCGCTATGTTTGACAATACCTCCCTAACTAGGCATGCTAGAGAGACCCAGTTTGTACCTGCACGTTGCTGACATATCCCTGCATTCCAAAATCAGATTTTTAGAGCCACTTCCCGCCATCTTCAGACCGGAAATGACCAGCAAGCGGGGATACTCCGAATACTCCTCAACAGCATGTTTAACGGGATTTTTGTACACAGAGCTGTCCAAGAGACAAACAAATGTCAAGCACGATCAAATCACCCTCAGAATATTGTTGGATTTGCACAAGTTTTATACCGTTGGAGAGCCCATCTCAAGGGCTATCGACTAGTTTTACTTTCGTTTCTCTGACGATTTCGTAGACGAGGCGAGCGCCCGGGAGTGAGGTTACTAGCACCGCCAAATTAACCTTCCTGGGACTGTGTACTATACACCAGCAAGAAATTTACTGCCAAAAAAAGGTTTGACATCAATTCTGCGCTATGTTTGACAATAACTCCCTAACTAAGCATGCTAGAGAGACCCAGTTTGTACCTGCATGTTGCTGACATATCCCTGCATCCGAAAATTAGACCTTTAGAGCCACTTTGCGCCATCTTCAGACCGGAAATGACCAGCAAGTGGGGATACTCCGAATGCTCCTCAAGAGCATGTTTAACGGGATTTTTGTACACAGAGCTGTCCAAGAGACAAACACATGATAACCACGATTAAATCACCCTCAAAATATTGTTGGATTTGCACAAGTTTTATACCGTTGGAAAGCCCATCTCAAGGGCTATCGACTAGTTTTAGTTTCGTTTCTCTGACGATTTTGTAGACGAGGCGAGCGGCCCGGGAGTGAGGCTACTAGCACCGCCAAATTAACTATCCTGGGGCTGTGTACTATACACCAGCAAGAAATTTACTGCCAAAAAAAGGTTTGACATCAATTCTGCGCTATGTTTGACAATAACTCCCTAACTAAGCATGCTAGAGAGACCCAGTTTGTACCTGCATGTTGCTGACATATCCCTGCATCCGAAAATTAGACTTTTAGAGCCACTTTGCGCTATCTTCAGACCGGAAATGACCAGCAAGTGGGGATACTCCGAATGCTCCTCAACAGCATGTTTAACGGGATTTTTGTACACAGAGCTGTCCAAGAGACAAACAAATGTTAAGCACGATCAAATCACCCTCAGAATATTGTTGGATTTGCACAAGTTTTATACCGTTGGAAAGCCCATCTCAAGGGCTATCGACTAGTTTTAGTTTCGTTTGTCTGACGAGTTTGTAAGCGAGGCGAGGGGCCGGAAGTGAGGTAACTAGCACCGCCAAATTAACTATCCTGGGCTGTGTACTATACACCAGCAAGAAATTTACTGCCAAAAAAAGGTTTGACATCAATTCTGCGCTATGTTTGACAATAACTCCCTAACTAAGCATGCTAGAGAGACCCAGTTTGTACCTGCATGTTGCTGACATATCCCTGCATCCCAAAATTAGACTTTTAGAGCCACTTTCCGCCATCTTCATACCGGAAATGACCAGCAAGTGGGGATACTCCGAATGCTCCTCAACAGCATGTTTAACGGGATTTTTGTACACAAAGCTGCCAAGAGACAAACACATGTTAACCACGATTAAATCACCGTCAAAATATTGTTGGATTTGCACAAGTTTTATACCGTTGGAAAGCCCATCTCAAGGGCTATCGACTAGTTTTAATTTCGTTTCTCTGACGATTTCGTAGACGACACGAGCGGCCCGGGAGTGAGGCTACTAGCACCGCCAAATTAACTACCCCGGGGCTGTGTACTATACACCAGCAAGAAATTTACTGCCAAAAAAAGGTTTGACATCAATTCTGCGCTATGTTTGACAATAACTCCCTAACTAAGCATGCTAGAGAGACCCAGTTTGTACCTGCATGTTGCTGACATATCTCTGCATTCCAAAATCAGATTTTTAGAGCCACTTCCCGCCATCTTCAGACCGGAAATGACCAGCAAGCGGGGATACTCCGAATACTCCTCAACAGCATGTTTAACGGGATTTTTGTACACAGAGCTGTCCAAGAGACAAACAAATGTCAAGCACGATCAAATCACCCTCAGAATATTGTTGGATTTGCACAAGTTTTATACCGTTGGAGAGCCCATCTCAAGGGCTATCGACTAGTTTTGATTTCGCTTCTCTGACGATTTTGTAGGCGAGGCGAGCGGCCCGGGAGTGAGGCTACTAGCACCGCCAAATTAACTACCCCGGGGCTGTGTACTATACACCAGCAAGAAATTTACTGCCAAAAAAAGGTTTGACATCAATTCTGCGCTATGTTTGACAATAACTCCCTAACTAAGCATGCTAGAGAGACCCAGTTTGTACCTGCATGTTGCTGACATATCCCTGCATCCCAAAATTAGACTTTTAGAGCCACTTTGCGCCATCTTCAGACCGGAAATGACCAGCAAGTGGGGATACTCCGAATGCTCCTCAAGAGCATGTTTAACGGGATTTTTGTACACAGAGCTGTCCAAGAGACAAACACATGATAACCACGATTAAATCACCCTCAAAATATTGTTGGATTTGCACAAGTTTTATACCGTTGGAAAGCCCATCTCAAGGGCTATCGACTAGTTTTAGTTTCGTTTCTCTGACGATTTCGTAGACGAGGCGAGCGGCCCGGGAGTGAGGCTACTAGCACCGCCAAATTAACCTTCCTGGGACTGTGTACTATACACCAGCAAGAAATTTACTGCAAAAAAAGGTTTGACATCAATTCTGCGCTATGTTTGACAATAACTCCCTAACTAAGCATGCTAGAGAGACCCAGTTTGTACCTGCATGTTGCTGACATATCCCTGCATCCGAAAATTAGACTTTTAGAGCCACTTTGCACCATTTTCAGACCGGAAATGACCAGCAAGTGGGGATACTCCGAATACTCCTCAAGAGCATGTTTAACGGGATTTTTGTACACAGAGCTGTCCAAGAGACAAACAAATGTTAACCACGATGAAAATTACCGTCAAAATATTGTTGGACTTGCACAAGTTTTATACCGTTGAAAAGCCCATCTCAAGGGCTATCGACTAGTTTTGGTTTCGTTTCTCTGACGATTTTGTAAGCGAGGCGAGGGGTCCGGGAGTGAGGCTACTAGCACCGCCAAATTAACCTTCCTGGGACTGTGTACTATACACCAGCAAGAAATTTACTGCCAAAAAAAGGTTTGACATCAATTCTGCGCTATGTTTGACAATAACTCCCTAACTAAGCATGCTAGAGAGACCCAGTTTGTACCTGCATGTTGCTGACATATCCCTGCATCCGAAAATTAGACTTTTAGAGCCACTTTGCACCATTTTCAGACTGGAAATGACCAGCAAGTGGGGATACTCCGAATACTCCTCAAGAGCATGTTTAACGGGATTTTTGTACACAGAGCTGTCCAAGAGACAAACAAATGTTAACCACGATCAAATTACCGTCAAAATATTGTTGGACTTGCACAAGTTTTATACCGTTGAAAAGCCCATCTCAAGGGCTATCGACTAGTTTTAATTTCGTTTCTCTGACGATTTTGTAAGCGAGGCGAGGGGTCCGGGAGTGAGGCTACTAGCACCGCCAAATTAACTATCCTGGGTACTGTTTACTATACACCAGCAAGAAATTTACTGCCAAAAAAAGTTTTGACATCAATTCTGCGCTATGTTTGACAATAACTCCCTAACTAAGCATGCTAGAGAGACCCAGTTTGTACCTGCGTGTTGCTGACATATCCCTGCATTCCAAAATCAGATTTTAAGAGCCACTTCCCGCCATCTTCAGACCGGAAATGACCAGCAAGCGGGGATACTCCGAATACTCCTCAAGAGCATGTTTAACGGGATTTTTGTACACAGAGCTGTCCAAGAGACAAACAAATGTCAAGCACGATCAAATCACCCTCAGAATATTGTTGGATTTGCACAAGTTTTATACCGTTGGAAAGCCCATCTCAAGGGCTATCGACTAGTTTTGATTTCGTTTCTCTGACGATTTTGTAGGCGAGGCGAGCGGCCCGGGAGTGAGGCTACTAGCACCGCCAAATTAACTATCCTGGGCTGTGTACTATACACCAGCAAGAAATTTACTGCCAAAAAAAGGTTTGACATCAATTCTGCGCTATGTTTGACAATAACTCCCTAACTAAGCATGCTAGAGAGACCCAGTTTGTACCTGCATGTTGCTGACATATCCCTGCATCCCAAAATTAGACTTTTAGAGCCACTTTGCGCCATCTTCAGACCGGAAATGACCAGCAAGTGGGGATACTCCGAATGCTCCTCAACAGCATGTTTAACGGGATTTTTGTACACAGAGCTGTCAAGAGACAAACACATGATAACCACGATTAAATCACCCTCAAAATATTGTTGGATTTGCACAAGTTTTATACCGTTGGAAAGCCCATCTCAAGGGCTATCGACTAGTTTTGGTTTCGTTTCTCTGACGATTTCGTAGACGAGGCGAGCGGCCCGGGAGTGAGGCTACTAGCACCGCCAAATTAACCTTCCTGGGACTGTGTACTCTACACCAGCAAGAAATTTACTGCCAAAAAAAGGTTTGACATCAATTCTGCGCTATGTTTGACAATAACTCCCTAACTAAGCATGCTAGAGAGACCCAGTTTGTACCTGCATGTTGCTGACATATCCCTGCATCCGAAAATTAGACTTTTAGAGCCACTTTGCGCCATTTTCAGACCGGAAATGACCAGCAAGTGGGGATACTCCGAATACTCCTCAAGAGCATGTTTAACGGGATTTTTGTACACAGAGCTGTCCAAGAGACAAACAAATGTTAACCACGATCAAATTACCGTCAAAATATTGTTGGACTTGCACAAGTTTTATACCGTTGAAAAGCCCATCTCAAGGGCTATCGACTAGTTTTGGTTTTGTTTCTCTGACGATTTTTTAAGCGAGGCGAGGGGTCCGGGAGTGAGGCTACTAGCACCGCCAAATTAACTATCCTGGGTACTGTTTACTATACACCAGCAAGAAATTTACTGCCAAAAAAAGTTTTGACATCAATTCTGCACTATGTTTCACAATAACTCCCTAACAAATCATGCTAGAGAGACCCAGTTTGTACCTGCATGTTGCTGACATATCCCTGCATCCCAAAATTAGACTTTTAGAGGTCTTTGCGCCATCTTCAGACCGGAATTGACCAGCAAATGGGGATACTCCGAATGCTTCTCAAGAGCATGTTTAACGGGATTTTTGTACACGGAGCTGTCCAAGAGACAAACACATGATAACCACGATTAAATCACCCTCAAAATATTGTTGGATTTGCACAAGTTTTATACCGTTGGAAAGCCCATCTCAAGGGCTATCGACTAGTTTTGGTTTCGTTTCTCCGACGATTTCGTAGACGAGGCGAGCGGCCCGGGAGTGAGGCTACTAGCACCGCCAAATTAACCTTCCTGGGACTGTGTACTATACACCAGCAAGAAATTTACTGCCAAAAAAAGGTTTGACATCAATTCTGCGCTATGTTTGACAATAACTCCCTAACTAAGCATGCTAGAGAGACCCAGTTTGTACCTGCATGTTGCTGACATATCCCTGCATCCGAAAATTAGACTTTTAGAGCCACTTTGCACCATTTTCAGACCGGAAATGACCAGCAAGTGGGGATACTCCGAATACTCCTCAAGAGCATGTTTAACGGGATTTTTGTACACAGAGCTGTCCAAGAGACAAACAAATGTTAACCACGATCAAATTACCGTCAAAATATTGTTGGATTTGCACAAGTTTTATACCGTTGGAAAGCCCATCTCAAGGGCTATCGACTAGTTTTGGTTTCGTTTCTCTGACGATTTTGTAGGCGAGGCGAGGGGTCCGGGAGTGAGGCTACTAGCACCGCCAAATTAACTATCCTGGGTACTGTTTACTATACACCAGCAAGAAATTTACTGCCAAAAAAAGTTTTGACATCAATTCTGCACTATGTTTCACAATAACTCCCTAACAAATCATGCTAGAGAGACCCAGTTTGTACCTGCATGTTGCTGACATATCCCTGCATCCACAAATTAGACTTTTAGAGGTCTTTGCGCCATCTTCAGACCGGAATTGACCAGCAAATGGGGATACTCCGAATGCTTCTCTAGAGCATGTTTAACGGGATTTTTGTACACGGAGCTGTCCACGAGACAAAAAAATGTTAACCACGATCAAATCACCCTCAGAATATTGGTGGATTTGCACAAGCTTTATACCGTTGGAAAGCCCATCTCAAGGGCTATCGACTAGTTTTGGTTTCGTTTCTCTGACGATTTCGTAGACGAGGCGAGCGGCCCGAGAGTGAGGCTACTAGCACCGCCAAATTAATCTTCCTGGGGCTGTGTACTCTACACCAGCAAGAAATTTACTGCCAAAAAAAGCTTTGACATCAATTCTGCGCTATGTTTGACAATAACTCCCTAACTAAGCATGCTAGAGAGACCCAGTTTGTACCTGAATGTTGCTGACATATCCCTGCATCCTAAAATCAAACTTTTAGAGCCACTTCCCGCCATCTTCAGACCGGAATTGACCAGCAAGTGGGGATACTCCGAATGCTTCTCAAGAGCATGTTTAACGGGATTTTTGTACACAGAGCTGTCCACGAGACAAAAAAATGTTAAGCACGATCAAATCACCCTCAGAATATTGGTGGATTTGCACAAGCTTTATACCGTTGGAAAGCCCATCTCAAGGGCTATCGACTAGTTTTAGTTTCGTTTCTCTGACGATTTTGTAGGCGAGGCGAGGGGCCCGGGAGTGAGGCTACTAGCACCGCCAAATTAACTATCCTGGGCTGTGTACTATACACCAGCAAGAAATTTACTGCCAAAAAAAGGTTTGACATCAATTCTGCGCTATGTTTGACAATAACTCCCTAACTAAGCATGCTAGAGAGACCCAGTTTGTACCTGAATGTTGCTGACATATCCCTGCATCCCAAAATCAAATTTTTAGAGCCACTTCCCGCCATCTTCAGACCGGAATTGACCAGCAAGTGGGGATACTCCGAATGCTTCTCAAGAGCATGTTTAACGGGATTTTTGTACACAGAGCTGTCCACGAGACAAAAAAATGTTAAGCACGATCAAATCACCCTCAGAATATTGGTGGATTTGCACAAGCTTTATACCGTTGGAAAGCCCATCTCAAGGGCTATCGACTAGTTTTAGTTTCGTTTCTCTGACGATTTTGTAGGCGAGGCGAGGGGCCCGGGAGTGAGGCTACTAGCACCGCCAAATTAACTATCCTGGGCTGTGTACTATACACCAGCAAGAAATTTACTGCCAAAAAAAGGTTTGACATCAATTCTGCGCTATGTTTGACAATAACTCCCTAACTAAGCATGCTAGAGAGACCCAGTTTGTACCTGAATGTTGCTGACATATCCCTGCATCCCAAAATCAAATTTTTAGAGCCACTTCCCGCCATCTTCAGACCGGAATTGACCAGCAAGTGGGGATACTCCGAATGCTTCTCAAGAGCATGTTTAACGGGATTTTTGTACACAGAGCTGTCCACGAGACAAAAAAATGTTAAGCACGATCAAATCACCCTCAGAATATTGGTGGATTTGCACAAGCTTTATACCGTTGGAAAGCCCATCTCAAGGGCTATCGACTAGTTTTAGTTTCGTTTCTCTGACGATTTTGTAGGCGAGGCGAGGGGCCCGGGAGTGAGGCTACTAGCACCGCCAAATTAACTATCCTGGGCTGTGTACTATACACCAGCAAGAAATTTACTGCCAAAAAAAGGTTTGACATCAATTCTGCGCTATGTTTGACAATAACTCTCTAACTAAGCATGCTAGAGAGACCCAGTTTGTACCTGCATGTTGCTGACATATCCCTGCATCCGAAAATTAGACTTTTAGAGCCACTTTGCGCCATCTTCAGACCGGAAATGACCAGCAAGTGGGGATACTCCGAATGCTCCTCAACAGCATGTTTAACGGGATTTTTGTACACAGAGCTGTCCAAGAGACAAACACATGTTAACCACGATCAAATCACCCTCAGAATATTGTTGGATTTGCACAAGTTTTATACCGTTGGAAAGCCCATCTCAAGGGCTATCGACTAGTTTTGGTTTCGTTTCTCTGACGATTTCGTAGACGAGGCGAGCGGCCCGGGAGTGAGGCTACTAGCACCGCCAAATTAACCTTCCTGGGACTGTGTACTATACACCAGCAAGAAATTTACTGCAAAAAAAGGTTTGACATCAATTCTGCGCTATGTTTGACAATAACTCCCTAACTAAGCATGCTAGAGAGACCCAGTTTGTACCTGCATGTTGCTGACATATCCCTGCATCCGAAAATTAGACTTTTAGAGCCACTTTGCGCCATCTTCATACCGGAAATGACCAGCAAGTGGGGATACTCCGAATGCTCCTCAAGAGCATGTTTAACGGGATTTTTGTACACAAAGCTGCCAAGAGACAAACAAATGTTAACCACAATTAAATCACCCTCAAAATATTGTTGGATTTGCACAAGTTTTATACCGTTGGAAAGCCCATCTCAAGGGCTATCGACTAGTTTTAGTTTCGTTTCTCTGACGATTTCGTAGACGAGGCGAGCGGCCCGGGAGTGAGGCTACTAGCACCGCCAAATTAACCTTCCTGGGACTGTGTACTATACACCAGCAAGAAATTTACTGCAAAAAAAGGTTTGACATCAATTCTGCGCTATGTTTGACAATAACTCCCTAACTAAGCATGCTAGAGAGACCCAGTTTGTACCTGCATGTTGCTGACATATCCCTGCATCCGAAAATTAGACTTTTAGAGCCACTTTGCGCCATCTTCATACCGGAAATGACCAGCAAGTGGGGATACTCCGAATGCTCCTCAAGAGCATGTTTAACGGGATATTTGTACACAAAGCTGCCAAGAGACAAACAAATGTTAACCACAATTAAATCACCCTCAAAATATTGTTGGATTTGCACAAGTTTTATACCGTTGGAAAGCCCATCTCAAGGGCTATCGACTAGTTTTAGTTTCGTTTCTCTGACGATTTCGTAGACGAGACGAGCGGCCCGGGAGTGAGGCTACTAGCACCGCCAAATTAACTACCCCGGGGCTGTGTACTATACACCAGCAAGAAATTTACTGCCAAAAAAAATGTTTCACATCAATTCTGCGCTATGTTTGACAATAACTCCCTAACTAAGCATGCTAGAGAGACCCAGTTTGTACCTGCATGTTGCTGACATATCCCTGCATCCGAAAATTAGACTTTTAGAGCCACTTTGCGCCATCTTCAGACCGGAAATAACCAGCAAGTGGGGATACTCCGAATGCTCCTCAACAGCATGTTTAACGGGATTTTTGTACACAGAGCTGTCCAAGAGACAAACAAATGTTAACCACGATCAAATTACCGTCAAAATATTGTTGGATATGCACAAGTTTTATACCGTTGGAAAGCCCATCTCAAGGGCTATCGACTATTTTTGGTTTCGTTTCTCTGACGATTTTGTAGGCGAGGCGAGGGGTCCGGGAGTGAGGCTACTAGCACCGCCAAATTAACTATCCTGGGTACTGTTTACTATACACCAGCAAGAAATTTACTGCCAAAAAAGTTTTGACATCAATTCTGCGCTATGTTTCACAATAACTCCCTAACAAATCATGCTAGAGAGACCCAGTTTGTACCTGCATGTTGCTGACATATCCCTGCATCCCAAAATTTGACTTTTAGAGGTCTTTGCGCCATCTTCAGACCGGAATTGACCAGCAAATGGGGATACTCCGAATGCTTCTCAAGAGCATGTTTAACGGGTTTTTTGTACACGGAGCTGTCCACGAGACAAAAAAATGTTAACCACGATCAAATCACCCTCAGAATATTGGTGGATTTGCACAAGCTTTATACCGTTGGAAAGCCCATCTCAAGGGCTACCGACTAGTTTTGGTTTCGTTTCTCTGACGATTTTGTAGGCGAGGCGAGCGGCCCGGGAGTGAGGCTACTAGCACCGCCAAATTAATCTTCCTGGGGCTGTGTACTCTACACCAGCAAGAAATTTACTGCCAAAAAAAGGTTTGACATCAATTTTGCGCTATGTTTGACAATAACTCCCTAACTAAGCATGCTAGAGAGTCCCAGTTTGTACCTGCATGTGGCTGACATATCCCTGCATCCCAAAATCAGAATAATGATGGATTTGCACAAGTTTTATACCGTTGGGAAGCCCATCTCAAGGGCTTTCGACTGGTTTTGGTTTCGTTTGTCTGACGATTTTGAAGACGAGGTGAATGGCCAGGGAGTGGGCTACTAGCGCCGCCAAACTAACTGTACAGGGGCTGCGTACTATATACACCAGCAAGAAATTTGCTGCCGAAAAAGGTTTTTTTCGTAAATTCTGCGCTTTAGTTTGACAATAACTCCCGAGGTTTTCTGGCATGGTGTGTTTCTGTAGACACGTGAATTACTTCGAAATCTGGATGATAATATGGGGAAAACAAAAATTTACCATTAATGGTTAAGCCTATGTAGGCTATGTGGTTACTAAACTGTCTGTGACGTTCTGTACCACTGGATTGGTAATCCAGACAGGCTGGGATGGGACAATTTATTTTGTTGTTGAAATAGTATCCCTTTTAAGTAACTCGATTTTAGTCTGAGTGAGACAATAATTTCTAAAGTTGGGTTAACTGAAGTTAAAACAAATAAACCGAAAGAGTGTGACATTAATGTTAAGTTAACAATCGTTTGGTAACATTTATATTTTTTAGTTTTTGTGAATTATAACATCGATTCCGTAGTGTAGTGGCTATCACGTTCGTACACGCGAAAGGTCCCCGGTTCGAGCCCGGGTGGAATAATTTCACTAACTTTTATTTCATATTTCAATCATAGAAAATACAAAGTTATTCACACCTTGTTATGCATGGTATAGAAAGCTAAATGGACATGGTTTTAAAGGGGTGGTTTAAAGTTTTGACCAGTTGTTGGTTTTAAAGGGGTTTGTTTAAAGTTTTGACCATGAGAATTGAAATTAGTATTTAGAAAGCTTTCTATTTTAATTATATTTTGCAAAATTTGATGCCATGTTTTCACTCATATTTCTTTTCCCAAGATATTCATTAATTTATTTATTTTTTAACTATAACCTTGGCGCACACAATGTACAGTTTAGCAAAATCTGTTTGAAGTTAAACCCTTCATATTTCCCTAAAGGTAGACTTATATCTAATTATATACGGCATGATGACAGTTATTACGCATCATGTCATCTCGCCTATTAATCAAGTCAAGTCACGCTTCCTTGGCGAATACTTAAAGGAAACCCACGCCTTAGGTTTCATCATTCAGTCTTCTTATTTTTACGAAGGTTAGTTATAAACACTCCGTGGGTGTTAATTTATTTGGCAGGTAGCAGCGATACAACTTGAATTTCCTTTATTCTGATACAACGAGGCCGTGTCCGATTTGACGGCTTCGGCCAATGGCTATGGCTGAAAAGGCCTATTCTTCAACGTTGTTGCTGCTGTCAACGGCCAGCCGTAGCCGAAGTCGCTTGATTTTAAACACGGCCTGATAGCGTGTTTAACCGTGAGAGCGTACAGTCGGGTAACTTAAAGTGTGTACTGACGTCTACATAACATCTTGTATCCGGGGAATGAAACAAAGCTCGTGCCTTCTATACTTTTATTCACAATAACACAAAAGCAAAACAAACCCCAAGAGGTTATGGCACTGTAGCCTTCTGGCCCGAAGAACTGTTCAAAGAGATGGACAGAGAAGACGCATAATGGGAAAAACTCATGTAATGAAGTATCCGGTGTTGGAAATCATGTCAAAAGCGCAGATGCAGTTTTTTCGGGCTCCACGAAAGACACCAAACGCTATCCTAAAACTCTTCCCCAGCAAGCACACCGAGTAGGACATTTCTTGCCAAAGGTCGTCCGTTAATGTTTTGTTCTGCCCGATCGGGGTTTCTCCCAAAAGACGAGGCTGGATGGTTAAACCTTTAACCCGAAAAACCCATACCGGGTCCCTAATAACATGCTCAGCAATGATTGTTTCTTTTAGAATGTGTATGTTTTCAGCAGCTTTATAACGTTTATAGCCAAGGTTACATGGAGGTTATCACAGCATGTAAGGAAGTTGAAAGACCAAGCATGGGTGAATTCTGAAGACCCGATGGGGAGTTTTTCTCACAATGTCTTCGTGCTTGAATGGTGACACTTTATCGTCCAGTCGGGAATTCGGTTTGTATATTTATAACATAAAGTAATGTTAACAAACCATTCATTATTTATGATTAGTTTAATTCATCTCGACAGTGAAACATGAAACTCCTTCTTTAGATAACTAAATATTTGGTTCTCACGTCATAATCCTCTGTATTCCCAGAAACCTTCTCTCCTTTCAAACACTTCTTTTTTGTTTAGAACCACCGATTAATTGTTTTTATTGTGCGCCATTACGTTTGTAAATAAAAGGATTTTTAACACCTAATTCAAAATTAATGTGATACATCGCTATATGGTTGTACCATCGCTATATGGTTGTACCATTATTTACACGTGGGGCGCCCTCTACTGACAATCATTGCGGAAAAATTTAGATGCACTACATCTTTCATAGAAGTAACACAACCTTACATGATCAATATAAGAAAAAATATGAAGATTTCCGACTTGGTGAGAACAACTTAAAAACAAACATTGAACTTCATAATGTTGACAATCATAACTTTCAGACAGGGTTGTAGAACTCTGACAACATGGCGGAAAATATTTAACATTCGCTGAAACTAACACCCCGGTTCATTTGAATCACATTAGATCATCATTCTTAGAAAATGGTTTCCGGACGAGACAATTTTGTGCTTATATTGCAAGTCGTATCAGCGCAGCTGCTGTGCTTATGTATGTTTTCATTTCCCACCCACTGTCAAGTTGTTGAGTGCTACGGCCGGATGGTTTGGCACGCGTTCACCGTGCGATTTGACAGATGAGCCGTTAGAATGTGTTGGTTCAAATCCCTACCACGGGGGCGTGGTTTTTGCTTTCTCGAGTCAAGCCGAGTTGGTGGCACTTCTCCACCAGAGACCAAAATGGAGACGCGGTCATCTGATGTCATGTTACAAGTACGCAATATTTCTAGCCAACATTGTTCCTAAATGGATCAAACTAGGAAACCGTAGCGGGGAACCATTCCTAAAGTTATGTATAATACCATGCAACATTGGTTGTATAAACTGCTGTTTTTTAAACTAGGCTATGTTTAAGATTGGAAATGTTGTATCCTTAACGGCTTTATGAGACATTTATGAGCTGCTTAAGCACATAAAGTAGTTACGCACAACATAAATTATACTTTATAATTATCAGAATAGGGTTACCACCAAAATACCATGTCAATGTACCATCTGTGACTGGTATACTGCCCATTTTCGCTGATCAAAAATTTGTTAAGCATTATGTTCTGCTTAAGTACCTCTACGATTTCAAAACCATCAGGGCCCGATTGCATAGAGCTGCTGAAGCAAACATTTTAATTGATACTTTAGACCAGAATACCATCTAAAATACAAAGCACCATTTGTGACTGATAGGCTACTCTGTTCATTTTTGTTAACCAATATATTCTGCTGAAGCACAAACCTCTATGAAATTGATACAAGGCTTGATTTCACAAAGCACTAAAGATACATCTTAAGATGAGGTGTCAATACATCACACTTTGCTTAGCCAATTATGATTGTTTCACAGTTAAGACCAAATCAAGCCCAGTTGTAACAATGAGTGTCAATGATACAGTGTACAAAGCCATTCAAAATAGTCAGGCTCTTAAGCTTTAACCGTAATATATATGATCGCTCTTTCATTCAGGGATCACAACCAGCGTGAAAAAGGGGTTGAATGCACCTCCCCTATGTGGAACTAATGGTAAAATGACATCTTAGACAAAATTGTCATGCTTTATGAAGCATTTGCAGTTTACAACGTGTTTCAATACGAGGCAGGATATCTTAGACAACCCATAACCACAATGATGTCCGTAATAGTCTTCACTATTACAGGACACTGCAGAGTTTCTACACACGTCCTTGCGTGTGCAAACCGTGTCGGATGCATGTCTTCATGCTCCAGTACAAATATCACGCTTGCTAAAATCATCAAGTCTATTAAAATTATCAAATAAAGAGTTTAGACACTAACTTTTAAAGACCCTATACGTTATTGATAACTAACGGTTAGGTAAATTTTAAACAAACCTTTTAATCTAATTATGAGGCCAATAAAATATACGAGCAGAGGCCGTCCAGGGTAGGGGAAACTTACCGGTAACATAATATAAAAGCACAAAATAGTTAATGGCCTGACGTTTCGACCCTAGCAGAGTCTTTCTCGAAGGCTAAATAATAACATAATATAAAAAACCCTGTCAAAACAACTACATTGTTGCGACTAGTGCGACTGCTCAATTTTTGCTTCGCATGGAAAGTTGCTAGCTTCTAGTTCCCTTACAGCGATAAAATCCGGCCCGGGGTGTCAGAAAATGATTTGAATTTGTACCATGGGAGATTGGGAGTAGTTTAATTCCACGTTTAAAGGAGTACAAAAGTAGGCCGCTCATCAAAAGGTTAAGTCGATGTTTTTAACAGACAACCTCAATGCCTTGAGCAAAGTTTCTTTTTCGTGCAATCTCTCTTTGGAGGTATCACAGCAACATCTCGTTGACAGTGTGTATGATATCATTATTTGCACAGAATACGCATCTTGGTTTCCCATTTATTATAAGCATATGAATGAATAACAACCAAAGTGAGGCTGAAAGTGTAACAGTCTGGTCCCTTTTGGTTCACTCCACAATAAAGTGCGGGACGCACCGTCCTCTGACAATAGCGCATATGCACCAACGCCATCTTAAAAATATACCGCAATGCATATTGGGAAACCGAGTACAGTTATAAAAAAAATCAAGCTGCCAAGATGGACGCCATGCTGTAGTTTACATGTAACTATGCTAGATTGAATAGTTGTGTCCTGCATTGCTTCAAAACCAGCGCACCGTGATGGTTGCCGATGTAGCTTGGACTCGGATTTCACCCAGAATCCCCTGCGCGCCGATCATGCGCATTGGGACATGCATAAGGCCTATTCTCCGAATAGTATGACGTAATCTTTAAGCGATTCCACGACCAGCATTCTTTTTTACTCATTTTTCAGAGCAATCTTAATTTTATCAGAGGCCCGACCGGATTAGGAAAGAAGCTTTTTCTCATAATAAATTCATGGACTTCCTTTTCAGTACAAACGAACCATTGCATTGAATTACAGAGAAAGGACCCACACCTTTCTCTATGATTGAATGAAACACCTGCGCCAAATCACACGAATCTTCAATGTTTGTTGCATCTAGGCTATATCTTGTATCCAGTAACACTGTTTACTACAGTGTTTATTGATGAGTAAAACGGGGCCAGACTACTTTTTATTTCAAGCCTCTTTTTTGTAAACTTTGTTTTAATTGGGAAAAACAATTCTGGTCCTTGATAATTAAGGCGAATGTTAGTATTTTGTAAATAATATTTTAATGACTTTTATCTCTTGTTATAGGTTTTATTGGGTCTGACATACCGGTATGATGACACTTTTTAAAACGTTTGGCTTGACCCAGACAGTTTCAAATGTAGATGTGTATTTTATTGTCCGAAGATTTTAAATGAACAAATAACAAGTATACGGCAACCAATTGTGACGATCACAAGACCTCATAACGTCATCTGTAAATCGTTCCAAGAACTGCATTCTTCCACACAATCTCTATGATACAGAAACCGACCAGAGCATGACCAGAGAACGAAACCTTTAATAATAAGCGCGGTGAAAATCACCACGGATCGCTGCCCGGCCCCAGCATCAATCGTTCTGCGTGCTCTCCGGCACATATGTTAGTAAGACAGGGGAAACTAGTGGATGTCGATTCGTGAGACTCCCCCAAGGAGATGAAATGTATTGAACGGAGAGAGTTTCACAATGGATGGGGTAAGTATTACTGGACCCAATATCATGAAGCTGTTGAGCACAAAGATTTGCTGAACATTTACAAGTTTAGCTGGTGCGCAGAAATGGGATATATCAGCCAAGAGAGTGCTTTTGACTAGGGGGCTCTATGCATCTTAAGATGAATTGCCGAAATGATTTGCATTGTGATATCACACTTTGCTAAGCAATTACGATCGATACACATTTAAGATCAATCTTAGCTCTTTGTGAAATCAGCTCCTTCTCTGCTCATTTTTTCTTTTTTCCATTTTTTTTTCTTCTTCTGCTTAACAGTTTAATGAATAAAGCCCTTGTAGATTTTTATTGATGGGTTATAAATTGGTTTATTTTGGACCAATCATATAGGTACCGATTGGTTAATAAGAACAGTGTTTTCCATGGTGTGAGATGACATTTTTGTCTGTGTCTTTCTTCTAATGTATCAAATAATAAACCACAATGTGGTAATTTGGGTTGTGATATTAAAATGATCTGTTTCAACCTTGATATGTTCCGGGGTTTGCAAGTCAAGCTTGAAGGTAATGCTCTATACATTTGTGCTTGCCTCATTAGTTCCGTATTATCATTTTTTTTCTTGACGCAAATTGGTAGGCATACATGTGTGGGGTTTTTTTTTCATGTTAACACTTTGGAATTAGCAATCCCTAAAAATCCTAGCACATGGTAACCACCTGTTAAATTGACATTTGGGTAGGCCAATGTACGAAATGAGATGCGTACGTTTTCATGTGATGTTAACACGTTAAAAACATACATTCTAAAACACAGTATGTTAAAGAAAAAGAAATTGATCCAAACTGATTCATTTATAATTTAAAACAAAATGCGTGTTGTCGTTATAGTCCTAAGTTATTGATATACCATGCAAAACAAATACGACATATAATCAGCTCAGTCAATTCATTTCAAAAAAGTAAAACCGGAAGACTGTTTTAAACATTCACAAAAGATTGCGTATTCAAAGTTGTAAAAAATAAATTGCATCACGAAAGTTAGACAGCAGAGTGTGTGCTATGAAACTTTAAAAACATTTGAAACGTTCAACATTTGTTTTCATAAATGTAATAATGTTTCTTGCAATCAAGCATGACATTCAATGACAAAACAAAAATGTAGTAATAAGAGAAAGAGTATTGTCAAACATCAAATTAGATTTGATTGATAAACTGTAAGATTGTTTGAATTCAAACAATGCGTTATAAACTCATAAATGAAGCATACAATCTGCACGTTGTAATAAACCACATGGGAGAAGTTGCACTGTTAACCCCTCAACCCTACGTGTCCTTGCTCTATCCACTCCGATATGCTATGCAACTCTAATGAAACAGCTTGTATATACGAGAAAATAATTGTTGACTTTTGCACATGAGTAATGCGACCGTCTGTATAAATATTATTATGTTTACTATATACACGATGCGCTCATTTGAATGTGTCCTTCAATGATGTTGCTAAGAACATTCCCCGATCTTAAAGGCTCTGTACACTATTGGTAAGATCGAAAAACACAAATGTTCACAGATCCACACACAACTTACATGATTTAAAGTAAGTAATGGTTGAAAGGGTTCCTTAAAATATTTCTGCCTAAAATGCTATCGTTCCTGAGAAATGAGTAAACAATAGTTTTTATCACGCGCGATATTTTGAAAAAACAGAAAACACATAAGGTCTCTTTTCACTATTTTCTCGTGATCTCGATGACCAATCGAGCTCAAACTTTCACAGGTTTGTTTGTTCATGCATATGTTGAATCACACAAAATGTCGACACTGATTTTGAGGTGTTACCAAAAGTGTACAATACCTTTAAAGGTAGGGTCGTAGATTGGGTTTTTCAACGTAACACTTATTAAAAAATATACAAAATTATCAATAAGGATAATAATACAAGTGTTAAAAGTGTCTATTACTTGCTGAGAAAACAGCAAACAACTTTCACGGTATTTTCATCAACAACGTCGATTCCATCCACGTTTAGCGAGGTGACAGTGGGTACCAAAAGAATCTCTAACTGCAGCATTCACAAACGGGAAATCACGGACATTTGAATCTCCAAAACTCTCCTTGGGGTGAAATTTTTATTGATTTCCAATTAACGAGGGCATTTCAGACGAAATAATTTCGCATGATGCTTGCTACCATCACCATCTTTCAAGGAGGCTTTCGGATAGAAATTAAACAATTTTTTTCAGATTCATTACCAAAGTAAGACCCTACCTTTAAAGACAGTACAAAATGAAGAGAACATCTTTAACAACAACCCTTACTATAACAGTCTACAGCATGCACCTTGCGGTTAAACAGCTGTCAAAATGGGGAAAGCCCCCCTTCTCTTTCGCGATGGTGTATAATGTTCTGTTAATGTGTGACAACACAAAATACGGGACCCAGAGCTTCACACGCCATTCGAAGGACGTAGATTTGCCACTTTGCCTCGACTCTTTCCAACCGACCCAACGGACAATGATGCATTTAGCTCCCCCATTGCGAAATACATGAGACAATATTTTAATATTGGTAATGATCCGAGTATTTTTAATAGACAAATTTTACTTCATGAAAAGTTGATGGCGACACCACACATCCTGAGGAATATTACTTACATTTTTATTATTTACTCATTTAAAATGCTTTTAATTCGAGAGACAGAAATATGTTTAAATATACAATCATATGAAAATGACTAAGCCGTGCTTTTTAACATTACAAGAATATAAAATTCATTCAAAATACAGTATCAGACTCTCCATTTAACCCAAGCCATTTCCCTCCAGCCATCAAGTTGTCATACCATGGGTTATTTTCAGTACCACAACAACTCATAGAGAGATCACATGGTATCTCCGCAAACCTTACTAAAATGACATACCTTCACTTTAATAGATATGATCGGGGGCGTTTGAATAGAAAAATGTGGCATTTATATTGGAGGTAGCATTAGGATTAAACTGTCCTTGTGTTCATTTATACTTCTTTTCTGGGCTGCATATGATGGGCATGCACAGTTGATCAAGCAAAAACGTCCATCCCAATATGTAATTTAACGGAGGCGAGGGCTATCACAACCGCAAAAAACAAACTGTTAAATTAACAGCTTATTTTAAAATTATGGTGTCACAAAAGAAATTGAAGAGTAAATTAAAGGCAGGGTATACTTTTGGCAATTGGCAATAACAAGCATTCTCACTTGGTGTATCAAAACATATGCATAAAATAACAAACCTGCGAAAATTTGTGCTCAATTATTGTTCATCGAAGTTGCAAGAAAATATTGAAAGACAAAAGCACCCTTGCTGCACAGATTTTTGTGGTTTCAGATGCCTGAGAAAGCCTTTCTCAGATTCAAATTTTTGAGTGAAAATTTACCTCTTTCTCTATAACTACATTACTGCAAAGGGGGTTGTTTCTAAAAATGTTTTATAATATCAAAATTCTACAGCGCTCTTTACCAAGTCCATTGTTATGGTCATTATTTTTGTGAAGTAATTACCAAAGGTACCCTCCCTTTAATGGCCGTCCACTAGTTTTTCGACATACCATCCAACCAACCTGCTTTACCAAAATGTTGTGATCCTGTTTGGGCATATATGTTTTGATAGGGATTATACTGCTTGTTGATTTGTTTGTTTGTTTTTTGATTGCGGCAATCGAAATAAGCGAAGATATTTGTTTATTTTGTATGCATTTATTATGCCTACTGTTATTATTTTTTTGGGGGGGTCTTCAAATACAGTTTTCTCAACTTTGACAATATTTAATGCAGCAATAATTATTTTATATATAGAGTATTGGTAATGGTACAAACGTTATGAGCGAGCTTTCACTTTTCAGATTAATTCTTATCACTTTGTTCTTGTTAGTTACCAGTCCCGTTCTTTGTCTAGCTGAGGTTATATTTTGGTAATGACCCCGATACAATTTTGTAATTTTTAATCCGAAATCTCAAACTTGTTTATAAGGGAGGCAATAGCAGGCTAAGCATCCTGCGAAATTATTTCGTTTGAAGCGCTCCCTATGATTATAAATCAATAAAAGTATGTTGACAAATTTGATTCTCCAAAGAACGCCTAAAAGGCACCTTTTGGAGATTCAAATTTCCGTGGTGTCCATTTGTAAATGGTGCGGCCAGAGATGCGGTTGGTACCCGCTGTCACCTTGCTAAACGTGGATGGATTCGACGTTCATGATGAAAATGCCGTTACAGTTTTTCCTGCTTTCTCAATAAGTAAACACTGTATTCAAGTAAAACTTTCACGCTTTACTTCTATTGCATCGTCCTTGAAAGATTTGCCTATAAATCAGCATTACGTTGACGAAAAACAAAACAAAAAACGATGACCCTCCCTTTAACGATTATCAAAGCTTGGTGTGACACTCCATCAAACATCGTTCGTCTATGAATCACTAATGGTGGGTGTGTCCCATCCAGAATGTTCACATATTGGATAAGAGTAATTGGACATCATATCTTTAGGTGTCGACATGTACACAGTGCGTGTCGATCATTGACAGTGTTAAATTTGGTTAAGGTCTATAGGTCAGCATATAAAGCTAATGTAATCATTTGGTTCGTGTGTTAGTGACAGTAAGTATTTCTAAATTTTTGAATATTTCAGAAATTTTTCATAATTCTAAAATGTTCTCTACAGTAAGATTTGTGTGAAAACATTGTTTTGAAATTTACCATGAGAAAAAAAGTAAATATATAGATTGCTAAAAACGAAGCATCTTTTTGGAATAATTCACCAGTGCAATACATTTTGCAATAGTTGCTCACATTTTGGACATGCATTTGGTTCGTGTGACAAAAGCGAAATTGTTTTAATTTACAATTTGCAAAAGAAAATAGTTACTATTTCTGAAAATCTATCCCAATATTATGTATTTTATTTCATGAGCCCTTGCAGCATACGTATGTTAACAGCTCAACCGGCTCAACCGGCATGCTTTCCCTATAATCATTTTTAGTAGGACCTTAGATCGCAGGGGTGAGGCTCGTGTTGCAGAATTGGACATCTCCAAGGCCTTCGAAAAAGTATGGCATACTGGCCTGCTCCACAAGCTTCAGTCATAATTGGTGTGTCAGGCAGAATGTTAGCTATAATCTCTGCTTTCCTTTCCAACCGCAAGTTGAAGGTTGTCCTTAAGGTTGAAGGTTGTCCTCTTCTCCTATCCGTTCTACTAATTCCTGTGTTCCACAGGGTTCATTACTTGGTCCTACTCTCTTTCTTGTTTACATTAATGATCTGCTGCCCGATGAAGTTTTGTCTTAGCTCGCCATGTAAACTGATGATTCAACCCTCTACTGTTTTTCCCCTTACTCTTCCAACACTTCTCGCTGTGAGGTGGTTGTCTCATTGAATAATGACTTAAAGGATGTGCTGAAGTGGGGGAACGATTGGCTAACTTTTAACCCAAAGAAAACTAAACTTCTGTCTCTGTCTCGCTCTAGAGATGATGCTTTTCCATCCATTCATGTGGGCCCATTGACTCTGCCTGAGGTATCAGATTTTCGCCTCCTTGGACTTGACATCTCCACAAATGCCAGTTGGGAGAGGTATATCTCAGGCATCGCAAAGAGTGCTTCAATGCAAGTTGGTTGTCTTTATCGGGCTCGGAAGTTCTTACCTCCTGATGCTACTCTCTACCTGTATAAGACGACTATATGTCCTCTAATTAAGTACTGTTGTCACATTTGCGCCGGAGCTTCTGCCTGCCAGTTATTGTTACTAGGTAGAGTGCAGAAGCATATTGTTAATCTTGTCGGTGAAGGGTTGGGTTCAATGTTACATCCTCTTTCCCACAGTAGGTCTGTAGCCAGCCTCTGTCTTTTCTACAGATATTTTCATGTAAGTGTGCCACCAGTGTGTCCGACCTGGTTTCTCCTATCAGGATGGTTGAGCATGAAACCAGGATTTCTTCTCACCCATACACTCTTGCTTTGCTAAGATGTAGAACAAAGAGCCATTCCAACAGCTTTATTTCACGTACTCCATCTCTTTGGAACCCCTTGCCTGGTGCATCTTTCCCTCCATCCTAATCTGAACTGTTTTAAGAAGAATATTAATTCCTACCCTCAGCTCCCCTGAGTTATTTTCATCTTTAATATTTTTCTTCTTGTAGCCCCTTACCAAGAGTGGCTTTTTGCCTTGTTAGGGGCAAACTTGCATACCAAAAAATACAAACAAATAAAACATACTAAAAATAACAGTTGCAATTTGTTCCAAAGTTAGAACATTTATTTTTTACCACCAAGTAAATTTCGCAGCGCTTATTTTCTTAAAATATACTATGTTTAAAATGTGTTTTGTCGGTGGAAATGTCCACTCACTTCTGTCTATGCGTCCATCAAATCTGTTATTTCCATTTAGGGGGTTAAGTTCAGTCGATGATTTGGCGAGGGTATTAGTTTCGAAATTCAATCCTGCTTTATGGCGATCCAAATTGGCTGGAAATCCGAAAGACCTTTCTCCGAGGTCTACTGGAAACAGCATTGGTCGGTTGAAAATAATAATCCAAAATCTCAATTAATACCGAAATGGTATTGTTACCAATCCTCTGAAAAATATATTTTGCTTAAAATTATCCAAATTTTAAAGGAGGGCTGTCGTCATGACCATAGCAGGTCTGTGGCTGATGTGGAATTATGAACTCTCACCAATTACACGCGCTGGCTGTCACATCAATATAATAAGTACGCAGCGGTAGTGATGGGACGGCCAGAATGCTTAACCTCTTGTCAATATAGAAATGTGTCAATATAGAAATGTCTGTTGGAGCATGGCGATTAGTACCTTTATACTGAAACTGTACTGATGAAACAATCTTATTTGTTTGTCCTTCTGCAATTGTCACAGGGCGAAAAGATATCAAAACCAGATCCAGTTCATCATATTGTCGAAAAGGGAGCTCTCTTAAAACAGTACGTTGAATACTTTGTAATTATAAGTTCATAACTGCTGCCTTTCTTTCTGGTAAGGTTTAGTGAAAATATCAAAAATTCACAGAGCATGCACAGCTGCAAGAGAACATTACCCAAAGCACAATTTTGTCAATTTGGGTTCAGAAATTGTCCACTGAATTATTCATGTTATTCGTTTTTATGACAAAAATGTGCAGTAAAACTGATTAAGAAGAAGTTAACTACATGTTGTGGGTATATTCTCACGGAATGAAAGAATCCAAATGTCACGAGTGCATGCAAAGTGTATGCAATATTATTTAGTTCTTCATAATTAAAACTATTCAACTCAATTTCTAAATACTCATATTTTTAAGAACTTTGGCTATGCAAAAAAAATTCTTTTAAAAACTCGCATTTACTGTTTTTCTTTTTCTCAGGCATATTTCCAACTTAGTAGGCAGTAAACTCCTCGCTATGCAAGGGCGACCACCCGCCCAGTTCCATTCCAATTTCAAACGTCGTGATGACGAAGCGATAGACCTGGGGGAGAAGTCTTGCAAACGGATCCTCGTAGCGGGCGCTATGACAATGGTCATGGTTGCAATCATGGCCACACTGGTTGGCGGCATACTTATGGCGGTTTCAGAAGCAGGTAAACAATATTTTTTTAAAGTGCCCATTTCATTCCCCTTCACACTTTGATAGGTTACAGCTGGGTACATACCTCCTAAAATTGCAACGAATACAGTCAAGAACAGACATAGCGCAAATAGGGACAGAATAATACTTGACAAAGGTCATGTGAACAGCAGGCATTACTATTGTGTTGTCATAGTTTGTTATTCAATTCAATGACTATTGTACCCTCGTGGTCTGTCGTCCAGAGGCGTAAGTTCCGGTCACCTCAGCTATTTACTTTACTCTCAGGGTCCAATACTTTACCGGTGAGTGTTTTTACCCAGACCAAAGTGGCAGATTCGGCAACCATTGTAAGTTGTAGCAGAAGTTGTAGTAACATAATACATTATTTGAACACGGAGCTTTTCTTATGTTCATGTTGGTCATTATGATCCCGCGGATGGTTGGAAAATCCCCAACCATCACACTGTGTTGGAGACACGGAATACGAAGCTATGGTCAACCCGCACCACAACTTGTACTTTTTATTTCAAATTTCTAAGCAAAGGAATTATGCTGAAAGTACCCCATAAATATTTACACATAGGCCTACTACATTCCAGATAAAAACAAACGAATGCAATTGCAAGAGCGATAAAAACTATACTCAACCATCTTGCTAAGATTTGATAAATACTATTAATAAATTCAAAGACCACTATAGCCTTTCAAATGTTATGTTATGTTTAATATTTGTACGTTTTTGTGTTGTATTTATTGCAGAACCTGGACCAGAGACAGTCACAGTTCCCGGTAATGTTTTGACAAGGTCACATCCAAAAATAACCTCCAGATACAAAGTACAACCTTTATGTTCAAAAATAATATATAGTATTCCAGACAATTATAGGGTCAGCAAAAAAGAACTGTTGCTTTAATATCAATGATTTCCCGAGTCTATATCTTGTTTGAATGAAAACAGCGAAAGAAGTAATTTCACTTTTGTGCGGGAGTAACCCCAGGAATTACACAAAATGCAGGAAGGTTCTACTATAGTCTGTGGCTCCCCAGTAAGCCAAAAAGTTATAATGGCGGGGTTGGTAACCTCATAACCTAGCACAAGCTGTCAGCAAGACATCTGGAAGCCTACAACAGGGCCCAATTTCATAGAGCTGCTAAGCACAACAATTTGCTTAGCATGAAATTTCTTCCTTGATAAAAACAGGATTACCAACCAAAAGTTTCCATGTGTTGCATATTGCTTGTAACTGGTATTCAGCTGTTGTTTGCTTATCCTGAAAATCACGTGGAAATTTGGTTGGTAATCTTGTTTTTATCAAGGAAGAAATTTCATGCTAAGCAAATTGTTGTGCTTAGCAGCTCTATGAAATTGGGCCCAGATGGCTACACTTTATATTATGAGGGTTAGATCTGGGAAGGTGTGTATGTAAACAAAAACTATGCAACTCTGGGACCCGATCCCCCCTTAGATTATGTGGAATGGTCTGTCTTGAATATAAAGGCTTCGCACTGATTGGAGAAACAGTGAAATAAATCAAAATGTGCAATGACTTAGTGTTACCATATATAGCAAGGGTGTTACCAGCGCTCACCTAAGGGTTTTAACAAAATGTGTAAGGAGAAGAAGCTTAGAAAACAAAAAGGTATAAAGAATGAGTCGTGGGGCTCATGGCGAAAACCAAGGTAGTCAATACTTGACACTACTTAAAGGCAGTGGACACTATTGGTAATTACTCAAAATAATTATTAGCACAAAACATTACTTGGTATCAAGTAATGGGGAGAGGTTGGTAGTATAAAACATTGTGAGAAACGGCTCCCTCTGAAGTGGAGTAGTTTTCGAGAAAGAAGTAATTTTCCACGAATTTGATTTCGAGACCACAAGTTTAGAACTAGAGGTCTCGAAATCAAGCATCTGAAAGCACACAACTTCGTGTGACAAGGGTGTTTTTTCTTTCATAGTTATCTTGCAACTCCGACGACCGATCGAGCTCAAATTTTCACAGGTTTGTTATTTTATGCATATGTTGAGATACACCAAGTGAGAAGACTGGTCTTTGACAATTACCAATAGTGTACACTGTCTTTAAGATCAGATACATTATGTCAGGCTTATGTCAAAGTTGGGAATCGAACTACGTCTAAAAATCCATAATTTGAGATTATATATTCCGCTATAGATGTTGGTCTGACATGTCCGGGAGATATCGTGAGGAAAACGGCGCCAGGCCGGCCGGATGCGCTGGTGTCATGGGGGAGTCCGACGCTCCACTTATTAGAGAACGACCCCAACAACACAGTAGAGATTGTCAGCAACTACGAACCGAATACATGGTTCAGATATGGCGTTCATGAAGTTATTTATTCGGTAATTGGTAACACTGATGAAGAAGGAAAAGAGGAGACTTGCTCTTTCAAAGTCACCGTCAAAGGTGAGATTTTTCAAGGTGGCTGGTGCCTTAAGGTTTTTCGGTTACACCAGGCAATATGTCACAATGAATATTGTCTCCATGCTGATATTTAAAATTGTTGTCCTATAAGGTATTTTATTTGCCTGCGTCACAGTTGTCTAGCAGGCAAAATTTGTCTGATCGGTTATCAAAAGCATTCCGAAAGGTTGGTATGCGAGGAACAAAAGTAGGTATTTGGAAAATTACTATTGGAAGAATGTGGAGGAAGCGTAGTTGGTCATTCTAGCTTGCGACTTCGGTTCAGTCTAGAACACAGTGGAATTTATTTGAAAACGATCGGAAAAATGTTGTTAGTATCAAAAGCAAACCTTAAAGGGGTACAATTTGCTGATAGCCAAAACGTTTTCCAGAGTTTTTTGCCCATTGAGTTTTATCTCTGGTTTTTAATCCTATGGGACATTCAAGTTGCTGAAAAAGTAATGAGCAACAAGTTATTGATTGAATGCGTGTAAATACGTAAATGACAATCAATAATAAGTATAAACTGCCAGCTCCATCTGGTGGACGAGCCTCCAGGCAAGCCATACCCTATAGGCCTATTGGTGTAACAAATAACTGTGTAATTATTTAGAGCAGTTCAGAGGGAAAATGACGGGAAAAAATAGACTGGTCGTTACTGTCCCACAAGCAATGATATTTCACACGATTAAACGTAATATCTGTGTTCATTTAGTGCAATACACACTTTACAGATTCACGTTATCTATAAACAATTGGCTACAGACTCAAAACTAATTTTTAATCAACAGACTTAGAGCGACCGAAGTTCGATGATTGCCCAGGGAATATTGAGGTAGTCACCGACGTAAATGGGGAATTCGTCGTCCCGCCGTGGAACAAGCCAAAGGCGACTGATAACGCTGGAACCACCCGACTCAGTTCGACCTACAGTGGGCAACCGTTTCAGATCGGTACCACAGCGGTGCGATACGCAGCGACGGATGAGTCGGGGAACACTGCAAGATGTTCATTCAAAGTCACTGTTATAGGTTTGGTGTAATACTTTCATAGATTTTCAAAGGGACCCCGAGGGTAAATTTTAGCCACCTTTTCTCCGACATGAAACATAAATCATTAAAAGGAGGTCTTAACAACAACCAATCTGTACAATATATATTTTTTACCCTACACCGATATGTGCAGTCCTACAGAAAACAAATCCACAGGGATATTACCCGGGCAGGATTCAAACCCACGACCCCTGTAGTACTGTAGAATTGCCCACATTTGTTAGTTTTTGCCAAACAGAAACAAAAGTTACCCAACAAATTGCCGTATGATTGTGTGTAACAATTTGCACAGCCATAGCACTATTCTTGGGATTCTTGGGCTGTTATATAAAACACCTTAATTTTTTCCCCCTCCAGATGGAACCCCACCGGTGATTGAAAACTGTCCGGATGACATAACTATCACCAGCGGTCAACCCGAGTGGACAATGCCTACAGCAAAGGACAACGGTCAACTGGTCAGTTTCTATTCTGATAGGACATCAGGGGACATATTTCCAGTGGGTCTTACAATGGTGACCTACACCGCTGTAGATGATGTAGGGTTAACCAGCGAGTGCAGTTTTATTGTTACAATATTCGGTAAGGATTGTATCCCTTTGCCACTGAGTTGTTTGTGTAATTTGTTCGTTTCGTTGGAGAAGTTTCTTACTATAGTTTTTGTCAGCGAGTACAATTTCCATGATGTTTCTAGCTGTGCCTAACTCTAAAGACTAATTCAGTCAAAAAAGCCATAAAATGTCCTGCGTAAAGAATTATTATAGGCCACCTTATGCCGAACCAAGTCACTTACTAAAACTTATGGACGAAATCAACTTATCCAGAAAAATCACAGATGAAATGAATTAGGAACTGACAATGAATCTAACTTACTTGTTCTCATGTTTTTATTTTTTATTTTTTTATGATTCTGCAAAAGATTTGGAAGCCCCAGTTTTTACCGACTGCCCGCACAACATTACAACCACAACGGACAAGAACGGAACATACCGCGCACCGACCTGGCAGGTACCACAGGCTACCGACAACACAGGGACCGCCGACGTCTCAACAATTCACGCTGACGAGGAGTTCGAACTTGGCCGGACTACCGAAATCACGTACATGGCCACAGATGCCGCTGGGAACACTGCCAATTGCACTTTTTATGTTACGGTGAAAGGTGGGTTCCAAAATATTTACATTCGAATAACTAAACAATTTTAACCAACATACAAAATATTAATAATTGATTGAACACTGCAGTAATTTCTTTTGAAATTTTACAAAATGTTTGAGGTAGGCCCTAGGCCTAAAGCACAAAGAATACGAAATTTCCTCGAACTTACTTTCTATGTCAAGTATTTAATAACACGTTGATAATAGCAGACATAATTGTCCCCGAATATGGTGATATTTGTGGCGGAAAATTTGAATTTTCTTCTCTCGGCTTACCTGCCATGTGTTGGATCTCTGCAGAGATCACCGTCTTCGTCACAAACAGGTTGGCAGAACAAATAGGTCGACAAGTCCCCAAATCACTCTAAAATCGTTCCAATGGATACCGTAGACATCCTGTGAATATCCTTTAACAGTTTTTTCATATCAAAAGTTACAATGTTTTAACCATTTTCTGAGCCTTCTTCGTCAACTTTCTTTCACATATTCCGGAAGTTCACGTGTGCACAAACTGCTTCCAGACGACTTTGTGACTGTTTTTGCACATGTAATCTGGTTCTCTCTCCTCATGCGTATAAAAAGGAAGTGTATGAACAGAGGAAACCAGACTCCGAAAGAATTACGGGTTGCGGGTTATTTATTCCTCCGCGCTTTGTTTAGATTTCAACTCCAAAATGTTCTAGGACTATTAAGAGAAGTTCATAAAAGACATGAAGTTAAACAAAGATGCACTTTTTTTTTAAACGACAAAGCCGGTAACGTACTAACTTAAGTACAATTGTAAGTGTAACCATAGGCACTACGTTGCTGTGTGTTGAGTACGTGTTGCATGTTGTCCTGCGTGCTTGTGTATTCATCCGAGAAGCTGAAAAACAATTGACCACTCAGCGGGCTTGTTTTCCTGTTGATATGCTAAGGAACAGGTGCGGTGGTGATTTGGGGCAGAGTGCAGCGCTGTAACTAGGGTAAAATTTTAGGGGGGAAAAGTGGGGTGCACTGTTTTTTCTAGGGGACACTGCTTGCCCTCCCCCTCCTAGTTGCGCCACTGGCAGAGTGGCGCCAACAACAAACCCATCCGACTTTAGTTCATTGTTTACTTGTAAATGGCAAATGTGAGAGTGATATATTATTGGAAATTTTTTTAATTATTCAATACAACATTATTTTTTCTAATTCCCAATTTCATACCTATTTTAGATGGTACCCCGCCTGTTATTGCGGACTGCCCCAGCAATATCACAATACCCACAGACAGAGGGACACCAACGAGGCAAGTCTTCTGGCCAAATCCCCAAGCTAGCGACAACGCGAGGATCACATATTTTCATCCCACCTGGAGTCCAGGGGAAACTTTCCCTCTTGGCGTCACAGATGTTGTATATGTCGCTGAGGACTCAGAGGGTTTGAGAACAGAATGCATTTTTACTGTCACAGTAATTGGTAATTTTGATTTCTTGCAATTTCTTTTGAAGATTAATAATTAATGTAATGCAATGGCATTTTTGGACGAATCTGATTGGCTTCGCGTGTAATATAGGGTTGAGAAAACCCATGAAAGAAAAATTGTTTTTGTTCCAATATTATCTTAAACAAAATTTGAGAGACAAAAACAAAAACATAAAAAACATATCATTGATAATTATTTCAAATCTGTTTTCCATGTGTTTCAGATAATGAAGCTCCAACATTTATATTTTGCCCGTCAAACATTAAAAAGAACACCGACTCAGCGGGAAAGTTTGACCGTCCTACCTGGCCAACCCCACGGGCAACAGACAACTCTGGCCAGCCGATTATCACGGCGAGCCGCCGACCAAGGGAGTTTGTTCTTGGAGAAGAAAATCCGATACGATACGATGCCACGGACAGCTCTGGAAATAATGCAACGTGTTTGTTTTATGTGACAATTTTAGGTATGTGATTGTTTAGAGTCTGCAGACAACATTGGTAATTGTCAAAGACCATTAATCGCGCTTCATGTGACCCAACATAATAAATAACCTGTGAAAGTTTAAACTCAATCGGTCATCGGAGTCACGAGAAAAAAGGGAAAAATCCCCATTTATATTCTCACTGTTTTCGAGTTCCGGTTTTGGACTCGCGAGATCAAAACTAATTGTTTTAATTCATTTCTCAAAAACTGTAGCATTTCAGGCAAAAACCACCATGACCATTTTTATACCATTTTTATACCATATTTTTTGTGTTTTGATCATTAAAATGTTGTATCTCACCAGTGTTGTGTGCACCCTTAAATAAATAATACTATATCTTTATTTTAATGGAACCAAGGAATCCACAAAAAATGATGTTGAGAAATGTACTATCAATTATCATGAAAATTTGTTTGGCTTAAGGTGAATATTTTTTAAAACTACCAATGGTATACATTAAAAGTGGATCAGAAATTTGTAGGAAACTTAACAAATTAATTCCATGGTTTTATTGAGTCTGACATATCTATGATGGTAGTTTTTAAAACTTTTGTCTGGACCCGGATGAATTTGAATAAAAGTCATTTATGTTATTGTCTAAAGATTTAAAATTCAATAACATAAACAAACAAATAAACTTCTGTTTCTCTTTTCAAGATAACACCCCTCCAGTGATAAATAACTGCCCATCAAACATCAGAATCACGACTGATCCTGGATCCCCAACTGGGCGTGGCAACTGGACCAGGCCCTCGGCAACAGACAATGGTGAACTAATCGGATTTTCATCCAATATGAACCCGGGTGATGCTTTCCAAATCGGCCGCACCAGAATTATGTACATAGCTGTTGACAAAGGAGGATTAACGTCAAAGTGTCGTTTCTCAGTCAACGTTGTAGGTACGAATTTTGGAGGGAAATATTATAATAATATATAGAAATTTATGGATAGCTTGAAAATTGATTTTTAAAACTCCCAATCACCAATCAGCAACAACAAATTACTCTCAAAACACTTGTTTTACAAAAACTCACAAATCTACTCTGTAGTGGAGGATCTAAGACTACTTAGATGCCAGACACCGCAAAATCAATACATAAATTGGGGAATCGAACCCATAACCATTGGATTACCACTCGAACACTGTGGTGTTTTCACACTGAACTCACCAAAGTCTCTATGATACCGATTGGATACAATTAAGTGCAATGCTCTCAGTTTACACTGACTGAAGGCACTGGTGGACATGTTGCCACTCCAATCAATTCAGATGTGCATTTCCCTGATATGTTTACATTTTTGCCATTCACATTGTATTTATTGAATGTTCTCCATATGTTAATACATGAAATATATTATTGTTCCTTTTATATGTAGCAAAATGTCTCCAGTTTACCCTCAGCCCTTCAACTTTCTTGGAAGAGATGGAAAAATAATTTCACATGAACAAAGAATACCTGATCTAAACGCTACCTTTTGTTTCTTTTTCAGACAGCGAACCACCAATTTTTACAAACTGTCCCTCAGACTACAACATGGTAACCGATGCTGAGGGCAAGTTTAACTACCCCGTTTGGGAGATGGTCCGAGCCACCGATAACTCGGGCAGCGAACCTTCTGTTACCACAGACTTTAGGTTCAAGATGTTTCAACTGAACACGAGAACTCGTATTGAATACGTGGCAAGTGATGACTATGGCAATAATCAGTCTTGTGTATTTCATGTTTCAGTAACAGGTGAGTTAAACCATGGAGAACCTACTTGTGGGTGGGCCTGTGGATGTAGGGCAGGGGGTTGTGAAGAGACAAGTTCCTTAGGGTGGTTGTCTTTCTTGCAAAAAGGAGTTGGACCCCAGAGTACTAGCTCTGGTGTTTCTGATCACCAGAGTTTGGGTTCGAGTCCCAGTCGTGGCACTTGTGTCCTTGAAGAATAATTGCTTTGTCCTTTGGATTGGACATTAAGCCGTGGGTCTGGTGAACTAGCATTGGTAGTGCACGTAAAAGAACCTAAAACACTTATTGTGGAAGAGTAGGGGTTAACCCCGGTGTTTCTGTTTCACATAGCAAGCACCCTTGTTTACAGGTTTCCTCAGGCTTGTGAGCTACAGTGATTAAGTTCACTTATGAGGCATCCTTGATTTCACTACCAGAAATATATAATAATAATAATAATAATAATGTGTAATGACATTTTTGATGGCCTGGTGGTTTTGACCAATCTAGAAATTTCTGTGTAACTTTGTTATACTTACCAGCTCAGTGAGATAGAACCTTGTCATCCTGGCTTGTCAAATTGCGTTTGCCTCATAGGTGTGGATTTTGTGAAATTTTATTCTAAAGGCCTTATGATTTTTAAACTCGTAGATGGCACCCCACCGGAAATTGAACAGTGCCCCAGTGACATTACAGTGTCTACAGACTTCCGCTCTTCTACCAGCCGTGTGAACTGGTCACTTCCCTCTGCGGCAGACAACAGCAAACAGGTCACCCTCGTATCAAATATTGAAAAAGGACAAAGCTTCCCGCTTGGAATGACAGTGGTCCAATACACAGCGATTGACCCTGTGGGTTTGACAGCGGAATGTAACTTTACTGTGACAGTACTGGGTAACAAATTGTTTAAGTTGTTGAAAAATGTTTGGTTTCAACCCTCCCCCCCCCACCCACCTCCATCATCGACACCACTTCACCCTTCACATCCCACCCTTCCTGTCTAGTGCACCAAAATATAACTATAGAGGGGGGTTGCGAAGAGAAGCCGCTCTACAGAGAAGCCCCCCCCCCCAACACCACCACCACTGCAACCACCACAATGACTCAATATTTTTCTCCCAAGTAAAGAAAAAAGGGAAAAGAAACAAACACAAAACTGAAAGGTCCTTGGGGGTGGGGGATGAAGGGGACTTGAAACCTCTGATCTCCTCTTAATGGCACCTACTTGCTCATCCATTGTTGAGTTGATTTCTAATTATTCTTAAATCATCTTTTTCATAAACCATACAAACTCTAGCACTCTACATTGGAGTACAGCCACAGGCCCCAAATCCTTCAAAATGAGACCACATCCCACGAAGGGTTTTGGAGGATTTTGGACTGACAGGTTCAAAGAATAAACTTGCAGACCTGGGTCCAACTTCATAGGCTGCTTAAACAGCAAACATTGCTTAACAGTTTTGGTGCTAAGCAAAAATAAGCAGGATACCAGTCGTAGATGGTACATGTGGAATGGTATTTTGGCTGGTTACCTTATTCTGGTAAGCATAATTTTGTTGTGCTAAGCTCCTTTTTGTGCTGAATCAGCTCTATGAAATAGGGCCCTGAAAATAACCAATAAAGTGTGTTTTATGATAAATTGATTTTCTTCACACAATAGATACTGAGGTGCCAGTGTTTGCAAACTGCCCAGCAGACTTTAAAAGGATATCAGACCCCAACGGCGAGTTCGATGCCCCTGTCTGGGAGACTCCAAGCGCTGTGGACAATGTTGATGGTCCGGTGGTAGTGACCACTACTTATGAACTCGAACCATTTGAACTGGGTGTCAAGACGCCCATCAAATATACAGCAATAGATGCGGCGGGGAATAATGCCACTTGTGCATTCAGTGTTTTTATCAAAGGTGAGATTAACCCCCCCCAAAAAAAAAAAAAAAAAAAAATTGCAAGTGTCTTTATTTGATTTAATAATATTATTTCTGCTTTTATTTTAGTGTTAGAATAAAACCAAAATACTACAAGTGTGTCCAACACTTGTCCAAAAACATAAGAGATAAATTTGAAAATTCAAATACTTTTTCGGGGGTGGGGGAGGGAGTCCAAAGACCCCCCCCCCAACAAAAGTAAAATTAAAAGTGTCTTTAGTTGATTTAATAATTGCACCGGGGATGAAGAATATTATTTCTAGTTTTAATTTAGTGTTAGAATAAAACCAAAACATTATATTTCAACAAGCATGCTTTTAACTCCTGCACAGCAAAATTAAAAGGCTTGTTTTCATTTCAAGATGGAGGGAGAAAAAGTAAACTTAAAACTTACCCCTTTTTTTCTAGATGAGACACCCCCAGTCATCAGCAGCTGCCCAACAGACATCAGTCTCACCACAGATCCAGGTTTGCCGACTGGGCGTGGCAACTGGACCACGCCCTTGGCAACGGACAATAGTAAAAACGTCCGACTGATATCCAATTGGGATGCGGGTGATGATTTTCAGATTGGAACGACAGCGGTTACGTACACGGCAGTCGACAATGCTGGGTTGACAGCAAGTTGTCAGTTTACTGTGACCGTTGTGGGTGAGTTACATTTTATTAGACCATAGAGAAAGGACTTATTCAGTCAACGTGTCCCCTGGAGGGATAAACAAACATCGTTGGTTTTTTGATGTAATAGATGTTAAATTTGTATTGGGAATAAAAAATATTACTTGGTTTTACTCATACACCGATGTGTGTTAAGCACTGTATACTCAGTGCTTTCCTGAGTCCTGTGAAGAAAAACCATATGCATATTACTCTGATGGGATTTGAACCTACGACTTTTGCCATTCTAGTGCAGATGTCTTACCACTAGACCAAAGAGATTGCCCAGTAGTTGGAGGCAGTTCAAATCCTATATTCTAGCAGCGGGTACCGCAACAATTTAATAGATGTTAAATCATGGATAAAGAATAACCCTAACCCTAACACATACGCTGATGTGTGTAAAGCACTGTATACTCAGTACTTTCCCGAGTACACCTTGTTTTCACTTTTTTCAATGAGAAAATCATATCTCATCCTCTGGTCTACAATAAAATCAATGTACAACCAACTTAACTTGTGAAAAATGTCATCAATTTAAAGTAATTTTCTTTGCTAAAGGGTGTACACAACATTGAAAATATTGAAAATTGAAAATATACGTTTTCACAGATTTGCACATGGTATAAAGATGGTAAAAACTTCCCTGTTTTGCTTGAAATGCTACAGTTTAAGAGAAATTAGTAAAACAACTACTTTTGATCTCACAAGTCCTAAACTTGATGTTTGAAAACAGTGGGGAAAAAAAGGGTTGTTCCACAATTTGATGAGTAATGAGCTTAAACTTTCACAGGTTTGTTATTTCATGTATGTTGGGTCACATCAAGTGTGGATACTGGTCTTTGACATTACCAATGGTGTACATTTGCTTTAAGTGAAAACAACTTACAGATGCGCCTTTTCAAGGATTTTGTGCTCGCTCTTGTAAATACTTATTTCGATTGCTGCAATAAGAAAGGGGGATTGTTAGGATCTTTACATGCTTCTCGACTTAAGTAACATTGCAGAAAAAAAGCTTCTTCGAAGGATTGGTACTGCTAAGAACTATATAATCAGTAAGCTTTCAGATTGAAAAAATCACTGTTATCTTTCTTTTATAAGTACCATTTCTGTATTTTGCTTTTAAAGTTCATTCCCAAAAAAGCTTTACACATTTAAAAAAATAATTTCCATTCATTTCTTTTACAGACAACGAGCCACCAGTCTTTGTGAACTGTCCGTCCAACTTCAACCTGGTCACCAACGCTAACGGCAGATTTAACTACCCCATGTGGGATTTGGTACAAGCCACCGATAACTCCGGCAGAGAACCAACCGTCACCACATCCTTTAGGTTTCAGATGTTCCAGTTAAACACAAGGACTCCAATTAAGTATACGACAGCTGATGCTTACGGGAACAATGAATCCTGTGTATTTTACGTTTCAGTGACAGGTGAGTTTCAAATCAAAAGATATATTTACTCTTTTCTACTAAAACCACGCCCACTTTGCTTCAAATTAAGGAATGACAGATTACTTCCTTTCGAGAAGATTAAAAACAGCAGGGGCCAATGTCATAGCGCTGCGTAAATGCAAGCAAATCTTCGTGCTAACTAATGCAGAAAAAGTTGCTTAAGCAGTAGCGTATTACACAGGTTAGCAAGAAAATTAGGCGGCCAGCTTGCACGTTCACCTTACATCAATTCATACAGTAAGCACCGAAAGGTTAGCATGCCTTTTCGTGTGATTATGGTTAGCAGCGCTATGAAATGGAAACTCGTGCAGCAAGCACCTAATCGGCCGTTAAGCAGCTCTATGAAATGGGGCCCTGATGTGCAAGGGATAACAAAGTTATTGCTATTCTTTCTGTTAATAAAACTAAATGACTGTCAAAAGTGACAAGCATTGTAACCCGAAGGCCTGAATAGAAGATCATGAAGAGAAAGAGATGATGGAAGAATTAATGTTCAGTTTAAGATGTGGGAGGAAAACCTCAAATGGGGAAATCCAATGCAACAGAGCTGCCAACATTTGCATCTTGCAATCAGGAAGATTTTGTACAACAATCAGGGAGATATTTAGAATTACATTCAACATAATAGGGAAAAAGGTTTCCTTAATCAGGGAGATTTTCAAATTTGTTCATCAGAACATAGAAAGATTGGTTTATTTTCAGGGAACTTTCTGCAGAATCAGGGAGAGTTGGCAGCTCTGCAATCAGGTAGAGACTGACAACCAGCTCTCTCCCGTAACAGTGGTCCAATGGCCAAATGCTATAATTAAAACACTTAAGGACCAGTCAAATTATCTCAAAGTGGTCTTGCTGGCTAATTGAGTGCTTAAAAGCATCCCTATTCAATATGAAGTATGGACCAGTGAAAACGCTGGCAGACCAGTGAAATGACAAGCTAACTGGTCACTGATCCCACTGGCTAGGATCACTAATAAAGTTAAGGGCAAACCCTGAGAACTTAATCCAGATACGAGGCTCCTGTCCAAGGCAGGATTCGAACTTTGGCCCACAGAGGTGAAAATCAGGGGAAAAAAAAACACTGAGCAAACCTGATTCTCCTGTACGATGAGATCCCTAACTTTTGAATTTTCATTTTGGCTCGACCCACAGATGGCACCCCACCCGAATTTGAAGAGTGCCCAAGTGACATCACAGTGTCCACAGACTTCAACGCTCCAACCGGACAAGTCAATTGGTCAATCCCTGTTGCCGCAGACAACAGCAACCAGGTCACCCTCTTATCCAACATGAAGACAGGGGACGACTTCCGAGTCGGAAAAACAGTGGTCAAATACACAGCTGTCGACCCTGCCGGTTTGACGTGTGAATGTAATTTTACCGTGACGGTAATTGGTAAGATTTTGTTTCAACTAAACTTTAGTTCTCTGACCATGCTCTGATTTTGTGTGTTTTTGTATACCCCAGGACCTAAGGTAATGGGGGGGATCCACAAAGTTCCTCTCCCTCTCTTGCTATTCCTCTGATATACTGAAATCCCATAACATTGATAATATGTTATAAGAATTTCAGCTTTCCCCTACTTTGACAGATGACGAGAGTCCCAGGTTCATGGACTGCCCTGCAAACTTCGAAAGAACCACAGACCCCAACGGCGAGTTCGATGCCCCTGTCTGGGAGACTCCAAGCGCTGTGGACAATGTTGATGGTCCGGTGGAAGTGACCACGACATACAAATACAAGCCAGTTGAATTTGGTGTCCGGATGCCCGTTGTGTATACAGCAATCGATGCGGCAGGGAATAATAGCACCTGTGCATTTTATGTTATTATTAACGGTAAGAAAATATTTAGAAAATTTTAGGTTTATAATTAGTCGACTTTCCCATCTATCCTCTTTTCAAGACGTTTGGACAGCCAGGCCTCACAGCCATAGAGCAGGACTGACTCCACTAGTGAAGAAGAATCTGAACTTCAGCTTCTACTCCATTTGACTTTCCCATCTAGCCTCTTTTCAAGATGTTTAGACATTGTCCAGGCCTCACAGCTATAGAGCAGGACTGACTCCACTGTAGTAAAGAATCTGAGCTTCCGCTTCTACTCTATTTGACTTTCCCATCTAGCCTCTTTTCAAGACGTTTGGACATCCAGGCCTCACAGCCATAGAGCAGGACTGACTCCACTAGTGAAGAAGAATCTGAACTTCAGCTTCTACTCCATTTGACTTTCCCATCTAGCCTCTTTTCAAGACGTTTGGACATTGTCCAGGACTCACAGCTATAGAGCAGGACTTAATCCACTGTAGTAAAGAATCTGAGCATCAGCTTCTGCTCCATTTGACTTTCCCATCTAGCCTCTTTTCAAGACGTTTGGACATTGTCCATGCCTCACAGCCACACAGCAGGACTGACTCCAATGTAGTGCAGAAGAATCTGAGCTTCAGCTTCTGCTCCATTTGACTTTCCAATCTAGCCTCTTTTCAAGACGTTTGGACATTGTCCAGGCCTCACAGCCATTGAGCAGGACTGACTCCACTGTAGCGAAGAAGAATTTGAGCTTCAGCTTCTACTCAATTTGACTTTATCAGACTGACTTCATAGAGTTTAGAGCTTTTCAATTCAATGTAAACAAAATCTCTTTACCGTTTTTCAGAATAAATATACAATTTGTTCAATTTGCAGATGAAACCCCACCAATCATCGAAAACTGCCCCTCTGATATTACCATCCCAACTGACCCAAGCCAACCTACTGGTCAAGCCAACTGGACGATACCCAAAGCATCAGACAATGGGCCAGGCGTCGGGCTTGTTTCAAAGTGGAACCCTGGCGATGACTTCCCCCTGAGGAGGACAAAAGTCACCTATACAGCGATAGACGCGGCAGGGTTAAAGGTCAAGTGCCAGTTTTTTGTCACAGTAATAGGTCAGTACTTTTTTCATGTCACAGACATAATTCTAATAAAAATAATATTTTCTTTAATTTGTATATTTCAGAGGTCTTTAAGAAAAACAAATAAGCTAAAAGGCATGCAGGTATTTTTTCAAATTTAAAACTGACAACATATTGTTTACAAGTGCATTTTACTCAAAATAAATTGAAGGTTATAAATAATTTGTTGTCAAAAAAACCTACAAAAAACTAAAATTCTATAATTCCAGTATAAAGTGGTCATAAAGCAAAGAAACTGGCTCAATAGCATGCAAGATAATTTTTGTATTTTGAAAACGAAAAAACGTATTGTCAACAAGTTCACCTACTCAAAATACTATAAATTTAAGGGTTTTTTCTGTTCTTGTTATAAAAATGAAGGTCCATCTTTTCACATGCAAATCGAATTCAGCAAATTAAACAAAGAAAGTTGTTTTGTTGCTGGGGTTTTTTTAAACAGATACCGAAAGCCCAGTTTTCACCTCATGCCCTAAAAACATCGAGCGAACCACGGATGCAGAGGGTAAATTTGAATACCCGATGTGGCCACGCCCTTACGCCATTGACAACTCCGGCCTGACACCAGAAATCACAACCACTTATATGTTCATGATGTTCCCATTGGAGACAGACACCTCGATTGAGTATTTTGCAACAGACCAAGCCGGAAATACCGCCAGATGTATCTTTTATGTTCGAATTAAAGGTGAGGATTTTTTTTCCACAAGACTCTCACTGTCTTTTACTTGGGTGTGCACCCTGGTTCAAATCTCACCTTAGTTTAAAGCCAACAACATGATATATTCAGTCTCTCATATTCGGTAAGAATTGGCCTCTCAACACCGGCCACCCTCGGTGGTCAAGTTGTTAGGATATCTACTATACAATACAGGGTTGTGGGTTCAAATCCCACGCGAGTAGTATGACTGGATTTTTTTGCAGGACTGGGGGGGGGAGAAGCACGGAGTATACAGTGCTTATCACACATTGGTGTATGGTAAAAACTAAAATTAATGTTATTCTTTTTTCCCGATGCAATTATTACATCTATTAGGGTTGTTTTTTCAACTTAACATTTTTGTCATCACATCATGCAAATGTCTTAGTTTATAATAATATTGGGTTGTATTAAAGCACACACATCCCAGTACCTAGGTCTAAGCGCTTTACAACATTATTATCCCTGTTCATCAGGCATACTTAGAGCATTCCTCAAACTTCCTTAACTCCTCTTAACTGGCGAGCATACAACCCCAAGCTGCTAATTATATCAGCGCTAAGGGGTCAATCATGTGATAATACCATCTCAGCCCTCTCTCATGTTCCAATTTATACACCTGGGTTAGTCGAAGCAATTTATGGTCAACTGTCTTGCTCCTGCAACCTGTGCTGCCAAGTAACCAATCAAAAGAGCCATGTCTGCTCTGACAGCTACCCATTTACACCTGGGTAAAGAGAACCAAGTTATGGTCAAGCATAGAGAAAGGACAAAGTCTTGATCCTGCAACCTTTGCTGCCAAGTATGTAGCTACCAATCACAAGAACCATCTCTGCTCTGACAGATAACCATTTATTCCGGGCTGAAGAGAAGCAAATATGGTTAAGTATCTTGCTCAAGGACACAATTGTCATGACTGGTATTCCTGGTATTCCCACCAGAATAATATAATAGGCCTTTATTAGGTTCTACCATAGAGAAAGGACAACCCTTTCTCTATGGTTCTACGAAACACTGTATCAAGGTGCCTTACACTATTACTACCTCTGTTCATTTGAGCCCTAATTACTCCTAACACTATCTCAATTCCACTAAAATATGCAAAAATCTCTCCCTTACAAGTACCCATTTACTCCTGGGTGATGAGAATCATTTACAGTTAAAATGTCTTGCTCAAGGACACAAGAGTGCATGACAGGGATTCAAACCCACACTCTGATGACTCAGCCATCAGAATTTGCGTTCGATTCTCTAGACCGCTTGGCCATGACATACTACAAAGGACTACAAAGGACCACAAAGACAATTAATTCAAAATAACAATGATTTCTGTTTGTAAAACTTCTTTTGAAGATGGAACACCACCTCAGATCACAAACTGTCCCGGCGACATGACCGTATCCATTGACCCCAGGTCAACAAGCGGTGGCGCCACATGGACGACACCCAGTGCCACTGATAACGGGAAAATGGTCAGTTATGAGCCCAACGTCAACCAGAGTTATGAGTTTCCGCTTGGAGACACAAATGTGACCTACATCGCAACAGACTCTGTTGGGTTAACTGCAGAGTGTCAGTTTACAGTCACAGTTGAAGGTAACTATTCCAGCTCTTCTACACATTATATTAATTTTATTCTCTTCACAACTTAATTATTTTGTATATTTATGAAATAATGTTTAAATGCAAATTTAAAAAAAACACAATTTGTTTTGGTGATCACAACAACATTGTTTTGAGGAGTTTAAGTTTACTGTTCTAGTTTATCGTAATGTAAGACATTTCTACAAATGTTAATATTTGTTATTTCTTCACAATTGAGAATTAAAAACAATACATAAATGAGTAAAATTTTGCATAGGAATTTTAAAAACAAAATCTTCATTGTTAAATCTTTACTTCATTGTTCCAGTAAGAAAGATCTTTCAGAAAATAGACTTTTTTTTGACAAATCTTTGCATTATCTTTTGTTTTTCTCTTTGAGTAAAATATTTAATAAGTTATCTGTGTTTAGCTCTTAGAGCACTTTATCTGTGTGGTACGTGTGTCGAGGCCGAGCGGTCAAGTGACTGGACTCGACTAGTCTTGACACTTGTGTCCATAAACAAGACACTTAACCATTAATGCTTTGTCCTTCGGATGGGATGTAAAGCCGTTGGTCCTGTGTGTTATGTAATGCACGTAAAAGAACCCAGTTAAACTGATCGCCAAGAGAAGGAGTCTGCCCTGGTGTTTTTTGGTATGGTTGGCTGCAGATTGCACCACAGCACTTTGTAAACCATTACATGGTGCTTTGTAAATAAATGGATCTCATAATTCAAACAAAGCCCGCATACCTTGTAGATAAATAATGTGTGTTAGCTTAAATAATACTAATTACCTCTACTCCTGTACAAATACTAATTAATTTTAGACATTCCTTTCTACAGTGAATGTTTTCAATACAAGGTAAAAATTTGTTTATTGCTAACTTGAAGGTACATCATTGGTTTATCAAGCATTTTTATATTTTTGTATCCAGATGAAACCATTTCCAATGGAACTATTTCTTGAAACTATTAGCCAATTTTGTGGTTCTACCATCCAAAATTAGTCTGGCCCCTTTTTGGGTATAATAAAAATTATGTTCATAATCATTAAAGTATACAGGGAACAAGACTAGACAACAACTTGCTAACAGCTTATCACTTGTTTTTACTCTCATGACGGTTAAAAATTCCATTAACCAATGTTGTACCTTTTCTTTTAAGAAGGAGTTTTGTTTACCATGTGAAACAAATCAATGTTTTTTTGTTGGTCATTCCCGGGTGCAATTTCATGGCACTGCTTACCACAGGATTCTGCACTTACGGCCCCCTTTAGTGTAAACCATGCGAGATTCTATGAACTCCACCGTAACTCGCAGCCCTCTGTACATTGCGCGTAATTCTATGAGCTTTAAGCGCAGAATTCCGCAGTAAGCAGCGCTATAAAATTGGGCCTTGTTGGTAAGTCATTATATCACGAGTGTTCACATTTGTAGCATGCTTGACTTTCACGCTCTGCCAGGCTCCTAAGCTGGCATGAATTGTGTATAATTTAACCTGAATTTCCTTATTTACACATTCAAAAGCAATTCTTGTGACACAAATGAACAGTTTTTAACATGACATCGAGTTTCTACAGAACATAGGTGAAATGGAAGTCTAGAATTTAACAAGTTCTTGAGTAAACCTTTTAAAGAAATTACACAGTGGGCATCTCATAATCATGGAGCCAAACTGAGTCAGCTGGTGTGGTTTAATAATTATGGTTAAATCAAATCACACTTACCAACACGATACTGTTTAGTGGTTTTTATTTTTGCAGTTTTGAAGTTGTTTTGTCGATTCCTGATGCACAGGTTTGAACTTGTTGTGTAGTGTTGTTCAGTGTTGTTGGATGTTAGCGTGGTTTATTTTGGGGAGGACAAGGGTGTTGCCCATAGTGTTGGTTCCCCTATGCCAGTACTGTTTTGTAAATTGGTTGGTGTGTTTTGGTTTGTTCATTTGTACATTATACATGTAAATATGGCAATCCATTTTTGTTGCATATGTCCTGTACATTTATTTAGTTATTTATTTGTTGCTACTACTGGAAAGCATAATGCTTGTGTGCATCACAGGCAAATGTTTTTTTGTGTCACTTCATACCCGTACAGTTGCGTTAACGTCATTGGTTCAAGAGGCCTGTGCATACACTTCAGTTAAAGAGAAAGGGAAATGTCAAATTCAATTTTGTGATGTACTCATTTTCCAATAGATAGAGTCCTCATGTGAGTGGGGGAAAAATTACAAGTCTCTAACCTCACCTGAAAATGGTGTAAATTGCCGTGGTATTCAATACTCTTCCGGTGCAAAATTTGTCAACATCCAAAACATCTGATGACATCATTCTGAGAAAAATGAGTATTAAAACTTTTAGTGTCGTGCGTGCAAAGGGGTCAATAGGAACAACGATGGATCCTACCCAGTAATGGTGACACATGATTTTCACTTGGATTTGTTGATATGTACTAAACCGTTTGTCAGTGCTTGTTTTGCCGTAGTAAGTTGTTGTTGGTTGCATGTTTTCTGTTTCTGAAACAGATATTGATTTTTTTTTTTTTTTTTGCAGCTACCCCTTACCTAAAATCTCAACTCCAATTCCAAAAAATAAAGTGCCCAGATCCCAACACCCAGTGTTTGTGTGTGTCAGTGTTTTCCATTAGGCTAAATGATAAAATCATAATTGATTAGCGTTGTAAAAACAACAACTGCTATGGCAGGTTTTTGACTACTTCATTAAAACTCTTGGTGACATTTTCCATTTGAGTTGACCAACCATTTGAAACAATGCAAGGAAGTGTACAAATTTCTTTCCCCTATTTTGTTCTACAGCACGGTGTAACTTATCCCTATCGACTCCGGGACAGAAAAACAACTACGACTACAAATTCATGTTCCCATTGGCCCAGCCAGCAGAGGAGGATAGAATACGCTTTGATTTTGCCGTCCGGTCAGGCGGAACCGTGTTTGTTGCCCTGGCAGAAGATAGGGAAAGTCCTCATGTTTACGAGATTGGTGAGTAAAACATCAAGTTATTTTCTGATCAACATTTGAACAGATTATTCAAGTGATTAATAAACCTGGAGGATAAATGAATATTCAAATCTTGATTGATTGACTTATTTTTCTCATGAATGTTGAAAACCACATGATCCGTGACAAAAGCCACTTTGGGGATGAGACACTAAGAAGGAAAAATGTACACTAAAAAAGATGGGAACATTGAAAAAGAGAAAAAATATATGATCATTACGATATCTTTCTCGTAAGGAAATGGTTACACAGCTAGGTGCCGGCACCCCTAATGTATTTTCCTAATACTAATTCTAATCCTAACCCTAACCCTAGCATGTAGATCACATATGGGTGTCAGAACATAGGGGTATCGGAAGATAGAGCAGTCACCAAATGAGACCTAGGGACCCTCGAAAGTGCCTTAAGTTGCACTGTGACCCATAGGCCTGAAGATACCTGTGAAGAGATGTTGAAGTAATCTCAGTTTTAGATGTGGGAGGAATTAGGAAACCTCCAACTGAGGGAAAACACTCACAATCAGGTAGGGATTGAGCAAGGCTCCGGTCTGAAGTGGGATTTGAACCGGAGTCTGCAGAGGTGAAAAGGCAGGAAAAAGAAACCACTCAACCAACCCTTCCAAAGAAACTGCCCTTGCCACGCCCCTCTCCAATCAGATCCAGGAGAGACAAAATGAGAATCTTCTTCCAAGGGAAGTTCATCAATGTCCAAACAGAAGCAGATTGCAGAAACCACAACCACAACAAAATATAAACATGACTTGTTTATTTTGTAGGTATTGGAAGCAAATCTTTCATCAGATGTGGAGTTTTATGCAAGCCCCGCTACGTCACCGTGCGTACGCCTGGTATCCTTGCCCCCTCCAACCAGTTCCATCGATTCTGGATCACCTACACCAATAATGGATTCATCCAAGTGGGCAAAGGGAGTGAGGAACCATTCCTGCAATGGCAGGATCCATCCACCCCTCTGGATATTCAAATCATCGGAATAGCCTCATACCATGAAGCTGATTGGATAGGCTACTTATGCAAATACGAAGCCAGACAGCTGATTGGTCAGTTATAACAAAAGGCAAGGCTGGTCCTTACCACTATGTTAAAATTAAACCTTTCAAGACTTTCCATTACATGCTTCATATAAAATAGTGGACCCCGAGAGAAATTTTACTACAAAATATGAAACTGTTTTAACTACCAAAGAAAAGAGTCTTTATCCATCCCCCTTCCATTTCTCGCCCCGCCCATTCCCCCAACCTTTCCCGGATCCGCTTCAAAAATAATTAATAAGGTTTACCGTATTTACTTAGTTTTCAAATTGATTCCATTGTATTGTCTTTTTTAGGATTAATTGTTTATAAAATTAGGACATGAAATATGAATTTAGAAGCCAGTGGACTGGCTCGTTCTTTTTATACAAAGCATGTTGACGCTAAACTTCCTTAATGAGTGTTTTACTAGAAACCTTCCTCACTCTAACAAAATCCAACATGATATGGTTAACTCAACATCCAAACTGATGGACTCTGATTATGGTGGTCTGCCTGATCCCATGTAGAGCATGATCGGTTTACCAGTGCAGTCCTCAGTCCATCACCATGCAGTAACTCAACACCCAAACTGCTGGACTGTGGTTATGGTGGTCTGCCTGATCCCATGTAAAGCATAATCAGTTTACCAGTGCAGTACTCAGTCCAACACCATGCAGTAACTCCACACCCAAACTGTTGGACTCTGATTATGGTGGTATGCCTGATCCCATGTAGAGCATGATCGGTTTACCAGTGCAGTCCTCAGTCCAACACCATGCAGTAACTCAACACCCAAACTGTTGGACTCTGATTGTGGTGGTATGCCTGATCCCATGTAGAGCATGATCGGTTTACCAGTGCAGTACTCAGTCCAACACCATGCAGTAACTCAACATCCAAACTGTTGGACTCTGATTATGGAGGTCTGCCTGATCCCATGTAGAGCATGATCAGTTTACTAGTGCAGTCCTCAATTCAACAAAACATGCTGTTGGATTTTGATGGGTTTGTGATGGTTAGGGTGTTGAATATTTAACACTTTGTATATTACAAAATCTATTTCTAAATGTTAATTGTACAAAAACTATTTCTTAATGTTAATTGTAGTTGTTGTTAGATTCAATTTGTGCTTTACTTGTTTTGAAATGTTTCTAAAAGGGTTGACATTTTTGTAGTTTTCGGTAAAAACTCAAGGGAATCTTATGTTTTTAAAGATTTTCCAGAATCTTCAGATTTTGGAAATCAACCCAAATCCTAAAATGTACCCAAAGTACATTTGTTTATTTGTGACGCTCCAAGCCAAAACTTAAAGCACTTCCTACCAAAACTCAAAACCCATGGGTTTCTATTATTTAAAATAAATCGACCCACACAATTTTGTTTTCTGCACATTTTTGTCAATTTTGCACTTTTTATTAAAATCATCACATTGAATATTTACATTACAATTGCTGTAATTAAACTAATTATTTAATAGTAAGGTCAAATTTAGAACAGTCACAAACACATTCACAACATGGTATGGTAGAGCATTTTAAATGGCTTCGACCCGATTTGGGCAAAATATGACTGCCTGAATTTCACTTATTTTTACTTCCAATGTCCATCAATTTAAATCAAAATATTAAATAGAACTGCTTTAAGACCCAAATTTGCAGAACTGCTTGGGAGGAAAAATATGTAAATAAAAACCTGCAATTATGAACATAAATAACTCAAAATTACTCAAAAGGCATTTCTTGCCCTCCAGATGAGGTCAAAGGTCAGGGGTCATGAGGTGAAATGATTGATCAAAGTTCAATTAAGAGTTGTTCAAGGTCAAGGCAATGGTAGTAGTTTTCAATCAAAATAACAACAATAAAAGAGAAATTTGATTTTTACTTTTACTTTTTATTTTTTGAACGTTCAAAAAATAATTATTCAAAAATTGACCAAAGACGTTGAAGCGTCATTTTAAGTATCACAATACAATGTTTGGCGAAACTTGTGGCCGATTGTCTGAACAATAAAAAGTTTTTCGTCTTTAATTTCCAGACGTTCTCACAAAAAAATACAATTTTGTTTAAAGGTATATTTTGAATCCATAGCTTTATCGGATTTTGAATAAAAATATAATTTGGATACATCAGAATAAACGGACCTCCTGATTAGTTCCTTGTGCACGACATAACAATTATAATGCCAAGGCCAATGCGATGACAAGGGACCAGACTAACTTTCCTCCAAGCCTCAGTCTGGTTAATATAGTCTTGATTGGAGAAAAAGAAATAATGGGTACTTTTTGATAAAGGTCTATAGTAGAAAGGCTAGAGGCCTGTTGTGTTCAAAGTAAAAATTAGACGTAAGGGATATTGCATTTCAAAAAATAAATACTCAATTTTAGAAAATTTCGTAGGGACTGGTGACTTTCATTTTTATGAAAAAGTTAAAATTTTTACAAAGTGTATAAACAACAAGTCGTTAAAATCAATTTATATTAACTGTAAAATATTTGTAGCAAACTTGGTGGTAAAATGATTATGAAAATACTGAATTGTGTCAATGATTCGTGTTGTTTTCTTTTTACCATAAGTTTATTTATTTAGATGAATCCTGCAATGATTTTTTTTACGGCAAATGTTGTTTCTCGATACGGCGGTACTCACAATTCTAAACACAAAAAGCATTTTTTGTACAAGTTTTGTTTCATAATATATAAAAAAAGACAATTCTAGACCACATTGAGGACTGATACACATACACCGTTCACTTTTTCAGACAATATCCTAAACTATTGGTCCATTAATCTACTTCATTAGAAGTAATTTGTATACAATTATAAAAAAAGAACATTTTTTTGAAATTATAATTCTGGTCGTGTAGCCCGTACACAAAGACAACGAACAACCAAAAGCAGCAGCATTATGCAAATTAATTTGTCAAAATATTAACAGTGTGTGATAACAATGTAATTTTACAATACCATAAATATCTTACCTTTAAACCCCAAAAACATCACCTCCTTGTAACTTCAAGAATTGTGACACGGTGATATTCTACACTGCGCTTTACAACTTTAAACCAAAAAAATTGTTTCTCTTGTGAAAAGGCTTTCCAGGTAATTTGGGGACTTTTACAAAGGAACACGTATTACCTTTAATACTTACTATATTGGATCAAGATTATCTGTACATAACTTCTTGGAGGGGTGGGGCTGGAGCGAATATTGGCAACTCCTTCCCTTGCCCCCCCCTCCACAAAAACAAGTCCCCATTCAAACTTCCCTTGTCCCACTCCCCAAAAACAAGTCCCCATTTCAACATCGTCCCTTCCAACATGACAAGAATAAGACGGAAAAAATAGTTTCAGTTTTGGTGGCGTCGAAAATCTTCAACATTCCCTCGCCATTCCCTGACATAATTATTATGGCTAGACCAATGCGACAACTTTTGAGCACTAACCAAGGCTATATTGCCACTCCACATATACCACATACACCCTCAGCTTAGCTGAGCCTCATAACACACCACCAGGGGGAGGGGGATCAATAAAAAATACTCCCTTCCTGAGGAAGAACACACATTTTTTGTTGTCAAGTGTTGGTGGGAAATATCTTACAATTTAAAAAAAAAGCTGCTGACAAAATAAATGTATACCATTTCAAGAGAACTTCTATTATAAACTAGTGCATATCCTACTCGCATGCACTTCATGATTACAGTCAATTTTTGCCCATATTTTACAAGCGTTGTTTTACATAAATAGGAACGATTATTTGACTCAATTCGTGTTTTAAAAAACCTCCTTTTTTGGCTTTAGCTGGGTCTCAATTTCATGGCTCTGCTTACAGTGGAATTCTGCGCTTACAGCGCCCTGTAAAGCACATAATTCTATGGGACGTTAAGTGCAAAATTCCGCGGTAAGCAGAGCCATGAAATCAGGCCCTGAATCTTCAACATCATTGTGAATCCAAATGCGAAAACCACATGGCTTCAAGATGGCTGACAATAGCCTCAGCCACAGCAGGAAACAAAATGGTCTGACCCTGTATTCCCCTGCACAGTTCACTAAAGAATGATCTTGTACACTGACTTCCTAATATTTTTCTAACATTATAGCATGGGGTTTCAGAATTGAGACATAGCCAAGGTTAGCCACAGTGCATATAGTCGGGTTTCTTGTATGGTGATATACACTCAGTTGCTGATACAAGTCAGTGCACCAGACATAACCGTGCAACAGGGGTGCATTTTGGCAACCCTGACCTAGACCTGGGCCCAATTTCATAAAGCCTGTAAGCACAAAAACTTGCTAAGCACAGAAAAGTCTTGCTTAGCAGAAACAGGTTACCAGCCAACATTCCATGAAGTTTACATTGTTGCGACTGGTGCCCCAATCATTTTTTGCTCAGCAAAGAAATTTGCTAAGCAGTAATTTCTGCTAAACAGCTTTATGAAATTGGGCCAAGAAACATAATTAAGTTTCATTTGGTCAGACAAAACACGCCCAACACCTTCATCATTCTGTGGCCATCTTTGTGTGATTCCCTGAATACATAATGATAAGGACAATTCCTATTCTCATGTTATAAAAGGGGAACAGACTATTTTACCTTCCAGCCTCAGTTGTGTTACATTGATTTGAATGGGAGGAAAACAAGATGGCCGCACCCCGATGAACATCTTCAGGATAATTAGTGTTTGAATTACTGGCTGTGGCTTGACCACCAATTTAAAGGGGGACTGTCGTAATGATCGTAGGCGGCCAGTGGCTGTTCATGGAATCATGAACTCTCACCCAATTACTGCAGGTGATGACGGTGCCCTTTGCGATGTGACGGCCAGCGCGCACGTGTGCAGTAACTGGGTTAGAGTTTATCATTCCATATACAGCCACAAGCCTGCTATAATCATGGACAAACAGTCCCCCTTTAAAAACATACCATGAAGCATACAAGGCCCAAAATAACACCCTTAGCAAGAGCCGCAGCCGCAAATTCGGACAGGGCCTTAGAATACAATAAAAGCCAACATCTCTACAGAGTCCAGAGACAATTTATAACAACAATAATCTACATGGAAGAACTATTTAACCCAAAACACAGGTGGAAAAATCTAAGTGAAGAATAAATAAACCAATGCTACTGTACATGTAGCTTTGAGAAGGCCCAAAGCTAACTTTCCCAAAAAAATATTTCAATTGTAAAAGTAAAAAACATGCTTACCACCTGGAAGCCTGTTTCTACTAAGCAAACTTCGTCTGTGCTTAGGGAATTTGCATGTTGTGCATCTCCTTCAAATTGGTCCCTAGATTCAAATCATCCAAAGTAAAAGCACTCTGGCTCCCCTACAATCTAGCAAAGTACCAGTCAACAGCATGGTACCTAATGGCATTTTAGTTGGTAACAAGTACTTGCAATGGCTTTGCTGTTACATCCAGCTGCTGAAGCACAAAACATGGCCTACACATTTTCTGTTAAGCAAAAATAATAAGCAGGACACCAGCCACAAATGATACCTGTGACATGGTATATGTTGCTAAGCATAATTTTGATGTGCTTAGCTACTTTAGGTGTTGAAACAGCTCTAAGAAATTAGGCCAAGCAAATTTGTCTGCATAAGTTGAACACCAGTCAACAGCAGTGTATCATCACCTTGTTTTTTAGTTAGTAAACTTTCACTGTTTATGTCATGGATTTCAAAAAATTGAGGGAAATTAACACATTCTTATTTTCCCCCTCACAAACATTAACACAAACAGCATAAAATCAGATTTTTTAAGGCAAGATAAAACATTGAAATTTACAATTTGCTCTACAGGAGTAAATAGTTTCATCACATTCTAACCAGTGTTTGTAAAGTAAATTTTGCAAAAGAATTGCTGTCCCACCAAAAACATTTCACCCAGGAATGGATTAAGTGTTCCACAGGCACTAAGCACAAGTGTTCTGTAGGCCCTAGGCACCAGTGTTCCATATGCCCTAGGCACCAGTTTCCCAAAGGCCTTATGCACCAGTGTCCTGTAAGCCCTAGGCACCAGTGTTCCGTAGACCCTAGGCACCAGGCCCTGTAGGCCCCAGGCACCAGTGCCCCCATAGGCCCTAGCCACCAGTGTTCCATAGGACCTAGGCACCAGTGTCCTGTAGGCCCTAGGCACCAGTGTTCCATAGGCCCTAGCCACCAGTGTTCTGTAGACCCTAGGCACCAGTGTTCCATAGGCCCTAGGCACCAGTGTCCTGTAGGCCCTAGGCACCAGTGCCCCCATAGGCCCTAGCCACCAGTGTTCCATAGACCCTAGGCACCAGTGTCCTGTAGGCCCTAGGCACCAGTGCCCCCATAGGCCCTAGCCACCAGTGTTCCATAGACCCTAGGCACCAGGCCCTGTAGGCCCCAGGCACCAGTGCCCCCATAGGCCCTAGCCACCAGTGTTCCATAGGCCCTAGGCACCAGTGTTCCATAGGCCCTAGGCACCAGTGTTCCATAGGCCCTAGGCACCAGTGTTCCATAGGACCTAGGCACCAGTGTTCCATAGGCCCTAGGCACCAGTGTTCCATAGGCCCTAGGCACCAGTGTTCCATAGGCCCTAGGCACCAGTGTTCCATAGGACCTAGGCACCAGGCCCCGTAGGCCCTAGTGCCCCGTAGGCCCTAGTGCCCCGTAGGCCCTAGTGCCCCGTAGGCCCTAGTGCCCCGTAGGCCCTAGTGCCCCGTAGGCCCTAGTGCCCCGTAGGCCCTAGTGCCCCGTAGGCCCTAGTGCCCCGTAGGCCCTAGTGCCCCGTAGGCCCTAGTGCCCCGTAGGCCCTAGTGCCCCGTAGGCCCTAGTGCCCCGTAGGCCCTAGGCACCATAGTTCATACTAGTCTGATGCTTTCCCAAAGTCCAACGAGAAGTTATTAAAATTTAACCAAAGTTTATTGTGTGTGAGTGTATGTGTACTTCTATGTTTTTGAAGGCTTTTATATGCAGGCTTCCAGTTTTGTCATAGGCCATAGGCATGCCTACTGAGCCTTTCAGATAATCTGACCATTTTGTATCCAAGTATTTTGGAAATATTTTCATGAAATTTACAAATCAAATTTGAATGTTGTAACTTGCCATTAGAGTAGCTTACTTCAACAGCAAAGACAAAGAAGTTGAAACAGTAGACCCATACGAACAATTTGTAACATTGCCATGATTCAAAAATCTCAACTATTTTTGATTTATCTATTTAAGCATATATCAAAACAACAGGTAAACACATTAACATTTTTTTCTATAAACACACTAAATCTCCGCTAAAATGTTCAACCCGAGGCCTCAATTTCAAAGAGCTAGTTCACAGAAAACGTCGCTTCCCAAAATATTGCGCTTAGCAAAAAAGTGAGGAGCCAGTTATAAAGGGTATACACCTCATGCTGGTAGCCTTTTTTTCCTAAGTAAACTTTTAGTGCGAATCAAATTTGTCAAAATTTACATAACGATACACAAATCTACTAAGCACAGACAAAACTTGCTTAGCAGAAGCTGGTTACCAGCCAGAATGTCATACTAAGTCGACTGTTTATGACTGGCTCCCTGTTACTTCATGCTTAACATACATATTACAGTAAGCAATATTTTCCTGCTTAGCAGCTTTAACATGAGATCGGGCCTCGGTGTTGACTACAGAGTAGTTCAGTCTTAAACTAGCACCAGATGCAGTAACATGTTGCTGTCAACAAAGGATTTGATGACCAAACCTTACATGAAACATATCCTTAAATATGTTACAAATGACAACTTTGTTTTAAACTTTTATCTAACAAGTACACAGATAATTTACCGATCAAACAGTAGTTCATGGTTTGATTTATGATGAAAGGGGGAAACAGCGGTGCAGTAAACAGGGAAGGGTTGTAGTAAAGGGCACGCTGTCGTAGGTCAGCCCTGGAATTAAACGGAGGCCGTGGAGGCTGTGAGCCTCTGTTGCCCCTGGTCTTGGCTTTGGTGCCCCCTTCAAAAGTTGCCCATAGACTTTAAGATTTTCCAATGGAAGTGCTCTTTGCAAAATGAAAAATGGCCTTGCCTTCTCAAAGATGAAATGCCAGGCCTGGTAGGTTTGCAAACCCTTCATAACCCTCCGACTTTTGCTAATTAATATTTCCGATATGCAAATTCAAAGCGAACAACCCTCCCACCTCAACGAACATTTACCGAAACTTCTTCTTCACAGAATTGATTTGAACTCTGGAAAATTAACAAATATAAAAGCTTCTGGAGGGAGTTATTTTCCACAAAACATCCATCTCCTGAGGCCCATAATGCAGGCCTGGTGCTGCTTGGGGGCAACAGAGGTAATTGCCTCCATGCCCCATGTCATAACCTTGGTGCCCCTTAAAATCTTCCATAACAAATTTACATTTCTCTCATAGAGAATGGCCTTTTTATCAATGAAAAACTTCCCTGCCCTCACAAGAACGAAGTATCAGGCTTCAAAGTATTCCCTTCCCCAAACAACAAAGTACATTTTCCCCCAAAAAATAATGACAGGGCTACCCAATAATAATAATAATAATAAGTTCTTATATAGCGCATTTTACAATAAACGTCTCAATGCGCATTACATTAGTGCCCTGGTCATTGGGCCAATAACATTCCTTTAACCTTTCTCAGCTCCCTGGGGAGTATACAGCCATGGGCAACCGTGGCGCTCCGAAGGCTTTTTCAGACACAATATCAACCTCTACCCTCGCAGGTACCGATTGACGTATCTAATTGAGTTTTGAGCCATCTCCCTCCTCTGTACTGTTGAAAGCTAAACCCTGTCTACACCGCTGTTCACCGCCTTGTGACGAAACACTCTCTACAAAAACTTTGGATGTGAAGTTTTTATACCTCAAAAGTGTTGAGTTTTTTTCCAGCAAGTTGGCATTGGATGCCATTTCAGAGGAAGATATCCACACAATTAATTTGTTTTCAAGCAATATTTTAAGGTGATGTGGTTTTTTTTACAAATAGTTCATGGCACTGATAAACGAGGTGGTCATGTGATTTCTTGCATTAATATGATTGGGCGTGGTTTGTGAATAATTTAATTTCAGGTACTTTTTTTTACAGTTATGATCGGAGTATTTTATGATTTACAAAACATATATCACAATCCTAAGCTTACAAGCTACCTAAAAATACATGAACAAACACTGTGAAACAGTTCATCTTTAAAAAAAAAAAGGAGTACATGATGTCATAAATATATGCGTAGTATTTACATAATCTTTCGAAAAAGAAGGGGGAGAAACAAAAATTCATAAAATTTGCAAAAAGTACAGACTTGTTCACAACAAAAAAAGTACATTTAAAAAATAACAATTGTTATAATATTGTAACAAAACCACATTGACTTTGTTTATTAACAAGTCCTTACCCCTCTTTATAATTTTAGCAGATAAACAAGACGAAAGTGAAAGAGTGGCAAGCGTCAAACAAATAAATAAGGATAAATGTGTACTTACAAATAATATTAATGCGAGTATTGGTATTTAAAAAGAGGTGACAATTTTTATCTAAATTATCTTGTATTATTTACAAGTAAAACTTACATATTTCGTCGGTGTGCTTTAAAAAGTTTGAGTTGCTTTTCATTTTCCATTAAATATTTTGCTGACTTTATTGAAGAGTGTCTCAAACTAAAGAGGCGAATTCGAACGTTCTTCAAACTCTTTCCACGAAATATTTGATAAGTTTGTCCTCGTCTAACATCTTGTTTCTCCTCTTCAAAAACCTTGTATTTTATAATATAATCTCTGATGAATTTTTGCAGGGCTTGATTGGAGGAGGGAAAAAAATATTCAGGAGAGAAAATTATCAAAAAAATTGATTTCTTATGTCGGTTTCTTTTGTGGGGGTTTTGAGATACAATTTTCCCCCAAAAAGTTAAGATTTTAAAAAAAATGTTAATTCTGAATGGCCCTCAACGTCCTTTTAAAAAAGCAATACACACATATTTTTTTTCCTTTCTCTTAACCAAAATATTCACTCTTGTATTCTTGCATTGCAGCTCAGAAATAAAGTACACTGTAAATGGTGGAAATATTATCATTAAACTTTACGTTTGGGAGTTGTGAATAAATAAATTGGAATAAATACTTTGAAAAGTAGACATAAATAAACACTGGAATATAGTCCTTACAAACTGTAATATTAAATTATTAATATTTTTTTCTTTACGAAGGGCAAAATATATTATGGCAAACATCTCCATAATACTGTCTTTGATAGTCCCATTTTTTTTTCTTGGACACAATAATTGAGATTTGTTTATTATTCATTTGTTTATTTATTAATTGACTTTTGTTTATTTATTAATTTTTGAGTTTTGTTTATTCATTAATTTTGTTTGTGCTAATGATGTTTTTAGATGAACCCAAAATACCTACATTAACTTTTGGTGCAGTTCTCCCAAAATCTTGTGATGAGATAAATAAAAATTGCTTGTATATATTCGTTGAAAATCATTATTTACAGAAAAAAATATTATTGGTAAATGACAATTCGACAAAAAAACATCGGCTTTCGAAAGCAGCATTTAAGAGTTTCTGAGAGTCATTTGAATTGTTTGAAAATGCAAGATGTGGCATGTATAAACTGTTGAAGCAAAAACTAAATAAGCATCGCCTTATTTCCAATAAAAGCGAGCAAAAATTATTACATTTTTTTTATATTTCTTTGCAACTAGAAGTGTCAACCCACTGCATGGTTTCTTGCAGTCATTAGTCAATTTGGACAACTCTGGCCAAGTTTGCACAAGGACCAAGGCCCAATTTCATAGAGCTGCTTAAGCAGAAAATACTGCTTTACAATTTTCTGCTAATCAGAAATGAGCAGGATACCAGTGACAAACTGTACACGTGACATGGTAGTTTAGCTGGTAACCTTATTCTGGTAAGCGAAATTTGGTTGCGCTTAGCTACTTCTTGTGCTTAAGCAGCTCTATGAAATTGGGACCATTTGTCGACTAGCGGCCGATAATAACTGGTGCTCATGCTCAACAAATGTGTTGGGTACCAAGCGATACCGGCCTCTCGACAAATGGTCCTTAAGAGAACTTGGCCTACGAGTGTGGTACCTTTATAGTAGGTGTATCCACTCAATAAGAAGCAAATCCTGAATTCAATAAATATGAGCAAGTAACATGAAGGTCCTCTGGATCATTATTTTCAACCCTCTCCTTTTTGCAGGGATGTTAGGCTGGTTTACGTTTGGCGTATGGTACATGACTTCATAATATACAGTTGTGTATCGGTGGCACCTCACCTTTCAAGACCCTCGGTGCAAATTTTCTCCGCGAAAAACTCGTAGTTCTGTACCCTCCACACCGCTCTGGAGGGCAGTGGGAAAACACGATCCCCAAGACTTAATAATAAATTACAGTCATAGCTCTGTAGATTCAAATATTTCCAACACCTCCTGCCAGATGGGGGGTGGGGGTGAGAGACGGAGGTCCACCTAACTTCATAATTTACAATGATACTGTCCGAAACCTCACTACGCCCCTTAGAGGGTAGTGCTGGGGTGGGTGTGAGGTTTCCCCTAGGCATACAAGACAATAAATTACAATCATACCTCTGTATCCTGTCCATCAGGCCTCTCTGCAGGGAAGTTGAAGAAAGCAACGCTACAGCTCACGTCATAAATTACAGTCGTACCGTTCAATGATTCCAATACTTTCCCCACACCCCTCCAGAGGCAGGTGGGAGTGAGAAGGGTCCCCTCTAACAGAGGTATGAGACTTCATCAATTACAACAGTACCTCCCTTTCTATAGGTACATCTCCCACAACCCCACAAGAGAGATGTTACTCAAGTCCTACCTCAACTCTTTGAGACACTTCCTCTGCCTTGTTTTTAGGAGGGCGGAGCAAACGGTTTTCTTTTAGGCGTACGTGACTTCCGTCTTGATGATGGGTTCATTCGAGGGCGGGTTCTCCGGGCTGTTGGCGTCGTTAACTGCCTTCAGCTTCTTAATGGTGTTTTTCAGGGCTTGCCTCTTGTTGCAGAACCACACCCGGATCACCTCACGTTCGTAGTTGATCTCCGCGGACATGGACGTCATCTCGGCGCCGGAAGGGTGGGTGTTCTTGTCAAACTGGGTGCCGAGGTACTCCAGCGCCTGCGGGGTGAAGGAGGTCCGCCGTTTCCGCTTCTTGGATGGCTCACTGCTATAGATACCAAAGAAAAATTAACGTCACCAAATATAATATACTAATTCTCGGTTCTTATATAGCGTACATATCCTAGTAGCTAGATCAAGGAACTTGACAATATTATTATCCCTGTTCATCGAGCATGCTTAGGCCATTCCTCAAACCTTTTCAACTCCCTGGGAGCATACAACAGCAAGCTACTTAAACTAGCACTAAGGGAGTCAGTCCAACACAATACTGTTTCAGCCCTCTCAGGTTCCCATTTATACACCTGGTTCAAGAGAAGTAAATTATGGTTAAGAGCCACATACACTCAAAACCACGATGCAGCCACTAGAACTTGAGTCCGATGCAGTATACTGCAAAACATTTCGGGGGAGAACTGAGATTGCACTTCTAATGCAAAAAACTTCAAACATGCAATTATACATCATAGATTTCAGGTTTAACCTTGAGCTAGACACTACTTCGGTACTAATTATAGTTCCAGATAGCTTCAGTCCTTCTTTGAAACTGATCAAGTTCAAAATAAATGTTCCAACCTAAAAGAAAAATCTTTCCCGCCTAGAAAATGTACCATTTCGGCTTCAGGATTGACTATTGCAATCCATTCTATAAAAAAAACTACACCACTAAAAAAAGTAGTGCATGGAATTCTATAAAATGATGTCATGAGACAATCTTCATAAAAGGAATATATCATTGTGTCAGTTCAAAGACTTTGTATCACCCAAAATAGCACTTGCGTTTCGCAGGAGTTTGAAATTGTCAAAACAATCTCGTTTAGAATAGCCCAGATGTACACACAAAACAACTACGTGCCCAGATACAACGTTTTCGCACAGAGCATTTTGATGCGAGATACAAAGTTGTTGCAAAATGGAGATGTTTTTGCACTGATGCAAAGAAAAAAATATGACTTTTTTTAAATATTCTTCTAACTCAAAGGTTTAATTGAAGTAATACATGCATCTGGATTAAGAATATTATTTCGGTTGTAACATTACACAGGGTGCGTTTGATTAGCTTCCCCGGGTCGACCCCGGTGTGCTCATCCGAACAGCAACTACCCCAGCATTCCCAACAATGCATCTTGGGACAGCCGAATGGAACTACTTTCATTGTGAGCATTACATCCAAAACTTTTTCGCAGATTCACAAAAAGATAGTAAAATAATTATTCTCAAGGTAAAACTGCAACTTAAATTATTTTACAAGCCCACGTTGACACAAAAGTAGGCATCTACGAAATAAAAAAATACCAAATGCTCACAAAGTCGCTGGTTTAAGGGTGAAAATGAGTGTCAAACTTACTGAAAGTGTCCCGCTGAATTACAAACAAAATGGTGGCCATTGAGAAAGTTTTTCGTCGTGACGTCATGCACCCGGGTCAGCCCCAAGTAATCCCGCTCCACAAGCAGGTTACTGGGGTCTGACCTGGGTGAGCTACAACAACTTAACTAGTCAATCTAGATGTCACTCGAACGTTGCACAGTTGAACTAGCTAGTCTAACTGGATCAACCTAGCTCCGCAGCATGGTTAAGTCTTGTCGACTCTAGTCAGCCAACCGAACTTGCTCAATGACGTCAAAGCTACTCGAATGCACTGGGGTCAGACTTGGGTCGACCTGGGGAAGCTAATCGACCGCACCCATTGATGTGTGATTAGCACTGTATACTCTAAACTTTCCTAAGTCCTCTGGGGGAAAAAAAACACCACAGGCTACTTGTTTTTGTTCCACTGCTTCTAATTACAGGATTCCAACTGACCTCTCGTCATCAGGCAAGCTCAGTTAAGATATCTGCTTTAGAATGGCGGGGTGGTGGGTTCGAATCCCACCCAAGTAGCATGTATGTTTCTTCCCCACAGGAGTTCAGAAAGCACTGAGTATACAGTGCTTATTACACGTTGGTGTCAGGATAAAACCAAAATGCTAAAGAATTTTTTTTTAAACTGAAACTTTAAAGAAAGTCTGTTCAATAAAATAACTATTCTGTATTCAAATGAATTTGTGTTTTTACTCTCTTCTTCTAAGATTTCCAGGGATTTTCTGGGGGGGGGGGGTTCTTTTCTGAAACTAAAAATTTGTTAATGAGTTGAGAGAGGGGTGCCTACTGGGTGGAGTACAGGAAAGAGGTGTCCAACCTGCCGATGTAATCAGAGAGTTGACTCAGTCCGTTTTTGTGCCTCTCCTCTGCCTCCTGCATCCAGCGCTCAAGGACTGGCTTGATCTTCTGGGCGCTCTTGGGCGTGATGTCCAACTTTTCAAACCTGAACAAACGGGAAAGAATTTCAATTCAATTCAATAACATTTATTTCCATTTCACATATCTCATGTGCCGGTATCATACAAAATGATGATTTACATCAAAACAGAATACACTAATTAATGATATATAATAGTAGAGTTGGAAGTAAGCTGAAAACAATGTTTTGGGACTAGGGGTAGAAACATAGGGGTTAATCCTTCAACTAGGCATGTGAGTTGGCAGTGAAACAAAGGAGCGGAAATCTTTGGTTGTATAGCTTGTATGGAGCGTGACGCCATACAAGAATGGTATCTTTGATGGGACCCATTCAAGGCTCGAAATTTACACTGGACAGCAATATTAACGATGTGAAGAACGATGTGAAGCCGGATGTGAAGCCCGATGCCCGGTTCCATTTGTCTGTGTGCAAGAAGTGTGCAATGTTTGGACATAAAAAGCAGAGTCTAGTAGTCACTCTTTAAACATAGGGAAGGGGAAGTTTGTTAAGAACAAACCAGGCAGGTTAGGGGTAAACCTTCAGGGTCACTTTTCAAGCCCAGAGAAGGGTGGTGTTTGTTGAGAACAAACCAGGAAGGTTAGGAGTGAACCTTCAGGGTCACTTCTCAAGCCCAGAGAAGGGGAAAGTTTGTTGAGAACAAACCAGGCAGGTTAGGGGCAACCCTTCAGGGTCACATCTCAAGCTCAGAGAAGGGTGGTGTTTGTTGAGAACAAACCAGGCAGATTAGGGGTAAACCTTCAGGGTCACTTCTCAAGGAAAGAGAAGGGTGGTGTTTGTTGAGAACAAACCAGGCAGGTTAGGAGTGAACCTTCAGGGTCACTTCTCAAGCCCAGAGAAGGGGAAAGTTTGTAAGAACAAACCAGGCAGGTAAGTGGTAAACCTTCAGGGTCACTTCTCAAGCCCAAAGAAGGGTGAAGTTTGCTAAGAACAAACCAAGCAGGTTAGGAGTAGAATCTTAAGGTAAAGCAAGTGTGCTGTTAAGGCAAAACAAGACAAACTATGATTAGAACTATAGGTGGAACTCAAGCTTCTTAGTGAAGGTGAAAACACGTATTAAGAACTAACTGGGCAAGTTAGAGGTAGAATATAAGAGGTCACCTTGGGAAGGCCAAAAATGCGCCCATGACTTTGAGTGATGAATGTCTGCAACCCTTTAAAAATCATTACGCACCTGCAAATTGCTGACTGGCTGTACGCTGGTCCCTCCGTCGCGCTAAGAGCCTGACCAACCTGCGTCTGGGTCAGCCCTAGAGATAACCTCCGGATCTTGAAGGCCTTGGCAAACTCTTTGATCTCCTCTAGGTTGATGCCGTCCACCTCCGTCGTGTTGCCCAGACTGCTAACTGCTGAAGGAGTGAAGGGGGGTGTTTTAGGAGGGGAGGGGTGAACATGAGTACGGTTGCATGACAACATTCTTGTTAGACCCCCCCCCCTTGATACACATGATTCCGAATGATCAAGAAAGTTAATGAAAATGTTTTAGTTGCATGAACAAATTCTTGTTGCACATCCTTCAAGCAGTTACAACCCTCCTACTCTTGTTGACATTTTCCAGCGAGTTGACCAACCAGTCAAAACCATTCAACTGCAAGGGTTGTGTAGGGTGGCACAACTGTGCACAGAACTAACTGTGTACTGTGTGGATGCATTCACCACATGATATCATATTGCAGGCTGGCAAAGTCTATCGTTCGAAACCACAATGGATAATATTGAATGGTCAGACAGTAGGAGGGTTAAAACAGCTACATGTATCGGCAGATAGGTATCACAAATGATAAGTTTTGTTGTCAATACTGGTGATTAAAAATAAAGTGCTCGCTAACGTTTGCCCAGGATAGAGCATTTTCCCAAAAGGCAATCAACTTAACACACTTGCACCTCAGCTGCGCACGGGCAGGTTGGAACCTTTAATTGTCTGACATGAATTATCACACAAAAAAACACCTTATGCCATAAACACAGACAAATTTGACCTTGCTGTTTGGCAAACCCTGAATGAACTTTACAAAATCGAGATCATGCGGCGAGCGCTGCGTGAGGACCAAAAACTGTTTGACCTTTTCCCATGATGCACCGTGAAAATGACCTCTCCTGGGCAAACTGTAGAGGGCGCACTGTATTGCGAATCGCACGTACTGTAATGAATGTTTTTCAATTTGATGCTTCCATTCAGTAAACGTCATACCAGTAACAATTGTCCTGGGGACTGTGTCTGGTAACAAAATTGTATTTTTTTCAACAACAAAAAATCTAAAAAGGAAGGGGGGTGGACAAATTATTGTTACTAATCGGATACACAAGTGGTATGATGCTTATGGGGTAACTTGTGAATAAAAGTTATATGGAGTTTAGTATATTTTAGTACAATTAGTGAATGGATTTGTTAAATGCACACCAAAGTGTTTAGTTAATCACCAAGAGAAAAAAGTTCATGGTTACGCGACGATTAGTCCAACATCTGCACATGTTAAATATTATCGGCCAAGATGGCTAGCTATGGCAACAAATAAGCAAGTGTGACAGTGTATCTAGTGGTTAACTCGCAGGGCAACTTTACAGTGACTCGTGTTACATTGACTACAGATACCCAAAAATATGGTTTTCTGGATGAAAGCTATGCTCTGACAACATATCAAGTCTTGAAGATCACACACACACAAATGAGATTTTCGATAACTGTGGTGAACGTAACGTGAGTCACTCTGCCAACTCAACAAGCGCAGCCAAATAGCGCAGTCAAACCGTTACTTTGAACAACGATACTTTACAACTGCAACGATTTCAAGTGGGTTAATTTGAGTTAGTCTCCCACACTCAAAAAAAAACAAAAAACACTGGCAACTGAACAGAGTTCTAATTAAGCTAGTGCAACCCAAACTATGTTGTGTTGTTTCTGTCCAAACCTAAACTACCTTCAGACTTTTCCAGCGTCAATGTGTCTAGTCTTATTTCATCCGCTTTCCCTTTGAGACAAAATCTGCAAAGTTTCAAAATGTAACGCCGTCACAACCTTAATTTTTTAAAAACAAATTTCAACTAGTCAAATTATCTAAATGATTACTGCTGCCACACATTGCCGACAAAAAAGGTCTGAAACAAGGATCCGAATTTTAGGAGGTAAATTGAAAACACCGCATTTCCACCTTTTTGATAACCCCAGCAGCCGATTTCACAAAACTTTACGCGACTGCGTAAAAGTCCACTTGTGCAAGATTTCTTGTGGTAGTGGTGCACAACTTACGCAATAAATGTTAGGCAAGTGGATTTCCGCAGTTGCGTAAAGTTCATGAAATCAGCTGCTGGAGTTATAGATTTCAAGGAGCATTTGAGAAAGAAATCCTCACAACTACAGAAGTAGATAAAAAGAGCAGGATTTCTTTTCATCTGATAAAAGAAATCTGAATTTAGAGAAAAGTCTTGAATTTGTCATCCCTGAAATCAGGGTTTCAGCAAGAGGGATATCTGACCATTGTGTGGACAGTCTCGTTTGAGTTACAATAGTTTAACTTTCATTTGCAGTTTTGAACTTTTTATTTGATCTATTTTTGGTTTTGAACTCTTCATTTTAATATCTATCATTTGCGGTTTAGAAATCTTGAATTTATTTATTATTTTTGCAGTTTTTAACTCTTTATTTTATCTTTTTAATTTTATCTTTTATTTGCAATTTTAACACTTTATTTTATCTGTTACTTGCTGTTTTTAACTATTAATTTTATCTATTGTTTGCAGTTTTTAACTCTTAATTTTATCTATTATTTGCAATTTTAACACTTTATTTTATCTGTTATTTGCTGTTTTTAACCATTAATTTCATCTATTGTTTGCAGTTTTCAACTCTTCATTTTGTCTATTTTGCGCAGTTTTCTAACCTTTCATTTTATCCTATTTGCAGTGTTGAAATCTTATTTTATTTTTTTTGCAGTTTTGAACTCTTTATTTGATTTATTTTGCAGTTTAGAACCCTTTCTTTTATCTTATTAGCTCAGCACAATTATGCTCACCAGAATAAGGCTACCAGCCAAAAATACCATGTCACATGTACCATTTGTGACTGGTATCCTGCTCCTGTTTGCTTAACAGAAATTGTTAAGCAATATTGTCTGTTTGAGCATCTCTATGAAATTGGGCCCTTGTGGTGTAAAACCCTCAAACGTGGCACCTCTTTGGTCTCAACAGACCTGCGTAACGTTGTCAGCACAAGTGCTTTGCATAGGTTGAGAGTGTTTGTTTTACACTTTCTCAACAATTTTTTTATCCAAGTGTGTTATTTACCTGTCCGGGCATTGCCTGGGTTAACTGGTATAAATAAGTAATTTTTATATTTTTAATATTTTTGTTACATCTACCATTGACAATTGACATACCGATTTTGTACACAAATGACAACAGCAGAGTTTTTCATGCCCCCCCCCCTCCAGACCAAATCACCGACCCCTGTTGATTGACACCCCCTCTAAGATGTGTGGCACGGTCCAGCTTAGGATATCATGGCATAAAAGCTGACAGGTGTGTACGATATGGTTAACCCTTTCATGCACCACTTATTTTAGTGATAAATTGATCATATGGACACATTAATTGTTTACTCATTTTTTGCAAATGGCGACCAAAAGAAACCCAGGTCACAATAGCGCCCTCAAAAGACCTTTTTCCCATTCTGAAAACTGTGTGGTCGTGCGATCTTAATTTTTCGTTTTACAACTATTTTTCTGAAGGGAATTTAAACTGGTCGCTAGCGACGGGTCGGCGCGTGAAAGAGTTAAGACTTGAGTTTTTGACTTGTATTTCAACTTGACTGCTTATGTTACACTTATATACCTGTTTATGTGTGTTGTCTCGTCATTTAGCCTTCAAGAAAGACTCTGCTAGGGTTGAAACGTCAGGCCATTAACTATTTTTTGCATTTATACCAAAGATCCTTTTGATTGGTAAGCAGTTTGCAACAGCTAATTCTATTTTCTCAAAGAATTAAGACAATAGAAATAATAAACTTTGTCAGCATGTGCCGACATCGGCCCTCATTTTTGGGGCGTTTACGAATCCACGGCTTCGGCTTCGGATTCGGCTCAGGCTAGCTAGGCCCCTCAGTTGTTTTGATTATATACACGTGCTATACGTTCAGGGATTCAGACGAGAGAACGGAGCCTGAAGCCTAAGCCTGAGCCTGAGCCTGAGTTTCGTAAACGCCTTAGGGTTCCCTCATTTTTAAAGTTAACGATGAGTTAATAGTGTTATTTAGCTGCAGGCTAAACTTCCATGCATGATTGTTTTGGATGATGCCTGCATGCACGCAACATGCCCTGGTGCAGCAGCGTCTCAAGTGGTCCACGGCAAAGCAAAGAATTCAAAATCAAAGTTTTGTGGTATTTGAGATTTTCAAATGGGTTTCGAGTTTCAAGAAATGAGGTTTTGGGGGAAAAAAAATACATAAACTCTATGGTTTCTAAGAGCCCAGAAAATGTTTGCATCAAAAGAAGTATTTTGTGTTTCTAAGGTATGAGCAATTTTCTCAGATACCAGACAAGTTTTGCAGTGTTTGAGATTTTCAAATGAGTTTTGAGGAAAGAAAACACAAATTCTACGTTTCCAAGAGCTCAAAAAAGTTTTGATCTACAAGTAGTTGTTTTTTTTTCTCGGAAAAAAAACAAAAACTTTTGAGGTGTACATTTTTTTTTCAGATTCCAGACAGGTTTTGTGGTATTTGAGGTACAAGAAATGTTATTTTAATTTGTCAGAGCTCAAGTGTCCCTTGAAGAAATTTTCTCAGTTTTTTTTTAAAGGCCCAGATGAGCTCTGAGGTATGAGAAATTTTGCTTGTGTTTGCCATTGCCAATGGACCACTTCTTGCTCCTCCAAAACAGCAAATAGGAAGAGTGCCTCACAGTACCTTTACCTGATGAGCTACCCGCCACCGTCGCTGTGTTATTTGTGGGTGATCCTTCGTCTTTAACCTGTGCCGTCACCTGATTGCTAGCTTGGGTGGTGACCAATGTTCCCCCGACGACGGCTTGGGTGACGACCTGGCCGCCGATGAGCTGCGCCACGCCCGTTTGGTTGACCGCCTGACTGGCAATGACAGGACTTTGCGTTGTGATGAGTTGCTTAGGAATACCGTGGCTGGTGATGAGTTGGCCGGTGGAGGTGAGCTGGCCGGTCAGACCATGGGCCGCGATCTGCTGGGTGGTCAGTCCGGCGACGGCTACGGGATCGCACGTGGTGGTCACCGTGGCTGCAGTGGGCACCCGTTGTGTGGTCAGGGCTTGTGAGGTGGTGGTTTGACCGAGATGGCCTACTTGGGATTGGGGTGGGGTACTGACCATCGTTGCCAGGCCGGCTGCAGCTAGGGCTCGGGCCGAGGAATTGAGACCTAACAAAATAACAAAACTTCACTAATTATTATCTCCACAATTAATACATCAAGCACCTTTACAACATTGATCATTATCAAAGACTAGAATCCACACTTTATGTGACCCATGATATACATGAAATAACAAACCTGCGGAAGTTTAAGCTCAACTGGTCATTGGAGTCATGAGAAAATACAGAAAAACCCCATCAAACATTGGGTTTTGGAGTGACATGAGAGGTGGATTTTAAAGGAATGCGGTCACCGTAGGCAAGTGGGCCTAGAGAGCAAAGGGTTAATACACCTGGGTTGAGAGAAGCAATTTATGGTCAACTGTCTTGCTTAAGGACACAAGTGTCATGACCGGGATTCGAACCAACATTCCGATGAACAGTCCATTGGACACGCTCGGCTATGACACGCCATGTCTCAACCTCACCTTGATTGGAAGTTGATGTGTAGCCGCCGCTAGGAGGTGTTACCGATAAGACCTGCCCTGTTGCGTTCATTAACATCTGCGGTAGCGGCAGCTGGCCAAGCCCCGTCTGGCTTGCCAGGACGGACATGGATGGGAGGGGTGTGTTTGCTGCCGTCGACGATGGTGAACTTGTTGTGTACTGCTTGTTCAGTGACGATACCGAAGTAGTTAGACCTGTTGGAAAAAATAAAACAGATCGGGATTTGAGCTCAGTTGTATTAACCCTAACAACAAATCTTGTGCACGATCTTATTAATAATAATAATAATAATAAGTTCTTATATAGCACATTTTACAATAAACGTCTCAATGCGCTTTACATTAGTGCCCTGGTCATTGGGCCAATAACATTCCTTTAACCTTTCTCAGCTCCCTGGGGAGTATACAGCCCCGGGCAACCGTGGCGCTCCGAAGGCTTTTTCAAACACAATATCAACCTCTACCCTCGCAGGTACCGATTTATACCCCTGGGTGAAGAAAAGCAATTATAGTTAAGTGTCTTGCTCAAGGACACAAGTGCCATGACCGGGATTCGAACCCACAACCTGATGACTAACCACCAGAATTTGAATTCGATGCTCCTAACCGCTCGGCCACGACACCCTACAAGCCTATTAGGCTTATTTCAATTGCTGCAACTGAAATAAGCAACGCCGACTTTGATTTTCAAATGCTTTTTCTTTGACAGTATTTCAGACCAAAAATATTTCTCTGGATGATTGGTACTGGTATACACTTTATAGTAAGAAAATAGAATCAGCTGTTGCAAACTGCTTACCAACCAAAAGGAACGATGGTGTAAGTGCAAAAAATAGTTGATGGCCTGAGGTTTTGACCCTAGCAGAGTCAAACACAATTAAACAAACTGCTTCACTGCTCCAATTGACTGCCTCTGTTACACCAGTATACCTTTTTATGTGTGTTGTGTTGTCATTCAGCCTTTGAGAATGACTCTGGTCTGGTCGAAACGTCAGGCCATTAATTATTTTTTTTACTTTATAGTAGGTGAGCTTCCAGATTGAATCTTAATATTTTTGGTCAGACTTTATACCCAAGCCATTTTTTTTCTTTCTTCTCTCACCCGAAAGTGCTGATGTACAGCCAGTGGAATTCACCGCGGTGGAGTTTGCCATCGTCGGCATGACCCCGCCGATGTTGGCCGCCAGGAGTTGACCGCCCGTCGTTGGGATGAGGAACTGGATACCGCCGGAGCTCTGCGCGAGACTGACGGGGATTGTAAGGATTTGTTGCTGGCCGGCCGCGTTGGTGATCGGCAGCGTTAAGACCTGTTGTTGTCCCGTTGCGTTGTTGGACGGGATAGTGAAGATCTGTTGGGCTCCGGAAAGCTAACGACAACAAAAAATAAAACAACTATATAAAGTTTTGTCTGTTTATTTGCTGCAGAACAAAACTAAAGACTAAAATTTGCACTTCCAAGCTGCAACAAAGAAAGGAAAAGATCAAAGTAATTGTCAAAATTTCAAATGTACACTCATATGAATATAAAGACACTTCACTCACCATAGGGTGGATTTTCAAAGGTTTTAAATGGTTAAAGAGCTAGAGAGTTTTACCATGGTGCGGCAATCTTGTTTTACTTCCATTCAAACCAATGTAATGAAACTGAGGCTGGAAGGGAAAATAGTCTCGTCTCTTTTTTATAAATTTCTGCATTTCTGCTCAGAGCACTGGCTGTTTCAAGGGGGTTTCCAAACAGCACAAAAACTTAGCAAACTCAGATTTTCAAAGGTTAAACAAAATGTTGACCATTTCAAAACTTTCAAACAACAATGACGAAGGTAATGATCGAACTCCGTATTTGATGGCGAATAGATCCCCTTGCGTATGACACCACAAGCTCAAAACAGCGCCCTCACTGATTTCAAAGTAAGACCTATCTCTGGCTAATAGATGTGCGTGCTGCGTACACACATGGGCGTTTCCACTGTTTGACCCCAGCGATGGCGGCATGCAAGGGGGGGGTCTGTGAGTGATTAATTTTGAGTACCTGATTGGTCAAGACGGGTTGTGGTGATTGCAATGCCTGTATGGGCGGTGACAGTAAAAGTTGTTGAGTCGCTGCTGAGTTGCCCAACGATGCAGGGATGGTCGTCCCAAGACCTTTAATTTAAAATAAAATTAAGAAACAATTATTGTAACTATTGTATTATGTATTTCTGGTCCAGCAAAGGTTCTGGTCGACAAGAGCTGTGGTTTAGTGTAGATTTCCTCGAAATTCAAGTCCTGAAATTTCGGTTAAAACAAACAGGTGTTTAAATGTGCATAAATAATGTATCCAAAACTATCAGGTCCAGTTTCATGAAGTTACTTTAAAAGCAAAACATGATGCTTAACAGATTTCTTCTTAGCAAAAATGAACAGGTTACCAGTTACAAATTGTGCATATGACATGGCAATTTGACCGGCGGGTAACCTTTCTCTGGTCAGCACAATTCTTTAATGCTTAGTTAATTTTTTCGCTTAAGCAGCTATATGAAAATTGGGCAACAGTTATTATTAACAGATTTCTGCTTAGCAAAAATGAACAGGTTACCAGTTACAAATTGTGCATATATGACATGGCATTTTGGCCAGCGGGTAACCTTTTTCTGGTCAGCACAATTCTTTTATGCTTGGTTATTTTTTGTGCTTAAGCAGCTTTATGAAAATTGGGCCAAGGGTTTTAATTAACCCACCCCCAGAAGAGAAAAAGAAAAACCCCCAAAAAGCACTCTGTTATAATATGACGTTTTAAGAAAAACTATGAAACAAACCGATGCAATTACTCACCCTTTAGGCCGGATGGGAATCCCTGTTTGGTCGGGCTGATCACCATGCCGCTCCGCATAGCCTGGCCACCGGTGGCGCTGTGCATCGCGAGCAGGAGCTGATCAGACGCGCTCTGTGGTTTCACGTTAGAGGCTTTTAACGTCATTTGTCCGGATACCATTGGATCCTAAAAATCAGAAAATAAAAATAATAATCATGCAATTTAGTCAAATTAAATGCAGAGTGGTCTAGTGCAACGGACGCAAGATCCGGGCCCAATTTCATAAAGCTGTTTAGCAGACAATACTGCTTAGCAAATTTCTCTGCTAAGCAAAAAATGAGTGGGGCACCAGTTGCAACAATGTAAACTTTATGGAATTTTGGCTGGTAACCAGTTTCTGTTAAGCAAGATTTTCCTGTGTTTAGCACGTTTTTATGCTTACAGGCTTTATGAAATTGGGCCCTGGTGGCGAAGTAATTAGGGTATGGGTTCGAATCCCAGTCATGACACTTGTGTCCAATTGATCAAGACACTTAATTCTAAATTGCTTCCCTTCACCCCGGGGTAAATGGGTACCTGTGGGGGCAGAGATGGTTCATGTGATTGATTTAGCTCGGTACGCTACATACTTGGCAGCACAGGCTATACACCCCCAGGGAGCTGAGATCGTTCAAGGAATTAAATAAATGATCCAGTGACCGGGATAAAAATGTTGGAGCGCCATGAGCGTCCAAATTGACAGACACCAGTCCATTAATGTTATTATTATTATTATTATTAAAAATTACAAATTTATAAGAGCTGTTAGAAATTCTTTAGGATTGGTTCCTATCAGCAAATACTGTTCGCAGGATTTTTAATCTGAAATAATATTTGTTGATAATTTTAGCTGGTACTTGTACCATGTACACGTACGTGACACTCCAAAAACTCAAGACTGGGTCTATTTGCTCATCAAATAGACGAGGATGAGAGCTTTCAAATAACACCTAATTCAAGGGCCTATAAAGATGAGTTTTTCTCAACATATAGAACGTTTAAGACATCACATCAATCTGATATCATGGCTGACAATTTCCGCCCTCTTCACTTTTAATGCCATTTTTAATATTTCCTTGACGTGTCTGATTTTTGCATTGGGGTGTCACACATTTGCATTGATGATCACTGCATGAAAATATCTGTTTGGAATTCCTTCAAAGTCATCAAAATTGTACCTGGAAATTAAAATTTCTGCAAAATGATACTTAAAGGGATTGTATACGTTTGGTAACTGGAACCCACTGTTTGTTTCAATCCAACATAGTTGTAGATATATATACCATAAAACTAACCTGTGAAAATTTAATTTCAAAAGGTGGTAGCATTTTTGAGATATTGCCAAAAATCTGGAGCGGTTATCTCCACGCAGGAAGAATAATCAGCAATTTGGAATACACAATCTGAGAAACGTTACTGCAGTAACGCTTCTCAAATTCAAATTTTCAGGGATAAAAAGTGCTATCTTTTTCCTTAACGGCAGTACTTCGAAGTGAAAAGTTTCTCAAAATGCATTCTATCCAAAGCTGCTGTACTTCTTACCAAGTAAGTTGTTATTGCCATTACTTTTCAGAGTCATTACCAAACGAATATAGACCCTTTAAACATACAACTGTATACCTTTTTCTAAAAGCACGATTATTTCTATTGATAATATTTTCAAGAAGTATACCTTTAAAAGAGGTGTCTCGGAAACTAGAAATTTACGGTACACTTAAAAACCTATTGCATAAAATATTTAAGATCTAAATGTCCAGTAAATTACCCCACAGATTCAACAGACAGTGAAACTGTGCCATTAAAAAATCATACTCCTAGGAAATTGTAGGGCGTCTACGAAACGGAGGCTCAGGCTTAGGCTTCAGGCTCCGTTCTCTCGTCTGAATCCCTGAACGCATAGCAAGCGTATAGTCAAAACAACTGAGGGGCCTAGCTAGCCTCAGCCGAATCCGAAGCCGAAGCCGTGGATTCGTAAACGCCCGTAATCTCACTTCGCTACCAACCTGTGAGCCAGTAATGACATTGGCCACACTCACAGAGGTGGGAGAGGCAGTTATCGTCACAGTTGGCTCCAGTTTGCCATTGCCAACAATGTGCTGGTTGGCTGAATCTCCATCCATGATCATGGGGTCCGCCACTGTGATTGGTCACCGCGCTCTGAAACTCCTCCCTTGGAAACCACTCCTGTAGACGATTGGATGAAAGTAACAAAATTTGCATAATTATGCGAGAAACAGAGGTGTCCCCTGTTGTCTTGAATATTCAAACTTCAAAAGAGTTAATTTTACACTACCAATTTGTTTCTCTCTCAAAGTTAAATTTATATGCCTTTTGAAATTCACGTTCTTTATTGGTATCATTTACAAACTTATATCAATGTAGAAAAAACTGTTATTATAATAGGTTTTAAGATAATGAGATTTATCTTGATGTTCTGTGGTAATTACAGGGGGGAGGGGATGTAAAGTTTCTCCTGTGACCAGTGTGATATCTTGCCCGCCAGGAAATGCCCTGGAATGTACAAAGTCCCTCTTTCTGTACACAAGGTGACATGGTCTTCATGTATTTTATACCAGAGTCTAATCATAGTGTAACGCAGGTAATAATGTGGTATATTGAATGACAATTCTCCACTTCCCTGGTTAATTGTTCCAGTGTTTTATGAGCGTGCCGGAGCAGAGAGGGAGTGTGGACATCAGGGAAACAAATATAATGATGCACAAGCGCAAGCGTGATTTCGTCGAACAGATCGGTTGAGATTTATTATTCTTAGCAACGTTGCAAATGTACAATAAAATAAGGTACAATAAATCTAGCTGGTAGATACGTGAGAGGCAAGGAGGCAAGTCTCTGGTTTACAGGTTAAGCATGATAACCTTCTCTATGGTCTAATCAACAAATAAGTAGAATGCACACTGCATGAAAACAATTTTTTCTTTTCCCAACTCCCCTTGAATTTTCCCATCCCCTGAAACAACATACACTGTATCCCCATCGTTCCCCCGGCATGATGCCACCGAACAAGACAAGTACACTGTCCCCGTCATATAACCCAAGCCAGCCAATACTGCAATTTCAGGCCATTTCCTCCCCCCTGCAACCATAAACAATAAAACATCCCCACACACACAAAAAAAGAGGAGAGAGAAAGAAGAAAAAACCTGTAACCCAGCCCAAGGCAATCTCTACTATTGATTATTCAGCGTTGGTTCGGATTACTAACTCTCAAACCGTACCGTTTGGTTGTCAGTCATTCGGGGCGTATTTTTATATCCATCTTCTCTTTTTTTCTCTCTCCACCCCCCCCCCTCTTTCTCTGTCCCTTCACCAGGGAACTGACGAGATTGGAAAGCTACAAGACGGCTTCCCAATATGGTGAAGGTGTGCGACAGAATCTGCGCAGTGTCTGAATCCATCAAAAATCAGAGAAAGCCTGGGATGGATTTTGGAAGATTCGTCCTTCGGATGGGACGTTAAGCCGTAGGTCCCGTGTGTTGTGTAATGCACGTAAAAGAACCCAGTGCACTTATTGTAAAGAGAAGGGGTTCACCCCTGTGTTCCTGGTTTGATCAGCAGCATATTGCGCCACAGCACCTTGTAAACCATTACATGGTGCTATGTAAAGGAATAGGTCTCATACTTCAAAAATGTAGCCCCGCATACCTTGCAGAAAAAACTTAATGTTTGTCTGTTCAAGCGCCTTGAGTACCTTATTGGCCGTGCGCTATAAGACTATATTATTATTATTATTATTATTATTATTATACAAGTTACCGTCAATGTAATTAGGTAGAGGGTATTTGAGCATCTTTCTGGCATTGTACTCGTTTTCCAATTTGGGCAAAATCCATTTTGTCAAAGTACTGAGCACTGAGTAAATTACATGTACATGTAGATTCCTCGTCTTGTTGGTTTTCAAGCAAATTCAAACACCTTATTTCCACCTTCCGGCTGAAACCTTGATTAGGAATCATTAGCGAGGTGAAGCTACACATTTTCTCTTACCCCATACAAGTAACGCTCGCATTAAGACATGGATACGTTTAACGTAGTTTATGGCCATGAAAATAATATTATGTGATGTTGGGAATGTAATACTAAGTGATAAACAATACGAAAGTTTAAAAAAACAGTTCAACAAAACAACAAAGAAAAACAGAAAATAAGACTGGACTTCCGTTTCCGGTTACTTGTCAAAAATGACGGGCATGTTGTAATTAAACCTATGTGATAGACGAACACATTCGGGCGTGATTGGCAAATGGGGTTTCTAACAATTAAGCATCCCGTGCCAAGTTTTAATTTTGTTTCAATGCGCCTTGAACACCCAGCAGGGTGGATATGTGCGCATTACAAGTCTTATTATTATTATTATTATTATTATTATTAATGTACGGACAACAAAAATTTACAACACTATTTATAACAACTTGCTTTGGGTATTTTTTTTTTTTTCAAGAATTTTGTATAAATATAATTGTAAAGACTCTTTTGAGGTTTTTTTCATTTTCGATATGCGCAAGCTTTGCAGAGTCTATTCCAACACCATACCCGATTCTTTATGCTGGCAACAAAGGCAATAAGTCATTTGAAAGTCATTAGATTCAAATAACGCCAGTTACAATGACTTGCTTAGTCACAAGTGATGGCTTAAATTTAAAATCTTCAGACTAGAGACAGTTGCTGCGCTCAGGGCAAGCTTTTGCATTGCTAGATGTACGTCAGGACAGCGAACACCATACACAATTCTGAATGATAGAGTATGGCACAATGTTACCTGGCTTTGCCCATCTGGAGGTTGCTATACAAAAGCTTCCCCAGGACCATGTGACATAGTCTGAGGAATCCAATTGGAGCATTCATTGTGGCCAATCAAGTCAGTATACAAAATCTAAGTCGTGAGTGGCTTGTTTTGCCTCCTCGCCCCTTGCCTTGGTGCCCCTTGAAATGTTCTGCAGTAGAAATTTCAGTTTCTCTTGTAGAGATGCCCTTCATCAATGACAAACTATCTTGCCCATACAAGAGCGAAGTATCAGGCCTGCAACACAGTCATCTCTTTTGAGACTTCAAAGCTCGCATCGAAAGCTCCCCAAGAGTCAAAAAGAAATCTCGTTCCATAATTGATATTCAATCTGGTTATTAGTCCCCAAAGATCTTAAGAAACCTGTGCCTACGCCTCCCGTGAGTCACAGCTTGGGTGACAATCACCGACCACAAAGATAAATAAAAAAATCGCCATACATAATTGACAAGTGATCCAAGCGATCCCGGCGGCTGTCCCATGCTCGTGCGGCACACACACACACCCCCCACTAACCTCTCCAAAGAACCAAGAATAAATCAGTCCCCACAGCACTGATATATATATAATTGACATGCGATTCGGGTGTAAATCGGAAAACCGCTGCGCCCCAGAAGGGACGAAGAATATCTGCCTGGCATAATTGGCATTTTCACAAAAGACCGATCAAGTTCCCTTGCCCGTCTACCAACCCCCCCTTCTTCCCTTGTGACAAGGACGACAACGGCGATTTTCATGATCGTTGCTTGTAGGATACAGGTGGGAAATTAACACTCGAAAGCCCTCAAGGGTTGTACTTTACCGGGAATACGGGCTATCGTTCCCGCGTCCGCTAACCAATCAAAAATACAGAACATGCGTGGGGGGAAAATGTCAAACCAGAGCCTACGTTCTAATTTTTGTAGTCAATGGTTTACTGCTGGCAAGTGTTGTACACTGTAATGCCAATTACTTCTGATGCAATGTACAAAATTGTACATTCCCCAAGATACTAAAATGTAAGACATACATGTACACACATGATACACATGTACTACACCAGTGAACAATTCCCTTGTTTAGTGCACACATGTAACCTTTGCTTACAAAAAGAGTGCCATAGAACATTCCAGGGCCTTTCTGGCAGGCAAGATACTACATTGGTCCTATGGGAAATGTCAACATTTTCTGTCATAATTTACACATAAATTCAAGACTTCTTAAATAACAACTGAACAAGTTTTGAGATCTGCCCTTTCTCCATATCAAAAGTTTATAAAAATTAGACAATGCAATCTCCAGAAAAATATCAGATTTGATGTGTTCTTCCATTGGGCTGTGTACAAATTGTGCCTGCAGAAGGTCCAGGCTCTGTAGCTCTTCTGTAAACTTGTGATGTCACAGGTTACATGGTCTATAGCAAACCATGTAACCTCGTGATTATATTCAACAACAAATGCACTCATATAAATCCAATATTTGTACAACTTTTTTGTTTTAACCTACACTGGTGTGACAAGCACTGTATACTCCGTGGTTCCACAGAGTCCTTTGGAAAAAAAAACCAACCCAAACTGGCCTCTCATCGTCGGGCAAGCTTGAGTGTGGGTTCCAATCCAACCTGTGTAATATGCCTGTGGATTTATTTCCGGAGAACTCATAAAATCACTGAGTATACAGTGCAGGGCCCAATTTTATAGAGCTGCTTTAAAGCACAAAAACTAGCTAAGCACAACAAAATTATGCTCACCAGAATAAGGTTACCGGCCAAACTACCATGTCACATGAACAACTTGTGACTGGTATCCTGCTCATTTCTGCTCAGCAGAAAATTGTTAAGCAATATTTTCTGCTTAAGCAGCTCTGTGAAATTGGGCCCTGATCACACATCAATGTACTTAGGGCGAATCAAAAAAATACATTCTTCAAAATGCTAACTTTAATGTTTTGTATTCATGCTGATGGAGAGAGTCTGCAAATCTATTATTTTTAACACTGGCCATGGAAACATTTTTTGGTTAAATCTTTAGACTTAAAGGTAATGTCGGGTCATAGATTGGTAAATACTCCAAAATTAATGGCCATAAAAGCTTACTTGGTAAGAAGCACTGCAGTTGTTGATAGTATAAACTATATTGAGAAAGGACTCCCCTCGAAGTAATTTGGTTTGGATAATTTTTCACCCAAAAACATTTGAATCTGAGAAACGATTCATGCATGACTCATTTCTCAGATTTCTGAGGGTTGGTGTCTGTTCGCGAATGCTGTGGCCAGAGATGCGGTTGGTACCCACTGTCACCTCGCTAAATGTTGATGGATTAGACGTTCACTCTTGTGAAATTACTGCTACAGTGTTTAGCTGTTTTCTCAACAAGTAGACACTGTTATCACTAAAACTTTCACATGTGACTTTTATTGTATCTTTCTTTAAAAGTCTGCCTATAAATCAGAAATACAGTGACAAAAAAAAACAATCTTTGACCCTACCTTTAAATGAGCTCTCTACACCGTTTTTTTTTTCTTCATATTTTTCAATTTTGTACAATCTCACTCCTGATAGTGTGTTTTATGAAAACTATAGAATTGGAACAAAAGAACTCTTCCAAAAGCCGATCACATTACTACAGCATGCTCAAAATTATCATCAAACATCCATCCATAAAAACAAAAAAAATCTTCATAATTAGACAAATTAATTCCTTACCACCCACACAACCATTAATGCCCAGTCGTGGTTTTAACAAAAGTCACTACCAACAAAACATGACCAGTTATTCATTCCGAGTAATTTATAACCACACGACAGCCAGCCTCCGCCCCGACAGAGCTTTTAACTGTCCCTCGTATCCAGGCAATACGACCATTTTGGAATTTTTTTAGGACCCATCAATCAAAGAGCACTTAATTTTGGTGTGACAGCCGCTAACATGATACCGAAATGTACAGCGCTACCATCAACCTTTACAATACACACACACTGAGTAGTGAGTACACAATACATCCCAATGCTGACTCATAATACACAACAACTTAAAGGGTTGGTACGACGATATTTTATCATTAGTCTTCTGGCATTCAGACCTGCAGGGCCCCATTTCAAAAAAGCTGTTTAGCAGAAAATTCTGCTCAGCAAATTTCTTTGCTAAGCAAGAATTGTGTGGGGTACCAGTCGCAGCAATGTAAACTGTATGGGTTTTTTGGGCTGGTAACCTAGTTTTCTTAAACAAGAGTTTTCTGTACTTAGCAAGTTTTTGTGCTAACATGCCTCATGAAATTGGGCCCTGGGACCATTTTCATACAGCTTTTTTAATTTTAACGGTAAGCAGATTTTTCTGCTTACTTAAGCATATAATGAGTTCATGAAGTAAAATTTAATTGTAAATTCTTCAACAAGTTTGTTTGATCATTGCCAATAAGCCCCAAGGGTTACTCATCAAAATGAACAAATAAATAAAACAAGCAAAAAAAACAAATAGCAGAAAATAATTAAAGATAAACATGAATTATAACTTATAACAAATTTTCAAGCTCAGCCTCCAAAATTGCCCTGGTCTTGGCCCTGGCATGTTTTTTTTGTTTTTTTTTATAATAAATAATAATAATCCCTACAAAAAGGAAGTCCAAGTACTTCACACATTATTTTGATTGGTTTGTGTGTGTGTCTGTGAGTGCCCTAACACACCTCAACTTACAGGGTACTTTTAACATAGGAACCATGCTACCCAACAAGGTTTTCTTTGTTCTAGTGGTACCCCACAGAGGATTTCTTCAGAAAAGGGAATAATAGAACAACAATGGAAGTACCCGGTAACTGCCATATGTCAGGGTGTATGCGTGGACTTACGGAGGGGAACTTATGGGGTCTTTTACACAATGGAACAATGGACCGTACAAAGTTTTTCTTTGTTCAACTTGGACCCCACAGAGGAATTCTAAAAAAAAAGGGGGGGAATAATCGACCAACAATAGCAGGACCCCACAAACTAGATCTGTAAGGTTGTTTGTGTGTGTTGTTTTGGGGTTTTTTTTAAGAAAACAAAAAATGGCAAAAAAATTAATTTAAAAAATGGAAGATCGAAACCTTATAAATCTCACCCTCATAAAAAATAACAAATAACAAATCCACACCAAAAGACAAGAAATAATGCACACTAAAATAAGAACTAATGAATAAAAGTCAGAACTATGTTTAGAGTAATTAAATGTATAGCAACATGAGTTACTACATTTGCAGACTGACAAAAGAGCCCCTCCAATCCATTACAAACCTCCCCCACCAGTACAATGGACTAGTCCAATTAATTTATTGGCCAGTCAAGCAGCAGCTGATTAGCATAATTTATGAGAGCAGCAAAAAGGCTGCCACACGGCCGCATACATAATTAAGCTTCATGCCTCTGGCAAAGGAACCTCTGACCAGCATTAATAAATAACACTGCCACAAAGGCAATTTGAAGATCAAAGATTATTCCTCCAATGTCGTCACGGCCGTCATTATTTTAAAACGTGGCTGACTGAACATTTTTAATTAGTTTTCCCACCACTTGAAAAATAATGCTTGTTAAGCGAATGAAAAACGCCATCCAGCAAAATGAAAATGCGAAAAAAGATCCTGCATCCGGAGTACAATGTAATATGTAAATTTTATATTTTAAATTATTAATTGTTAATTTATTCTTTCCCAATTCAGTAAAAAAAATAAAATACAGAGGAATTAAGCTGAAGGCAGAATAATTTAACAATAAATAATTCACTACAGAATAATTAACTCTATGGCATGAATAAAACATACGCTAGCCGATATGAAAGTATTGCTTAATAATTCCACAAGCGTGAACTAATCCCACAGAAAACGGGGAAAAATAATCAGTGGGGATAGGGGAAACACGCTATGAGTTTGAACCATGGAATAATGACAATAAAACACTGAAGAAGAGAAATTGAAAGTCGAAACCTTGAATGAACTCGCGTAAGTGAAGTCAGATTAATTAGCATTTATTACCCAGGACTGTTGAATCCTAGACAAAACTCACTAGATCAAAGCCTGTAAGCAGATATTGTTCTGCTTACAAAGCAGCCCTTTAATTCGCATACACATGTAGATCTGCTTACCAACAACTAGGTAAACTGCTTACATTGTTTTGCTGATGTTACTGATTTATTAACAGGCATGATATTTGGTCCTCCGAAAAAAAGTAGGAACATTTTTATGAGCACAAGGGCTGACCTATGGTGTAGGGTTCAATAGACTTTTCAGGCTATTTAATTCACAGTTTATCTCATTTTTTCCAGGGGCAAAGAAAATTTGGAAATCAGACTGAAAGTAGGAAGAATATCATTCCTGATTTTAAAACAATGCGATTTTTTCATGAAGGTAACCAAGTACTTGTTTGTTGAAATGAAATACATTGTAGGCGATAGGCACTTGACGTCATTTGGGTAGGGCGCCCTCGAGGTCAAAAGAAGGTTGCTCACTGGCACATCCTGTGCGCATGCGCTGCGCAAACATAGACGTGTGTTTCTACCTCTATAAGATGGTGGCATGATGATGTCAGTGTACGCACACAAAATGTGTTGCATTTGTGTTTGCTTAAAATTTTCTTCTTCTTTTTTCCCTTCTTTTTTTCATTTGTGGTAAGTTAATCTACTTGACAGTGACTTTTAAATTTCTGACACCTTCAGCCACATAGGTGACAGGGTGTCACCACTTTTAAATTGGGAAGATTAGGGGAGGAAAAATAATCGGTCAGGTTTAACATTTTAAAGTACATTTTTAAATGTACTTTAAAGTACATGTAAACAACAAGAACAGTTAAATTCATCATAATAGCAGGGTTATTTATTTGACGAAAATATCAACAATCATGTGAAGAAGAAGAAAACAAATTTAAGAGGCAAACATTACACCAACTATTAACAAATAATGACAACACAAACAACAAAACTTCTGAAATTCCTTTCAAAACATTGATTAAACAAAAAACAGGCAATTAATATTTGTTTAAATTAATGTCTTGAGACAATTGCTACCAGAGCCAACCTCGTGCCAATTCTGATTCCTGATCAATTTCAATAAACTTCAATCTTACATTTGTCTTCCTTTGTATGTATTAATTTCCTTACTTATTTAAAAAAAAACAAATTTTAAAATTTTAAAAACAGACCTGAGGTCTGGAAAAATCACTTAAACCATACCATTTCCTCAAGAGCTGAGGCCCAGTAAACAAGACTTTTTTGATTGAGTGGCTGCCTTACGGATGGACTCAGCTGTCAGGTGAGAGCAGACATGGGCTTGATTATCTTTCCTTGGCTGTCAATGCTGGATTGCTATGGCATAGTCTACCCTCCATGCCACACAGTGCCTTTGCAATGCAGCACAGACGCACATACTGCTGCTGCGGACATTTTTTTCCACCAGGGCTCTGATGTCTGAGATAAAACACATGGGCTATGGCCATTTTTAACACAACCCGCTCAAATGGAAGAGACAACAAGTAGGCAGAGCTCGAATTTGGGGGAAAAATCCACAAGACCTCAGGGCTTGTTTCTCAAAATGTTTTCTGGACCAGAAATGCTTTAAAAAGACCAGAAATCTTCCTGACACAATTCAACATTAATTTAACTCTTTTTTTTATTTCTCACTTGTCTTTATGGGTATTATACTTTCATTATTCAATAGAATTTCATCAGACTCAAAGTCAACATTTGAACATAATTTGTTTTTGTTCAAGAAATTAGTCCCACACACAATGAAGTTTGATTATTCAATTGAAAAACACAAGACTGCCGGACTTGTCCGGTCATGAGTTTACTGGCCCGACACTAAAACTACTGGCCTAGGGCCTGTGGACCAGTGTAAAATTCGAGCCCTAGTAGGCCTACATCTTGGGTTTTGGAAGAGTATAAATGAATTCCCATCCCCTGATTTTCAATCATCACACGATACAACTTTTGAAAATTTCAAAATAAAATTGTCATGTTTTAGTAAAAACAACAAAAACGATTTCACATTTGCAGGCATGATATTTGTTCCCTGGAAAAAAGCAGGAACATTTTAACGAGTACAAGGGCTGACCAACATGTACACATAGTGTTGGCTTTATTAGAAGTTTCAGGCTATTTTAAAATCACAATTTTTCTGTTTTTTTCCAAGAAAAAAAAAATCGGAAATCAGAAGAATATTGTGCCTGGATCTGTCAGGGATTTTATGTACTTTCATAGTGGGCTTATTTCAATTGCTGCAACTAATATAAAGCACGGTTAATTCGAGGGTCTTCTTATTTTCCTGACTTTGGAAATATTTCTCTGGAGGACTAATACTGGTACATGATCAGCGAGCTATCCGATCGAATCTTATCAAATATTTAATCCCTGCATGTACGTGTCTTTGGTGTTGAGTTGCCAAATGCCATGAAAAATAAATAAAGGTGTATTTTCTTTCTTTTTCTTTTTAAAGTACACGTATTATAAGTTATCAATTTGGATCTAGCCTCATTTCCAATTTGCAAAAAAACTACAGCTCCTCAAATTTCCAGAAAACCCTGTACATACATGTGACACATCTAGAGATCGATACGCATGTATTGTGCAATTAACTACACTTGTCACACGAAACGGTCTTGTACACTTATTAACCAACACTTGAGGGGTGGGTGGGAGGGTGGGGGGAGGGGGGGTCCACAATCACGATATTTCCTCCACTCCTTTGTGTCCATCTGGACAACCAAGACTTTCTAGTCTCAGGGCCCAAAGCAGGAAGTCCCTTGAAGGAGATGCAACCAGAGGAGGCTGCTATATGTTGGTTGTGTATAGAAACCTGCGCATATGAAGCAATCATACACCATGGAGTTAAGGCACGTACAGAGTGCGCCATCGTACATAATTCATGGTCTCATTTGACAGGTCTGACACTAGACCCTCTGTTTTTCAGCTTTATAAATAATGCATTAACCCCCCACACAAAAAAAAAAAAAAAAAAAAAAAAAGAGAAAATAAAGAAATAAATACATGAATGCATTTTTGGGGCTTGGCCAGACGGTAAGTTATGTTCACTCTCATGGCAGCAGGGCGGTCCAGAGTGTCCGATTTTATTGCTTTCTGATGGAATCATAAATTGTGACTTTTTAAATGACTATTACACTTTTACCTGGTTCTATTTTTAAAACAATTGAGTGATTTGGGAATGATCTGTTATTGATGTTTGGTTTTAAATTAAGAGGCCTTTTTTTCCTGCAACATTTGGGACGACAAGTGAGTGCCTTGATATTGTAAGGAGAACAAAATACTACTTTAAAAGTCACAAATTATTGACTAAAAATGTGGGAGTTATTAAAGGGATTGTATACCTTTGGTAATTGGAACCCACTGCTTGTTTTAATTTTATATAGTTGTAGATATATACCATGAAACCCTACCTGTGAAAATTTAATTTCAAAAATCAGGTGCGGTTATACGTGCAGGAAGAATCTGCAATTGGAATATACAATCTGAGAAACGTAGTGTCAGTAACGCCTTTCAGATTCAAACTTTTGGGGATAAAAAGTGATATCTTTTTCCATAACCGCAGTACTTCTCAAAATGCATTATACTATCCAAAGCAGCTGTACTTCTTACCAAGATAGTTTTGATTGCCACTAATTTTCAGAGTAATTACCAAACGTATATAGACCCTTTAAAAATAATCAAGTTGTCAAAGGATGATTCAACAGTTCAAAATCTTGCATCCCCTCCATGGAAAAAATACATGAATAAAATGTGCACAAAATTAGGCATTGACCCGACATCAATTTTAAAAAAAATTAATTAAGGATATTTTTTGACATTTGGATGGTGCCAATGTAAACAGAACAAACTACTCCTTTAAAAGCCGCAAATTATTGGCTAAAAAAGAAGGCAAAAAATAAGAATCTCCCAGAATTTGTCAAGGTCCAGATCCCTCCATGAAAAAAATTAGTTATATTTGTTGATCAAACCAAAGATACAATACATGTAAAAGGAAAATACTGAACAGTTGAATAAAATAGAAAGAGTCACAACGACGCGCAGTTCAAAGGTTCAATGTCTTCCGCCGCACGCGGTCGTAAAGGACATTGCGCGCAAAAGGATTATTCCACGTGGGCACGCAGCTGGCCGTAGCGGTATTTCCAGTAAAGATTCTAAGATGCGCATTGGCTTGAGGATAAGACGTTGTCGTCCATGGGTTTTTCCCTGTGACTCTACAGACACATTTTCTACTGACTTTCTCTCTTTTTCAAATGCAGGGTTGAATTCCAGCTCGTTAGAGCATTTACACTCACCAAAACACTTAAAATTCCTGGAAAGTTCATCAAGATATGGACCGCAAAATGTAAAATATTTACTGAATGTACAGTGGAAAAAATTAGAAAAATTGATGACATGATAGCCATCAGAAGATGCGGTCTCAGCAGGGGATGTACAATTTTCAAGGTTGACTGAAACAAAATCGCCGAACCACTCACTCAAAGCTTTGAATAAAATAAAACGTTTAAAACACCCAACCCAGCTGTTGACTTACTACACACAATCTTTCCTCTTAATCATGTGTTCTCCATTGTACAAGAAAATTACACATATATGTGGTAAATAAAACTGTGGCAGAGTCGAGTACAAGATTACAAAGACAGCTGGTGTGCAATTTATGTGAACTCAACTTTTGTTGCACGTCATGGCCGAGTGGTCGAGAGCATCAAACTCAAGTTCTGATGGCGTCAGAGTGAGGGTTCGAATCCCGGTCGTGACACTTGTGTCCTTGAGCAAGATATTTCACTATAATTGCTTCTCATCTTCCAGGAGTAAATGGGTACCTGCCAGGGTACAGATTGTTGATGTGAATGATTAGCAACCTGTGCGCCCATTTGGCTGCCAGTGCTGCATACTCCATAGGAGTTTTCGAGTTTCAAAAATGCTTTGGGTCCGATAGGTTTATTTGCCATTATTATTATTATTTGTTGATATATTAAGCTTATTTCTATATTTTATTAATATTATTATTATAATAAAAAAATAAACTAAAAAATTGTGGGTTTTTTTTTTTTGCAATCACTGATCATGATTCTCAATAATGTTAATTTGTATTTTTGATTGGAATGACTTTCCTCGCTATCACTCACTAAGATAATCAGATGGTTCTGTACAGATATCTAGGTCTTCTCAAAATTCTCTGTTCTATTTTCCCTTTTTTCAGTCCTCCGAAAAATATTTATGTTGTCAGTACTTCCTGAACAGATCCCATTTTGAATGTGACCATTCCGTAAATTCAGTAAACATATTTCCCAAAATACACCACCTTTGGGAATTCCGGGTATCTCATCTTTAAAAAGATAACATATCATTTAGGTTTCAAAATGAGTAAATTCGTTCGCTTCCTCTAGTCTTCAATAAACACACCATATATAACCAACCTGTGAAAATTTCATCAAAATGGGTGGGCATGTTAGAGTGAAAACAACAACAACAACACAGGCATGAATGGAGAATGTTTAAAAGGGAGGGGTCTCACACAAAAAACCATGAAAGAGTAAGTGGAAGGTCAACATGATTATGGGTGCGACGCAGGTGGGCAATTACATTGGTCTAAAGCACCATTAGGGCTATCATTACGTGGAGACGCAAGTTTAAAGTTTACAAGAGGAAAAAGATGGTGGAAGGAAAATTGTTAAAAGGCATCGGGAGCAAGAAGGGGGGTCCAGACGCCATGGCCCGGCCTCCTCGATCAGCGTCGTGGATGGATTCAACGTTCTTGAAGAAAATACCGTGACAGTTTATTTCTGCTTTCTCAACGAGTAGACACTGTATTCATTTGAAACTTTCACAGGTGACTTTTATTGTATCTTCATTGATAATGTGGCCTATAAATCAGCATTACGTTGACAAGAACCAATCTATGACCCTACCTTTTTAACACCCCAAAAATGTATACAAACAGTGGACTCTCTCACAAGTTAAATTTGAAGATCTATGTAATCACCATATTTGTTGTATTTTGCCCAAATCATCACTTTAATGTTTCACAGAGAAGGTTACATGCAAATGGTATCCATTGGATCTGATTTTTACCAGCAACAAAATGTGCTAAAACACAACACTGCACTTCATCTGTGTCAAGGTGAAGAAAAGAACGGATGTGGTTGCCACGGCAACCGGCCAGCAGATGCTCTTAACCTTTTGTGGGTGAGAACATGTCGGTCGGCTCGCATCTAATTGAGCATGGTTCGGCGTACACATTTCATACAGCAATTGTGTGTTACCTTTATAGTGTATAAATGTACAATTACAACCATGCAGGAAGAATGTCTCCCTAAATAAACTGACAGAGCTTAAAGGTATCGTACACGTTTGGTAATGACTCAAAACAAATATTAGCAGAAAAACTTACTTGGTATCAAGCAACGGAGAGCTGTTGATAGTATAAAACATTGTAGGAAACGACTCCCTCTGAAGTAACGTAGTTTTTGAGAAAGAGGTAATTTCTCACTAAAATAATAAAAACTTCTTGCAAGAAGTTTTTATTCCTATCTGAAAGCACACAAATTTGTACAACAAGGGTGTTTTTTCTTTCATCATTTTCTTGCAACTTCGATGACCAATTGAGCCCAAATTTTCACAGGCTTGTTATTTTATGCACATCTTGGGATACACCAAGTGAGAACACTGGTCTTTGACAATTACCAAACATGTTCAGTGCCTTTGACAGGGAGGCCGGAACATTATCATAATTTTTTGAAAATAAATAAGACACTAAAAAAATAATTTCTACTTTCCAAGAGACATGCACAAATAGATGGTACACAGACACCATATACAGGCCTGATATTTCATTGTTGTAAGGACAAGGTAGTTTTTCCTTCCTCCCAAATCCTTCCGTATTCTTTGCCGAAATGAAGGATTCAGAAGGACTAAGGGCTACAGTCCCACAGACTGTGCAAGTCAAAGTCTCGCTTTCCAACTTTCTGCTTCTTCTTCTTTGCTGAGATGTAGAACAAGGAGCCATTCCAACAGCTTTTTTCCACGTACTGCTTCTTTTTGGAACTCCTTGCCTGGTGGTGCATGTTTCCCTCCATCCTACAATCTAGACTGTTTTAAGAGGAATATCAATTCCTACCTTCAGCTCCCCTGAGTTATTTTCACATTTAATCATTGTTTTTCTTTCTTCTTGTAGCCCCTTACCTAGAGTGGCTTTTAGCCTTGTTTGGGCGAACTTGCATAACAAAAATTTTTAAAAACTCCCGGCACCAAGTTAGTCCCAAGGCAACCATATGGAGTTTTACAATTTGGCGATTCTGTTTCTTCAAATTCTTTAAAAAAAACTACCCCCGACTTACATGTATTTAGTCCTCAACACGTCTTGGCTACTTACATGTAATCACTTAACTCGAGGCAATGGTTCAGTAGCTATCACTGAAAATGTAAGGACAGCCCTCTTTATTAAAATAAATAAATGGGACTCAAAGGGACAATTTAATTCTAGAACTCAGTCAGTTGGACGTCACTTGAACATAGCTTGCTTTATAATCTCCTAAGAGGATTGCCTAGCATAACGAAGGAACCCAACAAAAGTAGGGCACGTAGAAGAGAATTAACCCATTAATGTATAAATGTCACTACAGTGGCGAACGAAGTGGCCACTGGGCCCGAGAAGATTGTACTTGGCAATTGTAAACTATTCATGGATGAAATTTCTCAAAGTGTTTTTTGTTTTTTGTTTTCTTTGGAGAAATTTCTTTTTTCCTTTTTCCAGGCACTGGACAACTGAAATCCATGGGGCTCATAGTGTTAGCCAGAGGGGTGTCTGGGTGTCTTTTGGACACCCTGTTTTATCTGTCATTTACATGTAATATGTATTGTAACTGAACAATTTGGACATCCACTTTTCAAATTTCCAGCAAATGTGGACACCCTTTTACCAAATCCTGGCTAAAACCTAGGTGAGGCTGCCCTCGCTCAGTTCTAGCATAGAGGCAAGAAACCTCCGCGGTGCAAGTCACGTTCCGCAGAGGGTTTATTTTGATAAGTATAGCATTACATGGCCGGGACCCAGCCTGAAAACTGTCTTACATCAGCGTGTTGACTCAATAAAAACCTCTTCTCTTCCATGAAAGAGGCAAGTGTACGTGCTCCAAAAACTACCGCTGATCTTGCAGTCTGCAGTGCTATCGACCCCCCCCCCTTTCCCGACACACACTCAGTCCATTTGATCACAAAGTCAGTTCTGTATTTGTAATTTATCTGCCCTACATGTACATGTACATTGATTCATTCGAACCCTACATGTAACCTTTTTCTGTGTATACAGGCCTGATACATCATGGAGGAAACAGGGCCAAACTTCGTGAAGCTGTTTTTTAAAGGTGCTGTATACGTTTGGTAATTGGAACACACTGTTTGTTTCAATCCTATATAGTTGTAGATATATACCCTTAACTAACATGTGAAAATTTCATTTCAAAAGGTGATATCGTTTTTGAGACATTACCGAAAAACCGGAGCGGTTATGTCCACGCAGGAAGAGTAATCTGCATTAGAATACACACTCTGAGAAGCGTTATGGCTGTAGCGCTTCTCAGATTCAATTTTTGGGGGATAAAAAGTGATATCTTTTTCCATAACCGCAGTACTTCGAAGTGAAAAGTTCCTCAAAATTCATTATACTATCCAAAGCTGCTGTACTACTCACAATATGTTTGTATGACAATTTATCAACTAGCCAATTTAATATCCAGCCTTTGTGTTGACTTGATGGCTCAAGTAATTCCTGACAAAATATTTGATTGTTCAGAACAATTTGTCATTCTTTAGTATTGAGAAAATATAATTAGATGTTGCAAACTGCTTACCAACCAAAAGGACCTATGGTATTTAAATGCAAAAAAATAGTTAACGGCCTGACGTTTCGACCCGAGCAGAGTCTTTCTCAAAGGCTAAAAGTATTGACTCTGTTTGAACATGCCCTTTGTTATCAGGACGGTGGTTGTACAAAACGAAAAATTCCTGAAAACACTTCAAGCTGTCTCCTCTTGGTCGAGCAGAGGGCTTGAATTTCATCTTTGAGAGGGCCTTCGTGCTCCTCCCATAGACCTTAAGATTTTCCAATGGACAAGGCCTTTGCAAAAAGAAAATTCCCTTGCCCTCCCAAAGATGAAATTCCAAGCCTGCAACTTGGCTATGTCTTTCTTTCATATTTACATGCATGCTCATCGTGCCAAATAGAGAAAGATTTTAAGAAAATCAATACATCCTGAAATCAGAAATGAAATCCTGACAAATAAAAGACCTCTTCGTTTATGACGAAAGTACTACACTATGTTGGCAAAACACTACAGATATGTTAATATAAGAATTGCAGTGTACAAGTCTAGCTCATATGTCCACTACAGGTATTTTGTGAACTGAAACATAGTGTCACACCATGCTACATGAGTGCTGACACATGCAACCTCTGAATCCATCCAAGCCATGGCACTCCGCCCCGACACGATAACCAACCTTGCAGACTCCTCTACTCTCCGAACCTCCTCCCCCCCCCCCATTTTAGGAATACAGATGAGCCATTAGGGCACGGAGTGAAATTGGTAATTTTAGACAAGGCTGCCTGGCCGGTACCCTGCGCTTAAGTGCGTACGGTGTATGCCGAGCTGCGTCGGTCTGCTATGCCCCGAGGCCATGAACAACAAAGGGATGACAGACTCCCCGTGTAGAATTCATCCTGCCCGCCCTGATTGCAACAATTCTGCTCCCACGGCCGACCGGCCGACCGACCAACCGACCAGAAGTTCTCTCCGCTGTTACATCGGTCTGCCATTATTTCCCTTACCGGAGATAACGTTTCAGAAAGAAAAAAATTGTGGCGAGGGGATTTGATCTTATCACAAGGGATTCATGACTATGCATAGAGCCTGTTGGCCCAGTTTTCTCAATAGATGCCGTCTTTACTTTTACAGACGTATTTAATTTCCGATGACTTTCTTTAGATCCTTATTTAAACTCTAAAACTCACACTGAACCACCGCAAATTCTCCAAAATCGTTTGCATGCTTTTAAGCTTTACTTGAATATTTCCAGATAATATACAAAATTGACAATTCTGTTCAGATTAGTTATTTCACTTTAGTGTTTGAAATACTGATCATTCATTCTAAAAAAATTATTTTTTTATTTTTTATTCTTCCGGAGACCAAATTGTGGCAAAGTACGTGGATAAGCTGAAAAGTCGAAATTAGTATAGCCATCATTTTTTTTTTTTTTTTTTTTTTTTTATTTCTTTACTTTTTTCTTGGAAAGTGGTTTAAAAGAAAGATTTGAACAAAAGCCATCACTCTTTGGTTCAATAAAGTTTTAAACGATTCCAATTTTCATTTTCAACTTTCATGGTTGAATAGAATTTCGTTTTGCACCGAAGTAATTAATTTTGAACATCTGTCATTTCTCAGAAAACATAAATACTGCTGACCAACTTTCAGGGCATGGATTTCACACAGATCATGGAGACCATTGCAGACTGGAGCCCAGTTTCATAGAGCTGCTTAAGCACACCAAGAAGCTATGCATAACAAAATTATGCTTACCGTAATAAGCTTACCAACCAAAACACTACACCACATGTACCATTTCTGACTGGTGTCCTGCTAATTTTTTGCACAGGCACAAAATTTGTGAACAGAATTGTCTGTTTATAAGCAGCTCTATGATACAAGACCCAGGCATTAAATTGTTGTTTTTACTTGCCCTCAGGAAGTTTTATTCAGAAATGAGTAAAACAATTAGTTTCGATCTCGCAGTCCAAAACCCAATGATTCAAAACACTTTTTTGTAATATAACGTATTTCTTTCACTGCATGTATTTTCAAATGACTCCAGTGACAGATTGAGCGAAAACTTTCACAGGTTTATTATTTCATATGATGGGTCACATAAAGTGCGGAAACTGGTCTCTGACAATAACCAATGTTGGCCACTTTATTTAAAGGCTTCGTACACGTTTGGTATTGTCAAAGACCAGTGTTCTCACTTGATGTATCCCAACATATGCATAAAATAACAAGCCTGTGAAAATCTGGGCTCAATTGGTCATCGAAGTTGCAAGAAAATGATGAAAGCAAAAACACCCTTGTTGTACAAAATTGTGTGCTTTCAGATAGGAATAAAAGCTTCTTGCAAGAAGTTTTTATTATTTTAGTGAGAAATTACCTCTTTCTCAAAAACTACGTTACTTCAGAGGGAGTCGTTTCTCACAATGTTTTATACTATCAACAGCTCTCTGTTGCTCGTTACCAAGTCAGTTTTTATGCTAATATATATTTTGAGTAATTACCAAACGTGTACAGTGCCTTTAAACAGGTATAATGCACAATTTCTAGCAGCACAACAAGCAAGAAAGTGGTTCAACAGGCCCCTAGCAATTTTTACTAGACAATTGTACCTCGGGATAATGTTTAGGTCGAGCCCCGACTTATGACATTGTTTTTATTAGTAAATTTATTTCCTCTTCATAACTAGCAGGAAACTAAATAAAAAAACATTTGTTATCAAACTGATTATTCCTGAGGCCTTGAACTTTGTTTTAGAGGGGGGAGGGGACTATAAGAAATCTTGCTTTACTAAAAAGGGAACTTCTGTGGAAAATTGTGAAATGTCTATCGAAAGTTTACAAAAGGTATCATCAGGAAAAAAACATGGGGCCCCCACAGTAATTAAAGTGGAGTACTGTGGTTTAATTTGCGGTTTAACTTAGCCTGTTTTTACTTAGTACAAATACATGTATGCTTTGCAACATCTGTGTGCTTAAAAACCTCAATTTTTTCCACCCACAGCAGGCAGCCTCTTCTGCAGTACCTACGACCAACATAACGAACCCACGTCCAATATTGCATCGAGTTACACATTAACCCATTTCGTTTCCCGTTCAATTAATTCATGCTCACACACAAAACCTCCAAACACTCGCAAGACAGCGGGGGGGGGGGGGGGGGGGAGCCGTTCCCGCCTTTTCTATCCTTTGGAATTGTCGTCACCAATCACAGCTGATATTAAAACATTCCAAACACTTTGCCATTAGTGGCGCCATGTGATGCTGTTGTGAAATATCAATGATTGATATCAATATCGACAAACTCAGTGAGCCTGTACATGTTTTTTGTATGAGGTCAATTGGACTTCCACCTGAAGTTTCTCTGATTCAAATAAATGCAAATAAAAAACCTTCATGAAGACAGCGGAGGCACTTGCCTTATTCCCCTGATCAGTTCCTTAGAATAAAAATTACCACGCCTGAAATTTCATCTTCGACTTTGAGAGGGCAAGGCCGTTTTCTTTTTCGCAAAGAGCATTTCCGTTGGAAAATCTTAAAGGCATCGTACACGTTTGGTAATGACTCTGAAAATTAATGGCAATAAAAACTTACTTGGTTAGAAGTACAGCAGCTTTGGAGAGTATAATGAATTTCGAGAAACTTTTCACTTCCAAGTACTGCGGTTATGGAAAAAGATATCACTTTTTATCCCCCAAAATTTGAATCTAAGAAGCGTTGCGGCCGTAACGCTTCTCAGAGTGTGTATTCCAATGCAGATTATTCTTCCTGCGTGGACATAACCGCTCCAGATTTTCGGCATTATCTCAAAAACGCTACCACCTTTTGAAATGAAATTTCCACAGGTTGAAACAAACAGTGGGTTCCAATTACCAAACGTGTACGGTACCTTTAAAGTCTATCGGAAACCTTTGAAGGGACACCAAGGCCAAGACAACGGCAACAGAGAGCATGGCCTCCATGTAATTCCAGGTTTGAATTACAATTTTCATTGTAGACGTGTCCATCACCATGGAAAACTGAAAAGAGCCTTGCCATTCTAAAAACAAAGAGTCGGGCATGCAATGTAACCCAGACAGAGGCTGGAAGGAAAAATCTCTGGTGCCATTTTGTAGAATGAAACTCCCTCACTCAAACATAATTCCAATTGCCTAATGTGACCATGGAGCTCTTTTTATAGCTCCATGATGTGACACCCCAAGCCTAAACCAGCCACTTCTCGGAAAGAGTGAAATGGCATTAAAAGTGATGACACCTGAAACATCTCCCTTGACATCAATGTACACGTAATGTGACATTTGAAGATGTTGAGAAACACTTACCTTAACCATACAGTCCTAAATTAGGTGTTACTATTGCTCTCGTAAATTATCATTTATTTGATGAGCAACTATGAACCCAGTTTTAAGTTTTGGCTGGCAGCCTGTTAATTGGCATGGACTCTAGGGCATCATATCTTGATAATAAGATTACAAAAAAGGCATTGCACAATGTGTTTTATCCGACCGGCTTTTTGTTACTCGTTCTGACCAAAAATAGAACTTTACTTGGGTAAATTAAATACGTAAAACACTACTTTCAGTCCATCTTAATAAATACAAGGTCTCGTCCTAAAAACTGCTCTCCTATAACAGGATGAGATTTTATAAAAATGAAAAATCCTAAAACTCAAAGTTTCCTCTTGGAGTGGAGATGAAACTCCTGTATTTACAGACTCTCTACATCGTTTCCAGGGTTCTCCCCAGGTTTTTTTCAAAACTGTGGGGCATTCTGGACCCATATTTTTGGATAATTGGCCGAAGCACACTGAATTGAAACAAGGTCTTCAGAATGTTTTCTCCTTGGTGTTTATCTTGGTTTAAAAGCCCTAAGTACTGTGCAATCTGGCACATTCTATATGGTTTACTCTTGATGTTTTTTTGTTTGCGGCCCAAATTTGCTTGTATCGGCACGCAAGTCGTGCGTATCAGCCCGATACACGAGCTTGTGCATGAGGAGAACCCTGGTTTCAATAAAAAAAATTCTGAAGGTTTGGTCATAACAAGGGCACAAGAGTCTTTCATCTCTGTGGTGGAAATTTTTTTCTTTCAAGAAAATCATACATGTGAGGCACAGGGCGGTCAAAGAAAAATCCTCAAATCAGAAAAAATCCTGATAAATCTCATGGCCCGCCTTAAATGATTGAGGAGTTCTAACTCTTTGTACTCCTCAGAACCAAACTTCACACATTTAGTCTAAAATTAAATTAAAACACAATTGTAATCATATATGAGCATACTGAATTGCAAGACTGGATTGGTGAATTGTTCTTTTTGCTGCATAAGCAAGCAACAAAGAAAAATAGGCTTTTTTCAAATGAAAAACTATTTTCCCAAGATCTTCTGATCTTGTATACAAGTACCTTTAAAATCCATTTAGCTTCTTAGATGGAGTGTGATGAAATACAGCGTGCATCCTACATGCAGCTCAAGAACCCATCCTCCGCTCTGCACAAAATCTAATTGCTCGTCACAAAAGGCTTCCAGCTATGTGTGGACAGAGACACTAGACTTCCACCAGTCCTTTCTTTCTCTCTATCTCTCCCCTCTCTCTGTAAATGCTGGCCTGGATTAAATCTATCATCTTTGAGAGGGCGAGCCATTTTCATTTTGTAAAGGGCACTTCCATTGGAAAACCTTATAAAAGTCTATGAGGACATTTTAAAGAGGTACAAAAGCCAAGACCAGGGGAAATGGAGGGCATGGCCTCCTTGTAATTCCAAGCACCTGTTAATGCCCTCAGAAGTCAAGGTACAGACCAAACAAAAAAAGCGTTTCCTTTTTTTATTCCCACAAAACCTCAGTTGATGTTTGATCTACATACATGTAGTATGCAAATGTAAGTTTCACAAATTTTGCCTTGTGCATCTGAACAAAATCTAGTTCTACACTAGTGTAACACTTCAATAGGTGTCACTAATAGTACTGTAGGCTGGCTGACAAAGCATATAAATAAAACTCCAATAGACTCTTAATTTTGGGCTTAAATACATAGGGCCAATGATTTTCCGCGATCGCGGAAACGGACGGAATTCGCGGAATCTGCCCTTTGAAACGGAAAACGGGATTTGAGTTTAAAGTAAAACAAATTGTAAATATAGTGACAAAAACGTTGGGTTTTTTTCATGTTTTTAAGGCCAAACCTATTGATCAGGCAAGCTAACTTAACACTGCATTTTTTATTAAGTTTCTTTTTGTTAAAACTAAAAAAGCATCAGAAATCAGACTAAGTAAGATTTGAAACTTTGCATGGTGGGAATACGATATGGAAAGGTTTGCGGTGACACCATGTACATGTAATAATCTCTCTATGCGAGTTGGGGGTGGTTCTGAAAAGAACCGTTGGTTTTTCAACTTGACGTTTCGATCAGTATGCTCTGATCGTCTTCTGATCATCTTCCTCCTCCAGAAGACGATCAGAGCATACTGATCGAAACGTCGAGTTGAAAAACCAACGGTTCTTTTCAGAACCACCCCCAACTCGCATAGAGAGATTATTACATGTACATGGTGTCACCGCAAACCTTTCCATATAGAAATCAGACTGTAAAAAGTTACGAGATCGTACTGTTGAATTGACCTGACGTACATGTACATAGCACAATACACGTTAGACGGAGGGCAAAATCATCACATTCACGGCACGATCTTTACATTTTTTTTCACCCAAATTGCATTTTCACCCTCCCTTTTATCATCAATTATACTCAAACTAGCTTACCTACGCTCTATATGAACACAGACATTGATTTTTCATCTCGGAAAGGTCTAAAATCAACCATAAACTTTCAACATTTTGTCGCCTAAGCGAAAACAAAATGGCTGACAATTTGTTTCTGTGTGGAGGAGAAGTACACGGTGACGTCATATGCAATGATACTGCAGTGCAACGGCTGTTACATGTTTCTTGTTTTTGTTGCAGCGATCAGTCAGTGAGTCAGTGCATTACATTTTTAGAAATTGCCAACTCCGGAACTGAATCGGCCGTTGATTTAAAAAAATAATTTACGATCTTTTTCAGGAAAATGTTCAATTCAAATTAACAGTTTAAGAAGTCAGCAGTGCGTCTTATAAAAAAGTTATGTTTATAATCGATTCCCTGTGTATTAACAACCTTTTATCTATTAAAGAACATGAAACGGAATTTATTTTGTCTGAAACAGAATTCATGTTTTTTAAAAACGGAATTTGCACTTTTCTGAAACGGAAAATCATTGGCCCTAAACACAGAATAAGATTTATTCAGAATTGTAGGGCTGTACAAAGATGAGTATCAGTCGAGGAATAGCAGGAAAGGATAGAAAAATACTGGATCAGGCCACAGTGCAAGATCTTGCACTGGGCTTACCAGGAGGGTCTGTCAATAAGTGCAGAACAGAGAAGAATAAACTATAAAGATGAGACATAAGGGCATTTTATACTAAAGTTGTGGGGACAGACTAGGTGGGCATTGTGGTCGTAAACTTGTCAAGTCCTGGGTGGGCATTGGATTAATTAGGATGAGGTGCTTGTGAGATTGGGGGAGGTGTGGGGTAAAACAAAATTTAAAGCTTACACCATGGAGGAAGATGCTTACACTAGTCACTAAAGTTATGGACAAGTAGTTACATGTAAATGTTTGTCACGATAATAGCGCAATGGCTCTCCCACTATTCTCGCGATACTGGTGCTGTTCTCGCGCCCCAGTAGTTGGCAGCCATCAGTCTCGCAATAGAGCAGCAGTATCGGGAGAGTCGCGAGGTAGCCGTTACGCTATTACCCCAACAAACATTTATTAATTTAATATCCACAAGTCTAGTTCTACACATGTCAGACTTGTTTGTAGACAAGAAAAGACAGAGGCCGGTGTAATACAAGCTAAATCATAAATGGCGCATCACTAAACACTGACCAACTGAAAACAGTAATGTGACTAATAGCCAGTCTAATGTGCAAAATATCCATCTGGTTCTGTTATTGTAGGATTTTGTTACAAGTCTACGACGTCTAAGTAACCCAAAACTGTATAATGTAGTCTGGAGTTGACAGTAACAGAGAGAGAGGACTATTAAAGCAAGTTTATCAACCTACTGAGTAAAACATGGGTAAGTTTAACATTATGAAACATGTAAAATAATGTCAAAGATGGCTAATAAAATAAATAAGAGGGTAGAAATACTTGTGTTATATGTAAACGTGAATATTAATAATAATAATAATAATAATAACCGTATTTATAAAGCGCCATTTCCAAAGGATACAAAATGTGCATTCCCATACATTTTCATAAACTGTACGTACATGTCAAGTCAAGTGCACATACAAATTTGATTTACATTGTACATTACATACATGTAGCATGAAAATTGAGGACTAATATCATTCTGACCTCGGAGACTACTTAAAGTTTTGCAGACCTAAAAACAGCAGACTGAAGCCAGTCTACCCATTCCCACCACACTCTGCAGAATAGCTACTCCCGAGACACCATAAAAGCCTGATCTCAACCAACACACAGCAGCCTGATGCAAGTCTAGCCACTTTCAAATCTAAAACAATGCACAGCAGCCTAAAAAGCCAGTACTTCCAACTCCCAACCCACTCCCACAACAAATGAAAAGTCTGACCTTAACCAACACACTGCAGACTGAAGCCAGTCTACCCCACTATCAACTCGCTCCGCAATCAATAAAAGTCTGAAATCTCAATCGACACACAGCAGACTGAAGCCAGTCTACCCCACTATCAACCCACTCAACCTGATATCAATCAACACACAGCAGACTGAGGCCAGTCTACCCCACTCTCAACAACTCGCCCCACAAAAGATAAAAGCCTGATCTCTTTCAACACACAGCAGACTGATGCCAGTCTACCAATCCTTACAAACCAGAGCATCCCATTGGCCACTATGCGATAAATATAACCTGAGCTGAACTCCTAGCAGTACTCACAACCCAGTGGGATTTGTTTAGACAGACAATCACTTAGGGACCACCTTATACGTAGAAACCAAAAGAAAAGTCAATATCTTGTGGTGGAAATCGCGGATTTTATAAATGTCAGTTGAACAGTAATCTTTTTGGGTAGCTGTCGAGGAGAAAACAACAGTAACATTTGAGACGAAAAAAATGACTTAACAAGCCAGTGGAAATGTAATTGTACACTATATTTTCATACAATACTATTACTACCTCATCACTGTTGCATGTACTTAACAATGATTTGTGGGAGTCTAGCAATTTGTTAACAAGAAAATTGCTGAGGGCCATTCAGAAACAATGTCTCGAATATTTCAAATGATTTTGACCCACCCACCTAGCCTACCCCCCAAAAAAATCAAGTTTCAAATTTCAATTTTTTTTTTTGACATTTAACCTACCCACATTTTCAAGAAAAAAGAAAAAAGAGGTTTAATTCCAATTTGTAAACCCCAATGTAAATTGAAATTGTAGTTTGAATTATAAATTTAATATTTTTGGGGGAAATCTTGTACCTTTTTTCACAAGACCCATGAAAAATAAATCTAAATTTAAAAACATTAATAATTCTGAACAGCCCCTAAAGTGGAGAGCTTCCGTTCTTAAGGAGAATTTTGTCTACCATCAACTCAAAACAACAACACTGAAAACTCTCAGTATTTTTGTCAAACATGAGCTCAAAATTGTGTTGTTTTTGTGTAGTGTCTACAGTGGGTGAAGTTTTTATTTTATGCACAGATTTTTTACAGTTGACCACCTACAATTTCCGCCCTTTGAATCATTCAATTTCAAGAATTCCTCTGAAGCGAGGCAGTTCCATGATAATTTCCACCATGAATTTTTTAATATCAAACTCAACACTCTGTAAACGCCTCGAGGCATAGAGCGCTACGCCCATTTGCGCAAAAAAAAAAAAAACCCAAAGTACAAATCTGACAGTGAAACGATGAGTAATGTACTAGAACCATTAACTTGAAAATTTCAAAAACAAACACCGCAGTATTTTGGGGAATAGTGGCTGGACGGCCGACCCAAACGATTAGCATTTGAGAATTTTCTGTTTTTATTAACTTGAGTCATATACCGGTTCTGCGGTTTAATACACGTCAGTCGGAGCGTCTGAGAAAACAGTGGCTTTGCATGTCGTAATATTCTCGTTCATCTCGGATTTCTCAAGAGTGGATCTTCTCAACTTGTTGGGCCCTTAGATCATTTGGCAGCCCGTCGTGCCTCACTCAAAATTGATGGACACTCGAGATTGCACGACGTTTTTTTTCTTCTTCTTCTTGGGTCTGCGGCGGGATTAATGAAAAACTGTCGCAAGGGGGGTTACAACAGAGTGCCTTCAATGTTTACCCAGGAATGACTAACAAGTGTTTGAGAAGCGTGGCCCATATGCGCTTTGGCTGCAGAAAAAGGGCAGAAAGAGGCTCTCAAGCGGTTTGAGTTTGTGCCCTGTGCACGACATGTGCATAAAGCCATTCACTTGAATTATGTCCAGCCTTCCGTTTTAACTTATAATATTTATTTCAAAACATTCCACAAAGAATTAACTTAAGTCGGTTTACGAATCCGTTTGAAAATGTCTGTGAATCAACTGTATTCATGTATCATCCGACTGTATCATCTGACACATACAGGGTTCTCCCATGCACAAGTTAGCGTATCGGGCCGATACGCAAAAATTGCGTGCCGATACGCAATAATTTTGGCCGATTCGCAAAAAAAAAACGGCCAATACGCAAAAAAACAAAAAACAAAAAAACAAAGGGTTTATTTTTTATTTAAATTACAAAAAACATGAAAAAAAAAACATACAAAATGCTCAAAATTGCACAGTTAGGGCTTTGAAAACCAAAAAAAACACCAAGTAGAAATTATTTCGAGGACCTTGTTTTAATTCAGCGCGCTTTGGCCAAACATAAAAAAAATTGGTCCAGAATGCCCCACAGTTTTGAAAAAAAACCCTGGGAGAAGCCTGGTATACATGTATGGCAAGTTTGCCATACAGATAATGCTTCAGTTAGATCGACCAATAAAAAAAAAAAAACAGAAAATTATCAATGCGCAGCGCAGCGCCATTTTGCTGTACAGCGTGTTATGTAATATCATTTTGCCGTATGTGCATGCAACGTGTTATAGATATGCCAAGTCCACAGCAGGACACAGAGTGCAGTCAAGCTGATTCCTATCTAGATTGGCACAATACATAGGAAGTGATGCTTAATGGTTGACAGATGTAAAAGGGGCCTGACTAAATCATACTGTCAGTGCTCACTCTGTTTGGTCATGGAGGTAGAATTACTACCTCCATGGTTTGGTTGACCACAAAAAGTAGCTAAGCACAACAAAATCATGCTTACCAGAACAGGGTTACCACCCAAAATACCATGTCACATGTACAATTTGTGACTGGTATCCTGCTCATTTCTGCTAAGCAAAAAATTGTTAAGCACTATTTACTGCTTTTAAAGCAGCTCTATGAAATTGGGCCCTGCACTGTCACCATTGTCAAATCATTGTCATAATGTCACTGTCATAAACTTGTCACTTACAAACCAGGGTTTGCCGTTAACTTTTTCAGTGACTGTCCGGCTGGATTAGTTAGCTTGTCATTTCACTAACCTTCAGTTTTTTCACTAGCCCATATTTCATAATAAATAGGGATGCTTTTTCAACAAGGAAATAGCCAGCCAGACCACTTGGAGTTAACTTTGACTGGTCCTCATGTGTTTCAACTAGAATTTGGCCAGCAGACCACTGTTAAGGGAAAACGCTGTAAATTTCATACTCTTTCCAGTTATCTTTTAACAAAAATCCACAAAGTACAAATACCAAGTGGTCATTCCTTCAAAGTACAATTACCTATACCAGGGCAGGGCTCAAATTTGGGGGGGGGGGGAATTCCACAAGACCACAGGGCTTGTAGCTCAAAATGTCTACTGTCAGAGCAGAATTGTTTTTACAAGGCAAGAATTTAAAACAAATGAGGAAAAACCTATCGGTACAGTTGAACATTTGAACTGTTATAAGTGTTTTAATTTGAAAAAGCACTAAGAGAAGATTCATCTATTTGTAATCGATACTCAACAGAATTGAAAGATAATTTTATCAGACTGAAAGTCAACACCTGAACAAAAACACATGACCGCCAGACTTGTCCAGTGATGAGTTTACTGGCCCAACGCTAAAATCACTGGCCTCGGGCCTGCGGTCCAGTGTTAATTACAAGCCCTGCTTGCAGCACATGAGAATTAGTGATACATGCACAGAGCTCCCAACCTCCACTCTGTCTGAACCCTTCATCCTCACCCTCTTCAATTTACAACGACCGACCGCTCAAAACCCGATCTATAGATCGGGTAACTTTGCTTGTGGAGCATAGAGCAATGAGCACATTGTACATGAAACTTAACATCAAAATCTTTTGGACTCTTGCCAACTATTGATGGGAGCTCAGGTAACTGCATCCTGTAAACTTTGGCAAGACCAGGGAAAGAATGGAGGATTCTACGTGTGGTTAAGATGAATCATCTTCACTATTCAATCTCTCCATCAACATCATTATTTCTTTGCCGCTGCCCAAGCAGCCCAACAACAATTGTCTGTGTAAATCCTTTCTCATTAATATCTCCAACAGCAACTAACACCTGCCCCCCGGCCGTCCTCCCCATTCTCAAAACCCTCATCAACAATTCTTATCATCTTCACCGACGCAAAAAACCAACTTCACATTTCGTCACAAATATACTTTATAAATAAATAAAAAGCTAGATGGATACTGTACACATCCCACTTTGAGAACCAAATACATAATTCATGAGCAGCGAGAACAAAGATTGCAACATAGTATATTGTGCAAAATTCCCCGCAGCCTCGATTTATATGCATGCAGGCTCAGGTGTGTGACCATGCATGCCAAACGATACTTCCAAAACCTTGAAGGTTCATTCCTGATGATGCATTTTGTCTTTATTCTGAATTGAGTCACACCTGCTGTGTCAAATATTATCTCCAGAGAGAGGGGGAGAAAAAAAAGTCCCGGTTCTGCGAATTTGCATAATTACATTCCAAGTGTCCCAACAGAGAAAAACAAATCAGTTCCATGCAGATGAGTGGTTTTGACAATTAGGCAAAAATGTTGCGTATATTTAAAGCAAACTTTGAAATATGACTTTGACTTTTAAAGCAGACTTTGAAATATGCTAATTTTTACACAAAACAATTGCTCTAACTTGTCTTCTTTTGAATATTATGCAAATAATTATGTAAATTGTACATTTGCAAATAACATTGAAATAATGCATATTATTCAACATTAGAGAACTATGTACATGTACATGTAGGACTTTTTATTGAATGTTTATTAATCTATAAGTTGCTCTTATTTGTGCATTGTGTACTTTTCCTTCAGACACTGTTGCCAAAAAGGATAAAAATAGCAAAAAGCATCACACTTAAAAGCAAACCAAGTAGAGTGGTCTAGCTAGACTCTAGACATGGCTGATTTTTAAAATTATGTAAATGTTGTTGCATCCATGCAAATTATACAAACGTGTATGCAAATAATTTCAACAAAATCAAATTATTAAACAACACATAACTGGTACTTCTGTTTTAGTATACCAACATGTCATTTTGCGTTATCACCCACTTATCTGTAGTAAAGTGTATTTAAGTAAGTCAATACACTGATGAGCTACATATAAGAAGTAATCAAACAGTCTACTTTTATCACAGGAAGCATATTGTGTACATAACCAAAACAATGTGTAAACACAGAAGTGTGTCCATGTTTTAATACCTAAAATAGACTGTGCAAGTCTCGCACATAATTCAAACTTCCGAGACCATTGTGGTCCCAACCATATGGATTTATACATGGGTGGGATTTTGTTTTGTCAATATATGATGTTGGGAATGCAATACTAAGTGATATCTGAAAGTAAAATCAATTCAACAAAATAACGAAGAAAAACCCGAGCATAAAATTAAGAATGCTGCCCAACTGACGGGCTTGTTGTCATTGAACCTATGTGATAGACGCACACATTCGGGCGTGAATGGCAAATGGGGTTTCTGACAATAAGCATCCTCGTCCCAAGTTTGTATTATGCAAAAATTGGAAATTTATTTATAGCAACTTGCTATGGGTATTTTGATTTTCAAGAATTTTTTATATATCATGTAAATAGCCTATAATTTAAAAAGAAGATTTGATTTCAAAGAAAAAAGTAGTCTTCGTTCCGATTTTATTCTCGTTTTCGATATGCGCGAGACTTGCACAGTCTATAGAGCATGAGGATAATACTAGTAAAAAAAATTAATTTTGTTTTACATTCATACATCCGAAAATCCGAATTTGTGATATCAGTATAATACATTTTTCAAACCTGTAAATGTTAATAATTTGAATTTACCAAACTTTAAAGTTCGTGGCCTGACTTTTGCTGATTGTTTTTTTTCTTCTCTTTTTTTCTTTATTGTTTTAATTTTTCTCTGAACGATTTTTGACAGATGATGCTGAACATTTCAAAATGAAAAAATCTTCCAACAATTCTGCATTTATGCCATGGACAATGCACAAAATACCTGTAACATGCAAAACTGTTTATAGGCCTACATGGCTAATGGACGGGATTTAATGCCCAGATCCAGACAATAACTCATTTTAAGGTTTTAACTAACTACCCCTAACCATTGGCGGATTTTGTCATGCAATTACCATCAATGAAAGCTTGTAACTTTCTCGAATCTAATAAAATAGCCATATTCAAAATGTTAATCTAAATTTTCGGGTCAAATCGGCCAAAATTCTTGGACCTAGCATCTTAAGTACAGTGCACATTACAAGTCCTGTACAATTCAATACATGTAGTAATAAATGTAGAGCATGGATTTAAATGATTACTGCACTGTAGTCATAGAGTGCTTATCAGAATTTATCACATCAGAATTAACCACATTAAACAGATGGATATGTTTTTATTCTTACTCCCTCTTCTGTCATTTACACACAACTACAAGTAAGAGTAAAGTAAGTGCGCCATGTATGAATTTTTTTTTTTTTTTACTCATGCCCTCCAGTTTTGTCCAGATTGGGTTGAGATTTGAGGTAATCTTTCAAATCTGTTTCATATTAATGTATAGAATTGTACGAAAGGGTTCAAAACAGTCCAAATTCCTTCTACATACCAATTGCCAAAGTGAAGGATTCAGAAGGATTGGGGCCAGTAGGCCCATAACAATTGCTTATCACAGGATCAGGCATTCCAATCTTATCTAAGTCTAACAATTTGGTGTGGAGTGACATAGGAGAAGAGGAAATTTGATTATGATTGAGGCCACACTGTAGCAAAACTGCCTCGTCTGTTTTAATTAAGAAAAAGGAAGGGCACCTCTTCGATAATGAACATTGTATTAGAACCTGGAACATCTCAAGGGGCACCAAGGCAACAATGATCAAGGCAGGGCTTCAAATCAACACTGGACTGCAGGCCCGAGGCCAGTGAGTTGTTAACCATTGGGCCGGTAAACTCACGACCGGACAAGCCTGGTTGTCTTGTGTTTTTCAATTGAATAATAATACTTCACTGTGTAAATACCTTTTGTAAAGAATTTGGCTCTAGATGAGTCTGATAAATATCTTTCAATTCAAGTATCAAGGTATGTACACATGTGTCAGACAAATGAGATAGAAGATCTTCTCTTAGACTCGAGTGCTTGGTTAACTCATTTTGATTCTGGTCTTGTAAAATTAATTCTGGTCCAGTAAAAATGCGGGATTGTGGAATTCCCCCAAATTAGAGCCATGCAGGGTCATGGAGGCGAATGCCTCATCACCCTCTGTGAAGTGTGAGGCCTCCACAAGTTTTTAGCAAGGATTTGGTAAAAGGGTGTCCAAATTTGCTGGAAATTTAAAAACTAGGTGTCCGACTTGTTCACTAACAATTGACAGATATTCAGGGTGCCCAAATTTAAAACAGGGTGTACAAAAGACACCCAGACAACCCTCTGGATGGGCCTTCATTAGAATGTACAATTTGCGTACAGTTTATGAATTACATTGTATTGTTTATGTACTATCGGAAATTTCATCAACACAAGGGTTTGCCCTTAATTATTTTTATGACTAGCCAGCAGGAACTTGTCATTTCACTAGTCCACCAGTTTTTTCACAGGTCCAATGTAAAATAGGGATGCTTTTCAACACTGAACTAGCCAGCTGGACCACTTGCAGAGATTTCCGACTGGTTCTCAGAATTTTCCACAGGCATTTGGACGGCAGCTGGAGAACCCAAAACACCACCAATTTGATAATTTTAACTCAACTAAATACGCAACGTATCATTATGCATAGATAATTTTCAGTGACTTTATGTAAACATTTTATTTCAAGAACAAACAACGTCCTATGGTAATTGCATTGATTTATTGAGTACATTACACTAGCCCTACATGTACCCTTTCCCATACTGGTGGCAGGACATAAGTGTTTTGTGTATGAAAAATTGACTTTTATCACAATTATGACATGTCTATGCGCAATTGCTGTTGCCCAACACTGGTTGTCATAAAAACAAAATAGAACAGACTATTTGTGTCACTTCTTGCCTCAGTTTGGTGACATTGTTTTAGAGGGAGGGTATACGTCTGGTACTCACTCTTAAAATTAATGGCAATAAAAACTACTTGGTTAGTTAGTACCTGGCAGCTTTCGATAGTATAAAGCATTTTGAGAATCATTTCCTGTCGAAGTAATGCAGTTAAATATGGAAAAAGATATCAGTTTTTATCCCCCAAAATTTGAATCTGAGAGTAACGTTTCTCAGATTGTGTATTCCAAAATTACAGATTATTCTTCCTACATGGACATAACCGCTCCTCGGATTTTCAAAGATATCTCAAAAACGCGACCACCTTTTGAAATATATTTTCTCTTAACTCATAAATTTTGTAATAAATGTAATTAACTGGGGGTTTTTAATATACCAATTTGTTAAAATTTCACCTCGGTAAAGTGACATGTGGGCCTATGTAAAAAATATTGCCCAACTGTTTTGAAACATGGAAATTGTAAGTTGATTGTACCTGCATATGATTAACATTATATCAGAAATAATATTTGTTCTTATACTTTTATACTCTGACTAATTTAAAAATACAATTTGGGAATAAGGGTATTTTTTAAGTGTTTATAAAAATATGTATTTTTTATTTTTTGCATGGTAGACGAACATTTAAGTAAATACTGCTTCAAATCAAATAACTGAACATATTATTCAAAACTTGACAAAATAAAACATAAAGTATAAGGAGAAATATAAAAACCATAATATAAAAAAGTACAATGTAGAAAGTGCACTCATAACACTGGACAAAGGGTTGTTTGTTGTCATGTATGATTATTTGATAAATAAATTGAAATGTTATTTAAGTAAAAAACTAGTTTGATCACACACAAAGTAAAAAATATATAAAATATCAGAAAAAAATCTAAAATAAAACCAAATAACAAAGAGCACACTCCTAGTCCTACACTTATCAAATAAAACAGAAAAATCCACAACCATTGAATTGTGAACGAACATAAAACCTCAGGAACTAATCAGCAAAATTCATTGTGCAATTATTGTAGGCCAGTGTACCCGTACGTTATGACATGTACAGTACATGTGTCAACAATGCAAAATGTCCATATGCCACAACCCTGACAATACACAAAGCACTGTGTTATTTGACATCTGCTCCCAATAAAAAAAACACCACAAAGAAATCAGACAATGGCCAACACAAAAAACCCACGACAAGCCTGTCTGTAAAACCAGCAATTATTACGAACTCGCACAATGTGACTTATAGTCCAGTATTGTGTGGTAAACTCAGAACAATTTTACAAAAAACTGTGTGTTTGAAAGGGGAAAAGAACAACGCTGATGCCCGTACACTACGGCAGAGCCAACCGAACAAAGCGCCGTCAAAACTACACACACGGCCCCAGCCGTTCATGTCAAATCCACGCTGTGAAAATATCCCCGACTCTGCAGCAGTGTGATCCTTTATTGGCAATCACTGAAACACAACAAAATCTAACCCTGATTTCCCGCAATCTACGCGGCTGATATATGTTCTTGATGAAGAAAACCATGAAGGTAAGTATATTCAATACACTCATGATGAGCATAAACATAACATAATCATCATCAGTGATATTATTACTTGCAATGTCAAATTAAAAATAAATAACACGTGCGCTTATAAATTATGTTAATAATTTTAATAAGACCAAAACGTACTAATTACAATTCGGTCTACTTACCCAAAAGTCCTCCGTGAAGTTTGCAAATGAGATGCAGACTTGATGATGGGTAGAAATAATAAGGCGTTCTCCTAACTGTTGATTGTCTTATTCCCTCCAACCTGGGAGTTTAGCCTGGGAATCACCAAGGAAAAAAATAGTCTAAGAATTGCTTGAAAGATCCAGGGGCCCCAGCGACCGAGCCACGGCGGCCCTGCTCAGGCCCTGTTTTTCATAAATCCGACTCACAATAATCCACGTGCCACGGTCAATAAATTATGCTAATTACTAACATTATTAGATCATTAATTCCGGCCCCATTTTGTCTTCAGAATATCGCGAGTCAGTTGATAATAACGGCGGAAACTTCTGCTTCTCAGCACACGGTGAAATTGGCGAGGAAAAGCGGTGGAAAATGGGAGCGTGGTGTTCGATTACAAGTAATGCGTGGATTGTCTTGTACAATATGTTAATGTCATATTACGTATGCGGAATGACCAACACGTTACGACCGCTATAGTAATACGCTAAATATTTAAGTAGGACTAATTAGTCCAAGAAGACTTACAAATCCAGTCATAAATTGTTCCAGTAACTTCAAAAGTAAAATAATAGCTGTGAATATAACACGAGTTCCTATTGTTCGAATTAATTTTGAGGGGTACCGTTATTTATTATTTTATGTTAAAATATAGCAGCGGAGGAATATCATAAATTATTTATATGCAAATGAAAACGATACATATTCATTGTAAACCAAGATGGCGGAGTCCAGTGAACATTCAGCGCTGCCAGTGGAAGAACTGGAGGTAAACAGACATGTCATTTGTTTTTTTCTGCTGTAGTTTGTCTGTCGATGAATACGTTTGTTGGTTCACTGTAGTTTCTGACAATAATTTAGCAAGTTTGATGCTCTATGAATTGTCCGTAAGGTTTAAAACGGAAATAGAAAGCGACGACCTGTGGTGACTTTTTGTGTGTGTGGGGTGACACTCCGTTCAGTATCAATATCATTATCACTATCAGTTCACACACACAGATTTACAACAACACAAGAAAGTCTGTGGCAGAGATTTATTTGTGCATGTAACTCTGTGGATAACACTTGATTTATTGTGTTATTTGCATGCTGGAATGTTTAAGGAAGAGATACGGGCCTAGTGGTTAACACATGAGGTGATGTGATTAATGTATTCTATGTTCTTGAATTGATTGAACTAAGATATGAAGAGAAAGGTTGTAACTTTTTCTTGCTATGAAAAGTCAAGCATCAAGATTGGCGTGCCATAAAAAAAAAGGTTTAACAAGATCCTTGAGAGGTTGAGGAGGGATCCTGGTTTGAATTCCCTCTATGTCAGACTGCTCTCTGCTCTCTTGAAAATAACTCAATTGTGGTCATTCGGCTAAAATTCCGCACCACTTTATCTCCCTTAATTTTGGTCAAATTATATCCTCTACCTGTCCAGAAGGGTTGACAGAATGTATACAGAGAGGCACAGACACTTTGAACTATTATACCAAATTATTTTCGGGTCTATGGTTGTCTTGATAACGCTGCTCGCTACACTCCATTTTAGTTCCTTTGGGCATGAGTGTGCGAGAGTTCCGTCTGCGCGATGAAATGTGCACTTGAATATTCCTGTTAAAAGGTCAAAATTTAGCTTCCAGCTACCAATTCCTCAGGAGGAATATTATAAAAAGGGAAATAAAGTTCAACATCCATTACAAAAATAAAAATAAAACCCTTGACATTTTTCCTGGTCATTCCATTGATTTCACACTTCATTACAAATGCAATTCTTTGAATGGAAAAAAATACCAAATTCAACCTACCAAATTTGACCGATCATCAAAATAATCATTAGTCCTAAACTGTCTAGGTAGTAATGTGCTGAGCTAAATTTGGGGTAAATCCAAGTTATTTACTAGTACGCTCTAAAAAAGAATCTTTTCATGTTTATCTTGATCATCCAATAACATAACAGGAAGAATCAGAAAATGACGATGAAGGGATCGAGAGCGAATCAGATGATGAAGGTGACAGCATCGAGTCTGAAGAACCTAAATTGAAATATGAGAGAATACGCAACACTTTGGAGGACATCCTAAGCAAGGACGCTGCAAGCTGTATGGCCGTACATACCAAGGTGATGCCAGGGGTCCCATATCAAGTCCCGAAACCACCTCCCCCCACAAACCATTTCCCCCACACCCAACCCAAGCCACCTCCGATCCCCACACCCAATCAAAATCTAACACCCAACCCGTATCCCACACCCAACCCAGAGCTGTGTATTGAGAGATTTGCGATATGGAGGGACCAGATTTCTTTGCTGGACACCGTTTTCGTTCCAAATGTAGCACAACCCAATGTGCAGTCTAGTCTGGCACCCGGCGTGCACACATGCGTTTTTTGGACAGAAAATTGCTTCTTCTTGCAAGCTGTCGCAACTCTATAAACATACAGCTCTGACCCAACCCAAACCACATCCCCACACCCAACCCAAACCTCATCCCACACACCCAACCCAAACCACTATCCACACACCCAAAGCAAACCACCTCCACCACTTAACCCATGTCCTCACACCCAACCCCCCCCCCCCCCACACTCATAAGTGATCTTGTACCTAGACTCAGAATCTGATACGTTTCTTATCTCTTGCTGATAGTTTATGGCAGTGGGGACACACTGGGGCATGGTGCATGTACTTGATCTCCAAGGTAACAACATAGAGGGCAAGGAATTTGCCAAGGTAAGGTTGAATATCATTCAGGCTTTAGGGCCACATTTCATAGAGATTCTAAGCAGGAAAATGGTTGGCTAATAGTAGTTTCTGTGTACTGTGTAGATGCATTTACCACATGATACCATAAGTGCTGGCTGGCATAGTTTATCTATCATTCAAAATCACAATGGACGATATTGAATGGTCAGACAGTAGAAGGCTTGAGGTCAGACAGTAGGAGGGTTGACTATGTACTGTGTAGATGCATTCACCACATGATATCATATTGCGGGCAGGCGTAGTGCATCCATCATTCAAAACCACTGTGGATGATATCACACATCGATGTAATGGTAAAACCTACATAATATATATTTTTCCCTATGCAATCATTACATAATTGTTACCTTGATTTTTTCCAATTACAGCACAGTACAACAGTGAACCAGATTAGCTTAGACAGCAACGGCGATTACCTGTCCAGTTGTTCCGACGATGGACGAGTAAGTTAGAGATTTAAGAGATTCAGAACTTATTGGTTGTTGAGTAGTCAGGGCCAAATTTCATAGAGCTGCTTAAGCACAAAAACTAGCTAAGCACAACAAAATTATGCTTACCAGAGTAAGGTTACCAGCCAAACTACCATGTCACATGTACAATTTGTGACTGGTATCTTGCTCATGTCTGCTAAGCAAAACATTTTTAAGCAATATTTTTGCTTAAAGGCACTGTACACATTTTGTAATTACTCAAAATATATATTAGCATAAAAACTGACTTGGTAACGACCAACAGAGAGCTGTTGATAGTATAAAACATTGTGAGAAACGACTCCCTCTGAAGTAACGTAGTTTTTGAGAAAGAGGTAATTTCTCACTAAAATAATAAAAATTTCTTGCAAGAAGTTTTTATTCCTATCTGAAAGTACACAAATTTGTACAACAAGGGTGTTTTTTCTTTCATCATTTTTCTTGCAACTTCGATGACCAATTGAGCCCAAATTTTCACAGGCTTGTTATTTTATGCATATGTTGGGATACACCAAGTGAGAACACTGGTCTTTGACAATTTCCAAACGTGTACGATGCCTTTAAGCAGCTCTATGAAATTGGGCCCTGGTCAGAACTCAGTCAAGGTCTATATCAACCAAACAATTTTTCAAAGAATGATCACTATTATATATATTTATTTAAAGTAGATTGTTTGCTTTGTCTTAAAAATAATCTTTTCTGTGTTTTTGTTTTTTGTGTCTGTTAAGGTTGCAATCACTGGTCTGTATGAAGATGAGTTCAATCAGATTCAATCGTTTGATTGTCCAGTTAAGGTAAAATATTAAAAATGTGTCTGGAATAACCTTAAGTTTGGCCCGGGTCTTTGCCTGGTGCCCCGTAGTATTCAAATACGTTTGTGGTGTAATGCTTGGCTAAAGTCTATAGTGAAAAACTTGGAGGCAGGGGTTGGGAGGGGCGCTTCAGATTTATTCGTGGTGTGTCGTAGCCGAACGGTCAAGCGCACTGGACTCAAGCTCTGGTGTTTCTGATCAGCAGAGTGTGGGTTCGAGTCCTGGTTTTGACACTTGTGTCCTTAAGCACAACACTTACCCATTATTAAAAACTTGGAGGCAGGGGTTGGGAGGGGCGCTTCAGATTTATTCGTGGTGTGTCGTAGCCGAACGGTCAAGCGCACTGGACTCAAGCTCTGGTGTTTCTGATCAGCAGAGTGTGGGTTCGAGTCCTGGTTTTGACACTTGTGTCCTTAAGCACAACACTTACCCATTATTTCTTCTTCCTTTTTCCTTCTGACGTGTAATGCATGTTAAAGAACCCAGTTACACTTTTCGCAAAGAAAAAGGGTTTGCGCCGGTGTTTCTGGCAGTGGCTGCTGAATGCGCTGCAGCACCTTGTAAACCATTAGAAGGTGCCACATAAATGGGTCTCATAATTCAATATATAGCTATGCTTATCCTGTTGAAAAACAAACAATGAGCACTTTGATACGCCCCTAGGGTTGTGATAAAGCGCTATATAAGAACCCAGTATTATTTTTATCATCATTTTGATGGTGAATTTACTTTCTTTACTTTTTAGTCGCTGGCTTTAGATCCAAGGTTTTCAAGACAAAATAGCGGAAGGCAGTTTGTAACTGGGAGTGATAAAGTGAGTTTGTAAAATACCAGGTCCAAAACCTGGAGGGCTATAGCCTTGGTTCCAAACTGGTACATAATATTAGTAGGATAACTTTGCCTCTTGGAGAATGCGATATTGTAAGGGTTGTGTAAACACATCTTGTACAAGAAATTTCACTTTTGAAAAGATTGTTTGAGTTGTAAAAACACTGGTTCATTTCAGAACCACCACAACTGACAGGAGATTTCTTGTACATTGTGTTACCGCAAACCTTACTAAATTACGTACTGTTGGTTACAATCTAAACTTCACTGATCTGCGGTGTTTTATATTGTGCAACTGTGCATTTCATGGCCGAGCGGTCTAGTCAGACTCAGGGGGCATGCAACTTTTCAGCTGATCAGGTGATTTTCTTGTCTTTGGTTTCTCAGCAGTGCCATTGAAAATTGTACAGACACAGTACAAAGTCTTGCTGTGCCTGGCATTTTGCTCTTTTTTGGCAACCAACGCATCAGTGTGGGCATACCCACCCATCCTTGTGGGGTCCAAAACACAACAGAACAATGGATCCCACAAGGGATTCTTTGTAAAACTTGTACCCCACAGGGGAATTCTACAGAAAAGGGAATAATAGAACAACAATAGCAGGACCCCACAAGTCGCCAGCTGTGAGGGTGTGTGCATGGCTGCTTCCGAGTGCTTCTGCCGTAGGTGCGGAAGAAGCCACGCTTTTCCACACACACTGGGCCTGGATGCTTGGTTTGTTTACATTGTATACCCACTATGAGTCACGTGACTCGGGTTGATTGTGTGTATTGCTTCGTCCTTTGGTCGATGCATTTTAAAGAAACCCTGTACACTTTTCGTTAAGAGAATGGGTTTGCCGTGGTATTCCTTGCATGGTTGGCTGCAGATTGCACCTTGTAAACCCTTACAAGGCGCTAAATAAGTTGGTCTCATATTTCAAGTTTACCTGTCGTGAACAAATGAGCGCTTTGAGACGCTGGTAGATGAAGCTCTAAACAATTGCGAGTATTACAGTCCATGTGAGTATTATAATCAATAGGTGTAACCTGTTTTGGTTTTCGTTGTCTCAGCTTACCTTACACGAAAGAGGCTTCTTCAATCGAAGCAAGTCAACCATTCTCCACCAGGGGGAGGGGCCAATCCGCACCGTCAAATGGAAGGGCTGCTTCGTTGCCTGGGCAAATGATTTGGTAAGGAATTGACTAATCGCCTTTGAGCGCCAAGCCATTTGCTCTATAAACTTAAACAGTATCTGGAACAAATGCAAACAATAGTTACTGGCTTGACATTTCGACCCTAGTAGATACTTTTTTGAAGGCTAAATGACAACTCAATACACATTAACAGGTATAAGGGTGTAAGAGAAGCAGTCAAGTGGAAATACATATATATATATAGAGAGAGAGGCAGAAAGCACACAGAGAAAGTAGGGGATTAACAATGAAGGAGACAAATGGGGGGTTAGAGGGAAGGGGCTGGTTGTACCACAAGAGGTTGGAAATACAAAAGACAAAATCAAAGGTGGGAAGAGGGAGAAAAAGTAATTAATTAGTGAATGAGACAGACTAAAAAGGGGGATATCTGTGGAAAAAGGAGAAGGCAAAGACAAAAAGTTAATAGTCATTTCCTTCTTGGATGTTCAGACCATGGGGTTGAATGGTCTGGAGGTGCCTTATCCACAGTTTCTCCCTACTCAGATGAACAGTCTTTCTGGTTACCTAGTGCCTCAATGCCTGTAAAATCATGTCAGAAATGGAGTGATAACTGAATGTTCATAGAAAGGTAGGTGGTTACAGTTGGGCAGATAAGGATTAACTAATGGGCTATATCTCCTCCCAACTTATTGCCCCCTAATTTTGTTGTGATGGCAGGGAGTTAAGGTTTACGACCTATCATCAAAGCGTCGCATCACGTTCATCAAACGAGACCACGATGAGACGTTACGTCCCGAGATCTATCCGTGTCAACTCTGCTGGAAAGACAACGTCACGTTACTAGTCGGCTGGGCTAATACGGTCAAAGTAAGTCTATCGTAAAGAAACGATTGAGGGGTTTTTGAAAGACGAGGGATAGGATGGGTAAACAAAAATTAATTGGTTAAAAAAGTTCTTACCAGTACCAATCCTCCAGAGAAATATTTTAAACTCAAACAGTGTTCCCAAAATCACCAGCGCTTACTTTGATATAAAATAAGCAGATGTATGTTCGGAATTTCATCTTTGAGAGGGCAAGGCCATTTTCATTTTGCAAAGGGCACTTTCATTGGAAAATCTTATAAAGTCTATGGGAAACTTTTGAAGGGGAACCAAGGCCAAGACCAGGGGCAACAGAGGCCATGGCCTTCGTGGCCCCATGGCCTTCGTGGCCCCATGGCCTTCGTGGCCTTCATGTAATTCCAGGCTTGCAGGTATATGACTGCACATAAAATCCCTGACAGTACACAAATATCACCATATACAACATGTGCAGTTGAAAGGTTTCAAATATTTGGTCAGCTGGCTGGAAAATGGCACCAAGAGTTTGGAGGACTAATTTATGAAATGCAGTTCTTGCATGGCTTGAAATACCCATTGGACCACTGGAGAGCTGGCCAAACTCCAATATGTTGGGGGCCAGTAACCCCAAAACCGATTATAGTCCCACAGTCTGCAGTTGAATGGTTTCAAATGGTTGGTCAACTCGCTTGAAAATTTCACCAAGAGTAGGAGGGTTTAAATATCGCACCAGGTAAAGAACCAGTATGGTTATAATCATTCAGTTCACCAAAATGGAGCGTTGGTGGCTTACGCTCTGAAACGTACTTTATGTCAAATTGCAGATTTGTGTTGTGAAGGAACGTCGCCAGCTGGAAGGAAAAGATATGCCCAACAGATATGTGGAAATAGGTAAGCAGAATAAAAAAATATATAAACTATTTATTTATTTTGTCTTATTTACCCAGGGTAGCCTCATCAGTTGTTAATGAACTGTGCTCCCTGGGGGCCCTGGATACATACAATACAAATACACAAGAATAAAATACAAAAGCAGCTAAGAATTACCTACAAGAACACATAGAGTCCTAAGACGTTCATAATGAGGCCTAGAAGTAAAAACAAACAAAAACAACACACCCAATCACAAAAAGAGGCATTCGGAAGGAACAAGAACAAGTTAAAAAGTGTGCTGAGACAAAGAACCAAAAGTGTATTAAAAAATATATAAAAAAAGCCTGACATTATAGAGGGTTTGAACAAAGGGGATTGTTTAAAAGACAAAAGGCATTATATAATTTTTTTTTTTTTTTTAAATATGATTGAAAACTAAACTGCTGTTTATGTTGATGTATCTCAGTCAGCTCGTTTACAACGGATTTCTACGTCTGTGGCTTAGCTCCGATGAACAGTGACATCGTTGTGATTGCGTACATCACCAAGGAGATCACAGAATGGGATGAGGTATGTTTCTACCACTTACATAGCGGTCTCCCAAAAGTGGTCCGCTGGTCAAATGGTAGTTGAAACACCTGATGACCAGTCAGAATTCTATCCGTGCGATCCGGCTGGCGAGTTCAGGGCCAATTTCATAAAGCCTATAAGCAAACAAAGCTTGCTAAGCCCAGAAAAATCATGCTCAGCAGAGAGAGTTTACCAGCAAAAGTGCCATAACGTTTACATTGTTGTGACTGGTACCCCACTCATTTTTTCGCTTAGCAAAGAAGTTTGCTATTAAAGTGTCAGTTAAAGTTAAAGGAAAAGAAGTCTGGTACCATCGAACATTGCTTAACACATGTTATGTATACAGGGAATATGACATGCAAAATACAGATATAATTTGGTAAGCTTTGATAGCAGTATAACCTTTGACCTTTTTGGTTCTCTGACCTTTTGACCTTTCCAATTTCAGGACACTGAGGAAAGTGATGGTGCCTGGCGCCCCCAGCTAAAAATCATTACCCCACTGGTTGATGACTACCAACTGGTATCCAGCGATGCGCTATCCATACGCGGCTTTCAGGATTACCGCCCAAGTGATTACCATCTAGGTAAGTGGTCTGGGCACCATTTCACATGAGTACCAGTGATTTTTGTCAGCACCTTGAGTTTTCGCAAATGATTTGTCTTTCACTGTTTTTTTTCTTTTCGGTAGCACATCTCGAAGGGGAGGGTGTATTCTACATCGTTAGTCCGAAGGACATCGTTCTGGCTCGGAAACGGGATATGGACGACCACATCTCATGGCTGATAGAAAATGAGAAGTTTGAGGTAAGCGGCAAAACTTCTATGTCGAGTGGTGTCCTCGGCCAATGATGTCGCGAGGGAAGTGTCCCCAGATTTCCCTGTCCTTCATGCAAGTAGATATTTCAACTGTTTTCACAAAGCCAGTGTCCCTGCTCAGTATGTCCATAAAACAAAACAAAAAATTTAGCCCGCCTTGGAGTAAATGGCGGAGATTCCAATCACAACCCAAGAAAAATCAAACAACATGAATTTCCCAAGATTTGTTGTTTCCTTGTTCCAGGAAGCTCTAGCTGAGACCAAGGCCCATGCTAAGGTCCTTCAGAGACACAAGGTCCTGGATACAGGGATGGCATTCCTGAACTATCTCATCAACGACGGAGAATTTGAAAAGGCGGCGAGGTAGGTTGACCAAAATATGTAAAGTAAAGTCTGTCCCGAGCCACTATGGCTCATCAGGCCGGTGTTTATACCCGGTTTCCTTGGCAACTGAGAATATTTCTATTCCCCCTGGACAGGATGCCAGTCCATCGGAGGTTACTCCCCGGCTCTCGCCGGTGCACATTTGTACTCCTGGGTGAAGAGAAGCAATAATGGTTAAGTGTCTTGCTCAAGGATACAAGTGTCAAGACCGGGACTCGAACCCACACTCTGCTGGTCAGAAACACCAGAGCTTGAGTCCGGTGCTCTTAACCACTTGGCGACGACAAAACATGTACATTCAAGTTATTACTCCAAAATCCGCCCAAATTCATGGCTTAGCTTTGGCCTGAATTTGATGGATTTAGTGCTAAATTCGCTAACCCATCCGCTCCTAGCATGATATCAAATACCCAGAGCCTATCAGAGTCTAAACACTGGAGTTTTTAGTAACATGGCATGTCGTGGCTGAGCAGTCTAACGCATCTGACTCAAGTTCTGATGGCTGTGTCATCAGAGTGTTGGTTCAGTTCCCGGTCATGACGCTCGTGTCCTTGAGCAAGGCACTTGACAATAATTGCCTCTCTTAACCCAGGTGTATAAATGGAAACCTGCGAGGGCTGAGACAGTATTGTGTTGGATTAACCCCGTAGCACTAAATTTAAAGTAGCTTGGGGTTGTATGCTTCCCAGGGAGTTGAGGAAGTTAGAGGAATGGTCTAAAAGTATGCCTGATCAGCGGGGATAATAATGCTGTAAAGCACCTTGATTTAGCTTCTAGGATATGTGAGTTATATAAGAACCAAATATTTTTGTTGTTACTATTTGGTTTTACCCATACAATGATGTGTGTAAAGCATTGTATTCTCAGTATGTTCCCGAGTTCTGTGAACAAAATCCACAGGCATATTACTTGGGTGAGATTTGAGTAATATGCCTGCAGATTTTTTTCACAGACACGGGAAAGTACTGAGTACACAGTGCTTTACACCCATTGGTGTTTGGGTAAAACCAAATAATATTCTTTATCCCTGACGCAAATTTAAAAATCTATCAGATTGATGTTGTTATTACCATGGAGTGGAGAAGTTTGATGGATTTCGAAGATGTTCTCTGCTAAGTAACAGCTCCTAGCCATAAGCGCTTTGTTCCAGTAGTCTTTGAATTTCCAACCTAACAGTGCATATCTTCAAACGGTATTTGTACAAAGCCATTATTTTCATTGTGACCTCAGTATGTGTGAGCCAATCCTGGGCAAGCAGAAAGACCTGTGGGAGCAGGAGGTGTATCACTTTGCAAAGCTACACAAACTGAAGACCATCAGCCCTTACATCCCCAGGGGGGACCTGAGACTCAGCAAGGCTATCTATGAGATGGTACTCAATGACTTTCTGCAGACGGATCTTGAGGTAAGTCATCATGGATTGCCCACTGGGAAATGAACAGCCCTTATCTTTGATCTTAAAATTCTTGTTTAGGGAGAGTGCGATACACCAGGGCTCAAGTTCCGCAGATCTGCTTTAAAAGCACAAAAAGTAGCTAAGCACAATACAAATTATGCTTACCAGAATAAGGTTACCAGCCAAAATACCATGTACCATCTGTGACTGGTATCCTGCTTCTTTTGCTTAGCAGAAAATTGCTAATCAATATTTTCCTGCTTGAGCAGCTCTATGAAGTGTGGCTTAGTATTTAATCCATTTGGTTGTTTACTCCGTAGGGCTTCCATCAACTGATCAAGGAGTGGCCGCCAGATCTGTATGACCTCATGACCCTAGTGTGTGCTGTACAAGACCGACTACTACGAGACCCGAATAATCGTATCCTCATGCAGACGTTGGGGGAGCTATACTCGTATGATCAGCGATACGACAAGGCCCTGGCCATCTATCTCAAGTAGGTGTTTCAAGCAAGCGTTGTAAACATTTGTATGGTGCATGTTATCAGTAGCTGACAGTTAATACCAAAAGTAGTTATTGGTCGGACGTTTTGAAGGAAGTAGATTCCTTCCTAAAGACGATGGATGATAAAGATGTACTTTTACAGATGTTGGCAAAGTTCAATTTGTGCATACAGGCGTAGTTCCTGTGTGTTGTGTAATGCACAAAAAAAGAACCCAGGACACACGGTTTCTTGCAGTGGCAGAAAATTGCCCCACAGTGCCTCTTAACCACTTCGGGTCAGTGTTCTGAAAATAGAAGCTCCTTGGAATCTATAACTCCAGGGGTGACCAAAACGTGGAAATGCCATCATTTCAACACACCGCCCAACTTTTAGATCCTAGTTTCAAACCTTTTTGTCAGCATCGACTCTCAACCCTGCATTGAGTAAGAATGTTATAAGAATGCCCAGACTATTTTTATTTTTTTAGGCTTGGCCACAAGGACGTTTTTCCCCTCATTCATCGCCACAACCTCTTTGATTCCATCCAAGACAAGATTGTCATGCTGATGGAATTCGACACTGAACGAGCCGTCAATCTTCTCATAGAAAACGTCACCAAAGTGCCTGTAAGTCGAACTTCAGGAAAATTGATATCCAGATCATATGTAGTGAGGAACGTTTTAATGCAAAAATTAGTTAATGTCCTGACGTTTCGACCCTAGCAGAGTCTTTCTCGAAGGCTAAATGACAACACAACACACATAAACAGGTACACTGGTGGAACAGAAGCCGTCAAGTGGAAAGAAATGAAAAGAGAGAGAAGGGCAGAAAGCGCACAGAAAAAATAAAGGAATGAAGACTGAGACAGGGTGGGGGGGTATAGAGGGAAGAGGAACATTTTAACAAGATTTATAAACACAGAGCCTGTCTCCTGAGAGATACAACATCTTTACAAAATTTAGACTTTGATTTTGCAATGACACGATGATATTGTTCTTCTGTGCAGGTTAAGAAAGTTGTCAAACAGTTGGAAGAACATCCAGAGCTGTTGTACCATGTAAGTATGGACCCAATTCACTTGACGTCATCATCACAATAATCTTGGTGGCACCACTTTTGGAGTCAATGTCCGTGTGTTGAAGTACAGTGCTAATTGTAGCTCTCAGTTTTCCCGGACAAAAATAAAGGAAAATATTTCCATTTTGCTGCAGTACCTCGATGCCTTATTCCACAAACATCCCAACCTTAGTCAGGACTTCCAGGCTCTCCAAGTGAAGCTCTATGCGGAGTTTAACCGGGAGAAACTCCTGCCCTTCCTACGGAATAGCCAACACTGTCCCATGGAAGTTGCGCTGGAAGTCTGTGAACAGAGGCGGTTCATCCCGGAAATGGTCTTCCTGTTGGGTTAGTGAAATAAGCTTCATTAACATTCATAATTATTTGTATTTAATTATTCAGGAGTTATTTACATATTTAAATATTCATATCATTACTCCTCCCATACTTAATTTTAGAAGTGGAACCCAATTTACATCATTCACTAGAGATAACTAAACCAAGAAATTATTCTCATATTAATATTTGGGAAAGTTCAAGATCTGTGTACAATTTCAAAATTTTTATCAATACTTTGACATTTATGTGCATGAAATAACTGTGTATTAATGCCAGTCTGTTAAAGATTACCGATCTTGCCAAAAATCATCTTGTTATAAAATGGTGCCTTAATGTGAGCCCTTCTTATGAATATTTAAATGTATTTGATTTGCTCCTCCCCTACAGGTTGTATTTACAAGCATAGAATATTCCTGCAAAACATTGTTTGCATAAATTCTCTATATATTTACACAAACAATTTATTTGCGTAATGTAACGTCTGTATTTACATAAAATATTCATACATGTCAAATATTACCATAACTCCTCTGTATATTTACATATTAAAAGTATTTATGGCTCATAATTGTATGGGTGTATTTACATAGAACATTCATACAAGTCATCAATTTGCATAACTGGTCTGTGTATATGCATAAGAATATTCTAACAGGTTGTGTTTTTGCACATCTTCGGTATATTTACGTAAAATATTCATACATTTGCATAAATCCTCTCTCAATAGGTCGAATGGGTAACACAACTCAAGCCTTGAGGCTGATCATAGAAGAGATGGGGAACGTTGATAGAGCCATAGAGTTTGCCAAAGAGCACGATGACACAGCACTGTGGGATGAACTCATTGATGCATCCATGGACAAACCATGTGAGTATCTGCTTATCAACAGGGCCCAATTCCATAAAGCTGTTTAGCAGAAAATTCTTCTAAGCAAATTTCTAAGCAAGAAATGAGTAGGGTACCAGTCACATCAATGGTAACTGAATGGTATTTTGGCTGGTAACTTATTTTTCCTTAGCAAGAGTTTTCTGTGCTTAGCATGTTTTTTGTGCTTGCATGTTTTATGAAATTGGGTCCAGGTTGCTGAGCAGTATTCTTCTGCTAAATTTCCTATATACATCATATAACCTGTGACATCACGTGTTTACAAAAGAGCCACAGAGCCTGGACTCCCTGCAGGCTCAATTTGTATACAACTCAATGGAAAAAAAAATACTATTTATGGAGATTGCATGGTATGATTTTTCATCCACTTTTGATATGAAAAACTTGGGCACATCTCAAAACTTGTTCAGCTGTTATTTTTTACAATTGTTGATATTTTGTGGTACTTACGATACAACTTGTGAAGTTTATCATATGACCAGTGTAGTATCTTGCCTGCCAGGTAATACCCTGGAATGTACAAGGTCACTCTTTATGTGACATGGACATAAAAATCAGCTCTCAAACATCGACATCTAGTTGTCTGTTGAGCTCCGCCGCTTGATGAATTGACCAATCACAACCCTAGCATACACGCACCCACAAAATTTACAAACTTCAGATATGTTCCAATCAAATTAACAAAATGTACACAAATTTCGGCCATTTGGATTTCTGCATCATGTCCTGTGTGCGGCGCATGTGTGATACTCGCTACCCCACGTGGGTGCTGTTGATAGGTGGTTGCAATGATGGGCGGAGCTTTATGACTCATCTATTAAATTTTGTATAAATGACAAGATTTGCATTGGTTATGACTTCCCCCTCATTTTTAATTTGATATTGCTCTATTTTTTCAGCTTTTATAACTGGGCTTTTAAACAACATCGGCACACACGTGGACCCCATTATTTTGATCAACGTAAGTATCCTTTACAGTAACTTTTAGGTAATTTTTCTATTATTTTTTTAGACGGGTGGGGGGGGGGGACTGTGCTTTTGATGATACAAGCATGGAATTTGGCACACAGTCAGAGTAAGTCATGAGAAAGATATTTGGCTATAGGGCCCTCACAGAATAAAGGTAGACTAACAAGTAATTTTCAAAATGGCTGCCAATGCTGTCAAGTGTCCAGTGGGTATCATGAGCCCTGGCTGGACTTGTTCAGTTGTGGGGTTACTGGCCAGGTTCTAAAATTACTGAACTCTGGCCAGTGGTCCAGTGGGTATTATGAGCCCTGGCTGGACTTGTTCGGTTGTGGGCTTACTGGCCAAGTGCTAAAATTACTTGACTTTGGCCAGTGTTCTGGTGGTGATATGAGCCCTGGCTGGACTTGTTCAGTTGTGGGGTTACTGGCCAAGTGCTAAAATTACTGGACTCTGGCCAGTGGTCCAGTGAGTATTATGAGCCCTGGCTGAACGAATGAACTTGCTCAGCTGTGGGGTTATTGGCCAAGTGCTAAAATAACTTGACTCTGGCTAGTGGTTCAGTGGGTATTTTGAGCCCTGGCTGGACTTGTTCAGTTGTGGGGTTAATGGCCAAGTGGTCCAGTGGGTATTTCAAGCCTTGTACAAGTCGGCCTCCTTGACTAAGCGAGCTCATTTTTAAACAATGACCTTTCCTCCTCTTGTGGCAAACAGCGCATCAAGGAAGGGATGGAGATCCCAGGACTGAGAGATTCCTTGGTCAAGATTCTTCAAGACTACAACCTTCAGATCTCGCTGCGGGAAGGCTGTAAGAAGATCCTAGTCTCGGATTGCTTTGCTCTGCTGGACCGGCTCAACCGAAGCCAGAAGAGAGGAATCAAAGTGGAAGGTGATGTTTCCTTCTTTTGCTAAATGTTAAAAGTTTCAGATTCCTTCAAGAAAATCATAAGCCTGTGCCCAGTTTTATAGAGCTGCTTAAGCACAAGAAGTAGCTTAGCACAATAAAATGATGCTTGCGAGAATAAGGTTACTAGACAAAATACCATGTCTCATTTTTGCATTTGGCGGGTAGGGTTGTGCGTTGGTTCTCTCCCATGCCACGAGGGGTTTTCTCCCTCCGGAAAAAAAAAATCACTTTCTATCTCGGGCTGTGCTCCGAGGCCCTTGCATGCTTGCGACTCGACGACATCAGCTGCGAGTAAGGATGATTAGACTCCCAAATTATTATTATGTCATGTAAATTTTAGGAGACAATATTTTTCCACTGATTTGACAATGTATTCTCTCTATGTTTGTTGTGGTTTTTTTTCAATTCACAGACGATCATCATTGCGATAGCTGTCATGACCAGATCCTGGTTGGTGGTAAGCACTTACTATGTACATTTGAGATATTCATCTTTTTTATAAGAGTAATTTTAAAAAAGTATCTTCAAGACATTTTGGAAGTAATTTGCATCATAATTCTAGCAACAATACACACTCGGGTATTAAAATAGGTCAATAGTTCATTAACTTTGTTATGTAAACCTGTTGTAATTATCAACCTTGAAATACTCCTGGTTTTAATTTTTTTTTTTTCCCAGAATCGCAGCCGAGTGTTGTTGTCTTCTACTGTCATCATACCTTCCATGAGGAATGTTTAATAGCTCAAAATATGGTAAGATTTCCCCCAAAAAAAATAAACAAGTATTTCTTCATTCCTTTCTTATGGGCTGGGGCTAAGGCACTGTCTGTCTGTCTGTCTAGTCTTTCATCATGTAAAAAAGAAAAAGAAAATTCACTTTTTTCATTTATCAACTGTTCTTGATTATAACTTGACTCTTTTGATATTTAACAGGAGAATTGCATGATATGCCACTCTCAACGCAAGGGACCAGGGAACATCATGGCCGCGTTCAGATGATCCAATAATAATCTCCCCTCTCATGTTATGAACTAATGAGGGCGCTTTTTGCTCATCCCATGGAACTACAGCCAGGAGAGTGCTGTGATTAATCTTCCACTGCGCAGGATGTGCCCGGCCTCTAATGTCAGCAAAGGACAAGAAGTATCCAATATCATGTGACATAGCGTACAGAAAGTTGTAACAGAAAGAAAAAAAACTGGAACTCTGCATAAGAAGTAACTCAAAATAAATAAATAGTGAACTTGCGGGTAAAACCATGCGTATAATCTCTTTTGGAGGAGTGTTGACTCTGAAAAGAGCCGGTGTGGTCTCGACGTTTCGAACAATATACACTGCTCGTCTTCAGGAGAACACTGCAGTTTGTCAAAGGCCTGCAAGCCAAAATGGCTGTGGAGGGTGGCATGAATTTTATTTCATCAGGACTTACGTACTGAGTTTCAAGGGTCCTTTTTAAAATCCTCGGCTTGGGTTTGGGCTAAGGCACCGTTCGCCCATTTGAAATCTCGTACCGAAAGCGCACATCTTAAAAATAACCATGGGAGCCTCGGGTGGAGCCATAATTTCAAAAGAGAGCCTAGGGTTCATCTGATCATGGACCTTGCTTACCAATACAGATTACAGGTACTGATTGTTATTCTTAAGTAGGGGCCTGACTGTTTCTTACTCTCAGCCTCACTATGGTTGATGCATCTAAAGGGAGAAAAGAAATGACATTGTGATGAGCTGTTAAGCTGAAAATCTTGCTTGACTCGTGAAGCAAAAACCTTGCACAGAACCTGTCAAAAGCAATGTACTGTATATGATATTTTGGCTGGTAACGCAGTTTCACTAAGCATGATTTTCATGCTCAATTTTTTTTTTTTTTTCATAGAGTTGCTTTAAAGCAGAAAGTTTTTATTGCTTACAATTGTTCTGCTGAGCAAACAATAAGCAGGACACCAGTATATATGGGACATGGTATTTTGGCTGGTTACCTTATTCTGGTAAGCTTAATTTTGTTGTGCTTAGCTACTTGTTATGCTCATGCTTAAGCAGCTCTATGAAATTGATCATAAGGAAACATTTTGCACATTATAATTCCTTGTTAAAATTCTCCTGTCAAATAAATTAATCCAAATTATTAAGCAGCAACAAAAAGATTATATTTCATCCTTTGGAATTTATTTTCTCACATATAATTTGAAATTTTTACATTATAATTTGTCAGAACCATTTATACATACACGTACATAATATAATAGCAATTTATGTATATAAATAATGAAAAAATCTGTGGAAAATTGTGTACAAACTTGCCAACGAAATATACGATAATATCAAGAACAATTCAATAAAGGTTCTAAAACTGCAGAAAAGTGATTTTGTTCGTTGCCCTCCTTGTCCATACTCGCCAAGTACAAAAATAAATACTTGTTAATTGTGCATAGATTTGTTAACATCTATAATCTGAAATAAATGCGGATGAACCTGTGTAGTTAAAGAGGGTCTCAGAGGTCAAATTCAGTTTTGTGATCCACTCATTTTCCAAAAGATACTAGTCCTGAAAATGGGGAACAAATTACAAGTCTCTAACTTCAGGTTAAAATGGTGTAAAATGCAAATGTGTTTGATACCCTTCAAATGCAAGTTTCTTTGTAAATCCAAAAAACATTTGATAATGTCTATTTTCAAATATATGGTCTGTACATTTTTAAACAGAGAATTTTCAGTTCATTCCTGAATGTTGATGATATTAATTAATTAAAACTGCATTGAATTTGACCTTTTGACTGACGCAAAAAAATTCCTCTTTGAAAAGAACAGACCCGTTTGTTTTGATGTCTGATGACGTCATGTTTCAAATTTCGCTCTGAAAGGGTATACAATAAAATGACATTTTACACCATTTTAATGTCAGGTTAGAGACTTGTAATTTTTTCCAACTTTCATGAGGACACTATCTATAAATGAGTGATCACAAAACTCAATTTGACCTTTGAGCCCCTCTCTTAAACCCTGTTTCGGGGAGTCTTTTCTGGAGGTGCAAAAACAATGTTTGTTTTAATACCCTGATATGATCATGAAGTTTGGGGTCGTCCAAAGTTTTCAACACTTCTTAGGTCATACAGCAGGCCTGGAAGTTGAGAAGGCAAAGCCGTTTTCATTTTACAAAGGTCACTTCCATTGGAAAATCTTAAAGTCTATGGGAAACCTTTGAAGGGGCACCAAGGCCAAGACCAGGGCAACAGATGTCATTGCCTCCGTGTAATTCCAGACCCTGTACAGGGAAGTACTTCTTTTTCAGGCATACAACTTCTCAGCTGATCAGGGCCAAATTTCATGGCTCTGCTTACCATAAGCAAAGAACCGGCGCTTACGGAAGCAGGGAATTCTGCGCTTACGTCAAGTGTATTTCACGGGTTAGCAGGGAATATTTGCTTGTGCGCGTGCGTAGTCCACGTTACTAGGCATTCTACGCTTACACAGCTAGCGCAGAAATTCGGCGCTTGCTCGGTAAGCGGAAAATGGTGATTGCAAGCGCAGAATTCGGCGGTAAGCAGAGCCATGAAATTGGGCCCAGTTGATCTAATTTTTGGTTTCTAAGCTGTGCCAATTAAAATTTAAAAACACAGAACTGTACACAGTCTTGCTGTGCCTTGCAATTTCCTTCGTTGACAAACTGTAGTTGTATGCTAGACTGGTCCCCTGTCTTTATCCGCAAGGATAAAGACAGGTACTGGTTTTACAGACCCAATGATTTCATTGGATACAAGGATTTCATTGGATGAACATGCAGTGACGTAAGCTTTCCACATCTGTGTTATGATTGGTCCGCTCCGAAGTGACGTGTTTGTCAGCTCCACCATACAGCAAGAACTTTTCGATCGTCTGCTGCATGCTGCGCGCGTGTACATAATGTTTGTATGTAATGTTGTTTGTACACAACTTAATGCCTGTACCACGTGTGTGTGACTACGAATCTCTGTGTGAAAAGATGCGAGGTCAAAGGTACATCTACCAGGATCCCTCCATTGGCTCAAGGCCGCTATCTGGCGTTATTCACAAGCCTCGAAGTGTGACGTCAGATGTTCGGGCTAGTTGTATACCTGCATTGCAAGGCCAACCAACATCTGCCCCAAAGTAAACGGTCAGTGTGCATTAATATATATCCATAGCCCCTTCCCCAAATCCAATCCAACAGCATTATCCATGTGAATGCCTGCTTTATTTTTCAGTATCCCCTTGTATTCCCTGTTGGTCCTACTGCAAGCAATATTAACATTTTAAAGTCCACCCCCAACAGCCCGTACTCTTTTGTAAAATGTTGGAAACTTTCGACAGCCCTCTCTGGTACATCAATACCTTGTTTGGGGAAGTGGTACTTTAAATCTCAGATATTAAGCTTTCTATAAACATTTTAAAACAAACCAACGAAAACATTTTGGTAAAAAAGTTATCAAATTGAAAAAACTCGTGGGTGTCCAAAAATACAGCTCTACAACTTAATTCGGTTTAAAGCATGTGCATAACATTGGTAATTATTGAAAATATATGTTCACAGATTTACCCATAACTTTATTCATAGTATAAAGATGGTCATGGTGGAAACTTCCCTTGAAATTTCTTTGCCTATTAATGCTATGGTTTTGGAGAAACGAGTAAAACAATTAGTTGTGATCTTGCGACCTCACTATTTTCTTGTGACTCTGACGACCGAATGAGCTTAAACTTTCACAGTTGTGTTGTTTCATGTTGGGTCACACAAAGTGCAGATATTGGTGTTTGACAATTACCAATGTTAGCCACATGCTTTAGGTTGATTTGAGGTAGGGGTAATAAAATTAAGAAGTAGGTGTAAACAGATAAGTTTAACCAGTTAATGCCGGATGACCTGTTAACATTGTGCAATTCCTGATTCAAGGCCTTTGTCCTTTTGTTGTAAGAAGAGGATTACGTAACATCGAGAGGCTGCCACTATTAAATTGCCACTATTTATTTTGCTCAATGGATGCAAGTCCGAGCGGACCAAGATTCCAGTCTTGGTTCTGGCCATAGCCCCATTTGCCCGCTGTGTCTCGAGGCCGAGGTTTTGTGATTCACGGTGCGTGAATATGGTATGTTCTCGAAAGGGAAACAAGGAATTCCCGGTGCTTTAAACAGGATCTTTGTTCTCTTGACTTTGTTAAGCCACGGTTTCTTTGTGCCAACGGTGCTCTAAAACAAAAATGATTCCAGCAATTCCGAGAAAATAATCCTGTCAGGGTGAAAATGAAAAAATGAAAGATCCCCGGCGCTCACTGGTTAAGAGAGAAACAGGTATTTTTTTAAAGCTCTCGATAAAGTCAAATATTCATTGTAACAGAAATCTGGTGAAAAAGCCATATTATACATGTATACAAAATACTTATTTCTTATAATCTGTAGAAACAGTGCTTCTTCGAAAATTACACTTTGAAATGGCACACAATAGAATACACTCAAATATAATTCTTTAAGAATTGCAACAATAATGCTCAAAAACCACACATAATGCCTCTTTTCATATATCAGTATAGTGTTTACTGGAATACAATTTTTGTTTTGAAATTTTCAGTGGAAAGTACAAACTATCATTTACAGAGACAATCCACCAATCTCTGCTATTGTTGCTCAACGCAGAGTACGCTTTGCTGGCCACTGCTATCATGCTGAAGACCAGGTCCCAACTTCATAGAGCTGCTTAAGCACAAAAAGTAGCCCATAGTAACAAAAATAATTATGCTTACCAGAAAAAGGTTACCAGCCAAAATACCATGTAACAAGTACAATTTATGACTGGTATCCTGCTCTTTTTTGTTAAGCAATATTTCCTGCTAAAAGGATTCTTAAACGTTTGGTAATGACTCTGAAAATTAATGGCAATAAAAAATTACTTGGTAAGTACAGCAGCTTTGGATAGTATAATGCATTTTGAGAAACTTTTCACTTTGAAGTACTGCGGTTATGGAAAAAGATATCACTTTTAATCCCCCAAAATTTGAATCTGAGAAGCATTAAGGCGGTAACGTTTCTCAGATTGTGTATTCCAATTGCAGATTATATTTCCTGCCTGGACAAATCGCTCCAGATTTTCGGCACTATCTCAAAAACGCAACACCATTTGAAGTGAAATTTTCACAGGTTAGTTTTATGGTATATATCTACTACTTTATAGGATTGAAACAAACAGTTGGTTCCAATTACCAAATGTATACAATCCCTTTAAGCAGCTCTTTGAAATTGGGCCCAGGTCATACCAGATGTATTTATGTTGGTGACTTCCGTGCCCTAATAAAGGACGTAGACCTTTTAACTACATTCATGCGACTGGCAGAGACACACAGAATTTGAAAAACGTAATGAGCGATAAAGACTCCTGGCGTGATGTTGTGAATCAGATCTCAGTTGCAACCGCAAGAAGATGATGACGAAAAACTAACACTGGTGTGAATTGTACGCTTAGTTTGTTCTTGTGTGTTGGACACTACCCTGTTTGGTAAGTTGTTAATATACACGCATGCACAACAACTGCAGGCACACACATCGACTACTCGCGCGTGGTGCGCACATTGGCTGCGTGCGCAAGGCATTCAATAGTTCCGGTTCCAAAACATCCGTATTTGTATAATTTTACAAAAAAATTACTCATTTCGTCATCGACAGAAACTGATCATTCTGACGAGACATCGACTCTTTGCAAAACGTTTGTGAAAGACAAGTTCAAAATATTACCTTGTTGTCCATACAAGAATCACCAATAAAAAAACTAGCTCAATTAGCCTTTTTGAGATATGATGGACACTATAAGAGTGCACTGTTTGGTTTTGGTGACTACAGACAAATTTACCCGAACCTAATAATAATAATACCGGGTTCTTATATAGCGCTTTATCACACCCCTAGGGGAGTATCAAAGCGCTCAGTATTTTTCCTGCAAGGTATGCGGAGCTACGTTTTGAAGTATGAGACCTTTTTCCTTTATAGCACCATGTACTGGTTTACAAGGTGCTGTGGCGCAATATGCTGCCAATCAAACTAGGAACACCGGGGCGAACTCCTTCTCTTTACGATAAGTACACTTGGTTCTTTTACGTGCATTACACAACACACGGGACCTACGGCTTTGTGTCCCATCCGAAGGACGCAGCAATAATGGTTAAGTGTCTTGCTTAAGGACACAAGTGTCACAACCGGGACTCGAACCCCCATTCTGCTGATCAGAAACACCAGAGTCCGGTACTCTTATCTGCTCGGCCAAGACACACCACAAAAGTGTCCAAGTAAAGTATCCACCATATCTCCTAATGGCTTATGCATTTCTCATGGGCTTCTGGTAATCGCTAGAGCCAGATTGTAGCATGGCCTACAGTCACATTACGTCATACTTACAGAGCAAGAAGAGACTGTGGCGGTCGAAAGCAGCAACAAGATTTGGCATTTATGCAAGCTCTCTACATGTCATCAAGAATGAATGTTGAAGAATAAATAAATTTGCATTCAATACCTCTCTCAATACTGGGATAAGATGTGTTGGATCTCACTGTCTGTCAGTTTTCCTGGAAAAAATATAAAATAAATAAATTGTGTTTTGTTTTGTGTTTCACCCATGATACATCGATGTGTGTAAAGCACTGTATACTCTCCCGAGTACTTTCCCGAGTCTTGTGAAAGAAAATCAACAGGCATATTATTCGGGCGGGATTTGAACCCATGATCTTTGCCATTCTAGGTAGATGTCTTACCATCAAGCTCGGTTGCTAGAGGCATTTTGAATCCTGTATTTAAGCAGCGGGTTACTGCAATGAATTTAATACATGTTAGAATTTACCTATTAAAATTTGTGTTTGTTTGCATGAGTTCATGCAGTAAAAGAACTCTCCATTTAGTGACAGCCCGAGAGGAGTCTGGGTGTCTTCCAAGAATGTGTGAGGCTCCAGACCAAAAACAGGCACTTCCTGCCCAAACTCAAAACTGGGTGTATTTGCTCATCAAATAGATGAGAATAAGAGCTTTCAAATAGCACCTTATTAGGGTCGATAAGGTAAGTATTTCTCAACATACAGAATGTTGAAGACATCACATCACATTGATATCAAGGCTGATGTTTCAGTTGTCTTCACTTTTAACGCCATTTCACTATTTCTGAGGAGTCTGATTTTGGCAAAGGTATAGTTCAAAATTAGAAAATTGGGCTTTCTGATTTTAATTTGAACAATGATTCTCAAAACAAGTATACATAATTTTGCTTCTGCAAAACTTAGACAAAACAAATTAAAGAGATCATTCCTGTTTATTCAATTGATGAGTATGGTACCCTACCTTGAGCGATGCAGCATTTCCACACTGACATAGGGCTTGTGTTCTGATGCAGACTGCAGGAACCAGTCTCCTCACCACCCATAAGGTAAAGAAATACCGGCCAACGCCAAATCTCCAGTTCCTGAACAAACAAAACGTTATCAAAGAAATTAAATAAATAAATAAAAGATACTTCAGGTCTTGCAGAAGAAGCAGAAAAAAAATCAAAACCACTTCTGTCCTTCCATCGCAGGGGACACCCACGTTAAAGTCCAAAATTAAAACAGAATTTAACTTGATGTCTGTGAGATATTTATGGATTGGCAGACTTTTGAGACAATAGAGGGCGTCCCACTCACCGGTCCTTTTCCATTATCATCGATGAGAACAATGGAACAGGACCAGTAAGTGGAACACCCTCTATCGTCTCAAAATGTAGGTTGGATAAATGTGCACTGCTTGCCTTTTCAACTCTGTGTACCCTGGTTCGAATCCTCCTCAAACCTGAGCCTGATACTTCAGTTGTATTTTTCAGTCCCTTTCACCCTTTCTCACAAAGCGTAAGCACAAAAGGGTTTTGCTTAGCTGATACAGGTTACCAGCCAAAACATTATGTGATGTGTACTGCGTGTCACTGGTTTCTTGCTGATTTTTGCTTAGCGGAGAAACTTCTCAATCGATAAATTATTCGGTACAGCGACTCAGTAACACCACGCCCTGACGACATGTACATTGATTTCCTGTTTGAGATTTTTTTCCCCCAAATTCACATTTATTTCCAAAAAACGAGGGACAAGCCGACAAGGCAATTGACAATGGGTATACATCGACACGAGACAAGGATGATATTTTACCTCTTCATACTCTGCAACAGGCGAGTCTTCTTCCTCTTCTTTCACCAACAGACTTGTCGTATCCCGCGGCATTTCATGATCGTTCTGTCGATAGCTCAGGCTATTCAATGTTTGTGATCGTCCGTGCAGCCTGGGCTTGCTATCTCTTCTCCCATTGGTTTTACTCGACCTTTGATCCTTCAACCGTTGCTTTTGGTCCAATAGGGTGTTTGGTCTCTGATATAACCTTCCTTCTGATTGGTTGGCAGGCGGGTGGGCTGAATCCAAATGGCCATCTCTTTCATTAAGAATCGGCGACTGTGAGTGGTCGAATGCATTATCTCTGACCAATCGGCTTTGATTATACAAAGTGACTCCGGATTGTCGGTCTTGCACTCCATCAGAGCTCGGACCTTGGTAAATATCCTCATGCGAAGACTGGTAGCCGACATTTACGTAGCTAGATAATAAATTAGTTTGCGACGTCAGCAGCTCTTGTTTATCGGACGATTCGTCCTCGTTTTCAGGCAAGTTCCCATGTATTGGTTTCACACTGACGATGTCCCCCTCAACATGAGGGTGAACTTTCTCGGAGATTGCCTCTTTTCTCTCTGGTTCAAGTATGGACGGAAGCTCATCATTTTTGGTATTGATAAGACTAAAGCAATTATAAATATCGTTATCTTTGTGACTATTACACTCAGCATGTACAGACAAGTCATTGTTATTAAGCCTCTGATGAAAACTATTAGAATATGAAGTAGCATTACTTGGCAGTGAGGTATAATTCATAGTAAGGGATGAAACATTATTGCACAAAATACTGTCAGAATCGATATGTAATCGATTGTTTAACTCTAGAGGATTGGATGTACAGAGAATATCAAAGCTTGTGTCCGATGTTAATGTCAATGTTAAGTTCTCTGATGGTCTGCGGGAAACTACGGGCGAGTTCGGCTCACTGAAGTCCTCCAGGATCCACTCCCCGTCTCTCTGGAGAGGATGCGGCTGGGCGTCGTCCAATTCGTCCTGATGAACCCATCTTCCATCTTGTCGATGATGAATCGAGGGTTCCTCGTTGATCAAAAGATGACTTGTGTCCTTCTGTTGGACTTGGTATTCATTCGGTGCATTAGTTGGCGACGTGGTAGCCCACCTCCCGTTTTCCCTTGTAACCAGGTCGCTGTAGATTCTTGCATCATCGGTTGCCAGAGCAACCAGCTTCTCCTCCTCATCCTCGGTTTCAAGTAGTGAGTTTGTATCATCTTGTGCTTTAAAGAGCTCCCTCTTGGGACCGATATGGGCTGTTGGTGACGGGTGGATGCGGTTTCGGAAGCGATGAGCTAGCTCACCGTCTCTCTGCTCCGGACTGCTCCCCGCGACACACGGTGGGGAGGAATGAGGGCGCGTGACAAACAGATGTGCAATATGCCCAACGGGTGTCAATGCCCCACCCCCTTGGTTCCTGTCAGGATACGCCCGGTTGGGTGCAGAGTGAGGACGAAAGTCGCCCAGTGAGGGGATGCCGAGGTGGATAGCATGGGTGTAGTTGGGAATTGACAACATCACATGACGGGTACACGGGGTGGGGGTAATTTTCCGGTTGGGTGTTGCATTGTGCCAGCTTGAAGCATCTGAAAAAACAAACAGCATTTTTCAACAAAAAATTATGAATTTTTTTTGTTGAAGATGCCCATCTGTAATAACATGAGTGGTTATTGCAGCGTTCTCCCTTAACAGTGGTCCACTGGTCAAATGCCAGTTATATTACCTACGGAAGTGTTCTGGCTGGCTAGTTCAATGCTGAAAAGCATCTCTAGTTAATATGAAATATGGACTAGTGGAACAACTGGCGGACTTGTTAAAGCTAACTGGTCCTGCTGGCTAGTCACTGAACAAGTTACAAGAAAACCCTATATTGGCAAACATCATCAAATCAGTTCATCATGCCCATGCATTTAAACAATGCTCCAAAGTATACTTTACCTGACACACAAATTTTAAAGTGCACAAACGTTATACCTTGGTAAAACAGTCTAGGACATACAAACAAGCCCTAGGACGCAGAGATACAGTATTTCTTCATGGGGACTTTCTTGTGAAGAACACAACTGAGTTTCCTTATTTGAGAAACATTGCCTAATGCACTGATGCAAAACGTTGGGAAAAAATGATTGGAATAAAAAAGATGATCTTACCGAAATTAAACTTCCAGAGTTCATTCTTGTAGTCCTCTTTTCCCTCACCACCAAAGATCATCATGCTGTTGGCAACACGGACCGCGCTGTGGCCGTAAAGCGATCCCGGACTTCCGTAAGACTTCACTCTGGTCCAGACTCGAGATTCTGAGATAGACACAGAAGAAGTATTGCTTCTAATACTGTTATTGTTTGTAATGGGTGAAAACCGATATACAAGAGGCGAATTTGTTTTCTTTTTACATAGTGCAGGCGCTGAGGACAGCGGGAGGAAGTTCGATCCTCTGTGTTTTTATCAGTATACTCTTTACCCAAGTCACCTGACGCCTGTTAATATTGATGGCAATGGAAACAGTAAGCGAGTACAACAATGGTACAGTAGTCGATAACCAGTTGAACTGGAACTCCAACAATATTAAGGTTTATACAAAAACTAACCAGCGCTTACACTTCGTAAGGAAACTCAAATATTTTAAATGTGTACACAAGAATTTTAACATTGTTTTATCAGAGTACTATTCAATCGTTATTAACTTTTTGTTCAATCACTTGGTTTAATTCCCCGACTGTTCAAAACCGGAAGAAACTTAATTATTGTAAGTATTCTACATGATATGTTTGTTCAGGGTTAATTCTGGTCCAATAAAAAATGAGGGCTACAAGGCCTGTGGTCTTGTGGATTCCTCCCCCCTCTCCCCAAACCACCAAATTTGAGCCCTGCTTTGCTGCTACACGTGGGAGCAGCTAACGAAAAATGCAAGACTCCTCCAACACAAAACCACAGGCACCTTGAGTAAGATTCAAACCCTTGACCCAATTCTGCATTTATTGCAGAGTTTGGATGACAATTTTTACGATAACTCCTGCTCAAAAATGCCTCTAGAAATAATGGGATAACCAGGTAGACGACCGTGGCGTGTCATGGCCGAGCGGATAAGAGCACCAGACCCAAGCTCTGGTGTTTCTGATCAGCAGAGTGTGGGTTCGAGGCCCAGTCATGACACTTGTGTCCCTAAGCAAGACGCTTAACCATTATTGCTTCTCTTCACCCCGGAGTACAAATGGGTACCAGCGAGAGCTGGGGAGTAACCTGTGATGGACTGGCAGCCTGTCCAGGGGGAATAGAAATATTCTCAACTGTTAATGCCAAGGAAACCGGATATAAACACCGGCCTGATGAGCCTTATTGGCTCGGGACAGACTTTACTTTTACAGGTAGACGACCACCTACCGAAGCTCCACTTCCACAAGTCTCGGAGCGGTTGCAGGTTGTTCTGTCCTCCGTACACCCACATACTTGACTCGTGGACGACGGCGGAATGGCAATGTCTTGGAGGCGGGGAATTCTCTACTTGGGCATCTACGCTTAGATGCCACCATCTTGTCTCTATGTAAAAGACAGGCAATATTTGTTGTAAAATGGCTGGAATCAAGACTATCTTTCAGGTAAGACAAGAGGCAGTATTTGTTAGATAATGGAGGACTCTTACAGTAAAAAGGCTGGTATCAAGACTATCTTTCAGGTAGGAGGCAGTATTTTTTTAGATTATAGAGAATTCTTACATTAAAAAGACTGGAATCAAGACTATCTTTCAAATACAGAAAGTTGCCTTAAACCTCCTACTCTTGGTCCCATTTTCCAGTGAGTTGACCAACCATTGGAAATAATTAAACTGCAAGGGTTGTGTAAGGTGGCATGACTGTGCACAGAACTAAACTGTGTACATGTGTGTAAGGTGTAGAAGACATTGTGTGTGAAGACAACAGCCACAGCCGTATAATCAAAGCCATACAGTCAAAGCCATACAGTACACACAGTCTTATCTTACCAAAGTCCAGAGTCCAAAGTTCACTGGATGACCCTTTCAAATCCACATATCCGCCGTACACGTGCATCCCACCATGCCAGACAACAGCGGTATGACCCCTGACCCCAATAGGGGTCTTGACCTCTGACTCGATGACCGGCTTCTCCCAGGTCTGGCAGGAGATACTATAGATCCACAGGGGAGTTTCACCACAGCTGCCATAGCCTAGTTCCCCTCCGAAGATGAAGAGACACCCCTATCGATAAAATGAAATGGTCTTTTATCAAGGATTTTGCAGGCTATAACTCATGAGCTATAAATAGCTTCACAAAGAGAATGATGAAGAAATGATGAAGAAATTTTAATTTGGATCACATAAACTCATTTTAGCTTCTCAGTTTACAACAATTATCTCAATATTATGATGAATATATTATAATTGCTATTGCGAACTTCGCAGTCTTCATCCAAACTCTCAAAGTTTTTTTTAGCTGCAAGAGTAAATTTTATCAAAAATTTCTTTATTAAAACTGTCTTAACCCTAAATATCCCCAACCCTTCAAACAGCAACTATGTGTTTTGTTTGATTCTGTTGAACTGAGGACTGCACTAGTATTTGTGATCATGCTTTAAATGGGATCAAGCATACCACCGTAACCAATTACTACGATGCGCAAACTTATGACAGTGTCCATGAAGTGACTGGCTTATAGCAACACTTTCTTACCCTCTGCGCAATCATTGTGTGTTCCTGCAGGGGCGGGGGCGTGTCCCCACCACACTCCATTTTAGTCCAGGTGTTACTCCCGATGTCATACCGCCAAAAGTCCTTCAAGGTCTGGTGTCCATCTCGTCCCCCATGGAGATAAATCTGGCCCTCGTAGTGGCAGGCTGCATGCTTGCTGCGGTTGCACGGCCGGTGGCGAGGGCTCTGAGGAAAGATACTCTTCCAGATGTAGGAGTCGGTCTCTGCCATCCCGGTAGTTGAGCCCGGAGAAGGCAGGGGGGTAGGGGTGGGAAGGGAGGTCACATGACGCCTGGTGGCGTTGCTACGCAGGTTTGTGAGCTCCAGACATGATCTGTCAATCTGTGAAAGAGAACAAGAAAGTTCTGTTAACAAAGATTGTTGTTAACTTGAAGTTAACAACAATTGTTAGCAACCACTCAATCGAAAGGACAACTACATCTATGCTTTTAAACAGCAAATATCAAATACCATTTATCTATTAGAAACCGGTGCATGTGAAATTACTGCAGACTGAATCTGAAGTACTCTGTTAATGAGCTCTTTCTCTACATTAAAACTTTACATCCAATTTATACAAACACATTATGCAATCACATTGTTTGAACATGCTGGTACGAATTGGAATGATTGAATGATTCAGTTTTAAACACTGAGCCATATCTACATGTACAATCAAAGTTTCACAGAGACTTACGTCAAGTACATACAATGCTAAAGGATTTCTATTGAGTTCAGTTGAGTTTACCAACAAGTATGAATAATAATGACACCAGATAAATTTCAAAATGTACAATCAAAGTTTCACAGAGACTTACGTCAAGTACATACAATGCTAAAGGATTTCTATTGAATTCAGTCCAGAGTTTACCAAAAAGTATGAACAATAAAAACACCAGATGAATTTTCCCTGGGAAATTCACTAGAAAATTTGATTTGTGGTTCACACTTGAACTGCTAACCCTTGCAAACTCCCAGGAAAATGACATCCCTGTTTGGGAGTAGGGTTCAGGGAGATAACCCTGCAGTTAGAAACGATGGGATGGTGGTTGGATTAAAATTCCCCAGGATTTTGCAAGGGTTTTATTTCCTGAGAATTAGCTCTGTAGTGTGAAAAGGGCTTAGGTTTGTATAGCATCAAAATCCCCCTAGATGTCATGTATGTAGACAATCAAAGCAGTAAGGTGGCAATCAAAGTTTATGACATGAAGATCTGGCAAACCAAACCTAGTACTGATACAAGCATGTACTCCCTATCGTTATTTACTAGAATCCTTCCTCACTCTAATAAAATCCAGCACCTAGTGGTAACCCAACAACCAAACTGTTTGACTCTGATTATGGTGGTTAATTGCCTGATCCCATGTAAAGCATAATCAGTTTACATCTAGTGCAGTCCTCAGTCCAACACCATTCAGTAACTCAACACCCAAACTGTTGGACTCTGATTATGGTGGTACATGTAAGCCTGATCCCATGTAAAGCATGATCAGTTTACTAGTGCAGTCCTCAGTCTAACACCATTCAGTAACTCAACACCCAAACTGTTGGACTCTGATTATGGTTGTATGCCTGATCCCATGTAAAGCATGATCAGTTTACTAGTGCAGTCCTCAGTCTAACACCATTCAGTAACTCAACACCCAAACTGTTGGACTCTGATTATGGTGGTACATGTAAGCCTGATCCCATGTAAAGCATGATCAGTTTACTAGTGCAGTCCTCAGTCTAACACCATTCAGTAACTCAACACCCAAACTGTTGGACTCTGAATGGTGGTAAGCCTGATCCCATGTAAAGCATGATCAGTTTACTAGTGCAGTCCTCAGTCTAACACCATTCAGTAACTCAACACCCAAACTGTTGGACTCTGATTATGGTTGTATGCCTGATCCCATGTAAAGCATAATCAGTTTACTAGTGCAGTCCTCAGTCCAACAGAATCCTATTACGGTAACTCAACACTAAAACTGTTGGGCAGTGTTGTAGGATGTGATTTGTGGCTATTGGGCTCTGTTGGGTGATATGACACAGGATAAATTCTTATATTTGTTTCCCTCCAATGAATCTTAAATTATTTATGACTACAGGTCAATCACCTTTGAATTAATAATCGACATCTATTTAGCCAATAAAGTAGCAACCATTTTTCAATCCTTTAACAGATAAACAAGTTATGTAGCTTCTTAAAGGTACATGTAGGGTCATATAGATTGGTAAATACTCCAACAATTTATGACCATAAAAACTCACTTGTGAAAACTATTTTAAGAAAGGATTCCCTTTGAAGTATGGTTTGGATAATTTCTCAACCCAAAACATCTGAATCTGAGAAACGACTCATAATACATGAATCCTATCTCAGATTTCTGAGGGTTGGTGTTTGTTCGCCGCGAATGCTGCAGCCAGAGATGTGGTTGGTACCCGCTCTCACCTCGCTAAACGTGGATGGATTTTACGCTCTTGTGAAAATACCGTTACAGTTTTTAGCTGTTTTCTTAGAAAGCAGACACTGTATTCAGCTGAAACTGTCACATATAAATCAGCATTACGTTGATAAAACCAATCGGTGACTCTGCCTTTAAGCCAACACGCTGTGTGTATTCTGTATTCTGTATTGACATTTCTGCCACTGTTGCCATGGTAGTATGTAAACACAGAATGAAAACACAGCAAGGCTAGTCTCTAATTGTGGCTTACGCGATGAGGCAAGGCCTCAAATTATAGTGTTTAAACTGGCGTAATGGTCAGCATATTAATAGAAACACTCATGGTTTTTATTCCCCAGTGCCCATACATGTACGAGATTTCATGACCACATGGATAAGAGTGAAAATATAAAGCCCCCTGATTATACCTGATGTTTTATTTACGAGGTTTACAGACTCTCTACATCACCACAAATAGAAATCTAGAGGTTTAGTCAAAACAAGTAGGCTACATGTACATGTACAGTGTACATGTATGTCTTTCTTGTCTTTTCTTGCGTCTTCACCTCTTTCAAGAAACCCCCCCCCCTAACAAATGAAAATGGGGAGAACCAAGGCTCTATGGAATAAACTCAAGAGCAAACAGTGCATAATGGATGGATTAATTGATTGATTCACACACAGTGAAGTTCCCCATCTCTTTTCTTATTACCGCATGATGGATTTGTAAATGGAAAATGCCCAGTCATAACTCAATAAACTAATTACATGTACGGTGTATTTCAATACAAACACCTACAATTTACATTGCATATAATTTGCAAGTGTTGTTTTTGACATCAGATTGTCTAGGCCTACAGCTTTGTCTTGTGGTCTACCTTCAAAATAATATTATCTTCTTGCCTGCCTGAATCCAAGAGCTCAAATTTGGGGTTGAATCCACAAGACTGCAGGGCTTGTACACGTAGCTCAAAATCTTTACCGGACCAGAAATGTTTGTACCAGACCAAAATCAAAACGAGAGAAAAAATTCCTAATTCCTGACAACATACATGTTCACAGTTAAATGTTTTTATTTTCAAGAACAATAACTGCACTAAGACATAATGTACAAGAAGATTTAAAACTCATTTGTGTCTTTGGGTATTAAGTATACTTTGATGTTCAATATAATTAAAATGTATTTATAAAACCAAAAGTAAAAGAATTTCTCATTTGACAATGCTGTCAAATTTTCCTATTGCAGAAAAGAGGTGCATAAATTCATACATTATGACATGGTTAAATCTATAATTTGTTTTACCCTTACACCGATACGTGTATTAAGCACTGTATACTCAGTACTTTCCCCCTAGTTCAACAAAATCCAAAGGCAAATCACTTGGGTGGGACTCGAACCCACGACCTTTGTATTGCTGCTACATGTAGAGCAGATGTCTTACCACCGAGCTAGCCCGGTGGCTAGAGGCAGTTCGAATCCTATTTTTTAGCAGCGGGTACGGCAACGATTTAATAGATGTTAATTTTGCATTCAGGGGTAAAAAATATAATTTGTTTTGCCAGACAAATGCGTGATACAGGACTCCAAATTCCTGTCATGGCCACTTATAGATGAGCTTGACTACATATGGCTCAGCCTAAGTGCCTTTGAGTTTATTAATTGATACGACCGCAATTACCTGGTGAACAGTACTTATTAATCATCTCACCACTAATGACAGAAATTAGGAGCATTTTAAATGGGTTTTCTGGCTTCTTGGGTTTTTGGGTAATCTTTACATGTTAAAGGGACACCTTGCTTTGGATTGGGCTATTTGGGCCATAACAAGCGTTTAAAAGCGTTCGTTATGAAATTAATATGGTTGGAAAGATGGTTTACGTATGATCCACACAAATATACAATGAAATTGTGTGGTTTTCAATTTACTTTGTGACCTACATGTAACACGGTCCGCCATTTTGTAGAACCAAATTTTTTACTCCACAAAATGGCTGAACGTGTTAGTTTACAAAGTAAAAGGAAAACCACACAATTTTGAGGCATATTGTGTGGATCATTATATTCAACTTTAAGAACATCTTTCCAACAATATTCATTTCAATTCATTTCACAACAAACATTTTTTATAGCCCAAATCGCCAAATCCAAGGCAACAATGTCCTTTTAACATAAAATCTCACAGTACAGGCGACAAGGCTTTTTCTATTTTTCATCTCGGGAATAGGATAACTAGACCTGGCAAGTATGACTTTTGGAGGATACAAAATTTGTGTACAAATTCGATTGGATTTTGGCAGAAACAAAGAAAACAAGTTTAAGAAAAACAAATACAAATTGTTGACGAAAACAATAGCTGTTCGGACTTCTATGATGGAACGGCTAAATAATTAATAAATTCAAAAAAACAACAACAGGCTTTCCCTGCAAAAAAAATGTGTCTTGTATGGTGTCTTGTGTCTACACTACCAGTAAAAGTAAAAGTAAGTTCCTCAGACTTTTTTGAAAATCATAGCCTGGCACTGTCAGCCTGTTTGAAGTCCCATACCAAAAGTGTATGTTTTCAAATTTAGTGCCAGAGCAAAGGCCAAAGCTGTGGTTTCAAAATGGGTCATTAGAGCTACATGTAGCTGGGTACCCTTTTGTTGACAAAAGTGGCAAGCTACTGACAGCCTCCTCTTAAATGCTGTATTCACCCAGATCATTCAGTTCCACTTAAGTGACCTCATCTCATCACTTATGACTGGTTTTCAATGTGGCCATTTAAAGGGAGTTTATACTTCTGGTAAATGTCAAAGACCAGTATCCTCACTTGGTGTATCCCAACATACATGTAACACATGAAACAACAAACCTGTGAAAGTTTAAGCTCAATCGGTCATTGCAATCACCAGAAAAAAGTGGGGGAAAAGCTTAAGTGTTTTCACTGTTTTCAAACATCAAGTTTTTGACTCATGAGATCAAACTAATTGTTTTACTAATTTCTCAAAAACTTTAGCATTTAAAGCAAAAATATTTCAAAGGGAGTTTCCCATCATAACCATCTTTATACCACGTAAGTTATGTGTGAATCTGTGAACATTTAAATTTTTACTCTTACCAATGTTACAAACACCCTTTAAAAGTTTAAAGCAAGTCATGGTTTACTGACAATGGACCATTTAAGAGCATGTGAGGTTGCGGTTGAGCTAGCAAACTCAAATGAGCAATGGAGTTTACCACACACATGATTGATCCTATCTAGGTCTCTAGTGCTGTACATGATAAATCATTGATTCTTTGGAGTAAATTCATTCAATCATTCGGTTTTTAATTAACACCATACCAACTGCTGGAAATGTTCAAAAGGGGGAGACAGCCTCCTTATTCCTTGTACAAAAAAAAGCCTGGACGAGAATTTTTTGTTTATGGCCTAATACTGGATGACAGATCTCAAACAACTTAGGCGAGAAACCCATACTGTGTTCGTCATGCGTTGTTCATAATGCGTAGTACGTAATGCGTAAAAATGAAAATACACGCCGAGCAATGGAATACATGGATACATGGAATTATGTGCGTTGCTTGGTTTGTACTTTCATTTTCACGCATTGCGCATTACGCACAACGGACACATGCATTTCCGGCCTTATCCATTTAAGGCTTCATTAACTGAGAATCATGAGTTCCCACCCCCCAAAACAAATTGAGTACGCCACGAAGGAAATTGCCAACACTGAAATTGTCATTACCTTCTTCATTATCGCAAAATCAAATAAATTTGCTTAATCGTTCAAAGCAATCGAATAGACACTTCTAAAGAGTATACAGGGTGTATGTTTTGAGAAACAGCACTGCAATATGGCAAAGGTAGAATTTGATGAATATAATGAGGAGCTCATGGAGATGTTAATTATAATAAAGGCCTTGACTATGGTGGCCCTGAAGGGACATCTAACATAAATATTGACGTCAATATTCATGAAAAAATTCACGGCTTGTGCCCCAAGTCGTGAATATTGACACAAATTCATTACAAATTTCACGACTTAGTGCCCTAAGTCATGAATATTGACGCAAATATTTACGACTTATGCATAAGTCATGAATTTTGACATCAATTCTCATGACCAAATATATGACTTGGGCCAAAGTCATAAACCTGGCAAGCAACCGATGTAGTCTGCGTGGGCGCTGCCTAAAATTGCACACAAGTACACGCTGCTTGCATAGTATGCAAATATCCATTCATGCATAAGGCAACACCCATGTAGACTATACATGTAGGTTGCTAAACAAAAAACATCAAATTACACCACATTGGGTTTGCAACTTTGGCCCAAGTTTTATTGAGGTTAAAGTAAAAAATAGTGTAAAATTTGCATTTTGACTGGTAGACCCCTTGCATATTGACGTCATAAGTCCAAACAGCGTCCTCACGCGTGTACGTTTCCATTGCCCTCAGCGATGGCGGCCAATGCAAGTACCAGCAAGATTTGTTTATTTTGTTTTCTGAATCAACTCTTGAAACTCAGCATGGGTGTTTTAAAAGTTGTTTTTTCTACGTAATATTAAGTAATAACACAACATGTGGGTTTTTTTTACTACAGTGCAGTAAACATTTCTTTCATTCATTGTTATTCAGTCAACAACTTTTTGACAATAACAAAAAAATGAAACGCAGTTTGACTGTCTGGCTGATAATACATATTTCTTTTAAAGGTATCGTACACGTTTGGTAATGACTCAAAAAAATATTAGCATAAAAACTGACTCGGTAACAAGCAACGGAGAGCTGTTGATAGTATAAAACATTGTAGGAAACGAACTCCCTCTGAAGTAACGTAGTTTTTGAGAAAAAGGTAATTTCTCACTAAAATAATAAAAACTTCTTGCAAGAAGTTTTTATTCCTATCTGAAAGCACACAAATTTGCACAACAAGGGTGTTTTTTCTTTCATTATTTTCTTGTAACTTCGATGACCAATTGAGCCCAAATTTTCACAGGCTTGTTATTTTATGCATATGGATACACCAAGTGAGAACACTGGTCTTTGACAATTTCCAAACGTGTTCAGTGCCTTTAAGGGGGACTGTCGTCATGATCATACAAAATTCTTGCCTGTTACAGGGAATTATGAGCTCTAACCCAGAGTGTTGTCACATCACAATATAATAATGGTGGCACCTTTTGTGATACGCAAGCCTGCAGTAACTGGGTTAGGGTTCATAATTTGTGATCATGACGATAGTCCCCCTGTACACAGCTAGCAACAACAACAAAAAGATACTTCAGGCTGTGTGAGGCTTGGAAACAAAGAAATGCACAACACACAACACTCGGCCATTAATAGGTCTTCTTTTCAAGTCTGGTTCTCGCAAATATATGCATTATTAGTTAAATGAATTCCTAGTTAAATATTAAATATATAATGTGTAACTGTAATTTCTTTGGTAAGAAAATTGGTCTCTTGCAAAAATTGAACAGCCTAAAGCAATGGCCTATGCACATGAGTAGCATAATTGCAGGCCTGGAATTACACGAAGGCCACGGAGGCCTAGACCCAGTAACTGGGGCGCTGTACTCTTTTTTCAAAATTTTGACATCTTCGGTCGATGATGTCAACTCCTTTTGTGAAATTTTGACATCATCGGTCGATGATGTCAAAATTTCAAAAAAGGAGTACAGCACCCCAGCGCCCCAGTTACTGGGTCTAACGGAGGCCCTGGTCTTGGCCTTGGTGCCCCTTTAAATATTTCACATAAACTTTAAGATTTTCCACTGGAAGCGCCCTTTGCTTGGTTTGTAAAATGAAAATGGCCTTGCCCTCTCACTCAAGGATGAAATTCCTGCAATTGATTAATCAGATTATACAACATTTTACCGTGTTTTCATTTAAATGTACTTATTAATGGCCTCAGTTGTATCGGCCCGGCCCCTGGAAGTTTTCAGTTTTCAGTTGGTGTCCCACACACATTTCTGGCACGATGCACCGTTTCTCTGAGAAATCTTTTACCTCTCTGCGCGCGATGTAAACAGTCCCTAGATACAATTTTTGTGGTTTGACTTGCCAAGCAAAGAGTCTCCTCTCCTTTGACCAAAACTTAGAATTATGTGAGGCTCCACTGGCAAGTTGCACTTGTATTGCAAAAATTTGTGGTATTTTAGGCATTTCTACAAGGTACAAAAATATGTCATACTGTCGGGGCCATAAAAAAAAATTTGCCTGCCGAAAAAGTTTCATCGAACAATTTTTCAATTCACAATTCACGATGATAAAATCATGTGACTTAAAATTCTGCTGAGCATTCTGGGGAAAAAAATACAGAGGCTTAAAGAAGCCATGTGCCTTATATCATTTTCTAACAGTCTGGAGAATTTTTTTTAAAACCCTCATATCATTTATTATTAATAACATTAAAATTTAAACATTGGCTTGGTGATTCAAATATCACTGTTTATTGATATGCTTTATTATAAATGTTAAGAAACAAAAACAGATTCAAAACCTTTTTAAAAATCAGATTTGAAAGCCAAGACTTATTGACAATTTTTTTTTTTTTTTTTTTTTTAGTTTTTGCAAATTACCATCGTATTTTTTAAAATTAAATAAAAAATATTTTGAATAAAATGAAGAAAACTGCTGGCTATAGAGTCATACACAACGTCTCACAGAACACTTGAAGTCACTGCAGATGTTTCTTCTGCGTATGGCTTCACCAGGACACCATACTTTCTTGTTTGCCTCGAAAACAGGTCAAACTCAAAACACGGGGACGCTATTGAAGTCATCGAAGATCTGTGCGTGGTGTGAAAGTTTCAATGTCTATCAAGTTTTAATATATTTTTACATACTTCTTATAAACAAAGGAAGGTAATTAGGGCATCAGTTGATATATGGCATCTTTATTTTTTTTTCAATTCAAAGAAAAAGGCATAGTACATCGAAAACCGGACACGGGAGGATAATATTTATTTACACAGTCTGTTTAACTCGTGATTCCCACGCTTATTTAACCATGGAGGAAGAAAATAGATTTAACTTTCTTTAGTCGTATTCGTATTTCTATGACAAACCGCCACTGCTGGTGGTGTTATCCTTTTTCACTGGTCAACAACAGCATTTAACATTTTCTACACATGCCTGGCAACAGTTGTCACTTATCACTTTATTTCAACTTCGATAAAACAGGGAATTCTTACCAATTTTTACAGCAGGGCAAAATAGCGTCTCTCGTTTCCATGCACGAACTTGACATCATCAATGCCGTGCGTTTATCATCTATCATAAAATGGCTAAATGAGGGCGCTCTAACCAAACGGTAAACAGAGTTTGATGGGAATGATTTGGGTAAAGTGAGTCACTATTTTTTGTGGAAAATTCTAAAGGTCACGAGAAGTTTGCTTGGCGTAACAGTCAATCAATAACAATTATCCAGTTTATCAGGGAGTTATGAATGATGGAATGAATGTGAAAAAATGGAAGGTATTTCTACCTAAATGGAGAGACTAATATAATATTTTTATTTTATAAACAAGGCCTCCCCCCATCATCACCTGCTTTGGCGCGGCGATATAGATACTCGTACTCGTGAAGTATACTCTAGCAAGTTGAGTCCACGACATTGTTTGCACACTACATAAACTCCCATAGCAACCAATGCTATATGCTAAATATTCAAAAATACTCAACAAAAAATTAAAGTCTCTCAGCCTTTTGAAAACCAATCAAACATATTTTCGGACAAGTAAACTTCAGATTTCTTTGAATTTTTGGCAGGTCAGTCGTTTGGAATTTTTGCTAATTTTTGCTAAAAAACACTCCTCGAAAATCCCAAGCCAAAAAGGACCAACTTTAAAGCCTAAATTTATCAAGTCTCCTCAAAAGTTGAAGCACAGAAACCCAAGGTTGTGGTAACTTCAAGTCATTTAACAATGATAAAAACCCACCAGTTATAGTTTACTCATTGCATCACGCGAATTCGGTTCACATACGCCCTCACGCGGTCAAAAATACGTCGAATTGGGGAGAAAAAGGCCTCATGATCTAGTAGGGTTTTGTGCTTCAACTTTTGAGGAGACTTGATACATTTTAAGGCTTTAAAGTTGGTCCTATTTGGCTTGGGAAGTAGATAAGTGCTTCACGGGGTGTTTTTTTTTCTGGGGTAATTAGCAAAAATTCCAAACGGCTGACCTGCCTGCCAAAGTTTGAAAAGAAATCTGAAGTTTAGTTGTCCGAAAAATATGTTTGATTGGTTTTCACATGGAGGAAGGAATTTCCTTCCTCCATGGTTTTCATCAAGAGGCTGAGAGACTTTATATTTTTTGAGTATTTTTAACTATTTAGCATTTAGCATTTAGCAAGTAGGCCTACTGTTTCACGCTTAGACGTCCGGTCTCAGGGTTCGATTACCGTCTGCCCCTAATAGGAACTGGGGACTTTTGGTGTGGCAACAGTGTGTTCGGGATCTGGCTTAATATTCCCCTAAAGAGACAGGGCCCGCGAGGGGCTAGGGGATCGAGACAGGGGAGAGGACACATGCTGTTATGTGCCACACCTCACGGGATGAAAGCCGGTGAGGGGCCAGTGTAGCCAATAAACCGAATTCGGCACCTGAACGCCTGACAATCACAGCGTAACTTTTTACCTTTTTTTCCAGATTAAATTTTTACTTTGTTTTTGTGTTTGATGCAACAAACACACTACAAGATACAAAGAATAATACAACATTGTTTAATTTGCGTCGCATTTAATTTTGTTTACCCTCATGGTTTTTTTTTGGGGGGGGGGTCCAACTTTTAACATTATATTTATTTATTTATTTATTTATTTATTTATTTATTTATTTATTTATTTATTTATTTATTTATTTATTGACTGATTGATCGATTGATTTTTTGGGAGGGGATGCTTCGCTTTTTCCACCGTTGAACCCCAGGTCGCATTATTTTTGTTCAGTCTCTTTTTTGGGTTTTTTGCGTCGCATTTTTACCGTCATTTTTAATTTTGGGGGGCGTTGCATTATTTGGTTGTCTATAAGTCATGGTTATTATATAATTATTGGTTATTTATAAATGATAACGAATAATTATTAAACACAGGCCACATCAGCTTTATTTCTGCATTTAGCTTTTTACAAGTATAGATGTATTTTAGGGAAACATTTGACTGTCAGTTTAATATTTTTGAAAATAAATCTTACGAGAATTCGAAAATAATATGTGCTCAAAAATGTGTTTTTTTTCTACAGTTGAATGAATGAAATAATATGGAAAACTTTTGAGTGTTTGTTACATCAATTGCGTTTTTTTCTTCTCAATAAACTTTTTTTAAAGATGTAAATGAACCATAAACTGAATTCGCTATTGTAAGTTTCCCTTGTTGTATACCCCTACTTGATAATTGGAGCTATAATGCATATTATGTATGGAGGATGGTTCTGAGACTTATGAATGATTATATAAAGGCATTTTTAACTGCTTGCACACAAAAACAAATGTGCAATTTTTGTCAACAAAAAAAAGTACCAGATACTGATTGAAATTGAGAAAAAAAACGAAAAAAAACCAACCTGTCAAAATAACAAAAATACTGTGCCCCGTGTGAGGCTCGAACTCACGACCTTCAGATTATGAGACTGACGCGCTGCCGACTGCGCCAACGAGGCAACTGTCTGAGATGGAGTTTTTAATGATATATACTTTAAATCATTTATAATTACAAACGCGCAAGCGCAGAAGTAGCTTCATTTCGCTGGTTACTTTTCTTTGTTCAGTTTTTTGAAATATGAAACACGTGTACCAGTGAAGCATTTGCTGTTGGTTGCGCATGTGGTGTATGTGTTTGGCCGTGTGTTTTGCTCAAAAATCATTCTGGTAAGGTTTTCAGGATCTTTTTAAAAGTATTAAACGAGGGAATTCCTCCATTTTAAATTTCAGATATATTTGAAAAATTGGTATGTGATATGTGGAGATTCTTGAGCTGTTGAATGCTACGTTTTGTCAATATCTGATAGCCAGTTTGTGGCGGCACCACGGGCACTGGCACAAGAAGTGGTAGCGGTTTCCCAATTTCCGCTTTCATGTGGAAAGGGTCAACTCGACCTGAGTGCAAATATTATTCTACAAAAAAATCTTGATTTTGAGTTTTTTGTCCATTAATGTAATTTATCCACATTATTTCCTGGTTCTGTGTGATTGTTAATGTAGTGCTTAATAAAATAATTTTTTTCCGCTCACAAAAAGAAACCCAAAAGCAAAACAAATATAGGCCTAGGCCTAACAACATTCATTCTGTCATTTGTTTGATTTTACTAAAGTAATACTAGCACTCGCTACAATACAAGTTTCAACAATAGTGCAGCTTGAGCTAGTGCCAAGCTGCACTGGCAACTGCCAACTGGTGGCTGCTGAGTTCTGACAAAGTGACATGACCCCATCCCACTGTGAAGTGTACTGACCCTAGTTGCTATAATCGTAACCATCCATCCTCCCGACGGTCGCAGACGTCCGGAGGGTTACGAGACAGATAAATAGTTTAGTTAAACACTTGCCAAAAGTGTGCAATTTTGACAATTTTGGAAAAACTGTAAAGGTAAACATGGTAAAGCTATCCTAATGGTTTTAGAAAAAAATCTTTAAAACGAACATGGCCATGGACAAAATAATAATGTTGTGTGATTATAAAATAATGATCCCTTTGCGCTATGGTAAGTGTGCTTATACCATCACATGTGAAGTCGCGAGCGTGTTATGTACGTGTGAGATATATTGCGCCTTATGCGGCGGTGCGCCTTATCTGATGATAGTGATAACCCTTGAATCTTATTTTGGTAATTTGAGGTAAAGCGCCTTATGTGCCGAGCGCCTTATCCGCTGGAAATTACAGTATATGTTGGCTTCTCGTGGGATCGGGTTGGCTTGGTGGTTTCTTTCCCTGCCTTTCACCTCTGTGGACCCCGGTTTGAATACCACCTCAGTCCTAAGCCTTGCATGTGGATTGGGTTTTCCTCATTGGGGTTTTCCTCCCACATCTAAACCGAGCATTTCTTCTCGTTTCCTATTCATCCTGTTATTTGTGCTAATTGTGCAGTTGGATATGTACTAAAATATTAAAAATATAATAATAACAAAGATACTATCTTTGACATTTGATTGTTGTTTGTAATGAGTGAAAAAGTTGTGGTTGATTTATTTAGTTGCAAGGATTGTCAGTTTCTGCAGCTCCTAGGCCCAATTTCAGAGAGCTGCTTCAGCACAAAAAGCAGCTAAGCACAACAAAATCTAATATGCTTACCAGAATAAGGTTACCAGCCAAACTACCATGTCACATGTACAATCTGTGACTGGTATCCTGCTTATCTTTGCTAAGCAGAAAATGTTTAGACAATATTTTCTGCTTGACCAGCTCTATGAAATTTGGCCTAGTTTTGACGAGCAACCAATTTATTTTCAGATGTATACATTCTTCCCTACAGAGCTTGTGCTGACTGTTGATCATGTACGGTAACAATAGAGGCATGGAGTACTCTTCACAATTCGGAGGAAATAACAGTGTGCCAATGCCATATAATATGGACCTCCCTGGTTATGGTACGAGTGGCAATGAGAGCTATCGACCTCCCCCCGTGCAGGACTCCTCCTTCTCAAAATTCTCATCTTTTCCAAGTGGGAATGGACAATCAGGAGGCAGTGATTTCTTCAGAGGTCCGCAAGGCGGATCTTTCCACAATGGTCCAGGAAAGAGCATGGGCGGAAATTACAGTAGCAGTGGAGGCCAACGTGGCGGGAACCGTGGAGGAGGTATGGGTCGAGGTATGGGGCGTGGTGCTATTGGAGGCACTGTAGGAGGTGGTGGGAGAGGTGCTGCGAGAGGCGCCGCAAGAGGAGCTGCAAGAGGTGGGCCATCAGGACGAGGTGCCACAACAGCTGGAGGAAACGGCGCAATCAAAAAGGAATCTACACCAGTTGGTGTCGAAGGTACATCTGCTATGGATAAAGAGGAATCGGGATACCTTCAAGATCATGCTGGTCACTTTCCAGATGAGTACTGGTGTAAGGTGAGTTAGTTGCAATAATCGGTACCCTCCATCCTCTCGCTGGTTGCTTACCGGAGGGTTACGAAGTTAAGCGCATAGGAATGAAGCACATAAAATTTTGACCATTTTCGTCAGACCGGATTTGCCTACTTTTTACCACTTTGACAAATCGTAACACACATTCTAAGAACAGTACACATACTTGATCTTCCCTCTGTAACAAATCCATTTAGAACATTGAAAACGTCATCAGGAAAATATTTTGCAGAAAAAACCCGAAAACAAAACTTGCCAAACACTGACCGAGTTGTCCATGATTCGTGTGTATGTGATGAAAGTCTAAATGAACATGGAAAATGTTAATATTCTCCCTTATGGTGCACTGGCCACAATGCAGGCCTGATACTTTACAGAGGAAATGGCCTTGATGTCCCTCGTGATTGCCTTGGTGGGTGTAAGCTTTTTTTCATCCACGATGTATCGTCAAGAATATATCGCGATATTCGATAATATCGCGATTAATTTTTGATGACGTCAATCTTCTACATGAAACTCACTGTGCAAGTTTCAGTTGTAGAAGCAGCTGTTTCATTTCTACTTCTCTCCAATGAACTACTATTCTTCGGGTTTCACTCTAAACCTATGGGGTGCAAACCTGTGCCTATTACTTACACGTATTTAATGTGTCTACTGCGCATGACAGACTGTTCTATATGTGTGCATAACTAATTAGATCACCAACCTCGTCCCCAAGGTGTGTCGAGCAGTACGAGGTACTATTGTAAACATGGTTAGAAATAAAGTAAACCATGGGGACGATGTTGATACAACACGTGATAACACCCGGAAGCGTGGTGTCGTAGTTTTTCGGTAGTCTGTGTGAGACCGCCTGATCGCTAATAAGGCTTTGATGTTGGTTTTTTCGAAGAAACCCGGTCGGGTCGGATCTGTTGGGGAATCTTGCGGTTGCGGTCTGTGACTTGCAGCTCTTTGTTGTTGCAAGATCGTCTCCACTAGGAGATTTTTTGTTGCAAGATCGTCTCGGTTAGGAAATGCATCGCGATACTTAGACGATATCGCAATTTACCGATATCACGATCAAAAAAAAATCTACCCGATATCGTAATCGTTTCAGAACTAGTATCGCGACATTTCATAATATCGTGGTATCGCCCAAGCTTAGGTGGGTGCCCCTTGAAATGTTCCACTAGATATTTAGATTTCCCTCACAAAGGTGGGGTGCCCTTTACAAAGGAAAATCTGCCTTGCCCAATTACAAGATTGCCAGTTAAAGCGTCCACAGACCAGCCAAATTAGTAACCTATTTGTTCACTCTAAACTCCCTTGAGTTATTTACTAGGATCCTTCCTAACTCTAGCAAAATCAAACATGGTAAACTCAACACCTACCTTCGGCCTAAGCTGTACCCAATCGTAGTCTTTCATAAATTAAAGATGAAACTAATATACCATCTGTGGTTGTTATAGATTTGCAACGCAAAGACCACAGGACCCAACAACTACCGACAACACATGAAAGGGATACGTCATCAACAGGTATGTATGACATGACGACATTTTCTCCTTGATACCCAAGAAATCATGCCAAGATCATCAAAGTCAAACCATGATGTCAGAAATGAAAACGGCGTATAAAATTGCTGCAGGCTCCAGACATCAACTCGTCACATGGATATAAGCTGGCTTTATTCACCCACTGGGGCTAATTTTGTGTAACTCCACACAATTTTAGAACACTTGGTTTTTTTTTAAGATCAGTTTTGATTAACCCTGACAGACTAGGCAGTTTAGCTAGCGTGTGGACCCAAATCCTCCCGTATCCTCTTCTGCTACGTCACTCCACACCAAATTGTTTGGACTTGGATTAGATTGGTATGCCTGACCCTGTGATATTAAGCACTTGGGCCTACTGGCCCCAGTCCTTCTGAATCCTTCACTTTGGCAATTGGGACTGTCAGGGTTAATATTGGAAATCCACTGTGTGATGCACTGTTGATTATTCAATAACTCCTCAAATTATTCCAAACTAAACTTGTTCATAAAAAGAATATATTGTAAAGACCAGGCATGTCAACTTTCAGCTGAGAAACACTGTACAAAGTGTTGTGTGCTTTACAGTTTCCCCAGGTTTTGCAAAAACAAAGTTGTATGTCTGAATGATTTCACAAATATATCAGGACAAACATAATTAATGGCTTTATTTTCTCTAGAGTAACTGTTCAAGCTTGTGAACAGTGATAACATTTCTTAAATCTTCAAATGTTCGGTTTAACTATTCTTGTTCCTAAGAAGGCAAAATTACAACCTGTTATCGCCAAATTTGACTGAGTTTTCTGCTCAATACTTTGTGCAAACGTTATTTACTATATGTATGGTTCCCAGGTTTTATACAGGCTCTAAAACGGGACAACAAAGTCGAGTTTTATTCTCGCAAAAAAGTGTACTTGAGGCTCCACTTCAAGTACATGTTGCTATTCTTTACGCTGTAGATGGATATCACAGTGTAACTGCAAATAAAATTTTGGGAGGGCGTCACTTTTTCGAAAAAGTTTATTGAAATGCACAATTTGTTTGTGCATTTTTATATGGTGTATACCTGAGTCTGGTTGCTCTCTCCCTTGCCTGTATAAATAATGGGAACCAGTCTATTTGAACAACCAATTTAGAGTTCATTAAATTGTATAACATGCTTGTTTGTTATGGTGTTATCATTAAAACTTACGATGCCAGAGGAGCATTCCCTTTCCGGAGGGATGCAACTTGGTTGTTCCTAATCCAACTGTTTTCTCTTTTCCCTCCGTACTATAGAATCTCAAGAACATTCAGGCTGGCGGTGAGTGGACAGGTGCAGAGGGCGGATTTTGGCACCTTGCCAAAATCCCCGCTGCCACCATTGTTCTCACAAAGAAGTGCTGTATGGGAAATATTTCAACATTGCAATTAAAAGCTTCCCCTCAAAAGTATATTCAGACAGCCCCCTTTAATTTTCGCGGGGAAAAGTTAACATGTAACTGTCATGTGAAGCTTGACCTGAACTTCAAAGGAAAATTTGGAAACCAGTTAGGCTGGTATCCATGTCCCCCAATCTAAGTCTCAGTGCCCCGGAAGCCTTTTTGGTTCATTAGTTACACTGTTATGCTCAATAATAAAGCTTAAATGCTTTTGTATGTTGTAACACATTAAATAGTAACAGCAAATACAAAAAAAAAGTAAATACAAGAAATACGAGTAAGCGCCAATTGCATGAATATTTCCCATACAAATACGCTTTGACTTTTAGCTGTACTGTCTACTCTTAATAGAGGACGTCTGCGACATAAAACATCTGCTCTGCAGTTTTTATGTCTTGCACTAATCGCACACCTGTCGCAGAGTAAGAAAATATCCTTGAATTTTGTTTCGTGCTGTGAAAGTCAGATTGATTGGCTGTAAGTTGAAATTGTTTTGTCCCAGGTTCACCAACATCAGAATGGGTTTTTTAAGGAGATAGAACTGTTCGTCAAAACCAACAATAATGGTGATTGGAACGCCAAGACATTTTTATGAGTCGTATGGAAACAATTTTAAATATAAATTTCATGGATTGACACTATAGAAATTGAATTACAGATATTGCAATTTGTACAAATGATTGTCAGAAGTTGAAAATATTTCAACATCTGTGCTAAGAAATTGTCCATTAAAAAAGAAGAAGTATAAATCATGCTTTCATTAGGCAGTCATCTGCTTGCAGTTGTAAACAGAGAATGTTTACACTCTACCTGTGGCAGAAAATTTAACTCTATGGATGAGACCTGAGTATTCCTAGTCCTATGAATTATGCATGTAGTACAAGGTTCCATTGGTAAATATAACTATACATTGGTAAATATGTATATTATTTCAAATTGTTGACCAATCAGAGATGAGGATGGCAAGAACTGATTTACATGAATCAGCCAACCAATCAAATCCTGCACTTCACAGCATGAGAAGTTTTTTCTTTTCTCTGGAACTGCAACAAGAATCGCGGGGTACCAACAATTTGGTCGTTAAACATATAGGGCCTACGGTTTAAAACAGAGTTATTCAGGGTTCTCCACATTCCAGAAAATTTCTGTTTGAAGCAAGGCTGATACAATTTTGTATTGAATGTTGAAGCTGGTTACCATTTTTAGAAATGTGCTTAGTACAGAAAAATCATGGTTAGGATTAACAGGTTACCAGCCAAACTACCATGTAATGTACATTGCTTTTGACTGGTATCCTGCTATTTACGCTTAGCATATAACTTTGGAAAGCAACAATGTTCATTTATGTTATCAAAGTCCACAGGCTTGGGTGTTTAGATGCCGCAAGCCTTTAACGTAATTGATATAGAAAAATTTCCAGTTACACAATGTTTGGTTACCTCAAAAAATCAGGTAATTTCTTTCATTGAATCTGGCCAACAGTTGTGTTGTCCGTCTTTTTACAATCCCTGTGGTAATGTATAAAGGGGCCCAAGCTGTTTGTTAATTGCCATAAAATGGCTCCTGAAATCATTGGAGAACCCTCTTCGAGAAACATTTAAAAGAATATTTGTTAATCAAATATTTACTTTGGTTTAAGAATACAGTATTTTGTAAGAAGTTGCAGTTCCTGAGGATTTTGTATCAACGATTCATTAAGAACACTAACAAAAAATCTCTCTTGTTATCTTGTTATCATTAAAGGCTTAATTTTCATGAACATTTCCATTTTTTAATTTTTTTTATAAATACTCACTGAACACTTTATAGGAGGAGGTTCAAATTGAAAGGCATTAATAAAATCCATGTGTCCGTCGGTACACACCAAGCATTGCACATAATTCCATGTATCCGTATTGCGTCACGCGTTTTCCGTATAAATTATGGGAATTGCTCTGCGTTTATTTTCATTTTAAAGGATTGTGCACACTCATTAAGCGTGGCGGACACATGGATTTCCGGCCTAAGTCTGGTTTTGAAAAAACTATGCCTTTTTTGGTTGTGGGGTTTCTGACCAAGTGCTTAAATTACTTGACTCTGGCCAGAGGTCAAGTGGGTATTTTGATCCCCATTTTGAAATTTGTTAACATTTTAAATTTTAAAATAACAAACCATGCCTTTAGGAGTAGGGATGACGACAATCACTTAGGGGATGGTAGGTAAATTTTAAAACAAAAATCAGTTTTAAACACAAAAGGAAAAACAATTAGAATTGATCATTTGACACAAGGATCCCCTAAAGATATTTTCCATTTTATCTTGGTCCTTTGAGGTAAGGAAAACATTACAGTGAATATGTTTTTGGTATTTGAGTTAGGCCTGATTCTTCATTCAAGGCAATTTTCCTTTGTAAAGGACACCTCTTTGAGGGGAAAAAAACTTATTTGTTTTGGAATATTTCAACGGGCGCCCAGGCAGCGACCAGGGGGCATGGAGGCAATTGCCTCCATTGTCTCTGTGAAGTATCAGGCCTGCACATTACAAAGTATTCTACCCCAAACCATCATGTGAAAAAAAACTAAATGGAAGGATTTGCCAATCATAAGAAAAATTGGTTATGGAATCGCTCCCTGAAAAAGTCTTTCTGGATTATATACTGGATGTCAAAACGTCATAATTGGGATGGTTTCTAAGCTTGTGGGATAAGTAAGAATGTCATTAAACCATGGAGTATTTGTTGTATTTTACAGTGGCCCCTTGTAAGACTGGACCTCAAACACCCCGTAAGAGGAAGCTCGAGGCTGAAGGACTCATACCCAACAAGAAACGCTTGAAAGAAATGATTGCTGGAAGTGATGAAGCTTTTATCGGTAAAAAATCATCAAGTTTTATCCCACTATCGAGTTAACCCTCCTACTGTGTGACCATTCATTATCATCCACTATGGTGTTGAATTAGGCAATAACAGTGTGAGGAGCCAGTCTTCACAGTTTGGTAATGACCGTGTAGGTGGCTTGCAAACCTTGGGCCAATTTCACAAAGAGATAAGACTAGTCTTATCTGAAGTTAGGACCAGTAACTGGTCTTAAATTAAGACTAGTTCTATCTCTTAGCATTGCCTAGGACTAGTCCTAAGTTAGGAAGAGTTTTGTGAAATCGACCACTGATCCCCCAAAATTGGCAAATGTCATGGGTTCGAATCCCACTAAAGTAATATTCCTGTGGATTTTTTTTCACAGGACTCGAGGGGGGGGGAAGTACTAAGTATACAGTGCATGACACACATCAGTGTATGGGTAAAGCCCAAATAATATTCGTTCCTGGTAGTGGCTGCTGAATGCGCCTCAGCATCTTCATAAATGGGTCTCATAATTACAAAATTTCAAAGCTGTCTTCTAAGAAAACAATACGCACTTTGAGACGTCCGTAGATACAGCGCTGTATAAAAACAAGTTATTACTATTATCACCGATGCAAGTTTAAGCAATACCTTGATCGCCGTATCCAGCTCCACGTATCTGGTCGATCCGGTCTTTGATCCTGCCGTGATGGTATGCTGCTGTCAGAACCTAGGTCAAAAAACACTTACACGGATAAAGCCTTCACAACTGCTGGCCCTACACTTTGGAACAATATACCCTCTCACATCAGATCACTGGACACTATTTCATCATTCAAAAACAACTTAAAAACTCACCTGTCTCCAGTTGCCCTTTAAAACATATCGGTTTTCATTACCTCTTGTTGCTGAGCGCCATGATCTAGATGGAATGGCGCTATAGAAATCCTGTTATTATTATTATTATTATTATTACATTTAACATCTGTTGAAAACTATTTTGTTTTGGCAATGTTAGGAGTGGACTACGTGACGGAGATTATCCGCGAGGGAACAGACCCCGAGTACGAGTGTGAGATTTGTGATTGCCGCACACTGCAAGGAAACATCCTCTTTCATCTGATAGGATTCCGCCATCGGATGGCATTCATTGTAAGACACCATCTTGGTCTAGTTCCCTGTGTGCAATACAAAGCATGAATACTGACTCTCTTTATAACAAAAAGGAGCCAGACCATTTTAAAAAAATAATAATAATGATGATGATTTTCAAGACTGACTTTGTTCAAATCTGTTTTTAACAAATTCCAACATACATTTAAGTCAGAAAACTAGGGCAAAATTTCATGGCTTTGCTTACTGTGGAATTCTGCGATTACGGTTGTCACTGTTCTTCGCTTACAGGGTAAGCACCAAATTTCTGCACCAGCTGTGTAAGCTTACTAATGCAAAATACACATGCACACAAGCCAAATTTTCTAGCTAGCCTGTGAAATGTGCTTACATGTACATTATTAGGTGTTGTACAGGATTGGTAAGGATAACAAAGATCATTGTTTAATTTTAGTCTGAAAGCTTACTGATTATGAAGTTCATACTAGAACAATTTTGTTCTATGAAATATTTCCCTTTGAAATGAATCCATATTTGAGAAAACAGGAACATTCTGTGTAATACATTTTAAGTACAGATATTTATGTTATAATAAGCTCTGATTTTGTTGTTGCTTATAGTAAGGAAAGCCCTGACATTAGGCCCAGATACCTGGGGTTAAATTGACTGAATAATTGTGAAATTGCTTTTGAAATGTGACATATTGACCTTTGTCATGGTGCAGCCATCTTGTTTTTCTTCTATTCGACCCAATGTAAACCAAACCGAGGCTGGAAGGAAAATATAGTCTGGTCCCTGTCATGATATGAGAATCTGAACTTCCACTGTCACTGTTATATGCAGGGTACCTGACACAGATAACGACAGCATGATAACGGTCTATCCCTGCTGTGACAGAATTTTTAAGAAGAAAGAGCTGAGGCCTTGTCTGAATTGGCGGCTACAGCTACGGCTACTACTGTTGCTAAGGGTGTTGCTTAGGACGTCTTGTACTTCAACACATGATGACACGGCGATCCAGCCATAGCCATAGACAGAGCCGCCAATTCGGACACGGCTGAACAAACATTAATGTGACCAACAGTGTGGTAGATTGTTCACAATCCAATTGAAGTTTTTTTCCGTTATTAACAGACCAAGCACAAACCAGATATCGCGGCGGCGATCGAAGCAGCAGCCAGAGCAGAGGAGGAAGCAGAAGCAGCAGCTAACCCTCCCGACCCAGCAGAGAGCACCCCCGAGGCCACAGATGAGGACGGGAAAGACAAGAAGAAACGCCCTTTAAAAGGGCTACGGGAGAAACTAAAAGAGTACATTCACGAGGTGGCTGCGGAGTTCCCAATGAAGCCATCGAAGGTTAAAGTCGTGAAGGATATGCTCCCTCCAGGTATTGACAAGACAAAGTTCTTGCCCCTTCTCTTAGGCTGTATCCGAATTGTCGGCTACGGCTATGGCTACTGCTGTACCTAAGGTTGCTGCTAAGAATGGCTATTTTTTCAACGCATGTTGACGCAGCGATCCAGACGTAGCTGTAGCAGTAGCTGCCATTTCTGGCCTTTGTTTGATTTTTCATGTTGTAGTAGCTGTGCAAGTGGACTTTATTTCACTAAACGAGAATGGTTGGAGGGCTAAACGAGAACGGTAGGAGGGCTAAACGAGAACGGTAGGAGGGCTAAATGAGAATGGTAGGAGGGCTAAATGAGAATGGTAGGAGGGCTAAACGAGAATGGTAGGAGGGCTAAACGAGAATGGTAGGAGGGCTAAACGAGAATGGTAGGAGGGCTAAACGAGAATGGTAGGAAGGCTAAACGAGAATGGTAGGAGGGCTAAACGAGAATGGTAGAAGGGCTAAACGAGAATGGTTGGAGGGCTAAACGAGAATGGTAGGAGGGCTAAACGAGAATGGTAGGAGGGCTAAACGAGAATGGTAGGAAGGCTAAACGAGAATGGTAGGAGGGCTAAACGAGAATGGTAGGAGGGCTAAACGAGAATGGTTGGAGGGCTAAACGAGATTGGTAGGAGGGCTAGTCGAGAATGGTAGGGCTTAATGAGAATGGTAGGAGGGCTAAACGAGAATGGTAGGAGGGCTAAACGAGAATGGTAGGAGGGCTAAATGAGAATGGTAGGAGGGCTAAATGAGAATGGTAGGAGGGCTAAATGAGAATGGTAGGAGGGCTTAATGAGAATGGTAGGAGGGCTAAATGAGAATGGTAGGAGGGCTAAACGAGAATGGTAGGAGGGCTAAATGAGAATGGTAGGAGGGCTAAACGAGAATGGTAGGAGGGCTAAATGAGAATGGTAGGATGGCTGAATGAGAATGGTAGGAGGGCTAAACGAGAATGGTAGGAGGGCTTAATGAGAATGGTAGGAGGGCTAAACGAGAATGGTAGGAGGGCTAAACGAGGAATAGTAGGAGGGCTAAACGAGAATGGTAGGAGGGCTAAATGAGAATGGTAGGAGGGCTAAACGAGAATGGTAGGAGGGCTAAACGAGAATGGTAGGAGGGCTAAACGAGAATGGTAGGAGGGCTAAACGAGAATGGTAGGAGGGCTAGTCGAAAATGGTAGGGCTAAATGAGAATGGTAGGAGGGCTAAACGAGGAATAGTAGGAGGGCTAAACGAGGAATAGTAGGAGGGCTAAACGAGAATGGTAGGAGGGCTAAATGAGAATGGTAGGAGGGCTAAATGAGAATGGTAGGAGGGCTAAACGAGAATGGTAGGAGGGCTAAACGAGAATGGTAGGAGGGCTAAACGAGAACGGTAGGAGGGCTAAATGAGAATGGTAGGAGGGCTAAACGAGAACGGTAGGAGGGCTAAATGAGAATGGTAGGAGGGCTAAACGAGAATGGTAGGAGGGCTAAACGAGAATGGTAGGAGGGCTAAATGAGAATGGTAGGAGGGCTTAATGAGAATGGTAGGAGGGCTAAACGAGAATGGTAGGAGGGCTAAACGAGAATGGTAGGAGGGCTAAACGAGAATGGTAGGAGGGCTAAACGAGAATGGTAGGAGGGCTAAACGAGAATGGTAGGAGGGCTAAACGAGAATGGTAGGAGGGCTTAATGAGAATGGTAGGAGGGCTTAATGAGTATGGTTGGAGGGCTAAATGAGAATGGTAGGAGGGCTAATAAATGAGAATGTTCAGATGAAGTGAAATTTGGCCAAGACATAACAATATACAAGCCATTTCCTAGTTTATATTTGAATGATGTCGGATACATGTTTAATTCCTTTCAGCTGCCAAGAAACCTGCACTGACAGCTTTTGCAAGTGGAAGAGGTCGTGGTGGTGCCGGTAGCTTTGGCGGAGGTCGTGGTGGTGCCGGTAGCTCTGGTGGAGGTCGTGGTGGTGCCGGTAGCTTTGGTGGAGGTCGTGGTGGTGCCGGTAGCTTTGGTGGTGGTCGTGGTGGTCGTGGTGGTGCTGGTAGCTTTGATGGAGGTCGTGGTGGTGCCGGTAGCTATGGTGGAGGTCGTGGTGGTGCCGGTAGCTTTGGTGGAGGTCGTGGTGGTGCCGGTAGCTTTGGTGGAGGTCGTGGTGGTGCCGGTAGCTTTGCTGGAGGTCGTGGTGGTGCCGGTAGGTTTGCTGGAGGTAGTGGTGGTGCCGGTAGCTTTGCTGGAGGTCGTGGTGGTGCTGGTAGCTTTGCTGGAGGTCGTGGTGGTGCCGGTAGCTTAGCTGGAGGTCGTGGCGGATCAGGTAACTTCAGTGGAGGTCGTGGTGGGTCGAGTGGATTCGATGGAGGTTATGGAGGACCAAGTAGCTTTGATGGAGGTCATGGAGGTTCAAGTAGCTTTGGTGGAGGACGTGGAGGGTTGAGTAGCTTCAGTGGAAGTCGTAGCTCCAGTAGTCTAAGTGGAAGTCTAAGTGGCCCCAGTAGCTTTGGAGGAGAAAGTTTCGGGACAGGAGGTGAGTTTCCTCGGGAGACAGATATTTTAAGAAAAATTCTTGTTTAGATTTATTTCTCATTGCAATAACATTGACAAAGTTTATATGTGATAGTTTAGTTACATTTTCACTAAACGGTGGATTTAAGCAAAAATGAAACGCGGATATTTAAACAATCTGATTACAGTGGGAGAGGTCTCCTGAAAGCAAACTTGTTGAGGAGAATCAAAGATGAACATAAAAGGAGCAAATTGATATTGTACACCTCGCTCCTTGCTTCTCATCACCCATCAACTATTGTCCTCTAATACTTTCTATTTACGTGTGAACCATAATAATCTTATTCACTGCGTAGCCATCTTAAAACAATTTCTATTCAAACCAGTGTTACCAAACCGAAGCTGAAAGGATTAGGGAGAACTGAAGAATTAAACGAGAGGTAACTCAAGGTAACACGAGGTTGAACCCTGGGCCCAATTTCATAGAGCTGCTTAAGCACAAAAAGTAGCTAAGCACAACAAAATTATGCTTACAAAAACAGGGTTACCAGCCAAACTACCATGCCACATGTACAATTTGTGACTGGTATCTTGCTCATTTCTACTAAGCAGAAAATTGTTAAGCAGCTCTATGAAATTGGGCCCTGGTTAACCCTTGAAAATCCTCAAAAACATCCAGGCTAACCTGGAGTTACTGTCTGTTTAATTTTGCATTCCTCCCTTAAATGTTACATTTTCGGTGACTCGTCAATTCATCATTTGCAGGTGGTTTGGTTCATGGTAGCAGAAGCGGGATGATGGGCAGCGATAGCTTGGGAAGTATAGGAGGACGTGGTCGAGGGTTGGGTCAGTATCCGGACAACTCGGACCTTGGCGGAGGGTACGACCTACCACCTAGGAAAGAGACGAGCTCAGTCAAGCAGTAAGTTTAACAATATAATATTTTTTTAAACGGGTATGTGTGTCCTTATATAGTGCACATATCCTAGTTGCAAGATCAAGGCGCTTTACAACATTATTATCCTTGTTCATCAGGCATGCTTTGACTATTCCTCTAACTTTCTCAACTCCCCTGGGAGCATCAAGCTGTTTAAATTAGCGTTAATGGGTCAATCCACCTTAGGTTCCCATTTTGTAACACCTGTGAGCAATTGTGGTTTAAGTGCCTTGCTCAAGGAAGCAAGTGTTGTGACAGGGAATCGAACCCACATTCTGATGATTCAGCCATCAGAACTTGAGTCCGATGCACTTGACTGCTCGGCCACGACATGCCACTGTTTTTAGAGACATTTGGAAACACAATGAAAGCGATTGTCTGATAAAGAAATGTTCCAGAGCTTTGGTGCAGCTACTTGAAGAGAACAATCATCCCAACTGTACCTGCTTCTTGGAGAAATGGAGTTTTGGTAAATTTCTTTATTTTGTCTCTCCTGTCAGTGAGCTTGATAACTACCTGATGGACACCCTGAAGAAAGACTCTTTGGTCAGCGATGCCTTCATCCTGAGGGAGTTTGAACGTCGTTTCGGCACCACCGTGAGACGGCCGAGGACGGACACTTATGATGATCATGACGTTGGACCACCCCCGAGGGATTCCCTTGTGAGTTGACAAAATAGTCCTGGACCAGGGTTTCGATTTCACAAAGTTTAGTTATCGATATATCACCGAAGTGATTTGTGTTGTGGCGTCAAGTTTTGCTTTGGTTCAATCGTCATACTTTGCGAAATTGAGCCTATGGCCAATTGAGTACATAAGCAAAGCAAAACAAGAACACTCAATATAAGTTAAATTTCCGTTTTTCTTTGAAATCGGAAGTTTGATGGAATACATTCTGGTGGCTTGGCAACGCTTTGAAATTGGTTCCAACTTGGGAAGCCTAATCACAGTAAATAAACAAATTATTGAGACTGAGATAAACCTAAACAATGTGCCGTTTTGCTGTCAGTTACCAAGGGGTTAGGTTGACATCTGACTTATGACTTTCCAACCAGGGGAATAACATTTGGACAGTAATTTTGTTTCACTAGATGAGAGAGACCTTAGCTCCAAGGGTTTCAAATTTAGTAAATTTTGCAATTTGTTTTCTTCATTTGTTGTCATTTCTTAACAACCTTTCTGTTTTTGTCACTGATTGTTTCATGTATGTGACTGCACTCTTTCACTAATTATAACCCTACTTCTAACATCAATTTTACTCTACATAGATTATTATTTTGTGGATTCTGTTCCATATTAATTATTTTGTTTCTCCATTTTAAAGTTACATTGATTAAAAAACTCTTAGTAACATTTTTCAGCTAGTTGACCAACCCTTTAAAACCACTCAACTGAACTGGTTTTGTATGGTGGCACAACTATGCACATAACTAACTGTGTATATATGTGTGTATTTCATGTAGATATATTCACATGATATTACTCACATGATATCGTATTGCATTCTGTCAGAACCACAGTGAATGATACTGAAAGACCGTTTGAAACCATTCAAACACACAGGTTGTGCATGGTGTGGCACAACCGTGCACAGAACTATGTGTGTACCATGTAGATGAACTCTCATGATATAATATTGAAGCATTTCAGAACCACATTGGACAATATTAGATGGTTGGTCAGTAGGAGGGTTAAGTTCAAAAAAAATTTAAATAGAAGCTTTGTTGTGAGCTTCTTGACAGATAGAGAAAATCATTCGTAACATCAAGAATGAAATGTTCTTGGTTTTACTGATTTTTTTCTTTTCCTTTTTCACAATGAATTGTTTCAATGTGAACTTTTATTTTTGCTATACCTCCACAAACAATTGATTGAAATTTGAAGGAGTTAAGTATACACTAAATAAGTTAGATGTGGTGCTGTTTCCAATTCCAGGGGTATGACTATGCATTGAGTCATATCCATATCTGAATATTATTCTGATAACTATTTGAAAAGGCAGTTATGTTTTACCTTCCATTTCAGTTAATGCTGTTTCCAAGTCGAGGATTATGAATATGCATGAGTCATATCAAAATCTAATATTTATCCGATAACTGTGTGAAAAGGCAGTTATGTTTTACCTTCCATTTCAGTTAATGCTGTTTCAAAATCGAGGATTATGAATATGCATGAGTCATATCCAAATCTGAATATTTATCCGATAACTGTTTGAAAAGGAAGTAATGTTTTACCTGCCATTTTCATTGATGCCGCTTGTGGATATAAATATGCATGAGTCATATTCATGAGATATGAATATGCAAGAATCGCATTCATGGGATATGAATATGCATAAGTCATATTCATGGGATATGAATATGCATGAGTCATATTCAAATCTTTGTAGAAAGTTTGAAATGAAAATATCACATTCAAGATGCATCAATTTTCCTGTGTTGTCCGATAATAGTATTAATACAAAGTTATTGAGTAGTGCCTTATCTTAAATGGGCGTCTCAAAGCGCTCATTATTTTCTTATGACAGGTATGAATTATATGAAGCCCATTGTTTTTATAGCACCTTGTAAAGCTTTACAAGGTGCTGTGGTGCAATCTGCTGCTAACCATGCCAGAAACACCATGATGAACCCCTTCTCTTAATGATAAGTGAACTGGGTCGTTTTTGTGTAATACACAATACACAGGACCTACATGTAGGGCTTTACGTCCCATCCGAAGGACAAAGCAATAATGGTCTAAGCATCTTGCTCAAGAACGCAGGACCCATGATAGGGACCTGAATTCAATTTTCTGCAAATTATGCTGAAAACACCCTCTTTAAAAGGGATTGTACATGTTTGGTAATTAGAACCCACTGTTTGTTTTAATCCTATATAGTTGAAGGTACATGTATACAATAAAACTAACTTTTGCTGAAAATCTCGAACGGTTATGTCCATGCAGGAAGAATAATCTGCAATTGGAATACACAATAGATCTGAGAAACGTTACTGCAGTAACGTCTCAGACTTGAATTTTTGGGGATAAAAAGTGATATCTTTTTCTATAACCGCAGTACTTCGAAGTGAAAAGTTTCTCAAAATGCATTATACTATCCAAAGCTGCTGTACTTCTTACCAAGTAAGTTTTTATTGCCATTAATTTTCGGAGTCATTACCAAACGTATACAGACTCTTTATTGATAGATACCAAAGCGGTAATTATTAAAGATTAAATGTAGATGATTTATGTAGCAATACATTTGAGGGAAGGACTATATCACCATCTGCTGTTCATATTTATTCATATTATATAGCCACAGATTCCACAAACAAACTTTTCAAGCTTTGGCAATCGGAGAGAGTTCACTTCCACACAACCAAAGCGTGAACCTCTCCTTCCAGAGCCTTCACACACATCGGAAAATCCGTACAACTTCAACCAGGGGCCGCCGATGCCTCCACGGCCCAGTATTAAGGCAGAACCTGACAGCAGCCCAAGTGTTCAGCAAATGTTTGCAAACCTGGTGAGCTAAGCAACAACTTTGGTTACCATTTTTGAGAAAGTAGGGTAAACATTCCACTTACATTGCAGTGTACCTATGAAAGAATAAATATATTCAAAAATGGTTGCAGAAGTGGGATTGCAGTAGTACTTGATACTTGGTAGTTATCCTCCTGAATACTCCACGTGGAAGTCTAACAAGGAGGCTGATCTTGGAGTAGTCATGATCTTGGATCGAATGATCTGTCAAAGTAAGATTCAAGCTTTGCACAGAGGAGGAGGTTTAGAGGAAATTACTTTGCAGGGTGACAACCATTAAATAATCTCTTCTTAGTAGAAGTAGTGGTTCTGCTTCTGTGAAGAAGCGGATCGGAGCTAAGTCTCTACATTTCAGACCTTTACATTTCAGACATTGCTCCTTCCGTTCGTCAAATAACCACCATTTCTTTGGAGTAGAGGTTTTACATGGTTGTCGACCTAAACTCAGCATCCTCGACCTTCCATACCATGCAAATATTATTTGATGGACTAGAAGATCAAACATCCAGACTTCAGTCAATCCCACTGCTGCCACCAATTTGATGAATTGCATCTGTAGTAACTTTAGTGGCAAAGGAAGCAAACATGTACTGACAGTACTTTTCTTGTTTGCTCCTCACTACCTTCCAGTCCAATTCAATGATTGCCAACGAAGCCGATGCCAAGCTTGCCAAGCAGGTAACAGACACTTTGACCAAGGCTCTGAATTCGTATGCAAGTAAAGGAGGGGAGAGTAACGTAAGTCAGTAGCGATTCCCTTAAGTGGGGTTTATTGCATTGTTGATTCACTGAGATTTTTTTTTTTTTAAGAAGAAAAAAAGTCAATAAACTGTAGTATTACTCCTTGTTTTTGTAACTTGATTAATATTTGTGTTGTATGAATTATCACAAAGAAATGTAGATAAGTTTTTTTAAACAATAAATGCACCCATAGTCTTTCACCCACTGTACCTGTGGCTTAAAATGACCATAGACCTGTAAAGTTAAATGAAAACATTATTTGTATTAAAGTGGATGTGGAACATGCTTAAGTGTTCAATTCTTCATGGGTATTAAAAGGGCACTAAAGGCTTCATTTCGCAGCCGAATTGTGCAACAATCATGAGGGGAGCCCCGTCTTTTGTTTGATAAGTGTATTGTGTTCATGCATTACACAACACACAGGACCTACAGCTTGCAGGACATAAAGCAATTATGGTCCAGTGTCTTTTTAAACAACACAGGTGCCACGACTAGGGTCTGGACCAACCAGAACTTGGGTCTGGAGCCGAATTTCACAAAGAGCAACTGCTTAGCAACGTGTGATGTCACAATACAAATATGGCAATATTGACAACTCATCCTAAGATGAATTTTTTGACCAAGCACAAAGATTCATCTTAAGATGAGATATTGCCATAGTCATTTGTATTGTGACATCACACTTTCCTTAGCATTTAAGATTGATACACAGTTAATATCAATCTTAGCTTTTTGTGAAATCGGCCTCAGATGAGGTAGACTTCTTCGCCACAACACTGCTCTTTTGGTTGTTGTGACCGACCCATGTCTCATTTTAGTATGTGGTTTGTCATGTAAACCTTCGGCATATGACAATAAGGTGTTCCATAGTTGAACCTTGATTGTTAACAACCACTCAGTTGGTTGTTTTGACATTGTAAAATGCCCTTGTACAAGATCATGTTTAGAACACACGACTTGGAATAGCGTGGAACAATTAATGTTTTAACACGTTGTCGTTGTAGCATTACACAATGGAGCACTACATAGTAGAGTCCATAGTATCGTCCAAGCTTAAACGTTATCACTGCCACAAGGTTGTATGTACAATAAGATACGATCTTGTTTTTATTTGCCACAAGGTCGTATAACAGGAGACGACCTTGTTGTAATGTCATATTTGCCACAAGGTTGTATAACAGGAGACGACCTTGTTGCAATGTCATATTTGCCACATGGTTGCACAAGATACAACCTTACTGCTACATTTTGTCATATTTGCCACAAGGTCATACAACATGATACGACCTTCTTGCAATAGTTAGTCATAATTGCCACAAGGTTGTACGGCAGGATATAACCTTATGCTACAATTTGTAATATTTGCCACAAGATCATACAAGATACGACCTTGTTGCATGAGTTTGTCATTATTGCCACGAGGTTGTACAACATGATACGACCTTGTTGCAACAGTTAGTCGTAATTGTCAAAAGGTCGTATAATAGGAGGCAACCTTGTTGCAACAGTTTTCTCATATTTGTCGCACAATCGTACAACAGGATACGACCGTGTTGCTACAGTTTGTAATATTTGTAGCAAGATCATACAAGATACGACCTTGTTAAGTCTGTCATAATTGCCACAAGATTGTACAAGATATGATCTTGGTGCACATATTTTGTCAAAACTATATTTTTTGTCAGGGTCATTGCCAAAGTATGACCCTACCTTTAATGTCCTGTATGTAAATCCAAGAGTTTTGTAATTGCATTCTCACTTTTGGTTCTGTTTCTGCTGGTTTTCATTCTCTGTAATCTGTTTTGCTGATCTGTCTGTTGTGTTGGTTTATGAGTGTCTTCTGCTTTCAGTTCATAGTTATTTAACTCAAGTACTAAACCACAAGGGAAACTTTTGTGTTGACCAAAGAAAGAAAATTTGACTAGAGCGGGACTTGAACCCGAGACCTCTGGATTAACATGCCGGCGCTCAACCAAGTTCCAACTGAGCTATCTAGCCCTAATAGTGGCAGTCTGCATATTTTGTCAATATCTTTATTCGGGGGTTCCAGTCAGAAGCCATTCAATCTGTAACTGCCATACAACCAGGGATCACACCCAAGGTTAAAATACAACCTGGGAAGTGGCAGGAGAGGGATCACCCTAAGGGGTGCGACTCTTTATTTCAAATATCAAGTAAACCACAAGGGAAACTGACTGAGTAAATTTTTAATTAATTTTAGGTTTGAACCCCAAATTGGTTATTTAACTCATTAACATTATGCACAACTGACATCAAGTTATTTCTGGTATAAGATTGTAAAGTTTTTATGAGTACTACTAAAGTCAAAGACCTAAACATTAAAAAAGATTTATTGATTTTTCCTTTTGTTTTTCCTTTTGCAGTTGCCAGAGCCTAGCCGTAGGTATGGAGAAATCTTGCCGCCTCCCCAACGACCACCATATGATCATCCTTTAGGTTATAGTAGGTTATAGTGATCTGGGATAAAACTGGGTACACTGCATACAAAGTAGTAAAGCCTAGTGGGTGTAACTGGGTACTGTATGGTGAGGGCGAGCAAGTATTAAATTGATTGAATCTGACGGGTTTGTAGTGTTAAGAGTGGTCACTACTTATCTTGCTGAAGTGCTGGATTGCCTACATTATGCTATAAATGCAGTGAGGTAAATTGGGTGCAAGGCCTTACTTGGAATGGGCTCAACTGGGTATTTTGTACACATTAATGTGGGTAAGTATGGGTATATCTGGGTACCGCTCTTCAGTTCATTACACTTGGTTCCTCTTTATAGACTGGCTTTAAACCGTTTGATTAAATGTTCTTTTTAAATACCTAGTGACCAAAGTGTGAAGGATAGAAACTTATTCCATGGAAAGAAATGATTGCCTATAGAGTAGCCTCGGTACCTCTGGGTATATTAAATGAAAAATGCATGAAGTAAAAAGGTAGAAATGGGTTCCCTGTATACCAACAAAGAAAAAAAGCACATCGAGACATGTTTGTCATTATTTTCATTATTTTATCCATCAAGCTTAAAAATAATTTTTATTACATGATTAAGTGGAATGCTGTTTAACTTGCTTTTTCCCTGAATTTAAATGAAGGCAAGCATACAAGCTGATTGTGTAAAAGTAAACAAAAATGGAAAACAACGATTTGGCTTTATAATGTACAGTTATAAATTAGTTGTTCTGCAAAACAGTTAGTGTGTAAATCAAATTAGTTTTGTTCTTGTGAAAAACAGGTTTTGGTTCAGTTATTACTGAACGCTGTTATTCGTACTGTACACACCCTTTTCTTGGTTTTTCACCTTGGTCAAAATGTTTTTGAGTGACTTGATCCAGTGTTTTTAAAATGTCTATTCAATTATCAACAACAAAAATACACCTAAAATTGTTGTTTGTGTTCTATGTTTGTTTGCGACTACAAAAGATTGCATTGAAACCAGGGCGGAATGTCATGAAGCTAGATAGCAAAATATGGTTCTTGGAAATTTTTTCTTCTGCTGAGCAGAAATTATCGGGGAACCAGTCACAAACGACATACCTTATATGGTATTTTGGCTGGTAACCTGCAGCAGGCGCGTAATTTATCAGGGTGGTTTTTTTTACGATTTTCTTAAAATCTCTTTGAGCCTTCAAATATTCTTGACAGAAGTAAAGCAGTCACCAAAGGAAGATCAAAATAGTCCACATTGTGTCCAACCTGTAGTGTTGTATTTTTGGTGATGCACAGAGTCTTTAAAATTGGTCTAGAATAAGGGGGGACCCAAGTCAGCAAGCCATTTCCATGAATTTTGAGTCATCAAATCTCATCTCTGAGGAAATATTTTCTCTGTGCTAAGCGTTTTTGGGTGGTTAATAGTTTTTTCAAATTTGACCTGTGGTTTTAACATGTTTTTTTTATCTAGTTAAAATTGTTACTTTGTCTACAAGTCTCCAGGGTTTGATATGTAGAGCTCCTGAGAAAAAAAAATGTTTAGTAAACATTTCTGCTTAGCAAAAATTTGCCAGTCACAAATAATAGTTTTTTGGCTGCTAACCTGTTTCTGCTAAGCAAGATTTTTCTATGCCAAGCAAATTTGCATGCTGAAACAGCTCTATAAAATTGACCCACTGATTATTTTTAAAGGGTATTTTTAGAATTCTCTACACTGGTATCCTGTTTTGTTTTCATGGGCATGGATCCTTATTAAACTATATTTATGTGTTTGTAAAGGCGAGATCCAGATTTTGTTAAAGTTTTTTTTAAATAATTCTCTACACTGGTACCCTGTTTTTGTTTTCATTTGCATGGATCCTTATTAAACTATCTTTATGTGTTTGTAATAGGCGAAAGCTGAGACCAATAAAAATTCATGTTTTTTACATTTGTGGTATTTCTGATGGTGATTTAAACATGATGTGGACATGAGCGTCTTTGATTACATTGGGGGAAAATTTATTTGGTTTCGTCAATACGCATCCTACAGCGCAAGCGCCAATTTTGTGAAAAGGGTCCAATTGGAGGCGATGAAGAAATTTTCAGTTTCAGATGTGGGACGAAAACCCCAATATAGGGAAAACCCTAGTCTTGGTTCCAAGATGCTCCAGTTGTGTAGTCTCGAACAAATGTAGTCACAAAAACCTAACCGCTTCTTTCTGAACAGCTATCGCCCCATAAACCGCTCGCCACCAGATGGCAGTATCATTCCTTTTACTGCTATCATGTGTGATGGTGGTTCATGTGGCGGGGGGAGCAGTTACAGGAATGATAGCGCCCTCTAGCGGTGATAAGGTTTTTGAGTGTCTTGGGACCAAAACTAGGAAAACCCATGCAATCAGTTAGGGACTGAAAACTCGACCTACATGCAATCGCCGGTCTGAGGTGGGATTCGAACCGGGGTCTTAAGAGGTGAAAGGCAGGGAAAGAAACAACTAGGCAAACTTGATCCCACAGAAGTGAAATTTCATCAATACTTCCAAGTGACACTCTGGCCTAAGGTAACACGCCATGGCTCTTATTTTTGTGTGGTTGGCCATAACGAATGTAAGTGGGTGGCAGACTGAAGATGTAGATGCCCTGCCATACCTTTTCTGGGCGCAATTTCATAGAGCTGCTTAAGCAGAAAATATTGCTTAAAATTTGTCTGCTGAGCAAAAATAAGCAGGACACCAGTAACATGTTGTACATGTAAAAGGTATTTTAGCTGGTAACCTTATTCTTGTAAGCATAATTGTGTTGTGCGTGGCAACTTTTTGTGCTTAAGCAGCTCTATGAAGCTGGGTTCTGGTCATTAAGGGAAAATTATCATAATCGTGAAACCATTTTTATGATGCCGTACAATGCAACTCCGAACCCTAAACTCCCAAGAATTAGTATAAACCTCATATTCCAGTGGGCGTAAGATTTGCTGAACTGTCTGTGAAGGTAGTCCACTGCCAATCTGGTGTCGGCGATTGTGGTGGAATTGTCGATGACATAATCGGCGTGTTTGCGCTTCTCCGCGAGTGGCATTTGCGCGTTTATTCTCGCGAGGGCCTCCTCTTGGCTGAGGTTGTTACGAGACATAAGTCTCGTCAGTTGAGTCTCCTCATTGCTGAAGGGAAGAACAAATATCGAAAGAATAATGTCATACAACCGGTCGTTTATTTTCTTTACTAACCTTGTCAACAAGCAGTGAATTATATAGGATTTGAGGCATTGCATGGTGGGTATCAATGTATATTTGGCTTGCGGTAACACCATGTGTATATCTGCCTTGCTGTGTAGATTTTTTGTTCTTTGAGAACTTGTCTTGCTATATTCTACTGCCGCAGAGTATTGTTTGTTGTAATTGTCAAGGTCATAACTTATTTGTACGAACTTGTTACACTGACGTGAGAAATTGAACCGAGATATATCCCGGTATGAAATACTAATATGCCATTAAATTACTATGAATATTGATTTCTTTTATCGAGCGCCATACTTTTCTTCCAAGCCTCACTCTGGTTAACCGTTACATTGACATGATTAGGAGAAACCATGACAGAAGTAAAGGAATATAAACCTACCAGTAGACCACAATAACTTTCCGCAGGAATCTTCGCAGAGCACTGCCTTCAAGTAAGAGCGGAATATCCATTATAACAAATGGATAACCTGTTAACGACACAATGAAAATCGTTGCGTCAGTGCAAAAAACATCGGATCTCAATTTTACATTGTATCTTGCGTGAGGAGGACTCTCTTGCAAAAAGGTTATCTCGGCGACAAAGGTTGTGTGTGTACATCCAGAATGATTTTAGCGAGAAATAAGGTTTGTGCGTTTTCAAACTCGCATATTGTATAAATTTGCCTTTTTGGGTATACAATGTGTTGAAACAATGACGGTAGAAACTGTATCCTTTGGAAAAGGCGCTTTGTTCTCCCATTGTTTGTTTTTAGCGATGTCCCATTTGGTTTTGAACATGAAAATGAAGTGAGGATGTCCACGCTCTGTCAAAAACTCCTAGATCCCTTTTGTTTAAGTCCTTGGTTTCAACAGGTAGACATGCTCACACACACACATGACCCACACCCACCTAAAACGTTAGTCAATTTGGCACCTGCCCCCCCTCGGCCCCCAGCTATGTCACTGGGGGTCAGTTAGGGGAAACAGATCATAGACCTCCTTTCCATAACAGATGATTCAGGTAAAACCAGGGCCATGAAATCTTGCCCTTTCATTTTTTACGAACCTTGGAGCAAACATTTGCACACCCGCCACATCATTTCTCTCTGTATGTAAGGATGCGTGCAGGAGTTCAGCAACCGTCTCTTCTCCTCGTTACTGAAGATGATTCCCCCTAATTTAGCCCGGTCAATAGTACCGTCTTCTTGAAGAATGCCATTGCCAAAGTGCCTTACGATCTGTTTCCAGGACGGTTTGTAGGGCTCAACCACTGTGAAAATATGCAGATTATTAAAGTTCAGCCAAATAATTTGTACAGCATTAGAAAACTCAAGGGATCACAATATTAATTTCATTCAGTACAATTAAGAATTCATCACTTAAAGGCATCGTACACGTTTGGTAATGACTCTGATAATTAATGGCAATAAAAACTTACTTGGTAAGAAGTACAGCAGCTTCGGATAGTATAATGCATTTTGAGAAACTTTTCACTTTTGAAGTACTGCGGTTATGGAAAAATATATAACTTTTTATCCCCCAAAACATTTGAATCCGCAACGCTTCTCAGAGTGTGTATTCCAATGCAGATTATTCTTCCTGCGTAACCGCTCCAGATTGTTGGCAATATCTCAAAACCGCTACCACCTTTTGAAATGAAATTTTCACAGGTTAGTTTTGAGGTATATATCTACAACTATATAGGGTTGAAACAAACAATAGGCTCCAATTACCAAACGTGTATGATGCCTTCAAGTTTCCTTCAAGTTCAATTTAGATCATTTAAAATCTATTGCCCTCTGAAAGCATTTTTCTTTGTATTTGATTTGTGATGCCTCATGCCAAACCAGGCACTTCCTGCCAAAACTCAAAATTGGGCCTTATTTGCGGAGAACAAGAGATTTCAACTATCATCTAATTAGGGCTGATAATGTAATACATTCTCAACATAAAGAATGTTGAAGACATCACATCTCATATTGATATTAAGATTGATGTTTAAGTTGTCTTCAGTTTAAAGATGCTAGGTCAAAACTTTAAAGGCACTGTACACGTTTGGTAATTACTCAAAATATACATTAGCATAAAAAACTTACTTGGTAACGAGCAACAGAGAGCTGTTGATAGTATAAAACATTGTGAGAAAAGACTCCCTCTGAAGTGACGTAGTTTTTGAGAAAGAGGGAATTTCTCACTAAAATGTTAAAAGACTTCAGGCCAGAAGCCTTTTTCAGGCATCTGAAAGCACACAAATTTGTACAACAAGGGTGTTTTTTCTTTCATAATTTTCTTGCAACTTCGATGACCAATGGAGCCCAAATTTCCACAGGCTTGTTATTTTATGCATATATGCTGGGATACACCAAGTGAGAATACTGGTCTTTGTCAATATTACCAAACATGTCCAGTGCCTTTAAATAGCTATTGCTATAGATTCAAGAAAGTTATAACCTTTCATTTAAGGTATTGCATGAAATAATCCTCCTATAATAAAAATTAAAAAATGAAAATTTAATTGAATAACTTAAATTTAATTAAAAACTAATAATTTATTATTGTAAAGATCCTGATATTATCTTCTGCATGTTTGTGCAGTGTCCTTGGCATATGCTAAAGTTTTGGTACGTTTTTCATTTTGAAACAGCAACATCTGTCTAAAATCGTTCAGAGAAGACGTTCTTAAAAAAACGGTTTTAGCAAAAATTGGGCCATCCAATATTGCCATTTTGTTATATCCAAGAAGTGGCTGATTTTGGCGTCGGGCATCACATTTGGTCATCAGTGACTTTTTTTTAAAGGAAAAGATTTTAAAGGGGATCCAGTTTCAAGATTACCAAATTGAAAGGCAAACTTATTTTATCCTTTTAAAATACTCCAGACTAAAGCACCTTCTCTAGCGATTAAGTCGGCATCAATGACTGGACATCCAAGTTCCTCAAAGAAGCTTGATACAGTGCTCTTGCCCGATGCAATACCACCTGTCAGTCCAATTAGATACATGGTGACCTGCTGAGAACAGATACATCTGGGTCAGAATTTCACAATGTAAATCTCCAAAAGACTTTTAAAAAAGAAGAAATATTTTAGGGCTTGTTTTGTACAAATATTTCGGCCCAGTGAAAGTTCTGAGTTACGAACCTACCGTATAAATATAGCTTTTATAACTCAAAACTTTTACTGGCCATCGGGAGGATGGTTTCAATCATCAATAGAATTAGAAACTACGTTAAGCCACAACAGTTAAACTAAAGTAACACTTTAGGGTCATCGTTTGGTTTTTGTCAACGCACAACGTATATGCTGATTATTAAGAAAGTTACAATAAAAGTCACCTGTAAACGTTTCAGTTAAATAAAGTTTCTAACTCCATGCTTTTGAACTTAAGTTAATAATGCCATAAAAATAAGTGACAGTAAATCGCTTCCCAATCCCATACCCTTTATTCTTACTTTTTTTAGTCTTACAAAAAAAAGCTTTAGTTTCAAATTCAATATCAAAGTCAACAATCAGATACAATTACGAAGGAATGATGAGTGAGTTAGCTCATGCTGGCTTCACTATTAAGACCCTACCCCTTTTTTGCAAGATCTTCCAGAATTGACAGCAACGCCCTGAAAACAAGGACTTGTAACACACCACCAAGCTGAAGTGAGCACCGAATTTGGGCCCAGCACCGATTCGGGCCCAGCACCGAATTTCTCCTCAGCACCAAATTTCAAAAACTCCGCTAAAGACCGTCACTATAGTCATCGCCATCAGGAATGCATCAACAACACACAGACGGTGTGTGCTTGCCTAATGGTCTTTAACTAAGGTTGTGTCACCTAAAATTTATGAAATTTTAGTATTTTTGATAATTGCTAATTTTGTTACATCCCTGGCTGTATCTCCTGAGCGGAAAAAAATTATCAGCTCACTAATTAGCTCAGCCGAATAAATTAAAGTCTAGAAGTGTTAAATTAGCGCATTATAATTAAGCACAAAATACAACTGACGAGCCCTACTTTGACGAAAGTTGTGTCACATTTAATTTATAAAAATTTTTAATATTCTTCCTCATAGATCTGTTTGTTACATCCCTGGCCATATCTCCTGAGCGGAAAAATATTCTCAGGTTACTAATTAACTCAGCCCAACTAATTAAAGATTGTCTCAAATTAGCGCGTTTATAGCCATACAATGTAGAAAGTACGTAAGCATACGTAACTTTGACGAAGTTTGTGTCACTTTCAATTTATGAAATTTTAATATTGTTTTTCATAGATCTGTTTATTACATCCCTGGCCATATCTCCTGAGCGGAAAAATATTATCAGGCTACTAATTAACTCAGCCCAACTAATTAAAGATTGTCTCAAATTAGCAAGTGTTTACATTGCTAGCCACACAATGTACAAAGTACACGGTAACATACCTAACTTTGACGAAGTTTGTGTCACCTTTAATTTATGAAATTTCAATATTTTCTTTCATAGATCTGTTTATTGCATCCCCGGCCAGATCTCCTGGGCGGAAAAATATTCTCAGGCCACTAATTAGCTCAGCCCAACTAATTAAAGATTGTCTCAAATTAGCAAGTGTCTACATTGCTAGCCACACAATGTACAAAGTACACGATAACATACCTAACTTTGACGAAGTTTGTGTCACCTTTAATTTATGAAATTTCAATATTTTCTTTCATAGATCTGTTTATTACATCCCTGGCCATATCTCCTGGGCGGAAAAATATTCTCAGGTTACTAATTAGCTCGGCCCAACTAATTAAAGATTGTCTCAAATTAGCAAGTGTTTATACATACCGGGCCACACAATGTACAAAGTTGGTGTAACATACCTAACTTTGACGAAGCTTGTGTCACCTTTAATTTATGAAATTGTAATATTTATTTTCATAGATCTGTTTATTGCATCCCCGGCCAGATCTCCTGGGCGGAAAAATATTCTCAGGCCACTAATTAGCTCAGCCCAACTAATTAAAGATTGTCTCAAATTAGCAAGTGTTTACATTGCTAGCCACACATTGTACAAAGTACACGGTAACATACCTAACTTTGACGAAGTTTGTGTCACCTTTAATTTATGAACTTTCTATATTTTCTTTCATAGATCTATTGATTACATCCCTGGCCATATCTCCTGGGCGGAAAAATATTCTCAGGTTACTAATTAACTCAGCCCAACTAATTAAAGATTGTCTCAAATTAGCGCGTTTATAGCCATACAATGTAGAAAGTACGTAAACATACGTAAACTTTGACGAATTTTGTGTCACTTTTAATTTATGAAATTTTAATATTTTATTTCATAGATCTGTTTATTACATCCCTGGCCATATTTCCTGAGCGGAAACTATTCTCAGGCTACTAATTAGCTCAGCCCAACTAATTAAAGATTGTCTCAAATTAGCAAGTGTTTATACATTGCTGGCCACACAGTGAGGTCTCGAAATCAAATATCAATCTTCTAAATCTTCTAAACTTACTGGAAATTTTTCTGTAACATCGATGATGGCATCCAGGGGTGAAGCCCCGATGGGGGTCCAGGCGGCGAAGCTCCCGGAAGCTCTGAGCTTTTGGCCTTTTTTCTTTGTTATAAGTTTAATTTTATGTTACCTTTACCTACACTATAAAAGTTGATTTCTATCATTGTTGGGGTTCAGAATACAGACTATTTACTGTATCCATTTTTTTTCGTTGTCATTAAATTGTATGCTAATTTAAATAATGTGCCTGTGATTATGACACTTCTGTAGAATTAACCCCCTTCTTCTGATTTTGAAACTAGTATAGAAGAAAAGTGTATGCGTAATAATAATTGTTGTACAAGTATAAATAGCGTTAAAAGTACCAAGAGCGACCTAACTGATCACATGTTATACATTTTGTGTAATAACAACAGTTTTTGTTTAATAGAAAGTGCCTATCCTGGGATTTTTTTCCCTTTCTTAATCCTGAAGTAAATGGCCATAGCAAAGGAAAACTGTATCAAACTCAAATTACGGATGGCCCTTGAGCTTTGTATTGCTGGGAAATGCATCCCCATTGTATAAACCACATACCTGACAGTTTTCAGATGCGTCACCTATTTCACGGGATGGTTTTGCTTTATTTCTGTGTTGAAAACACTGATTTGGAATTACATGAATTCGTTACGAAACAATATTCAACCATCTTTTATAGTGCATACTTTGAGTTGATTAACATTATGAAAATGCGTATGATTGGATGCTTACAGACGGCACATTGAAACCCAAAACATTGAAGTGTCGGGGATAAGTAGCAGGCGCGGATCCAGGGGGGGGGGCGTGGGGGCGCCCCCCCCCCAATTTGATATAAAAAAAAAAAAAAAGTGGGGGAAAAGAAAAAAAGAGGGAGAGAGAGAGAAGGGGGGGGGGGAGAAATGGGGAAGGGAAGATTTTGCTGCTTGGTATATTTTCACGCCCCCCCCCGTTTGGAAAATCCTGGATCCGCCCCTGAGTATCAACTAAATACAGAAATAACATAATAGAAAGGTTACTAGACAATGTTTAAAATTTACAAAAGATTAATGTGAAACGTAAATCCAAAGAAACCTAAATCAATGTTGTATTATTTGGTTAATGTCTTTGCATGATTTTCTCATGTTGAGGGTCGATAGAGCCTCTATGGAAAAGAAAGGAAACATCCATGCATGTGTTTAAATTAAATAAAAGTGTTGTCCGGCAGTGCTGGGTTTTTTTTTTTCATTAAGCAATACGATCGAATTGACATTGATGGATATGTTACAGCTATACGAAATGTTAAATACTCATCACAAGGTGAAAAACAGAATGTCATCAACACCAATAAAGTTATGTAATGGCGATATACGATATGACAGATAAATAAAAGGTCACTGTGATAACGAACAAAATTAATATATTGGTGCACATTTATTTTAATAGTTGTATAAACAAAAATACAAACAATTCTGTGCTGATTAAATAGGGATAATTATTAATTTCATAAAAAGTATTTCAAAATGTTAATATTAAATTTCATAAATTAAAGGACAGTGACACACTTGCTAAAAACTTTAATTAGTTGGGCTGAGCTAAATAGTGCCCTGAGAATATTTTTCCGCTCAGGAGATATGGCCAGGGATGTAACAAACATATCTATGAAGAAAAATCTTAAACATTCATAAATTAAAGGTGACACAACCTTCGTCAAAGTAAGGTATGTTTTACGTACTTTGTACATTGAGCGGCTATAAACGCGCTAATTTGAGACAACCTTTAATTAGTTGGGCTGACTTAATTAGTGGCCTGAGAATATTTTTCCACTCAGGAGATATGGCCAGGGATGTATCAAACAGATCTATGAAAAGAAATATTAAAATTTCATAAATTAAAAGTGACACAAACTTCGTCAAAGTTAGGTATGCTTACGTACTTTCTACATTGTGTGGCCAGCAATGTATAAACACTTGCTAATTTGAGACAATCTTTAATTAGTTGGGCTGAACTAATTAGTGGCGTGAGAATATTTTTCCGCTCAGGAGATATGGCCAGGGATGTAACAAACAGATCTATGAAAACAAATATCAAAATTTCATAAATTAAAGGTGACACAACTTTCGTCAAAGTAAGGTATGTTTTACGTACTTTCTACATTGTGTGGCTATAAATGCGCTAATTTGAGACAATCTTCAATTAGTTGGGCTGAGTTATATAGTAACCTGAGAATATTTTCCCGCCCAGGAGATATGGCCAGCGATGCAATAAACAGATCTATGAAAAGAAATATTAAAATTTCATAAATTAAAAGTGACACAAACTTCGTCAAAGTTAGGTATGCTTACGTACTTTCTACATTGTGTGGCCAGCAATGTATAAACACTTGCTAATTTGAGACAATCTTTAATTAGTTGGGCTGAACTAATTAGTGGCGTGAGAATATTTTTCCGCTCAGGAGATATGGCCAGGGATGTAATCAACAGATCTATGAAAAAAAATATTAAAATTTTATAAATTAAAGGTGACACAAACTTCGTCAAAGTTAGGTATGCTTACGTACTTTCTACATTGTAATGCTATAAACGCGCAAATTTGAGACAATTTTTAATTAGTTGGGCTGAGTTAATTAGTAACCTGAGAATATTTTTCCGCCCAGGAGATATGGCCAGGGATGTAATCAACAGATCTATGAAAGAAAATATTGAAATTTCATAAATTAAAGGTGACACAAACTTCGTCAAAGTTAGGTATGTTACCGTATACTTTGTACATTGTGTGGCTAGCAATGTAAACACTTGCTAATTTGAGACAATCTTTAATTAGTTGGGCTGAGCTAATTAGTGGCCTGAGAATAGTTTTCCGCCCAGGAGATCTGGCCGGTGATGCAATAAACAGATCTATGAAAATAAATATTACAATTTCATAAATTAAAGGTGACACAAACTTCGTCAAAGTTAGGTATGTTACCGTGTACTTTGTACATTGTGTGGCTAGCAATGTAAACACTTGCTAATTTGAGACAATCTTTAATTAGTTGGGCTGAGTTAATTAGTGACCTGAGAATATTTTTCCGCTCAGGAGATATGGCCAGGGATGTAATAAACAGATCTATGAAAAAAACAAATTAAAATTTCATAAATTAAAAGTGACACAAACTTCGTCAAAGTTACGTATGCTTACGTACTTTCTACATTGTATGGCTATAAACGCGCTAATTTGAGACAATCTTTAATTAGTTGGGCTGAGTTAACTAGTAACCTGAGAATATTTTTCCGCCCAGGAGATATGGCCAGGGATGTAATAAACAGATCTATGAAAGAAAATATTGAAATTTCATAAATTGAAGGTGACACAAACTTCGTCAAAGTTAGGTATGTTACCGTGTACTTTGTACATTGTGTGGCTAGCAATGTAAACACTTGCTAATTTGAGACAATCTTTAATTAGTTGGGCTGAACTAATTAGTGGCGTGAGAATATTTTTCCGCTCAGGAGATATGGCCAGGGATGTAATCAACAGATCTATGAAAAAAATATTAAAATTTTATAAATTAAAAGTGACACAAACTTCGTCAAAGTTAGGTATGCTTACGTACTTTCTACATTGTAATGCTATAAACGCGCAAATTTGAGACAATTTTTAATTAGTTGGGCTGAGCTAATTAGTGGCCTGAGAATATTTTTCCGCCCAGGAGATATGGCCAGGGATGTAATCAACAGATCTATGAATTCTTTTTTTGAAATTTCATAAATTAAAGGTGACACAAACTTCGTCAAAGTTAGATATGTTACACGTACTTTCTACATTGTGTGGCTATCAATGTAAACACTTGCTAATTTGAGACAATCTTTAATTAGTTGGGCTGACTTAATTAGTGGCCTGAGAATATTTTTCCACTCAGGAGATATGGCCAGGGATGTATCAAACAGATCTATGAAAACAAATATTAAAATTTCATAAATTAAAGGTGACACAATTTTCGTCAAAGTAGGGCACGTCAGTTGTATTTTGTGCTTCATCATAATGTGCTTATTTTAACACTTCTAGACTTTAATTAATTCGGCTGAGCTAATTAGTGAGCTGATAATTTTTTTCCGCTCAGGAGATACAGCCAGGGATGTAACAAAATTTTCAATTATCAAAAATACTAAAATTTCATAAATTTAAGGTGGCACAACCTTAGTTAAAGACCATTAGGCAAGCACACACCATCTGCGTGTTGTTGATGCATACCTGATGGTGATGACATATAATGACGGTCGTTAGCGGAATTTTTGAAATTTGGCGCTGAAGAGAAATTCGGTGCTGGGCCCGAATCGGTGCTGGGCCCAAATTCGGTGCTCACTTCAGCTTGGTTAAAAACACACTGTTTACAAACAGTAGTACGTTGACTTTATACCGAAAATTAGCGTTACAGCTCATTGGTACTGCTGTCAGGTGACTGTATTTTGTCCACGTGAGCCATAGCCTACCTGAAGATTGATATGAGACCTAATACGATTGGTCAAGAAGGAAAAAAGCGACCAATCAAAATCGTTGTAGTACAGTGGCTTGTCTAAGGTTCAGTTAAGATGGCGGCGCCCATGGACCATCATCATAGACAGAAATCTTGTGATGTAAGGCCAGCTTACAGGGAAGGTAGACGAGAAAGAGCTGTAAAGGTTTGTAAGAATATTGAGGTCTATGATTACTTTGTATTTTTGAGTTATTTAGATGCAAAGCCAAAGGAAAAGTAAAAGTCTGCACGAACGGTCGCCTGTACAGACTGCGCCCAATTTCCGGACATGCACAACTGACATGACCAAACAAAGGAGCCTCCATGCCCAAAACAATCAAAGCTGTTTAGTTCTGTTTAATTCATGAATTACTAGATTGTTGATTAAATTGTGCTTTCATTGCGCACCCCTGCCCATGCCCAGTGCAAGTAAGTGTGCTATCGTCCAACTTTGTCCCAAATGGCCTGTACTGAGTCTGAGCTGAGGACATGGAGGAGGGGGAGGCTGTCGACCTGTAGTAAAAAAAAAACGCAAAATTATGAAACAATAGACCGTTTGCGCAACCAATGTTTTACATATTACCACGTGACTTATAGTGGGTGCTCCGTCATCGTAGCTGATGGCAAAGATGTGCAAAGGCCCATCCATACACCGAGAGTCAACTTTATTTTTATTTGTAGAATGTACAATGTAGTAAATAATAACACGGTTGCTAAGCTCTTTTTGTTAAAGTTGTATGTTGTGACATCGATTTAAATCCCATTACTGTTTCATAAATTAGCAGTATTCAACCACACAGAGAAGTTTATTTTGAGTTATGCACTACCGTACCGGCGTTTGACGATGCTGTAGTGACACACCTTGTCCTGGTAGTATGCAACAGAGGAGTTTAACCTAGGCTATAGCAACCGGTCTTTTGTTTGTATTGTAAATTACTGTAGTAAAAGTAGAGCATAGGAAAGGTGAGCGTTTAGCCTTGCGGAATTTAAAATAGACAAAGGAACCATACAGTTTTGGAAAGCCTTTTCTTTTGGATGAATTAGCTTCAAAATTGTGACATTCTTGTGTTGAACAGTGCGTGATCGATGTTGTCCGTGTGAGCACCACATCATCGAGAGCAAAAACGTTCTTTCCTTGTATAATTTACTGGACTTGCTAGAACCTTTCCTTACTGGCTTTTTCAGCCACTCCGGTAGGTTACAGACTCTAGAATATTTTATCACTTAGGCCTACCGGTATTTCAAGACAGAAAAGTCTTGATCAAATAAACAAGAGCATCAATCATCATGTACTTTACAACAACGGCACTTTCCTATGGAGGACGCTTTGTTTGTTTTACACCCACTGTAGGTCTCGTGACATTGGTCGCGCAATAGGTCTCACTTGGTTGGTAGGCCTAGACAATTTCCTTCCAAGCATTCTCCCTTAACAGTGGTCCGCTGGCTAAACGCCAGTTGTAACTCCAGTCAAAATTCTGTCCAAGTGGTCCGGCTGGCTAGTTCCTTGCTTCCAAAAGCTACATGTAAGCCACTGACTGCACTGGTTTCAAACTGAGGTACCATACAAAATGACAGTGTTGAAAGAAAACCGTAAAAGATGTGTACCAGAAAAAAAGGCTGGCGGACTATTGAAAGGGTAAACTAACGTGTCCTGCTGGCCAGTCACAGAAAGAGTCAAGGGCAACCCTGCCTCCATCCATGCTAAGACTGGACAAACTGTCCGTATCTGACTGACACTTTTTGTACTCATTGTAAATACCAAAAGCAATATCTCACTTGAGCAAATAAGATACTATTTTATTTTATAATGAATGAAAAAGTGGCAGTCAGTGGATATTTTACCCTTGAATTGAAGACTAAGTCTTAACACTGTTTATCAGTCCCTGTTATCTTAATATAATCACACTCACTGGGCCACCAACACTGATTAAAACTGCTCCTGAATGTCTGCATTACGTACAAACTCGTTGACGAGTCTTGAAAATGATTACCTTTTTAGCGCTCTTTGAAATTGCATCATGTCAAATGTAGTTGCCATTCTGTAAAATGCTTAATTGTAGATTTGAGGTTTACAAAGACATGTATTATATAAATGCTTTTATTTTAATTAAACAAATGTACTTATTTAATTGTTCGTTAATACATGTAGGCCTACAACATGAATATTTCTTAATCTTCCTTTCCTGTAGTAATTGACGACTCATCCGCTATTGGTTAGATAAGAATTCTTTATTGTGTCCCCCTTCCAAAAAGAAGAAAATTGTGTTCCATTGGCTATGGGAAACATTAAAAACTCACAAAAACAATTAATTTATGATATATTCCATGGTTGGTTTGATCAATAAATAAAATAAACAAAAGTTGGCCCTATTTATACCTCTTGTAAAGTTCAGCCATTTCTGTTGTGACCAGATTGGCCTGATTTTTACCACTTTCTAAAAACAAAGCACACATTATAAGGACGCGTAAATTTCCATTGTGTAATGAATTAACCTAGACCACTCAAAACTTCATCAAGAAAATACTTTGTCCTAAAAAAAAAACTTAAAAAAACTTACCAAAGACTGTTGAGTTGTTCTACTTCGTCTCTGTTTCTGAATTCTGGTCGTGTGTTTGGAGGATCGAGGGTTACAATTAGGCTATAAGTTGTATTATGACAAAATAGAATTGGTTGTTGCAAACGAAACTGCTTACCAACCAAAAGGACCTATGGTATAAATGCAAGAAATAGTTAATGGCCTGACGTTTCGACCCTAGCAGAGTCTTTCTCAAAGGCTAAATGACAACAGAACACACATAAACAGGTAAACTAGTGTAACAGAAGCAGTTAAGTGGAAATACATGAAAAGAGAGAGAAAGAGGCAGAAAGCACACAGAAAAAGGAAAAGGGGTAAACAATGAGTAGGGAGACAAAGGGGTGGGGGTAGGGAAGGGGCTGGTTGGACCACACTTATAAGTTATGTTTGTTGTTTGTTCTTTTTCAAGATTTTAATACATGTTGCGTCTTACCACCCTGTGATTTTCATCCTGTTCTAGGTGTATACAATCAATCAAGAATCTCGCTACCTGTTGGTACAAGGAGTGCCAGCCATCAAAGTCACCGATGAACTGTTGAAGCGTATGTCACTGTATGGCACCATAGAAGAGTACAAGATACTGGAGGATTATCCAGCTGAGGCCTTCACCAAGGTGTATTGGGTCAAATATGCAAACATACAAGCAGCAAGGTATTATATAATAATAATGGCTTCTTCTTCTTCTTCCTTTTGAGTGCAGCCTTCATGATTGAAGATAAACGCACTGCCAGACACACTGGGGCGAACCCCTTCTCTTAGCGATAAGTGTACTGGGGTCCTTTACGTGCATGGATAGTTTTTATAACAACACACGGGACCTACAGCTTTACGTCCCATCTGAAGGATGAAGCAATAATAGTTAAGTGTCTTGCTTAAGGACACAAGTGTCACGACAGGGACTCAAACCCACACTCTGTCGATCCAAAACACCAGAGCTTTAGTCCGGTGCTCTTTACTGCTCGGCCACGACACGCTTCTTATATAGTGCTCAAATCCGTCACTCATGGTGCTCCAACATTATTGCCCCCTGGTCACCAGGCCATTTATTTCATTCCTTAGACCATCTCAGCTCCCTTGGGAGTATACTGCCTGTGCTGCCAAATATGTAGCGCACCAAACTAAATCAATCACGAGAACCATCTCTGCCCTCATTTAACCATTGGTGAATAGAAGCAATTGAAGTTAAGTGTCCTGCCCAGGGACACAAGTGTCATGACCGGGATTCGAACCCTCACCCTGATGACTTAGCAACCAGAACTCGAGTCCAATTGCACTAAACTGCTCAGCCACGACACGCTAGATTTGTATTAATAATCCTTGCACCCACAAATCCTCCAAAATCCTATTCAGAAAGTTGTCTGACTTTGTAAGATATGGCACTGCAGGCCCAAGTAACAGTTGCCTATCGTTGGAACAGGCATACCAATCTTATCCAATATTTGGACGTGTTTGTGGCCAAGTGGTCTCGTCACAGAAAACTCAAGTTGTAATGGCTTAGACATTAGATTGTGGGTTCAAATCCCAGACACTTTTTGTCCTCGAGGGCAAGGCCCTGGGCTTCTCATCACCAAGGAGTAAATGGGTACCTGTGAGGGCAGAGATTGTTTTATGTGAATGATTAGCAACCTGTGCGCCCACTTGGCTGCCAGTTCTGCATACTCCAAAGGAGTTGAGATGGTTTCAGGAATGCTGAGGGCCCAAATGAGCGGAGGTAGTAAGAGTTTAAGGCACTTTGATACTTTTTAAAAAGTGCTTACAAATAAGTCTATTGTTATGTTAATTTTGAACATTTGGGTGTTGATTTACCGTACTACATGTGAGTCTATGGGAGGGAATCTTGCTAAAGACACTAGGGTGTTAATAATAATATGCAGGATTTTTAGAGCATTTCAAACACAACATGCCTTTCAAAGCGCTCATTATTTTTTTACTACAAATATGAAGAATGATATTTGAATTATGAGACCCATATAGAATAATAAGACCCATTCGTCGGCTCAGTGCTAGTGTATAAGGGCATTCACTGCAATTTCACATCCGTAATGATCAAAGGGAGTAAAGTGAAATGCGTAAAAATTTGAAGAAGAAAAAAAATCAACAAGCAAATGTTTCTTTTTGCTAAACATTTACCACTCTTGATAAAATAAACTCCATTTACCAGGATCTCTAAAATTTGCAAACCCAAATCCATACAAACTGCACTCGACCTTATAGCCCTAAGCCGACGCATTGTAAGAGGTTTTCAATGTGATGGGGTGCAATCTGCTGCCAACCATGCCGGAAACACCAGGGCAAAACCCTTCTCTTAATGATAAGTGTACCAGATTCTTTTACGTGCATTGCACAACACATGGACCCTATCATATCTGAAGGACGCAGCAATATCTTGCTAAGGACATAAATGCCATTACTGAGAACTGAAGCCACAACTGAGTTTGTCTGCTAAGCAAAAATTAGCGGGAAACCAGTCGCAGATGGTTCAAGTGGAATGGTATTTTGCTTGGTAACCTTATTAATAATAATAATAATAATAAAGACATTTGTAAAGCGCCTAATGCAAAAGTCTCTAAGCGCATAAAGAGAACAATAAAATATACAATGAGTGAAAGATACATTAAAGTAAGCAGATTACAAACAAGCAGCTTCAAACAAATGAGTTTTTAACAGAGACTTAAAACAGTGTAAAGAACTAGCCTGGCAAATATGCACAAGAAGACTATTCCAAAGAAATGGAGCAGCATAAGAAAAAGATCTTTGACCATAAAAAATGGAAGAAGCTCATGTAGTTGTGGTAAGTAATGACTGTTGAGATGAATGTAAAGTCCGAGTAGTTCAGATAAATAAGCAGGAGATTGACATGTTTGAGCTTTGAAAGTTAACAAAAGGATTTTATAAATTGCACGAAACTTAACTGGGAGCCAATGCAATTTCATTAGTACTGGTGTAAAGTGGTGGGAACGAGGCAAGCAAGAAACGAGGCGAGCAAAACTGTTTTGTGCAAAGCTACTTTTTGTGCTTTAAGCAGCTGTATGAAATGGGGCGCTAATATTGTTGTTATTTGTTGTAATAGAATGTGCAAGCGGAAACTTGACGACCAACCATTTTATGGAGGAACCCTCCACATATGCTACGCTCCCGAGTATGAATCCGTTGAAGACACACGACTCAAGCTCCAGGAGAGACGGAAAGACGTCGCACGGCGGCTGAGAAAACTCCAGCCTGGGGGCAACGGTAAGATTAGGTTTTGTCTTTACGTGGACGTATAATGAGGCATGTGTTGACTCAATTCACCTGATGGTCATTATCACAATAATCTTGGTCTCGCCATTTTGGGAGTCAATGTAACGTGTGTTTCTACAGCTGTGTTGCGTGCATTTTAGGCGATGGGCATTTGTACATGCTTACTATGTTTTTTCACTTGAAATTTGACTCCTAAAATGGCGGGCGTGGCAGACAGTAGCCGGTGTGACGTTGGTGCAAGGGGTCAACGCTCATTGCTCCTGCTGAAAAATTGTTTTCGTTCGGTAAAGCAAAGACGAGGTGCAAGATGGCATCCATGAGCAGTGAGCCATGAAGTGCGCCCTCTTTTGACTGGCTGTTTTCACCCGGCACCCTCTTTGGCCACTCCGTTTGTCATCACATTATTATTTTTTGCCGTAATCTTTTTCTCTTTTTGTTTGAGTGTGTTCCCCAAAATTCCATGTAATAAACTTAAGCTTTTACCTTTGTAAATTAAAATATCAATGCGATGCTTTTATAACTTAATTAAAAAAATCGCAAGAATCTGCAAGTATAGCATAAATGTTACATTTCAATTGTTCATGTTAAAATGGCTTGCCCCCTAATAGCATTTTGCAGGCTTGTATAGTTTATCTATCGCTCAAAACCACATTGGGTGATATTGAATGGTCAAACAGTAGGAGGGTTGACTATGTACTGTGTAGATGCCCGATACACCTGATACCAGCTGATAGAGTTTTGCAGGCTGGCCTAGTTTATCTATCGATCAAAACCACAGCTGATGATATTGAGTGGTCAGTCAGTAGGAGGGTTAAGCTAGCAATTGGACATTTTGCATCATGCACACTGAACTTATGTGAGATTTGGAAACAAATTATATAATTTCCCTCATTTGGACTTGCTTACGCTTTGTTACTTTTGTATGGTTTTACCTTATTGAAAGTATTATTCTTTACAGTGTATGTTTATTGTTGTTGTTTTTAGCGGACGTACCACATGCTGCTGGGCATGATCAATCTTTACCTTCATCAACACAAGACAATGCACCTGTAGCATCAAAGTCAGACACCCTGACTCCTACACACCTGGACCCAAGCAAAAGCCAACACATTGGCCCGAGGAAACCAGACTCTACCATCACCCAACCACCGAATACATCTACAGACTCTAGCGCCGTTAAACAGGAAGAGGTACCACTGCATCTGCCAGCCCCTCCGAGAGTCCTCCCCGCATGGGAATGGGAGAAACCGTTAACATCACATGACCAGTTTCCACGGTTACCAACAGCGCATGCAACGTTACCCCTCAATTACAATCCATACCCTGACGACTATGAGCCTCATGAAGTCGAGGCATCACAAGAGGGCGCCTGTCATGGAAATGCTGCATCTGAATTAAATCCACCGCTAAGGTCAAACATATTGAAAGATTCAACGGCGGACACAAGCGGGGCGAACTTCCTGAAAGCAGGAGCGAGACCCAAGTTCAAACTCAAACAGGACAGGAGAAGAGTGGGCGATACGAGGCCAAACCAGCCGACATTTCTTGAGCGTGTCGCCTGGCGGGACGATGTGGGTGCCAAAAGTGACCCGGAAGCAGGGACGCGATCGGACATGTCAGACGATCGTAGAGCTCTCCAAGCTAACCTCAAGAGACCCTACCAGAACCAATATCCCGTAGCCAGTACATCCGATCAGGTCCCACCGAATGCGCAAATGGCCTCCTCGCTGTTACGACACCCCCTGGTAAAGCGTAAACACCCTGCGGATTGTCCACAGCCCTTTCTCTTAAACACAAGGTTGCAAATGCCGCAACCTGACCCGTGGAAGGAGGTCGCCCTGGGGAGATTACCCCACATGGAGATGCCCCCAGCCGTGGGCGAGTCCTCGTTTGATAGGATGGTGCACAATTTTCCACAGCAGCAAAGAAATGTAAGTATTCTCAAAGATATTGACAAAATAGGGAGACCGCCAACATAGGACTAGATAGCTCAGGTAGTAGAGCGCTGGCACGTTAATCTGGAGGTCGTTGGTTCAAGTCCCGCTCTAGTAAATCTTTCTTTGTTCAACACCAGATTTCAATTGCTTTTAAGGTTAAACCGCTAACTGGTAAACACCCCAACCCTAGATAACACAGTTAAAGATTTGAAGATTATAGTAAACTGCACCCAACTAAGAATATGTTCTCTAAGTGTTTACAATTGAACAAAGGTTTACATTTTCATTTAGATTTTTTGATGTTTCATGTCCTAGTGGTCTTGCACATTTAGGCCTAACCTAAAGATCTGGTTGCTAAGTCACCAGAGCGTGGGTTCGAATCCTGGTCTTGACACTTGTGTCCTTGAGCAAGACACTTAATAACTATAATTGCTTCTCATCACCAAGGAGTAAATGTTTACCCGGGAGGGTTAGGGTTTGTTTATGTGAATGATTAGCAACCAGTGTTGCCGTTGCTGCATATTCCTAAGGAGTTGAGATGGTTTCAGGAACGCTAAGGGCCCGATGAACAGGGCCCAATTTCATAGAGCTGCTTAAGGAGAAAACAGTGCTGGAAAATGTTCTGCTAAGCAAAAATGGCAGGATACCATTCACAGATTGTACATATAGAATAGTATTTTGGCTGGTAACCATATTCTGGTAGGCATAAATTCGTTTTGCTTAGCTACTTTTGTGCTTAAGCAGCTCTATGAAATTGGGCCCTGGGATAATTATGGTGTAAGATGCTTTGAGGAGCCAGCCCAGCATACTTGGTTGAAAAAGCACATAATAAATACACATGTTATTATCGTCAAGACACTCGCGCTAGAGTAGTCACTAACAATAGACGCTTTGACTTTTTGCATAATGAAAATCTAAAACAGCATTGGTGACATCACATGTTTACATACATGTAAGAGCCACAGAGCACATTTTATACACAGCCCAATGAAAGAAAACTTTATATATCTTAAGTAGGATTTGAAACTTTGCATGGTGGGAGTACAATCAGGTGTGGTTTGCGTTGAAACCATGTGAAAACTCTTTTGAGTAGTTGTGGTTCTGAGAATAAATTGGTGGTTTGACAACTCAATGTCTCAATCAGTATGTTCTGATTGTCGTACATTTTGTGATGATAGCAGCTGTTTGATTTTTATCAACCTTTGATATGAAGAAAGGGGGCACATCAAAACTTGTTCAGATGTTATTTTTGTAAATCTTGAACTTTTGTGGAAATTATGACATAAAAGGTAAATTTTCCCATATGACTGGTGTAGTATCTCGCCTGCCAGGAAATGCCATGGAATGTACAAGATCACTCTTTTTGTAAAAAAGGGTTATGCCTACATAGTCTATAGCAAAAGCCATTTGCAAAAGACTAGGTTTTATAGCACAAGGAGCTATTTCCTATTGACTTCAAATTCATTTCTAAACATGGTGTGTTTTGTTTTTGGTTTTTACTGTGCCTTGAACACCCAGCAGGGTGGATATGTGCGCATTACAAGTCATGTTATTATTATTATTATTATTATTATAAGACAACAATTTTAACATGGGACCCTACTCTGAGGAAATGAGTCATAACTTTTTGGAGGAAACTGAGATGTTTACTTTTCGAGAGAAAATGTCTGGCTGACGTTTTAGTTGTAATGTTTGTTGATAAATTTGTGTACAGAGATTAGTAACAAATTTATTAATTAAGATAAAATTTGATTGGTCCAACAAGAAATAAATAATTTTCAAGGAAAAACCTGAAAAAAACAAAAAGAAATCAAACATTTTTAGGGTGTATTTATTGCAGTTTAAAGGTGACCAAAATTTGTTTGTTATTGTTTATTTCTTACCTAAGAAATTACTGAAAAATTTGGATTACCTCATCTTATTTAGTAGAAAAAATTAAAAACTTGATTCACTTTTGGGAATGCTTTACAAGCTTTATTGATATTTCACCTTTGTATTTTTTTAAGTATCTGTTCATGTATGTACTCCAAAAGGAACTGATTTCTGGCAGAAAAATTGGAGTTGTCCCAATTTCAGACAATACTTTGGCAGGCCTGCTACTTTCAAGGCAGTGTTTCTTTATTTACCCTAAGACCCTTGAGTGTTTTACTAGAATCCTATTCCTTACTCACTCTTAACAAATCCAACACAATATGCTAACTCAACACCTAAACTGTTGGACTCTGATTATGGTGGTACATGTATGCCTTATCCAATGTAAAGCAGGAACAAAAATACTTGTGCAGTCCTCAGTCCAACACAGTAATTCAATACCCAAACTGTTGGACTCTGATTATGGTGGTATGCCTGATCCCATCTACAGCATAATCGTGGTGTGTCCTGGCCGAGCGGTTACGAGCACCAGACTCAAGCTCTGGTGTTTCTGATCAGCAGAGTGTGGGTTCGAGTCCCAAAGTCATGACACTTGTATCCTTGAGCAAGATGATAATTGCTTTGTCCTTCGGATGGGACATCAGGCCGTAGGTCCTGCATTGGTAGTGCACGTAAAAGAACCCAGAATACTTATCGTGGAAGAGTAGGGGTTACCCCGGTGTTTCTGGTTCACATAGCAAGCACCCTTGTTTACCAGGTTTCCTCAGGCGTGCGAGCTACAGTGATTAAGTTCACTTATGAGGCATCCTTGGAATCATTACCAGAAATATATAATAATAATAATAATAGTAATAATCAGTTCACTAGTGTAGTCCTCAGTCCAACAGAATCAAACAAAACATTCAGATGGATTTTGAAGGGTGAGGGGTGTTTAGGGTCAAAGGGCACCTCAATTAGGGAAACTTGTATTTCTAATGGAAAACTCCAGTGGCACCAAGGCAATGACCAGGGTCATGGAATCAATTGCCTCTGTTGCCTCCATACAGCATCAGGCCTACTTTGGGTTCATTATCATTCTACTGTTTTGCTTTTTTTCTCAGATCATACTTCTCCTTTAAGTTATTTCGCAAACCCAATTATGTCTTGATTTACTTTCCCCCCATCTGTCCATGCTTACATCTCTAAGAACTCTGCATTAGTCATAAGCCGCTTGTTATCATGCTCAAGTTTTCCTGGCTACATGATTTTCGGCTCCATGAGAGTGACAATATATCACTCATGGGGCTTTAAAGGGGCTACAGCATTCAAACATGATGGCACAGATGTTTATCTGGTCGCCATGTGGTGTTGAGAAGGCAAAGAGCCAAGAGTGTGTGGCACTTAAAGGGGCAGTCAGGGGTTTGAATGTTCCCCACTACCTTGTTTCTCATAACTTGAATGCCGGATATTTTCTATGTTTTTTGGAAAACTTTGATTTCATGAATAAATTCCAAAAAAAATTCTACTAAAAAACTAGTGAATATTTGTGAAAATGTGACAAATTTCATTGGTTATTTTATAAGAAATGAAATTAGTAGTGCCTCCTGCTTCATTTTATTGCATAAATTTGAACCTGAAAATGTTGGCAGAAAATTGACAAAATTGTAAGGGGTAAGTAAGCCTTGCACTTTTTATCAATTTTTGCCAAAATTTGAGGGTTTTTTTTGTGTGTGCTTTAATATTATGCATGAGGCACAGTTGATGCTTTATCCTTGATAGTCTCTTAATTTTTTTCAAATATTGAAATTTTATGGGGAAAATATTAAAATAAATTTGCAATATTGGGAAATATCGATATTTTATTAAAATGTGATTTAATAACATGCTTGTTTACCAAACTTTGTTTTTTGTGTGTGTCTACAGCCAACTCATGGACCTGGTATAAACGCATTCAATAACGGAGAATACACTCAGCCCTTGATACCGCCTCGACCTGCAGCAGTAGCAGCAGCAGCAGCAGCAGTAGCAGCAGCAGCCGCAATTGCTGCAGCTGCAGATGGGGAACCAGACTCCAAGCGTCGGAGGATCTAAACCATCGGACAGCGACTGTCAAGTGAGATTAACAGCATTTTGGCTTTGACAGATAGTGTACTGTAGTGTTGATCCATAAATATCATAGAGGTTTTCATGTACACTGCTTTTAATGTGTGATGGAAACAAATTTGCATACTTTAACCCTCCTACTATTAGTGTGTTTCTTAATACAACCAGCCCATACCTTACTATGCCACAACAGTGCAGAGCTGCCAACATATTGCAATCAGGGAGATTTTGTACAACAGTCAGGGAGATATTTAGAATTCAACATAACAGGGAAAAAGTTTCCATAATCAGGGAGATTTTCAAATATGTGTTCAACAGAACATGGAAAGATTGGTTTATTTTTAGGATCTGCAGAATCAGGGAGAGTTGGCAGTTCTGACTGTGGCATTTTGAGGCATACGTAGGCTTATGTAGAGTAGAGCCATTGCCCTGAGTGGTAAACTGGAGAAGCCACCAGCTGTGCTCAATTGCAATGAAATTTGGGCAACTGTTGGAAGAGATAAGGTTCTCACACTGGCAGAGGCAACCTGTGGCACTGATCGACCATGCATACTAATACAATAATAGGAAAGTGTGGTATGGGTTTATTCACCATGATGTGCCTAGCATACATGGGAGATATTGAGGCATCTTGGAGTATGCACCCATAGGAGGGCTAACAGGTCTCATTTTTTGAATGATTAACCAAGGCCCATGAATTATAGGCTGATCAACTAAGCCCCACCCTCCATAGCAACTGCCAATCAACAGTACCTTCTCCTGAAAACGAGCAGAGTATACTGTTTGAAACGTTGAGACCACACCGGCTCTTTTCAGAGCTAACACTCCCACAAAAGAGATTTTACACATGGTTGTACCAGCAAGTTTACTATTTACTTATAATTACTGCTTAGTACCTACACGGTTAACGTGTACAATAATGTGGTTTGCCCCGTGAATCAAAGTACATGTACCCTGCCAAACACAAAGTACATAAACCAGCAATTTACATGGGGGCAGCTTGGGTACACTCTGTATTAAGGGATTTTAAAGTGTTTGACTTTTGTCAGACTTTTAGGCATGTAGTCGTAGTTTGTAATTGGCCAATGCATGAAGGGGGCGGAGCTTAATGGATCTCTTATTGAAGACCTAACTTCAAGATATTAGACTCTCTTTATTGACCCAGTTCACCTGACGTCATCACCCATGTTAAGTCCTGCTTGCACCATTTTGGGATTCGGATTCCTATGTGTGTTACTGTACAGTGAACGTTGCAGGCTACGCACATGCAGTTAGAAGTAGACCATACATGTATCTCTCCTGACGATGACTAGAGCAAGCTAGTCAAAACGTTGAGACCATTTAAGAACTCACTCAGCGGCAGTGAAATTAATAACAAGAAGTCCCCTTGATCCACTAGAAGAACTCACTCTGCGGCAGTGAAGTTAATAACGAGAAGAACCCCCGATCCACTAAGCGAAAGTAGTAGTCCCGACCGATTTCCTACCTTCCGTCCTGGTAGTAGTTAAGAAGCAGGACAGTTCTTTCAGAACTTGGTAGTCTGCGACAGTAGAATAGTCTCCCGAATTCCGAAATCCATGGCAGTAGAATATATAGCAAGACAAGTTCTCAAAGAACAAAAATCTACACAGCAAAGTAGATAAGGTGTTACCGTAAGCCAAATATACATTGATACCCCACCATGCAATGCCTAAAATCCTATGGACCATATCTGTCCATGCAATTTGACTCCCAAAAAGGCAAACCACAGTCAGGCAGATGCATGTGACGCCTACATCTGTAGGCAAGCCTGGAATTCCATGGCGGCATCTGCCTTTATGGGTCTCGTCTTTGCCTTGGTGCGTCCTTTTTTTCTGACAGACCCAACAAGAGCAAAACTTTGTACTTGTTATAAGGACATATACACTTTAGCTTTGATCGTAAATTTTCCACACTTAAGTAATTAAGTAATTATGAAAGGATTAGTGGATGTTGGAATTTATTTAGTTGAAATATTTTTAAAATTTTATACATCCTCTGACCTTTGTTTCGAAAACTATTTATGTGTGGATATAACTCGGTCCACGCCTGTTTGTTTGTGTGCATGCAGGATAGCACAGTTTCATTTCCTTCCTCCAATGCATCATATACGTGATGCTTTTTTTTATGTAGGCTTTAAAGATAACCCAACCTTACTCACATTATTAACCACTTTGAATCTTCTCCGTTAAAGGGGGTACATTTTTGGAAACCCACATCCGAAAGGATTTGGGTGGCTAATGACCTAGTTTTTGTGTAATGCGCACAGAATTAAACGGAGCAGATTAACACCGCCATGTGGTTTTACCCATGAATCCAGGTCACAGGCGTGTGACCCTGTTCACAGTTCCCCATCCGGCTCAGACACCCTGGCAGACAATCCTGACATCCCCTTAATTGTTAACAATTAATGGGGTCCAAGAAGAGCGAAGTGCGGGGGGGGGGGGGAAAAAACATGGAGGCATCCAAGGTTTCGGCGTGACTCAAAGATTGATAGTAACAGGAAGGGTTAATGATAGGTGTCTTTATTTGGCAAGGGATGGAAGTGTTTATGGCATGCTAGTTGTAATTACTCTTCTGAGAATTGAACCATTGACGTCTGGTTTGTGTTGATGAGGGGGTAATGTGGGAGTACGGGGGGGGGGGGGGGGGAAATGTAGGTTATGGGGTAAATTGGGGCCGTTATAAACTGCTCGTGGGCTATTGTGTAGTTGGAACTATATCTGTTAAGGGGGTTATGGGGTTAGCTGTGGGGTGTTGCCTTATGTGAGTCCTACATTGATGGTCCATGGGGGGGGGGGGGGTTACATTTGATGACTGGGGATGTTGTCTATAAAGGAGGGTTATTTACATCTAATTTGATTATTTATTTTTTACAAATCTTCTGTGTTAGTAGGGGGTGTTTAAAAATGGTTGCAAGACCTGCAGTAACAAGATGGTGCTCTGTGTGTGGTAGAAATAAGCTATTAGAGCTATTGACCCAATTCACCTGACAATCATCATCACAATAATCTGGGTTGCGCCATTTTGGGGATAGAGTGTAGTACGCGTTTTAGGCCACGCGATGTTCACACGCTGTCGTTGACCATAATTTGTACGTGCAATTTGACTCCCAAAATGGCAAGAGGAATTATACTGATCTCTTACCTAAGATAAGGTGAACCTAATCTTGTGTTTGGGTTAGGTCACTATAAACTTGTGATGGTGTTGGGGTTAGGAACCCTACCCTCGTGTTTGGTTTAGGGTTAGGGATAGGTTTGGGGATGGGTTACCCTCAGCTCAACCCTAACCTCAAGTTGGTATAAGGGTTAGGTTTGAGTAATCCTAACCACAAGTCGGGTGTTAGGGTTAGAGTTGTGTAAGCCGAACATCGGTTGGGGGTAGGAGTAGTGGGGTAAGGGTTGGGTTCGAGCAACCCTAACTCCTAATTGGGCGTTAGGGTTAGGGTTGTGTTAACGTTGGGTAACTATAACCTCAAATTGGAGCTGTGGTTGAATAACTCCGACATCAACTTGGTGTTTTGATTAGCATTAAAGGTAAGATCTTTATTTGGGAGGTCATTACTGACAAGTCAATGTGGAAAGGTCATCGTAACATAGCCAAGGTTTATTGTTATGGCCCAGTGTAAAAAGTTTAGGGCTAGTAAGGTCATAATCAAAAGGTCATTCAAAAATGTATTTCCAACCTTCCTTGTTGGACGTACACACAGATAATAAATCACTCACAATGACACATTTGTGTACCTGTTGTATTATTTTTATTGTAAATGTTTATCAACCAGATAAATGGTTATGAAGCAGATGTTAAGGCATGAAATTCAGTTTTTAATTGTAAAGAATACATATTTGTAAGTACTTCTACTACTAGCTGTTTCAACTGAAAACTGTTCTACAAATGTAATAAGTATTTATTATATCTATAATAAATATTTACCTTTATAACTACAAATTACCACTACAAATACTAGTTTTCAATGTTAATATAAAAAAACAAACTCTAAATGTTGCTGGTGGTATAGTGAACGCATTTCTGCCTGCCTTAACAAAGGTCAGCCTATTTTTAGAATTAAGGGAACAATCCTAAAATACTTGGACATGTTTTCCATACCAGACGTACCTTTCAAAATAAATTCAGAGAAGAAATTAACTCAAAATAAATGTTGTTTTAAGTTTTATTTAAGTTGTTTCTGTGATTCTGTTTAAACCCTTTTTTAGGCCATTAGACACCATAGCGGCCACAAGCGGCTTGTACCAAAATGCCCATAGCGGCTGCAAACGGCCACAAGATTTGATCTACTGCCACTCAATCAAAAAGGCCAACAAAATCTTTGGTTTGAAGCCCTGTACGGACTACTGGCAGCACACAGCTTCAAAATCAAACACAGAACAACGAGGGTGGAGATACATTCTAGTCAGGTTGATGGTAATGATGTACGTGGAATTTCTCTTTGAGCTCTGATCCAAACATCGAGTTGTTATAGACAAAACCTTTGTGTACTTGACAGCCAGCTAGAAAGTACACACAATCTTACCATGAGTATGCGTCTTCTTGCCCGGCGGAACATTACTTGGACATTGTTTTGTCAACAAAGGGCGGTTTGAATGTAAACAGAGGTCACATCTTCTATACTACAGGTTCTTTTCAGAACCACCACAACTCAATTTCCATGTACATAGTGTTACCGCAAACCTATTACTAGATTGCATCTAAAAATGGTGATTACAGTAAGTTTAACTACACAAAGAAAGAATAGCATAGAAGAAAGAAAACAACTTCCGACATCCATAACTGATTGAAACCTCCCAAATCAATCATGTGTGTTGGGACGTAATAAAAACAAGTTTGTCAGGTGTGTGAGTCCACTTTCCACTTTAAACAACGGAGGTCCATGTTTCAATGTCGCTGTTTTACAACCTGTCCTGGAATTTCAAGACAAAATGTCATTATGAGTTACCTGGTCGCTTCATAACAATTAATCTCATTAAAACTGATGGTGAAGTTTTCCATACGCATGGAATTGGGCCATCACGCGATTTGATCAAACCCAACAGGATATTAGATGCATCATCAACACATCTGATTCATTGCTGTTTTTGTTTGGTCATTTCTTCAATAAACAAATCCTTCTCTCTGGTTAGTCTCCTCTCAAGTCTGGATTGGTGGTGACTTCACCTTTGGATACTGGAAGGCTAAACCAATTTTATATCATTTTCAACAGGGCCCAATTTGATAGAGCTGCTTTAAGCACGAAAAGTAGCTGAGCACAACAAAAATATGCTTACAAGGACTCTGGGCCCTATGGTCATGGGTTCAATACCCACTGTGTAAAACTATTGCTGTTTTCTTTTCCATTGCCTGTGTCCATTCTACGGGTTTTAATTAACGTCAGATGCAAGTTTCTTAAGAAGAGTTGGTGGTCCAGTGGAAGGACTCAATGACTCTGGACGCTATGGTCATGGGTTCAATACCCACTGTGTAAAACTATTGCTGTTTTCTTTTCCATTGCCTGTGCTCATTCTACGGGTTTTAATTAACGTCAGATGCAAGTTTCTTAAGAAGAGTTGGTGGTCCAGTGGAAGGACTCAATGACTCTGGACGCTATGGTCATGGGTTCAATATCCACTGTGTAAAACTATTGCTGTTTTCTTTTCCATTGCCTGTGTCCATTCTAAGGGTTTTAATTAACGTCAGATGCAAGTTTCTTAAGAAGAGTTGGTGGTCCAGTGGAAGGACTCAATGACTCTGGACGCTATGGTCATGGGTTCAATATCCACTGTGTAAAACTATTGCTGTTTTCTTTTCCATTGCCTGTGTCCATTCTAAGGGTTTTAATTAACGTCAGATGCAAGTTTCTTAAGATGAGTTGGTGGTCCAGTGGAAGGACTCAATGACTCTGGACGCTATGGTCCTGGGTTCAATATCCACTGTGTAAAACTCTGGCCTTTTTATAAAAACAAGTTTAATTTAAAAAATAAAATTTTAGCAAAAGTAGCTTTTTCTTTTTCTTTTTCTAGTTATAGAAGCACGGACCTCAGGTTCGGCGGACACGACCAGGTATTGAACCTGGGTCAGTAGCTTCCTAACGCACAGTCTTCCCGGTTGAGCAATCGGGTCCCCCCGTTAAAATGTGTTCGTTTCTAATATATAAAGAATGAATTTGTACTTAGAAATTTTTTCAGACTTGGCTCAGTGCACTATGTATACAGCAGGCACAGGAGTCTAATGACTAGGTATTGGGACCAGACAAAGTAAGGCCTATGGGGGAAGTTTGTACTTAGTAAATTTTACTCACTCAGCTCAATAGTAACTAATGGGATAAGATGACTGGACATTGGATGGGGTTTTGGTAGTGTCTTCTAAGGGGAAGTTTGTACTTAGTAAATTTTACTCACTCAGCTCAATAGTAAGTAATGGGATAAGATGACTGGACATTGGATGGGGTTTTGGTAGTGTCTTCTAAGGGGAAGTTTGTACTTAGTAAATTTTACTCATTCAGCTCAATAGTAACTAATGGTGTGATATGGCTCAACATTGGATGGGGACTAGGTAGTGTATTTTAATGGGAAGTTTGTACTTAGTAAATTTTACTCACTCAGCTCAATAGTAACTAATGGGATAAGATGACCTGACATTGGATGGGGTTTGGGTAGTGTCTTCTGAGGGGAAGTTTGTAAGGTTACCAGCCAACATACCATGTCACATGCACAATTTCTCACTGGTATCCTGCTAATTTTTTGCTAAGCACAAACTTTGTAAGCAAAATTGTCTGCTTAAGCAGCACTATTAAATTGGGCCCTGGTGTCGAAAAACAGACTTTTTGTGATCTGCTCTTTTTGTTTGTGTGTTGTTCAGCGGGAGTTCCCCACAAGCTGAAAAATGATGCCTAACAGAAGACTGTTTGACAATGATTTTGTGAAAAATAAAGTGCATTGTCAGATAAACTGCATTCAAGTTCAGTCTAATCATCTTCCAAGTAGGACATGGTTCTGTTAAAGGATGAAGCAAAAATTATGAATGTTGCGCTTGTGCCTTTAAAATGATTGCATCACAAATCCTGACTTGAGCAGAGACTAAACTTTGTGGCAACAGTTTTTTCATTGATTTACTTTCCTCTCAATAGATCCTTATGCACATGACGGCACTGGAGTAGGGCGCCCTCATTGTTACATCATTGGTTTAGCTCCAAGATGGCGGCAGGATAACATCAATGCATAAGTTCAATCAATACTTGAAAAAGGGCTGAATAAGTTCATTTCTTTGCTAAACAAAAAAAATAGTAGGGCACCAGTTGCATTAGTATAAACATTAATAGCATTTTCGGCCGGTAACCAATTTCTGCCAAGCAAAATTTGTTTGAGCAAATTCTACGCTCACTTTATTATGAAAATAGTCAACAGTCTATCAATTACAAATGATTTGTTTTGAACTATACAACATCAGACTTGAATGGAGACTAACCAGTCGGTATCAGCTTACCGCATTGACATAGCTGAGAGGTTTTTTTTGTATTGATAGCATTGATCTATATACAGTGTTACACCCATCCGCTTTGCATTCACACAACCTCAGATGTGTGATGACCCACTTGTAAATCATCAACGCTGTGCGGTAAATCTCCGACCTTCGTTCCTTGCATATTGTGATTGGCCAATTTCCTCGTCACCAATCATTCGCTTTTATGGTTTACCAGCGGAAACTTGACAGATTTCTACCTGCCTCCTGCCAGCCCCAAATCACAAACCAAACACAGTTTCACTTAGCGCAGAAAAAAATTAGCTAAGCAAAAATGGGTTAACACTACCAGCCAAATAAATTAACCTGTAATGTACAGTGACAGCTTCCCTGCAAAAGTTTGCTTAGCTAAAGAATTTCTCAGGCAATCTGCTTGATGAACTTCATGATATTGTGCACAGTTCTAAAACAAGATGTAAAGCAGGAATAAAACGATTACAAATATATGTTAAGCAAAATGAATAGGGGGACCAGTCACAAACAATACACATTACATGGTGTTTTGGATGGTAACCGATTTCTGGTAAGCAACAATTTTTATGTGCTAAGTAGCTTGGCCCTGTACTGTATGTACAACACTATTAAAATCAGGCTTCACATACACACTTCAAAATGTTTTACATTCTATCAAGAGATATAATCCAATGGCAAAATGGAAAATTAATGGCAATAAAAACTTACTTGGACAGCAGCTTAGGATAGTATAATGCATTTCGAGAAGTTTTTCACTTCAAAGTACTGCGGTTATGGAAAAAGATATCAGTTTTTATCCCCAACACTTTGAATCTGAGAAGCGTTACTGGAGTAATGCTTCTCAGATTGTGTATTCCAATTGCAGATTATTCTTCCTGCGTAGACAAACTGCTCCAGATTTTCGGCAATATCTCAAAAACGCTACCACCATTTTCACAGGTAAGTTTTATGGTAAAAATCTACAACTAAATAGGATTGAAACAAGCAGTGGGTTCCAATAACCAAACGTATACAATCCCTTTAATTGGAACTACATGAACAATAATACCAGTATTGTGATTGATTATTGTTTATTGTTCATTTGCTACTCGAGGTTTTTACACTCTCCAGGGAGTTCGGAAAGTTCCAGGAATTATTTTCTCGTTTGCCAGATGACTGGTACAAAAACGCATCTACATTAATGTTTTGAATAGCGTGCTGCGGATTAGGGGGTGTTTTGTCACATCACCGAATTCTGTCAAGTCATCACATCAAATTCTGGAAGGAGTTTGTTTTCTGTTTGCATATGTCATACTTCACACAGCGTTTTGACAAGTGATCACTATATTACTTCCTGAACTGCCACTCACAAGTCTACAGAATAACAAATCAGCCTGTGCAACAAACAGTGAGGTTTGTGCTGTCGACAAAAACAAACTAATTGATGCGCGTTGTACTTCGAGGCTAATCGAACAAACGTGTAAACTTGTTTCCGACAAATAATAAGTAACTTTTGTGTTCTCCAGAGATTTCCACTGGTTGGATTTCAGGATGGACATTTCTTGCAGTCGACCCCTTGCAGTGGCCGCCATCACTGGGGTCAAACAATGGAAACTATGCACCGCGGACAGCTCTCAGCCAATGATAGGTCTTCATTGACCTCAGTGAGGGCACTAATTGGGCTTGTGACGTCACATGTAAGGGGTCTATTTGACATTTGGGATACACTGATTTGGAATAAAATATATCATTGGGTGTTTTTATCACAAACTGAAGCACAATAACCTAGCTAAACTAGAACTTGTTGGCGTCTTGTAACGAGTCAAACTTACTCTCCGTATCGACTTGGTAATTTGGTAACATAAGTAACACTGAAATACTGCTATTTGAAGAAAACAAAGTTCCCTCAAACCTTAGCTTTAGTTCTTATTCCTAAATACCCCAATCGAAACAATAATGAAACCCCAAAAAGCACAATGTTATTTTCCGTTTCTTGAAAATTCATCCTAGTTAAATTTATGCCATGTTTTTAAAGGTATCGTACACGTTTGGTAATGACTCAAAACAAATATTAGCATAAAAACTGACTTGGTAACAAGCAACGGAGAGCTGTTGATAGTATAAAACATTGTGAGAAACGACTCCCTCTGAAGTAACGTAGTTTTTGAGAAAGAGGTAATTTCTCACTAAAATAATAAAACTTCTTGCAAGAAGTTTTTTTTCCTATCTGAAAGCACACAAATTTGTACAACAAGGGTGTTTTTTCTTTCATCATTTTCTTGCAACTTCGATGACCAATTGAGCCCAAATTTTCACAGGTTTGTTATTTTATGCATATGTTGGGATACACCAAGTGAGAACACTGGTCTTTGACAATTTCCAAACATGTTCAGTGCCTTTAAACGTAGGGCTTCAGTCTACTGCACTTCCATCTTTCAATGTGCACATTATTGGCATGGTGTCACTGATGTCCAAAAAGCTAGTCACTTCGTCTGGCCAAAATCAGTTTACAGCCAAGCCCAAATTATTAGGCACCATATGGCTACATAAATTTGTACTGACCTCTGTGATAAGCCTAACGAAAGATAAAAATAATCTGTTTTGGCATAGTGTGCCAGACCAAACTTTCTAAGAGGTCTTTTATCAACTTCAAATAAGTGACCTTCAAAATTCCCACGATTATTGTCTCCGACCGCAACTTCGCTCAGATACAATATCTTGTAATCTGACGACAGTGCATCAAACTTGACAAGATGTAACTTTCCTTATATTTTTCATCGTCTATCTCAATGTTAACAATTTCCCCCGAGGAAGTAGTTTGATGAGTGGAATTTTTTTGGAGGGAAATTACCCCTAACCACATTAGGCTTAGTCTGGAAGACACTGTGAGATGGGCAGGAGACATGAATTGATTGTACTAAGCGTTCATCATAAACCCCTTCCTGAATAGGTTTGATGCGGTCTAGCTCTGTATGATTTGACTTGGGCCCACATGGTTTGGGTTTCCAAGCGAGGTACACCTTCACTTTAAAGGCACTGAACAAGTTTGGAAATTGTCAAAGACCAGTGTTCTCACTTGGTGTATCCCAACATATGCATAAAATAACAAGCCTGCGAAAATTTGGGTTCAATTGGTCATCGAAGTTGCAAGAAAATGATGAAAGAAAAAACACCCTTGTTGTACAAATGTGTGTGCTTTCAGACAGGAATAAAAGGCTTCTTGCAAGAACTCTTTTATTATTTTAGTGAGAAATTACCTCTTTCTCAAAAACTACGTTACTTCAGAGGGAGTCGTTTCTCACAATGTTTTATACTATCAACAGCTCTCATTGAGAGAAGAATATTGTAACAATGGTTTAAGTGTACCCCAATCAGGGGGAAGTGTATTCCACTAATGGTAAAGGTATACCCCAATCAAGGATCATCAATATCTACATTGGGAAGTGTATTCCAGTAATGGAAACGGTATACCCCAATCAAGGATCATTAATATCTCCATTGGGAGACAGTATTCCTATAATAGTAGAAGTCGTGTCGTGGCCGAGCGGATAAGAGCACCGGACTCAAGCTCTGGTGTTTCTGATCAGCAGAGTGTGGGTTCGAGTCCTGGTCATGACACTTGTGTCCTTAAGCAAGATACTTAACCATTATTGCTTCATCGATTCAAAATTGTTTAAAAACCTGTCTTAAAATGTTTCTGCTTGTTCAAGCGCCATGAGTACATTATTGGTAGATACATGCGCTATATGAGAATGTACATGTGTCTTATTATTATTATTATTAGAAGTATACCCAAATCAGGGATCATTAACATCCATACTGGAAGAAAAGTATGCCAATCAGGGTAAGAGTATGTACCCTGATCAGGGTTCATTACTACCTGCATTGAGAAAACAGTATTCCAATAATAGTAAAAGTATACCCCAATCAGGGATCATTAACATCCATACTGGAAGAAAAGTATGCCAATCAGGGTAAGAGTATGTACCCTGATCAGGGTTCATTACTACCTGCATTGAGAAAACAGTATTCCAATAATAGTAAAAGCATACCCCAATCAGGGATCATTAACGTCCATATTGAGAGAAAAGTATGCCACTTAGGGTAAGAATGTACACCCTACTCAAGTACCAGTAATATCTGGAGACCATTCCAATCTGAGATCAAACCTGCTTGTTTGAAAATGCCACCAGTAAGTTTCACCCCCAAATAATTGTCGCTTAGCAAATAAACTTGCTAAGCGATATTTTCTGCTGGATATAAAAATCAGGCCATAGACAGTAATTCACAGCATCACCAGATTCCCAGGGTCACAAACCCCAGAAGGGAGAGAAAAAAAAAAAAGAAAAAAAATTGGCAAGTTTTTCGTTTTCCCCTCTGAATCACTCATCACCACCCCCCGATTTATCTATCCTACATTTGCTCCGATCCTCACAACTTCCTTAAAAAGTTGTGACCTATTTACTGACAGCCAAGAGCCACAACCCCCCCCCCACTCCTTCCTTAAACACACACCCCTTGTGAAATTGATAGGAAGTATTGAATTTCATGTCTATCACCAGCCTGACGCTGCCAGATTACGAACATGTCATGGGAAATATCCACGGATATCAATTGTGAGTTTGGCGGGGGCCAACTTTCTATACACCAGAGGGAAGATTTCTCTTAAATTGTCTACCCCGGTCGGGATATCTACCCCGGTGGAGTCCAGGCTGTGATCCACAACTTCATAGCCACGACCTGTTTTACAGTTTGGATAAAAAAGATAAACTGACCTTTTTGCACAGAGCAGACAAAGTATTCCCCCCTGGTAAAGAGAGTGTACTGGCGTAACCAACAGAATTTGATCTACTGCCACCGAGCATTTGCGCTTTGCTGAAAGTTGCTCGATACCGTATGTCAGATGCTGTCTGTTAGCGTAACTTAATGGTTGATGGATGACACATTTGCCCTTAACTTTTACAGTGACTAGCCAGCAGTACCAGTTAGCGTTTTGTTTCACTGGTCCTCCAGCTTTCTCACTGGTCCACGTTCTAAGGTTTCACTTTCAACATTGCATGGGACTTGTAATTTGAAGTAATTTGAACAATCGGTGGTTAGATACATGTAGGTTATGTAAGAGCAGGCACTTTGTAATGTTTCACCTTGGGTTGTTTTAGTTTGTCTTTACTGAAATATGTGTGCAGGACTTTTATTAAACAGAATCCAAGGAAATTATATTTTGAATATCAGACTTGAGTAATTTGGCTTGTGTACTTTCCCCTCATTTCCCCCCCCCCCCTCGACGGACGTGACATACAGATCTTTAAATGGAAATCATGATGAATGTGGTTGAATCAACGAGGGAAAGGGGGGGAAAAGGGGCAAACCAGGGGGATGTAATCTTTGAGACGCTGTAATTGTTTCTAATCAATTTAATTCACCCTCGTCAGGACAGCTTAATCATTTGACTGCCCACATGATTGTTACAATTACTCTATGTCCCACAAGGGAAAGGGAGGATTCTCTAAGAGCACTGGGGGTCACCCTCAAGTTAACCTGCACCCAATTTCAATGAGTTTTTTAAGCAAACAAAATTTGCGAAGCACAAAACAGGTTTTGCCTTCCGCTTAAGTGCTTCATGAAATCCAGTCCCGCCGCATTATGTCACTGTTCATGATGCAAGCTGAGGCTTAAAAGGGGTGTGCACAACATTAGTAAGAGTCAGAATATAAATGTCCACAGATTTGCACAACACTTTTACATGGTATAAAGATGGTCACGGTGGAAAACTTCCCTTTTAAATATTTTTTGCTTGAAATGCTACAGTTTTTGAGAAAAAAGAATAAAAGAATTAGTTTTGATCTTGCGAGTCCAAAACTCGATGTTTGAAAATAGTGAACAAGTTGGGGGTTTTTTCCTTCACTATTTTCTTGAGACTCCGATGACCGATTGAGCTTAACCTTTCACAGGTTTGCTACTTCATGTATATATGTTGGGTCACGCAAAGTGTGGATACCGGTCCGTGACAATTTACCAATGCTGTACACATGCTTTAAAGGCACTGTACACGTTTGGTAATTACTCAAAATATCTATTAGCATAAAAACTGACTTGGTAACGAGCAACAGAGAGCAGTTGATGAGTATAAAACATTGTCAGCAACGACTCCCTCTGAAGTAACGTAGTTTTTGAGAAAGAGGTAATTTCTCACTCAAATAATAAAAACTTCTTGCAAGAAGCTTTTATTCCTATCTGAAAGCACACAATTGTACAACAAGGGTGTTTTTTCTTTCATCATTTTCTTGCAACTTCGATGACCAATTGAGCCCAAATTTTCACAGGCTTGTTATTTTATGCATATGTTGGGATACACCAAGTGAGAACACTGGTCTTTGACAATTACCAAACGTGTTCAGTGCCTTTAATACAACATGGAGACTCTTAGCACACTATGTGTTGCGGATAACCAAGGCCTGTTCCAGCTCCGCCCTACGCTGCTGCACCTTGCTGTAGAAGTATCGCCTCACGGCCTCCTGCGCCCACGGCTGGTAGAAGAACTCCATTCGACGTTCCTCTTCGGGGTTGCCCATCACGTCCGTCATTGTCTGCAGAAAATAAATAAAATAACAAGACAAAAAAACAAGATAAATAATTAGAAAAAAATGTGTTTCACGTCGGAGAAGGTCTGGAAAGAATATATACACAGAAAGAAAGAAAGAAAAAAAGAAAACAAATTATTTGCAACACAACTTTCTTCCCCTTCTTCTTATAGGCCAGGGGTCGATTTCACAAAACTCTTCCTAACTTAGGACTAGTCCTAGACAATGCTAAGAGATAGGACTAGTCTTAAGTACTGGTCCTAACTTAAGACTAGTCCTATCTCTTAACATTGCCTAGGACTAGTCCTAAGTTAGGAAGAGTTTTGTGAAATCGACCCCTGGAATTTCATCTTTTAGAGGGCAGCCGAGGTCATGGCTTCCGTGTAACTCCAGGCCTTTCTCTTATCATCCTCCAGATAGCAAACTGGTAAAAAAAAACGCTAATGATTTGGGGTGATAAAGAAAGAGGTTCGACAGGAAAAGTGCTTGGGTTAAAACGATTCAGACATAGCTGTTTAGAAAAACGAATCTCTTAATTTTTTTATTTTTTTTTATTTCATACATATATTTGTTATAATGGTGCTCACTATAACTTTTACAGATGATGTCATCGGTATGTTTTAATGTGACAGCCAAATAACTTTTCTTCTGCTAATCTTAAAAAAATAAATAAAATCAAGTGTTTTCAATGTTTTCATTATTTGAAATCGCCACTGTCCCTGTTTCAATCCGCCTTGCCCCCTTCTAAAAAACCTGGTGCTGGGCAAAAGATGACTCTGCACAAAAGATATGATGCGGCGTTTATGTGCCCCCCCCCAACACCCACCCAAAAAAAAGACAGAAAATAAATCATTATATTCCATGGATTAAGCGTAACAGATAGTGACATTATTACAGGTAAAAGTTGCAGTGACTTCACATAGAGTCAGGCTAACTGACTTAGGTCGCCTAAAAATACACAAATTAACGGCTCAATCTATTTCCTGTGTTTTTATAGTGTAATTGACGCTATCACATCAGTGAGGTCACCCTCGCCTGACATGAGGACAACTGCTGAGGAATCTTAAAAACCTAGATAGAAAGGGGGGTCGGACAGCGTTCCTCGTTCTTTTCTTTTTCTCTCTCTCTTTTATTAAATGGGTCATGTGCCTTTGGGGAGTTAGACTGGGTCTCACGCGAGGCAACTGGGAATCGGTTAAATAGGGCGTTAGGAAGGGGTCAGAGGAGGGGAAGAGGATGTCGGGGACAGGGAGTTTCACCACAAGTCCAGTTAAACTACCGGTATAACTTAAATTTCACCCTTCGACTGCCGAGTATGAGTCTTCATCCCCCCCCCTAAAAAAAAAAAAAACTTGTGTAACTCAGAATATGAGTATATATTTGGTTTGCGGTAACACCATGTGTATATCTACTTGCTAGGTAGATTTTGTTCATTGAGAACTTGTCTTGCTTTTTATTCTACTGCCGCAGAGTGGAATATTCAGAATTCGGGAGACTTCTCAGTTCTGAAAAGAACTGTCCTGCTTATTAACTACTACCTGGGCGGGAGGTAGGAAATCGGGCGGGACTACTACTTTCGCTGTGTGGATCGGGGGGACTTCTCTTTAATAACTTCTCAGAATATGAGCAAATGTGTTTTGGAAAATCAGGACAGTTGTGTTTCAAATGTGTGTTAATTGTGCATGAAGGAAGGGTCTGTTTAATTTATCAATATGTCAAAAAAAGTTCTCATCCTGTGATGAAGGACAGTTAGTTGAAGAAAAAAAAGTAGAAGAAAATTATCATTTTTTTTTCCAGCCAGCTTTGGTTACGATCAACAAGTAAGTCAAATACTGTAATGTCATAGGTTTTTTTTCCCAATACCAGAGCAGAAGTGTAGTACCAAACCAAAGTACTGTGTAGTGTGCACTGCTTGTCATTGGTTCCCTGCTGATAGTTGCTAAGCAGATGAAGGGTGTTAAGCAGTTTGCTTCTTAACTGGGTCCAATTTCATAGAGCTGCTTAACGGCTAATTTTGTGCTTACTGTGCAAGTTTTCCTTTCATAGCGCTGCTAACCATAAGCACACGAAAAGGCATGCTAACCTTTCGGTGCTTACTGAATGACGTAAAAATGCAAATCCATGGTGAACGCGCAAGCTGGCCGTTTAATTTTCTTGCTAACCTGTGAAATACGCTTACGCTTAAGCAAATTTTCCTGCTATAGTAAGCACGAAAATTTGCTTACCTAAACAAAATTTACTTAAAAAAACAATATCCAATGATTGGTTGCTTTGTTTCCAACAAGTTAAACATTATTTTTGGAAACTTGTGTACATCGTTATAATCTGTGACTGTCTGTTTTTGCTTTGCATTTATGGCTTCTCATAGTTTTCCAACGTTGGTTGGCAAAAACTCGGGCTGTGACGTTGCAATAGAAAAGTCTACACCAACAAACACAATCGTCAGCGCAGACCACATGGTTCTGGCCGTCTCCGTCGAAGGTATCGCTCAGTATCAGATTGAAACAAAGGTAACCACACAACCAACTTTTCTCAATAAGTGTGGAACTTTTAAAGAAGTGAGGTCTAGACTTTAGTCCAGCTTCCGTTAAAATAACGATGTGCCCTTTTTTGCATAGAATCTGCAGCAAGAAAGTTTCCGAAACAGCAACGTTGACCACCACTGCGTTTTATGTCACGAATTAGCATACAGAGAAACAGGGGTTCTTATAAAGCAAAATCCATTAAAAACCTGCCCGGGATTAGATCTCCGGCGATTTTTACCCTCCCCCCTCCCGACTTCTGGGTTATAATACAAACCTTAAGGTCCATACTCTGAGAGACCAGCCACTCGCTGATGAAGTGCTGAGGGTCCCTGGCAAAGCCCAGCATGAATTCTCGCTGAATCTTCAGCTGGTTTATGGTCTCGACAGTCTCATGGATCTGGGCGACACACACAAAAACAGGAAGGAATCTGTCATCAATCACTCCAGTCACAAAATAAAGGAAGGGGTTACATCTCAAGAAGGGTGTCCCATTTATTACATTAGGACTGTGAAGACGAGGGAATCGCCATGTCCATTTGCTAAATCACTATTCCTTTTATCAGGAAAAATGACCTTCTCCGAATGTTCATGTGGAAAACCTTGCTTAAAGGTATCGTACACATTTGGTAATGACTCAAAACAAACATTAGCATAAAACCTTACTTGGTAACAAGCAACGGAGAGCTGTTGATAGTATAAAACATTGTAGGAAACGACTCCCTCTGAAGTAACGTAGTTTTTGAGAAAGAGGTAATTTCTCACTAAAATAATAACAACTTCTTGCAAGAAGTTTTTATTCCTATCTAAATAATAACAACTTCTTGCAAGAAGTTTTTATTCATAGAGGTGCTTAAGCAGAAAATATTGCTTAACAACTTTCTGCTAAGCAGAAATGAGCAGGACACCAGTCACAAATTGTACATTATGTCATGGTAGTTTGGCTGGTAACCTTATTCTGGTAAGCAAAATTTCATTGTGCTTAGCTACTTTTTGTGCTTAAGCAGCTCTATGAAATTGGGCCCTGCTCTAGCAGTGAAAATTTCGTGGTTTCAAATCCATACAAACTGCACTAACGACCTTATAGTCCTGAGCCAACGGAAAATCATGTTCAGGCTGGCAAAGAGCCTGAACTAACTAACTACATACAAATAACAGTGAACTGTCAATTCATCTCCATAACATGTTTAAATTGACAAAATACTTTTAAAAAAACACAACAAAATACAAGAGAGAGCAATACATGGGAGGAGAGATGTCAATTTATAAGGCAGATGCTGAAATAAAATCTCACGGAGGTGTCAATCCAGATAATTGTTAATTGTCTGTGATGTCTTCTTCAATTACGGATTGAGGCAACCGGTCTTTGGCGTTGAGCCGATATCTAATTGCCTCATCCGCCTTGGAGCTTACCCCGCATAGGGTGTGATGCGTCTGTCTATCACAATTAATCCCTCACACTTTATAGAAGTGCTTTAAAGGGTCTGTATAATAATAATAATAATAATAATACGCAGTTCTTGTATAGCGCTTTATACTCCCGATGGGTGTCTCAAAGCGCTCAGTATTTTTTCCTACAAGGTAAGTGGAGTTACTTGTTGAAGTATGAGACCTTTGCATAGCACCATGTAATGGTTTACAAGGTGCTGTGGCGCAATATTGCAGCCAATCAAACCAGGAACACCGGGGTGAACCCCTTCTCTTTACGATAAGTGCACTGGGTTCTTTTACGTGCATTACACAACACACGGGACCTACGGCTTAACGTCCCATCCGAAGGACGAAGCATGTGGTTAAGTGTCTTGCTTAAGGACACAAGTGTCACGACTGGGATTCGAACCCACACTCTGCTGATTAGAAACACCAGAGCTTGAGTTCGGTGTTCTTATCCGCTCGGCCACGACACTCCATATGTTTGGTAATGACTCTGAAAATTAATGGCAATCAAAACTTACTTGGTAAGAAGTACAGCAGCTTTGGATAGTATAATGCATTTTGAGAAAACGTTTCACTTCGAAGTACTGCGGTTATGGGAAAAGATATCACTTTTTATCCCCCAAAATTTGAATCTGAGAAGCGTTACTGCAGTAACGCTTCTCAGATAGTGTATTCCAATTGCAGACTATTCTTCCTGCGTGGACATAACCGCTCCAGATTTTCGGCAATATCTCAAAAACGCTACCACCTTTTGAAATGAAATTTTCACAGGTTAGTTTTATGGTATATATCTACAACTATATAGGATTGAAACAAACGGTGGGTTCCAATTACCAAATGTATACAATCCCTTTAAGAGATAGCGCTGAGTCCAACTGATGGTTTTGGCTGTGAGGTTTTTAACGTGACTGCTGAAGCCAACAACCACAGCCAAAGTCACTCAGCTTTTGTTTCAGCTGTGGCTATGGGTAGATCACTGTATCTGCCTATCTTTCAACATGGCAGCTGAAGCCAACAGCCACAGCCAAAGTAACTCAGCTTTTGTTTCAGCTGTGGCTATGGGTAGATCACTGTATCTGCCTATCCTTCAACATGGCAGCTGAAGCCAGCAGCCACAGCCAAAGTCACTCAGCTGTGGCTTCAGCTGTGGCTAGGGGTAGATCACTGTATCTGCCTATCCTTCAACATGGCAGCTAAAGCCAGCAGCCACAACCATAGCGTAACAAATTTGGGAAGGTAGTGCATTCTGCTCTACCAGCCAGGCTCCTAGTGGATGACACCCATGCCTACATCCATAAGGACTGTGAAGGGGGTAACCCTGTTTCAGCCCTAGGAGTAGGTGGCAATGTGCCTCTGGTGACAGTTAAGTGTAGCCCATACTCTGAAGTGGCCGTCCGGCCTTGTGAGTAAGGCGATATCTCATAACAAAATATATAAAAAAATAGCCAAAGTCACTAAAATAAAAATGAAAATGCAAGTCACCTTATTATCCAGAGAAGCGATTTCTTGTTGGCTGGCCGTAGAAAGGAGAAACGATTTCATCTGCTCCTTCAGGGTGTCATCCTGAAGAACAAGAAAACAAACATTTTCCCCCTCAATTATTTATCTGATAAAAATCACCGCAAGTAATAAACCGCAAGGGAAAATGACTGGGTAAGTTTTTAAAACTAATTTTGGGTTGAATAAAGGATAATTGACCAGAATTGGACTTGAACCTGCGACCTCCAGATTACAGGTTGAATGGCTTCTGACTGGCACCCCCGAACAAAGATATTGACATAATAGGGAGACCGCCAACATAGGGCTAGATAGCTCAGTTGGTAGAGCGCCAGCACGTTAATCCTGAGGTTGCAGGTTCAAGTACCGCTCTAGTCATTTATTCTTTGTTCAACCCAAAATTCAACTCAGTCAGACAAAAATAAACAATTGCTGTTAGTATTAATTCCTACAGTGGAAGCAGGCAGCGATATTTAGGACCTTCTACCTACCCCCCCCCCACCCCCTCCCCCTCCCCTAATTAGCCCTTCTGGGAGAAGGGGGTGAAGAAGGTAGACTATCCGGGTCTGAACTCCCCAAACCTAGTCAGCAAAACAAAATCGCTGAGCTGAAACAAATCTTGCCCAACGGAAAAACAGGTTACCAGCCAAAATACCATGCAATTTGTATTGCTCCTGACTGGTACCCTGCCAATTATCACTTGGCAAATCCTTTTGTCAAGCCTTATTTCCGGCCAGACAGCGTTCTGTAAATGAGCCCCGTTGTTATTTAGTCATTTAGATTCAATGTGTTGATTAAGACCAGAGAGCATGGCAGCAATGTCATTTTTTTTTCTGTGTTGACGGCAAAAGATGGCGTTTTTTTGTGAGGCTGGTGAATGTTTTTCCGTTTAAAGGTCCCAAACTGTCCGCGTGCTGCTGAGCTGCAAGTGTGATTCTAAATTTTTCTGAAGTCGAATCATTTTGGGGAAAATGGCCTCTCCGGGATAAACTATACAGGGCGTATTTTTAATTTTATTTTGTATTTGTTTGATTTATTCTGGTTGTGAAGCCAAGGACTCTAAGAAAAGCGAACCTAATCACTATACTAGCCAAAAAACCCAATGGAGAGAAGACAAAGAAGGAAATTTCAGTTTAAGATGTGGGAGGAAAACCCCAGAGAAATACTCAAGGGAAAACCCACGCAGTCAGGTAGGGACTGAAAACCCAATCCACATAGTGCCCCCGGTGGGATTTGAACCGGGGGTCCTAGAGGTGGAAGGTGAGGAAAGATACCGCTACACCAACCCAACTGCCGTATTGCCTCCAAGCCCCGATCACTGCCTTGGTTCCACTTGAAATGTTCAAGTAAAAATTATAACGTCCCATCAAATGTCTCTGCTTAAAGTATCAGGCAGGTAGACTATCAGCCCGCATCTAATACCACGTCTTTAAATCTAGGAGCTTGCGTATTACAAGATCCCAAACCCCAATCTCAATGTTGACTTAATATTGACAAGCAGTCCTGATTTTCTAATGATGCACAACGGTTCAGGCAATTTAGACATGAGCGACGTTCCTTGGGTATGGGTGAGTTTTCTGGGCCATGACCACAGTCAAGTGACGTATGAAATAAACAGTATTACCACCTGGCAGGAAGGGATGACTTTCACCGATACCTCAGTGTTTATAAATCCAAAAAGTGGACAATATTTTCAAAGTCCTTTATTCAAAGAGACCATGTAATTCAAAATTTATTTCTACTTTCCAATCTGACAACGTCTGCTCTTTCTAACTGCCATTTCTAACTGCCGTTGTGCTAGCTGCCGGTATTGAGGGTCCTTCTTGTTGTTCCTCCCCTCCCTCTTCCCCCTTCCCCTTTCCCCTTCCCCTAACCCTTTCCCCTTCCCCTAACCCTTTCCCCTCCCCTTTAACTGTGGTAGGGTGGCTCTGTAGAGGTGCTGGTCACCTGTTCCATCTTGCCACTCACTGGCGATTTGTTGTAACTTTTCAAACATTCTTTATTTACTGTTTGTTATTGTTTTTACAACATTTTTAAAACAATTCTATTTATTCCCTGTGTTTTTTATTCTTTCAATATGTGCCAGTGAAGAAGAGTAATAAAAGACCAAATTTAACTTGATTTACTCCACTACTTTACATCTTTTCAGGATTGGTGTCTCAGCACTAATGGGGCAACGGCCATTTTCAGTTTGCAAAGAGAAACTTCTGTTGGAAAAATCTTGAAAGTCTATGGGTTAATTTCAAAAGGGCGCTTCGGCCAAGGGGCGAAAGAGGCCTCTAAGTTAATCAAGGCCAGATTTGTCCTCTTTGTGTAAAGGCACTGAACACGTTTGGTAATTGTCAAAGACCAGTATTCTCACTTGGTGTATCCCAACATATGCATAAAATAACAAGCCTGTAAAAATTTGGGCTCAATTGGTCATCGAAGTTGCAAGAAAAAGAAAAAACACCCTTGTTGTACAAATTTGTGTGCTTTCAGATAGGAATAAAAACTTCAAAAGCAGAAAGCCACTGAATGAATGTCGCCAGTGGTAACCATTGTGACAAATTATCGCAGAGCAATCATCGCAGAGAACTTTGAATTCCCAAAAAGAGTAGCACTGCCGAGCACTTAAGTTCAAGTCAGGCATACAACTCACCGAGCCGCAAAAAGAGGAAAATTACGACCTTTACGATATTAACTAATATTTTAAGTGAAAATCGCTTATTGCAAAGCGGACTTGCTTTAGAGGACAAACAATTACAACTTTATTCAGGCTTGATTTATAATAAATATTTATAAAAAAATAAAATAAAAAATAAATAAATAAAAAGGAGGTTGAGGTTTAAAAAAAAAGAAAAAGGAAATCCCTGTAAATCCGGAAAAGTGGCATCTCTGCTTATGTAATAACTTGGACTCGTGTGGTCTGTGTTACATAAATAAGCCTGGAACAGCCGTATTACTCTATCTTTTCCTTGAGACGCTGTTCTTGAAGACCTTATTTATTTCTCTTCATCGTCATTTGGTAAGATCATTACCAGAAGTAAGGAATAAAAACACCTTACAAGATAAATATAAATGCATCACTGTTCCCCTCTTCAGTTGATGTTTATTTTTAGCGGCCTTGTTTGACCATGCGGATAGCCCAGGCACTCAATATATGAGAGTACAAGGTGATTACGGTGAGAGAAACAGAGCATAAAACATTCAAGTTTCGGTTGCAGTTAGGGTTTCTTTACATCTACAATTAAAGACACTGAACACGTTTGGAAATTGTCAAAGACCAGTGTTCTCACTTGGTGTATTCCAACATATGCATAAAATAACAAGCCTGTTGAAATTTGGGCTCAATTGGTCATCGAAGTTGCAAGAAAATGATGAAAGAAAAAACACCCTTGCTGTACAAATTTGTGTGCTTTCAGATAGGAATAAAAACTTCTTGCAAGAAGTTTTTATTATTTTAGTGAGAAATTACCTCTTTCTCAAAAACTCTGTTACTTTTGAGGAGTCGTTTCCTACAATGTTTTATACTATCAACAGCTCTCCGTTGCTCGTTACCAAGTAAGTTTTATGCTAATATTTGTTTTGAGTCATTACCAAACGTGTACGATACCTTTAAACTGATGTTGATTTTATGTAACCATAACGGATTGGATGAGTGGTATCTTACCTGCCTTTCAGTTCTTTGGTCCCCAGTTCGAATCCCACCATGTACAGACCATACATAATACTAAACTTAGGGGCCATTAAGAATAGTCGATGATAACAACAAAAATTGTGGGTGGGTCAAAAGAAATAACTGAAAATCTAAATTCAGTTTTTGTTAAAACAAATTACATGTATATTTGTGATGAAAAAGAAGAAGAAGAAGAAAAAGAAGAAGAAAAAATTCCCAGCTGGCCTAGATCGCGAACTTCATTCCTGATTCAACTACAAAGTTGTTCAATTAAGCCAGGAAAAGCCATTAAAAACTACTGATGTTGGGATACCTTTGATCTATAATATCTGGTTCATTTGAGACATTACTTTGTTCTTCAGTGTATAGATTATATTATGAAGCCATTCAATTTTTTTTTTTTTTTTTTTTTTTTTTTAACAGTGACTATTCTGAATGGCCCCTTAGGGATTCTGACACATAGGATGTACCTTGATCATGGTTTACGTAATAATAAAGGATTAGCCTAATGACCTTTCACCTTTCACCTTTGTGGACCCAGTTCCAATCCCAAATCTGGAGAATCGGTTCTGGCATTAACTTTATAAATCAGTGTCATTTTTTCCCTCTGCTGACAACCAACCTTTTACCTAATCTTCACTAGTAGAGTATTTGATCTAATAATGGGTATCACCCGTCAAATGAGGGCATGGGTGATCTGATTTAACAGATTGTTGACGGGAAATTCAAACTTTTCCAAATCAGTAGTCTGTTTGGTTTAAAGATGCAAGTTTGACAAATTTCATGACAAACAAATATTTCTACTCCGTTAGAAGTAAAACAAATGTATACATATGTAGACCCACCAAATGTTTCGAAACCGACTGACGGTGGACGGTTTTGGTCGCCCGAAATTACTTCAGAGCGCCCTCTATTTTTTGCAGTCAGTTGGATGGCTGACCTAAATATCCACCCGGATATTCCATAGTGTAGCCTTTCTCAGGCATCTGAACCACACAAATTCTATGCAGAAAGGGTGTTTTTTCTTACATTATTTTCTCGCAACTTCGATGACCAATTGAGCCTAAATTTTCACAGGTTTGATATATTATGCATATGTTGGGATACCACCAAGTGAAGATACTGGTCTTTGACAATTACCAAAAGTATACCCTGCCTTTAACCATTTTACTTTGGAACTTGAAGTTCAATTTGAAGACGTACAAACATCTGATGAAGAAGTTGTTGCTACGAAAGCTTACGCAGACATTTGGTCATTAAAGTGCCATTTATCCCAACCTCATTCTCAGGGGTGATCAATCTCGCCGCACCATTTTTTCCCCAGCATGCCTTGCTCGCTCATAAACCCCTGGAATTGGTTCAATAAAATATGCCAGAATCTGGCGCATTTTAATTAGGCCTGTGGCCGATCCACTCTACGCACCCGCTCAAGTATGGTAACCCGCAAAAGAGGCATCAAGTCAAAGAGCAACTGGTCCCCTCTCATTCTTCTTTGATCTTGTAATATGTCCAACTGTATGTAGTTTAGGGTGACCGTGTAAAAACATGATTCATTTGAAATGGAATCATGTTAAAATACTTGCATTTTGACATGCGCGTACTAAGCGTCCTACAAGCGCCATACAAGCGCAAAGCATCACTTTTGAGAAGCCAATCAGCCTTGTTCTTCAGCACATCCCTACCAGGGGTTAGTGATGAGAGGTATCGATACGGCTACCGCCCACTTATTAAGACGTGCAAATGTTCACTTGGTCTGCCTAACCGTCGGTGTTTACTGATAAACAAAAGTCTCCAGTTATAACTGGACCGGTAAATTGACGGACACCACGTGTACAAAAACAAGGAGGCAGATGTTCTCTGTACAAATAATTTCCAATAGTCTGTTATGATGAATCTTCATACACTTCTACTATGGGTGTGCATAATGTCCGGAGGGGAAAAACAAAACCATACGTGGGATATAGAGTAGAAATTCAAAACAACAGCAGGTGTGGGTGTCAAGAAACATGGTCTTTGATCAAATTGGCTTTTAGTAAGTCTCCGGGTATAACTAGACCGCAGAGGGAAAACACTTGGCTCATCCCAAGTGGTACACAATGACACAAGCAAAAACTTCAACCGAGGGTGTAGGGGGGGTGGTATTAACTGGAGAAAGGTTTACAGATCAAAATACCATATATTTACAATGCTCTTTACTTATTTAGTGGTTCTCCCAACAGGTTTTGCATGGTTCTGGACTCTGCTCTTACAGGTTGCCTGTATGCAAACTGCTACCTACTGTTGAAAAGGGGGCCCAGATTATCTTCCCCTGTAGCCTCATTTTGGTTGACACTGATTTAAAAAAGGGATCGTATACATAATTGAAACCCACTGTTTGTTTCAATCCTATATAGTTGTAGATATATACCATCAAACTAACCTGTGAAAATTTCATTTCAAAAGGTGGTAGCGTTTTTAAGATATTGCCGAAAATCTGGAGCGGTTATGTCCACGCAGGAAGAATAATGTACAATTATTGGAATACACTATCTGAGAAGCGTTACTGCAGTAACGCTTCTCAGATTCACATTTCTTTGGATAAAAAGCTGCTGTGCTTCTTACCAAGTAAGTTATTATTGCCATTTATTTTCAGAGTCATTACCAAATATTCAGACCCTTTAAATGGAAGGAAAAAACAAAAGGAACATGGCTGCACTACAATAAAGCTCTGCATGGCATTGTTGTCTTCATAGGAAGATGGAGGGCGGTCGGGTTGGCGTAGTGGTATCTTGCCTCACCTTCCACCTCTAGGACCCCAGTTCGAATCCCGCCGGGAGCACTATTTGGATTGGGTTTTCAGTCTCTACCTGATGGCAAAGGTTTTCTCTGGAATAAGTTTGTTTGGGGGTTTCCTCCCACATCTAAAACTGAAACTTCCTTCCTTGTCTTCTCTCCATGGGGTTCTTGGCTAGTAAAGTGATAAAGTCCTCGGCTTCACAACCAGAATCAATAAATGAAATGAAATGAAATGAAATGAAATGAAAGATGACCTTTCATTCAATTCTAGGTCAACATGTTGTACTCTGAGACCAGAAGTGGATGACAAACAAATAATGCATGACCCGGCTCCGTTAAATTTCAAGTCGATTCTGTTTGACATGCTCCGTTCGGCAGGGGCTCAGTGTCCGAAATGAATGCAATATCTCAAGAATGATATCATACAATGAAGAGCATCCGGATGTGTAGGTGTTACTATGGATTCTTCTGAACAACCGGAGCAAGGATAAAGGAAATGATGTATAATGTCACGCCCCCACATAATCAGACAAGTACTCAGAGTAGATAAAGGCAAAGTACAGTTTGGGTGGCCAAATGAAAATCATCACCCCACATTAAAGGCACTGAACACGTTTGGAAATTGTCAAAGACCAGTGTTCTCACTTGGTGTATCCCAACATATACATAAAATAACAAGCCTGTGAAAATTTGGGCTCAATTGGTCATCGAAGTTGCAAGAAAATGACGAAAGAAAAAACACCCTTGTTGTACAAATTTGTGTGCTTTCAGATAGGGAAAAAAACTTCTTGCAATAAGTTTTTATTATTTTAGTCAGAAATTACCTCTTTCTTAAAAACTACGTTACTTCAGAGGGAGTCGTTTCCTACAATGTTTTATACTATCGACAGCTCTCCGTTGCTTGTTACCAAGTAAGTTTTTATGCTAATATTTGTTTTGAGTCATTACCGATACCTTTAAGAAATGGTTATTTCTATAGCCCGCATTCCCAGCAGCAGTTTTTACTGGACAATGTTTACGCCAAACTAGTGTTTTAAAAGGACAAGCCCTGGCTTCAGTACCCCCGGACCGCGGGCCAAAGTCCAGTGGTTTTCACATAGACGCACTTTCTTAGAACTGAAGTTCAGCAGTCATGTGTTTTTTCCAAGCACATACTTTTAAGATTTTGACTATACATGCTTTTAAAACCAATCCTGTAAACGTTCAGCAAATATCGTAGAATTAGTATGGCCGTTTCCGAATCGGCGTTTTGCAAGAAAATGATGAAAGAAAAAACACCCTTGTTGTACAAATTTGTGTGCTTTCAGACAGATATAAAAACTTCTTGCAAGAAGTTTTTCTTATATTAGTGAGAAATTACCTCTTTCTCAGAAACTACATTACTTCGGAGGGAGTCGTTTCCTACAATGTTTTATACTATCAACAGCTCTCCGTTGCTTGTTACCAAGTAAGTTTTTATGCTAATATTTGTTTTGAGTCATTACCAAACGTGTACGATACCTCCTCAAGTACCGATTTCCCGCAACTCCTTTAAAAGTGCTTCTCAGAGTCAGAGGGGTTGAAACAGCGAACAACAGGGAGATCCGTCAAGGAGGTAGTATCGACGGTCACCGACAGAGAAAACGATGAAAGTGGCTTACCGAGAAATACACAGGAAATCGTTGTGTGTGGTTGGTTTGCCTGGAATTTCTTTTAATTTCTTTTTCGATAAGCGTGGGCTGGTAACATCTGACTATTTTATCCATTGGGTGTAACATCATTGAAGGCACTGTACACGTTTGGTAATGACTCAAAATGTATATTAGCATAAAAACTTACTTGGTAACGAGCATCGGAGAGCTGTTGATAGTTAAAAACATTGTGAGAAACAACTCCCTCTGAAGTAACGTAGTTTTTGAGAATGAGGTAATTTCTCACTAAAATATTTGAATCTTAGAAAGACTTCAGCTCAGGCATCTGAAAGCACACAAATTTGTGCAACAAGGGTGTTTTTTCTTTCATTATTTTCTTGCAACTTCGATGACCAATTGAGCCCAAATTTGGGATACACCAAGTGAGAATACTGGTCTTTGACAATTACCAAACATGTCCAGTGCCTTTAAGTGAACTCGAGGAGAACTTCAAAATATTGGGAGCACAGTCTGCTCGGAAACTAGGTTTAAGGTGAAAATTTTCCAGATAGGCAGAAAAATCTGTTGGTTTCTATTTGCCATCAAGACGATAAACCCCAGTTGTCAATCAAAAACACCCTCCAAAAACCTCTACACTGTATGATACTTAATACTGACCTGGCTGATTTGGTTACAGCAATATATGACCACGCCGGATGAGTGTAATTTTCAGATAATTTTATCTACAAATTTCACAATCTTACACAATTCAAACCTAACCAAATTGTGCCTTATTAACCTTTTGTGTCAGCAGCAACATTACTTAACAATTAAAAAAGTTTATTGCTTTTCTGTTGTAAGAGGACATTAAACTCTATTTTAGAGTTATTGACCAGTAGAGCAATGCCCTTTGACTAAGACAAACCATAATTGACGAAGCAATTGTAAGGAGCTACGGCTTATCCGAGCTTTAGTCCCGCGGCCTCAAGGGAGGTTAGCACAAAGCAGGTGATTCTAGCGGCAACGGGACACCGGTGAGGGAATCTCCCTTTCCTGTATGTCACAACATGTGCGTGGGACCGGCCATCCGTCTCCCCCCACACAGTGTTTGAGCCGGTGTCCGAACCTCACACCTGCCTAAGTAATGATCGATTACTGCGAAACGAGAGGGATGAATGGCACGGGCGCCAGGCTGTCTGGCCAGCGTAGGTACCACACCTGCTGCGGTTGGTCGGTCGCCAATGACGGGGAGAGTGCGGAATGTTAACTCATGGGTATGATTGCAACTGGCTAGTGTGCCCTTGACTGGGTAAGGGAGACGAGTCAGCTTAAAGGCACTGAACACGTTTGGGAATTACTTATATATATATATATAGTATATATTAACATAAAAACTGACTTGGTAACGAGCAACGGAGAGCTGTTGATAGCATAAAACATTGTGAGAAACGACTCCCTCTGAAGGAACCTGGTTTTTGAGAAAGAGGTAATTTCTCACTAAAATAATAAAAGACTTCTTGCAAGAAGCCTTTTATTCCTATCTGAAATTTGTCTAACAAGGGTGTTTTTTCTTTCAACATTTTCTTGCAACTTCGATGACCAATTGAGTCCAAATTTTCACAGGCTTGTTATTTTATGCATATGTTGGGATACACCAAGTGAGAACACTGGTCTTTGACAATTACCAAACGTGTTCAGTGCCTTTAAAGGTATAACATCAAGACTTGCATCCCAGCAAAACAATGCAAGGAATAGTCAAGTACACTTCATCTTTGAACTTTACATTGATAAAACTCTACCTGGAAATCATTGCTTGTATTATTCCAAGTAGTTTATTTTGATCGCAGTCTCGGGTGCTGCACTACAGAAGGCCAGGGCCCAATTTCATAGAGCTGCTGTAAGCACAAAAAGTAGCTTAGCACAACAAAATTATGCTTACCAGATTAAGGTTACCAGCCAAACTACCACGCCAAATGTACAATTTGTGACTAGTATCCTGCTCATTTCTGCTGAGCAGAAAATTGTTGAGCAATATTTTCTGCTTAAGCAGCTCTATGAAATTGGGCCCTGGTCACCCTCGTTCATACTGTATTGTTTTGCATGATTATTATTTTGAGACATTTTGTATTGATCATTAATCTATATTTACATATATCTGTATATGCAAGTATGAATGGAAATCAAACAAAGAAAGTGATTGAGACACCATGACGCTATGCATTATTTCACTTCTGGGGTTCTCCCCATGTTTTTTTTTTCTGGACCCAAATTTTTGAAAGTTTGGCCGAAGCGCGTTGAATTGAGACAAGGTCTTCGGAATATTTTCTTCTTGGTGTTTATCTTGGTTTTCAAAGCCCTACTGTGCAATCTGGAGCATTCTATATGGTTTTCTCTTGATGGTTTTTTTTTTTTTTTTTTTTAATAAAAATCAATATATATATATAGTTTGTTTGCGTATCAGCCGAAATTTGCATATATCGGCACGCAAACTGCGCGTATCGGCCCGATACGCTAGCTTGTGCTTGGGGAGAACCCCGACTCCCAAACAAAGTCTATAGTGCAAGGAGGAGGGAGTGTGCCCCGACTCCCAAACAAAGCCTATAGTGCAAGGAGGAGGAAGTGTTAACATTGGGTCGTGGTTGGTGGTATCGTTGGATCTGTTACAAATCCACTACAGTCCAAAGACAGTGACTAAATGTCCTGACAATTTGCAAATTCATAGCTCCATGAAAAACCAGGGGGGAAGAATCCCCATCCCTCCTAACGGGTTAAGGTCCATAATGACGGATAACAAGTCACTTGGGTTATTAACTCTGACAATTGTCATGTGGCGGGGGCCCATTTGAGAGTCTTAGATGTATTGTTTAGATTGGTGACATCCGGTTGGGGACACCAACAGCCGGTTTGGCGGTCAAAGTGGGATTAGCTATAGGACAGAGAGGACAAAATTTACACCCTAGAAGTTGATGCATTTTGATAGAATTTGAGCTGAGCAGGCCTTTGGTAAAAGAACAATCCATTAAAGGCACTGTACACGTTTGGAAATTGTCAAAGACCAGTGTTCTCACTTAGTGTATCCCAACATATGCATAAAATAACAAGCCTGTGGAAATTTGGGCTCAATTGGTCATCAAAGTTGCAAGAAAATGATGAAAGAAAAAACACCCTTGTTGTACAAATTTGTGTGCTTTCAGATATAGGAATAAAAACTTCTTGCAAGAAGTTTTTATTATTTTAGTGAGAAATAACCTCTTTCTCAAAAACTACGTTACTTCAGAGGGAGTCATTTCCTACAATGTTTTATACTATCAACAGCTCTCCGTTGCTTGTTACCAAATAAGTTTTTATGCTAATATTTGTTTTGAGTCATTACCAAACGTGTACGATACCTTTAAAGGTAGGGTCATACTTTGGTAATGACCTCATCAACAAAAAGTCATTTCTATCCGAAAGCTTACTTGTTATAAAGATGGTAATAATAGTAAGCATCCTGTGAAATTTTTTCATCTGAAATGCCCCCATTGATTAGAAATCAATAAAACATTTGAATCTGAGAAAAAAGTCAGGCATGAATCACTTCTCAACATTTCTGAGGGTTGGTGTCCGTCCACATAAGCTGCAGCCAGAGATGCGGTTGGTACCCACTGTCACCTCGCTAAACGTTCTTGTGGAAATACCGTTTATAAAAAATGTTTTCTCAGCAAGTAGACACTGTTCTCAGCTGAAACATTCACATGTGACTTTCATTGTCTTTCTTGATAATTTTGCCAATAAATCAGCATTACGTTGACAAAAAACAATCTATGACCCTACCTTTTAAGCCCCACCATAGAAACTGTAAAATATATTTTCTCCCGGTCGGTTTCAACAAAAGTCAATTCAATTTCATTAACACACACTCACGCACTTGTTTCCCACATTCATTCAAACTAGGGTTTCATGTTTCAGCTACTAGTGTTTTCAATTTCGTTTTCGTGCTCACATGATTTCGTTCTTCTTATTCAGTCATTCTAATTCATTTCCAGACATTCAAGACTACATTTTCACCATTCTTTAGTTGAATGTTTCCTACCTATTTGATGAAAGGGAATGGTTGACTAGCCTATTGCTGTTGGCATTTGTAAAAAAAAATTGAATGGTCTTTGCGACCTAATGAGTTTGAATGATCTTATTATTTGACCAACAACTGTTGAAAGTGAACGACTCCTTTTTACTGTTGAATGCTGATGCAACAGAGCGTTCATTCTCAAACAAAGTTGAATCAGCCGGGTGTTAAATTTAATTAATTTTTGTTGAAATTGGCAGCGAAAACCTACAATAAAAAATAAAAATGCACAAAAAAAATGTTAATGGCCTGATGTTTGGACTCTAACATAATCTTTCTCGAAGGCTTAAAAAAAAAAAAAAAAATCAATCGTCGCAGAACCCGTTCTTTAGAATAATAATTTTCAGCGTGAATTGGACAGACGAAGAGAGAGAAAGCAGAAACCAAGCAAGAATGTGACAGAGGCAGTTGTATTGATAAAAAAAAGCAAAGTTGATCCCTCGTTCATTGCCCTAGGAGGCCGTACCACAAGGAGGGTACGAGAGGGAAGGTTGAATAGTCGTAACCGACGTTGCTTGACTTCACAAATTTCACAAGTCATTGGAATGAGCCGAACTGATCGGAGACAAACGGGCGCCACATCGTTTCGGACGGTGAACATTAATGTAATTCTCCGTCAATAAAAACACATCACAGTTTAGCCAGCCATAAAAAAATATAAAAAATTCAACGCCTGTAAAAAAAAAACACCACACAACAACACAGACGCTAAGGTGGAAACTGTAAACAAAAAACAACTGCCTATCACATTACTCAAGTCAGCATAGATTTCCCTGCTGAGCCAGAGTTCGTTCTGTTGACCTAGATTTGCAAACAGATTTGCAAAATCATTTCTGTAAACCAGAAACCAGTCACAAGCAAAGTCAAATGAATGTATATTTGACTGGTACTCTAATTCTGCTAAGCAAGGTTTGCTTGTGATTACCCAATTTCATATAGCTGCTTAACCACAAAAAGTAGCTAAGCACAACGCAGTTATGCTTACCAAAATTGTTACCAAAATACCATGTCATATGGACCATCTTTGACTGGTATCCTGCTAATGTCTGCTTAGCAGAAGTTTGTTAAGCAAAATTGTCTGCTTAAGCAGCTCTGTGAAATAGGGCCCATACTTATGAGATTGAACCCTAGTAAAAGACTTAAAGGCACTGAACACGTTTGGTAATTGTCAAAGACCAGTGTTCTCACTTGGTGTATCCCAACATATGCATAAAATAACAAGCCTGTGGAAATTTGGGCTCAATTGGTCATCGGAGTTGCAAGAAAATGATGAAAGAAAAAATGCTCTTGTTGTACAAATTTGTGTGCTCTCAGATAGGAATAATTTTTATTATTTAAGTGAGAAATTACCTCTTTCTCAAAAACTATGTTACTTCAGAGGGAGTCGTTTCTCACAATGTTTTATACTATCAACAGCTCTTTGTTGCTTGTTACCAAGTAAGTTTTTATGCTAATATATATTTTGAGTTATTACCACATGTGTACAGTGCCTTTAAGTAAAAAAGGAAGTTAAAAAACAACAACATTGTCTTGACAGCCATAGACCTTTCCATTGATGATAAACAAATCAAGTGGCATGGACGGCCGAATGTTAGCAAAACATTCAAATGTGTTAACAGATGTTGTGTCCAAATTCAACATTTCTGCAAACTTTCAATCAACAAAAAATACATCCCATGATTGGTTGCTTTGCTTCCAACAAATCAACACTATTTTTGAATATTTGTGTAACATTATTACTAACTGTGGCAATCTGTTTATGCTTTGCATTTATGGCTTGCCATAGTTTTCCAACCTCGGTTGGCAAACACTTGGGCTGTGACGTTGAAATAAAAAAGGTCTATTAAGCCAAAACCAGTTGGGAACCAATCTAAAGGAATTCATAACATTATTTGGGCAAGTTAATTTTTTCCAGATCATTATTTTTAAGGATCAAATGCAATAACACTCCTCTCCACTCCTTAACTTTGACTTAAAAGTGCAAAAAATAGTACTCCTTCAAATTTAAAGTTGATCTTAAACATTTTTTATTTAATTTGTTTTTATTTATTATTATTTTTTGTTTTTTTTGTGTGTTTTTTTTGGGGGGGACACGACAGAATTGTATTCACAGCAAGAAATGATCTACCGATGTGGAAGGCCTATTTATTTGCTTTGATCATGTAACAAACATAGGGCGGTCGAATTGGCGTAGTGGTATCTTTCCTCACCTTCCACCTCTAGGACCCCGGTTCAAATCCCGCCAGGGGGCACTATGTGGATTGGGTTTTCGGTCCCTGCCTGATGGCGTGGGTTTTCCCTGGGGTGTTCCTCCCACATCTAAAATTTCCTGGGGGTTCTTGGCTAGTATTGTGATAAAGTTCACGCCGTGATAAAGTTCACTCTTCTGAGAATCCTTGGCTTCACAAAATGTATAAATAAATAACAATCTGCCAATCTTATCGCATTCTGCAATCAAATACGGGCTCTACTCGTATTTCTTCAAAATCAAGGACTGAGTTTTCTGTAAAAATTTCCCTTCCCTAACAACCCTGTCATCAAACTACAGCTGAGCAAACATATAGCAATCTTTTGTCAGAGACCATTCCATAACAATACTCATAACATAGTATGTTGTCTGGTAACTTGTTTCAGCTAACCAAGATTATATGCAGTTAGCACTTTGAGAAATCCGTCCCGGCTGCTCACACTAGTTAACAAATTTCTCTTTTTTTCGAATACAGCAGATTATTATTATTATTTTGTTTTCTGCTAAACAAGATTTTATGCAGTTAGAACTTTGAGAAATCCGTTCCGGCTGCTCAAACTTGTTAACAGATTTCTCTTTTTTTGAATACAGCAGATTATTATTATTATTTTGTTTTCTGCTAAACAAGATTTTATGCAGTTAGAACTTTGAGAAATCCGTTCCGGCTGCTCAAACTAGATAACAGATTTCTCTTTTTTTGAATACAGCAGATTATTATTATTATTTTTTTGTTTCATTTTTTGGTGGTTTTGTTGGGGTTTTTTTTGTGGGGGTTTTTTGGTGGTTTTTTTTTTTTGGGGGGGGGGGGCAGTTTCCCAATGGCTACAACAGAGCAGACAGTGGAGATGGCAACAGAGGTAATGGAAAGATTGCAGTGTTGGGTAAAAAGAATGCTCTTGCTTGACTGCACAGATTTCACATCTCACTGAGATTAGCCGAGTCGGCTGGCGTCAGAAAGGCGCCATGTGCTCGCCTAAGGGGGTTCACTACATTGTACATAACCCTTGGCAATAAGTCGTCTGATTTGATGTAAACGCACTGAATAAACTGTCTTGTCTTTTCAGTGGATATATAGGGAAGGGGGGGGGTGTTGGGTTAAAGAAAGAGATTATAAAAGTGCTGTTGTAAATCACGCTTGTGTACGCTCGTGTAAAACTGGGCTCATTTTTTTGTTTGATGAAGAATCGCATATATGCGATATTAATAGCTTACAAGTTGTTTCCATCAATCTTGTTTTGGAGAATGAACGCCGGGCGTTTCCAGATCCAAAATCGCTGAGCGGAAGGTCCAATGTTGCTCACCACATCGGGATCTGAGTGTTGTGCATTCAGCTTCTGTTATCAGTTGCTGGCAGATTCATTATGTAACCCCTCCCCTTCCTCCACCCGTCCCTGTCCCCGTTCCCCACTAATGCATTGACGAATCACAGCCGCCAACGTCGTCCAAAAGTCCGACATTATGCTTACATGTAACTCCCATTTCAAACTATTAACAAGCTGATTCCATTTGGATTGATGTGTCGGGAGTCTGTGAGTGGCAAGCAAGAACCACTGCTTGAGCAAATAGGCACATGTCAGACAGGGCCCCGAGAACAGATTTTTTTAAGGTGGTGCTGGTTTTTTCAAAGACAATTGGTGAGCGCGGAGTGCGAGACCATTACGTCGTGGGGTCCGGGGCCTAACTAAGGGCCCCAGAAGCTTTTGAGTCCTAGATGCTCTGGCGTGCAATCAGAGCCGCTGTAAAGATATTTTTAATTTTTAAATATGACATGCTACACGTATTTATACATTTTGGACCTTTTTCAAGTTTTCTGTTCATGCAAGGGTGAATTTATGTTTACTAAAAGTAGGGGGTGCTTTGGTATATCCCAGCACCCCCATCCAAAAAGTCGGGGGTGCTGCAGCACCCACAGAACCCCCCCACTCTCGCAGGCCTGATGTCAGATGCACCACCCATGTAAACCGTACCATCAATGGTAGTTACTAGTGGGCGAAGCTTCATTAATTTACAATCACACCATCCCTGAGAGTGCAAAGGCAAAGACCACTCAAATTTTTAAAAATCCAAAAACTTCAAACCAGAAGAAAACCCTGAGAAAAGGGTTGTTGAGGGTAGTCAGGTTGGCTCAGTGGTTTCTTCCCTGCCTTTCACCTCTGTGGTCCCTGGTTCGAATCCTGGAACGGAACCTTGCATGTGGTTGGGTTTTCAGTCCCTATCTGACTGCGTGGGTTTTCCCTGGAATAATTCTCTGGGGTTTCCCTCAACGTCTAAAACTGAAATTTCTTCAATGTCTTCTTTACAAAAGTCAGTGTGATGTTTCCATTAGGATGCTTTGCCAACTATGTAATTCAGATAATTCAGGTCTACTTACAACTTCGACGTCAATGTCGTAGCATGCCGTCTTCTTCTGCTCGGCTGTGTCGACCGTGATGATATGGTGAATGACGATGGGGTCAGGGGCGTGGAGCAACGGATGGAGTCGTTGAGGAATCTCAGAAAATTTCATCCGTCCACATTCAAAAATCTGTAAACCGATGGGGGGGGGGGGAAGAATTCAAAAGGTTTAAATTTGAGGGGTAAACAAGTACGCTCAGAATACAAAATGTCATCCAAAATGGCGACAGAATTGATCAGCTTTGGCAAGAGATCCTAATCAGGAGAGTATATCCCAATCAAGGTAGTATGGTCTCTTAAAGGCCCTGTACACTATTGGTAAGATCGAAAAACACAAATGTTCACAGATTCACACACAACTTACATGATTTAAAGTAAGTAATGGTAGAAAGGGTTCCTTAAAATATTTCTGCCTAAAATGCTATCCTTTCTGAGAAATGAGTAAAACAATAGATGTTTGAAAAAACAGAAAACACATAAGGTCTCTTTTCACTATTTTTCCCCGACCTCGATGACCAATTGAGCTCAAACTTTCACAGGTTTGTTTGTTCATGCATATGTTGAATCAAACAAAATGTGGACACTGATTTTGAGCCGTTACCAAAAGTGTACAATACCTTTAAGTCATTGAAACAAGAACTCCTAATCAGGGGAGTACACTCCAATCAGGGTTGTATATTGCTCATTCTTATTGAAAGAAGACATCCCGATCAAGGTAGTATGGTCTCTTAAGTCGTTGAAACAAGAGGTCCTAATCAGGGGAGTACACCCCAATCAGGGTTGTATATTGCTCATTCTTATTGAAAGAAGAAATCCCGATCAAGATAGTACATGTATGGTCTTTTGTACTACCGAAGTGATCAGGGCCCAATTTCATGTAAGCACAAAAACTTGCTAAGCACAGAAAACTCATGCTTAAAAAAAATAGGTTACCAGCCAAAATACTATACAGTTACCTTTGCTTAATAGCAAAGAAATTTACTGAGCAGAAATTTCTGCTAGACAGCTTTATGAAATTGGGCCCTGCTTGTAAGCAGTGCTGTTGGTTGTCTACATGTTGCCTGTTAAAAATGCCTTGAGTGACTGGGTCTTTTAAAACTTTATCGTATACAAACGCAATATTTTAGATCTTCTAAAAACTAACTTAGCCCCAGTGACAGTTCTGAGCTACGAGACCAGGGCCCAATTTCATAGAGCTGCTTAAGCACAAAAAGTAGCCAAGCACACCAAATTATGCTTACCAGAATATGGCTACCAACCAAAATACCATGTCTCATGTACAATTTGTGACCAGTATCCTGCTCATTTCTGCTAAGCAAACAATTGTTAAGCAATATTTTCTGCTTAAGCAGCACTATGAAATTTGGCCCTGGGCCAAATTTAATAAAGCTGTTTAGCAGAAAATGGTACTTAGCCAATTTTTCTGATTACCAAAAACTAGCAGGTAAGGGAACAAATCACAAACAGAATACATTCCATGGTATTTTGGCTGGTAACCTGTTTTTTGCTAAGCAACATTTTTCTGTGCTAAGCTATTTTTTGTGCTTAACAGCTTTCCCAATTTCATAGTGGTGTTTAAGCACAAAAATTACCAGAACACAAATCAACTGTGCTTACCAGAAAAAGGTTACCAGTGAAAATACAATGTCACGTGTATTGTTTGCAACTGGGCCCAATTTCATAGAGCTGCTTAAGCACAAAAAGTAGCTAAGCAAAACACAATTTTGCTTACCAGAATAAGGTTACCAGCCAAAATAGCATGTCACATATACAATCTGTGACTGATAGCCTGCTTACTTTTGCTTAGCAGCAACATGTCAAGCACTATTTTTCTGCTAAGCGGCTCTATGAAATTGGGCCCTGGTTTCCTGCTTATTTGTGCTTAGCAGAAATTTGTCTGCTAAAGTAGCTCTGTGAAATTGGGCCCTGTGGTCTAGCGGAAAAACTTGGGGTCCCCGTAAATACATGTTAAGCACTATTTTCTGCTTAAGCGGATCGTAGAGCTGCTTAAGCAGAAAATACTGCTTAAAAAATCCCTGCTTAGCAATAATGAGCAGGATACCAGTCAAAAATTGTACATGTGACATTGTATTTTGGCTGGTGACCTTATTCTGGTTAGCAAAATTTTGTTTTGCTTAGCTAATTTTTTCGCTTAAGCAGCTCTATGAAATTGGGCCCTGGTTTCCTGCTTATTTGTGCTTAGCAGAAAGTTGTCTGCTAAAGTAGCTCTGTGAAATTGGGCCTTGTGGCTTAGCGGAGAAACTTGGGGGGCCCCGTAAATACGACCGGTGGCGTACCTGTTGGAAGTACTTATCATTGTTGATGTACTCCCTCTCATGGGAGTCCTGCAGGGAGTGGGTCTTGATGTACTGCCACAGGGCGTTGATGATAACCGGGCGTGTCTGGGTGTGGACGCCCAAGAGGCGGGCGAGGCGTGGGTCCAGCTTGTACTGTGGAGGCTGGTAAAAAAAAACAAATTAAAAAAAACCATGATTAGCAGATATCTATCTCAATGTCAAGCCCTTGCCAAGAAAGTCTAAGAGAAGATGAGTTTGGGAGGGTTGTTAAAATCTCCTTAAGACTGAAGATAGCATCTTGAAAAAAATGCATACAATTTTTTTTTCCAGAAGTTGTTTACCCAAAACCTCTACCAAATAAGGTACTGAGGTATGGGTCAACCCCCCCCCCCCCCCCCCCCGGCTTATAAAAGTCCTACTTTCAAAAGGGGCGTGCTGGAAAGAGGGTCGGTCATTTGCACTCTACGAGAATTGCAACCATGCTAAGAATTTCCTTAAAATAGAGGTTTGATAAAGAATTGTATCACCACCCCTAACCTGTATTTCTTATCACCTTTTATATTTTTCCATAGCCGTGGGAAAATGTACCATTTGTTTCACTTTCCGCAAAAATGTGCTGGGAACTTTTAAAAAAAATATTACACATAATGCTGCCCCTCCCAGGAAAATATATGCAGTTTTTTATGTTTCATACCAGCCAACTTTGGCCGCATTTTTCCTTCAAGACACCCTGTATATGTTCATATTGTATTGAAAATATACAAGCTTAATAGAAATTGTAAGATTGGCCCGCACGGAGCACGTGAAATAATAAAAACACTCCCCCCTTCACAACATAGACCCGGGCTTCTGGTCGACCTTTTACCTGCCTGAGCTTCATAACACTAAACAGGCCAAGATCATGTTTTCCTTGAGCAAAACAACAGAAAAATAAACAGATCTGTCAGGGACAGAAGAAAAACGACCTCGTGGACAGACACAAGCAGATCACCGGGCCGGGCGGAGATGGGTAAAGGGTGACACCGGCAGAGGGTACAAAGGGTGACAGCGGGCATGGGGGGGAGGTCCTAAGAGTAGATTTCTGGTGCTCTTTGTTGGGCTGTCATGTTATTTTTGCTGTATTGATAGTTCAATTTTTTAATCCTTATGTTTCTTGATTTCCTCTTTGTTAGATCCATTCTTCACTTTTAAGCTGTTTCCTTGGAAAAAAAACTATTTAAAAAGAAAATGGGCCCGCAATTCGCACGTATTGGCCCGATACGCTAGCTTGTGTATTGGGAGAACCCTGCTCCAACCTGGTGATCGAGGAGGAGAAGCAAAGTGCATTTAACATTCTCACTGCCTGGACGCTTAACTTGGAATCCGTCCGTCTCTGTGGTCGTGCTCGTTCGGTGCCACTGAATAATTCAAAACAGACAACAACAAAAATTTCAAAATCTGAAATATATAGGCTCAATCTCTAACTACAATATAAACACATCTGGGCCCAATTTCATAGAGCTGCTTAAGCATAAAAATTTGCTAAGCACAACAAAATTATGCTTACCAGAATAAGGTTACCAGCCAAACTACCAGGTCACATGTACAAATTGTGACTGGTATCCTGCTCATTTCTACTAAGCAAAAAAAAAATGATAAGCAATATTTTCTGCTTCAAAGCAGTTCTATGAAATTGGGCCCAGGCCTTCACTTAAGCTAGTAAACTGAAGTTTTCGTAGCCCAGATTTTAAACATGTATTGTCATAAATGTATCTTTCTGATCTATTCATAGTAGCGATCACAGCCAGTGCCCAATTTCATAGAGCTGCTTAAGCACAAAAATTATCTAAGCACAACAAAATTATGCTTACCAAAATATGGTTACCAGCCAAAATGCCATTTCTCATGTACAATCTGTGACTGGTATCCTGCAAATTTTTGCTAAGCAGAAATTTTTTAAGCAATATTTTCTGCTTGAGCAGCTCTATGAAATTGAGCCCAGTTTATTGGTCAAATGAAGTTACATTCACACACTAAAAAAAAAAATTAACACAGTTAAAAATATATATTATTCACATCTGAAAAAGAAGAAATATTCAGCATTTTAAACAAGTAGGCTGTACAGTTTTAGTCAGCTTCTAGACTAAAATTAATATTTTTTTGTTCATTGATAACAATCCTGAGTGTGTATTCTACCTTTAATATATAAATTCAGTAGAGTAAAAAAAAATGCTTAGCAAACCCTATTTTACACAACTGGTAAGCAAGAAATATTTCTAGACAGGTTAACTTGCATGGCAAATACATATCTTGCTAACCACACACAAATATTGGTAACCAGGAAACATGCTACCAGCTATTATGTTATATAAACATAACAATGCTTGCTACACCAGGACCCAATTTCATAAAGATTGTAGACACAAAAGTTACTTCGCAAAGAAAAATATTGCTAAGCAGAAACGGGTTACCAGCCTAAGGCATGCCATTCACACTGTTATGACTGGTGCCCCGTTATCATTTTGCTTAGCAAAAGAATTTGCTCAGCAAGATTTTCTGCTTTACAGCTTTATGAAACTGGACCCATTTCCCCCACATATACTCGCTTAGCAGTTATCTGAAACTGGACCACAGGAAAAGGCAAACATGTTCAAAACAGATTTTATTTTTTTATTTTTATAACATAAGAATCGGGATAAAGGTTAATTATGTGCTGTGTATAAATCCCTGTTCAATGCCTTAAAGCCTGCAGTGGGAATTGCCACACGCGACAAAAACATCATTAAGGTAAATACTTTCAGGAAAGAATACCTTAGCAAACAAATCACCCCTCAAAACTAGAACGATGACCTGGAAAGCCACTATAGCAATGCAACGACTATTTGTTCACCCTCGTCTTTGACGTTACAAAGAAACGAGGACGTTGGATTCTTCAAAATCTTGCGTTAATAGTGACACTTGGAACGTCAAGAGTGAGGTGGGTGTATGGAATCAAGTCGTGAGGAGAAAAAGAAGAAGAAAAAAACACTCCAAACATGTAGAACAAGAAAATAAGGTGTTGTGATCGAACGGCGTCGTCATCAGGGGAATTAGGTGGGGTTTTTATTTAGAGAGGATGGCATCTTACTAATTGAGATATGAATGCCGTACACATTCTTGAATTTCTACTTAACGCCTGTAGAAAAACAAGCATCAACGTTGACTACACCGGGAAAGTGAAGTCTTGTAAAAAGACAACCACTACAGACTTCCGACCATGAAGTGGGCTTCTCGGAAACTGTGGAATGCTGTTTTTTCTTGAGCTCTTTAAGTATTTTTGTTTTATTCTTTTTGCCCATATTACTTAATACTCTAAACACTTATGTTGTTTTTAGTCGCAGAAAATCTTCTTTGGGAAACAATCGGTAATTTGACTTGCGTCGAAGTATAAAAACAAAAATGCTGCACTTTGGCAAAGTATAATTTGGTTCTTGATTAAAAATTGTGAACATTTTAGGACTACCTGTTTTTAAAATAATAATTTCCATAAAATAGCTCAGCACGAAAGTCTTGCTAAGCACTGCTTGCAAATTACATGTTATAACACAAACAGTTAGATTCTGCCTTGTGATTGGTTTAGAGTGCGTCACATGATATATGTCTTATTTTTACTAGATAGCATGACACACTATACCCATAGCAACCAATGTACTATATCCATAGCAACCAATTTACTAAACCTATAGCAACCAATGTACTATACTTGTAGCAACCAATGTAATATATACAGGGATGTGAGAGGCTGTTGAAAAAACAACCTGAGCGCAAACTTGAGAGCACGAAGCCCACTAATAACATTTATCTTTGGTTTTAAAAGCCCTACTCTGCAATCTGGGGCGTTATAACACTGATACGCTCGATAGACCCTGATAGAACCATAGACCCTGATAGGATCGATAGACCCTGATAGGATCGATAGACCCGGAAAGGATTGATAGACCCTGAAAGGATTGATAGACCCTGATAGGATTGATAGACCCTGATAGGATCGATAGACCCTGATAGGATCGATAGACCCTGACAGGATTGATGGACCCTGAAAGGATTGATGGACCCTGACAGGAAAGATAGACCCTGATAGGATCGATAGACCCTGATAGGATCGATAGACCCTGATAGGATCGATAGACCCTGATAGGATCGATAGACGCTGAAAGGATTGATAGACCCTGATAGGATCGATAGACCCTGACAGGATTGATAGACCCTGATACGATCGATAGACCCTGATAGGATCGATAGACCCTGGTAGGATCGATAGACCCTGAAAGGATTGATAGACCCTGAAAGGATCGATAGACCCTGATTGGATCGATAGACCCTGATAGGATCGGTAGAACGTGTTTGATCAGTAGACCCTGATTGGCTCACTTGACCCAAATAAAACTGTTGGACCAAAAGTTTGTTGAACCTAAATAAGATTGGTGAACCCAACTAAGCGGACAAATTATTATCAGTTGACCTTATCAGATAAGGTTGGTGTACATCTGTTGTAATTGGTACACCCTGAAAAGATTGGTGTGCCTGGTCTCATGCCATGACTGGTACTGAGTCCCCCAACTAGGTACAACCAGGGTATGACTTCTTTGAGAATTTGGTTACCGACCCCAATAGGAAACAGTCTAAAGAATGCTTGTCTGTTCCATACTATCACCACGTATTCTAGTTCCTGTGATAGTGATAACCCAATTATAGCCCCCAATCGCACATATTGGGTGTTTTTTTGTTTTGTTTTTTAAGTCTGGCCGACACCTTCTGGAGTGTGACAGGCATGAGAATAGGCGATGATTTAACAAAACCTGAAATCCTTTTTGCACAAAGAAAAATCACAAAAAATGTCCTGATTTTGGGCAATGTCTAGTATTTGGGCAATGTGACCCAGGCTTCAGCGTTGCAATCAGTGAACCCCGTTGACGGTAGTGGGACTGGGGGTCGAGTGAATAGGATGAAAATACTCCCCCCAAAATCGGGAGATTTTCGTGCCTGGTGTAAAACAACAACAGCAACACGAAAACAACGTTCGCTAGACTAAAACTTCTACAGGGTCGGGAGAACTTTGAACACGGCCATTAGGCACGTGTTGCAAGTGGCTTATTTTGACCGAGTTTTTCATTGAGAGCTGGCACTTCAAGTGTCTCAAAGTGATCTAGTAATTTATCACTGCAGTTCAATCTGATGAGTTCCAAAGTTTAAAAAAACCCTTTTAATCAAGAGGGGGGAGGGGTGGAGGTAGGGATTGGACTCACGCAACCAGCTGATATCATGCTATTTAAGTGGGGGGGGGGGTTCTCTCTCTAAAACAACAATTGGATTCAATCTAATCTAAAGAACTCGTCAGAGGTGACACCTGCTGAATTTAAAATGGGTTAAGATAATCTTTGATACCGTTTTACACCATTTCCTGATTATCAGATTTGTTAAAGACGAAACCGATTACGCATGCTTCAAGATAACGGGATTACAAACACAATGTTGGCAATTACGCTGGCCGATTAGTTTGTTCGAAAAGATGCACTTTTAGAAAGAAAAAAAAACGACTTTGTATCGTTACCTTTTTAGGATTAAATGGGAATTGATCCTACACTTCAATGCTTCAGCCATCAAGTCCGATGCACTTGGCTGCCGGGACAATTTTTTTGTAATTGTATTATTATTCATTTTTTATGGACCCATCCATTAAGCTCCGCCCCTTAATATACTGACCAATCATAACCGCTAAAATGCGCCCGAAGAAGCCCGACATCAATCTGACATGTTAAAGGATCTGTATACATTTGGTAATGACTCTGAAAATTAATGGCAATAAAAACTTACTTGGTAAAAAGTACAGCAGCTTTGGATAGTATAGATGTAAGGCATTTTGAGAAACTTTTCACTTAAATGTACTGCAGTTATGAAAAAAGATCTCACTTTACTATTAGACCTACTTTATGGTGTGGCCATCTTTTTTTCCCATTCAACTTAATGTAATCAAACTGAGGCTGGAAGGAAAAATAGTCTGGTTTCTTTTTGTACAATGAAATTTAGAATCTATTACTGTTACTAGATACAGGGAACATGACCAAGATGGTGGCAGCATGACAAAGGTCTAGTCAAGTGGGCGAGTTGATACAGCTGCTGTGGTGGGCAGGTCTTATCGGATTTTAATGGGGAGGGGGGTCTCGATGAAATACCAGTGCCGGCAATGGCACAGTGTTATACATCAAGTTATCTAATGGTAGTTTTAAAATAGGAAACCCGTTCTTTTTCCACCAAACCTTGACCGCTACTCACAATGAAGGGGAAAAACACCCAGAACAAATAAAAGAAAACAATATAAAAAAAACATTTCTACATTTGAAGAACATTTTCCCAGGTTGAATGGGAAAAAACTACTTAAACGGTTACCCATTACATGCATTCAAGAACAATTAATAAGGTTAAAACAAATTACCCCCCCCCCCCCAGTTTTTTCGCCACAAAAAGGGAAGAAATCACCCTTACGGTAGATGTAAACTGGGTGGGGTTGTTTTAAATGGGCAACAAACAATGGGCGAGGCCACCGATACCAGGTGGCAAAAAGTGGACGGTTGAAGGCATCGCCCCGCATCTGGAGTCCATTACTCTAGTAAAACTGGGTAATGGGTACGCGTGATGCATATATATCCGGGCCCTCTTTTATAATTTTTTCCTGCGTGATCTTTTTGTTGTGGAATGGAGAGGGCTCTCGTGATCAACTCTGGGACTGCCACTCGGGGCAACGACTTCGCAACAATGCCCCCTGGACATTTGAATATATATAACCAGAATGGAATCAACGACCAATGGAGACACACTCTCGGTCTGGTGCCTTCAAAGACGACAACAACAACAACCATAAGGTATCTTGTTTACTTTCCTTTCTCTTGTTTTGCCGGTGGAGCAAATCAAGCGAGACCCTCGGCTTGGTAAATGAGTTCCGCTTACAATTTGTTGTTCGCTGCTTTTCTTTTAAAAGAAAATATATATCTTTTTCAGACCCCCGACGACAAAAGGAGTTTATATTGAAATGTAAAAAGCTATAGCTCTATGCTCTGGTGACTTTAACAAGTGTGGTGACGTCCTAATATCTACATTGAGTAATCACTTCTGACAAACACTAAAAAAAGGAAATAGACAGAAAAGAAAAAAGCAAAAAAAGGGGGGGGGGGCAAAAAACCCAAAACTAATCTTAGGTAACCTAAATCATCAGCCATTCATTGCTTACATGTACATACTAAATATTGGTTATCACCAGGGCCCAATTTCATAGAGCTGCTTCAGCACAACAAGTAGCTAAGCACAACAAAATTAATTACAAGAATAAGGTTACCAGCCAAACTACTATGCCACATGTACAATTTGTGACTGGTATCCTGCTCATTTCTGCTTAGCAGAAATTGTAAAGCAATATTTTCGGCTTAAGCAGCTCTATGAAATTGGGCCCTGGACTGAAAATGGTAAAAACAGCACTTCACATTGCTGACTTGATGTAACTAACTTTTTTTTTTTTCTTTTTTCTTTTTTTTTGGGGGGGGGGGGGGTAAATTCATTCGGAAACTTTTTTTAATAAACCTTAATCCAAACAAACCTTAGTTTTACATATATGTACCATTCAAATATGCCCATATATATTTTTATTAAAGGTAGGGTAATGCTTTGGTAATGACCTCGAAAAGAAGGTGTGTAATTTTTTGCTTGAAAGCTTACTTGTTACAAAGATGGTAGTGGTAGTAAGCATCCTGCAAAATAATATTTTGTCTGAAGTGCACCTGTTGATTCAAAATCAATAAAAGTATGTCAACAAATTTGAATCTCCAAAGATTGCCGGTAGGCGACTTTTTGAAATTTTCACGGTGTCTGTTTGAATGCTGCCCTCAATACGGCCAGAGATGCGGTTGGAATGCGCTGTTACCTTGCTAAATGTGGATGGATTCATCTTTTCATGATGAAAATACTGTGACGTTTTTTTTGTGCTGTTTTCTCAATAAGTAGACACTGTATTCATCTGAAACTTTCACAGGTGACTTTTATTGTACCTTTCTTGATACTGTTGGTTATAAGTCAGCATTACGTTGCCAAAAACCAAACAATGACCCTACTTTTGACGCTTTAGAGACCCTAGCGGCCACAAGCGGCTTGTACCAAAATGCCCATAGCAGCCAGAAACGGCCGCAAGGTTTGACCTACTTCCATTCACATAAAGAGGTCAAAGTAAAGGTCATGTACGGATATTACATTTTCCAATGTACAAGTAAAGTTTCTAAACACAAAACTAAATTGTCTGTTTCATGTTATTTCTGTTGACATTTTTACTGACCAAATTTGATTAAAGAAATGAACAATATTAGCTATGTTTTGTGATGATTATACAGAAATGAATGGTCTCTAGAGGTCAAAAGGGTATGGGAAATTTAAAGTTTCAAATTGTTGTCCATACTGTTTTTCAGTAATACACCTCAGGCGTAATACAGTGGTCCTAAGTAAAGAGCACATGAGGAAAATCTAAATATCTACTGGAACATTTCAAGGGGCACCAAGGCAATGGCCAGGGGTTGGAATCAATTGCCTGTTGCCTCCAAGTACGTAACAGGCTTATAAATATTTTAACCACCAAACCTTGTTTTTTCATACCAACATGTACGCCTTTGTAGAGTATTTGTAATTTCAAAAATTCCAAAATTCTTTGTGAAACTGCTTTTTAATAACTTTTGATTTCATTTCATTTATTCTGGTTGTGAAGCCAAGGACTCTCAAAAAAGCGAACCTAATCACTGTACTAGCCAAGAACCCCATGGAGAGAAGACAAAGAAGGAAGTTTAAGTTTTAGATGTGGGCGGAAAACCCCAGAGTTAATACTCCAGGGAAAACCCACGCAATCAGGTAGGGACTAAAAACCCAATCCACATAATGCCCCAGGTGGGATTTGAACAGGGGCCCTAGAGGTGGAAGGCCAGGAAAGATACCACTACGCCAACCTGACCACCAAAAAGTATATGGTAAACCCCCCCAAAAAATATTATAACATATTATTCTTTATCCCAGATACAAAGAATAATATCTACTAAATAGTAAAAATGGCGCAAGACTTTATCCGTTCCTACATTGTAGCTATAAGTTGTTCTTAACCAGGGCCCAATTTCATAAACCTGCTTAAGCAGAAAATATTGCTTAACAATTTTATGCTAAGCAGAAATGAGCAGGATACCAGTCACAAATTGTACTTGTGACATGGCAGTTTGGCTGGTAACCTTATTCTGGTAAGCGCAATTTTGTTATGCTTAGCTAATTTTTGTGCTTAAGCAGCTCTATGAAATTGGGGCCAGCTTTATAGAAATGGGCTTGAGGCAGGGAGTCCATTGCGTCGGTGTTGGCATTGGTGCCCTACAAAAAATGTGATAACCCACGCCAAAATCAGTCACCTCTCAGCGATTGCGAGATGGCATTAAAACTAATGACAACCAATACATCAGACATGATGTGATGTCTTCAAACCTTATACGCTGAGTTTTGGCAGGAAGTAGAGGCAGGAAGCAATATCCGGTTTTAATTTAATAACACACCCAAAAATTTGAGCAACTTAAATGGCAAAATAATGGATGACACGTGATCCACCAATCAGAGAAGCTTCTGTCCGAATCTTCACTTTCTACTCATCTTTTGCTGTATTTTGTATCACCTATCATTTTGCCGTGTTTACATCGGTGGGTTTATCAATAAAGAGTTTGCGTTTATGGTCGTATACAGTGCGTCCGTTTGATTTTAGTTGGAAATAACAACGTACAGGGGATGTCACTTGGCATTTACAAGTAAAATCTGACATTTATGGCAAGACTCAATTGCCAACAAGAGTTTTATTTTGTTTTATGGTCATTACTTTGAGTACATAGCCTAGAATGTACAAACCAACTCAATGACTAGGGTTACTGGGGGAAAACCACTGCAGCCACATTTACCCCCATTAAAGGTATTGTACACATTTGGTAATGACTCAAAACAAATATTAGCATAAAAACTTACTTGGTAACAAGCAACTGAGAGCTGTTGATAGTATAAAACATTATAGGAACCAACTCCCTCTGAAGTAACGTAATTTTTGAGAAAGAGGTAATTTCTCACTAAAATAATTAAAAGTTTTTATTCCTATCTGAAAGCACACAAATTTGTACAACAAGGGTGTATTTTCTTTCATCATTTTCTTGCAACTTCAAACCGATTGAGCCTAAATTTTCACAGGCTTGTTATTTTATGCATATGCTGGGATACACCAAATGAGAACACTGGTCTTTGACAATTTCCAAACATGTTCAGTGCCATTAAGTGATTAATGCAGAGTTTGTTAATAACGAAAGTCAAAAACAGTTATAGACATTACGACAATAGAGTCAATGAGAAACTTCTCCATGTAGAGAATTGGAATCGAAATAGTCTCGGAAACTTGCCCAGTTTGAAAAATAGGGTTTTGGGGTTTTTTTCCGGAGGAGCCATGCACCTTAACACTCCCACCATTCTTACCTAACAAAGGGTTAGACTGCATGACTTGCACTGACAAGGTTGCGGGTTTGAATCCCAACATGGGTCCAATTTCATAGAGCTGCTTATAGCAGAAAATATTACTTACAAATTTCCGCTAAGCAAAAATGAGCAGGATACCAGTCACAAATGGTACATGTGACATGGTATTTTGGCTGGTAACCTTATTCTGGTAAGCAAATGTGGTTAAGCAAGAACAGTTTACCAACCACACTGTCACAATCTGCATACTGTTTGAGAATGGTTACTGGCTGATTTTCGCTTAGCAGATAAACTTTGCCGAGAGCACTATCTTTTGCTGGGCCTGGGCTAAGTTAGCCTGGGTCTGATGACCAGCAGTGCCTGCAAATCCGGAATAAGCACACAATCACAACTGATTCATTGTCCACTGACACAACTGTTTCAAGAGAGCGTAGGGGGTCACCCAAGTCCGACCAAAAGAGGTCGAGTCTTAAATGTGACATCATCTCCACCTGTCTTCGGGATCCAAATCTCCAACCAATCATCCAAGTTCTCCCAACATCAGCGATCAGAATAAAAACCCTTTCCACGAAAACCACAGCATCCACGAGATAGATTGGTCCGCAGATCAGATCGGACAACCAACTCCCAGCCACCAACACCAGACTCGCTTTTTAATGGTTAAACTTAGGCCACATCAAAAGGAGAAAACCACCCCCACCCCTTCAAACTAAAAGACCACCTAAGGGTAGCCCACATTGGTCTTATCCCACAACCGCAAGGCTCCAAAGGCTCCAAGGGAGACGGACTTTTTGGGAGCCCAGACGAAAAAAAGGGCCAAACTCTGGTAGTGTCCCTTGATTGACCCACGAATGGAAGTGGTGAGCCTAATCAATTGTTGTACTACTTGGTATTCCTTTTCAGCCAAAGATTGAACCATAGTTTAGGATTTGTTTTTCCCCCCTTTCATTCGGGGCGAGGGATAGAAAAAGGTTGTTTATCCCGATTTCCTTTTTCGCTGTTACTTGTTGCCGCCACCATCTATGACAAGTTCCCTGAATTAATGAATACCAATTCTCACTGTACTGAATAAGGGGGTCAGACTATTTTTTGCCGTCACAGCCTTGGGTTGGTTTGACAGTTAACGTTTTCACAGCTCAACGGTTCACACGTTCCTAAAACTAACATTTCCACCTGATTTGTTTGTTCTTTGTTTGCATAACTTTTGAACGTCTAACATAGCCCTTTTCCAGTCTAATTTAAACTAACTTTATAAAAAAACCAACAACCAATAACTTTCATCAGTCCAACCAATCCTAATGTGCAATTGTACCTGCGGCTAAAATGATACGGGCAGAGTTGAAGATCAGCTTTGCATTTTACAGAATGTTTAATTCTTTCGTCAAAGGAAATCTATTTAGGATATGGCATTTCGAAAGGCAGATTTTTAATTTTATTTTGTACAACGTGTGGCCTCGTAAATACAGAAAACTGTTTATCTTTCACATTACATTTCATAAGCCCCAGCGAAGAGCAAGAAATCTAGGGGCGAGCCATCCGGTGTGCACAGTTTGAAATAAACTGAAATTGATTTAAGTGGAAGAGGTCTCCACGGGCAAAATGTTTGTGGTAGACATGCAAAAAAACCAACCGACCACAAAAGACCAGAGCCTGCCGATGTCACAATCAGAGGTAATAAAGGGGTGACTTCTTGACCCCCCCAGCCACCCTGAAAGACCGCTGGAAGTGAGACTCGGCAATTACACCATCCAAATGAGACCGTGGCGGCAGTTGGCGTTGAGGGAAACATTCTTGGCACACGACCAATGCTTCTCCAAATCTAATAAGCCAGTTCGGAGACACCTACAAAGCCCAGAAAAAAATGTGGTGGGCAGTCACGTCACCTTTAATGGGTCACCAACTGAGGTTTCAAAAACCACATAATACTTCATTATAGGATAGTTGGTTAACTTTGGTTTTAATTGTTGTTCTAAAGTGGCATGGGTTAGACAGAATTTTAAGAGGGGGGGGGGTCAAACGGGTGGATGCTGCACGACATTAGCAATAATTGCATCTCTATCATTCATCAAAGAAGAAATTGTTTAGCCTTTGATTTGCTTAGGGGGGAATTGGTTCAATCACTGTAGATATGTGATGTTTGTCAACAAATCAAACTCTAACTTGTTGATGGAATCGAGATTTCAAATTCCACCAGAAATTGTATAAAAAAAAACTTAAAAAAAACACCACCCAAGCGTTGAGTAGGTTTCACTATCACTGCATCTGAAAAGGAGTGCCGCAATCAAGTGTAGGATTTTTCCAGCACACTTCAAAACCCATAAATGGAGATTATTCTGGATAAATTTGTGGCATTACCCAATTCACACACATTAACTGTGGCCAAATCACCAGTTTTCTTCTAAATGGTTTAATGATAGATGGGGACTTTGCCCGGCTCAGTCAGTCTACAAATCTAGAGGACTGAATGTGCACGTGTATTGACGCATTGTGTAAGTGTCATTTTAATGTTCCCTTCGTAAACGATCCAACGAGATTTGATGTCTGGAGTAAGAAAAAAACCCGCCAACTCATGGTGACCCAAATAACATACAATTAGCCCCCTTGTTTACATTCAAAGAATCAAGTTTTTTTTCTTTTCCCCTTATTTAGATTGCAAGTTGAGCGTCACCATCGGGGGGTGTTGGGTGTGGAGCTGCGCCGACTTGCAGCATGCAGTAGATGCGCAAACACAATGCAGCCGGCAACGTCGCCAGTAAAAGAAAAATACCAGGGCCGCGTGAGTAGACATGGGGGCTATGGTGGTGCCCATTGTGGGGCTGCAGTTTCCCACGGTCGTGGGCGGCCAATTAAAAAATGCTGAAATGGGCCAATGCTGGCGTTCATACACACAAATTTTCTGCCTCATCTCGTGTGGTAACCATCCCTGCTCTGGGTGTGTTCTGATTGGTTTGTTGTTGCTCCAGCCAAACTTTGGGCAGGGCACCGACCTCTTAATGGAGCATGAGTTAGACATACAGTACGGAGGGGGGGGAGGTGGGGGGCTTGTATCGATAGAGAAGAAAAACATGATAGATAATTTAACAATAAAAGGGCTCTAGCTGCTCCGATCCTTTCATACAAAAATTCAAAGGCATACTGAGTACTGCATACCCAAAGTATTTCTGACAATGTGTGCCAAACATTCTTTTGTTGGGGACCACGGAAAATTCCTGAAATACTTGTTCTACTTGTGGAGGGCATCTACCCTCGGAAAAACCGGGACAAACAGTTTCATGTCAGCTTCACATAGGGTCTGCTTTATGTCCAGATTTATTTTGTTTTAAACGAGCGACGGCACGGAGCGACCAATCACGTTAAGTCGGCCAACAGGTCCCGAAGTCAGAACCACTCGGTCTAATGTTTGTGTTTTTGTTCGATTTATGGAGTGTACGATGCCCTCTGACTAGAAAGGTTGGGGGGGTTTTCTTCTTAGAACTTCGCAGTGACCCCGACTTACTTCTCCCTTCCACTTTAAACCTTGATGCATTTGCTGAAGTATCTAAGCCTCAAGTCTGGGTACCAAACCTGGAATCTACAAAACATGCTCTTTGTTTTATAGATTCCAAATCTCTTTTGTTTACAGCGCAGGATCTCCTGACTTCCACATGTGTTTTCCATTGCATAAAACTTAAGAAGACTAAGAAGTTTCGCCTTCAGAATAGTTCTGATATTAGAAGCTCTGCGCAAATATAGCACAGAAAGGGTTTGCAGTCGACTGTGACTCACTCCTTGATCCAAATGTCCGAGGTTCAAATCCCACTCTTGCCAAGTTTTTTCTTTCCTCAGAACCCCAAATTTTGTTTTATGAATGATCTATACAAAACATTCATCTGTATAATTACTTCTAGTTTCAATTTTTTAGGGGGGGGGAGCATAGAGATGACTCTTAACTGCAGTGGTCAAATTTCCTTTTTTTTTTTTTTTTTTTTTTCCTTCTCTACTTTGAGGTTTCACGACCAGTTATAAATCACTAGAATTATGTCGGGCTGCGTCTAGGATAATGTACGCAAAATGAGCACCAACACAAAGTGTGCAGCCTAAAGGTCTCCTCTGCTCCATTGATAGATACACCACGCTCAGACGACTTGCAAAAACGAAATGCAAAACCCAGCAATCTAAACGGCGGGTTCTCGTGTACATTTTGTAATTCGATATTCAGTTCTGTTGCGATTGGGATTGGCCAATGACTGAAGAGGTAGAGCCTAAAGGCCTGTTTATAGTCAGTCATGCGATTGACAAGCTGACGCATAATCATACAAAGCAGTTTTTAGTTATCGCTGAAGCATCAGTACACGTTGTACACGTTTGGTAATGACTCAAAACAAATATAAGCATAAAAACTTACTTGGTAACAAGCAACGGAGAGCTGTTGATAGTATAAAACATTGTGAGAAACGACTCCCTCTGAAGGAACATAGTTTTTGAGAAAGAGGTAATTTCTCACTAAAATAATAAAAAATTCTTGCAAGAAGTTTTTATTCCTATCTGAACGCACACAAATTTGTACAACAAGGGTGTTTTTTCTTTCATCATTTTCTTGCAACTTCGATGACCAATTGAGTCCAAATTGTCACAGGCTTGTTATTTTATGCATATGTTGGGATACACCAAGTGAGAACACTGGTCTTTGACAATTACCAAACGTGTTCAGTGCCTTTAAAGGATACGCCTCCTGCCTATGCACGGCTATCGTCGTCCCCCAATAGAGCTCTACAAGAGTTTATCCGCATTATTTGGCATGTTGCAATGCTTGGGAAAAGTCCTAACAAAACACTGCACACTGTATGTGTTTGAAACGATCATTTGCACAGTTGCACATGGATGGAGTGTTTAGAAATCAATTTGCTACTTTACCTCCACGAGATGGTTGTCCGGTCCGTAGAGTTCCTTGTCCAGCTCAATCACGAGACTTTTGAAGAAGGAGGAGAATTTCCGCTTCTGTTTAGACTCATACTTTGGTGCGTTCGGCTGACGGTGAGAAAGCGAGAAACAGTGAATGTCAGGAAAGAGACCAGCCGTGTTCTGAAGCACAAGCTAGTGTACTTGGCCGATTCACAAAAACTTTGGGTTGACCCCCAACTCTCCAACCTCCAGGCCCCCCGGTCACTTCCATGATGCCCCTTTGAAATGCTCACTACAAATTCAAATTCCCTCAAAGAAGTGCTCTTTGCAAAAGAAAAAACTGTGTCCCCCCCCTTACAACAAGGTAGCAGTCCCCAACACTTAATAAAAAATGCTCTCACCTCCCACCCCTGACAACAAAAAGAATAACTAACTTTTTTTTAATATAGCGCTTTATCTACAGATGTCTCAAAGCGCTTATTATTTTATCTTTTTAAGACAAGTTTTTGAAGTTTTTGAATTGTGAGATCCATTTATGTACATGTAGCGCCTTCTAAGGGTTTACAAGGTGCTGCGGCGCATTCAGCAGCCACTGCCAGAAACACCTGGGCAAACCCCCTTCTCTTAGCAGTGTAAATGGGTTATTCTACGTGCATTACAAAACACACGGGACCTAATGCTTTATGTTTCCATCCGAAGGACGAAGCAATAATGGTAAGGTGTCTTGCTTGGTTAAGTGGTCAAGACAAGGACTCAAATCACACTCTGCTGATGATAAACACCAGAGCTTGAGTCCAGTGCGCTTGACTGCTCGGCCACGACACACCACAGAAGAAAAACACAGTCACCAAAAAACAAAAAATTTAGTCTCTGAATTCCTCATTTTGGAATGTGGTACTTAAACAAAACTGAATTCCTATTGTATCGTATCAACCCAACCTCCCCCTCTTGCTATATCATTGTCGACTAGCTGAGGACCCCAAATCCATGCTCAAGAAAACCTGGCCACTTACATCCTCTAGGAGGCGCCCTTCAACTCGCAGTTCCCATGAGGGCACACTGGCATCCTCTTCTTCGGCATCAGGCTTGCCTGGGTAAAAGGTATTTGAGATGAACACGCGTAGCTTCCGTTTTTGCTGTTGGTAATAAATAAATAAAATAATTAAAAATCAGAGAATTAAATACTTTATTCGAGAATTCATGAACAAGCAAATGTTTACAGACTTACTTAATGAAAAAATAAAAAAAATAATGAAATTGGTAGGCCTATAAAAAAATACTTGGAGGGGGGGGGGTGGGAAATTGAAGACCTGCTATATAAAATAACAAATCTTGTGATCATTTCCTCTGAATTTTTCAAAGAAAGATAAACAAGCCTGATTTACGATTTGTTACACAGTCTCTACAAAATATTCTACATACATTCCATTAATACCAAAAGAGACTAAATGGAAACAAAAAAACTATTGCTTGAAAATTTTTCTGCTAAGCAAGAATGAGCAGTCACATATGGCACACACGACATGGTACTTCAGCTGGTATCCTTCATCTGGTAACCATATTTGGTTGTGCTTAGCTACTTTTTTGTAATGAAGCAGGGGTCGATTTCACAAAACTTTTCCTAACTTAGGACTAGTCCTAGGCAATGCTAAGAGATAGGACTAGTCTTAAGTTAAGACCAGTAACTGGTCCTAACTTCAGATAAGACTAGTCTTATCTCTTTGTGAAATCAGCCCCAGCTTTATTTATGAAAGTGGGCCCTGTAGGCTATTTTGTCCTTCAAGCCTCGTCTTGAGTTCGATGGCAGAAATAGCAAGATGTCCACACCATGATAAAGGTACAACTAGCCTCCCCCCAATCATGACAACCGACAGTACAAAGTGCAAGGAAAATATAGCTCTATTTTCGTGATTGAGGTAGTTATTCTGATGTGTGTCTTTTCACACAGGCTCTAAGAGTTAAGTGATGTCTTGAAAATAGGTGCAGTGCTGTCCACCGGAGGGGGGTGGCCAGAGGGGATGTAACCCCTTACACCTCTCCAACGTGGAGATCCCATAAAAAAACCAAACAAGGAAGGAGGGCTAGAATTGCGAAGGGTGGGTTACGGGTTGGGGGTAATAGGCCAGTGTTTGGTGAAAGTGAGACCAGAGGGTGTTCTAATTATTGAGATCGGGCAACCTACTTTGGAAAAGTAACCCTTCTTTAAAGGAGGTGTGGAACCTTAGTCTTCACCAAGCCTTCAAAAATCCATCAGCCTGTTTTGATTCAGTTGGACCAAGGACTGCACTATAGTAAACTGATTATGTGATCAGGCATGCCACTATTTTAGAGTGAGGAAGGGGTTCTAGTAAATAACACAAGTTAAGATATGAATGGAAAGCCTTATATCTTTGCACTACCGCTGCATCTTAAGAGCAGAAGACAAAGACAAGTTTTTTTGTTTTGTTTTCAAAAATTCAAATTTTGAAAATTGATCTCAGCGTAGCCGTCCTCTTCTCAAATAAATTTGATTGAAATTCAGATTGATAGAGATTTCTGGTCCCCTTTTAAGGAAAAAATGGGAACTGTGATTGTCAATGACATTGATCAGAATTAGGGAACAAGACAAAAAGGCAAGGTCTTCTGATTTTGACAGTATGCTTCTCTGGAAGATTGGTACAGGTATGACTTGGCTCATCATTTAAGCTTTCAGTTTGAAAGTAACATTTGTAAAGTTTGTATTATTTTAATTTTGTTTTTATAATTACAAATCCTGCATTTTAAAGGGATTGTATACGTTTGGTAATTGGAACCCAATGTTTGTTTCAATCCTATTTAGTTGTAGATATATACCATATAACTAGCCTGTGAAAATTTCATTTCAAAAGGTGGTAGCATTTTTGAGATATTGCCGAAAATCTAGAGCGATTATGTCCACGCAGGAAGATTAATCTGCAATTGGAATACACAATCTGAGAAACGTTGCTGCAGTAACACTTCTCAGATTCAAATTGTTGGGGGACAAAAAGTAATAGCTTTTTCTATAACCACAGTACTTTGAAGTGAAAAGTTTCTCAAAATGCATTATACTATCCAAAGCTGCTGCTTACCAAGTAAATTTTTATTGCCATTAATTTTCAGAGTCATTACCAAACGTATACAGACGCTTTAAGGGAGAAGTAAATGAAGGACAAATAAATTCTGGTAAAACCACAAAGACAAACAGTGTCTTCTGCAAGATGTCCGAGGGCGGCCCAGTTGACGGATCCCCCCTCATGGGCGTTGACAAAAGGATACGTCTGGGTCCAGACCCAGATAAAATGTTTATAAAAAGAAAAAAAACTAGAACTTGGGAAAAGTGGACATGACCCCGTTATGGACAGGACTGAACAAAAGCGTGGCATGGCTAAAACTGGGTTGTAGTGAATGGGATTTTGCCTTGGCCTAATTCCAAGCCAGGCCCTTTTCACACCCCAAATTTTTAAGCAAGATTTCAGCGTAGCTTGCACGGTTTGTTTTTTTGTGATTTCCCCCCCTGTTTGTTTGGTTTTTTATTTCAGTAGCCGCTGCATCAACACAGGGTGACTGCAATTCTTGGGAAAGACAATCTGTTTTTTGAGATTACAGTTAACACCATGATGTTTTTGGTAAAAAAAATATATATATATATATAAAAAAACCTGTGAAGGCTGTACGACCACAATCAACCAGTGAGTAACCTCTGTCAGAGGAAAATATTGCGACTTGTGAAAAGACAGCTTTGGACTCTATGAAAAGAATTCGGGGGGGGGGGGGAGCTTGTGTTTAATTTTAACAAAAACAGACAATGGAGGAGGGAATTTAAGTTCCGAAAGTATGTAATTGTTCTGGGAATTGGATAGGGACCTCAGCGAGGCTGCTCCGTGAGCTCCAAAGAAACTTCAAAAATTGATCAACAGGGAAATCGAAAAGGTCTTCAATAGTAATTTGCCACAATGCGGAACTATGGTGACCAAAACACACACAAAAAACCACAATTTTCAACTTATGAAAACATTTAACAGGTTTTTTGTTCAAAAAACTATTGCCTCCATAAAGTTTCAATAGATCTAGAAATAAGGTTGGGTGTTTTTTCAAGACCCTGGGCCAAAAATTCTTGACTTTGTCATTTTCCTAAAAAAAATATTTGAGCACTGGTATCACCGCTACAGAGTAAATGTTTACGTTTGGGAAGATTAAAGAAAGAAAAAATCAACAAATCAACAAAACAAATCCTGAAACTGTGGTTTAAGTGTTTCCACGGATGACAACAAGTGTGGAATTGAAACTCTGTGAATAAATGGTCTTGCCTTGATTACTGACTTGACCGTGTTGACCGTGTTGGGAGTCTATATGCTTAAGATGCCTTCCTGAAAAGCTTCGGCGTAAGTGTGTATCGCACGTACGTCGCACCTCAAGGGTAATATCAGTACTTCTCCTCTAATCAAACAGCCTTATAATAGAGACTGGCGCCCAACTTTCCCCCAAAATTAAATGGGTGTTTGGACAAGAGGGGTACAATCGATGGGGTGATCCAGATACCTAAATGGGCTATACAGGCGCACTCAACCCCAATTTTTGTTGTTTAAACAGGGTCGCCGACTCAGTCTATGAAGTGGGTAATCGGTACCCTACTTCATTGTATCCTGTTTGTGTGTATTTCCCGTGACACTGCTCATCCGTTGCCGTTCGCCAGCTACAACATAAAATCGCTTACCCAAGATGATCGCAACCCGATCCCACGTTTTGCAAATTCAATACACGTTTTCCGGGTGCCGGGTGCACATGGGCGTTTTGGAAAAATAACCGAACTGAAAAACTGGGGGAGGGAAACTTAAACCTTGGAGAAGAGAAACTACATGTTTAGTCCAATAAAAGTGACTTCTGTGGGGGTTGGTCCCGACACGGCAGCTTATGTCAGGAAATGTGGTTTTGTGAGGAAGCACTTAGTGTTAAATGGTTCTGCTTGATTGTAATTATACATGAAACGTACTCTGCATTGACCTCAACAAGTGTTTGGTTGGGGGAGGGGGGGGGGGGGAGATGGGACCTGCTAAGCAGACAACACATGGTGTCAGCAAGGCTGTAAGGATTTTGATATTTGGAGTACAGCATACAAAATTAGAGTTAACGAAGGTTGTTGAATGCTGTTTAAAACACTTGATGATGCTATAGGACTGTTTTAAGCAGTCTGTTTGTAAACAAATGTTACGTACTCCACACAAAAATTCGGTCAAAAAACTCAAAAAAATTCAAAGTTCCTATTGAGACCGAGCCAAATAGCATGCCATATATATGTCAAATTACCCTGGGTTGGTTCGTTGATTAAAAAAAGAAAATGCAATCAATGACTGCCCCTCTAGGAATTCCTGTAGGAGTTGTACAACAAATCTCTTAGCCAGGGCTAATACCCACTCCATGCTAAAATCGATCATGTCTTCCAGATGACTTGATGGCATGGAGTTTGTTTTATTGAATCTAAAGGCTCTTAACTAATGGTTTAGACCAATTAAAAGGAATTATGTTCACCCCCAACAAAACAAAAATTCACGCTATTATAAACGTTACTGTTCGAAACAGTGCGATGGTGTAAGCATGTGCGTAGAGTCCGAGGGCAGTAGCACCGATGAGGTGAGTTTCAAAACTCATCGTTACTGAATTGAACCCCAAGCTTGAGGGGTTAAGACTGAGGGACTTGCAATCACATGGTTCTGGGTTTGAATCCAAAGCTGGTCATTATTGACAATGCCTGTGATGTTACTCAAAGGGTCTGTATACGTTTGGTAATGACTCTGAAAATTAATGGCAACAAAAACTTACAATGGTAAGAAATACAGCAGCTTTGGACAGTATAATGCATTTTGAGAACTTTTCACTTCGAAGTACTGCGGTTATGGAAAAAAATATCACTTTTTATCCCCCAAAGTTTGAATCTGAGAAGCGTTACTGCAGTAACGTTTCTCAGATTGTGTATTCCAATTGCAGATTATTCTTCCTGCGTGGACAAACCGCTCCAAATTTTCGGCAATATCTCAAAAACATATATATAACTATAACTATATAGGATTGAAACAAACAGTGGGTTCTAATTACCAAACGTATACAACCCCTTTAACAATGGCCTTGATGTACTCAACCACAGTTCATTCATGCTTTTACTTAGTTATCCCAGAAGCACAAGTGGAATGTGGAGAATTGTAGCTCAATCATTCATCACAAGAAAACACCTTGGCATGTTTTCACTGTCTTCAAAAATCTTGTTTTGGACTCGCAAGATCAAAACTAATTGATTTACTCCTTTCTCAAAAACAATGGCATTTCAAGCTTAAATATTTCAAGGGAAGTTTCCCACCATGACCATCTTTGTACAACGTAGTTTATGTGCAAATCTATGAACATATATATTTTCAATCATATCCATATTAATAATAATAATAATAATAACAAGTTCTTATATAGCGCATTTTACAATAAACGTCTCAATGCGCTTTACATTAGTGCCCTGGTCATTGGGCCAATAACATTCCTTTAACCTTTCTCAGCTCCCTGGGGAGTATACAACCCTGGGCAACCGTGGCGCTCCGAAGGCTTTTTCAAACACAATATCAACCTCTACCCTCGCAGGTACCCATTTATACCCCTGGGTGAAGAGAAGCAATTATAGTTAAGTGTCTTGCTCAAGGACACAAGTGCCATGACCGGGATTCGAACCCACAACCTGATGACTAACCACCAGAACTTGAATTTGATGCTCTTAACCGCTCGGCCACGACACCCTATTGTGGCAACTCTTTAATAATCAAATCTAATCATTTATTGTTTTAAGTGCACCACATACAATTATCTCAGCACACTGTACATTTGTAAAAAAAACACAGTACCAGTAAACAGTAAAAAATGACATTGAGAAATCTGCACTAAAACTGCATCGTAATCTCTAGGTAAAATATTCAGCCACAAAAATAAAGCCACAAAACATTTTGAACAGGAAAATTGTCATTCAAAAAACCCAACAACTAACTGACTGGGTGGAGAGGGGGGGTAGGGATACCAACCCAAACTGTAATAGGTTCAAGTAAAGTTGGCAAATACTGGGTGTGGTTTCCGTTACTTGTTACCAAACCTTTTTTAAAAATTGTACACAAAAAACTTTTTCAGGTTAAGGAAAACAAAACGAGACAAGAAAAAGAAAAAAAATCAGCTCACGGATTAGGAACGTGGTGTAAACACACGAGGGTAAACAACGCACCAGGAACGTGCAGTTACTGTCGAGTGGTTTGTATCAACGCGTGGCACCAATTCCACCCAATAGTTAAAACTTAGCCAAATCGTCATTGTCTCCGTGTTTACCCACGGCCCTCCGCATGTTTCACTATTGCTTTATAGTATTCCCACCTTCAACAACCTCCACTGTTTAATCATTCCGGATCGTTCCACAACCTTATCAAAACTGACCTGTAGTTTTCATGAATTTTGCCCTCATTTGCAACTTTTGCCAGATAAAAAAAATCAAGTGGTGTGCAGGGAACTTGGAGTCCCTTATGTAGGTTTTGGGGTCAATGGTCTGTCAATCAACTTGGGGGTGTATTATTCCGATGACTGTTATTAGCACAGGGGACAATGGGGCCTACATTGTCTAACATAACAATGATGTGTCCCCCTTGTACTACAGACTGAAGGGGAAAAGATCTAGAGATGTAGGTCGGGTCATCAGACTGTTACAGGTCCTAGACCAGACCTTGAGAAATAAATCACCCCCATTTCAACTTTCAAAAGCGTTCGCACCTTCCACCCATTCCGTAACCCTGAGCAAGTGGGAAAAATGTCTCCCCCCCCCCCCCCAAAAAAAAAGAAGAAAAGAAACTGGAACGTTAATTGTTTTGGAAAAACAAAGTTATTACAAATAAATCCCAAACTGAAGAGTTTGATCCACTGTTTATTGTTAGACGGTAACTTCCTGTAAAGCCGAGGCCTAATCCGACATTCGGTGCATAACATTGTTGTTATGAACTAGTTCCCCCAATAAATACCTACCCCCCCCCCCATTCTAGATTCTTCTGCGCGACCTGTTTTTTTGGAAGGTTTCTATTGAGTATGGTAAGAATTGTGACGGCTTGGTGGGCGTGCTTGTGTAGGACACGTAGCCACACGACCTAAACACCACAGAAATCGCGTCGATGGGGGGTTACATGCTGTAATCATTTGTAGCAACAAACTTTTTGGTACAGTACATCAAGCCGCCACATTTCTTACTAGGCTCAAAGCGCTTTTTTTGAAAACTACTTCCCGAGCACCAGGCCTTGAATTTCATCTTTGAGAGGGCAAGGCCTTTTTCTATTTGCAAAGAGCACTTCCATTGGAGAAACAAAAACAAGTATGTAGGAAACTTCTTAAGGGGCACCAAGGGCAAGACCAGGGCCCAATTTCATAGAGCTGCTTAAGCAGAAAATATTGCTAAAAATTGTCTGCTGAGCAGAAATGAGCAGGATATCAGTCACAAATTGTACATGTGACATGGTAGTTTGGCTAGTAACCTTATTCTGGCAAGCATAATTTGTTTGTGTTTAGCTACTTTTTGTGCTTAAGCAGCTCTATGAAATTGGGCCCTGGGCAACAGAGGCCATGCACTCTGTGTAATTCCACGCCTGAGGTCGATTTCACAAAACTCTTCCTAACTTAGGACTAGTCCTAAGCAATGCTAAGAGATAGGACTAGTCTTAAGTTAAGACCGGTTACTGGTCCTAACTTCAGATAAGACTAGTCTTATCTCTTTGTGAAATCGGCCCCTGGTATACATGCCTCAATACTTTCATAGTATTTGAATGTATACACACAAACTAGCACCATTACATCATATGGCTATATTAAATTCACGAATTGACATGAAAGTTCATGTGTGTACAAAAGTCCAAACTGTCCAAAATAGGCTGTCCACAAGATTGCATAAAAAAAGCTATCAATACACATCAGTGGATGTGTGAACAGCTTCAGTCATGGGTCAACCTTAATCCCAAAGACCCTGTTATGAACAAAGGTAATAATAATAACTAGTTTTTATATAGCGCTTTATCTACGGGCATCTCAAAGCGCCTATCATTATTTATTTCCAGAAAGGTTTTTGAAGTTTTATTTATGTAGGGTTTACAGGGTGCGCGGCGCATTTATCAGCCACTGACAGAAACACTGCGGAAAACCCCCTCCTCTTAGCGATAAGTGTAACTGGGTTCTTTTACGTGCACTACACAACACACGGGACCAACAGCTTTACGTCCCGACCGAAGGACAAAGTAATAATGGTTCAGCATCTATAATGGTTCAGCATCTTGCCTTAGAACACAAGTGTTCCAGACCAGGACTTGAACCCACACTCTGCTGCTCAGAAACACAAGAGCTTGAGTCCCGACTTAAGGACAAAACAATAATGGTAAAGTGTCTTGCCTTAGAACACAAGTGTCAAAACTGGGATTCGAACCCACACTCTGCTGATCAGAAACACCAGAGCTTGTGTCCCGACTGAAAGACAAAGCAATAATGGGTAAGTGTCTTGCTCAAGGACACAAGTGTCAAGACCAGGACTTGAACCCACACTCTGCTAATCAGAAACACCAGAGCTTGAGTCCAGTGCACTTGACCGCTCGGCCACAATACACCACAACTAGATAAGCATAGAATAACTATCGGTACATCCATCTCGGGCTACTCAACCCCGAGCATCTCCAGCAGTCCAACATTCTCCTGAAGGCAGGTTGGTTGGTTTGGCGTAGAGGTATCTTTCCTCGCCTTGCACCTCTAGGACCCCGGTTTGAACCACGCCGGGGCCTAGATGTACTTGGTAGCAAAGGCTACTTCCCATTTTGGGTGGTTGGGTTGGTGTAGTGGTATCTTTCCTCGCCTTCCACCTCTGGGACCCTGGTTCGAATCCCACCGGGGGGCACTATGTGGATTGAGTTTTCAGTCCCTACCTGACTGCGTGGGTTTTCCCTGGACTAATTCTCTGGGGTTTTCCTCCCACATCTAAAACTGAAACTTCTTCTCTCAGTGTCTTCGCTTCATTGGGTTCTTGGCTAGTACAGTGATTCAGAGAGTCCTTGGCTTCACAACCAGAGACCCCGTTTACACTAGATCCAGAAAGGTGGATCAGACACGGATCTGATCCTGCAATGTGGATTAACAGCTAGTGTAAACGTGAAAAAGCAGGATCAGACTCGGTTCAAGATCCTGCAATTTTAATCCACCTTTTGAGGAGGGTTGAACCCAGCAATTGGTGGATCAGATCCGGCAAAGTGGATTCCAGAAACAAGTGTAAACACAGTAAATCTTGGCCAAATGTGAACATTCTAAAGAAGAGACTGAAAACTCAATTGTACTCTAAAGCATTTTCTATGGAATTTTTGTTGTGAAAGCACCTTTGAACATATTTTTATAGATACCAGCGCTATATAAATTGTTTTGATTGATTGATTGATTGATTGATTGATTGATTGATTGATTGATTGATTGATTGATTAATTGATTGAATGTAATGAGAGTACTAACTATGGAATTGCTCCAAGTCCTAATAAAAAAGCTGAAGACAAGTATATTTTTGTAATGAACAAGCACCTTGAGAAATATATGTCTCAATTTCTGTTTGAAAATTTGGGATTTTAAATTTCAATCAAGCCAGTGAAGAAGAAAAATTGATTGAACTGGAACTGTTTGTTTTATCATGAAATTTGATTGGTCCAGAGAAAAGTAGGTTAGAGTTGTCCACCAATCACAAGCTTTCTCTCTTTTTCGACGCGGCGCTGGGCTATAGATAACCGCGTAGAACGGCCACCGGAGCCTGCAGCAACATGTTAACATTATGGGAGTGGTGGGACCGGAACCAGACATCGTCCATGGACCAGCCACGTGGTCTATCTATTTGTTTGGATTCGGTGCTGTAGGCAATGCATGCGCCGTTCACCCACGCGTTAAACAGGTCAATACAAAAACGTATACACACCTGCAGGGCAGAGTTGAGTCTTTTCATCCTTGCGAAAAAGTGAGCGAAGTTCTCCACAGTATGCAATTGTGCTTTTTCATAAAGAATTATTTGATCACATGAACAAATCTCTGCTGTCTATTTGACCCGGAAAAAAACAAGCCAAGGACAATAACTTTTTCATTCATTTGTAAATTTAATTGGGGTTATGTTTTTCTTACAAAGAAAGACCCCTTTTCAATCCTCGCGGGACATTTTTGTATCTAATTTCACGATCTACATGTTGGCGATTCAGACAAGCGAAATGAATAATTGGGCGTATTCAATCATTCACAGATACCTTCCACCATCGGCAAAGTCCCTTTCATAATCATGGCCAGTTTATTTCCTTTTGTGCGCTAGAATGCCAATCCTTGCCCTTCGTGGACTAGATACCTACCAAAAAAGGCCAACCTATTTTTTTTAAAATTGCAACCTTGCGTGTTTCATCGGAGCGTGAAGGTGAGAATTAGTCCAGAAAGTAGGATACTGGCCTAATTGGTTGTAAATTCCACCCTAATGGACCAGAACTTCTCCCATCAATAACTGTTGTTCTGATTTTGAAGGTTTTATTTTTATTTTTTTTACAAATCATTGTCAACCAGCCTATTAAAAATATTTGTCCTTTAACCACCTGGAATTTAACTTGAAATCAAAATTATATAGCCTAGCATTTTCTCTTTACGTTCCGCTTGGAAAGTTGAAACTACAAAGAAACGTTGAAAAGGAGTTTGAACCCCGGAATTGGATCATGGTAATTGTGTTAGTCCTACATTCCAATTTAAAACCCGTACAGACGAGGCAGTTTGGCTAGAGTGTGGCCTAATTCCTCCGATATCCTCCTCTCTTATGTGACCCCAGAGCTGCCAACAATTGCATCTTGCAATCAGGGAGATTTTGAACAACGATCAGGGAGATATTCAGAATTACATTCAATGTAACAGGGACAAAGTTTCCATAATCAGGGAGGTTTTCAAATTTGTTGATCGAGCATGGAAAGATTGGATTATTTTCAGGGAACCTTCTGCAGAATCAGGGAGAGTTGGCAGCTCTGTGACTCCACACCAAATTGTTTGGACTTGGATTAGATTGGTATGCCTGACCCTGTGATATTAAGCACTTGGGCCTACTGGCCCCAGTCCTTCTGAATCCTCAACTTTGGCAATCGGATACAGAAGAATTTGAAACTGCAAGGTGTTTTTTTCAGCCACAAAAACAGAACTGCTGTTTCTGTAGATTGGATTCACTTAAATAAGAAACTTTTTGGTTTGAAATTGTAAACTCTTTGAAAGTTTCAAACTTTGAAAGTTTATTGTGCATGGCTACAACAAATGAGAACAATTTTAGTGGTGTCCAGTGGTGAGCGTCTGATTCAACAATCTATGAGAATGATAATTTTACATTTGTGTATAAATCAAAGGTGTGTCGTGGCCGAGCAGTCAATTGCTCTGGTGTTTCTGACCAGCAGAATGTTGGTTCGTGTCCTGGTCTTGACACTTGAGTCCTTTGATAAGACACTTAATCATTATTGCTTTGTCCTTCGGATGGGCCGTAAAGCCGTGGTCCTGTGTGTTGTGTAATGAGTGTAAAAGAACAATAGAGAAGGGGTTCGGAACAAACATCAACTGGATGCCTGCCCCCCTGTTATGCCACTTCTCCCCCAAAGAGATTTATACATGGTTGTATCGGCAAGTTAACTAGTAATAGGCAAATTAGGCACAACAAAAAAACCCACATGTTTAGCATCCTGCCTTTTTGAAAAAAAGGAAGGAGGAGGGCCTTTTCTTTTTGTTTAAATGGCTGCCCGACACATTTTTCGAGACAACTGGCCGGGCTATTTTTCAAGATGGTTGCAAGCTTTTTTCGGCGTGCGTTTTTTCTGTGTGCTAAAGTCTAAAATATGACCTTATTTATTTTAAAATTCTTTTCTTTTTTTTTCGTCAGGGATCGTTAAAAAATGTATCATTTTTTTCACACAAAAAAGCAGGCGGCCTCTTGAAAGAAAGCGGGCGGGGACGCTAAACATAATTTATTAAAAGAAATTGCCTTTTTTACAGATACTTGTTACTTTTGTATTAGTTGATACTAAAGCTGTAGTAAGCATCAAATAAGGAGATCATATTTTTTTGCTACGGGTGAAAAAGCAACCACTAAAACTTCCTTTATCATAGGGCATCCATCTTGTATTACTCCCATTCAAATCAGTATAACCAAAGCGAGGCTGGAAGGGCAAATAGTCTGGTACCTTTCTAGTATAGATTAGACTAAGTATACATTATTAATATTGCATACAGGGGACTTGGCAAGTGTCAGCAGGATAAAGGTCTAAAGCATGCCTATATAGAAAGCACCCCCAAACCAGACCAAATCTTCTTCATTGTTTGTTTATGTGAACAAGTAACCGAGGCACACGTCAAGTAGACACATGCCAGGGCGATTTCTTACTCCGGTTGAAACTGGGCTAAAGAATACAAATCAAAAGGTGGCTATTGTTTGTGATTAATAAGTCGTGTGGTTTGTTTATACTTCAGCACCTGAGTGCAAGGGTGATATTAATGTTGGGCGCATGCTGTACATCACTTGGGCAAGTCACAAAAGTGACAAGGTGGTGTGTTTTTTTAGGGTAGGTGTTCATCAATTTGGGATTGTTCAGCTTTTTAGAAATAAAATTGAAAAAGTTGTCATGGCTTCCTCTGAACTTTTCTCCACAACCAAACACACGATATTCAACTCTGAACAACCTTGACAATCAACAAGCGTGACGCCCCCGTGCCTAAATCAGCCACTCATCAGAAATAGTGACATGGTACTGAAAGTAAAGACAACCGAAACGTCAGCCTTCATATCAATTTGATGTGACGCCTTAATCATTACACGTTGAGAAATACTTATCTTAAAGGCACTGAACACTTTTGGTAATTGTCAAAGACCAGTGTTCTCACTTGGTGTATCCCAACATATGCATAAAATAACAAGCCTGTGAAAATTTGGGCTCAATTGGTCATCGAAGTTGCAAGAAAATTATGAAAGAAAAAACACCCACATTGTACAAATTTGTGTGCTGTCAGATAGGAATAAAAGGCTTCTTGCAAGAAGTCTTTTATTATTTTAGTGAGAAATTACCTCTTTCTCAAAAACTACGTTACTTCAGAGGGAGTCGTTTCTCACAATGTTTTAACCTATCAACAGCTCTCCGTTGCTTGTTACCAAGTCCGTTTTTATGCTAATATATATTTTGAGTAATTACCAAACGTGTACAGTCCCTTTAACAGGCTGAAAATGATGTGATATTTTGACAGCTCTTCTCCTCATCAGGGTCCAAATTCATGGCTCTGCATACCGCGTAATTCTGCGCATACCAAACCCTGCCGCTGATTTCACGAAAACGTTACCCAACTGCGTAAGTCCATTTGCTCCACATTTATTGCGTAGGTTGCTCACCACTAAGACAAGAAATCTTGCACAAGTGGACTTCACAAATACGTGAAATCGGCTGCTGAAAAGCGTGTGACTCCATGGAAGGTAAGCGCAGAATTTGGCAGTAAGCAGAGCCGTAACATTGGGTCCTGTTGGATGAGCAGCTAAACCAAGTTTGGAGTCTTGGCAGGAAGTGCCTGGTTTTTGGCATGGCGCATCACACAAACTCAGAACTTCACTTGAATTTTCCCTTTTTTCTTTTGGGTGGAGGAAGGGGCCTGGGCATCAACTTTTTGTTAATTTGCCAATTTTGATTCACTCATGGGGGGGTGTAACCTTGTTATTGTGCCAAATTTGATTCACAGGTTGGTGGGGGGAGGGGGGCATCAACATGTTAATGTGCCAATTTTGATTCAAAGGTTAGGGAGGGGGACAATTGTTCTTCAAGGGTATTGGGAGACCTTGGAGGCAGCCATCTTGTAATTCTCCCAGTCAATCAGTTGGACCCAAACCGAGGTTGGGAGGAAAAGAAAGTCAGGCCTCTGTTTGGTGAGAATTAGTAGTTATTACATGTTATGATGAAGAGGTAGGCAGTGTTAAAAAAAAAGTTATGTTTATTTTTAACAAGAAATTTTTCCTGAAGTTGCCAAATTCAACTTAAAAAACAGGAAGGTACTTCTGTTTCTTGGCAGAATCGGCTGATCAAAGTCGTCAACGTTGACGTGTTGCAAATAAATATTTTGCCTCTACCACATCCACCCTTAAACCGTTTGTGCTTTCCTATTGAACACAAGTCTGAACGTTTGCCCTGATTACAAAAAAATGGAGCTCCACTAAAGTTCACCTGCGTTGATTTACAATGTGTTGGCCTGGAATGTCAGGTATGAATCCCTAAAAGTGTGTTGAGATCACAAGTTTAATTTATTTGATTATTCCCCTTTGTACCCGAGTCTTGACATCGGCAGTCGGTATCCGAACGCCCCCCTACTAGGGACACCGGTATTGGTTACAAAAACACAAATACCTCGTCCTCTGAAACTTTGTGTAACGTGACATCATCGGTGGTGGTGATGTTGAACCTTGTAGGGGGATGACGCTTGGTCTCACACACTGATATAGGCCATGACCTAATACTTTATATATTGGATGTCGGAACGAAAAAGAAAAACAATCTAGAGCACTGGTCTCTAGACCCCTGGTCAAGGTGCCCAGCGAGGTTTTCCTAGCGGGGTACCTGGTATCCATTACTAAGCATATCACAACTCATTAAAATGCAACTGAGGACAGTTGGGAAATCTGTTGGGGTGGAATTAAGGCCACAACAAGTGCCACCTGTAAGTGGTGTTTTATGTCTTGATTTTTGTTCGAATTGTCTTGTAGAACTTTCTTAAGAACAAATCTTGTCTTCCTGACCCACTTGTGTCTTTGAAGATTATTAGAGCTATATAGCTGCAAAAAAAATACTAAAGTCTGTAAAGAATTCAAACTTCTGGCTCAGAGACCCATCCTTTGACCTTTGGCATGCATGTTTTGAGCCATAAAACTTTTAGGTAAACTTTTTCTTTCTTTTTTTTTTTTTTACAATAAGTTCTGGTTAAGTGTAAACAAGACACAGCTTTTAGAGGAAAAACTACAGCACTAGATTTGGTAGTGTCGTGGCCGAGCGGTCGAGTGCAGAGGACCTCAAGTTCTAGTCTTGTCAGAGTGTGGGTTCAGTTCAGTTGTCCCTGGTCTTGGCCTTGGTGCCCCTTCAACAAGTTTTCCATAGACTTTAAGATTTTCCAAGGGAAGTGCCCTTATGCAAAGTGAAAATTGCCTTGCCCTCTCAAAGTTTTCCAACTGGAAGTGCCCTTTGCAAAATGAAAAAGCCCTGCCCTCTTCAAAGATCCATCTTTGCAAGGCGACTTTCATTTCGGAAAAGGCACTTCCCTTGGAAAATCTTCAAAAGTCTATGGGAAAACTTTCGACGGGGACACCAAGACCAAGACCTGGGCAACATGAAATTCCAGGTCAGCTTTTATATGACTCCCACACAATGCTAATCATTGTAAATTTCTCTACCTACTGACCTACTTTTTATTGCACCACCTCAAATAGTTATTTTAATATCCTGTAAATAGAAGAAAAAACCACACACACAACAAACATCCAGTTGATATTTCCCCCACGTTTCAAAGAGCTATAATCCAGCAAACCATGATATTAATCTATCCCCCATGCTGTCTGGAAGATGCTTACATAAATAAAATCATTAACCTAAATAAAATTGCACTATGTTAAACTTGGGACGATTTGTTGAGGAGCGGTGTTTATATTTAGAGCATCGACGCAAATTGGAGCAATTCAAAACGTTTGCGCAGCGCAGCGGGGTGGAAACCCAGTCCGGCCCCCATACCACCGAACTGATGCGTACATAAAAGCATATTGACCCAAATAACTTGCACTATGTTGAGTTTATATTTAATTTCGACACAATGCGCATGTGTGCAACAGAAGTGGAAAAAGCTTAAAGCCATAGTATAGCAACTGTGATAATCAGAGACAATATTAAATGGTCAACCATTTTCAATCGGAAAAGCTTCCATGGGTTTAAGTTAGTGTGGAAAAAGTCTTCCTGAAATGTACCAAGATGATATTAAATTGTTTCAAAATTTGATCTTTCTCTTGTGGTTTGTTTCTTGAAAATTGATCTTATTTCTCTTGCCTGGCTATGCAACAGAACTGTACGTAAGTGTAACCCATTTTCTCAACAAAATTTGAATACTGTTCCACTAGGCTATTTCAGTTACTCACTTGTAAACTCGGCCAAATTTCATAAGGCTGTTTAGCAGAGAATACTGCTTAGCAAATTTCTGTGCTAAGCAAACAAATGAGTGAGGCACCAGTTGAAACAATGTAAACTTTATGGAATGTTGACTGGTAACCTGTTTCTGGTAAGCAAGAATTGTCTGTGCTTAGCAAGATTTGTCTTGTGCTTCGCAAGTTTTGTGCTTACAGGCTTTATGAAATTGGACACTGACGTTACACTGAACATAGATCTCAATCATCTTTTTTTTTCTCTGAGAGATTATTTGACTTTATAAGTTGAAATTGGTTGAGTTGATAGTTAAAAGATTTTAACAACAACTTTGAAAAGACACACAGATTTGTGTTATCTCTGATTAATGATCAATATTTATGACTAATATGCGAGTATAAACCATTAAGATTGTTTATTCATTAGTTTTGGGACAAATTGACCAGAGCGGGACTTGAACCTGCGACCTCTGGATCAACAAGCCGGCGCTCTACCGACTGAGCTATCTAGCCCTAGGTTTATTAATTGGTTGATTCTGACACATTAGAGGAAGGCACAGAATCAGGGAACAACAGGAATACTTTAGTGAGGCAACAAAAAAAGGGCAACTTCCTCAACGCCCCTGGTCAGTCACTGCCCTGGTGCCCCTTAAAATGTTCTAGTGGAAATTTATACGTCCCTGTACCAAGAGAAAAACTGCCTTGCCTCCACAAGATCAGGCCTGGAACATCTCTTTAAGTGTCACCCAAGTTACAGAGCCATTCAGCAACAGCCCCCATACCGTCCCGGCCGAGCTATATCAAGAAAACTTCCTGACCCGAATATCAATGCACTTATAATCCAGTTTGAAATGGGGACTACGATGAGGCTGCTCTGCTAAAACTGGAGCATGGGGTTGCAGTAGGGTAATGCGGCAGCCACTCGGGCCTCGCCGGGGAACCCAGCGTGACACAGATATCAATTGACTCAGAATATTAAGGCTAATTACGGGGTACAAGTAAAACAGTAGGATTGGAGCCGCCTCCGATATCACCACATGCAACTTGATCTAATTTAGACCAGCCTGCCTCGAAGGACGAGGACAAACTCCACAACTAGAAAAGCCAAAGATTCAAGAAAGTTCGCTGGTTTCTATATAATGAAATAGTTCCAACTTTAAAACCAGGGGCCAATTTCATAAAGCTGTTAGATACAACAGTTTTGCTAAGCACAGGAAAAAAATCTTGCTTAGCAGAAATAAGTTACAAGCCCAAAAAACATGCAATGTATATTGCCTGTTTACTAAGCAAAGGAAAATCTTGCTTAACAGACATAAGTTACCAGCCCAAAAAACATGCAATATTGCCTGTGACTGATAATGTTTGCTTAGCAGAATAATTTGCTTAGCAACATTTTATACATTCTAATTTCAAAAAGGAGCACGATACCAGTCATAAATTGTACATGTGACACAGTTCTTTGGCTGGAAACCTTATTCTGGAAAGCAAAATTATTTTGTGCTTAGCTACTTGTTGTGCTTAAGCAGCTCCATGAAATTGGACCCAGAGTACATTTAAGGTTTACTACTTTCAGTTATCTCCTGATCGGACCCTATTCTGGGCCCAATTTCATAGAGCTGCTAAGCACAAAAATTTGCTTAACATGAAATTTCTTCCTTGATAAAAACAGGATTACCAACCAAATTTCCATGTGTTGCATATTGCTTGTTACTGGAATTCAGCTGTTGTTTGCTTATCCTGAAAATCACATGGAAATTTGGTTGGTAATCCTGTTTTTATCAAGGAAGAAATTTCATGCTAAGCAAATTTTTGTGCTTAGCAGCTCTATGAAATTGGGCCCTGGTATAATATCTCCCAAATCGAGGTTGTTCCTCTTGATAAATATACCCAATTGAGATCTTAGCAATCCCAAGTCCCAAGTCTCTCCCCCAAAGGCCTCAAATGAGGGTTTAAATCCACCCCGATTGGGACCACTTTACCACTGACACAAGACACATTCTGCAATAATAACCCAGTGATTTATCACTCACCTGGCCAGTCCCAGGTAGTCCACAGGGTTAAGATAGACCTTCCCCATGTGTGCCATAGTATAAACAAATAATATCAATCCCAAACTCTACCATGGTGTGAACTTCAACTGACCTCCATCTTAATGACAATTTGTTATCTAAAAAAATGATATCACAGAGCTGGATAGGCTAAAAAAGACCAGGGCCCAATTTCATGGAGCTGCTAAAGCACAAAAAGTAGCTAAGCACAACAAAGTTATGCTAACTAGAATAAGGTTACCAGCCAAAATACCATGTCTCATGTACAATTTGTGACTGGTATCCTGCTCATTTCTGCTAAGCAAACCCTTGTTAAGCAATATTTTCTGCTTAAGCAACTCTATGAAATTGGGCCCAGGGCCCAATTTCCTAGAGCTGCTTAATCAGAAAATATTGCTTAAAAATGTTCTGCTTAGCAGAAATGAGCAGGATACCAGCCACCAATTGTACGTGTGATATGGTATTTTGGCTGGTAACCCTGTTCTGGTAAGCATAATTATGTTGTGCTTAGCAACTTTTTCTGCTTAAGCAGCTCTATGATATTGGGCCCAGGCCCAATTTCATAAAGCTGCTTAGCAGAAAATTCTGCTCAGCAAATTTCTTTGCTAAGCAAGACATGAGTTGGGTACCAGTCACAGCATTGGTAACTGTGTGGTATTTTGGCTGGTAACCTATTTTTCTTAAGCAAGAGTATTCTGTGCTTAGCAAGTTTTGTGCTTACATGCTTCATGAAATTTGGCCCCCTGGCTTGAAATTTGGGGGAAAGTTCACAAGACCACAGGGTTTGTTTCTCAAAATGTTTGCTGGACCAAAATTGGGTTTTACAAGACCAGAATCAAAATGGAAAAAAACCTTCCTGACACAGTTTAACATGCATGTAACTGTTTTTTATCTGAACAAGCACTAAGATGTAAGATTTATCTAATTTGTCCGTATGGGTATTATGTATACTTCATTACTCAATAGAATTGAATATTTAGGTATTTTTATCAATTTCAAAGTCAACATTTGAACAACATTTGTTTTCCTTATAAGATACTACAATGAGGTATTTCTATTCAATTAAAAAAAACGCCAAGACCGCCGGACTTATCCAGTGGTGAGTTTACTGGCCTAACACTAAAATCACTGGCCTCGGGCCTGTGGCCCAGTAGAAAATTTGAGCCCTGGAGACACAAGACAAGAAATTGTATGCTATAATCTGAACTGATTAAAGGTATCGTACACGTTTGGTAATTACTCAAAACAAATATTAGCATAAAAACGGACTTGGTAACAAGCAACGGAGAGCTGTTGATAGTATATAACATTGTAGGAAACGACTCCCTCTGAAGTAACGTAGTTTTTGAGAAGAGGTAATTTCTCACTAAAATAATAAAAACTTCTTGCAAGAAGCTTTTATTCCTATCTGAAAGCACACAAATTTGTACAACAAGGGTGTTTTTTCTTTCATCATTTTCTTGGAACTTCGATGACCAATTGAGCCCAAATTTTCACAGGCTTGTTATTTTATGCATATGTTGGGATACACCAAGTGAGAACACTGGTCTTTGACAATTACCAAACGTGTTCAGTGCCTTTAAGTACATGTACCTTGTAACAGTACTCCTTCCAGAAATCCTGCACACACACAAAAATGCCCTCTTATCAAATGCTGGGACTTTTCAATTATGATTTCATACAAGTTCTAAAAACAATGACTGCGGTCAGGGTATGCACAAGTTCAACGCCGCCGACTTTCCAAACTTAATGCTGATCACAACTTGAACTTTCACAGAAGGTCATTTTAAGGTCGCAGGATGTGTTGCAACCATATACAAATGCATTATTAAATAGGGTTGATTTTAGTAGGGCCGATTACACAGTCCGAAAAATTGGGCCGATTTTTAATTGGCTGGGGACACTGTTATGGTTCAGTAAATTTTTCTGCTAATTGTAAGAACAGAAATTTTTACAGTGCTATAAAATTGCTATAAAACTTTTCATTACAGAGCCAATTCCCAAGAAGTAAAAACCGATTAACCCCAGCGCCACCCCATGTTCGTTTCACACTTGATGCAACTTTTCCTGGGAAGGAATGAACACTCGTTATGCTAAACCCTAGGGTTGTCTCACTTAACCCTACTCCCAAGCAGGGCCCAGTTTCATAAAGCTGCTTAGCGGAAAATTCTGCTAAACAAATTTCTTTGCTAAGCAAGAATTGAGTGGGTACCAGTCACATCAATGGTAACTGTATAACAGTTTGGCTGGCAACCTGTTTTTTCCTGAGCAAGAGTTTTCTGTGTGCTTAGCAAGTTTTTGTGTTTACATGCTTTATGAAATTGGGCCCTGCTTAAGCAAAAAAGTTGCTTAGCAAAACAAAAGTATGCTTACCAGAATAAGATTACCAGCCAAAATGGCATATCAAATTTACTATCTGTCACTGGTATCCTGCTCACTTTTTATTTTACTTAGCCAAAAGTTTTTGTGCTCACATGCTTTATGAAATTGGGCCCCGGGCTGCATGTAGCTTTTTTCCACGGAAATGGCTATTTGCCTGGAGTTCAACGGGAGTTAGCAATTCAGGTGTGAAAAACTCAACCAAATGTTCCCAGGAATTTCCTGGGAAATTCATCTGTAGTGTGAAAGGAGATACACATACCTGTAAGAAGTAAACTTTGCATTGATTATTGTGAACCTAATTATGCTAGTATACAATGTACTTCGATTACCCCCCACCCCAACTTATTATGGCCATCAAAATCGGTCCAAATAAATGCTGCTTTGATACGAAACTGCGAACAACAGAATCACTCTCCACAGTGTCCCTAACTATGGTCAAGACGCCAGTGCAATTACTTCAGGTACAACTCCCCCGAAAACCATCAACAACCCCCTACAGCGACCCCACAATAAAAAAATGCAGGTTTTTTTGTAATCAATGCATTTAAGACTTTTTGGGTTGGAATGGCATACCAGGCCAACGCCTTCTGGATTTGGTAAAACTGCACACCTACAACAGAGACATGGACGGAAAGTGATAAGGGGGCTAATTAGAGACAAGTTTATCGGAGGTCACTAGAAAGAGACTCTCGAGTCCGACAGGATTTCAAAAGGGACTGAAAAATTCATGGCTGAGGCAACAATAGGTAAGCCAGCATCTGTGTATATGTTTTATTGTTCCCCCCTGTCTTTTTCTCCCCTCGATTCTATGAAAGGAATTATACGCTCTGATGAAAGAACGATTCTTTAATAAGATTGTGGTTTGACGTTACCTTGAAAATTGATTGGGGTAACTTGTATGCCATGATCATGGGTGGGTGTATGATTTTTTGGAATAGAAAGGAGAGGGGTGCGGGGTACGGGGTGCGTGGCGCAGGGTTACGGGTCGCAGGTTGGAGCTGGGGGTTTGGGATTGAATGCTAGAGTTCATGTGAGTGATTCATAACATGAGAGACCCTTAAAGGCACTGAACACGTTTGGAAATTGTCGAAGACCAGTGCTCTCATTTGGTGTATCCCAACACATGCATAAAATAACAAGCCTGTGAAAATTTGGGCTCAATTGGTCATCGAAGTTGCAAGAAAATGATGAAATAAAAAACACCCTTGTTGTACAAATTTGTGTGCTTTCAGATAGGAATAAAAACTTCTTGCAAGAAGTTTTTATTATTTTAGTGAGAAATTACCTCTTTCTCAAAAACTACGTTACTTCAGAGGGAGTCGTTTCCTACAATGTTTCATACAATCAACAGCTCTCCGTTGCTTGTTACCAAGTAAGTTTTTATGCTAATATTTGTTTTGAGTCATTACCAAACGTGTACGATACCTTTAAATAAGCTGCAGTTCAGAGTGATCTTCAAAAAACGGCCACAAGAGAATGAAGCCATGTCAAAGTGGACATTGAAACTGAAGAATTCAGGGGGGGGAATTGCAACAATTCTTATTTAAGCAAGGTTTTAAATTTGTAGTTACATGGTGTACTGGAAATCGGTTAAAGGGATTGTATACGTTTGGTAATTGGTACCAATTGTTTGTTTCAATCCTACACAGTTGTAGATATTTGCCATAAAACTAACCTGTGAAAATTTCATTTCAAAAGGTGGTAGCGTTTTTGAGATATTGCCGAAAATTTGGAGTGGTTTGTCCACGCAGGAAGAATAATCTGCAATTGGAATACACAATCTGAGAAGCGCTACTGCTTCTCAGATTCAAATTTGGGGGGATAAAAAGTGATATCTTTTTCAATAACCACAGCATTTCGAAGTGAAAAGTTTCTCAAAATGCATTATACTACCCAAAGCTGCTGTACTTCTTACCAAGTAAGTTTTTATTGCCATTAATTTTCAGAGTCATTACCAAATGTATACAGGCTACAAAGTCCTTCTTACATTTTGCATAAATTCAATAAAGTTGGTTTACCATATTTTGAAGCACTTTGTAAACAGAGTGTGATACATATTCCCAAACAGTACTTGTTAAACAAAGATATCCACTTTTGTTTTAAGGAAAACATTCATCTTTTGTGTTTGATTGATTTTCTCCTGATTCATACCCATTTTAAATTTCAGGCCATTTTTATTATTACAAAATATGAAACACCAAATATGGACCTAATACATCTTTATCATGGGGCAGCTATCTGGTTTTTCCTCCCATTCAAATCAATGTCACCGAACCGAGGCTAGAAGGGAAATAGTCCGGTCCCCTTTTTAGCATTATGAAAATCTTAATCAAGATTGACATTGTTTACAGGGGGACAAGACAAAGATGGTGGCAACAAGATAAAGGTTTATAGCACTGAGCCGATGAGGAGTTGAAAAATGTCTGTGGAAAATTTTAAAAGTAGGCCGATCTATGACTTGAGCCAACGACACCGCACTCTAGTTTTGAGCCTCTAATTTCAAACAGACTCAACAAAATTGTTAAGCGACTACAAAAAAACAATTTACAAACACAATGCAAACTTCTGAGCAGTGAAGTGATAATTCAGTGAAGTGATAATTTCTAGGCCATTTACGTCTATGCGTGAGATCTACTTAAAAGGGGTGGGGCTTCGTTATGGACCAGCAACACATCGGGTCTAGACAGCAGTGGAGTGTAACAAAGTATAACCTGAATCCGTAGTCCAGAACCAGGGTCTGGAACTGGAGTTTAAAAGATTAGAATAACTTCATGGCAGGTTCGTTGACTTTGAATCCCTTAAGAAAACGATGATGTCGAGTTTATATTTGCTGTTGACAAAACGGCTGCATAGCCAGGTGTACTTTTTTAGTCAAGGATGGGTACTTTTAATAATGGGCCGGGGCTCCATGTGAAGTGGGTCGCACTCTACCACAAAAAAAAACAATACACGTTAAAAATGCACTTTTCTTGTCAATGATTCCTTTTCATGAACACTCTCTGAATAGTCACCAACCACTGTCACACTAAACGGTTTTGCTTTTCAGTTTTTATATCGTACAAACTCCTCCAAATGGGTCACAACCAAAAACCACAATGTCATCCTTTTCATATATTTTAAATCCCGCAGCTAAGCTGCTTTCACCCCCGCAGCTGAACTTGTCTCGTACTTTTTTTGCGCACGCGGTAATTATACCTGGAAACCACACTATATATGGAAATGGAAAGGGAATTATAAAAGTACTAAAATATAATACAGGTACACTTTGCAATGCAGGAGTGCCCGTTCCGCCAAAGTACAGTTTACGCTTTGAGTCATTGTGCGCTTGCGTAGCTCCACCCCCTGGTTCTGAGCACACAAACCGGCTCCCCTCTGTATTCCCTGGTTCCCAGCTCTTGATACCATCCCCAAAAATGTACATTGTATACCTCCACCTACTCCATCCTTGGTTCTTACATTCACACCCCCCTCTTAATAAAATCTCTCAAACCTCTTGCCTCAACAGTGGTCCACCCTCATCTACAGTACATCCCACCACTAATGTAATTGTATTCTTAACAGTACAAGGGCTTCACCAACTCCATCCTTAGTTTTTACATTTACTACCCCTTCCCAATAAAATCTCTGAAACCTCTTGCCTCAACCCTCACACATCCCACTACTAGTGTAATTGTACTCTTGCATTGGACTCACCAACTCTATCCCTGTTTAGTACATTACACTCCCCCCACCTTAATCCCTGAAACTTAAACTGTAGACTACCAGCACCTCTTCCTTTATCAGTTGTAAAGAACATGTCCCGTCCCAACTATAGAATTGTCCCAACTACAGTTGGGACCGGTCTCAACTTGAGTGTTTACAGTTGGGACGGCCCAACCATAGCTGGGGGACCCAGCGATCTTTCACTGTGCAGGGGGGATTGGACCAGTGGTCAACACTAGGCTGTGATGGTAGGTGGTGAGGGGTGCATGATGATGGAACATTGGCATGGAGTAATGAAATTTCACTTCATTCATTTTATCATTTGAAACGGAACAAACACATACACCAACCTGCTTCAATCACCCTCCCCCTTCCCTGGTACCATATAAACTAATTGCCCACCCCACCCCCATCTAACTCTCAATACCCAACCCCTTCCCCCTCAAGCAGCGCCTCTTAAAACCCAAATGTCAGTCTCCCCTTACCCCCAGAGGGCTCTTTAGAGAGCTTCATGCAGTCATATCTTGTTGTTTTAGACCCAGAGGTCCCTCAGCCTGATAAAAACAAACCCTCTCTAAGCCAAAACCATGGTTACCACAGCCTGCACAGGTGCGTGCCCCATTTTTAGTAGTCGCCAATGGAATGACACTTCCTTTGATTGGTGTACAATCATAAAATTCCTTTAAAAAAAAAAAAAAACCAACTATGAATTTCCTGTCGGACAATAGCGCAGACACAATTGTTATCTGAGGAAGCAACAGAGAAAATGACAGTGTCAATACACAGGCACTCGATTGAGTCTAAAAGTGACGAATTGGGGCGCACCTGCGAGCTCTCGGAAACCTCTTGAGAGTTTGAGATAAAACGTTCAAGTCTGACAGGCCAATTGATGTCAAAATGATGAATTATTAATCGTTTGAAGTGCAATTAATAACTTTAGATACATGATGTTAAACGTCACATTAAAGGAAGGTATGAATTTCAAATAATCAACAATTTTTTATATATTTTTTTTAAACTTTTGCACCGATTTGTGAATCCTTCTTAGGGATAGACAAAGACCTGGATGAAGCTTGTAAAGAAAGGGTTCTATCTAAAGCAGAGGCGGTCAAAAGTAACATCGACCATCCACTAAACAAATTTTTCATCAGACTAAGGAGTGGTAGGAGATGGCAGTCACTTCGATGCAAAACAAAAAAATACCTCAACTCCTTCGCACCATACGCTGTCCGTCTCCTCGATGATCAGCCCAGACGTTAATTACTTTCTGCAATGTTGTTGTTTAATTGACCTAATTTTATTCAGCATATTTTTGTTTTGTGTGTAATTATTCTGTGTATGGCATGTATGCAACAAAATTTTCCTCATTGGTAGGACCAATAAACTGAATTGAATTGAATTGAATTACAAGCCTTAAAGCAACATATTTAACGATTACTGAGCCAAATCAATAAGCTGCTCAGCTAAAATTAGTGCTTAGCAAATTGTTTTGCTAAGCAAAAAATAGCAGGGGAACCAGTCCAAAACAGTATGCATTACTAAGTATTTTGGCAGGTAACCTGCTTTTGCTAAGCGAGACTTTCTATGCTAAGTAAAATTGGGTCCTGATAGTGAACTCATGTTTCCCGTGCTAACTTCTTAGGAAATGTAGAAGAAAAAATCCACTTAGCAGATCTATCAAATTTAGTCTAGTTTTCCAAGGAATATGTGGTTGATATGAAGCCAAAAAAAAGACAAAGAAAACAAAAAGGAAGTTTATTTATGAGTCACTCAAAAATGCCATTTAAAAAAATAATAACAAATCCCAAACAAGGCGTACCTGGAAATTTCACATTCCATCGAGACCAAAGGGGTAGTCCAAATAAATTTAACCGATAAAAACTTGTGGACTCTGTTTTGATTTCCTCTTCTCCAACCTGAACCCGAGTAACAAAACAAAACAAAATTGTGCGAAAATTCGGGTGAGCTGGAAACCTTGCTTGACCTGGCCCCAATTTCATGGAGCTGCTTAAGCACAACAAATTGTTTAACAAATTTCTGCTTAGCAGAAATGAGAAAGATACCAGTCACAGATTGTACATGTGACATGGTAGTTTGGCTGGTAACCATATTCTGGTAAGCATAATTTTGTTGTGCTTAGCTTCTTTTTGTGCTTAAGCAGATCTATAAAATTGCAATTTCATAAAGCATGTAAGCACAAAAACTTGCTAAGCACAGAAAACTCTTGCTTAAGAAAAGTAGGTTAAAAGCCAAAACACCATACAGTTACCATTGACGTGACTGGTACCCCACTCATTTCTTGCTTAGCAAAGAAATTTGCCTGGCAGAATTTTCTACTAAACAGCAATTTCATAGAGCTGCTTAAGCAGAAAATATTGCTTAACAATTGTCTGCTAAGCAGAAATGAGCAGGATACCAGTCAAAAATTGTACATAAGTATGTGACATGGTAACCTTATTTTGGTAAGCGTAATTTTGTTGTGCTTAGCTACTTTTTGTGCTTAAGCAGCTCTATGAAATTGGGCCCTGGTGAGTCAAGGTGAACTTTACTTGACCTGTTGATTGGTTTGAAATGATACCCAGGTGTGAGTGTGTGTAATTGGGTGAAATACATGTAAAGTGTTTTAGGAAAGTAGGCTGTTGGGACAGCCGGGCTTATGATGGCTCTAGAAGGTGTGACAGGGTGTGATGTGAATGTGCCAAGCTAAACTCTGCATTTATGCAATGACTTATGCCTAGGTAGTGAACCCAAACCAAATTCCATAAAGCTGGGCTCAATTTCATAGAGCTGCTTTAAGCAGAAAACTTTGCTTAAAGTTTCCTGCTAAACGAAAATGAGGAGGATACCAGTCAGAAATGGTTCATGTGAAATGGTATTTTGGCTGGTTACCTTTTTCTGGTAAGCATAGTTTTGCTGGTTTTTGTGCTTAAGTAACTCATTGAATTGGGCCCTGTGCAGCACCAAGAATTTGCTTGGCGCAGAAATCTTGCTCGGTGGAAATGGGTTACCAGCCAAAATGTAACATATATATTGTTTGTGACTGGTTCCCTGCTAATTTCTGCTTAGCAGAAAAAATTTCTAAGCACCATTTTCTGCTGAAACAAATGTATTAAGTTGGTCCCTGGCTGTGGCTGAAACCTGGCTGAGGCTGATTGTTGGCTCTGGCTACATAGGATTAAACAGCTCACCGTTGTTTCTCAGGCCAGCATGGCCTACTTTCATAAAGTTGTTAAGCAGAAAATAAGAGCTTAGGAAATCTTTCTGCTTTTGCAAAACGAGTCAAAAACAAACAAAAAACACAATTTATGGAATGTTGGCTGGTAACCAGTATTTGTTTAGCAACTTTTTTCTGAGCTAAGCAATTATCTGTACTTAACAGCTTTTATGAAATTGGGCCCAGCTATATAGCCAAAGACAATTTTTGTTTTCATGCCCAACAATCGGCATAGTTTTTATTTCACAACTAACTACCAAAGTGAGGCTGGAAGGAAAAATTAGTCTGGATCCTTTTGTGCTAAGTCTGCGGTTCCATCATTATGCAAAATGGAAGACAGGGTATCAGACCAAACTGATTATTGTATGAGGTCCCACTCCCCACTCACTCATTGTAAACAACCTGTGCTTGAATCTAGTCTGGGTGAACTAGGCTACAGTTCCTGACTAATCTACATTACTATTTTAAAAGCCAGAATCTTTTGTGAATCCTTTTTTTTCAGTCACCTCCTACATGTCAGTGTCAAATTTTTGTTTTATCTCCACCATAACAGGGTCCAGCGATTTCAGACAAAATGGACGGGGCCATGTGATTTGATTACCGAGTCTGTGACAATCACAACAAAATTAACGACCACAAAATGAGCTGCCACAAAAAACCAAAACCAAAAAAACCATCACGACAAACCACTCAGAGGATTGCAGTCTCTGGAATCACTGCAGCAGAAAGTGCAAAAAACACAACAATTGTGCTCCGCCAATAAAAAAAAGCAGCCCTGTGCACACACAACCCTGGACCCAGTCAACCAAATCCTATTTCAATTATTTCCCGGTTCTGATAATGTGGGGGTCAATACCCACTCAGTTTGCTCCGTGGAAACAGGGTGGGGAATCGGCTTTGGAGTGATAGTATCAATGAAGTGGCTGATTGAAATACTTGACACGGTCTATTAAGGTTTTGAAGGATGCATGCCACAACAAAAAAAGGAACCAATACTCCAAGCTTTGGAGTCTCTCAAACAGGCACCGAAAAAATCCTAGAAATAAGTGGGCGCTCGGAATATAAAAACAAATCTCCATGAATGGAGAGGGGGGGGTCGTTTAGTCTGCAGAATGCGTGAGAAAATCAACCTACGTGATCGTATCATGCTGGTCTTTTCATCGGTGTACAAATAGTTCCGGAAAGAAAAAAAATAATGCAAAAAACAGAAAGAAAGAAAAAGACGGCAGTCGTAATGTTTTCTCCCCTCCGTCACCAACACCCTGCATGCCTGGCGAATGCCAAAGAAAAAAAAACTGAGAACGTCGACCAGTCTATGGTCGGTCGTTAAGCCAGGCATGCATAAAGGCTTAGGTAAACTTTGCCAGTTTGGCCCCTCAGGCAGCACTGGAGATGAAAGAACCATTCTATTAGTGTCGCTGCGGTGGACACTAATACGAGATCCAAACGTCACTGACAGGTCGCGGACAAAAGCCGATTGCCACCTTAAGTCAACTTTACAACTTCCCTGGGGCTTTTTGGAGTGGGGCTCTCTCACACACAGGAAGTTTTTACTCTTGAAGAGTGTTGAAAGTGTTTAAGTTGATATTTGATTGGATTTTGATTATGGTTGGGGGGGAAAAAAAGAAGGAAAAAAACGGGCATCGATTGTGTTGTCCTCCCGTTAGCCGCAGCTTTCCCTGACGATGGTAACCAACACTTTGTTGGCCTTGCATAACGTTGTGGAAGAGGGGGATAATGGCGGTAGTTTGTTTGCGGCCGAAAGAGACTCGTTTGGGTTAAAGGGTAAAGTGAAGGTTCTGGGGGACCGTAGGGTATTAAAGTGGCAATGCCTGGGGTTAAATGAGGCAAAAACGATTGACATATTGCGCATTATGCTTCATTCATACATTGTAATTCAAGTGTGCATTTTTGATTTTCATTCATACGTAAAATAATTTCCAAAAAAGGAATTGGGGGGGGGGTGAGGGGGGATTAATGGCAATAAACGTCTTTACAAATTTCTTTTTAAAATGAATGTCACTAGAGAAAAGAGAAAACAGTTAAACCTCCACAAACAAACTTCAAGTCAAGTTATTTTTTAAGGTTGAAAATATTGAGCAATTCTTGTTTGTATTGCTGCCCACCATCCCCTTGTTTATGGTCAAGGAATGTAAAGCGCATTGATACGTCATTGTAAAATGCGCTGTATAAGAACTAGTTATTATTATTATACGCATAAGCCCAACAATGAATTTCATTGGCTGATCGGACACTAACCTTCATTGGTCTCTTGAGGGCTTCCTGGATATCCAGTCTCTTCCTCATAATGGTGGCGTCTAGTTTCCTTTCAAATGCCAACAGGTCCATGTAGGCCTGGGACTCGGGCACCAGCTCGCGAATTCTCGGCGGGAGTACCTTGTCAGCCATTTTCTTCTTCTTCCTGGCACTGCTCCCGCTTGAGCCGCTTGCCCCAATTGACGCACTGGGAAAAAATTAGGGGTTGAAAATTTGTGACGGTCAATTAACAGTAGACAAAGTTTACAAACCGGATAAACATAAGTTCAAAAATCGCAGGGGGGTGGGGGACCAGTTTTTCTAATCAAATTTCAACAAAACTACAGAGAGGAAAACTTCACACTTATGATCAAATATTAACTAAAAACAAAATAAATAAGGATAAATAGTCAAATGATTTTGTTGAAGCTGATCTTTAACTGTTTTCATACTTGGAGGCTGTGCCAGCTTGCTTGATCAAAGGACACCACAAGTAGTATTATATAAATAATTTCAAGGGGGGCACCAAGGCCAAGTAAAACACGGGCAATGCAGGCCATGAAAAGGGCCAGCAGTCTCCATGGCATGCTGTGCCTCTGGATTCGACAAGTCTGAGTCACTGAGTGTGTCTTTATAAATCCAATATTCTCCCCCAATACATCCCAGGTAATTTTTTTTACGAAATTGATGGAGTACAGCTTTACTCAGTACAAACAGTTTTACATGAAACTTAAACGGCGGAAATTGATGATTGAATCTCATATCCTTTGGAATCTTATGGGAATGAGATGCCCCAATTGACTTGTGAAACCTATTTTTTAGAAATGTATCTTTTTAGTAGAGCGTACTTTCTGACTTCAGAATGTATAATGCACGTAAAAAGAACCCAGTGCACTTATCATTAAAGGCATCGTACACGTTTGGTAATTGTCAAAGACCAGTGTTCTCACTTGGTGTATCCCAACATATACATAAAATAACAAGCCTGTGAAAATTTGGGCTCAACTGGTCATCGAAGTTGCAAGAAAATGATGAAAGAAAAAACACCTCCTTGTACAAATTTCTGTGCTTTCAGTTAGGAATAAAAACTTCTTGCAAGAAGTTTTTATTATTTTAGTGAGAAATTACCTCTTTCTCAAAAACTACGTTACTTCAGAGGGAGTCGTTTCTCACAATGTTTTATACTATCAACAGCTCTCCGTTGCTCTTTACCAAGTAAGATTTTATGCTAATAGATATTTTGAGTAATTACCAAATGTGTACGATGCCTTTAAGAGAAGGGGTTTGCCCCGGTGTTCCTGGTTTGATCGGCAGCATATTGCGCCACAGCACCTTGTAAACCATAACATGGTGCTATGTAAATGAATAGGTCTCATACTTCAAAAACGTAGCTCCGCATACCTTGCAGAAAAAAAAAACGGAGCGCTTTGATATGCCCATTGGGTGTAATAAAGCGCTATATAAGAACTCAGTATTATTATTATAAAAAAGAACCAAATTTCTAGCGAGATCTTCAATAAATTCCCTTGCAACAAACAGCAAAATTGTAACTTTTCAAACAAAAATTGATTTCAAAATCAACACAAGTCAAGAAAATTAGGCGTTGCAAACTTTTTTTCGTTTCAAATTTGTTCTATGTTTTTTCCCTCTTTTTTTAAATGAAAATCAAATGTTGATTTTCAAATATATTTTTAAACCCAACCCAACCACATTTTCAAGTTAAAAACCAAACAAGTTAAACGGATTCTCAAAACACTGATAATTCTGAACGGCCCCTTGATACTTTTTATCAATAAATCATTCAAGTTTGGGTGTAGCAATTTGAATGAAATTGCACAGGTTTTTGATAAATTTCAGTTAGGGAATTCAAAACATCAGTCATTGCCCTTTTGAGGTCTGTGACCCCCATCGGTTAAAACCACAAATTAGTGAACATCCGAAAAACCTTCTACACTCCTAATGGGTTTATCAAAAAAAACACTGAATCAATGCATATATTTTTCTTCTCTTCTTCTTTATTTTCTTTGGAGCGCACCGGGTTGGGTTCATCAATGACGTTGAGAAAACCAGCATTTGTTGATCCTCGGATGATTTTGAACAGTGTACATTCAGAAATAACGAATGTGAACTGTGCAAACAACACAGTGGCATGCACATAAAAAGGAAAAAAATTGCTACAGAACATTTCAAAAAAATACCCTTTTCAAAGTTCTCCTCAGGTTTTTTTCAAAACTGTGGGGCATTCTGGGCCAACATTTTGGGATGTTTTGGCCGTTTGTATTGACACAAGGTCCTCGGAATGTTTTCGAATTGGTGTTTTTCTTGGTTTTCAAAGCCCTACTGTGCAATTTGGAGCATTCTATATGGTTTTCTTTTCATGTTTTTTGTAAAACTACCGTAATAAAAAAAAAATTAAAAAATTAAAAATTGGGTTGCGTATCGGCGAATTTTTGTGTGTATCGGCCGAAATTCTTGCGTATCGGGACGCAATTCTTGCGTATCGGGATGCAATTCTTGCGTATCCCTGCTTTTCATAACTGCCAACTCCTTTATTCCTTTAAACACTTCAACCCAAACCCCCCTCCCCTCTCAACCAAAAGGGGGGAAATAGAAAGAAATGCAACAAATTTCAGTACAATTCCCTTTTTTGTAATCCTAACAATCCCCAGCCCTTCAAATTCCACCATAATCTTTTACGTGCATTACACAACGCAAGGGACCTACTGTACGGCTTTACGTCCCACCTGAAGGACGAAGCAATACTGGTTAAGTGTCTATAGCTTAGGACACACACAAGTTACTGCGCCTTGAACACCCAGCAGGGTGGATATGTGCGCATTACAAGTCTTATTATTATTATTATTATTATTATTATTAAGTGTCAAAATCGGGACTCGAACCCACACTCTGCTGATCAGAAACACCCGAGCTCGAGTCCAGTGAGCTTGACCGCTCGGCAACCACACGCCATAGACACATCACATCAACAGTGGTTTTACAAAAGAGATCATTTCAACTTGAAAAATATCTATGATCACTTCTCCCTAATAAACTGTTGATTATGGTGGATCGCTCATCACAATTTATCATCCACTTACAAGTCAAAGTTTTGCTAACCCAAAAGTCCCCCTTCACGATATTATGGTAACTCAACACCTAAACTGTTGGACTCTGATTGTGGTGACATGCCTTGATCCCATTTAAAACATGATCGATACCAGTGAAGTCCTCTGTCCAACAGGCTGCTTTTTTGGACATCCTAATTATTATTTGGACACCAATCTTTTTCAATTAACAGCGAATTTCGACAAAAGTTTTTTTCAGCTTCTGGTAAACACCCTGCTGCAATACATGATGTATACCAATTACAAACACACCGGATAAAGTACCACTCCCTGTTGAGGCTTATGCATGCCTGTCCAATGTTTGTTTTGGTGTTGGTTTTCCTGTATATTTTGGGTTCGTTAATGAAGGGTTGTTAACAAAGTAGCTTTCTTCTTACCAGTAGGGGGCCTCACACAATAGGACAAACCCTACAAAATGTAAACAGGGCATTGACTGGGCGATTCTTTCTTCCGCAGATGCAATTTTGCCTAATTAGACAGTCTCCGCCACACACAAGAGTGTCACTATATTTACACAGGCTGATAATTTGTACATTTTGGCACGGCAGTTTTTTTTCTGAAAAGAGGGCGCCACTATGAGGGAAAGTTATATTTCTACTGGACCATTTCAAGGGGCACCAAGGCAAAGACCAGGGGCATGCGGGCAATTTGCCTTCCTTGAAAAGGCACAGCGCTTTTTCCTTAATAGAGGGCACCTCTATACTGGAACATTTCAAGGGGCACCAAGGCAATGACCAGGGGCATGGAGGCAATTTGCCTTCCTATAAAAGCGTTGCGTAATGTCTCTGAAAATTAATGGCAATAAAAACTCACTTGGTAAGAAGTACAGCAGCTTTGGTTAGTATATCGAATTGTGAGAAACTTTTCACTTCGAAGTACTGCAGTTATGGAAAAAGATATCACTTTTTATCCCCCAAAAATTAGAATCTGAGAAGCATTACTGCAGTAACGTTTCTCAGATTTCATAATTCAATTGCAGATTATTCTTCCTGCGTGGACATAACCGCTTCAGATTTTTGGCAATATCTCAAAAACGCTACCACCTTGTGAAATGAGATGTTCACAGGTTAGTTTTATGGTATATATCTACAACTATATAGAATTGAAACAAACAGTGGGTTCCAATTACCAAATGTATTTATAAAACCCTTAAAAAGCAACTGTTCCTCAGTGAACCGAACCTCCAAAAAACCAAAGCAGGTATTTCCCTTTAAAAATTCAGGAAAATTCCATTGGAAGCCATTGACCAGTGAATTTGCCAACAGATTTGAGTTGCGTGCATGTCCCCGTTAGTTTGCCCAGATCAATCTTGACAATGTCAATTTGTGAGCGATTGTTATTTTTAATATTCCGGGAGTCGAGAGCGAAGGGTTCCGGGTGGGGGGCTTTTGGTATGGTGTGAATTCAATCGAAAGGCCAAAGCGAAAAAATGAAACGGTTAGTGTCCTTTTCACCGATACCAAAAGAAAGGTTTGGGGGTATTTCTTTTGACAACTTCTTTGACCACATTGAATATTATTTCAGTTGGATAAAGATTTTATTGGTGGGCCTAGAGCATTTTTTCCTATATTTAAACACAGTTGACTGATCAAAACAATAACAACGATGAGCAATTTGTCAATTTTTCGGTGTGTGTTTTTCTTTTAACAGAGGGCTTTTATTGGCCACATTCACAATTTCTGTGTTTTGATTTAGTTGTTTTTGCTACACATGCAGATTCTTGCACGCCTTTAAGCAGGACCCCAACTTCATGAGAGCTACTTATAAATAAAAAGCAGCTAAGCACAACAAAATTATGCTTACCAGAATAAGGTTACCAGCCAAAATACAATGTCACATGTACAATCAGTGAATGGTATCCTGCTTATCAATGCTCAGCAGAAAGTTGTTCAGCATAATTTTCTGCTTAAGCAGCTCTATGAAATTGGGCACTGTCTGTTATTTATTGTTATTTTTTTTGTGGACACATTTTTCTTGGCTAGGGCTAGTAAGGTGACGGGTGATAAACTGTTTTTTTCTGTCGCATGGCGACAAGTGAGTTCATACAAAGGTTGACAGAAATTCTGTCAAGTCTGAAAAAAGGAAAAACTGTCACCGAATGTTTAGCTTCAACCATCCTATTTATTGAACATTTGGGATATTTTGAATGAAAGGTTTGTAATGGTGCATAAACTACTTTGATTGGAATAAAATTAACCATGACTGGTACCTTTGGAGGGAGGTGGAGGAAATGAAGAGCATTGAGGGAGGGGGGGGCAACCTAGGAGTTTTGAATGATTTACTTGGGATCCTTCCTCATTCAAACAAAATCCAACACTATATGGTAACTCGACACCCAAACTGTTGGACTCTGATTATGGTGGTTAATTGCCTGATCCCATGTAAAGCATGATCAGCTTACTGATGCAGTCCTCAGTCTAACACCATGTATAACAGTAAGTCAACACCCAAAACTGTTGGACTCTGATTAATATTATTGTATGCCTGATCCCATGTAAAGCATGATCAGTTTACTAGTGCAGTCCTCAGTACAACACCATAGAGTAACTCAACACCCAAACTGTTGGATTCTGATTATGGTGGTATGCCTGATCCCATGTAAAGCTTAATCAGTTTACTAGTGCAGTCCTTATTCCAACAAAATCAACAGAACATGCTGTTGGATTTTGATTGGTTGGGGAGGGGGGGGGGCTGGTAGAGGCAAGGGAATCCACACAGAATGTTCCCTAATTCATTCAGGAAAATTATCTGTCAGTACCTTTGTCCTTTTTTCTGGGCATCTGAGGGGTGAGCATGACGCTTGCGAGACTGGTCCATTCCTGGGCCCATAGAGCTCCTCATACCCGCATAGGGAGGGGGCATTCCTGGGGCCATACGCTGGCTGGAGCTCCCTGGTCTCTGTAGAGAAAATAGGACAACAAAATCAGTCATAAAACAACAGCTTTTTCCAAGTTCTAGAAATCAAGAGATGTTCACAGACAAAATAAAATTCACATATAGAATCACAGCTAGGCTCTTTCTATTGTATTACCACTTGCAAAGTTCCCTGTGCATACATGCTGAAACTTCTTATTCTTGTTCCATTTCATATGGAAGGGACCACACTATTTTACCTGTCACTCTCTTTTTTTGTTAAATTTACCCTAACCCCTATGTCTTTGGCTAGACCCTCCCATGCCCTCCAAAATCAACTGGAATGGCAAAGGTAGTGGGTTCAAATTCCACCCAAGTAATATGCCTGTGGATTTTTTCACAGGACTCAGGAAAGTACAGAGTACACAGTGCTTTACACACATCGATGTATGGGTAAAATCAAATAATATTCTTTATCCCCGATGCAAATTTTACATCTATAATTATATCTCACATCCATTTCACAGACTTTTCAATTCTGAAAAGGTTTGCTGAGCATGGCTTAACAAAAAATGGGTCACCCGTCTAAATAACATGCAACTGAATATTAATAAGGACCCTGGCTCCCTGCAAATTCATGCTTAGCAAATAAACACTGACAATTCTTGCTTAGCATAATCAGGTCACCAGCCAAAATTACATGTGATACATTTTGACTGGTTCCCTGCTTAGCAGGTCGATCTGCCAGCAACAAAACAAACATACAGTAGGTAAAAAAAAAGCCACAGATAACGCAACCTCAAATATTACGCCGATCTCTGAAGTGACAAAACCGCAACTTGTATCCGATCAAATGCGCACGTGCGTACACAAAATACATATTTGAACTCGCGGTGAATCAGAAGCGTGCGCAACATGCGAGTTCTCGCTAAAAAAAAAAATTAACACCCTTTATTTCCTGTAACTTTCCTTGAAAAAAAATAATAATAACAGTGTCAGCGAATAAGGTCAGTAACAATGGAAAAAGAAAACAGCGGGCAGAAACTGGCTCGTTGTGCAAAGTTGTGACCTACTAACCCAGCAGGTGAAAGCAAACCTACACTGGGTTTTACACAAAAAAAACGGGGGAAAAAACGTGGCCTATAAAAATACTACCTGCCGTGGTTTACTTAGCACAACAATAGGTGCATCAGCTAGTGTCCACATAACTGAATATCTGGGTGTGATAATTACATCTCATGCAGCAAACCCATTCTTAGTATAAGTACTTACGTAGGTGTACCCTCTATGTAGGCCATGAGGCCTAATACACAGTTCTCAAGCGTGTAATAAGAATGGTGCTAAGCAACCTCACCAAAAAGACACGATGGATGGAGGACAACCCATGGGTGTATCAGTCCATCACCCCCACCCCCCCCCCCCAGTAAGGAAAGAATAACATTGGAAAGTGGTTTACGAAAAAGGTTGTGGAAGTTGCACAAGTTTTGACTAGGAATGCCTGGTGTTTCTACTGTGCAGGGAATTATGGGATGAAGTGTATTGTCATCAAAGAGATGATTAGAGACACCATTTATATCCTCATTGGCCAAAGAGTGTCTCAATTGGGATATATAAAGATATCTTAATCAGGATAGTTTCTGTCACCATCCTCTGATACCTCCTTATAGAACATAACCGCTCCAGATTTTCAGCAATATCTCAAATACGCTCCCACCTTTTGAAATGAAATTTTCACAGGTTAGTTTTATGGTATATATGTACAACTATAGAATAAAAAAAAAAAAGTGGGTTCCAATTACAAAACCTAATACAATTGGGGTAAAAGTATACCCCATTTGGGATAGTTTATCTTAGGAGGGGGAAATAAATTATGTCCTTAATCACTGGTACACTTCTAGAGTCATCCTTGCTAAGGAAGTAATAGAAAGGGGAAAACAATTTTTCTATTTTTCGGGCAAACTACTCCCCCGTCCCACCCAAAGAGTACATGCACTTTTTTGAACATCCAGTTTTCACAATTGACAGTTATGTGTACACTTATTTAAACATTAAACTCCAGTTCAGGAAAGTGTCATTCAAAAAGACACAGGAGTCCACTGACAACACACGTAAGACTGATAGCCACAAAAGAAAGGTATTGCAATAATGTAAAGTGGGGTTTTTTCTTTTCTTTTTGCGGTAAATATGTACTTTAGTATGATTGCCACATTTGACAGACGGTTTACTTATGTATACAGGTGTTTTTTAAAGGGACAGTTGTAACTTGGCTTTCGGAAGAGTACATTTCGGAAAATAGCGTGTGCGAAAAATTCATTGTACATGTAGTACATGTACAATGTAGGCGATGATGTTTTCAATGAAATGGTCTAATGATATGACATTGATTTCTTGTTAATTTTAATTGAGAGTATTTTTTACCGCATGAGGGCGTTTTCAACGGCTAATTTCCTTGGATCACAACTACAAGTTTTATTTCATTTGGACTGCCTGTATGTTGTTTTCTTGTATCAATGACCAAATAAATAATAATAATAATAACAACAGCAATGGAAGAACCACCCAGTCTTGTGCAAAAATTTGCAACATCTGCACCCTTGATAGTGGTAATGAATTCTGAATTAGCTTCCACAGGTGGAGGTAGGGCAGTCTAAATTGCTCGCAAATTAAGGGTCAAGTTGTTAATCAGCCCCCAAAAACCTGTTGGCAATTTTCTTGTTTGTACACAAAATTTATTACATATTTCCGTTGTGCTCTTGGCACCAATAAACCCCGGCAGAAAAATACCGTGACAAAGTGACATTCCAGGTCATTATGCTAAATGACTCCACTGGACAGTTGACCTGGGGACAAGCTCGTTAAGCCGCTAAGCATGGAACTCGCTCAGCAGGAAAATTAAGCCCGACTCAATGATCACCAGCTTAAGTCCCATACTTATCAATGTATAATTTAAGTGGTACCCTGATTACTACTGCTGAGCTGGAGGAGTCACTAAGCAAAAATTGTCCTGACGGTGGAAACCTTTTCGACACAAGGGCTCAGTGAAATTGGACCATGATCTGAGAATGGATTCTTGACAGGAAGTCGTCGGGTTCACGTCGTGGGTCATTCTTGTCTCAATGAGACCCTCCACGTTCACTCTACGGACCGCCCAACAACCCCGTGATTATTGTTCTTGCGGAAGAACAAAGCGGACGCTCCCCTGGGATGCACTAAGATGATTAGGGGAGGTACTGTTCCTCAAACATTCTTCCCTCTATGTGTTGGAATTTAGGAATCAACTTCACACACACAAAACCCAGTGATTTGATTATTTTCGAGAAACAGAACTGCCCAGTATGGTGTAGCTTTAGCTCACGGGTGGTCATTTTGAACACTCTGTGTGTACAACCATCCAATGTTTATATATAAACACGGATTGTAATTGTTAATTTCCCATGCTTTTTCGGAGAGCGTATTTTTAGTGGGTGGAATCCATACAGGGGTATGAAGCTCTGGATTTAAATCAATTTATTTCTTGATGGCTGACTAAAAAAAGCTAATCAATTTGAGAAAAAGTCCTTGGAAATTTCATGGATTAAGATATTCAGAACTAATCGTTTCTTTCAACGTGACAAACAACAGTGCCTTTAAATGTCTCTAAAGATTTGCACACAAATTAAATACGAAAAATAAGTACAAATAAAAACACAGCATTATCAGGGCCCAATTGCATAGAGCTGCTTAAACAGAACAATTTTCTGCTAAGCAGAAATGAGCAGGATACCAGTCACAAATTGTACATGTGACATGGTAGTTGGCTGGTAACCTTATTCTGGTAAGCATAATTTTGTAGTGCTTAGCAACTTTTTGTGCTTAAGCAGCTCTATGAAATTGGGCCCTGAAGTCATTGCAATGAGGTTCCCTCATGACAAGTCCAAACTAATCACACCGAATTCACGGAAGCTTTGGCCTCTGTTTGCCCTCGTTCCTCGTGGCCTTGATGCCCCTTCCCATAGACTTTAAATTAAGATTTTCAAGGGGAAGTGCCTTTGAAATGAAAGCGGCCTTGGCCTCTCAAAAGTGAAATTCTAGGCCAGTGATGAGCACACATCAAGCTTTCTTCTTATCTGGCATGTCTGGCAAATGAAAACCCAAGAGCTCATCAAAAGGGAATATTATCGCAAAAAGCTATATTAAAGTAACCGTATAAGTACAAAATGATTAAGAACTTATCACTTTTAGACGTGTGAGGGAATTCCATGTAATTATATAGGCACCGAAACTCAATAATCAAATGATGGGTTTTAGATTCGAGATAAGAAAACCCACGTAAACAGGTGGAGACTTATACTCACATCAACAAACCAGGCTGTGGTCAAAGATGGAAATCAAACCGGGACACAACAAATTAAAAGACACGGAAAAGATTAACGAGCCAACCTGATCTCCACGCTGCACCTCAAATTAGAGAGCGTAGCAACCCCCAACACCACCCCACCCCCACCCCCTCCACCGCCCCAACACTTGTTCTCAGTGTGCATTTTAAGCATGGGTCATGTCCTGAGAGGCAATCAATTCCAGGCAATCTCCAAGAAGAAAAAAACATTCACACTTTCATCTTCACATAAAACTGTCTTGGGACAGTACATGCAGTAAGATACTGTCAGTAAAATGTATGTGGCACTACACTGTTCCTGTTGCATGCAGTGCAGATTGGTTGCCTCCAAGTTGCCTGTAAAAATTGCTGCATGTGACATGGCTTTTAGTAGGCAAATAAAAGTTCTAATTCAAGTAGAACATGGGAAACCAGACTTAATATTTAGTCTTGTTTCCCAAAAAACATTATTCTTCTTGTAAGCACACTAATTTGCAAAAATAAAATAAAAAGTTTGTCGCTTTGACTTTATTTGAACTGAGCAAGGTGGTAAATATTCAAAATGATGACTTAAGCTAAAATGTTTGCAGCCTGCAAAATGACAAGAATGCAGCGATCACACAAAATGCGCGATGATTCCATTGATACACGATCCAAATGGCGAGTTCTGAATACATAGAGGTGAACGTAGGAAAAAGCTCATAAAAGAAATTTTGAAATTGCTGTTGTTTAATATTTCTCTTATGGCAAATTTTCACTGTGAGGTGGTGATATTTGCCAAATAATGAACGAGGTGATCGCCAAAAGTAGCAAGATGGGTCGCCTCAAATTTGAATGGGCAGGGGAAACACTTGTTATAGACCCCCTTGCTTTTGACGTCGCAAGACCCAAACAGCGCCCTCACTGAAGTACATGAAGACCTATCATTGCCTGAGAGTTGTGCACGGCGCGTACTCGTTTCCATGACCTCAGAAATGGCGGCCAATGCAAGGGGGTCCATTGCATACAGCGCGGCTCCATGTATGAAATAGTGAAGAATATTGGTGGTCGACAATTCAACAAGTTGCTTCCATTCACCCCTTGCTACCTTCCATACAAATTACAACAACACTAGTGTAACAGTTATACTTGCACATATTGTGGCAATGTGCACAGGTCCTAATAGTCCCTAAAAGCTATCTCTTTATCAATGGAGTTGTCCTTGATCTTTCACTTTGCACAATTACAAAAATATCGAGTTCAAAAGTTCACCTCCGCAAAAAAAAAAACATGATGGAATGGCACGCAAACATTTCACCGTAACTTCATTTCAAAAATAAAGTATGTTGACAACTTGCTTATACATTCTCATCGCTGTGCCATGTTACATAAATTCCCAACAAAAACAACATCCGTTGGTATTAAGATGCCTACGTACCTGTCGTTTCATAACCTCGGATCAACAGTCCCCCTCTTTTAGTGACACACCTGTGATGTGCCTAACACATCATAAATGCTTCTGTGAAAGTCCCCGCGCGCCCTGTCCACATTCCACACATGAGTTATTACCGTAGTATTTTAAGACTCTTCAAAAATTGAAATCACGCTACTGCTAAGAGAGGAGCTTGATTTGAGAAGCCAACTGGGGACCATTAATCAACGTGGTGTGATAGAAACGGGTGCTTAAACCAAACGGCTTACAATACCAATGGGATCGGCTGTCTATCCTTGCACTTGCACCTGTAAATCACAGCTAATTGTGTGTGTATTTAAGACTTCCTTTACAGGACTAGTATGTATAAAGGAGGCTTCCGTTCTGTTGGCTTGAAGATGCGTTCCCGTCTGAACAATGCAGGGAATTATCTATAAATTCACTGTCATTAATTCCTTGTCAAAGTTACCTTCGATTGTACGCACATTGAATTCAATAATTTTGCTTGCCCATGGCTATATTTGTGTCCTTGAGCAAACCTATAGTTGTTTCTTAATATTAATAATAATAATTTGGGAGGCTAATCATCCTTACTGGCAGCTAAGAGCTGAATTGCAAAGGACGCGACTACAACGTGTTCGAGAAGCAGGCATGCAAGGGCACCTTTGCGGCCAGCCACATCAACCCATTATGACCACGGAGCACAGCCAGAGATCGAAAGTGTTTGATTTTTTCAGAGGGAGGAAAACCGGATGGATGAGTAAATGGGGGGTTTTTAAAGGGTTTTTTATGGGGTTTTGTTATTGTTTTGTTTTTTAGGTAAGTTACTTTATCATTTCTTTGTTTGCTGGCAGTACTTTAAGGAGATCCACTCGATTGTGATTTAGTTCCCAGTTGGTAATCAAAAGCCGACCTCCGTGCCTGATGGGGAGATAGCACAAATTTCCTCTTCTATTTCAACTACCAAGTTACATGCTGGAAGTTGGGAAACACCATTGAAAACTCCTGAGCTGGGAGAGCATTGATCTTAAATAACCGCACTTCATTTGAGGCATTAATTTGTTCTTCAGTGTATAGGGTTAAATAGTCTGTCAATATTTGAAATTCAAAATTTGAGGTGGGTGGGTGGTTAAAAACAAATTTCAAAAAGATTAATTTTGTTAAACATTGATTCTTCTGAATGGCCCCTTAGTACTGGAACAGTCAAGGGGCACCAAGGCAACAACCAAGGGCATGGAGGCAACTCAGTACCAGGCATGAGGGTTCTCCCCATGCACAAGCTAGCATATCGGGCCGATCTGCGCAAATTGCGTGTCGATACGCGCAAATTTCGGCCGATACCTTAAAAAAACTAAACAAACATGAAAAGAAAAACTATATAGAATGCTCCAAATTGCACAGTTAGGGTTTTGAAAACCAAGAAAAACGGCAAGAAGAAAAAACGTTCCGAAGACCTTGTTTCAATTCAGCGCGCTTCGGCCAAACATCCAAAAAAATGGGCCCAGAATGGCCCCCAGTTTTGAAAAAACAGGGCCTGCTTGGTTTTTGGAAGAACACGTTCCTTCCAATCCTCTAGTCTGCCACAAACACATTCAGTCACCCAACCTGTGAAGATTTCATCAAATTAGGAAGTCGTGTTCTCAAGAAAAACATCACATAACAGTTAGTGTTTTGTCAGGGAATCTGAGCACCATCATAACTTGATTAAAACCAATCATGTTTCATGCCTGTACCTCTAATTGGCTTGACAAGCTCAGGGCTCTGTCAGTGAAGAAGAAGAAAGAGGAGAAAAAAGTAGGTGGGTGCAAAAATGATTGAACGGGATGTTGACAAACTCAAGAGTCTTGTGAATGATCAGTGATGAACTAGTTGTAAACACTGATCACTTGATGAGGTGAAGAAGTACTAGAGGGTGATGAGAGGCCTTACAAGATAAACAAGAGGGAAGACTCTCCCTGCCCTGAGACCTACATGTATTTCTAAGGCCAACCCTCACAAAGCTCTTTAAAGGTATCGTACACGTTTGGTAATGACTCAAAACAAATATTAGCATAAAAACTGACTTGGTAACAAGCAACAGAGAGCTGTTGATAGTATAAAACATTGTAGGAAACGACTCCCTCTGAAGTAACGTAGTTTTTGAAAAAAAGAGGTAATTTCTCACTAAAATAATAAAAACTTCTTGCAGGAAGTTTTAATCTATCTGAAAGCACACAAATTTGTACAACAAGGGTGTTTTTTTTTTTTCATCATTTTCTTGCAACTTCGTTGACCAATTGAGCCCAAATTTTCACAGGCTTGTTATTTTATGCATTAATGTTGGGATACACCAAGTGAGAACACTGGTCTTTGACAATTTCCAAACGTGTTCAGTGCCTTTAAGACTCTCCCTGACTTGAGACCTACATGTATTTCTAAGGCCAACCCTCACAAAGCTCTTTAAAACCCTACGAACCCCAAACCCTTCGAATTAACTGCACATTTTGTTTGGATTTCGTTGGACTGAGGACTGCACCAGTAAACTGAAGCAATGGATCACAGGGCATACCACCATAACGGGATTACCAACAGTTCAGTTGTTGAGTTACCATGTGTGTTGGATATTTTGTCAGAGTGGAAGATCCCCAGTAAATCACTCAAGTGAGTTAAGGAATAAGCACAGAACAATCTTGCTTAGCAGGACCGGTCATCACCAGACACAATCTGCTTTACAGCAGAGAGAAATCAGGTTACCAGCCAAAATACCAGGAAGAGTTTTGTGCTCAATTTTGCTTTCAGCATAAACTTGCTAAGCAAAAGTTTCTGTGAAATCATACTAACTGGGCGGTCTGACATCCCTCACTTGGGGCCATTTCACTCCTAAGGCTATTTAGTGTGGTAAATAAAGTCTTTCAATAGATGCAACAGCAATTTGTCACCTAGAAATTTGTTTGCTATTAGCAGTCATTCAGAAGAGACTTGAAGTGTTGACAGGGTTTAAAGCATGATAAACGAGTTCCTGAAATTATGTGTCTTCTGTAAACAAAATTGGCTGGCCCTGGGTAGGAGTCAGCTGAGTTGATCTTTATAGTTAGACTTGGTAACTGACAAATTTTTGTAGGCATAATGTTTGCACAACTGTGTAGGGCTTACATAATGCAAGTGGATAGAGCTCTGAACAATCTTCATTTGTTACTCCAGAAAAAAGCGATAACCTAGGGCTATACGTGCTGCTGGCAATGTGGCTATGTAATATCAAGGTAAGTACACATTAAGTCTTTGTAGAAAATTGCGGCATTTCTCATGAAGAAGATCAGGGGTGCCTTTTGGCGGCGGTAACCAAAAACTGTTTCGGTTGTTGGTCGTTGGTTCTGCTGTTCAGACTGAACGATAACCGAGTTGTGAGCTCGGTTACCGTTTTGGTTATGACGTCAGAAACAATTATTGGTTACAGCCGCCAAAACGCACCCCAGAGCATGTGACTTATTCAAGGGTTTGCCATTTTTAAGAACTTAATCTCTGTGTAAAAACTAAATCTGAAGACCTAGCTGAATTCAACGAAAGTGCCAAAGACTGTGCTCAGTTCTGGCTGAAACACAACATCTAGCGTGTGTGGACACAATAAGAAGACAAAACGAAATCTCTTTAAATGCAAACCTGTTGGTGTGTGGGGCGTCAATTTCCCAAGTAGTATGCGCAGGCAACCAAACCAAAACTTGTGCATATCGCGCAATGATTTTCCAACCTGGGCCCAATTTCATAGAGCTGCTTAAGCAGAAAATATTGCTTCAAATTTTTCTGCTAAGCAGAAATGAGCAGGATACCAGTCACAAATTGTACACATGACATGGTAGTTTGGCTGGTAACCCTATGCTGGTAAGTTAATTTTTGTTGCGCTTAGCTACTTTTTCTGCTTAAGCAGCTCAATGAAATTGGGCCCTGTACTCATTGAGGTAACCGGATTAAGATTACATGTACGGTGTACCAGTTTGCTTACAGAATCATATATTTTTTCTTCTGTGTGAATAAGTGAAAAAGATTATCTTAGATACATCTAGTTCTTTAGTCCAGTGCTCTTAGGAATGACAATACAACAAACTAAACGATCACGGCCAAGTCAGACACATCTTGGAATGGATATTGGGAAGATGATAGCATTTTTTTCTGAGGATGTAGCCTTTTTAAGCAACTCTTTTGGATCGCCCAGCACCTTAGAGAAAAGTGGGTTTGAAGAATATGACAATCTTGACGAACTTGAAAGTTCCCCGAGGTATGGTTGGTCCAGTTGTGGTTGTTTATTGTTCGCGGTGCTAAACTGTACCATTGCGAGCCAATTGCCCTGGCTCCTGTTGCTGCTGCTGCTGCTGCTGCTGCTGCTGCTGCAGGTGGAGTCGCAGTGCAGGAAGCCGAGGACCCATCTTTCCGTAAAAATGCATATTGTCTCATTTGAGCTTCTAGTTTGTTTTGTCTTAAAGGTATCATACACGTTTGGTAATGACTCAAAACAAATACTAGCATAAAAACTTACTTGGTAACAAGCAATGGAGAGCTGTTGATAGTATAAAACATTGTAGGAAACGACTCCCTCTGAAGTAACGTAGTTTTTGAGAAAGAGGTAATTTTTCACTAAAATAATAAAAACTTCTTGCAAGAAGTTTTTATTCCTATATCTGAAAGCACACAAATTTGTACAATAAGGGTGTTTTTTCTTTCATCATTTTCTTGCAAACTCGATGACCAATTGAGCCCAAAATTTCACAGGCTTGTTATTTTATGCATATGTTGGGATACACCAAGTGAGAACACTGGTCTTTGACAATTTCCAAACATGTTCAGTGCCTTTAATTTTCCCACAAAAAAAACCCAGTGTCAAACCACTTTACAGGTTTTTGATGCAAAGACACAAGATGATCCTGTCGTATGTGTAGGCCTATTACTTGTAATTTTTTACTTTAATTTTCTATTACTAAAAAAAAAATCAGTATGAAATAGTTATTATATACCTGTATCTATGATGTTTACTCGGCCTGAAAAAAGGTATCACTAAAATATTAAGAACACCTTAGAGCCGCCCTTTAAATTAACTTTTTTTATAAAAAAAACACACCTTTTAGTAGGTGATAAAAGTCACTTAACCCTACTTGAGCATGTTTTGGGAAATTAGAAAACCACAACATCCGTAAACTGATGAGAGAAAAAAAGTACAAAATCAAAGCATGAACAATACACATTTCATAACTTTCTGGGGGAAAACCAAAAAACAAAAAGAAATCTAGAATACGAGCACTCTGAACCCAACCAAGCAGCCAGCGTCTTTTGTCGTCCGCCGCTGGTGGTTTTTAGAGAAAGGAATGTTCGACGAAGGATCACCAGTGGGTTAATAATACTTATCTATAGGGTACATTGTCAACGGGCTGAATTTGGGGCATTGTACTTTCATCAAGTAACTAGGTAGGATTCATACTAAGAATTCATACCCATGCAGGGTTGAACCTAGAGTGCCCGGGTAACAACCCAACAACCCGCAATTTTGGAGTTTACTAAACACAGCAGGTTTTTTTCCGAGGGATATCCGATTTTTTTAGAGGGCTGGTCGCCCACTCTTTCGGAATACACAGGGCAATTGTTTGGGTACTATTGTTGCTATTTGTTGACGTGTTATTGTGCCGAGTGCGAGCGTGGGAGATGATAACACACAATGATGGCATAGTTGCTAACAGGGGTGCCGTCATACACACAAAAAACAACGTAAGCTCTTTGAAAATCTGGTGGAGATCTACCCCTTTTATGAAGTTTGTCTAGTCACCTCCCCCTCCTGACACAGAAAATGGCCTCAGACAATCAATAATTGGCATGTATGTCAATGAAATGTGGAACTTATGTCTGACTACTCGCAACAATTGCATTGTTCGTTGGTATCAACTTATTTGACAATATAAAATTTGTAGACTGGTACTCCAGAACCTGTGACCATCACTGATAGGATATAAGCACAGTCCCAGTTTTTAGTTTCGTCTTGTCAGTTGATTGGTTCTTGTCGGCCATCTTCTTTATCTTCCATAAAAACACTGGCAGCGACTGTGGCTTGATCGTCATGTGACATAGGATACCCATAGCAACACCCTTAGCAACAGCCGTAGCCAAACCCACCCATTCGGACATGGCCCGAGGCTGGAAGAAGCTCCTTGTTAAAGAAAAGCAATTCTTGTTCTAAAGTGTCACGGCTGGGATTCGAACCCATACCACAATGACTTAAGCCACAAGAGCCTGAGTACGGTGCACTAATTATAATAATAATAATACCGAAGTCTTATATAGCACATGTACCAGTAAGGTACTCAAGGGGCTTGAATAAAGATAAACATTTTTAAGGCAGGTTTTGAAATTTTGGAAATATGAGAGCAATTTATGTAGCACCTTATAAAGGTTTACAAGGTGATTTGGCACACTCAGCAGCCACTGCCAGAAATACCGGGGCAAACCTTTTTTTATAAGCGATAAGTGTACTGGGTTCTTTTAAGTGCTTTACACAACGCACAGGACATAAGGCTTTACGTCCCGTCCGAAGGACAAAGTAATAATGATCAAGTGTTTTGCTTAAGGACACAGGTGTAAAGACCAGGACTCGAACCCACACTGCTGATCAGAAACACCAAAGCTTGAGTCCAGTGCACTTGACCGCTCGGCCACGACATGCACTAGACCATGGGCCATAACACAAATCTACTAAGTAGCTGTACTCTAATTCTTCTGTGAAACAAGAAAATGATAAAAACGATTTCGCTCTGACCCCAGGTACTAAAAAGTACCCTGTACTTGTACATAGAATTTGTACTACCTTTTAATTAATGGCTTCAGGAAAGCCCATCAAGTTGAGTAGAGTATGTGAGCAATTTCCTCTTCTTAAATCATCTTGGAAATTTCGACGAGGAAGTTTATCTTGGCACGCTAATAAACTTGGGGGCTTTGTGTTTACTTCAGCCTCGGTAGGTGACTAAAAATAGAAATTACTAGCATATTTTGGGTGACAATGTTACTGGCCAGGTGTTTCCAGAAAGGTAGGCTTTTAAGCCCATTCACAGTACAAATGAAATATTTTATGGCTGCCATTCCCTGCGATTGTCATTTAGTTGAGATGAAAAAAGTACACCGGAGCGTTTTTATGGACATTCGGGGAAAAATGTATAGAGCGTGACTTGAGGTTTGTAGGTGTAGGTGCAATTTGTCACCTCAATTATAGGGCTTTTGTGTACTTTTCTTCCGGAATCCAAATTATGCAATATTATACAATACTCAGAAAACACAAGTGCAGTATATAAATATAATTCTCTTTTAAGTTTCTTTCAAGTTTCCTTCAAGGTTTGTTGATATCATCTGCTGACAGTAAGAGATGATTTGACAACTTGTCCTTGCTTTGTAATACACTTAATTGAAAGATCAATTGCAACTTCTGAAAACAGGAAATTCGGCACAAAGAAGCAAATAACAAAACAAAATAGAGCGGTACATATGAACCCTTCTGACAAGACAAAAAACCCTCAGATATCCTGCGTCATTTTGATGAAGATCTTGAAGCAATGGCGACACATTTAAACTTTAAAGGCACTGTACAAGTTTGGTAATTACTCAAAATATCTATTAGCATAAAAACTTACTTGGTAACGAGCAATGGAGAGCTGTTGATAGTATAAAACATTGTGAGAAACGACTCCCTCTGAAGTAACGTAGTTTTTGAGAAAGAGGTAATTTCTCACTAAAATAATAAAAACTTCTTGCAAGAAGTTTTTATTCCTATCTGAAAGCACACAAACTTGTACACCAAGGGTGTTTTTTCTTTGATCATTTCCTTGCAACTTCGATGACCAATTGAGCCCAAATTTTCACAGGCTTTTTATTTTATGCATATGTTGGGATACACCAAGTGAGAACACTGGTCTTTGACAATTACCAAACGTGTACGATGCCTTTAAAACAGTTCTATAAGAAGTAACTAAAAAATAAATAGTAAACTTGCGGGTACAACCATGTGTAAAAACTTTTTCGTGGGAGTGTTGGCTCTTTTCGAACAGTATACTCTGCTCGTCTTCCTGTTGACGGGCAAAGTTTTCCTTAAAATGTAATACTGCACGGTAATTTATTGTTTGAACAAAAAATTCCATGTGTCAAATTGTGGTTAGAGCCTGAAGAAGTCTGAGTGTGGAGAGTGACCAATCATCACCTTGCTTTGCACATTCCGAATGGAAACATAAAGGGGGAGATTTCTGGGAAGCCCAGCATGGTGTGTCCGTGGGTAGAGAGAGGGAGGAGAGGATGGTCAAATTGCAGACACAAAGAGGAGACAAAGCCTGAGGAGTGTCAGGACAAACAGGTTGATTGAAACTGAAGGAGTGGGGTCATCAATCGGACAGACTCTCAGGGTCTATATTTAAAAAAATTGATAGTGTAAGGACAACAGTGGATTCAGTTGGATTCAGTTACATCGTCCTTTCTCTATGGTTACATTTATGCCGATTGTGAACAAACGTCAAATGTGGTCACCAAAAGTCAATTGTGACTTAAACGACTGACGGTAGTAAAGAATTCCTAACTATTGTGGTCAAAGTGCCTGAAGAGAAGGAATTTCTAGAACTGCTCTGTCCGGTACCAGCAACTTGAGGCTGGAATCTTTCTCTTTTTTTCTCTTTTTTTCCGGCCACAAAGGAAGGCAGACTGCTTAGCATAACAAGCAGAGGGGGACAGAAAACCCCTCAGAGGCAACTGTATGGAAACTACCAGAGTGTTTGACTAACCATCGACCTGACACCAACAACGGAAGAAAACTGTCAAACTAACAGGTTCCCATAAAATATTGTTACTTTGAAATACACAGGTGCAGAGCCTGGGTGACCTCTTCCATTTTCACTCTGTGTATATCGGTGGTTACTATTTACACCCGGCTTGTGTTGCGCTCACACCTGAGTGTGTATACACTCATAATAGAAAACCAGTCTCACGCAACGCTCGTAAATTCCTGTGGACTAAAGGCAAAGAGGAGGGTGTTCTATTTTACAACAAACAAAACCGGATTTTTTTATTTATTTTTTTTCACTGGTCAGAGTTTGCTGGTTTTTTGGGGAGAACCTAAAGGAGATGGAGCCAATACTGGTATCAGTTTGTGATGAAAATGGCAACTTTCTATGATTGCCTGCCCTGTGTTGGAATTGGATGGTGCAGAAATACGTGTGGAATTTAACAGGACCAACTGCTTGAAGTTTAAACAACTGGTAAGCCGCAAAACAAGTTTTTATTGTATAAATATATACAGCATTGAGGTCTCCTGGTTCGGTTGCGATTGGATCTATTCAGAACAGGAAATTGGGAATTCTTTTCTAATAGCAAAGTCATAGAAAATCTTGAGCATTCTCTAAAGACAACTTTACATAGGTAGGAAACCGAGGTCTTTGCTTCCAAAGTTGCCATAAAGTGGAACGGCAGTGAAAGAATTGAAACAAGGGGAAACTATAGTAACTAGTCCAAATTTCATTGACAGCTTTTTGTAATCTAGTCCAATCGGCGATTTGTGAAAAAATGTAAAACAAATTCAGCATCTCTCAAACATATTTGCTACTCTTTAGAGTAGGTTTGGTGTTTTAACTCTGCTGATAAAAACATTGAAATTATGTAACATGGTAACACACATCAAAAAATCCCCCCAACTGTTTCGGTCGTCCTTCTCTCTTTGAAAATGGGGACAATCTGAAGTTACTATAAATAGTATACAATATCCAGTTTGTCAGGTGAACTGGGGCATGTGAACAATATTCTAAAAAAAACATTGAAATTCAACAACTGCGAGGGCGTACCTATAATCCTACCTGCTGAAAGGCTTAACAAAATATTCAGACATTGAATCAAGTGTGTTGGTGAACAAACTTTATTTTAACCCATAGTGTTATCAGGGTTGACCTGCATTTTAAAAAGACATTCAAAACCTACATTTCAAATATAGATGTAAATGTGTGAAATGACATGGTAGCGTTAAAAAGTGCATGCTATTGATTTGTTGTACGCTCATTCAAATAGTGTACGAGTAGTTAGTTCTACTCTCGTTCATTTTAATTTTTGGTACTGTATCCAATTAAATTCTGTTTTTCAGTACTCGTTCTTGTTCAGGCCTGGAATTACAAGGAGGCCATGGCCTCTGTTGCCCCTGGTCTTGGCCTTGGTGGCCCTTCAAGGGTTTCCAATAGACTTTAAGATTTTCCAATGGAAGTGCTCTTAGCAAAATGAAAATGGCTTTGCCATCTCAAAGGTGAATTTCCAGGCCTGCTTGTTTACAGAAAAAAAAACGTTCAACTATCGCTTAATAGACCTTTATCATGCTGCCACCATCTTGGTCATGTTCCCTGCATCCAACAGCAGTAATAAATGCTAATATTCATCGTACAAAAAGGAACCAGACTAATTGCCCTGCCAGCCTCAGTTTGGTTACATTGATTTGAATGGGATAAAATCAGGATGGCCGCACCATGATAAAGGTCTATACAAAGAGCTTACAACATTGAATAGTTTGTAACTCAAATACCCAAACTTTGAATTGTGGTGAGATTGGTCTGACATGCCAATTTCTACGTATGGTTAGGCAGAGCAGTGCTGAACAAATCAAAACCCTGCAAAACCAGGGGATGGGTTTTGGAAGGGATTATGAGGGTTGGGTTTCAAGGAATAATGTGGGGGTGTACATATCACAAATTGCTGAAACCATCCGAAATCAAACAAATTCGTAATATTGTTTTTAAAGTTCTTGTAGTTTTCATTGTTGTTAAAATTTTCACACAGTTTCAGGACCTAACACAGACTATTTTTTTGTAATTATAAGCAATAATAATTAGCATGACCGACGAATCACTAGATTTGCCATTTTGTGTTCTAACAAAGTGGCATATCCCAGATTTGCTACTTTATGTTTTGAAACACAAAGAGCTGGCACGGCGCCAAACACGTGTAGTGACTTTCGCGTTTTCACAAAGTGGTGAATCCTATGACCTACTTTAGTACAGCGTTGTCACTAAGTGATAAAACCAAACAAACATTGTTTTGTGCACAGCACTCTGAGCACGTCTCCTTTTGGTTTCCTTTTTTTTTCCTTTTTTCCCTTCATTTTCACAAAATGACGAATAAGTTTAGGAACTACAATAAAACAGATTTACAAAAAGGAAAAAATGTATGACAATTCTGTATGACTAAAGCAGGGCCCAATTTCATAAAGCACACAAACATGCTAAGCACAGAAAACTCTTGCTTAAGAAAAATAGGTTACCATCCAAAATACCATACAGTTACCATCGCTGTGACTGGTACCCCGCTCATTTCTTGCTTAGCTGAGAAATTTGCTAAGCAGAATTTTCTGCTAAACAGCTTTATGAAATTGGGCCCAGGCCTGCAAGTATAATGAGGCCATGGCCTCTGTTGCCCCTGGTCTTGGACTTGGGGCCTCTTTAAAAATTTCCCATAGACTTAAAGAGTTTCCAATGGAAGTGCCCGTTGCAAAATGGCCTTGCCCTCTCAAAGAAGAAATTCAGGCCTGTGAAAAAGTCAGCTTTACAATATAATTTGGTTGCTAAATATTGAAAGGGGGGGAGAAAGTTAGCAACTCTAAAACAGCAGTTTGAAAAAAATTGTTCAACTTTAAACGTGGTTCTCTTTAAATATTTTCTTAAGACATAACAATATGTACTAAGCCCTACTTAATTTGTTGACTTAAACTGTAATGAAAAGTACATGCACAGTCACAACGAACCCTCCATTTGACTCTTTGAGTGGGAGCCATTGCATTACATCATCTATGAAACTTTGTGGTGGAATCAGCGAAAAAGCCTTCAAGTGACTTGTCGGGAACTAGTAAGAAATAAATCAGGTATTTTAAAACAACATCAAGCGCTGATGGTTCCTCACACAGTAAACACTGCCCGATGTCATAAACCTGCTTTAAAAGCAGAAATGACTGCCTAACAATTGTATGCTAATAGCAAGAAATAAGCAGGATACCAGTCACAGATGATGTGACAAGGTGTTTTGGCTGGTAAGCTTATTCTGGTATAAAGCATTAGTTCTGTTGTGCTTAGCTACTTTCTGTGCTTAAGCACCTCTACGATTGTGAAATCGGGGCCCAGATCTAGACCATGGGAGTTTCATGTTTCTAGTTGTTACAATTCAGACAATAAACTTGACACAATTTCCTTTACCTTTCATCACCCATCATCATGCTTCACCACGTGTTCCCTCATTGGAGCATATCCCACTGGATATCATACTGTTGTCAGTATCTATGACGGAGTGATTCAGAGTTATCGACGCGAGAGGTGAACCCCACACGTAGTTGGTGCTATTTTAAATGAGGTGAACCTATATGTAGTTGGTGCTATTCAAGTGCAGCCAACCCTGGCATAAATGCTTCCGGAATCAGGCGAATTTACTCAAAGGCTGTTTCAGTAGCAACTCTCCCCATTTTTAGAAATTAAAAATTCCCTGCCCAAAAATTCTGGTGATTTCCCATTGAACATCCGGATCAACAATGTATTTGGACCTTGAAACTTAACATTGTCTTTTTAGATTGCATTTTCCATTTTTATCATTCAATAAGACTCAACAAATATGTTTCAATAGAATTCCATGTACTTCAGGCTGGCATCAGCTTTGTTGTGTTTCCTACGTGGGATGAAGCAACAGTGAACACTGGTTTTCATTTCACCAAAATTAGCTTTTTAAAATTGTTCATCCCTACCTCAGTATGATAACATTAATTTGAATAGTCAAAATAACAAAATGGCTTCGGTCTAATGTCTTGGGTCTAATTCACATGGCTTATCAACAGACATTGTTTTCATTTGTAACTTGTGCTGAGCAAAAGTTTAATTTGATTTTCATTAATTACATCAGAAGTTTTCGATTCGAATACAACCAAGTATATGTGGATTATTCAAATACAACCAAGTATCTGTGGATTATTTAAAAAAACAAAAAAACATACTCAAAACAAAAACAAAAAGGGGGTAAAAACACAGGAACAAAAAGGCCCGGAAATACATGGAGGCCACAGTAGGCCCTGGCCTCTGTTGCCCCTGGTCTTGGCCTTGGTGCCCCTTACCCATAGACTTCAAGATTTTGCAATGGAAGTGCCCTTTTTCAAAATGAAAATGGCTCTGCCCTCTCAAAAAGATAAAATTCCAGGCCTGAACAGAAAATTTGAAAACCAAAATGTGACTTTCGAAAACACTGATAATTCTGAATGGCCCCGCAACAGTATGATTGGACTGAAAATACTGCATCTCAAGACAAATACAGGAAAACGAGGAAATCTCCGAGAGCTTAAAGAGATCCCTCACAGGATGTTGGACTTGACAGGGTTTACTTAGGACTTTCCTCCCCAAGTCTCATTCTTAGACACTTGAAATCGGAGGATCTCAAAGGGGAAACAAAAAACCAAACAAAAAAACAACTGTACACAAAAAATTCTCAAGGCTTGGAATTTTATCTTTAAGAGGGGAAGGCCGTTTTCATTTTGCAAAGGGCACTACCAATGTCTATGGGAAAAACTATGAATAGGTGCCAAGGCCAAGACAAGGGCTCGATTTTGTAGAGCTGCTTATAGCTCAAAAAGTAGCTAAGCACAAAAAGCACAAAAATTACGCTTACCAGAATAAGGTTACCGGCCAAACTACCATGTGTCAAGTACAATTTGTGACTGGTATCCTGCTCATTACTGCTTAGCAGAAAATTGTTAAGCAATATTTTCTGCTTAAGCAGCTCTATGAAATTGGGCCCAGGGCTCGATTTCGTAGAGCAGCTTAAAGCACAAAAAGTAGCTAAGCACAACAAAAATACGCTTACCAGAATAAGGTTATTAGCCAAAGTACCATGTCACATGTATACTCTGTGACTTGTATCCTGCTTATTTTTGCTGAGCAGAAAGTTGCTATAAGCATAATTCCCTGCTTAAGCAACTCTATGAAATTGGGCCCAGTGGTCAATTGGCCAATTTCATAGCGGTGCTCAACGGTAAGCAAATAGCTACCTGGTAAAGCAACTTCCAGAAGACCTGGAGCCGATTTCACAAAGCAATAAAATTCATCGCAAGACAAATTTTCAGTATCACCATAGTGATTTGTATTGTGACATCACACTTTACTAAGCAACTACGATTGATTTGCAGTTACGATCAATCTTAGATCTTTGTGAAATCGGCCCCTGGGCCCAATTTGATAAAGCATGTAAGCACAAAAACTTGCTAAGCACAGAAAACTCTTGCTTAAGAAAAATAGGTTACCAGCCAAAATACCATACAATTACCATTGCTGTGACTGGTACCCCACTCATTTCTTGCTTAGCAAAGAAATTTGCTGAGCAGAATTTTCTGCTAAACAGCTTTATGAAATTGGGCCCTTTTGAGATAAATTTCTTATTGGGAAAAACCCCCTAAACCAAATTAATATATCTTGATTGTGTGTGAAGTATAGATTGATTGTGTGACTCCACAGAATGAAACCTTTGTAGGGGCATTATCGTTTAGAGGAATCTAAGTCAAGTGTTGGTGCCCAAACACGCAAGGAATCTACGTCAAAGGTTACTGGCACAGAATTTCTGTTTGAACTTTAATTAGTGTACACAAATTCCAGTTTTTGATCAGATAATATACATACAAGTAACAGGATGTTTTGAGACACTATGACACATCGGTAAAATGTTAGTATTGTGGTGTATTTTGTTTACTGCGTTTCAAGTTTTATTGGTTTGTAGCTGAAGGGAGCAGAATGGGAAGGAACACCATCAGGGCCTAATGTCGTGGTGAAGCATATACCACAGAATTCTGTGGGGTGTTTTTTTAAATCCAATGTGCCATATAAAGTGTGTGATTCTATGGGCTGTAAGGGCAGAACTCCATGAATTTGGGCACAGGGCCCAATTTCATAGCGATGCTTAAGCGGAGAATATTGCTTTAAAATGTTCTTCTAAGCAAAAATAAGCAGGATACCAGTCACAGATTGTACATGTGACATGGTATTTTGGCTGGTAACCTTATTTTGGTTTGCAAAATTGTTGTTGTGCTTAGCAACTTTTTGTGCTTTTAAGCAGCTCTTTGAAATTGGGTCCGCGTTTCAACTGTACAGGACTCTCATACTCGGTTCTTGTGTGTAAGAGCGAGGCAGTTGTAAAGTGCATAGTCTATGAGTTCATTGTAAATTTCTAAAGGAACATTTCAAGGGGCATCAAGGCAGTGACCTGGGGCGTGGAAGCAACTATAGACCGTTATCATGGTGCAACCGTCTTGATTCTTTCCCCTCTGAAGTAATGTAACCAAACCGAGGCTGGAAGGGCAAATAGTCTGGTTCCTTTTTGTACACTGAATATTAGCATCCATTACTGTTGTTAGATACAGGGCACATGACCAAGATGATGGCCGAATGATAATTAGGTTGATTGCCTCTGTTTAGAATCAAGCATGTCAATAATGAGATTATTACATCAATGACGCATCAATATGGCTGACTCTAACTTTGCCTTGATTTTACTTTTGAACTTACAACGATGAACGGTTGTACAATGAATATGTGTCTATCCATAACAAATCAAAAATGTTGTTTTGTTTACATCTACTCTTTGCAGACAAGTGTCATATGGCCCTAAAGATTTGTTTGCCTTCGCCGTCGTGGCGCAGCTCTTTAAATTTCTCCCAATGTTTAACCAATCCAAGGCTGGAATTGCAAAAAAGTTAGTCTGACCGCTTTTTTGATTGAATGGAAATCGGTACTGGTTATTACTGTACAGCACGCAGGGATTATGACTATGAAAGATGGCGGTTGGATGATAAAGGTCTACATTGCCAATCTAGAAGATATAAATCTTTATACGCAAGTAATTAACCTCAATTTTTCCGGCAGGTGCACAAGCCGCATTCGTAATGCTATTCTCAAACGTTCCCTATTAAAACACAATTTGTACTTTTCCCTAATCAGTTAAATTCCATCAAAAACAAAATAAGCTGCACAACTTGTCGGTGTTGGATGGTCAAAGTCTAACAGTGTAGTGCATGCCATAGACTTTGGTGGGTTTTTTTTAGAAGTCTTGTACTGTAGGTGTGAACTACATTGCACAGGGCTGTGTACACACACTTGAGTGTGTAAAACAGACCGTTTAGCACCGTTTGGTAACAGATGAAAATCAGCATGTGATACGTTGAACAGTTCTGGAATATATCCATATATGAAGTGATCTTTCAAAAATGTGGACGTCAACGAGTAAACAGGTAACGTGAAATTAGTGAGGATGACGGCCTAATTATAGCCACTTGTTTTTTTAATTTGTTAGTTTACATGTGGGTTAACGAGGTCTTGTTCCAAGTCGGTTTGAACGTTGTCTATATGGCATGCATCAGTGTGCATTGATCAACGATATGGACGCATCTAGGCAACCAATGTGATAACAGATGCAACAAGTGCACCAATTAACGACCGCTGTAAACATGTACGACACCAATATGTTGACTTCAAATCGAGAAAAAAAACGATGCCCTACTTAACTCAATCTCTGATTGTAACAGTTACAATTGAGTACTTTTTAGTTTCATCTCGGGACTGTGTGGTTAGAAAGCGTAGAGTGAACTGTAAACTATTGGTAGCAATATGAGTTTCAAAAAAGAAACGATTTCAAATGTCACTTAACATGGTTCTCCCCAGGTTTGTTCAAAACTGTGGGGCATTCTGGGCAAAAAAATTAGGATGTTTGGCCGAAGCGCGCTGAATTGAAACAAGGTCTTCGGAATGTTTTCTACATGGTGTTTGTCGTGGTTTTCAATTTGGAGCATTCTATATGGTGTTCTTTTAAAGTTTTTTGTGAAACTTCCGGTTTTTTGTGTGTGTATCGGCCAAAATTTGCATGTATCGGCAGCAGCAGATGATCAAAAAGTTACTGCTTGATGGTGTACCTGACAAACACGTCACTTCAGAGTGGACCAATCATAACACAGATATGGAAAGCTTTTCTTGCTGATGGTGTAGCTGACAAACACGTCACTTCGGAGCGGACCAATCATAACACAAATATGGAAAGCTTACGTCATTGCCCGTTTATCCAATGAAATCATTGTATCCAATGAAATCATTGGGTCTGTAAAACCAGTGCCTGTCTTTATCCTACAGGGGACTAGTGTAGAACTTATCAAGCTGCAACTACCTTGGCATTTTTACTGTAGGAGTACTGACTACAGATCCTCAAAATACTAAAGAATCAAATGATTCCTCTAGCCCAGTTTAATTATGTTTACTTGACTGGATAAAAAAAAGGATTAAAATGTTAAAAGTCTTTTACCTTTAAAAAGTACTACTCATGCTGTAAAAAGTTCCTCCATGTTTTTGAAGTATTTTGAACTTACATTCAGTACAATGAGAAATCCCGCAGACCGTGAACAAAAAGCGTAACCTTTGCTTTGTTTCTGCTCATAACTTTGTTTCCAGCTACATATCTTGTAAGCACCATCCTGAAGAAAACGTTTACTTGGTAGTTTACAGTCCCTTCTAAATATATCCAACAACTGCAAAAGTAAGGAATTCAGAAGGATTCCAATCTTATCTAAGTCCACATAATTTGGTGTGGAGTGACATAAGAGCAGAGGAAATTGGATGATTGAGGCCACACTCTATCCAAACTGTCTAGTATGTATAAAGGGCATCTTTGTAAAGTTCTGATTAGAGGATTGGAATGGATTACCCTAATTCTGATCCTTCCCTGACCAAAAAGCCTGTCTGTGTACCTTGAAATGTTAAATTTATGCTTATTACATGAATAAATTATCACCAATTCTAAATAAAGTTTGGAGATATCTTTGGGTTAAAACAGAGGATTGGAAAGAATGTACACTTCCAACCCCCAAAACGACATGAGAGAATTTCATAACATATTTTATTGGTTGACCCGCTTCTGAACCGCCTACTTCTACTATTTTTGGGGTACAACTCTGAAGTGGTGACTTCACGTACTTTTGGCACTCTGTGTACACTGGCCCAGATCTTGTGTGTGAGAAGGGGGGCTCGTGTGGGTATAACAAGGCGCTACAGAGGGGCTATAAATGCACCTAATATCAATGGAATCTAGGTCATGCACACGCCAAAATTGGTACATGTAATAGCCCATATTGTACTGATTATTGGGCTGTGACAAAACAGGGAAAATACTTCCGACAACAAAGTGGGAGAGGTAATTTTCTTCAACAAGAGCAACCACTATAAATATTTAAAAAAGGCAGACTTCACGCTTACCACACAAAGGGTGTAGTTGAGCGTGGCACTTTAACCTGTAAAACCAGATACATACCTGGTGGTTTTTATTTACGCTAACCTAATTCTTTCCTTCACATGGAAACTGTTTTCAGTTCTTGTACCCATTCCTGGGGTTGGCCGTTAAAAGTCAGATAAAACTTTGGTTATTGTGTTTAGCTGTGTACAGATACTATAAATCAGTGGGTTACATGTGCCAGAGTGAGGCCAAGGATCCTGTGGTTTAGGGCATCCCTCTCTGTAAAACCGGGTTAAGCTACCATCATCTACATGGGACGTGTGAATAGTCCATCAACCTAGTTATGCCAACACCGTGTACGTCATGTGTGCCAGTGCGGATCCTCGGGATGGGTGTAGTTGCCAAGAGATCTCATGAACTTTAAATGGTTTCGCTAAGGACGGATATAAATCACTTTAAAAAAAGCCTTGATTTTAAACTAAATCAACTTTACCCATGTCGGTGTTACATATTTTGCTTTACAAACTGCCTTTTCTGTTTTTCAACATTTATTTACTTTTGCTAATTTTGTTCAAAGTTTTAATTTGTATACATCATTATCAGAATATAAATTATTTATTATTATTATTATTTTTTATTTATTTTTTTTTGGGGGGGGAGAGGGGGTGTTGCATTATGGTTGCAAGTTAGATGCACTCCTTAATAATTTGCTAGTTAGAATCTTTTTGAAGGGTTACCAACCACTCATGGCTCATCTTTTTTTTAACATAGCCTACATAATGTTCAATTACATGTAATGCCAACATCCATGTACCCCAGCATTTAAAGGGTCTGTATACGTTTGGTAATGACTCTGAAAATGAATGGCAATAAAAACTTACTTGGTAAGAAGCACAGCAGCTTTGGATAGTATCATGCATTTTGAGAAACTTTTCACTTCGAAGTACTGCGGTTATGGAAAATATCACTTTTTATCCCCCAAAATTTGAATCTGAGAAGCATTGCTGCAGTAACGCTTCTCAGATTTTTGCCAGATTTTCGGCAAAAACGCTACCCCCTTTTGAAATGAAATTTTCACTTGTTACTTTTATGGAATATATCTACAACTATATAGGATTGAAACAAACAGTGGGTTCCAATTACTAAATGTATACAATCCCTTTAAATCAAGGCGCTGTACAACAAGAACAGCTCCAAACAGGCAGCGGGTGACAGCATTAACAGTATCTATTACTAATGGAGGCCTATCATCATTCCTCAAAAAACAAAAATGGGACAAATATATATATTGTGAAATCAAAAGGCTTGACATTTCAAGATGCTTGGATCAACAGTTGCGTACATTATAAGTTCACATGGGATGCGTTGAGAACAGTATTTGCCAACGGGCCAAAGTAAGAACAGAATATCAGCTAATAACAAATATTCAATCAATCAATCAATCAATCAATCAATCAATCAAAACAATGTATTTAGCTAGCGCTGGTGGAGAAGAAGTTTATTTGAAGACTGTAAGTTATGAGAAGGTGACTGAAGTGGTATGAGATCGTTGATGTATTGTGGAGCAAGTCCGTTGACGGCTTCATAAGTAATTAGGAGCAGTATGAAACGAGTACAATACTGAGAAATGGCAACCAGTGCAGACTTGGAAGAATTGGAGTAATGTGATTTAATGTCTTGGTGTGGGTGGTGATTATAGTGTGTTACTGGTTAATGTACTAATACCATAGGCTGAGTACAAGAGTTTTCAACATTTGTACACCCCCGCCATCCCCCCGCCCTGTCTCTAAAGGAAACCGTTGCCTCCCCCGTCCTGATTTTGTCCTTCGAGCTGCCTAAAATATTCCTCCATCACCTTTTGATTATGCTTGGAAAGGCCTCCTCTATAATGAGAATAAAATCCACTAATCCATTGATCAGACGTAGCCCTTCACAAAATTCAACCAATGTTTCATGCATCTTGCCGCAGTTTTGTTTAGGGTTCTTTTTCTTTTCTCCTCTATGGCATTCAAATTACTACTAGAAATCTCCACAAGTCACTGTGCGTTTACGTTAATAATAGTCTGCTCTAATTCTGCAAAAGTAGCTACATTAACAAGCAGTCTAGCCCACCGAAAAAAAAACAAGAAGCAACATTTCATGCATTAGCCTCAAGTCGTAAAACATCACGAAAAGAAAACCCAAAAACAGAAACCATGTAGAGGTGTTTATTGTTAAACCGACATTACAAAATCGGGAGTAGTAAAGTCACACTTATTTTTCTGCCGTATGTTAAACAGTGGAATGTAATGAACTGCCAAATGTCGGCTGCATCGTGACCCCTGACACTAGCACTGAAAAAAGCAACGATGAATCACGGCAATCTATGCCCAACATGCATTTCAAAGTGACCGTGTGATCTTCGTTACAGCACGGGAATATATCTCCACAACACAACAACCCTACCTTCAGAACCACATTAATGCTGTGTACTGTAAAAAGACATCTAAAGGAATGTAAAAGAAATTTATGCCGAACCATAAACAATTCCCTCTAGCTAAAACCATTTTTATGATACTGTCATTTAAACTTCACGTGGGGTGACCACGCAAAAACCTTTTGAAATGTGACTTGCATGTTGCAAAACACATTCATATTTTTTGTTTGTCCCACTTTTGGAGCATTTAGTTTTTCACTCCTTCACACATTTGGTTTGTTGACAATTTAAAAGCTATTTTTAAAAAAACCAAGCATTTCTGGAAAGAGTTCCAGAATTCCAAAGACGGTTTTTATCAATGTAATGTACGCCACCAACACCCAAAGGTATTAACAAAAATGGACAGGCTGAACAAGAAGGCACCTCAATGTCTTCGTGTATGACTAGTCCTCCTAAACCAATGCATCAAACTCATCGAACAAGTGGTCCATATTTCAAAGGGATTTCAGTTTCTAATGGTGGGAGACAACGGGGTAGAAAGTGGAGCATAAAAATACGCCCCCGACCCTGGCAACAGCACATCTCGCGGGCATCCTTCCCCCGGCAACGGAGGATCAAATGGGCCAATGGCATTGCTTGAAGCCCCAAATTATGTGGGTGGCTAGCAAAGCCCAGTGTAGTGCAAATAAAGTTAGCAGGCAAGCATGAGTAGGCAACCCCCGTCAAGGGGGTATTTAAGGATGTGTCTTTCTTCATCAAAATCACAGCCTCAAACTCTGTTGGTACTGACGGACAACGAGCATAACCGTTTACAACTTCGATCATCACACTGTTGCAAAATTTGTGGTGACTGCGTGTCAATGAACAGTGAAGTCGAACAAGGACGCTGCGAAAACAAACACCGTTTGAACGGGAACACATTCACTTGAGAAAAAAAGCATGCCAGGTCATTTCATCCCCCCTATTTCTCCAACGGTAACACCGAGCTGGTTTTGATAAGTTCATTGTGCAAGGGGAGCTGACAACAACTTGCGTAGCCCAGAGCGGAATTCTATGTACACTTTACATCTGGCCATGTTCACATGTGTTAACTAATGATCGTCAATCACTCTGACTGAGAAACATTTCTTTAATCCTACGAAAAACTAACCAAGTGTAAACTGGTGACCCCTTCTCTACAGAATCGGACTATGCTGATTGTGGACTAAGTTCTAGCCAATGCTGTACATGAATGCCGTCAATGTACATGTACACTGTACGTCTGTCAACCTTCACTAGGCACCATAACCAAACTAAGGTAAGAAATACTTGTAGGACAAAGTTGCTAAATACCAGATTGGTTGCCAGATTGTGGATATGTCTGTAAGCTCAGTTTCACCTTCAACAGAATATTTAAGGATATAATTGGTTACCTTTCACAAACCTGCTTAACAGAAAGCAAGTTTTATCTACAAAGCAGAAATCAGCAGGGAACTAGGCAGAAGCAATTCAAAAGTTTTGTGGTGCTTAGCAAATTTGTGTCCCAAATTGATCATGAGCCATTGTGCCTATTGTGCAAAGTAAAATGCTGGGGTGTAACACAGTAGCTGAGAAATGTAACACTTTTGTATCATTGTGTGATACAAATAATGTATTACAAAAAGATACATGTTATACTGTCTGCTTGTTCCCCTTGAATGGGGTAGGCCTACATGGTGTGTACAAGCATAGAGAAAGCCTTTCTCTATGGTACAAGCATGTTACGAAGTGTGGGAAGTGTGTCAGCCCACTCAGAGAGGTACCCTATGGTGAATTGAACTTAAGTAAATGCTGAAATAATGATCCTAACTCTAGCGTGTAAACCGATTCAAGTGGGTGATAACGTTTCTAAGCATTAGGATCCACCAAGTACATAAGTTTTCAATAAGCAAGTATTAAAGCAGGGCCCAATTTCATAAACCTGTTAAGCAGAAAATACTGCTTAGCAAATTTCTTTGCTAAGCAAAAAAACGAGTGGGGCACCAGTTGCAACAACGTAAAATTTATGGAATCTTGGCTGGTAACCAGTTTCTGTTAAGCAAAATTTTTCTGTGCTTAGCAAGTTTTGATGCTTACAGGATTTATGAAATTGGGCCCATATAATGCTGCTTAAACAAGTATGCTTAGCAAATAGGGTAGCAGTTGTAAACAACATTAGAACACGTAACATTTGGCTGGTAAACTGACTGCTTTCTGTGCTTAGCAAACCTGATTACAAAGCAGCTGTATGAAATCAAGCAGTGAGTGTTCACAAAATCTGTCAACCGGGACTCCTTACGGGATTCGTATGTCAAATAACTTGTGTCAACTAAAAAGCCCAATTACGTCAGTAGGATACACCCACAAATATGTATTCTGCCCCATTAGGTCTTAGTACCGTAGACACACTGAAGATGTGCTGTAGACGTGTGACCGATACCTGTACACTTGACCGAGGATAGCGCTGCACACCCATCTGGTGAAATACGTACACGCTTTCCAATTAAGCAAGGCACTGGGTTATGTGACAATTTGCTTAGCACTGCGTCATGCCCCAAAAAACCATCCCCACAGTTTAATCATCAACAAATAGAAGCTGTGCACATGTTCGGCTAAGTTTGTCCTTTATTGACAATTTCCGCATTACGATATAGGATAATTATACGCTATGCTAATCCCAACAAGCATGGCGCCTGGGTGACCTGTTTTTAGCCACCCCCGGGATTGGGAATGGCAAGGCTATATAAGTACAGGGGGATGCTCTCCAAGGTTCGGAGTTAACAATGCTGATGTAGAGAGAGAGGACATTCTCTAAGGCGCTGGTTGCCATTTTTTACCTAGCGCTGGTCGCTATAGGCGCTGGATCGCCATCCCAAAAACAAATTCGGCTAATATTTTTTTATTAAAAAAAATAAAGCGCTGGTCGCTGCTGGTGCTGGATCACCACTGATATTTTTCCTGACAGATCTTATTTTGAAATTTCTTCTGTAACAATTCACCTGCAACTTTTTGCAAAATCAACTTGATTATCAACAAAGGTAAGTCATTTTATGCTCATTTATTTAGGTATCCATCTCTCTTTGCCTCCATTGTGTTCAGCGTAAACCAAAGTGAGACTGGGTGGACAATTAGTCCGACATTTTTTTTCTTTCTGATCAAATGAGAGCTGGTTCTATCAGCTTGCAAACAAATCAGACAACGATGCCAAATAATTCTAGGTTGAAGTATTTGTTAAAAATATTTCTTCCTTTTGAGAAAGGCCATCACCACTTTTTTGACATTTGTTACTTCCATTTAAAATCAAACTTTGTGCAAACAAATATTTTACAGTTTGTTTTTGATACTTTCCAGTCAAAATTATTCGTAAAATTACTTTTATTTTATTTTTCCCGTTCATAGTTTGTTCAGTTATCAGAAGATCTAACGACGATCCTGTGAATGTTGTAATTTTTGTCATGACTTATTTGATGAACGTGGTGCTGCTCTGTAGAAGCTACTCCTCTATAGAGAGTGTAGCAGAAAATGTGTCATTACGTTCAGCTTCCTAACTACATGAAAGATGTAACATATCATAGCCATGATAGGAATAACCTTTGTACAATAAATAATTTCTGTGTCAGTGTAGGAAGTGTATGTTACCTTCCCCCAGGTCTGACATGTGTTCTCTTGGGATAGTTCATCACTAGTTTTGGATGAGTATATGCATTGAAGCATATCATCAAGTTAAAATTAGAACGGATTGCCCGTCAGTCCTCAAAAGTTTCCTGTGTTCTAACACATTTTGACTCCAAACTCTACTTTTACCTTCTGGGCCAGTTTCATAGAGCTGCTTAAGAACAAAAAAGTAGCTAAGCACAACAAAATTATGCTTACCAGAATAAAGGTTACCAGCCAAACTGCCATGTCACATGTACAATTTGTGACTGGTATCCAGCTCATTTCTGCTTAGCAGACAACTATCTGTTTGAACATGCTGGCAAGCAAAAATAGACAAGTGGGCTAAGCATGTTCCATTTCTGCTTAGCAACTTTACATTTATGCTATTGACGTCAATACTCAGAAGTGAAAACCTGAGTTCTTTTTTTAACAATCACATTTGACGTTCGTTCTGCCGCACGGGATTCCTGGTATTCCTAGCATAGTCAGCAAAGCAGGTTTCCAGGTTAAAAGGTCATTGACATGTAATTTCTTTCCGGAATTGGGCCATGCCATACAGTAGATACTGTACCTCTGGGCACATCTCCAGAATGTACATATACATCTATAGGCATCAATGGTGGAAAAACCAACTTTGCCACGGGGGATTTGAGAACAATATTTTGGTTCCACAATGGGTAGTTGTAATACGTAGGGTATTGACTTGCGGTGGTGAGGCATGGGGGATTGGTGTATTTGGACACAGTGTATTCCTAGTGTACGAAGAGCTCACATGCATGACGTGCGTGGACAATAATAGACCTGGGGTTGTCAGGTAAAATTAGGTGGACTAATTCATTTTTTTTTAAACCATTTCTGGTAAGTTAGTGATTGATACCTTCAGAAGAAGAACAAGAAGTGCCTCACAAAAAAAAGCCACGGGTTTTTTCAAAAGTATATTAGAGACGACCGGGATTTCATTTTTTGTTCATATTATGACTACTTGAGACTTCTATTTTCAACAGCTATCTGAAAGTTAAGTTGAATGCACTGCATTTCAACCTTCCTACAAAGTTCCTCTCAAGTACCAAACATTTCCAAGAAGTGCTTGTTTACCCTCATTACCAACTACCTCACAGCAGTTTTTACCAATGGAATACTTTTGTTGTTGTTGGTGACTAACCACTGGCACATTAAAAGGCATAACCCCCTGTAATGACAGTTCATTGTAAGAGGTTTCAAGTATTATCTTAGGTTAAAAATGTGGCTGAACAACCTGTGAGGCAACGATTAACAAGAAACCACTGATTCCTTAACACACAAGCTTGATATGACACAGACACAACGGAGGCAAATTGCCCCTTGAAATGCTCCAACACAAACTAACATTTCTCTCATAGAAATGTCATTATATTAACAGGAACAATGGCCTTACCCTTACAAAAACGAAGGCCAGGGCCCAGTCTCATAAAGCATGTGGGCACAAAAACCAGCTAAGCACAGAAAACTCTTGCTTAGGAAAAATAGGTTACCAGCCAAAATACAATACAGTTACCATAGCTGTGACTGGTACCCCACTCATTTCTTGCTTAGCAAAGACATTTGCTTAGCCAAATTTTCTGCTAATTTAAACAGCTTTATGAAATTTGGCCCTGGATATGTGTATTCTGCTTCTGCTGTAAAATCTAAACTTTCCTGCTCAGCAAGTCTATAAGATTGTTTTGGAGCACAAAGTCCCTTGAGGAAATCTCCATTCTACATATATTCTACAAAATTCTTATTAGAAAAAGGATAATTGGATTTGGATTGAATGCAAATTACATGTAAATCAAGCAGATTAGCTACAAAGTTTCTTTTATTCATTGACTGGTCATCCAAACAGTAATAGTACCCCCTGTTGATCAAGCCTCTTGTTTCATTTCCAGTCAGTAAATTTGTTGTATTTGTTTAGCCAATTTTTGTTAACAACTGTGGCGTCACGACTTCGACCTAGTCCTAGATCAGAGCGTACTGGGGGCCTCATTGACAAACCTTAGCCACAAGCATACGAAGGGGGGTAGCGTGTTCATTTATTCTGTGCTTTGCACAATGGTACAAACAAATATATTGTGAATAGTGCCGGTGCCTGTGTGTCTGTGCGCAGGAGTTCTATGACCACACGACTACTGAACTCTGTCGGGGGACAACCTTGAAATTAAATGGTCTCGTACTATGTACCACAGGAAAAACTCTTGCCTGTTGAAGGGGAGAAAGAAAAAATGTTGAGGCGAAATCTGGAACAGAAACCATTACCGCCACAAGGACAGCCTGGTGGGTTTGTAATTTGTGATCTTGAGATATTAATCATTTCCAAGCAGTTGTTTATTTCCAAATTGGAAAACTTTTTTTTTTTTTTTTTTTTTTTTTCAAAAACAAATTTGTAACATTTTGCTTCTGAGATAGGGGGAAAGTCTTAAGGCAATTGAAAACCATTAGATTTCGATAGTTTAAAGTCGCAACGCAACCTCTACTAAGATTTTCAGGGTTACAATACAACCAAACTAATTTTAAACTAACAAGGTTGTATAATTTAGTCGATAATAAATTATGGGAAGCAAACACCTGGAGGTGGTTCGTGGTGACACAAAAAACTGCAGGACACACATTTTGTTGATTGGGTGCAACATTCCTGTACCCCTCTGCCCCAAAAGGGGTGTGAACAATGCTTGCATTATACCCCACATGTGGCCAACTTTTCTGAAATATTCCAACAGGTGTACACTGGCAAATATCTGATTGGTTTATCAAAAGATTTTTTTTTGTCTATGGTGGGCTGGACTTTAAAAAAAAAACAATAAAAAAAACGAGCAACCACTGCCTCAAAGCCTCCTGCAAGGCACTCATGTAAAGTAGAACCCTCAATTGTGCCGGTTATCTGATAAAGAACTGATTGCCTACCAATGATGACAAGGTGTGATTTTGTATATATCCCAAAGTGGTGGGACGGACATGTGCGTATATATACTACGCCATGCCCAGCGTTTGGTTGGTGGTGATAGGGTTGGTGATAGGTGCTTGATGGGTGTCAGCCATCCAATCCATTAAACTACACTGCAAGTCACTGGAACCGTTTAGCTTAAAAATATACACACGCCTATGCAAGGTGCCACTCACAACTGATAATTGAGTCAACCCCCCCCCCCCCCCGAAAAAAAAGAGGGCACAAATGATACTCCAGTGACCCCGTTTACATGCTTAAATGCTTCATAATCAAGAAGACCCAATGCATGACCCAATTCAGCCTAGTCAATGATCCAGAAACACAAATCAAGCTATCGAAGGAACAAAGCAAACTGCAAAGAGTGGGCAAATCAAATGTGATGGGGATAACTTTGGGCCAAGGAAGAAGGTATAAATAGGGCCGCAGGTTTCCACCCTTGCCATTGCGATACATGTTGCTTCATCCCGACACAAGTCTCTGTAAAGTCGTTTGACAAGCATCAGGCTCCAAGTGCGTACTGTACGTGTGTGTGTGTGTGTATGCCAACAGGTGAGCGTTTACTGCACAATTACCAATTAGTAGCTGGATACGTGTACGCTGGCAGTTACACTCATGTAACCCAGGTACATGATTCATGTACTTAGGCGTTCAGTCAAAATCCGAGTATCAGTGACAGTTGTTGGAACTGTATGGTCCGATCATGTACATGTATCTTTATCGATCGTGTAGGCCCCACAGCATTACATCAACTGTCACTCTGAAAATTTGCAAACTTTTTGGGTGTACTTTTGTTTTACTCCTTGGCTAAAAAGTACCCATGAACATCTCTCATTGATGAAAGTTGAAACAACACATTGGTGTTATTTGACTGGGATGAATTCAGTAAATGTGAATATCAATGTTGGAATTTTTTTGAAAACTTTTTAACAAACTTTTTTCGTTTTGTTTACTTCATTAATTTTATGAACAGGTCTGCAATCTTTAAAACTATTTTGTTCTTGTTTTGGAGAAATCTTTTATTTGTTATACCCATTCTCTTTTATTTATTTATTTATTTTTGTTTACAGTAAGATTTGTTTGATTTTATTTAATCATATAATGCTGATAGATTTATTGCTCTCTTTTGTGGAGTAATAACAATTCCAACTTATTTGTTGAATATTTCTGTGGTTATGTGTGTGTGATTTTGTATTTAATTGTTTTTGTCAGCTCAGCTCAAATGTAGCATTGAAGGCAGGGTATACCTTTGGTAATTGTCAAAGACCAGTATCCTCACTTGAGAAAATTTGGGCTCAATCGGTCATCGAAGTTTGAAGAAAATAATGAAAGAAAAACCACCCTTGTTGCATTGAATTGTGTTTTCAGATGCCTGAGCTCAGATTCAAATTTATGAGGTGAAAAAATTACCTCTTTCTCTAAAACTACATTAATTCAAAGGGTGTCGTTTCTAACAATATTTTATAATATCAACAGCTTAACAGTGCTCTTTAGTAAGTATTTTTTTAAGTTCCTTAATTTTTGGTTTACCAAAGGTGTACCCTCCCTTTAATTTGACTTAGTTACATCACAAAACCGAGCCTCAGGAAATGAATGTTTCTTGTCTAAACGATAATTTGACTTTTTTTGTTATACTTGGGAAACCACAGAAAGGTAAGTGACACTCGCAGGTGTAGATAATCCAACAAGATAGTTTCAGAAATCTAGAGACTCAAATCTGGATCAAGGTTAATGGGATGTGACACCCCCTTCCCCTTTTACTTTCCCACACAATTATAGAAAAAGGTAACCAACTTTTAAGTTTATACTTAAAGAAATGGATCAACATCAGGTTTTTTGGTATCTTAGAAAGTATTCATTTAAAAGCTCCATATTTCAAAGTCACGTCATACTATTTGAAGTGGTGTTGAAAACTTGTTCTGGAAACAAAACAGTTCATAGTATTTGCAAGTTTGCGTAATCTTACACATCGTATATTTTTGTTAGTGGAATATAAAAAAGGGGAAAATACAAAAATATTTCTGATGCAAATTAAATTGACTTTGAGTCAGAAAGTACATAAAGTTTCAGAAGGTTCCATGAAATTCAAGCAGTTGTTGAACTAACAACTAACTTCAAGATCGAATCCCAGAACACAGGAAGTGAGCTAAATCCGTGTTCAACTCACACAGGTAGAAACCACATGCAGTGGGTGTTCTTAACGTCATCTAATCTGCTGTTTCTTTGAATTCCCCAAACCTCCAACCTCAAACTGAAGGACATAGTTGTCTTCGGACAAGGCTGTGAATGTGTAATTGTGCGTGTGCAAACATGTACATAGAGGGTGCGTATAAAGGATCATTGCTTAAGGATGTTGGGTAGTATTAAACACTTCCTTCTCATCTCAATATCATTTATGCTGGTAGACATGGGGAGACGCTACAGCTTGACTTTGTCTCGGCCAGACATAATTCATAAATGCTTCGGGATTGTGTGTCATCACTTCACGGTTGGTGATGTTTTTCAAAAACTAACTCCCCTTTTCTCCTGATTTGTCATTTCTGCAGACAAACTGAAGCGCACAAGTTCACTGTCACGAATCGGATCACCAACTGGGGGACACACCGACGTGCTAACCGACAGCTACTCTCAGAGTCACCATGATCCTCACAGCTTCACTTTGTGGCACGGCACTCTGTGCCATGTACTACCTCAAGGAACAGTATGATTACACTATTCGACGGATGCCTCCCGGGCCATCGTCCATCCCATTCATCGGGAATGCACTCAGCATCGACTGCAATGCCCCTCACCTCTCCATGTTAGAACTGGCGAAGAAGTACGGCAACATCTTCAGCATCAAGCTGGGATCGCAGCGTGTCGTGATCCTCAACAGCTGCGAAGTGATCAAGGAGGCGTACAAAGGCTTGGACATTTCTCACAGACCAAACATCTATTGCATGGATGTCTTAGTCGGAGATAAAGGATTCTTGACGTGCAAGGACACCAATCAGTGGCGCCTGCACACAAAACTTTGCCGTAGCGCCCTCAGAGTGATAAACAACAGCAGCCTCGGCGTCAAAATCAGTGAGGAGGCCGATTGCCTTATTAATAAAATCCTGGACTATCACGGCAAGGCGTTCAACCCTTGCCAGGATTTGTACCTGGCCTCGCTAAACATCCTCTGCAACATTTCATTTGGGGAGCGGTATTCACATAATGATCCGGAGCTCCACGAAATCTTGGACTACTCAGCCCAAATCCTGAAGGTGATCTCACCAGTCCACCCTGTCAACGCGCTGCCGTGGTTAAGGCACTTCCCCAACAAGTGGTTCGATAGCCTCCTCAAAGCCAAAGACAAACGAGACAGACTGCTGATGAGGAAGTACGTGCAGCACGTGGCGACGTACAAGGACGGCGAGGTGCGGGACATGCTGGATGCCATGCTGGCCTCGGCCAAGCAAGCAGTGCAGGAGAAGGATGAGAACTCACTAAGTGTCTTGACACCCGAGCACATCATCATCAACATGTGGCTCATGTTCTTTGCAGGTAGGCTTTCGTTTTTCTCTCTCCCTCTCACTCATACAAAAAGGTTACATGCATTAACCTCTCTTATGTCGTCAAAGTAGGAGGCATTGCACACAAGAAGATCGTCATCAGATACTTCTTAAAATACCCACATGTAGGGCGTGAATTTCTCAAACACTGCTACGGGTACAAATACATGTTGTCAGACCCACTTGTAGTTTCTTGTGTGTCACTGGCACTTGTAATTACGCCCATCATATTATGTCAAAATGTGTAATTTAGACCCGACACAAAATTATTCCTAGCAAGACTACATGTATCACCCACTAGTAGTTTGTAAAACTAATAGAGGGAAACAAATCAAATCAAAATAGATGAGCATTTTCAACCTCCCCAAACCCCACCTATATTATGACAAGATGATATTTAATAGCTACAAAACACTTCAAAATCACAAGTTTGTGCGTCAACTGCTTTCAAAATTTGTATCACAAATGTGTTTGTTTCCCTTGTGGTTTATTACTTGATACAAATATATTCTAACAGACCACAAAAAGTATGATTACTGTCTGAAAAACATTTTCCACATTTCCTGTGGGATGTATTGTACGAATAATTACAAAAAGCTTCAACAAACAAAATTAAAATTGCAAATTAGAGTATAATTTGCCAATTTCGTTTCCAGATTCCAAACGTGTTTTTTGTTTTTTTAAAGCATGAATTACAATTCTGACTTTTGATGTTGACAATTTGAATGGGTAATCAACAAACCTCAACTCATAAAAGTCTTCAAAAAAGCAAACTTCTAAAATGAGTGACCATGGAATTTTGACCCCTATGTAACCATGGAATTTTCCCTCTTGAAAAAAATAAAACTATTTCAACTTATTCTCACCGATGATTTTATTTTTTGTTTTCAATTAAAGGTACGGACACCGTAGCCAATACACTGCAGTGGGGTTTACTGTACATGGCAGCATTTCCCAAGAAGCAAGCTAAACTTCAAGACGAGATTGATGAGGTGCTTGGGAAGGAAGGACCACTCTCACTGGAAAGCAAATCCTCATTGCCATATTTGGGTAAGTACTCTCCATCTTTTGTTTTCCCTTTCTGTATAAAAGTAGTTTTTCCAAAAATTAAGATCTGTTGATGATCAATTTATCTGTCCCCCCTCGGAAGCATGCAAAATGTTTCACAGGTCGAACTGACAAGTCAGTACAAAGAAGTAAGGAGCAATCATTTCAGAACAAAAACTAACAACAAAGAATAGTTTCTACAAAAAAGTTCAGTGTGGCATAAGATAATGACTTGATTGTACTGGGCATAACATAAACAATAACATAACAATTAAGATTTATAAGGCGCTATTCCATCAAGATCATGATTGAAAATTAATATGGATAGAGATAAGCCTTAAGAGCTTTACGAAACAGAGATTCCCTGATGACAGGGGGAAGATTATTCCAAATTATTGGTCCAGCTACACTGACAGATTTTTGACCCAAAACTTTGTTTACACGGGGAACATTCAAGTGAGTGATGTAAACTGGAAAGATATCTAGGAGTAGTTTGTTCAAATATTTATAAACAAAAAGAGCAAATTTAAAACTAATTTGTTCTCTAATCAGTAGGCCTAGCTGATGAATTTCCCCGATTGATGGGGAAATATATTCTCTCAAGGGTGTAGAACTAACCAAAACAACCTGTACTGCAAAACAAAATAAAACTAAAAAACTAAAGAAAAACCCCCAGTAAAACACATTGCAAAACATGCGACCGTATGTTACACATTATAATGTGCAGTACAATGATATCAGACCTGTGTTCCACACAATCTGATAATTATGCAGGTAGACTTTAAATAAAAGCGATAAAGTATTAGAGTTTACCTTGAGACAGAATCAGCTCATGGGTACAAAGGATGCAAAGCCTTTCACCAAGGACCAAATCCCATAGAAACCATACAATTGCCATCGCTAGACAACTCCACTGCAAATCCATCAGACATTGTCAAATGACCTGAATATCACTTGTACATTTTGTACTCTACATGTAACATACACATTGCATATCATTTTGCATTTATGTGCTGTGGCAAGGTTACATTTACACAATGGGCCAACTCCATTTATGGAAAAGAATGAACACAGAGAGAGGAGGTCACCGTTCAACAATCCAGTGAAATTGACATTTTTGATCATCTTTTATCATCGTGCTCCTTGCTACTAACTATTGAATTTACTTCAGGAATGTTAATCACATCGCCATTGTTTCAACACATTGTTTATTATGTACACAATCACAACCACCAGAGATCGCATTACAGCAGCTCACTTGATCTCCCACAGGCATTTGATTCGCAATCTTCCAAAAAAAAAACCAGAACTTTCCACATAGAACTCAATCTTAACCTTCAAATCGGTAGATTGGGATAAGATTTGTCTACCTGGCCTCATGCCATGCCACGGTTACGTGCAGTGCTGGATTCATCAAAATCTAGATTTTTTTGCTGATTTCAAGTAGATTGTTTTGGAATGTAAGACTAACTATTATAAATTTTGATTGTCTTTTTTCAGAGGCTACAGTATATGAGATCATGAGGTTTAGCTCTTTGACCATCCTAGGGGTACCACACGCAGCTGCTGTTGACACAAGAGTCGGTGGGTACTACATCCCTAAAGGTCAGTAACTTAATGCACTCACATCAAAATCATTCCGTAATACTATTTTTAAAAACATCTCAAAATGTTATAACAAAGTTATTAAATTCCAAATCCACTGGTGATGCCAAACACTTCAAGAATTGTTGTTTAAGTTTTTATAAAGTAGTATCATTGCTCTACTACTTCAGTTCATCATGCATTCATTGTAATGTATACCCTATGTAGTTTGTATACATGGGTACTTTGTTGTCGATTTTTACTGCAGGCATCTGTAACAGTGCCCTCTGTTGGCCACAAAACAACACCACCTTTCATTGGCAGAAAGTTCAGGGCAATGTAAATGAGGTTGCACTACAGACACAAGAGGGCGCCATTCACAATTGCCAGTGGCAGCATGCTAGCTTGCTGATGTACATTAACAATATCGAAGTGTTGGTGTTTTATTGTACTTTTAATCTAATATTTTACCACATGCACAGTACACACATGTTGCTTGTTAGTAAATTTACACCAAATATATAATTAACGAGTCCAAGTTTGATGAACACAAAATGAAAGTGTTGTTTACACTTCTCAAGATATTTGTTTTTTCTTTTCGGGGTGTTTTTTTTCTTTTTTTCTTTTTCTTTTTTTTCCCCTCATCTAAATTGTTTTCGTATTCTATTCCACAAATCAGGAACCCAAGTTATGGCCAACTTCTGGGCCGTTCATCACGACGAGGCAATCTGGGACCGACCCCACGATTTTCTCCCTGAGCGCTTCCTTGACTCGGAGGGAAAACTCCGCAACATGTCCGAGTTTCCCTTCTTCATGCCCTTCTCGACCGGCCAGAGGAGCTGCATCGGCAAGGGCATGGCCAAGTCAGAGCTCTTCCTCATCCTGGGCAAGCTGCTCCAGAAGTTCAGCTTCCAACTGCCACTGAATGCCAAGGTAGACCTACAAGGAATGGCTTCCGTTTCTCTCATCCCTAAACCCTATGAGGTTAAGGCAATTGAGCGAGCCATGTACATCTAGAGAAGGTTGCACTCTAAAAGGGATGTTACAACAGGAGTTTTCAAAAGCGTACACTATACTCCATCCATACTCAAGATGTTAAGCAATACACTCAAGCACTATCAATGTCATGTCCCCCGTATGCAATAACATCCATGAATCCAAACTCTCATCATCATAACAAGGGGCCAGACTATTTCCCCTTCCATCCTAAGTTAATTTAACTGATTTTGATAAGAAAGATTAATCCAGAAGGCTGAGCCACCATAACAGTCCAATATCGCATAAAATCAGAGAGATTTTCCATCAAAGTATTACTGTAAAAGTTTTTAGAAAAACAATGAAGAAAGGTTCGTTGATTTGTAAGTAGCTTTTGGACTTTTGACTGGAATGAATAGAACTTTTGTTTCTAAATTCTTCCCCACTTTGTATGTATCTCTCCTTTCAAATGGTATAGCAACTAATTTCTGGTAATAATGTTTACAAATGTTTTATAGTTTCAGAACTGAGTTTTTCATCTCTCTCTCAAAGTTTAATAAACTAAGATTGAGGGAACTGCCATCTGTACATGAGCTTACTTACAACACTACTGGTATTCATACAATATTATTTGTACATCTTAAAAATCTGAGAATTCAAATTTAAAGGTGATGGTGTTATGGTGTTTTGACAATAGAAATCCAAGGGTGATGGTTAGGATTTCAACATTTTAAGTGAAATTAAAGAAATAATTTGGGGTTGAGGTTGTAATTTTGATATTTTAAGGGGACTACACAGAAAACATACTTAAAAGAGAAGATGGTATTTTGGTGTTTTGAGAGTATTAATTAATATTGTTAAGGTGAGGGTGAGGAATTTTGACAAATGAAGGCAAAATGCCATCCAGCAAAACAAAAACTGCAATTTTGTTGTTATTACTTGTTTTGACCAAACAAGGCCAAAGCAAAAGGATCTTCCACGCTGCACCTGTGTGAACTTTGACCTTTTGGCTCACGCCCTGCAACCTCTCTTCAGTCATATAATAGATGTTTTAAATGTTTGTATTCAATTGCGTAAAATGACAATGTAATGTTTGTGTCCTTTATTTGAATTTCCACCAATATGTATTTATCCTACCTCTCAAAAAAAAAATTCTGATGAATTAAGTCATCAACATATACTGTATTCAACAAATACTAATTAATCAATTGTATTCAATGCACATAATGGAAGGTTTATATGTCTGAAATAGGTTATGAATGTCTACATTTATAAAAACATGGGCATGTTTCTTTCCAAGGACAAAAATAAAATTTACAATTTAAACTGATCTAATTGATTTGCAAGTGATCTGTGACACTACAGTTTGCTGAAACAATAGTGTTGAACGACAATAACAACAAAAGTGGGGGAAAACTTTCAAATGACAAACAGATGTTGTAAATACTATACTTTTTGTTGTATCTTAGAGTTTACAGGCCTCAGATATCACTGTTTGTTTATTTTTCTACACGAACAAAAAAAAAAGACAAAACAAATATATTGTTTGTCAGCTCAGATATTGAAGAAAAAAAACATTTCCGGCAAAATCGGATGTGTCTAATTCAAAAAATCTGCTCAACTACTTGGGGTTAACCATATTAAGTTTTTCCATTCCAAGTGAAATTAATGATAAACCCATCTGATGGACCTTTGAAACAGAAATTGTGATTTTTTTAAAGCATCATCTACACATGATATTTGAAGCAATGACAGCATCTAGTCAATGCAGTAAATGACACAGAAGTCCTGCTTTTTATGTGAGGACAAAAAATAATTCACAAATTTGGTTCTTAAGAAAAACTTGGTTGGAATTTCAACAAAAACAATAATAGCCAGCTGACAGATTTAATGTAAAAAAATAATAATAAGTGTTCATGTCTAACGGTTTAAAAGATAATCAGTATTTCTCACTAATAGGTAATTTTGTAATATAAAGAGTAGCCACTAGACTGTAAATATTCTATTTTAGTGAACTATATATGTGATAATAATTTTAATTAAGGAGATTTTCCATATATTTATTGTAAATTGGTGTATATGGTTGAAGGGAGGGTACATGTACATCGTCAGTTTCTGAAAGAGTACATTTTTCCCCTTAATTTACACAATATCCTTAAACTGCGGAACTATGAAGAAAAAAAAGAAGAAAACAAAAAGAGTCTGAATATTTGTTTTACGTCCTTTACTTTATATATCTGTTGATTCTGAGAAAATTGGTGGGAAATTTACTGATGATGATTTGTATCAATTGCTATCCTGAATGTAACTTCCTGTTTACTGACAGTCATTGACAGTCATTGATAGTCAAGCATTGACAGTCATTGACAGTCAATCTGTACACACCAAAAACCTCCATCCGGAAGACAACTTTGAGATACCTTCATTCAAACTTTAATGAGATTGTAGGAATTGCTATCCTGACTGCAACTTCCTGTATATTGACAGTCATTGACGGTTACTGATAGTCATTGACAGCCATTGACAGTACATCATTACACACCACAAAACTCCCTGAATCAGGAAGATATCTTCAGGGTACCTTTGTTCAAACTTTAGTGAGATCGTCAGTTTTCGAGGGATAATATTGAATCCACCAAATGGAGACAAGCCAAGTGGAAGGATTTTGGATGATTCCGCGGGTAGTTAGGGATAAATGAGCTTTCAAATATTGACAATTGTGGTCTCATTTTGTGTTTTGTTTGTTGTACCTTCCCTTTTAACCTTTTGTTCTTCTTCACTAAACAAAATGTGAATATTTAGTCATTTACAGTCACTTAAGAATCTGATATGCACAAATGTATGCAAAAAGTGAAATTTAGCGGATATTAACCGAACCGTTTAAACTGATTAACAGTTTTGGGTTTTGATTCATCTGATTTTATTGAACGGTGTTCTATAGTCGGGTTGTAGTGTTAAAAGGATTAAGTTATTGTAATAAACGTGTCCACCTTTTTTGTATTTTGGAATAAATAACTTGTATTTTCAAAGGTAAAGGCAACTGCATGTAATTAAAGGGGTTTACCAAGATTTTAGTAAAACTTTATTTTTATAATATTTTAAGGAGTTATGTCTATTTGGTGAACTTGGGGGAAGCTGACTGCAAAAAAAGAAAGTTTGAACTTAAAATGGTTGGTGCTTGTTGTCATTACATAATTGTTTTCTAATTAGTCACCTGTTTCGAATAACATGCAAATGTATCTAAACAAATTACAATGTTCTTATAAGTAGGGGAACCCTTTCCATTATAAAAAAAAATACTGACGAACACAATGGACTTTGACTTTCTGTGAATTAAATAGGGTGTGTATGTTAACAATAACAATAAACTGGAGTCTGAATTCTTTCATAATTTCTGTGATGTCTACCCCTTGGTAATTCAAGAAAGAAAGACTGAACGAAAACTAAGACAGATAACAAAAGCATCATACAGGGCCCAATTTCATAAAGCTGTTAAGCAGAAAATACCGCTTAGCAAATTTCTTTGCTAAGCAAAAAAATGAGTGGGGCACCAGTTGCAACAATGTAAACTTTATGGGATTTTGGCTGGTAACAAGTTTCTATTAAGCAAGATTTTTCTGTGCTTAGCAAGTTTTATGATTACAGGCTTTATGAAATTCGGCCCAGGTCTTTTCTAGGCAAAGAACCGACAAACATGGACCATGTAGGGTGTTGTGGCCGAGCGGTTAAGAGCATCGAATTCAAGTTCTGGTGGTTAAGTCATCAGGGTAAGGGTTCGAATCCCGGTCATGACACTTGTGTCCTTGAGCAAGACACTTAACTATAATTGTTTCTCTTCACCCAGGGGTATAAATGGGTACCTGCGAGGGTAGAGGTTGATATTGTGTTTGAAATAGCCTTCGGAGGGCCACGGCAGCTCGGGGCTGTATACTCCCCAGGGAGCTGAGAAAGATTAAAAGGAATGTTATTGGCCCAATGACCAAGGCACTAATGTAAAGCGCATTGATACTATTATTGTAAAATACGCTATATAAGAACTTGTTATTTATTTATTTATTTATTTATGTGCGAATGCAAATTGCACTCCTCCGGAACTCCTTGTCCCAAGGAAGGCACAAAATAGCACTCCTAAAAATTGAAAGTGAATCTATTTATTTGTTTTAATTGGGGGGAAAAAGAATTTTATTCACAGCAAGGAAGTGAACTATCTGATGTGGTGTTTAGTTGCTTTGATCATGTGACAAAAGTAACAATCTGCATATCAAATCCTACAATTAGGTACGCAAATATGAATTGTCAGAAGTACTGTATTTATGGGCTTAAATTAAACAGCATAAACAGTCGGATTGTATAAAACGATCGTGTTTTAACTTCACTTTTTAAACTATCGAGTAATAAACCACAAGGGAAACTTGCCTTGTGGTTTATTACTTGATATTTTAAATAAAAAGTCACATCCCTTTAAGGTGATCCCTGGGCTGCCGCTTCCCAGGTTGTATCGTAAACTTGGGTCTGATCCCTAGCTCTACGGCATTTACAGGTTGAATGGCAACCCCAAACAAAGATATTGACAAAATAGGAAGACCGGTAACATAAGGGCTGGATAGCTCAGTTGGTAGAGCACCAGCACGTTAATCCGGAGGCCACAGGTTCAAATCCCGATCTAGTCAATTTTTCTTTGTTTAACCCCCCCCCCCAATTTGTTTTTATGAATAATGTGTTTTAAAAGTTTGCCTCTGGGGTTCGAAAGGGCTCTCCTCCAGTCATTTAAGGAGAGCAATTGTACACAACCATGTAGCCTGGGGTCGATTTCACAAAACCCTTCCTAACTTAGGACCGTTCCTAGGATTAAGGACGAGTCCCAGCCGTAAGATCGGGGCCGTTTCCAAGGCAATTAGGACACGTTAAACCCTTCCTATCTTTTGTGAAATCGTTCCTAGGACGCGTCTCGAGTTAGGACGAGTTACTCGTCCTAACTCGAGATAAGACGAGTCCTAACTCTTTGTGAAATCGACCCCAGTGCTGCTAAGTAGTATGTAGCACATCAAGCTACATGTAAATCAATCAAACGAACCATCTCTGCCCTCACAGATACCCATTCACCCCGGGGTGAAGGGAAGAAATTTACAGTTAAGTGTCTTGCTCAAGGAAAAGGGTCATGACCGCAGTTCGAACCCGCACTTGGTGACCAGAACATGAGTCCGGTGCGCAAGACCGCACGACCACAACATTCCACATGACTAACACAGTCTGTACATAAAATGTACTATGCCTCCTCTTCTTCAGGATTCTAATGCCCTGATAGGACTACTTGCCTACTTATTACGAATTCAATAACAATACTCATGGTACAGTAAAAACAAAAAAAGTACAACAACACTTTATTTACATTAACGATAAATGTACGGTATGTACTGTACAAGTAAACTTGCTGGGATAAGGAAAATCAATTCAGTTACATCAATTGCTATGTAAATGCAATTAAAGTTTATCTTTCACACTCTTAATGTCAAACATTCTACCAAAATGTCATGTCAATGTTACATATGCAGAATGCCATGCATTGGTATTTTGCATTATATATAAGCGTGAGAATGCATTCAAAAACGCTGTCAAGTTCGTGAGTAGAATGTGTACATAAGATGTGCCACTGCTTTCCCTGGAGACAAAAAAACTATATTTCTGCTTTTTACGCCAAACTATAGTGATGAGAACATGTAGAGGTGTGTAACTGGACAGAAGATGATCTACGCTTAATGTGAACGCTGAATCTTCATTGGACTATGCTTAAAGGTAGGTAAGGGAATGACTTATCTTGGGTAATTTATACCTTGAATTTGAAGTTGTTATAAGAGTTGTTGCGGGGCTTGGTGGGGCCCTGCAAAGTATGCCACGGCATGTACGCGGCACACAAGGGCCGTGTCGTGTCCTCGCATAATCCTTGGCATCGAGTGGCCCTCTACCTCTACAAAGTTTACTTGCGGGGACCAGTTCCGTACTCAGAGGGGTTTGGAATTACTTATGGTCCATGCTGTACAGTCATGTAGCAACCCTGGAAAAAAGTCCTGTAGACTCGTGTTCTTCAAACACACAGTTATAACAAATTTACTTATGTACAACTTAAGCTTTTCAATTTCAAACCTCCTCAAGAAAGTGAAGCAAATGTAGAAAAAAATATTTGAAGTCTCGTAAAAATATTTCTGGTCCAGTAAAAGTTCGGCGTTAACAAAACCTGTGGTCTTTGTGGAGATTTTCATGATCTGAGCCCTCAATATTGTTTAAGAGCCACAAGGCCATGATTGGGGGACACTGATATTAGTGTTGGTGGCTTTTCTGAAATACCAGCCTATTAGTTTAGTGATTAAAAAAGAACAATTTATTTATGTTCAAAATCCATATTGTTCCTGCTGTTGCAATCTTTATAGTCATTTTTATATACTGATTTTCGACAAAGTATTACAATTGGTGTTAACTGATAATTTATCCCTACATGACATAAAATTCTTCAACTGTTACCTCCAATACGTACACGGTATGCAAATATTTTCAAGTCAAACTGTTAAATTTTAAAACATTACAACCATTTGTGAATCAAATTTATAAAAACTCTTTAAAAATGATGCCAAAATTATTGACATTATCCAATTTCCATATCATCTAAACATGCAGCGTAATCTAAATGTGTTTGTTCAATCACTTACACGACGATTGCAAGAACATGCATAACCTGTAATCACATATCCTGAAAGCTATCTTTCATGTGCCAGAAAATGTATCTGCTGCCCTCTTTTGATATCAACACAAAATGTATCTGCCGCCTTCTTTTGATATCAACACAAAATGTATCTGCTGCCCTCTTGGTTGCAATAGAAATATTCAGCTATGTGTAAAGTGTACTATAATTTTTACCCACACAGAAAGAAGGGATGGAAGGTGCAGTGTTGCTCATCCCTACAGCACCTCAACCGATGGTGCTGGGATGGGCTGTTATATCACTACACCCATTGGTCCATTTTCCATGACCTAACCCCCCCCCCCCCCCCCCCGCCCACCTGTGACCTGTTCCTGTTACAAAAGTATGGACCTCTATCAATATAATTATGTAGATCTAACTGTCTATCATACAGTATAAATCCAGTGGAAATAATTGTCATCATAAATGGGAGACTTTAAAACACTAGGTGGCAGCAGACTTACCAGGCAAATTTCATGTGCACATTACCGAGAACAATGGATTTTGTACCTGGAAAGTCTGCTGCCACCTATAGTAGCGTCCCAAAAGTCCCCCATTCCCTCATGCAAGCTTAAAAGCAGGGCTCAATCAAGACAGTAATAGTTTAAACCTTAATAACTGTATGCACTTCTCGGTTTAAAATACACCGGTTCTCTAATCTGCCAGTTCGTTCATGTTGCAACAACACTGAGCAGTCAAAACCACTATGCATCCCTTCGATGCACACAAGCATGGCTTACTTCCTGATCAAAAAACTTACAAAACAAGCTCATCAGCCTCGTCCCAGTGGTCTTGGATGAGACTGGTGGGAACTGTATCCTAATGCAACAATGTGGTGCAATCAAACTAGAGAGGGCAGTATTTCACTTCACCATCACCAATACATTGTACATAATACATCCCCCGGAAATTGGTCTGTCCATGAATGCACCAAATGAACCCCTACTGCATTTATTGTTGACAAAATGCTAAAACTGATAAAAGTTTTCCTTGTAAAAAAACCCCCAAACAAACAAACAAACAAAGCAAAAGTGTCTGTCTTAATTGGCCTTAAATAATACTCAAGTTATTCACGTATAGTGCTACATGTATGTTTGGATTTTAGAGAAAATCCCAACTGTGAAACTAGAAATAACAAAAACTTTCTAATTAAAAAAATTTAAAAATGATGCAATAATTATAACTGCGCCAGACTGCAGTAGTACTGTACAGTCAGTACACGCAAATAATCATAAAGCTTGAGCATGTAAGCGCACGTACCTTACTAAAATTTGACACATTGTCTGAGATCTGGGTACTGAGCTTTTATCTTTAGCATTAGTGCAGAGCAAGCTTTTAGGCAGGATCAGTGAAACAGGGTGTGTAACAAAAAAATTAGGGTATGTTTACGTAAAATTTGATGTTGAAGTCGACGGCGTCCCAATGCGATCGCACCAGCTGCGTATCCAGCGTTACACAAAAGTTTTACAACAAAAACACCACACAGGGGTCCATCATGATGCAAGGAATTTGAAACCCTGCGATATGCTGATGATCTAATTTGAGTCATTTTACTATCTTATTTTGTTAAGTTTTGTTAATTGTTTTCAATAATTTTGTTGTTGTACATACATTTACAATCCTGGGGAGATCTAAGCCAAAAATAAAGTTTGTTCTGTCTCTTGCCATGTATCTGGAATGTTACAACAAGTTGCTGAGCGTGACGATTTGATTGTACAGGTCTTATATTAGGAACATTTAGGAAGGTCAGTTAGGTGGTTGACATGAAGTGGCCTTCAATGGGACAATGGGTGAAATATTTCTGATATTTTTCTTTCACAAAATAAAAAATATTGCTAAGAAAGAATTTAAAAAGTAAACAGCAAACAAGGTTCAGATTTCAAAGAGATATAATAAATACATTTCCAGTTGGTGTTCAATAACGAAGATGTATATATTTGTTATCAGTCTGACTTATATTCATAAAAACAAATTTGTTAATTAATAAATAGATACTAAGTCGGCCAATGGTCGGTCTCGGGCCAGACTCGACTTTGAATTATTCCATTTTGCTGTATTTTTAAAGACATCATGAACAATCATTAAGATTTTCATGACATGTTAAGTAATTGATTATGACAAGTAAGTGCGTGAGTGTAAAAAATTAAAGAGATAAAGCAAGTGATGAAACTTCTAAAACCAATCAACAATGATCAGCACCTACAGTCGGGTTAGGACCCAGCAGAAGGACAGTTACAAAATACGATCATCGTCACAACGTAGTGAAGACTGATGAATCTTTACTGGATTAAAAATGAGACCTAAGTTTTGGTAAATATCAATCTTTTGTGCAGATTGCAGAAACAACGATTTAATACTTGACAGGCCTTCTTACTTTTCAAGTGGGAGGCATCAGTTAGTTTCTGCATAGGGAACGTGTAAACACACCGTCCATCAAAACAATATACACATGCAATCAATGCATGCTGCTGTCAAATAGTCTGGTTGCCAACCAGTGCTCATAGGCTACGCAGTAAGTCTGCATAGCAATACTGTGCAGCGGATGAGCAATCTGTCTCTGAAGGTGAAAACCAGACATACACATGTAGACAGCCTCCTTCCCAAAGAATCGGGAGCGCCACAGACTGATGTAGTGGGTTACGTGCTTGGGATCGATTACAATTGTTCTGATTATAACATCGTGCTTGGGACTGAGAACATTTCTTCTTATATCGTGCTCTCTCTATCTCGGAGCAACCCAGAATTCCTAATCCAGAATTAGGTTTCACTCTCGCGCACGATTTATTTCATCCAATAATCATTAATAATACAAAACATAATTAATAATTTGTTATTTTCAAGAGAATGGCTTGCAATAAAAAGTGGATGCCGTGGCTCTGAAAATAGGCCGTGATTTCTTTCATTTGGCCAGGCCAATCACGGCTGGCTGCCTACAAACTTGGTGCAGAGTGCCATTAGGGAATTTGTTAGTTTATCTTAAGTTCTCAAGATTCACCTCTATCCATTTTAATTTCTATCATGTGTGCTATGATCTTGATGGAATAGCCCCTTATAAATGTTAATTGTTATTTTATGTTAATTGTTTATTGAAAGTCTGGTAATGCTTTGTTTGGTCTCAATACTGTATGTCACATGGTAAAAAGCAAGCTTTTGCATAGCAACCTTCAAACCAACAAAGACTGGTATCTTTGCGCTTGTGCCACACATTTCATTGAAAAATTGCGTATGGGTGTTTGCCGTCTCAAATTAGACATGTACAATGCACATACACTATGTAAGTGAGGAATTCAAATTAAGCATTAATTTGTGACAGAGCAGGGGGATTTGTACCAGAAATTGTTCAAAATAATATTGGTTGAGATATTTTGGGAGTCATTGTCCCTGTGTGTAATACAGTGTAGTGCGAATTTTTATTGACTTGTCATTTTTACAGGCTGACCTGTTGACCCCCAAAATGGTTAGGGGGACACAGTCGCTGCGTGTGACGAGCACGCAAGGAGTCAATAGGCCTATTGCATAAACATGTATTTGTTAAACTTCAACAATACATTCATAGCCACCACCAAATTGTGGGGAATCAAAACAATGGGCATCCAGATTATTGTTCTTGTGGGGACTTTCCCCATTCCAGCTCAGTGTTTTTATGCCATCATCAATATTATGATTTAGTCTAAAAGTTTTGAGAACAAGTCTATGTGTGCATTGATAACAATGTACCTAGTGTTGACTTTCAAATTTCAGACAAATGGATGCAGATTTGCAAATCACAAGTGTTTTGGTCTTGACATGTATGCTGGGTTTGCCCTTAACTTTTTCAGTGACTAGCCAGCAGGACCAGTTATCTTGTCATTTCACTGGTCCATCCGGTATTTTCACTGGTCCATACTTTAAGGTTTCCTCTCAAAATTGCATGGGACTTGTAATTTCAAGAAATTTGAACAATCAGTGAATTGGATGTTAGCAGTGGGTAGCAATGAACTAGCCAGCCGGACCACTTGGAGTGAATTTAACGGCAGAGTACTGGGTTGGAGGCCTTCGGAGGAGAACCCTCAGGGGGCCTGCAGAGCTCTGTTCCCCACCGGGTGGCCGGTCAGACTCCGACCGCTGTTAAGGGAGAACACTGGTATGCATACATGTACATGAATCTTGTACGTACAGTGTAATACCCCTTGCAACTAATGAACAATTTATGTGTTTAGCCTGGATTGGTTGGGATTGGTTTGATAAAATGTACTTCACAGAGGCAATTGCCCCTGGTCACTGCCTTGGTGCCCCTTGAAATGTTCCAGTAGACATTTAAAATTCCTTCATAAAGATGCCCTTTACCAAGGGAAAAAAATGCCATACTCTTGTAAGATCGATGTATCATGCCTGAATCAGGAGCTTGAACTTCTAGAGAGTCTTCACCAGACTTCAGGGAAAATTACCTTGCTCTTAGAACAACAAAATATTGGGCCTGGGAATGATTTTTAGGGATGTATCAATACACCAATCTTTCTATGTCATGACTCGAGTCCCGAACATATTTCTGTCTTCACATATAAACGTGTACATTACTTCTACTATTCTACAGCAAGACCTGTTTACTGGTGCCTTTTTGGCAATCAATGTTTTGTCAGAAATTGTCACAACAGTGAAATCTAACAGTTTGTTCTCATTGAGGCATTTGCCTTTACATTTTTGATCCACTGTTTGTATTAATGGGGGAGGTACATTGTAGGTTGGGCAGTTAACTTCGACACCCACTGCAAGAGTTGATCAAATCCCCTTTCTGTAAAACCATAGGAGACATTTCTATATACTGTACATGTAGCTTGTATAAAGTTCAACCCCATCGGGTAAGTACACGGCCCCTCCAATCAAAATAAAATGGCCGGACAGAGTAATGTTATCCTTTCAGTGGGCGACTATTATATCAAGCATTACAAACTACTGCAAACTGTCACGTTCTCGATCTAATCAATATCATTTCCAATGAAGGCCAGCCATCGACAACATCGTCGACTGACACATTGGACTTTAAAATAGAATAGGATGCAAACCTGTTGAGTTATTGTACGCAGTAGCCCCATGGCCCTGGGTTGAGGGTGTACCTTGTCCATAACCTTGAAGCGTCTGTCTTACGGTTTATTTACGGGTAATATGGCATGCTCCATATTATTTTGAAACGTTGTTGTTTTATGTTAACCCCAATTTGCCCTCCACAGAGAGGGCATGTGTACGTGCCTCTCTCATTGCCATGGTATTTACGGAAAAATTGCATTCAAGGATAGGTCGATGATGTACACAACTCTTAATTAACATTAGCCAACAGTTAATTTCCGGGTTTTTTATTTTTAATTAAGCTACGACAAACGTGGTCAATTATGTTGCCCTTGCACTATACAATAATAATGTACCGGAAATGTCTTCAAAGAGAGGATTGATTTACAGGAGTGTACAGGTGTCCACAAAAAAAATTATATAATGAATAAAACTGTTCATTGATAAAGCGTATCTTTCTCTAAATAAATAACAAATTTGACAGGTGTAAATATTTTGATTAGTGTAAATTTTGAGTATACATGTATTAATTTGTTTGTTTCTAAACCGAAATTTCAAACCTTCACAGTAGTAGACTGATCTTTTTGATTGAAAATATTTTTACTTTGAGTTTTAATAAAAAATGTAATAATTTACAAATCCATACCAAATACAAAAACATATGGTTATCCACTCTTATAAACGAAAAAAAGAAACCCCCAAAAAACAAAGCAAGCACATCTTACGCATTGAAACAAAAAACAGATGGCTTTTTATCCCAGGAGCATTTTATATCAAACGGTGCCTAAACAATACAAACACTGTTTAAAATTCCACAAATGATGACTACGTCTACACCGCAGTAAAAAAAAAGCATAACTTTTTGTAATGAATTACATATAAGCAGCCGTATACATACACTATACATCCGAGTAAAAACTTTCATTTTTCCCCCCCCCCCCCCCCTGCGGCAAGCCGCATGCACCAGCAATAATCTTTTCCCCGGGGCTAGAAACCCAGCCAGATACAAGTCTATTAAGTCCCCGCACAATCTCCTCATCCATCATCCGGGTAATCCCCAGCACACAGGTAGACCAGCGACCCTGTGGGCACAGAGCCATATCCCCTCTAAGCCATTTTTAACCCCCACGAATGCGCACCTGAGGGGGCTTTGGAAGAACACCCTGTCTGCCGGGGCCCTTGTGGCCATGGCCCTCATCCAAAGTCCAGGAACTAGTGACTCCGAAACAGCTATTGACCGTGACCTTCCTACATGTTTCCAATACAAGCCGACCCATCAGCCACCACTACCTCAACTTGCACTTCTCATCTTTGCTATGGCTAACACCCCTTCAATAAACGTCACTCAGTGGCTACAATCACTCCCACCCCCAAGTACCGCCTATCATTTCTGATGATGCACGTGTGCATAGGTCAAAGGTCCTCTCCCACTTTTAACTTAAAAATGATTGAGTATTGGGTGAAAGCATCCACTTACAATAGTGCACCTTAATTGGGAAGTATAGTCTTTTGGTTCTCACTAAATCTATACCGCTGATAACATTATACTGCGTAAAATTGCATCTGATCTGTTATCAATAGTAAAACGCGTGTGCTTCACAGACAAGGAATTTTTAGGTAAGATAATTTAATCTGAATCAGTTGCTGGATCAGCTGGGTTTTTTTTTTTTTTATACTTTCAACAATTATCAAAACTTAAATTGTATGCCTTTGTATTTTGTTGGTGAAATTTTCTGACAACACATCATGCTACCTTCCAGTAATTTTTTACTGTAAACAAACTTGTTTTTAACATTTATTTGATTTTATTAATACTGATATAGTTTGTGTTTTCTTTTTCTCTCCCCACCAGGTTTGATTTCAACCAGCTGAACTCTCAAGATGCTTGTTACATTGCTTGTTTATACCGCCACTACAGTCTTGCTGTCTTGCCTCATTTACTTCATCTATGAAGAGTATGGTTTCAGAGTGCTGAACCTCCCTCCAGGCCCGAGATCTCTGCCTCTCCTCGGGAACATCCTTCAGATCAACCCCAAATGGCTTCATCTGTCCCTATCACAACTTGCAGAGAAATACGGCCATGTGTTCAGCGTTAAGTTTGGCAAGGATCGGGTGGTTATACTCAATAGGGCCGAGACGGTGAAATCAGCTTACAGCGGTGAGGCCATCACCAGCAGACCCAAGATATTCTCCATCGACTTCTTTTTGAGTAAGGGCTTTATGGCCTGCACCGACCGGCAAGACTTTAAGGTACACACTAAAGTGATGAAGCATGCATTTAGAGTGATTAGCAACTCAAGCTTAGGGTTGAAGCTGGCTAGAGAAGCTGAGAGCCTTATCCAGAAATTTGATGCGTATGGAGCACTCCCGTTTGACCCGAGAGAGGACACCAATCTCGCCTCTCTGAATGTCCTCTACAACATCGCCTTCGGGAAACGATACCAGAGGGGGGATTCTGAGCTGCAGGAGATCTTCAACTACTCACACGACATCATGAAAGCTGTCTCCCCAGTGCATCCCATCAACCTCATCCCCTGGCTGCAGAGTATTCCAAACCCCTGGATCGATCATCTCCAAAGGGCTAAAGATAAGCGTGACAATCATTTGTTAAGTTTGTATCAGCAGCACATTGACACATACGAGGAAGGGACCATACGAGACATGGTTGATGCTCTTATCCGTGTGGCTAAGAAGGCCGCGAGAGAAGGGGATCGCCAAGTATTGGAACTGCTCTCACCGGAACACATCACAACAAACATCTGGACAATTTTCTTTGCAGGTAGGTCTTAAGATAGTTGAAAGACAACTGCACTATGCCAATAAATAGAAAAAATATTGTCACTTTGAATCAAACTAATTTTCTTTATAAATAATTTTCTTTATAGGGAAAAGCGATTAGAATGTTCAGTATTTCAAAATATTGGAAATAATCCAGCGCCTGTTTTCCTTTTTGTTGTTTGGAATGTGGAACATGATTAAGCATGGCTGGATTAAAATTTCTTGTTTAAAATAAAGCGTAAAGTAGAGAGAGAGAGAGAATGTTCAGAAGAAGAAAACAATATTTTCCAAACTTCACATCTCACTTAAAAGTTAAATTCTCTAACACAAAAAGTGTCTTCAATTCATGAAAAATAAATTGATTATGAACAGTAATTTTACAGTACTTTTTGAGCTGTACAAGAATCAAATCACTTCCAATTGAAATAAATTAACAGGAAGATTTTCTTTAAAATAATTTCAAGATTGTGTTATTTTTAATTAATATTTCAGGTACTGACACAGTATTGAATGCTCTATTGTGGGTATTCCTCTATATGGCAGCATTTCCACACATCCAGCGACGAATACAGTCCCAACTTGATGCCACCATTGGCCACGAGAGATTGCCATCACTGGATGATGAACAAACACTGCCACTTCTCAGTAAGTACCAGTTGAATATCACAGTAACCACGATTGGGCCTATTGGTATCAGGGTGAGATGCCCCAAATTTCAGGGTGTACGAGGCTTTTCATATTATGTACGTTTCCTGAATTGACGTACAAAAAAATGTGCCCGTCACAAATAATAACAAATCTGTATTTTATGCAGGCTGGATGCTTCGTTTTTGAAAGGGCAAGGGCCCTAAGGCGTTTTCTCATTGATAAAGGGCACCTCTATGAGGAAATTATACATTTCTACTGGAACATTTCAAAGGGAAACAAGGCAATGACCAGGGGGCAACAGAGGCAATTTCCTCCATTGCCTCCAGGAAGTATCGAGCCTGCTTATTGATTGACGACTAAATTTAGTTTCTTTTACTACAAACATACGTTTAATCCTTTCTATATTTCTTTGAAGACAAGTCTTTAAATACAGTGTAGTCCACAGAGTTAAAAGTTGCTTTCTAATCTTCCAAATACAAATTTTCCTTTTAGAAGTTGACTCGAAGGGGAACAATTTCTGTGCCATTTCAAGAATGAAGTTCAAGGCTTGAAAATTAAATGACTGCATTGCAGCCACTGAATCATCAAATTTAACCATTTAAAGTTACTAAACATTTTGGTATGGGCAATGTAAAAACACAAACAGTAGGAATATACTTTTAAAATGTGCATTATTTTTATCTTATCTTGTCTCACATCTGATCTCAGGTGAGAGTGAGTTTGAAAATTGGAAAGGAGCAATCTACACATCTTCCAAAATTGTATTGCACTGTGTAAAATACCAATAACAAACAATCAAGGCTGGTTCATGTTTTCCAAAGCATTAGATCTTTATCTTCCTTTACTTCAGTCAGAAGGAAAGTAAACCATGGAAATTCAAATGTCTTTTACTACCGAAACGTTGTAAAACTTTCAACCGAAAGCACATATGCACACAAAATGTACGGAAAGATTAAAAAATATACATGTAGAAAATCATTTAACATATTTTAGGTTTTTGCGTAAATTTTCCTGAATTTTTTTCCTTTGCTTTGACTTCAGGTGCAACCATCTATGAAACACTCCGGTACAGTTCACTATCCCTTTTGGGTGTTCCACACGCAGCTGTGAAAGACACAGAAATAGATGGATTCTGCATTCCCAAAGGTAACTGTTGGATTGAAATATATTTTATTTATTAATTCTGGTGCTACAACACAGGATTCGAACTGCCTCTGGGCCATCGGGCTAGCTTGGTGGTCTAGTGGCAAGACATCTGCTCTAGCACTGTGAAGGTCGTGGGTTCCAATCCTACCACAGTGATTTGCCTGTGGATTTTTTTCCACAGAACTCGGTAAAGTTCTGAGTATCCAGTGCTCAATACACATCGGTGGAAGGGTAAAAAACAAATTATATTAATTCTGGTTGTGAAGCCAAGGATTCTCAGAAAAGCGGAACTTAATCAAGAACTAGCCAAGAATCCCATGGAGAGAAGACACGGAAGGAAGTTTCACTTTTAGATGTGGGAGGAAAACCCCAGAAAATTATTCTAGGGAAAACCCACGCAATGATTCGAACTGGGGTCCTAGAGGTGAAAGGCAAGGAAAGAAACCACTATGCCAACCCGATGGGATAGAGCTTGGTGGGAAGTAAATGCTTTTAAAATGATTTCCTTGTGATTCTGTTCACAACACTATGAAGAAAACACCAACCAAGCAGACTACAATGTTTGGTCTTAACTTTAAGTGGCTGATGTTTAAATCCCTGAATCTACATGTAAGATGGTCCAAGTGTCATTTTTAAGCACCAATTTGATCACGTTATCCTGCGCAGAACACATAGTTTGCACAAAAGTACCGAGTACAACTCCATAAAGCTGTTAAGCATTAAAAAAAACTTCCCAAGCAAAAATAGGTTACCAGTTAAAACACCAATCAATGCACATTGCCTATGACTAGTTCCTCATACATTTTTGATTACCATAATATTTGTCAAACGGTATGAAATTGTGTTCTGAATTTTGTTTTATTGTATACTCAAATTTCGGTTTTACACTATCCAAAATAAAGTGTCAATATTCTAAGCAGAGAAATCTAGTTGATGTTAACTACAAGGAATGTATGTTTTTTCTTCTTTTTCCTTTTGACCTTCTAGAGGTCAAATGCTCTTGTTTTGAAATTTGTGGGTAGAAAATCTGAACATTATTACTTTCCCCCAATACTTACAGGCACACAGGTAATGGCCAACTTCTGGGCAATCAACCATGATGAAACGGTCTGGCACAAACCCTACGAGTTTGACCCTGACCGATTCCTGGATGAGGACGGCAAGCTGCGTAGCCTGAAAGACTTCCCTTACTTCATGCCTTTCTCAACTGGGCAGAGGGCCTGCCTTGGCAAGAACATCGGCAAGTCTGAAGTGTTTGTGCTAAGTGCATGTCTCCTGCAGAGATTTACGCTCGAGTTACCGGCGGAAACAGAGAGAGACTTACAGCCTGATATTCACTTTGACCTGGTGCCAAAACCTTACAAGATCATTGCAAAACGAAGGAACCCACCGGAGCAATGACTTTCATGCAAATATTAAGACTTTTAACTCACATAATTGATTGATCAACGTTTTTACATTATTCAATTATAAGTTTATGTGAAAAACTTTAAAAACACATCATGCTGAAGGCAGTTACTAAACATTGTTATTCATCTCTGTACCCTTAAATTTTCCAAAACAGGTGAGTATGGTCTGTAAGTTTACTTGTGCACCTGTTGAAAACAAACTACATGTATTTAAGGCTGTTGGGAAACAAATAAAAAAACAGTCTCAGCAGTGTTTGAAAATCATTGTTATGTCCAGAGGTATTTCACGTGAATGCTACGCAATGAATTATGTTGCACGACTGAAAGTTGCAAATTCAAATAGTAACAAAAAGGCTAAAACAAAAATTGTACAGAAAAGTTGTAACACTGCCCTCTATTGACAAACTTACGAATTATTTACTAGTGTGACAAAAATGAATGGCCAAAAGCCTCTTTTTTCAGTAATTTATGGAGTAAAGGAGTTTAATTGGCCTCGTGTTGTACATTTGTACAGCAATTTATCTAACTTAAGAATAGTTATATGGAACTTCCTGTTTTTTACATGGTTGGGTTGGAAAACGCACAGGCCTAAACATTCACAACAGCAATTGATGTCAATGCATCCTTGACCAAAGACCGAATTTCATAGAGGTGTTTTAGCTGAAAATGGTCTGTATAGCAATTTTTTCTGCTCAGCAGGGAATTAGCAGAGAACCAGCCACAAACATTGTAATGTGGTAATTTGGCTGGTAACCTGTTCCTGCCAAGCAAGATTTTTCAGAGCTAAGCATTTTTGATGAGTTGGGCACTCGTCTTCATTTTGGTGGCTCTCACGAAAAATGGTCTTCGCCCAGACATGGATGAAATGCTATTCCTTTGCATTTATGTGACTTTTACGAGCCAACCGATTTGTGAATTACTCATGTAAATTTCTGCTTTTCCAATACCGGTCAATTGTGCTATCAAATATTCTATTTCAACAAGTTATGTGCATGGGACTGATCAAAGTGCCATTTGAATATGGCAGCAACACAATTACACTCTTGACCAACTTGTAAATACCAATCAACATGATCAGTGTGATTGTTTTGCAGTACTACATTTATGAGCGAGATTTTTTTTTTGTTATTCTTTATCTACATCTTTTTTACTAGAAAAACATTAAGTTTAAAAAAAAAATTATTGAGTATATTAAGTATGTATATGTGTGCATGTTCAGTGTATACATTATAATTTGTGTGCGTTAACATGTGAGAGTTTTTACTACGCATGAAGTGTTTACATGTAGTGTGTTACACTACGCATACTCTAACTCTTGTATTTTTGTAAATATCTTTTTTTTAATCAAACTCATAATTGGCTACATGACCCCCCAGACCCCCGGTCTTGTTAATGAATTCTTGATTTGCATGTTTTCTACACTTCAGAGGGGGAAACAAACTTTATTTTGTCTTGGCAAAATAATCTCAGATTACCTAACACCAAAGGTGTTGTTCCTAGTTAAAAAAAAATGTATAGTTTTATGGACATGTAAATATCTCTTATTTGTAAATGTTGCTGGTGTCTTTGTGTTAAAGTATGATAAATAACTTTGGAACAATGTAAACATGTGTAAACATGGAGTATTTCTAATTTACCACTCCCTATGCAAGTATTATCAATGGATACACAAAAATAAATATGTTTCATTATGTATTTTAAAGTTTTGTTAACTTTGTTAATATAGGGATATGCCGCAAACTAACAATATTTAATAATGCCTTGTTTATATAGAAATTTATAATGAAAGAAATATAAATAAATTATACAGCTGCTCAAATTGATAATTAGAGTCAATTCTAGTGGTTATCTTTCCGGAAAATTATTTTGATTTAGGCATAGAATGACCATGCGTACATTCTTTCTTTATCACACAAATTCAGGCATTGAATTTAGCACTGACCAGCAATGCCATTTGCTTAAAAAAAAATGATTTCAAAACTAACACTTGGAAAGTTTTAGGGACAGACTGCATTCTCCCCATGCACAAGCTAGCGTATTGGGCCGATACACGCGATTTGCGTGCTGATACGCACACATTTCGGCCGATAGGCCAAAAAAATATAATAATTAATTTCGCCGCAAAAAACATTAAGACTAAAAGAAAAACCATATAGAATGCTCCAGATTGCACAGTGGGACTTTTAAAACTAAGGTAAACACCAAGTAGAAAACATTCCACAGACCTTGTTTCAATTCAGCTTGCTTCGGCAACAAATCAAAAAATTTGGATCTAAAATGCCCCAAAGTTTTGAAAAAACCTGGGGAGAACCCTGAGGGCATATTTTTTTTAAAGGGAAAATTAATCAACTGAAAAACCTCGGATTTACCTTATGAATTCAATATATGTTATGCTTCAATTACTACCAGAATAAAACAAATCATTGCTTTTTCCAAACGTAAGAAATATTTGTTAAAGTATACATGTAACCACCTCAAAAATGTCTACACATAACAAATGGCAAAGAGAGTCCAACAACAAAACACATCACACATATTGAGTTGACCCCTTGCAGAGAAATGCGGAATGCACCTCTGCAAAGTGCGCGTCTACCATTTCCGCCAGTTTAGGGGTCAATTCCTTTGTGTACATTTTGATTCCCAAAATGGGGGACAGAATACTTGTAGGCGGGTGTAAGTGCACTGTGCTTCGTGCAAGGGGTCATTAGTTGGTGTTGTAAACATTTAAGTCATTGTATATATCAACCGTTCAAAAATTTCACAGCATAGTATACATCCGGACATAATAAATAACATTTAAATTTATAAATTTGACAATGGCAAAAATATCAGTTCATTGTGCTGCAGAATTAACAACAAGCCATCTATTTTTGTATTATAAAAAATAAAAAGTTAGCACAATAGCTTTCAAACACAATCCAATCAATACTTTTCACTCAAATTGAGCTGCGTACGTGTACATGTACATTGGCAGTGTCTTCAAAATTTGAGCAAAAAACAACCAAAAAACCAAGCAATTCACATACAAGCCTCAACATTTTCAGTCTTTGGTTAGCGATTTGCATTAAAGCAGCATACAGATACAATGTACTTACATACTTGTATCATGATATGGTAAGCAAAATTTTCAAACAAAATAATTTAAACTCTGTGATTTGGCCTGACTTTTCTAATGCACGTGCAGTTTTTCCTTATTTGAAATTTTAAAGCAAAACACAAGAAATAAGAAAAAGAAAAGGAAAAGTCGAGACCATCAGCAACTAGTACCATTTCATGCTTGCAATTTTTTGTCATAAACATTGCAAAATCTTAAGTTAGGTTTAAAAATAAGTTTTTGGGGTTTTTTTTTATCAAGGCCCTTGATGAACTTTGATACATTTTCTGTTTTTCTGATGTTCAAAACAAAATTTTGTTATTTATACTTTGAAAAATGAATCTGCAGTTTAAAATTTGACTGAACTAACCATTTTCTTTTTGCAATGTCTATGGTAAAGACAAATTCCATAATTTCCAGAGCTTATTTGACCAATGTCTTGAACCAAAAGGCATCTGTATCAAGACATAGTCAATAATTTGTACTATCGAATGATACAGCTGCATTGAAGAGCCATTGCTTATTTTTCCTTCCGTGATTTTTTGAAGCACATTTTTATAGACAACTTTTGAACTGTGACAGGTGAAGCACAACTGTTCTATAAACAGACTGGGCCCAATTTCATGGCTCTGCTTACCGTAAGCAAAGAATCGGCACTTACGGAAGCAGGGAATTCCGCGCTTACATCAATACTATTTCAAAGGTAAGCAGGGAATTTCTGCTTGTGCGCGTGCGTAATCCACGTTACTAGGCATTCTTCGCTTACACAGCTAGCAAAGAATTTTTGCGCTTGCCCAGTAAGCGGAGAATGTTTATCGCAAGCGCAGAATTCGGTGGTAAGCAGAGCCATGAAATCGGGCCCAGATCACCAAAGTGTTGAATACACACTCAATAAAAGATGCCACTGACTTTTGAAGAAAATTTATTCGGAAGAATGGAAAGTTATGGAGAGTGTCATCAAAAGCAGATGCATAGAGGTACATTCAAAGCGGTTTTGAGGGGTACCTGCTTTGAAGAAGAGGATGATGAGGATGTAGATCCTGAAGAAGAGGGAGAATGTGATGTGGTAGGACCAGTGGTGGACACTTTAGAAGAGTCCTTTCAAGAGAGTGAGTATGAGATTTCAAGAGAAAGTAAGATGAAGAATACAATAAGTCAGGCGTCTGTTATTGACATTCATTAGAGGTACACACTGCTTTATTCATAGCTCTTTGGAGGAATTGAGGGTTACGATTATCACAACTAACACTAACAGGCCTGGAATTTCATCTTTGAACAAGAGGGCAAGGCCTTTTTCATTTTGCAAAGGGCACTTGCATTGTAAAATCCAAAAGTCTATGGGACACTTTTGAAGGGGCACCAAGGCCAAGACCAGGGGCAACGGAGGCCATGGTCTCCGTGGTTTCCTTGTAATTCCAGGCCTGAACTAATTATTGCCGAAGTAAGAAATAAACCCACTTCTGCTGCATGTTTTAACATTGACCTGGGTAAAGGCCTGCGGTGAATAGCCCCATAAATTGGGTCAGTGAACAATTCACAATTTAAGTCGAAAAACACTTCATTGCAACCTTGCCTGTCCACCTGTTATGGACGTTTGTGTGAAATTCGTGTATGAACTTGTTGTTTCAAGTTGTCAGACATTGTTCGAGAAGTTGATACATCATATGTTTTGAATGTTATTGCAGTCTTGCGTAATTTTGATGCTGGCCTTTTTAGCCTAACATTTAGAATTGTGTATGAATTTGTCTGCAAATCAAAAGGAAATAAAAATATGGCCAACTACAGAGACCATTTACTTTAGGCAGTGTGCTGATACCGCAGTGTGTACTTGTAAAATTTTATGCCAAACAGTTCCCTCACAAATTAAAATTAATCATCTTGATCTTTAGTTTACAGGCACAGTTTGACTTTTTAAATACAAACTTGAAATTGTATGCTAGTTTCAAACGAAAAAAACCATCAAAATCAAATGATGAATGAAACTTAAAATATTTTAAAATCACAACGACAATGTTAATAATGACCTCAAGTCATGGTTAGGAAATTGTGACAGAATAGAAAATCCCCAGGATCAAAATACGTCGTATAATGCGAGTGGAACGTATGATGACAGCTGAAAACAAATTGTTCACTAAACTGGTTCAACACAAAGTATATGGACGCACGTAGTTGGGTTTCTTTTAATCTTATGTTTCCCTTTGTGTGTATGGCAAGCTCCGACTTTTGTGTAAAGCTCGTCCAAACAAACTGTTGTATAATGCAAATTAAACCATTCTACGGTTTAAAATGTACCAAATATTGAAGATGTATATTTCTTGATACTTACCGGATAATTTCCTTGAAGATAAGCCCTCATTCCTGGCTGGTTTGAGGCAGGGAATCGTTGCTGTTGAACAGAAGGAGACATGAACGGGTGAGACGCCATTTTGAGAAATAATGAATTTCGACCAGACTGTACTATTATTTAAGAGGTAAGCTTATAAATGAGGGGAACACAAAAATGCGTTAGAGAGCCGTAACTTTAATAAAACTCCAATTCTAAAATTAAATTGTATTTGTTTATCATTTCTTATTATACATTGTATAATTGTTATCAATTCAAATTTAATAATAACTATCATTTTGATTGAATATATTTCCATATGACCCTTCTTTAAGAGAAATTACACTTTTGAATAATAAAACCAGCCCAAAACTTCTTGCGACCAGCAGCCTTTGCGAAAAAAAGAACTACTTCCGGTTCAAGAAAATATTTCCTGGCTGTATATCGTCTGCTCTTTTTTTCGGGGAATTCCTTTTGCGTGTGTGGTGTCATCCTTTGTGCAACGTTTTGGAAATGAAGTAAACTTCGAAATCTCCGACATGACCAACTTCAGCTGTATGTACCGTACCTCCTTCTAAATTATGGTCCCATAAATTTAAATCAAACTAACTCCATGCCACAACACAAATCATTTTCAAATGTCACATTTTTGTTATTCCTGACGTGACTCTGCAGACCTCACTGTACAGGGCAGTGCATTGAAAAGTCACTATTCATAGACAACTCGACCTTTGATTTGAAGGTTTGACTTTTTAAAATTTTGAAATTTACAGATTTTAGTGGGGTTATAGATTGGTTTTTGTCAACATATAATGCTGATTTATGTATAGGCAAAACTATAAAGAAAGATACATGACTAAAAGTCACATGTCAAAGGAAAGTTTCAACTGACTGAATTCAGTATAAAATCGGTGTCTACCAATAGTACCATGTCTACTGTCTATATAAGTAAAGTACAGTAGTATTTGTTTGTTTAGATGATTTTCCCGTAAAGGGAACTCGGCAAACTCCCACAAGGGGATATAAACGCCAAGCTGGCAACAGCCAATCTCTCTCATACAAACATTGGTTTAATGTCTATGATTATGAATTACACAAATCAACAAATTGTGAATCACAAACTAGACGACAATACTTATTCTAGTCATTGTGAAATCAGCGGTTAGATTGGTAGGATTCGAACCCACAACCTTGTGATTGCAAGTCATGCAATCTAACCACTGGACCACGGTGACATATCTTGGTTTTGCTGAAAAAAAAAACAGAAAAAGCTGTTACTCTTACAGTATTTTCACACAAACTTTGCATCCATTCATGTTTAGCAAGGTGACAGCAGGTACCAACCTCAACTCTGGCTGCAGCATTTGTGAAGGGACACCAAAAATGAAAACAAAAACCTCAAAAGGCAACAATACGTTGTTTTTATTTTGTTACTCGTCTCGAGTTACACTCAGTTCAGATACAGAAATTTATCAAGTAACACTAGTCCCTATTGTATTAATAAATTAAGTTTGTATGTACAATGTAGGGCATACCCTATGAAAAATACTATTATAATATAACTTTATTCTTCTAATAATAAAGTATTAAATACTATTTATAACAGTTTTAATTATGAGGATTACTTTTTTAACAGGACAAGCTTCAGTCGGATTCATTATATTTTTCTAAAAGTAGTTGCGATAACTGTAATCCTCTATCTTCCTGACAATTGCATCCTCCCGATGCAACCATTGGGAGGATGGCGGGATACGATTATTGATGTCAATTGAAAAGGAAACAAGATTAATCAGTGTGCCTAGCATGCCTAATTTTACTTTTCGGGGAATTAATAATGTGTACATGTAACATTGGGTTCAACTTCCTTGTTTGTTTCTAGGTCTGAGTAGTATTTGCATGACTATGCAACTCTACCTAATATGAACATGTGTACTGTTTTATCAAAAATATTTTGAGGGTGTTACTTGTAGCAAACTATCAACTTGAATACTCCGGTAAATGTGATTGATGCATATAAGTTTTTTCCTTCTTTGTTTGTATGACTGTTGAGGAATAAAACGAAAATCAGACGTACGCTTACGATCATCTAGACACAAAACAGGGTGTACATAGCAATTAGTATACATTTTCCCAGAAGTTGACAGATTTTACTGAGTGAAACTTAAGTTTTCGGTATGAGTCAGTGAAGTGGACTAAAGTCCTATCATTTTGATACCTTAGTTTGAACTTTCAACATGACTCAATGTGCTTGAGATTTGACTCCTGACTTCCTCCAAGGAATTTGAGCCTTTACACTAGAGATTTGAACCTGTATAAACTTTGATCCAATAGGCCTACAGCTCTAATAAAAGCTTATTTACAACAATTTTCCTCTTTCATTACTTGCATTTCAAAAAATGGACCAAGAAATGCATCTTGTAGTAAGGTATGTCCCATATGTTTCAAAATATTTGTATTTTCATTGTAGGTCGGGTCCAGTGTTTTACCAGACATTAACAAAGTGACAAGAAGTGTAACCATGACAACTGAACCGTCTTCAGTGATCCTTACAGTTCGTCTGATCAGATCATTTGAGCATCGTAACATCAAGCACATTGTTTACAAGAACGTCTCTCTGGACATGAAAGTCAGCAAATTTATTAAATTTGTGAAAACAGGTTTGTATGAACAGTGTGTGTGTGTGATTTTTTTGTTTAAATCTGAAAATTGCCAATCTTGTTAAAAGAGCGTACATCAAAGACAGTCCTCAAAGTCAGAATTTTATTTTTGTTGGTATCAGATACACTTTGGAATGTTTACTTTATTTTTATTTATTTATTTGTTACACATCTAACCATGGGAAAAACCCATGCAATCAGGTAGGGACTGAGTGAAAACCCAATCCACAAAAAAGACTCCAGTCTGAGGTGGGATTCGAACCGGGGCTCGCAGAGGTAAAAGGCAGGGAAAGAAACCTCTAAGCCAACCTGATCCCTCTTTTGCACATAAAAGAACCCAGAACACTTATCATGGAAGAGTAGGGGTTAACCCTGGTGTTTCTGGTTCACATTGCAAGCACCCTAGTTTACAGGTTTCCTCAGACTTGCGAGCTACAGTGATTAAGGGGCCATTCATAATTGTCGATGTTTTTTAAATTTCGATTTTTTTTCGAATTAGTGGGTGGAAATTCACTTTTTTAAAAAAAAAAAAAAAAAAAAAAAAAAGACCGCTTTTGACTTGCCTGCGCGACAGCGTTGCTGCGTGCGTGACCGAGGTACAATGTGTACACGTACATTATAATTTGTACAGCATGCATGTGCGTGACTCACCACTATGCAAAAACACCATGTACTTGGCCCATTATGTGAAACACCATTGGGAGACGGGCGCGCGTGTGATTCGGTACAACGGACGAGTTGACTTTTCTATTTTACTTGCAGCGGTCGTTGGAAAAGCGAGCGTGTTGGACAACAGACGAGTTGAGCTTGTAAATTGAAAGCACAACTGTCGTTAGTTACAACGATCGAGTTTGTGGTAAACGGAGTTGGTTGGAATCGAGTTGGGGCAAGCGGTGGTCGAGCAGGCATGTGAGACCTCCGCGTCCAACATCGATCATCAAGCAGCTCTCACAGAGGGGAACCTGGCATCGGGAAGCACTTTAAGTTTGCCTGTATAATCATATATGAAAAGGCGGTAATGAAAAAAAAAACAAAATCAATAGGCCCGCGTTCCCGCTAAGCATATCCCGGGCTGCGGTCTCTTGCGAAATGAATACTGGTAGGGAAGTAGAACACGCGAATTTCCAGGGTCAGTCAGAAAAAAAGCGTGCGGTGGAGCGCAAATTTTTTTTACAATGTGCGGTCGTCGACCGATCGTTAAATCACGAAGATTTCATTGCAAAAGAAGTTCTGTAAAACCGATCCTCAAATTACGAATCCATGAAAGTTGCTATTGATGAAAACAAATGCAAGTACATGTACAATGCAAACAACATGTAGTTGTTTTTTTTAATACTGGATAACAAATCAATTTTTTCTTTGGAAAAAGATCGAAATTTAAAAAACATCGACAATTATGAATGGCCCCTAAGTTCACTTATGAGGCATCCTTGGTTTCATTAGGCCTAATAAAAATAATTCTTTGTTTCCGGTAACATGCTCTGAATGATTTGGGACGGTAGGTAGGGAAAAATTTTTATTTTACAACAATATTTTTTTCTGGAAAACCAAAATATTCAGTTTTAAAATGCAGTATAATAAATTATATCAGGCCCCTAACTCAACTGCATACGTGTTAAGCGGGGTCCAGGGGGTGCACTGCAATCCCTGTTGGGGGTCTAATGGGGCAGCGCCCTCTTTCGGAAAATATTTACATTTTACACCCTAAAAAGTACATAATTTTAAGGGTTCTAGACACTAAAAGAAATTGTTATAATGGCTTAACAGGCCACAAAAAAAAGGGTAGTTGGGTAGGGATTTTTAATATTATTATTATAATTTTTTTAATCATCACATTCTTTGTTACATTGACTCCTGAAGCATACTTTGATTTCATTCAAGTCTTTTTATGTTTTCCCTGTCAGTAGGAAGGGTTTGTTGAACACATGAAAATTGTTCCAACTAAAACATAAAATCCTTGGATGTCACAGGATCTTTTATGTAATCACACTGACTGGCTGTTCATGTTACAATATGGACACAATAATATTCCTTTTCAAATTATTTATGTTGTGCACCTTGTATATTTCCAAAACAGTTGAACGAAATTTGTGATTTCCAGTTAACTGGTTAACTGTGTCTACCATTCCAATCAAAACTTTAAAAAAACAAATTGAAAATTGAAAAAAAAAAAAATTAAAAATGTTGATAAAATGTTTACGGTCCAGGGTTTTTGCACGGATGATCGGGTTACCGGAAACAAACATTTATTTTTATTAGGCCTTACCAGAAATATATAATAATAATAAAATAGCTCCCTACAAAAGTGGCCCAACCCCTTTAGGAATCAAATTCCAGATCTTACAGTGAATATACCCTTTAAAGGCACTGAACACGTTTGGTAATTGTCAAAGACCAGTGTTCTCACTTGGTGTATCCCAACAGATGCATAAAATAACAAGCCTGTGAAAATTTGGGCTCAATTGGTCATCGAAGTTGCAAGAAAATGATGAAAGAAAAAGCACCCTTTTTGTACAAATTTGTGTGCTTTCAGATAGGAATAAAAACTTCTTGCAAGAAGTTTTTATTGTTTTAGTGAGAAATTACCTCTTTCTCAAAAACTACGTTACTTCAGAGGGAGTCGTTTCTCACAATGTTTTATACTATCAACAGCTCTCCGTTGCTCGTTACCAAGTAAATTTTTATGCTAATAGATATTTTGAGTAATTACCAAACGTGTACAGTGCCTTTAAAGTTGTACCTTGTATTGTTTAATAGATATCAAGACACGAGCTGGCCTACTGCCCCCATTCAGAACACACAAATATGACACACTGAAGATCCAACATAAAGCTTTTGGAGCAAAGGTAATCATGTTGTTTTGATAAAGCGAGGCACTTAAAGCACTATCAGTTTTATCGCTGACCTCAATTACTCCTTGATGTAGATCCCCCCCATTGGTAGTAATGATAAACTGTCATGGTGCATTGAGTTCTGTCATACCATCACCATTATCATACCATGAAGGTATGATGCTAAAGCAGGGTTCTCCCCAGGTTTTTTCAAAACTGTGGTGCATTCTGGGCCAAAATTGTTTATGTTTGGCCGAAGCGCGCTGAATTGAGACAAGGTCCTCGGAATGTTTTCTACTTGGTGTTTTTCTTGGTTTTCAAAGCCCTACTGTGCAATTTGGAGCATTTGATATGGTTTTCTTTTCATGTTTTTTGCGTATCGGCTGAAATTCTTGCGTATCGGCACGCAATTCTTGTGTATGGGCCCAATACGCTAGCTTGTGCATGGGAAGACCCTGTGCTAAAGAACTGCCATGAGAACTGTCTCATCTCCTGAACAGAAATAAAAACAAGGGTTTTGAAAAAAATTAAATAAGGGACTCTTAAAAGCCCATTTGATTTGAAACCTTTGGCAAAGGTGCTTTATAAATTCCAGTTATTATTATTATTAATCAACTTGCAGGTTATTAACCCTTTAGTAGATATGCGCAATTAAACATCGAGTCATTTACTCCTTGAACGCGGCATGGAAATTCACAAGATTTTCTACTGTACCTGGAAATCATTTAGATAACTTTCGTTGTGATTATTATTATGTGTTACAAGGTTAGTTTATTTTGTAGAGGATGAAATCATCGCGTCAGTGCAAAAACATTGTATCTTAATTTTGCAAAAGAATTTGTATCTCCCACGAAAATGCTCTGTGTAAAAATTTTGTATCTTGGCGGGAATTTGTTTTGTGTGTACATCTGGGCTGTTTTAAGCGAGATATGAATGCTTTTTAACAATTTCAAACTCGTTCCTAACATAAGTAAGTGGTATTTTAGGAGATACAACATTTTTGCACTCACTCAACAAAATTACCTTTCAAATGATTTGCACAGTTGTTTTATTTGCTTTAAAAATGTTACTCGTGTTCTGTCTCACAAAGTGTAGTTTTTACTTTTGACCAAACTAAAAGAACAATGCCTTCCATTTAGATGTTTTTGGGGTTTTTACAATTTGTAAATGTTGTCAATTACAGACCAGTGATCCAGCCATCAACACAGAGAATGATGATGAGTTGATACTTAAAGATGATGCAACACTAGAGGACTCCAAAATTGGTAAGCTGTTTTTTATTTCTGTGATACCTTGGACCCATTAGGCAAAATAAAATAAAAATCATGTTAAGCGTCTCCGCCCGATTCCTTTTTATTTTTTTTACGAAAAAATTATACATTTTTAACGATTCCTGAGGAACAAAATTGATGTTAAAATAAATAAGATCGTATTTTTAGACTTTAGCACACCGAAAAAAGCACACCGAAAAAAGCTGGCAACCATCTTGAAAAATAGCCTGGCCAGTTGTCGGGCGGCCATTTTAGAAAAAAAGGAAAAGAAAAAAGGCCCTCCTCCTTCCTTTTTTCAAAAAGGCTAAAAAAGACGGTAAACATGTTTTTTTATTTATTTGGCCTTACTATCCCCCGTGTGCCTCCCTCCTTCCCCACCCCCAACTTCATTTCAAAAGGTGGTCGCATTTTTGAAAGGTGGAAGTATCATAAAATTTAAAAAGGACTAGAGAAAAGTCTTACATTAGGAACTTGAGGTAAGTGGGATTGGGTGGATGGTATGTCCAAACACATTCCAAAGTTCTAAAAACACATTTGGTCAACCACAAAATTCATTCTAAATGTGTTTACAACAATCATTCTTCATTTGGCTCTCAGGTTGGCGTAGCGGTATCTTTCCTCGCCTTCCACCTCTGGGACCCCGGTTCAAATCCCACCGGGGGCACTATGTGGATTGGGTTTTCAGTTCCCACCTGACTGCGTGGGTTTTCCCTGGAATAATTCTCTCTGGTTTTCCTCCCACATCTTAAACTGAAACTTCCTTCTTTGTCTTCTCTCCATGGGGTTCTTGGCTAGTACAGTGATTAAGTTCACTTTTCTGAGACTCCTTGGCTTCACAACCAGAATAAATAATTGAAATGAAGTGAAATGAAATTCCTCTGGACAGTTATTCTCAAATTACTTCTGATATGAAATCAAATTTGCTTAATCACATTTTTAAATCTTAAAAGTCAGTTCACATAAATGCTTGACATACATTGTATATGTCTACGGTCAATTAAATATAATAATGTATACTTTGTAGGATGAAAGGACTTGGGGCGCAAGTAAACAAAATAGACTTTTAAAATCAATATGTATCCTGTTGCCATAGGAACAGGCCATTTTGTGTTTTTTGCGCATTTTAAGTTTCCCCTCGATTTAGATTAATAATACACAAATAAATGTTTGCTTTGAAGAATCTGGTAACAGTTTTATTTTTGTGCTGGTTAGAATATGACCCGGCCTCATTTTTACCATACATTGACTCTTGAGCATGCATGCGTAAAGGAAGTGCAGTATGAAACTGTGTTCGGCGGATATGCGCTAGTAGACGAACAACCTATCATCAAAAAAGCCCAGGGCTGTTCATTTACAACAACTCCCCCTCCCCCTTCCTCTCTACAAATCCCAGGAGGTCGTCGTCTGAGACGAGTTCATTTTAAGTAAACCTCACAAAGTCTCACTGGATATTTCTTGTTCAGATTAGTTTCAAGAGGAGTTGTATACTGCGGGGAAGTGAGAATAATTGAGTCAAACATTTTAATTTGTTAGTCTGCTCATTTATTTTTTAAGGGAAAGTGCGAGTCTGGGTGTACTTAAGCTAAATTCAATCCTTTCTGTTTGCCAAACAAAAACTTCAAACTAAACTATGACATGACTTGTTTTCAAAAAAGGATTGAAAACAGTGAAACGGTGAAAAGCAAGTTTTGTCTCAAGGTAAATCAATAAGTTGGAGAATTAAACCTTGTTTTTGTTCCCTCATAAAACACTGCAAAATGATACATAGATGTTTACGGCAAATCAGTTTTGAATTTATTTTCGTTAAGTGCTTCTGATCAGAACTAAGGCTGAACAGGTATATTTGCTGTATACAAAGATAAGTGGATAATTAGTCACAGACGAATACACATGGCGGAGCGGTCAAGCACTCTGGACTCAAGCTCTGGTGTTTCTGATCAGCAGAGTCGTCGAACCCACACTCTGCTGATCAGAAACACCAGAGCTTGAGTGACCATTTGATACCCGGTCGTGACACTTGTGTCCTTAAGCAAGACACTTAACCATTATTGTGTCCTCCTTCGGATGGGTTGTAAAGCCGTTGGTACCGTGTGTTGTGTAATGCACATAAAATAGCCCAAGTCGTAAAAGAGAAGGGGTTTGCCCTGGTGTTTCTGGATGGTCTGGCAGCAATATGCTAATTACAAGGTTCAAACTGGCCTCTCATCACCGGGTACAATTGGTGGTTTAGTGGTTAAGACATCTGCTCTAGAATGGGTTCATGGGTTTGAATCCCATCTGAGTAGTAGGCCTGTAGATCCCCCCCCCCCCCATTGCAGGACTTGGGGAAAGCTTTGAGTAAACATTGCTTTTCACACATCAGTGTGTGGATAAAAACCAAGATAATTACATGTAGAAAGTTATATAATTTGTTTTTACCCTTACACCGATGTGTATTAAGCACTGTATACTCAGTACTTTCCTGAGTTCTGTGAAAGAAATCCACAGGCAAATCACTTGGGTGGGATACGAACCCACGACCTATGCAGTGCTAGAGCAGATGTCTTGCCACTAGACCACAGAACTCAGGGAAAGTACTGAGTATTCAGTGCTTAATACACGTCAGTGTAAGGGTAAAAACAAGTTGTATTCTTTATCCCCGATGCAAAATTAACATCTATTATGTATAAAGTTGTTATCACGAATCCTCAAGAAACCCAAATAATAGATTATGTGGTCAGTGTGATGTGATCAACATTGTGTTTACCATTCATGTAGGTCTTGTACTTTAATATTTTTGTTTCCCCTCCTTTTTTTTTCCTTCCACCAGAGTCAGAAACGGAACTATCATTTTTTCGCCGAGAAGAGTATGAGAGCTACAAAACCAACCCTGTCAGGTCCTGGTAGGCTTATCTTCACTACTATAATTTGTTTTATCATCATCATCATCAGAATCACATCCATCATAATCATTCATTTAAAGTTTGGAAAGATTTCAGAGATAATATCTGACAGCCTGACGGGAAAAAAAAAAGCTTCCGAAAGGCCAAACTTAGTCAGGCACTTTTGATTCCATAATGTATTTTGGGGCAGTATACCCAGACAAGTCTTTGATTGTTTTTGAAGGGGCGCTTTAATTTACCCCCGTGTCGAACACCTGTAGGAGGAACAAGCAATTTTCTGTTGGAACCTTAAAGATCAACTTCATCGAGATTAACATTATTGTTCTTTTGTTATAGAAAGGTAAACGAGTGCATAATAAATGCATATGAGTTAAACTTAATATTATTATTTTTTCATAATGTAAAAAAACCCAATCATTTTGATCAATGCTGCGCTGGGCAAAAATGCAGAGTTTCACGAAAAGCCCATAAGCACCTAGGAATCAAAACAGCACTGTGACTTCACACCACGGACTCGATCCAAACAAGACAATGGAAAATGCATGTCGAGGAAGATAAACAACCTTCATCCAGTCTGTAGTTAAATGGTTTATGCTGGTTTACTCTTTCATCAAAATAGTCAGACTCCATCTGTAGCATGGTAGATCATATAAAGTTACTGTAATTGTCATGTAAAGTTACTAAGATCATTATTTGAAATTAACAATGCATAAAGAGAGATTGTGTTGCATGATTAAAACCCTCCGATGGCCTACCGGTCTGCAGCCAGTAGACTGAAAACACATTTTAGTTAATTACTCATTTAAGTTTTTATCAAAAATAGTTGAAACCCTTTAAGTTCTATCCTCAGACAGGCCCCATTGACATAGTCTATGACCCTATAGGCAGTGTGACTCATGGGCTCGGAATCTCCAGTTAGAAAACACTTTCTACGTAGACTTGCCAAAAAAATACTGCGGTTTTACAGTGAAAACACATACTAATTAACACACCAAAATTAAAAATTTATATTTGTTATTTTTTTTTCTTTCAAACTGTCTCTACAACATCTGGAAAGGTTTATTAGCTTTGAAAAAAGTATGAAATCAACATTACAAAGGAGTTATACACGTTTCCCGATGGTCTACTGGCTGCAGTACCTAATGGCATTCGTGTAAATCTGACAAGGGTGGGGCATCGCAGGGTTTTAAAAAGCCCCTGTGGGAAAATCTAATGGTCACTTGTATTACGCCGTGGCCGAATCAAGCTACGGCTATGGCAGTCTGCAGCAACGACAACGTTAGAGGATTGGTCTTTTCAGCAATTTTGTCCATAACCACAGCCGAAGCTGTCAATTTGAATGGGGCTTACTTTGACTACTGAAATAGGAATTCTAGATTTCTCATGTAATAACTTATATAATTGTGCAAGATTAAAAGAAAATTTCATCATATCAAAGCACAACGATCATCGAGAAAATTAATTTTACGAGTGTGGTGTTGTTTGGTTTTTGGGTTTTTTGTTTTTTTGGCTTGAAAAGGCTTTCTGGTAAGAAAAACCAAGGGATCCGCAAAAGTGACTTGCACTGTAACTCTTAAGCTTAAAGATACCTGTGTAGGTAGAGATGATGATGAAGAAATGCTCAGTTTTAGATGTGGGACGAAACCCATGTAATCAGGTTAGGACTGAGGTGGGATTCGAACCTGGGACCACAGAGGTGAAAGGCAGGGTCAGATGCCAAGAAGCCAACCTGGGCCCAACTTCATAAAGCTGTTTTTTTTTTTTAAATACAGCTACGCAAGTTCCTGTGCTAAGCAAAAAAATTAGCGGGGCACCAGTCGCAACGAACCTCAATATAATTTTGGCTGGCTACCTGTTTCTGCTAAGCAAGGTTTTGCTGTGCTTAGGGAGTTTTTGTGCTTACGTGCATTATGACATTGGGTTCTGATCCCAATGTTAATGAAATGATAAGTAAACCAAGGAATTGCTCTCACTAAATTTTGGCTTAAGAAAAAGAGATCCCCCTCCCCTATGCCAATGAACAGTCGTCCTTGTTCTTTCAATGTGTGAAACCCTAGGTAGAGGTAATCCCAATTTGATGATTGATTGATGGAGCTGGATTGTGACCAGGTGTATTAGGAATTAATGTGGGATATCCCCAGGATATGTCAGCAGTAATTCACCTTGGCAGGTACATGTATTTAAATACATGAGGAGGCAATTTCAAAGAGCTGCTTAAGCAGAAAAAAATTGCTTAAATTAAAAAAATTCTGCGAAGCAAAAAAATAAACTGGATACCAGTCACAGATGGTACATGTGAAATGGTATTTTAGCTGGTAACCTTTGTCTGGTAAGCTTAATTTTATTGAGCTAAGCTAATTTTTGTGCTTAAGCAGCTCTATGAAATTGTTGTTGTTGGGGGGGGGGCCTTGGCTGAGTATACGTTTGAAAATTTTAGCTGATTGCATCATTGCGATAGTTTATGTGGTTGAACTGTAGGGCTCCATTTCACAAACAGAGATTGGATTCAACGTTCTTGATGAAAATACTGTCATTTTTTTTTTTATAATAGTAGTAATAATTTGATCACTAACCTCAAAACCTCACAAGTCCAAGGGTCTATTTTTTTTTCAAGAAAACCCATACTTGAGATTGACTATTTGATGCATTTCAAGTTCCAAGCTGACTACAAAAAGTGGTGTGATCCCATGGTTATACAGCAGTTTCAGGTTTGTACAGCTTCTGACAGGCGCCCCGGAACAAAGATATTGACAAAATAGTGAGACTGCCAACATGGCTAGATAGCTCAGTTGGTAGAGCGCCAACACGTTAATCTAGAGGTCTCTGATTCAAATCCTGTTTTAGTACATTTTTCTGTTACCACCCAAAAACTAAATGAAATTTACCCAGTCGGTTTAATTCGTGGTTTATTATTGACAAATATAAAAAGGACAGAGAAAGTTCTTGTCGAGATTTTATTGCGGTCCAGAGAAAGTTCTGAGCTGTAAGAGCTGTGGAACTCGGCACAATTCAAGCCAAGGAACTTGAAGCTCTGAAGGGCATTGGCCCCTGGTGAAAAGTTGTTGAATAGCACTTCTGTAGTGGGTGTTTATAAATCCACCTGACCCCTTGGGACCTCCCGAGACCTTGCTGAAGGGACCAGAGGCTAAGGTGTCAGTGATGAGAAAAGAGTCAAGATTTATCTTTGTCAATTTTTCATCCCCCATAATCGGTCAGGAAATATTGACTTGGTCAGTCAGTGCTTTGGGTGGAGGAGGGAGGAGTTTTGGGGGATATTTTTACATTTAGTGTGATGCCAGACCTTTTTTATATATCGAGCTCTATAAACAGTGACCATTGTTTGTGTAATAAATACTTTGTGAACTCTGTCTGAATTGGGCCAGTGGGTCAACTGTGAAATTATTCTCATGTACTTGGGGTGTCATGTGGCTGAGTGGTTTAGAGCATCGAATTCAAGTTCTGATAGTTAAGTCATCAGGGTGTGGGTTCGAATCCCGGTCAAGACACTTGTATCCTTGAGCAAGATACTTTACTATAATTACTTCTCTTCACCAATGGGTATAAATGGGTACCTGCGAGGGTAGAGGTTGATATTGTGTTTGAAAAGCCTTTGGAGGGCCACGGCAGCTTGGGCTGTATACTCCCCAGGGAGCTGAGAAAGATGAAAAGGAATGTTATGGGCCCATTGACCAGGGCACTAATGTAAAGCGCATTGATACGTTATTGTAAAATGTGCTATATAAGAACTAGTTATATATATACATATATATTTAATACTTTTCCCATCATTCAAAAAACCATTGTAATAGTCTTTGTTTGTAGTCATGTGGTCATTAATTGTCATCCGTGGTTTCATGATCCTCAGATGGGTGTATTAATCATTCTGTTAAGTAGTTAACCCTTTTTCAATTAATATGTACATAAGTCTGCATAATAAACAAAAACAACTTACAGGTCCTGTGTTAAATAATAAAATAAGGGTAAATCTAGTGGATGTGGCGACCAGAAGAAACATTTGACCTGAAAACAAAACCATTCAATTCAAACCAAACAAAGCAAAACAAAAATGGCTGTAAAAACTCACTCCTAAGTGGGCAATTCCACACTAATGGGCACAAAAGTGTGACACGGGAGGGGAACGTTGGATAGTAGTAACAAAATGAAGTATGTTGTCATGTATGTTTGTTTGTGTACATTCAGAAGCACATGAGGATTGTGGCTAACAAAAAAAGAAGGTAAATGACCAAGTATTTAAGAAACTGGAGGAGATAATTCTTCAAGATTTATACGTACGTAACAAGGACAGACATTTTTGTTATCATTTGATAGAGGTTATATTCAAATAAATGTATTGCGATTGCCCAATGTTGTCCAGATACCAATTCTACAGACCCTTAGGGATAGTTACCAGCCAAAATTAAGAAACTTCTTCCCTGGCTATTTAAAAAAAATTAAGTTTTAAAAACAAATTTATACGTACAAACAAGGACAGAATTTTGTCACAAAAGCGTCTGTCCAATGTTCGTACGTGACTTATTTTCCATGGTTATTGCCTTAATACCCACGGCAACAACTCAGTTTTATTGCATACAATCTTTAAGGGTTAGGAAAGTTACTGACACAGTATTTTGTAACTGTTTTTTCATTCTTTCTTTCCTTTCCAGGCCATATGTCTGTCTTTGTTACATACGTAACACATTTTAAATGACCTTGTAATTCCTAGAGGTCACCGAGTAATTTGTTATTTTTTACTACAAACAATCATAAACAGATTTAAAATGTAAAGGAAAAGACTGTAACAAAATAGTTACTTTTGTCTCGCTCTCACATGCCTATCTTACAAAGTTATCTTTTGGCCCATTAGTATGGAATTGCCCAAGTTTATATTAGCACCAGGGAAAAAAAAAACATCTTTAAAATAGAAAAATGTTATGTTCTTAGTTTTCTTTTCTTTATTGTCTGTCGTAAAAAACTTATTGCAAACTTTCCACGAAGTTTGTGGAGTTTCCTTTCTTCTTGCATTGACAAATTTGCCTGTCTTTGTCTTGAAGATACCTTTTGGGAAGACCTTGATTCAGTATTCATTTTCTGACACTCTACAAAATTATCTTCAGATTTTCTTGCATTGAAATGACACTTTGGGTAAATAATAGTGGGCATTTTCCGTAGGAAATAAAAAATGATAGCCCCGTAGAAAAGTATCTGATCTTTTTCAGTCACTGCAGGTTTTTTTTACATGATTTGCCATTCTCTTCTTCTGAGTGAGAGAAAACCAAAACTGGAATTGTTTACAGATTGGACGTCCAACTTACCCTGTTGTTTGTTAAATTGTAATCATTCGTGACTACCCATGTTTGGTCAAGATTATAATGATATCCCGGTCGCCCCCTCACAGGTGTTCCGCAAAAATCCTTCTGCACCTTTGGCTGATTTTTTAAGTGCACATTCCACAAATTTCACTTCACTCTCAGATCAGAAACCCAACTTCGTAGAGCTGCTTAAGCAGAAAATATTGCTTAACATTTTCTAAACATTTGCGGTGACAGCATGTAGATAGATCTCTTTTGAGTGAGTGGTGGTTCTGAGAAGAATCGATGGACTTAAAGGGTCTGTACACGTTTGGTAATGACTCTGAAAATTAATGGCAATAAAACTTACTTGGTATGAAGTACAGCAGCTTTGGATAGTATAATGCATTTTGAGAAACCTTTCACTTCGAAGTACTGCGGTTATGGAAAAAGATATCCCCAAAAAATTGAATCTGAGAAGCGTTACAGTTTGTGTATTCCAATTGCAGATTATTCTTCCTGCGTGGACAAACCACTCCAGATTTTCAGCAATACCTCAAAAAGGCTACCACCTTTTGAAATACAATTTTCACAGGTTAGTTTTATGGTATATATCTACAACTATATAGGATTGAAACAAACAGTTGGTTCCAATTACCAAATGTATACAACATTTTCTGTTTAGCAAAAATAAGCAGGGAGCCATTCACAGATGGTACATGTCGCTGGTAACCTTATTCTTGGTTGCATATGTTTGTTGTGCTTAAGCTGCTTTATGAAATTGGCCCCGGGGCTCATTGAAAAAAGCTGGTCAGCACAAAAGTTTGATTATTACAGAAATATCACGCTTAGCAGATACTTGAAACCATACAAAATGTCATGCAATTCACATTTTTCTTACTTATATTTGCAAAGAAATCCACTTAGCATTATTTTCTGCTCAACAGGTGTATGTATGAGATTGGGCCATGGGCTCAATAGCTGCTAAGCTGAAGAGATTTGTTTGCTTAGCATTTTTAGCAAGGGAACCAGTGACTAACAATGCGTTGAGCAGTCTTACCAACTTACACACTTCTGCTAAGCACATACATCTGTGCTTATCAAATTTGTGTTTTGTGGCTTGACACAATTAACACAGTATGTATACATTACGATTTTGTTGAGGTATGAATGCTTTGGAATTTAATTGTGATTTATTCGTCTGAAACTTGTTGTAAAGAGATTGAAATTTATTGGTCCACCCCATTCACCTTGGTCGTACACTCCCTTTTGCTGATAAATTACTTTGTAAATTTGTAATCATTTCATACTTTATCGCCACCTTTGTCCTATGGTGGGGAGCAACGGGACGCTGTGATACCACAAGAATTTTCGGACTTGTCATTTTTTGGTAGTAATGGCTTCAAGTTTGACCCCAGTGGAGGGCCTTTCTCAAAGCCTTTGAGAACTACTGTGCTAGGGTCAAAAACATGAGGCCATTACTACTTTCTTTTGCAGCTATACCACAGGCCTGTTCGGTTGTAGTATTCTCCTTTAACTAGGGGTAAAACATTTGGCAATGATTTTTACTTGTGTTATGCCTTACTGTAATTTAGAAAAATTATAACTTGGTCATGGTTTGAAGGCAGAGCTGCCAACTCTTCCTGATTCTGCAGAATGATCCCTGAAAGTAAACTAATCTTTTCATGTTCTGATGAAGAAAATAATTAAAAATCTCCGTGATTATTGAAACTATTTCCCTATTATTAGTTGAATGCAATTCTAAATTTCTCCATGATTGTTGCACAAAAACTTACGGATTTCAAGATGCAAATGTTGGCAGCTCTGTTAAAGGGGACTGACAACCAATCATTTGTGTTAGTATCATTGTCTTTTTGTGGGTCATTTTTAAGCAGGCATGTGATTTCTCAGGATTTTTGCCTGATTTTAAGATTTTCTCAAAATCCCCTTGAGCCTTCAAATTTTCTTGAAAGAAAAAATAGCAGCCACCAAAGGTAGAAATAAACAGTCCAAAACATGTCCAAAACTGTAGTTTTCTATTTCTGGGGATGCACAGAGTCTGAAAACCTCCCTGAATTGCATTATCTGTGAGGTTATGTGTCTAGAATAAGCGGGAACCCAGACCGTCAAGAAATATTTATGGAATTTTCACATTTTGTCAAATTTCATCCCTGTTGCAAGACAAAATCATATGGAACATCAATCGGGATGCATAATTTATTTGTACTGATTTCTGTTTTTGCAGCAACTATCATATTCATCTTTTCCTTGTGGTTGGAAATCTTAGTCAAAAATTTTTTGAAATGGTGTTTTATTTTAGATTTTTTTTTTTTTTTTTTCAATTACCAGCTCATAAGCAGACAGGATGATTGATTTCTGCCAGTATAAATCAAGGATCAATTCAAACATACCTGACTTAATTAATTGATCCAAACCAATTATACACTTCAGTTTGATAGCGTTTCCTTCAGAGTATTTTAAGATCGAAGATCCTCAGGATTGTCCACCGACGACGCACAATCCCTAACGTCTGACTTCCCAATCTGTCAATCTCAAACGGCACAATTTCAGATGACCCCCCATTCAGGATATGAATATAATACAACTTTCCGCCCCCTTGTTATCCTAACCTGACTGTCAACACAGGAATCCCCCCCAAAGTACCCGGCGGCTAAAAACAAGTCATTGAAAGTTGTTAGGCTTCATCGATATCCTTTACTCATCAAAACTTAAATGCCATTGCAGTCATCCTAAAATAAAAAGCGAAGTTTTGAACTTTTCAGAGTCGCCTCAAAAAAAAAAAAAAAAGCGTAGTTTTGAACTTTTCAGAGTCGCCTCCAAAAAAAAAAAACCTTCTTGAGACTGCACTTTTCCCTGCTATCATTTTCCTGTGTTTTTCTTCCTCAAATCAATCCATCCCACAATCCAAACACACATGACTCCCTGTCTGGTAAGAGTTATAACCAGCTTTATTTTTTCATCCTCTAATGATGTTTTCTCTCTGGCTAAATTACCTGTTGAGAAATCAGAACCACCTTTTTCAACTTGACTCGTTATAGCATGGATCCTGTAGCACCGTAGACACTTGCAAGCTTTTTATGTATTGACACAGTTCCATTTGACCCCCAAGTCCTGTACAGCAGCATTGGGACGGGTTCGTTCTCTGTCCCCTATTGCTGCCCCTTACTCTTTGCAATTTGACCTTTACCTTCCCCTTGGTCTCCACGGTTTGGCATAGTTTTGCTGACCCCAGACCAGGGCCCAAGACTTACTGACTTAACTGCCTCAAACTGTAAACACCTGTGTGTGTGTTATGTGTGCCTGTCCTCAACGATTATTCTCCCATATTCCACACAACTCCCTCTCCTCAGCAGCCCACCCCACCTGCTAGAGTTGGCAATCTGCAGTATGCTGATTGTGCCTACCCATTGTGAGGGGCACCCTTCACCTGTGCCACCAAGGGTATTAACGGCATACCCCTACCTCAGCCCATGAGTTTGCAGTATGTCAAACTAACCCAACACCAACCATCAAGAGGTGAATACCAACCACCCCCCCCCCCAAAAAAAAAAAAAAAAATTTATCAATCCTCAAGTATGCTCCAAAACCCACACTACCCATGTTGTCACAGCCTGCATAATACCAAAAAAAAGCACTGTTCACACCAGCAAGAAATTATTTCACCCCCCCCCTTTACAATTATACTATGTGTACCCCAACCAACCCAACCCTAAAAGTATGTAGCATGCCCAACATACATACATACCACCTTAACACCAAAGAGTGAATACTGCAACCCCCCTCCCCCACCCAAGTGCATTCTGCAGTATGCCTCATGCACATAAAAGACTATCCAACCACCAGAAGGTGATAACCTCCTCACTCCCCCCACCCAACCCCATCATCCCGTCCCACCAGTCTGTAGTTTGCCTAATACAACACAACTACCACAAGGTGTTATCACCTCTGATGGTTGGGTGGTTGTGGGCTTCATACTGGTGGGGTTTAGGGTGGTGGGGTGGGAGGGGGGAGGGTTATCACCTCTGATGGTTGGGTGGCCGTGGGCTTATTAGGAAGACTGCATACTGGTGGGGTTTAGGGTGGTGGGGTGGGGTGGGAGGGGGGAGGGTTATCACCTCTGATGGTTGGGTGGCCGTGGGCTTATTAGGAAGACTGCATACTGGTGGGGTTTTTGTGTGGGAGTAGAGGGGGTTATCTTATCGCCTCTTGATGGTTGGGTGGTCATGGGTGGGTAAGGCAAACTGCAGACTTTTCAGGTTGGGGGAGGGATAGCCTCTTGGTGGTTTGGTGGCCATGGGTTTATTAAGGCAGACTGCAGACTGGCACTGGTATGAAGCCCACAACCACCCAACCATCAGAGGTGATAACCCTCCCCTCCCCTCCCACCCCACCACCCTAAACCCCACCAGTATACAGTCTTCCTAATAAGCCCACGACCACCCAACCATCAGAGGTGATAACCCTCCCCTCCCCTCCCACCCCACCACCCTAAACCCCACCAGTATACAGTCTTCCTAATAAGCCCACGACCACCCAACCATCAGAGGTGATAACCCTCCCCTCCCCTCCCACCCCACCACCCTAAACCCCACCAGTATACAGTCTTCGTAATAAGCCCACGGCCACCCAACCATCAGAGGTGATAACCCTACACCCTCCCCTCCCACCACACCACCCTAAACCCCACCAGTATGAAGCCCACAACCACCCAACCATCAGAGGTGATAACCCTCCCCCCTCCCCTCCCACCCCTCCACCCTAAACCCCACCAGTATGCAGTCTTCCTAATAAGCCCACGACCACCCAACCATCAAGAGGTGATAACCCTCCCCCTCCCCTCCCACCCCACCAGCTCAGCAGCATACAGTCTTCCTTAAACACCCATGGGCCACCCAACCACCAAGAGGTGATTGACCCTCACCTTGGCCTCTACGAGGTCCCAGTCTGTCAGGGACACAGTTTTCATGACCCCCGACTGCAGCAAATGAAACTCCCCGCCCATTTGTCAATAGAGATTAGGCAACCAGTGCCAATTCGCCGGTGCACCCTTGGCTCGGTGCACCCTTGGCGGAGCCGGGAAGCACAGGGATTCGATTAGGAAACAACGTGTCAACGACACACGGGTGATAGCTCTTGTTGCCTCAGGCCATTCCTCGTGGGGGGATTTGTAAGCTCGTAGTGAAAACATACAAAGCCAATATCGTGCGTAGTCCAAGTTCCTGAAATTGTTAAAGACGGGAAATTCTTGTACGTGCTGCTCGTTAAAATTAATAAAGGACCTTTTTGTCTTCAGGAACAAAATGTGCATTTTTTCAAAACCTGGATGAAGTCAATCATATTATTAGTTTTGGGGGTTTTTTATCTTTCAAATCTTATCGTTGAAATGGCTCCCCTAATGTATTTATGTAACTAACTGAAAGTGGTTTAACACCTGAAAAGGTGCTTTGTACTGCCCTCCCCCCTGCAGAAATGTTACATAATTTTATCATAGTTTTCTGGATGACTTGAAAACTAGATGATTGGAGTGAACATTCTCTTCCACCCACCAAGCTGGTCTTTCCAATTAAGAATGATTGTCTTGAACTATTGTGTATTGTTTATGCCTATTGTTTAACCCCCCTCGCTAAAAGTATATCTTGTTTACCAAACGAAGTTTGCAATCATTATTGTTCTCGGAAGCTACCAATTGACTATCTCTGGAATGATCTAGAAACCATTTTGGAGGCCTTCCAACAACCGCTAACTCTCTTGCGGGTGAGAAAATGCCAAACCACAGCTGAACCTCCGGCAATATCTGGTGGATTCCGGCCAAGACCGGTAAATTGTTGAATTCCATCGCACACCCTTTATCTTATCAGGAATGTTATCGGAAACTAAACAGCATGAGAAAGCGCTGCAGGCCAGATTGCTATCGATTTGCGAAATATTTTGTTGTTATTATTTGTTTAAAAAAAAAAGGAATAAGGGAGCCGTTGAAAACTGCTTACCAAGAAAAGTGACCTGTGGTATTGGTATAAATGCAACTAATGTCAAAATGGCCTCATGTTTCAACACTAGCAGAGTCTTTGGCCGTGTCTGATATTTGCGGCTACGGCTACGGCTATGTCTGGATCGCCATGCTATCATGCATTGAAGTATAGGATGTCCTTAGCAACACCCTTAGCAACAGCCGTAGCCGTAGCCGTAGCTGCCAATTCGTATACAGCCTTTTTCACTTTTAAAAAAACCAACTGATTCTCAAAAGTGACTAACACTGTGACACATGGGCCTAAAAAAACAACTTTGATGTACAGATCATGATGTAGTGTTCACGGATAAAGGGGAAAATAAGCCACCACTTTTCTTCCATAATTTGCAAAAAATCCATACAAAACAAAAACCTCTACTTACTGTTTCTTTTGGGAGGGGGATAATTTACTCACTAATTTTATAGTATTTTCAAATGTTGGGCATTTAATGTGTGTATAGACTCCCTTGCATGTGACGTCACACTCTCAAAAAGCACCCTCACTGATGCAAAAGGAGGCAGATCGATGGACGATAGCAGTTTTTTGGTGCATAAAAACAAAGTTTGAGACCTCAGCGTACCAGCACCAAGGCGTGTTATGCAAGGGGTCTGTTGACCCAATTCAAATGACGTCATCACATGATAAATCTTGGTTGCACCATTTGGGAATTGGATTCCCTTTGTGTTACTGTGCAGTGTACATTTCAGGCGATGCGCGTGCAGTTAATTGTGCACAAAAACGTCACATGCAATTTGACTCACAAAATTGCAAACAATGACCGTTTGTGACCTCAGTGCAAGGGGTCAATTATAAACAATAGGGTTAGACAAAAGAATGTGTTTCTCTAAAAACATTGCATTTAAGATAAAAACATCTCAGGCAAAACTATTTTTTGATTGTGATTGACTTTTGTTCAAACTTAATGATTAAACAACTTATATTTGTATTGCAAGGAGTAAGAAGTCTCAGTCAAAAACCTTTAAAGGTATTGTACACGTTTGGTAATGACTCAAAACAAATATTAGCATAAAAACTTACTTGGTAACAAGCAACGGAGAGCTGTTGATAGTATAAAACATTGTGAGAAACGACTCCCTCTGAAGTAACAAAGTTTTTGAGAAAGAGGTAATTTCTCACTAAAATAATAAAAACTTCTTGCAAGAAGTTTTTATTCCTATCTGAAAGCACACAAATTTGTACAACAGGGTGTTTTTTCTTTCATCATTTTCTTGCAACTTCGATGACCAACAATTGAGCCCAAATTTTCACAGGCTTGTTATTTTATGCATATGTTGGGATACACCAAGTGAGAACACTGGTCTTTGACAATTTCCAAACGTGTACGATGCCTTTAAAAAGCAAAACGAAAGTTGCAAGTTTTTGTAACAGGGCTATAGGGACAATTCTTCTGGAATTTCCAGGAAAATTTGAGGCATCTGGAACATCTCTTTTATTTTAAAAAATAAGAATCTCAACAGTGCTGAACCGCTTTGTTCTTTAGAGATTTATATTTTACCAATATGTCTAAGACCCATTTTTTTCAAGATTATCTCACGAGCAGCAAACTCTGATGCACTTTGGGGTTCACTCTGGTATTTTCCGCGGGTGAACGGTCTTTCAAGTCTGTCCGAGCGAAACCCAATACCGCGTTGGGCTTTGCCTAGTCTAGGCATCCGGTGTGAACCAAATCCGCAAATTTGGTATACATTTGTCGTGACGACATACAAATTGATGGAAAAATAACTACATGTATTTGCCTATCCTCTCGCCGACAGACGGCATGTTTTGTTTACGCCCATTCTGTTGATGGCATTGTGTCCATATGGCATTAAAGGGACAACACCGGTTTGAGGAATCTTAAATACAAATTAGAAGTAGTAAATGGTATAGCTCAGTTGTAAGCCCTTTGAACCAGGGCCCAAAATGTAGCTAAGCACAACAAAATTATGCTTACAAGAATAAGGTTACCAGCCAAACTACCATGTCACATGCAGTACAATTTGTGACTGGTATCCTGCTCATTTATGCTAAGCAAGCAATTGTTAAGCAATATTTTCTGCTTAAGCAGCTCTATGAAATTGGGCCCAATTCTCAATGAAGTCTTAAACTCCAAAGACCAAGTTTTTGAGAGAGGTTCTTAAGCCAAGTCTCAAGTTTTTTGTCTTCTTAGAGCAAGTCTCAAGTCAGTCACTGTTTCCCACCCCCCAACAAAAATTTGCCCTTGAGAAAGTGTCCAAGGTATACCCAACATAACTTTGTAATTATTTATAAACTGTCTTGTACACAAATCATTGCCCAGCTAGAGACCATGAAGGGAAAGTCCCATTTTCTGGAAGACAAGTCAGATGTAAAGTTTCAATTCAACTCTTACTCATGTACTTCAAGTTCGACCTATTGTATCTTTATGCTGTACAAATGGAAGTAGAAAAAAAAAAAGTTTTAAAACTTAAGAATCCAATTCCAGTCACTTGCTCACCTGTTTCCCAAGTTTATAAGCTTGCGTTATATCATTTCTGGTTTATGGTGACCAGAAAAAGTGTCAGAAAAACAAATACATTTTCAGAATCTCTGCTTAGTCTGGGAAGTTGCTAAACACATAAAAGTTCTGTTTAGCATAAACAGGTTACCATCCTCAAATGACATGCAATGTACCTTGCTTGCCACTGGTGTCCCGCAAACACTTGGCTTGCAGTTAAGCTAGCTAAGCATTTTGATCAGTGAAGGTGTCATTGACACAGGTAGTAGTTTCCTGATCAGGTTCATAGATATCCTCATTGGGGTAAGATAGTTCCAATCGGGGTATCCCAGTCAGGATGGTATGTGTGACTAACACCTAACACACACTAATATTTGAAACAATTTCTGTCTTGACTATCAACATTTCTCTGGACTTTTTTGTCTTCATGAAACACAAAAATTCCCTCAGGGGGTAAAAGCAAAGGTAGTTCATCACTCAAACTTGGCCCAAAAACCTGTGACTTTTCCCCCATGTACGCAGACTTGTGTAATCATTCCCAATGACATATACAGCACGTCTCTAATGGGAAGTGTATTCACTCACCACTTGAGTATTAGTCTGTCTGGGGGCTTACTATTCTACATGTGCCCTGGACTTAGTAGGCTGGTTAACCAGCAATTCTTATGCGATTCCCGGGGGCGAGGGGGGGTGGTGGTGGTACCATGGGGGGAGTGCCCGCCCAGGGATTAGAAGGGCTTCAGCTGTAAGGTGTTGTTTTCCCTACCATTGGGACATGGGTTTTCTTTTTCTTTCTTCTGTCTTTTGTGAGAAAAGCGTGTAGAAGTCACTGTAAATGGGTCGTTTGAGAACATTGTACCTTTGCTCTAGTCTTGACTTGCCAAGAAGCTTAGATGGATTTTTGGATGTATATTTCTTTAATTTGAGGGAGCTTTGATGCTACAGTTTTTTTTCTGATAGGCTTGTAGATGCTGTTGGGAAATGCTGGGGAATAGGCTTGTAGATGCTGTTGGGAAATGCGGGGGAAAAGAAAATGGCAAAATATTGAACAACCGTTCCTATAACTAAAAAGAATTATAGATATTTTGCACCTCCCCAAACCAAAACCTGACCCCTTCCCCACCTCACCTCCTTCCCCACTACACCTCCTTCCCCACCTCGACCCCTTCCCCACCCCACTTAACATGACAGTGGTCCTTGGCCATCGCAGCCTTAGAGTTAGCAAAGCTAAGGGACCTTACTTGTTAATATTTTAAAGAGAATACAAACTTTTCTGATTGGCAATGACAAGTCTGATTGCGGGAATTGCCACATCAGTCATCAGACCTGTCATCTCTGTTCGTAATCTTGGCGTTCTTATAAGACAACGATGATACACTGACTGGTCAGGTTCGGGGATGGTTGCAGCACACCAACTGAGAAACGTTGCACTATTCGGAGGTGCCTTGATGAGGGCACATATCACTACATTGTTCGAGCCTTTGTTACCACCCGCCTTGACGATGGCAATTCGTTGTTTGTTGGTATCACCGATGCCCAACTGTACCAACTGCAGTGCATCCTGAATAAACCTGCATGGCTGATGATGTGTTTCAAAGAGATGCAAGCAATTTACCCCCTACCTGATCAGGCTATACATTGTCTATACATTGTCTACAAAAATATGCTTACCAGAATAAGGTTACCAGCCAAACTACCATGACACATGTACAATTTGTGACTGGTATCCTGCTCATTTCTGCTTAGCAGATAATTTTTAAGCAATATTTTTTGCTTAAGCAACTCTATCAAATTGGGTCCAGGTTTTATCAGTATGGCACCTGAGGGCGTGATCATGAACATTTTGGTTATTATATGAAAAAATGTCGTCAGACAGATATTGAGGAGCCAAATTGTTAACACATTGATAAGTTTGAGTAACTGTCTACGCATTAACTACAAGTTACGTAGAAAATATTGCTTAACAATTGTCTGCTAAGCAGAAGTTGTGCTTGGCTACTTTTTGTGCTTAAGCAGCTCTATGAAATTTGGCACTGGGTCCAGATTTCATAGAGCTGCTTAAGCACAAAATAAGCACAACATGCTTACCAGAATAATGGTGACCAGCCCAATCACCATGTCACATTTACCATCTGTGACTGGTATCCTGCTTTATTTTGCTTAGCAGGAACTCTTTAAGCAATATTTATTGCTTAAGCTGCTCTCCTTCTCTGTCCTGGGCCATATTTGTGGAACACTCTTCATATCCCTGTTAGGAAAGTATTGTCTCTCATTATCTTAAAAAAAATCATAAACATTTCATCTATTTTAGAAAACAATTTGTTTTCTTCTTTAAGGTTTTGTTCTGTTTACTATAGTGCCTTATGTATTAGTTTTGTAAAACACTGGTGTGTGATTAAAGGGTGTGTACAACATTGGTTAGGTTGAAAATATAAATGTTCACAGATTTGCACATAACTTACATGGTATAAAGATGGTCATGGTGGAAAACTTCCCTTGAAAAAGTTTTGCTTGAAATGCTATAGTTTTAGGAAATGAGTAAAACAATTAGTCTTTATCACTGGTGATAAAATCGGATGTTTTAAAACAGTGAAAATATATACACTGTTTTCTCATGACTCCGAAGACCGATTTAGCTTAAACCTTTACAGGTTTGTTATTTCAAGTATGTGTTGGGTCACATCAAGTGTGGATACTGGTCTTTGACAATTACCAATGTTGTACATTGGTTTTAAGCGCTACATAAATGTATAAGGTTTTGTTTCGTAAGATTTCATATTGCCAATGCCCTCTCTAGAACAAGCCATGTGAAAGGAACTTTTAATTAGCCAAGCCCACTGTCCTTCCATAAATTGCGGTGGTTAAGTTGACTCCCATAATTGCTGTTTTCAATTTGTGTACACTGTCCAGTCATGACATATTACATTCCACAGGACTAAGTACGGAGATCATAAGGAACCCCCTCTTTTTCATTCAATCCCTCCCCCCCCCATCTGTTACCACCTGTCACCCCCCCCCCCCCAATCTCAATCTTTGCTTCCCTTTTCAAGAGACGAGAGACGCTAATTGGATTGTCAAAGGAAGTGTACAATTTACCCTCCGCACCAAAAGGACCCAGGTGGCGGGTCAAGAATATTGTGTCAAGGTTGTGCTGCCCGCGTTCAGGAATTCATTTTTTCCCCCTCGCTCTTTCAAAGTTTCCGTGTTTTCAGACGTCTCTGCTAGTCATTAACAGTTTCAGGACTTTGGACGGTTGTAATCAGGAAGCTGTAAATGTCAGATTAGAAAATTTGCGATCCTTGTACGTGGTTGGAGAGTAACTTGGGAGATTTTGTTGAGTGGGTGGTAGGCCGTTATTGTTTAAATGGTGACGGTACATGGCCCCCCCTGGGAGTTTGCTTCAAAAACGTGATCTGTATAATCATTTCTAGACTGAACATTTGTGGGGGAAAGAAAAACATGGTTTTGGAGGGAAATAGTAGAGATTGCTGTGAAAAAGCATTTCAAAGAAAAATGAGTTTTTGGGAAAGGCATGCAAATTTGGGGGACATTTTTTAGAGGAGAATAAGTCAGTGAATTCCTTGGCTTAATCATGGAGGAAGAAACAAAAAACAGTTTAACCACTTCGGAAGAAACTAAACCAAATTCCCTGAAAAATCTTTTTGTACAAGTCAAAATAGTTTTTAAAACTCAATGATTTTGTTTTGTTTTGTTCTTAATTAAAGGGATGAAAAAGTCACTGACAAAAATTAATATGCAAATGACATTGATGAAATAATTTAAATTGAAGCTCATTTAAGTTTGAAAAATTCAAACTAATTAACTCTTTTTCCTGAAATGAAAACTGAAACAAACAGTTTGATTGATTTTGTTTCTCTTTCTGTTTTTCCAATTGCAAAATTGCAAGTTTATGTTGTGGGTTGGGAAAAATTGATTACTTTAAAGTCTTTAAAAGCTTTTAAAAGTTAATGAAAGACTTGAGTAGAGTATAACCCAATTAACGTTGTTAACAAATGGGTATTAAACATGCACAATGAATTTCCATTTGAAGTATGAAAGAGTACAACCCAGATGGATATTTAATAAATGTATCATATATAACTTTTGTTTGCATATAATGCATATACCATACAAAACCATTTGTACAGGCGACAAGTCTTTTTCCATAGCCGGCCCCAGGGAATGGAAAAAAACTCCCTGTTCACATCGGAGACTCTCCTTCCTTTCATTCATTCAAAAACCTTCTCAAAACCTTCCTCTTTTCAATTTCTGTCTAGCTTCTGTTATAGGTTTTAAGTTCGCTGTGAAGCGCTTTGATCTTGTTAAAGGCACTAAACACGTTTGGAAATTGTCAAAGACCAGTGTTCTCACTTGGTGTATCCCAACATATGCATAAAATAACAAGCCTGTGAAAATTTGGGCTCAAATGGTCATCGAAGTTGCAAGAAAATGATGAAAGAAAAAACACCCTTGTTGTACAAATTCATGTGCTTTCAGATAGGAATAAAAACTTCTTGCAAGAAGTTTTTATTATTTTAGTGAGAAATTACCTCTTTCTCAAAAACTACGTTACTTCAGAAGGAGTCGTTTCCTACAATGTTTTATACTATCAACAGCTCTCCATTGCTTGTTACCAAGTAAGTTTTTATGCTAATATTTGTTTTGAGTCATTACCAAACGTGTACGATACCTTTAAAGGCGCTTTTTAAATACTCATTATTATTAATATTATTATTATGAAAGCTTACAACCCAATTGGAGTAGTTAATAATTGTATCATAACTGCACAATGCATTAACCATACCCAACAATTTGAATTATGAAAGACCCAGTTGGGGTAGTTGTAAATATGAAAGATATGAATCCAATCGGGGAAAGTTAATGAATAATATGAAAGATAATGACACAATCGGGGTAGTTAATAAATATATCGTTATGCATAATGCATTAAAAATGCACAACCATTTGAATACAAAAGAGTTTACCCAATTGGGGTAGTTAAATAATAAATCACTATACATAATGCATAACCATACCACACCTTAATATGAAAGAGTTTAACCCAGTTGGGGTTATTAATAAATATAATGTCATTATGCATAATGCATTAACCATTATAATTATGAAAAATAAAGCCCAATTGGGGTAGTTAGTGAATATGTCGTAATTGCCTGTGTATTAACCATACACAACTGTATTATGTAACAATATAATGAAATTGGGGTAGTATCCTAAGTGGGGTATAATCGTATCCCGATTGAGGGCACTGTGGATACAGCTGTTTATAGGAATAGTTATAGTGCATGTTCTGTATAATATTGTAATGTTCATGCAGTTTCAATTGATAAAAGTTCAGTTTTTGATTTTTTTTTTCAAATATTTGTGGAAATAAAAATATCCCCATTAAAGGACTCTCTTACCTGGCAGTGTTTAAAGTGACAAAGTTTTGCAGGTAATTTTCGTTACGCTTTGACAATACCAGAAAGTGGTGACTTCAGCAATAATTTACAGGATCACATTTTTAGGGGTCATTTCAACCATTCTCCCGATTTTGTTTCAATTTAAGTGCCTGTAAATTTTGCCACAGAGCAAAAATGGAATATGGTGTGCCTCTGAATTTCATGAAATTTTATCTTAAAAAGGAGTTTTTCTCTTGGAAAAAATCGCACTTTTCTTGCAGCTGAAAACTGGAGCGCGCCCTCAGTCGCAATATTTTACACAGGAACGAACCCTATATATATGAGATACAAAGTCACCGCAAGCTCAGTACCGCTTGGACTGAATGTTAGAGCCACAACGAGTTGCGGATTTTTTTGTGTCTGTGAATTGTTCAAACTGATGTTGTGAAACAGACTTTGGAATAACATGGGCACGTGCAACAGCCTCGTAAAGGATTTATTAATGTTCGGCGGTCGGAAGGACCCCCCCTGGATGGGTTCATGAATTAGCCAGCGGCGACACGCAAATTGATTTACCAAGAAACAATGTATTCACGTTGTACATACAGATATGCCGGTGTATGGATTCGATGTGCACATGAATATCCCGGTAAGTCCATTACTGTATGCCTCATGCCAAGTCAGGTATACGCATTGTGGTACTTCAAGTAAGGTTTCTCTTAGATATTTTGTTTCCTTCTTCGCTTTTTTTTTTTTTTTTTTTTTTTTTTCCACGCAAAATTTCGGTAAGTGGTGTTGGCCTGTTAATTTGTGTTGACCAACTTAGTCTGGGTTGTGCCAACTCTCATTATGGTATGTGCAACTCTAAACGCTAATGCACTCAACGTTGATATTCTGTATGGATAATGCATGTGCCAGGTTGGAAGCAATTTACATTTGAGGTAGACACATTTATTTCCTCTCCTCACAGTTTAGTTTGGAGTTCAAACCAGGGTTAGATACTTTCACAGATTGTTTTTCTTTTCTTTCTTTGGTCTGTTTATTGGTCTACAAAAAAGATTTGTAGGGTGTAGAAATCCTACTCCGTTTGTGAATATATTTTTAAAAATTTCAAACTTCAAAATTGTAAACTTCTAAGTTCAGTTCAAAGTTTTTATTAGTTATTAGGTTTAGCTAATATCCTAATGATGGTATAGAGTTGGTATTTTTCCCCAAAAAATAAATCAATAAATAAATAAATTAGTTTCAATCTGAAAACTCACTGATTATAAAGTTGTACCAGTACCAGTTCAGAGAAATATTTCCACCTGGAATACTGGTAAATTTGAGGAAAATAGCACTTGAGGACTCCCTCAAGCCACTGTTGCTTATTTTGTTTGCCATAATTGAAATAAGCCTGATATGAATGTTCACAAAGTCCCAGACAAAACATTAATCGTTTTTTGTTGTAATCATGAGAACACAATTGTAATAATAATAACTAGTTTTAAATAGCGCTTTATCTACGGGTACCTCAAAGTGATTATGATTATTTTTCAAGACAGGTTTTTGAAGTTTTTGAATTATGAGACCAATTCATTTAGCATCTTTAAGGGGTTTACAAGGTGCTGTGGTGCATTCAGCAGCCACTGCCAGAAACACCGGGGCAAACCCCTTCTCTTAGAGATAATTGGTATCGTACACGTTTGGTAATGACTCAAAACAAATATTAGCATAAAAACTGACTTGGTAACAAGCAACAGAGAGCTGTTGATAATATAAAACATTGTGAGAAACGACTCCCTCTGAAGTAACATAGTTTTTGAGAAAGAGGTAATTTCTCACTAAAATAATAAAAACTTCTTGCAAGAAGTTTTTATTCCTATCTGAAAGCACACAAATTTGTACAACAAGGGTGTTTTTTCTTTCATCATTTTCTTGCAATTTAGATGATCAATTGAGCCCAAATTTTCACAGGCTTGTTATTTTATGCATATGTTGGGATACACCAAGTGAGAACACTGGTCTTTGACAATTTCCAAACGTGTACGATGCCTTTAAGGTGATCCCTGTCTTGCCGCTTCCCAGAATGTATCGCAATCTTGGGTGTGATCCCTGGTAATACAGCAGTTACAGGTTGTATGGCTTCTGACTGGCACCCCTGAACAAAGATATTTACCAAAAAAGGGAGACTGCCAACATTGGGGCTAGATAGCTCAGTTGTAGAGCGCCGGCACGTTAATCAGGAGGCGATCACAGGTTCAAATCCCGCTCTGGTTAATTTGTCTTTGTTCAACCCAAAATTGAATTAAAATTTACCCACTCAGTTTCCCTTGTGGTTAATTACTTGATATTTATTTACTATTTTAACAAACAACGACATACTTTCCCTTTGATGGTATAGATTGGAAATGTTCCAAATTCCAGATGAAACCGATCTAACTGTTTCTATCATTGATAATCTTCAGGTAATCTTTTTCACAGGTCTTTTTCACACCAGCTGTCTTTGTCATCAAGACTTAATCTTTCCACCCTTGTGTTTTCTTTTACGTGGTGTGAACTTTATTGTTACAACATCTATTTTATTTTTTCAATCTTTAAAAAAAATGTAGATATGGTAAAATACCTGACCTGTCAGGTATTTAATCTGATAAGATAAACATTTCAAAGTTACTCAATCTCTTTGCATGTTTCAATGGTGAAATACTTAGATATGATATTAAAGTCGGGGTTAGTTTGTACTGGTAATGTGCTAGTCTGCCAATCAAAGAAATATTTCCAGACCCTCAGTGGAAAAACCACATTTCCCTCCCCCCCCCCCCACTTTGCTTTGATCCCAGAACACAATGAAGACACAGTAAGGGGGTGGGGGGGGGTTACACCATGCCACATTTCGAGAACCAAATGATCCTGAAAAGCGACTAGCACTGTAACCTGTAGGACTGTTGCTGGCGAATGTCAGCATTTAAAAGCACAATGAAGGGTGGTGCTTTTGGGTTTTTTAAACTTTTTTTTTGTTTTTTTTCATAATTTATTGAGTTAAGATCTTTCTGGTAATAAAAGCAAGGGACCCTCAAAGGTGACGAGGACTGTAACCTGTTGGCCTGATACCTCAGTGTTAGACTTTCATTGTCTCTAAAAAACAAAGTTATGCAAAAACAAACCACAAAGACTCTTGTCAGGCGCACAACCCACTCAGAAAACTCTTAGTCACTTTATTTAATGTCATCTGGGGGTTTTTTACTGGTTTTTTTACGAGTTTTTTTTATATCTATATGTATGCTTTTATGAGTAACCAATCCATTATGAGTTGTCGACCACAGGGCTACCCCTAACTGATGATTGCAGCATGGTGGTAAAAACAAAATTTATGATAGAACCAAATTTTGGTTGTATAGGTGAAGTCATGGTCAAGTTGAATCCTTCAAGACTTTAAGGTTCTTTGTGTTTGGAAGATATTTCTATTCTCTATTGCAAATTGTGACAGAAATTATAGAATTATTTTGCAAATGTTGGAAGTAAAGGATGAGGAAAGGCAGACAACCTTGCATTTGATCGAGTATGAAAATTAAGGCTGACTGTACCAGGCCTGAAATGTCATCTTTGAGAGTGCAAGGCCATTTTCATTTTGCAAAGGGCACTTCCATTGGAAAGTCTATGGGGAACTTTTGAAGGGGCACTAAGGCCAAGACCAGGGGCAACAGAGGTCATGGCCTCAGTGTAATTTCAGGCCTGCTGTACAGAATGCTCTTCTTTGAAATGGAAAAAAACTATGTTTGCATGCATTACAAGTAAAAATAATACACAGTTCTTACATAGCACTTTTTATACACGAATGGGCATATCAAATATCGCTCATTATTTTTACACATGCATTACTATGTTTGAATTAGAGACCCAATTATATAGCACCTTGTAGAGTTTACAAGGTGATGCAGCGCAAACATGCTAGAAACACAGGAGCAAAACCCTTTTATAAATGATGTGTGCAGTGATCAGTTCTTTTACAAGCATTACACAACATACTGGATCTGCAGCTTGACGTCAGCTTTAGGTCCCATCAAAGCACGGATAAAGCAGGACAAAGCAGTTAGGGTTAAGTTTCTTGCTCAAGGACCTGAACCCACACTCTGATAACACTGGAACTTGAGTCCAGCGCACTAGACTGCACAACCACGATAGTACCATCCGAAGGACAAAGCAGTTAAAGTTAAGTTTCTTGCTCAAGGACCTGAACCCACACTCTGATATAACACTGGAACTTGAGTCCAGCGCACTAGACTGCACAACCATGATAGTACCATCCAAAGGACAAAGCAGTTAGAGTTAAGTTTCTTGCTCAAGGACCTGAACCCACACTCTGATAACACTGACACTTGAGTCCTGTGCACTTCACAACCATGATACTACCAGAAGAAGGACAAAGCAGTTAGAGTTAAGTTTCTTGCTCAAGGACCTGAACCCACACTCTGATAACACTGGAACTTGAGTCCTGTGCACTAAGACCACACAACCATGATACTACCAGAAGAAGGACAAAGCAGTTAGAGTTAAGTTTCTTGCTCAAGGACCTGAACCCATACTCTGATAACACTGGAACTTGAGTCTCGTGCACTAAGACCACACAACCATGATAGTACCAGAACAAAAAAACCATGAATGCAAAGACCTCTTTCACATTCGGGTTCAAATTCCATAGCTGGAGACACTGAACTATGTTATTAAATGTCATGTATGTTGCCAGCAATTACATTAATGGCTACATCATGTTGTGAACCCCCTCGTGTCGGCAAACAAGACATGGCCGGAAATTAACCAATTTACCCGATTAGCTCCAACCTCCTGTAGAATCAACAGCCATGGTTATCAGTGTCCCCGAACCAGGATGCATGCAACATGGCTCATACCTTTATTACTCACTCACTAGCACCTCTGGGCTGTTCCCATCCCAGGGGAGTTCTCATACTTTGCAGATTAATGATGTGATGATGGTCGTGTGGGGAGAACATTTTGTCGGAAATGACTGCAGTAGACCTTTCTCGATGACGATACCTTGTAATATGACACCACAAGGGAGAACAAGATAATCATGTTTTCCATTTGGGAAACATGAGTTTCAGACACCAAAAATCACCCTGTTTTCTTTGAACTTGTGACCTCCACCCCCTCCTCATCAAAAGTTCTCCCTTTAAAAGTTTATTATGTCAAATTGATAGGTAGCAAAGAGTGGAGGCTAGACCCTCCCCCCCCTCACTGGAACTTCTCTAACTTTATGAAATTTAAGCAATTAAAGCTCAATTGATAAGGTTGAAAACATCACATCACTCTCATGAAGGTTTCTGCCTAAAGTGCTCGCATCATTGAAATCTGAAAACTTTGAAAACACCGTCAACATTAGTTTTAAAATATATTTATGTGTACGTTTTTGGTATTTTGTTCATAAAGTAAGCATAAATTTGTGTGTTTTGTAATTTTTGTCAACAAAGATTATTGGAGAAGATTATAAAGGTAGAGTCTGCATTTGTTTGTTGTCAACAAAATGATGATTTATAGAGATTTAAAAAGATACAATAAAGTCATATGTGAAATAAGTTCAGTTGAATGCAGTACTTGATTGTTGAGAAAACAGCAACAAAACTGTCTTGGTATTTTCATCAAGAGCGTTGAATCCATCCTTGCTTAGCGAGGTGACAGCGGGTACCAACCGCATCTCTTGCCATACTGAGGGTAGCATTAAACCGGGCACCACAGAAATTTTAAAAATTCACCCGCAGGCGTCCTTTGGAGATTCAAATTTGTGACATTTTTTTATTGATTTCTTAATAATGGGGACACTTCAGATGAAATAATTCTGCAGAATGCTTAATGCCATTATACCATCTTTATAACAAGTAGGCTTTCTGAAAAAAAATTGCAAAATTTCTTTTTGGGGTCATTACCAAAGTATGACCCTACCTTGAAGAACTCCATATAGCTTTGTATCTTGCCTTATGAGCTAGGCCTAAGGATTTAATAAATCTGCTGATCTGAACAGTTGAATGTTACTCTTCCACTAAATTGTAATTGATATTTGGTTCCGTGGAAGAAAAAAAATTAAGTTGAACATTGCTTAACTTTTTGGCTAAGCTAAAATGGTATGAAAAACATACGAGAAACATACGTATTAAGCGCTCTATAAATGTTGTAATTAGGAAGAACCAAGCCAAGGCTCGATTTCACAAAGAGCTAAGACTGATCTCAAGTGCAAACCAATCTTAATTGCTAAAGCAAAGTGTGATGTCACAATACAAATCACAATGGCAATACCGACAACTCATCTTAAGATGAATCTTATTGCTTTGTGAAATCGGCCCCTCGGAAGTATCACCGCATGACATTATGGCCAATCACCTCTTTTTGATTTTTTGAAGCAAACATTTTCTCTGCTTTGTTACAGTCACAAATACAAACTTATTTTATATGAGCATTGCTTACTCTAAAAACAAAACTTGGGGTTTCACCACCTGTGTTAAAGGCACTGGACACTTTTGGTAATTACTCAAAATATATATTAAGCATAACAATTTACTTGGTAACGAGCAACGGAGAGCTGTTGATAGTATAAAACATTGTGAGAAACGACTCCCTCTGAAGTAACATAGTTTTTGAGAAAGAGGTAATTTCTCACTAAAATGTTTGAATCTAAAATATTTGAATCTGAAAAAGACTTCAGACTCCCTCTGAAGTAACATAGTTTTTGAGAAAGAGGTAATTTCTCACTAAAATATTTGAATCTGAAAAAGACTTCAGGCCTGAAGCCTTTTTCAGGCATCTGAAAGCACACAAATTTGTTAAACAAGGGTGTTTTTTCTTTCATTATTTTCTTGCAACTTCGATGACCATTTGAGCCCAAATTTCACATGCTTGTTATTTTATGCATATGTTGGGAAAAACCAAGTGAGAATACTTTTCTTTGACAATTACCAAACGTGTCCAGTGTCTTTAAATCACACTAATTACTCCCAATATAAAAACGTGTACAAGGCTGTCCTGTTGGACTGCTACTGTTCCCAAGAGAGTGACAAATAGCAAACAGTATTTTTCCCTAGACCCTGTCTGCACTGCAGTTATTCTCTGTCCCCCCCCCACCCCTCTCCCTTTCTATACAACAACTCTCTCTTACTTGTCGGTCGTTGCTCTTTTAACACCAAAACCTCCCTCCTTAAAAATTAGTCACAAACGCTGTTTAGCGCAGAGAGACTTTGAAATGTCAAAGTGTCCTGGAGCTCAGTTGTTGAACTTCTTTCTTAGAAGATGTGGTCAGGTTCGGGCAAACTTGTTTTTTTCTTCTTTTTATTTAGGGAGGGGGCTGACAGTGAGTGATGTCAGAGAAGTTGAGAGGAGTTTCATTCTGAATTTGAATGGGAACATTAGTTTTTGGTGCACTGAAGCTTATGCGCTTTAGAATTCTTTTTCATTAGGCCACATACAAAAAAATTGTTGATCGTCCTTTTTTGGTTGGAAGTTGGGGTGGGAGGGCTTTTTGGGGTGTTTTTGGTTGTTTTTTTTTGACATGACAAAATATAAAATAAAGAATAATGAAACTTATCACAATCACTATAAAACAGAGGTTTTGTGTGATGTTGATGTTTTTAATTGTTTTGTTAAACCCATTAAACTCCTAGATGACATTCTGTAAACATTTTCAAAAAACTAAAACGCATTGTAGCCTTAGTAAACATTCGAAGAATTGTTCTTGTTTTTGCCAACATGAATAACCTTTCTTCAAACATCTATTTCCAACCTATGGATTTTGAAAAAAATATCAGCTCAAAAATCTGGGAGCCAAATTTGACTGAAAAGATCATTGAAAGACCGTTTTTTATGATTTCTAAAAAATTATTTAATTTTTTTTAAATGGGGTCGGGGGGGTTTGTAGGGTCAGGCGGGGACGATCAACAAGTTTTGTTTTTATGTGGCCTTGAGTACAAATGGGTACCGGCGAGAGCTGGGGAGTAACTTGCGAGGGACTTGCAGCCTGTCCAGGGGGAATAGTTGTTTCAGTTGTTTAATGCCAAGGAAACCGGATATAAACACCGGCCTGATGAGCCAAGGGCCAAACTTAATTTTTTTTGTACTGAGTAAGAAGTAACTATTTATAGTAAACTTTCGGGTACAACCATGTGTAAAATCTCTTTTGGAGGAGTGTTGGCTCTGAAGAGAGCCGGTGTGGTCTTGACGTTTCAAATAGTATACTCTGCTCATCTTCAGGAGAAATCTGAGTAATGAATGCTTGAAGGGTTTCAGAATTCCATGGCAACATTTGGTCTAGGAAAATAAATTTGAGGAGATTTATGAGTTGTTTTGTATTCTTAATAAATACAGGATTGTTTTCAATCGGAGGAGATTTGTACTTTTAACAGAAGGTCTTGATAAGTATCTCCAATTTGTGAAAGCTGTCATTCATAGGGAGGGGGATTGTGGCAGTACTTTTTGCCAATGTAACCTTGCCCTTGAGTATGGGGTGGGGTTATACTATTCCCATAGGGAGGGTGGGGCAGTACCTTTTGCCAATGTTACTTTGCCCATAGGGAGGGGGTCGGGCAGTCCTTAGGGAGAGGTGTCGGGGTTATACTTTTTACCAAGGTTACCTCGCCCATAGGGAGGGTGGGGCAGTACTTTTTGCCAATGTTACCTTTCTTACTCCCCTTCTAAACACACCCTCAATCACACTTGAAACTCTGTGTTCCATTTTCCGTAACCTTTCATTTGGGGGGGGTGCAGCTTTGGATATCTACAGTTCACAATCTGTGTCATCTCATCCCCCTTCCCTGGTTATTCAAAATGGTTTTCAGCCCTTGACCTTGCCCTAGTCACATGTTGTCCCAGGCATCATTAATGAGCAATGTTGGTAATGTTGTTTTTCCTTTCTCAGTTTGTAACAGCCAGATGTTGGCCACCCACTCACTCAGGTGTTGTGAATACTGCACCTGATTAGATTGATTAAGTATTTCCAGCACATTGGGGGCACTGAATTAGATTCAAGCTCAGTGGATCCCACCCCCGGGCAGCTAACCTGGAGGTCGCTTTAGAGGGGCTCCTTACCCCCCAACCCCACCCCCCTCCCTCACCCACCAACCTTCCATCCAACACTCCCCCCTGCAACAAAACACTGATGTCGGACAATAGAAACCTGCACATGTGTCGCACCACGCACAACTCTCAGCCATTGATAGGTCTTCATTGACCTCAGTGAGAGCACTGTTTGGGCTTGTGACATCACATGCAAGGGTCTATAATAACATTAGACCATGCAAGTCTGGGGCCTCATTTGAACATTTTATGGAATCCTTGGATCCCTCGTGCATATTACTTTAACAGGTGAAGGAAACAAAATCATGCATTTTTACGAGCCCAGCACTCAGTGACGTAATTGGGGGGGGGCAAGAAGGGGGGCAAGGGTTCTGAATTGGGGGGAAGCCTCCCCTCCTCCCCTCCCCTCCTCCCCTCCCCTCCTATACAAAAAGTATCCGTATGAGTATGATCAAAAATCAAAATGAATGAAAAGTCACAGCTTATAAGATAAAAACGTAAAACCGCTTGAAATGGTCAATTTATACACATATGGTGTTGATTGATGTTAAGGGCCCAATTTCATAGAGCTGCCTAGGAAACAACAAAATTATGCTTAGGAGAAGGTTACCAGCCAAAATGCCATGTCATACATACACAATCTCTGACTGGTATCCTGCTCATTTTTTTTCAGCAGAAAATTGTTAAGCAATATTTTCTGCTGAGGCAGCTTTATGAAATTGGGCCCCATGTGGTAAAGGGCAAGTGCCAATTGCAAACTTTGAGAAGATAATGGACCTTATGCACATGATGTCATTTCAGTAGGGCGCCCTCGCCTAGAGGTCAAAAGGAGGTTGTTCAACGGCCAATCTGTGCACAGCGCGTACAAATCTGTGTGTTTTGATTGTTTCGTCATCGTATCACCTCTAAGATGGCGGCTGGATGACGTCAATGCATAAGGTCTATACCAGTGCCCAATTTCATAGAGCTGCTTAAGCAGAAAATACTGCTTAAAAATCCCTGCTTAGCAATAATGAGCAGGATACCAGTCACAAATTGTACATGTGACATGGTATTTTGGCTGGTAACCTTATTCTGGTTAGCATAATTTTGTTTTGCTTAGTTAATTTTTGTGCTTAAGCAGCTCTATGAAGGGCCCAATTTCATGGCTCTGCTTTCCGCCGAATTCTGCGCTTGCGATCACCATTCTCCGCTTACCGAGCAAGCGTCTAATTTCTGCGCTAGCTGTATAAGCGTAGAATACCTAGTAACGTGGACTACGCACGCGCACAAGTAAAAATTCCCTGCTAACCTGTGAAATACGTAAGCGCGGAATTCCCTGCTTCCGTAAGTGCCGATTCTTTGCTTACGGTAAGCAGAGCCATGAAATTGGGCCCAGGTTGTGCTCAATTCAATTTGTCGCCTGTTGTTAAAAATGATTTCTGTAATCGTTACATCCTACGTGGATCATACCACATCCTTGTATGTTTTCTAAGGGTGATGAACGTTCTTAAGAGTTTTGGGGGTTTTTTTCAGTTTTTACGTTTTTACGAACCAGATTTCCCTTTAACTGTTCCTGACAAAACATCTCAAAGTGGCTGCTTTTTCAGAAGCCCTTCCCTCAACAGTGAGACTCCCTGATATTGTTTCAGCTGCGGTTTGTATTGTCTAGACTCTTAATCATGGCCCTTCAGAGACACCATAGAATTAAAGTCTACGCGTTTTGGAGTTCATGTAGAGTTTACAAGGACACGCATACTTTGTGCACCTGTAGTAATTACACCCAAATAGTTGTGTTACCAGCTACTATCTTCGGTGATGTTCCCATGCGATAACAATAGTTTAGTTTCTAAGGTTTGAATGGGAGAAAAACAAACTAAAATGCTGCAGCAGATACACCTAAGAGAACTCAAATTCATGGAGCTGAAAATATTGCTTAAATTTTCTGCCTAGCAAAAACAAACAGGATACCAGCATATATGATATGGTGTTTTGACTGGTAACATTTTCCTGTTATAAGCAGAATTAGGTTGTACTTTGCTTAGTTTAGATAAATAAATAAATATATAAATTAGAATATAAATAGATTGATAAATACGTAAATAAATAAACCGATAAATAAATTAAACAGACAGATTTGAGTTGACAGTTTTTTAAATTACTTTAAAAAGCTAGACTTCTGCTAAAAGTTCAAACTAAAAACTGGTGAGATTTTCAAATCATCCACTTCCAGCCAACTGTTTTAATTTTTCTGGGTTTGCTTATTTATGGAGGTCTCCTCACCCTCCCCACCCTCCTCACCCCTCCCCGTAAGAACACCCCACCATCTCCCCGATCCAGCCTAAATAGTATGCCTTTGGTCAGCAAGTTGGAGTGATGAAGACCTTGTCAGATTGGGCTGATGTCTTGGCGTACCCCAAGGCACAGTATTATAGGACCAACCCTTTTCGTCTTATATAATAATGGCTTCTTATATAGCGCTCATATCCGTCACTCAGTGACGCTCAAGGTGCTTCAACATTCAGAATTTTCCTGCAAGGTTTGTGGGGCTACGTAAGTATGAGACCTACTCCTTTACATAGCACCATGTAATGGTTTACAAGGTGCTGTGGCGCAATATGCAGCCAATCAAACCAGGAACACCGGGGCGAACCCCTTCTCTTTTTGATAAGTGCACTGGGTTCTTTTACGTGCATTACACAACACATGTCAATGACTTACCAGAAGTTGTCTCATCGGAAAACAAATTTGTTTGCTTATGACAAACTATATAACAGGGGCCAAAGGAAAAACTCAGCAGGCGGAGATGCAATCCAGGAGGATCTTAACCACCTTAAGGACTGGGCCCATAGTTTCATAGAGCTGCTTAAGCACAAAAAGTAGCTTAGCACAACTAAATTAGGCTTACCAGAATTAGGTTACCAGCCAAACTATAATGTCACATGTACAATTTGTAACTGGTATCCTGCTCATTTCTGCTCACCTCAAGCACTGTGGTCTTGTGGATTTTTCCCCCAAATTTGAGCTCTGCTGAAAGGGCTTATATTCTTGGGGGATGAGGACATCTTAACGGCAAAGGAGACGGACCTGGGAGTGTACTTGACAGATGACTGTAAACTGTCTCTGCAACGCACAAAATCAGCCACCAAAGATATGACCAGCCTGCTGATAATTAAGAGAACATTCAATCACATCGATAAGAGGAGCTTTGCTATCCTGTATTTATTATAAGGCATTTATCCGCCCACGTATGGACTGTCCAGGCAGGGAGCCCCTAATCAAGTGAATGATATTAAGATACTAGAGAAGGTACAAAGGAGAGCCACAAAACTGGTCCCAACCTGCGAGATAAATCCTACCAAGAGAGACTTGAAGAATTGAACCTGTACGCCTTGGAGGTTAGAAGATTGAAAGGCGATCTGATGGAGGTCTTTAACATTTTAAATGGTCTAGAAGATATCCAACCAGTAGAGCTTTTCACAATGTCAACAACACATGCACAAGGGGACACAGCTTCAAACTCAACAAAAAATGGCTCCACAAATAGGGACTAAATTTGAGGGAAAACTTCTTCTGCCAACGAGTTGTTGAGTTGTGGAATAATCTCCCCGAAAATGTTGTCAATGTGAAAACAACCAACAAGTTCAAAGGAAAAATTGACAAATTCTGGAAATAAAATGGATATGGGGTACTAAAAGGCTTTAAAGGTACTAAACACATTTGGTAATTGTCAAAGACCAGTGTTCTCACTTGGTGTATCCCATATGCATAAAATAACAAGCCTGTGAAAATTTGGGCTCAATTGGTCATCGGGGTTGCAAGAAAATGTTGAAAGAAAAAACACCCTTGTTGTACAAATTTGTGTGCTTTCAGATAGGAATAAAAGGCTTCTTGCAAGAAGTCTTTTATTATTTTAGTGAGAAATTACCTCTTTCTCAAAAACTACGTTACTTCAGAGGGAGTCGTTTCTCACAATGTTTTATACTATCAACAGCTCTCCGTTACTCGTTACCAAGTCATTTTTTATGTTAATATATATTTTGAGTAATTACCAAATGTGTACAGTGCCTTTAACCTTTAAATGTCATCCATCAAATCTAAGTAAATAGGAAGGTTAAAAGCATAGATTGTTTGAGGTATTGCAATACGTTTTCGAATAAAATCCATTATTTTGGACACAGTAATATTTTCTCAACATTTCAGGTGCAACTTAGGCCAAATCTGAATTGCCATTACAGCTACAGTTACAGCTACAACTATTTCTAAGGGTGTTGCTAAGTACATCATATATATCAATGTTTGATGACGCCACGATCCAGTGGTAGCTGTAGCTGCCAATTCGGATACTGCCTTATTTTTGTGTTGAGATCAAATATTGAACTTTCTGTTTGTTTCAAATATATATATATATTTTTTTTCGTTCATAAGGGTGCGCCAATAACCCCAGCCAAGCACTGGGCTGGGAAAATCTTTGATTCCAACATCCATCCCACACTGACTGAAGTACAGAGTTTGTTTAACTAGAGCTCAAATGTCAGTAAATGTCATTTGAAGAATAAGAGAAATCCGAAGATGTTTCCACCATTGGATTTGTTGACAAGTACCTCCTGCAGATGAACTGTGTTTACGTTTGAAAATGATTGGGGCAGGGGGTGGTGCCTTAATGAAGTGATGAGGGATTTTTTTAAGGATCAGTGGAGATAAGTATACTGTCATTGCCGGGGTGACCAGAAGTACTTGTCACAGAAGAGAAATTGGACCCAATAAATTAGTCGCTAGGCCAGGGGGGTCCCCCCTGGATGACTGCCAGGGTTGGGCCACATGCTATGTAAAATGCGGCATGTTATATATCTCCGCTTCTGGACGAGGTTTAAAGAAAAAAGGCATTTGAGCAAAAGTTAATCATTTGTCAGAGTAGCAATTCTTGTAGATTTTTTCCATGGGGTAGGCAAACAGAGGACCTGGAGAAAAACCCTTGTGGCTTGACTCTACTGACATATAGGCCCTTTTCATAGCACTTTTAAAAAATTTGTATTATTGCTAAACAAGCTTTTCTGCTAAGCAAAACTAACAGAGAACCCATGAAAAACAACATGCAATGCATGGTATTTGGCTGGTAACCTATTTTGACTAAGCACATTTGTGAACTTACAAATTTCAAAGCTGAATTTCAAAAATAGTAACTCAATATATCAGCTACATTTTCTCAGATTTTATTTCTTTCTTTTTCAAAACCATACAGTAAGGAGCTTCACAGTATGAATTACTTAATAAAAATAATGAGCTTTTAAAAGTTAAACAAAGGAACAAAATGATAAAATTAACTAAGATTTTAAGATTTTGTTGTGAAATAGAGGTACATCAACAAAATATTTGATACAAAGACAAAAGCATAAATACAATGCAATAATTCTTATTTATTATTTTAACCAATTCCTCACTGACCTATTTTTTCAATGAGACTTTTGAAACAAAGGAATTTATGGTCTTTGCATATAGCGCCCTCTTGTGTGTAAAATATCACCCCCAAAATAATAATTTGGTCGTTCAAACAAAAATGAGTGGGAGATATGATACCAGTAACATTTGCAAAAACTGATTCTAAAAAGTATCTGAACCTATATTTGTATTAAAGTCGAAACCTGCAAACTTAAGCAAGGCCCAATTTGTCTTAAAGCTTTTAGAGCACTGAGAAAACATTGCTGATGAAATTCCTTTGCTAAGCAAGAAACAAGCAGGTCCCCACTTGCAACGACCATATTAACTATATAGTATTTTGGCTGGTAAACCATTTCTGCTCAGCAAGATTTGTTCTGAGCTTAGCAAAATTTTTACAGACACATTTGGACGGATTTCTTTAATTAATTTTTTACATTTTCCACTTTTATGTTAACAAGTGTTTTACAAAAAATAAATATACAAGGTAGTAATATATTTTATTAACTGTACTCCTAAATGGTAAATAACAACCACAATGTTTGGTGAAATGGCCATAGTGCTTTAAATCTGATTGTATAAATTTGATACCTTGTTTTTTTTAATTGGCTTCCTTTAGACTAACTACGTTTTTAATAAATACACTTTTTTTTACACACAGATTAAAACATTTTTTCAGATCAAATTGTCTCCTCTGAAACGTATTAATTTTATGTAGGAATAAAATATACATCACCAAAAAAAATCTGCTTGAAATACAAGTACAATTCGGAACATAAAACTGAAAAATCATACTGGAATATTGTACATATTTTACACACAAGCCGCCTTATTTTTTTAAAAGCTCAGCCAACCTTTTCTTCGGTGAAAAAAAGGAACATCCCTCTTCTTTTATTAGAATATGCCCTTCACATGGACCAAACATGAGGCTAGTGCATGTGAGGGCTTAAAACAGGGGGATTTTAAATGGACGGAGCAAAATGGAATAGACGGATATATATTGGCATTACATTTTAGACCAAAAACTTTTTTTAAATGGACATCTACATGACAGTGTTACATGGAAGTAACCATTGTCGGTACATCTTTATGTAAATTCTGACAAGTGCTTTATTGAAATTGGCCCAATTTCATAATCTACATTACTATACCTCATACATATTCATGATCGAGAGCCAAAATTTCACAGGTTCATTCAACATCTCGTGCCAGATGCTATTTTTACTGTTTACCAAATGCGTGTCAGTATTCACGCACAGGGTAAATACGTCTGCGTAGTAGACTTTCGCATGTGCGACAGTCTACTTCGCATGCGCTTTACGAATCAATCTTGGAACTGTCACACGGGTGAAGTATACACAAGTGCCAGCATCGCTAGCTACATACACATGGAAAGATGGTGGCACACCGAAATGTCAATCCAGGTTTTCCTAAGCTCAATGATGCCAAACTAGACAGGTATGAGGTATAGTAAAACAAACATGATAACATGTTTTAATAGATGTTTATTTTGCATCAGGGATAAAGAATATAATTTGTTTTTACCCTAACAACGATGTGTATTAAGCACTGTATACTCAGTACTTTCCCGAGTTCTGTGAACGACAAAAAATCCAAAGGCAAATCACTCAGGTGGGATATCTGCTCTGGCAATGCAAAGGTCGAGGGTTCGAATCCCACCAGAGTGATTTGCCTATGGATTTTGTTTTCACAGAACTTGGGAAAGTACTGAGTATACAGTGCTTAATACACAACGGTGTTAAGGGTAAAAAACAAATTATAAACATAACATGGTTTCGGGTGAACAGTCGATATTGCTCCCCTTGGTATTGAAAGTTGACAAACTAGTTTCCCTCGGTGAATAATGCTTGATGAATGTTGAAGTCCTTAGTTCCCTGTCGCTGGCTTTCTACAATGAGTTGCCAGAAAGTTTTCAACGTCCTGTTGGGGGAAAGAAAAAGGGAAAGGATAAAATATATAAACTTTGCATCGTCGACACTTTGTGTTAAGTTTTGAAAGTGATATGTGGATGACATTAAAATGTTTGTCAATGTTTATTATAAAATGACTGGTGTTAAACTTCAGTTAATTGTTTAAATGTTCTTTGCTAGTATCATGAGACACAATTTAAGATTCCACAACCTTAAACCCAGAGGGTTAGGTTGCAGCAAACCACTAGGTACTTAGTGTCTGTCATGCATTGTGCATAATGCGTAATGCGCAATCCTTTAAAAGGGTGTGCATAACATTGGTAAGAGTAAACATATAAATGTTCACAGATTTGCACACAACTTACATGGTATAAAAATGGTCATGGTGGGAAACGCCCTTTGAAATATTGTTGCTTGAAATGCAATAGTTTTTGAGAAACGAATAAAACAATTAGTTTTGATCTTGCAAGTCCAAAATTGAATGTTTGAAAACAGTGAACATTTAATGTTTTTTCCACTTTTTTGTGTGACTCCAATGACCGATTAACTTAAACTTTCACAGATTTGTTATTTCATGTATATGTTGGGTCACATCAAGTGTGGATACTGGTCTTTGCCAATTACCAATGTTACACATGTGCTTTAAAATGGAAATACACACTAAGCACTGGACATAGTTTTTAGGGATAACGCAGTATGTGCGTAGCTTGACGACGTGTATTTTCATTTTTTCTGCATTGCACACTACGCATTATGCACAATGCATGACGGATACATGGATTTCCAGCAGCCTTAACCAGCAATGTTAAAAGTATACACGCATTGATCTAGCCACAGCCATAAGCAAAAGCCGTGTTGTTTGTTTGTTTGTTTTTTAACTTGGCCTAACATTGCATCAGCCATCACCAATAACTTAGTTTGGTTTGTACATGTGTTAAGTTTTGCACAGTGGTGTGAATTACATAAAAAGTTTGTAAATGTTTATTTTAAAATGGTGTTAAAGGCATCGTACACGTTTGGTAATTGTCAAAGACCAGTGTTCTCACTTGGTGTATCCCAACATATGCATACAATAACAAGCCTGTGAAAATTTGGGCTCAATTGGTCATTGAAGTTGCAAGAAAATGATGAAAGAAAAAACACCATTGTTGTACAAATTTGTGTGCTTTCAGATAGGAATAAAAACTTCTTGCAAGAAGTTTTTATTATTTTAGTGAGTTGGGAGTCGTTTCCTACAATGTTTTATACTATCAACAGCTCTCCGGACATTGCTTTTTCCAAGTAAGTTTTTATGCTAATATTTGTTTTGAGTCATTACCAAACGTGTACGATACCTTTAAACTTCACTTACTGGTTAATGGTTTTAATGTTGATGATTTTTCGGCAGTTTATAAATACTAGTAATCATGATACACAAATTAACTGATACCCCACAACCTTGAACCCAGTGGGTTAGTGAATCTTGCCATTAGGCTCTTAAGGGGGTGGGGGGTCGAGCTTGCAGACATGTCAGTTTGAACTTCATTCTCTCGGAAACATTTCTGCAACCTTGGAGAGGGGTGAGGTACCCTTCACTAAGGAAAAACTGTCTTGTCCTAACAAGAACAGAGTACCAGGCCTGCACTATGTTGCTTTAATAGTCCATAGCTGAATAGCCTCCATGCCCCAGGTCTCTTCCTTGGTGCCCCCTTGAAAATATTCCAACAGAAATTTAGAGAGGTGCCCTTTTACTGATGAAAAACTACCCTGCCCTTCACAAGAACAAACCACCAGCCATAGGGTTGTTCTTACTGTACAATTATAAACTTACTACATGTTTACTCTAATTGTGTTGGATGATGATACTTTTGATGGAAATTGCTAACGGATTTCTCATTGAAGGTTCAGTGCTGGCTCAACTTTTGAACATCAAAAATGAAGCAAATTGTGTTGTTATTCCACGGTAATAGATTGGGAATTATATTGATCGAGAACTGATCAGGTGATGTGGTACAAAGACGCATGTACATGGCTCAGGGGAACATGAGTGATGTTCCCCACTGGGCACATTACCTTGATCGTTTGTCATTTCCACCGCCATGTACAATATTGGAAACAGCCCCGGGTATGAGGTTGTAATTACGCTGGTACAAGATAAATTGATTTACATGCTTCAATCAAGTGTTTGAATGTGTTCAAACTAAACAACGAAATGCAATGTTTAACATTAAATTAATAAAGAAATTATAATTTATTTCAGTTCATAATTTTTGATTTCCAATCCTGCATTCTATTACCATGGTATAACACACTGTGTGATAGGGGTGCCATTTGCCCCCTTGGGTGTACAAAACACAATGGACCCCCCATCACACAGCGCGCAACAATTGTATATTGTTCTATACAGAGATTCCTGGCAAACTTTTCACAAGAGTTGAGCACAGAGGTGGATTATTCACCAGTGCCCAATTTCATAAAGCTGTTTAGCAGAAAATTCTGCTCAGCAAATTTCTTTGCTAAGCAATAAATGAGTGGGGTACCAGTCACAGCGGTGGTAACTGAAAGGTATTTTGGCCGGTAACCTATTTTTCTTAAGCAAGAGTTTTCTGTGCTTAGCAAGTTTTCTGTGCTTACATGTTTTATGAAATTGGGCCCAGAGAATCTAATTTACAAATTGACTTCATCTCTTAGTTGTACCAGCCTAGTTATGATGTTACATCAAATTTAAAATGGATTACATCAGCTAGTATGATATGAGCACTACAGAGAGCCCAATTTCATGGCTCTCTGCTTACCGCGGAATTCTGCGCTTACGGCCCACAGAATTACATGCTTTTACAGGGCTTCGTAAGCGCAGAATTCCGCGGTAAGCAGAGCCATGAAATCGAACCCAGTTTGACATTATGTGAGTGGCCATCAGGTCCACCTTGAGTTAAATTTTAAGTGACACGAGTTTGTAAAAGGCAATTAGGGTGAATCACTTGGGTTTGACACATGTTAACAACAAACCCACATCCATGAGTATAACTCTGTGATTGGATCAGTGAGGCAAATAACCTTCAACTTCCCTCCCCCAACTTTACATCGCCATTGACGGCAATAAAAACCCAGTTGGTGTTTCTCTTTGTACACATTCTTCATTCTACACATACTGAGAGCCCACTTTGGCTGCAACACCTTTTATTTTTGGAATCTTGTTTATAGCCAAATCAGTCTGACAGACCTTTGAGTCTGACGCTAGGAGTCAAACTTGGCCTTCTTGAGTCAAGACTACAACTCTACATAACCAGTATAATTCAGGATTAAAACTCCTTTTAAAACTCCCGTTACCCTTGCGGGATTATTTTCAGTCAAAAAGCAACTTTTCTTTTCCTAGCCATTAATAATTTGTTTTGTCAACGAAACTCCGTTTGGACACCCTTTGAAAGACCTTTGCTTATTGACATTTCAATATTATAATGGCTCGTCTTTCGTTTTTTATGGTCATGTTTCTGAAGCACATTCAATCAGGCCGTTGGAAAGCCATTATGTACCGACCAATCATCGACCCACGCCCGGTCGAAAAGATGGCATCCGGGAGAGAGATGACAGGCCTCATGACAATGCAGCAAAATCTTAGCTGGTATGTGAAGGAGGGCTAGTCTTCGATAAAGGCATTAAGCCCAAATCCAACCAAAGAGTTAATCCGTTCATTATTTGCAGTGCCTTTTGACCGGGGGCCACCGAACCATGACCCCAGGAATTCAGTGAAACAGTTGCCTACATGTATGTTCGCGCAACCCCCCACAAGTGCCACGCCAAACTTGCACGGAAACTCCATTGCCTTCTTACAAAACTGTCGCTGCGTGTTGCGTGAGACTTTTGCTCGTTATGGTGTTATTGTGTCTTATGGATATGGACTCGGCCTTAAGATTCAAATACAAATCTGGAATGGATGCAGAATGGGGATTTTCTAATACCATGTATGGAGAGTGCTGTATGGTTAGTCTGTTAGACACTGGGCATATACAACAACCTTGCATAGGTTCACTGTTGCTTTGACAAACTCTCTCACTGTTGAGGAGTCCGATGTCGAAGACAAAGATGATAGTCTACGTCTTTGACATTCTGAAAACTCACTGGTGCGAGTGCTTTGAGTATTGCTTGAAACTACTTAAATTTATCAGAAAACATTTATCTCAAAAAAATTGAAATAGATCTTTTCAAAGGCTTAAATTTGAAGCATAAAGTATGGATAAAGTGGTCGAGTTTGCTTTGCAAAGGTAGGAAACTCGCCACCCTTTATAAAATAATTTGAACAAAATCCTGAGAACAAAATTCCTCGATTATAATTTTCCTAGTTTCAACTCCAACCTATGTGAATTCATATTGCGTATGCCCTTTTTTATTATGCAGTGGTAGGTGCAGTGAGTTGCCAATTAGTGTTGTGACCTGTACCCACAAAATAGGAGGCCGATTTCCAAACATTTTCCGCAGATGTACACTTAAAATATTGAATTGATCGACTTCTAAAAATTTCACAGTGACTTTCAAGAACGATGAAAGCTTTTGAGACAAGAGACCCTTCTTAGATGGCGTCACTATTTTATCGCTCTCCATGCTGGAGTACTTACACGCGCACGCCATGCACTCACGTTACTAGAACTGCGTGAATATGCGCTACAAAACACAACACCAGATGGCACTACCTGTACGTAACCTACTAGCCTTTAGTCAAGGCGTACCGCGGCACCCCAGCCAAGATATCACAAACGAAAAACCAACTAGTGCGAGCGGCGAAGCGCCTTTACCAACTCGCTCAGCTAATCAGTTATTCATGATCATGAAATATTTATATGCAATTTCTTGTAACCAATCACCGTCAACTATAGATATTGGACTCCTCTAGTATTTAGATGGGTAATAATGTCAGTTCACCTGAAATTTTAATTTGTTGAGCAGCAAATCTTATGCTTTGCTGCAACAATTTGTCATCAACACTTCCGCTAGTACTACTAGACCCGTCTTGCTATTTGCATCAAATTTGCATCAAACGTTCATGTGCCGTCTTGCAAGTAATTGTGTCTTCTTATTGGCCAACAACTCATCACGCTAATGCATTATGCTTTACATTTCTCCTACCAAAACCGGTAGCAAAAAGTAAAGAAAAACAACAAGCCCCAAAACGAATTGGTAAAGGCGCTTCGCCGCTCGCACTAGTCTTTTTTCGTGCGTGATATCTTGGCTGGGGTGCTGTGGTGCGCCTTGACTAAAGGCTAGTATCCTACGTGCGTGTGGCACTCCAGCGTGGCAGACCTTCTGCGTTGCTATAGAATTGTGACGTCAGTGAGAAGGGATAAGTGGCTGCAGACATTCCAGGGGTCGATTTCACAAAGCACTAAGATTCATCTTAAGATGAATTGTCAGTATTACCATAGTGATTTGTATTGTGACATCACACTTTGCTTTAGCAATTAAGATTGATTTGCACTTAAGATCAATCTTAACTCTTTGTGAAATCAAGCCCAGGTATCTTTCCATTGTCTACTTGGTTCTGAGCATGCGCACATTTCCAAGAACAATGGATTTAACCGGTAAATCTGCTGCCACCTAGTGTCTCCTTAAATCTCCCACAGTTGGATATCACTGAACAGGACCTTTTTTTGTTCAAAATTCGGTTTGGAAAAAGTAAGCTTTTACCCCAGTTTGTTTTATGGAGGCAGGTCACGTTTCTATATCAAATTGATAACCATTGGCACACTGACTGTAAGGGAATGTACTGTAGACCGCTAGTAATATCTGTCTTTGTGGGGAGGATACTCGGCAGACAACCTCAGGAACTCTTTTACATTCTGTGGAAAGAAGCTTCTTATTAAAAAACAAACTTTCTAAACTCGTTATACTACTCAAAATCATTTCATTACAAATAAATAATAATACTGGGCTCTTATAGCGCTTTATCACATCCCTAGGGGAGTATCAAGACGCTCAGTATTTTTTCCTGCAAGGTATGCGGAGCTACGTTTCTGAAGTACGAGACTAAGCTCATTATACTACTCAAAATCATTTCACTACAAATAAATAATAATACTGGGCTCTTATGTCGCGCTTGATCACACCCCTAGGGGCGTATCAAGGCGCTCAGTATTTTTTCCTGCAAGGTAAGCGGAGCTACATTTTGAAGTATGAGACCTATTCCTTTATAGCACCATGTAATGGTTTACAAGGTGTTGTGGTGCAATGTGCTGCCGATCAAGGGCACTATCTTGGGCTTTTTATGAGCTTTACGGAGTATAATTATCCTACTCCAATGTAGAATAAAGCACTACATATACTGCATACACAGATCCTTGTCATTTGATTGGTGGAAAGCGCGTCACGTGTCATCCTTCATTTGCCATGTATACTTCCGCAATGCTCCAAAAGTTAATATAGGAGTCCTACATGGATAATTATTGGACACGTCCAAAAGAAATCGTTCCCTGCTTGTTTATCCAAATGAGGCAAGGTCGTGTCTTGGCCGACAAGGTTGGTGTCTACATGGAGTCACCACGTTGTAAAACGGGTTTTTTAAAGAATTTTTCAGAATGTGGGGTGGACAAGTTTTCGTGTCTATTTTGTGTTCATTGTGAAAATGTTTCAAATGACAAGGCTCTTTGTGTGAGTTAAATAAAACAAATATTGAATGCATTTTGTTTGTGCATTGTCGCAGAATATTGTCACACGGTGAATTTTGGCTTTTCAATTTCACTCGACTTTGGTGGTGAAATAGAATAGTCCATATTTCACCTCATGATTATTATATTCTGCGACAATGCACTCAAATGCATCCATGTAAAGGTTTATGAAATTGGGCTCAGGTGGGGAAAGGGTTTTACCTCTTGTTCTGGTAAGCAAGAACCAAAATGCTCCAGGTACAACGGATCGTAGGAAACGATCCCGGAAAAATCCTCAGGGCCAATCTTGTTGTCTTTGTCCAAATCCTGGCGTAAATTACAAACAAAATATCAACAGTTTTAGAAAGTGTAAACCAAACTTGTCCAGCATCTTCTGCATGGTGGAGAACAAACTAAGGTGGAAAAGGGTAAATAGTCTGGTTCCTTTTCTGGCAGCAGGGGTCGATCTCACAAAGCACTATGATTCATCTTAAGATGAGTTATCAGTATTACCATAGTGATTTGTATTGTGACATCACTCTTTGCTAAGCAACTGCGATGGGTTTGCAGTTAAGATCAATCTTAACTCTTTGTGAAATCGAGCCTTCGTCAATTAGTATTAATTATTGCTAGTTTGCAAGGGGGGACATGACAAGATGGTGGATCCATTATCAATCATGGAGCAAGTTCTATCAAACAATAAATAATAATAGTGGCCATTTATAATGCGCCATGTCTGTCTAAAAGATGCAGAAAGAAGTTACAACACACGGGACCAGTGGGCTTACATCCAAATTGAAGGACAAAGAAATTACAGGAAATGACACAAGTGCAATGACCAGGGCTCAATTTCATAAAGCATGTAAGCACAAAAATTTGCTAAGCACAGCAAACTCTTGCTTAGGAAAAATAGCTTACTAGCCAAAATATCATACAGTTACCATTGATGTGACTGGTACCCCACTCATTTCTTGCTAAGCAAAGAAGTTTGATAAGCAGAATTTTCTGCTAAACAGCTTTATGAAATTGGGCCCAGGACCAGAACCGACACTTCTACAACACCCGAACTTCAGTCCACGGCACTAGACAACTCGGCCCTCATAATCATTGCAAAGGTCTTTTTTTGCTTTTGGAGTCTTGACAGATTCAGGTTCAGGAAAGCTCCGAAGAGTCTACGGCCGTATCCAAATTGGTGACTACAGCTACGGCTACGGCTGTTGCTAAGGGTGTTGCTAAGGACGTCCTATTCTTCAACGCATGATGACGCGGAAATCTAGCCGTAGTCGTAGCTGTGACTGCTAATTCAGACACGGCCTACTCTTACATTATGTCTTACCATTTTCTTGATGGTTATATCCACCAGGTCCTTGATGCCTTCGTCAGGATCTTCCTCTGTCTGTAGCTTAGCCATACTGCTCTTCAGCAAATTAAAGACTTCTTCTTTTGTGATAAAGCCGTCGTCGTTTAAATCATAAACCTTAAAACAGACTGTGAAGAACAAAGTGTGGTGTGTTGAGAGAGAAAAGAGAAAACAAAATTGCTCAGCTGTATTTCATCAAGGACAAGTAGACTTGAAATCAGGCCGGATTTTCAGAATGCAACAAAAATCTCCCTTTTTTGTTTGTATAGGAGTCTGTTGCTGCTTGAATTGAGGCTACTAAAGTTTCAAAACGAAAGAACCTAGACTCCCTTTCTGGAGAGTGTGGAGATATTGGTCGGGCACACTCACCACGCATGGAATATGGGGCGTGCGGTTTGTACACGATATTACAATACACAATGTGTATTCATTCCAAATTCTCCACGCACAGACAGGACTCCCCATAATGTAAAAAAAACACCAATATCTCTACACTCTCCACGCAAGGAGTCTAGGGTTCTTTCGTTCGAAACTGCACATGTGAACAATTGAGATTAAAGGACCTACAAGACAACACTCTTTGTGAGCGGTAATTCTTGTTTCTATTCAAATGTGATGGCCTTCAGTTTTGAGCCACAGGGCCCAAATTCATGGCACTGCTTACCAAATAATTCTGCGCTAACACGCATTGTAACGTATGTATTTCTATGGGACGCAGCTGGGCGTAAGCGCAGAATTTCGCGGTAAACAGAGCCATGAAATTGGGCCCAGGTCCTTTAGGTTGGTAAAAGCAGTTTGATTTTGATTTTTTCTTTATTTAATATTAACCTTCCTACTGTCTGACCATTCAATGTCATCCACTGCGCTTTTGAATGATAGATAAATTATGCCAGCCTGCAACATGTCATCATGTGGTGAATGTACACAGTACACGGTCAACCCTCCTACTGACTGACCATTCAATAACATCCACTGTAGTTCTGCATAATAGATAAACTATGCCAGCCTGCAATATGATATCATGTGGTGAATGCATCTACACAATACACGGTCAACCCTCCTACTGACTGACTTATTCAAAATCACCCACTGTAGTTTTGCATAATAGATAAACTATGCCAGCCTGCAATACGATATCAAGTGGTGAATTCATTTTCACGGTACACACCTGGGGCCCAATTTCATAGAGCTGCTTAAGCAGAAAATAATGCTTAACAATTTTCTGCTCAGCAGAAATGAGCAGGATACCAGTCACAAATTGTACACATTACATGGTAGTTTGGTTGGTAACCTTATTGTGGTAAGCATAATTTTGTTGTGCTTAGCCACTTTTTGTGCTTAAGCAGCTCTATGAAATTGGGCCCTGTACAGTTACATTGCACAGTTGTGCCAACATAATACAGTTGAATTATGAACTCGCTGGAATTTTTTTCAAAGAGCAAGCACGTTAAAATAGTGACAATCTCTACACATCTCACTTACATTGCTTCTTTTCTTCCATAGTTCCTCGTAGAAAAATTGAGAGACCATGAAGCCACTCCGACTGACTCACATAGTTGTCACTGTCTGTGTCAAAAACTCTCACAACTGGAAGGAGAAAATCAACAGAGTTATTAAAAATAATGTTAGGGCCTTGTCACACAGGGCTGGGCCCAATTTCATAGAGCTGCTTAAGCAGAAAATATTGCTTAAAAATTGTCTGCTAAGCAGAAATGAGCAGGATACCAGTCACAAATTGTACATGTGACATGGTAGTTTGGCTGGTAACCGTATTCTGGTAAGCATAATTTTGTTGTGCTCAGCTACTTTTTGTGCTTAAGCAGCTCTATGAAATTGGGCCCAGAACTCCACTCCATTGAAGATGAACAATTCTATTCCACAAACTCAATTTTTTTCTGATGCATCTACACACACAAACACAAGTGTGTCTGCAATCGGGGACCTCCTATTGTCCATCTTTTGGTTGTACTTTTCGGCAACAGCTCCCACTGGTTCTGTACACACTTTCCAACTGGGGACCTTTACTCACCCGGGGCCGTATTGTCCTCTATTATTTATGATAGGTCCTCGTTTGAATGTGTATACCTACCCACATAGTGTACACCGTTAGTTCTGTGCACAGTTGTGCCACCCTACACAACCCATGCAGTTGAGTGGTTTTGAATGGTTTGTCAACTCACTGGAAAATGTTACCAAAAGAGTAGGGGGGTTATAAAATGATGTTACAGTCTCGGTTTTTGAAAGATTACAGTCATTTTATTCCTCTTATTTTCAAGACATGGAAATGGTCAAATAGTGGTAGTTGAAGAGTTCTGTCTGAACTTTGAAATTGGGTCCAAATCTTTACTTCACTGAACAACCCACCCATACCCGATTTGACTAGCCATCGTAGTTTATAAGCGGGGCGGTCAAGTATCATGATAACACTCATCATCATCATCGTCCATCGACCACAGTCGAGATCAAAGACACTCTGATATGCCAACCTGGTTTAGCCGCCATAGCTCCTGTCAGGTCTTCCAAACTGAGTCCCTGTGTCTCTGGAAATTGTGTCAGGATATGTGAGTGGTTGCCTCCCTCTTGCCTGACATGATAGCCTCCAGAGTTAAGACGTCAGATGTTAACTGGCACTTTAACCCTGAAGAAGTGTCCAGCAAAACTGCCACGGCTCCGAGCAAAAGTTGTTGAGATTGGTGGTATATCTCCACAGATTTCAGTTTCTGTTTTGGATGTTCCGTTCTAAATCCGCCTTAATAACAGTTGATGCTCTATCATGATGAAGTTTATTAGCGAAGCAGTCATACTTGGCGGCCCGCTTATGAACTACGGTGGCTATGCAAATCGGTTGCCAACCCCCCCCCCCAAAAAAAAATAAAAATTATAAATAAAAAATAAAAATTAAACAAATCCAAGTTGATTACTTCTATCCAGAATGAGGTCATCTGTCACTCCAAACTTCACATGAAGTTGCTCTCGGACCTGGGTACGTTCTAATTTGTCTGGTCTCGCTGGGTTGACTTTTCCAAGGCTCCTGAACATGTTAATAAGGGACTCTGTTTCCTCCTTGGTAACTGTAAACAAATTGACAGAAATCAGTAAATTCATTAATTTGGATTGGTCAAATTGAAAAATAAAAAATCATACACGTTTCAAATTCAATTCAAGTCTTTGGGTTGGGGAAAATTATATTAAAGTTGTCCAAAGGTTTATAATATTTAATATTGGTTTAAGCATTGAATAATATGAAAACATGATGAAGAAAAGATTTCGCTTAATGGTTCTGTCTGGTAATAAAATTGATTTAAAATGTTTGAGTTGACAATGACATTTCGTCGACAGTCGGTGACACCGACAGTGAAATTGATTTCATTTTAAATTTAAATGCCATTTATTGTCATGGATGGCATATTTTAAAGTTAAACCTAGATATAAGCTAGGGCTTTATGCCTCTTGAGGAATATGTATTAGAAAAAAATTTAACAAAACGGCAATAAATAAGCAAATTATTGCGATTTATATCTCATATCACAACTGGGTAAGGTGGAAGCTCCGCGGCCGCTGCATCACAGCAACGCCACTGCCAAGTGAATATTCATGTTTTTCAGTACTTCACGGGTACCAATTATTATACACAACATTCATATACTTTCAAAAAGATTATGTACTTACAGTGCAGTCCAGGCGCCATTTTTTACAATTTCGTGAAGAAAACTGTGTGCAAAATCTAAAAAGTTTGTCGCACTCGCGTAGAGAGTTGTCCGAACTTTTGCGTTGTCCGTCGCTACGTAAAATCGGACTGCATGTAAATTTGGCTGGTTCCCACAGATTTGTCTGGTGTACCTTGAAAAGAGAAACAGCCAGTGGGTACCAGTGAATACCAAGAGAGTCTGATTTCCGCCTCGTGACGTAGGTATGCGCTTTTAGCACATGTGTACAGTCTGCGTGTTGGTATATTCACTATGCTCAATGTGGTATTGATCATCGCTGAAGAAAGAAGTCAAAAGTTTTATTTGGCAATCTAGTAATTGCATAATTACAATTCCAATGGTATTACAATTTGACTAAGTGAGTGCATTCGCTTCCTACATGCATGGAATGCTCTCATGCTCCAAGGTAACATCATGGAGGAAGGAAAATACTTTTTTCCTTCTTCATTTGTCGTGGCCGAGCGAATTAAGAACACCGAACTCAAGCTCTGGTGTTTCTGATCAGGAGAGTGTGGGTTCGAATCCCAGTCGTGACACTTGTGTCCTTAAGCAAGACACTTAACCACATGCTGTACTAGGATGGAAGAGTAGGGTGTTTCTGGTTCACATTGCAAGCACCCTTATTTACTGGTTTCCTCAGGCTTGCGAGCTACAGTGATTAAGTTCACTTGTGAGGCATCCTTGGTTTCATTACCAGAAATATATAATAATAATAATAATAATAATTATAGGCAGTTCGTGCAGCAGTAGGCTACTCCTAGTTCAGGCTAGTCTCCCCCCCCCCCCCCCCTCGGTCCGAGGCAGTCAGTATGGGAAGGAATAATTTTAACACAAACACAACAGCCAATTTCCCCCATAAATAGGCCTACAAGTCCAAAACTGGAGCAATTAACTTTAGAAGGCCGGGAGGGGGTGGGCGGGGCGTATCGGCCGGCCATAACCTATGGAGTTGGGAAGACCATGTAGGTATTAAAAAAAAAAAAGAGGGAGAAAAGAAAAAAAGAGGGAGAGAGAGAGAAGGGGAGGGAGAAATGGGGAAGCTTTGTGTTACGCAGGCGCAACAAACTTCATTTATCATTTTGCTGCTTGGTATATTTTCACGCCCCCCCCCCCGTTTGGAAAATCCTGGATCCGCCCCTGAAACCTATGGAGTTGGGAAGACCTCCTGCAGTATATGTTATAATTTTTGAAAGTACAACATGTGCGACTTTCAAAAATTATATCATATACTGCAGGAGGTCTTAAAAAGTGATTTCAGTTTTTAAAACCGAAAATGTATCTAAAATTCCCATCCAAAAAAATGTGGTAGATGGCGAGCGCCCCTACCGCATGGCACTGGGTGTATATAACAAAACGTACAATGCACACACACACATGTGCCCAATGTGGTCGCTTATGTGGGTTCGAGACAAGCATTCTGTGCAATTTGCAACGTGCATATAATCTCTGGGTAAAAGGTTGAACGGGCGACATCATGGCCGAGAATGGAGATGGAGGTGGTGAAATTTTACTCACAAATAGTGACCCAAACAAATCAACTATAGAAAGCGAAAAGAGTGGAGATGCCTCCATCAAGAAAGAGTGAGTATTCTGGGAATGTATAAATGAGTAAAGTGTCCAAAATGTGTGGCTTTGAGATAAAATTTACCCCGGCAAGTTGAAGGAAATTAACGAATGACTTGACTTATTTTTGGGGCGGCATGGCCATTGGGATTGTACAGGATAAAGACATTTTGCCCCGGTTCGCCGTGTGCTGTTTGCAGACCCAACCCCACCAGCACCAGGGGAGGGTACCAGGCCGCTACACTGTTGCAAACTTGCCCCGCCCCACCCATAGTACATTGGGAGAAATTCTTTCTTTAAAATTTATCACTTTATTGTTCCATTGTGAAACTCCTTTATTTTTTTGCGGACAACAATGTTTACAATAAAAATGATAACAACACATTTGGAGGAATTAATACCACATTGTTTATCACTGTATGTCAATAAAAATGTTTATACAAAAGAATAAGTTGTTGGTTGGAAATATGAGACTTAGTGAGACTGAGATGCTTGGGTGATTCGTTGTGTACATGCTTTTTTGTATTTTTAAATTAATTTAAAGTTCAAATCTCAAGGGAGAGTGTCAAATTGGGGCATTAAAAATCAATATCAGGCCAGGAATTTATCTTTGAGAGGGCAAGCCCATTTTCATTTTGCAAAGGGCACTAGGCTACCATTCAAAAAAACTTTAAAGTCTACAGGAATTCTTTTAAGAGGCACCAAGGCCAAGACCAGGGCAATGAAGGCTGTGGCCTCCGTTTAATTCCAGGCCTGCAGTTTACGTCAAACAGATACTAGATAGTAATGTCAAGAAATGTTTATGTTTGGAAGGAAGGGATGGGTGTTAACATATATTCATAAGCTGGAAACTCTTTTAACTTCTCTTCAAATAAATGACATCTTTTGTGACCCATATAGTATTGCTTCCACCATGCCAGAGCATAGGGCTACGGCCAGAGCAATTTCAGAAAACACTGCAACTCTGTCAAGACCCACTTTGAAGTTGCTGGTAAGGCGATCAACAGTGGAAAACCAGGCGGGGGCAAGGGGATGGGACCCTTGACCAAATGAGATCCCCAAAAATGCACAAAATGAATGATTATATCTTTACCCCCCCCCTTCCAACGGAAATGTTTAGCTACGCCACTGGAGATCAAGCTAGATGCTCAATACTAAGCTCGAGTTCAGTTGTGGATATTCTCCGATTGAGAGACAGAGGTTATGGACTTTGGTCCATGTAATGCCCTGAGGTTGATGCCACATGTTAACCGATTACCTCTCTTCTTTTCAGTCTGTCCAATCATGCTGTAAAATCCAACAGCATGGCCAACCAATCCAACGGCGATGACACCGATGGCGCTTCCACCTCCGAGGCCAAGACGGCAGCCCAGGCCAACGTGGGAAGCGGCGCTGTTCCCAAAGACAAGAAGAAGAAGAAGAAAAAGAAGAAAGGAGAAAAGCCTGGGGAGGAGGTTGAAGAAGCCAGCTCGGCAGTAGCTACAAACGCATCCGACCTCAAGGTCCGCCATTTGTTCTCTTTCACTCAAGCTCTAACCTCATGTTACTTTTTGTCTCTAAAAGAGTTTGCTGAATCCTTAAAATTCCAACAGCATAACTCACTTCCCAAGCTCATTCAAATCAATCAGAATCGAAGTCAATGTACTTGATCCCTCATGGAAGAATCTTACTGAACATAACACAGTTTACAAAAAAATAGTGAAGTGTGCAGTAAATGTTGGGCTTGTCACAGACTTGGTACTTTGTTCTTGTAAAGGTTAGCCTATAGGTTTGAGGTTTTCTGGGGTTGTTATCCGGTCTTCTGAATTACCACTTGTTTCATTTTGCATTTCTCCCTAAGGGGAATGAAAATTAGTATTGGACAATTTCAAAGGGCACCAAGGCAATGAACAGGAGCATGGAGGCAATTGCCTCCGTTAAGGATCAGGCTTGCTGCTATGTTCAGCAACATTTCAGGCCCAAATTTTTGGGGGGCAGGTCTTGTACAAACTAAACGTTAAGAACAACTTGCAACAGCCTTTATGACCGATTTTTCATCCTGCAGAATGCTCAGTTATCAATGGCCAAGCTGCGTGATTTCCAGAGAGCGATGGAGATGTTTGTGCATCAGGGACCAGCAAGGAGCATGGAGGATGCCAAGAAAAAGGTCTACAACTTCTGGGACACCCAACCTGTCCCCAAAATAGGTACAAACAAATCCTTGTTCTTCTTCAAGGCCCAATTTCATAGAGCTGCTTAGGCATAAAAACGTTAAGCACAACAAAATTATGCTTACCAGAATAAGGTTACCAGCATAACTACCATGTCACATGTACAATTTGTGATTGGGATCCTGCTCATATCTGCTTAGCAGACAATTGTTAAGCAATATTTTCTGCTTAAGCAGCTCTATGAAATTGGGACCTGATGACTTAATGTTTGTTTCATTTGCTCTTTCAAATATTAACTCCATGATATCACATTATAGACCTTTATCATGCTGCCACCATCTTGGTCATGATCCCTGTCTCCTATAACAGTAATAGATGCTAATATTCCTTGTACAAAAAGGAACCAGACTTATTTCTCCTTCCTGCCTCGATTTGGTTACATTGATTTGAATGGGAGAAATCAAGATGACCGCACCATGATAAAAGGTCTTTTACCGGCTGGCATAGTCTATCTTTCATTCAAAACCATAGTGGATGATATTAAATGGTCACACAGTAGGAGGGTTGCGGCCTGTGCTATCTTATTACCTGTACTTGATGGACTGCCTTTGTTTCCTGTCTCAAGATGAAGACATTGATCCTATTGTGAACGAGCCAGTGGAAGCCAACAAAGAAGAAGTCCGCACGGAGCCCTTCTCGTTACCCTCACAGTTTGTCTGGGATACCCTGGACATTCACGACAAAGATACTGTGAGTACTAAGAAAAGATAACCTTGTGCCAGTGCTACTGTCCTCTTTTTCCCTCATGATAACTCAGGAGAGCATGGTGGCTAGCAGGGCTCGAATTGGGGGGGGATAAGAGCACCGAACTCAAGCTCTGGTGTTTCTGATCAGGAGAGTGTGGGTTCGAATCAAAGTCGTGACACTTGTGTCCTTAAGCAAGACACTTAACCACATGCTTCGTCCTTCGGATGGGACGTTAAGCCGTAGGTCCCGTGTGTTGTATAATGCATGTAAAAGAACCCAGTGCACTTATCGTAAAGATCGAACTTATCGTATCGCCACATCACCTTGTAAACCATTACATGGTGCTATGCAAAGGAAAAGGTCTCATACTTCAACATGTAACTCCACTTACCTTGTAGGAAAAATACTGAGCGCTTTGAGACACCCATCGGGAGTATAAAGTGCTATATAAGAACTGCGGATTTCTAAAACCGATGTGAAGTGGTTAAAAGACAAAGACTTAGCAGTTGCGCAATCAATGAGGTCTGACTTGTGATTTTTTTTTCCACCAACAGTTACAAGAGTTATACACACTCCTCAATGAAAACTACGTTGAGGATGACGACAACATGTTTCGGTTTGACTACTCGGCCGAGTTCTTGATATGGTAAGTTAACAGGGCCCAATTTCATAGAGCTGCTTAACAGCCGATTTAGTGCTTACTGTACAAGTTTCCATTACATAGTGCTGCTAACCATACGGTGCTTACTGACTGTTTGTAGAAAATGAATGAACAAGGCAAATCCATGGTGAATGTGCAAGCTCTCCGCCTTAATTTCTTGCTAACCTGTGAAATACGCTTACGCTTAAGCAAATTTGTCTGCTATAGTTAGCACGGAAATTTGCTTACCATTAAGCAGCGCTATGAAATTGGACCCAGGGCATAGCCTTCGGGAGGGTGTTTGGTAGCCAATTTTCCAACTGTCATTTCTTTTCAGGGGGTTGACTGGAAACCAGTTTGCCAACTTACTGACTGCGGATGTGCTCCACTATCTCAAAAAAAGACTTAACTCCCCCAGCATAGAACCCTACTGTATTCAAGAATGTCAAATCAACAAACCCATTTTGTTTTTGCACATTCTAGAGCTAAAAGGAAACGTAATAATTTGATTGGCACTATTACTGAATTTTAGTCTGAATACTCGTGTTCTACTTAAAGGTATCGTACACGTTTGGTAATGACTCAAAACAAATATTAGCATAAAAACTTACTTGGTAACAAGCAACGGAGAGCTGTTGATAGTATAAAACATTGTAGGAAACGACTCCCTCTGAAGTAACGTAGTTTTTGAGAAAGAGGTAATTGCTCACTAAAAAAAAATCTTCTTGCAAGAGGTTTTTATTCCTATCTGAAAGCACACAAATTTGTACAACAAGGGTGTTTTTTCTTTCATCATTTTCTTGCAACTTCGATGACCAATTGAGCCCAAATTTTCACAGGCTTTTTATTTTATGCATATGTTGGGATACACCAAGTGAGAACACTGGTCTTTGACAATTACCAAACGTGTACGATGCCTTTAAGATGAATCTTTAGTGCTTTGTGAAATTGAGCCCATGTGTTTTTGGCTGCTAGCTTTTTCTAAATCTGATGATAAAGACACCACTCCACAGTAACTGGTAACTTTAACAACTCAAATGTTTTTTTCAATCTATGACTTGACAGGGCTCTTACCCCTCCTGGCTGGTTAAAAGAGTGGCACTGCGGAGTCAGAGTAGCACTGAATAACAAACTGGTCGGCTTCATCAGCGGGGTACCAGCCAACATACAAATCTACAAGAAGTAAGTGGCGTTGTGAACTTTTTCCCTTCTCTCGGTCAAATCTTGTCACTGCATAAATCATTGCACAAGAGGGACAGACTGTCCATCCAGGTCGACTTATTGGTTTCTTCCTCTACCCTTTCACCTCCCAGGACCCCAGTCCGAATCCCACCTCGGACCATAGCCTGGAAGCAGGCAAATTGGGTTTACAGACCTTACCTGATTACATGGGTTTCCCCCCCCCCCCAAATCTGGGTTTTCCCTCCCACGTCTAAGACTGACATTTCTTCATCGTCTTCTCTTCACAGATATTTTCAGGCGGGTAACAGGGCAATGCACTTTTTAGCCTGCCTGGTGGAAATATATATTAATAATATAGTGAATGCAAGTGCGCCCTCAATCTTACTTGGGCCTGATGCAACTTTCTTATTTGCACTTGTACTGTAAAAACTTTTAACGAACATTTCCATTGGACACGCCCGCAATCCATTGGATTGCCAGACCACATCATTGTGCGGAAATACAAGAGCAATCCTACACGAATGAATGCGCACATTAGTATTTTGAACGTTCCAGTGGAACATTCCGGTGGTCCAATGGAATGTTCCTGCAGTTCAACGGAATAGTCCGTTGGACTGGGATACTTATCCGATCCAATTAGAACATTCCTAATGTTCCGACCTTCGAGACGCTCCCTTAGTCAGATTTATACTTTCGGTGATAACTTCTTTATCAATTTGTCTTGTCAGGACACAACGAATGGTAGAGATCAACTTCCTCTGTGTTCATAAGAAGCTGAGATCAAAGCGTGTCGCCCCTGTGTTGATCCGGGAGATAACAAGGAGAGTTCACCAACAGGGAATCTTCCAGGCTGTCTACACAGCCGGTGTGGTCCTACCCAAGCCCCTCGCTACTTGTAGGTGAGTCAGTGTCCGAACTCGTACATTGTTTTTCTTTAGCAAACAAATTTGCTGAGCAGTAGTTTCTGCTTAAAGGCATCGTACACGTTTGGAAATTGTCAAAGACCAGTGTTCTCACTTGGTGTATCCCAACATATGCATAAAATAACAAGCCTGTGAAAATTTGGGCTCAATTGGTCATCGAAGTTTCAAGAAAATGATGAAAGAAAAAACACCCTTGTTGTACAAATTTGTGTGCTTTCAGATAGAATAATAAAAACTTCTTGCAAATAAACTACGTTACTTCAGAGGGAGTCGTTTCTCACAATGTTTTATACTATCAACAGCTCTCTGTTGCTTGTTACCAAGTCAGTTTTTATGCTACTATATATTTTGAGTAATTACCAAACGTGTACGATGCCTTTAACAGCTTTATGAAATTGTGCCATGTGTGGTTTCAAATGGTTGGTGAACCCACAAGCAGATGTTACCAAGAATGGGAGTTTATTTAATGTGTGCATATTCTTTGAATGACAGGTACTGGCACCGATCTTTGAATCCAAAGAAGCTAATAGATGTGAAGTTCTCCCACATAGGTAGAAATATGACGCTACAACGCACCATCAAACTATACAAGCTTCCTGAGGTGAGCCATTTTGAAGTCATGTTCCCCGTGTGTATTTAGTAACCTATAATCCCTGATTCATATTTAACAAAAAGGCACCAGACTACTTTTTCCATCAAGCCTCAGTTTGGTGACATTGGTATGAATGTGAGAACAAAAACAAAATGGCAGTACTGTGGTAAAAGCCTTTCTGGTATCATTCATTGAATATAGAGAGTTGTGGTCGAGCGGACTTGTGTTCTGGTGTTGTCAGAGTTTGAGTTTCAGGTACCAGGCACTTGCGTCCTTGAGCAAGATACTTGACCACAATTTCTTTGGTTTTTGAATGGAACATGAAGCCGTACAGAGTTCTCCCCATCTTGATGCAAGTTTTGCAGGTCTGACAGAAGCATGCTGAATTGAGACCTAAGTAAGAAACTATGATACTAAAGTAAGAAACTGTAGTATATTCATTGTTGTTTTCCTTCGTTCTTTGATTTAGAAACCAAAGCTTAACATGCGCCCGCTGGAGGACAGCGACGTCTCCACCTGCTGCATACTCCTCAAGTCCTACCAGAAGAAGTTCTCCATGGCGCCAATCTTCAACGAGGTAGGTACCACGCAAAAAAGACTCGCTAGTACCAGTCTGAAGCTTATGAAATAACACTCTTGAGATATGCAGGATGAGAAATGTCAGTCTTTTAATGAAACTCAGACTTTTTTATGTTTGGTTTGTGAAAAAAAAAGTGTTTTTGCTTCTTAAAGGCCCTGTACACTATTGGTAAGATCGAAAAACACAAATGTTCACAGATTCACACACAACTTACATGATTTAAAGTAAGTAATGGTTCAAAGGGTTCCTTAAAATATTTCTGCCTAAAATGCTATCGTTTCTGAGAAATGAGTAAAACAATAGTTTTTATCACGCGCGATATTTTGAAAAAACAGAAAACACATAAGGTCTCTTTTTCACTATTTTCTCGTGATCTCGATGACCAATTGAGCTCAAACTTTCGCAGGTTTATTTGTTCATGCATATGTTGAATCACACAAAATGTGGACACTGATTTTGAGCTGTTACCAAAAGTGTAAAATACCTTTAAGATATAAAGAAATCTCTGATAAAGAATTTCTCTGATCTACTTCTACTTCTCTACTGTTCCAAGAAGCTTTTAAATTGAAATCTATAACTCCAGGGGTTACCAAAAGGTGGAAATGACATAATTTGAACGCAACTCCTTAAACTCGGAGCCAAGTTTTAGAACTTTTTGTCAGCAATGACTCTCGCTCCCGTAATGTATCTTTCTTAGGGACCATGGATGAATTATGTCACGGGCACGGCCGCAATCCGACGCGTTCATATGCATGCAAGCTCAAACAAAAGAAAACCCACCCAGTGTCATGCAAAGTGTTCTTCTGCAATGGTCCGGTCTTGAGGGAGACTAACTGCATAACTATGGTGTTGGCCAGCTTAAGCCAAATGTCACTTTGTAGTTATAATCGGCTTACTAAATAAACCATTCTCCGGTATACCTACCTGAGCTAGACCGCAAACACTTATCCTTCACTCCTTTGTAGGCTACTTTGGAGCTGCCCTTGTTCGTGTAATCCGACCAACAAAAGGCACCACAATAGAGTTTGATAATGAGGGAACCTAATAATCACTGGAGCGCAAATCCAATGGTTGCACGGGGCCGTGACAATTTTGGAACAACTCGTGCAGGCACGCATGCGAATGTGTTCTTAATTTATCCATGGTCCCTTACCTGATCACAATTTCAATATTTGTCTACTTCTATTATTCCCTTGATGTTTACAGGAAGAATTCCGCCATTGGTTTATCCCTGTTGAGGGCATCATCAGTACATACGTCTTAGAGGTGAGTGTGTCAGTATACAGTTAAGTCATTTTTAAATGGCATTACTCTCAGTCCAAGAATTTTATCCTTGTTAACAAAAGAGCCGAGCAGATAAGAGCACCGGACTCAAGCTCTGGTGTTTCTGTTCAGCAGAGTGTGGGTTCGAGTCCCGGTCGTAACACTTGTGTCCTTAAGCAAGACACTTACCAGTTTTTGCTGCGTCCTTCGGATGGGACGCAAAGCCGTTGGTCTCGTGTGTTGTGTAATGCATTTAAAAGAACCCAGTGCACTTATCGTTCAGAGGGGTTCGCCTCGGTGTTCCTGGTTTGATCGGCAGCATATTGCCCCACAGCACCTTGTAAACCATTACATGGTGCTATGGAAAGGAATGAGTCTCATACTTCAAAAATGTAGCTCTACATTACCTTGCAGGAAAATACCGATTGTTCATTCCTTGTTTGTAACTTGTTAAGTTTTGAATCATATTTTTGTTGCAGACGGAAGGCAAAGTGACAGATTTTATTAGTTACTACACGCTGCCTTCGTCCATTATGCACCATCCTGTACACAAAAAGCTCAAGGCAGCATATGCTTTCTACAACGTGAGCACCAAGACGAACATGGTGGACCTGATGCAAACAGCGCTGACATTGGCTAAACAGGTAAGAACAACTCGCTCAAATTAGTCATTTCATTTATTAGTTCTGGTTGTGGAGCCAAGGACTCTCAAAAAAGCGAACTTAATCACTTTACTAGCCAAGAACCCCATTGAGAGAAGACAAAGAAGGAAGTTTCAGTTTTAGATGTGGGAGGAAAACCCCAGAGAATTATTCCTTGGAAAAACCCATGCAATCAAGTAGGTACTGAAAACTCAATCCACATAGTGCCCCCAGCAGAATTCGAACCGGGGCCTAGAGGTGGAAGATTGAATTGATTGAATTTCATAGAGTTGTGTTTGTAGTAAAATTTACTGAAAGGACAGGAAAGATCTTTCTTTCTGTCTGGATTAGTTGATTGATTGATATATTTAATCATTTGATTGATTGATTGATTGATTGATTTGTTTTTTTATTTATTATTTTATGATTTGTTCATTAATTGAATGATTGATTGATTCTTTTCTCATTGATGTCATTGCTTTGATTGATTGATTGATTGATTGATTTTAATGTTGATTTTTATTTATCTGATAGATGATTTGATTGATTAATTATTTTCTCATTGATCAGTTCATATGAAAATATAACTTTGGATTGAGGAATTAAATGATTCTGACTCCATTAATTGATTATATTGACTTGATTTATGGATGTTATTGATTAGATTGATAACATTGACTTTTGAATTTGAAAAACATGATTAATTTTCGGTTTGTGAATTTGTTTATTGATCGATTTGTTGCCATTCGTTGATCAAATTGAATAGATTAATTTAGGAATTTGAAAAAACATTATTAATTTGGATTCGTGAATTGATTTGATTTGATTTCCTGAATTGAATAAAATGACTGTATTGATTGATACTATCGATCTTTATTGATCACATTTATGATATTGATTGAATCAGGATGGTTTTGATGTGTTCAACGCTCTGGACCTGATGGAGAACAAGTCATTCCTGGAGAAGCTCAAGTTCGGTATCGGCGACGGTAACCTGCAATACTACCTGTACAACTGGCGATGCAAAACCATGGAACCGCAGCAGGTAGGATGCCCCCCTCTCCCACCCCCTAAAAACCTCATTCCAAAACCCAGCCCCCACCCCCATCCCCCACCCTCCATCCCCCAGTGTCTGGTTTGTTTGTGTTCATCAAAGTACATACAAGTAAAACAGAGAATGCTGCAGAGTTGCCATTTACCCGGATTTCCGATTTTTTTTAATTTTTTTAAATCAAGCCTGAATAAAGTTATTGTTTGGCCTACAAGTCCGCTTTGCATTAAGGGATTTTCGCTGAAAATATTGGTTTATATCATAAATGTCGTAATTTTCCTCTTTTTTACGGCTCGGTGAGTTGTATGCCTGACTTGAAGTGCTCGGCGGTGCTACTCTTTTGGGGAATTCAATGTTGGCATCTCTGCGATGATTGCTCTGCGATAATTTGTCACAATGGTTACCACTCGCGACATTCATTTAGCGGTTTTCTGCTTTTGTCTAAGGAAAAACAATTTTCAGGTTTTTTTTCAGTACCACAGTTGCATCTCTGATGCTGTGTGTGTAGTTAGGGAGAAATTCAGAACTAAACAAGTGCTAACTAAAGCTTGAACACCGGATAACCCTGGAAAACCTTTTAAAAGAAACCCTGAGGCTAAACTTGATCTACCGCCTGTTTAATGTTTGCATTTGTCCCTTTCCTGTCCATATCTGCTTTGAGGCAATTCTTGTGTGCTGCCATTTCAACTGTGAGGCTTATTTCAGCTTTCCCATTAGCTGATCTGGTTAATTTTACCGTCCAGGCATGTCACATTGCAGAGACACTCGATGTCTAGGCGTCTACAGCAGACACGGACGACAATTGAGCTCAGCATTCTCTGTGATTCTAAGTTGTAATTTTGTTATGTAGTAGATTTTAATTTGCATCAGGGATTGATAATGTTACTGGCGTTTTACCCATGCACTGATGTGTGTGAAGCACTGTATACTCAGTACTTTCCCGAGTCCTGTGAGAAAAGTCCACAGGCATATTACTTGGGTGGGATTCGAACCCATGACCTTTGCCATTGTAGAGCAGATGTCTTACCACTAGACCACTGAGCTTACCCCATATCTAGAGGCAATTTAAATCATTTATGTTTGTTTATTTTGGGTTTGGTTTTTTTTGTGTTTTTTTCCTTTTTAAAAGGTTTGTCCTTACCATGAAGTCTTTAAAGGCACTGAACACGTTAGGTAATTGTCAAAGACGAGTGATCTCACTTGGTGTATACCAACATATGCATAAAGTAACAAGCCTGTGAAAATTTGGGCTCAATTGGTCATCGAAGTTGCAAGAAAATGATGAAAGAAAAAACAGCCTTGTTGTACAAATTTGTGTGCTTTCAGATAGGAATAAAAACTTCTTGCAAGAATTTGTATTATTTTAGTGAGAAATTACCTCTTTCTCAGAAACTACATTACTTCAGAGGGAGTCGTTTCTCACAATGTTTTATACAATCAACAGCTCTCTGTTGCTCGTTACCAAGTCAATTTTTATGCTAATATATATTTTGAGTAATTACCAAACGTGTACAGTGCCTTTAAAATAGGAAGGTCTAGAAAATGGTTTAGAAGAAGTACTAATTGTTTCATTCTGCAAAACTACATCAATTAGGTTTCAAATCTGTATCGCAAATAAAACCACCTCTACCTGGCCTTAATTCTCTTCATAATTATACGAGGACATCCTACCAGGGTCCAATTTCAAGCACAGAAAACTCTTGCTAGAAAATATAAGTTACCAGCCAAAATACCATACAGTTACCATTCATGGACTGGTACCCCACTCATTTCTTGCTTAGCAAAAGAAATTTGCTTAGCAGAATTTATGCTAAACAGCTTTATGAAATTGGGCGCAGATATTTCATCTTATGCTTACAATCCCGCTGTTTCTCAACAGATCGGCCTGGTGCTACAGTAGAAAATCACCCACAGGGGCTCAGAGTCAAACCAAAGGATCCACCGGAGTGCTTGTTGAGGAAAAAACCCACCCCACGAGGGAGCCATAACTCGTGTTCAGTTGACAAAAACCGACCCCCCCTCCAGTCTCTGGACAGGAAGTACCTCCCGCCTGCTGTCACTGTGGCTCCGCCCATCTCCCATCAGAATTGAGTTTACCACAATTGTCCACGACAGCTGTTGTCCTCTTCTGTTTGTCGGATTTCCATGAGCGCTGCGCCAAGTTCTCAGCGTTGCTATGGACTTAACCAATCAAGATAGGTCTGTCATCTCATGGTTTGTAAGTGGCTTTCTGATTCGTTGACTTGTCCGCCCAAAAAGGCCTTTGTTTTATTTACTTTTTTAGATGCAGGGGGTTGTTTGTCAATAAAGATAATACGATCTGGAAAACAATTCAGCCATCTTGATAACCTGTTGCACAAGCCCTTGGGAGTTGAAAGCGAGGCTTGGTTCATCAATGGTCAGAACTGATTCGTCAGCGTGTGGGAAGTCAGGGTACCACTGTGCTGCGATGACAAACTGTGTATGCATAGTGAAAGCTAGGGTTCATGCCATGTAGTTATTAAAAAGTCAGCTGTTTAAAAAATGCTTACACAGGTTTACACTTATCCTTATTTCCTCCCTTTTACCCAAAATACATCAAAATGGAGTGTAGATTTAAATAAATTAAGTTTGTTGATGCGGATTTTGATTTATGTTTTTTTCTTGAACCGATTTTGATCAGCGTGAGCCAGGTTTATGAGTTACCTGCAGAAATTTTGGGTTTTTTACGGGCTCAGTACTGCAAGACTAAACAAATTTATGCTCTGTAATCTATAGACCACTTGCATATGATGTCACAAGCTCAAATAGTGCCCTCACTGAGGGCAAACGAAAACTAATTCTGTTTTGCTGCGACTTGTGCATGGGGTGTAACCAGGTGTCTGATTCCATTGTTTGACGTCGGCAATGGCAGCCTTTTCGAGGGTTCTATTTGCTTTGGGTTGTTTTGAGGTTTGAATGACCCAAGACTTGTCGTGCATGAGGTAGGGCACACCAAGTATCGACAGGGTTCACAGGTTTGCTACTGAGGTTTACTGCATGCTGTTTGAATTTGATGGATTCAGTCCTGCATACAGACCAAGCGATGATGCTTAGCATAAAGCTAGGTCCAACAGGTGTAGTTTGAATAATCTCAAATGGTTGGTTGACGTGCTGGAAATTATTACCAAGAGTAGCAGAGTTAACTGACATCTGTTTTCGTTTAGTCAGCATTATGTTAAACAAGTAACCGAAGAACAGCAGCTGTTTTTTTTTTTTTTACTTACAAAAAAACCAAGCTACTCGGGCAAAGCTTTCCACCGTTGTATCAGATTAGGTGTATAATTAAAAATTACCTTTTTTTTTCACCATATAATGCTGAACATTACCCAGGTTTTTAAAAACTTCCAACTGTAAATTGCCCTAAGCTCCGGCCATTTATCCGACCATTAGCTACCACTAATTGAGTATGCCGGGTTCATGGTTGGTACAAAAGCGCATGCAGCACGAACCATCCACGTCAGAATCAGTAACGAGGAAAGTCACTCGTATAATGTTGAATGTACGCATTTGAAACAAGCGCAAACTGTTTACTGATGATGGTATGTTTCTCTGCGCATTCCCGTTTGCATCAAGCACGAATCACTCGTTTTCGACGTATCGCTAAGAAATTTGTATTTTCACAATTTTCTCTCTGTCTTGATGTATTTATGTTCGACGCAGATAAAACTTTTTTAAAAAGTTTGTATTCTTTTTGAGTATTAACTGGTCTTTCTTGAGAAGTGATCGGGGGAAATGTACACAAATATTTAATAGGCCCTTGTCACAAGGGGCAATTTTCACAGGCAACTAGCAGAATACAAATGCCATACCCTAGCTTGAACAGCTGCTCACATGGCTGTGTTTCTGGGCCATTCACTTGCACCAAACGTTGTGATAGACTAGGTAAACAAAATCACCCCCGGAGAAATTGGCTTCATAAATTAAGTTAAATGAATTGTGCCTTTTGTATTAGGAAGTAAGAGTAACGATTCTGTTTTGCCCTTCATTGTTCTGTTTTTTGGAACTAGAATGTAGTGGGTTGACTTCATCCCTAGTCCCTTGTGGATTTTGTCAGAGGGACTCTTGGCAGCACGTAGAAGTCCTTTTGTTTATCAAATTCTTGCTCTGGAAATAGATAGTTTAATTTCTGCCATTCACTGACTTAGATATGAATAACTGAGATTGAAGCCAATAATAATAATAACTAGTTCTGATCTACGTTGGTGAGAGACATAAATTAAATTATGGTCAAAGCAATTTTCGTGTGGTTTTGTTGCATAGAGAGAAAAAAAAACAAGGAAATATATTGGTGTATCAAAACTTACTAGGTTTATGACAATTAAATGAATAATTCATTACTTTCATGCAATGGAATATGAATATTAATGTATACCACTGCATAAATTTGCATAATATTTAAATGTAATTATTATACATATTTACTGGGGTCAGCACATTCTAATGTGTAATTTTTTCTACTTCCTTTTATTTACCAATGTCATTTCAAATGTAAGTTCACATTGTCCCAGGCACAACTTGGTATATGTACGTTTGTTTTTCTGTATTGTGCCCCCCCATCTTTTTATAATTTTTCCAAGAAAAAGACACATAACTTTTATTTAAGTAAAAGCTAACAATTAAGCCCAGTTCATACTTCCTGCGAAAGCGAATGCGAAGCGAATTTTGGTGACACAATAATCGGTACCCGCTGCTTTTCCAATTGTGACGCAAGGAAATTCGCTTCGAAGGAAGCATGAACCGGGCTTTAACCAGTCCGCTTCAGGGTTAAAAATCCTTTTCCCGTTAACCGTGCAAGTTTATTTTCAGTCAAAAAGTTACTAATTTTTCTAGCAAAATAATAACTTGTTTTCTCAATGAAACTTTGAGCATTTTCTCATTGTATTTGCAAATTTTAATGACTCATTTAAAAAAAAAATTACGGTCGTGTTTCTGAAGCACAATCAGACTGTTGGAAAGTCGTTACGTAATGGCCGATCATCAACCCACGCCCGTTTAAACAGACGGCATCCAGGAGAGAGATGAAACGCCTCATGACAATGCAGTATAATCCGTTTTTTACAAACTCTTGTCTGGTATGTGAAAGGAACAGGTCTTTGACAAAGGCGTTAGGCACAAATCAATTGAAAAGAGTTAAAAGTATTGTACACTTTTGGTAACAGCTCAAAATCAGTGTCCACATTTTATGTGATTCAACATATGCATGAACAAACAAACCTGTGAAAGTTTGAGCTCAATTGGTCATCAAGGTCACAAGAAAATAGTGAAAAGAGACCTTATGTGTTTTCTGTTTTTTCAAAATATCGCGCGTGATAAAAACTATTGTTTTACTCATTTCTCAGAAACGACAGTATTTTAGGCAGAATTATTTTACGGAACCCTTTCAACCATTACTTACTTTAAATTATGTAAGTTGTGTGTGAATCTGAACATTTGTGTTTTTCGATCTTACCAATAGTGTACAGCGCCTTTAATCTGTTCATTGTTTGCAGTGCCTTTTCATTCAGCGGGGTCACCGAACCATGACCAAATGGATTCAGTGAAAGAGTTGGCTATGTAGGCACAACCTGCCACAGCGCCTCACCTCACGTGGCACGTTGACATGACTTCCTCCAAACTTGCTTTTTTCCGTGTGCTCTCTGCCTCTCTCTCTCGCTATTCATGTATTTCCACCTCACTGCTTATGTTACACTTATATACCTGTATATGTCTTGTCATTAAGCCTTCGAGAGAGACTCTGCTAGGGTGGAAACGTCAGGCCATTAACTATTTTTTGCCTTTATACCATAGATCCTTTTGGTCGGTAAGCAGTTTGCAACAGCTAATTCTATTTTCTCAAACTTGCACAGAAACGCGAATGCCGGTTTATAAGACCATTGCTGCGTGTTGTGTAACAGTTTTGCTCAATATGGTGTGCTCCGAAGCGAATTGGTTAAATATGTCCCCTGTCATGTATAGAAGAAAAATTGCTATAGTTCAAGTACAATTGTCTCCATGCTTCACACTCATAGCAGATAGTTTACTTTATCATTTGAATGTTGCCTTTTTTCACAATGTTGAATGTTGACATTATTTTCCTAACTCCAAAATTGATTAAATGCATAAGTGTGTCGAACTGCACATGTGCAGTCAGTTACGCACTCGTATTTAACTCTGTAAGTTTGTTAAAGGGTCTGTATATGTTTGGTAATTGGAACCCACTGTTTGTTTCAATCCTATATAGTTGTAGATATATACCATAAAACTAACCTGTGAAAATTTCATTTCAAAAGGTGGTAGCTTTTTGAGATATTGCCGAAAAATCTGGAGCGGTTATGTCCACGCAGGAAGAATAAGAATAATCTGCTATTGGAATACACAATCTGAGAAACGTTACTGTCAGTAACGCTTCTCAGATTCAAATTTTGGGGGATAAAAAGTGATATCTTTTTCCATAACCGCAGTACTTTGAAATGAAGAAATTCTCAAAATTCATTATGCTATCCAAAGCTGCTGTACTTCTTACCAAGTAAGTTTTGATTGCCATTAATTTTCAGAGTCATTACCAAACGTATACAGACCCTTTAAATGCATAAGTGTGTCGTACTGCACATAGTACAATCAGCTATGCACTTGCATTTAACTTTGTAAGTTTGTTAAATTGCATTAGGTGCATTTATTTGGATGTGCAAGGTCATGAAATTGAATTAGGAATATTTAATTTGCCAATTAAATGTCAAAATGTATAAGTGCGTCAAACTGCACGAATTTCGGTAGGACATGTCATAAATTTAATATCTCAATAAACTTGCATATATAGTGTGTTAATTTGCACAAATGCGGTACGTGGTACATTTATTTGGTTTTATTTCACAAATGTGTAAAAGTGTAGGGTGGGTATTGCGTGCATTTTAACTAAAATAAATATTATAAATTGCCTAAATGCATTAGACTCCATAAGTATGTGAAACAGCACACCTACACCCACACACCCAGCTCTGTGTTGCAGTCACTCTGTGGACATCCCTTTGTCCTGTACACTTGAGGACTATTCTTCAACACTGTAAAAAACACTGTGTGGACATGTGTAAGTCCACATAGTGTTTAAAGTCCCTACATTATGTGGACCTCTTTTTGTTCTCAGGTCCACACTTCGTATGTAGCGTTAACAAGATTCAACATGTGTTGAACTACAAGTGTATGTGTTTGTGTGCACAAGTGTGTTTAATTCCACACTTAATAAGTTTTGAAGGTGTGATGAAGTTATTTGTAAATTAAATTGCAAATGTGCTGAAAACTGCACATGTGTTATTATAAACTGCAAATGTCACATGTTCTTTGAATTACACGTGTGCCACACACTGCTCATGTGCAATAAACAGCATGTGGGATAAAATACATAAAGGTGTAACGAACAGCAAATTTGCATAAAACTGTACAAGGAATTGCACAGTTGCTTTAAAAAATTATTTGTACTGTTTAATCCGTACACATTACTTTGTTTAATTTTTATCTCTTTTTTTATCTAGCCCATTACCCGCGACATCGCAAATCTGACAAAATACTTTGGGTTCAAATTAACTTGTAGATAGTAGTACATTATGCTTATTTAGAATTTTGATAACTTTTGCAGTAAATGGAATGACAAATTTGTTTTTATTTTTCATAAATTTAAGTATGCAAAGTGTCATCTACATGTAGAATACACCATAGTCATCCTCATTGTTTTATGTCAAATTTGATTGTGTGACCCCCTTTCCCAAGCATGTTTTGTACACTTGACAACAGATGACCCCCTAAGTTTGTATTATTTCAACAAATTTGAATAAAATCTTCTCCAACTTGATTTATTTTGAGTATTGTTCATTTTTTCGGTATGTCAAAGTGACTCCATATGGTTACATTAAACCCAGGTTGGGTCACCATTTTTATTAATTTTATTAATATTCTACAAAAAACAAATTTGCCATGAAATGCAAAGGCAGCTTAAAACCGTGCCCTTAACAAGCGACATAATGGCACTCGGTTCAGCAAACAGCATTTACAGCAATCCGACCGTAGCCGGCCACCGACAAAGCCATCAATTCCAACATGGTAATACTTGTGTCTGCCAGTTTATACGTATAAAAGCAGTAACCATTACTGCAGTAAAGCAGTAAAAAATACAATTTTTGCCATAAGTGACAATGAAAAGGATTCAATGGCTGTTTGTATGTTCTTCTTTCGAATCCTCCTATTATCGGGTCGATAGTGGAGCCCACTGTTTCATCATCCAAAACCATGTACACGCTTCACTGATCATGCATGGTTGTGTATATTTTATTCCAAGGGGTTTGTACAAAGCAAAAATTATAGAGCGCCAAATTATAGAGCGTTAGATGGGGAACTCCAGCTGAAATGTGAATTGTGCACTGGACACAATTTCAGCAAGCAACTCTTTTTTCAGCAAGCAACTCTTTTCAGGCATATTTGGTCCTTGGGGGGAAAAAAAGTAGGAACTTGTTATCGAGTAAAGGGGCTGACCTACATGTACACATGGTATAGACCCCTTGCACAACGCGCAGCGTACTCGCATGCGCCTATCCTGGGTGTCATTTTGGGTGTCAAAATCGAATACAAACATGCACAAAAGAGAGTTGACACCCAAAATGACACGCATTGTTCCGAGGTGCGTTCTGCGTTGTGTAAGGGGTCTATATAAATCAATAGATCCCCCTTGCATAACGCGAAACGCTACAGGTACGCTGAGGTCACGCGCACGTTTTTACGCACAGACAACAGCTATCGTCCAATGATCTGCCTCCTTTTTGAGAGTGTGACGTCATATGCAATGGGTCTATAGGCTTTAATAGACATTTCAGGCTATTTAATTGCAATTTTTCTGATTTTTCCCAAGGGCAAACAAATCGGAAATCAGACTGAAGTAGGAAGAATATCATGCCTGTCTTTTGATGCAACAATAGATCAGTGCAGACAATGACCATTGCTAATAATTAAATTTAAAAAATTTGCTTGCTGAAATGGCGCCCATGCTTATTTCACATTACAACAAATAGAGGTTCAGTTCCCCTTCGGCGCTCTATAATCTTTGGTACAAAGCTCTAGGCAAGCGTGAGGAAAGGATTTTTGAATGGTTTTAAATGGGCCAATCAGCAGGAGGACAAACAATAAATCAACCAATCGTAACAGGGTTTTTCTCTTGTTTAAAACTAATGTAAATTTATTCTGGAAAATTAGTTTCTCTGATTACACATGTCGCAACCACAAAATTTACAGCCAAAAAGGAATTATACACCACAATCATCAATACTGCGTAATTTACAAAGCTTTTACAGCCAAAATACAAACTAGTTCTGTTAAATTTGTTAGTCAAAAGGAGACAAGGAAATCCAGTGATTAATAAATTGCAAAAAGCACAAGTTTTGTACTAGAAATCTACTGAAAAATGCTCTACAAACACCGATAGGTAAATTTTAAAAAAAAATGTATACATAAATAAGGAAATAAAATATGAAACAAATGACTTAAAGGGACACGTTGCCTTGGATCGGACGAGTTGGTCTAAAAATTTGGGGCGTTTGTTATAAAATGCATATGGTTAGAAAGATGTTTTAAAAGTAGAATACAATGATCCACACAAATATGCCTCAAAATTGCGTGGTTTTCCTTTTACTTTACAAACTAAAACGGCCGACCATTTTGTGGAGTCAAAAATTTGACTCCACAAAATGGCCGACCGTTTACAAATGCTTTTTATAGACCAACTCGTACGATCCAAGGCAACGTGTCCTTTTAAGCACAGCTCTGGTTTTGGGAGGATTTGAGGAAAATGCCATTCAAAGTTCCCGTGGGGAAGGGGGTAGGGGTAACCCCTAAAATTGTTGGTGGGGGATACACACTTCAACAACTCTCCACATATGACTTCTCAACAGGTCTTTATAAGGCCACATAAAAATAAAAAATTGTTGATCGTCCCCGCCCGACCCTACAAAACCCCCCGACCCCATTTTTTTTTTTTATGTGGCCTAAGCCTTGTCTATGTATTACACCAGTCCCAATGTTTGGTATTGCACAAGAGTGTCCAGATTGTTGAATCAGCTCACCCCCATCCAGCGGCCGATTTCACAAAGAGCCAAGAATTATCTCAAGTGCAAATCAACCTCAACTGCTAAGCAAAGTGTGATGTCACAATACAACTCACTATGGTAATACTGACAACTCATCTTACAAGATGAATCTTAGTGCTTTGTGAAATTGATTCCTGACAGGACACAAAGGCCGTGATGTGAAATTTCTTTCATCTGTTACTTTAAAGAAAATTGCATTTTCACATCTGTCGTTTTGTGAAATTAGTCTCTCGGTTACTCATCCTCGTCCCCGTTATTCTCCGAGCTTGTACTCAAGACTCGCTCTCACAAATAATTTATATACTCAACTATGATTCTGGGTTGAAGTCTGTCGCAACTAGTGGTCAAAGACAAGTTTTATCCGAGCTTGTGGTAGTGTTAGCGTTAAACTTGGTAAGAAATCAAAAGTACTGAAGAAACTACTTCAAATCATTTAATTTTGTACAAAATTGCATTTCGCATGTACAGATTTAAAAAACAAAGTGCTTAATGGAATATTTTACTGAAGTAAATATACAAATATGATGACTTTTGAAACGTTCTTCATTTGTCTGCCCTGCGCTAGTGATTTAGTGGTTGGGATTAATTTAGTTGGGATTAAGACCAGTTGGGATAAGCCTTTTGACAGCCAAAAGGTGGGATTAAAGCCTAACTGCAAGGATCTGCAGTGACTAATCCATTTTGAATACTCATGGCTTGAAATTGCTAGATTAATTTCATACTAGTTGAAATTGATATCAACAGTTTTGTTTACACTTCAGTTGAATTCCCCAAATTATCATTAATACAAATTAACATAAAAATTATTGTATACGTTAAGTCTTCCATATATACATACGCAAACACATCACCATTGCAATACATGTAGTAAACTGTGTAAATTAGCACTAAAAATCATCTGGGGCGGGAGTGAGTTTACAGGGGTTTTTTCCCATGCAAATTTTCTCTGTTTTGTCTCATTTGAATTGAACATTTGCCAAAAACTGCAATTTCTACACAATTGAATTCCTAAACAAAGTGGCTGAAGTCTGAAAAGTATCTAACTTTCTCTATTTCTGGCTCAGGCTTTCACCCACCATTTAAAATCCCAACACTCAAAGCGTAGTTTCAAAATGGCCAACTTGGCAAGAGCCAGAGCCATGTTCACATGGTTAACCACAGAGAAGTCCAGTACCCAGACCAAGTTAATGATGGACGAGTTTGGCACAACCAGACTGTCTGAACAGTAAGCCATATCCGATCTGAATGACTTTGGCTGCTTACCACAGTATTCCATCTTATGGGTGCCATATTTAAGGGCTGTAAGCCCCAAATTCTGCAGTAATTGGCACAATGAAATTTAGCCTAATTCACTTAGAATACCAGTCTTTGCTGATTAAGTCTTTGCTGAGCAAATCTTGCTTAACAATTTTCTGCTTAACATGTATAGCAGGATACCAATCACAAATCATACAAGTGAAATGCAAACATAATTTTGTTGTGCTTAGCTATTTTTTGTGCTTAAGTGTCTCTATGAAATTGGCCGCTGGAGGTTGGGGTGCAAAAACTTGCTTTCAAACCATGTAAAATAGCAACACTGGACTTAGTCTGAGGAATTCAAAGTGAACATTCACTTGTACCCGAACAAGGCAGTGTACCAGATATCAATCAAATTTTACTCGCAAATGGCTTATTCAGAAGAATAATACAAACCCATGCCGGAACAACAAATGACTTGACCCAAACAAAACAAATCCAAATCTCTTTTAAACTTGCTTAAGACGGATATATTTACAACCTCAATTATGTTGGATTGACAGTTCTGGTGTACATTAGATCTCCACATTACAAGATTTAAAAAAACATTTTGTTATCCTAATCAACAATACGCCTCTTGTTTACACTTCCAAGGCATTTGTTTACAAAATATTTGTATCTATCGTTAATAGATGAATCACAAAATATATACAGAAACAAACAGATCATTTGTCTTTCCTATTGTTGTCCCGGTAAATTTTTTGTATAAAGGTATGTTTTTACCTATTGTTTTTTTGAACAATTTATTCCTGTTACGAGATGTGAGTGCGAACCATAGAGGGCGCACTGTATCATGATTGAATCGCCCGTATTGTTTATATTTTGTCTGGGATGCATGAGAAAGATCAAATGTAGTTTTATGTTGATATGGCACATCAAAATAAGAACTGACATTAAGTGGAAATTAGTATCACATAAAGCAGAAATTCACATGAAAATGTAATTCTTCTACCAACCCGATTCACCTGGGCCCAATTTCATAGAGCTGCTTAAAAGCACAAAACGTAGCTAAGCACAACAAAATTATGCTTACCAGACTAAGGTTACCAACCAAAATACTATGCCACGTGTACAATTTGTGACCGGTATCCTGCTCATTTCTGCTAAGCAGAAAATTGTTAAGCAATATTTCCTGCTTAAGCAGCTCTATGAAATTTGGCCCTGATGTCATCACTCACTAAAAATGTTGGTTGCGCCACTTTTGGGGTTAAGAAACCTTGTGCAATAATAATAAAATAATCTGGCATTTATAGAGCGCCTTTTTCCAGAGATTGCAAAGCGGTATTATTGCGTATTGCGCATTTGTGGTGGAAAGGTGTAATGGTTAGATATGCACCATATATTTACATGCAATTTGACTCCGAACATGGCATACCGCGAGCAGAACGCTTGACGCGCCTACAAGCCAAAATGCAATTTGCCTGTAAAGATGGCGTCTGTTGGAAACTATCTAAAGGACAATCTGTGCTGCTGTCAAGTAAATGAGAAGGAAAAACTATTACAAATAAACAAACTTTTCCCTATACTTTTTCACGATGGAAATGGAAAAATACTCGTCTCTGTGGGTGATATATAAAACAAAAAATCACACAATCTTTTCTCACACATTTCGAATCAATGTAATCAAAAAAAGCCTAAAGGGCAAATTAGTCTGGCCCCTGTTTTTGTATGATGGGAAACAGTAATCCCTTTGGAGTAAAGTTAAGTCTAGGACCTACACAAAATTGACCATATTTTTGACCGCATGAGGGCCCTTTCATCAAGAAATTGTCTTGCATCACAATTACAGTTTCATCTTATTTGAACTGCCTGTCTGTAGTTTCCTTGCATCAATGATGAAATACATTAACATAATAATAACAATGAAAAAAAACAGTTTGTGTACTTGTTTTGCATCATGTAAATTCGGTTCACATACGCCCTCACGTGGTCAAAAATACGGCGAATTACAGTCTTCTGTTTCTACCCATTAACAATACTGTGTATATTTGAACAAGATGAATTTATACAAAAGTTTCTGTGTCAAAATGCAATGATCTCTTTTTACAACACAACAGATACTTTGAAAATACCGCACACCACATTGTAAAGTACCGATTAAAAGTTGTTGTTTGTCTGTGACGTTCCTTGAATTCTTTTGATTCAAAAGACAAGTGTGCAAGTCTTGCGCGTATTCAAACTCTGGGACCAAGTTGGTCTCAACCATATTCAGTTTTACGTGTGCGCGGTTCCGTTTCTTCAAACACTTTAGTTAAACTTAGTTTATGGGTTTAAAAATTAATTATATCATATTTGTTTGGAAAGTGAAAATTTAGCCATGAAATATATGAAAGTAAAATAAATTTAACAAATCAACAAAGAAAACCTAAGAATAAGACTCAACCTCCATTTCTGGTTACTTGTAAACAATTAAGAACTTTGCCCAACTGACGTTCATGTTATCAAACCCGTGTAATGGTCGCACAAAATCGGGTTTGATTGGCAATTTTTTTTTTTTTTTTAAATAACATCCTCGTCCCAAGTTTTTATTTTGTTCTGATGCAAAAAAAACCCTGAAATTGCATTTATAACAAATTGCTATGGGTATTTTTATTTTCAAGAATTTTGTATCTAGCCTAAATAGAATTTCAAAAGAAGATTTGATTTCATAGACAAATTTAGTCTTCATTCAAGTTGTTTTTGTCGTATTTCGATACGCGCTAGACTTGCACAGTCTATAACAGGAAAAATATTATAATAAAAGTAGTAAGCCAGTGTGATAACGATAATTAATCCCAAAGTTTTATTGTATTTAAGTTACTCATGAAGCGACAGGCTCAACTGGAGGCGTGGCTTGGGTTGTATTGTTCGCCAATTCCACATAGGGTGGAGGTTCCGACGTGGGCATGGGGGGATTGGAGGGTGTGGCGGCAGCAGGGTAAGGATATGCAGTAGGGGGGTAGGCAGGGTTGGGTGTGGTTTGGGGGTAGGCTGGGTTGGGTGAGGTTGGGGGGTAGGCTGGGTTGGGTGAGGTTGGGGGGTAGGCCGGGTTTGGTTGTGGGTAGGGTGTGGCTCCGTTGATTGGCATCACTGGTGGCTGGCAGTACGGTTCTGTCTTTGGGTACATGTAGGGTTTGTTCACCGCCTGTAAATAAATAAAAAAGACAATACTTATTAATATAAATTATGTAATTCCTGTAATTCTTGTTAAGAAACTTCAAAGCCACGACCCTCTGCATTGAGAGAATATTATCTTCTGTATAATGAATAATTAACCCTCCCACTGTCTGACCATTCAATCTCATCCACTGTGATTTGGAATGATGGATAGCCTGCAATATGATGCGATGGATGCGTCCACACAGTACACAGTCAACCCTCCTACTATCTGATCATTCAATATCATCAACTCTGGTTTTGGATCATACATAAACTATGCCGGCCTGCAATATGATATCATGTGGTGGAAGGCATCTAAACAGTATCAAGTAGTCAACCCTCCTACTGCCTGACCAATCAATATCATTTTAGAGGTTTACAGACGCTCCACTACAAATAAAAATTGTAATCTGATGACAAGGGCTACATGATTCACTCCCTGTCACGGCAACTTCATCTCTCTCCAGAAAACCTGAAGGCGCAGGGGGGTCAATAAAAATCAGGAAAAATCCCGACAAATCACAGATGACACGACAATTTTGAAAAGAAGAAAACACAAAAAACAAGATCCTCACCTCGTCATATGTAGGAGGACCTTGGTAGTAACTCTGTGGGGCAGTTGAGATCGGCTGAGCGGGGTAAGCCCCCGTGGAGGCGGTGATCCCTCGTGGGGGTGGGATGATGGCACCGGGGCCGGCGATGATGGTGCTTCGGTTGCTGGTCATGTATGCCTGGCGACGGCGGTAGAAACCACACCCGCCACAGCATGTCATCAAGATGAAGAAAACAATGAACCTTTTTGGGGGGAACAAATATCAATAAAGTTGGGTTGACGTCGAGTTATACCCTTCATGATTTCATGATTAAGTGTTAGTTTTCATGCTTTTATGAACTTGGGTTGACGTTGAGTTATACATGTACCCTTTGTGATTTCATGATAAAATGTAGGTTCTCATGCTTTTATGAACTTGGGTTGACGCTGAGTTATACCCTTCATGATTTCATGATAAAGTGTAAGTTCTCATGCTTTTGTGAACAGCAGAATTTGGAAATACTGTATTGAAATGATCAGTTGTGATACTACGGCTCTGTGCAAATGGATGGCAAGGTAAAAAACACTTAATATCGGTTGATTTTGATAGAATTGAAGCAGTTAGGAAATACAATCAGTGGAAACCTCTCAATGCCACGACGTAATCCTCTTCTGTACAACAAGGACAAAGGCCTGGAATAGGGAATTACACAATAACCTCCGCACAAAGGCAGAATTTGAGCAGTATTTCTTTTTACCACCACCTGTCCTCATTGTGTGGGTGAAATGAAGCGTTGCATGGTGAGTGCGCGCTTTGTAGTGGAAGTTACTGCTGACCTTTTGTTCTGGTCATCCAACGTGTCACAAAAATACAAAATTCACGTCCCCCTGGCATGCATCCAGTGATAAATTGGCGCTTGTTAACACATCATCCTTAAAGGCACTGAGCACGTTTGGTAATTGTCAAAGACCAGTGTTCTCACTTGGTGTATCCCAACATATGCATAAAATAACAAGCCTGTGAAAATTTGGGCTCAATTGGTCATCGAAGTTGCAAGAAAATGATGAAAGAAAAAAACAGCCCTTCTTTCAGATAGGAATAAAAGGCTTCTTGCAAGAAGTCTTTTATTATTTTAGTGAGAAATTACCTCTTTCTCAAAAACTACATTACTTCAGAGGGAGTCGTTTCTCACAATGTTTTATACAACAGAAGAAATGAAGATTGAATAAAATTCCTCCTCCAGGGAAAAAAATAAAATTAAAAAAAATAAAAAATGTTTTATACAACAGCTCTCTGTTGCTCGTTACCAAGTCAGTTTTTATGCTAATATATATTTTGAGTAATTACCAAACGTGTACAGTGCCTTTAACTAGTTAAAGCAGATGATGTTCAAGTTTAAACCAAGAAAGCTTCATATATCTATTTTATTCTAATCAATTATTTCATAAAATATTTAATGGCCTGATATTTTCGACCCTTGCAAGAGTCTCTCCCGAAGGCTAATAATATAATTATTTCATGAATGTCACGAGTCGTGTGCTTACCAGAAATACCAGATGTTCCAGAAGCCATAGCTGTAGTAACCTCCATCATAGTCAGTGCAGCACGATGACCCACTACAACAGTATTGGTTGTAGTCACAGCTATTGAAAAGAGAGAAGAAAAAAACAAAGATGAGACGGTTACTTCAAAACATAAAAAAAATGTCAGGCCTGGAAATTACACCGAGGCCGCTGAGGCAATGTCCTCTGTTGCTCGTGGTCTTGGCCTTGGTGCCCCTTCAGAAGTTTCCCATAGACTTGAAGATTCAATGGTCCGTCAAATTTTAGTTTACACTAGTCCATTTAGGTGGGGGTTGGGTTTTTTTGACATTATAATTTGCTTGGGACTTGCAACTTGAAGCCAAGAGTGCGTTTTCGCAGTCGTAACCAATAACTGTTGACTTGGCCATTGGTTAATCACTGGTCAGTGACCGTAACAGTTAATGGTTACAGCCGCGAAAACGCACGCCATGTGAACAATCAGTGGTTTGTACACGAAGCAGTGTATTTGTATTGTACCATGTATTTTTGGTACATGTGTAAGTGACAACAATACATTTTCATTGTAAAGATTTTATACAATACAGATGATGACAGCGATATTAATGGGTTTTTGTTGACCTTTTTAAACAACAAACATCGTGAACAGCATTTACCTCCTTCCAGCCTTTGCTAAGTCATCGCTCACCATGGCCAGAGACACGTAAAGGTCAATGCCAAAAGTAACAATAAAATGTTTGTGTTTGTCATAGCGCTTGAAGTAAAATTTCCTGTGACTTTGCTTTTTTTTTTGCTTTTTTTTTCAAAGGAGGGGTTCAAAGTAAACAAATGGATTGGCTGGTGCCATGTATTATTTATATCTCTTTCACGAAGCCCATTTACGGATTCCTAATTGGTCAAGGAAACTCATGATGCCCATTTATGGATTCCTAATTGGTCGAGGAACTCATGATGCCCATTTACGGATTCCTAATTGGTCAAGGAAACTCCCTACTCGCTATTGTGATAACTTTATAAATACTCCTGCCGATGTGATAGTTTCCACGCAAGAAGTCAAGGTATTTGTTGAGAGTGCAAATCCTAGCCGTATGTGTCTTAATTATGTACACTTTGTATAAATATCATTACATGTAGTTGTCCAATAGTACAATATAGGACGATGCACAAGCACCATCTCAAAAATATCGGCAATGCATCTTGGGAAACCAAGTACAGTTTCAAAACTGTCGTTTTTAACTATTCATAAATCAAATAAGCACATGGTGACGATTTTAAACTGTCAGATCTTGCTGTATTCAAAACTCACACGTTCGAGTAATGGTCGGCCAACCATTGCTTCAAAATGATACAAAATTTTGCATTTTTCTTTAAAATGAAAACAACACAGGGCGAAACGATTTTACTGGGCCAAATTTCAAAGAGCTGCTTTTGAAAGCACAAAAAGCAGCTAAGCAGAACAAAAACTATCCTTACCAGAACAAAAATTATGCTTACCAGAACAGGGTTACCAGCCAAAATACCATGTCACATGTACAAGTTGTGACTGGTATCATGCTCATGTCTGCTAAGCAGAAAATTGTTAAGCAATTATATTTTCTGCTTAAGCAGCTCCATGAAATTGGGCCCTGGATACTTGGGAAAAACATGTCCTTTCAGTCAAGTAAGTTATTCTGTAGTAACTTGAAGGTACATTTTTGTCATGACTGCAAATGAAATCTTCATGTACCTTTAAAATTACAAGTAAATTAACACACAATTCATAGGAAACTCTAATCTACAACAAACTGGGACACGGTTTTTCCACTTCATTGTCGTAACTCAAATCCAACGTCACGTAACGCAATATCATACTGATGTTTGTACCATGTACATGTACACGTACACCTGATACGCAAGCACCCATGCACAACCCGTATCGCGGACAACATCCGCAACATGAATGTAAACCTGACCAGCCGTCACTAATAATGCTGAACACCCCCAGGCTGCACCTTCGGCACTGTGTCTGCAAGGCTTTCAAATCTTTATTTACTTTTAAAAATACATCATGCATATGTGTAGCAACAATCAGATGACAAAAAAACAGGCTCTGTGAATACCGGACATAATTAAACATAGTACATTTTTTCTGTTGAACATTAATCAATTGCACAGTTTGGGTGCACGCTCTGTAGAATACATACAAATACATGTACAGCACATTAAAGGCAACATGTACATATGTACATGATGAAGTTCAGGAACACATTCTTTAGAATACACATCAAATTCTACTATTTGTACAGTTTTATATTAAGCACTCAGTTTGAGTACACATTCTGTAGAATACATAAAAATACAGTACAGGCAAAGATGTACATGAAGTACAGAGAACACCTCAGAGGGAGTCGTTTCCTACAATGTTTTATACTATCAACAGCTCTCCGTTGCTAGTTACCAAGTAAGTTTTTATGCTAAAATTTGTTTTGAGTCATTACCAAACGTGTACGATACCTTTAAATACATCTCAGTACAATTGTGATAAAAACATGAAACTACATTAGTACACACATCTTTTATATGCGACTTTTGCCGCTTAAACGACCAAAAATGTTATGACACAACATCAGCAGATTTCAAACAACTATATTTATTTAGTTAAAAGTTCAGATCATTTTCAGCAATTCATGTTGAAAACCGAACCAATCATTTGGTTTTTTTAGAGTGCAATTGGCAATGAGGATGACGGAGCATTTTAGCAATACCAGAATGTCGAAACATGTTTCGCATACAAGGCCGAGTAAAAAAAAACAAGTTAAGCATCCGGGTTCCTGAAAAAAGAGAAGCGTGAGGGGCTTTTTATTTTTTATTTTCCAAGACAGCCACCATTCTTTTTAAAAATTTCGAACAACCATTGGTTTTTCCACTGTTCAACACACAATTTAATTAAAGGAACATGTTAGACAAGACATTGAACACGTTTACAGTGGTTTTATTTAATAGTTTGTTGAGTAAAACCCCTGCTGTAGCTCACTTTCACAAGAATAAATATGAATGTGTAACTAAACGATCTGTTTTTAACCGTGTAACCAGCACAGGCAAAGTTCTGACTTGCAAGTATTATTTGTAATTAATACTACAAAAGGGAAATTAATCATATCGATTCGAGTTAGTCATAAAAAGAGAGAAGATTTCTGATTTCTGGACCGTGAAATTGCCCATTCATGTAAAGGTTGTACATCATGATCCTTCATGCACAGTCTACCGTATTCATGTACCTCAGCTCGGTAGCCATCTTGTATCTTATTCCCTGAACACCAAGGTTATATTTAGGTGCAATGCTGAATGCTTAATAATGGTTATCAGACTATTTTCTGTCTGCCAGTCTGCAGGGGGGGGGGGGGCAACCTTGCTTGTAAATGTCAATACTGCATCCTGGGCTCAATTTCATAGAGCTGCTTAAGCAGAAAATACTGCTTAAAAAGCTTCTGCTAAGCAAATGTTAGCAGGATACCAGTCACATACTGTACATGAGAAATGGCAATCTGGCTGGTAACCATACTTTGGTAAGCATAATTTCATAAAAAACTTCTGCTAAGCAAATATTAGCAGGATACCAGTCACATACTGTACATGAGAAATGGCAATTTGGCTGGTAACCATACTTAGGTAAGCATAATTTTGTTGTGCTTAGCTACTTTTTGTGCTTTTAAAAGCAGCTCTATGAAATTGGGCCCAGCTCATCAGTTTTCTTAGTAAGGAATAACATCCTGTTTTTAATCAGATGTTTGGGAATTATCACTGATGCATGACGCGAGAAATCTACAGCGGGTTGGTTGTGAAAATGTCAATGCTGCATTAAGCTAATCATTTTTTCTTAGTACGGAATGAATGATGATTAAAGGGTCTATACGTTTGGTAATTACTCATCAAATTAATGGCAATAAAAACTTACTTAGCAAGAAGTACAGCAGCTTCTAGACTAATAATATAAAGCATTTTGAAGTAATGTGGCTATCATGGAAAAAGATATCAGTTTTAATCCAAAACAAATTGAATCTGAGAAGCGTGTCTATCAGAACATTTCTCAGGTTGTGTATATTCCAATTGCGGATTATTCTTCCTGCGTGGACATAACCGCTCCAGATTTTCAGCAATATCTCAAAAACGCTACCACCTTTTGAAATGAAATTTTCACAGGTTAGTTTTATGGTATCTACAAGTACCACTATATAGGATTGAAACAAACAGATATTAAAGGGGAAAACGCCTTGGTGCCCTTCCCCTATCAAGAACAAAGCATCGGGCCTGCAATACAATTTATTGTGAGTTTTTTTCTTCTTCTTCTTTTAACCCTAACGAAGCCAAGTCATTCAATATCCTCATTGCCAAAGTGCAGGATTTCGAAGGATTTGAGCTATTAGGGATCTGCAACACAGGAGGATTTCGAAGGGTTTGGGCTAAAATGAGTTTTTGTTAGGGTAGGATTTCGCAGGACTTGGGCTATCAGGCTGTTTTTACATAGGAGGATTTTGAAGGTTTTAGGTATTATGCAGCTTAGCCAAAATAGGATTCTGAAGGTTTTGGGCTTTTAGGGGTGGAGTTTGTAATAAAGCCGAGCACCTATAGTAAATCACAAAGGTGACTCCTTAACTTGTCTCAAAAGGATTTTGAAGGATTTTTGCTAATATGTATACTTACAATAAGTTGAAGGATATTGAAGGATTTGGGCACTTTAGGGTTATGACAACTTTAATCTGAAGGATATCGAAGGATTTGGGCAGTATGTCTACCCAAGGGCCTAGTCTGTTAGGATTAAACATGTGGCCGGCTAATGAAATGACAAGCCAACTCAACCTGATGGGTAATTACTGAAAGGCAAACCGTTGGGTAGAAAACGCCATCAGGACTTAGAGTATGTGTCAATAGAATACAATTTGAACAACACCCTTTTTTTCAGGAACCCGGATGCTAAACTTTGGTTTTTTTTTACTTGGCCTTAAAATACATGTACGCGAAACATGTTGACATTCGGATATTGCTAAAATAAATGCTCTGTCATCCTGATTGTCAACACCAAGTAAAAATTGGACTTACTGTACAACACCGGAAAATAATCTTCCCTGTGACATTACACTGGCTTTGTGAAATATATATTCCAAGCTTGTATCATCAATTAAAGGGACAATCCCATCACCTAATCTGCCATACTTTAGAGAAGGGTGGTCAGGTAGGCGTAGTGGTACCTTTCCTTGCTTTCACCTCTAGGACCCTGGTTCAAATCCCACCGGGGGCACTATGTGGATTGGGTTTTCAGTCCCTACCTGGGCCCAATTTCACGGCTCTGCTTACCGCGGAATTCTGCGCTTACGCCCAGCTGCGTCCCATAGAAATACACACGTTACAATGCGCGTAAGCGCAGAATTATTTGGTATTAAAGCAGTGCCATGAAATTGGGCCCTGATTGCGTGGGTTTTCCCTGGAATATTAACTCTGGGGTTTTCCTCTCACATCTAAAACTGAAACTTCCTTCCTTGTCTTCTCTCCATGGGGTTCATGGCTAGTATAGTGATTAAGTTCGCTTTTCTGAGAGTCCTTGGCTTCACAACCAGAATTAATCAATGAAATAACTAGAACAGCAGAAGCTGCCAAGGCGAGCTGCCAAATGCCCGATAGAGAAACAATGAATAATAGAAAAACAAAAATTTGATCAACTGATGTTCAAAGAGGTGGGGAAAATTAACAAGTATGTAGTTGACCATTGCCTACTTGGTTTGACATGTGGGAAAGAGGCAAAAATGTTAACAAAAAGTCTTAATGCGGATGGCCGGACAGAAGCTGTTTAATTTCCAGAGGGTAATAATGTACCCTGAAAACTTTAACATTTTTAAACAATTTCCATTTGCACACTGTGGATCCAACCACATTTTGGCTGTAAGACAAATGAACTGCAATTGAGAGTGAAAACAATTATTTTTTTCACAACAAACTATCTAACACCATGAGGCAAAAACTTTAACAAAAAGTCTCAATGCGGATGGCCGGACAGAAGCTGTTTAATTTCCAGAGGGTAATAATGAACCCTGAAAACTTTAACATATTTAAACAATAGAAAAACTTGACCACAATTTCCATTTTCACCTAGTGAATCTATTCACACAAAAACAATTACATATCACAACAAATTATCTAAGGCAAAAACTTTAACAAAAAGTCTCAATGCGGACGGCCGGACGGACGGACGGACGGACAGACGGACGGACCACGGACGGACAAAATCGGTATTACATAGGCTCGCATTCTGCTAAAGCAGCTCGCCAAAAATACTATTTTGATATTGGGACAGGCTTAGGACAGGCTCAAGTAAGGCTACGAACTGGAAACGTTAACATACCCCCATCTTTGGACCATGAAAATTTGTTCGTAAAACCTTCCAGGGAGTATTGGATTCGCGATCCAATCCTTATTCCAATCGTTTCATCAACGAAACCCGCCACTTCAACCTTCGGTACCCATGACTGTGACTCATGATATTCTTTGCCATGGGTGCCCCCTGGCTGTGTGGAGCCCTTTTTTTTAGAATTCTGATAGAAACAAAAAATTTACATTTTTCTCATTAGATTGTTCCCTTTTCCATAACCCGGGGAAAACACTGTGGACACTGCCCCTAATTAGAGAACTGAATTTGAAGGTCTGAAACTCTCAATGGTTGGTTTTTGACATGTTTGGGGAGGACACCATACAACATGTATCCGGCTGAATATAAAATATCTTCCAAGGCAATTTTTTTTTTTTCGTTTTTGAATTTCAACTATCAGATGATGTTTTAGGTACTACAACAGCATACACACATTGTAAAGAAAGACGTGTGTATGCCTACACAGAACACATTAGGCCACATATAAATTAAACAACTGTTGATCGTCCCCGCCCCTTCCCTACAAAACCCCCTGACCCCATTTTAAACTTTTTTTAGTTATTTTTTTATCATAAAAAAGCGGCCTTTTCAATGATCTTTTCAGTAAAATTTGGCTCCCAAATTTTTCAGCTGAAATATTTTTTCAAAATCTAAAGGTTCGAAAAGATGTTCGAAGAAAGGTTATTCATGTTGGTAAAAACAAGACAAATTCTTCAAATATTTACTTAGGCTACACTGCGTTTTAGTTTTTTGAAAATGTTTACAGAAAATGTCATCTATAGGAGTTAAATGGGTTTTTTAAAAAAACAATTAAAAACATCAAAATCACACAAGCCCTCTGTTTTATAGTGATTGTGATGATTTCTTTATTCTTTATTTCATATTTTGCCTTGTCAAAAAACTATACAAAAAAAAACCTCCCAGCCCCACTTCCCCCACCCCCAAAAAGGACGATCAACAATTTTATTTTTGTATGTGGCCTTATACCTTAGTTTCCTTAGTACATTAAGGGAGAATGGGTGTGGATTTGTATACACAGTGTACGTGCTGTGAGTGTCCACTTACATGTATTGTACCACTACCATGTTCTTGTTGTACACTCACAGTCAGTGTTCCATGATAAAAGAAATGTGTCTGCAGTTAATGTGATCACAATGCACTTCAGGGACGTATGTGCCATGTAATAAAAGCAACAATACACTCAGTTCTTCTATAGCGCTTTTCACACCCGAAGGGCATCCTAAAGCATTCATTATTTTTTTCTACAGTGATGCAGAGCTCTGTTTGAAATTATAAGACCCATTTTATTTGGTTCACAAGGTTTAGTGGTGCAAACTAATACAGCCAACCATGCCAGAAAACACAGGGGCGAACCCCTTCTCTTAGCGCTAGGTGTACTGGGTTCTTTTACATGCGTTACACAACACATAGGACCAACGGCTTTACGTCCCATGCAAAGGAGGAAGCAATAACCAGTGTTCTCCAACCTATAGAAAAGACGTGGCGCACCGCCACGCTTTCTGCGGCGCGCGCCACGCTTTTTTGTTTTGTTTTTTTGAGCACACTAGTCACACGGAATTACAAGGTAAGAAAACGAAATGCGGTCGGGCTACCAGACACATACGTTTCCTCTAGTGGGTGCCTAAGATAAATTGGTACCAATAAATTAAATTAAATTGGTTTTTATTTCAAGTAGGCCTAAGTGTTTAGAAAACCAGTATTTTACTTTGTGTTCTTAAAAACTGTAAAAAGATTTCCTCAAAAAAGTCTGAGGAAAGTGGCCAGGATTCACCTTAGAATGCACCACAGAGCATCTAGGATCAAAAATTTTCCCGGGGCCCGCTCAAGGACCCCACGCCGTAGAGGCTTCGCGCTTCGCGCTCGCATTGTACGTACCCCCTCGCAGTTTTCACCACACCAAGCACCAACCGCGGTGCGGCATGCAGCACTTGTGCGTATGGATTGGGATATGTACGTACTTTTGCATTGTCAACATTGCACTTTAACTATTTCTAAACCACAGAATGACATGTACTTCCTATGCTTCCATGAATTTGGTAATTTTGTAATATATCATACATTCAACATGTACTTTGTAACTTACGATGGATATAAAGAAATTGTGATTCATACCACTTGAGGTTTGACCCGGACATGATCCCCAGAGATCCTTAATGATTTCCACATAACCAGGATTCCAACCAAGGCAAGTTTTGGTGATAATCAGCCAGTGCAAAACAACTACATGTTTACGTCTTCCAAAACAAATTCACATTTGTATTTACTTTGTCTCTTTTTTTGTTCACTATTGATTCGGTAAATTTGTGATTCAAACCCTTTTTAATATCTGTCGGATGTAATGTTGGTTACACTAGACAACTCATTCTACCACCCCGCTAACCCCCCCCCCACCCGCGTCTCCTTTCTGATTACTGTTCTTGATCTACCTTCCGCATATTTTGTCTTCACTCCCTGATTTTCACTTCATGGCAACTTTTCCACCCGGCCACTTTTTGCAAAATCAAGAAGACGACAATTTTACCAAGACAACAAAGTACTTTTCTTGCACAACACTACCAAAGCTCCTAATCTAGAACTACAATTTTTATCTGCCCTTCCTGAAGAATGGTCGAGCTACAGTTTGCCATTTCCATATGTTTACCATCTACACGTTATCCCTCCAGTATAGGTTAAGCTGTTTACTCAGTGAACCTTAATGCTTGGATATGTTAGGGACAAATACATTTAGATGACCCGCTAAAGCATTTTGACTTTTGGAAAAATCACAGTCTGGGTAAACGCCCTTTGTTGATTTAGGTGTGATCGTGTGACAAAGGTTCAGTTTCACGAAAGCCGATTAGCTCAAGACTTTGATAGGGATGAGATTTGATGGAGGTGAAAACGGGCCTGGCTTCCCCCTTATTCTAGACCCAGAACCTCCCAGATGTTACAATTTCAGAGGTTTACAGACTCTGTGCATTAGCGGAAATATGAAACTACAGGTTTGGACAAAATGTGCACAACATGTTATTTCTCTCTTTGGTGACTTTTTCTCTTTCAAAAATGTTTAAATGAGATTTTTTTTCAACAAATCCTGAAATCAGGAAAAATCCTGATAAGTCCCATGCCTGCTTCGATTAGAAGACACTGGTTACCAGCCAAATGCTGTGTCATTTACATTGTTTGTTGTGACTGGTTCCCCACAGTTACATCAATTCCCGCAATTCCACTTTCTTGCAAAACAGCTTTACGAGAGCTCAGCTGAGGCCAAAAAGTTGATATCAAAATTGGAAACAAGAAAATGGTAAATCTATTCTTAAAATAAAATACGTACTAATTGTCAAAATAATTTGGGTACGTACAACAGACATCAATCAAAACAGTTGACCACTTGTTCTCTTTAAAGGTATTATACAGGATTGGTAGAGCTGACAAAATAGTCGCAGACAGTGTTTCATGTTTTGTGTGTTCAACCGAATACATGAAATTAACAAACCTGTGAAAATTTGGGCCTAATCCGTTGTGCGAATAAGGAGAAAATAGTATAAAACCATGCACAATTTTAAGCATGTAAACTCATTGTCCTTAATTTTGTTTGTAACCAAAATCAGCTGAACTGTTGCATTTTTTAAATAGGTTTTCAGATACAGGTTTCTCGAATATGACTTCATTTTCATGGGGAAATATTTCATAGAAGAAACAGTTTTAGTATGAACTTCATAATCAGTAAGCTTTCAGACTAAAATTAAAAAATTATGTTTTTCATCCTTACCAATCCTGTACAATACCTTTAAATGAATTTTAGCATGAGACTGATGGTTAAGACATGCCTTCACCAATAATCTTATATACTTACTATACGTTATCTGTATTTGGGCAGAGCTCTGCGTTAACCTGGAATTTAGAAAACGAGAAATAGAAAAAAGAAAGACAAATTATAATCTGTTTTATCCAATTATTGTTTATGGTTGTGTTGTAACACGGTACCTCATTTCCCCTGTTTGCAGCTTTTTGTTTTAGCTTCAATAATCTAAGCACTTGGTCACGTCCCCTAGTCTACCTAAGAATGAGCTACGACAGAATATTTTCCCCTCAAGCTGTTTTTGTTTAATGGTTGACAGGGCTCAAATTTGGGGAAAAACTCCACAAGACTTGTAGCTCAAAATGTTTACTCGACCAGATGTTCTATTACAAGACCAGTCAGAAGAAAAGATTTGAACTGTTTAATTAGAACAAGCACTGAGAGAAGATTTATCTCATATTCTTCAATACTCAACAACAGAATTGAAAGATTTTTAACAGACTGAAACTGAAAGTCAACATTTGAACAAAAACACAAGACCGCCGAACTTGTCGAATCATGAGCTTACTGGCCCGGTGCTGAAATCACTGGCCTCGGGCCTGGGGTTTGCATGCGCAGAGTTCGCCAGTAAAGCAGAGCCATTAAATTGGGCCCTGGATGTGGACAATAAAAATAAAACAATAAATTTGGTACTTTAATCATGGAGGAAGAAAATGCTTTAATTAATATGTCGGCTACTCATGTATGCATTAAACATGTCAAAGGGGGCACTTTCCGTCTGCTGTTGAAATAGCATTTCGGATGATTCTCTTTTTACTGTCGCCGGTAAAATATCAACTGGCACTGCCTAAATATGATTATTACTTAATTTTGTTGACCTTTCTTTATAAAAAGCATGAATATAGGAGAAACGAGGATAATTAGTGGAGGATTGTATGGCATTTTAGTTTCACTTTTATACTTAGCAGAGTTTTGCCATGCACTGTATTTTACTATTATTTTATTTAGCCTAGCTAGGGTTAGCAGTTAGCGACCAGCCCCATGGATGGATTTAATTATTATTATTATTATTAAAATAATACAGGCAGTTATTATAATATATAAATCGTTATTCACAACAAAAAGTCTACAGTAGTTATCAAAAATTATACGGACATGACGGACGGTAAAGTTTTGAAAAATTATTGACAAACAAACTGTATACACTAGCACTGCAGTCTAGTCTCCATTTAGAACCCCAAAAATGCTTACCTGTGCTACGAATATAAAAAGAAAAGAAAATAAGACACTCCAGGCATTATCTCTACCCATTGTTGTAAAGTTCCTCCAAAAATCCTCGATGTCAAAAATGTAAATGAACAAAATATAAAGGCAGTTGTGATTACAGTTTTATGCGCGTTGCAAACATTTCACGATCGCAAGACTTTCATTCAATTCAATGACTGTCCAATTTTATTGTGCACTTTGTATCACAAAACCCATGCATGGCAATGCAATAACACTCACATACACACAAAGTGATGACGCTCCACCTTTTACGCAAGCCTATAAAAAAACGTTCACCAGCCAACTCGGCACAAACGCCTCAGACACTTTGCAGACGTTGCTTTGGGACACTCGACCTCATGTACTCGGCACCAGGGGACGACTTGACCGACGTTCCTCGTGTGCCCAAGTTCTGATGACGTTCAACGACGCTTTTGGAGTGTGACTTCATACCCTAAAAAAAAAAACTATGCGCCAAGTTGACTGAGGCGGAAGTAAAGGTTCAAAACTTCCCTCCATGATCCAACCGACAGCATTGAATTCCCGGTATTTTCTTTACGTCACACTGTATAGAAAGGACCAATCAACTTCCAACTTTTGTGATGACTACCAAACCCATGGTAAATCATTACATTTTGAGCAATGTCTAAAAAGAATTGTCATTGCCAGAAACTTGTTAGTGTGGTTTACAGGGTGGGGTGGTGGTGATGGTCATTGACCGAGTATGGGGGAAGGAGCGGCTAAACTGTAAAAAACGCTGATTTGGTACACCCCCATCTTATGAAAATTCCTCAGTTTATTTTGGTTGTTGTAATATTTTTTATAAAATAATATCAAGTAGTATTAATAAACCCACAAGGAAAAGAAAAAAATAATAATTCCTGCGATAGATAACTTGGCTTATTGCAGCTAAGATAACCTGTTGTGTTGACGGTTAGTTCCTTTCGCAAAGATTAGACCATTGAGGAAGGAAACCGCTATGGTTAGACCATGGTTAGACAAAGAAAACAATACGTAAAGCACCGCACCCTTTGGCTGGGGTTTTGATGCAACGACTGTCAAGTTAGTATAGCGTTGGTTTCGGTCCGTATGTTCCTTTTCTCTCTCTACTATCTCTCGGGTCCTATAGATGCAGTCGCCCGGTCACGTCCATTCAGATCACCAATAGTTGTCATTTTAATGCGCCCTGTATAATAAATTTGTATATAATGACCATGGAGGTAGGATGATAATGACACCCCTGGATAAACTATGGGTTCTTCACCCCCCCCCCCCCACCCCCACCTCCACGGGCCCAACGCAGCACAATTGTAACAGAAGGCGGGTAATTGAACGGCAAATGTTTTCACGTGGTGATGATGACACCATCATCACACCATGCACACAGGTGTCATAGGGAAATCTGTCCACGGAGATTCTGTCCCCCATAATGGGAAATTAACATGGGCTGAAGGAGGATGATTCAAAAGAGGGCGCTATCAGAAGAAGTTTGTGCACAGTTCGCCGTGTGGATGGGGGACAGAATCTCCGGGGCTTGACAGAATCGCCTGCCACACCGGTAGGCCTACCAGCAATAATGCAAGGAAGACAACGACCGTGATGCTGGAGCAGATCTATCATTTTATTGTCGCACAAGTTTTGGTTTTTGATTTGTTTGTTGTTTGTGTGTGGGGTGTTGGGGTGTTGGGGTGTTGGGGTGTTTGTTTGTTTGTTGTTTGTTTGTTTGTTTGTTGGGGTGTTTGTTTGTTTGTTTGTTTGTTTGTTGGGGTGTTGGGGTGTTTGTTTGTTTGTTTGTTTGTTTGTCTGTCTGTTGTTTGTTTGTTTGTTTGTTTGTTTGCTGTTGCTGTTGCTGTTGCTGTTGCTGTTGCTGCTGCTGCTGCTGCTGCTGCTGTGGGGGGGGGGTTCAAACGAAGCCTGGATTCAGGGCATGTTTCTGAATAGTCGATGAAGCTTGGATAGTGCAGTTTATAGTGACGGGGTCGGGTGTAGAAAAAGTTGTATGTTTAGAGGTGATAACCTTTCACTGTTAACATTTTCCCCTTGAAGCTCTTCTTGCAGCAGAGCACCCCTTTGGTTAATTTCTTGGAATTCGTTGTATTATTACCCTTCATAATGTGGTTTCACAGTGCAAGGAGCATTAGGATATGCCTCATAAGTGAACTAAATCACTGTAGCTTGCAAGCCTGAGGAAACCTTTAACAATGGTGCTTGCTATAATGTGAACCAGAAACACTGGGGTTAACCCCTGCTCTTCTAGGTGTTTTTGGTTCATTTTCGTGCATTACCAATACGGGACCTACGGCCTAATGTCCTAATCCGAAGGACAAAGCAAAATAGTTATGGTGGTATCTTGTTCAAGGACACAAGTGCCACGACCAAGACTCCAACCCACAATCTGCTGATCAGAAGGAGCTGCTTTGAGCATAAAAAGTAGCTTAGCACAACAAAATTAAGCTTAGTAGAATAAGGTTACCAGCAAAAATACCATGTCACCATGTACTATTTTTTGACTGGTATCCTGCCTACTTATATTTGCTTAGCAGGAAATAATAATTAAGCAAAATTGTCTGTTTACGCAGCTGGATGGAAAGCCACGACACGCCCATCTTTTACTATCTGTTTTCTTTTTAGTCTGCAACTTGCTTTGGCATTATGTTTGGTCATGGCTTTTCTTTTCCTGTGTTGGTCTTTGTTTCGTTTTGACTATGTTTTTGATCTTGGTATGACTGTATTTCAATTTCTGGTTTTACTTTTTGTAAATTGTTTAAAAGTTTTTCGCCTGAGGAAATCTACAAATAATTGAATACCTCTGGCCCACTTCTTTTATTTCCTCGCGTCTTTACCATTCGATCATACGATCAGTTTAGACTTTGTTCACACATCAGCTTTTAGTTTTATTTAAGTTATTAAAGGGTCCATAATATGAGCTATAGTGCGACTGAACGTCAGTTAATTTGATTTAGTCCAATGGGCGTATGGGGACTCTTTGGTTGGGGTGTGGGGGCAGAGGGGTTGGTTTGCCCGAAATTTCACACAAGTACAAACATAAATACAAATTTCTGACCCGAATAGAATGTATTTTATTGTTTTGCTTTCTGGCAATTTTTTTCCCTTTTGCTGTCCTCGACACAGTTTTGTCCGAATTGTGGATGCAATTTCCCTCCTGCCCCCCCCCCCCCCGTCGTACGCCTAGTCATGGGCGTATGAGGACTTTTTTGGTTAAAAAAAAGTGTTAATACCGGATACGTCTTGTTTGCTTCTATGGCCATTCCCTTCATGCTGTGCCCAAATTTTCCTCCACTTCTTTGCCCGCCATTTGGGAGGGCAGTTTTCACCATACCCATGGTCGCACGACTATAATTCAATGTGCAAAAAACCCCTCTAGTCATTAACAATTTCCTCTTGGCATTATTATGTTGTTTGTGTGTGCGTTTATTTCTCAAGAAAAACCCCCGGAGTTATCATAAACTCTATGGTTAAGATTGAAAGTGAGCCCTCTCTTGGCGATTGTCGCAACACAGCCGTGACGCTGAAAAATCGTAACCCAGCGAATTCGATATATTATAGCGCTCTCATCAAGATGCATCAAGGCTAGCTGCTGTGGCCGGTCGTTGATGAAAGTGTTTATCCCAATGTAGAGCATTGTGATCGGCTGCCTGGCTCTTCTCTTCAATTCATTTGTCATAATTTATTTCAATCGTCATCGCCAGATACATTGCATTCAGGCTTAACCAAATCGAGAGCAAAGGTTATACAAAATCGACGACCGCAGTCAGTGTACTGTGCAGAGGAGAGTCTCTGTCCCTGAGCTGACGCCCCCCACGGACACGGGTTGCCAGTTCTGCCTCCTTACCTTGTGCGCCGTGATCCTCCTCTTCACGGTCGAGTGACACCACCATCTCCCGCTGCTGCTACTAATCTCCCCGTGGATGTCTTTTTGCGCTGCATTTCAGATCATCTTGTTGGAATTTGCAGGAGATTCGCATAACACTAACACTAACAGAAAGGATTTTGCAGTCGGGCAGTTGTCTTTTTGAGTTTACCTGTTATTGCGTTTCTTTCAACAAGAAAGGGGTGGTCGATTCATCATCATGGCGGAAAGTCCCACCGAGAAGACTCACATAGCCAGCAATGAGGTAAAGTTATTAAAGAAAAAAACAAATTCTCATTGCTAAATTGCTAGCTTGTTTTAGTTGTTGTGTTCTGCATTGTATTAACCTGGTGGGTGACTTGTCATGTTCTCTTTATTTACTAATGCTAGAAATATTCAATAGGCCTATTTTTCGAATCCAACAATAATGGTGTTACTTTTAGTTACGTTTCACTCCTCAGGATGTCCAATGCTCAACTGGAGAAGCTCCTACTCCTAGAACTATGAGGTTCGTTCCGCTATCGTCTCGTGAAGACTGAAGCGGAACAAACCTCGTAGTTCTAAGACGGAGTAAAGAAGCTCCTACATGTAGCTATAAAGTGAAACGTAATAACAAGTAACATCTACATTATTATTGCTGGATTTGAAAAAACAAACCTCTTAACCATGGTTATAAACAATCCAGATGAACTTATTTAACTATTTTGCTTGGAAATGTTTAATTAAATTAACAGGTTTTCTCACTTTTCGCTTTGAATTTGTAGGTTATTTGGTTTAGCCCAGGGCAAAGTTTTATAAAGCTGTTGAGCAGAAAACACTGTTTAGCAAATGTCTTTGTATCCGAGTGGGGCACCAGATGCAACAATGTAAACTTTATGTAATGTTGGTTTGTGACCTGTTTCTGCTGAGCAAGATTTGTATTTTGTGTTTGTTTAGCAAGTTTTTGTGCTTAAAGGGTGTGTACAACATTGGTAAGGTTGAAAATATAAATGCTCATTCATAGATTTGCACATAACTCACATGGTATAAAGATGGTCATGGTAGAAAACTTCCATTGAAATAGTTTTGCTTGAAATGACATAGTTTTTACGAAATGAGTAAAATACTTATCCTGCAGGATAAATTCTAATGTTTGAAAAAAAGTTAAAACACATAAGTTTTTTTTTCACTGTTTCCTCATGACTCCGAAGATTGATTTAGCTTAACTTTCACAGGTTTGTTATTTCATGTAAATGTTGGGTCACATCAAGTTTGGATACAGGTCTTCGGCAATTACCAATGTTGTACATACCCTTTAAAGGCTTTATAAAATTGAGCCCTGGTAGAATGCTAGACTCTATTACACTGTGTTGTATGCAATAGAGGAGTCCAACCTTGACTATGATTAGTTCACCTATAGTAATTACTATTAATACTATGAATAGTAAGTACTGTTATTAATTAAAATATGTTAATTTTGCATCAGGGATAAAGAATATAATTTGTTTTTACTCCAACACCGATGTTTATTTCATCCACCGAACCCACTCAATCAAATTCCAACACCATTACTTGGCAGCAAGGCTACACAATCCCACAGAATCAAACACCCAATCCTAACTTCACTGTACTTAACCTAACAAAATTAAACACTTTGCCCTGTTTTAATTTTTAGGGTTAGGGATTGTTAAGGTTTTAAGCACTGTATACTCAGTACTTTCCTGAGTGGTAATACACTTAAGGGTAAAAGCAAATTATACTGTTATTATCTTGTAAATAATTGCATTGTTTGTGCTTCTCGCATCATTCTACACTATTTCCCTCCTTGTGTGGCTTCAATAATTGTGGCTTCGCAAGTTTAGTATTTATTTATAGTTACTTCTTAGGTCTTTTAGCCGTTGTTAGAGTCCAATTGGAAAATGAACACTGTTGATCAAACATGCTCAGTAAACCGAAGTCAAGAAAAGAAGTTTCCCCCAAAACAGACTGGTAAAAATCTTTTGATCGGTTGTCAGTTGTTTACACACACCAGCAGCCAGCCATACAAAAAAAATACAAAAAAAGACACAAAATATAACGGCAGCTCAGTAGGCCTATTGATATTGGGAAATGGATGCCATGCAGCCAGACAATGGAACAATGAAAACCGTCCCTAACCCTAACTCTAACAGTTAGCACCTTTCATTTCATATCATAAATTATGTTTCTCACCGGTTCGCTTTCACAATAAATCTAACCAAGGTTGAGCAAGAGAGTGTCACACCTCAGTTGATATAAAGGTTTTAGCCAGAATTTGGTAAAAGGGTGTCCAAAGATGCTGGAAATTTAAAAACTGGGTGTCCAAATTGTTCACTTACAATACATTTACATGTAAATGGCAGATAAAACAGGGCGTACAAATTTAAAACAGGGTGTCCAAAAGACACCTAGACACCCCTCTGGCTAACACTATATGGTTGATATTGTTGCAAAGGAATTTAAAAAAAAGCAAAACCAAGCAAAGTTTACAATATTTGCAGCAAAAGTTCTGTCATCTCTAAGTTTATAATTGTTTATTATTTTGATCATTTTTTAACCTTTCATAGAAATGTCAAACACTTCTGTGGGTCAGATGTTAAATGAGGTTTCCAAGGTAAAGGGGCCATTCAGAATAGTCAATGTTAAACAAATTGTTAAAACAAATTACATTAAAAAATGAAAAAGAAGAAATAAAAATACCGAGCTGGACAAGATCGTCAATTTCATTCCTGATTAAGATCGTCAATTTCATTTCTGATTAAACAAGTTGTTTGTTTAAAGGGTCTCTATACTTCTGGTAAAACACAAAACAGAAAAGCTCACAGATTTACATTAAACTTACATGGTTTAAAGATAATGATGATAGAAAGCTTCCCTTGAAATATTACTGGCTGAGGTGCTGTAGTTTTTGAGAAATATGAGTAAAACAATTAGTTTTGATCTCATGAGTCGAAAACTCGATGTTTGAAAACAGTGGAAACACTTAAAAGGTTTCCCCCCTTTTTTCTGGTGATTGCAATGACCGATTGAGCTTAAAGGTTTCACAGGTTTGTTGTTTCATGTTTATGTTGGGATACACCAAGTGAGGATACTGGTCTTTGAAATTTACCAAAAGTATAAACTCCCTTAAAGCCAGGAAAAGCCATTGAAAACTACTGATCTAAAATATCTGGTTCATTTGAGGCATCACTTTGTTCTTCGGTGTATGGATTATATTAAGAAACCATTCAATATCTAAAAGTCAAAATTTTGGGTGGGTGGGTGGGTCAAAACAATTTCGAAAAATAATCAAAGTTTTTGAACATTGACTATTCTAAGGGCACCTGACTATGAGGGAAATTTAAATTTATACTTGAAAATTTGCAGGGGCTTTTAGGCAATAGACTAGGGCATGGAGGCAATTGCACCCTTTGCCGTAGCATCAAGCTTGTAAAGCTAGCGCACAACATCGAATCTGTTACTGTAAGAATCGCCCAAAAGAACACGTTATATAAAGCCCTTTTCTCAAAATATGATCAGTTCATATCTCAGAGAATAAAACCACAAAAAAGGAAGAAGGGCTACGTTTAATATTTAACCGTACTGCCCAATTCCTCTACCCAATTCCTCTACGGTAAGACTCTACAAATCCCCTCAATGAGTAGTAAGTGTAATATATAAGTGGATTCAGTTGCAACTAATTCCCCACAGTCTGTCGTTCCGTAGGCTTGGGCTGTCTCTCTACTCTACTCTGTGCATCTAATTAGAGTGGCTGCCAGTGGTTTACAGCACACTGGGCCTTGTATGTCATGGTCGTGCCATGACTCTATGGTCACTGTGTAGTGTGAGCACAACCATTGCTGCCCGTGTCTATAAAATACACTGGGTGAATATGCTTCACATTGCATGGTGGTTGTTGCTTTTTCCATGCTTTTTCCTACAATAGTACAAAGTAAAATATTACCTTTGTTAAATTCTAGAATACCTTTGGTCACACTCCGCTTACATTACATGAAACATGATATGTAGTTAGATATATGCTAGGATAATGTAGTTAGGCATTCTGGTCTGACAAAAAAAACAACAAAGCGATGCTATTGAAAGGTTACAATAAAGAGCTTGTAGATAACCATCTTAGGTCGTTAATACTTTTCTTACTGATGCCTAACAAATGTTAGGAGGGAGGGGTTGTCTAAAATCAGATCGTACCAGTGATCATACCTCCATCCAGGTTGTTGAATCATGGCAGATGTCTTCGTATAGTTCGACCAAAATTATATAGCTCCTTGTTTTATTCAATTATTGCTTTTAATAAATGAATTTTCAACATTTTTTACTCTTAAGTTTCGAACTGTAAAATCACATCAATTTTGGGGGGTTTGTTTTTGTTTTTTTATGTTTAAAAAAATTAAACTTGTAATATTGTTACTGTTTTTATTATTTATTGCTTATTAGGCCCTACTGATTGTTAATCACATGTGATGTTAATGTGATATTAATAAAATGAAATAAACCTCTCACAAGTCAGAAAAATGTCACATACTCTGTAAAACTTTCACTGATATTGAAAAAAATGTAGACATTCTGTGAAACTTTCACATGTTTTTGAATTTTTCTAACACAATCCTCAGAAATACATACATTGTATCACACAATCTACCAAAGTTTCACAGGAAAAAAAAATCACATACTTCATAAAACGTTCCCATATTCTTTTAAAACTTTCACACATTCCATGAAGTTTTTCACACATCTCTCAAGACTATCACACCATCAGTATTAAAGCCAATGCAAAATTTGCACACGTACTTCACTAGCAGGTATTTTGCCAATTGTCACACATTTGTAATCTACCATAATTCTTTTCTTATGCAGATTGAATTTTTTTTATGGATTTTACCAAATGTGGTAGGCGTTGGCTCTAGCTTGGCAAATTGCTGAACACATGTGGATTCACACATTTGAATTTGATCATAAATTGTAATTAATTTTTTTGTTTTTGTCTGTGAAGGGTTCGGTTTTAGCCATTTTGGACAAAAAGCAGGCCTAGAATTACATGTAGGCCATGGCTTTTATTGCCCTGGTCTTGGCCTTGGTGACCAATGGGCTGAGTCCGGGCGGTGCATTCTTGGATAGTTGAGAACACGTAGGATCGCTGTTCGTGTATCTTCCACCCGAACGATGATGATGTAGAAAGAACGATTGGGTTGGTAAAAATAGCCTAAAAAATAGGCTGGTTTCTGACATGTCACAAAACAGATGTTAAAACTTATTAAAAGGGAGTCAATTAGAGCAAATGTCGTACTGCCACCTTAAACCCAATAACTTTCTCTTTATCGAAATGATATTTGCTTCGTTCTATGTTCTCTTACTCATTCTCTTCTTGAGATGCTGCTGCCATTTTGTACAGTGTTGTTCTCGACTGGTCCCTGCTGGAAGGTGATGTGTAATCTTGTTCCGAGTGTATTGTTCTCGGGTCGTGTTCTCATCATTCGGGCGTGCGAACAGCGCACTCAGGCCAAGAACAAACCGCCAGAACTCAGCCATGGAAGTGTCCTTTGCAAAATGAAAATGGCCGTTTCCTCTCAAAGATGAAATTCCAGGCCTTTCAAAGGGTCATCCAAATTTAATTGAAAACTAGCTTAAATCCAAAAGAAATTGCTCATTTAAAAAGGTTTGCAACTTTTACAAACTTTGTAAAATGAAAGAAAAAGTTCAATGTCTGAAATCAAAACAGGGTTTCTAGCATCATTGGATGGGGCAGCAAAAGAAAAGTGAATAAAGTCAAGCTGTAAGACAAGATCGACTGCCAGAGCAGCTTGTCAAAATTTGACGTCATCATGCAGAATGTTTAACCAGCAAAAACAAAAGTCTATATTTTTGTTATGCTTAAATGATTTCAACCGATTGGAATGTGTTGATCTCTATTGTGTTGACGTCAAATGCACATGAATTTTGAACCAGCTGTATGGTGATAACATTACAAGACCTGTGTGGGAGAGGATGATTGATTTTTGTTTGCCACTGCAGATTTGTTTTGAATTGTCTACATTATGTCTACATCTGATTGATAAAAATGTCAAAATTCTAGGTCAAAAGTTTGTCAAATTTATTAAATGAAAATTGTTGCCAAAATATGAATATTATTATATAAATATGACAAAAATTATTTTCTGTCTTGAGTGTCTAGCACAATGTAAATGTCAAGTGTCAAATATACATGTGTATGCAACTGGAATCAATTTATTAAATTAAAGTATTACAATACCTGCTTTCACGTTGAAATATTCCCTGGAGTGTATCAAAATGGAATCAGAATCCTACGCAAACACTTTGTAAATTTTGTTAGCGTAGGCGTCCAGCACATGAAACGAAACCTACTTTATGGTAGTGCCATAGATTTACAACATAATGCTGATTTATAGGCAAAATTATAAAGAAAGATACAATCAAAGTCACATGTGAAAGTTTCAGCTGAATTACAGTGTTTACCTGCTGAGAAAACAGCAGTAACAGCAACAAACTGTCACTGTATTTTCTCAAGAGTGTCTAATCCATCCACTTTTTGCGAGGTGACAGTGGGTACCAATCGCATCTCTGGCCGCAGCATTCGCGAAGGGACACCAACCCTCAGACATCATGCATGAATCGTTTCTCAGATTCAATTGTTTTTGGTTGAAAAATTGTCCAACTATATTACCTCGAAGGGAATCCTCTCTTAAAATAGTTTATACTATCAACAGCTGCAGTGCTTCTCACCAAGTACATTTTTATGATACTTAATTATTTGAGTATAGTACAAAGAATTCTTAAGAGCTCCAAATACCCACTGGACCACTGGCCAGAGCCAAGCTGATCCCGCAGTCTAGTGCTTTTTCAAACACTATAGGGGGCCTACTGTTTAAGATATATATGCATACTTGTGATTTTACAAGTGCCTTCCCGCTTCCTTTTTAGAGGCCGCCTGCTTTTTTTTTTCTTTCCTTTTTTCTTTTTAAAGAAAACAATTATAAATTTTTAACGATCCCTGACGAAAACAAATAATGTTAAAATAAATAAGATCGTATTTTCGACTAAAGCACACTGAAAATAGCACACTGAAAAAGCTGGCAACCGTTTTGAAAAATAGCCTGACCCGTTTTCTCGAAAAATGTGTCGGGTGCCTATTTAAAAAAAAGGAGAAAAAAAGGGCCCTCCTCCTTCCTTTTTTCAAAAAGGTAGGACGCTAAACATGTTTTAGTTTTTATTTGGCCTTATACCTGGGATTTTTCAAGGTGAAAAATCCTCCTAAATCCTCCTAAGAATATAAAAGAGAGGGAACAATATTTTGTCTTGTAAAAAATATTTCTGGTCCAGTAAAATTTCCGAGCTACATTGCTTGGAGTTTATTGTTGACTTTCTTGAAATGGTACTTCCTTCTTGTAAAATGGCATGACATTTCTTTCTTGGTACAGGAGCACCTTTAAAAGTATGAGGGAAATTTAAATTTCCACTGAAAAGGGGGCACTAAGGCAATGACTGACCAGGGGCATGGAGGCAATTGCCTTCATAGTCTCAGTGAAGTATCAAGCCCTGCTGATTTGACATTTCAGTCCACACGCTGGTGAACAGCTGCATTTTTGGTGTTACCAATGCGTAGCATCTTCGGCCACACATAACATTAAAACCACCTGATTATTCAATGTGTCTATTTTGTATTAGTGTAAGCTACGTGGGAGGAAATTCTCCTGAATAGAATGAGGATGGTGCTTGCATGCCAGCGTCGTCCATCCCCTCCCCCCCCCCCCACTGCCAGCCCATGCAGGATGATCCGCTGAATGAAATCAAATTATCATATTGATCGGTGCTGTATTAGACATGTATACGCCATATGGGCTGACATTGTGTGAGGGTTTTGCGGTTGGGATGCAGTGCGGGATGTTAATACTCAACCAATTTACAATGGATAGTTATTTATAGGGTGATCCATTAATAAAGAAGATGAGGTCTGAAGCATAATAATCTAACAACTGGGTGGTGTTATTTTGTAACAATGTGTGTGAAATTACAAATGAAATTCCGTCAGCAATTAACCTGACCAATAATTGACAGTGTTCAATCATGTAGCGAATTGTTAGTTTTCTAAGCTAAATGTATTCATGTCATTTTTTAAGTGACACACTGCCAGATTCTTCGTTTCTTATGAAGGCAAGACATTTGTTGTCTGTGGCAAAGGGTACAATTTCTACTGGAACGCTTTAAGGGGCACTAAGGCATTGACTTAAAGGGTCTGTATACGTTTGGTAATGACTCTGAAAATTAATGGCAATAAAAACTTACTTGGTTAGCAGCAGCTTTGGATTGTATAATGAATTTTGAGAAACTTTTCACTTTAAAGTACTGCAGTTACGAAAAAAGATATCACCTTTTATCCCCCAAAATTTGAATCTGAGAAGCGTTACTGCAGTATCGGAGAAGCGTTACCGCTTCTCAGAGTGTGTATTCCAATGCAGATTATTCTTCCTGCGTGGACATAACCGCTCCAGAGTTTCGGCAATATCTAAAAAACGCTACCACCTTTTGAAATCAAATTTTCACAGGTTAGTTTTATGGTATACAGGGTTCACTTTCCTGCTGAACAAAATCGACACAGATTCATGTTTTTATTCATGTTTTTATTTATGGATTTTATTCATGGATTTTATTCACGATCACTATGAGTAAAAAACTTAACGGCAGAAGTTTCTGATTTTCTCTCATGGGCCACGACCCTCCACATGTCCACCTCTCCTCTCCAAGCACAGTTGAAATCGACGGCGCATGTCGTCCACAGCTCGTCTCACGATACGTTGATCTTGTCGTAAACTGTCCACCTCACGATGAATTCTGTCACGCAAATCCTGCAAGTTGGGTGGAGGGGTGCTGAAAACTTTGTTCTTCAAATGACCACACAAACTTCTGGTTTCATACCATTTCTTAACCACAAAGATTCTCTGTTCTGCCGTTACCTGAACCATTGTGACAACCTGAGGTTTACACACTGTCTGAAGGCCAGAATGACATGGGTTCAAAAGTGAACCAACTGCATTTTTGCACCACAACTTCAAGACAGTGGTGCTCCATGATGCGTGACCCTGGAATGTAACCCAAGGTATCATTGAAAAGCACAAGGCTTCGGCTTTAAGATGATGCCATGCTTTCTGCTGGTAAACATATAGTCTGGCCATAAAAACCCTTTACAGTAGGATTACCTTTTTTTTGAGACACCCTGTATATCTACAGCTATATGATTGAAACAAACACCTTGCTTTTCCCTTTCACACTACAAGTATTTCCTGGGAAATTCCTGGGAAAATTTGGTTTGACCTTTTCACACTTGGAATTGCTACTTGCAAACTCCTGGGAAATAGCCATTTCCCGGGAAATAGTTACCCCTCCTTTGGAGTAGGGTAAAGTGAGATAACCCAGGGGTTAGCATGCTGAGTGTTCATTTTTCCTAGGAAAAATTGCATCAAGTGTGAAACAGACATGGGGTGGTGGTGGGGTTAAAACTCTCCAGGAATTTCGTTGTGTTTTATTTCCTTGGAATTTGCTCTGTAGTGTGAAAAGGGCTTTGGAGCATGGAGCTGCTCGGTACTAATGAAGTCACTTTTTGCTGAGAACACCTGTTTGCCGGACAAACATTCCATCACTAGCTCTCACTTGATCACAGCATGAACGCGCCATATTGGCACTATTACAGTCAGTACGCGCGATTATAAACACAAAGCTTGGACATGTACGTGCGGGTACGTTTATTGAGTTTTGACATTCTGTCTGAAATCCAGGTCACAAGAACATCAAATCCATCCACGTTTAGTAAGGTGACAGCAGGTACCAACCGCATCTCTGGCCGCAGCATTCGCGAACGGACACCAACTCAAAGAAGCGATTCATGCATGAATCAATTCAAATGATTTTTGGGTGAACAATTTTCCAAACCATATTACTTTGAAGGGAATCCTTTCTCAAAATAGTTTATAATATCAACAGCTGCAGTGTTTCTCATCAAGTAAGTTTTTATTGTCATATATTTTTGGAGTATTTATCAATCTATGACTGTACCTTTATTGAGGTTTTTTATTTCTTTGATGATTTTCAGATGATGCCGATGGGGACCCATGACACGGCACAGTTGGTTGAGAAAGGGGCAGAGGCAGCCCTTGATGAATCTAAGGAACAAGACCGCAGTGGCATCACTGGAGCTAGCTTTAATATCGCCAATAGCATTCTGGGATCCGGAATTATAGGTACGTCTGGGTTTGTGGTAAAGGGGAGGGGGAGGCTGGGGCGTCCTACACATGTAGCATATAATTTGTTTGAAGCATGCTTGGATTATAGGTACGTCTGGGTTTGTGGTAAAGGGGGAGGAGGAGGCTGGAGCGTCCTACACATGTAGCTAATAATTTGTTTGTTGCATGCTTGGATTATAGGTACGTCTGGGTTTGTGGTAAAGGGGAGGGGAGGCTGGAGCGTTCTACAGGTACATGTAGCTAATAATTTGTTTGTAGCATCCTGGGATCCGGGATTATAGGTACGTCTGGGTTTGTGGTAAGGGGGAGGGGGGAGGCTGGGGCGTCCTATACATGTAGCATATAATTTGTTTGAAGTGCTTGGATTATAGGTACGTCGGGGTTTGTATTGAAGGGGAGGGGGAGACTGGGGCGTCATCCTACATTCATGTCTGGGTTTGTGGTAAAGTGGGTTTGTGGTAATAAGGCCTGTGACCGATCCACTCCTCGCGCCTGTCATGTATGGTTGCCCGCAAAAGAGGCATCAAGTCAAAGAGCAACTGGTCCTATCTCATTCTTCTTTGATCTTGTGATATGGTGTATCATTTTAGGGTGACCATGTAAAAACATGATTCATTTGAAATGGATTCGCCTAAAAATACTTGCATTTTTACCCTCGTGTACTATGTGTCCTACAAGTGCCATACAAGCACTGGAGTGTTTTTAACAAGCCTGCACGCAAAGTAGTCACTCTGCATACCTGTCGATTAAATAATGATAACTTTGAGATGCCCACAGATAAAGTGCTATATAAAAACTGAGTATTGTTATTAACTTGAGTCACTTTGGAATTTATGACTTGAAGTCGAAAGGTTTGGTTTTGAAGTGGTTTTATTCACAACAATTATAATTATGTGGTTTTGAAAGTTTCTTTTTCTTTTGCATTCTTTTTTTTCACAAACTTATAATATTTTAACGATTAGTGTTTATCAGTGGACTATGTGGTAAGACCTCTGTTATAAATGTTTTCCGTAAAAATTTAACGCTAATGTTATATAATCAAAAGAATGGGTCGTAAGCCGTGTGTGTCTGACTTCGGCTATGGCGTGGTCGATTGTCTGAAGTGGCAATGTTGGAGAACAGGACCGTTCGACCTTCCGGTCATTTAAACAACTTCGCAAATACTGTCAACATGCGCATTAGCTGTGGAATGACATGCATGCTGGTCAAGAAAAAGAAAAAATTATGTCCCAAGCCAATATGGCTCATCAGGCCGGTGTTTATATCCGGTTTCCTTGGCATTAAACAACTGAGAATATTTCTATTCTCCCTGGACGGGATGCCAGTCCATCACAGGTTGCTCCCCAGCTCTCACCGGTACCCCTTTGTACTCCTGGTTGGAGAGAAGCAATTATGGCTCTTCAGGCCGGTGTATCCGGTTTCCTTGGCATTAAACAACTGAGAATATTTCTATTCCCCCTGGACAGGATGCCAGTCCATCACAGGTTGCTCCCCAGCTCTCACCGGTACCCCTTTGTACTACTGGTTGCAGAGAAGCAATTATGATAAAGTGTCTTGCTCAAGGACACAGGTGTCACAACTGACCAGGCCGGGATTCGAACCCACATTCTGTAAATTACAGAACTTGAGTCCACCGCCCTAGACTGCTCGGCCTCGACACTCCATGTTTGTTGGTCTAGTTAGCGACAAAGTTTTGTCTCTAAACTACACCAGCATGCACCTCATTTCATGGCTAACGCGCGCGTTCACAGTATTTGCGAAGTTGTCTCTAGCCGCCGCGGCCCATAGTGCTCAAATTCAACCCCGGCCCAAAGTGCATAATAGGGCCATACTATGCTACCATTGATGTCTTGTTCCCTGTGTTAAATAACAATAAATAAACCCTGATTCTCATAACATTAATACTGGAACCTGACTGTTTAACCTCTCAGCCTCATTTTGATTCCATTGGTTTGAATCTGAGGAAAAACAAAACGAACCCGCACCATAATAAATGTAAATTTGAAGTTTCTACAACAATAATTATAACTTTATTTTTTTTGCACCACAAAATTTCTGTAACTAATTCGTGGCTCAGGTGCCACTCAGAATTAGTTATTGTATGTTTTACATACTTTACAAATTTGATAATTTTCTCCATCCATTTATAAAAAAAGGAGTGAATGACTAAGACACGCTGCTAATTACATTATCATACTAAAAATGACACGACAATATAACTGCATATATATACATGTACATATAATTTTAAAAAACAGAACAAAAACAACAGGTGTTCGGCTGTTGCCCGAACACCCAAAAACACAGGAAAAGCAATTGACATAAACTGTAACGATACCAGCACAATATATTTAAATTTAAAAGAAATGATTGCCAATCCATTTTTCAATAAACCCAAATTATTATTCTGGTTTATTTATTTACTGCACTGGCGGCCAAGCAGGCCGAAGAGTACATTTACAAATAGAACTTATTCATATAGGTAAACATGTATAATATACATAATATACATAGGTAAACATGTATAATATACATAATATACATAATACATGTATAATATACATAATAATATACATTATAATGTTTTTTGAATGGTTGAATAATATAGAACTATTGGATGCATACTAGTGCCTTGACACAGAATATAATCTGAGATGAAAGGAAAAGCCAGATGTCACCGATTCTGCGGTAATGCAAAAACGAAAAACATTCATTTTTTTGTTTTATATAGCTCACACTTTAAGATCCTTGTCATTTAAAGTTGTTTTCACAATAAACAATGGAAACTTATCCACACTACTGAAAAAAAAAAAAAAAAAAAAAACCCTTCTGAAAAACGTGGACGACTTCAACCAGGCCCGCTGTCACATGACCTTGTCTTTGTCCGGACAAATGGGTGGAGAACGATTATTTTGGATCTGACGCTGAGAAGTGCCCAAAGTGTCCTATAATTATTCATATAGAACTCCTGTATTAGATTTTGGAGCATCATGGCAGTAGACAAAATAAGGCACGTTCCACAAATCAATTGAAAATGTGTGTGTTATAATGTATAATATTTAATAAATATCTTTATTCAATCAATATTTTGACAGGTGACATGACATTACACCGAAGTACTTATTAAAAAATGAAATAATCCATGATTTTATTGACAATGCGAATCCTCAGTCTAAAATGTTATTCTTTGTGCAATATGTGAAGTAATACCTTGTTATGTTGCATGCTCTATTCGCCTCAGCCAGATACCTGGTCCTTGCTTTATGCCTGTACACACACATAAGTAATTACCTAACATTATTGTCCATGGTCATGAATAATGAGAACCGGCCCATAGAATAGAGTCAATCAATACTACAACTGTGAATTGCATTGAACAACAACAGCGGGTTTCCAGCTGCAGATGGAAGACGCTTCTGCTGTGTAAAGCTTGAACAAAGTATTTTACAAAACAGAAAGCTTTTAAAGGGAGATGTGGTTTCATGGAGGATCTTAAATTCAGAACCACAAGATTTATGACCAGCCCCATGCCATCCCTAATCTGCATTTTAAATAAATGAATTGTTTTGGGTTTTGGTTTGATATTGCTCTCTAGTGATCTCCTACTATTTTCCTAAAGTGACTAAAGGAATTGGTCTCAAACATACTTCAAAAACGTAGCTCCACAATACCTTGCAGGAAAATTACTGAATAACAAAGCGCCTGGAGTGTCACTGAGTGTCGGATATGAGCGCTATATAAGAAGCCATTATTATTATTATTATTACTGCAAACAAATCTTCATATTTGTAAATATATATTTTTGTTTTGAAGTGTCTCTATATTTGTTTTGTATTGATCTAAAAAAAAACATCGTAATTTGTTGATGAGTTTGTGTAATGATTATGGGTGTTTGCTGTGTGCTGAACACCTGCTTCCACCCACTCTGTAAACACCGCAGATCCCATGCATTCATTTCACCCGGGGATCCTACATGTATCTGTCATAACATTGAGCAATGTTAAAGTGTTGTTGTAGTAAACTTAACCCAACCCCCTCTTCTCTCCCCTTCAAAATCCAACTGCATGTTCTGTTTGATTCTCTTTGACTGAGGACCGCACTAAAATACAGATTTTTATATGCTTCATGGGATATAACCAGCATAGTCAGAGTCCAATAGTGTGGGTGTTGAGTTACACATTCAACCTTAAACATCCCAAACCCATGAAAAGTCCGAACTGCATGTTTTGTTTGATTCTGTTGGACTGAGGACTGCACTAGTAAACTGATGAATGCTTTACATGGGATCAGGCATACCATTATAATGTGTACCCCAAATGTGGGGCAACAGATCTAGGGATCATAGTATGTATTTGCTTTTGTTGTCCGTCGCCCATCTCTGGGTATATTGTCTTGTATTTTGTTACGTACTGTCATGGCAAATATAATAATAATATTAATAATAATAATAAAAATAATAATCAGAGTCCAACAGTTTGAGCGTTGAGTTACCATACGGTGTTGGATGTTGTTAGAGTGAGGAAGGAACCTAGGAAATCCATCCAGTTAAAAGTATTATACAGGATTGGTAAGGATACAAAAAACATAGTTTAATTTTAGTCTGAAAGCTTACTGATGATGAAGTTTATACTAGAACCACTTTTTCTGAGAAATATTTCCCTCTGAAATTATAATGTCATAATCGAGAAAACTGTTTCTGACTAAACTTGAAAGAACGCAACGGCTGATTTTGGTTGTTACAACCAAAATTTAGGACAATGTGTTTACATGCTGAAAATTGTGCATGGTTTTGCACTATTTTCTCTTGACTCACACAACGGATTAAGGCCAAATTTTCACAGGTTTGTTATTTCATGTATATGGTTAATCACACAAAAATTGAACACTGTCTGCGACTATTTTGTCAGCTCTACCAATCCTGTATAATACCTTTAAAGGTAGCATTGGTGTTTAGAAGACTAAAAATCATTTTCATTATCCAGTTTGTAGCAAACATTTACCTGTGAAAACTCTGTCAAACTAGGGTGGTCAAAAATACAAAAATATTTTTATATATTTATATTTTCAGTTTTACGTACGCTCCATGCAATTTGACCTTTGATCGGTGTGGAACATTTTGATTGAATATTAACCATGAATGTCAAGCCATCAATCCAAACTGCATTGATTGTATTCTATTCAACTGTTCGTACAATTTGTACACATCTTTGTTGGTGGAACATACTTAGGGGCTTGGTGTTTTCATTGATTGCTTTGTATTGATTTTTTTCCATTTTTATTATTTTTTCGCAGGGTTACCGTATGCTATGAAGAAGGCTGGGCTACCATTAGGAATTATACTTATTCTGTTAATAGCTGGAGTTACAGGTAAGGAAAAAAAAGGACGAAGTTACGGAAAACTTTGATGAAATAGGGACATGGCAAAAATGGACAGTGCCAAAGTGTTCTCTCTGATTTAAAAATGCGTGGCCCAAATTTTTGTCAAAAAAATATTGTTGTAAAGAATTTTTTTCTGAGAACAAATTTTGATAGATGATGCTGTTTACAAAATGAACATATAAAAACTTTCGCATAATTACGCCACGGACAATGCACAAAATGCATGTAAAGGCGATTCATACTCCCTGTGAATGCGAATGAGAAGCAAATATTGACGTCACAAATTCGCAACGAATAATTCGCAAGAGTTGCCCCGTGCTCAACTTTTGCAAATATTCGCAGCGAAAACAGAGTTGCGACGTCAAATTCACGTCAAATTCGCTTCGCATTCGCATTCCCAGGCTTAACACACAAAATTGTTTGTACATGGCTGATGGGTACCTGCGAGGGTAGAGATTGTTGCTCTGAATGACTAGCAATATGTGTGCCCAATGGCTGTTGGTGCTGCATACTCCTAAGGAGTTGAGATGGTTTCAGGAAGGCTTAGGGCCCAATAAACAGGGGTTATACTTGTATAAGGCGCTCTTAGGGGCCCACGTGGCTTGGACAAGCGCATCAGGCCTGCTTACAACATTGAGCTGGCAGAAATTAGTTTAATTTAATAAAAAATAAATCTCATTTTCACTTTTTTCCCCCCAGATTATTCACTTCTTCTGTTGATCCGTGGTGGTGAGCTCAGTGGAACCAGCTCTTACCAGGGCCTCGTCCAGGCCACTCTGGGAATACCTGGTTTTTACTTTCTGTCTTTCATCCAGTTCTGTTATCCGTTTGTCGGTGAGTACTTCAGGACTGCACTTTGCTCTTGAAACAACTTGCTAGTTTTCCTTTGTCAGAGAACTTTCTTTGGTTCAGGAAGTTGTAAAGTTGTCCAGGAAAAAAAGGCATCAAGGCAAAAACAACAGCAAAGTGTAAGGCCGTGTTCGAATTAGCAGCTACAGCTACGGCTATGGCTAGATTTCCGCGTCATCATGCGTTGAAGAATCAGGACGTCCTTAACAACGTACCTAGCAACAGCCGTAGCTGTAGCTGTAGCTGCCAATTCAGATACGGCCTAAGAGCCAGCAATTTCATTAGTTGATTGGAGGTCTGGTATTTGGTTTGAATTTGTCTACAAACTGGGCCCAATTTAATAGAGATGCTTCAGCACAAAAAGTAGCTAAGCACAAAGTAGTTATACTTACCAGAATAAGGTTACCAGCCAAAATACCATGTCACATGTACAATTTATGACTGGTATCCCGCTCCTTTTTGCTTAGCAGAAAATTGTTAAGCAATATTTCCTGATTAAGCAGCTCTATGAAATTGGGCCCTGGGCAAGACAAGACAAATGTTGCTTGGTAGAAGTTGGATATGAATCCACACCACGTTCCTTGTAACTTGACCCCCCCCCCCATTAAGGGGAGACCTTCAGGGTGTGATGGTGGAAGGGAATGCCCCACTTAGGTTATGGTTCCTGTCATGAGGGCATGCTCAGAACTTCAAGAGGGACTCCGAGGTCTCATTCAGTTTTGTGATCCACTCATTTTCCAATAGATAGAGTCCTTACGAAAATGGGAAAAATTACAAGTCTCTAATCTCACGTTAAAATGGTGTAAAGTGCCACTGTGTTTGATATCCTTCAAGTGCAATTTTGGTCAAAATCTAAGAATGTTTGATGACGTCACATTTCAAATAATATGGTCTGTACATTCTTGTACAGAGAATTTTCATTCCTGAATTCTGATGATATTCTATTAAAACGGCTTTGAATTTGAGCTCAGTGTCTGCTGCCACCTAGTGTCTGGAATTTTCAAATTTTCGCTTCTCAAAAAATCTTTTTCTTGCTTTATTGTCTGCCTTGTTGGTATAAAGTAACAAAGTTCTTTCAAATTTGTTTCTCCCTTTTCAGCGATGATCGGCTACAACGTGATCATTGGCGACACACTCACGAAGGTGTTTGAGCGATTATTGTCTGGTGAGTAAAATGGCTTCCAACCCCCCGGTGATAAATCTTTGGACCATGACAGTACCAAGCAACCTTGTTCCCAGGGGGATCGATCTCACCGCGCCATTTTTCCCATAGCCCCTGGAATTGATGAATTAAAATGTGCTAGAATCTAGCCACATTTTAATTAGGCCTGTGGCCGATCCACTCTACGCACCCGTTCAAGTATGGTAACCCGCAAAAGAGGCATCAAGTCGAAGAGCAACTGGTCCCGCCCTCTCATTATTCTTTGAACTTGTGATATGTTTAACTGTTTGCAGTTTAGGTTGACCATGTAAAAACATGATTCATTTGAAATGGAACTGCGTCAAAATACTTGCATTTTGACAAGCGCGTACTAAGCGTCCTACAATCGGTTTGAAAGTTTTTAACAAGCGTGCATGCAAAGTAGTCACTTTTGGTAGCCAATCAGCGCTGTTTTTCATGGTAGCGAGGCTGAATACCAAGTTATTCAAGCACGAGCTCTGCACTGGAATTTTGTTGAACCAATGTTTTAACTGCTTTTTTACTTTTTCAGCGGACCACGTTCTGGCGAATCGGTATTTTATCATCAGCCTCATCACGGTACTGATTTCTCTTCCCTTCTCGCTGTATCGCAACGTCTCCAAACTTGTTAAGGTATGCTTCTTATGCCAAAGAAATGTCTTAAAAACTCTGATTGTTGTTTGACAATTTTGTGTGTGTTCATTTTGAGTGAAAACACCAAGTGTAGGATACTATTGGATAGCACTTTTCTTACTGAATTCAAAAATATCCAACGTGCCCGATTTTTTTTTTAGAAAAAAATAATTATTTTGTTAATTAATCATGAGAAATATTACAATTTTTTCCTATGTTTCGTGCAGGTGGCCATAGTGTCTATTGTGCTTCTTGCAGTACTCATCATAATAATGTTTATCAGGGTTGGAACTCTACACATGTAAGTATGTCAGTTTAGATGTAATCTTAAAACTGTATGACCACAAGAGGGCGCCCTCTACTCAATTTTCAGTGGCAAGACAAGAAACGGCGTAACATTTTTGCAAAATTACTTTTTACTTTCTGTTTTGCCAGTCCGCACACGGATGGAGCGTGGAACTTTGCCAACTTCCAGTTCACCGAGTCCATTGGGATTATTACATTCGGTAAATATATTTGTTTGTTTCCTTCTGAGTGTGGGTCAGGCAAACCCGATGACTTTTAACAAAAGGTACAATGGGTTCTTTGGTTGAGTTGGAGAGTGTGTACAAAAACAGTGGTAGCTGTTGCCAAGAAGTTAGTACAAATAAAAGAGGGACAATGGAACCCAGCTGATACAATACATTGTTATACAACCCTGGATGAGATGACAACGTTTTGACTACGTTGCACGGACGTCAGATCTTGAAATGATTTCCAACCAATGTTGTACATTGGGTGCATATTGGCAACGTTAACGAAAAGGGTTCATGCGTAATGTTTTCACCACATTGTATTTTGGTATTATTATAAAGTGGTATTTAAGTTGATTCAACAACGAGGAGCGTTCCCATCACATGGGCATCTAAGGATCGATCTGAAAAGTACTAGTCATTAATTGCATTTAAGTGAGATTAGTGTCAAACAACAGTGGGAGGAGATTCTGCCCAACCCCCCCCCCCCACCCCAGCATTCCAAGCCGTGGACAAAATCTTCTAGAGAAACATTTTCCCCTGGTAGGATTTTCTATCCTCACTTAGGCAATGTTGCTCCCCACTAAAAACTAAAAAAGTGATCGAGTGATCAGCAACACCGGAGCTCGAGTCCAGTGCGCTTTGGACTGCTTGGCCAAGACACGCCATTTATGACAACAGTTCAGTTTTCCTTTGTAATCTCGTCTTTCGGCTTGACATGACAATTTCATTTATTCTTTATCATCTCTTCCCTCCAATCTCAGCCTATATCTGCCACCACAATTCCTTCTTGGTCTTCACTTCATTGGAGACACCGGACGCACACAGCTGGTCGAAGGTCACACACTCGGCCGTCGTCATGGCAACCTTTTTCTCCATCTTAGTTGGCTTGGGTGGATACATCACCTTCACTGGTTACACCCAAGGTCCAATGCCATAATTTTTTTACAAATGCCTAAGACAAAAGGTTTTATATTGCAGTTCCTTAACATGAATAGGCCTATCATTTTATATTTTTTAATGTTTTGCTTATATATAAATGCTTAATAAATCATACCAAAATATTGTGTCTTTTTCAATAATTATTATTGGGCAATTTCAAGCAGTTAAAAATGTTGTGTGTGGAGTATTACTTTGATTTTTGTTAAAAGTCTTTTTATAAAGACTCTACTAGGGTCGAAACGCGAGGCCAGGGCAAGATAGCTCTCAGTTTGCAGAGCACCAACTCTCAGTTGGTACATCCAGAGGTCGCAGGTTCAAATCCTGCTCCAAGTTAAATTGTCTTTGTTCACCCGAAATTGATAATATAATTCCAGTCAGTTTCCCTTGTGGTTTATTACTTGATATTGATTAATGTTTTGGTTATTTTTCTACAAAAGGTGACGTTCTGCAGAATTACTGTCACACAGATGATCTCGCCAATGTCGGAAGGGTTGTGTTTGCTGTCACCATCGTCTGCACTTACCCTTTGGAGTGCTTTGTGTGTAGAGAGGTGATTTATAAATGCCTTAATCCTACCCATACAAAAATGTTCTATTGAATTATATAAAAAGGTTTATAGAGCTCTATAGAGCTCTATAGAATTTTATAATTTTTCTATAGAACGTTTTATAGATTTTTTTTTTCTATAGAAAACCTATAGAAACTCTATAGATTATAGTTTTCTATAAAAGTCTATAGAGATTCCCAATATGCTGTTTTGTACACATTTGAACATAGATTTCTATAAAATCTTCATGTGCATTTATGTTTCTATAGATGTGCATATTTATAGAGATTCCTACACAAAGACTGCATATTTTCTAAAGAAGTCTAAACATTTCTGAAAATGTGTGTTATCATTTCTTCTTTTAATGGTCACCTTTTTAGGCCCCATACGAGCTCATCAGACATTCTTGGTCAGTTTGTAACCCCAAAACAAACATTGAATGCATTAACAAAAGGCAGAATCACAGTTTGGGCAAAATTCTGGGGAAAATGTGGTTTATTTATGACCCTCTCATGACCTAAAAGAACCACCCTAGGCACCTCTAATCCCCCTTAATCCCTTCATATATATAGCCTTCAGGCATAATATTCTTTCTGTATAATCTGATTTCCGTTTTGGTTTTTTCTCTTTGGTTAGATTTTCAGGCGCGTGATTTCTCAGAATTTTCCGAGATTTCAGGATTTTCTCAAAACCTCCTTTAGCCTTCAAATTTTCCTGAAAATGTCATCTTTCATTATACCCACATCATTTAGATTCAAACAGGGAGGACATGCTTCAATGAGTCACATCTCTCTATAGAAGCCTTCATATTTTGTTGAGGCTGTACCTTACGCCCAGTTTATCCCATTTTTATCCCTAATTTTGTTTGTTATAATGCCTACACCAATTAGATTCAAACAGGGAAGGCATGGCTTAATGAGTCACATTTCTCTATAGACGCATACATTTGTCTATAAAAGCATATAAATTCTGTCGAGGCTGTACCTTACGCCCAGTTTATCCCATTTTATTCCTAAAAAGTTTATTTTTTATAATGCCTACATTAATTAGATTTAAACAGGAAGGGCATTCCTCAACGAGTCATTATTTCTCTATAGAAGCATACATTTGTCTGTAGAAGCATATAAATTTTGTTGAGGCTTTACCTTACGCCCAGTTTATCCCATTTTATCCATAAAAATTATATTTTTCATAATGCCTACATTAATTAGGTTTAAACAGGGAGGGCATTCCTCAATGAGTCATTATTTCTCTATAGAAGCATACATTTGTCTATAGAAGCATACACATTTTGTCGAGGCTATATCTTACGCCCAGTTTATCCCATTTTATCCCTAAAAATTCTATTTTTCATAATGCCTACATTAATTAGATTTAAACAGGGAGGGCATTGCTCAATGAGTCATTATTTCTCTAGAAGCATACATTTGTCTATAGAAGCATATAAATTTTGTCGAGGCTGTACCTTACGCCCAGTTTATCCCATTTTATCCTACAGGTCCTTGAGAATTTTATTGTGCATCATGGGTGGGCGACCTCCCCTCAGCCCATACAACGCCACCTGATCCTCACCCTTGTCCTAGTGGGATTAACCCTGGGCTTCTCCATGAGCACATCGTGTCTAGGAATCGTCTTATCCATTAACGTAAGAACAAAAAGCGGCCAAAAAAACAAAACATACTGGAAACCAGCCACAAATGATTTACATCATTAGGTCTTTTGGCTGGTAACCTCCTCTAGCTAATTTGCTTGTAAAGGTTGACTTTTTGGATTATACGAAATTTGAGGAGCTAATGCAGAAAATAATGCTAAACAAAGTTGATTATGGGAACCGGCCACAAGTAATACATTTCACAAAGCATTTTGGCTGGTAACCTACTTCTGCTTATCACAAAATAAATGTTCTGTCTGTGAACTGATTGAAAATTCTATAATCTAAAACTGTAAATATCGCCATTATTAATCCACAGGGGTTATTTATTGCCAGTTCATAAGTTGATGGCCTCCCTGGTGTACTGCATTTACATTAAAGTTTCTATGCTGAAGTGGTCATAAAACTGTCAGAGCTTTCATTTATGCCATTCTCAATCCACAGGGACATATGGCTGCTACCGTTCTATAATATTAGTTTTCACCAAGCTGATTTAGAAAAATTTGCCATGGGTAGTTTTTTTAACATTTCTCCTTTTCTGTTTTGTTGTTGTTTATTTTTCAAACCATCTACACCTACACCAAATAATGGCAGTTAATCATTGAGTCTGTGCCGTTCTGATTCCACAGGGGATAATAGCTGCTGTTCCATTAGTCTTCATGCTCCCTACGCTTTGCTACATCCGGCTGGCAGAAGGTCACTGGTACTCACTCAACAAGGTTCCCTCCATCATCATCTTCTGCTTTGGGGGTCTGGTCTGCATCTTCGGCCTGGTGACAATTTTCGTTGATCCGTCGAGCTCGAAGTGTAACAGCAAGGATCTGCCTTACTGCATCAGCGATAATAGCACAGCACTACCCACGACTATGTATACCGCCTCATGATGGAGGTAGCTCATGGTGTTTGAACGGGGTATGTTATTACCCTGGTGGCAAGAACAAGTCTCCAATCGAGGTTATGGTATCACTCTAAGGGGATAGTTTATTTAGGTGATCGTGTATTAACATTTCGTTGACAAATGTGTGCTCCCTTGTATGGATTCAATACTGCACAAACCATCGATGAGGCAGGCCTGCCAATCTTAATATATTTTTATTTTGGTGTTGTGTAAAATGTATGGCCCATTTTCACATTTGAGCAGAGATTACTGCTATTAGCGAATCTATTTGCTAAGCAAAATATTATCGAGGCGGCAGTCACAACAATGTGAATGACAAGGTGATTTAGCTGGTGACCTGAGTATTAAGCAAGATTGGTCTGTGCTTAGCAAATTGGGCTTTGATTGATTTAGGTATAGGCACATAGTAGATATACTAAATAGTCAAAGTATAGTATTTATCTTTTATAGCTTTCGATATGTAAAAACATCTGAATAGTGTGGTGCCTAGACTGTGACAACACTCTTATATAAAGCTCACCTGGCCATTGAAATAACATTTCAAAAGCCTTTTCAAAACACCAGGGCCCAATTTCCTGGCTCTGCTTAACGCAGAGCTCAGCACGTCCGCTCAGTGCTTGCTTTCTTTTGGGAAAAAAGAGGAACAACAAACCTGCACACTTTTTATTTCTTTAACTTTTTAGTCGCCCTATTTTGTTGACGACACAATTTTTATAAAACAAATGCAGTTATTTTGGATCACAACTTTGTTTAGTTTTGCTGTGTTTTTCGTTGTATAGGAAAAAAATGTGTTTCTCCTTAAGTGGTTGAAAGAATAAAATAAGATGTATACTCTTAGATCATAGAAATCGATGTGTCAGTACAAAAACGTATCTCCTAAGATGCATTTACGTGAGATGAGAATTTTAGAGCGAGATACAAACGTTTTTGCACTATCGAGACCTTTTTGCACTGAGGCGACAAAATGAAACTTAAAGAATTCTGGGCTCACTTGTCGTCTGCTGTGCATGCCCTCTATGTCAGCCGTGGACATTGAGTGTCGATACCATGTGACATGCCTGTGAACCAGATCAGCCAATGGGAAAGCTGAAATATGCCATACAGCTAAAATGGCAGCATGTGCAAACTGCCTCAAAGCAGACACAATACATTTGCAGGTTAGATTTTCTGTGTTTTTTATTTTATGCAAAAAATAGTTAATGGCCTGACGTTTCTAGGGTTGAAACGTCAGGCCATTAACTATTTTTTGCATTTATACCATAGGTCCTTTTGGTTGGTAAGCAGTTTGCAACAGCTAATTCTATTTTATTTTTTATTTTATATCCTACATTGTGCTTCTGTGGCATTTATTCAAAAAACATTGTACTTAAAAAATGTTGGTGTACAATATGATGTTGTGTTTTAAGTTGCTTGTAAATTTTGTCATATTTGAAAACGCGAAATGTTATTGTATAGATATATGTATGTATATTTGTATGTTTTATCAAGAAAAAAATGTATGAAAAGGTCAACGGATAAACTTATAACTGCCTTTTTTGTGTGTGTGTGTGGGGGGGTTCCATCCTAGAAAATATGCACTTCGGTGGTGCAGACTAAATGCTGTGTAAAGATGGTGCAATAAGGCGGAAGTGTAATTGTTCATTTAGGGGCATTTTCATTGCAAAAATTTACTTTGTTATATTTGGCCCGCCACATCGATATTAGCATGCAAGAAGGGAAATAAGTTGTGCCACGCAAAAACAGGGCACCGGCCGAGGCTAGGGCATGCCAATTCCACTAAAAATTGTCTTGTGACCAGTTTCCTTGTGACCAGTAATTATGTTAAACAATGTATATTGGCAGAGTATATAACGCTTTCAACATGTATCCACAGATCCTATGTGTATAGATTTGTAAAAGTCATTGAGCAATATTAACGTATGTAACTAAGAAGAAGTGTGTACTTATTTATTAGAATATTTATAGCTTTGAAAGGACTTGAACAAGTCTCTTGTGGGTGAAGAGAGGAGGGCTTTGGCTGTAGGGCATTGGCTAGAACTGTAAGCCACTGCTGTAGCCGTATTTCAGAGTTCGCCAGCCATATTGTCTTTCTGGAAGGAATAAATAGTCGGGTCCCTTTCTGATATATTGATAATTAGTATTCAGTAATGCAATTGCACACAGGGAGCAAGACCAAGATGAAATCATATAAGCTGAGTATTCACATGTAAAACAACAACAAAAACTGACAATTACCAAAAGTTGTTCTGTTTCTGATTGAACATTTGTGCAATTATTGTAAAAGATGTGATTAATTTATAAAATTGCATATTCATATATTTCAAGAGAAGTTTCTTGTATTCTTGTGGAACTAGGAGTCTTAAAATGTATTAATATGTATTACTATGTAGGATTTATGAAAATTCATCACCCAAGTGGAAGAATCATGAATAATCATTATCTGAAGAGGAATAGTCTTTCATGTCTCAAGGATAATCAAGATTGACTATGAAGCAGGATCTTGGAAAATAAACAGGATCATGAATATTCATTTATTCAAAAGAAATCATGAAACTTCATACAGATTTGTAAAATCTACATATTCAAAAGGTAGATTTGAATATTAATGAGTTACAAAAATGAAAGAGTATTTATATATTAACAAAGCGTCATCAATATTCATTGATATATTTTGACAAAAGAATGTAATTCAAAATAAAGCAAGAATGATGAAAAAATAATCGGTGCGTGAAGAAGCAATGAGGGCTTGTAAAATTTATGGTAATTATTAACTGAACTAATAATGTATGCATCATAATTAAGAGCCAAATTTGTTGTATGCCAAAAGACATTCTTATATTGTTAAGTCTAGGCCTGAATCTCAGTGTGCTTCTTGGTTGAAGTCGTCATGAAATCCCTAAAGGAAGGGAAGGTCAGAAAGAGACGCTAAAACTCGGGGCTGTTTTGGCGACCCCCGACCAAAAACATGTTTAAGCTTCAGTTATTGGTTAAATGTTTTCGCACATTCCGACCAAACCATAACCTAGTTGTTGGCCCGGTTAGGCTTGGTTTCAAGATGGCAGATTGTACAATCTTGAGAAAATATTCCGACCAAACCATAACCGAGTTGTTGGCCCGGTTAGGCTTGGTTTCAAGATGGCAGATTGTACAATCTTGAGAAAAACGGAATTTTTTTAGAAAGGAAAAAACTTGAATCATACCAATCCAGTAATGTTGATGAAATCTTAAGACTAAATTCCAGGGCCCAATTTCATAGAGCTGCTAAGCACAACAATTTGCTTAGCATGAAATTTCTTCCTTGATAAAAACAGGATTACCAACCAAATTTCCACGTGATTTTCAGGATAAGCAAACAACAGCTGAATACCAGTAACAAGCAATATGCAACACATGGAAATTTGGTTGGTTGTTTTTATCAAGGAATAAATTTCATGCTAAGCAAATTGTTGTGCTTAGCAGCTCTATGAAATTGGGCCCAGATCTTTGGGTACTTGGTCTCAGAGCTGTAGGTTGTAGTTCTCAGATCTTTTGGTTATTTGTCTTGGATTTTTAGGTTTGGTCTTTTGTCTATCATCAGAAGTGGGACCATCAGGTTCTACTTCTTGGGTTATTTGTTTTTAGTCTTTGTTGATTCGTCACTTCTACCCCTAGGTTTTTGGTGTAGGTCTTTGTTGATCATAAGTTCTTGGATTTAGAAATTTAGGTTCCAGGTCTTTGTTGATCACTAAGCCTAGTACTTGGACAAGTTCTAGATTTTAAATCCTTATGTAACCTACCCGACCTTCAAGTTTCAATAGGTCTTGGATCTTGAGTTCCCCACCAACCATTGGATCTTTAGGATTTATAAGTTGGAATCTCTAGACCAAGGTCCCAGGTTTTAGGTTTTCAACCTTCAGTCCCAATCTTGAAATTCAAGTCTTAAGAGTATCAAGTCTGACCTATGCACTTGCAAGGTCGTCGTCATATACAAGGACAGTGGGTCAAGTGTATTAACAGAAATACAAAAATTGTTTTTCAGTGCCTATTAATTTAATTCGGTGGTTTTTATTAACGATTATTCCTTCCATGTATAATTATTTTTATTTGTAGTCACCTGCAGGTATTTTAAGAGAATATGGAGTGACAAGGTTAACAAAGTAAACAAGGCTATTGTAAACTTGATCTAGTTTATTAGAGTTTATAGCTCAATTGACACCTTGCACTTACGTCACATGTGGCAACTGTCTGCCATACTTGCCATTTTGGAAGTCAAATTGAACCGACAAATTATGATAAGTGTGTGAGAGGCACGATATGCTTCCTACTTTAATCTGATTTCCGACTTTTTTTCACTCAGAAAATCAGTGAAATTGTGATTAAAATAGCCTGTCAAAGTCAATAAAATATGTAGGCCAGCCCTTGTATTCAATGAAATTTCTTGGTCTTTTTTCCTAAGGGCCAAATATCATGCCTGGTGTGAACACCACGTAACCTAAAATGTGCACTGCACTGTATCACACATGGAGACACCGACTCCCAAAATGGCAACCGAGATTATTGTGACGATGATGCGAGTTGAATTGGGTCAAGTAGTACACTTTGTAGTTAACCCTTTAAAGACGGAAACGGCTTGTACCAAAATGCCAATAGCGGCCGCCATATGGCTGCAAGATCTGACCTATTTCCACTCAACCGAAAAGGTCAAGATCACGACCTGAATTCATATTTTCCAATGTTTCTGATGTTGACATAGTATCTATGTTTCTAAAACAAAACCACAGTTGTTTTATATTGTTTTCAGACACTTTTACAAGAAAATTTCTTTCTTGTTAAAAAATAAACATTAAAACCATGTTTTGGCGTATGGTGACGATTATACAGAAATTAATGGTCTCTAAAGGGATTAATATCTTCTTGTTCGAGTTGCAGTTATAAACAGTTGCTGTTCAAAAAACTATTTTTGTGAAAAAATAATATATTATTTATGTTTGAACCCTATAAAACACAATGTGCTACTTTTAGAAAAGAAAGATATACCTCCATTTTTGACTAGTATCCTTTTGTTGAAAAGTGCAGTTTGTTCTGTCAACTGTCTAGGCAGATTTCATGGCCCCAATTTCATAGAGCTGCTTCAGCACAACAAAATTGTGCTTACCAGAATAAGGTTACCAGCCAAAATACCATGTCACATGCACCATTTCTGACTGGTATCCTGCTAATTTTTGCTAAGCACAAAAATTGTCTGCAGCTATATGAAATTGGGCCCAGGTGCAATGTGCATTATGATCATCAGTGTTGCCACTTCTGCTTAATTGTCTTTGCAGGGTGTTTTGGGGGTTTAGAATCTGCAGCTACCTTAAGGATTTCAATATCCTGCCCTGGTAAAACACAAGTCCGTCTCTAAGGGTTGGATAGTCATGAAATATTGTCCCTGTTGATAAAACATGGTGAATTGGCTGTAGAGTAGTCGGCAATAAAAAATAACTGGCATTGCCTTCAATAATATTTGTTTTAACAGTGTCGTTTATTTTGAGGATGTTTGGGAGGTTTTGCAAGTACGGATACGTCAACACTTTGTGTGATCACATGACGCATAAACGTGGCATCCATGTTTTGCATGAGCGTTAACAACGGATACAAGAGTTCATACATGCAGCTTAAAAAACGGATACCGGTTAGCAGATTTTAGTTGTATTTTAAGGGCCTCTATAAAAGTCAAATTCATGCCGTAGGTATGGTTTTCGTCAAGATTATCAGTGCCATTTATTTCAATCAAAGTACAAAGAAGAAAAGAAAAGAAAAAAGAACTGTCCAGAAAAACAACAGATACTTTTAAAAAGTCTTGATTTAATAGTCATAAGTATAACCGCAATTTCTATAAACATTACAAATGCTGTTCCACAATTAAAATAGATAAATACATATGATCAAACCAATGCATTCTTTTGATCTAAAGATTACCCTGGACACATTTATTTTGCATTTCTTTGATTCAAAAGACTTTTGAACTTACTAAAGGTTTGATGTCAGACAAACATTTACAAAAGCAACAGTTTAGTTCACCTGGACATAATGCTTCCAAAACCAGCATCAACCTGTTTGTGCCAGATTAAACCGGTTCCTAGTGCATAATTTGTTACCCAACAATGATTGGTTTAAATATTTGTTACCTAGTAGTAGTGCACCAGTAAATCCCGCAAGCTATTAACAAGTTCTGAGATGCACTTTACTATCAGGGTAAGAATACATCAAGTTACATCAGTGAAGAATACATTAAGTTGTATCAGTTGGAACCATACTGGCTTATGGCTGTGTCTTAATTGGTGGTTACAGACGTCCTTAGTGACAATTGAAGCCATGGCTTTAGCCGCCTATTTCGATACGGCCAACAGCTCTGTTACGGTTTGGTCGAAACAACTTTGTCACAACAGCAAAAAGTGTTACTTGTACAACATGTGTTGAACAAACAAACTAGTACTTCACAGCTATCTTTATCAAATTTCAGCAATGCTACCTGGACTGGTTTTGACTGGTCTAAACCCTGTTCCTGAGTGCATCAAACTTAAAGTTTGGGCCAACGTCACAATTTTATTTTATCTCCAGTAATATGTGATACAAACTGTCTTAAGTTAAAATAACAAATTCCTAAAAGTTACCAACTTTTCAAGTTACATGAAATTAAAGATTTGTCTAATCACAACAACGTGTTACTTTTAGTTAAGTGTCCGAAAATAGAAACTGGACAAAAGAAATAAAAATATCATTTTGAAATATACAAAAAAATATTCTGATTGGTGAAGAAGCTACTTTGAAAATCATGATTTTTTTTTCCTCAAATAGGATCTGACCAAAATCAATAAACAATGTAATTTAAATTTAAATGCTATCAACAAAACTATCTCAAAATAATTATTCCCCATGTTTCTCTTACAAATCGTATAAACTAAAATAGAAGAAATTTGTTAACCTAAAGGGATATGTAAATAATATTACCCACCTTTGATCAAAGTCTAATGACCTTAACATTTGTACAAAATGATGCTATAGTTTTATTTGGGATATACCATTTTTGATAAAGGGGGATCTCTACTACAAGGAGGGTTTTTCTTACCAGCTAGCTTTTCAAACTTGGAGACTTCACCTTGACTTTCAAGGCTGCCATGATAGATTCCATCATACTGTTGACTTGCTGGTGGGCCTGGAAGAGTCGATCAGACGGCAACTCTGACAACCTCTCCGTCGAGAACTCGGCCACGAGGTCCTCCAATTTATCTAGGAGTCTCGCCTGTTTGGGTTTGCTCGGGCGTTCGTCGTCCGAACCCTCCGGGGTGTCTAGCTCTTCTCGTTTTCGTTTTGTTCCCTGTTTTGGTCTGTTCAGATCTTCGGAACTTGGCGGTGTCACTTCCTTTAGCTGTGAGGTTGCATCAACTCTTGTTTCACTGTTGAGCGCTGAAGAGAAAAAAGTTTGACATTGAAATGAATTTGAAAAGTTCTAAATCTGTTTTGAAAACCCAAAGAACCGATCATGTTTGTATATTACTACCTTGGTGAAGAAAGAACAGATATTTTAAAATGGAGGATTAATATTAACTTCAGTTTGAGATTCTACTTGAGACCAATTCTGATCAGGCCTGGAATTGCACGGAGGCCATGGCCTCTGTTGCCCCTGGTCTTGGCCTTGGTGCCCCTTCAAAATTTTCCCACAGACTTTACGATTTTCCAATGAAAATCCCCTTTGCAATATGAAAATCCCTCTCAAATACAAAATTTCAGGCCCATCTGTTGGCTATATTCAGACAAACCTTCTCTTCTCGTTCAAATTCTACTTCGGTATCACAAATACCTGAAAGTTTGTTAAATTTTCTCGATAAACGCCCCCAGAATAATGCGTCTGTTACTGAAAGGCTTTGTAATAGCTCCTTGGTCACAAAAGTCAAGGCTGAAAAAGAATTGTTTCAATAAGATGTATTTCAATTTCAAACTTGTATTTTAAGGCTTTCAGTATTTTACTTAGAGTTTTTACTGGCTTGTCTCTTGTGGCTTACTTTTTTACTTTTTAATTACTTTTTTGCTTCTGTTTTTATCTGTAAAGTGCCTTGATGCCCTTGCCCAAGGCGCTCTATAAATATTGCATTATTATTTGCACAACTTCACCCACCTATTTTAGTTTCGATTTCATTTTCCTCAACCTTCTTGACAACTTCTGCCGTCTTTGTCTCTCCAAGACTGCTCTCCGATGTGATGCTGGCTTCTTCCTCTTTCTTCCTGCTCATCAACGGAGTCCCTTCCTTTGCCAACTGCTGTTTATGGAAGTTGGTCATGACCTTCCGTAGATTGCTGATCTTAGGGGAGCGGATCGGTAATGATCGGATTTCCGTCGGGGAGAGGGAGCATAGATTGCCGACGGTGAGGATATTGCGGGCTCGTACCAACTGGCCAAGACCTCTGGACCTAGGAATGGAAGAATTATCTTTAAAGATGGTGCCATGGTACTTTTAAATCACCTCTTCCGCAATTTGCTTGAATTGTGTTTTTCTTTTTAGACCAAATCCGAAGAAAAAGACACCTTAACTAAGAAATACTGGCTTGCTCCATCATGAGCTTGTTGCCCCACTGCAAAGTTTGTCCCCAAAAAGCTGCTGAGAAGAAGCAGGATACCAGCAAAACTATAATGTAATATGTATCCTTTGTAACTGGTTTCCTGCAAAATTTTGCTTAGCAAACAAATTGTCTATCCAATATTTTTTTACAAGCAACTCTGTGAAATTAGGCCCTGCAGTCCAGTGAGGTGTCCAGCCCAGTGCTAAGCACAAAAAAGTGATAAGCAAGTTACCAGCTGAAATGCCACGTAATGAATATTGTCAGAGACTGCCATTTTGCTATTAGCGCCTAAGACTTGCTCAGCAAATTTCAATTTTATGCTTAACTCACCACATTGAGGATGTCAGCTGAGGTAAGATTCTCTCCACGGGGGTGCCACACTCGGCAAGATCTGGGTACACACTCTCTTGATTGTCATAGTCACTGTCTATGCTGTTATCAAGGCTGTTTTGCTGAGTGTTTTGTGAGGGTGCTACCCCCTGGGAAGTTTGCGAGCTTGGTCTTATGGTTCTTAAATGCTGAAACAAATAAAACAAATAAATAAATAAATAATTAAAAATTAAATAAATATAATAAATAAATATATCTGCTACAAACTTTGACTAAATAGATTGTACTAATCTACTTAGCATTTTTAAACTTAACAGGATGGGCACATCCAATTTTAAAATGTTAGTCTATGGGAAAGTTTTCAAAAGGGCGCAAAGGCCAAGACCAGGGCAACAGAGGCCATGGCCTCCGTTGTATTCCAGGCCTGCTATGATGAATAAATGCTACACGGGATGGAGCTTCAATTTTGCTCACAGCTACGCCACCCTTCAAAACACAAGTAATTGTGGAGTTTTGAAGGATTTATCAACTATGAGCAAGTTCGAGTGCGCACCATGGTTAACTAAAAGTCAACTTTTTTTACTTGAACCCAGAATGTTTGACCATCGGTTGACCACTGTGGTCGACCATTTAGAACCAGCCTCAGAGCATGGTTCCTTCCCTAGTCCCGGTAGCCATGTTTCATGCTAATGCGTATAAAACGCAGAAGGGAACCAGTGACTCAATGGTGGAAAGCAATGGAAGAGCTGAATACCGTACTGATGGTTGACTAGACTTCCAAATGAGTCGTTTGAGTGAGTACGTCACTGCGCATGTACATTACTATGTGCGCACTTGCTCAACATTGTAAGTGGTAGTAAAAACAGCAGGCAGGTCTTTTTTTTAAAACATGCATTACCTTCCTGCCAGATGATGGAGTGATAAATGTCCTTGAGGTCCTCCTACGTGCCATCCCGGGGCTGATGCGTCGGCCGCTCGGACTGACTCGACTTTTTGAGGAACTCAAACCACTGCTGGATGAACATCTTGATGGAGTTGTAATGAACTGAATACAAGGAAAGAGAAAACAAAATCATAAGTTGATATTTGTTGCCCTCCCATCATAAACAAACAAAAATAAATAAACGAAAATGGAAGCAGAGAATGCGACAAAAGAAACTTCACTTTGTTTTAGAAAAGAAAAAATCAAAAACTTATGATAGTCATTTAACCAGCCCAGGGTCCAATTTCAAAAAGGCTGCTTAGCTAAGCACAAGAAAATTATGCTTACCAGTTTAAGGTTACCAGCCAAAACATAGTTCCCTTTGATGTAAGGGGCCAGACTATTTGTTTCACTTCCAACTTCACTTTGGTTAGGGCTGATTTAAATTAATATCCCCACATCTTGTTTATTTTTTATAAACCAAGCCAGTGACATCATTAACTTTTTCTAGAATACTTAAAGGGATTGTATACATTTGGTAATTGGAACCAACTGTTTGTTTCAATCATACATAGTTGTAGATATATACCATAAAACTATCCTGTTAAAATTTTATTTAATTTCCGTCCACGCAGGAAGAATAATCTGCAGTTGAAATACACTACCTGAGAAACGTTACTGCAGTAATGCTTCTCAGATTCAAATTTTGGGGGACCAAAAGTGAAATCTTTTTCCATAACCGCAGTACTTTGAAGTGAAAAGTTTCTCAAAATGCATTATTCTCTCCAAAGCTGCTGTACTTCTTACCAAGTAAGTTTTAATTGCGATTAATTTTCAGAGTCACTACCAAACATATACAAACCCTTTAAGGTAAAGTCATGATCATTTGCTAACATGTCTTTAAAAATCAAAACGTGTCAAATATCCTGCACTCGATCAATTTGATTTACCTTAGAATGTACAGTAACCACCTTAGAGGGCGTGGTCGTAACAAGAGGAGAGGGAGGATGCGTCACTCGCTGGAGCTTGCTTGATTGGTCAGTTGCCGTTTCTGTGGAGATCATCTCCACGGCAAATTGCTTCACTGGAGAGTGCTCCGAGATCGGCTCGGCAAAACTCACTCGCCGAGACTAAAGGAAAGACACAGGAAAATATAGCAACGTGTTAACTTGAAAAAGGTTCATTTTAACCACTTTTTTTAATGATTATCTTAATGTTTTTTTTGTTTCCGAACTTGAAATTTTGAAACAAAAACGTAGTGATATCACACCAAATTTTTCTGGACTGGCTTATGGTGGACATTTTTTTGCACCTGGAGCAACTTAGGGGCACCCCTCTATTTTTCCAAGTCGGTCAGATGGCCAGATATTCCATTTTGTAGCATAAACAGGTAGGCACCTTCTGTGCTACACTTTGTTTCACCCGTACAAAGAGGGACTGCAGATACTGGAAATCATGCTCATAACATCCCTTTTCTCGGGGGCTATCGTGTCATCCCAGATTCCAGACCTTTGTCCAATTTATACAAATGTGCCATACAATAATGGACAGGCTGCCACCATTGTTTATCATTGTATTCGGCTCAATGGTGTGCAAAGTCGAGTGTTCCAAGATTCCAGCATACCACGACAGATTATAGGCCGTGGCTTACGGCCAAGGTTCGCGATTCACAGTCAAGTGCATACTTTTTCACAAGAGAGCCACAAATCCCGGTGGTGCTAATTACGAGAACCCTTCTGCCCATCCTTTGTAAAGTCAGGGTTTTATTGTGGCAACAGTATTTTCAAAGGAAAAAGATTACCCAGGAGCTCGTAAAAAGTTCTGAAACATAATGCCACCCATTTGCACAGATGTTATTTTGGAATACCGACGTGAAGTGGTTAACTTTGTATGTCTCCTGCCACCTAGTGTTCCAAGAGAAAATATGAAAAGACTGAAGTTGCAGAAATAGGCTTTCCAAATGAAGCTTTGTCCGACTAAACAGTTTTGAAAGTTCGTGTTTGAGTAAGTAGTCCATCTTGATGCTCAAATACAAGACAATAAAACTCACCTTATTGCTTGGAGACGGAGATGAAGCATCCCTCCGCTTGAGAATTCCGCTGCTAGGAGACCCAGAGGGAGAATACATGGAGGGTATGGACCCCGATGGTGAACCCTGGTTGGTCAATCGCAGCTTTGCTGCTTCGCGTGCATTCGGCGAGCTGTGACTAGAAGGTGCAAACTTCACCGAGATAACCGGCGACTCTAGTAATGTAGGTTTGCTCTCAGGCAAGAAACACTCTTTTAGAGGTTCCAAGGAATTGGTCGTCTTGACTTCTGTTGTCTCGGGAACCTGACGTGGAGGTGAATAGCAGGATGAGGAATCCAAAGGACACTCCATACCCACTTCTGTTGGCTCTTCGACAGTTTCAGAACCCAATATGCTGCTGCTTAAAATCTCTTCATTTTCCGCGTCTAAAATGTAATCTTCAACTAGTGGTGCCTGATCTGTGTTGATCTCCTGTTCGGTTGCAGAAGGTGGGATTTCATTTTTCTGTAGTGTTGACTCAGAAGCCACTTCATCTTCTTTGGGAGACACTTCTGTTTGTAAATTGACAGGACTTGACGACAACAGCTCATCTCTACTTTCTGGAAGAGGCAAGCTCGTGGACTGACTTGCAACAGGGGATAAATCCTCCAATAGATTCTTAATTTTTTCTGGAAGGGCATCATCAAGAACTTCCTCAAGTTCAGCCTTGTCCAACTTCTCCTGAAATTTAGATTTCTTGGCTGGATTCTCAATAACTGTTTCTGATTCTCCTTTTAAAGCCCTTCTTGGTTTCCTGCTAGGTTTGGTTGGAACACTAGCGCTGAGACTCTTGCTTGCCCGTAGCCTAGTTGCCATGGGCGATACCTTAGACGCACTCCTAATAACTGGTTTCCTAGGGGACAACTTGTTGCGATTCAATGGGGACTTTCTAGCCCGCTTTAATGCCTTCTTAGCAAAAGCTGTATTTGGACTTGTCTTGGGACTCAACCTAGGAGAAATTGCAGTGCGTTTATTCCCCCTACTTTTGGTTTTTAAATTTGTCAATGGTTCTGATCTCTCAAGGTCCTTGGTCTCACAATCTTCATTCTCAATGACCTTTGAACTCTCCTCCACCTGACTGGCTTCAAGAGCTTTCTTTGGAAAATCCACTTCCGAGTCGGACGTCTGGCTGTCGACGTCTAGGTAGCAATGCTTGATCTGTGCTAATGGAATGTTATCGTCATCATCAGCACTGTCCTCCTCGCTAGATATACACGGATGTTTCTGTTTCCCTGAACCTATTCTTTTTTGGCTGAGACGTACACTCCTTTTGACTGATTTGTCCGATTCCTCCTTGCTCTCTGTTTCACCTTGTGAATTCTTGGTTGTCTGTCCTTCAGAGAGGTCCTTGGTTCCGCCGGGGCTTTCAAAGAGGTCATCACAACTGTTAAGGATTTTTTCGTCGTCTTGAGATTTAGAGGATTCTTCTTGCTTCTCATCGGGGCTCTCATTTAGAGTTGCTTTCTCGAGACTTTTCCCTTCTTTCAGACAATCTTTGGGTATGTTCAGATCCTGTTTCTGTTCTGCCACAGACTCTATGCCAGGAAAAGAATCTTCAGGCTCTGCAGCTGTGGTTTCTTGTGGCTTTTCCTGTCTGTTGGCTGCCCCCGCAGAATATTTTTCTTCCACTTCGGACTCTTGTTGACTTTCCTTCCTATCACTATCAACAACCGTCTTCTCTTCGACAGCCTTGGACTGAGATTGTGAGGCTTTCTCAGCAGGAGATAGATGGACTTTCTTATCTTTCTTTGGGCGACCACGCTTCTTTAGTACTGTAGGAGCTCTTGTAGGAATGACCAACTCCTGAGAATCTTTTCTGTTGTTCTTGATAGTGTCATCTAGCGTAGACTCGTCACCATTGTAGCAGTCTTCACTGCTCATTTTATCTTCAGCAGCATCAGATAACTTGGAAACTGTCGTCTTTTCTATACCACCCACATGCATTTTTCTCTTTCCTCTGACCTTTCGTTGACCTTTAGGTCTTGTTTTATTATTTTCATCGTCCTGAGGTTTTTGGCTATCATTGCTTGGTGCTTCATCTAACACTTCTTTTGATTGGCTCTCATTGGTGGTTGTATCCAGTGACTGGTCCATGTCGGTCTCATCATCAAGTGGTTGGATGCCATCCAACTCGAATCTCTCAGCTAGCTCAGCCAAATCAGCCTGAGAGCTTTGCAGAGTTTTGTTGAAACCCTTCTTCCTCCTTCCTTGTTGAACCTTCTTAGCTTTTGAGGTAGAGGCTCTTTTCAAGCTCTTAGTACTTTCATCAGTTTGGAGCCGATGTAATCGAGAAGTAAAGCGCTTTGGAGTTGGCTCTTCCTCACTACTTGTAAAGATCTTTGGACTACTGTTAATATCAAGCTTGGAGAATGTGCACTTGGATGGGTCTGGGCTCAAACGCAAAAGATCAGCATCATTCAACTTTTGGAGTTTGACTATTGGTGTCAGGATTAATTTTATCTCAGACGGCTCTGAACCGCTTATGGGTTTTGTGGGAGAGATGAAAACATTCTCATCATCTATTTTGTCACTTGCATGTTGTGATTGCTGAGTCTCAGGGATGACGCAATCATCATCTTCTGATTTAATGATGGTGTCGAGCCTCTCCGTCTGCACTTCCTCATCATCTGTTGAATCTTTCGCCAGGACTTGTTGCTCGTCCTCCTTTGGACTATCATCAAACTCCATCTCTTCTCTTTCTCTTACAACACCTGCATCTGACTCAGACTTCAATTGCAAATCTTCAACCATCTCACACGAATCTATTTCCATCTCCTCAACAGAATTTTCCACATTATCCGAAGTTGCTGAAAGCAGAACCTCCTTATTCTCAAGAGGAGACCCACTGTCAGTCACTTCTGTGAGATTTTCCTTGGTACACCCTGTGAAGCTCTTGGCTTCCACAGCTGTGCTTTCTTCCTCAGCATTGTCCGTTGCAACAGATGTATCTGTCAGCACAGGTGCCGACTCCTGAGATTTCTCTTTGAGTTTGCTCAAGAAGTTGGCGAAACTCATCGTAGAGGGCTCAGGAGCGTTGCTAATATCAGCGTCCCTGTGAACTTCCTTCTCCGTTTCAGATTGTCCAGACTTGTCAGTGCTAGGTTCTCCATTGCTACCTGCAAAGTTTGTTTCGTCTTTGTGAGTCTCTGAGACTTCTTCGACACTTTCCTGGTTCTGTGGAGCTTCCTTGGTGGTGGTTGCTTGCTGATTTCTAACTTTTAGTATTGAAGGACTGGCCTCAGTTGAGTTTTTAGCCTGGCATACAATGGGAGCTCTGCAAGGAACAAACATGAAAAAAACTTTATGATTAGGAATGCTTATCACATATCGGTGTTACAGTAAAACCGGTGGTTTCTTTCCCTGCCTTTTACCTTTGTGGACCCCAGTTCAAATCCCACCTCAGACCGGAGCCTTAATTGTGGATAGGGTTTGATGCCTTACTTAATTGCGCGGATGTTCACCATTTGGGCTTTTCCACCCACATCTAAAACTGAACATTTCTGTCATTCTGTCATTGGCACTTGCGCTGTTGGATGTGTCATAAAATAAATAAATAAATAAACAAATAAATAACATATCTTATCTCAATGAATACTCACTCCTGGGTTGCCTCGTTTTGACTTATGCTCTCCGAGAACATCTGGGTGTCTTGAGACTGCTCCAAGTCGTTGTAGAGAGCTGGGATGACTCGTCGAGTCCTCAACATCTCCTTCTGATGATCGGTCAGAACTTGGGTCTTCTTGGGAGATGGAGCGATGAAAACAAACTCCTGGAAGAAGGTATCAAAAAGATGAAACTATTTGTCTGTGAATATTTGCTATGAGGCAATTCGTGCGCGCCACCATGGCAAATTTCAGCTTTCCCATTCTGCCATTGGTTTATCGGTTTAATTTTGCCATACAGCCATGTCACATGGGCCCAATTTCATAAAGCCTGTGAGCATAAAAACATGCTAAGCACAGTAATATCTTGCCTAGCAGAAACAGGTTACCAGCCAACATTCTATAAAGTTTACCTTGTTGTGACTAGTGCCCCACTCATTTTTTGCTTAGCAAAGAAATTTACTAAGCAGTAGTTTCTGCTAAGCAGCTTTATGAAATTGGGCCCCGGTATTGATAACCTATGTCCACGGCTGCAGACAAGCAACTTGATAAAAAAAAGAATTCGAGGAAACTGCCATGGAAATGAATATTTGTAAAACCAAGAAAACAGAGGAAATCATCCGATCTGCTGAGAAGTTGCAAGCCTGCACAGCAGACACAGACAACAACCAAGACTGGTCCCCCGTCTGTATCCGCAAGACAAGAAGGCACTGGTCTTATAAACCCAATGGTTTCATTGGATGGACATATACATGCAATGACGCATAACTGCCAGTCTGAAACTACACAACTAGAAGTGTCTGTGTACACGCCAGTATTATGGCATTCAAGGTTAAAGGTACATATGCCAGGTTCGGAAGGCCAGTATCTGGCGTTATTCCTGCGCCTCGAAGTGCGACATCAGATGTTAGGGCTTATGACAATAAAGCTATGTGTTGTCCATGTTTTACTTTTATGAAATAAATACACTCTTCAAAAAATATGATGTATTATACGTTATAAAGTGTGTTTGAACAATTCTTACCCCCATACTCTCTTCATCAACATGTAGCCTCCTCCTAGCAGCTCCTGTACTTGCTCCTGGGGACGCATCCCGCTTCCCCCCAAAGGGGGATGCCCCGTCCCTCAGGGCACCCTTCCCAGGGGAGGTACCCCTTCTGGTTATCTTCCCAAAAGGGGACGCGTGTCTCTTGGGGGAGGATGACGTGATGAGACGTTCAGCTTGAGCGGTACGCTTCAAGAAGCTACCGTGCACCTTCTGAGGGGAGGGGACGCCAAAGTTTGGGACAGTCGGGGCGACGGGCGGGGGAATGAGACTCTGAGATTGATCACTCTGATGAAGGAAATCAAAGACCAGGGAAAATTAGTCACATCTTTTGATACTACTTGGAAACGCCGTTTGGTGAGCAAAATTCAGTGTGGGACCAACGGTTTGCAACAAAAAACTCAGAGTTTTGGCTGGTAACACGCTTTTGTTAAGCAAGATTTCTATGCTCAATGAAAAAACAAGCTAATAACAGTTCTTTGATATTAGGACCAAGTAAGAAGATAATAATACTTGGTTCTGATATAGCGTACATATCCTAGTAGCTAGATCATGGTACTTCACAACAATATTATCCCTGTTCATCAGGTATATACTTGGATCATTCCTCTAACTTTCTCAACTCCCTGGGGAGCATACAACCCCAAGCTGCTTAATCAAGCCCCAAGGGGTTAATCCAACACAAAACTGTCACAGCCCTCTCAGGTTCCCATTTATACACCTGGGTTTAGAAAAGCAATAATGGTTTAAGTGCCTTCCTCAAGGACACAAGTGTCATGACCGGGAAACAAACCCATCCTCAGATGATTCAGCCTTCAGAATTCGAGTCCGATGCAGTAGACCGATCGGCCATGACACACCACAAGTTAAGTTTTCGATGCACACTGGTTTATAGTTCAATGGTGTATATTTAACAAAAGGTTTTTCTTCTAAAATAGCCAAATCCAGATAAGCAGACATAATTTTTCCTGCAAAAAGAAATGTCTTTAACCAAAATTTTACCTCAGGGATTTGACTGACTGGCGTCTCGTCGACCATCTGAAACTGGGTGTCCGTCCAGCCTGGCAGAACCAGCGGAGTCTTCTCCTTCAGTTTGGCCAAACACAACCTACAATTAAATAACAGACGACACTTACTGAGATGCTAAAAATGCTGTTTCACGACAAGTACATTCATTCTAGTCCTGACAATTTAATCATAGGCATTTATTAGGCCCTTTTAAACTTTTATATCGAAGTGCCTTACACTCTTACTACCCCTTTTCATTGGGCCTAGAGCATTCCTGATACCATCTCAACTCCTTTAGAGTGTGCAGCACCAGCGCCCAATTTCATAGAGCTCCTTAAGCACAAAAGGTAGCCAAGTACAGCAAATTTATGTTTACCAGAATAAGGTTACCAGCTAAACTGCCATGTCACATGTACGATTTGTGACTGGTATCCTGCTCATTTCTGCTAAGCAGAAAATTGTAAGGCAACACTTTCTGCTTAAGCAGCTCTATGAAATTGGGCCCAGCTTTGAGCTGGGCCCGACTCGTAAATTGTTCCTGCTAACCAAGCTTTTCCCAGTGCTTTGCGAGTTTCTGCTCTGAACTTACTTCAAGCTTTCAGGGTAGTCCAGCGTGTCTGTGGTTGCAAAGGTTGCATTCCAGAACACCAGGGCGTGGTTCTTAATGGCACGCTTTAGGTGCATCAAGCCAACCTCTAGCAGGGAGGAGATGACGGCGAGAAATGCAGAGTCATAAAGCCCATTGTAACGAGTCTGGATTGAGGTCAAGAGGTCAATCCAAAGCTTTTCTAACTTCTGCCACGTCGGCGCCGGGTAGAAAGTTGACTTTAGAGGTCTGAAAACAACAAATTTATCAAATTTTTTAAGAATGTAAAATTACTGTCATCATAAATGTATTACTATTGAAAAAAATTATTAAAAAATCCTCAAATCAAAAAAGTATTTTGGCACAATTTCATTGAGCTGATAAACAGGAAATATTGTAAGCCTAATTTATTTGAGAAGAAAAATCAGCAGGGGACCAGTCACAAACAGTTTACATTGCATAGTTTTTGGGCTGGTGACCCATTTTAGCTAACCTTTTTTTTTTACTTACAGCTTGATGAAGTTTAGCACCGATGTTTTTAAAAATGTTGAACTTACCCTGTGCTGTCGTAGAAACATGAGATATGTATAGCGAGTTTGTCCAGCAGAACGGCCATGATGGAAGGCTGAGAGACATTGGTGAAGAGGGTGCTGAAAATGTTCGCCATTGTGCCGACTGTTGTAAACGACTGCTGGGAAGTGGAGGACTGTGGAAGGGGGATGGGTTTCAAAGGTGGAAGTGGGAGGAGGAGATAAGACAGCAGAATTTAGATTTTGCCACAAACTAAGGAGTCAGCAAAACCACAGACCCCTTGCCACATGGCTACTCTCTGCCAATGGTTTGCCATTTTAAGAGTCAATTGCATGTAGTGATAGGGGGTGCGTTTTCACGGTTGTAACCAATAAATGTTTCGGTTGAATTGGCCATTGGTTAATCGCTGGCATTGGTTACTGGCGCCAAAACGCACCAATGGTGAGTGTGTAAACGCATGTGCTTTTCCTAGTATGCACGCTACACAGTAACACATGGGGAAACCGACTCCCAAAATGACGCAACCAAGATTTATCGTGACGACGACGTCAGGTGAATTGGGTCAATATGTTACATTTATCTGTAATTTGAAAAAGTAATTACATATTATGTATTGTCTGTGTACAATAGCAATTACATAGAAAAACATGAAATTTTATTTTTTATTTCTAACATTTTGAGCACCTACAAAGTTATTTTTATTTAAAGTGATATTGTTCATTTTGCTTATTTAGAGTCAACAAATTTAAGTATGCAAATTCACTTCATTGACAACAATTTAGTTTCATCTTGTTACAATGCAAAAAACTTGTATTCAGGGGACCAGTCCTAATCGGTCCCATACCTACAATTGTACATGTAGCATACCAATGCAGGGAAACTCCTGCTCAAGAAACCAGCGAATGTTTTTCACTTTTTCACCGTTTCCTTATTCAGCATGCAGTTTACTGTTGCATGCGTTTTCCCTCCTAAGTGGCACAAGATTGCAGCCAGTTAGGGTCTACTAGCATGCGGAATAAATATCAGTAAAAATATTCTCAAAACTAAAATAACCCGATTGACCAAAACAAATTTTGTCAGAAGAGACACTACATTAAGTTTACTTGGATTAATTATAAGTACAAATTTCAAAACAATTTTAATCGTTATTACTAGTATTATTTATTCAGCCAAGAATCAACAGACCAATGAAGTACAATTACATAACACTAACTATATAAAATATTAAAACAAAGAACGACAAGTAAAAAGCGTCAAAATAAACATGCCCCTACAAAATTACGTCAAAATGAAGATTGAGAAGGGGAAAAGGGAAAAAAAGGGGGTAAGAAAGAACGGTGGTTTGGGTCAAAGACAGTGATAAAAACAGCAACCAACAAATATCAAGAAACAAAAAACAAAACAAGAACAGGAGCAGTAGAAACAACAACTAGGCAACAAATTCAAACACGTACAAGAATATTTTTGACAGAGAAAAAATTTGACAAGTAGAAATGAAATGGAACCAATAACTTTTTTACTTTAATACATCTAGTGCAGAAAACACAGAAAAAAAACTTACCTGTTGTAAAAGTCCGGCAAACTTTGACAGCTCGGCCTTCAGCTGACACTGGTTCTCTTCCGTTACCTTGGCAACCAGCTTGATAATAGCTGTTAGGTTACCAAGCGGGCGGACCCGCCCACGGCTGCCTCCAGGGGTTTGGGCGTTTTGGACGGTCGTGTTGGCAGTGAAAGAGGAGAAGTCAAAATTGTTGGTGATAACTTGTAGGAGTTGAGCGAGGCAGTCAACACGCAAAGGCGAGTTCTGAAAGAAATTGGGGTAAAAAAGCTATAAAACTCCTGAAACTGTTAATTTGTTTGCTTAAGTCTTGTACTTTAAAATCATTAAAAAAAGCTGGTCCAAATATAGAGAATTAGAGATTAAACTGACAAACGGTTCGGCTGAAGATACAGACAAAAATTCCACAAATAACTTTATCATCATTATTTTGTGACATGCATTGAAAAGGTAGCAGTGACTGTCAACACTGGTCCCATATTCTGCATACATTATGTTACTGTAGCATACATTTTCCCACCTAAGTGACACAAAATGGCTGCCACTTAAGGTCTACAAGTATGCCGAAATTCACATTTCTAAAAAATAAAAAAATAATTTTTCTCAAAACATGCATAACATTTGGTGGTTGTTCGCAAAATTGTATGTGAAGTCAAACCAAAGAATTCCGCTGTCTATAGCCCCCTTTTTCGTAAGACGAATCACTTTGGTGGCAGCGGTGGGATTGTGCTTGAAAATCTCCCAATAACCCATTAAAGAAAGAGTAACTCTAGAAATAACACATACCAGTGGTCTACTTTCTAAACATGTTACAATCTTTGTGCAAAGCTGTTCACAGCCAAGGTTCGAGTCGGCAGTGGTTACCACTGCAGCACAGCGGGCAAAGGCCTGGTATAACTCCGCCCATGTTTTCAGAAGCGCTTTGGTCGTCATCTGAAAGCAAATGATAACATTAAATTGTATATATAAAACTTCTGAAACCATGAAATAAAAGACAAAGGAAACATACTGTTTTCGCGACAAAGAACATGACTTTTTGTGTTTTGGTTTACCTGTGGCAGGGTACCAGTTTCACCGAGTACCAGGCGTTGAATTGGGAGCATCAGACTGGCGTACATTGTGCTGAAGTCATGGTCCAACGAATCTCCCTGGTTCACTTCATTTGTCTGTAAATACAATCGGAGATAGTAGTAACCGGTAAACAAAAAAGAAGAAACAAATATGGCCCAACTCTTGTTAACCAAGTTAACCAATGAAATTTTGCCCCGAAAATATAAAAATTAAACGTCAAAGCATACCTCAATAATATGTCCGAGTAGCGGATACACAATACAGCTCCAGATTCTCCATAGCAACTCTTTATTGCTTAGGTCAGGCGCCACCTTGTCGACGAGATGCAAGACAGAGCCTGAAAACCCAAGGACGGTTCCCGGAACAGTCAATCCGCAGTCAATTAATGCCTCAAGCACGCAGAAAAATCTAACGGATAAAAAAAAATAAACCAATGGTTTAGACTTTAGAAAGAGGGAGTCCAACTACACTGTTCATTGAAAAAATAAATGTCAACATTTCTCACTTACTATAGCACTAACATACGAGCGCGTACATGTCCAAACTTTGTTCTTACCTTTCGTCAGTCGCTCTAACTAACATGCCTGGACTTAGCAGCAGTTCGATGAGAAATAACGCCGGTGTTCCCTGAAAAAAACAATTTGTTCACAAACCTTTCATTTTAGTATTGGATTGAACAAAGAAAAATTGACTAGAGCGGGATTTGAACCTGTGACCTCCAGATTAACATACTGGTGCTGTACCACCTGAGCCACCGAGCCCAGTCAGAAGCCAATCAACCTGTAACTGCCGTATAGTTATGGATCACACCCAAGTTTATAATACAACCTGGGAAGCGGCAGCAGAGGGAACACCTCAAGTTGGTGTGACTTCAAATATAAAGTAATAAACCACAAGGGAAACTGACTGGGTGAATTTCAATTAATCTTGTGTTGAACAAAGAAAAATTGACCAGGGCGGTATCAAAATCTTTTATTTTGAGAGTTCCAGTTAACTTTTATTTCCTAAATTCAATTTCTTTTCATCCACAGGATTTGGGAGAGCATCAAGTATACAGTGCTTAGCACAACAATATTCTGAAAAGATTAATTTGTTTTGAACTTACGTGGAGCAGTCCAGCTTTTCCAGTGTGATAAGAAGAAGAACCCAATACATTCTTTGGCAAATTACTGACGGCCTCCAGAAATTTCTGCGTAAAAAAAAGTCCGGAAATTATTTTGCATTACAATACATCATTGGTGACTAAAAGATTTAAAAATATGCGAGCAAATTCTTAACAGTTTTGGGAACATTTCATAAAAGTAACTTAAAACACAAAACTAGCTTAGCATGAACAAAAATTGCTTTGCTGAAAAAGGGTTACCAACCAAACTACCATCAGATACGCATTGCTTCTGGTTGGTTCCCTGCTTAGTTGTGCTTAATGGAAAAGTTGTCAAGCAATATAAACTTATCTCACCAGTAATATTTGCGGAGGCAGAGCACTTGATCCCACAATGCATTGCAGGCTCGACAGGAACTGGGTTAGCACCTCAACGCTATCTTTCTTGGTTGCTGTGGTGACCATGTCGCTGACGTGTATGACGAGGGAGTACCAAAGCTGGAACAGCAGCCCCTCTGTTGACAAATCAAAAGTTTTATTATTTCACGACTTCAAAATTCTCAGTCGATGAAATTTATTGTCAAAATAAATTTCTCGATGTTGTGACGCATTATTTCGGACTCACCTTCGAGTTGGTCGCCCAGGTTACACATGACATCTCTCACCAATGGGATTAGCGTGGTGGATAATTTGATGAAAACTGTGGATGAGGTGATCACTGGATGGCTCAGTGAATCTAAGGATTGCAAAATTAGGAACGAAACTCAAAATTGGTAAAGAAGAAAAAGGAAGAAATAGAGGAGGAAAAAAAAGAAACTTTTTCAAAGTAAGAACCTGCGAAAAAATAATAAAATTCAACGGCCGAATTTGAAATGTATTATTTATCTATTATTATTTATTATTATTATTATTATAAATGTACCATGTTAAATGATTTGAAACGCTCAATTTTGTAAATGCAAGAGCAAAAGAACTTGCTTAGCATAGCAAATTATTGCTTAACAGAAAATGGTTACCAGCCAAATGGCAATGTCCTTTAAATTGTTGTGATTGGTACCCCCGTAAACTTTTGCTGAGCTAGACAAAAATTCCCACTTAGCAGCTTTATGGAATTGTGCCCCGGAACCGGAAAAACAAATGAAGTTCAAGCTTACTTATTGTGAAGTTGTAATTGGGGGCCGTGCCGACGGCCTCACTGGGCATGCCCAGAATTCGTGCCAGCATCTCCACTCCCTGAAGCTGGACCGACTTGAACACTGGGTGCGTTGTGCTGCCAGGTGTGCCGGGTGGTAGGCTGAGACGTGGGGTTGTCGAACTAGTCATAGAAAACAGCGGTCCTACATTCAATTCAATACGATTCAATTACTCTTTATTAGATCACAAAAAGGGTAATTCAAATGCTCGCATTCAGCAAAAACACTGAAACATTAAAAACAGTTCTAGGGCTTTATACAATTACAGGAAAAACCACTAAAAAGCGATTAATAAGAAAAGAAAATACCTGGCGACTGGAAGACACATTATATAATGAACTTTTGAAAGTAAGATTGTGATGCGTTATTGCCAGAGGGATAAAGGAGGATGGGTACCGGTTTGTCGCAGCTTATGGCAAGCACGCATGTAGCAAATGGTTTCTCCTAGATAATTGGAATGAATTTATACTTAAAAAAAAAAAAAACAGTTTTGTCTTACCCCTTTATTACTATTTTCCCTCTACTAGATGTCCAATTCAACGCAAATAGATTAAAACTCATATTGCAACCCATAAGAATTTTTTTTAAAAATTTTTTTTTTTAATAAGTATAAATACATTCCAATTATCTAGAACAAACCATTTTGTTTTTCATCCATTCAAATCATTGTATCCAAAGGAAGGCTCAAAGGGATACACGCTGTGCCCCCCGCTTCTCTAATTTGGTACATACCTGCTCTGTGAAGTGGTGTAGTAAACCCTTGTCTTAGGCCTGCACCATTTGAAACCAGAGGGGTGCTTGGACACTGTGGTCCACTTATGTTGGTATTGAGGGCTAGCGCGAACTGCAGAAGAGGAGCACAAACCTTCACAAAAGAAAAACAGACGATCACATTAATTTCAGGGAGGGATCAAGAATTAAATTGTTTTTAAGTTAAAATAAATCAAGACCAAGTAATTTTTTCTCTCGTCTTATTGTAAAATGTACTTTGTTGCTAACAAAAACTTAGAAAAACAAACTTTGAAAAGTTAGTCCAAGTTTTGTTAGTATATCAAAAATAATAAAAAGTTATTTGAGCCCCTGCATTGAGGTTGGTTGACCTACCTGGTCAAAGTTCATAGTGGCTTTGGGCCCTAGCCTGGAAACCAGATACCACCATGTATCCAGCTTAGCCTGGGCTACAACCTCTTGCTTAGTGTTGGTCGCTCTCAGGGGTTGCAATACGAGTTTTAATCTCTTTGCGTTGTATAGGACATCTGGTAGAGGGAAAGAGGTTGGGTTGAGAAGACAATACAAGGTTAATTTTCACAAATATGGAAAAGGACTCAGAATTCAATAACTCAAGTGGGGTTGAAAAGACTTTGGGCCCTTAAGAATTACCAAAAATAGTTCAAAAAATCAGGTGCCCCACCCCACAAAATCTTTGTTTAAGGCCGTTTCCGAATTGGCAGATACAGCTACGACTGTTGCTAAGGGTGTTGTTAAGGTCGTCCTATACTTGATACATGATGATGCAGCAATCCAGCCATAGCCGTCAATTCGAACAAAGGCCACAAAGTAAAAATTCAAACTGTGCCAAAGTAATTTTTGCACAGGACAGTGCTGTGTATCAAATGCTTTTCACAATTACTTCATTTTAAAATAATATTTGAGTTGGGGTTGAACAAAGAAAAATTGTCTAGAGCGGGATTTAAACCAACGACCCCCGGTTTAATGTGCCGGCACTCTACCAACTGAGCCATCTAGCCCGCATGTTGGCAGTCTCCCTATTTTGTCAATATCTTTGTTCGGGGTTGCCAGTCAGAAGCCATACAACCTGTAACTGCCGTGTAGCCAGGGATCACACCCAAGTTTACGATACAACCTGGGAAGCGGCAGCCAGGGGATCACCTTAAGGGGATGCGACTTTTTAAAATAATATTTGTCATAAGCATACGATGTACAGATTAACAAAATAAGTCTTCTTCTCAAGCATCTTGACTAACCTGTTTCGATGGCAAAGTTGTCGATGAGGACCTTCCAGGAATCAAAGGAGGCCTTCTTGACGTCAGATGAGATGCCTTTGAACCCTTGTTCTACTACTCCAAGGAGACAGTTGATCAAACCGCCTCCCTTATGCAGCGTCTTCAAAATAATAAGAAAGAGTATTTCATTACATACCATCTCACTCCTTGGGGGGTATGCAGCACCAGCAACCAAATAGCACTCTGCATTAATGCTAGAAATAGCAGTTCAGTATCGTGACGTCACGCAAGTACCCGGATCTCAGAATACATGTCAAATTGCACTAACGTACGAACACATGAATGTCCAAGCAAATATCAGCATTTTATGTTTACCTGTGTCTACTGTGGACTGGGGTGCCGTTGTGCTAATCCCGTAAGCGGTGGAAAGTTTGTCTGACATCCGGGTATTTTGAACAAAAGTGAGGTCATAGTACGGAGTGATATTAGACAATCGTTGAAACCTTATAAAATCAAGAAAATATCAAAAACTTGATCTACGCCTTACCTTTCCAAGGAGGGTCACAAAGATCCTCCACATCTTCAAGACGTGAATCTCGCATTTGTTCCCAAACAGCTTCAGCATCTCCGGCACCAGAGTCGTCTTCAGCTCCACCACCAACCCAGGCAAGATCTCTGGCTGGTGCTTCATCAACGCTGGTAGGCCGAGCTCCATTGCGTACGCCGCACGCTCACGGATCTTGTGGGCGGAGTGGACGACCAGTGGGAAGAGGAGTTTCCCCCAACGAGCTGCGTGGGTCGGAATCTCATCTGGGAGTCCCTCTAAGAGTCTGGTAGGAATTCAAAGGTAGGTACGCCTACTTAATTTCTGGTGTAAATTACTTGGGAGTTAGGCGACAATAACTCTGCTAAAAATCCAATCACCGAGTCACCTACAATCTAAGAAGTAACTATAACTAGTAGACTTGCGGGTACAACCATGTATAAATCTCTTTTGGGAGGGGTGCCTGGCTCTGAAGAGAGCCGTTGTAGTGTGGAGACCACACCGGCTCTTTTCACAGCCTCCCAAAAGAGATTTCTGGTTGTACCTGCAAGTTTACTGGTTACTTCTTATTTTCCACACCATGCCTTATTTTCCACACTGTGCAAATCTTCAAACATCACTTTACCTACAATCTAATTTCCTCTTCCTTTCTATTCAAAGCTTTTAATCTTACTTACTCCGTAAGTTACATATTAATAATAATAATATAACACTTGTACAATGTATCCTGCTCAAAACGCGACCATACAGAACAAAAAACAGAAAAACAAGATACTTAAATTAAACTGTGCCGTTGCAGGCAACTGTCATGAGGTGGGTTTTGAGGGAAGTTTTGAAGGAGTTGAGGGTCGAAATGGAGCGAATGTTGTGGGGAAGGCTGTTCCAAAGACCAGGGACAACAATACGGAAAGATCCATCTCCCTAGGTGCGATAAGATCTCGGTTTGGTCAGAAGATGTCTACTTGTTGAATAAAGACCAGCTAGACTGGGGTTATAAGGCTTGGGGGGGGGGGTGTTATAAGGGGAGAGGGTAGAGAGGGGTGGGGAGAGAGTGGGGGCCGGAGTGTAGAGGCTTACCTTATAATAACATTAGCTGCCTCGTACTCCACAGTCATCGACTGGAATTCACCCTGTACTAGAGAATGCTCCAATGCACACAGTATGGAGTGAATCTGCAGCATTGATTCAGAAAAAATAATCCACGTTTAAAAAATATCAAGATTTCAGCAACCATTATAACCATGTCTGACTCAAGTGTCTTTTCAGCTATGGCTATGTCCATTTGGCTGTTCCAGAAGTGTATGTTTACATAGGAATCATTGGATGTCAATTTAAAGCCTTGACAATTACTTTTACATTTTTGGTCAAGTATTGTAGCCGTTTGTGGCTGCTATAAGCCTTTTGGTACAAGCCACTTGTGGCCGCTATGAAGGGTTTATACACATATCGAAAGTCTTAGGCCGTATCGGAAGTGGCGGCTTCAGCTACAGCTACGTCTGTTGCTAAGGACGTCCTATACTTCAACGCATGATGACTTGGCAATCTAGCCATAGCCATAGCCACTAATTCCGTACACAGCCTAAGCTAAGCCTTGCATTATGTCTGGTATTATTTTCTGACTTTAGTGAAAATATATTTTTTCCCCCATTAGATTCCAAGTCTTGTTCCCGGACTTGTTCTCTTCCATACCTCACTTTGGATGATCTGTTGTGGGAAGTTCTGCTTAGACAGGCACCAGAGGGCACGAGTGCATGTGCTCTTGTCTTTAGTTTTCAGCAAAGAATTGCAAAGCGCTACAAGGACAAACAAAGAAACAATCACCAACTATAAATAAATGTTTTTTAACCCTCCTACTGTCTGACCATTCAATATCATGAACTCTGGTTTTGAACAATAGATAAACTATGCCAGCCTGCAATATGATAAATGCATCTACATAGTACACAGTCAACCCTTCTACTGTTTTACCATTCAATATCATCCACTGTGGCTTTGATTGATAGATAAAATATGCCCACCTGCAGTATAATATCATGTGGTGAATGCTTCTACACTACACTACACTACAGTTGATTCTGTGCACAGTTGTGCCACCATACACAACCTGTGCAGTTGAATGGTTTCAAAATGGTTGGTCAACTAAGAATAGTAGGAGGGTCAATTTAATTTCTGAATCCGTCAAATTTAAAGACATTTTTCTTTTCTCTCTTGCAAAATAAAAAAACATCAAAGGGGCACTACAAGTACAAGTATTTCTGAGGGATCCTTTTCATTTTCATTATTATTTCTGCTCAAAATTCATTTATTTTTTTTTCTTCTGGAACCAAATGACTTACCCTTCATAATAGTGCTGGCATCTTCTGGGGTAAAAGCTCTGCAGTAAAAAGGACAAAGACAAATCACACAATAGTAAACATTTTTAATTTAAACTTTACAGGGTTTTTTTTTGCAATCATTGGTGGACAATTTTAAAACCTCGGCCATGACAGTTTTCAGAATTTAGGAGGTATGTTGAAATGATGGAATTTCCACCTTTTGGTAACCCCTGGAGTTATAGATTTCAAGGAGCTTCTGTGAACAGTATCCTCAGCACTAGGGAAGCAAATCAAACAGCACAATACATATTTATATCTGAAGAAAATAACCAGGGGGCTATGGAGGCAATTCCTAATACAGTGATGCCACTGTGGTAACAAAAAAAAACCCTGAAATTATTTGTCCTTAGACAAAAGCAGAAAGCCACTGAATGAATGTCGGAAGTGGTAACCATTATCGCAGAGCAATCATCGCAGAGATGCCAACATTGAATTTTCAAACAGAGTAGCACCGCCGAGCACTTAAGTTCAAGCCGAGCCGTAAAAAGAGGAAAATTACGACATTTACGATATAGACTAATATTTTCAGCAAAACCGCTTATTGCAATGCAGACTTGCTCTAGAGGCCAAACAATTATAACTTAATTCAGGCTTGATTTTAAAAAACACACACACAAAAAACCCTTTTTGACCTCAGCAATGGCTGCCAATGCAAGGAGGGGGGGGGGTGGTTCTATTGAAGCTTTAGATCCACAATCGGATGCCCCATGTCTTACCTGGATATGTCCTGGAGATGGAGACAGAATCCAAGAGCTTGCAACGCAGCTTGGGCAAGCTCGGTATCGTCGTGCATGATATCAACACAAACAATGCAAGTCAACTGCGCTGTGTGCTGGCAAACCTCACGAGACACAGAAGCATCTTTGTCACTTTTAAGACGTCTGTAAAATAAATTTAAAATAAAAAAGGAAAATTAAATAACTAAATAAGTGTGATGCTTTTACTGGATTGGTTTCTCTTTATGTATGCTAGTTCTATGACAAGACAATTTGGCAACTTTGTAAAACATTTTTCACCCAAACATTTTATTCAGTGGCAAGTGCGTGAAGCGATAGCTTCTCACCACTGTGGCCCAGGTTCAATTCCAGGCGAGGGCCATGAGAGGAGTTGTGCATTGGTTTCTATCCTGTGCCACAAGGGTTTTTCTCCCCTTTGGAAAAAATCAAACACTTTCAATCTCTGGCTGTGCTCTGTGGTCATGTAATATGGGTTGATGTGGCTGGCTGCAAAAAGCGTCCTTGCATGCCTTTGGCTCGACCACCTTGTAGTCGCGTCCTTTACAATTCAGCTTCTCAGCTGCGAGTAAGGATGAATAGCCTCCCAAATTATTATTACCCAATTGGGTACGTGTACGATGTTGAAAAATAAAACAAACAAAATTTGTAAAATGTTAACCCTTCGAGCACCGCCAGCGTTCTGAAACGTCATGCTAAATATCCATCCACAGGCCGCCAGTATTCCCTTACATTTAGACTGACTTTAGATTGATCACCTGTTTTTATCCGCAATGATAAATACACTCTATTCAAGAGCCTCGAAGTGCGTCGTCAGGTGTTCAGGCTACCTTACCTTCTAGCCTTCAAGTGCCGCCAACGTTCTCAAACGTCATACTGAATATCCATCCACAGGCCGCCAACGTTCCCTTACGTTCTAAAAAAATGGCCGGCCTATGGAAACAGAATTACCAACACGCCGCCGACACTGTAACTTGGGTCAACAAGAATGTTATGATAAATACTTACTCTGACAGGGTGAGGTAGGCACCCACTTTCTCCTTCAACGGTCCCCCCTTCCCCTCTAATGTACTAAGGAGGGGGCTGACACTGGATGCCTTGTTGGTACGAATAGAACCCTGATCATCATTGCAAGATGCTGTGACCATCATGGCTCCGTGGATGGGTCGCAAGGAAAGGCTAACGATGAATAACTTTCCTCAATGGTTTGGTAGAATCCTAGTTATTATTAGCAATCGGAGGAGAAATAATCATTTGTCAAGTTTGTAGAATTCAGAAATGGGTACAATTTCTGTATACGACTGCCACTTTTTCACTCAGAGTCATAAAGCAATATCTTATTTACATAAATGAGATAGGCCCCTAATGCTTTTTGGTAACAACAACCAGACAACCGAGTGAAAAAGTGGCAGCCGGATACAGAACTTTTTCACAGAAAAGATTTGAGAAAAATTAAAATAACCTAGGCCTAGGCCCTAGTTGGTTTGGCATACTTTAATTAACGCTAATTAAAAATGTCAGCAATTTGCAAAATTGTGATGAAATTATTCAAAACTTTTGTCCATGAATAGCTAGGCCCTACAGAGTACATAGTAAACAAAGTTATGTGTACATGTGATGTGATGTTCATAATCATGTGACTGTGCATGCTCACTAGACACTAGTCATGCTAGTCACTTCTTCATGCTGTGTGTGCCACTTTCCAAAAATGAGGAAATCGTTTTGGCTGCAACCACAATTTTCAAACTTTTTAAATTGATAAAAATCTTATAGTGTGTGCCTTTTTAAAAAACAAAGTGTTGGAAACACATCGACAAACAAACATGCAGAAATATGATTTCTTTGAGCAACCATGTTGACAAGATATCAGATTTGTCCGGAAATTGGACGTCCACATAAAACACAATAAAATCGGCAACTTTTGCAAAGTTTCCACAGAACTGACAAATAAAATATTGATAATGTTCTACCTACTGCTCGTCTGCTTACACCGTTCCGTCCATCGAGATCAAAGAGTGTGAGATTTGTTTAATTGTAGTGTACATCAATGGAAATCTTACATTCTTGAAAACACACGAGCTGATGAGACTGTCCACTCGCTGTGTACGTCTGTAGAATTTTCCCGCGAACTTGTCCGGGCATGATCGAAGGCGCGCCAAATCAATGCTTGGAATAGTAACGAGTAGTTCGTGTCAGGATTACATGCACGATAAGAAATTACGAACTACTTGTTGTGAATACAAATCGTCGCATTCTTTGGGGTTTTTCAATAATCGCGGTATTTTTGAGGGAAATGAGTGTGTAACAATCTCTATTAAAATGTGTTCACTTGTTCGTGTACATTCGGCATAACATATATACCATAACTGTTAACTGTATAGATGTAATGTCAACTTTGAAAGTACTTAAGAGCATTGCTACCTCTGAACAGTAGAGGGCGACATTTAAGCAGCATGCGCCCGCCCGCCCCGGCCCCACAGACTCCAATTTGTCTGTGGCCGGTTGGTGCACGGTTGTCTTGGGTGCTCAACACCAAAAAAACTGCCATAGCAACCAATGCTAAATGCTTAATATTCAAAAATACTCGAACAATATTTAAAGTATCTCAGCCTCTTGATGAAAACCAATCAAACATATTTTCGGACAACTAAATGACTTTTTGACAGGTCATTCGTTTGGAATTTTTGCTTATTACCCCAGAAAAAACACCCTGAAAATGTGTTTTTTCCCCTTCTGGAGAATCACTTATCCACTTCCCAAGCCAAATAGGACCAACTTTAAAGCCTAAATTTATCAAGTCTCCTCAAAAGTTGAAGCACAGAACCCCCAGGTTGTGGTTGTCATAATAACACAATTTATCAGTTGCATGACCCCCAAATCGTTACTATTCAAAAGATTTTGAGGGCCTACATTATTTGGAGGGAGAATTATAATTCAACGGGCCTAATTGGGACACCCCATGTCAAATTGCCCCCCACCCCCAAGTTTCGCCACTGTCTATCGTGTGTAATCATTATTTATATATCATGATTATTTATAAATAACCAATAATTATACATAACCAATTATAGACATCCAAATGCAACACCCCCCAAAATAAAAGTGACTGGAAAAATTGCGATGCAAAAAACCAAAAAGAGACTGGAAAAAAGAATACGACTGGGGGAAAATGCAACAAGGAAAAAGTGAAGCCTCCTCACCCCCCAAATCAATCAATCAATCAATCAATTAATCAGTGCTATATTCTAGTTTATTTCAATTGTACACACTTTTAATTTGTACACGGTTCATCCTTTAAAAAAAGGACTTCTCTGTTATTTACAATGGACCAGTTATCTGCAATTGGAGCCAATCAGGGTAAACAAAAATATAACCCTACCAGAATAACAGTATATCCTGTAATCAAAGAGTTATATAATAGAACTAGAGGGCATGCAAAACCATGTGAAATGGCCCGACAAGACGCATTTTTTGCAATTGAGAAAATGGTGCTGACCAAAGATTATAGAGCGTCGAAGGCGTAAGATGCGGAACTGAAGCTTTATCTATTGTTAAACATGAAATACGCATGGGCGCCATTTCAGCAAGTAAATATTTTGTTTCCCATTGATAGGAATGGTCATTGTCTGCGCTGATCGGCACTGATCTATTGTTGTATCAAAAGAGTTACTTGCCGAAATGGCGTCCAGTGGGATTTCACATTTCAGCCCGAGTTCCGCATCTTGCGCCTTCAGCGCTCTATAATCTTTGGTGCTGACCAATCGTATAACACAGGTCACGCACCAGTTCACACAGCCAATATTTTGTAAGCGGAAATTTGTTTGTAATTTGCACATAGGGATTGGAACCCATGGTGGGCCAGCGCAGTTACCTGCATGTAATTACAGTGCTCCCTCTATGTGTAACCCTATGATCCAAATCAGGCTAAAATTATACCCATATCAGTTCAACATTATATCCCCAAAACAGTGAAAAGGTATATTCCCCCTGCTACCAGGATAACAGTATGGTATCCCAAATAGGGCAAGCATATAGACGATGTGACCTCTTACGTCATTTGAAAACCATAACATGATGCGCGCGCATGTCGCCGGGCAAAACCTTTGTGTACTGACAGCCAGCTATAAAGGACACGCAATGTTACCATGAATACGCGTCTTCTGGCCCGGTGGAAACGAGTGTTTTGTCAACAGAGGGCGGTTTGAATGTAAACAGAGGTTAATCGTCTATACCCTGTCAGGATTAACAGTATATCAAAATCTGGGTAAAACTGCAGCCCAATCAGGATAAAAGTATATCCCAAACAGGGTATTAGTATAGCACTGCTACCAGGATAAAAGTATATACAAAACAGGGTAAAAGTATACCACCTGCTACAAAGATCCCATATAGGGCAAAAGCCCCCTGCCAAAATAAGTATATCCCAAACAGGGTCAAAGTATACCCCTGCTACAGAGATATTGAACAAATATCTCGAATAGGGCAAAAACCCCTGCCAAAATAACAGTATATCCAAAATTGCGTAAAAGTAAAACCCTGCCAGAACTTGAGTCGGACAGACTAAAGACACAAGGTAACTCTTGACATTACACTGCCATTTCTTGAAGTGAAATTGTTTTAAAAGTTTTGTACAGCTTCTTTCAGGTACTCCAGCCATTCTGATATCCTTGGTGATTCTTGAGGTGGCTGAAAAGACAAAAACATTCAAATATTGTCGGTGTTAAATACTGGTAATACAATATGCGAGGCAATAAAATATATTAGAAACCAACTATTCTTAAAGGCACTGATCACATTTGGTAATTGTCAAAGACCAGTGTTCTTACTTGGTGTATCCCAACATATGCATAAAATAACAAGCCTGTGAAAATTTGGGCTCAATTGGTCATCGAAGTTGCAAGAAAATGATGAAAGAAAAAACACCCTTGATGTACAAATTTGTGTGCTTTCAGATAGGAATAAAAACTTCTTGCAAGAAGTTTTTATTATTTTAGTGAGAAATTACCTCTTTCTCAAAAACTAGGTTACTTCAGAGGGAGTCGTTTCCTACAATGTTTTATACTATCAACAGCTCTCCGTTGCTTGTTACCAAGTAAGTTTTTATGCTAATATTTGTTTTGAGTCATTACCAAACGTGTACGATACCTTTAAAGGCAGGGTGTGATTGTATGTTAATGAACAAATCCGGAATAACAGTTCTCACTTGGTATGGAGATGAAGCCCACTTAAAATACAGAATGTTACATGTTAGAGGTTTACAGACTCTCTACACAATTTTCAAATAGATATCTGAAGGTTTGGTCACAACCAGGTTGAATCTTTTGCCTCTTTCAAGAAAAAAATTACACAAATCATCACGGTAACATTGACAACTCCTGAGATGAGTTTTAGTGCTTTGTGAAATCAAGGCTAGGTCTTTGATCTACGTATTGCTAGTTTGGCCTATTTCAAGAAAATCTGGAAAATCGCACATGAGGTTAAACTCGTGCCTGGCATTTCTCACCTTTAACTCCTCGATGGGTGGGTGTTTCACAGCGCCCTCTACTGATTTCAGCTTAGTGAGGGTCGACCCTAGGGGTCCAGTGGCCACAGAGAGGGTACAGACAATGTGACCTTTATCTCCTAAAATGACTCGGAGAATTCCTTCTTCACTCTGCCAGTCGATGGCATACCTAAAAACAATAGTGATAATCATTCCTGTAAAGTGAATTCCGCCAAGTACCCAATGTACTGCACAAGCATGCAATCATCACCTATACAAAATTTGTATACCTAACACCATAAAAGCTACAACTAAATGTGCATTAAGAGAAAGATAGTCATCAACCCCCAAAAAAGATTCTGAAGAATAACAATAGACCAGAAAAAGCTTGTAGGATTATTTGAAACTGTTATCCTTTTCTAAAATCCTTGTTTTACTTTAACTTCATCCTAAGCCACTTGTCCTGGAAGATTTCACTGTAATTTCCTAAAGGGACACCCCTTAAAAAAGTAGCTTTCCTTATTTACTCACTGATGGCGGAGCTGTTCCACTTCCATGAATAGGGGTGCATGATTTTTAAGTCTCTTCATCACAGCAGACACTAAGAAAGCAACGTTATTTCTTCTCACCCCCTCTTTGACTAGATCTGAAATGTCCAGCGTCTCAATGTCAATCTAGGGGGGAAAAAATGAAACAGTTTTGATACAAATTACTGAATGTACCTGTCCTTGGTTTTTGAAACTCCTTTAAACTCAATTCATAAATACCTCAGACAGTTTCGCTATTCCTATTGGTGGAGAGCACGTCACGTGGGGGTGTTTAAACGGATGATAATGCACGGCCAAGAGTGTTTATAACCGGCTGGGCTTCGCGTATTGGACGCGCAAGCTCCGCCAATTTACTTACGCGGAACGCAATACATGGCTATAGTTCCCGTGCGTAGCCTAATCTTTTTGTACACGCACGTACACACAACCCAACGCGCACAAAACAGAACTTTACAAAAGTTTTTGAAAATGTACAAACTTCGATGTCAGAGATTGTCTTTTTACCACCGATTTTCCTTATTCTTTCACTTTTTAACAAAAAGGCATTTATGAATGGGAATAAATGAGTAGTGACTCGTTCTTAACGGCCGTTTAAAACCTTGCAGGGTCGTGGCCGTGCGATAAAGGCCCTCGCCTTCGGCTCGGGCCTTTATCGCACAGCCACGACTCTGCCGGTTTTAAACGGCCGTTTAAGAACTCGTCGCCACTCTTTTATTCCCTTATTTAAAAGCTCCAAATTTAAGGTGTTTGTAATTTTTCAGACTTTCACATTTTTTTGTGTGAAAATTTAAATGGCAAGAGAACTTGCTCATGTATTTAAGGACTTCCAGGAACCCATGTCAACCACAAACAGACAACCTCCAAAACTTATTAAAAGAAATTATAAATGTATATTGGCCAGGATCTTTGGCAGATCAATTCAAGAGGTTTAGATAACAAACTTCTCTTGTGGAGTATCAGAGCTGACAGAGCAGCCTCTGGGAACAGTAACCTCAGCACTAGAGAAGTATATCAGGGCCCAATTTCATGGCTCTGCTTACCGTAAGTAAAGAATCAACATTAACGGAAGCAGGGAATGCCTTGCATACATCAAGCGTATTTCACAGGTTAGCAGGGAATTTCTGCATGTGCGCGTGTGTAGTCCACGTTACTAGGCATTCTTCGCTTACACAGCTAGCGCAGAAATTCGGCGCATGCACAGTAAGCGGAGAATGGCGATTGTAAGCGCAGAATTCGGCGGTAAGCAGAGCCATGATATTGGGCCCTTAAAGTATGATTTCTTTATATCTGAAAAAATTAACAGCGACTTTTTTTTCACCAAGCAGACATAAAAAAAGTCTGAATTCAGGCAAAAGTCTGAAATTATTCATCCCTGAACAACACAACATTATTAATAGATGTTTTGATGGGTTTGATCCAAGCGTATAGACAAACTTACAGTGGCCGAGCTCAGCGTCTTAGTTTCCCATTCGGCAGCCCCTGGTTTAAAGTGCAGCGTCAGTACAGCCTTCATACCCTCTCTGTCGCTTAAACTACAACCTGCTGTGCTAAGCTCTAGGGTCCAGGAATCGTCTCCGAGAGACTGCTCTGAGACGCCCGTAAGTTCAACCAGGGTTTGATATGCCGAGTCACACCTGAATATATACATCATATTTTCATTTAAGTTAATTAAGCGTTGTTGTTGTTTGTAAGTTGTTTTGTTCCTATTCGTACGTCCTCTGTTTGTCCGTTTTTCTTGTCTCCGTCTGTCCACAGGCTGATTACTACAAGCCTCGGCTTATCAAATCGGCCTCCATAGTGTTCCTTTTCTTTGACTGTATAAACATTAAGCTACTCTGTTCGCTATTACATTGTATATGCATTCTGTAATGCTGTGTTTTTGACAGTATGGAAATAAATGTGAATTGAATTGAAAATAAGACGGATAAACTGTTGGGCTGGAAGAATTTGAGGAAAGGTTCTTACTTTGAAAAAATAGTTTTCTTTTTCCATTGATCATTTTCTGTTGTCTGGTTTGTTTGTTTTTTCTTCTATATACTTTAGGAGAACAAAAACAAAGGGAATTGTATCTTTACATATTTTAGCAACCCCTTTTTCCAGATCTCCTTATTTTCTTCTACTGCTCTTGCAGTCGATTTTCAAGAAAAGAGTGATCTTTATCTTTTGAAATAAACACCTCTCTAAAAGGAATCTTGAAAGTTTTGGACAGTCCCATTCCCTTTTACCATTTCTCTGGTTCTGCTCTTATTGTTTATTTTCCAAGTTTTATTTCAGACTTTTTTTCATCAAACCAAATCTGCCTAACTACGGGATTTTCCGTAGAACACACAGAGGCGTTAGCGCCTACCTACGGGAAAACCCGTAGATGAACAAGACGTAAGTGTCTTTCTTTGTACTCTCACTACTAGTGATATGAGATGGCAAACATGGCAAAATATACATCACATTAAAGAGAATGAGGTGCTCTTTCCAACGGTAAACAGTTTGTTGGGATATGTTCTTTTGCAAGGAAGAAAATAATGAATTTTTGTTGTAATGCAGTAATAAGTGCTGCATGGGCTTAGGCAGGAACAGTGTTTATGAACTGTGACCATCAGTCAGGCCGATATGGGTTAAACACCAAATAAAATAGAAGTATTTAGATATTTTGACAATTTCATTTTCTAGTCCCAGTTACCATTTTCTCTTGTCCTGCTCTTGCTGTTGATTTTCCAGCTGGGCTGCTTTCAAGTTAGACAGAGCTTGCCTAGCCAGTTCAGTCTCTGCCTGTGTTGCCTGACATCGGCTTCGAATGTCTGCAACTCCCTCCCTCAGGCGTGACAACAGCGGTTGATAATTGGCCAATGTTTCTTCAGCTATGCGTAACTCCGCAGCCTAATAATGGGACAAGAGAAAGTGTATTTATACCAGGGCTCGAATTTGGGAGAAAAATCCACAAGGGCTTGTAGCTCAACATTTTTACTGGACCAGAAATTTGGCCACCAAGCTCACCCAGTGACAAGGCGGCTTGAATCCTATAATAACAAGGGATCGTGTTATTTGTGAAAAGGAATAATCTATGTATATTCAGTTTGCAGTAACACCATGTGTTTAGACCCAGTAATTGGGGCGCTGTACTCGTTTTTTTTCAAAATTTTGACATCTGCGGTCGTCCTAGCGCCCCAGGAATGCATATTCGCACAGCAATCGCGCGCTGCGGCTAGTGCACACAGTATGAATGTCGGTCCAACTGAGAGTTTGATGTTATGGTGGTTTCTCCAAAAATCGTAAATTTGCAGCTCAAAACCAAATCGTGAGTACATTTAAATGCCTGATGTTGCATCTTAGACATATGACGAAGCAAGTAGGCGTTTTTAAAGGCATTTTTTGTTGGGTATTTTTGTCGTTCTGAGGCTTTTTTTGTGTCAACTTATATCAATTTGAAGATTACTGTGCGTATATGCAACGCATTCCTGGGGTGCTAGTATGACCGCAGATGTCAAAATTTCGAAAAAAACTGAGTACAGCGCCCCAGTTACTGGGTCTACCATGTGTATATATCTACTTTGCTGTGTAGATTTGTTCTTTGAGAACTTGGCTTGCTATCTATTCTACTGCCGCGGAGTTCGGAAATGAAAAGAACTGTTCTGCTTACTAACTACTACCTCAGAGCTGCCAACATTTGCATCCTGCAATCAGAGAGATTTTGTACACCAATCAGGGAGATGTTTAGAATTACAATAAACATAACAAGGGAAAGGTTTCCACAATCAGGGAGATTTCCAAATTTGTTCATCCGAACATGGAAAGATTAGTTTATTTTCAGGGAACTTTCTGCAGAATCAGGGAGAGTTGGCAGCTCTGCTACCTGGGTCGAGGTAGGAAATTGGCTTAGTGGATCAAGGGGACTTCTCATTAACTTCACTGCTGCGGAGTGAGTTCTTTTAACCTGGTCTCAACATTTTGACTAGCCTGCTCTAGTCATCGTCAGGAGACTGTTTGAGATGCTGGTTTCTTTTATAGGGATTCAGGAGGTTTCAGGAATAATCTATTTTAGCTTTACTCAACACCAATAACGGGGTACCAACCTCATTCTCAAACCTCTGCTGGAAATTCTCTACATTGACGTCACTCCCCTCAAGCTCTGACAGTGTTTGACTTCTAGTTTCCACAATCTGCTGGAGGGTAGCCATCTTTTCTTGGACTTGCTCTAGTCTGCTCTCAAAAGTTTCCAGTTTGGCTTGGAGTGTTTCTTGATATTGTAAAGAAAGGGAAACATAAATTTAAGTAGTTGCCAAGTTTTAAAACAGAAGCTTTTAATTTACCGAATTCAAACTGGCCTCTTGTCACTGCAGGGTAAGCTTATTGGTGTAGTGGTAAGACATTTAACCTAGAATGGCGGCGGTCGTGGGTTTGAATCCCGCCCAAGTAGTATGCCTGTGGATTTTATTTCCACTGGACTTGGGAAAGCACAGAGTATACAGTGCTTATCAAACATTACTGTAGGGTAAAACAAGAAATATTATTCTTAATTCTCGATGAGTAATACATTCACAAAAAAGGTTTTAAATTGTCAAATTATTCATGAACGACACTTTTGTGAAAAATTGTATGGAAACAAGGCAGCTCGCTTGAAGGTGTTACTGAACTATTTTTCATCGTTAAGTGAGAACAATGGAAAGTGATGGCTAGATTATACACTTACTATTCTCGGTTGATGTTATCATTTCTTTGATTTTTTCTTCAAGATCATCGGTAGACCTCTTGGCGCCTTTGAGCTGACCCCTGATCTCTTTAGCTTCTTCATCTGATTAATAAAATGGAACAGAAGCAATTCAGGGTTTTTAGGTATGCAGACGCCGGACGGAGCTATGTTCAAATTATAAGACCCATTTATTTACATAGCACCATGTAACGGTTTACAATCTGCAGCCAACCATACCAGAAAACACAAAATTTGCTTAATGACAAGTGTGCCTGGTTCTTCTACATGCATTGCACAACACATAGGACCTACGGCTTTACGTCCCATCCGAAGGACAAAGCAATAATGGTTAAGTGTCTTGCTTAAGGAAACAAGTGTCAAGACCGGGACTCGAACCCACACTCTGCTGATCAGAAACATCAGAGCTTGAGTCCAATGTGCTTGACTGCTGAGCCTGTTCAATTGTCTGCCTTTTTTTTTATACTTTAGCCCTTTTCACACTACTCTATTCCCCGGGGGCAACCCCGGGGAATAACGGCCGGCCCTTTCACACTTGGATCACTTTACCCCTGATCTGCCCCGGAAAATGGGCATACCCCAGGGAATAGCCACCCCTGCTCTGGAGTAGGGGTAAGCGGTAAAACCCTGTGGTATTCTTGAAACGTGCAACCGGAACCCCATGGAATAGGGACCTAGGTGGGGACAGTGTGAAAGTGCGCCGGGGTAACCGTCGGGTAAAAAAAATATCTGGGGCCTCCCAGGGCTGTATTCCACGGGGATAAAAGATGAGAAAAGGGCTTTTGATAACATTACCACATGATGCTGGTGACGGCCACTGATCTGTAGGTACATTCTCAAGGTTATCCAGCAGCTTAATGCGACTCAGGAGTTGAACAAAAGCTATCTTTTTTTTCTTGAATTCATCCTGAAATCAGACAAAATAAGGAACATAATGTATATCAGGGAACTTATATAAAGGAAATTTATGTAAGGGAATTTCTAATGATTGTATTTATTTTAAGCTTGTTTTAAAGTAAAGTTGTAACCGCTTGGTTGGGGAGAGACCTCAAAACACGTAAAATCATTGCTAGTATGAGTTCGTCTTACCTCTTAACAGGGCTGTTGAATTTGGGGGAAAATCCACAAGACCACAGGGCTTGTAGCTCAAAATGTTTACTGGACAAGAACTTTATTACAAGACCAGAATTGATATGAGAACAAATACATACACAGTTTAACAGTTTTAATTTCAACAAGCACTAAGAGAAGATTTATCTCATTTGTATTATGGGTAAGTATTCTTCATTACTCAACAGAATTTTTAAAACATTTATCAGACTGAAAGGCACTTTTGAACAAAAACACAAGACCGCCGGACTTGTCTAGAGTTTACTAACTGTTCTCAGGCCTGTGGTCCAGTGTAATTTTCAAGCCCAGCTTAAGTGTAAGGGACATGACAAAGTAATATCAGCACTCAAATTGTACACTGGACCGCAGGCTCGAGGCCAGTGATTTCAGCATTGAGCCAGTAAACTCAGGACTGGACAAACCCGGCAGTCTTGTGTGTTTGTGTTCAAATGTTGTATTTCAGTCCGATAAATATAATTCTGTTTATTGTCATACATTGCATCAGTATACTCAAATAGCACAATATCTGTGAATAAATATACCTTGGCCAGCTATATTTAGCATGGCGTTTATCTTGGGAAAAAATAGCACAAAATTGAAAAATAGTAAATAGTGAAGCCCTGCCTCCTCCTTTTTTTTTAAAAGTCCAGACGAGAAACTCATTACTTTTGTTACTTGGCCTTACCACAACTTGCTGACACTCAATCTTAACATCAGGAGGCTGATTGCCTTCTTCTTGGCATTCTGTCTTGAATTTCTTTGGGAGGACATTTATCTCATCTTTAATTTGACTCAAAACCCTGTAAATGTAAACAACAAAATAAAATAAGGAGCAAAAGTTATTATAAACCGGAATGTCAGACAATGCAACCTCAGGGTTAAGCAGGCAACATACACAACATATGTCTGGCCGATAGTAGAATACGCAGCTACAACGTGGGACCCAAATACTAGGCGCAGCGCAGGCAAGCTTGAGTTGGTCTAACGTAGTCAATAGGGAGTTTTCGTTTTGGACGACGGATGATTCTACAACGGTTGAACCCAAACGTTGTCGTTTTCAGCACAACGCAGATTCACCCCAAGTACTGTCGTAGAAATTGAAGCCTCAGAGTCGACGCATGCGCAGATAGCTCGAGGTGTCATTTTCACCTTTGCAGAACCATCCGTTATCCAAAACGAAAGCTCCCTATTGACTACCGCTACATGACTAGCGCACAAGTCTGCGCACATCTTCGCGAATAATTTCACGACATTGCACAAGTCTGCGCACATCTTCGCGATTAATTTCACGACATCGCACAAGTCTGCGCACATATTTGCGATAAGAGATGTCCCTTCATCAGGGCCACCATATACAGCTGAGCGCTGGACGTCATGGCGGTTTTACCGATATGCTCAGATCAACTTCACAACAATCGTAAATTTGCAGCACAAAACAAAATCGTGAGTACATTCAAATGCCTGATCAGCTGATGTTGCATCTTTAGATGCAAGATAGCATATATAAAGCTATTTTGTTGGGTATTTTTGTCGTTCTGAGGCATTTTCATAGCCAATTTAAGATCCTTCGGGGAAATAGGCCCGTAATCTTGCGCTAGTACAGTGTAGTGTTACACTACAGTACAGGCTACAGCTAGCCCAGGTTGGACTCCTCCGTTGCATACAACGCGACGGGGTCCAGGGTATAAAGGTCCTCAGGCATTGCAACAAAATTTATAACCATTTTTATCATATTTTTACCTTTTTGAGGAAGCTGAAACGTGACTCACATGTTCCTTGTGTCCTGAACCTTACGCCTGCTCTATTCAGAATTGCCAATTTTATCCTTGGATGACATTATTGTGAAAATAAAATGGAAATTGACGCATTCGTTGCGACAACCTCAACTGACATGGAACCAAGTCCACAAAAGAGGGCGCTGTCTAACCCGTAACACTGAACGCTTTTTCTTCGGGGCGGCAACACGACGGAGTCGCAGCGCCAGTGCACAACTTGGACTTATTTTCGGAAATAATGTCATTCATGGATGTATTTGATAGGTTTGAACTCAGCAAAAGTGTAATTGAAGGCACCAAGAATAAGTGAATGGAGTTTCAGCTTCTCAAATTAGGTAAAAATATTTTAAAATGTTACTCAAAATTTTGTTCGCGTTGTAAAGGATCTTTATACCCAGGACGTCGGTGGCACTGACTGACGTCCTACCACTCCCAGGGCTAAGGCTACAGCATTGTATTGTAGTGTACAGTGAATATAGTTATTTTAGTAAGGGCCTGGAATGGTTTACCATGTTATTGACCATGGTGCCTCTTCAAATTGCTTCCATATACTTGAATGGAACTATAGTCGCATTTTACAACAATTAGGGCCAATCCTCTACTGACATGACTGAACTCTAAACCCTCCACTTCCGCGGTAATAAAAATGGGCCTACCTACACACGTTCTTTAGCACAGACTAGACAGGCAGGGCAGGGTTGCAAAATGAAAGTTCCAGACCATGTATTTTATCATTATAAGCAGCATTTTTTAAGCATATGATGCACCACATTTTCTGATCTAAAATACACAAACCTTTTCTGATTTTGTAAACATTCTTCGGATGAAGAAATCAAAAGATGAACGTCGACTTCGTCTTGATTTGTCTCCATTTTGCCCGCAGTTTGTTGATTTTTCTTACTTTGAATGAGCCGCAAAATAATAACTGGTGTCCTGCTCCTGCAGATGCACAGCAAGCACAGCGAAAGCCGTTAGATATGCACGTTGATCAAGCGGCACCAGCGACCCATTGTAAATGAATACCGCCCTCTTTTGGCAAAACTTGGACAACAATAATAATGGATTGGCAACCAAGGACAGGTCAGGGGGAAAAGGAAAAGAGGTAGACAGAGAAGAAGATGGAGAGATGACATCAGGGTATAGGCAGGAACAACATGGACCAGAACTGCAAGAAATAGAAATGAATGGGTGTCGTAGGGTGTTGTGGCCGAGCGGTTAAGAGTATCGAATTCAAGTTCTGGTGGTTAAGTCATCAGGGTGTGGGTTCGAATCCCGGTCATGACACTTGTGTCCTTGAGCAAGACACTTAACTATAATTGCTTCTCTTCACCCAGGGGTATAAATGGGTACCTGCGAGGGTAGAGGTTGATATTGTGTTTGAAAAAGCCTTCGGAGCGCCACGGCAGCTCGGGGCTGTATACTCCCCAGGGAGCTGAGAAAGATTAAAGGAATGTTATTGGCCCAATGACCAGGGCACTAATGTAAAGCGCATTGATACGTTTATTGTAAAATGCGCTATATAAGAACTTGTTATTATTATTATTAATGACATTTTCATGAAGAGGGCTACATCCTACACTGGATGAACACAGCCTAAATGATGATGATGATGATGATGAACAACTTTAAAAGAAATTTTAAAAAAGAAAAACTTTGTAAACATTCACGACAAGGGCAAAATAATGAATTTTTACACAAATATTTTTGCCAATGTTTACAATTTGGGGCATAAATTGTGAATATACGCCAATATTTATGTAGAAAATCATGACATGGGCAAAATTATGAATTTTGGAACAAATATTTTCGTAAATACTTACAATTCGGGGCATATAATGTGAATTTCTGCGTAAATATTTGCGTAAATATATATATGTGTGATGTCACATTAAAGCCACCATACTCTTTGAATAAAAGCCACACCACAATAGTATCTAGTGGTTTGCTTTTAAAGGGTGTGCAAAACATGGCAATAAGATTGAACATCTAATTATCCACAAATTTGCACATAACTTACAAACGTGGTATAAAGAGAATAATGGTGGAAAATTCCCATGAACTATTTGTGCTTAAAATGCTATAGCTTATGAGAAATGAGTAAAACAATTAGTTTTGATCTCGCGAGAGTCCAAAACCCGATGTTTAAAATTGGACAGTGAAAAATTATAAGGGGGGGGGGGTGGTTGTCACTCTTCTTGTAACTCTGATAACTTTGAGCTTGAACTGCCACAAATTTGTTACTTTATGTGCTGTGTCACATGAAGTGTGGATACGGGTCTAAACAATTCCGATGTTGTCGATATGCTTTAATGTCAAACTCAACTGAAGCTAAATTGTAAGAAAGGAAGTACTAAAGTTGTCTTTATTACATCAACAAGTTTATTGTCAAATACAAGGAGATACAAAATTGTTAAACCCTGTTTGTTTAAGGCTGGAAATCTATGTGTCTATCTGCATTGTGCGTAATGCACAATGTGTAAAAAAAACAAAAAAAACAAGCATCACACTTAATTTTTACGGATAACGCAATATGGATACATGAAATTAAATGCGAGTTGCTTGGCATGTATTTTCATATTTACACATTGCGAACAACAACGTATTACGCACAACGCATTACGCACAACGCATTATGAACACATGGATTTCTGGCCTAACAGACACAATGCAATTTGGTACATACATGTCGTCTTAAATACAAATGGCAAGGTTGTTGTTAGTAGTAGTTAAGAAAATATTGTTGCTATCTAAACAAACATTTAATTCTTAAGATTTTTATATATTGATTGTCAATCTTATAATTCAGCACAAGAAGTTTTAAACGAAGTATGGTTGGAAATACAAAGACCTGATCAGTGGTATCTCATAAACAATCATGGATACATAACACCACCTGTGTATTGAGTGAGTTGCGACATGGAGGGACCAGTTTTCTTTGGACACTCAGTTGCTGGATGCCAAATTCAGTTGTAAATGTACATGTAGCACAACCCAATGTGCAGTCTAGTCTGGCACCCTGTGTGCACACATGGCTTCTTATCGGCTTCTTAAATGGCTTCTTTTCTTAAGTTGTTGCAACTCATTTGCAACTCTCTCCATACACAGCTCTGCATAACTCCCTTAAGTGATTTACTAGGATCTTTCGTCACTTTAACGAAATCCAATACCGTATGGTAACTCAACACCCAAGCCAAACTGTTTGGTCTCTGATTATGATGGTGTGTCTGATCCCATATAAAGCATGAAGTGTAGTCCTTAGTCCAACAGCATCAAACAAAACATGCAGTTAGATTTTGAATGGTTTGGAATGGCTAAGGGTTAAAGGCATCGTACATGTTTGGTAATGACTCTGATAATTAATGGCAATAAAAACTTACTTGGTAAGAAGTACAGCAGCTTTGGATAGTATAATGCATTTTGAGAAACTTTTCACTTCGAAAGTACTGGAAAATGGTTATGGAAAAATATATCAATTTTTTTCCCCCTAAACTTATGAATCTGAGAAGCGTTCCAATGCAAATTATTCTTCCTGCGTGGACAAAACCGCTCCTGATTTTCGGCAAACGCTACCACCTTTTGAAATTAAATTTTCACAGGTTAGTTTTATGGTATATATCTACAACTATATAGGTTTGAAACAAACAATAGACTCCAATTACCAAACATGTACGTTGCCTTTAAACATGGTTTAACACCCCCTCTAGTTTTGATTTGGACCGTAGTCCGGCAGAGAGATTCATACAAAATTACCACAAATATCAATATTTTGGGAAAATTCCTCTGATCTACATATAATATTATTTAGAAATGCTTTTAAAGTACATAAATCAAATTTATTGCATGATTGATCTATTCAGATGGTTTGGTCAAAATTTGTCTGATTACAGGGTTTGAAGAGTCGAGACTTAATTTGTCCATTGACACCTCAGAACCATCATTTCTCCCTTCTTGAAGAGATCAGTATTACAAGGCTCTTAATTCTACTTGGTCAATTCTGTTAAAACTCTAACTACATGCAGCGTTTTCCCTGAACAGTGGTCCGCTGGCCAAATGCATGTTAAAACACCCAAGGACCAGTCAAAATTGTGTACTAGTGGTCCGGCTGGCTGGTTCAGTGTTAAAAAGCATACTCTATTCAAAATGAAACATGAACTAGTGAAATGACAAGCAAACTGGTCCCGCCGACAAGTCACTGACAAAGTTTAAGGACAAACCCTGACATGTATCCATTCTGGGCCCAATTTCATAGAGCTGCTAAGCACAACAATTTGCTTAGCATAAAATTTCTTCCTTGATAAAAACAGGATTACCAACCAAATTTCCAGGTGATTTTCAGGAAATAAGCAAACAACAGCTGAATACCAGTAACAAGCAATATGCAACACATGGAAATTTGGTTGGTAATCCTGTTTTTATCAAGGAAGAAATTTCATGCTAAGCAAATTGTTGTGCTAAGCAGCTCTATGAAATTGGGCCCTGGTGAGGACTGTCGCAATTGAAGGTACTTTACCCTATGGTAAGTCAACGACTAAATGTTTGGACTCTGATAAGAAAAGTAAGAATAACTGGCATTATAATGCCAGTAGGTGGCTTGGGAAAAAATACCAATTCCATCAAAATCATGAAAAACCTTGATGGATTTTGAAGGATTTGGGGTGGTTACAATTTGGGGTCAGCACCATTGTCTCAATGGACAAAAATGCTTTATGTCGGGCCAAGTCGCATGGTGTTGTACGTCCTCTACATGTAGTTCTTATGCAGCCTCCAGAACTCATTTCTGATGCATTAGACTCCACAGCAGAGACCACTAATGATGAGAACATTTAATAAAGATTTGTAAAACAGAATGGAAGCATGCCTCACTTGGAGCTTGGACAAAAAATATTCTTTTCTACATTAACACTGGAAATTAAGTGATTTTTTAAATAAAAGTAATACAGCACCTTAGACAAAAAGTGTTTTTTTTATCAGAAGAGTGATAATAAGTGAACTTACAATTTACATTATTTTGTACAGTTTATTTAATTTAAACAAAATGATTGTTTTGCTTGCAATGTAAAGGCAAGTTCTTCTTGTCAGCCTCTTGAACTGAAGGTATAAATAATTAAATGGGAAAATTCACTGTCCCTTGGATTGCATAATGCCAATTTCCAATCATGGGCAATAAAAATGTAAATGTTTATTGTATATAAATAAAATAAAATATTTACTATTTTTCTCATGGAATGAAAATAAAGGACTTTACTAATGATATGGTCCATAGGAGTTTGTAGATGATTGAAATCTAACAATTATTACTGCAGCTAATTAATAAAAAACAAAAAAACAAAGGTACATGTAGAATGATCTTTGATCGAGACACTCAGCAGATGAGGTCAAAAGTCAACCTATAAAATAATATGAACTGGGGCCCAATACCATAGCTCCGTTATCAGAAAATAAACTTACAGAAGTAGACATTTAAAGTAAGGGTATTTTACATGTTATCAATTTTTTTTTGCTTGCACATGTTTATACTTCATGTTACTAAGCAGTCTTCGCTTACGCAGTGTAGTGCAGAATTTTGGCGCTTACCCAGTATAAAGTGAAAATGTGACTGTGTAAGCACAGAGTTCCATGGTAACAGAGCCATGAAGTGGGAGACTTTTGAGACGATAGCTGGCATCCCACTGAACGGGGCCCAATTTCATAGAGCCCGTAAGCACAAAAACTTGCTAAGCACAGAAAAGTATTGCTTAGCAGAAACAGGTTACCAGCCAAAATTACATTAAGTTTACATTGTTGTGACTGGTGCCCCGCTCACTTTTTTGCTTAGCAAAGAAATTTATCAAGCAGTATTTTCTGCTTAACAGCATTATGAAATTGGGCTTCAGGCCTTTTCAATTGTTCTTGTCGCTGAGAAAAATGAAAAAGGCCTGTTGAGTGTGACCCCCTCTATTGTCTCAAAACTCTCCCATTGCCTTGTTTAATTAGTTTTGTATTTACACCCACGCATTACCACCTGTGAGCTGTACGCCAACGCCACATTTCATCAAGCTTGTCAGCACAAAAATTTGCTTACAAACTATTACTGTAAAGGCAAACAAATATTACCAGCCAAGATCATTAAGATGCCATGTTAGTTAGGTTCCAGTGTTGCTACATGTACATGTACTTGGCTTAGTTGCAACTGGTTCCCAGCTAATTTATCTGCAGAGCAATATTTCCTGCTTAACAGCTTTTAATAAAACTTAGCTGAGGTCAGAAGAAAATAATTTGAACACAAGGTCAAAAGTTACCCTACACAGGACCCTTTAATCCTGGCTGTTTTTGCTGTTGCTCAAACACCAGCATCGCCAGCTGTGATCTCGACGCCAGACCTTCAGCTCTTCCCTCTAAGCATCGTTGATACTGATCTTCCTTGAGAGAGGGTTGGCAGATTCGTTGACGGTAGTGAAGCTTAAGGGCTGGGTCTACGGCCCGGAAGGTGTTCAGTTTGGTGTGCAGGAACATCTCAAAAAGGTCTAGGTCTGACTGGATGTGTTCAGTCTCACTACCTGGATGTCTCTCGTCCCAATTCTTTCTGGCGTTCATGTAGTCCGAGTTGTAGAAGCTAGCATGCTCGAAGAGATACGTGTCAAAATGCCCGATGGCTTTGTGAATGTCGATACGGTTGGGGTTCGGCAACTCCTTGTAGATGACCTTGGGATCGTACTGAGAGAATGGAATTGGGAAGAAGACCTGCCAACCTGAAATGGTGTTCATGCGAACTCTGTTGAGGAACTCGGCAGCTATCTCCATATTAGCATTGGTCAGGAGGAAGAGGGTATCCGAAGCAAACTTTTTCGAGACAACGTCCATGATGGCAATGGGCGAGGGGAGGCTCGTCTTGACGCTGATCCAAGACAGGTGAGAGCCAGGGTACTTTCGCTCTAGGTAGGATATATACCCTTTGTTGACGCTGTAGATGTCCTCCTTTACCATTGACAAAGCCTCAGCAGGGGTGTAAATGAAGATAAGCATAACGGCTGACTTGTCGCGAGTCTCAAGACAAATCCTCGCATAGGTGTCCAGGAAGATGCGGACTTGCTCTTGACTGCCAGAAACCACTGGTAAAATTATCGTCACTTGGGTGTATTCGGTGACATAGGGCATTGAAACTATCTCCACTTTATTGAGAGGTCTGAGTAAGTGGACCCTCTTCTGAACTTCCTTTTTGTCGCCGTGAAGTTTCAATTCCATGTCCAAAGTGTACTCCATACCTCTTGTGGGTTCAAATCTTCGGTAGCCATTCACAAGTCGTCCAAGCATGAAGATGTTTCCGTAGATCTCGTTCAAGCGTGACATTGTCGTCGTGAGAATCTCGTCAATGTCCATTTTATTTGCACCAATCAGAGGAGACTTAGAGTTTGGGTCGTCCAATCCAAACACATGCGTCATCGTGAAGTACTCCCAACCAATCACGTCGTACTGTGATTTGGGTTTGAAGGTGCTCTTTGATCCAATTGGCCAGGCTAATTTAGACTTGCCTCCCGGCGCGTACACACTGATTTCCTCGATGACACTCTGAAGCTCAGAAATCTTACCCAGAGTGCGACTGAGTGCCTGCTCTGAGAAATATTTATGAAGTTTATACATTGTACGAGTGTCCATCACATGGTAAATAGACAGAGCCCTATGGAATTCGCTGTCTTGCTTCTCTTTGTTTGACAGAACTTTGTCTTCAAAATCGTAGGCATAAAACGTTGATCCCTGAAATGGAGGCAAAAACAACAAAATGTAAGAAAAAAAACCATGAGGTAAAAAAGCATTTGAAGTATCAATAGGAGACACAATGCTGGTATCTGGTTTTTAAACAATTTTTTTTAATGAGATATCGCCTAACATCACAAGGCCAGACGGCCACTTCAAGGTGAGGGCTACATTTAACTGATTTGGGCTGTCGACCCAATCAACTGTCACCAGGCGAACGTTGCCACCTACTCCTGGGGCTGAAACAGGGTTACCCCCTTCACAGTCCGTAAGGAAGTAGTAGGCATATAGGTATCATCCACTAGAAGCCTGGCTGGTAAAGCATAATGCACTACCTTCTTAACTTTTTACGAAGTAATTATGGTTAAGTGCCTTGTTCAAGGGCACAAGTGTCATGATCGGGATTCAAACCCACACTCTGCTGCTGACAACACCAGAGCTTGGGTCTGGTGAACTAGACTGCTCGGCCACGACACGCCACAAAACCATTTCTAGACCAGCTAATGAATGGTTTTGGCTTACTTGGTAAAATAAAGTGTTTCACATAGAAATAGAACCTGGAGAATGCTGTGTATGTAGGTAAATCTGTCCATCTGCTTTAAGGCAAGTCATGCGCGCTGCTGTTTTTAGCTGTATGGCAAATTTCAGCTTTCCCATTGGATGATCTTGTTAGTTTTGCCATACAGGCAGGTCACATGATATGGTCAATAAATGTCCACAGCTGAAACAGAGGGCGTGCACAGACAACAACAGACTATTTTGCAAATACTTTTTACACGCGCGTTTACTGTGGAATGAGGTGCATGCTGGTCTAGACCAGCTAATGAATGGTTTTGGCAAGCTCAGAATGGTTTTAAGGGCAGAATTGAATCTCTCACATTCAGGCAAAACCACACAATGGTTTCTGGAGGATTTGTGAGAGGTTGGGTTGATGATTCCAAAGGTAACTGTTTCTCTCTTACCTCATAAACGGAAGAGCATCGTACATCCGAGTGGTCCTGAACGCATCTTCCAAACTCCAAGTCCGGTACATTGTTCCACGACTTACGCATGCAATCCTCCCAATAGGGTCCGACTTTCTTCAGCAGGTTTCTTGACAAAATGTACCCTGTAAGTATAACGTTCAACATAAAGATTAAAAATAATTAGTTCAGTTCTTATGATTGTAGTGTGTCATGGCCGAGCTCAAATTCAAGTTCTAATGGCTGTTGTGTGGGTTCGAATCCCGGTCATGACACATGTTCTTGGGTAATACACTTAAAGGGGCTGTGTCATCATGATCAATGCAGACCTGTGGCTGTACTCAGAATGATTAACTCTCACCCAATTACTGCACGCGCATGCTCTCCATAGATATGATACAGGGGAAGGGCGTGCACATGCAGTAACTGGGTGAGAGTTCATAATTCCATACAGCCACAGGCCTCAAGTACATTATCATGACAACACAGTCCCTTTAACTATAATTGCTTCTTATTACCAAGGAATAAATGGGTACCTGTGTGCAAACATGTGTGCAAACTTGGCTGACGGCGCCGCATACTCCAAAGGAGTTAAGATTGCTTGAGGCCCAAAGGCACTTTGATACAATGTTTAAAAGCGCCTAATAAATGCTTGGGATCAGTTTTGGAATTTGGAATGTTGCTGTTTTTGTTATTTGAATCCTCAAGGAAAAACTAGCTCAATGCATTTACTATGGTAATCTTTGGAGCCACTTAGGGTGAAGTGGTTGTGGGTTACAATGGAACTATGCCACATTTACAAACAAGATTATGAAAATATTGATAATCATTGATAGTTCGCATTTCAAAAAAACAAAGACTATTAATAATAGCTAGAATGGCTTGGTAAATGATACAGTCAAACTCAAAGCAATGCTGAGCCAGGCAGGAAAGAATGCCAAATCAAACAGCAATGTTTTACTCATTTTAATAACTACTAGACCCCTTGCATGTACTGTAGGCAGCCAATGGAAACGTGGAAGCGTGTACGCACCACGCACAACTGTCAGCAAATAATTGGTCTTCCTTTGACCTATCACTCACTCAGTGCTGTTTGAGCTTGTGACATCATATGAAAGGGGTTCTATTACCAAAGACATCAACTTTTACTAATGGCAGAAATTTTGAGGTAATTTTTGAATGAAAAAGTAGCTGTTCACTGATCATAACCCTTTGCTCTCCAAAAAGGGTTAGGATCATCAGCAATCTTTCCACTGTGATTAGCAATTCGCACCAATGCTAAAAATAAAAGCTCAGTACCCGATCTCAGACAACGTGTCAATATTCACTGACATTATGTGCGCGTACACGTCCATGCATGTACTGACAGTCTGTACTACAGTACTGTACTACCACGTGTGAGCGGTGGACAGTATGTCAGACATCTGGGTATTTTGAGCAAAAGTGACGCCATTAGTGCGGAGTGCTATTTTTATTGCAGTTAAAATCCAATCTGCACAAACAGACCTGCTTCTCTGCTACAGAATGTCACATCCATCTCGGACTCATGCACCAGACTTCCCATGTACAAATCTCGCCCCACGCTCATGTGCCCGAGAAACTCCATGAACACCTCTCCGTAAATATACGTATTGTCCTGAATCAAAAGGAACCAATCGTATTCGTTGCCGTAGTGTTCGTAGATGTACTTCCATATTTGGAACATCCTCACGTTGACCTGTTCCCCTGGAAACGAGACAATCGTCATCCCGCTTGGGGCTGGCTCCGGGTTTGTCTTCGCAAAAAACACTAATTTATTTACATAATGGCTTAGCGTCTTGTTTATCCCAACAGTGGTGGAATCTAAATCGATCTCTTCACGTGAAACCATTACGCCCACAAAGAGTTTCTCTTTAATTTGAAGCTCCGATGAGATGTAACGCGATCGGATAAGGCTTTGTCGATCAATGTCCTTCTTCACCAGTGGATTATTTGCCGTCATCAAAACCGGTTCAAAATCCTTGTTGCTTAGTTGGTTCCCATTTCCATCGGTGCCGTAATCTATCACCGCATTGGTTTTTCGCTTGGTCCCAGATTTAACATAACTGTCCAGCCCACAATCACTGCCTGGGGGAACACAAATCAGACTGAGCAATGCTCCAATCATTACACCAACAGCAACATAAATCACCGTGCGAGATTTGCTTTTTATGGCCATTTCTGCTCTCGAATTTCTGGCTCAAGCAAGTCGGTAAATTTCACTCTCTGGAGACGCAGCCGGCCACACCAAAATGACCGGGAAGTTCTTCCCGACTTCAGTGTTTCATCTTCTGTTTTATTTAAGTCCTTTTTAGACTCCAGAGTCCAACATTCTGCTCACAACTTGCAATTTCTAAACAAGGAAAGTTTCTAACAATACAACACATCACCCCGATGTCTCCGTCTCAGTCTCAGTGTTTGCAATAATTAGTAAGTGGGATCCCACACATCGTCCAGAGTGTGTAAACGTGTGCACTTCCTTCCCAACTCTCCAAGAAAATAATGTGAATCTTCCTCTCTGAGCTGTCTGCTGAGTACTGTGATGATAGGCGCTAGCGAGCGCACTATGGCTAGCTGGTGTGCCTAAAATAAAAACATGTTTCTCAATATCAATTTCACCACTTTTTCGTTATTTATGAATAACTATATCATGGAGATTTCCTTCCTCCATGACTATATTAACCATATAATAGTCGTTACCATAGTATTAAACAGAGTTATGTATGACTGATTGACTGGAAATTAAGTAAAATTAAATGAAAATGTTTGTTGCTTCTCTGTAAAGTATTCATTTGCAACTGGTAGGGCTTTAAAATACTACCATGAAAAAGTGACAGCTGTACGGAAAGACATAAACTATTTTTTTTTAAACTGCTATTTTATCCATTCCCACAATGCATTGCAAACTGCAAAATAAAACATGGCGACCACTCACGTAAGTATTATGAACACAAAACTAAGTGAATTTTTGGTATTTTCTTCTGTTATGTTTACATGATGAACTCCCAACAATGGTATATGAATACAGTATAAATAGGCTATCATATATGTGGGTGGTTAGTTGTTAAATGGCCTTTAAGTACTATTTATTCACTACGTAAACTATCGTTTTTCAGTGAAGGTGATTCTTAATTTATCGGTAACGTAATAGCATTGCCTAGTTTACAGGATTTTGCTTTGTCACCCGTCGTGGGTCGTCGTTCGTCGTGTTTGTAACAACATGGATTTATGCGTAGCACGCGTGTAAATGCCGGACCTTTTTAATTTTTTGATGAGTGTTACTGTTCAATACATTTTTGGGATAAACATGCTTAGTTTATTTAAATAATAAATTGTGCAAATTTTTGTTTTTGTTCGTGGTGTTTTTAGGAAAGTGAAAGAGCTTATTTTTGGTTAAGTTTTTTTCCATCTGTTCATGGGATCATTATTTATTGACATGGTGAAATGAGATTTTGTAAACAACAATTAAAGGTAGGCCAGCAGAAGAGGGAATAATTTGTTTGAATAGGCCGAAACTCAAATTTTATTTAGGGCAATTATGTTACTTAAATAATAACAATAGATAAATATTACAATGGTCTTTATTATGTTTAAAACTGCAGTTGGTTACAGTTGTAAACTCAACTAAATTTAGTGTAAGGCCAAGTAAAATAAATAACATGTTGCTCGTCCGGACTTTTTGAAAAAGTTGGTGAGGGAGGTCCTTGTTATTTGTTATTTTCAATTTTTTTGTTATTTTTTTCAAGATGGCCACCATGTCTAAGATGGCCGCCATATCGTATTTGAAGATGGTTTTATGGTTTTATGAGTATGTTCTATATGTCCTCAAATTCTGTGTGTGTTTCTGTGTCCATTTTGATACATTGTAATTATTTCTAAAGAGTCATTCTTGATTTTGCTCCAAAGTTATTCTGTGTGCGTGGCATCGCGTCCTTGTGCAAAGAACTGTGGCATGCAAACCTGAAGGGCAAAACGTTTCAAAGTAAAGAGTTTCTCATTATGCGTTGCAATAGCTATTCTTGTAGGCCTACATGTAAGACAGATGATGAAACTGCTCAATAAAAATAAAGGGTACATTGGAAATAGCTATAAATAATATGTAAATTGATTTTAATTTTTTTTTTTTTTTTTTTTTTTTTTAAATAACAAATAACAAAAAAATCGGTGCGGCCGCCAAAACCGAGGTGGGCGGGGACGAGCAACATGTTATTTATTTTACTTGGCCTAAATAAGAATAAATATAAATCACCAAGGGTAGGACCATGGACAATGGTACAACGAGTGACTACCATTACCAAATTTGTTCATCACATGTTGGTTGTACGGTGTGTACGGTGTGTTGAAAACTAACTTAGGGAATTGAAATGAATTTACTCTTCCCAAAACACTGATGACTTTCTCTTTGAAGCTTTTGGCCAATATTGGTTAGATTGAACATTTTTACAGATTTACACATAAACCTATAAAAATACAATGGTAAAAAGATGGTAGAAAACTTGGTAAAATATTTTTGCCTGAAATATTTTTGCTATAGTTTTTGAAATATGAGTAAAACAATTAGTTTTGAGTCCAAAATCCGATGTTTGAAAACAGTGACAGATTTTTTTCTTGACTTTGTTGATTGATTGAGCTTAAAGTTTCACAGGTTTGTTATTTCATGTATATTTTGGGTCACATAAAGTGTGGATACTGGTCTTTGACAATTACCAATGTTGCTCACGTGCTTTGAGTTACAAGTTTTATAACTGGATGTTTTTGTTTTGTTCATGTTTTTCCCTGTTATTCTATTACTAGTCTATGTTGATATAATTTCAGATGGAGGTTGACAACGGAGCCAAAGGGGATGGACCCAAAGGAGATGGGATCAGAAAATACTACCTGACAAAAATAGATGAACTACAGGTGACTAAAAGCAATAGTGTGCAACATGAAATATCAAATGAAAACAAAATGTCCTTTCATTATAACTCTTACCATACCCAACCCTTCAAAATGGATCAGGCATACCACCATAATCAGGAGTCCAACAGTTTGGGTGTTGAGTTATACATTCTTGCCTAATGCTTGCCACATATTCAACTCTAAATTCATAAGATAATCCCCTGTTTTTTGTCACTCTTCTCTTTTTCCTGGTTTGCTGACATCCCCTCTCGATTTTCTCGAGATGTAGAACAAAGAGACATTCCAACAGCTTTTTTATACGTACTGCATCGCTTTGAACGCCTTGCCTGATGCATGTTTCCCTCTAGACCCAGTAACTGGGGCGCTGTACTCCTTTTTCGAACATCATTGGTCGTACTAGCGCCCCAGCTTCTCAAAGTATTTTCCCCGAGCAAAACTCATCCAACTCTCGGTTGGATTTTAGACAGGTGCCATGCCTCAACCATTACGACTATGTGGTTTGAGGTAGGGCACCCGTCGATTAGACGGGTGCCTTGCCTCAACCGTGATAACAGTGCGCTTGAGGCAGGACACCCGTCTAAAATTTGACAGGTGCCCTGCCTCAACTGTGTGGTCATCACGGTTAAGGCAGGGCACCCGTGGATAATTGAGTTTTGCTCGGGGAAAATACCTCGACAAGCTAGGGCTCTAGTACGACCGATGATGTCAAAATTTCGAAAAAGGAGTACAGCGCCCCAGTTACTGGGTCTAGTTTCCCTCCATCCTACAATCTAGACTGTTTTTAGAGGAATGTCAATTCTTAATAAAAACATGTTTAACAACCTGATGGGGCTAACCAGGTAAAAACAAGATGAAATAAAAATAAAATTAAAAATAATTTCAGGAATTATGATATCTTCTTCCCTTCTATGTTTTATCATAGATGGTTGTAACAGAAAAAGGTCAGAACCTGCGAAGATTAGAAGCCCAACGTAATGAATTAAATGCAAAAGGTAAGTGGAGTTCCTACTAGTTTGCAAAGCAGTTGTGAGTGCATTGGCACATAGTATGCAATTATGCAATTTAAAGGGATTGTATACGTTTGGTAATTGGAACCCACTGTACATAATATGTGACTATGCAATTAGATATTTCCGAAAATCTGGAGCGGTTATGTCCACTAGGGCAGGAAGAATAATCTGCATTTGGAATACACAATCTGAGAAACGTCTCTGGCAGAAACACTTCTCAGATTCAAAATTATTTGGATAAAAACTGAAATATCTTTTTCCATAACCACATTACTTCAAAGTGAAATGTTTCTCAAAAAGCTTTATGCTATCAGAAGCTGCTGAACTTCTTACTAAGTAAGTTTTTATTGCCATTAATTGTATGAGTAATTACCAAACGTATGCAGACCCTTTAAATGCATGATATATATTTTTTTTAATGTAAAATGTTTGCCAACCCCAACTTATATGTAATTGACTTATTGTGACAGAATTGTTTTGAAGAATCCTCTTTGTTTTTGTTAGTGCGGATGTTGCGGGAGGAGTTACAACTTCTTCAGGAGCAAGGATCCCATGTTGGAGAGGTAGTTAAAGCCATGGACAAGAAGAAAGTCCTAGTAAAGGTAGGCCTTTGAATAATCATAAGTAAATGGCCATTTAGAATAGTCAATGTTAAAAAATTCCAAATTTCGAAATTCAGTTTTTGTTTAAACAAATTACAAATATATTAACAAACGAAAATAAAGAAGATAAAATACCCAGCTGGCAAAGATCGTCAATTTTGTTTACTGATTAAACTACAAAGTTGTTTGTTTAAGCCAGGAAAAGCCATTGAAAACTACTGATGTTGGATACCTTTGATCTAAAATATCTGGTTTATTTTAGGCATTACTTTGTTCTTCAGTGTATAGATTATATTATGAATTTTTGTTTAACATTGACTATTCTGAATGGCCCCTAAGATTGAATAAACATTGATCTTCAGTGTTTGGTATGTCGCTTATAAGACACTGCGAATAATTGCACAATAATTTCAAAATACAAAAATAAGAGCTACCTTATAAGGATAAAGAATAAGGAATAAGGAATATGGCAAAGGTGGTGGGTTCGAATCCCACCCGAGTACTAACTATGCCTGTGGATTTGTTTTCACAGGATTCAGGAAAGTACTGAGTATACAGTGCTTTTAAGCACACATCGGTTTATAGGTAAAACCAAATAATAATGGTAAGACATCTACTCTAGAATGTCCATGATCGTGGGTTCAAATCTCACCCAAGTAAAATGCCTGTGTATTTTTTTCACAGGATTCGGGGAAAGTACCGAGTATACAGTGCTTAACACACATAATATAACTGTCATTTAATTCTGTTGTTCTCTTTATTCACATCTTCCTTCAGGTTCACCCAGAGGGTAAATTTGTTGTTGATATAGATAAAGCCATTGATATAAATGATGTACAGCCAAACTGCAGGGTAGCACTCCGTAACGACAGCCACACACTTCACAAAATTCTACCAAACAAGGTAAGGTTCTTTTGTCTCAGTTAAATTTTGATGTGTTTCAACAAAATATTTAGCCCTCCTACTCTTGGTGACATTTTCCAGCAAGTTGACCAACCATTTGAAACCATTCAACTGCATAGGTTGTGTATGGTGGCATCTCTGTGCACAGAGTTAAATGTGTACATGTGTGCACTGTGTAGATTGACCACATGATAGCATGTTGCAGGCTGGCATAGTTTATCTATAATTCAAAACCACAGTGGATGATATTGAATGGTCGAACAGTAGGAGGGTTGACTGTACTGTGAAGATGCCTTCACCTGTTCACCACATGATATCATATTGCAGGCTGGCTTAGTTTATCTATCATTCAAAACCACAGTGGATGATATTGATTGGTCAGACAGTAGGAGGGTTGACTGTTTACTAAGCCTGGGCAATTAAGGAATTTTACTACTTGAGTACTTGGGCAAGAAACAAATCTTGAGTATGCAACTACATGCAATTGTTATAGTTGACAACAGGTAAATTTCTTACTTTTTTAACTAAAAGAATGCCATCCAACACGTGATTGTTTAGTGTCAACGTAGATAACACGCCTGGTACATTCTGTTTAAGGGGATAACTAGGCAATTTAAACAATGCAACTAGCAAAGTGCCACTTACACAAGTGTTCTTTTTCCATGCAGTACACCTGGCTGCCTCTAAGTTGCTCTGTAAAAATTGCCTCGTGTGACATGACACTGATAGATATTCTCTACTGTCTGTTTTCCTGACTCCCAGGTTGATCCATTAGTTAGTCTGATGATGGTAGAGAAGGTACCAGACTCTACCTACGAGATGGTCGGAGGTCTGGACAAACAGATCAAGGAAATCAAAGAGGTCATTGAACTTCCCGTCAAGCATCCGGAGCTTTTTGATGCTCTCGGCATTGCACAACCAAAAGTAAGTCTACAAAAAACTTGTGCCAAATAGCTCTATATCCAACCACCCTAAATACTCTGTAGTTCATCTTATAATTTTACTCAATTTGATGGATGTTTGCTGTACCCACCACAAGCCAGCCACTCATAAAACAAGGCCCAGCTTCATAATCTTACCAGAGTCCAAACACTTTGATGTTGAGTTATCATACAAATGGAGTACTTTGTAGAATTTGGAACAGTGCCTAGCTAAGGCCCAATTCCATAGAACTGCTCAAGCACAAACAGAATTGTGCTAACCAGAAAAGGTTTACCAGCCAAAAATACCATATCTATGTACCATTTGCAACTGGTTTCCTGCTTAGCAGAAAATTGTTAGGCACTTTTGCCTGCTCAAGCACCTCTACAGTATTTGGCCCAGAACACCTAGCAGGCACGATGTTCTTAGATATGGTTCTCACTTCAGTAAGATCAGTAAGATTGTTAGTAAATTTGTTTGTTTGTATGTTCAGGGTATAAGTTTTAACTAATCACGGTTTCCTTACCCTAAGTTTTGTCGAAAATAGCCCATGAAAAGCCTTTTAGTGAAGACGGATGCTGGCCTTCAACTCCACTCAGTTCAATAAGAAAAATACTTTCATTTTTATACAGCTGATACTAAAAACCAACTGAATAAATGGGCAATGCTGCTTGCCAATGGAGACAGTTGTATTTATACCGAGGTCAAGATAAGCACTCTTGACCCCATGCATTGAACTTAAACTGGGTTACTGTCTGCACAAGAAGTCAAATTGCATATTAGGATATGAAGCAGGTTTAACCACTGGCACATTGTCTAAAATGTGCACTGAACAGTTTAACACACTAGGAATCTGACCCCCAAATTGGCGCAACCAAGATGTGTGTGTGCTGACATCGGGGCCCAATTTCATAGAGCTGCTTAAACAGAAAATATTGCTTAACAATTTTCTGCTAAGCAGAATTGAGCAGAATACCAGTCACAAATTGTACATGTGACTTGGTAGTTTGACTGGTAAACTTATTTCTGTAAGCATAATTTAGTTGTGCTTAGCTACTTTTTGTGCTTAAGCAGCTCTATGAAATTGGACCCTCAGGTGAATTGGGCAAATACTATCCATTCTTGTTCTGTAAATCCTCAGGGTGTGTTGCTGTATGGGCCTCCTGGTACCGGTAAGACTCTACTAGCTAGGGCAGTGGCTCATCACACAGAGTGTACATTCATCCGCGTCTCTGGCTCAGAACTGGTTCAGAAATTCATCGGTGAAGGCTCCAGGATGGTCAGAGAGCTCTTCGTCATGGCAAGGTAAAGGCCGCGTCTGAATAAATGGCTTCGACAATGGCTATGGCCTGAATGCTGAAAGGTCCAATTCTTCATTGTAATCATTGCAGCTAATGGCCGTAGCCATAGCCAAAGCCTAAGCCTAAGTACTTGAGCAATTCAAGATTCACAGTACAGTGCCCCACCAAGTTTGCCCTGGAAAAGTTATCTTCAAATTGTACAATGTCTCGTAATTTGAAGCTGACGGTTTTGCGAACACAGGGCTGAGAAACATTGACTGTGATAGAATGCCTGTAACTGACAAATTGGTGACTGAGTCGATGAGTCAGATCCACCAACAGTCCATAATGTCTCAAGCAATCCGCTCCTATTGTAGCCACTGGTAAATTGGTCAGAAGAAAAACCCAGCGAAATGTACGGCATAAACCCAGGTCCAAACTAAGCGATCAAAAGTATGGGTTTTACACTGAGCAGAACATTTTAAAGCCTAGCATAAGTTCGCCTGTACAATCACAGATATAACCTCTGACAAATTAAGTTAAATATTTCAGGTGAGCTGGATCTTGCAAATTAAGTTCAGCTAATACAAATTGTGTTCGAATGTGGCATAGGATGTTGACTTGGTTCTATGATGCACTGTGAAAACAGATCCCTTGCATGGGCCGCCATCATTTGAGGTCTAACAATGGAAATGTGCATGACGTATGCACCAAACAACATCTCAATCGATGACGGGACTTTCTTTGACCTCAGTGAGGGTGCTGTTTGAGCTTGTGATGTCGTATTCAAGGGGTCTGTATGTGTATACAGATCCCTTGCATAGGCCGCCATCACTGAGGTCAAACAGTGGAAACATGCATGGTGTACGCACCACACACAACTCTCAGTCAATGACAGGACTTCATTTGACCTCAGCGAGGGCGCTGTTTGACCTGTGACATGGGCCTATTGGCACTCGAGGGCAAACTCTCTTTATTGAACACTGTATTGTGAGTTGTTAAAAATGCGAATGCTATCTTGCAAAACATTCAAAGTATCAGTCGTTCTTGTAATAACAACCAGCAAAACATGGTCCATATATTTTCAGCACTGACAGGGGTATTTCCAAATTGATATTGTGTAACATTTCCAGCGGTTAGATCCTACACAAAAAGCTTCTTGTTCAGTAGAAATTAGATCTACAAGAAGCATCTCCAACTTGGAATAGGAAACTTTCACAATTTGAGTCACCTGTAATATCTATTATTCTTGCATTGACAGAGAGCATGCCCCGTCCATCATCTTCATGGATGAGATTGACTCCATCGGGTCGACCCGTATCGAGGGTAGTTCAGGTGGAGACAGCGAGGTTCAGCGTACTATGTTGGAGCTGCTCAACCAGCTGGATGGATTTGAAGCTACTAAGAATATCAAGGTAGGTAGAAATGCTACTGGAGCAAAGTTTAGGTTGAGTTTTTATACATAACTCTCGACTCTTACAGGCGTTTGTGCGTCTGCCTAGTGCTCAACTCTTTGGCGTTTGCCAATCAATAGTGTTTGTACGCATCGTGAATGTAATAAGCATATTTCACGGGTAGGGCTAATTTCTAGAGTGATCAACATATTACCAATAGTCTCCTTAAAACGAACAGAGCATATTGTTTAGAATGTTTGGTAATGACCCCTTGCATGATGTGTAACGCACCTCCGCACAATGCGCATCTACCATTCCCGCCATTTTTAGAGTCAACTGCATACATTTTGACTCCCAAAATGGCGGACACGATATTCGTTTGTAAGTGCACTGCCTGTCACGAAAAGGGTCAATTGGTTCTTTGCAGAACCACACATATTCAAAACAGATTAGTAACATGGTGTCACCGCAAATCTATAACATAAATTTTCTTTGCAGAAGTCAAAATGAGATATTTTGTGCATCGTTTTTTGACATTTTAATTTTTGTTTCCTTCACAAGGTCATTATGGCAACCAATCGAATCGACATCCTGGACTCGGCTCTCCTCCGTCCCGGTCGCATCGACAGGAAGATTGAATTCCCGCCACCCAATGAGGAAGCTCGTCTTGACATCCTCAAGATCCACTCCAGGAAGATGAACCTGACTCGAGGTATCAACCTGAGGAAGATTGCCGAGCTCATGCCCGGTGCATCAGGGGCTGAAGTCAAGGTAAGCGATAATTTCAACAGGCCTTGGGTTTTTATGCCCCGCTGGCGAAGCATATAGTGTTTGCGTTGTCCTTCCATATGTGGGTGTGTGTCTGTATGTAAGTGTGTTCAATCGTTGTCCGAGAAGGATTTGGCATATCAACTCCAAACTTAGTATGTGGTTTGGACATGGGATCAAGGTTTTGCCTGGTGGTGTGCACATGCATCTTGTTTTGCATATTAGGAGTGATGTCAGATCGTCTCTGAATTAATGGACCTTTGATGTCACTCCTTAACAACATTTATGCAAAACCAGGCTGATATTTCAATAGAGGGCGGTTTACATGTAAACAAAGAGCACATGGTCTGTAGATTTAAGAAGTTTCTTGATGGAAATGCAAGAAGGATTCAGCGTAAAAGTATCTTGGGCTGTATGGTTATGGCTACAACTGTTGCTAAGGGAGTTGCCAAGGACATCCTTTACGTCAACGTATGATGACGCGGAAATCTAGTCGTAGCCGCCAATTTGGACTTGGCCTTACTTAAGGTTTTCATATATTGAGTCAGATCTTTTAATTGAAATTTTTCTTTCGCATTTTTACCCCTGAGAAACAGTTTATGTTTTTGTAATGATCTATAAATTATTATTTAGTGGGTATTGTTGTTTTTATTTTCTTGTCCAGGGCGTTTGCACAGAAGCTGGTATGTATGCTCTCCGCGAAAGACGAGTCCACGTGACACAAGAAGATTTTGAAATGGCCGTAGCCAAGGTGAAATATCCACTCAGTCTTTTTTTGTTTTTCTTTAACCCATTATAGTTTTCCTTTTGCAGTAAAAATTGTCAACATTTATCTGATTTAATACATGGTTACCCTTCGCTAAAAAAGATAGATGTTTAGAAAATAGAAAGTTTTCAACTTAAATGTAATTTTTTTTTTTTTGGATTTCTTTTACAGGTAATGCAGAAAGATTCCGAGAAGAACATGTCCATCAAGAAATTCTGGAAGTAGTTGAGATAAATACAGTGTAATATTAAACTCCATTCATAACAATGTGTTGCAAGAGGGCTATAATGGCTGACAGTTGATACAATAATTGCCTCATCATTGCTTATAAACCATTACATGACCAAACACCACCTAAACGAGAACGAGCAGACGCTAGGGTAGATTGTGGGTGGCTTAAGACAAGAGGGTGGTGCGATAAAGTCACATGTTAACAATGGCCAATGTTATTAACTACACAAACCTGTTGGTAAGTCAATGCGTCACACGCGTGGTTATCTGCCGCATGCTCAAAAGTTTTTGCTTCTTCCAGCTCCAAAGCTTACATACGTTTGTGTGTAATTTTACCAAAATCCACCCATTTCATCGTTCAAAAGCATTTCTTTTGATAGAAACGTATAATTCTGAGAAGACCTTAGTCTTTAAAGAATATAAAAGTTTAGTCCAATTATTTAACTTTTTTGGCATAAATCATCAAAGAAAAACTTGTTCAGTGCAACTCCTATTTGCCTTTTTGAGATATGGTAGACACTGTAGGAGTGCACTGTAAAATTTGGGTGTACAGTATACAGACAAATTTACCCCAAAACCAAACAGTGTTATAGTAATGTGTCCACCATATATCAAAATGGCTTATGGGCTTCTGGTAATTAGTGGAGCCAGTTTGTGTGAAGTGGGTGTGGCTTACAGTGGAATTACGTCGTGCTTACCAACATGATAGACCTCTTGCATAGGCTTCAATCGCTGAAGTTAATCAATGAAAACAGGCACTCGTCACTCTAGTAAAATGTAAGGTCTTCCTTTTTGACATCAGTGAGGGCGCTGTTTGAGCTTGTGATGTCATATGCAAAGGGCCTATCCTTAGACCTTTACCATGGCGCAGTCATCTTGGGTTTTTTCTCTCATTCAAATCAATGTAAGCAAACAGGCTTGAAGGGAGAAGAGTCTGGTTCCTTTTGATGAAATAGGAATTAGTGCTACCGTTGAAATTGACTGCACAGGGAATATGACAAGGATTGAAAGCTGAGTGTAGGGGAATCTAAAACAAAATTGACCTATTAATATTTTCTATTGGTCTACTTAGTGGGGTTTGTTTCTGAAAATATTTGGAAAGTTGGAACAAATATAAAAGTTGATAGTTGTCATCTTGTCGGTTTATTTATTAAAATAAATGTACAGTGTTCTCAGTTCAAAGGAGATGCAACAAAGAATATTGTTAGTCTTCTTCCTGCAATCTTGGTGAATTTAGCATTCAGCTTGAAGAAGAATTGCACAATTTCATAGCACTGCTTACTGCATAATTTTGTGCTTGCGGTCACCATTCTCTGCTTACAAGGTTTAGCAACAAATTTATGTGCTAGCTGTTTAAGCAAAAAATGCTTAGTAACATGTGGTACGAGCTACAACTTCTGGCTTACCTGTGAAATATGCTTACGCTAAGCTCTGATTCTTCTGCTTCTGTAAGTGCCAATTGTTCACATTGCAGTAAGCAGAGACATGAAATTGAGTACATTTATATAAATGGAGAAAAATATATGATCATACAAAAGGATGTTTGAAATAAACACATTAATTAGAAAGGAAATTAGTGAGCAGATTTTTGATGTACTCTTTTGACGCTACTGGAGTTGGTGAATGGTTTGGTAACTTCTTCTACAATTGTATCCATAAACATAATCATTATACAAATCAGAAGATGTGTACAGAGAGAAAAAAGTTGTGTCAAAATAAATAACACTAGAGACTTGGAATAACATTCACAGTTGATTCAAAACATTGTGTTGTTTATACACTTTAATCATTGCATTGGATTTTATTCATTGCGTCCCCTTTGCAGAGTCAACTTTTTAAAATGTCATTTGGTGCTCCATATGTGGCATGGTGTTTACCCCCCCCCCTTCTATTGTGTCTTCATTGTGCTCTGGGAATAATCCTGGGAATTCTTTAGAGGAGTTTAGGGGGATGACTTCTGTACAAGAGGAAAATAGTGTGCTAGAGTATGGGAACATACTTTTTTACTCTTGTACAGAAGTCATCCCCCTAAACTCATCTGAAGAATGGTATGAGCTTTTGTGGGATTTTAGGTGGCTCCATTTACTTGTATGTAATGGCATGGGAAGGTTCTTGAACTTCCTTCCTCTATTTTAGGAACTTCTGACCTATATATTGTCATTGTGGTAGACGTTTTCAATTCATACCCCCGTTTTTGAAATAAATTTTATCTTATATTTTCACTTTAATAAATCCCCAAAGATCTTATTCCGAAAGGAAGTGTTTAAACATGGAAGTAGACATTTTGCAACTTGACTCTTTGATCTAATGGGAGTTTCCAAAAGGGATCAACTTGAAAACCTTGGTTCACAAGTCCCTTGCTGGTAAACTGTCTTTTTCCATGCACAGCTAGTTGGCACCCTTTATTGGTTTTAAATATTCAAATTATGAAACACTGGTCGGCTTACGGACCATGGTTTACCATTTCCCATGTATTGATTTACTAAGCGCACGGAGGGAGGAAGGAGGGCATAATGTTTCTCCATCAATGCCGTGAGCAGCGTGCTCTACGTGATCATAATAAATTCTTTCCAGAACTGAGAAGTCTCTCGAATTCCGATTATTCTACTGTGCGGCAGTAGAATAAACAAGCAAGACAAGTTCTCAAAGAACAAAATCTACCTATAGCAAGTAGATATACACATGGTGTTACCGAAAGCCAAATATATTTTGATACCTCACCATGCAATGCCTCAAATCCTATTATTCTTTCCACATGTTTTACATCTTCCATCGAAATGACCTTTCCCATGACCTTGAGGTCAAACGAGAGGGAGAAACCTGAGAAACGCGACACCACTATGATGGCATGTAAAAACAACGGCAGTTCGATGAGTGGTTGGTATGGTATGTGGTAACGGAAAGTCTCATGAAAACAAGTGGTTGGTGTGTGTTTACAAGACATTGGACAATTATTTTTGGAGTTGTCTTTACGCTTTTGTAAGTCTATCCTTCAAACATAAGACAATAATGTGTTGAAAGCTACATTCTTGTTTATACTCGTGGTGTATAAACATTATTTAGCTGTCAGAAGATTGTGTCTGTATACTCAAGATATTGACTCGGCAACCCAAGACGATTTGACAAGAAGTAATTGGGTTTTTTCTTTCCGCGAAGTCAAACATAAGATAGGCTACTTCCGCTCCGTTGTAAACCACTATGCGTAATCCTGCAGGGACACTCGACTTTCTTTTGTTGCGTACCATTGACGGCATGTCGAGCTTTGGACTGTGGTTCTAATCTCATGTAATCCGTCTTGCAAGTGAGGATTAAGATCTTTGATGAAGGGATTTTATCCGTCTTGATAAGGGAAGACATTCTGTACTACAAGCACAACGTTCAGATTGATATACTTCTGTGGTGAGTTCCTCGCGGCTCCGTTCCTCCACAAACTATTAACAGTGCAGCAGTTTTGAACCGTTTTGTCACGTCCAGTCAGTGAATTCCAAAAAGTGCCGCCACAGTCTGTCTGTTGGTCTGTTGATCAGTCGGTCATAATCTTGGCGAACATTTGCCTCCACTCTGGCCACCAAACAAACAATGAAGACATAAACGGGCGTCTACTCAGTGTACTCGTCGTTCCTTGGAAGACAGAAACCAAGATTCTGACTCCCAAATTGTTCTTGCCATCACACTTTTTTCATAGAAGGAATGAGCAACCATGCAGTGAGTTTCCTTTGACGATCGAACGGGAGATCACGGGCTGAACTAATTTTGCTGCAGTTCTCATTCTTCCTCCATGTTTCTGCACTGGCGTTCTATCTAAAAGAACCACCTGTTCCCCTCTACACATGACGTAGAGAAAAACTGCAACCCAAGCGGGTGTTTGGTTTAATTTAAAAAAAATTATCGTCGTTTGGACAGAATAATTTCTCTTTGTTCTAGATTTGGTTGGCGGTGTGACAAAGAAATACGTAACGGCAAACGACCAAGGAATTAAGAAAACCCAACTTTCCAACAACAAAGGTATGTCTGTTTAACATGCTTAGTCGTTTTGTAATAGGTCACAATGAAAGTTTAATCAAAACTTAACAAATAAATGTTTGAGAAAATCATTATTGTCAAACCATGGAGAGTAAAACTATGCATTTTGTGACGTATCCATATATTATGGAGCATTTAGGAACAGTGGCAGCAGCGTTAACATAATTTATTAAAATTGTTAGCTGTCATGCTTCACTTTTGTACTAATTAGTCTAGAAATAGAATGATTACAGATCCAATACACAGTTTATGTCCGACCGTAGGTCCGACCGGCTACTCTAAAGTAAAACAACGATAACATTGATTTTAACCCAGTTTTACTTGTTTCCCATCCTCAGATCCCTAGGATGGCTTCTTTATTTTGGCCCCTCGTGGTCATCTCCCAACTATTTGGTATCACCATGATGGTTGTCATGGTTATTTGGCTGCAGCATCACGTCGGTGGTTTTGCATGGGGCGCTACCGGTGGATACCACCCGTTATTTCTCACCACAGCTTTGGTGTTCCTGTTTGGAGAAGGTATATTTTCCTCTTTGAATTTCCAAAAATTAAGTTTCCTGCGTAATAATTGTGGACATTTTTTCTCATTTTATTTACAAACACAGTATATTCATTGTTAATTTCCAGTTGAGCAAGGGAATCAAGTTGAGCTGATATGAGTCACTGGTCGAATTGCTAAATATTATTTGCTTGTAACTCATACTTGAAGATGAACGGGATGCTTTGCGTTTTGAATTACGAATAAGCTATCATTGAAGTTTGTAGGTCATTGCTATTTCAAGTTGTGAATAATGGACAGTTTTCAAAACATTTGAATTATTTTCCCCTTTTCCCTCGTATATAGCTCTTTTGTCGTTCCGGACATTCAGCCGATGTCGGCTCCCATACCTGGGCCAGAAAGCCATCCACGCGACTGTCCACACCGTGATTATCATTCTGGTCATTGTCGGTGTGCGAGCCGCGACCCTCGCCAAGGATGAGACAACAGAACGCGCGCATTCTTACTCCATGCACAGCTGGCTCGGAATTCTTACTGTGGTTTTGTTTTGTGCTCAGGTAAAAAGCTTATGTGAACTTTATTTCGGTGAAAATGATCCGTAAGAATGTGACTTTGAAATATTGAGGGTTTTGTTTACATACTGTGTAAAGACACTTGTTGCTGTGTGTGTGTATAGTGGCAAACATTATAGTAATGTTCTTCCCAGTTTAAAAAAATATGTGAAACGTTATGCCATTCAGGTTTTGTTTAAAAGTTTGCATCACAATGCAAATTATTTCCGAGAATGCAGAACCATTAAGCATTATTTTGAGATGACAAAATTTTGTTCTCTTTCACCTTTGTAGTTTATCGCCGGTTGTGCTTATTATGGTGCCGAGCGATTCCTTCGTGAGGACCATCCGCTGAGGGCGCACTATCCTCAAATCCACGTTTTCTTTGGAATCTTCATGCTGGCCCTGTCCATAGGCTCTTGTCTTACAGGGTTGAATGAACTTGCAATTTACCAGATGTAAGTTTTCCCCGTAGTTGTACATGTCTCTTCCATTGGTTGACCGAGTAAACGTTTATGGATTAATTTTGTGCAGAAAAACATGATAGTTGTAGCAATCTTGTCGGTTTTCCTATGCTCAAAGTGAAAACGTAGGCCTACGTTTCCCCCCTGCCGTGCCGAAGGGGTCAAATTGCTTTGTTTTCCCTCCCAAACTTAATGTAATCGCGTTAAGTAGTAATGGAATAAAACAATGTGGCGACACCAAGTCAAGTAAGGTACGCCGTACGCTTCACTGCAATTTTGTTTAATAACAACCAACAAACATGGCTGCAATACCTCATTACACTTTCATTCTCTGTTAAAACTGTGAATTTATTGTGTCATCTTTTTTAGACTTGGATATTCCAAAGGCGTGGTATCCGGTGCAATCGGCAACATATACGGTCTGTTGATGGTGTTCTTCGGCGGAACCATCGTCTTCATTACAACACGGCCAGAGTTCAAGACGGAAACACTGCAAACTGTGACATCAGACTCACGTGATCAGACCGGGTACCAGGAAGCCTTGCCTGGTGTACAAATCGTCAGTGATGATGGGCTCAAGATGGAACTGAGAGATTCTGATTGATTCAACTTTATAGATTCAACATGAAGAATTAATAAGTAAAACAATTAATTAATAAAAAAGGAAGTGAGCTCTGAAATGCTGAAACAAATATTTATTTATTGACATTTCTTTATCGATGCAACAATCGGGCACAATTTTTTCTAAACGTGCACTGAGTAATCACTATTACTAATTGATTAGTTGCATGGCCCGATTTTCATACCATTTTTTAAATTCACGAGCGAACGAATTTCGAAAGGGTATTTAGCTAAAGTAACGAAGAATTATGTTTTTAAAATGTGTTTTTTTAATGTTTATTTACCATTAATATATTTAAAATAAGAGGTCGGAAATAAATTAATTAAAATACCAAAATAACTGTGATATTTCGATTCAAGTAGGCCTATGTCAACTTATTGTTTAACAGATCTCCCAGATTTTTTAACGAAATAATATGTTTACTTCAACAGAAATACATAATGTTATAGATGTAATAGTCTCAATTGAGAAATCCCTTTGTTATGGACATCAGAGGCCATGCTCGCAATAATCGTACAGTCACAAAAGATGGTTTTGACTCACCGGCAACATTCCAACAAAAATGGGTCGAACGCTGGAAGAATCCCGCAGGAATACAACAGGTGGTAGCCAATTGTTTTGGCCAATCAGACAATGTTAAACCGAAGAACGGCAATAATAGTCAATCCTTTTTTATCCAATCAGAGAACGTCAATGGGACTTGCCGAAAGTTTGGTTGTCCAATCAGGTATCGTCAGACGATAACTGTGGGGGCCAGACTCGCGTGTTCACGACGCCCGAAAAGAATGTCATGCGATATCACTGTGAATTACATTCATTCATCGAGTTGAAAGGACAGCGGTAAATTTCTTGTTGCGAGTCAAAATGTAATCATTTTCAATGGAATTCCAACATGAAAAGGTTTCTTTTATGGAGAGTGTCTTCCGGGAGCGCTTGTTGTGTAAGTAGAATTTATTTACTTATTTATTCGCATAGTTTAGTTCCGAGCTGTACTTTTTAAGGAATTTGTTGTTACTTTACATGCTTTAGCAATACACGTAGACGTACGTATACGACGACCACGAGCGTGCCAATGCAAGATGTTTTCCAAGCTTGCGAAGTACATGAGCGGTGAACGCACGTCCCATTAGACGTGTTTCCACATATACTCTGACAGACAATCATGTTTACGACCCAGGGGACAGGGGTGGAAATTCGGGCAAAACACTGGGGAAAATTCGGGCACAGCAAGAAGAAAACATGAAAACTGTTTGGTTTGGGTATTTACAGTTACACTTGCAGAAAGATTCACCCAAACCTAATTGTGTCAGTAACAGTATTGCGTCCGCCATATCTAAAAATGGCTTGTTGTCTTGCTATTGCTCTCAAAACCACAATCAAATTTCCTCATAGATAGACTGTACATAAAAATGCTTGAATTAAAGAAAAAATGTAACAAATTTTGGGGTTTCCTGTATGCCACAGTTGACTTAAAAACAACTTCTCATAAAACCAAAAGGTGGCAGTGACTATCATATAAGCCAAGCCTTATTTTGGTAATAGGCAGTATCCAAATTAGCGGCTGTGGCTTGATCGTCACGTGAACATCCGTTAAGTTTAGGATGCCCATAGCAACACCCTTAGCAATAGGCGCAGCCATAGCTACAGCCGCAAATTTGGACACAGCCTAACTTGACTAAAGTAAAAGAGAAATACGATGCTCGGTCCAATTTTGGACCGATTTGACCAGAAAATGAACTCTAAATTTTGAGTAACTAGTTTTATTGATTTAGGAAAGTTACAAGCTGAAATTGGTTATTAAAGGTTAGGTTCTGAACCATACAGTGCAGTGGCATAGCCACCGGGAGGGGTGGGTGGGGATCTGGGGGCATGTGCCGTCCTCCCTACCACACAGGCTGGTGCACCAACCCCCTCCCACACAAAAAATCCAGATACATTTAGTGCCCTCAAAAAAGGAAAAAACATGGCCCCGCTCCCTCCCTCCCTCCCTCCCCCACTGGAAAGCAATCAATGCCCCTCCCAGGTGAAACAGTTCTGGCTCTGTCACTGGTAGCATACTATTTAACCAAGCCAAGAAGGTAATAAGACAGAAGAGATAGTTAACTGAAAACAATTTATTGAATGTTGCCAACATACAAAGTTTCTTTAGCTGGAAGAAAATCATGATTTTACAAATTCATCCTAAAACACAAGATTCAGGTTTTGACATGAGTTGAATGCCTAATTCACTGTTAACATTCTATTTATTTGTTAACAGTTACAAATCTCTGAAAAGAATTTACATAATACTTTAATAGTACTTTTAAATAAGACTTAATAATTAAACCAAAGGCCAGATGAACACAAGTACTCAAGGATTTTATACTTAAAATAAACTACACAAGTTTCTCTCGAGTTAGATACTTACTGGAGATCATACCTGACTAGCAATACATGAATGCATGCTGAGTGAACTGTTATTGATGAAGACTAGAGCATGCTTAGTCGAAATAATGAGAACAAATCAACCTGGGCACTGCTTACCATTAGTCAAGGTGCTCGCGGCTTCCCAGATAGTAAGTGTATACAACGCAAACTGCACCACCACTGTTTATGCGAAAAGGACTTTTGCAGGTCGTGATGTTTGTGTTGTATACCGGGATGCCACGAGCGCCTTGACTAGAGGCTATGCTTACCGTAGAACTCTGTACTTATGGTGCCCCTGTTAAGTGTGTAATTTTATTAGCTGTTAGTACTAAGTTCTGCGATTTAACAAGTGCTATGAAAGTTTGCCCTGTGTAGAGCTAACGTTAGCTCTACACAGAGCAGGGCAAATTTCATAGCACTGCTTAAATAGGGGTGTCGGAACATACATAAAGAGCAGCCAGTGACTGTCTATATGTTGCAACACCCCTATTTTAGGAAAAGGATTAGGAAAATACATTAGGGGTATTGGAACATAGGAGTGTCAGAACATAGGAGTGTCAGAACAAGGGTGTGTAACCGAGCCAACACTTCCTAGAGAGTAATACATGTCATGGTATACCTGAAAGAATTACAGACTTGGTGTCTGTCCCCACCATGCAAAACCTCAAATCTACACACATGTATTGTGCCCAACATTGCTTGATAATCCCTTGCAGAAACCCTTCAAAACTGATATATCAATCAAAGTAACCTGGAACCTTTCCCTAGATGCAGACAGCCAGAATTTATATATTAAAGATGCTTTCCACAAAAAGTTGCTTAGCAGAGAAGAGTTGTATTTTAAAAGCAGCAACCAACTTCCAGCCAGAATGCCATGTGTATAATTGTGGTTCTCAGCCAGCTACAAACTTATTTCTATATTTTGTTGTACACACCGCATTGGAATTCCAACTTGGGCTATCAGTCTAGGTCTACGTCTATACAACTTGTTAGTCATTACACATTGTCAGCGATTAAGTATCGAGATAATATACTCCTTACTTTACAACCAGATTGTCCTCACAAGGATCACATGTGCATCAATAACAAATAATTTCCAAATAACAAAACTTGCTGTAATTTAAGTTACTTGGCATTCTGCTCTTTCAATGTCAGTAGATATTTTAATTGAGCAGCTCCTGCTGTGGGCAACAGATTCACCAAGAATTCAAAATGAAGGAAAATTTAATTAATCAGGCATAGCCGTAGCTTAAGCCATCAATTCATATCAAACAAAATACGGACAAAAATTAAGTTTGCATTATGAACAGATTGCAGCAGGACAGATTTTGAGAAACAATGTTATTAATAACCAAAATTAACAGCTCTTCCAAAATCAAAAAACATATTCAATAAAACTTCTACAATCATATATAAAAGTCTTTGGCTTACATACAACATGTCAAAAGCAGGCTACAAATTCAGAAGAGAAAAAGAACTCTACACAAATAATGAAAATAAAGAAAATTGTAATTTTGCCATTAATCACATTGAGCATTTTTTTTTCACAGCCCAGTTAACTATATATGTAGCAAATAGAAATGCAGGCTAATCTGAAAAGCACTCATATTTAATACTTGGTACTTGTAACAAGTTTGAGTGGGCATGATTTTTTCTAAATAATTTACAGTTACAAAAAACCCTATATTTGTTTAATAGAGCATGAATTATACATTCTAATATGCACACTTATGTGAAGCTCTTTGGGGCACAGACATATTTGAGTAAACTATATGACTGAGCAATGATTCGAGTGACAGAAAACATTTGTGTTTTGTGTCTTTTGTTTCAGAAAAAGAATCAGCCATTGGTCAGGTTCACATTTTGAAACATGCACTGTTGATGTGTTTCTTTGATTTTTTTAACTCAACAAATTAACAAAAGTGCTGATATGCAATAGCTAACACACAGGGCTTGAAATTTACGCAGGCCCGGCCAGTTAGGATCAGGCCAGTAAACTCATGACAGGACAAGTCCGATAGTCTTATGTTTTTGATCAAATGTTGACTTTCAGATAAATATCTTTCAATTCTTTTGAGTATTGAAGTAATCATCACCCACAATACGAAAGAGATCAAATCTTCCCTTAGTGCCAGCTCAAATTAATAACAGGTCAAATCTTAAACTGACAGGTATTTTTTCTCATTTCAAATCTGGTCTTGTAAAAAAGAAAATCTGGTCCAGTCAACATTTTGAGCTACAAGCCTTGCGGTCTCGTGGATTTTCCCCTCAAAATCTAGCCCTGGCTGAACAATGATAATAAAACTACACAAATTCTGAAAACATTAATTTCACAAGGTTGTCACCTGCATTCTAGTTTATTTCCTTATACATGTATTCCGACATCAGGGAAAGCTTAAAATCTGACGTCACTGTGAAACCAAAACATTAAGTTTCTGCCTGCCGGTGTCCGCAAGCATCATTTTACGCATAAGTATGTCCTCATGGGTAAGACTGCCTTTTTAATTATGTGACCTTTGGTGTCACTCCTTCACCAAATTTATGCAAGACACGATGCATGCTGACACCAGCAGATTTCAATAGAGGGCGGTTTAATTGTAAGCAAAGGGCTCACTGTCAAAGTAACCTAAAAACTTCAACATACAGAGATGTTCATGCATAAGTCAATATACATTCCTCATTAAAAAAACAACTAAGAAACATTTGCACAGCTACAATTTAGGCATAATTCTGTACATCTTTGCATTTATTAATTATTATTAAGGTATTGTTAAAGAGAGTACTTGTTCTGTTTTAATAAACATAGTAAGCTTAAAAGCAAGAAAATACAATAAGTTAATAATGAAAATCATACACATTTTGTTGCTATAGTAAATACACATGGCAAATATAAACTTGCATTATAAAGCTACTTTAATACATACATGCTTTTTATACAATGACTCATTCTATTTGAAAAGATTTAAAACATTGACAACAGCTGTGTGCGAATTGGCGTCTACAGCTACGGCTATGACTGTTACTAAGGACGTCCCATACATAAACGCATAATAATGCCAAGATCCAGCCATAGCCGTGGCTGTAGCTGCCAATTTGGACACAACCTAACTGGATACGAATCCAAGTCCTCTGGATTGCATTTCTAGTACGTCTCAAAATAAATGTTCTTGTTCTTTGTCAGCAGATCACCCTCTGGGTCAATTTCTTTGCTGAGTGATAAATATAAAATTATTTGCATATGAGATATTTTTGAAGGCAAAAATCTGGATCTGGCTTTGGCTCTGTCCACTATTTTGAAGCCATTTTGTGATGCAATCCCATGGCTTCAATGTGGCTGAAGTAGCCTGAGGTTTGGATTTGAAAATCAATTGGTAATTTATTGGTCAGACATTCTGTTGATGAAAATAGTACACAATTAGTGGATAACTTTGTTGTTGAAGGAAAATGTACCCCCCCCCCAAAAAAAGAGAGAAAACCTCCAAAACAATAAAAGAAACATGTTGAGCATCCATCAGTGATAGTTTCAATACCCATGTCTTTATGTTCACTCATTGATTTATTTTCTCTGAACTCCTTATTTATTTTTCTTCAAAGGACCCTTTTCTCAAAAGATTTTCCACACCAGACATTGAAGTTGTACCTTCTCTTTGTATGGTCTCATAACCATTGTCTTTGCTTTCAAAAGTACCTTGTCATAATACTTAATCCTTAAACAGTACTTATTGTCATTAAATAATGTCAAATCTTCCATCGTTAAAACCTGCCACTCAACAACCATAAAAACTATGAAAAGGTGTTTGATATCCACCTTCAATCATAAACAGCTTTTTGGTTTTCACATGACACAAAACTGCAGCATCACACGTGTCACTTTAAAATTTGATTCTTCATATCCAGTACTTATTCAAAATTATTCACAACAACCATGACAATATTTGTCTTTAAAAAAATCATAAATATTTGACAATTTGTGACCACATCTTTATTGGGTAACAAGGTTGTTAAGTCTCTGATTAGGAAAAAACCATCGATCATCAAGATTTGTAACTAATTACCATCAGAGAATCATGTGCAATCTGGAGCCCTGCTTTAACGATTTTATCATTCATACGTACACTGCCACAAAAATTACTTGGATGAAGGACTTGAAGTATTTAAATGAGCTTTCAAAAACCCCCATAAAAAACTTTAAAAAACATAGCTGCACCATGACAAGGTCTTCATCAACTTAAGTTCAATTTATTTTCAGCTACACTGTTCAGTAATACGTGCGTAAGGCCCCTTTAAATTGATGGTGCTGATTTTTGCTATCCTACGCGAGCCTGACATGCTTACAAAAAGTGTATAAAAATCACGCCGATGCATAATTTGAGAAATAGAGCTCTGACTAAAAGCCAGAAAAAGGTTTAATTTATTGTTTGCGAATTATTAATGTCTGACTAAATCTAATGCATTGACATTCACTAGATTATCTCTCACACACAGACTAAATTGACAGGTATTTACAGCTCTTGAAGCATGATCAGTTACACTGAAGTTTTAAAAAGCACCAAGGAAATAAAAACAATAGAAACATAGAGAAGACCTAGATAAGGCATAATACTACAAATTCTGTAGTTAAAAAAATTGATTCAATTACTGATCAGATTGGTTCAATTTAAAAAGTACATAAATGAAAGGAAGAAATGTTAAAAACCGAAGAAAAAAACAGAGGAAAAAAATTTCTCTGAAAGAGAAAAAGCTTACTCCCATTTTAGTATTCACATTTTTAAAAAGTATGTATGAAGCAAAACCCTGTGAACAAACTAAAAGTGGTACAAAAGGGGATAAAATAACATCTTTTTAAAGAGTTGTATATAAAGTACTTCAGTAATTAAAAGTAAAATGATGTACAGGGTTCTCTTTTTTCTCTTAATGAGAAACTGGGTAAGATTTCCGCTGGTTTCCTTCTTCGCTTCTTTTTTTCTTTACAGTGGCAGATTGCACGTGAAAATACAAAAACAAAAAGAACTTTAATAAATGCTACTCAAAATAATATTCACTGTGAACTTTCCTGTGTTATTTAGGCGAGATATCACAACTTAAGCACATTTTCGATAACATTTTTTAAGTCAGATAGTACTGATAATGTAACAGTATTTGCGAAAAAGGCAAACGTCCGAAGAGATGATTTCAATTGTTCCTGTTTTAGAATAAAGAGTACTTGCAGAGAAGAAGTCATACAAAGACTGAAACAGTACTTTTTATTTGAAACCCTTGTCCTTTTTCTAGCATGGACAGATTGAACGCATCGGAAGAAAATCACCCCCAATGCATTCTAGATTGAAATATCAAAGAGCCTTTCATTATATTCATATACGCAGGCCAAAACAGCTCTAGTATTTCAATATCCTAAAATATATTTACTTTCACTCTGCAATAATTAAAAATCAGGTTAATTAAAAAAGGATTAAATGTCTCAGACGAAAACCTGGTTGATGTACTACACATATATACACACAATTAACAAATGCACCAGTTCCGAGTAACACACACGGCCGTTTTGAAAAAATCAGAGACTGAAAAAGGATGCAAAAGTTTTGCTGCTCCTTAGCATCCAAGTTGTCCAAACTCTTGTAAGACGTACACACACTGTAAGCATTGGCACCCTAACTGACACACACACACACGCATACATGCAAGATTTTAACCCCAACCCTTCCTGATCCATTAAAAATCCATCTGCAGTTTTGGTTTGATTTTTGTTGGATCCCTAATGGTGCTTTTCATGATGATGGGTGTACCAATTCCATCAGAGTTAACAGGTACTGAGTTACAGTACATGTATGCTGTTTGAGTTTGATGGATTCAGCACTGCGTAGTGAAGCTAATACTGCAAAGCAAATCAGAGTCCACAGGATTTGTAATAAGTTACTCTATACCATTGGAATCTGACAGAATCAGTCCCACTTGGCCAAAGCAATGTTGCTTTGCATACTAAGGTTGGCATTCCTATTCCAGAGCCCTGAGGTGTTGGAATTTGATAGATTCAGGAAGATTCAAGAAGGTCAGGGTTAATGAACAAAAGTTCCATTCACCACTACAAAATCGTCTTGTGCACACAATTTTCAAGACAAGATGATTTCCCCAGTTCACTTCAAGATGCAAGTTTCCGTGGACGGTAGAAGAAGAAGCTGTTTATCTGTTTTCGCTCAGTCGTTTCTTCTTTTTCAGCTAACAAATCTCAGGTTAGCACGTAAGGGCTGGTCTACAGCCACAATTTATTTGCCATAAGTTGGATTTCTGAATACTGATGTTGAAGGCTTGTAAATAGGATTCTCCCCCTGCCAAGTGAAAAAAAGTAATACAAAATGTGATAAATTATCTTAGCTACAGAACATTCTCAGCTGAATATCACTGAATGTGAACACGCTTGGTATTTGAAAGGCTACAAAAACTTAAGCGCAATATTTAACAGGCAGTTGAAGTCAAGACTGTATGACACCATGCAATTATCATGAACTGCACAGAATTTTGTGTTAACATAGTTTAATTGGTAAACCCAATTAAATCATGTAAACACAATTTTTTGCATTAATTTGGGCAATAAATAATAGTAATATACAGTTCTTATTAAGTCAGGCATGTGAGCGGGTGATGGACAAAAAAGAGGAAAACTTGTTTTTAGTTAGCGAGCACGTAGCGCAAATTGTAGGAGTCCCAAATTTGTCGCCCCGCATTTTTTTACACAAGCCCACATGTAAGTATGCACACAATTTTCGAATTGAAAAAAAAAAATTAAAAACACAAAAAAAACTTTTTTTTCCTTCTATTTTTTTTTTACGAAAAAAAAAAACACCCACGGAAGTGAAGTTAGTAAAATTGCAATTTTGGACGATCTTTCCCCCTAATTTCTGCCCTTAATAATAGTGTTTTCATCAACAGCAACTTTCATGGATTCATAATTTGAGGATCGGTTTTATAGAACTTCTTTTGCACTGAAATCTTCGTGATTTAACAATCGGTCGACGACGCACATTGGGGAAAAAAAATTGCAGCGAGAGCAATGTGTTTATGAGTACAAGGTTATAATTTTGCATGAAATTTAACAAGAACGAGGTTGAAATTAGACTCCACCGCACGTCTTCTGACCCTGGAAATTCGAGTTGCGTGTTTCCCTACTCGCCCACGTATTCATGGAAGACCGTAAGCCACATATCGGGCCAGCTGCCGGGCCGCAATTTATTGCTAACGTGCCGTTTTTTTCATGCACGCCTTGTGGTTCCGCGATATATGATTATACAGGTAAACTTAAAGTGCTTTCCGATGCCAGTTAGTGTTGTGTGAGTGTTGTGCAGTAAAATGACTTGCTGCTTGATGATCGATGTTGGACGTTACAAAAAATATTTTAAAACGCGGACCGGCCATTCACGGCGGAGACGGGAAAAAAGCGGAGCCCGTAAGAAAAACGCAGAAAAACATGCCTGTATAGTGCTTTTCACACCAAAGGGCGTCCTAAAGTGCTCATTATTTTCAAAAGCCAACAAAATTGAAAATATAGTTCCACCGATTATCAGTTGCCCCTTTGAAACAGAATAATTCTGTTTATGATACAACTAATGGACTTACCCCTTCCCACCGTGCATTTGCCCTCTCCTTCTCAAATTGCTGGAATTCTCTCCTATCATGGATGTAGGTTAGTAGACGCCAGATGAGCAATAAGGCAATACCCACTAAGATGATTCCAATCACTATACCAATTATGATCCATATAACATCTGCCACTAATGGGCACCCTGTGAAATGAGACAAGAACAATGTTAACCCATATCCGACTGACAGGTCACAGTATATTAACACTGTTCCTGCAATAAATATTCATTATTTACTGCTGTGCAAATTTACATACCCTCATAAAACTATATACCATTAGAAAGAGCACCTCATTCTCGTTTTACCAGCCAAAGTACTATTATACATGTACAATCTGTGACTGCTTTTGTTTGCTTAATAAAAAAGTTTTTTAGCATTATTTTCTGCCTCAGAAGCAGTTCTATGAAATTGGGCCTAGATCCTATTTACATGTAGTTTTCTCTTTTCTTTTCAAAGGCTAATCCCGCAAGACATCATGGCTACTAGGGAGATCTCAAAATCTCTTACGATTTCTTTAAATTTATTAACATGCCTAGTTGTTATTAATAAATACCCCAGACAGTTTAAAGGTATTGTACACTTTTGGTAACAGCTCAAAATCAGTGTCCACATTTTGTGTGATTCAACATATGCATGAACAAACAAACCTGTGAAAGTTTGAGCTCAATTGGTCATCGAGGTCACGAGAAAAAAGTGAAAAGAGACCTTATGTGTTTTCTGTTTTTTCAAACATCAAGTTTTTATCACGCGTGATAATTTTTTTTACACATTTCTTAAAAACGATAGCATTTTAGGCAGAAATATTTTAAGGAACCCTTTCTACCATTACTTACTTTAAATCATGTAAGTTATGTATGAATCTGTGAACATTTGTGTTTTTCGATCTTTACAATAGTGTACAGGGCCTTTAAGCAGTCCTATTGGTTGAAATATGGTCACATGACCATGTTTAAACGGCTGACAAAGACATAGCTGGAGCTGTTAAAAACTGGTTGGCTAAAGCGCGTTAGGCATTCATAGCCAGACGCAGGTTGGCGTGCAAGCTTACGCATCAGTACATTTGGTACTCAATGTAAATGTAAAATCTATTAGTACAAGCACGTAAGCCCAATTTGAGCGTTGCATGCAATTTGGCCCTTGGCGAGGTGGCCTGAGGACAGGAATTGAACAATTTTACAAAAAGACAAGTTCAATATTACAGTTTTTCCTTTATTTTTACGCTTTCCTAAAAAAGGTTATATAGGAATGGGAATGAAAGAGCAGTGAATCGGTCTTAAACAGCCTTTAAAAACCTTGCAGGGTCAGGGTAGTGCGATAAAGGAACTCGCCTTCGGCTCGGTCTTTTATCCTACGGCTTGGTGTTTTATCCTACGGCCACAACCCAGCCAGTATTAAAAAGCTGTTTAAAACCTCATTGCCACTCTTTTGTTCCCTGAATAAAGGCTTTCCATTTTCTTCCTGAAAATCCAAAGAAAGAAAACCTGAAATATTTTTCTCCAATTGGAACTAAACAAAAACTATTATTACTTACTTAGCTTTTTAACGGCATTTAATTCAATGACGCCATCTCCTATCTTCCTATGTGTAAACTCAAAGTTACAGTTATCCTCATCTTTGAAGGTGCACACTGTACTACCTGGAAGTGAAGATTACAAAAAAAGGACAAAAATCAGCCACAACCAAGAAAACAACATTATTTTAATTTTATTGATGTCATAATTGCACCGGGGACACAGCATATTGTTTTGGTGTAATATGCACTGTATACTTTGTGCCTTTTTACACATTGAAGCTTGGTACAATTCATGGATTCTAACAGGTCTTAAAATATACAAATACGCCCAATACTTGCACAGTCTCTTATTGTGGATGATTATCATTTGGTACATACATGCTAATTTGTAGCAACCAGCCTTGGTTACAGGCTCCCTCGGGCGAAGTAACCCTAATATTAGTTATCACACAAGCGCCAGTGGAAAAATGAAAAATATAGTGCTTATACTACGTCCCATATTGGACATGGGACGCGGACGGGCTATATTTTCCATATTCCACAAGCGCCAGTGTGATAATAAATTTATCTTCAAGCAAACTTGACATACAGATTATCGCAATATGCTGTGTTGGAAAATCTGTAGGTTTTGCATATACTTGGCTTAAAATAGCCCAATACGCGGAGTTAGAACAACAGCACAACGGACAGGGTGTGATATAGGTTTGTATCACACCTCTTGTTGCTATAGTTCGACCAATCAGAATCGAGGATTCAAGCTTGCTTGAAGATAATTATGACATAATGTTGATTTTCATTTTACCCTTGATGATAGGAAGCTCTTCAAAGACTTCTACTTTATGTGGACAGCTTTTACAAGCCTCCTCATCATCCTTGTACTTTCCCTTCTCGTAAGCTTGACATTGGACGCACGCCATATGAAGATCACACTCACTAGGACATTTCTGAAGAAATTTGAAAAAAATAAAATAATGCATACAATATTACCAGAGCTGTGTATTGAGAGAGTTGCAACATGGAGGGACCAGTTTTCTTTGGTCACACGGTTGCTGGATGCCATTTTTCGGTCCAAATACAGCACCACCCCGATGTGCAGTCTAATCTGGCACCCTGTGTGCACGCATGCGTTTTTTTGATCGAAAAATGGCTTCTAATTGCAAGTTGTCGCAACTCTCTCAATACACAGCTCTGAATATCACTGGACTAGGGCGCCCTTTATTATAGAGGTCAATAGAAGGTTGCTCAAAGGCCCATCCTGATTGCAACGCATACATAACTGTGAGCTTCCATTATTTCATCATTGATTCACCTCCAAGAAGGTTGTCGTATTATGTCAGTAAATAAGATCTACATGGAGATACCAAGACTGCAATAACACGGAGGCCTTGGAGGCCATGGTATCTGTTGCCCTGGTCTTGGCCTTGTTGCCCTTTCAAAATTTCCCACAGACTTTAAGATTTTCCAATGGAAGTGCCCTTTGCAAAATGAACATAGCCTTGCCCTTTCAAAGATGAAATTGGGAGGCTTGAGATACTGTCATCCGGGATCTTTTTTAAGCATTCAAACCCACACTCTGATGACTCTCCCACCAGAATGTGAGTTGAATGTGCAAGACCACTCGACCACTACATCCTCTGTTTGACTGGCCACTTGAAAGTCTTTTTATCAGCTTTTTTACTCACCTCACAAATTTGGCAAGTTGCTCCTACGTATTTCTTTGGTTCATTGCAGAAGCATTTGCCACATTCACAGACACCAGCATTGCTACATATACTCTGGTGAAATAAAGAAACCCAAAAAGTTCATGTTATATGACCAAATAAGATCTGCACTCAGAAAATTTATTAACAGAGGAAAGAAATTTGACATCACAAGCTCAAACAGCGCCCTTTGAAACAGAATACATCGTCTTGTCAGTGCTAAAACGTTGTATCTCCTAAAATAACGCTTACGTTGCGCCCAAATTTGAAATTGTCAAAATGGAAATTTTTAGTGCAAAATACAACCTTTCTGCAAAATCGAGATATGAAGTTTTTGCAGTGTTGTGACGACATTGTTGAGGACCTGGCCATCAATTGACCATATTTTTGAACGCATGAGGATGCTTTCATCATTGGGGTGGTTGGGTTGGTGTAGTGGTATCTTTCCTCGCCTTCCACCTCTAGGACCCCGGTTCGAATCCCAACTATGTGGATTGGGTTTTCAGTCCCTACCCGACTGCGTGGGTTTTCCCTGGAGTATTTCTCTGGGGTCTTCCTCCCACATCTAAAACTGAAATTTACTTTTTTGTCTTCTCTCCATTGGGTTCTTGGCTAGTATAGTGATTAAGTTCGCTTTCTGAGAGTCCTTGGCTTCACAACCAGAATAAATGAAATGAAATGAAATAAAATCAGGAATTGTCTTGCATCACAATTACAGTTTCATCTTATTTTAATTGCCTGTATGTAGTTTTCTTGCATCAATGACGAAATACATAAACATAATAATAACAACATTGAAAAACCCCCAGTTTGTTTACTTGTTTTGCACCACGTGAATTCGGTTCACATATGCCCTCAAGCGGTCAAAAATACGGCGAATTAGCTTACACAGACTTTATTAAGAGATTGACATAGCATACAGCATCATTACCATCATTACTGTTTATGAGTCAACTTACCCCGTCCGGAGATACACATTTCTTCATTTCACATCCACAGTTGCTCCCTGAAAATCCAGGTTTGCATTGGCAGTAATTCAGACCAGTGTTGTTGTAACATTTACAGACCCCCCGTAGGGGACCTCCACAGGGTAGATTCTTGTAACGTTCACATGAGTAATTGTCACACTCACACTTATCACCGAATATCTCCTCCAATGGATTCTGAAGAAAATTTGTTTGCAATTAATTCTTTATTTTGTCAAGATTGAACAAATAACTGTGTACAGATTTACACATAATTGACATGGTATACAGATGGTTGTGATAGAAAATTTCCCTTGAAATATTTTTGCCTGAAATGCTGGAGTTTTGAGAAATGAGTAAGTAAGTAAAGGACTGCGCTCTCTTTGTAGCGCTCTGTTCTGCATCAATCTTCAAGTAGACCTACAACTATTGAGTGGTGATCTTTGGTGGAAATCTGCTCAAGTTGGAGGAAGTCAGTTATGGAACCGGGAGGAAGGTAAACTTAATTTTTCATGAAGTTCTTTTGAAACTTACCTTTCTGGGGTTGCAATGACACTTTCCACAGATGCAGCTTCCTCTATCTGAACACTCCGATGTACTATTTTGCCTGTGACAAAATGAAGTAAACAATCAACCGTTACAGTCACTTTCCTTTTCTAGTTCCTCTAAGTGCTACAAGACAGAAAATGTTACCTTGATATCTTATTATCCATATATAAGACCTTTTTTAAATAACTGAAGACAAAAATTAGCCTAGACTAATATCAACTTTGTACAGAAGTTTTCAGTTTTTCTATATCCCAGTTGAATTATTTTTTTTACCAAAAATGAGAAAATCAGGAAAGAGTAGTCATTTGCAGATTGAGATGTATAGTGTTGAAAAAAATCACACATTTTAAAATTATTTCTTTTAAATGAGAGTATTCTTAACGTGTGAAACACTGAAGGTGTACTATTATTGTAAATAACCATTAGCTCCAGAAGTACTTTTTCACTGTTACATTCCGATCAAGGCAAATTGGCTGCCTCGCCAGAATACTCTAAAGTTGAGATGGCTTCAGAAATGTCAATCAACAAATGACAATGAACAGGGATGATTAATAGCGTTAATTGCTTTTATATTTAGTTAAAGACAGAGTAAAGAATTTGTAGTCGGCAGAGAAAAAAACCCTATGAGGTTCAAAATTCAATCTGAATGCTCATTGGTTTTACAGTTGACACAGTAGCAATCCTCGAGAGAAATGTTTGCATCTAAAATACTGTCATAGTATACTTTAAATCTTTTTTCTCTACTATAGTAGAGAACAAAGATTGAAAGCCCCCCCCCCCCTCGAAGCACCTGTTGCTCATTTCTACTGCATAAAATGTAAACTGGTTTTTGCTGTTTACATTCAAACACCACCCGACTTGATGATATTTCACAAGTTGGTTTTACGATGTGTTAATTGAAAACTAATTGATGAGTCTTCTAAAAACCAACGATGTATCTTTTAAATTAATCAAAATAGAAAAATACTACTAATGAAGGCCAGTAAGTATCCTTTTACCATAAACAAGCAGGGTCAATGCCCTCAGCTTCTTCTCGATCACATGTGCATTTAGCTCCAGAGCGGCCTTGGAAGCAATCACAACCTCCACAGACAAGAGTACCATTACCTGTGCAGACGTCTGGTCCTACCTCCTAAATTTTTTTCCAAATCAATAAAGATGATTACAATCTTTAAAGCAGGGTGCGAAATTAACGGTTGCCCGGTTGCCCGGGGCAACCAAAAAATCACTCGGGCAACCCGTGATCAAACCGTTGTTGCCCGTCGGGCAACCTTAAAAAAAAATAAGAATATAGGCCTACCCTGGTTATTATTGTGTCAGCTCCAAAGATTGTTTGAATTTTCCACATAAAGCTTCATGAAAAATAGTTACGATGTTGTACTTCACCCAGAATCGTTTAACAATTATTATTTATATTTTTAAATCACGCCGTCCACCGCGGAACCATGTGCGAACTTTCCAGCGTCAGCACACGTAAACAGCGCGATGGCACTGTGTAGCGGCATGGTAGCGGATAATGTGTGCACGATGTGCCATAACGTTGTATTATTCGGATCTCGGACTCGACGCGACGTGGTCATGTTCCATCCCAACTATAGAACCGGCCTAACTATAAATAGTTGGGCACAGGCCCAATCCAAAACACAGTTGGCCCGGGCCCAACTATAGTTAGGTCGATTCTATAGTTGGAACAGAACGTTCACAAGTAACAAAATAAATGTAGACTGCGCCCACACGCGCTTTCCATGAATTGCGCTTTCCATGATTCACTGGTGCTACGCAGTCGTTATGCTGCACATATTATAACGAGCGTGGGGGCAGCTAGCGAACATGGTGTGAGCGCGCGCAATGAATATTACTCGCTGCTATTTAATTCACATGTTTATGTGTCAAACTTGACAAAGTTTCATGACGTGACAATCACAATGAGCCTCCTAGAGTTTGGTTTTATGTTGGGAAAAACACCCGTAAGGGGCAATACTGATGCCGGATTAACGGATAATGAAGAATACGTATCGAAATCAGCAAAAATTACTTCAAATCATGGCGATGAGACCCACTCACGATCGGCGATGTCCGTTTTTCCGTTTCGATACCCTATAATCCTATATAAAGAGCAGCATTATTATATTCGGGCAACCAAAATTACTTTCGGGCAACCTGATTTTCAGTTGTGGTTGCCCTGGGGCAACCAGCAAATTTTCTTAATTTCGCACCCTGTTTAAAGATTACAATCTTAAAGATTCATCAAATAAAAGGCAAACATAATAAAGGGGGAAGAGGCTTGGCATGGTTAAGAAAGAAATTAGTTTTACTTTCTAAAAATTCAAAATCAATCTGAAGAATGCAGATGATCACAATATATACCTTGAAAGATGTTGGATTTGATTAGTTTTGGTTTCTGTAGAACCAACATCAATCTGATATAGTGGATGATTACAACTTTTTTTTCTTTTTTTATATGTTGACAAAAATGCATTTTAACAAATGTGTAGGATTTGTAGCTTTGCACAATAGAGGTAGATATATATGGTGGCTCTGAAATGAGCTGGGCCCAATTTTATGGCTCTGCAAAGAATCAGCGCTTACGGACGCAGGGAATGCCGCGCTTACGTCAAACGTATTTCACGGGTTAGCAGGGCATTCTTCGATTACACAGCTAGCGCAGAAATTTGGCGCTTGCACAGTAAGCGGAGGATGGTGATTGTAAGCACAGAATTCTAGGTGTACCCTCCAAAGAGAAGAGAATCAGCTAATAAACTGAGAAGTTGTACTCCTGAGAAGCAGGTTATTTAGTTTAAATTGCCAACAGAGAAAGGTTCGACTTTTTAAGGTTTTTGTTATAAACTCACCTGGTCTTTGGAGCATGCGCAATCGCACACTGGTACTACTGTAATTTGAAGAGACTCCTTGAAAGCAGTTGGGCCTACAGAGAAACTATTACAAAAACAGAGAGAGGTTGTTTTTAAAGTTTTGTAAATTATACTCATAAGGACAGGATGTCAAAGATGTAAGTATATAATGCTTAAAAAACAATCACTTCTGATCTAAGATGAAGATAGGCAGAGTAATTTTGCCATTATTCATTATCGAAGTGATTGTCTTCAACTTGTAACGCGCATCTATTTCCATTCTCGTCCAAAAATCAAGTCTTTTTAAACAACATACTATTAGCCCAAGGGGTTAACAGGTTAACAGAGAGCATTTTCCAAACCTCGGGCTCAGGCTCTGGTCCAGGCTGTAGTTGATGTTGAAGCACAGTGCAAAACACACACTGCGTAAAAATTGATGACTGAGCCGGAGCCTGAGCCGAGACTTGGAAAAGGCCCTTAATCACTGTAAAAAAGGTACTTACGTATATTCTTTATCTGCCATACTACAGGTTTTATTTGTCATGGTGATGTCCAAAGTGAAAATCACATTGTTGCCTAATTTCAGACTGCTGCACTCTTGCATGCCTTTATGTGGGACTCCATCCAAACATGTGGCTGTGTACGCAACGTCAACTAGGTCAGAGGATGCATCATCTTCAATTTTCACACCAGATGTGATATTCTTTGAGGGCAAAAAAGGGAAAAAAGTAAGTAAGAATCATTTTTTGTTGTTAAATAAAAATAAAGGAATGTAACAGCAATTTGTCAATAAAAGAGGAAAATGTTCCAGACATAGAAAGACTTTGTACAGTGTTTTTCAATTTTCAATGGCACAGCTGAGAAATCAAAAATGAGGAAATCAGCTGAGAAGTTGCATGCCTGATAATATGCAAGATTCCTCAAATACCGTCATCTGAACTTTTTTTTGGAATCCCAGCCAACATTTGGTCTGATGTACTTAATCAACACTTGACTATAGTTTCTTATCTCCATACATTAAGATAGCTATGAGGTTTCAGGGTGATAAGCCATTGTCTACAAGTTCACCAATAGAGTAAAAAAAATGTCCAGACAAGTTTGTCATGTATAAATGTCATTCGACGTGAAGTGGTTAATCAGGGCCAAATTTCATGGCTCGTTTTACTGTCGAATTCTGCACCTGCGATCACCATTCTTTGCTTACAGGGCAAGCACCGATTTTCTGCGCTAGCTGTGTAAGTGAAGAATGCCTAGAGTAGTAACGTGGAGTACGCATGAGCACAAGAAAAAATTCTGTGATAACCTGTGAAATACGCTTTACGTAAGCGTGGAATTCCCTGCTTCCGTAAGTGCCGATTCTTTGCTTACAGTAAGCAGAGCCATAAAATTGGGCCCAGGTCACAACCTTCCAATATGCACGAAATTTGCACAATTTATTGCCGCCACTATTTCACCCTAAGGCTTAATAACATAGTCTTTTTCGAATCAACTAAAGTAAGAACTTAATTTGTAAACTCAGATGATCTCGTAGGCCACAACGGTCACAATTAATAACCACAATAAATACTTACAAGGTACACTCCTTTAACGAGATCCACCACATTGGAAGAGTCTTCTGTCAAACGTTCAACTTTGCTCTCATGAAAGAACTGTGGTAAATCCTGAAATAAAGTTACATCAGCCAAAGAATAACATGGAGGACTTATTCCCACGGATTAAATAAGCAACAAGTTTTCTTCTTCATTTTGCAATGTTGATCCCTCTCCACAAGGCAGGTTCCGGCTTCCTTTTAGACAGATATTTTTTACTAATCAAGTCGGCCACAGCCGGGCTCCGACTGCCCCATTCCCTCCGGTCTGCCATAAGGGCGGCAGGCTCGCTGACCGTCTCCGCTCCAGTATCTTCTTCAGTACCCCAACGAAGGATACAGCTTTCCAACCTCAACGTTTCCTGCCACGTTTTGGCTACCACAGAACCCTGATGCATCTCAAATGTCCAACCCCACAGTACAGACTGATTCCACAGCTTAATAATCTCAAAAGACTAACTAAGTTGTCCATTTCAGTTTGAAAATGTATGCAGTTCTTTTAAAAGTCCATACATTTATATTTGCTCAATTTCGATATTTATACTAAAAACTTAAAGGCACTGGACACGTTTGGTAGTAACTCAAAATATATATTAGCATAAAAACTTACTTGGTAACGAGCAACGGAGAGCTGTTGATAGTATAAAACATTGTGAGAAACGACTCCCTCTGAAGTAACGTAGTTTTTGAGAAAGAGGTAATTTCTCAGTAAAATATTTGAATCTGAGAAAGACTTCAGGCCTGAAGCCTTTCTCAGGCATATGAAAGCACACCAATTTGTGCAACAAGGGTGTTTTTTCTTTCATTATTTTCTTGCAACTTCAATGACCAATTGAGCCCAAAATTATTTTATGCATATTTTGGGATACACTAAGTGAGAATACTGGTCTTTGACAATTACCAAACGTATCCATTGCCTTTAAGTAACAGTGATGTTGAATTTACTCCTAATAACTTACTGAGTAGTATACTATTGGATCTTTCCTATCCCCTGGCTCTTTGCCGATGGCAAAGATAGGCAGGATACTGTTTTCCTGCATCTTACCGCTGAGTTGACTAATGGAAGGATAGTCCTGTGTGAAACAAACAAATCAATCCAAATGAATAAATGAGAAAATAGGGTTTGATTGGAGTTTTGGCTGTTGGTCTTTGCAATAATATTGAAGTTGAGGTAGGCACTTGCTTTTATCTAGCCACGTCTTATGAAAAACAAATACATAAATCAAAATAATACAAATCAGCTAGTTTCAGTCATTGGTCTCTGCAGTAAGGTTGGAGTAGAAGTTGGCAATTGTTTCCATCTAGCCACATCTTGCATAAAACTAACAAATGAATCAAAGCCAATGTAGGCTTGATTGTGGTTTTGGCAATTGGTCTCTGCAGTAACAATGAAGTAGGAGTTGGCATTTACTTTCATTTTGCTACGCCTTGCAGTAAAATTTTGGTCAACATTGGGATGGTGTTTTTAACCACTTCACGTCGGATGGCGTATTGAGACACAAAATATAGTTGGACAGCTTACGGCGGACAATTTTTTAAAGGATTTTTCTCCAATTTTTGCTGGCATGCTGATGGGTTTTTATCCACCCAGACTTTCCATTGTGTAGCGTGTTGAGTACCATTATATGCTTTGTTTCACTCGTACACAACAACAGGTTCTGGAAAACTTGCCTTGTAAAATCCCTTTCCATGGGTTATTGTGTAACCCCCGATTCCAAACCTCTGTCCCATTGTTATAAAAAAGGGGCATACAAGAATGGACAGGCTACCAGCATTGTTCATCATTATATTCAGCTCAATGAGAGGTAAGTCCAAGTGTTCCAAGATTCCAGCATACCATGGCAGAATTTCGGCCATGGCTCACGGCCGAGGTTCTGCAAATCACAGTGAGTGCCTACTAAATTTTCTCACACGACAACATCAAATCCCACAACTTCTTATGAGCATCTTTGTTGTCTTTCCTTTGTCAAGTCTGGGATTCATTGTGGCAACGATATTTTTAAAGGAAAATGTTTACTCAAGAAAATCCAAAAAGTTCCAGAAAATAATACCGCGAGTGGGCAAGGAACATTCTTTTTAAAATACTGATGCAAAGTGGTTAAGAAAGCTTACCTGTTGACTGGATGCAGAGTATTCATTGGTCACACTGTCCATATGGCACTGTCCATCATTTAGCTTCACAATTCCTGCAAGCTGTCACATACAAAATAACACAATAAATCTTTGAACTTTCAAAATCAATCTTAAATAAAATGTTTGAAATAATGGTCTTTGGTTTGGTCATTACATATCACAACACTACTGTTTGGTTCTTTAAAAAAGTATTCAACAAAAATGATATAGTGTCTGTTTGTGTGGGGAGTGACATACTTGTCGCTGTCTGTGACAGTTTCGCTTTAGCCATTTTGACAATTCTCCCTGACAGTCCATCTTCTTAACTTCTCCAAATCCGCCTTGTTTGGCAGTCTTTGATATTGGCTCTTAAATGTCAACGTCATAACCACAACATTATTATTATTTTTTTGTGTTCACCTTTGTTCTAAATATTAACACAACATCAAGCTTTAGGTTGTACATAAATTAACTATTCTGTAATCTTGTTATCCCCTTTGATTTATTGTAGAAGTTTGAAAGACACCAGTCTAATTTAGAACTAATCCTTGACTGGGATCCCATGTAGGTGAAAACCTGAAGGCTGTATGCATGTACAAGACATGTTCCTTGAAATATATTATCACCTTTCCATCACCAGCAATGTGGAATGGTGCATCAGTGGAATAAAGAAGCATGTGCCTTGCTCTGTCTCTCCACCCAATTTGCTCCTGGAAAATAAAATGTCATTATCAAAAAATTAATCTAAGCGGTAATGTCTTTATATAAATATTCAAAACGGACAAATCCCATTGAAATTCTTGCACTTGCACTTTAACCCTTTAGAGACAATAGCAGCCGCAAGCAGATTGTACCGAAATGCCCATAGCGGGCACAAACGGCTGCAAGATTTGACCTACTTTCGCTCAAACAAGAGGGTCAGAGAAAACGTATCAGACCGAATTGACATTTCCCAAGGTGAGATGCGGTTGGTGCCCTTTGTCACTTCACTAAACGTGGATGGATTTGACGTTCTTGTAAAAATACTGAGCCAGTTTTTGCTGTTTTCTGAGCAAAAAGACACTGTATTCAGCTGAAACTTTCACATGTGACTTTTATCGTATCTTTCTTTATAATTTTGCCTACGCATTACGTTGACAAAAACCAATCTATGACCCTACCTTTAAGAAAAAAAAGGAACTGTAGCACAAACACAATTATGCTCTCCAGAATAAGGCCATCAGTCAAATACCAAATCACATGTTCCATCAGTGGAGACTGAAGAGTATCCTGCTTATTTTTGCTCAGCAGAAATTTGTCAAGTAATATTTTCTGCTTAAACGGCTCTACGAAATTTGACCTGCGCCCAATTTCATAAAGGCATGCTAACCGTCCGGTGCTTACTGCATGAATGACGTAACAATGCAAATCCATGGTGAACGCGCAAGCTGGCTGCCTAATTTTCTTGCTAACCTGTGAAATACGCTTACGCTTAAGCAAAGTTTGCTGCTATAGTTAGCACAAAAACTTGATTACTGTTAAGCAGCGCTATGAAATTTACCCCTGGTGTATTTACAAGCCTTTAAGTGCGAACGTCTGATGTCTAGACTATCTCTTACCTTGCATACTGTAGCTTGCATTAAAGCATCCAGTCCACCTTCTGGACTATCAAGATTCCCTGAAGCACGCACTTTGTTAATTTCCTCCTAAAAATATACAACCAAATATTTTAGTGTTAGTAGAGAGAAAATCATAAGAATAAGATCCAAAATATCTGACACAAGTGAAGTATTCCTAATAGAAAAGGATCACCTGACTGATTAGATTAATTGATTTGAGTTTAAAAAATATTTAACCCTCCTACTGTCTGACCATTCAATATCATCCACTGTGGTTTTGATTGATAGATAAAATATACCAGCCTGCAATATGATATCATGTGGTGAATTCATCTACCAGGTACATACCAGGCCTGGAATTTCATCTTTGAGAGGGCAAGGCAATTTTCATTTCGCAAAGGGCACTTCCATTGGAAAATCTTAAAGTCTATGGGAAAATTTTGAAGGGGCACAAAGGCAAAGACCAGGGGCAACAGAGGCCATGGCCTCCGTAGCATCCGTGTAATTCCAGGCCTGACATAATACACAGACAAACCTCCAACTACTACAATATCATTCACTGTGAATGAATGATAGATAAACTACATGCCAGCCTGTAATATGATGTCATGTGGTGATTGCAATTACATGTATATAGCACACACAAGCACACAGTTCACAACCAGTGCAGTTAAATGATTTCTAATGGGTTGGAAAATGTAAGCAAGTTTTGAAACACATTAAAGACAATTGTACTCTTTGAAGAAATACAGCACTGCTGCTAGTACACTTTTGACAAATATTTCAATAAAACCTAGAAAAACTTTCATACTAAAATCCATACTTACAGAGAAGCGACTAGTTTCTGATGTAAGAGGAAGAACATTTCTAAACCCGAATGGTGGTTGACAACCATCACATGGAGCCATTAACCTGCATAGCAAAAAATAAAAGAAAGAAATGTTGAACAAGCTTGTAAAGTTCCATAATTTAGTTTCTATTGAGTTATTTTGAGGGGGTATTTTACTTTATGTGCCCTGACTGGACTACACATATGAGGGTGTGGGGGTTATCCTACATCGATGTGTGATAAGCGTCATATGCTCAGTACTTTCCGAGTCCAGAGGAAAAGTCCACAGGCATACTACTTAGGTGAAATTCAAACCAACCACTCCTACATTCGAGAGAAGATGTGTTAATCACTTGACAACCGAGCGTGCCCCAAAATTACCCAGACAAGAATTTTCTTGACTGTTACAGCCTTACTTAAGTATTAATAAACAAAAAATTGTATTCCTTTAAATTGATTATATTGTCTGTTGAAATTTCCCTTGCAATGGAAAGAGATGATATGTACAATGTATGTGGAAGGCTTACTCTGATTCTCTGATGTCTACATATGGCATTTTAACCTTGTCCACAAAAGCACCGTATCCCAGCCGGAAGTCTTTGGTGATGTTCCCCATAACCTTGGCTGCAGAGATGAGATAAAAACAATGTCAACAATTCTCATTAAAGTTAATGATGCTCAAGATTCAAGGTGACAAAAACAGCCAGGACTGAAATACTTGCTCCTGATTATTAACAAATTATTCAAGAGCAGCCACATTATTTTCATTATGCAAATCAACACAACCTGAAATATGCACATTATGTACCCTTGACCCACATAGTCTGGCCCCTATGTCAGATGCAATCAGCCGCACATCAATATATGTGATACCCTCTGGGAGCATGACAAAATGGCTGCCGTTGGGAAATATTTGAAATGTTTGGAATGCAAGTTTTGATGAGGCTTGGTGATTATGAGGCTGGAACTAGAAATAACAGATGTTGAAGTCAAGTTACAGCATAGGTTTTATTGGCACTCAGCAGAGTGTCCTCAACTGCAAACTTTTAAGTCAATCCTAAGTACCTAAACTAGTCTTTCTTATAAAAAAACACCTCTAAGCTACAAACAACTGTACGTACATGTACATGTAGTACGTACGTACATCATGTAGTACTTGTACTTGTTTGCATACTGAATTTTTGTTGTTTACACTACATGTACTTCTGAACCATGTTTTATAATAATCATGATAAGTTTATTTATTGATGGTCACCTCAAAGACGATGTTACATGTACCATCAAACAACATTTAAGCCTTTTTTTCTGTGGAAATGGACTCTACCCAAGCCTAGTTTGTATTTTGTTTACTCATATATCTTCAATGCCATCTTTACAAGTCTTAAAGGCAGGGTATACTTTTGGTAATTGTCAAAGACCAGTATCCTCAGTTGGTGTATCCCAACATATTCATAAAATAACAAACCGGTGAAAACTTGGGTTCAATTGGTTATCGAAGTTGCAAGAAAATAATGAAAGAAACAAACACCATTGTTGCATAGATTCTCAGATGCCTGAGACCTGAAGCCTTTCTCAGATTCAAATTCTCTGGTAAAAATTACCTCTTTCTCTAAAACTACATTACTTCAAAGGGGGTCGTTTCTCACAATGTCTTATAATATCAACAGCTCTCAAGTGCTCTTTACCAAGTAAGTTTTTATGGTCATTAATTTTTGGAGTAACTACCAAAGGTATACCCTCCCTTTAACTGTGATGTCATTTTTTTTGTAATGAATATACTCACCTAGTTCATCACCAAGACTTCTTAAGCTGTCTAAATCATTGGCCATGGACTGGGACAGGTCCATAACATAATACAAATCCACAGGAAAATCCTCCGCCTGCCGGATGTTCAGTTGAACCTGTGTTGGCTCACCTGCAACAACAAAATACACATTTGATTTCAAAAAACTATTTCATAAAGCACACTGCAGTTGTAATTGCACTGAAAATGGAATATAGATCTGCATTGACGTCATCCAGCCGCCATCGTAGAAGTAAACCAATGGTGAAACAATAGAAATGCACAGATTTGTACACGCGGTGCACAGGATCAGCCAATGAACAACCTCCTTTTGACCTCTAGGTTAGGGCACCCTGCTCAAATAGCACCATGTATAAGGTCTATTTAGAGGCCTCCATGCCCCATAGTGTCATTGCCATAGTGTACTTTCAAATGTGTTACTGTTAAGTTGACATTACAATTTTTCTCATTGAGGTTCACTTTATAGACCGTGCAAGTCTCGCACATATTGGGACATTTGTTGGGACCACTTTGGTCTCACGTACGTTGCTTTAATGCGTGACGGATACAAACCTGCACACTTTAACAGGTCCCAATGTTAATATACAAGGGCAGTCTATTAAAGTAAAACTCAGGCAGAATCTGCTTCACTCTTAATTTAATATACACACGGACATCAAGGCTCGAAACTTACACTGAAAGTGGACTGCAGGCCCGAGGCCAGTGATTTTAGTGTTGGGCAAGTAAACTCATGACTGGGCAAGTCCGGCGGTGTTTTTGTTAAAATGTTGACTTCCAGTCTGACAAATTTCTTTCAATTCTGTTGAGTGTTGAAGAATACTTACCCATAATACAAATGAGATAAATCTTCTGTGTTAAACTCCCTCAATTGTTAAACTGTGTATGTTGGTTTTTTTTTCCCATTTCTGGTCCAGTAAACATTTTGAGCAACAAGCCCTGCGGTCTGGTGGATTTTCCCCCAAAATTCAAGCCCTGGACACGTATGTACATAGATAAAGGACAAAACTAGATTTAAAAAGTGAACAACTAAACAAAATTCCTAAAAAATGTAGAATCCTTTTGGATGAAAATGTTTTAGTTGTGTATGATTTACGACATTTGTGTAAAAAAAAATATATGTAAGTTTACATGTACATGGAATTTTATTTAACATGAATACTGTAAAATGTACACAATAAACTTCCTGTTCTGCTATTATTAAATTGTCCCCGATTGTTTTCATAAATAAAGAAAAAGATATTCATATGAAAACCTTCCATCACACTTGCCCAGAGGAAAATCTTTAGAACGACCCCAATCAGTCTTATGTGACAAAGGGTTACCAAGGTCAGTTGACAACACAGTGCACCAGCCATCAATTCAAAAGCTCCATTATTCGTGGATTCTATAAAAGTGCCGACAGGCAAAACCTTATGAAACCTCTTGGTATTTACTGGGCTTTTACCCTAGGTTTCAGTGGCATGGTAATAATGGTGTCTATATCACACATGGCGACAGTCTGTAGGCTTGAGCAGCACTTGAATTGTCTTTCTTTTTAAAGGGATTGTATACGTTTGGTAATTGGAACCCACTGTTTGTTTCAATCCTACATAGTTGTAGATATACACCATAAAAACTAACCTGTGAACATTTCATTTCAAAAGGTGGTAGCATTTTTGAGATATTGCCGGAAATCTGGAGCGGTTATGTCCACGCAGTTGGAATACACAATCTGAGAAACGTTACTGCAGAAATGCTTCTCAGATTCAAATTTTCGGGGGATAAAAAGTGATATCTTTTTCCATAACCGCAATACTTTGGAGTGAAAAGTTTCTCAAAATGCATTATACCATGATTATACTATCCAAAGCTGCTGTACTTCTTACCAAGTAAGTTTTTATTGCCATTAATGTTCAGAGTCATTACCAAACATGTACAGACCCTTTAATTAATGAACACGGAAATCTTGTTGGCTTATGGTTGTCATTGTTGATCATCTGCCAGGCAGAGATGAAATGGTTGCCTTAAATAAACTTTTGTCCTCAAAAACTACTTGTACATGTACGGCTGGAGCAATACTGGAATTTTCTTTCTTTTTTAATAATGAACACGGAAATCTCGTTGATTTATTGTTTGTTGATGTTGATCATCTGCCAGGCAGAAATGAAACTGTTGCCTTGAATAAACTTTTGTTCTAAAACAATACATGTATGTATTTTTTAATTTTGAAAAGGGTTATTGAAACTGCTAGACTTACAGAAATATCATAATGACCCCCTTGCACCAACGGCGTACGTATGACTGCCGCATTTGCCATTTTGGGAGTCAACACAAAAGTGTACAGATGCTGCGTCGCCTACAATGTGCACTTTACTGTATAACACATGGGGACATTGACTCCCAAAATGGCGCAACCAAGTTTGTGATGATGACATCAGGTGAATTGGGTCAATAAACATGCCTATTCATTCCCTGTGTTTGCTTTCTCACCCCCACCCCCTGTTTTGTGGAGGGGGAGAGAAGGGCTGATCTACAATTTAGAATTATCAACACAAATATGGCAGCATTGGATAACATTGGACAAATAAACAATATTCTTAAAGTAAAATTCATAAATGCTAGAGATGTTGATACAGATGCAGATGTATACACCAATATAATAAACAGATTAGTTCAAGAGAAATCAATATTTTTGGGAAGTACTCAAATATCACCTGAGCCAAACAGGTTTATTCTTTCTGTAAGAAACTGCTTGAGTTACGGAAGAGCAGTATATCAAGTATATTCTGCTGTAAGTATACCCCCCACCCGAGTATACACTATTATTATTAGAGCAGTCTTTTTTTTTCTTTGTACAATGAAAAGCAGTATGTTTGACACAAAGATAACAGCATGATAAAAAAACCTGATTACAATTCAACCGAGACCGAGAATAAAATCATAGATGAAACTTTTTAGTTGAAAAATAAAAAGGAAAGTACACAAAACTAACTTCATACAGTGTTATTAATTTTTCCTTGGCAAAGAAAAACAAAATGCAAAATTACTGAGAAGCTGACTGCCATTAAAATAAAGACTACCAGAGAGATTGCCTTTGCTATAAAAAAAACACGGTCCACAATTTTATAGAAACCAAATTTTTGACTCCACAAAATTACGAATCGCGTTAGTTCACAAAGTAAAAGGAAAACCACACAATTTTGAGGGATATTTGTGTGAATCATTATTAAAACATCTTTCCAACCATATTCAATTCATAACAAACACTTTTTATAGCCCAAAGCGCCTAATTCAAAGGCAATGTGTTTGTGCCTGAAAATATTTGTAGTACTAGTCAGTTGTTCTTCCCTCCTGCAATAAAAATGTTGACATCCTTTGTTTTTCACACCAAGTGGTTTCCTGAAAACAAGGTCTTTCCCATTTAAACACCTATTATATTGTGTAGTGGTTTTGAGGGATTTGTGGCTTATAATTGCTTCAGTACCTTGCAACTAGAAGTACCAGTCTAAACAACCTTACAAGCATTTCCTATGCACCCCATTTGTTAGATGCTTGGATGTGATGATACCTCCTGGAAAAAGAACAATTGTTAACATTTTGATAGTATTTTAACAGTTTGTCATACCTGGTCTCATATGTAATTTTATCTTTTGTGGGTTCACTTGTACGATTTCCCCTGAGTCTCCTGCATCACTGAGTGGCCTGGCCTGGAAAACAGAGGGACGTGACAGTGAATTTGTTAATTTTTGAAAATTAGGTGATGAGCTGAGAAGTTCATAATCATCATCAGCCTGTGTTCATCCTTTGTTGGATGAAGCCCTCCTTCTTTTACTTGTCATTCTACTTCATCATGCCATGTTTAAAGGGTCTGTACACGTTTGGTAATTGGAACCCACTGTTTGTTTCAATCCTATAAAGTTGTAAAAAAGTTATAAACCTGTGAAAATTTCATTTCAAAAGGTGGTAGATATTGCCAAAAATCTGGAGCAGTTTTGTCCACGCAGGAAGATTAATCTGCATTGGAATACACACTCTGAGAAGCGTTACGGCCGAGTCAAATTTTGGGGGATAAAAGGTGATATCTTTTTTCTTAACCGCAGTACTTCAAAGTGAAAAGTTTCTCAAAATTCATTTAACTATCCAAAGCTGCTATACTTCTATCCAAGCAGGTTTTTGTTGCCATTAATTTTCAGAGTCATTACCAAACATGTACGATACCTTTAAATATGTGGTGATTTCATTTCTCCAGTAATAGGTGTTAGTACAGAATTCCCTGGGCCCAATTTCATAAAGCTGTAAAGCAGAAATTACTGCTTAGCAAATTTCTTTGCTTAGCAAAAAGCTGAGTGGCGCACCAGTCTCAACAATGTAAACTTTATGGCATTTTAGCTGGTGATCTGTTTCTGCTAAGCATAATTTGTCATAGCATAATTTGTCAGGCCCCAATCATCGAGTTGCTTAACAGGAAGAAACAAATTCTGCTTCACAGAATTAGGCAGGGAACCAGGCATAAAACAAATTGTTACACTGCATTTTGGCTGGTAGCCTGTTTCTGCTAAGCAAAGTTTTTTCAAATTTGTTTGTATCAAAAAAGCACTGCATGCAAAATGCTCTGTGAAAAGCTGAATAAAATGCATCTTGGCCGAATTCTTTCTTTTGCACAAGTTCATGACTGTACAAATCATGACTGTACACCTTGTAGACGGTATTGTTGCTTCTTCATGCATGAGATGCAGTGCATTAAACCATTACCTCTTCAATGACCTGTAGGTTGGTGGGGAAGTTGAGATCCTTGCCTTTGCAGCCTCTCCGCTTGAGGTTCTCAGGAAGATCGCATCTTGAGTATAATTCATCAAAATCCTTGGGAGAAAATCAATTGAGGTTCATTAATTTTGAAAGATGAGCAAGAAGAGCTTTCTTGTTAAACAACAAAATTCAACCATTTTTCTTTTTCTTAATCTTAGACCTATATTCATCTGAATCCTAAAGAAGAATGTTTTTAATATTTTAAATTCCAAGACATTTTTCTTGGATTGTTGATGTTACATGTACGCCTTGAAGAATGAGCACATTATATTCTCTCATTTTACATTTGAATTAAAACTTTTTGTTCTGGCTGAGTTACTAGCAAATGCTGTGACTCATCGTGAACTGTACAGTATGTTTCTGAAAACGACCCAAAATGAAACTTAAAATATATTATAACCTCCAGATAAAATACATATTTAATAGAAAGTGTTTATACATACATTGTCTGGGACAGAAAGCCAAAAAGCATAAACGTGGCACATTCCAAACTGTGTTTATTTTACTCTAAGAAAAGGGCATCACTTTTCAGTAAAATAGTCTTTGCTATTACAATATCATGAGCTTCCAACACAAATGAAATTCAACACCCTCTGTGTACATGTACATTACTGTACGATGTATGTATTACTTGACAACCCATAAAACGCTGGGCTGGTAATATAATATTCTATCAAGTCATTTGTTACACACCACATGAATCATCAGATTAGAGACTCCTTCATGCACATGTAGGGGGACAACATACATTGTACATAATGCATGATGCTTTATGTACAATCATGCACCTGGTATGTTTTTGCATTTTGAACCTTTAACCTTTGTGCACACAAGGGGGTATTATCACTCATCCAGTCTGACCGAATTTATTCACGACCAAAGCAATGTTGAAATAGCTTTATAATACTTGAATGTGAATTTGACAGGGTGTATTTATGTGTGGTTTAGTGCAGAAGCCTTACCACATCCTGCCTAACAAAAACAATGGCAATAAGGACATTGAGTTTTAAAGCTGCCAACATTGGCAATTGTCACTAAGAGACCAGTATCACTTTGGGTTACCTAATGTATGCATGAAAAACCTGTGAAAGTTCAAACTCAATAGGTCATCTGAATCACAAGAAAATAGTGAAAACCCAACACTGTTTTCAAACATCAGATTTTGGACCCCCGAGATCAAAAGTAGTTTGTTCATTTTGTTATACCAACATTCATACACTATTACCATGTAAGGCGAGTACATTATGTAGGGAAAATCTATGAACATATTTTCAATCTTTGATGTTAATGCAAACCCTTTAAAGGTAGGGTAATAGATATGTACGTACTCCAACAATTAATTACCATAAAAACTTAATTGGTGAGAAGCACTGCAGCTGTTGATAGTATTTAAACTATTTTGAGTAAGGTTTCCCGTCAAAGTAATATGGTTTGGTTAATTTGTCACCCCAAAACATTTGAATCTGAGAAATGAATCATACATGCATGAATCCTTTCTCAGATTTGAGGGTTTGTGTCCGCTCATGAATGCTGCAGCCAGAGATACAGTTGGTACCCGCTGTCACCTTGCTAAACAGGGATGGATTCGACGTTTGTTTGAAAATACCGTGACAGTTTTTTGCTGTTTGCTCAGCAAGTAGACACTGTATTCAGCTGAAACTTTTACATGTGACATTTATTGTATCGTTCTTTATAATTTTGCCTATAAATCAGCATTACAAATTTACATTGACAAAAACAAAAACCTATGACCCTACCTTTAAGGACAGTTAATGGAATTTATAGTGCACACAAAAGGAAATACGGAACGGAATTCACACGTTGTTGACAATGAAAGTTGCCCTTAATGTTTTTCCCATTGTTCGAAAAGTAAAATTTAGGAAGGGGTGGGGTGGGGTTTCAGGGTGTTGGGGTGTTTGCTTGATAAAGACATTGTCTGATTCATTAGAGACATTGTCTGATTCATTTGACTGATTCAACTTTCTACAATTCTACACAGTTTAACATATAAAAACTGTTTTTGTTTGAACACTAAGAGAAGATTTGTCTCATTTGTTTTAAGGATAAGAGTACTTCCATACCCAACAGAACTGAAAGATATTTGTCAAACTCAAAGTCTGAAAAAACACAAGACTACCGGAATCGTCCGGTTGTGAGTTTACCGGCCTGAAGTCCAGTGTTAATCTCAAGCACTGAAGGAAACAAAATCACATAATTCAAATCACCCCAATATTTGACTTAGCACGAGACTTGCACAGTCTATTCAGACAGATTTTCTTAACAAACCTGATCCTGAAAAAATAAATGTACATTTTATGTACATGTAGATGAAAAATTAACGTTGGACTTACAGATTAAACTAAATATTGAAATGCATCCAAATTAGTTGCATTGCGCCTTTCACTGTCTTTGAACCCACTAGTTTTGTTTGATCACTTATGACTTATCATTCCTGAGCTGAATTTACACATGCCTACTATTACAGTAAGTTAGTGACTCATGGTGTAAGTAATCTACATCAAATGTACGCAACAGAACGCAAAACATCTTTGTATAATCATGTAAAATACATGTATGTCATAGAACTTAAGAACAGGTTCTGGATGTAATTTGAGGAATTATTGATTTAAATATGTAGCACATCCTTGAAACTAGTTTTTAAAATTATTTTTGAAAAGGAAATGTTTACACAATGTACAACAAAAATTACAGGTTGGATTTTATACACTGTTTTACTTTTGTAATTTTAATGGCATGTTGAATGACGAAATGCGAAAACAATGACGGGGCGAGTCATTTAAACATTGGTCATGAATTAAACAATAATATCCATAATACATTAATACAGGTATTGGTTTCACAGGCAAAATGCTGTTTGCATTAAGTTCATTTAGTTGTCAATGTTCTTTTTCAGCAGTTGTACTACATGTACATGTAGTACATGTTTGAAGTGTTCTCCCCAGGTTTTTTCAGTGGGGCATTATGGACATTTTGGAAGTTTGGCTTGAGCAGCTGAATTATTGAAATTAACAATTTTACCTGGTGTTTATCTTTGGTTTTAAAAGCCCTACTGTGCAATCTGAGGCATTTTTGTTATGCCCCTCCGCAGCAATTTTTGCTTATAGGCACGATACTCTAACTTGTGCATGGAAAGAACCCTAAATATTGTTTGGTTCTGCCTCAATACCTTAAGGTATTGTTCATGGCAGAATGCTACATGTATGAGCACTTACAACTTCAACACAAAAACATGTATACACAATACTAAAAAACATTTATAAAAGTACAAAACTTCAAGTTGGCAAAATGTCAAAGTATCAAACCACACTAAATTACTAACAACCTTGAAAAAAAATGTTCCTTAATTACTCTGCGTTTGGATAATAAAGAAAAGCAAAACAAATTCAGGAAATGGAGCCTTGCTCTTTCAATAATAAAATTCCAGGCCTGACACATAAATTGATTTTTGGAAGTTTAGGCGTGTCTGAACTAGCGGCTGCGGCTGCTGCTTGATCGTCACATGATCAAGTGTTGAAGAATAGGACACCCATAGCAACATCCTTAACAGCAGCCGCAGCCAGAACTGTAGGCACCAATTTGGAAATGACCGTTCAATGAAAAACCCTCCTACTCTTGGTAACATTTTCTAACATGTAATCCATATATGACCTTGTTGAAACCATTCAAATGCATGGTTTGTGTTTACAAATGGTGGCAAAACTGTGTCAACTCAACAACTGTGTGCCAGTGTTTCTGTGGACATACACGATACAGATTCATCACACTATTGTACAGAGGCTGGTATGTCATTCAAAACCACATTGGATGATATTGAATGGTCAGAAAGTAGGAGGCTCAGAAGAATGTGTTCCCTTGTGTACAGCTTGAAATTTCATCTAGAGAAGATAGGCCTGGAGTTTCATCTTTGCGAGGGAGAGGCCATTTTCATTTTACAAAGGGCACTTCCATTGGAAAATCTCAAAGTCTATTGGACACTTGTTAAGGGGCACCAAAGCCAAGACCAGGGCAACAGAGGCCATGGCCTACTGTGGCCTCCATGTACTTAAGCAAGGCCATTTTTATTTATAAGTGCACTTCTATTGGAAAATCTCATAAAGGCTATTTGCAGGCCTGGAATTACATATGGATGCCATGGAGGCCATTGCCTCTGTTGCCCGTGGTCTTGGCCTTGGTGCCCCATCACAAGTTTCCCATAGACTTTAAGATTTTCCAATGGAAGTGCCCTTTGCAAAATGAAAATGGCCTTGCCCTCTCAAATTTGAAATTCCAGGCCTGTATTTGGATCAATTGAAGGGGTAGCCTATCAAGGCCAAGACCAGGAACATACATTAGGCCATGGTCCCTGTGTAATTCCAAGCCAGTATTTTCAACACTCCCCCACCACCCCGACCCCCCAAGTACTGTCAATACCAATGTTCCCTTTAACAGTATCTGTTACTCCACTCAGTTTCATTCCATTGATATGATTGCTCAAGCATGCCAACGTCAGTTTCCAGAGACTAAATATTGACTCCAGAGTGTTTACCTGCTTCATTGCTTGATAGTTCGAGATTTTCTTTTTGTCATACATGTAAATGCTGGGAACAATGGAATAGCCTGATTATTGATATGAAACGCTGTAAAGGAAAATACTGACCACTATCATACAATATTGATGAAATGCTGTCTGATGTGCTTTTTACCCAAAGACAAAAAATCTGCTGTTTGAAAGCGATTTTCTAGAAATGCGTACTCACCACAATCATTAAATATTGATGAAAAGCTGTCTGGTGTGCTTTTTACCCAAAGAAAAAAAAATGTGCTGTTTGAAAGCGATTTTCTAGAAATGCGTACATTACGGTATGTATCACAACAAAATGTACATTAGTTTTACACAATGAAAACTAATATAAGCACTGCAACAATTCTTCAAAAAGGTTGAAACCTATTTCATGTAATGTATCAGGATTTACAAGTATCTCTTCCACAGCCAGGGATAAACATACAAAAACTTGTGAATGTGAACTGTTTAACTTGAAATCAACCAGGTGGAACGATTTAAAAATTAAAAAGCCCCTAGGGACTTCATCTTATTTTTGTAAGGAAACCTTTAGGGTCTTGTTTTTCATTGCTCGGATATTTTTATTTATTCACCTGATTTTGCATCATACGAATGAAATATGACTCTGATTATACCACCCACTACTCAGGTAGCAAAATCTACTCCCATGGGCAAGGTAATTATTTTGAGAAATTGTTCTTACCTTTGCTTCACACCATCCACAGAGCGGGCTTTTTACGATGCACTCATCACAGCTTTCAGCCTTCGTGCACATACTGTCTGTGATTGCAGCTGCAAGACATAAATGAAAAATTTCCATTATTTTGGCTACATTATACATGTACTTCCATAAACCCCGGCCTGGAATTCCCTTCTTGTGGGAGAAAAGCCACTTAAATACAACATGTAAAGGGACAATTGTTGTAGAATAATCAGAATGCCTTTTGGTTTGGGGACACTTTAAAACTCTGTTTCTCCATGATGGAACAGTAGGCAGCAATCTGCGTTTTTCAAACACAAATTTACCTACAAATACAATCACCTCCAACCAAACTTGTATCCTGATTGGATGATACATGGCAACAACAATGTGATATAAACCCATATTGCACGGTCTATATCGCACCCTGCTTATTGCGCTGTTCTAACTCTGCGTATTGCACTATTTTAGGTTGCAAGTTTGCATTAAGATAAATTAATTATCATATGCGCGCTCGTGGAATATATGTAAAAACATAGTGTCTGTGTCACATTCCAACTCGGCCTTTGGCATTGTCAGATTTGGGATGCAGAAGTGCTATTTTTCCGTATTACAATCGTGCATGACATGTATGATGTAACCAGTGAATGATTTCCCTTGTAAGTTGTGTAGCATAGCAAAATGCTCACAAAATATATCAGTTGCTACTCAAAAATCACCATTTGCTACTCAATATAAGCATTCAGTGTGCAAAACCTTCAGTCTATAGGCCTATATTTTGCTATGCAAAATTGCTGGACAAAATCGGTCCCTGTTAACTACTAATAGTATCCATACTGTTACATGTTCATGTTGCGGCTAATTGATAAAATATCACCTATTAGAATGAGGCTACTGATAAGCCTGAACCATCCTCATCTCTAAACAAATGTTCAACGTTTCAAAAATGTACAGCTGAGTTTACATTACTGCTTCTGTTACACCCTATTAAATTGTACATAGTATATTATGCACAATTGAAGTACTGTGTTGGTAGTACATTCAGCCTTTGACTTGAGAAAGACTCTCCTACATTATAGGGTCAAACTCAAAGGCCATTAAAAAGTTTTGCACTCTGATCCATGAGATTCTGAAATGTTGAACAACATCCTATCTGTACAGATGTACAGTACAGTACTTGAATTTTGTTGTACAAAATCTAATAACCCTTAACATTTGACCCATCTGTTCAGCAAGTCAAAACACTCCCATATCCACCCAGCAGGCAAATATTTTGACTAGTGTCTATTTTCAATGAAATACCACACATTGACAGATGAAGGTTCAGTTGATGGATTGGCGGTGTTTATCAGAAATTATAATGACAGTGCCAGGGTTAATTTCATAGCATTGCTAAGCAGATGATTGTCTGCTGTGTCTTTTTGGGTACTCAGTTTTGAATTTGAACAATTCACTTCTTTCACAAGGCAAAATCTTCAAGAAAATATCAACATTATCACAGGTCTTGTGGCTAAACATTTACACTGGACTTGCAAAAGGAAGCTTAACATGACACAAGACCATTTCTATTTACATTCCTGTCTTCTATATTTCCTGAACTTTGTTTAGAGGAAGTTTAAACTTAAAAAACTAGAGTAGGCCTACCACATGAGTCAGTACATAAATGTATTGTATGGGGGAAAACACTTTTAAAAACGGTTGGACTCATTTAGATTTTAGGTTACTAGCTTATTGTGAAAACTACTGGACTCAGGCCAGTGGTCAAGTGTGGGTATTTCGAGCCAATTCATTTACATGCAAAAGCACTTTGTGAACATTTTGGTCTTGGATACGTATCATGTTTTTAAATTCACATACAATTTTGACATCCCATTTTTAATTCTCCTTAAAGGCAAAGTATACCTTTGGTTTTTGGAACCGTTCGATTGTTTTAATCCTTTATAAATGTAAACAATAAAACTAACCTGTGAAAATTTCATTTCAAAAGGTGGTAGCGTTTTTGAGATATTGCCAAAAAGCTGGAGCAGTTATGTCCACGCAGGAAGGAGAATCATCCGTAATTGGATTACACAACCTGAGAACCGTTTCATGCATGAAATGTTTCTCAGATTGAAATGTTATTGAATCCCTCTCTAAAACCACATATTCCTTTGAAGGGAATTGTTTCTCAAAATGTTATACATGATCAACAGCTGTCAGTGCTTTTTACCAATTAAGTTTTTAAGGTCATTAATTGTTTGAGTAATTACCAAAGGTATAGGCCTTCCCACGCACTTTTGATAACATTGTGTACTTGGAGTTTTACTCCAGAGTTTTTCTTACAATGTAGCAGAAACTACAATGAGAATTACAAAAACATGTACACATAAGTAGATAAAGTCAATCGTGTGCATATAATGGCTACCAATTTCCTTCCTGCATGATCTACCCTGATTTAACTTTTATCACCTTGTTTGTTTACTGCTCAGTTCAGGTGGATAGGGGACATTATTGCTTTCTATCGTAGGCAGTCATTGATTAGTCATGAACGAGAGACAGTTTAACATCTGGAGTCGTGTTAGCTAGAGGGGTGTCTGGGTATCTTTTGGACACCCTGTTTTAAATTTGGACAACCTGTTTTATCTGTCATTTACAGTACGTGAACAATTTGGACACCCAGTTTTTAAATTTCCAGCAAATTAGGACATCAAATCCTGGCTAAAACCTTGTCTGGAGTGATGCTTGAAGCAGGAGTGCTAACATAATGTATGAAAAATGTCTGATATACATGTACGCAGGATTGGTAACATTTTGTCTATACTCATGTACATAACATGTCTTTTTAATTTTATAGGCCCTATGCAATTTAAAAAAATAATCTTACGTATTGTACACATGAGGCAACAGAGGCAATTGCCTCCAGTGCCCGTCATTGCATCGTTGCCCCTTGAAATCCAATAGAAGTTTACAATTTCCTCATAAAGAATCCTTTGCCAAGGAGAAAACGCCTTGGTGCCCTTGCCTTTATGAAAACGAAGCATCAGACAAGTATTCACCAAAAAACATACCCAACCCTGATGCCTCAAGGAGGCAACGGAAGCAAATGCCTCAGTGCCCATTGTCATTGCCTTGGTGTCAGTACAACTTTACACTCCCCTCATGGAGGTGCCCTTTAAATGTAAAACTGGCCTGCCCTTACAAGAATGATGGTAAGCTTCTTTTGGGTGTGTCCCCCCCCCACAACCCCCCCCCCCCAAAAAAAAAAAAAAAACCCAAAAACCATGACCTACTTTCACAATGGATAAATTTTCCCAATGTGAGTGAGATATTGTAAGTTTAAATTTTCCAAAACGATTTTTTTTTTCCAGTACAAAAAGAGCTTTGAAAGGGCATCAAATCAAACATTTAGGGATGCACAAACATCTATAGTAAATGAACACAACAAATGTGTCAAAACTTGACATCAGCCATCTTTTCTCTATGATCAAACCATACACCGTGCCATCTTGCCTTTAAAATTTCATGTCTCACCTTGTGTGAGCTGATCAAAAAATGACTCACATTTTACATCATGGTGATTAAATAAATTTGTACACACGTACCTGCATACTGTACAAAATTACTGTACAAAATTTTGGCCCAGAATGCCCCACATTGAAAAAACCTGGGGAGAACCCTGCTTCTAGATTTCAATAATGAAAACAACAACAACATTTAATACAACTTCAAGGCCATCGTCCTTGTACATTGTTGATGTACATTACAAAAACACTTCACAGAATTGGCCCTCGCCTTCAATGCATTGAGCGAAGACCATGCCTCCAGGAGTCCAGTAATGATTTGAAGTCGATCCAGCAAAATTTAATTTCAGACAAGTTTACAAGATTAGAAATTAATAATGCAATAAAGGTATGGAGTGGAGTTCTCTGCACACAATCGATGACACAGAAGTAGCTTCCTGTATGCACAGCCTGGGTGAACAAAATGTATTTGTGCTCCATGGTGTGCATGCTTTGGGGGGCGATGGGGGGGGGGGGGGAGGGCGGATGTACAATTTACAGTTTATCAAATTCCTTGTTTAATTTACTGTTTATTCAAACTCTAACCCCTAGGGTCAAAGACTTGACCCCAAAGACTTGACCCCAAAGACTTGATATCAACCCATATCCTCCAAAATGACCCACTGGTACATGTAACTCAACACCCAAATGTTTGGACTTTGTTAAGATTGGTAATGCTCTTCCAATGGTAAGCAACTACTATTTTATTTGGGCATGCAGGCTCAAAATCGACAAAGTCAGACAACTTGCTAAAAAGGATTTGAAGGATTTTGGACTGTTGGGTTTAATTAATCAGAATATGGACTAAAATAACCAAAAACTCTGTGTGTTTTTATTTTCTGTAAAACTTTCAAATCCCATGATGGTCACATTCCTGCTTGTCAAACTGTGAACCATTTGAAGTTTTGTTTGCATATTGTTTACTGATTCCTTATTCAGACTGTTATATTTAATAAAAATGTATTCATTCAGAATTACCACAAACTGTTTCCGTAACTTTTTAAGTAAATGTTCAAATCAAGACACACAACACATCATAGACCACACAACTGGAGTACACAAGCACAATGTGGGAAAACTAATAGAGTGAACAACTTTTCCTGGAATGAAATTACATGTACACCACCCAATCAGGAAAAAGTAAGCACTGTTATTATGAAATAAGTCATAAATTACAGAATGACCAAAATTCCTTGAATATTGTACATGTACCACATTCCAAATCCAATACGCATCTTGATCATTTCTATCAGAGACTCGTCCCCCAACCCCAGCATCCTCCTTCCACACAAGTCACCCATCCTCACTAATCTAATTGCAATGTATAAATTTCCAATTTATTAGATGGTCCATAATTCATTCCATTCTGTGGGTCAATCTCATTGCTACTTATCCTATATACAACTGACTGGCACCATATAAGGTAAGCCTATCATGTACACATGTGTATGGATGGTACTGATGAGGCATTCTGCAATGTGTACACTCGGCTTGGTCAGCAGCATCTATTGGCATTGGGCTGCTTTTCTGCACTACTCATCTTGCATGGGACATTTTACCGGTATTACACGCATCAGCGGTTGAATGGGTCATATGGTACATATGCACTGTACAGACAGCATGCATGCCCAGTGAATCACGGATGGCATAATGCATTACTAATAAATGCTTGGGCAGTCACTAATGTCTTTATTATTAGAAATGTTCAATGTTCTTCAACACATGTACATGTACTAAACACAGTTTGTGCCGAGGTGCCATGATTGTGTACTGTGTAATGTGCCAATTTACATTAAATACATTATAGTTCACTTGTATGGAGGTTTTAATGCATCTCTTTATCATGTACATGTACAGTGACGTGCACATTATTGTACATCATGTACATTATGTTGTACACATTTCATCTGTACACTTTTTTTTTCTAGGAATTTATTTTAAGGGTTAAAACCGGGGTTTTCAAATTCTCCCCCTCCCCCAGTTTATGCAAAAGTACATAATTTTTCAAAATCTCAGAAACATTTGTTTACAAATCAAGTAAAGAAGTCAAGTGAAAGACAAAAACATATTTTCGTGCACTGTAACATGGAATGCTCAACTGAACCATGGAAAAAAAATCCATGGCTCAGCAATCAAAAGAAGCACCTACACTACATGTACAACAATGCACAAGTACTCTATCAAAACTTGCAAAATGTTCATTGTTTTCAACAATTTTGTCTAATCCTTGTGTGTTTTAACAACTGTATTTAAATGGATGACCAGTATTAGGGGAAAACACTGTACATGTGTGCTTGTATGTAATTCAATGACATTTTCTCAGGTTGGTTCTTTGACCAAGTGGACTTCAAGAAACACTAATGTATACACTATTCATAAACAAACAAAAAACTGTTCAAGTCCTTTTTATGAACAAAGGCACAGGGTTCATCTTGAGGTCAAATAAACATGCTCTGAAGGGTCTGAACCCAGTGTGACCTTGACTGTTCCTCTGTTACTTAGAATAAACCATTGGGGGCATTGTAAAATACAATATGTTTTATAAGGAAGTAAACATGTAAAAGTCTACCTAACATACTTCTGGATAGTTTTGTTTACACTTACTTCATTTTATTACTGGTCATGTTTATAGCCTTTGAGACAGGCAATCTAAGGTCGGAATGCAAGGTGATGAACTGTGTTACTGGTAGTTTAGATTATTTACAATGTAACATGTTAGGCCATGTTAGGCCGCCAAAGTTCCTTGGTTTATTTTTGCCTAAGAACTTGTTTAGACTCTTTTTCACCTTTGCAATACAACAGCCGTTTCTGAATTTTGAAACTTGCTCAGCAAGTGGACTAAAATGATACAAATCATTTGTTTTGTCATACATTGCATCAGTATACTCAAATAGCACAATATCTGTGAATAAATATACCTTGGCCAGCCATATTTACATGGCATGGCGGCCGTCCTGGAAAAAAATAGAAAAAATAGTAAATAGTAAAGCCCTGCCTCCTCCTTTTTTTAAAAAGTCCGAACCAGAAACTCGCTACTTTTGTTACTTGGCCTTACGCCCACATCCCTGTGTGAATACCTTTTGTACTGAAGGAAATGTATATTTGGTGGAATTATTTGTTACCAGTGCGTTGATTTTCAAGGTAGAAAAGCTATTTGAGGTAGGTAAAATGCATGCAAAAGTATTAAAAATTAACTACCATGTCTTTAAGTTATAAAAAAAACTATTATTGTTAGCTCACAGTAGTCAATTCTCATATTGTTTGTATGGTTAAATATTTCTTTGGAAAACATCAGGAAACAAATCTTATTTAATAGGCCTATGAACAAATAATGTTTGCCTACAGAAAAATAATTTAATTTAAACTAGTGTTGAATGTACATTGGTAGGAAATGGGATGACTGAGACACCATCACTATAGTATCATGCAGATTTATGTTTTCTGATGAAGTCATCTCATAAATTAGACATAAATGAACTGGGTCCAATTTCACAAAGAGCTAAGATCGATCTTAACTGTGTATCAAATCAATCTTAATTGCTAAGCAAAATATGATATTTATAACTCATCTTAAGATGAATCTTACTTAGTGCTTTGTGAGCAAAAATCTGCTTTTCGGTATCCACTCGTCATACATAGTGACATCGCATATGTATGGTATTTCCTAATCCCCAAATAACACTCATGGAAAACACAAGTTATTTTCCCAAGAACTCTGTAACCTGACACTTGATCATGTGGATAAGAAAATAACATACCACTGTTATTAATCAAACCCTGAAACTGTAAGTTCAAGGGAGGTCCTATGCAGGGTAGGACTACAGGGTGCCAGTGAATATGCAGTGTGAAAAAGGGACTCTCCTGGCCTTGGGTTACCAGGACTCTCCATTTTCTCAGTTCACAAGACGCGATACTGGGTCGGGCCATCTGGTGTGATTTTCCATTATTACTTTAAACCTGCTCAAGTGAGCTGCAGCAGCAGTTTGGTTTCTGTGGTGTCAAATTTGATCAGCTGAATAGAAAGTGATTTAATTAAAGAAACAGCAAGCATGCATCATCAGGCAATTCTCATACAAAATCAAGCCACATTGAGGTATTATATTATTAATAACAACATTATGCAGTGTTTTTCTTGTTTCTATATAGCACTGCTTTTTGCTTCAATTTAAAGAGAGAGAGACAAAAAGAGGAGTCACCTTATCAGCTAAAAATCCTTTCTGTAAACCAGAAACCAGTCACAAGCAAAGTCAAATAAATGTATACATTTTGTTAAGCCAAGGACTGTACAAATGACTAGTTGACACAAATAAACTAGCCAAGGAACAGTCATCCTTGAGATAAAGATGCTGAATCCGATTGGTACTTTTTGTTTCTCAACATAAACAATACGGCACTCTCCATCCCTCGAGCTCCGGATGATTTGTTTAAAGGGAAATAACATCTGAGATTGTAAATTGCAACCATTTGATAAATGTGCTTTATAAATGCTTGAATTATTATTATTATAAATGGTCTGATTCCCATCTCGTGATAAGTCGAAAAGACAATGCTGGTGCGGAAGAAGGCGTTCTTTGAGATTCACATTTTTTGCCATACTTTTAATTTTATTAATTTCTTTACAACGGGGGAAATTCACAACGGGGGAAATTCAGACACAATCATTTCTCAGGATGCTTACTAAAATTACCCTCTTTATAAGAAGTAGGCTTTTGGATACAAAATACACAATTTCTTTTCGTGGCAGGCTAGCCGCTCTAGGCATTTATACCAACAAAAGTATGACCCTAGTATTGACTGCTATTTAAATTAGGTTAAATTCCTTTAATTCTTCAATAAAAAAGGTAATTAATGTATCAATTATATGGATTTTTTAAAACCATAGTCCCATGCCAAAGCTTTAGTATTCCTTCGATCCCTTCATGGGTGGAGTTTGAATGATGATTGATATAGGCCTATCGATAAATTAATTCCCTCATTAAGCCATACTGCAACCGGTAAATACAACTTTCTACACACACCAACACTCAACTCAACTCGAGTGTGGGTACGTGCCGCCGGTCTTACCTGGTGCAAGTTTGTCCTGCCCCCAACACGTAGCTGTCAACCAAATCACGCATAAAATGCAGATGCGTCGGACCTTCATCTTACAACAAAGTTTTAGTAGTGATCTATATCCTTCTGTATATTCCAAACTACCAGATCATCGAATCTTAATTGTCTACACTCGAGAAACGAGAACAAAATTGCAGACGAATTCAGTCGTTGACCGTAATTTTGACAATGCGCCCAGCCCAGACACCGCCGGTCTTATTGATTTGATCGTTGCGTTTGTGCGTGTGCTGTGTGTGGGTTGAGTTGCTTTTGAACATGGGTAGGCACCAGCCTTGAGAATTGTTGTCACTGTGTGATAAATGTTAGCATCCAGTTATCACATAGGGGATGGCATTTTTGGACGGCTGGACATGAAACACAGGGGTGTGCTCTTTAGTGTGAGTGAAATGGAACGGTGAACAAAGCATGACACCTTTACACAAAATAGCAGGAACTTTACTTGGGTGACCAATTTGCTTCCGGCACGCTGTGTTTTTGTCACCTCAGAAGCTCTTCACATACATCATAATTGGATATTTTCATAATTTATGGACTGCGAGATAGACATGATATGAAGAGGGTTATTTTCAAGAACGAAGTCAAATTAAAGATGGGCAGATGTCGGCAATTCTCAGAAAATTGTGGTTGAATAATAATGGGAACATGTCATGTGTATGGAATGTGATTGAAATGACCGTTTCGGAAGCAAGTTGAAGATGTTCATGGAAGTGCACACTTTTCTTATAATAATCAAAACAGCTTTACACTTAAATGAAATGACATTTTCTCTATGTGTCATTAACGTGGTGTTAATTTCTTCAGCTCGTGCAAGGTTTGATTGGTTTTGCTCGATGATCCTATGTCAATAAAAACGATCACACGCAAGTGCTGTACATAACAAGAGGGCGGTGTTTCATTTTGATGTAAGTAAAAGTTCGGCTGCTGCGCGCGTGATTTTAGTGAACTATCTGCAGTTTCGTGAAGCATCAACACGCAAATTAATTTGTCCTGAGGATTCATGTGTGAATCATGTTTAATGGATGTTTGATATAAACAATGGTATCGTTATTGGCACATTATGGAGTCTCCTCTTTTCAAATTTGCAGATGTAGAAACAATAACGCATTATTGTAGTTGAGTTAGGAATGTTATAAAACATGCACTTCAATATCGCGATGTTTTTTCTAAAATTACGATGCATCGAAAACGTCCATATTGAGTGTCTTTTTTCGCCTACGATAGCAATAAATTAATTTGATAGGGGCCTATTTGTTTTCCCTTATTCATACAAATATCATTTTTGCTGCAGGACTTGGACAACATCGGTGCAATCGACTAAAGAGAAATAATATTATCAACTCAATTTAAAAAAATATTAAAACTTGCAACAACACAGGGATTATCATAATTTTATTATCTTTTCTGGATATCATGAATTAAAACATGCGTGTACGATTCAGTAATTACAGCTAGACACTATTATTTAGGGTGCACAACATTGGTTAGATTGAAAATTTATTATAAACGTCAACATAGATGTGCTCATAGGTTTAGTAAAGAAGATTCATGATCGAAAACTTCCCTTGAAATGAAATGCTACAGTTTTTGAGAATTTACCACAGCAATTATTTTTGATCTTGCGCGTCCAAAACCCGATGCTTGAAAATGGGTGAAACACACTTTTTATTCTATACTAGGCTCGTGACTCCAAAAGTGATTGAGCTTAAACTTTCAAATGTTTATTTCATGTATTGGAGTTGAGGCCTTTGGTCAAATAAAGTGCGGATACTGGTTTGACAATTAGACTATAGTGGCCATCTTTGTTGGGTTCCCTGCTCACACAGTGATAATGAGAATGAACCAGAATTTTGTCCCCTTCCAGCCTCAGTTTGGTTACGATGGGATGAATGGCAGAAAAGCAAAATGGCCGCACCATGAAACGTCTGTGTTGTCCTGGAGGCTACAAAATGGTAGGCCCGGGCCTACCGATGCCGATGCCTTCACAGCATAAACACTCGGCAATCCCGAGTAGCGGATCTGGAATTCCACTATAATAGGGACTACATGCACTGGATTTATGCTGCAGTTTGTTTTTTATCAGCCCAGTTAAAAAACACCTAATATTCTAAAAAGTAACAAATTGTGTTTAAATCAATCAACCGCCTCAATCGATTACGGATATTGCATGAAACTAAGGAACTACCGGTACATAGCTGTGGAAAAACTGCTTATAAATACATGGTAGGCCTAGGCCTACCTCTGAAGCTTCATTTATATAAAGCCAAGAAAACAATTTTACAAACAAAACTCGTCTAGAGTTTAGCTGAGCCAGCTTGATACATTCATTGTTTGAAATTGTTTGTTTGTTATTGGTGCTTTTATTTTATTATGATTTTTAGGTCTACGAGGACAGTTTCGATTGTTTAGCAGGCCATGAAACATATTAATTCATAGCGCCATCTGTTGTTGAAAGTGTGAAAAACAGAACGAAAGGTCTTGAAACCAAGACCAGGGTGATGGTTATGTCACAATCTCGACTCTGCCCAATTCAAAGTAATGGGTGGTCTTTTAATTATCCGATAATTTCAGGACACATTGGACGCGTTCGTTATCTATTGCTGAATCATTTTCACACCTCAGGCGGAAATGGTTGTCAACATTCAAGATAACAATCGTTCTCAAGTGTCTGAAGAGTTTTTCTCCCCACTAAAGACAGGTTGAAGGAAATGAAGCCACGCCCCACTAAATAAGACCCCCTTCCATATCTTAATTAATCAATTACGCCATCAGATTTGTCGTCAGCGGCGGGGGAGAGTGGTCACCCTTTTTATTATTTTTTTGTATGCGCAGGCTCCAAAGCTTAGATGCTTAACTTAAAAGTTATAAAGCGCCCTCATTTGGCCAGATGTTTACAATGTTGTCATTTGACGTGCCCACATGCGTTTTTGACATTAGCTAGCAGCCAGGGAGCCCCCCGCCAATCTGTGTAAAGAAGACGACTACCACTGGAAAAAAATGTACGTTTCACGAAATTGTTGATCAAAGAAAAGCTTGTCATCTCAGGATTTTGCATTTATATGTATTCGTCCGTGTATTAGTGAGTTTCAGGAACATTTTGGAATAAATTACGACTTAAAATTCATGCAGAAACGAGTCACTTCTTTGGGAACTTATCGGTAAGAAAATATCGTCATGTCAATTGTCAGTAGTACTATAATTTGCTAGCCGTCGTCATTGCATGCAGCACAGTGCGTTGACTCCATGTTTTAACTTAGTTTATTGAGATTTTTTGTTTACCTCTCTATGGTTTGGGTATGGTTTGGTTAACAGTGCTGTTATTGCTGACTTAATAAATTGTCGGACAGTTTTAACACATGTGTTTCTGTGGATAATGGTGATGCATTTACCTGAAATTTTGATGCATAGTTTATAAATTTGAACATTTTAAATAGTGTGGATATATTGCTGCCACCAGCACAAACACCGTTTACACTTACAGTGCCCTCTTTGCTTTTGGTGCACCAGTAGCCAACATTTTATGACGTATTTAACTGCAGTGATTTTTGACCACTGTCGCGTAGCCCAGTGGAATCACCCCCGCTTATCAACCAACATGCTCGGTGACTGAATCCCTGCTGATGCTATTTTATTTTCTTCCCCAAAGATAAGATTCTTCTTTTATTGTTAAAAATTTACTCGGTATTTGATTTGATTGTATTTTTACCTTTTCTGATTTGTAGTTCCCAAGGATTTTTTTTGAGGGAAATGGAGTCTGAAATTCATGATTCCCATCTCATGCATAAGCATCACGAAGTCACAAATGTTGAAGCAGAACCAGACATTGTAACAGTAAAATTTCCAAGTCCCCCCAAAACGGTCACTACGCATGTTCAGTGCTGGCAAAATACACACTGCCAACCCCAAAAACCTGTATCCCATCACCCAGATTTTTAATTTGTTATCATGGATGGAGTAAAAATTGGGGAGGGGGGGGTCAACCCCCCCACACCCCCACCCATCTGGTCCTTCATATTGACCGGACAATTTAAAGAAAGAAAGAACAAGTTTTCCAACAAAAGTAACATGGGATCCAGAGTGTTTGTTTTAAGCAGCTTGAAATTGTTTTTAGGAAGGTTCTCACACATTTTTCTAAAAAACCCTTAAAGATCTTATCATACACCTAGACCTCAGATGGTGTTAATTATTTATAATGTATGGCAGTGATTAACAGTTTGACCGGTTTCCACAGTGGACCCAAAGTCCATCATGTGGTATTTTGCAAGCATGGGGAAATGTAGACAGTAATGCATGTCCTTGTGGACTGTGAAAGGGCTTTAAGAAAGGAAGGAACTGTTCATTGGGTCAGGGAGTGATTGAAAGTGTTTTTAAGCTCTGGGTGGTCTCTATCACGATGATTAGTATGCATTGAGGTCAAGGTCAATGAAGTTAATCTTTGAATGAACACTGAATGGACACAGGAAAGCTTGAAACTATTGAGATAATTGTGACAGTAAAATGTTGGGCTCAGTAGTTTCGAATGTCACAGAATAATGTTGTGTCTTTGCACATAGTCTTAGTCCCTAGCTCATTAGTATGCATTGAGGTCAAGTTCAATGAGGTTAATCTTTGAATGAACACTAAATGGACAAAGGAAAGCTTGAAACTATAGAGATAAAATTGTGACAATAAAATGTTGGGCTCAGTAGTTTGGAATGTCACAGAATAATGTTGTGTCTTTGCACATAGTCTTAGTCCCTAGCTCATTAGTATGCATTGAGGTCAAGGTCAATGAGGTTAATCTTTGAATGAACACTAAATGTAGACAAAGGGAAGCTTGAAACTATAGAGATAAAATTGTGACAATAAAATGTTGGGCTCAGTTGTTTGGAATGTCACAGAATAATGTTGTGTCTTTACCCATAGTCTTAGTCCCTAGCTCATTAGTATGCATTGAGGTCAAGGTCAATGAGGTTAGTCTTTGAATTAACACTAAATCATGGACACAGGAAAGCTTGAAACTATGGAGATAATTGTGACAGTAAAATGTTCACACTTGGGCTTAGTAGTTTGGAATGTCACAGAATATTATGTTGTGTCTTTGCACATAGTTTTAGTCCCTAGCTCATTAGTATGCATTGAGGTCAAGGTCAAATGAGTTAATCTTTGAATGAACAGTAAATGGACACAGGAAAGCTTAAAAGCCACATGTACGAAGATAAATAATTGTGACATTATAATGTTCACACTAATGTTCAGTAGTTTGACATGTCACAGAATAATCCGATGTCTTAGCCCTAAGTTTTATTCTTAATGCCCTTTGTCATAGGAGGCAATTCGTACGTAACTTGGAGGCAACCAACTGCAAAATGCAAAATGAACACTTTGGTAGCACAGGAGTAATTGTACCAATCATGTTCTAACAGTGTCACTATCTTGGAGAATGGAGATTGCCTAGAACTGGTTGCCTGTATATTGCCTGATGTGACATGGCGGTTAGAAGACAGTAATACATTAGGATCATACTTTGTCAAGGAAAGCTTTGTCATGTACAGTGTACATGTTTGTATTATGGTACTGCCACTTAAATTGTCTATTGTTGATGTGTTAAAAGCTTACTACATGCACATATGTCACTGTAATGTGACAGTCTTCATTTTAAAATGAGCTAATCTTTCCTAATTATAAAAAAACCTCTAACTTTAAGAAAACAATCAGGCATTGTGGTTTCATGTAAAAATAAGGAAAAATTGCATTATTTAGTAAATTGGCAAACAACTGATGACTGTGGATTGAAGGTTGATTCCATGTTTGTGGTACAATAGCTCCATAAAGAGACACATTGTTTTGTACTCTATATTTGTTCCATATATATAGGAAGTCTGAAGTTTTATTTTGGTATTCCTACCGGGGTTGAACTAAATTAAATAGCAGACAGCTGATCAGCTGATTTCCTTCTTGTTCTGTACAAAGTTGTCTGTGCTGGCAGTTTCCCCTCATGAAACAGGAATTTTTGCTGAACTGTCCCATCCTAGACCTTTGATCATGACCATAAAGTTCCTTAGTTTAAGACAAAAATCAAATCAGTGACTATTTATGTTGTAACACTCTGATTGAAGTTTCAGTGTGCCATAAACAACACCTCACACTGGGCCCCTCGGATTTAGACTGTTAAAAATCTTGATTGATTTTTATAGAGGGATGTTAACCCTCCCCCCACAAGTGGCAGGCTTCAAGCTTAATTTTATTACTTTGTTGCTGACAGCGTCTAGCAAGCCATGTGTTTCCCCCAATCCCCCCATCCCCCCCTCCCCCCCAAAAAAAATGTGCGAGAGATTTCCGAAGAATCCCCATGAAATGTTGAACTGACTGCGGCAGTGTTTCAACGTTAATGACGCAGAGCCTGCGTAGATTGTCAGCCTATGACAGCTTCATACCCATGTGCAAAGGCCAAGGTAGACACCACACCTGGTTGTGATGATGACAAAGTTTCGGCGACTTGACGTTCGCCGGAAGTGTGGAGGAAATTGCACCATTTGTTACTTCCCAAATGATCTGGATGAACTTGACTGTCAAAGTTATCAGCCCATGTTGTGCAGAGTTTGTCTGTTTGTACTTTACAACTGTAATGCAATCATTATAAATATGATTTTAATGATCTATTTCGAGGAAAGATAATTAAAAAGTCTGGCAGTAGAAATGGGATGAGCTAAATGTATAGTTGACCCTTATACTTTTTATCATTATTGCACCCATAAGAGTAAAACCAATGATCATGTACACGTAACATATTGTAATGACAATTTTAACAAACTTTTAGAGATGGTGTGATTCCACCAACTTGTTTAGTTGAGTTTCTTACTGGGTATTGATTCTCATTATGGAACCAAAATGGAACCTGAATATTTTTCCTTCCAGCCTTGGTTTGGTCACACAGATATGATTTGGAGATGTATCACCGTAAAGGTTGATGTATTCTAACCACCCCAAACCCTTCAAAATTCTACTGCTTGTTTTGTCTGATTCTGTTAGGACTGCACTAGTAAACTGTCTATGCTTTACATTGGATCAGGCATGCAACCATGAAAAACAGACTTGAACAGTTTGGGTTTGAGTTACCATAATGATGTTGGATTTTGTTAGAGTGAGAAAGGATCCAAGGAAATAACCGTACCACAAAGGGCTAATCGAAAGTTACGTTAATTTGCTGCGATTCTGTCTTTGTTTGGTAACCCTATGAGATTTTTGGGGTAAATATTCCTAATTGCACAATATTCCTGATAAAGCCCTTTTCTTTGTTGATTTACACTTTTTAATAGTTTCAGCAATGGTATTCTTAGAAACAGTTCTTATGTAAAAAAGGCATTTTGCTGCATGCTTAAAAAAAATTGAATAATTAAAATTGAAGATTTTTATATGAAATATCAAAAATTAAAAAAATTGTTCTTCTTCCTGAAATCTGGCACCTGTTATGATGAAATTACTCAGGTTACATTTATGTCCATGTAGAAAACAATTATTTTACTGTATTCAAATGTGTAAACTGAAAACAAAATAACAGACTATATTATGCTTTTTCCAAAGACAAGTGTTGTACCTTCTTTAATAGCACTGCATGTACAATTAGGGATGATTCAACAGTGAATTATGGGTGACTCTTAACTGTAGAGATTCAATGACTTCAAGGCGCCTTTTCATCAGATACAGCCAGCTGTGATTAAGAGAAAGGGGCTCGGACTGGGAGACTGTCATTTCATGTTGAACCGGGTTACCTTTTATTATCGTTGTTGTAAGAGAAAGGGGCTCGGACTTGCAGTCTGTCTCTTTGTTTGAAACCTTTCCCGTCATTTCAGTGTATCACAAAAATGTAAGCAGAAATTGGGATGGGAAGTTCATAGAGTACTTGCGGGTTGAGAGACATATGAAATGAGCAACTTATACAAATCACAAGTAATTTTGATTTCTGCATAGATGTGTTTACTTATTTTTGTGTACATTTTCTTTACAGTGGGACTCACCCCTTCACAATCAAGCTGGACACTAACAGGACTATCGCATTATCACCCCTGCCTACCCCTTCAAGATCACCACCACAACCCTGATAAAGATGAGCAATCTTCCACAAGGGCATCACCAACAGCCTTTACCCCCGAGCTCAGACGCCCCGCCCGCAGCCCATGAGGGTCTGGTATGCTCTCCAATTGTGCCTCTTCCTCAGCAGCCGAGCGGAGTTCTAGAAGGGGAAGAGGTAGGAAGGGTGGATCACAATGGTGACACTTTGACAAGTCCGGCAATTGGTGATGGTGCGTATGACAGTGACAGGGGAAACAGTGTGACAAGTCCAGGGAGCGAGGACGTAAAGGTTAGTCAGGAACTGTTCTTTTGTTCGCAACTCTTTCGTACAAGTTGCTCGACGTCTTTTAAACACCACTCAAAAAAACAACCTGCAAACCAAAGCCCAGTTTCATAAAGCTGCTCCATTAGATAGGCCTACAAATTGCTTAAAACATTTGTGGGAAACCGTTCGCCAACAGTAGATGTAATATGGTATTTTGGCTAGTAAGCAAATTTGTTTTGCGCTGAGCTGATTTTGTGCTCTGTTGTTCCCGTTTGGGCTAATGTACAGTGTATGTAGTTTGTATCCCCCTTTTGGGGCTACATGTATGTAGTCATACATGATTACTCCCTTTTTGGGTTACGGTAGCCCTCTTTTAGGGCTAATGTGATGTGCACCTGTAGACATACATGGTAGTTCCATTTTGGTGCTATGTATTCCCCTTTTGGGCCTATCTCCTGTCTATATATCTGATCTTCTACATGAATATATTCCTGTCCGTCCTCTTCGTTCTGCTGGCCAATCCCTACTGACGTAGACTACTTTTTCCACTAAATTCTATAGTCAAAGAGCCTTCCACTTTATTGTACCATCGTTATGGAATGACTTACCTCTATGGTATCCACCTTTTGGGGCTAATGTACATGAATGTAGGCATACACGGTAGCTCCATTTTTGGGCTGTGGTATCCACCTTTTGGGGCTAATGTACATGAATGTAGGCATACACAGTAGCTCCATTTTGGTGCTGTGGTATCCACCTTTTGGGGCTAATGTGCATGAATGTAGGCATACACGGTAGCTCCATTTTGGTGCTGTGGTATCCACCTTTTGGGGCTAATGTGCATGAATGTAGGCATACACGGTAGCTCCATTTTGGTGCTGTGGTATCCACCTTTTGGGGCTAATGTGCATGAATGTAGGCATACACAGTAGCTCCATTTTGGTGCTGTGGTATCCACCTTTTGGGGCTAATGAACATGTATATTGTAGGCATACACGGTAGCTCCATTTTGGTGCTGTGGTATCCACCTTTTGGGGCTAATGTACATGAATGTAGGCATACACAGTAGCTCCATTTTGGTGCTGTGGTATCCACCTTTTGGGGCTAATGTGCATGAATGTAGGCATACACAGTAGCTCCATTTTGGTGCTGTGGTATCCACCTTTTGGGGCTAATGTGCATGAATGTATGCACGTGGTAGCTCCATTTTGGAGCTTTGGTAGCCCACTTTTGGGTCTATTGTCCATGGCAGCCACCCTTTTGGGGCAAATGAGAATATTATTCCGCCCAAGGAACCAGCTCACAGGGTCGATAATTAAAATTTACCAAACTATTTTACACTGTACATAGCAGCTCACTAAATAAAAGATTATTTCTTTTTCACAACTCAATGTCACTTTATCAAAGTTTGTCTTGAAGGGGTAGACTAATGCGCTCATCTGTCTTGAATTAATTGTGAGGTTTCAGGGTCATTTCCGTTCTTCTCCACACCTCTGGGAGAGATTGTGAAACAAGTGAAGGTAGTTGTGACACATACCTCCATGTAACCGCTGCAGGCTTTTCAGAGTGAGATTTTCTTTTTAATCAGAATGTTGAATAAAGGTTGTTTTATTTGACAACTTATATGCGTGCAGACTGCAAATAATAGTAAACTAACAATTGACATTTTCTTTTGTACTTGAAGTGTAATTTAAAGTACTCCACCCATATGAACGAAATGAAAACTTCAACAACACTAGAAATTCATTAACTAGGCGACAATAGACTGTGCAAGTCTCGCGCGTATCGGAACGAGAAAACACGTCAACCGAAGAACATATTTTTTTCTGAAATCAAATCTGTGTTTTAAATTATATCTAAGGACAAAATCTGAACAACAAAAATACTCATTACATGTTTATAAAATTAGTTCAGCTTTTATAATAAATACACAAATAATGTGTAAATTATTATTCAAACATAATTCAAACTCTCGGACAAGGATGCTTATTTGATCTTAACTTTTTAGAAACCCCTTACGCGGATTCGCGAAGGTCACACTGGCGTAAAATTAACGCTTGGCGCAGTTTATAAAGGACACTGATGCCTCAACAACCATAGACTGCAATGAAAAGGCCTCGCGTCGCAATTGCAGCATCTGGCAATTATCATCGCACATCCAAAACAAGCGCTACATAAGTTTTTTATCAGAGGTGAGCACAAAATTCTTAATTTTTTGCAGTAACCAGAAGCTGAGGTCAAGTTTAATTCTCGGGTTTTCTTCGTTATATTGTTGAATTGATTTTACTTTCATATTTTTGATCACTAAGTATTACATTCCCAACAACATATGTAATTTTCATAGTCATAAACTACGTTAAACTAATATAATTGACGAAACAAAATATCGCCCACGTAAAACTCCATATGGTTGGGACCACTATGGTCCCGAAAGTTCGAATGAGCGCGAGACTTGCACAGTCTATACTTTTCTAGTCATTGTGAAATCAGTAAGTCCTGCAGTCTAACCACTTGACCACGGTGACAAAAGATGAGACACAAATTTGAAAACATGTTAAGGGAGAGATTGCCACTTGCTACAAAGTTTGTAACATTGGAGTTTTCTTTGAAAACCGACAAGTATAATTAATTTAACATGAGTTTGTTACCCCAGGCAATGCCTTGAGATTGTCATTGCATGCTCGCAAGCCTGTGCTTTGCACCTGTAGACATTTGCCGGAAAAAAAAAGTCAACCCACTATGTCCTGGCTGGAACATTAAATGAGTTACAGGTGTATTTCACCTTATTGAACCGTCTTTGAAATGAGTAAGCTAGCGAACATGTGCACATTGGAACCGATGTCGGTTTATGATAATGCCATGTGGGATGCTCGGTACCCGGCATACTGTTTTAACTGGTGTTTCCGGAGAATTAGTGAGCTTAACTTTGTGGTTTGGTCTGTTCAGAATGTCTTGATGTCATCATTAGATGAAACATTCATGTATTGGAGTTATACATAATAGACTAGGTGTAAAAGTCTCAAATTCACTCAAATGGTGGAACCTGTTAATTGGGGCTTTTATGTTCCATCACATGTTAGAGCAATATACATTTACATGTACATGTACTGTCATAACAGTTACGCATATAACTGGCATGGTTTATTCTTAAGAGTTCCTTTTTGTTTTACACTGACAAAATCTTGAAAAGCTTTCAATAAGTACCCTTTTTCGGTTAATCTAAAAATTTAACGAAACATTTTTGTATAATTGTATCTCTTTAAAAAAAAAAATTCTTCAGAATTTTTATTTTATTTTGTGCAATTATCAGTAATATTTGTCCTCCTGTGATAGAAATTCAAAGTTACAAGTAATGTCAGTGTATAGGTCATCTTTTCAAAGTGAGATTTTGTTTCCACTGTTCTCCCCAGGTTTTTTCAAAACTGTAGGGCATTCTGGGCACTGAATTGAAACAAGGTCCTCGGAATGTTTTCTAGTTGGTGTTTTTCTTGGTTTTCAAAGCCCTACTGTGCAATTTGGAGCATTCTACATGGTTTTCTTTTCATGTTTTTTGTAAACTACTGATTTTGTTTGTGTATTGGCCGAAATTCTTGCGTATCGGCACGCAATTCTTGCGTATCGGCCTGATACGCTAGCTTGTGCACGGGGAGAACCCTGTTTTTTTTATAGAATCAAGGGATTGGCCAGGTGGCCTGATTGCATACAAACCGCTTTTGTTTTACTTTGGTTGATGTATTAGCATATCTCTTGGTTAGGATTGATACAACTCGCCAGTGTATCAAAAGTGCAATTTGATGAAGTAGGCATCGCTTGTGGTTTTCAGTGAAAATCAAACCAAGTTGCTGGTTCTAAAGTCTGCATAATTCATTTTCCAGTTTTTTTGCACTAGTTTGAATACGTTTGTGGGTTGATACCCTAATTCTTGCTCAAGGGAGATACACATAAGGGACGTGACACTTTTAAAAAAGCTTAATAAAAATGGACTTTTAGGAGGTTTCCCTACTCTTGTACTTTTTCCAGCGAACTTGAATCCTCCATGGATGCAGATCCACTAGATTATTTCCCAAGCCTCTGTGAAATCAGTCTCCAATCTCAGTAAGGGTTCCTCTTTGAATTGAGTACAACATTTAAAATCTTGTTTTCCTGCTCTCCTCTTCTTGAAATCTAGAATGATTTTCTTTAAGTTCACGGCTGTCTCTCAGCATCAGTCCCCTAAGACATTGGGAAACAGAGGAAGGATGTTGTTAAGGGGGAGCATCCGGCTGGTGCTAGGAGCAAGGCTAAACACCCAGTGGGCTCTTGATGAAGTTAGGATAACTTCAGCTGGCTGTTGTTAAAGTGAAACTACAGCAGCTGTAATTGAATCATTAAATTATTTAAATAAAACTGTTTTGGGGTATGATTGTCCTTTAAGGTACCTGGCCAACATCGGTAATTGTCAAAGACCTGTATCCACACTTTATGTGACCCAACATATACATGAAATAACAAACCTGTGAAAGTTTAAGCTTAATCGGTTATCAGAGTCACGAGAAAATAGTGAAAAATCCCATCTGTTTTCACTTTTTTTTCAAACATGGGACCTTGGAAAAAATCCACATGTTTTTATGAAGAAAACAGGTAGTTGGTTTGTTACTGTAACAATTAAGGTTAAAAACCTTTTTTGTTGGTTCCTTCACAAATGATTCACCACTGGGAGAGAATGAAGAGGACAGGTGGCTACTGTTGTGTATACATCTACATCTATGACGACTCTCATCAAAGCCTGTTAAGCATCTAGATGAGGCAAACTCATTGGATGCCAGAAACACCAGAGCAAACCCTTCTCTAAGGGATAAGTGTACAGTGTAGGGTTCTTTTACGAGCATTGAGAAATTTATTACATCACACAGGACCTACGGCTATGTCCCATCCGAAGGACGAAACAATAATGGTTGAGTGTCTTGCTTATAAGGACACAAGTGTCAAGACCAGGACTTGAACCCACACTCTGCTTATACCAGAGCTTGAGTCCGGTGTCTTAAACAACTTGGCAGCGACATGTGTAATTTCTGCTGAGCAGACACTCAAAATTCCAAGCAGTAGATTTTTCATTAAATCTTGCTTCAGTCAATAAAAGTGGAAAAGACTGCTTGGGTTTATTTCAGTCATGTATCAACAGTACTGTGTAAGGACACAAGTGTCAAGACCAGGACTTGAACCCACACTCTGCTTATACCAGAGCTTGAGTCCGGTGTCTTAAACAGCTTGGCAGCGACATGTGTAATTTCTGCTTAGCAGACACTCAAAATTCCAAGCAGTAGATTTTTCATTAAATCTTGCTTCAGTCAATAAAAGTGGAAAGACTGCTTGGGTTTATTTCAGTCATGTATCAACAGTAGTGTGTAAGAACACAAGTGTCAAGACCAGGACTCGAACCCACACTCTGCTTATACCAGAGCTTGCGTCCGGTGTCTTAAACAGCTTGTCAGCGACATGTGTAATTTCTGCTGAGCAGACACTCAAAATTCCAAGCGGTAGATTTTGATTAAAAATCTTGTTCAGTCAATAAAAGTGGAAAAGACTGCTTGGGTATATTTCAGTCATGTATCAACAGTACTGTGTAAGGACACAAGTTTCAAGACCAGGAATCTAACCCACACTCTGCTAATACCAGAGCTTGAGTCCGATTTGCTAAACAGCTTGGCCGGGACGTTTGTAATTTCTGCTGAGCAGACACTCAAAATTCTAAGCAGTAGATTTTGATTAAAAATCTTGCTCAGTCAATAAAGTGGAAAAGACTACTTGGGTTTATTTCAGTCATGTATCAACAGTACTGTGTAAGGACACAAGTGTCAAGACCAGGAATCGAACCCACACTCTGCTTGTACCAGAGCTTGAGTCCGGTGTGCTAAACAGCGGAAAAGACTGCTTGGGTTTATTTCAGTCATGTATCAACAGTACCGTGTATCAACGTGTTGTTAGACCATGGTGTCATACTAGGGTGGGAACTCCACAGGACTAGCTTCATTATGATGCAGTCAACATGTTCCCCTAAGGCAAGGGTCTTACAAAAATAACATAATGGGTACACAGCCATACCTCTTGCTTCTTGTGATTTTTGTGTATAATAATACCCACAAAGAGTACTTTGCCTCCATTAATGTGCCAACTAGAGTATGTAAAAAGGTGTTTGTTCGAAATCTACCAACTACATACTGATTTGAAAAGAGGAAATATTTCCCCCTAAAAGTGCTGGGGAGACTGGTTCACATGTCAGGGTTGTTAAAGGCACCAGACACATTTGGTAATCACTCAAAATACATATTAGCATAAAAACTTACTTGGTAATGAGCAACGGAGAGCTGTTGATAGTATAAAACATTGTGAGAAACGACTCCGTCTGAAGTAATGTAGATTTTGAGAAAGAGGTAATTTCTCACCAAAATATTTGAATCTTCAGGCCTGAAGCCTTTCTCAGGCATTTGCTGAAAGCACACAAATTTCTGCAACAAGGGTGTTTTTTCTTTCATTATTTTCTTGCAACTTCGATGCCCAATTGAGCCCAAATTTTCACAGGTTTGTTTTTGTATACATATGTTGGGATACACCAAGTGAGAATACTGGTCTTTGACAATTACCAAACGTGTCTAGTGCCTTTGAAGACCGTTCAGGTCCGGTAGTTCAACTATTGCAATGGTATTTTTGGATCAGTTAAGCAGGATTTACATGTACCCTTATATTATATAGTGTGTTTTTATTTACTAGCCAGTAGGATAAGTTACCTTGTTGTTTCACTGGTCCTCTATGGTTTTCACTGGTAAATATCAAAAGGCTTCCTCTCAATATAATAATTTCTATGGGACTTGAACTTTAAGCCATGAAATCTGTGCATGGATTGGTTTGCTTGTAACTTTTGCAAGTAATCAACTAGCCAGCACGGGACTACTTAGAGAGAATTTGACTGTTACTCAAGTGTTGTAACTCGTATGTAGCAGACTGCTGTAAAGGAGGAAACCTGCAAGTGAGTGTGACAAAAAAGAAGGTTAAGGCGAAGGCCTTTCAAGGAGTGGAAGGAACTACCATGTTCTACTGTGGAAGTGATTTTCTGAAAGTTTTAGTAAAAATGGAATTACTAAACAAAAATCAGAATAACAGACATTTTTACCATTAATCGTTTTTTTAAAAGTAAACATTGAAAGTTATTATAAAGTGATTATATAAATCACATCCTCCAATGAAATACAATTATTTTCATTTAAAATAATAGCAAAGTGGCGAGAAAATAGCTTTAGAAGACCCTGTAAATTATCATTTATCATTTCCTATTTTGATTGCTGCAATCAAAATTATGCAGAAAACATGAACAAAATATCTTACGTCACGATTTTGTGTTGCTCTCTCTAGAAGTTGTGACCAGTGAATTTGATGAAAACTTCACTGGTTGTTTGTGTTGTGTATTTATCTAAGATGGGAATTCATTAGTCTTCCAAAATTAATGGTTGTATCGCCCTCTAAAAGCTGGCTTCAAAAAGTGACAAGTAAATTAGAATTATACATCAAGGATAACTTTGAGTGAATTGATTGGCTGAATAGAAACCTAAGGATTTGGAATTACTGGATGTATGCATGGCCTTGGAGTATTGTAGAGTGTGTGTGGTCATGCATTTTTACTTATCAGCATTTCACTGTGCAGGATCTGGTATGCGCGCAGCCATTATCTTGTAGTTGAAAGGTGATCCTCACAAAGTGGAATGTATAAAATGCAAGCTCTGCATTTTGACTTGTAATTGTTTATGTTGTGACTGTGCATGGAGATCTGTACTGAATAAATGACCTCATTAGTGGAAGTTCTTTAAGAACTTCTGTGTACTGGGAGTGGGACATTTTAATGGGGGTATCAAAGTCAAGACCATTCTTAGCTCCTTTAGTGACGTAACAAATGTTTGGTTTGTAAAAATAGGTTACGCGCGCGCACAGGTAGCCCAGCACCTTATCTTTACATGTAACTTGACTCCAAAACTGGCAGACCATGGGCAGACAGTACCCACCCCCATATGCTGGTCGATCGATCTGGTGTTCGATCCTGCCGTGATGGTATGCTGCTCTCAGAACCTAGGTCAAAAAACACTTTCACGGATAAAGCCTTCACAACTGCTGGCCCTAAACGTTGGAACAATATACCCTCTCACATCAGATCACTGGACACTATTTCATCATTCGAAAATAACTTAAAAACTAACCTGTTTCCAGTTGCCCTTTAAAATGTATTAGTTTTCATTACCTCTTGTTGCTGAGCGCCATGATCTAGATGGAATGGCGCTATAGAAATCCTGTTATTATTCAAGGGGTCCAGATCAAAAGACAATTTCATATTGATGCTTAGTGCACAGTTTTTATTGAGCACATTGGCAAGGCTTTTTTCTTTGAGAAATGTGGTCCTTTAGAAAACTGAGAAGTTTTTGGTGATAAAAGTTTTAGCTGCAAATTATGGTAGTCCTTTTTTGTATTTGCTGTGTCAAGTTCTTAAATTGTTTACAAATGTAATAGTGATATTAGCTGGTGAACAAGTGTGGAAAATTTTGTTAAGAGATGACATGAAAGAAAGTCACTTGAATTCACAGAGTAAACCATGTACTTTGTAAGCACTTTGAAAACTGTCACTACATTCTGACAATTATGTGTGGCTAAGTACATGCAGGAATTCCAATCACTCCGGCAAAATTTTGGCAGCAGTTCCATCTCCACTTCATAGCAAATAAAAACGAAAATTGATAAATTCCGACTCGAAGCTAACCACAAACTTTTGCGATGTGCATGAGCAGTTTTTCTGCCATGCCGATCTAGCCCTCGATGACAGATCTCGGGTGCTGTAGTTTTTTTAGCAAGTCATGAAGCGTAGAGGAAGGATGTTGAACAAAGTCGTGACGAGGAATACGGCATCCATGGATGGACTGTTTCTATGGACTTAATCCCTAACCCGAGTCGATCCGTTTCCGATAAGAAAAAGAGCCCAGATTGGTTGTTTCCCCTTAGTGGTTATCCTCTAATGAACCAAATTGAAAGCAGATCTGAAGTTCATTTTCCAAGTGTTCAGAGACTTTTATAAGTCCTGCATACAGTAATCGTGCTGTATGAACATGATCCAGTACTCTACAGATCATGGGGTTGTGGGAAAAGAAAACGGTGGGGAGCATAAGTTGGGGATGGGGGTTGCAGTGGAGTTCATGTATTGCAGTTTTTCAAAAATTAATAAAGGGGTTCAAGGGAGGAGTTTTGAGTTCAGTACGGGAGGGGTGTAAAGGAGTACTTGTGTTAGTGTTTTACAAGGGGGGGGAGGAGAGGGAGAAATAAGAAACGGAGGGGAAATGATGGTCTGGGAGAGGGGTAGATAAGCTTACAGAATATGGCTCCCCCTTATCAGATTGAAGGGGTGGGGGTTTGTATGGAAAGAGGTGTTTTGTTTATGGATTGGCAGTTAAATCCATTAAACTTAGGTTTGGAGGTCAAGGGAAGCTAGGGTCAGAGTCGTAAATTATTGTTCTTCTTTGTCAACTAATTCCGTTTGAACTTATAATAGTGCACACTAATAACAGTACCTCTGGCTTTTTTCCAAGATATTTTTGGAGTATCAACTGTTGCATTGATGCTCCAAAATAGAACTGTTCAACTTCCCCTAAATACCACACAGGCATGATGGACAATCACAGGGTTTGCCTGTTTAATTTCCCATAGACTTGAAGATTTTCAGGTGGGAAAATGCCCCTTCCTAGACGAAATTCCCAGGTTCTATTTGGACTCCAGCCCACTACCGATCCCAGCATATCATGCCAAGTTGACAAAAAATGTAGTTCATAAATCACCACTTCACAGGCATTCTGATCAATGAACTTTCGTTTTCCATTCCATTACATCCAGCATAGAGCAAAACGTGGCAGTGCGTGCAGTAATTGTAGATTGCCCTTGTTGTAGAGCTCCCACATTCCTGTGGTTTGTTAGATTAGGAGGGTAGTGTTTGTGGTTTTTACCAACAAAGTGGTTGTGGAGGTAGCTCTTATTGACCTACTATTGGAGGTGCCTGGTTGGGGTGATTCCCCTGTAGTGTCCATAAACAGCAAGTTGTAATGTGGTAGCAACAGGTTGTGCGTGAAAGATGGACTTTGTAGCTTCTTTCAGTGTAGTGTTTAGATAATATTAGCCTACTTCGAATGGTTTCATTTGTAGTGCTTCCTTTTATTGAGCAAATACAGGACTCATACAAATCTACTTTTAAGAAAGGATCGTTCGGACAGCAGTAATGCTAAAGGATATTTATCATTAAATTTACCAAGCATTACATTCGATACCTGGTTTGTTTCTGTACAACTTGAACATGGAGGGTGATTATGTTATTTAAAGTGACTCCAGTCATTGATAGAGGTAACCTTTGTCATAGTTCAGCCTTCTCATTTTTTTGTTTTTTTTGTTTTTGAAATTATTAAAACTGAGGCTTGGTTGGAGTTTAAATAAGTCAGTCTTCTTTTTAGTCCTTACATTTTTCTTAGGTTTGTCCAAATAAGCGGCTGCAGCTATGAGTGGGGATGTTGCTAAGGGTGTCATATGGGCATCCTATGCTTCAACACATGCTCATTTGACAATCAAGCCACAGCCGTAGCCATTAAATCGGACACAGCCTTATAAACAGTGTTAAGAAATACTGTCACCCAGACCTACTTTTACTCTACTTGCTGTGCTGCATTTCTGTACATTCTGTCCTCAGGATTTTCTTCTCCATTTGCCCAATTTAGTGGCTAATCCAATGAGACAGCGCCCTCTCTTGCTGCCATGACCCTTCACACGCTCTCTCTGATCCCCCAAACAATTCTAAGCTTATTTTTTTTCCCACACCATACTTTTTGTCCCCCTTCCATCAATCCAATGCTGTTTGATTCAGTAATTCCACTCCGCTCATTCAGGGCAGATGATTAACTCAACCAATCGTAAACTACATTGTAACTTCATTGTTCTCCATAGGAACCAACAGGTCATGTCAACCCTGAGGGCGTTGCACAGAATGATTTGCCCCACGTCTACATATTAACACTTTTTTCCTCAATTGATCCTAAATCATGCGTAGCCTTTCTAGTGACCATGGTCCTATAAATTGAACACTGGTTACAAATACTTTATCAGCAGGTATGACCCAAGAAGTCAAATTCTATAGGTTAAGCTTTTTCAAGACACCACAAGTGTTAAACTACATTTGACAAACTTCTCTTTGCAAGGACATCTGAATCAGAAGAAAAACTTTAAAGTTTCATATTTTTTATATTTTTTAATAATCATGCTCTTGATTGGGGAAATGAGGGGCAGGGCAGATTGAAAAAAACATTGTAAGTTGTAATGCTGTTATATAAAAGTTTAATTCAAACCAACTTACTCTTCTGTAAGGGTTTTGAAAATTCCTTCGGTTGGTCATGAACATACTATCCATTCCAAATCTTAACACACTTCAACTTCATCTTCCAGGCTTTCATTTTTATTTCATACTTTTTCGGCTTTTAGAAAGGAAGGTTGGGGTTGAAACTCTGTCAGTTACTTTACGAGCTTGGAGGCTCAATTTCTAGCTTCAGTTGAGTTGAGAAATTTGTGAAAATAGGACAACCTTTTTTTTACCCTGTGAACTTTTGACTGAGGAATGTACCATGTACCCCATCATCCATCAGGGTGTTTTGTTTATAAGTTGGAGACACTCAAGGGACTTCTAGAGGGTCAATAAGTTGATTTGGAGACCCTCTGCTGAATCATAGATCCTCTGGTTAGACTGCCAGAGACTGTTCCCTTGCCATACTTGCTCTGTGGCCAAAGTTGCAGATATTTATAGGCAAAACTACTTAGCACTGATGCACCTGCTTGCACTGCATTTACCGCCCATGAATTAACAAAAAAACCCAACCTTTATATATGTTTAAAGGGATTGTATATGTTTGGTAATTGAAACCCACAGTTTGTTTAAATCCTTTACATTTGTAGATATATACCATAAAACTAACCTGTGAAAATTTCATTTCAAAAGGTGGTAGCGTTTTCGAGATATTACCGAAAATCTGGAGCAGTTATGTCCACGCACGAAGATTAATCTGTAATTGGAATACACAATCTGAGAAACGTTACTGTAGTGTCAGTAACACTTCTCAGATTCAAATTTTTGGGGGGATAAAAAGAGATATCTTTTTCCATAATCACATTAAGTGAAATGTTTCTCAAAATGCATTATACTATCCAAAGCTGCTGTACTTCGTACCAAGTAAGTTTTATTGCCATTAATTAAGAGTCATTACCAAACGTATACAGACCCTTTCAGTTTGCATGTTACTCCAAATGTGGATCCTCCTTGACACACAGTGTACATGTACGTATGTAAGTGGGCAAAGTTTGTGACTTTCTCTTTCACTCCAATATTTTTCTGATGACTCACATCTAACCACCTCCAAGGAAGCGATACCAAGGTGATACATTAAAAAAAAAACCCCCAGCAAACTTGACTTTCCCACACTTCTGTAGAACCTTCTTTAGTAAATAAAAATGATTAAAGGTGCTATGTCGTCATGCATTGTATGAACAATTTGGTGCACCCAATGAGAGACTTTCATGGATGCTACACAATGTACATGGCAGCAGATGTCAAGGTAAATCAATGTTCTTCGTATTATGTACAAGCCCCAAACTAGGTAAACCATGAAAAATTACACGTTAAAGGGAAAGTATATCTTTGGTTTTTGGAACCATTGGATTGTTTTAAATCCGGAGCGGTTATATGTCCACGCATGCAGAATACACAATCTGAGAAACATATCTGACAGTAACATTTCTCAGATTCAAATTTTGGGGTATAAAAACTGATATCTTTTTCCATAACCACATTACTTCAAAGTGAAATGATTCTCAAAATGCTTTATCGAAGCTGCTGTACTTCTAACCAAGTAGGTTTTTATTGCCATTGATTTTAAGAGTGGTTACCAAACGTATACAGACCCTTTAAGTCAGCTGCCACCAACTCTAGCATGCCAAAGTTCCCAATTAGTCTTGCTCATGAAATAGGCTAATTACAGACACTTTAGACCTCTTGTATAACGCCAAACGCTGCTGAAACGCTGAGGTCATGCACACGTTTTTTACGCACCAAGAACAGCTATCGTATAACAATCTGCCTACTTTTGCCTCAGTGAGGGTTGTAATTTTGAGAGTGAGACGTCATATGCAAGGGGTCTATTGGTTGGCAAAGGCTATAGAGTTGTGCACTAGGCAGATGCACCTTGTGGGTTATGCCACCATCAGCCCTTTACGAGAAGCAGCGATGTTCCCTCATTTTGCCAATCAGTAGGGTTAGTGCACACGCACGATGTGCAATTGACATATTTCATATTTAGGGCAGTATTTTGGCACATGATCGTTAGAAGACTTCAGTATACATTCAGGAATTTCTCGAATGAGTTGAAGGTAAGAAGAAGCTGAGGTCAAAGAAACGTCCTTTAGGAAAAACCCTGATGTCATATCACCTTTAATAAAGATTGCAAAGATATATTGACAGATTTTAGAATCTCTCATAAGGTCATCAAACTAAACACAAAAGACACAGTCAAAACATATTTAACAATACCCAGCGATAAAAACATGTTTGTGAAACACCACATGCTCGATTTTCACTGGGAAAATCTGTTACAACCATGGACCAGTTTTGTCAGTATTACCACCCCCATACATATTTCTTTACCCACGAGATGAACCTACACATGAACCTTTAGTCCCTCTATGTCACTGTGAAAGGGGTCAACCTAAATTTGGCAACAGGGCCCACCTTAATTAAATCGTACTTGTAAATGTACTAGCAGAGGATGATCATTATGATGAAAAAATGTGATGATTGTATCAGTGAGCAGATGGTCCCTGTGACTGTGTACCTGTTGGTATGCTGACCTACACCCTACACATTCCAGGGGTTTCTGCAGAGAGAGTCATGTTACATCAGTTCCATTCTCCCATTAAAGGGAAGGTGCATCATGAGCTCTTCTTAGAGGTATCGTACACGTTTGGTAATGACTCAAAACAAATATTAGCATAAAAACTTACTTGGCATACAAGCAACTTAGTTTTTGAGAAAGAGGTAATTTCTCACTAAAATAATAAAAACTTCTTGCAAGAAGTTTTTATTCCTATCTGAAAGCGCACAAATTTGTACAATAAGGGTGTTTTTTCTTTCATCATTTTCTTGCAACTTCGATGACCAATTGAGCCCAAATTTTTACGGGCTTGTTATTTTATGCAAATGTTGGGATACACCAAGTGAGAACACTGGTCTTTGACAATTTCCAAACGTGTTCAGTGCCTTTAATGTGGCGCTCAAGTGGCATGTCGTGGCCGAGCAGATAAGAGCATTGGACTCAAGTGCTGGTGTTTCTGTTCAGCAGAGTGTAGGTTCGAGTCCCGGTCGTGACACTTGTGTCCTTAAGCAAGACACCTAACTATAATTGCTGCATTCTTCGGATGGAACGTAAAGCCGTTGGTCCCGTGTGTTGTGTAATGCACGTCCAGTGCACTTATTGAAAAGAGTAGGGGTTCACCCGGTATTCTTGGTTTGATCGGCAGCATATTGCGCCACAGCACCTTGTAAACCATTACATGGTGCTCTGTAGTGTAAAGGAATTGGTCTCATACATACTTAAAAAACGTAGCTTCACAATACCTTGCAGGAAAATAATGAATGTTGAAGCACCTTGTGTGCTATGTAAGAAGCCACTATTATTATTATTATTATTAATATTATAAACAATGCTAGCTTTAACCGTTTAGAGACCATTCGTTTCTGTATAATCATCACAATACGCCCATACATGGCTACTATTGGTTATTTTTGTACTCTATTTTTTTCAGTAAAAATGTCTTAAAAAACAATATGAAACAGAAATTCTGTTTTGTTTTAATTATCAATGTAAATAGTTTTGTCAACATGGGAAACATTGGACTCTGGACATGACCTTCACCGTGACCTCTTTGTGTGAATGGATGTGGGTTAAATCTTGCCGGCCGTTTGCAGCTGCTATGGGCATTTTGGTAGGAGTCACTCGTTGGCCACTATTGTCTCTAAGGGGTTAATTACCATTCCTTCATTTTAAAAAATACCTGGAAAACTATAAACTGCTCTCCTTAAATTAATTAGGGGAGCTCTTTGCGCTCACCAGAACCAAACTTCACATAGTGTAAAAGGAGGCCCGAGGGTGAGGAGTGGAGAGTTTTTTAATTTTTCAAAAATGTACAATTTAAAGTAAGCCTGTGCAAGTCTTGACAGACTGAGCAGAAACACACCAGGAGTTTCTTATAAAAGACAACATAAAGGACTGAAAATACAGACAGTTACTGATTAAAGGAATGAGCCTGAAGTATTTTAAATAATAAATGAATGCACTGCAGGAATTGTTGTATTGTGTTTGTTCATGGGATCAGAGGAGGAGTGTATTGAAAAGTTGTCCTCTATTTGAAAGCGATGAATGAAAAACTTAGGTCAATTGACGTCCCAAATTTTCCCCAAAATTACCGTTTGTGTATTTCTTGTATTGAAATTGAAAACCAGTTTTGTATTTTTAAGTTGCCATGTCTTGGAAGTTGTCGTTCATAACTGAAATCTTATTCTTTTGCAGAGATTTAAAAAAAAATACCTTCAAGGAATGATTTTGATCAAAGTTCCTTAACATTTGAAAACAAAAAATGGACAAGGATCATTCCTTTAAGACAATGTCTCACAATGACATAATTGTTAACTGTGGAAACCCCTCAGGTCAATCTGAGTGAGGTACAGTAAGGTCTTGAGATGTCAGCAAGAGAGTGAAGCACTTCTCATTTTCTCAGACTTGAAAGAAAACCATTTGAATAAACCAGAAAGAGGAAACATTTTAATACAAAGTACTTCACATTGTCAAACCGAGGCAACAAGATGTAAACATCTTGCAATATTGGAGACTAATTTTGTTGAAGGTGAACTTCAAAAACTAAAAAAAAACACCTCAAAAACTCAAAATAATGTAGCTTTTGAACTTCAGGAGCAGCAGAGACGAGGAAAGAAAAAATTCAATATAATGTATTTTCATGTCAGTCCAAAAAACTTTGTATCTCCTAAAATAGCATTTACTTGACATTAAGTTGAAAGTTTGAACAGGTTGTATCTCACAAACATTATCCTGGATGCACAAACAAAACTTTGGGTGCCAAGATGAGATGTTTTTGCACAGAACCTCTCTCTTGCGAGATTCATCATTACAAAATCAAGATGTGATGTTTTTGCACTGACACGGTGGTGTTATAATCCTTTTATAAGGATATCGGCCATCTTGTGTTTCTCACAAGTTTATATTGTTTTGAATGATATCCCTTGTTTGTCATTTTTATTGATAAACTCTTCCCCATACCTGCATTATTGGACACATTTATTACACTGAATCACAATTAATTGATTTGTGCAATTCATAATCAAAGACGCTAAACCAATGTTTGTATGAGAGAGATTGGCTGTTGCTATCATGGCATTTATACCCCCTTGTGGGAGGTTTGCTGAGTTCCCTTGTTGGGAAGATCCTCTAAACAAACAAACAAACATCAGTATTTCACAATCCCCCAAAAAACATTCCAATAAAGAAAACTCTGAACTGTTGAGTGCCACATTATTGATCAGAAACTCTTTGTAGATCGTCCCTCCCTAGCCCTGTCAGTTTCCCCATGGGGCATGTACTGTCAGTGATTTCTGGGCTGTCATGGTGTGGGAAACAGACATGCACATGCTGTCCAATGCCACCAACAGCAACAGGATCCCAGCCGACTACAGCATCAGGTTGGATGTTATGAATCATTCAGGTTGGACAAGACTTGACATACTGTGAAATGATAAGGTGTACAATTTAAAGGGACTGGGCTTTTTTTCTTCAACATTTTCAAACAGTGTTTGGGCATTCAATAAACACGTTCTACATTATACTTAACAGGTTCAGCTTATTTTCTCACCATTGTACGCAAAATGGGTTTGGTGTTAAAAAATGACCAAGTGCTTCATTTTCTTAGCACAATATATTTACAGCTATTTTTAGCTTGTTATCTGCTTCATCAGTAAGTAGACTTATCATAGCCATCTTTACTTTAGTGAGCCAATCCCCAGAAAATATAACCTCAGAAAATTCCTGGGGAATTTTAACACCACCCCCATTCCATGTTCATTTCAGTGATGCGATTTTCCTGGGATCAGAATAAATCAAAACTTTGAGCAGTTAACACATTAAAAAAAAATAAAGTCACTGCTTTACTGTGTAGAAATACGTTCCAATGTGATTGGCAACCAACCATAGGCCTCTAAAACCAGTGAGTGTAATTGAAATGTACAGTGACATTACCCGACTTAATTTGCATCCCTGTGAAAGGTATCCTCCGGAGAAATTAAAGTTTGGCAGAAAGGGGCAGAGATAAGCCAAAATAAATTTACCTTTCTGTTTTGTGTGTTGCAAGTTAATTTGGAAGAGCAGTAGACTAAATATATCTCACCATTATCTTTCCCTAACTGTGAGAAAGGTTGTCACTTCTGATGTATTTAGTGAAACTTATTTGAATAAAGGCACTATTTGATTCTTAAAAAATATCAAGTTATACTTTAGTCTTGTAGTGAGACTACACTCCAGAAGAATCGCTGTATTGTTGAGTTTGAGTACGGGATGATGCAACATTAGTTATAGCCTGGTTTCAAAACTGTCAAGCATTTGTTTAAACTTCATTTGCAAATTGGTTCAAATAACTGAATTTGCTTGGAATGACCTCATCTTTAAGAAAAGGAAGACAATATGCTTGGTTATCCAGACGTTCATAAACATATGTAAATGCAATTGTGTAATGCATTAATATATTTCACCGACAGAGGGTGTATGCTCACATTTCATAAGGGTTGTGACACTGAATTCCATGCAAATGTTGTACATGTCATAATACATGTAATGTGTGTTAATCAACATGTTAATATATTTTCCGGTTCTGCAGCAAAGAGCCTCTCCACATTTTGCCTTTGTATATTTTTAGCTTGTGCAATGAACATGTATATTACATTTTGTATTTAATCTGTTTGTGTTTTTGAGAAGTGTAGTAACATCTGTAAATAGAAAATATTTCTAATAGTATTGGATTTAATGTACTCTTCCAAAACTCCACACTATGGGTTTTCCTTTAGTGCTATCAAGAAGTATCATCAATTACTCCGCAATCCTTGTTTGGGGTTTGCATGATTTAGATGGATTTAGTGGCACAATCAAAGTCAAATTATGCTTGGCATGGGGCCAGGGGTCGATTTCACAAAGCTCTTCCTAAAAGATAGGACTAGTCTTAAGTACTGGTGTCAAAAGTTTCAACAGAAACTGACCTGGATCTGTGTCCAATAGGCCTGACCCATTGCCAGAACAGCATAATCGGTGTCCTGGTCTCATCTATCCGGCGTGCTCAGCTATCTGGGTGATGTAGCCGGGCATTTCAGCACGCTGTATGTTGTAGTCTCCCGTACGAGTATAAATTTTGGAATGGCGGTGCCATGACCCTCTTCTGAACCTCTTTCGACCCTTCTGCATATGTCCCGTTGTTTAAATAGTGAATGATATTCTTGCTCTTCTCACAAAATTCTTTAAAACGATCATACTCTGCTCATGGACGCCGCCCTGACAGCTACCTCTCAGCTGGAGAGTATGGCAACACACTACTCAGCACGGTACTAAATGGACTACTTTCGCTTGCTGTGCACAGACATGGCATGACGTAATGCTTCCATATTTGGTCACCCGGATAGCTGAGCATGCCGGATAGCTGAGACTGTGTGACACCGGTTTAAGTAATAAAAAATCCAAGTCAACACGACCGGTTTCCCCAGGCAATGACAAAGAATCCAGGACAGCATGACCTGCTTCCCTAGGTCAATGATGGAAGAATCCAGGTCAGCATGACCTGTTTCCCCAGGGCAATGACAAATAATCCAGGTCAGCATGACCTGCTCCCCAAAGGTCATTGATGAAGAATCCAGGACAGCATGACCTGCTTCCCTAGGTCAATGATGGAAGAATCCAGGTCAGCATGACCTGTTTCCCCAGGGCAAATGACAAAGAATCAAGGTCAATAATGTTTTTCTGACTCAGATACTGGGTAATTTTGATCTGTTAAATGGGTCGAGTTGTCCAGGAACTGCGTCTGGCCCTCTGGGAGCAAAGACTTTCCAGGACCTTTTATTAGGATGATTGTGCTGAGGGATTTTGATGGATATGGGTAGTCTCCTAGCATTAGCAAACATGCGAAGGTGGTGTGATCCTAATCCAACAGGCTCACTTTCAGTAATCTTCTACAATGATATTAAAACGCTACGGGGTTCTCCTCAGGTTTTTCAAAACTGTGGGGCATTCTGGGCAAATTTGTTGGGATGTTTGGCCGAAGCACGCTGAATTGAAACAAGGTCTTCGGAATGTTTTCTACTTGGTGTTTTTCTTGGTTTTTTATATGGCTTTCTTTTCATGTTTTTTGTAAAACTGCTGTATTAGATATTATTATTATTATTATTTTTGGCGTATCGCCTGAAATTTGGGCGTATTGGCACGCAATTCGCGCGTATTGGCCCGATGTGCTAGCTTGTGCACGTGGAGAACCCTGCACTATTATATTGATGGAATCTAGGATCCATAATAACAGGAACCCATCCCTAGCTGGGCAAGTCCGCAGTTACTCTAGTTACATTGTCCCGTGACTCATTTTCTGAACGATTTTTCTTGACTCGACTTGTTGAGAATTGCTATTGCCCAGTCCATTTTTAGGCCTGTTTCACTGCCCTGTATTGATGGTTTCCACTCTTACTAGGACACATTCAAGCTCATGTTTGTGTAGTACAGATGCTTGTACTTGCATCATGCTTGCACTTTCTTGTGAACAACATTATCTGTGATGCATAAAAAATGAATGCTGGGCGACGGTATTGTATCCCAGTAATGATGGTAAACACTGTGGACAGGATCAGAACATCTGCAATGGATTGGTCTATTGATGGCAACAAAGTTGTTTACAAAGGGACATACGTAATTGGTTTTGAAAGAGTCAATTCATTTTAATCACCACATCATACAACATACCAGTAAAAAAATTGTTTAAAATTGGTCATTAGTGAAATCATTGAAAAATTGTCACGTTTTATCTGATATTTTGTGCACTTTTATTTTGTATAACTAAGGCTTGAAGTTTACATTGGACTGCAGGCCTGAGGCTAGTGATTTAACAGTTGGGCTAATAAGCTCATGACCAAACAAGTCCCGTTGTCTTGTTTTTTCAGTTGAATAATAAATTTGTTTGCCAAGAGATGCATCTTTCACAGTAAAACTCATGATATGCATCTTGCCCATAATTTTTATGACAAGTAGAATAAATCTTCTCTTAGTGCTTGTTCAAATCCAAACAGTTTATATGTAAACTTTGTAGAAAGTTTTTCTCATTGTAATTCTGATCTTGTAAAAAAATCTTCTGGTCCAGTGTTTTTGTTTAGTTACAAGCCTTGCGGTCTTCTTAATTTTGCCCCCAAATTAGAGCCCTGCATATTTTGCGCATATCTTAGTTGCTGCAATCAAAAATAAGCAATGGTAGGGTTTTTTGGGTTTTCAAATGAAATTTTCCTGACTTTGACCAGATTTCATAGATTGAATTATTTATGTGGAGAGTTGGTACTGGTATAAACTCTCCAATCAGGAAGCTTTCAGATTAAGATGAATCAATTTTTTACCCGATATTTACCAATATTCTTCTTTGTTTTTAACATGTCGTCACCGTTTTCACGAAGAGACGATTGAGCCACCCACTGCTGCCAAACTTTCATGTTTGGAGAAAACCACGTTCGAAGTTAAACTATTTTTGAAATCATTACTTCAGAGACTGTTTGCCAATTAAACTTTGACATTTTACTAACCAGGAAAATGGAGATCTTAAATCACACAAATCTGTTCTATTTTTATCATAGTACTTTTAAACAATGAGTAATTAACTGTAACACAACTGTTTCTTAATGAAATCTGCGCGAACATGGTCTGTATACAAACCAATGCGTAAAGGCCAATATGATGGTGGGGAAACTCAAACTTATCTAGGTCTAAGAATATTGTCTCTTCATGAAAATGCAAAAAGCGGCTTGTAACAAATGTTGATGTCAATGATAACATCCAAAATGTGTCAAAAGACAGATTTGCCAAAATATATGATATTTTGATGAAATTGCTGTTTGTGAAAAGGATGTTGATATTAAGTCAGAATACCCATTCAGACGACAAGTTTTTATTATTTCTGTGGTCAGTATTACAAGAGTATACTTTGGAATTGTCCAGCTGCTTCATCACCTAATGGACAGTACAAACCAAGAGGACTCGACATCGCTGTAGCTAAAGGATGTGTCGAATTAAGTAATTAACACAAAGCGCTGCTCCAAGTCTTAATGACACATACCACCCCATGAGTCTCAAAATGCTGATGACCTCTGAACTAATTAATTACAAGGATCTGTCAATTATTGTCAGCCCCTTGGCGCTATCAGTAGCAAGAAATTAGGAACAAAATAATAGGTTAAGTCCAAGAACAATTTTGGTCAAGTACAAAAAGACTTATTTATGGATATGGAAGGTTTGCCATTGTTGTGCTTTCCACTTCTGTGGTTCAGGGGAAATGCATCATTTTCATTGATGGGAAACTGACCTGATGCAAGAATTATTTTAAGAAAACCAATTCCTCTTTCTGTTTATTTGTTGAGCTCTAATCATGGAGAGGCCTGTTTCTAGGGTCTTGAAAGGGCAAGGCAGTTTCTCTTTGTTAAAGGGCACTCCAGTGAGAAAAATATATTGTGATAAACCACAAGGGAAACTGACTGGATGAAGTTTCAATGATTTTGAGCAAAGAAAAATTGACTTGAGTGGGACTTGAACCTGCTACCTCCGGTGTGTTAATCCGAAGGTTACAGGTTCAAGTCCCGCTTTAGTCAATTTTTTCTTCGCTCAACCCCAAATTAGAAAATTAATATACTGTAACATTTCAAGGGGCACCAAGGCAATGACTAGGGACAGGCAGTTACCTCTGTTACCCCCGTGAAATGTCAGGCTTGCTTTGATACCTGTTTTTTAGAAATCTTTAGAATGTAAAAATCATTAGCCTTGCAGGTCTTAACAACCTTCAGGAGTTTTTATTTTTGGATGGCACAGACCTGGACACAGACCTGGATTAAGAGTTTGTAAATAAGTTGGAAATCATTTTGCACATCATTTGTTTTTTATCTGTTGTGCTGAATGACGACTACATAAAGAACTATACCTACTACTAAACATATGGTGGGGAGACAGAGCAAGTACTAAAAAGTAGTCTGTTGATTTTCTTGTTGGCTTGGGGTAGGGTTGGTGTTAAGCTTCGATAAATTATAATTTTCCTGGAAATTAAAACTAATCAGGTTAAACAATTCCTCACGATCATTCATAATCATTACCAGAGATATCAGCTAATTAGGTTGCCCTTCAAGTAGTGTTTTTCAAAGTCACTGTCACCGATGTTACACATTTCGCGCACTGTAAATTAAAAACAAGTGATTATATAGTTTGAAAAGACTTGAAGTTCACAAACTTCTTATTTTATAAAGGTGAACTGCAGCTTTCCTAAATGTATCAAACTCGGATTAATTCTGCCTGACGTTTCCAAGAAAAAGTGAAGTTAAATTAAAATGATTCATCGGCCAGGGACCTATGTCCATCAGATTAACATTTACATCACACACTTTTCAGTCTCCTCAACATTTCAGCCTCCTGAATATTTTTAGTTTTGTTTTGTAGTAGCCCAGTCTTCTAGTTTTCAAGAACTGTATTATAAAAAACCCTTTCTGTGAAACAAACCTGTGGGAAAATAAGTGGTGTTTGAAGCTTTGCATGGTGTGGGAAAAAAGGAGTAACTATACATGTAGTAAACTTGGGGTATAACCATGTGTACAGTCTCTTTTGGAGGAGTGTTGGCTCTGAAAAGAGCCGGTGTGGTCTCGATGGAGAAGAGTAAATCGGTCCTTTACTGTTTGAAATTTCAAGACCACACAGGCTCTTTTCAGAGCCGACTCTCCTGCAAAAGAGATTTTACTCATGGTTGTAGCTTCAAGTTTACTATTTATTTATGTATACTTACTCCTTACTGTGGAAACAAAATTGAAAGAAGTGCTATGTTTTCAGAGCCAACACTCCCCCCAAAATGATTAACACATGGTTGTACCCGCAAGTATACTAGTTATAGTTTCTTCTTATATGTAATGGTTATGCATTATAGAAATTGATAACACACCTTTTCCTAGTTCTGTATTCTGGTTGGCTAAAACCTGGTCACCTGGGGTTAACTAATACAGGCTAGTGCATGTGATTTGCGCCACCGTGAACTAGACACGTGTCAAGACATTGTGCGCGTATAATTTGCGGGAAAATAGTTCCCAATAGTTGACTGGTTACACATCTCCTGATGTGAACAGCAACTAAAAAAAACTGAATCTGGGGAAACTAAAACTGTTCCTTTAATTGTTGAAGTGCTTATGAATGAATTGCCTTTGAGTTAATTGTTGAATTATAACAGTTTAGTTATGAAACCCTTAAAAGTTTGTTTTCTTATTTAATATTTTAGACCAGGGTGTTTTATATAACACATATGGACTGGCATAATTCAGTCACTAGGGCATGTCTATCTCACCTCGGACCTGTGAGTGACCAGAAGAGGAACACATTTCCCTGGCCCTCTTTCGGTCACTCACAGTCCCTCGGGGGGGGGGGGGGGGGGGGATAGTTGTGCTGTAGCGACCTCGTTGCCAGTGTATAAAATGTTATTTGAATTGAATTGATAGAGGACGGCAATGAGTTGACTCTTGTTGTAAAAACCAGTGATGTGCAGATAATATTCCTTTAAACTCACTACTTAGGATCCACTCACAAAACGTGAAAAACTAATTTTTAATTTTTCAAGGGAAATTATGCAGGATTACTAATATCCTAAAAGCCTACCATGGGAAGTTATCATTCATTATGAATTTCTCTCCTTTGATATTTTGATTGGATAGATTTCACCTCAGAGTAGACCAGTGACAGTCATTAAGTCCCGAACGCCAATAGCCCAACCTCAGCCGATTGCCTATGCAGTGAGACCTATGCCACAACATCAAGTTCCGGTAAGATACTGATTTATATTTGTGACCAAGCACGTGATATCTCAGGGTTGTTTCAAAACCATATTGAGCCTTTAGAGTTTCTTGAAAGAAGTAAAACAGTCACCAAATGGTCTACAGTGTGTCGAAACCCAAAGTTTTGTATTTCAGGTGATGCACAGAGTCTGTAAACCTCCTGAATTGTAACATCTGGGAGCTTCTGGGTCTTGAATAAGGGGAAACCCAGGCCTGCAGGCTATTTTCCAGGAATGTTCACTTTTGTCAAATCTCATCCCTGTGTGACCCTTCATGCCAAAACCAGGCAAAACTAACAAACTCAGAACTGGGTTTATTTGCTCATCAAAACAGAAAAGGAAATCAACAATTATTTGTTGAAAGA